>JAVHKY010000029.1:11102294-13863441 GCA_035079385.1 Aspidiotus rigidus
GCTGTATATGATAGGAGAGGGGAGGAGAATTAGAAAAATTTCGAATCTCGAGCCATATATGATGGGAGGGGGACTTGGAAAAATTTCGACTCTCGAGCTATATATGATGGGTGGGGGAGGGGAGGAGATTTAGGAAAATTTCGATTCGCGAGCTATATATGATAGGAGGGGGACTTGAAAAAAATTTTGAATCTCGAGCCATATATGAGAGGAGAGGGATTTGGAAAAATTTTGACTATCGCGCTGATAGGAGGGGGACAGAAAAAATTTCGACTCTCGAGCTATATCTGATAGGAGGGGTTCTTTTCCCTGCTTTCCTCGTTTAACTTCGTTAAGGAAGCCGTCGTTTTTTTTATAATACAAATATTTCCTAGCTTTACAAAATATACACATATCTAATGCGCCACCATCTGTCATCGTTTAGAGAAAACTTCACCTTCATACTTATCACTGAAATGCTCTCCCAACTGACTTTTCATACCCTCTCACTTCTAATTCCTTCTATTTTTTGACATGTTTCATATCTTTGCACTGAAAATTTGCGTGCGTGCGTCCGTCCGAATAACCTTGGGACTTGAAAAAACGACGGCTTCCTTAACGAAGTTAAACGAGGAACGCAGGGAACCTGTTTTATGAGTCAAATAGGATTTGGTATTGAAAATTCAAGGAAGCCTAGACCTAGATAAAGCTAGTATAAAGAAGGCCTAGACGTAAAATAAGCCTAGTATAATGTAGTTTGAAAGTCTCAAGTTTTTCTCAAATCTCGAGGTATTTATGATAGGAGGGAGACGGGAAAATTTGTCCCCTATCATATATAGCTCGAGAGTCAAAAGTTTTCCAAGTCCCTCTTCTATCATATATAGCTTCAGATTCGAAATTTTTTCTAAGTCCCTCTCCTATCACATATGGTGCGAGAGTCGAATTTTTTCTGAGTCCCCCCTCCTATCATATATAGCTCGAGAGTCGAAATTTTTCTAAGTCCCCCTCCTATCATATATGGCTCGAGGGTCGAAATGTTTTCTAAGTCCCCCTCCTATCATATATTCTCGAGAGTCGAAGTTTTTCCAAGTTTTTCGCTGGACGGCGCACGGCGCACGCCAGATTTCTCAAATTTTTATTAATACAGCTTTTTATTGTTTAAGCATTACATAAGCTTGTACATAAAAGTTTGTCAGGTACGCCGTTGCCTAAACTGCCCATGATTGAGCATAAGCCTCCGTCACCACTTTCCTGGAATCATTGTGAGGAGTAGGTGTGGGTGGTGGTGACGGGTTTATGCGGACTACTTGCCCCACGGTGTCCGCATTCCGGCTTGGGGCAGGATTCCTGAAATAAAAAACTTTCGATTCTTTTCTATAACTATTTATTAAACTGTTTTTTTGCCTATCAATTTTGTTATGAGTGAGTTGCGACAACGACGTACCTGTTACATAATTTTATCTCGTATTTGAATGGACATTAAACGTCGGGCGGCTGAGGTTCCTCTGATGCTTATCGTTGGCCAGAGTCAATTGCTTCAGGATCTTCGTTTTTACACCTGCCGGTCTATTCGTTTGGTTTGAGCTGGCTGTATCCGGACTCCTCGCGTCGACGTTCCTCTTCTTACTGTTGAATTGTCTCAGCTGTTCCAGATCTGAGATTCGTTCCGCTGGTCCGTCTTCTACTTCCCGAACTAGAATTTTCCCATTTCGGTTCCATACGTGGGCGAGCAGGCCCTGATCTCGCAGTTTCTTCGCCTCTTTGAGCATCATCACTGACTGTCCCGAAAGGTGGTCGTCAATGTAAATGGGTTCTTTTCCTAAACCGATCGCATTACCGTTCAGTCGTTTCTTCTTCGAATTCGTGACCAAAAGCTTCTTCGTCTCTAGATTATTTACGCGAACTATAATTGGATGATTTCCGTTTCGAGGTGGCAGGCGATGAGCTGCAGCAAAATGAAACTCTTTCATATCCACTCCCAAAACTTTGGCTAGTCTCGTTACTATTTCGTACAGATTCTCTCCGTCGCTTACGTCGTTCTTACGACTGTATTGCTCCAGATGGAAAATCGCTCTTTTTAGATCCTTGTTTTCATTTTTTAAGGCTCGGATTTCGAAAGAATTATCTTCAGTCTTAATTTTCAAATTTTCCACCTCCGTCGTAACTCTCTTCATTTCGTCCTTCGTTTCATTACAGATTTTGAGTAGTTGATCAAGTTTCGTATTGGCGTCTTCGTCCATTCTTGACGTTCACTACACTTTTTCACAGTATATTCACGTCGTAACGCGAGCACCAAGATTATTATGCAATTGATATAAAACGCTCGTAGCTATTAAGCATTCAAAAACACGCAACACAAAAAGCACGTTTAGATTGCACCGCGCAACAAACAGGAATCATTTCTCAAATAGCCCCCCATAAAACAGGTTCCCTGTTAAAATTTTCGAAATCCTGATCCCTACCCTGATTTTGGAATATGCGTGCGTGCGTCCGTTTGTAGCATTTATAGCCTGCATCATACTAGCCTTCGTTGCCCCCAAAAGCTATTAGCTTTGAATATTCTGAACTAGACTTATACTAGACGAAGAAGGGGTTTGACGAGGGAAGCAAGTAAGACCCCATAAGCTACTAGCTTCAAATATTCTATTCTAAACTAGACTTATACTAGACAAAAGTGAAAGAGCCCCCCCCCTCCCTCCATAAGCTAGGTCGCCCCTTCATAAGCTACTATAGCTTCGAATTATAGCCTGTATTATAATAGCCTCCATTACCCGAAAAGCTATTAGCTTTAAATATTTACTAAACTTATACTAGATAAAGAAGGGGGCGAACGACCGCTCGTTCGCACCTCTTAAGCTATTACCTTTACATATTCTAAACTAGACTTATCCGAGATGAAGAAGGGGGCAAACGAGCGGAGCGAGTGAGCTCCCCATAAGCTATTAGTTCTAAATATTCCAAACTAGATTTTCTAAACTAGGCTTAAGAACGCGAGTGAGCCCCTCAAGAGCTATTAGCTTGCCGCTGGTTGGCCCCCAAAAGCTATTAGCTTAAAATATTGTCAACTAGACTTGCACTAGATCAAGAAGGAGGGCAAACGGAACACACTTCTCACAACACTAAATTATTCGATATTGCATACTAGACTTATATTTTAAACTGTGACAGAAATGAAAATTGATCTTTATTTGTTTGGCTTCGCCAGAACATTTTTTCCCCTCTTTTTTTAATATGAACTGTTATTATAACATTTACATGTACAGAAAGCGGATGAATTGCTAGTTGTGGCATGCATCCACAATTAAGCTAGATAATGATGGTATAGAAAGTAGTTACCGAGTATATCTAAGTAAAATATTGGCTATGATGCGATACAAATATTCATGAACTTGTGATTGAAGAAGAGATTTATGCTGTAACTAGCCACTTCCGACGCGCCTTGGGTGGCGCACCAACACGGACTCGCAATTCGTGCTCGCTGAAACATACCTCGATGACGGGCTCATGCTTTACACTCGCCTTCAACGCAGTTGATTTGGGTAACGTTTGAACTATCAATATTCGTATATACACGTATATTCCCATCACAGGTCACACACACACATAGCCCATGTACTCATGTATCCATGCACCCATGTACACACGTACCATATACTCATGTACCCACATACCCCATGTACCCATGTACACATGTACTCACCTTCACACGTACCCACATACCAAAATACCCACATACCCTACGTACTCATCTATACCCACATATCCCACGATCCCATGTACACATATATAACCATGTACCCACGTACCCACATATCCCATGTATCCATGTACACATGTACTCACCTACCTCATACCTGGTGGGGCAGAAAGATGTTACCAGTTAAATGGGAGTTTGCGCTAAATCCCTCGTAGCGCGAAAACGCAAAACGTTAGACGTGTAGTTTAAATGTACGAATTTTGTACCTCAATTTTATATTTAATTTGAGCCAGATCCGAAGTTTCTACAACTTTTCTGAGCCGAGTTATGGACCAAAATGTGGCAAAAATTGTTCAATTTGCCAAGATTTCCAAAATAAGAAATTGAAAAATCCCCCATTTCCAAGCTTCATAGGGTTATTTAGGATTTTTTTTCGGAATTACCGTTAAATTTCACTTTCAAATTGGATAAAATATGGAAGTTTGAACAATTTTTAATTTTTGAGAATTTTGGCAAATTGGGCACATTTTGGTCCATAACTCGGCTCAGAAATATCGTAGGAAGTTGAGTAGGGGCGCAAATTGGAGATAAAATTGAGGTATAAATTACGTAGATTTAATGTGTGAATCTAACCTTTTGCGTTTTTGAGCTGAAGTGAATTCTGTTCAAACTCTCATTTAACGGGTAACATCTTTTTGCCCCACCCGGTATACTGATGTATGCACATACCCCATGTACTCATGTATCCATGTACCCATGTACACATGTACTCACCTACACACGTACCCATGTACCTACACCGGGTGGACCAGAAAGATGTTACCAGTTAAATGGGAGTTCGCGCTAAATTCATTCCAGCGCAAAGACACGAAACGTTAGACGTCTACTTCAAATCTACAAAATTTGTATCTCAATTTTATCTTCAATTTGCCTCCCTACTCAACTTTCTACGACTTTCCTGAGTCGAGTTATGAACCAAAGTGTGCCAAAAATTGACCAATTTGCCAAAATTCTCAAAAATTAAAAATTGTTTGAAGTTCCATCTTTTCCTTGATTTGAAAGTGAAATTAACGCTGATTCCGAAAGAAAGTCGTTCCCGGAGGAAGACTTAAGTTCTTCAGCCTATCTGCAAGGGAACCGGAGTTCTTTACTGAGTACGTAGAGTTTACCTCGACTCGAGACTTAAACCAATGATCGATAGGTGACGAAACGGAAGATAGAACTGGCCGCATTGGGATATCTTTTTTGTGAACTTTTGGCAACCCATAAAGGAGGGGAAGAACCGAATTGGATTCCAAGATGGCCTTTTTAGTCAAAGGGCTTTTAATGATAAATTGACTACCGTTCACGAGATTCCTCACGTCTTTAACAAAATTTAGAAAATTGAAAAGTGCATTTTCCTGGGCACCACCTTGCCTGAGCACGTCGTAAACTCCAGATACGTAGGAGGACTTATTCATAATTACGACGGCACTACTTTTATCTGCCTTTGTATGGATTAACCCCTCCTCCTTGACCTTCCTCTTTAGGCCTAGAATCAAGTCGTTGGAAGCATTACTCATGAGAGGGAGGGGTAGGTACTGCAGACCATTTCGGCACACTTCTTTTGGATATTTACCCCAGCTGCGATCTTCACCGTGAGATCAGCCCCGGCGTTAGCGAGGGTCTCTTGATTTTTGAGAGGAAGTAGCCCAAACCTTAGTCCCTTCTCCAAGAGGGTTAATTTGTCACTATTAAACTCAACTCTACTGTAGTTGATAATTCGCGGCTGAAACTGTTGGACAATGCCATCCTCAGCACAATCTTTTTTCTCAGCCGAGACCTTTGCTTTTAGAAGGGAGGCAATTTTGCGATTTTTTTTTTCTTTTAATTCGTGTTCAAAATCACGACAATCATCGTTACCGGTTTTTATAAACGAATCAAACTCACCACGATGAAGGAGGGAAGACAACCTCGAATGGACCAGAAGGTTGAGCACATTGAGCTGTCCATACTATCTTCTCAATTCCGTTCTGATCCATTTGACAGTTATGAAGTTCTCCAACTTTTTTGGTCGTGGAGTCGCAATCGAAACAGAATCGAAATTTAACGAAGTTTGGTCTTAGATGGAGTTGGAGACTCTTTCTTAGAAACCAAATGTGGGAGGCATAAGACACACGTTGGGTACGGAAATTCCGAAATAGGAACAGTAAATACGACGCACTAGCGTCGTATTGGGCCAACGTTTCCAAAATTGAATACTTAGTTTTGAATTAGTTGCCAATGTTTGGTGTGGCTAGTCGTTGGTAGTGGTAAGTTTGAATTTGGAAGAGCAGTTATTCGCGTGGGCTTCATCACAACAAGAATCCCGCCGTCACACACGTCCCAAAATTTGTCACACGCACTCCTTCTTTCCAATCCTTTCCCGCTCTGATGCGAACATTGTAGGCCTCGACTCCTTCACAACCACTCACATTTTCGAATGCTCGTCTTTTTGGCTTTTCTCCGCCACACCTACCAAATTTTACCCTCCAAAGATTGACCTCTCATCCATCCAAAACATCATCTCTTATCTAAAAGCAGCAAATTACATCCGCAACGGCACCGCGTCTAAAATCGATTCCTCATCAAGCTCATAACCCGAGTAGAGTACAAGCTTAAGAGCTTGTGAAATGAAAAATGAAAAAAGAAAAATAGAGATTAGTTGTTGCAGTCTTACTCTTGAGGAGGGGTTTGTCCATTCTTCAACCCAAGTTGCTATAACTGCATTTTCTTTTTCAAATGTTGTCCACCAAGTTTTATCTTGGGGGCCCGCAAACCTATTCTCCACGACTAGTTAAGCGTCATGAATTGCAGTATAATTTTGAAATACGTTCGTAAAACTCACCTTCCACGAGATTATAAAATACAATTAAATGCAGGTTAAATCATGCCATCTTAATATTATAAACATTCTGAAAAAGAATTCGATGGAATCACTCTCCAAAAATAGTAAAATATATAGTTGAATATACCTCTACTGTAACTGTATAATCTAGGTACTGAAAACGAAAGTAAATTCCACCTTGGGTGTTGGCCAACTACTGAAAAAAATTATTGTACGCCGTGATCTTCGTATAGTACACAGGAAACTCCGGAATTGGGGAAAAAAAATGTACAGCATCAGGATACGATGACGTATACTTAGTACTTATTGAATAATGCATAATATTCAAACCCGGTAATAGTCGAGACAAAAAAAAAAAAATTTATAGGAATTCGTCCCTCGTACTGTCTAGTAAACGGGGTATATACGCTTCGCAGATTGGAATTTGTTACAAATTCCTCTGAGGTCATCTTGATCATGCGAACGAAGTTCCAATAATAGCATCCTATTTTGATTTAGAATCGCTCGCAGCAACGAGTCGGTATTCCCATCAGCGCCACCGTGTGCAAAATTATAAATTCTGTTATTTACGGGAGGACCTTATCGAGTGATATTTTTTTTATTTACCGAAATAGCGCCAGAAAAGTGCTTTCTGACATTATTATAATCGTGGCGGGAATTCGATAACAATTTCATATTTTTGCATTCAAATGGGTATAAATCGACTTTTTTATAGATAGAAAATTTGATATCTTCATTTGAGAAAACTTGTTCGTCATACAACGGTGTTATGACGTATGCGTGGTAGGTACTGGTGTGTACTCTTGAACCAGTTTGCTCGTGTTACGTAGATGAGTGTCGCGAAATGCCTCGCGACAAAATAAGTCTTTTTTTCCCTCTTCCGTACCGCCGGTACGTGTGTACGTAAGACGAGAACGGCGCCGGGTAAACACTATTTTATTTTTACGGTATTTACGATACGGCTAACTTTTTTGCATAAATAATTTTTGAAAAAAAAATATTCGAGAAATTTTAAATTTTTTTTCTTCTATTTCTATACGAGGCTCGAATTGAAAAAGAATGTCGATGAGCGTACTAGGATGTTGGGCTCTAAATGTATTCACTGAGTAATTCATTCTATCGAGTTGATCACCCGGAATCCCGTTTTCAAGTCTGATGTAAGGGAAGGAAAAGGTTAAAAAATCTATTCGAATGAAGTTCTCGAAGAATTTTGGACGCCTCATCCGGATCTTCGATTTAAACCAATTTTCGTAATGCTCGTGTTCCGTTTTCATCAGCCGAAAATTTGGAAAAACCACAAAATTTTAAAATTTCTTCCAAGGATTTCGGAACTACAGGCTTACTGAATTCCCTTTTTTTTTTTCTTTACGTAAATTGAGAGCGATCTTTGTTACGTTTTCCTCCCCCTCAGAGATGGCGAGTATTCCTTCTCTCTCGGATTTTGAATTTCAACGAGAGGAGGAGACAATTTCAATGTGAGACTACTGAAAGCAGAGTACCAGATATACACCATATCGACTGGTGATTTTGATTTACTTACAATTTTGATCAAAAATATACTCAGAATCGAATGAAAATTGACTTATTTTCAAGTCTTGGTCGAAATTGTGCATCTATGAATCGTTGAATTCGGATGTCGATATCGAGTCGAATTATGACAACTCTATTTCAAAATTTTTGATCCTACTCTGTGCTTTGGGATGTATGCAGATCGACTTCTATTTTTAAGTCGAAATCTTCGCTCGAAATCGATAGCTAATTCACCAACGTCGACATTGAGTGGATACAAGGTCAGATTCATTGCCTTGGTGATTGGTCACGATAATCTGTGTTCGATTCCAAGTCAGCCTCTTCAAAGGCCGAGGGGGCAGATTAAGAACTCCCGTACAGTTATGTCACCTATATTAAATCACCTTCCAACCTTGTCGCGATATCTTCCCAGTAAAAATTTAGCTATACGAGTCTGAAAAAATGTTGAAACGACCCTATAAAGCTCCAAAGTAAGTCAGTGAGGCCGAGAAAAATTGAAATTTCCTCGAGATGAAAATTATGTAAGTTCGGAAATTTTTTTAGATTTAGCTCTGCACAAATGACCTTACACAGCTCCAAAATGAGTCAATGGGCCTGAAGAGGGTCTTAATTTCCCTAAGGTAAAGAATTTCAAAGTCTCACCAGTGTTGCTGAATTTTTGGCGAACTCATCCTTTGCCGTAAGCGTATAATGAGGAATCCACTACAGTCCTGTCTGATCAAAGCGGGTCAGGGTGAAGAAATTCTCGTTCTGCTAGCGATGGAAGTCACGAAATGATACTAGAGAACTCGCCTTCAATTGCGACCTTTTGGTGAGGTATCGGTTATAATTCCTGTCCCAACGAGGTGGATGAGAGTCGCTTTTTGCCACATGTGCAACGCCGCCCATCCTCCACGATGGAGTAGGTGTGGGTTGCGTATGCATTTGATTTTGTTTCCTCCAACACCAGAATCGACCCTTCCGGGTATAACTTCAGTGTTGGAAGAATCTCCATGGCGAACCCCCTCTTCTAGTCGGTAAACGCCATGTGCCAGTACCCCTCCCCAGCACGCAAAAAGCAAAGAATTGGGACTTTCTCATAATTTTGAAAGATACATATCCATTGGATGAGTGCACTTCAGGCGCTAAACTGAACCGGATTCAATCTTTCTTATCGTTGTCAATTCTTTGGCAAAGCCAGTTTGCCCTAGAGAGTGAAGCAGTTGAACTCGAAATTTAAACACTCAAGCAGTACATTTTCCTATTTTGCGGGAATCAGGAAAGCTAAGAAAAACTGAAAAAATTTGGCTTATTTTGGCTTGCAAAGGATGGAATAAAGCCAGCTTTCAGCTTCTCTCTTATCAGTAAAAATTCATCTGAATTTGGCTTTTGGCTTTCAGCTAGCTGCAATACTCAGCTTGAACAAATTGAAGGAAGCAGTTCTTTTCGGTTACGGTTCATGAGGGTAAATAAAAAAAGCAATTCTTTTTGGTTCCAATTCTTGAAACCAAGAATACTGGTTCCGGGACTGGTTCTCAGCCCTGCTCAAGAAGCAACACTAGAATCAATGCGTTATTGAATTTTATGGTTATACATATTGAAACAAAGAAGTGTACTCTTAAATAGGTAGCAGATTACAACGAACCACAATAAATACAGCCGCCGAATACTTAAGGTTAAACAACCATCTTCAGAGTAGAGTCGCTTTCATTTGTTCACGCTCTGAAGATGGCTGCTTATCCGAAAGCGCTTGGTAGTTGTGTTTCTGTAATCTGCTACTCATTTAAGAGTACTCTTTTTTGTTTCAAGCAACACTAGGTCACTATTATGGTCTACCTTGTGTAGCATTTCCACTCAGGAGAAGTTCGCAGCCCGGCTTACATATGCTCGCAAGTCTAATGACTGGATTGCGAGCTCATTCTTAACCCTCACCTCATTCAACGGGCTTCGGTGGAAATGAAGTGAAGATGAGGAAAATGACTTCTAGGTAAAGGACCGTTCCAACCGCTCCAGAAGGAAAGAAACAGTTGTCACAAAAAAGTCCGAACAGGTAATTTTGAAGTACCGAACTAAAAACAATCATGAAGAAGTAGCTGTATGATCCCCTGATGTGATCATAGGCGCCTTATGAATTTGACTCCGTCGTCAATATTCTTGTTTAACTGTCTTCAGCACTCGAAATTATATTGCCAAAATTTTTTCTTGATACTTGGGCCTGTAGTGAGAGGTTTTGTATTTGTTACCTGCGTTTTTGATGATCTCGTGGATTGAAACAGACTAAATTTTTCATCAGAAAATTGACAGAAATTCACCTACAAGATGGAAACTACGGATATGTTTTTAATTCACAATAGATAATATTTTTGTAGCATCTAGGTACCTAGGTAGTAAAAATCTTTTTTTTTTTTTTTTTTTTTAGTGTTCCGACAGCAGTTATCACAATTTTTTCAAAAAAATTGTTCATAAGATTTGAATATAAGCGTAAAATGGGACAAAATAATATCCTAAACAATAAAGAGGAATACTCCGACGTGGAGTAAAAAATGCAAACCGCAGAAAAAAATGAAAATACGACGAGCGCTTTCGGTTAAACAACCATCTTCGAGCCTGAAATGAAAGCAACTGACGAACAAAAGAGAAGAACGAGGTATTAAGATCGTCCAAACGAGAAATCACGGTGTGAGTCATAAACAAGTTCGATCAGGCCATCTTCCGGAATATACGAATTAAGAACAGTGATACTGTCAGTGTTGAGATGACGAATTATCTCTATATTCTCGAGGGCGATACGCTTACGGTAGGAATTCTCCTTATGGAGGAGCTTTTCGGATCCCTCACGGAAGCTGTGGCCACTGTTTATTAAGTGATCAGCGAAAGCTGACTCCCCCAAGTGTCCCTTCTTCCAAGACTTCAGGTGCTCAGCTACTCGAACTTTCATTTGGCGGCTGGTCTCACCAATATAAAAGCCTCCACAATCCTCACACTCCAACTTATTTCGTTTTCCTCTCATATTTGGTTTCTTCGTCGGTGTTTAGTGTTACATTTGAGGCCCAAGTTCGTTAAATTCCGGTTTTATTCCGATTGCAAGGTTACGACTAAGAAACTGGAAAATTATATGAGGGAGAAGTGGATGAGAACAGAGTTGCGAAGATGGTATGGTAAATTTAATATCACGACCAGATTAAACCTTATGGTCCATTCGAGACTCTCCGGCATGCTCCTCCCCCTTGAGTTGGATTACTTTATGAGGGACGTCAATGAAAAGTGTCGGAAGTTTGAGGCGAAGTTGAAGGAGAGGAAAAATAAGAAGCTGTCCTCCCTAATGACGGTTAATGAGGAGGTGGTTGAGGAGGGGGTGAGTGATGGTGTTGTCGTTCATAAATTCCATCCTCCCCTCATAAATAATAGTCAGGTAGTGTTCAATAGTGACGAAACATCCCTCCTTGAGAAAGGTTTGAAGTTCAGTATGCCTCCCCTCAAGAATGATGAAACCTTGGCGAATGTTGTTGCGGATCTTGCGGTTAAGATTGGTCCTGGTTTTAATACCCAGAAAGTCTGTGCCGAATTAGTCCGTAATAACCCCCTCCCTCGCATGAGTAATAAATTGGGAGGAGTGATTCAGGGCCTAAGGAGGAAGATGAAAGAGGGAGATTTGATCGTCACTAAGGCTGACAAGGGCAACGCTGTTGTAGTGGTGGAGAGATCGGCCTATTCTTCTAAGGTCCATGAAGTCCTACAGCAGTGTGGTGCTAAAGAGAGTGAGGATTTCAGCTTTCCCAAGCACGTCAAAGAAGTTAGGTGTGTCATCAACAGGAGTGAGGCTGTTATCAAAACTCCTGCTTTGGAAAAAAGCCCTCCTCGTTCCTAACCCCACACCCCCCCCTCTTGTACGGGCTGCCTAAAGTGCATAAGAACAATACCCCGATGCGACCCGTTGTTTCTTTCGTCTCCTCTCCTACCTACCTCCTTGCTAAATTCCTTGACCGTTGGTTCAAAAATCGTATTGATTTTGAATCCCCTCATTCGGTCTTGAATTCGGCCTCTTTAACTGACGTCCTCAAGGATGTAAGCCTTCCCCCGGGAACGACCATCTGCTCGTTTGATGTTGTTGGTTTGTTCCCGAATATTCCTAAGGCTGCTACTATCCAGCGTATGGGTGAGCTACTCGTCAAAGCCAACATTCCTCATAATGAGCTTCACGAATTCTTCGATCTTCTTAATACTGCTGGTCCCCTAACTATTGTAAATTTGAAGGGAAATTTTTCGAGTTCCCTGACGAAGTAGGGATCCCCATTGGATCACCACTAGGCTCTCTCATATCCGAAATCTTCATGTCTAAGTTTGAACTTGACCTCTTTTCCTCGAACCAGGTGTTACTTAATCATATTCATTATTGGCACAGGTACGTTGATGACGTTCTTTGTACCTGGACTGGTCACCCAGATCTCCTTGGTGAGTTTCTGAGGTATCTCAATTCCTGGTACCCTCCCATCAAATTTACGTTGGAAATAGGGGTATTTTCCATTAACTTTTTGGATTTATCGATCTCTATAATAGACGGTATCCATAAGTTTGGAATTTACAGGAAAGATACTACGACCGATGTTTTAGTCCACGGTGGTTCGTTCGGTCCTGTTGCTCACAAGATGGCTGCTTTTCATAGCCTAGTTCACAGACTGACTCGTATTCCTTTGAGTCAGTCTGCCTTCAAGAAAGAGTTAATCACAATAAAACACCTGGCCAGAGTGAATGGGGTCAATGTCGATGTTGACGTAATGGTTCGGAGGAAAGTTACGAGGAGCCTCCTGGATTCCACCACCTCCCTCCCCCGAGACACGATCCGTGATCGCCGTTTGCGTTGGATCAGTCTCCCTTTCCTGGGGAAGTTCTCCCTGCAATTGGGTAGGGCCCTTCGCCCGTTTGGCTTCAGACCCGCGTTTTACAACCCTACCACAGTCAAGAGGTTGTTTGTGAGACTGAAGGACCCCATACCTGTTGATGAGAGGAGTGGTGTGTATAAGTTGGAGTGTGAGGATTGTGGAGGCTTTTATATTGGTGAGACCAGCCGCCAAATGAAAGTTCGAGTAGCTGAGCACCTGAAGTCTTGGAAGAAGGGACACTTGGGGGAGTCAGCTTTCGCTGATCACTTAATAAACAGTGGCCACAGCTTCCGTGAGGGATCCGAAAAGCTCCTCCATAAGGAGAATTCCTACCGTAAGCGTATCGCCCTCGAGAATATAGAGATAATTCGTCATCTCAACACTGACGGTATCACTGTTCTTAATTCGTATATTCCGGAAGATGGCCTGATCGAACTTGTTTATGACTCACACCGTGATTTCTCGTTTGGACGATCTTAATACCTCGTTCTTCTCTTTTGTTCGTCAGTTGCTTTCATTTCAGGCTCGAAGATGGTTGTTTAACCGAAAGCGCTCGTCGTATTTTCATTTTTTTCTGCGGTTTGCATTTTTTACTCCACGTCGGAGTATTCCTCTTTATTGTTTAGTATGGATAGCCGTAACTTAAAGGAACGGATTCGTGTAAAATAATATCCCTTAGATAATTATAATATGGTACCTTATAACATCACTAACATCTGAACTATTCAAATTTTGTCTGCTATACAAATTTACTTTTTTGGTACCCTAGAGGAAAAAAAGGAGGAACATTTTGATTCTTTATTTAAAAAAATTTTCAATACAAAAGATATGAATTGAATAACAATACAGTCGCTGCAACTAAATTCGCAACTTTTTAGAAAATTTTTAAATTAGGTAAGTTGGCACTTAAGCCTAAATAATCAAAATTTTAGTATTTCAATGTTAAAAAACAAGTTAGGTATTGTTTTGTGTCTCTTGTGAATGAGATCTATCGTATTTTAAATGAAGCTCACTGTAACAAAAGTAGATAATGATACAAAAACTGATATTTTAATTCACATAGTTTTGTTCTCGAGTAACCTGCGATTCAAAACTATTTTTTATGATAATTAAATATTCAGATGTTTATTTTCTCGTCGTTTAGTGAAACGGAAAATTCCTTTTATGACAAACTTATTTAGATTTCAAAATATCTTGCTCATCTTTGTCGGTAGGTGCAAATTGGAGACGTTTTGGGTTTACCTAGATCACTGTCGTCGAGTTACTCAATTTTTTTTAGTAAATTCGATCAAGTTTCAGTGGAACTTTCTACCTAAATCGTTGCTGTGATGTATTTCTTTTTTCTATCGGAAAATTTTTTGTACGAACAATGTAAAATTAATATTTCTTATGAATAGCGCATACTATCATAAAATTGTAAAAATAATACGTACCAAGTAATGAAAACAATCTAAATCATAATTAGAAAATTACCGAAAACGGATTGACATGATTTTACATTATTTATACGCGTTAAAATCATACAAAATAATTTACAAACGTGGATTACAAAAAATATACATTTTTTTCCTTTTCTTTTTCTATACATTTTTATAACTTTGTAAAATATTTATTACGCATTCGCCAACGGCAATAAGTTCGTTGTTTTTTTTTTTTTCATCTTTGGTTAGAAATAGACAGTTAGATTCATGTGATCGGAGTTTTTATTGTCGCTGACCAATGGAGTAACGCAAACCTCTGGATTTAGTCGTGTCTGAAAAAAAAAAAAAATATTACATAATTATGAGTGACGAGTTTTTAAATAGGTAACGAGAGTAGATATACAGAAAATCTAATTACGATCATTGTACAAATATTTCCTGGTTTGGAAAAAGAAAAAAGAAGTGCTTTCGAAATTGTCGCTCATTATTTCACTCAATCAATCGTTAGACATTTCTTCATCATCTCATTAATCCTAGAAATTCGATTAAATTTTCAAGAACATTTTTTCCCCCTTCCTTAATCGGAGGTCATGCTTTTTACTTGAAATCATTCTTCCTATAGTGAGGACGATAAAATATTCTACATTATTTTCACTGATGGTGGTTTCTGCTTCAAAAATAATTCATTTTGAATATTATTATGCCATTTTTCAACGAATTTATTTTGAAATAAAGAGTCAATACGAAATTATTTGTAAGTTTTCAACGTTTTTAATTTCTCACTTTTTCCACCCCGTCTTTTGAAGCGAAATTTTGATTTTTTATTCTATTCATCTTGAATATTCAAATAATTGTATTTTAAAGCTAGAAATCGTGATTTTTTTTTTTCTAAATCATGCTTCCAGTGATGAAGACGATACTTCAAAACTTTGAATCTATCAATTGAATATTCTACTACTATTTACATTATATTTTATTTTTTGAATAGCGGTTAGTGCCAAAAAATTTAATTTTTGTCGAATATTATGCCTTTTTTAATCAAATTTAATTCAAAATGAAGAGATAAATTATTATTGTAATTACAAAGAATTCATAAAGCTATTGGCAATTGACTAAATTTTCCACTTTTTTTTTTTTTTTTTTTTTTTTTTTTAGAGCAATTGATAAAAAATGAGCTTGATTATTTTAAACAATATTATGGTTTCGTTGTTCATTTTGATAAAAAAAAAGCGTATGTTCTAGGAAATATTTCCTCGGAGATTTCCTATTTCAGTATGGATAATATGTCTTAAGGCTGAGGGTCATTTCAGAATCTACGTCACGAAATCCCGAGGCGAAAATGACGTCACGAGCTTATGACGTCTTAGGGACTTGAAGAAATTCGACCGTTGTTGTTGCTTTGAAACCTTTATTCTTGGCCTCCATGTACTAGGCGGAACATGCGTGTATTAGGCTATATTAGACCTTACAATAGCTTCTATTAAATGGAGACTGACATAGATGTAGCATAGTATATGTACTAAGATAGGCTCCATTAACATACAGGGCTTTACATACTGTATATTAGGCTAACTAGCTCTTCTTGCCTGTTCTAGGCTTTCATTAAACTAGACTCTATGAAATCGCGAAAAGAAAATGACATCACGAGCTGATGATGTGTAGGACCTTTATCCTTGACCTTAATTGTACTAGGTCCAACGTACATCAGTACCTCACTTTTAGCTTATGAAGTCTAATTAAGAAGACACATCGATGATACAATGTTTTTCCTAAAAGAGAGAATTACTAATAATTTTTTAAAATTGTTATTTACTCCTTTCTGGAACACGTCAGCTTCGTCGTCCCAGCTAAGCTTCTTCACTCGTCTGGGAACTGAGCCTACAGACCATAGGCCGTTCCCACATTTATTGTTTTGCGGACTAGGAGTATGCGTTCTAGACGAACTGGCCGTCTGCTGAGGCGTAGGCGTTCTTGAAGCATTAGTAGGAACCTGGGGAGGAGCAGGAGCTACTTTATGATGACCTCGAAGTGGTGCCAGAGGTGGCGTTCGTTGTCCGTTTGCCGTACGTATTAAGCCATTTCTGCTAGAGGTTCCTGAAGTGATAAAAACAGATTGATGATACAGTTTTGATTTACGGGTTCCTATCTCTTGCATACCGATATGGTTTAGTGACCATTGTTTGTATGAATGACTCTAAGTATGGTTAGTTGTCGACGATATTTTGTTATTAGGGAGTTGGTTAGTAGTTGTAAGGAAGGAAATAGGTTGCAGATTGGAAGTCTAACGCGTCAATTTAGAATTGACTCGTGTTACATTGTACAGTTTTGGGAGAACTTACGTTTAACGGTAGCAGTGTACAACAAACTCGAAGATCCAGAAGTATGTTGGAAATTAGACGTACCATTAAATACGGGGTTTTCTATTTTTCCGAACGCTGACAGAGGTTTCTCCGGTGGCGTTGTGTAAAAACTGTCCAATTTTCCGGGAGCGTTTTTTGGTTTTTTACTGCGAATGAATAAAAAGTTCAAAATTTTTGTCGATTAAAGGTTTTCTTATATAACTCACAACTTACTTTTTCTGTATGTACAGTATAAGAAGAACGATGATTAGCGCGAGCACTCCTAGAATGCTAACGAACGATATTAATATGGCAAAACTGGTACTCTGAGGAACCCAGTGACTGGCTGATGAGATAACAGCTTCTGGTAAATGCACAATGACAGGGACTGAAGCCTAAACAGACGGAGAATTTTAGTCCATCACAAAGAGCGAGTTTAACATTTGGTTGTAAATTAGTTGCTTTACTTCCACTCTATTCAACAATCTGGTAACTTGCGCAAAATTTATCCAGAACAAGAAAGTTTTCTACTTTTAGTTCAAATACAGAGAGAGTAAAGCAGCTATTTCAATTCGATTGTATTCTTTAAACTTGCGTACTTGTCGAGGAGGTATTCCAGAATCTGTAGCGACAGCAACCAAATGCACCGTGGTACTGTTGAGTTTACTCAAATCACTGACTGAGATCTCACCTGTGTCGTCGATCGCAAAGAGCCTGGAAGAGGGAATTGATACTCGATATTAGGAATGAGCTAAAAAAGTACAATGACTTCCATCGTTTTCTGTAGGTGCGTTTCAAGGTAGTGTCGAGGTCAATTGGGATGAGGAGTGCGACGTCAGCTCATCACTGGTGAAAAAGTGCTTCCTTTTCTTCCCCCGTACTTGAATCATCCTCTGCAAATGTCCGATCTGAATTCTGTCGGTGGGTAACATGTTTAACACTTGCCCAGCCTTCGGTGGTTCCTATGTATGTCGCGAGGAGCGCGGCGTCAGGTTGATATCATTGGTCTCACTGGGGTGAAGAAGCGTGCTTCCCAAGCGAGTTTGCTCGAGATATCAACATTTTTCCAAGTCCCGCTCCATATTCATATCTCACACTGCTTGAACAAGAAATACCAAAGCCAACTATCGGCCTGTTAAGAACCATGTACAGTGATACCGAAATTTGTGTACGACTAGAGAACCAGGTGTCAGATTATACAAAAGTCAACCAAGGAGTAAGACAAGGATGCCCTGCCTCTTGTGTCCTATTTAATATATACATGGACCAAATACTGAAAGAATGGTACCAGACGCAGCCAAAGGGCGTAAAAATTGAGGGAACAAAACGAATGGAAACGGTGTTGTTCGCTGATGACCAAGTTATATTGGCTGAGACAGAGGATGAACTACAGCGAGCAGTATATAATCTGGCAGTAACAGCGCAACGGTACAACATGAAAATATCAACCGGGAAAACCAAAGTGATAGCATTCCGAGGAAAGGATCCGGTAAGATCAAAAATTGTCATAGACGAGCACATAATAGAACAAGTTAACAGCTTCAAGTACCTAGGAAGTGATGTATCGTACCTGGGTGAAGTTGACGTAAACAGTAAAATTTCCAAGTTTCTGAAGGTAGCCGGCCTCATAAACCGAGTGGTAGCAGGAAACAATGTCCGACGCGAAACAAGGCTAAAAATCTACAATACTTTTGCCGTACCCATGTTGAAGTATGGATGCGAAGCTTGGGCCCTGAGGAAGGCAGATAAGAAACGGATTACAGCTGCGGAAATGCGTTTCATGAGGAGAACGGCTGGGTATACGCTGCGCGATAGGAAGAGAAATGTTGACATCATGAACGAACTTCAAACAACACCAGTGATATCAAAGATTAAAGCTTATCGTAAGAAATGGAGGGAACACGTTGACCGTATGGACGAGGAACGGTCACCAAAACAGATGCTCCAATACACACCAGTTGGTAAGAGGCTGGTGGATACATCGGATTCGTCATCGGGGGCATCAACGCCACAGCAGACAGGCCAATAGGCCTACCGCTTACAAGACAACGACGACGACGACCTCCTTCCTTCCGCTCATTCCCATTCTAAATTTCTTAAGACAGTATATGCTAGACTTACCCAGCCATTGACGTCATCATATCGGTCCCTATGTAGGTTGAGGTCAATCGGGATCAGGGGTGTGACGTCAGATAGAGATTATTGTGCTCGATGGGGGGGAGAGGAGCCCATTAGTATGTTTGACTCGATTATAAATTGTTTCAGAAGTCAACATTTTTCCAAATCACTTTCGGACGAATTCTTCCACCATATTAAGGTTGCCTTTCCTAACGCTCATCCTATGCCAGACTTGCCCAGCCCATGACGTCATCAAGTTAGTCCGTGTGGGTCAAGGTCAATAGGATCATGGGTGTAACGTCAGGTTGTGGTCATCTAACTTCAAGAAGGAGGGGGAAGGGGTACTTGGATCAAAGGGCTAGTATGCTAGGGGTATACAGACATATTTCGTGTCTTTCTTGAAGTTTCGTGAATCCTGGGCCCTAACAGGCACGGATTTACGGGGGGGAGGGTAAGGGGGATATATCCCCTCCCAAAACCTCAAAAAAAAATTGAAATTGTGTAATTTGACTATATTTTCCGAGCGAAGCGAGGAAAAAAAATTTTGAACAATGGAATATCCCCCCCCCCCAAAATGTACCCGTAAATCCGCGTCTGCCTAATTCTCAAATTTGCAAGTTCACATTACCCCCGCGAGTTGCCCACCCCCGGAAAGTAACCCTACATAATATGATGAGTCGAAATCTGTGAGTTCCACGAGTTCTGAATTCTGGTCCCTAATTCCATAATTTGCGAGTTCACACCACCCTCTGATAATCCTGTTTATTGTACCCCTCCTCTTCCTTTATTATAGTATATGACGTCATCAACTGGTGACCTTATCAACCGTGACCCTCAGCAAGATTCAGAAATTTGCAAATTCAGTCCACTTCTCCTCATCCTTGTCAGGGGTACCGTGAGGCCATTTTCTTGAAGATGATTCTTCGTAGGAAATTTAGGGGTCGGTTTTTTCCTTTTGTTCTCGTAACATTATTGGGAAGGAAGGATTTTTTTTTGTGCTTGTTGAATTTTTTTTTTTTTTTTTTGGGGGGGGGGCGGGGCGAAATCTTCGTAAGTTTAGGGGGATCACGGCACCCCTGCTTGTAATAAGAAGACTTTTATACGGCTGTATGTAAGGCTCAAGTTAGGTTAGGTTTGGTTTCAGGAAGACCAATAGTAGGCCTAGTATAGTTCCTGTATAGTCCGGTATAATGGAGGCTAAGGAGGAGGAAACCCCAATTCTGAAATAGTATGACATCAGCAGCCGTGACCTGGAGGCCTAGTATAAGGGCGACTCGAGCAGTATTACTATCAAGCCTAGTATAATGGAGACTGTTGGAAGGCTTACAATCGGAGTGAGTGATTCAGAAAATATAAGAGATTGAGGAAGAGAAAGAGACCATACTTATGACGTAATAACCATTTATGATGGCTGCCCGTGACGTCATCAGCAGTCATAAGATCGCTTACGAGCAGAGTGAGTGATCCTGAGAATAGAAAAGAGAGAGAGAGAGAGAGAGAGAGAGAGAGAGAGAGAGAGAGAGAGAGAGAGAGAGAGAGAGAGAGAGAGAGAGAGAGAGAGAGAGAGAGAGAGAGAGAGAGAGAGAGAGAGAGAGAGAGAGAGAGAGAGAGAGAGAGAGAGAGAGAGAGAGAGAGAGAGAGAGAGAGAGAGAGAGAGCCCGATGACATCACGGATACTGAAGAACGAGGGGAATATGCCTTTGTCAAAAAAATCCACAATCTAAGCCATGATTTCATCACAAAGCAGGCGTGGCCTTGAATCATAATTGAAGTAATTTACCATAGTAGATCTTTATTTATTTATTTGATTCTGCCAGAAAATCTCTCTTTTTCCAGTTCTCACTGGATGTCCGGACTGGAATTAAGGTCAAAATTCCTTCGAATCCCTAGGTCACGGTCGTACGAACATCCGGACGAAAACCTCGAAGTCGGTAAAAGTTGATTGGTACCCTCTGCAAACCTTGGAAGTCATTGTACTTTACCTTGAATTGCTGCTGATAGAAGCCGTACAAACCTCGAATAAGGCCCTCTCAACGATAAGGTAATATGGTCACCTCGATCACCATCCGCTGCCTCCACCCTACCGATCACCGTGCCCGGGACGAGTTGATCGGCGGGTAGATCCGACGGTATGAAGAATTCATATTGCGGATAACGAAATCTCGGGTCCCAATCGTTCACATTCAGCACAGTAATATTGACAGTTGCGTTCGCATTCTTCGAGCAGAAACAAAGCAGTATGAGAACAAGATGTCTACGCTATTATTTTTCGCGAAAATAAAGTTAGAAGCTGAGGTCTTACTTGATAACCGTCAGTGGCGAATACTAGGAAACCGTAACTATCCACAGTTTCATAATCTAAAGGCTTACGAAGAACAATCTCTCCGTTCGAACTAACATTGAACGTATCTCCGTAACTACTTAACCAATATTTCAGTCTCTGGAAAATAAGCATATATTAGTGCACAATTCAAGGTTTATGGACGAAAACAACACCACGAGAGATTATGTACTCACTTTATCACGTGGCTTATTTGTAATAATGGTCAACAGGACACTGTTGACGGGAACGTTTTCCAAGATGGCAGCGTAATACTGGCGGTACAAAAATTGCAAATCGTGAAATGACGTTCCAGGTCTGCTGATAGTCAGCGTTGCTAAGGCATAACGGTCGGGATTATCGAATTGTGTGGCCTGTAAAAATTCAGATAGTCTACTTTAGTCAAATCCAAGAACGCTCCAGAGCAATTTGATTCCATAAAGTGGTCTTGACTAGATTATTTTGTGTCGCTGGGTCAGTGATCAGCGCCTGTTTTACAACTCATGTGTACTCCTGAGCCATAGTATGTCACTCCACGTTTCTTTTAATCGTAAGAGGAAAGATCTCCCTAGATATTATGGTAGCAATAATATCTAGCTTTTTGGGAACCCCTCTTTAAAGTCTTCTACACTCTGGTCAAAATTTTGGAAAGAAGTCGTCGAAACTGCCCTGCTCCACCGAATAGTTTTCTTTTACTTACCCGTACAACTAGAATTGCCGGTTGAAAAAAGTCATCATCCGGGATATTTCGTCGTACGAATATGTGGCCCGTATCGCGATTGATTTCGAAGTAACGATAATCTGGACCTTCTACCGCAAAGTAATACACACTAGATATTATATTATTCAGCTTGAATATTAATTTTACTCGAGTGAAATTTGACTCACCAGTATTGAAGCTATAATAAATAGGCGATCTAATGCCCAAATCTTGGTCGTAGGCTGATATTTCTCGCGGTGAAATCTTCAGTCTCGTTCCCTAGAGAAACGAATGTTTACGTATTACATGAATTCTAGACTCACTGATTTTGTAATCTCAACTCTGAAGCTTACTTGTGTAGCGTGATCTGGTAACGTGGCATAGTATCTGTCGTCTAAAAATTTAGGATTTTGATCATCAGCGTCGATTACGTGGACGTATACAAGCGCATCCGAATGTCGAGGTGGATTTCCTTGGTCCTGCAAGTGCAAAAAACCATGATTCAAGTTTTTACTAGTAGAGATAGGGTAATGAAGAGCAAAAGTTTTTTGATTTAAGAATAAGCAATTATGGAGTAGAGATATGATGAAATGGGATGTGAGAGTGATCAGGAAGATATGGGGAAACAATGCACCTGGAAAAAATTCGGTATGGATGACAGGAGTGGATTATGCTCGACTCTCAATTTCGAATTGATATACCTAATTGGGTTAAAACTTACTTGTGCTCTGATAGCGACTGTAAAATTTGATAAAGTCTCATAATCCAGAGATTTGCGAAGTACCAAAGTGCCCTCGAGGCCATTTACAAATGAAAAATATTCCTGCGCGAGAATACAAAAGAAAATCTAAACAATGCTGTTCTGTATAAGGTCACGCTTTTGACAAGAAATTACAACACACCGAAAATGGTCCCGGAAGAACGGAGTATTGTACTGTCGAAAATGCTCCTTGTTGGTCCCCATCGACAGCTCGGATACCTTGTAGTACTCTCGTGCCAAGGACAGTTACCTGAAATACCACTTATAGATCATCTCCAAAGCACAATTTTTTTTTTTTTTGTGATAAAAATTGTACCAACCTCAGATGCGTTTAATAAATAAGGTGCACCGACAAATAGTGGAGCATTATCGTTGACGTCGGTTACTCTGATATTTACAGGTATGATGAAACTCTGCAACGTGAATATTAAACCTATGATATCTAGCTTATGTTTTTTGTAAATTGTTTTTAAAAGCAAAAATTTACCGGATCCAAAGTCCTACGTCGATCGCAAATAACGTTGATAAAGACTGAATTCGGCCCTTCGATACCCTGTGTAGGATAAGGAGAAATTGAGTTTCGAAACAAAAAGTCATGTGATGAAATGTTTGCTGCATAGTTCCCCTCACTTACCTCTTTATCGAGTTGTTTGACTAATGATAAATTCTTAGAGTTTGGGATGATCGAAACAGGACTATCCGTTTCTTTCAAACGTAACTCAATGTTACCGAATTCTCCAGCATCGCCAATTATCCTCAAGATACCTAAAAACGTACAAATAAATGCTGATTATACCAAAGGATCGATAGTATGACATCGATTCAAAAAGCACAATAGTCACTAGTATTGATGACTTTTGATACTGAGGAGTGAAAGATTATGTGTGAATTTCAGACAAATTTTTCCAAGTCCCCGTCGGCGAATTTACATACCGTCAATATGTGTGACTGTCTAGGGCAGCAAATTTTTGGATGTATTCTCATTATTAAATAAAAAAAAACAAACAAACAAGCAAATCAGAGAGAATTTGACTTCTTTGTTTTTGTAAAAGGAGTGGTGGCAATCGCCTCTGCAAGTCTCTCCCGACACTTCATACTCATTGAGTCTATGAGCGAAATTCTCTCAAGTCTCACCTTTTATAATATATTTTTAGGCCACCTGGAAATCTGCTCTCTCATTATACTCATTTGGCTCACGATAGACCAATGAACTATGTTGACCCCAGATTAACTCGTTATTTAGACCAAGAGGCAACTCAAAATCGCCAATCGATTAGGTCCTGCCTACTGTCAACCTCATATCGATTCATGTCGACTTAAAATCAAGTGCTCATCTTTCTCAATTTCGACGCGGGCGTCGAAATTGAGTCGACTCGTTGGGTCATTTAACAACAAAAGACTTCCAATCGACGTCTAAATTGCGTGGAGTTTAAGTGCACAACTTACAGGATTACAGAATCGTGGTCCAAAATGAATCAACTTCTGGTATTAGCCTTAAATAATATCGACCAGTCCAATTATTGCTGCTCTGGTCGAGTATGAATGAATCTCTCGGTGATCCTCATTATAAAATTGCTAGCTGTTGCGGCTTTCTAGATGGTTAGGCCTGCGGCAATGACACGAGCTCGTGTTTCACAAAATGTTGTTGGTTGAATAAAGAGGACAGCTTAGGGTACCTGTACTTGTGTTTTGCATTCGCCCAAAGTGCAGTTGAAAGCTCACAAATGCATTGGTTTTGTATGAGCATTCGCATGAAATCTTTCAAACTCCCCTCCGCTTTGTCCCAAATTTCACAATTCACAAAAAACCAAAGCTGAGTGAGATCAAGATTTCCAATTGGGGAAGAACACAGTTCGTCCGTCGCGGTCTACCGCGGGCAAAAACGAACCTTCTCGGGCTTTGTTTCTGCGTTGTGTCGTCGACTGCTTAGAAAAAGAGAGATTTCCAGAAAAAATTTTTGAGGTAATTCTTTGGTGGTGTCTATCATGAGACTTGGAACAAATCTCAAGTTAATTTTTAGGCGTATAAGAAAGGGAGTTGTGAACCACTTAATTTATGGATATTTTAATGGTGACAGACTTGGAAAAAATCACAAGTTCAAGGTAAGGCGTGTGAAAAATTAAGTCGTGATTCCCTACTCCCTTCCTTTATGTGTATTTCAATGATGAAAGACTTGGAAAAAATTTCAAGGCCACTTTTTGCTTGTGTCTATCTTCAAACATTATGATAACTTTTTAATTTTTGCAAAAATGAATATTTTTCAGACCGTCTTGAATCATCCTCAATTTTCTTCATACCCTTACTGGTATTAGATTGATTGATTGAAAACCAGTAAATATCATAGATTGTATTTGATCGAAAAAGTGTATACGTATGTAAGTATTATGTAAACCCATTTTTGTCGACGCCGAATGGCCGATGATGTGGCGTCGTTAAATAAATTCATAATATTAATTAATTAAACGTTGGTCTCGAATCGATTTCTCGTCATTCAACGGCAGAAGACTGTTTGTTAATCAATGGATTTTCAGTGCACAACTTAAAAAGATTTCAGAATTGTGGCCAAAAGTAACTCCTAATATCAACTCATCCAATTATTGCTGTGCCAGTCAAGTATGAATGAGTCTTTCAGTGATCCGCGCAGCGCGTTTTTGATAAAAAGAACAGCTTAGAGCACCCGTACTTGTGTTTGCACTCGCCTGAAGCGAAGTTGAATGCTCACAAATGCATTGGTTTGGAAGAGTATTCTCATTAATTCTTTCACCCTCCACTCCGTCCCAAATTTCACAAGTCACGAAAAGCTAAAACTGAGTGATATCAAGAATTCTAGCAGAAGAGGAGAACGTTGAGGCCAGTCGGGGGACGGCACAGTTCATTCGCCGCGGTCTACCGCGGGCAAAAACGTAACTTCTCGCACTAGCTTCAGAAGGATAAGTATGGATCTGTTCCCGCGCTTTGTGTATTCCACCTACTACTTAGAAAAAGAGAGTTCCAGGGATAAAAGTGAGATTGAAGGTAATTTATTGCTGGTGTCTAATTTCAGACTTGAAAAAAATTCCAAGTTCATTTTTTGCTGGTCTCTATTATGGTTTTAGTTTTTGCAAAGTGAATGTTTTTTCAAACAGTCTTGAATTTTCCTGAAATTTCTTCATTCTCTCATTGACTTCTGTTTGTATTTCTTTCTTCAATATCTTTTTTTTTTTTTTTTCTGAATGATCACAGAAGTTGTTTGCTTCAAATTTTTTCCAATTCTCACTTTTACCATTAGAAATCTCTTTCCTTCCATGTAGTAGGTGGAGTACGCTTGGATTCACAAGGATACGAGGGAATAGATCCGTACTTACCCTTCTCAAGCTAACGCGAGAAGGTATGTTTTGGCTCGCAGTAGACCGTGGTGGATAAATCTCTGATTGGGCCCATTGTCCTCTTCTCCTACTAATTCTACTGGTGTTATCGGACATTTCAACTTTGTTTTGTGAGATGGATCTCATAATTTTACATTTTTACGTAAATCTTGATTCGCTCGATTACTCTCATCCTTTTATGACTTCAAAACGGTTCCCAAAACGAACGTTCAGACAGAGGCACCTAGAGAAAGACCTCCACTTGTATTTTCCAAAAAGCTCAAATCAATGAAATTTAGGCTTGATTATCGGAATACCTTTTCCAATGCTCGATTTGACTTTTGACAGTTCCGCATCCAGAGTTCATGAGCCATGACGATTTATTGGCTCATATCAAAAATGTTGGAAGGACTGGCTTGAGGCCTATGTAGAATAATATAACCTAATAGTTTCTTTTGAAAAATTTTCATACTCTACTAATCACGGGCCGCAAGATCCTTCTTTCTCCCATACAAATTACCTCTGAGACTGATTTCTTGTATTCTTTCTACTTTTATTAGATATTTGGTACTTACCTATAATCGAAGAAACTGGAAGATCTTCGCTGACAAAGAAACTTTCTGCAGAACCACCGCTCTCCAAGTAACATCTGTTATCTGTAACTGAAGAGGTAAGAAAATATTATTTCAACACCGTGTTTAAAGCCTCGACATATACAAGTATATACGGAAAAGTTTCGGACAAATTGGTTCAAAAGTATTACGATCTTTCAAGTATCTTTATTAGAATGATATTTAAACAAAATTAGAGCATTCTTTTCTCACGGGTCGTAACTTAGAATTTGAATTGATCACTTCCGTGAACCAAATCTGTAATTTGATTACGTTTTCGTGAAGTAACCATCCATCTGACTCATAAATATCGCGCTAAAGTCTACCTAATTCGAATATCGGTCCCATACTGTACCTACGTGAGGATGAAATATCGATCATTAGTTTTTTTAAAACGACGGTGCTCTCAATAACTCGAAGTGGGTACCGCACCAGTATTCGGTGTTAATCCTCGCATTTTAACGTGTGTCAGCGTGATTACTTTTAAGTAAATCACGACCAAAGAAGAAGAATCATAAATTTTTGGATATTAATGGCAGATGGGCGTTCGACTCGAGCGAACTAATTTTTTCTTCGTGGCCACCCGTAACTGTCATCAAATCTAGAAGAGTAGGCTGTGTATAGTGCCGTTAATTTTAGAAATTCGAAGCCTACGAAAAGGAGACGAAAATTTACGATACCGTACTCGCCATCGTATCAACGAAAGGGAAAAAAATGACGATTAACATGGTTCGACTTATTGTCGCGGTACTTTTCTTCTTTTTTCATTCCTACATTTATGCGAGCGATAGCGACGCATTAATTATATAGATCCTAATGAGACTCTATAGGTAGTGAATTAGTAATGCTCAATTTAGAATAGGAACATCTCTGATTAGTTCTCTTGCTGTGGTAATGAGAAAGCGTCTCCCGCAAATTAATTAAATGGAAAATGTAAAGCGTCACATGAGAAATGCATACTTTTTTTCTTTCACGAAAGTGCATACATTGTCATGACGAGTGCTAATAATTTAAAAAAATAAGTTCTTCATCGAGTAAGGAGCTAGCGTTTTGGTGCACTGTCACACTGATAGTGCAGTTTTTTCGGTACAAGAGTAGTCGTAATTTCCGATCATTCTTGTGTAGGTGGTTCTAAAATGTCTGATACGAGCAGCTTTCAGATCTGGGTTGGAATTCTATTTGGTCAAGTGATGATGTTTTTAAACTCTTCCATTCAATGCTGTGAGATTCGAACGACGGTGAGCTTGAAGAAAGAGGGTGTTGAGTGGAATTTTAGCTCTCCCAGTGTCGCATCTGGTAATTGCGATGTAGGCCCGCTAGCTTCCTTTTTTCAGTTTTTCTACTGAAAAATTAGAGGTAACGGAGAAGAGGAACATCTGCCTTAGCCTTTATCTTAGCGCATAGACTGAGTGAAGAGCTGGTGTATAATCCGCCAAGGGGCCAGTCAAAGCCAAAAGTTGATATATCTTTACTTTGTATTTCTTTGTAAACAAAGCGAGCATAGTATAGAATGCTACACTACGTGTCTCTAAAGGAGACATATTAGCTCCAGCTTTTTTTTGGGAAACATTCAAGTGATTCAGGCATTTCGGTCGGTCTTATCATTTTGATATTGAGCGTTCAGGAGGGTTTAGAATCGAAGGTGAGACCAAGAAACTTGGCAGATAATTGGATAAACTGAAAAATTCTGTAGACGCGGAGAAGGAAAAGGCGTAGGGCGTGAATATCTTTTTTGGATCTCTACCACGATTGTTCTCTTGTCTGAAAATCCGAATCCACGGTCAGATGACCATATGAAGATTTTGTCGAGGATTAATTGGAGTGGTCTCCCTTCACCTTGGGGGGGTCGAGGTTAGTAGAAAGATACTGAAGTCATCCGCAAAGAGGTGTTTGTTATATGTACGTTATTTATAGCGATTAGGATGAGAGGAACATTCTATCCTCCTCCGAGGCGGACATTGTTTCAGATGGAAGAATATTGGTCTTGAGACCTGTCATGGAGGGACGATTGGTGGAGTCTGGGTAAATTTCCCCAAAGGCCAATGTCGAAACGCTTCCTGGAGGTCGAAGAAAACAGAATAGAGTTTTGAGTTGGCTTGCTCAATTTGGAGGCTCGAGTCACATATGGCTTTGAGGGTGTTACGGTCTCGATATTTGCGGTAAGTTTAGCAGAAAATATTTTTGGTCTCAATCAAGACTTCTTTCCAAGTTGTTTTGCAAGTTGTGCACGCGCTGTATTCATCATTAATATAGTTGACAGAGAGGGAGAGGTTTTACACCGAGGAAGTTTTGAGTACCTTGACTCAGTTTTTTCCGAGGATTTTCTAGATCTCCATAGAAAAAGATAAAATAGTCCATGTCAGTGGTTTTCAAACTGGGGACCGCGAAAGGTGGAAAAAGTAAAAAAAAAAAGTGGTCCGAGCAAATGACAATGTGGAGAAAGCTACTAGGAAGATGAAGATAATAGCGATCGGGGCGCAATGATTATGACGCATACTGTGATTTTAACGTACAAGCAACTTGGTTCACTCGCTCTTCAGTATCCGCTTCCTTTTCCCACGACATATATTTGCGAAGTTGGGTTTTCCACATTGTCAACAATTAAGACTAAGAAGAGGAGTCGTTTGAACGCAGCAGTAGATATGCGGGTTGCAGTTTCTCCCATTGTACCGCAATGGGAAATCATGGTCACTAGCCATCAAGCCCACCCATCGCATTAGGAATGGGCACTAGGTATACTTTGACGAATTTGATAATAATCACTGAATTTATGTATTAAATTAATCTTGCGGCGTTTTAAACAATTTTTTTCGGGGGGGTCCGCGGAAGAAAAAAAAATCATTGGAGGGGTCCGCAATCTCAGAAAGTTTGAAAACCACTGGTCCATGTCGTATTTAAAATTAGAGCAGACAGTCTGACAAGGTCAGTGAGGCAGAAACCTTTTTTTAGTGAAAATTTTCTTTTCGTTTACTGACCATGAATGGCGATTACGCGTACTTTAGGAGCTGCCTTATTCCGTGAATATTTCTACACCCAGGTGTCATTTCTTGGCAAAACATCCCAAAAATCAAAATTCGCGGGTTCTTTAACGGAGTTAAACGAGGGGAGGCAGGGAACCTGTTTTATAGGGCAAGTATGTGATACGAGCGGGACTTAGACCACCTTAGAAGGGTGTTCCGAGTCTTATGGTGTTTGAAGCGTTGCATATTTGGCTCATTGAAGGGGCTAAGTCAACTGGTATATGAAGCATTGCATATCTAGTTTCTCGAAGGGGCTATCTTTCAGTCTACGAGTCCAGTAATTTCGAGATTGTTTGTTGCAGTAGATGTAAATTGAAGAACCGCAGTCAAGTAGGATTGGTGGAGGTGTTTTCCGTTACAGTCGGTGCGGACGAAAGGTATTTGAGAACGATTAAGGAATTCAGGCATTTCGCTCTAGAGATTTTGAACGGGAGTAGGTTCAGAAGGTTCTGCAGTCGAAGCTGAGACCAAGGGGTTTTGGCAAAGGATTGGATAGTAATTGTGAAGTTTTGTAGACACAGAGAAAGAACGTAAAGTGTGATTTTTTTCTAATGATACCTCTACTGTTTTCTTATCTGAGGATCGAAATCCACTATCAGATAACCGTTTGGAGATTTTGTCGCGCATTAGTTGGAGTAGTCTTGCTGCATGTCGGGAGCTGGAAGTTAGCTGGGAGATACTTGAGTCATCCGCAAAGAGGCGTTTGGTAATTAAGTAAAGCTGACATCGTTTGTCAAGTTATTTATAGCGATCGTGATGAGAGGATCACTCCATATTTTTCCCTGGCGAACTTTGGTTCAGACGGAAAAGTATCGATCTTGAATTCTAAACGTTTAGAGGCCTGTCATGAAGGAACGATGGGTAAATTGCCTCTAAGGCCAATTTTTATATGTGGAAACGCTTGCTGGAGGTCGATTTGCTCAATTTGGAGGTTCAAGTCACATATGGTTTTGAAGATGTTATGGCCTCGGTACTGAAAATATTTTGGTCTCAATCAAGACTTCTTTCCAAGTTGTTTTGCAAGTTGTGCACGCACTATATTCATCATAATATGTGATCTGATTTCAAGAAAACAACGTGAGCGTCCATATATCAATCTGGCGATATGGGTCTTCCTGCGTCTTCAGGCAGACTCTTATCTCCGGATTAATATTTGAACGTTTTCATTCCTTTCCTGAAACCAGGTCACATATAGTTGACGGCGAGTTAGAAATTATCTACCGAGGAAGTTTTGAATGCAATATTGTGTCAGTTTATTCTACGGATTTCCTAGATCTCTTGTACTTAAAATTATAGCACATGTAGTCTGGCAAGGTCAGTGCGGAGGAAAACTAATGTTTTTTTGTTTATCGTGTACATCGTTAGCAATGGATGGCGATTACGCGTGCGTACCTTACGAGCTGCCCAACTTCATGACCATTTCTACGTCTAGATGTCATTTCTTGAAAAAATCACGCCAAATAAAATCTGCGTGGAAATGAAAAGAGTTTCTATTTCCTGTACGAGAGAGTGAGACTTCTACTCACTCACCCCAAAATTTGACCTCGCAAGTCATTTTGATAGGCGGCTGTCGACCTTGGGACGAGTTCCAGCGGAAACGTGAAGATCCGGGGTTAGGTCTTCTCGTCCACATACGTGTGTCCATCTCGTGTATATTACCTATACGCGCTCATCTAAATAAGAAACGACGCCGCGGAGAATGAAAACGCCCGCTATCTTACCATTAATTATATCATTATTAACGAAGATAATAAGCCGACGACGTAACGCTTGACTAGAACACATTTTTAGCGACATTTCGTCGAGTTAATTAACTTTTATAAAAAGCATAACTGCGGAACACGACATCACGAATTTTTATTATTGCTATTTCACAGCGCGTGGCGCGTACTCTCGCTGCTTACTTAATATCCGTTAGAAATTCGATTGAAGTATTTAAATTTAAATGAACAGAATTGATGACTTCTCTATTCGAATCGCGGGCACCGATTATGCCTAGTATACTTCGCATATCTTGGCGAAAACTGCCGCCAAGAAAAATCGCATCCTAACGGCAAATATAGAATTGCGGTTGTGGCCTCTGCTCTAGAGGTGAGCGATCGATTATCAAAAATTTTCGATTTACGCGATAGCTGTTTATTGTCTAATTTTGCAGTTGTACCCATGGTAAATGTGTAACCCATCAGCGACCGCGGCACCGAAGTTGTACTGAGCGAGTGGGGGTTATCACTAATATGCTTCGCAACCTACCAAATGAGCTTAAATTGGCGATTTTGAACTGTGATGTCCTGAGAAAATCGTTGGGAACGTGAAAATGCGCCATGGAATTGACAGTTCCAAGTTACCGGGGGTCACTGAGGAGATGAATCTCACAGATGAGACTTTATCGGTGATATCAGATCTGCTTGTCGAAAGGATCTCTCGTGTTCTACCCTACTCTATTGATTAGCTTACAGGAATACTTCGGCCGGGTGTCGCCCCATCATCAGTTGTATTGCCACTGAAGAAAATAGCCTTAGACATTAGTTCTTTATAGTATAACATTGTGAGAGTATTGCCTACAACAGTTCCGCGACCCGATTAGTTCACTCTTTAAGCGATGTGTTGCATTTCTATTTTTCCTATTGGCTATCATGATCGCTGTCATTTCATTGGTGAATCATGTTCTTCTCTGCTCGTCCTATCACTACCTGAGTAATCTTTTCCTGTGGAACATGATTTCGTTATTCAAGAGGTTGGCTTTTCTCCTCATTGCCTTTACAATTTCCATCTGTTCTCAGAATTTTCTTCTTTATGTGCGATATGACTTCAAATATTCCTTTACCACTGTGCCATTTGTCATACTGTGTATGTCAATTAGCCACTTCCCGTCTTCTTTTGTCCTTAATATTTCTGAAGTTGAACTTTCTCCCAGTTTCACCAATGTAGATGCCTTTGCACTGTTCGCAGCCGAGCCCGTACGCTACGCTCAAGTTCCCCTCTTTCCTTTCTTCCATCGGATGATTGCTTATTATCTTTACCATGGGTAGATTGTTATATGAATGTCCACATTCACATCATGACACTTGTTGGTGTATTTTTTTATGACTTCCTCACTGTGCTGTCGTGGGTCTCAAGGACTCCCTCCACTACGCCTCTAGATTAGCCGGTGGCTGCTGCGATCTTCTTTACTATCTCGATTTCTTTCCTCTTCTCTTCATTGTTCTTAGCAGTAGTTCTTAATTGCCACTCAGTGGTATGATGGCGAAACTATGTGTTGATTTCCTATGTTCTCCAGTGTGCTTTAGGTCCGATTGCCCTTTTCCACTCAAAATTCAAAGCTTTCACTCATCGCATTCGTTTCAAGAAGGAATTGATCTGTTTATCAGAGTTTGGTCCCACAATCCGAATATCATCATCTACGTATCTAGCTCAGTGTTTGATCGAGTTTCTGAACTTTCTGCCTATCAATATCTTGTTTTTCAAAAAACACCCATAGAACAGGTTCCCTGTTAAAATCTCGATAGAAAGGGGACTTAAAAAAACGACGGCTTCCTTAACGAAGTTAAACGAGGAACGCAGGGAACCTATTTTATGAGTCAGATAGGATTTGGTATTGAAAATTCAAGGAAGCCTAGACCTAGATAAAGCTAGTATAAAGAAGGCCTAGACGTAAAATAAGCCTAGTATAATGTAGTTTGAAAGTCCAAGTTTTTCTCAAATCTCGAGCTATTTATGATAGGAGGGGGACTTGGGAAAATTTGTCCCCTATCATATATAGCTCGAGAGTCAAAAGTTTTCTAAGTCCCTCTCCTATCATATATGGCGCGAGAGTCGAATTTTTTCTAAATCCCCCCCTCCTATCATCTATAGCTCGAGAGTCGAAATTTTTCTAAGTTTTTCGCTGGACGGCGCACGGCGCACGCCAGATTTCTCAAATAGCCCCCCATAAAACAGGTCCCCTGTTAAAAATGTCGACCTTCGAGCTATACATGATAGGAGGTCGACCTCTAAACGACCTTGAGGTTGCCGGACGGCGGATGGCGGACATTTTTTCCAGGTTCCCTGTAAACAATTCCGACTAACAAGCTATATGTGATTCGCCCTCCGAGCTATATATGATAGGAGGGGGACGTAGAATACCTTAGAAGGACGTTCTGAGTCTTATGGTGTTTGAAGCGTTGCATATCTGGCTCATTGAAGAGACTAAGCCAATTGGTGTATGAAGCATCACATGTAGTTTTTCGTAGAGGTTATGTTTCAGGCTATGTACACCAGCCACTGAAATATTTTATGGTAGGAATTGTCGAGTTCCGAGCTTTGTCGGCCGGCCGGACGGTGGACGGCGAACGTTTTTTTCCGGAAACATCCTCGATAAAACAGGTTCCCTGTTGAAATTAGGTTGTTGTGTTGGGTTTTCTTCTGTACTTTTGTAACCTTCTCCGACAACTCTTGCGTTCTGTCATTTGTTCGACACATAATCTCCTTGATTTTCTTATGTCATTGGCACACAATCTCCTTGATTTTCCCGATTCTGGATGTGGACTTTTATCCTCAGGTCGTATTCCATGGTTTGGATTATTGTTCGTACTTTCGAACTTACACTGTGTCAATTACTCTGACTGGTTATTGCTCTTGATGTCTAGTCGTGCTTGACTAGTGCAATTTCGACGTCGATTTTTAGTCGATATTAAAATCTAAAACCAGGAGTCGACTCGATTTTGACTTCGACTCTGAAACCCCCTCTCTCACTCTCATTAGTGTTAAGGCATAACTTTTCATTCTTTTTCTCTCATAGGCTTAGGCTGTACTTGACTTTCGACATTCCATTTTTTTGGGTTCAAATCCCAGTGACAACTCGAGTACATTCTCTCCTCCAACAAATGCTACTTAGTGAAAGTGGTGAAAATTCTGGATCAGGTTCATGAATTTAAAAATTCGAGTTCTAGTTCAAAATTAGTCTCCTCCCCCTCAAAAAAAATCAAATCCAAAAGAAAAAGAAAGATGATTACAAATTTTTCTTCGTTCAAAAATACAAGTTCTTTTCCCGAAATTCTCTCCCAAACCCGCCCGTGTCTACTTCGTCCCCCCCCCCCCGTTGTACCTGGGAACCTTTTCTACGGGAGACCGTGAACCGGCGGGGACACGGGAACCCGCTGTACGGTTTATTGGGAGGCATCTTCAGAAAATTTCCGCCAGCACATGCGCGTCCGACTTTTGTGACGTCATTATTTTCATAGAAACGTACATGGACTTTCGATTTTTATAAAACGACGTAGTACAAGAATATTTTTGGACTTGTAAAATTTTTTTTACATATTTTACTTGAAAAAAAAACAACAAAGTCCAAGAATATTATTGGACTTAAGATTATTTTTCGAGGTATTTTACTCGAGAAAACAACAGAGTACAAGAATATTCTTAGACTTGGATTATTTTTCAAGATATTTCACTCGAAAAGACGACAAATTACTAGAATATTTTTGGACTTGGGATATTTTCCTGAATAATTTACTAAAAAAAAAATGCAGAGTTTGAGTTTGAGAATAATTTTGTACTTGGAATATTTTCTGATATATTTTACTCCAAAAAACAACTCAAATACAAGAATATTTTTGGACTTGGAGAATTGTTTTGAGGGGTTTTACTTACTTGAAAGTATATCTCCGAAAATATTGTAAGTCAAAAAATGTTCCAAAACTTTATTCTTTTTCGAGAGATCACAAGAAATATTCCAAGACCAAAAATATAATCTGGTACATTCTCGTTTCTGTCGTTTTCGGGTAAAATATCTCGAAGAATATTCTGAGTCTAATGTTATTCTTGGACTTTGTCGTTTTTCAAGTAAAATATATTGAAAAACAAAAAGATTTTCTGGCGTAGCCAAATAAATGAAGATCATGTTTCATGTCTTTATATTTCATTACGCAATTTTAAGCCGCACAAATGCTTGTACGAAAAGCAATATTGAAAATCTCGAAAAATTTTAAAATTGTCCATGTTTAAATTGTACTCGCAAATTTCTGAATCACCCGCGGGGTAGAGATTTGCACGGACGCACGGTCTCTCTTGACGGGATGGGGGGGGGGGGGGGGGTACTCGCGAGTTTCAAAATCGGTGTCCGGCGAGAGAAAAGACATGAAACATGTCAAAAATCTTTTTAAGTGAAATATCTTGAAAAATATTCAAAGTCCAATAATATATTCGGACTTCGTCGTTTTTTCAAGTAGAATATCTCAAAGAATTTTTGAAGTCCAAACGTTTTGCGGTACTTTGGTCGTTTTTTTTTTAGTAAAATATTTCGAAAAAAATTTTCAAGTCCAAAAATATTGATTGGAAAATATGGGTGAATTTTGCTTATAAATTCATAGATGAGAGAGGAGAGGGGTATACGTTTCCTTAGGCTCCAAAATGTTAAATGTATGTAGCGGGGAAATGGTGGGTGAACAAAATCCAAAGTTTCCTGAACAAAATTGAACAAAATTTGTACCAAATTATCACATGAATTTGAACCCAAAATTCAAAGATGCGGGTCTGTATTTCTCTAGCCCTCCCAAATTTGAAATGGCTGTAGCGGGAAAATGACGAGTGAACAGAATTTAAAATTTGTTGAACAAAATTGAACAAAATGTGAACAAAATTATTACATGGATTTTAACCCGAAATTCGAGTATGGAGGGCTGCATTTCCTCAGCCCCCCAAATTTTAAATTTATATAGTGAGAAAACGGTGTGTGAACAAAATTTAAAATTTGGTGAACAAAATGTGAACAAAATTATGGCATTAGTAGCGATTCAAAATTCCGTCTTGGGGGGGAGTGGGGGTGGGGAAATGGAGCCACCTGGTGGCGAGGAATGAACTAATGTTTGTTCGTATGTAAAATGCGGAGAGTGGTCAAATTATCTATTCTAATAAACGCTAGTAATCATATTACCTGATTTGTGATAGATGTTACGACCAATAAAACGAGGCGAACGGAACATAATTCCACCCTCCCCCCCCCCCCTCCTCGCTGACACTTGACCGCGTGATCTTCATCAAAAATGTGATTGTAATGATTTAATATAGTATGAAATCCCGATGATAAGGTATACTATCACACCTGAAAACGCACTCCTTTCACCCCCTATTAATTTTTCTCTCATTTCCACTCTTTCAAAAGTCCTGCGTACGTCCCTGTTCCAGAATTTTTTATTTCTTTGCAAATTCGCGGATTTGAAATCCAGTAGGAGGGCTATGGGATGCACTAATAGGTGAATATTAAGGTTGGAGTTGATATTCCCGTGCAGTAAAAATTGGTCAAACGTGCAGTAAAAAACGTGCAACAAGAGCGCGCGATGAAAATCTAAAGACATGCAGTATACTACAACCAAAAAAAAATTTATAAATTCCCAAAATCAACTAAAATGCAAGCAGAATTGACCAAAAAACGAGAAACACTAAAATATCATCAAAATAGACTATATGACTGGCCAAAATCAGCAGAAAATTACAGAAAATTTCCAAAATCGAGAGAAAACGACCAGACCCGATTGACAATGTTGAAAATTTATCAAATATAAGGTCCAATCATCTTTGAGAGGTATCAAATCTGCTCAGAAACGCAAAAAGGTGGGAATAAGGTGAAACGTGCAAAAATGTGGAATATCAAATTTTATAAGAGGCCTCCTACATGCATAGATTGTCCAGGTTCTAACAGGGGATGTCTTTTTTGGGGACGTTTTTTGGGAAAAATTTCCGCTGTCCAGCCGGGAAGTTTTTTCAAGTCCTCCCTTGCAGATCGGAATTTCTCCATGTCCCACTCGTATCATATATAGCTCGGAAGTCGACATTCTTCAAGTGCCTTTCCTTTCATAGCTTGTAGGTCGACAATTTTTCAAGTCCCCTTCCTATCCTCATCATGTATAGCTTGGAGGTCGTATCATACGTGTATATAGCTGTCTACTTTTCAGATCCCACATACCCCATAAAGCAGGTTCCCTGCCACCCCTCGTTTAACTCCGTTAAAGAACCCGTGAGTTGTTTCAGAGCTCCGCGAATTCAGACTTTGTTTGCCTAAGGGGACCCGTACTTGCACATAATTATGTATAAGAGTGGGGAGCCTGGAGAAATGGACCCTTATAAAGATGTAGAAGAGTGTAGGTATCGGGGAGGAGATTCTCTTCTAGTCTGTTATTCAAAATTGCAACTTCGGTCATTTACCACACGTTGATGGCCACATGTACGGCGCGTGCGCTGTAGGACGAGACGTAAACGAAAAGACGAGTGCAGCAGGTCTACATCAATCGAGGCACAATCCAGAGCAGAGTGCTCGCAATATATTTCGATTCGGTAAATAGAGAAACAACACTGGCGCACATAACAATAATAAGTAGATACCGAACGAAGACGCAAATGAGTAGAAAGGCAGGAAATTAACGCTTGGCTACCCCTTTGTAACGTACTTTTCCAAACGCTCTAAATACAGTAACGTTATACTTGGACAAAGAGTTCGAGATGGAGGCTCGTATAATATATTACGCCGCGAAGTACGAGCGCATCTCGTGTCAATTCGAGTTATAATATCATTTCAGCGACGATCCGACGAACTTTCTTCAAATACAGGGCACTTCATTGCGTACATTAGCCGCAAAGTGTGCGCGACAATCCACTATTTTGTAACGTGCAATACATCACATGCTCGCGTCCGTCTTTTTCAACCGTATTATCTGTATGTAATTCAAAGTCCCCAATTTTAATTATTATAATGATCGCCCGCACGATGGTCTCTTCTTCGGTTGCGACAGTCGGACCGGTTGCTCGCTCATTACAAAATTGTGAAGGGGTCTTCCCATGTGCGCCTTCGTTACTGACAAAATCACTTACCCACACTTACGAGCGCGGAATTAAATTAATTAAGCCCTTTTTTATCGGCGATCACGACCTGGTAATCGACAGGATTTAACGAATACGGTACCAGTAATTTCATCCGGTTTAATTGCAATCGTCATTCGGAGGACATCACGAATGTGCAGTACGCAAGAGACAAAGGGAGGAATTTTCCCGAAAACCTCATCATCGCGCGTAAAATGATCATAATTGACGGTGGTTCGATGACCGATCTTTAAAAACTGGTTGGTTTTATGAATTTTTTGTTTAATCTTCGCAGATGAGGGCGCGCGGGAGGAAAACTGGCTAAATTAGTTCGTTATTGTGGTAGTTATACATTTTCAAGTATACGAGATGAAATCGTTAAATTGGTACAGAACGCTGAGTTAATCGGGTTCATGTACCGGCGCGTAAATCGGATCGCGTTTAAAATAACGATCGAGTTCTCCGATAAAATTTCGAACCTCAATTCGCGCGTATTAATGATACATTATACTTACATCAGTTCAAATACGATGATCGTCAGAACCCGACGGAGAAAGAAAAAAAAAAATGAAATCGTCAAGAATTCCACGTTGTGTTATACATTTGAAAGTATATATACACGAAGACACCTCAAAGTTCCGAAATTTCACACTTCTCGCGAAAATAAAATATACGCCATAGAGAAAGGGAATGTACGAGTATTTAGTACAATTATTCGGAATATTCATTGGGAAATAATTGGATCCGTTACGAGCCGGAAATCGGTACAGCAGCGTTTATAACTTCGACTATAATATTACAAGAAAAAGAGAGATTAAAAATCGTCGTGAACTTTCAATTTTCAAAGACCCGCACTCAAGAAGATATGTATCCGTACCGTGAAGAGAAGGAACAGAATAGGTATGTGTACGTACCCCTCATTTCGATATTCAACAAAGGGTCCTAATGCTGCTTAAAGCTTCTCAGTTGCACGAGAACTGTTGAAATAATAATCGTTGTCTTATAGGCAGTGGACTCGCAATAAGAGATCGACTGTAGCCCCGCGTATGATCGAAGCGGGCAAACGAGTGAAAATTCTCATCGTTCTCGACAATGAAGGGAATCGGATTGATACGATCCTCTTCAAGGCCGAGGGTTTTTGCCGCCGTTTTGTTACTGGTTGGGCCATTGCCTAAGGAGGAAATGTTGGATTTGAGTGATACCATATTAGCCTATACCTACTGCATGAGGTGACTTAGGTGGCCATTCTACTTTTAATGACCTTCACTCGATACTCTTGGGATAGTCTTGCTGGAATATTGTTATTTTAGTCGTACAATTCACGCGTTCTCTTTCATCGACGACGATACCTCGACCACATTGCGGGTGTTTGAGGCGCCAACGCCGAACACGCGCTTTCGGCTAATCAGCCATTCTCATATATGCGTACACCAAAATCCAGTTGTCAACAGTGTTGTCAATCACCTAAATCCAGTTGGTAACAGTGTTGTCAACAACCTAAATCCAGTTGGCAACAGCGTTGTCAACCACCAAAATCCAGTTGGCAACAGCGTTGTCAACCACCAAAATCCAGTTGGCAACAGCGTTGTCAACCACCTAAATCCAGTTGGCAACAGCGTTGTCAACCACCTAAATTTAGTTGGCAACAGTGTTGTCAACCACCTAAATCCAGTTGGCAACAGTGTATGTCAACCACCTAAATCCAGTAGACAACAGTGTTGTCAACCGCCTAAATCCAGTTGGCAACAGCTTTATCAACCACCTAAATTCAGTTGGCAACAGCGTTGTCAACAAAATCCAGTTGGCAACAGCGTTGTCAACCACCTAAATCCAGTTGGCAACAGCTTTGTCAACCACCAAAATTCAGTTAACAACAGCGTTGTCAACCACTTAAATCCAGTTGGCAACAGTGTTGTCAACCACCTAAATCCAGTTGGGAACAGTGTTGTCAACCACCAAAATCCAGTTGGGAACAGCCATGGCCGTCTCTAGTTACAGGCCGGAATATTCGAAAATCGACAACATTGGACGGGGCCGATATTTGTACAGTCTCTTATGGGAGAACATCAAAAATACTATTTGACACGAATACGGTGAAGTTTTTGAAAAAAGTGAAGGGAATGTGATTTGAAGAGCCAACGGTTCTCGATTTTTTGAGCTAGGTCTCGTTAGGATTGATCAACTACGAAGCGAGTTATTTACGTTTAAAAAAAAAAGTCAGACAGAGGGCGAAGCGCGGTACATATACTGCACTTCGCCCTCTGTCTGACTTTTTTTTTTTAAAACTTGAATAACTTGCTTCGTAGTTGATCAATTTTAACAAGATCTAGCTCAACAAATCGAGAATCATTTACTCTTTCGATGTATTTATAAACTTTTTCCCTTCGAAATTGAATACTATTTGCAAATCAACGATTAACATGTTTTTCCAAAATTTTGCATAAGAGCGTGTATAAAACTCGGCCCCGTATTTTTCGTCACCGCGACGTTGCCAGCTTTAATATTCCGGCTTGTAACTAGAGACGGCCATACAACAGCATTGTCAATCACCTAAATCCAGTTGGCAACAGCGTTGTCAATCACCAAAATCCAGTTGGCAAGGGCATTGTCAGTCACCAAAATCCAGTTGTCAACAGTGTTGTCAACCACCTAAATCCAGTTGGCAACAGCGTTGTGAACCACCTAAATACAGTTGGCAACAGTGTTGTCAACCACCTAAATCCAGTAGGCAACAGTGTTGTCAACCGCCTAAATCCAGTTGGCAACAGCCTTGTCAACCACCTAAATCTAGTTGGCAACAGCATTGTCAATCACTAAAATCCAGCACAATAATGGGAGGTAATATTGAAAAACGGTAAATGGCATGGTACTCAGCGTCGAAAATACTTCTATAAATACCTTCTATAGTTCATGTTTATCCCAAAAGTTTAAAATTTGTTCATACGATTGTGTAGTGATTATGAATATACTTGAAAAAAAAATGTATATATTATACAATGGTGTGCGATTTAGATACACAGCGATTCCAAATGTTTGAACAGGTGGAAAATGAAGGATTATGTGGATGAAATGAAGTGCATAAGGTGGAGTTTTTGGAGTTCGGGACTTGAGAATATCTGATCGGCGATTAGATACAGAGAGGGGAGTGAGATCGGTGATAGTAGCAAATGTGGCATCATATTTGGACTGGCCGGAATATTACGTGGGTGTTGAGTTTGAAGAGTGAGGCGGATAGTTTGTGTAGGAGGCTTTGTAGTGTAGGGGTCGGTGAGAGAGTGTAGTGAAGGAAGTGAGTCTGTGAAGAGGAGATTTGTTGTGCGAGGGGAGTTATATTGCCATCAATTCGGCAATAAATATAGATGCTATGTTACAGATACGATGGGAGATGATGGATCCACGTATGGAATATGCGAAGGCCGTTTTGTTTTTCGTTTTGGAGCCATCAATGAGACAAAGGGTGTGATCAGGATATTCTTGTACCAGATTTCTTACGTAGCTAGGTTGTAAAAGTGCTGTTAGATTTACATAAGTATTTTTGTGAGATTCAAACGGGTGGGGTGGGCTGGGCGAGGGTCCAAGGTAGATACGACGTATAAATAGGTAGAAGGGCGTTAACTATGAAAGGTTCATTGAAAGAGTGTTTGTATTAAAAGTACGTTTCTGAGGGCTGAAGGAAGATTGATGTTTGGGCTGAACATGGGATTGAAAGCGAATTGGGAGACAGTTGATAAGAAGTGGAGGTTGGAATGAGTCGACGAAAGTGGGGAGGAGGTTCAGCAAGCTTCGGCGCATAAATTAAGTTTGGGACTTTTTCGGAAGGCTCCCCGGACCATTCTGAGGGAGGAGGTCTGAATGATGTCTAGCAAAGAGAGGACCGGTTTATAGGCTACGTTATAGATCGAAGCTTCATAATTCTGAATTCTTATCGCATTATTTCAAAAAGAGAAATTGGAAGAGTTGTTGAAAACGATCGTGCTAAAGTTATTGGTACAAAGTGACTAAAAAAAATTCAAAATTATCGATGTGGAGTCACCAAGATACATTTCTACAACAAAGAGATCGCATGAGAGGAAGCTATAACGGATGTATTAAAATCTTTTTAGAGACCATACGCTTAAGTGGTTGACTGCATGTCTAACCTTCGAGACTGAGCTGCGTGAAAAATTGAGTAACCACCTTACCCAAGCTATGTTCTATGATCGTAGAATGCATACAGACCGGATTTTCGCTCGATAAATGCTACGTCCTGCAAACAAGAGGAAAGAATGGTCTCTCAGCACGCGTCTTCGCATCATTTTCATAATCTTTCCTTACAAAAATATTTCACTATGTATTATCAAATCGGTTATAGCTCAGTATGACCATCTCGACACCGAAAAACGGAATACTTATGCAATTCTTTCTGTAGCGGTGCAGAGGTGTAAACTGTATACTACAAACATTTTACACATCTCGAGATCAACGAACGATCCGATCCGTTAACCTTAAAGAGTGCGACGTTAAAATCAAATCTATATAGCCTTCGAATCGATTCGATTAATTTTGGAGAAAAAACGCCGAAAAAAAATACACAAAATGACGTAAATTTTTCGTATTGTTGTCGTCACTCGTTGTTGTTACGTCGATTTCTCACGAAAATTAGGTCAATATCAAAGGCCCATGAAAAACGTTAGCCAGTATTGTCAAGTAGAGTCGTGCGATATTATCGCCGCAGTTGGCTGAATTGATGCGTTCACGAAGGTTAAGAGTACCTAAGAAACAATAATCTAAGTATTGCAATTGTCGCATGACGCGACCTGAATCTGTAGTCTTGTTAGCGAATAACGTTATCTGTTTCGTGTTTTTTTTTTTCTCTTCCTTCTCCGAACATTACCGGTAACTCTTTTGAAAAAGTAAACCTCTGAAGAGCTTCTTACAAAGCATCTCTAGACTTTGAGTGTGTTTATACTGTAGAAGGTGCATATCTTCGACAATTAGGTACTTCGAAAATATCTTACAAGAATTGGGCTTTCAACATCTGATGTGAAGGTCGCCTGGAGCTCAAATATCCGTAGACCAACTTTAGGGATTTGTGCCTTATTTTGCAAGTGGTGATCAAAGTTGAAACCATTCTAATACGAGGAGCTGAGGAAACGTTTAATGTCGAGAGTGGAGTATCCAAAACACAGTTGAGTTGCCAAATCGCTTACCATTAACTGCGTTAAAGAAGGGCTCGATAGGAATTTACAGCTTGTCGTTTTCTACGATTTACTCTCTAGTTACGAATGTGACTCGTAAGTTTCCTTAGGGTTCCTCATGTATATTGCATGACGTTGAAACTTCTTCAAGTATGACATCTATAAGAATTCAGAGCTCGAATTTCTCTTAAATATACTATCTTTACAAGGGTTCAAAGCTCGACATTTTCCAAGTCTCACTCCTCGTCCCAGAGGTGGACATTTATTCAGGTCCCAACTTTATACAGGAGTTTATAGTTTGAAATTTTCCAAGACTCTTCCGAGTTCTCTTCCTGATATATATTGTTAGAACACATTTGTTGAAATTTCTCGAAGTCTCACGCCTACAAGGATTTCGAGCTCAAATATCTCCTAAGTCTTACTTCTTGTTCACCTGTCCCAAAAGTCAAAATTTCTTCAAGTTACATCTCTACAGGATGAGTTCATAGTTCCTCAGGGTAAAATTTTATGTAGTCGGTATCTCACCGCGAGTCCACTGACCAAAGTATCTAAAAAGTCCGCTCCGACCATACGTGGGATTTCAGTCGATCTTCTATTTGCTCGGTTTGATTCCCTCTATTTCCAGACAAAATGAGAATTTCCATCCATTTACCTGTTGCAAGTCGGCAACTGAAGTTCACTTCCTTCGTAATATTTCCCTTCATTGTTCCGCTCGTCTCTGTTTCGATGGTACCCGGTCGATCTCTCATCCCAAAGACCACATCCTCGGTGATATTCTCTATTGACACGCCTATGAAATGCATTGCACGGATAAAAATGACTATTTCACCTACGAGCTTCATTCATTACAGAAGAGACGTTGACATTTTTGTTTTATTGTAATAGTAACGCTTGCTTCGCTGTGGAGGGGCGGCCGCGCTTACGTTTTTGACCCATGGGGATGGTTTTAGCTTCCTGGAGGGCGGTATAAAGTTTCAGTCGAATTTGCAAGACTGTTTCAAGAAGAACGGGCAAGTACATTCACACTCGTTGAGAAGTGCAGTCACCCTTGTGCGCCACATGCTGTGATGTTCCCGCTTGAATGTATCAAAGGATGGCCTTTTACCTTCGAGTTTCATATATTGTTTCGTTAATCGGGCGGTGAGTGGCTTACTGAGATTTGAAGATCCGATGAAGTACGACGACCCCTCCTCGTCATCATCCATTCGGAATGCTGGTTTGTTCAAGAGAGCCCAATCGTACAACTTTGTCCACGTGCTCGGGAGCACGGAAGGAGTTTTCACAAATGGTACAACATTCACGCGCGCAGGATCACGGCGGTTGGACCAGTTCCTTACCAACTTGCATACATTCACGACGAATTGATTTGCCATCCTTGCATCCTCACAATAATTTTTTTTTTTAAATTTTTGTTCGAACTGTCTATAGGACATCCACAAATGAGTGTTGAACCAAAAACACTCGGAATCCATCGAAACAAACAGATAAACGAAGTAAGTAGTGCACATATCCTTGTATAAGTTGTGCACTCAAGATCCAAAACACTGGAAATCCTATGAAATGGACAATCACATGAAGTAAGTAGTGCACATATCCTTGTACAAGTTGTGCACTCAAGACCAAAAACACTGGAAATCTTATAAACCGACCAAATAAACAAAGTAATTAGTGCACACATTCTCATATACAAGTTGTGCACTCGAGATCCTACACATTAGAAATCCTACAAAACGGACCAATACACAAAGTAAGTAGTGCACACATCTTGATACAAGTTGTGCACACAAAATCAAAACACATTGAAACGGACAAATATGTCATGTAAGTAGTGCACACATTCCCATATAGTGCACACATGAGAACATGCAAAACAATGTGCTGGCGTGCATTTATGGCGTTCATCGTGGTTTCAATGTCGTGTCAGTTTTAACAGGGAACCTGTTTTATCGGGGGGTATACACCAACCACTAAACTATATAATGATAGGAGATGGACTTAGAATATCTTGGAAGGACGTTCTCAGTCTTATAGTGCTCGAAGCATTGCATATCTGGCTTATCGAAGGGGTCAAGTCAATTGGTGTAAGATGCATTACATATCTGTTAACAGGGAACCTGTTTTATCGGGGGGTAAACTGAAGGAAAATGACGGGCGCCGGGCGCCGTCCGGCAAGAAAAAGGGACTTAGAAAAATTTTGATGAAGTGATAGGAGGGGGACTTATCCTCTCTGCTTCATGCAGTATATTATAGTAGGTTTATACTACGTATTATACTAGGCGTATACTAGGTCCAAGCCTCCTTTATACTAGGTCTAGGCATCCTTCATACCATAAGCTTACAAGATCTTTATCAATAGCTTATACTAGCAGTTTATCCTAGCTCTGTACTCAGATCTCCATCGTGACGTCACCAGAACGTAACGTCATTAGATCGTGTGACGTCATCAGATTATGACGTCATCAAATCGTGACGTCATCAGATCTCCGAACTGATAACAGGATAGGCCTACCGGGGGTACCACACAGGCTGTAAAAATAAATAGCTAGAACTTGACCTAAGGAGAAGAGATCTCAAGGTGGTGAGGAACAAAGTTCACTCTACTTGAGACGACAAAAAGCAAAAAATGACACTCACATGATTACTCCCATAAAACAGGTTCCCTGTTTGCCTCAATTAACAGAGTTAATGAAGGCAATTCCGAGCAGCTAACTGTGTGGGCTGCGAGTTTTTTTCCATGGCGGGAGGGGAACCGACGGTCAATATAATTCTATGAGACGTGCACTTACATATTTCCCATTCAAAACACAGTACTCGGGGAAGAAGGAAGATACAAATTCCGAACCCGACTGCATTGGCACACATTGGCACACATCAGACGGCACAATTCTTTGGAACAACTGTCATCTCGACATTTCTCTTCCTAGGGAGTATTCTCCCATGAAGGGAGGGTCTGTCAGAAAAGGGAAATAGTTGGAGATTGTAAAACTGATGGTACTAGCTGACACAAATTATGCCTCATATTTTGGAACTTCCATCAGATTTAAACTCGAATTAGGAATGGCTGGTATTGTTTCTACAGAGGGTAGAGGAGGAGCACAAATTGGTACAAATTAAGCATGATTTTTTAGGCTATTTTCGTCTCTGGGTTAGCGCAAGGAGAAGCTGATCCGTCAATGAAGGAATTAGGGATACATAAACTCTGAAAGTGTCGGCACAAATGGACCCACTTTGAAATTATTCTCAAGTCAAAGCCTCAATTGGGGAGCGGGGAGCTGGGATTACCGACCTGACCGAATGATTAATCCTACCCACGTATACCAGATTCCCTGACGATCACTCTAGATCTTGAAATGAGATAATCGAACTCATGAAAATTCTGGCAACGAATTGCTCAGCAAAACGTTATGAGAAGAGGACCAATACACCGCTAGGCTCTTCTATATTTTTCGTCTGGTCACTTTCAAAGAGACGTATGTTATGTTTTCGAGCTGTCATCGCGGGTTGTTAATGCCGCGACTAAGGTGAGCTATTGTTTATACTTCGGCCGCAGCACGTTTGAAATAGGCGAAGAAAATCGCCTTCTTGTAGGCGTTCCACGACGCGACGTGAAAATGGAAACGGATTTGTGGTACGTGCGTTTATTGTTTCCGCGTATATTGATCTAGGTGAGAAAAAGTTGAAATTTCTTAGAATACGAACGATATTCGGCTAAGAAATTAACGTGTATGACCCTTTACGATATGTAGGCCCGTTTTAAATCACATCCAGCAGCATTAATGTAGACAGACTACTTTCAATTTTGCGTCTTTGTAGACTTTCGCTTTGCTTTCAAAAAAACTATTTTTAATTGCGAGTATATTATTTCTTTGTGCCACTCAATACTAATCTCGCATGTACGTAATATAAGTGTTTCTTAATAGAAGAACCGTGCGCGCGAAATTGAGAGACATTTCAATCACAGCGCACAGATCTCTTGAAAGACCGCGAACGAACATCTTACTCCCACAACGGAAGAAAAGAAAATCGCTGCAGTTTTATGTCGCAGAATCTTTATGAATTGCGCCTACGACGAAAACCGGTTAATCGAGCTCCGAAATTAATCGTCGTTGAATCGAGGAAAAATATCTAACGGTTATTTCCGGTAAAAATATTTGGTTCATTTTCCCTCTCATTTTCTGGCGAGTGTTTTAGATTAATTGTTGATTTTGAGAGTGAAAAATTAATACAACGCCTAAGCGACGATATAAAGGTGGCCCCTATCGCACAGGATGGTAGAGACGACGGCGTGCTCGATGAATAATGAGAGAGCGAATCCATTTACGGTAATAGACTCTTGATTACAGAGCGATGAAAAAGTGATTTGATATTCGCGTTGAAAGCCGTCATCCTCTAGAATGATATCGAGCTCTCTCGGGCGACGAGTACACGTTCGTATCTTGAATTGCCACCCGAATTTCTGTAGTTGTCATGGGTCTCAGTTGCGAGTCGACGCGTACTTCTTTTTTTTGTACGTGGGCTCTCCACAAAAAGTACCTAATCTCTATACTCTGAGAAATTACGATAAAATTGATAATGACGGATCGGAAATTGGTGACGATTACGCACCGTGATGAGCCAGATTTGCGAAGGATTGAGGCCAAAATATCTCTGGTGACAACACGTATAGAAAGAAAGTCGATTCAATGCTGAATTGATTTCGACGACGCTGATGACGTCTTCTCGGCGAGCTCGCATTCTGAATCAGTTAGGTACCTCTTTGGTGACTCGCGATCGTTCGAATGCTTGATTCAAATTATACCAGGGAAGAATACATGGAAAAATAGCCTTAATAGTCCGTGGGCCATAATAAAACATAGTGGTTTTTGGTACTATTTGGGGAGGGGATAAAGCGTCACTTCAGGATTTATTAGTATTTTACGAAATTAAACGAGGAATACAGTGAACGTCTGTTCTTGGTTTTCATATTGAGGATTCAAATAAAATTTTTCAATTCTATTTATGAGGAGCTATTTTGACTGTACAATAATTTTTTCTTAATATTATTGTATAAATTTGTTTTACAAATTAAAGAAGTTGGAAGGATTATATGTAGAACGAAAACTGAAATTGAAATCTTGACGAGTCAAAATTTTTCGTAGTCCCACTCTAATCATATATTATGGCTCGAAAGTTGAAATTTTTCAAAAGTCCCTTGCCGTAGTATGTGATGGGAGGGTCAAAATTACGATTTTTGGCAGGCCTTATTTTACAATAGGATCATGACTTGAACAAATTTCGACTTTCGACCCTGTGACGTCACAATCTGTCGGTTTTTGCCGGACGGCGCATGAAAAATTCCAAGAGAAGACCTGTTTTTGGGAAAAAACGTGCGCCGGCAAAGCTCGAAGCTCAAAAATTTTCAAAGTCCTCTTCTACCATAATATATATCTCGGAGGTCGGAATTTTTCTAAACCTTCTATCATATAGTTTGAGGGTAGGGCCTGTGACGTCATCAAGGTATTACGTCACAGCTCGGACTTTGGAGCTAAAGGCGCAATTAACAGAACTCTCCCAGCAAATAGAGCAAGAAAAGAAACCCGAACACGAGTCTACAATACACTAGCAATACCAACGTTGACATATGGGTGCGAAGTGTGGGCTCTGAAAAAAACGGATAAGCGAAGAATAACGGCTGCAGAGATGAGATTTATGAGAAGAACCGCTAGAGTCACATTGCTAGACAGAAAAAGATCTGAAGAAATTACAAAATCTCTGGGAGTAACACCAATAATCAAGAAAGTCAAGACATACAGAAGGAAATGGAGATCACACGTCGAGCGCATGGAAGAATCAAGATCACCAAAGATGGCCTTGAAATATACACCAACGACGAAACGAAATATAGGAAGACCAAGAAGGAAATTGATTGACACATCTGAGTCCAGCTCAGCTTCCTCAACGCCGACGGGCTACTAGGCTCACCGCGGGCAAAGGACACGACGATGTAAGAGGAGAAGAACTCAAAATAGGTTAGCCTTGTGACCTCACAATCTGATGACATCATGTATCAGTTTTTTTCCCCGATCATATATAGCTTGAGGTAGAGCCTGAACGTCACAGTTTGATGACGTTATAGGTTAGCCTTGTGACGTCACAATCTGATGACGTCATAGATCAGGTTTTCGAATTGCCTTCCTATTATAATATAGCTCCAAAGTCCCGCTCTGTGACGTACGTCATAGGTCAGCTTTGTGACGTTACAATCTGATGACTTCTTAATCTGATCCTACTAATTATATCCTGAAGTTACTCTTTGTACTCCCAAATCGTTCCGCATTTTCATGCGGACCATAGACAAAATCTTTTTAATCTTTTATTCGGATATTATATCGTTGGCGATTTGAAAAATTCCGCCGTCTACAATTTGCCTTCAACAGAATGTAAACGGCCGGCAGTATGAGAAAAGGATCGAAAATTGTCCAGTCCACCTGATTTTTTTGGGAAAATTCCTCTTTGTTCGAGACGATGGCAGGAACGTTACCGAAAAGATCATCCTCTGGTCTAAGCTTGCGATGAAAGATTGGCTGAAGTGTCCTCTTTACCAACAGAGGACGATCCTCTCGGTCTAATTCCATTCACCGCCTGAAACAACGAACTACTCTCGCATATACCCGCTTTGATCATACGCGGGGCTTTAGCCAACCCCTCACCACGAGCTGGCAACGGAAGACGATCTTCTCCGCTGTATTCACAAACTTCCCAACACAGAATCGAATCGATTCGGTCCACCAAGTTACGGCTAGTCACACTGTACCAAAACTCCAGAATACTCCACAAGGTGAGTGAACAGAACGAAAGATATTACGGGCTGCCTAAGATACACAAAAAAGATACCCCGATGCGAACCTTACGTCACTTCTCCCTCGACAAATATCTGGACCGGTGGTTTCAAACTCGCATCGAATATGAGTCTCCTTACTGCGTGAAAAGTTCGTTTTTCATAGCTGATAAGCTTAAGGACGAAATCCTGTAATCATTCGATGTGGTTGGCTTGGTCCCGAAGATACCTGAAGCGGCTACTCTCCGACATATGGGCGACCGTCTTGTTCAATTTAATATTCCTCACGACGGGTTGGAAGAAGTTTTTGATCTGTTTAAGGTATGCTGGCCCCCTAATTTCTGTAAATTTAATGAGGAATTTTTCAACTTTCCTGAGGATTTTGGCATTCCCATTGTATCTCCATTGGGTTCCTTCCTTTCGGAGGTCTTTATGTCCAAGTTTGAGGCTGACCTTTTTGACATGTTCCATGTCTTTTCTCTCGCCAGACCCCGATTTTGAAACTCGCGAGTACACCCCCCCCCCCCCCCCCGTCAAGAGAAATCTCTACCCCGTGGGTGATTCAGAAATTCGCGAGTACACCCCGCGTAATAAATAATATTAAATAATTAAATAATTGAATAATTGAATAATTATTTAATTAAATAATTAAATAAATAATTAAATAAATAAATAATTAAATAAATAAATAAATAATTAATATAATTAATAATTAGAAAATCTCTACCCCGTGGGTGATTCAGAAATTCGTGAGTACACCCCGCGTAATAATAATAAATAATTAATTAATTAATTAATTAATTAATACCTCAAAATATAGAACACCCACAATTACCTCAAAATATTTCTCATACAAGACTTATACGACGCCAAGATAGGTAAAGGGGTAAACGAATAATATCTCCCGAACACTTGACCTAGTACAAGAATTAATAATAAATAAATAAATAAAAAATAAATAAATAAATAATATTAAATAATTAAATATTTAAATAATTGAATAATTAAATATTTAAATAATTGAATAATTAAACAATTAAATAAATAAAGGCTGGATAGTCGAAATTTTTCCAAGTCCCCTAGACTTGAATTGTCACATACCATTCCAATACAACAGCGAGACAGGGGGCGAACGAGCGGAGCGAGTTCGTGCTACCTCATATTTCTCATAGAAGACTTATACGACGCCAAGATAGGTAAAGTTTTTCAAGTCCCTCTTCCTATCATATATGGCTGGATAGTCGAAATTTTTCCAAGTCCCCTAGACTTGAATTGTCTCATACCATTCCAACACAACAGCGAGTTCGCGCTACCTTATATTTCTCAAAAAAGACTTGAATTTTCTCATACCATTCCAATACAACAGCGAGATCGCTCGTTCGCCCCACCGAAAGTTGATACCTCAAAATATAGAACACCCACGATTACCTCAAAATATTTCTCATACAAGACTTATACGACGCCAAGATAGGTAAAGAGGTAAACGAATAATATCTCACGAACACTTGACCTAGTAGAAGCCTAGACTGAAATATTTTATGATGACTGATGAAATATAAAAGACATGGAACATGATTTTCATTTATTTTTCAAATCGCCTACGACAGCTATACATACAGGAAGAACAAACGTAAATTCGAAGGTTTTTTACACTCATTTTGTGTATTTTTGATAACAGATCATTGTCTAAAGAATTAATCGATTTTAAGAATGTGCAAAGAAACAGAAATGATTTTCCTTTCAAAATTCCACCTGAAGAACCTTCGTTCAAAATGATAGAATATGTGATATCTTTCGTGGTATAGTAATTATGGAGTAGCAACCAGTGTGTACCGGTTACCTGCTCAATACGATCTTTGACTACTCAATTTCTCTTCAGAATGGATTCAGTGAAGACCAGCGCGAAGGTCAAAGCCAAAAAGTTTCACTAATTTGTAGGATTATTTTTCCATTCAACGATATTATGCTCGCACAGAGGCAGAATTCGAGAAGATTCACTAGCTTAGAAATTCTCGCGAATAGTTCACGCTTTTATGAGTTCGCAATCAATAATTAACTTTTACGTACACGCGATTATTCGCCGCGACCGAACAGGATTAATATTTGTTTTCCTTCTACCTCAAGTACAATCTTACATCATGTACGTATAAAGCAAGTGAGAAATTACAGCAATTTGTCCGCCACCGTGGATGAGACGATCGTATATACAAATATATAGAGTTCTTCGCCACCCATTTTTTCGCTTTCTGTGTCAAAGGTAGAATCGTGCGTACTGTACCGACAGGACTTGTAAACTAGTTTCGTTTTTCAACCGCGGGATAATTACAGCTGCGAGCATCTCAACCCAGTGCAAGATCAATCGCGATAGTATACTCTTGTACACCGTTCCGAGCCGCGCGAAGAACGTGCACCGAAAACGCAGAACTGCGGGGTGTCTCGAATGATGAGCGGCAGTTCCGCCGGCTAATCAGCGGGTACGGTTCGAGAACGTGAAAATGTTTCATTAACGGTCAACTTAACGAGCATTTATCGGGAATTCGTAGTATGAATTTTCCACGTTCGCCGCTCGGATCCAATTTTTGAATCGACAATCGCTCCTAGAAAGTACTCGCATTAATTGGTCACAATTTTTTTCGTACGTGTTTGTTATTTTGAACGATCTGTGATGACCGTCGGGTCGTGACGAGAATGTTCCAAATAATATTTGGTCAGTCGGCGACGTACTAAAAAAACAATACTCTTATATTTGGAGAACCATGAGATCTGTAGAAACGGTGGAAGAATGTAGGGAATTGTGGGTGAGTCATATGAATTGGGGATCAAGAAAAGTGATGGACTGGAAGTCACTTCTGAAGGAGAATATCCAGTTGTGGTTCTTATTATTTATGTAGGTAGGACATAAGATATTTTACGTGATTTTTTTTTCTCCTAAATGTGTTTACGAGCTGTTTAATTCTTCGAATGGGTAACGAGCTTGATGAAAACGAGAGTCTAAAGTAAGCGTGTCAAACATGTGGCCCTCCAGCAAATAAAGTGTGGTCTACATTCACCTTCTGTATACTTAGTCTATATACTCTATAATTAAATCTGACTTAGAATTTTTAGTTGTGCGACCGCCAAGCAAGACGAAGAGTGAAATGCTGCCTACGATATCAAACGGGCTGGATATTGAAGAGAAGAAGGATTAAAGGCATTCCAGAGAATTAAATTTGTTATGGAATTTTCAGAAGTTGATTTTAAAAGCGGAGACTTTGGAGAGCAAGGCAAAGTCAGAACTTCTGGGTCGATGATTGATGAATATCCGTAACTTAGGAACGCGATTACAACCAATTGAACATACTATGAACCACGGAGGGCATAAGAAGACCAGCCAAAATCGCAAATGGTACGGGACAAAGGAAAAAATCCTTGGAGATTTTCTTTCCCGGAAAAACGTTTTATCATCAATTATAACTTCCTTCTTTTGCCAATATACCCTGATTCACAATGAAAGAGGGGGTCTTCTCCTTCATCTTCTTCCTCTTTTCTGTCAATATATCACCTAGTATACCATAAAGGAAGAAGTTTGAGTAAGGTATAGAAGCATGCAGCTCGAGAAGGTATTTAGTCCAGGTACCAGAGAAAAATTTCGTGACGCATATTTCGAAATGATTTCAAGACAGAATGTAAGCCTTTTAACATCTACCATAAATGTAGAGGACGTATAACGAAATTTTAAATTTTACGCGAAGTAGAAGGTAGAGCGTTTCAACAAGAAGAAGGCCGTGGAAAAAAAATGTAAGAACAAGAGTCCAACAAACGGGGATCTCGCAGGCCGCACCAAGTATGACCCGTGAAACACATCTGAGAGCAATTCTCACATCAAAATAGTAACTTGCCAATCATGTTATTCATTTTTTCTTCTTTTCTAATGGCCAAGCCTGATGAACTACAAAAATTAGCGTGCGCTCAAAACTAACCGAATGTCCCTATATTCGACAAATTTGCCTTATAATTGGATGAAGTTGAAAGAAAAAACCGTCCACGCTAGTCATCAAACGCCAAGCTCCGATGAGATAACGAGACATGGCGTCTCCACTTGCTCATCTCTGTCCTTCATCTAGGGGTGTTGATGTGCGAACATCTACGTCCGCGGATACGAGAAGAGGCGACGAACAGATAAATCATCATGTTGGCAGTATTAACAAGAAAAAAGGAGGAGAGAATGGACCTAAAAGAGATAGGAATGGATGGGACGTGTGCGACTAATTCTGAGGAGGGAGAGAATGATTTCTTCATGACAATTCCTTCGATTGGAAGAAGTCCAGGGACTGCTTTGCTTTCGATTGCTGTGAGTTTGTTTGAATACTGATTTTTCCAAGTTATGTCAGGAGTCAAGTATGAGTGATCGATAATAGTTCCCAAGGTCAGAAGCAGGGGTAAATGCGGGGTCGAAGGCAATCGCGTTGTGTGACGGGAAGTTGATAGAACCCGCAATTCAAAGGAAGGTAACAGACGTAGAAGTGGATGATTGTGATTGCAAAGGTAAATGAATGCGCTGACTTGAGGAATTAGTTGAATAAGAGTCCTGTATAGCCGGATGAGATGAGAGTGAGTCAGTTAACAGTAGAAATTTGATATAGGTATGAGGAGAGGGAAATGAAAAATACTTACGTAACCACATAAGCAACACACGACTTTTCACCTCTGCCTGCAATTAAGTCATCATCATCGGTCTCCACCACTTATTCCTAGTCTATCCAGTCCTCCGCTCTACGTAAAGCCCGTTCCAGGGGCTGTTCCGAAGTGTACTTGACCTGATCTATCCATCGCATTGCTTCCTTCTATGCCTAGTCCATTTTAATATTCTTCATTTGGGTATCTGACCACAAGTCCACCCCAAGGAATGAAAAAAAAAAAAATAAAAAGCCTAGCAGACCCAAATAAATAAAGATCATGTTTCATGTCTACTAATAAGTGACCTCATTTATAGTGTAACGCCACGACTGTTTTGTGAGGGTCAAACTCTGGTATTCGATTGTGATATTTTGGAAGTAGCAGTTTAGATTTCTACTTCGAGGCGAGTGGCATTGATGATGCCAGCAAGGATTGCGCAGGCAGGCTAGAGAGTTTCTCTGATATTCCTGCAATTTCTGGAACTTTTAGAGAATCTGACTGCATTGATATTACAGACCCAGGTAACTGCATTGGTGGATCAAAGTCTGTAATGGTAGACAATCAAGGTGCTGTTGACGGTTCGATGGTAGCCAAAGAGGCAACCAATCACCCATCAGTGAGCTCTGCAAACACATTGACAAATGCATCACCCATTTCTGGTTCACTCATTGGTCTAATGTCAAATCTTATTCAAACAAGCTAGTCCAAATTAAAGATTCTCATCCCCTAAGACTCCTCAAATCAACTCAATCGCAGAGAAGAAAATAATAATCACCACTAACCTCAGAATCAGTTGAGATGTCACGTGGACAAGTCGGTGTTGACAGTTATAAATAAGTTTGCAATTTACGATTGGTTGATAAATGTAGTTCCATATCACAATGCGAGCAGTAGGGTCAGAGTGGTGTGGAAATGTTTGATTTTTATAGATCCAGTGAGTTGAGAAAGTTTCCCGTGTCGTGGTGTCAATCAAAGAACATACAGGATAAGCGTTGAGGATGAAAGAGGACCTCTCAAGGAGAATAGATGGGGTAACACTTGAGAATGAGTAGATGGACAAGTAAAGGGGGATTGTCGAACTTTAAGAAATTGAATAGGTTTGGGTCAGGTACGTGTGACGCTTCCGTGTAAAGGATGGGTATTTCTGGTTGTACTTTATGAGTCAGGCAGTGTCTCTTATTGACTTTAAATTCTGTCTGTTATGGTTGGTAAGCCAGGCCACCATCGTTAATTAGCCAGCCAAAGTCTTCTATAGTTTTCAGGTTCTGAGACCACAAAAGAGTACTTATTCTTGAATTTCAGGTACTCTATCATCAAACGCCAACGTTTGATAAAAATGTATTTTAGTTCCACGGTCCTACCGAGCGCAATCTACTTATTTTTGGTGATAGTTTGTCTTGAACAATTTTGATCTTCTCCCTTTGCCCGATGAACTTTAAACCATTCGAGCCCTACTGTCTCAAGGAGGAATGAAGCGACAAATTTTCAATACTCAAGACCAACTTCTAAATTCTTAGCCTTGGAGCAGGTTTACTGCGGTTCTTTACTTCTAAGAGAAACCGACATCTTTCGTCCAACTCGTTACGAGGTTTAGGAAAAACCTTGAAATACATCCTAAATAATTTCGCTAGGTTACTCGGGAAGGGTAGGGAGTTTTAATGAGAAATACAAATGAAGTGCTTTAAAATGATATTCTTCGTAAAACGTGATTTGTTTTCATTCCAAGCTATTTTTTTCGTTCCATAAAATTATCGCTGGAGTTCGTCCGATATGATTTATGTAAGCATGCATCCGGTGTACCGAGTTTCGAAGTAAAGAGTGTGTGAATACAATAATTTTTGTAGGTACAATTTTCGAAAGATGGAAAACAGAGCAAAGTCGGTGAGTTGTCACGAGTCTAATTAATAAATTTTCAATTATTTATCATTTTGTTGCGAGAGACCGCGCATTTCCGTGGATGTGAAAATAAAATTTTCCAAGAAGTACGCGTAAACAGTGTCGTAGATATAGCTCTGATATGACAGAAGGACGACCTCATTCGGAAAGAGAGGAGTATAAAATGACAAAAGAAGTGGCGACGGAATACGAGAGCAGCGGGCTGAAGAAAAACACAGTGTAATGATAAAGCAATTAACGGTGAAGAAAAAAATCCGTGACGTGGGAGAAACAATAAATACCGAAAATTAAAGGCGAAGAAAGCATACGGTACATAAAAACTGTCATCTCCACCACGTCAGTTCGACCTAATAGAGAAGGAAGAATAAAGATAGAGGCACGAAAATATTTAATTCGACGGTTAAGAAAAGAAAAAATTAGCAAAAATGTGTGTGAAATATCATAAAGTCTGGACGCGTATGAAGAGTTTTTCTCGTCAATATTATTCTTCAGTACGCGTATAATTTATCATTAAATACTCTTAATCGTAAATCCATTTCTTCCTGTTCCTTTGTCTCGTTCTCGGCTGGATTTTCTCCCGCATTAGGAACAGCCTTTACGATTAGTACTCGAAGAGAACAAACTCCTATTCACGCGAGTAGGAGGAAGAAAAAAAGAAACGTGCTAGAAAGAAATTAATTTCGTAAATAATCGTGAGTTTTTCGGTTCGTCGAAGATGATCGATAGTGTAAACGGCGTAAAAAACGGAAGTAATTTCGTTATCGCTTTTTAGAAAAAAAAATTATAAATCTAATTTTAATGACAATGGTCCATCATTCTAGCTCGGATATAGACAGCAAATTAAATGATTTCGTGATCGGTGAAACTTTTGTACCGCGTTCGTTTTCATTTTAGAAATTTACGCGATTCGAATAATCGTGTCTGGACGCAGGTGCGATCGGTGTTGTAACTTAAAAACTGTATAGATATTTGTATGTTTGAAGACACGCGAAATATTAAATACATCGTGTGTACAGTGTATATTGAATAGTCTAAACGATTTCCTTACTGCCTGCTTTTCACTGTTGCTTTTTGTTATTTGTGCTTCCTCAGCTTCTGCGGTACCTTGTGTGTGTGCTCTTCCTTCCCATTGATCTTACTAAAGAAATGAAGTGATAATAGTTTCGATCCGATTTGTAAAAATACGACACTACCATCAACAAGCTCGTATCCTCTTCTACCACGTCGAGGGATATCACGCGACTATCGCGGCTGCGTGATCGTTTCACGTCGTCATTTACCTCAAGCTGGACTCGTCGACGCTTTCTGAGCCTCAATGAAGATAGAGCAGATTTATGCGTTCACATTTGTTCAAGTCTCCGCAAACTCCAATCACGATGTTCAGCTCTTTTCATCCAAATTACAAAGAAAAGCTCCTCCTATCTCTTTTGATACTCTCTCACAGTCTTCGAATCTCACTAGCTGAATTCCTCACCTCGCCTACATGCTGGTAAACCTTCAGCAAAACTTCCCCTCATTTAATAAAAATCTTTGTATCATCACGCTCTGCCAGGCTAGCGTTGATCGGGGAGAAGGATAAACCACCTCGTCTGCCATCCTCTCATCGACCACTGTCTGCTAGACAACGTGGGCAAATTCTTATGGAGAGTGATGGAGAGCTATATCTGAAAGAAAGAGATATAATCTCAAGTAGTCCGTTCGGTTTCCGAAGTGGACGCTGTACATCAGATGCTGGAATCAGGTGGAAGAGGATAGTCGAGCCAGCAATAGCTAGGCGTCAATTGTGCTTAATATAAAATGCGTTCAATTCGATTCCATGGGAAGGATATTGGATGCCTTCATGGACGCAGAAGTGCTCGCATACCTGTCAGGGTGATCAGCAGCTATCTTAGCTGTCGAGAAATCTAAGCAGAAACGTCTGCTGGTACAGTAAAGGGCCCATGTACTTGTGGAGTGCCGCAAGGCTCGGTCTTTAGGGCCCGCACTTAACGAGATTTCGAATTTTAAGCTGCCACTGGAAATTAACTTCATCTGACTGACGATATGCACTGCCGAAACAACTATAGCAGTGGAGAACAGGATAAATTGAGCCCTAGAGGTAATGATGCGTTGGATCGAGTCGGCCAGACTAGAACTGGCAACAGGCACGACCCGCCGAAAGTTCAGTCTACCCATCTTCCACCTGCAAGGTGTGAAAATCGAGACCAAGGAGGTATTGAAGTACTTAGGCATTTGATTTGATTTAAAGCTGAGCTTCTGGTACCACTTCCTGATGACAGCGGAAAAAGATACCTAAGCCCCCTGATGAGAAACCTAGAGGTACCGACACGGGTTTCCTGTACGCCAACTTACCCAGAGCGTCTGCTCAATTAGTTAGCACAAACTGAGTAACAACACCATCAAAAAGCACAGAATTTGATATCACGGAAGCGCAGGTGGCTGATGAAAACCGATCTGCACCAGGCTTGGATGGAATTAACCACGAAGTCTTGAAAAAACGCACCCATCGCAGCGTACCAGAGTCCTAAACAGGTGCATCCAGTAGGCCTGCTTTCCACATGAGTGGAAAATTGGGAAGCTATTGTTGGTCTACAAAAATTCTTACTGGTCACTAACTTTGGTCCCCACGCTGGGGAAGCTACCGGAAAAGTGTTTAGTTGTACATCTGAGCACAGCAATAGAAGAAACTGATATGACTTCCGGAAAGGGCGAAGCTGCGAGGACTGCATCCTGGCCACCACAGGTGTATGTCCAGAATGCGAAGTGCGAGAGGCATCACAAAAGAGGTCTTTGACTACACTCTGTGGCCATGGATTCACAGTGATTGCAAGTGCGGGACCACTTTGTCAAAATGATGGCGAGCTACTTTGACGGAAGAAGGGTGGTCGTGGGTGACGACTCTATAGAGATATAATCAGGCTGTCCACTAGGGAGTGTGGTTGGCCCCTCATTGTGGAACATAAGGTACAACTATATCTGAGAGAACCTGAAGAAGAGGATGGCATGCAGCTACGCCTACGCAGATGACTGACTAATCCTCCTGTACGGTCTCTGAACTGTGTCCTGCAAGGTCGAGCAGGTGGAGAAAGATATCAACCAGGCAGGGCCGAACCCAAACGTGGGTAAGGCTGAGTTGATGCTCATGAAGAAACAGAGCACGGTCATTGCCCCGCCACCAATATTAAAGGCACTAAGTTGAAGCCCAAGGGTGAACTTAAATACCTAGGTGTGTGGCTAGATGACAGACTGTCGTGGGAACCACATGTTAGAAAGGTGTGCGAGAAAGGAATGCGGCTTATTCCAAAACAGGCTCCTCTGGCGTGCAATACTTTTGGCTACAGCAATAGCGCCAGATGTGTCACGCTAGAAGAAATAATTGGCGCCTACATGTGGTACGCTAGCGCAGTATTTTCAGACTGAAGGTCAAGAACGTAGCAAGGTATATTGATAGACTTCCCCGAACAGTGTTACTCTGCTATGGACGACTGTATAGAACGGTGTCATACATCCCAGTGAGTGTCATTGGGAAGCTGGCTGCAAGATTCATCATCTGCGGTAGTACAGCTCCTGAAGATAGTGCAGAGGAAAGCTTGTGGGCTAAGGTGCGTCCTGAAGCCCGCCAGAAGTGGACGAAAGAATACAAAGTGGGTTGGATGGTGAATGGACAAAGACACTCATAAAGGAGCCAGGTGTTAAGATAGAGCCTTGCTTTTGTCTTAGCCGAGCTCTGTCAGGCACGTGGCTTTTGGCAGTTATTTGTGCCAGATGAAACAAAGAAGGTCCAACCACTGAGCCTGCGGGAAAGACGAGACATCCAAGCGTATCTTACAGAATGTCCTCAGTTCATACGGGGAAGGCTGGCGGGACTTGATCCCAAAAAAGGGGACACACTCGAGTAAATGATTGAGAAATAGTTGGTAGAAGGGTCGAACAGCAGCAGGTGACAACCCAACTCTAAAAAGATGGGCAGAGTATGAAACATTGGTCGGTCGCGGACAGAGAACTACCAACCAGCCTTTTGGTGAGTGCAGACAAAAGGAAAATATCCGATTGAAACTGGATGAGACAATTGACCCACGTGATACAACAGCCACTAATGATGTGGTAGTGGTATGAAGGGTGGGGGCTCCAGGTGCGTTAAGTAAAAGAGCTTCCCTGTAAACAAAAATTTGAGATGTCTGGTGGTAGTGATGTGATGCTTTAGGTGCTCAATTAAAATGGTAGCTAGATTTAAAAAAAAAAAAAAGTGTACTAGTGCCTACCGCATCGTTTCAATGTAGGATTTTTGCTTATTAGCTCGTTCACCACCACTTGAGATCCGTGCTGAGGAGAGAGCGGTGGAATTCAAAGACAACGACTGATCAAGAGGCTTTGCGGGTCAAGCAGCAGGCCTTAGCTGGGTAAATGGACGACCTGTGCGTTAATACACGACCTTGATGAGGGAACAAACCGAGACCATAGTCAGTTGAACTTTCACCTGAGGCAGGTGTTAAGCAACCATGGCTGCTTCAGCAGGTATCTTTTACGAGAAGTTGAGGAATGTTGAGCACGCAACGCGTTCGCATTGCTACAAGGAGTGGGATGATGGACCACAGGACATCTTATTTGAGTGTGGGGCGTGGAGGCTTGAATGGGGTAAGATTTATCAGTCTCTTCAAGAGATTGGGGTAGGTGAAGTGCTTGCTGCGAGTAACTACCACGCTAGGTTCCGAAGAAGCATGAAACCACGTGTCTGCATTTAAAGCCACAGTCATGAAGAAAGATGGATCTGGCAGGACCAAGCTATGGCCTACTCGACACTTGCGTACCGTCCACATACAGATGTGCAGGAAGAAGAGGAAGGTTAATTGAGTCTGAAGAAAGAAGAAGAAGAAGAAAAGACTCTAACAGCGGTTTACTATATCTAAGGTGGTGTTGCTATTGTGTATTCTCATGTTTGGCCTGCCTGGGACACGGCAGCTTGGCTGTCGCCGAAAATATCCTTCCAACACTGAAGTTATACCCAAATTAGTCGATTGCGATGTTGGAGAAAACAAAATGTATGCATATGCAACCCGCACCAACTCCACCATGAAGCACATGCGACAAATGCGATTATCATTGCTCTGTAGCTAGTCATTGGATAAGTTCCTGAATTGTATCTGATTTCTATATTGTGCACAGTATATGTTGAAAGAAATCACAATAATGCATCATAAAATACATATCATTCACAACGCCTAAAAAATTTTTCGTACAATTAAGTAGGTATGATGTGTTACCTTGTTAAAAAGAGATGATAATAATCAGGCGGTCTAAGAACCGTGGTGGTGTAGACGTTTATGCGTACAGTACCGTTACTGGTACAGTCTACCTACCTATTCTCTTATTTCACTTTTTATGCACCAGCATTAACTACTGTTATAAACGCAGTCGTTGAACAAGATCATTCTTCATATTAATGACACCGAACCTCGGGTCTCCAACTTTTTTTTTTTTTCTTTCGCTATACAATCTATAAGTTGTTACGGTAAGATAAATTTTCAACTGTTGAAAACTTTCATCGTCCAATCGCCAGTAATTAATAAAGGTGTTGTTACGATTTAAGACATATCTTTTCTTGAGACCCTTTGACAGGCATTATTCATTGTGCGTAGCAACGGAAAGTCAATTTAGAAAAATGACGAGTATGACGTGAAACACCAAAATAGCTATTGTAACATAATTGTTACCGCATTGTACTAATTTGATGTCGTCAGTGATACAGTGGTACAATATCGGAATGGGAAGTGACCAAAAGAAAAGCGAAATTCCTCTCACACTTGCTAGTAGTTAGGTCACTCTCATGAGATTTATGAATGGTTAACCAACTGTGATAAGCAAGATCTGAAAACAAAAGGAGATTTAGCTAGCTCGGAAATTAAATAACTAGCTTACTGATTTCAGTAGTCGGAATTTGAAAACAATAAGAAACACTATACGGTAGCAAGATCTAACGGCTTGGATCTTGATGTCGACCGTATGGTTTGGAAAAATTTACCTTCAAAACTTTAGGCTGTACCACTTCTCTCCTTCAGAGTACTACTCCCTCTAAAAGAACAGGGGAATGGGTCCGTTCACCTTACTGTAGGGAGCTTTCCTCTGAGATCACTCATCTCCTTGAACCGTTTGCCTTTCGCCTTGTGTTTGAAAATCCCAACACTATCCGCAACTTATTCGGTTGGCCGAAAGATTCCATCCTCATGGGGGGTCTATAAGCTCCAATATTCCAACTGTAAATGCTCGGCTTCCGACCATACATTTGATCTTCACCAGACCTTCTTCCCCTTTTTTGAGAATTTCTTCCGTCGACAGTCGAATAGTAATGATTGTCGTACTTATCGTTTTCTTCTTAAGAATGATTTGATCGAGAAGTTGTACAGTCTTTCTCACTCTGCTAACGACTCTGAATAATTTTTAATTTACTTGTCACCACTGGTCTAGTTTCGTTTTCTTCCCGCTTATCTTTCCCTTCTTTTAACAGAACTTGTTCTGGAGGGGGGCGAAAAATTTTCCGTGCGTCGTGTGATGTCTGGCCAAAACAAAGATGGTCCAAGTCCAACATCATTGGAAAAAATAGTCCAAGTCTCCCTTTATCATATATCGCTCGGAGGTCAACATTTTTCGAAGTCCCCCTATCATATATTATGGACAAAATTTCGATTTTCGAGCTGTAGGGAAGGGACTTTGAAAACATTTCGACTTAAGGCCCTGTAACGTCACGATCTGATGACGTCATAGGTCAGTGCAAATTTTTCAAGTCTCTTGCCATAAGATATGATGGGAAGGAGACTCGAAAAAAGTTTCGACTTTCGAGCCATGTTATGTGGGGACTTAGGGTTCAAGTCCCCCGTATATCACTCGGAGGTTGGACTCGAAAAATTGTCTACTTTGATCCTGTGATTACGATTGTAATTTTTCCAAGTTCCCTGCCATAATATATGATAGGAGGGGAATATGCGAAAATGTTGACTTTCGAGCCATGTTATATGATTGGGAAGGGACTTGGAAAAATTTCGACTTTCGACCCTGTGACGTCTTGATCTGATGACGTCATAAGTCATGGAAATTTTTTCAAGTCCCTCGCCATAATATAGGTTTCTTATTTTCAGACTGTATACACCATGACACAACAGATTCGAATTCTTCGACCAATTTACCCATAGAACAGGTTCCCTTCGTTCCTCGTTCAACTGCAGGCCTGACGAGAGGGGCAGGGCAACTGGGGATTTTGCTCTATTATTTTGAAGGAGAGGGGGCGAAAAAAATTTGGGGGGGCCGCTGTGTTCCTTGCCCCGGACTCGACTGGAGCTCTGTTTGTAAGGAAGCTACCGTTTTTTCGTCGCTGCTCAGTTCTAATTTGTGTATCTTCTGATAATGGCTATTTAGCCGAAAATATCTACAACCTTCTGCAATTTTTGGCATTCTTCGATTTTATAAAATTTTTCAATCTTTATAATTTGCGTGAATTTCGTTGGTATTTGAATGTTTAACAATATCGTGTCGAATTTTGAATCTTCATTTGAGTTGACTCGCACGCTTGTCCTTTTGGTATTTGTTTATAGTTGATTTTTAGTTTTTCTCCTGAAGCGGATTAGACTAGCTTACTTAACCATCATGATCTAAAATGTGGTATACCGTTAAAGTAAAATTGAACATTACACGTTGTGTGTCAAGTGGTGGAAGGTCGACAGAAGACTTTGGGCTTCAGCTTCAAGGTATCTTTCAATTAATTTTTCTCTCATTGTCAAAATCAGCTGTCTTCGCCTCGGACGTAATCGTCTCCCTGTCCACCTCAAACGCGTAAATCTCATAGAATCTGACGCATGCTCCTTCCATCCAGATAACCCTTCAAAAGCCGACATCAACCACTACTTTTTCGAATGCTCAGAATTGTCAAATTTAAGACGAAAACTTTTAAATTTTGCAACCCCTCTCCGAGCTGTTGACCTTCTCTCATTCAAAGAATTATCAATTTTCTCTCATATTTTTAATTTCCTTAAAAATCTTCCGGAATCCATCACAATCTGACTTGAATAATTCATAATAAATTTCTTAAACGAGGTAAGGCCTAGTTGCCATCCTCCAACACCCTGTTTATTTATTTATTTTTTTTTACTTCTATCTGTTTGTTCAAATTATTATTCTATTATATACTTTTGTTTTCCTTTCTTCTAAATTTCTGTAATATTTCTGTTTTTCATTTTTCCTCCTTGTTTTGTACAGTTTTTTTTAATTATTTGTTTCACAATAAAGAGAATCCAAAAAAAAAAATAATTTATTAGGCTCAAAATTTCTACAAGCTTTTTTCTCCCTGCATATCGTGGTACCCTAAATTTGACCCTGACGCAATCATGAAATATTATGAGATATTTAATCGATTGTCGTAAATGAAATTGTTAGTGTCGCTTCCAGTGGAGAAATTGACAAACTCTCCCATCTACTTTCTTATTGGTTATTTCAATCATTCTGATGACGTTCCAACGTAGAAGTTTCTGATTAGTCAAACTTCAGCCCGTGAAACCAGTAGTATCAGAGGTCGTCTAAACTAAGGACTTGGTCTAAACGCGCTCGAGACACGGGCATTATCCAGATTTGTTGTTTACCGCTTCGTCGCATTCTGATGTTGTTCGGCTTCTTCCGTCAATATTAACCTACCGCTTTTACGCTCGTCAGTGTTGCTCACTTCAATTGTACTCGTAGTATAGCTAAATAAAACCTCGCCGCGTCCATCTAGTAACATTGTTTCAAAGCTCGAAAGTTCCGAACGTGCACCGAACACAACCGAAACGGTAAACTATGAATTTATATGATGCCTGTATTTGTTGACAATATAACAAGCATAGCGGAGACGACCTCTGTTTACTCTTTGGTGTAACCTGATAAGATCAACACAATCACTCTTTCGCCATTATTGTTATTATTTTTAGCGTTCTTGTGTACTTGTTAACAATATTGTTATGTATTCTCCATCTCATCAGGTCAGTTATTAATGATTGATTAATTTAATATTTTGAAACAGGTTCAATTTACGTCGTGCATCATGCAGTATGCTGCTAAAGACGCAGCAACCTTGTGCTCAGGACAGTTCCTGCTCGTGCAACAAGTTTGCCTGAGTTTTATGTAGACCGGTTGCGATTACACGTAAAGTAGAAAATTCACTTTTTAATTTTCGTAAATTTCACATTCCTTTGAGTACTGGTTCAAGGACTGCTTAAGTCGTACATGAAGGCTGATTTATATTTAGCCTTGTCTTCTGATAAGTAGAGCAAGAGTATTTTTTTCTATCAATATATCACTCGCATCTGAATGGTGAAGACTTTTGAACTCGACTCGCATCCTGAACAATACTTTGAGAATGTTGGATTAGCCCCAATCATTTGCGAAGAAATTCGAGTCGTTACAGTTTTAATAGTAAACGAAACTATTTTCTTCCTACAGATTTACGACGACGAGTTACCTAATCATAACTTCAAAGAACACAACGACCCCCGAGGATTTGCTCGACACGATGACTCTGGTGATCAAGAATGAAGAAAATGTTCTGGGACCCACAGAAACCATATCAGACCGACGTGTCCTTGAAATGCCTGTCTCGCAAAAGCTCAAAGAAGAGGAGAAAAGGTGAAAATATACCGTTGAATTCTGTAAGGTGGAAAGGAGTATGTGAGCGACAATGTCAGGGCTGCAAAGTAACATACTTAGGGTACCGAGATCCACAGAAACATTCTGGAATATCTCCTCCGATCGACGAATCTCCCAAAAGCTCAGAGAAGAAGAGCGAAGGTGAATATTGATGAATAAAGAGGGGATGTGAGTAGAAATTTCAGGGCTCCAAGATATTAAATCTTGCTCTTCTCTGTGTTGTAAGAATTAGTATAAGAAATCGGACTCATTTTGCGAAATTTCGCTCTCCCGTTCTTTTCTTGACGCTCAGCCTCCACATCCTTCCTGCGGTTGGTTTTGAGTTACGACTTATTCCTATATTCGAATACACGCTCTATCACATGAACAAATTTACCGACTTTGTTACCTATAATTTTCGTTTTTTAGCGAAGGCGAATGCACAGAGGTTGAATCAGACGTTGAGGAAAAATCTTACGTGCAAGGACTCCCCAGACACCGACGATTCAACGACATCTACAACCGCACTAACGATCTTGTTCAAGACAATACAATGCATGCTCCAGAGCCACCATGCCAATGTTACTGTCACGTTCTTGGAGGCCGCTACCTGGAACAAGCACCGACCCTCCTTAATCGAAGGGATTATTACGGCCTCCGTTTGATGATGCGTAACGAACCTAGATACGTTTACTATCCTGAACCGCCGTATCCCCCGGCGCAGTCGATGGGGAGACGAAAAGCCAGACCGGGACGTAGGAAGCGTTCGCTCAAGACCAACCGTTCAAACGGTCCAAAATCCCGTATGAATTCAAGACCTGATACCAATCTGCACGGAGGGAAATCCCAATGTTCACCACCCTTAACGAAGGTAGGAGATTGATACGATCTTGCATGAAATCACTCCATAGTTTATCCTCTATTCTACGGTTAGCGTCGTGTTATATTTCAGTCAGTCAAAGTTCGAGCGGATAATAAACCCAAACCTAAACAGTCGAACCCTGAACGTAGAAAAGCGCCCATCGAATATAGTTTTTGGATTAAAAACATTGAAGCATCAGAAGTACGCTTTCGTGATTTCAAAGACGCCTTGAAAGAGAGAGGCATAAAACCAAGGTATTTCAATTAGTGTTTACAAAATAAGTTCGAGCTGTGAAGAATTTTAATTTACAAATTTCGCAAACAAGAAATTCTCAAGCGCATTGCAATTTTAACCAGATGACAGAGTTCGAAGTTAAGTGATAACTTATTTCTGCGTTTCTGCATCCAAGGAATCTGATGCTATTTTTTACCTTTTCGTCTTACAGAAGTATCACCTGGAGAGGACGCAAAGGTTTTGTTTCTATGAAATTCGTTAAACAATCTGGTACAGAAAGTAATTCTTATTTGAACGCGGACGAGGTGCTTAGAATTTTGAAAGATTTGCCATTGCCGCCAAAGGAGAACAAAACTTTGATCATCAAACAGATTCTATCGGAGAAGACGAAAAGAAGTGGCGACGTTGGTGGTTTACCCAATGATGAGAATAAAGTTGTGAAACAGACGACAACAAACGAAGCATCGACGGAGATGATCGCTGCTTAAACACGTGCAGACAACAAGTTGGTCGACTAACATGATTAGGAAAAGTTGTGTTTGTAAAATTTTGTTTATATAAGTATTCTGAAAGCACTAGGTTGGTCTAAAAATCTTAAATTTTCAAAAAATAGTTCCGATATTTTAAGAAATTCGAAAAATAAGATTGAAAAGGGGATTAAAAATCTCAAATTTTCAAAAAATAGTATTAAAAAGAATTCAAAAAATGAAATTTTGGTAATAGGTAAGGTGATGCGCGATACCTCCCAGGTACTCGAGCACATCTTCCCTGTTTTTTTTGTGAAAGGTGACGACAGCTTTGTAACAGTTCCACTAGTCAGTATCCTGAAGACTTGAAGAAGCAGAGAACAGAATTTCAAGTCTGATATTATGCTAAGCTAGATTTTTTTTTGTCAACAAAACATGTCAGTCGACCAACTTGACGTGAATTGCGTAGAAAAGGGAATTTTTTTTCAAAGATTGCCATTATAATTTAGAAGTTATGGCTTAGGTTTTTTTCCCCCAAATATTTTTATTGTATCGACCGAGCGGTCTTAAATTCATGTAAGGATAATTTAATATAGGTAATATGAGAGACTACAGCTTTGTCATGTTGTCGTTGAGCAGATATCACCGGGCCTTGCCTGTTTCACAGATGTAAACGCTGTTAACAGTATTGGATACCAACATAACGTAAACTCCACTTTTTCATTGTTTAGGGATCTCATCCTTAAGGTTGATCAGGAGTTCGTTGATATGATACGGCCCCTCGCTTAGTCAATACGATACCCCTTCTTTAATTACGATGCTAGGAATGAGGATCGCCATCATAAAGCAACTTTTGACATCGATATGGTCCGCCGAGTCTACAGGAAATTAGTCGGACAAAGTCTGGGCACGACCACATCTATATCTAGAAATCCTCCTTCTCTTATCGTGACTCTACATGGTTGAGGCGGACCAGGTCATCCTCCTTAGGTTCGTTATTGCATAACTTTACTTGTGTTCTTCTTGAGATTTCTACATACGGAAAAAGTGATATGTATAGTTGCTACATAATGACTGTCACTTTGTTTACCTTGGCGAAACAGATAAAGCTCTCGACGTCGGACGTCTGGGCCTTGGAAAAGCGCGGAAATTCAGGAAACATAGACCACCTTGCTGAGAGTGGCTATCACCATAGAAGAGGCTCAGAAACTTTCAGAGTTCCGCCTCCCTTCTTTTTCACTACGATTCATCTTCCTGCTGTTTTCTTGTTCTTCATTCCATTGCTAGTAGATTTGTATGATGCTTTGAAGGAGATTTGTGTCAGAAGAGCACCTGGACCATACTAAGTGAGTCATAGGTCCAGAAAAAGGTAGGAAGCAGTGATTAAGGAGGAAAGCAGGGCTTGCTTAAGTTCACTGACTCGTGTTTTTGGAGGTAGATATGACGAGGGATCCAGAGGAAGGAGGGGGGTTGTTGGTCGGATCCCGACGAGGTGATCAAATTTTTCGCTTGAGTTTTTCATTTACCAACAACCCCCCCTCCTTTAATATTACCCCCGCACGTAAGTATTGTGTCTTTCGTTGTGATCCAGAGGAAGGCAATTGAAGATAGCGGAGATGTTAAGGTGTGCAAAAGGATGGAAGTGCGCTAAACGATAGAGTTGGAAGAGTAGAGTTTTGTATGGCTTAACAAACACCGAACGAGCGGAGATTATGTTCGTGATTTTATTTTATTTTATTTTCGATCGAATTTACGATTACTCTATTTTCTTCTATTTGAAGGATAAGTACGAGTAGAGCCCTTAATCAACGACAACGCTAGCCTCAATCATCGAGATATTTTGTATAGCGTTATGTGATCTCTAAAAGTGAACCAAAAACTGACTATGGTCTATCTTCAGTTAGGCACTCACGTCTTCAGAAAGATGTTTTCACGCGCGGGCCCCGATTAAGCTTGCCAGGCCTGGTCCCCTAAGGCGGAGGGGAATTCAGATAAAAGTCGAATACTATCCTGGTGTTAGTTGTGATTAATTTGAGGTTTAGATGTAGTTACAACCTTTCGATGAAGTCCGAACTATTGTCTCAAGTCTCGTCTGTCTCACTAGAGCAGTGTCAATAAATATTTCCAAAATTATGTGTTTAGATTCGTATGGCTTACGTTGCTACATTACAGACGTCACAATCTGATGACATCAAAGATCACTCCCTGTGACATCACAATCTAGTGACGTCGTAGAACAATCCCTATCTCGCAAGTCATTTTAACTGGGAACCTATTCTATGAAAGGGAGGGATTTCAAAAATTATGACGTACGTCGTGTGATGTCCGGTAAAAAGTTTAAATCGGCAAAAATGCTCAAGTCCAACTCAACCGTAAAAGTAGTCCTATTCCAAGAAAGGGCGAAATTCATCTAAGTCTCCCTCCCAGCTCCAAGGTCGAAATTCTTCCAAGTCCCCTCCTATCATATGATCAGAACCCGGATTCCTCGGTATTTGCCGAATCATTTCAGTGCGTCTGAAAAGCATAAAAATGATATAGAAGTGCGTAAGGGGCGGGGGGGGGGGAATTGCCGAAAACGTGGTGTGAAGCCGAATAAGGCCGAAAATGACCATTTTGTTGAATATCGTCCAAAATTATTACATTTCGGACCAAATTTGATGATTTTTATGAAAATTGGAATAGTACATTTTGTAATGAGTGGCGAAAACGAACGATATTGGAACGAGCGCAGTGTAGCCACACGAGCAAAGCGAGTGTGGATAAGCGAGTTCCAATATCGTTTGTTTTCGACACAAATTACAAACAGTACTTTTTATAATACATGTAGTGAAAGGAACACTTAGGCCTACAATTTAAATTGGTTATCGTTCAAAAAGAATATTTACAAATTTTTCGAATGGCACCACTGACTTGATTTTCGCCACGGGTAAAACATTTTCGCCACTGGTAAAACATTTTCGCCACGGTTCTGATAACGGCATGTTTCGCTACGAAAAACAAACACGATACGCAGCACTTTCGCTTCATGTATTATAAAAAGTTTTTTTTGAAAATATTATTTTTACTTCAAAGTTGAAAAATCAAAAATTTTGATTGAAAAATTGCTATGATTTTTTATTGATGAGTTTAATCCTCAAAAATCGTTCATTGTGGTCAAAATTACGTAATAAATAAATAAATAAATAAGTCAAGAAATAAAATGAATTTCGTATTCTCGTTGGCTAAATTTAATTCATTTTATTTCTTGACTTATTTATTTTCATTTTATTTGATTATTTGTTTGAACATTTTGACCATTTATTTTACTTTTTTTTTTTTTTTTTTTTTTTTTTTTTGTTTTTTTTGAATTTTTGAATTTCTTTGGCACCTTTTTTTTAGAAGAAAAATCAAAAATAGGTGTCAGAAAAATTCAAAAAAAAAAAAAAAAAAGTAAAATAAGTGATCAAAATGTTCAAAGAAACAGACAAATAATAAAATAAAATGAAAATAAATAAGTCAAGAAATAAAATGAATTAAATGTAGTCAACGAGAACACAAAATTCATTTTATTTCTAGACTTATTTATTTATTTTTTATTTAATTATTTGTTTCTTTGAACATTTTGACCATTTATCTTATTTATTTTTTATTTATTTATTTATTTATTTATTTATTTATTTATTTATTTGAATTTTTCTGACATCTATTTTTTATTTTTCTTTCATCATTATTTCGGACCTCTAAATTTTCTGCATTTTTGGACTTATTCGATATTTTAATAAACTTAGAACACCGTGGCTAGTGTCATTTGTTTATCCTTGAAATTTGTTACGTGCTTCTGTATCTTCCTCCCTCCTCAATCTTATGGCTCGTACCTTCAAGGAATACGTCGAACATATCCCTCTCCTATCATCATCATCAAGGATATTTTTTCCAAAATGATGACGTCACAAACGTAGTCGAACGCGCTCGCCTAGGCGCCCGTTTTCTGCGGATCCCTCATCCCCCCACCAAAACAGATAGTGGATTCTTCGCTGAAAAATTTTCTGGCGTAGCCCAATAAAATATAGAGATCGTGTTTCATGTTTGTTCTTACAATCTGATTCCCCACCCCATTCTTGATCTAAAAAGATCTACATCTGCCTATTATGTTAAAGGTATACAATGTACTACGCTCGGGGTTCATTGACAGGCTCCTCGCCATGTAAGGCTCTGGTCCTCAGTTTATGTAATTGGGACCTACTACAGCCCATTATTTTTTGCTAAATACAGCTGGCTGTTGCAACGAAAACATATCTCTGCCATACTCACTGCAGCAGATTTTTGTTTCTATAGTATTTGGGATCAAATGTTCAGATTAGAACTAAGTCACACCATCCTTGCCAACCGACTCTTCGCGTTCCGAAAAAACTGTACTCGATCGCTTAACGAAATAATTTTCAAATGAAAAAACAGAAAACTATCTAGGGGAAAAAGAACGAAAAAAATCTAACCTAGCCACGAAAAAAATATAGAGTAATCGAAATTCAATTAGCGGAACTAATCAATTAGAACGGATACAAAATTGTTTACGGTATACGGCGTACGTATAGACGACGCAGACGGCGCGGCGTCGTATCATCACTCGATTCTGGCGGATAAAACGTTAAATGTTTCGTGGCCCAATTGCTGACTGACCGTACTTTTTTTCATTTTTTTTTTTTTTTTTCCTTCTTTTCCACTCGATAAAACGACTAAGTCTCGACAATAAAAGCATAATGTTTACATTTTTCAGTTCTCGATCAAATAATAACCTACTTTTTCCCCTCGCCCCGCACGCCCTTTCCTACAGTCACGAGGCACGTACATTTTTCAAAATGCATTTAACGAAAACTGGTTCGATCTTCGAATTCGACGAGCCCACATGATCGTAATTTCAGTCGCACGTTTGTCGGTTTGAATGAATCGAACTTCTCTCTGCCTCCTCCTTCATGCGATCTTTTCATTTTCGAAACCACACCAATTCGGTGTACGGCGCGTGTAATTAACTTATCTGGGAATATTGTTCTGCTATGCGCACCTTTTTGGGCATACCGGGCCCCGGGATCCGAATATTTTTAAGGCGGCAACGACAATCTCCGTGCGCGTAATTGTGAACGAAAATTACTTTATCAGTTCGCCATCCATAAAATATCGATACGCTTACGCATGATGCCGGAACTCGAATAATCGAGCGGAAATTATACCGGCATCGTATTCAACCTGATTGTAAATCTGTGTAGAGCGCTCGTATTGAAGATTCTTTCGATAGATAAATTTCGCGGTTTAACCTCTTCTTCCGCGCGGTACGATTTTTGCGATCGACATCTTCACTCGCGCGGAGGGAAAGAGGATCTCTATTGTTTGTTGAGTCGTTTACTTACCTTGCAGCTGCACTAAAGGAAATACCAGCCATAAAACTTCTAGGAGTACTATTCTCACTCCCAGCATTGTCTCTTCCGCGAAATCATGGCGCTAACCCTGTAAAAAGAGAAATACACGTCGGTTAGAGTACGTATATCAGTCGATAGAGTCGAACGATAAGATAGCGCTGCGACATTTACATAGACTAAATGGTAATAATTTAAATAAAAGTTAGGAATTTTTCCATTTACGTTTACCACGCGCAAATAGGTACGTAATGTTTTCATTCAACATTGCACTAGTTTATCGAAAGACTACTGGCGTCAGGTGTATTATTCATGATTGAGGCAAAAACGCGTATCAGTCATGTCCGTGTGTGGGGCCACGGTTGTCATCTGTAATGAAACGCAAATGCGAGTGACGAGACGAGTAAGTCGTACGTATCAAGAAGATACAGGTGAGCTAGTATTCCAGATTTCTGATTTTAGAACCGAGTATGATTGCAGTCAAATATAATTGAGTCACTTCATCATCTGTACCCAGAAATTAGAAAGCCAGCTCAAAAGATGGACCTCTATTGAATCTTCATCATTGTCCTCTGGTTTAACTCACTACTTTTAGGGCACATCCTCGTTGAGCCGAAGGCCAGCACCCAATGCCATGGAAAGCGACGACTGATAAATAAGTTACTTTTTTGACTTTCAGAACAATTGTGACAGAATTTTAAGGAAAAAACTACAACTTGCAAGACTTTCGCCACCATTCAATGTATCCAATTCATGTTTATTTATTAATTGGGTTTATTTTCTTGGATGGTGCCGACAACAACCTGTGGGCCAATTACCGCCGACACCACCCTGGCATCTTAATCCAATGTGCAATTAATTATTATTATTCTAATTTTTTTTGTTTAATAATAATAATCGCGTTTGTATCGTATAATTTGCAAACGCCGCGCCGCCCGTCCTCCATGGTGGAGTTGGTGCGGGTTGCGCATGCTTTTAATTTTGTTTCCTCCAACACCGGAATCGACCCTTTCGGGTATAATGTCAGTGAAGGAAGAATTTCCTCGGCGAACCCCCTCTTCTACTCAGCAACCGCCAAGCTGCAGTCGCCCCCCTGGCACGCAGAAAGCATAAAAACACACCCACAACAACCACACCACCACATTACACAATAAAGTACCTCGCTGTTGGAGTTTCTTCATCTTCTTCTCTCTTCAGGGATGATCTTCCTCGTCCTCTTCCTGCAAATCTGGATGTTGATGGTACACAGGAGTCGAGTACGCCATAGCGTGGTTCTGCATTTGCCTATTCCACTCCCCTTCTTCATAACGGTGGTCGCAAATGCAGACATCTGGTTCCATGCTTCTTCGGAACCTAGCCTGGTGGGTACTAGGCTACTAGGATCAAGCGCTTCATCTACCCTGATCTCTCGAAGAGACCGGCTAAGCTTGTCCCGCTCACGCCTCACACTCAAATAAGGTGTCTTGTGATCCATTATCCCGCCCTTGGTTACAGTGCGAACACGCTGCCTGCTCAATATTCCCTAACTGCTTGTGAAGGTACTTGTTGAAGCAGCCATGGCCGCTTAACACCTGTGTCAGGTCGCATATTAGCACACGGGTTGTCCATGTACCCAGCTCACTCTGGGCAATTCCTGCATTCCATTTTACATGCAAGGAACGCCTGGCCTCCTGCTTGACCCGTACAGCCTCTTGGTTGGTCGTCGTTTTCGTCTTTGCTTCAAACACCACCGCTCTCTCCTCAGCAAGGAGCTCGATTATGGTGAACGTGCGAATACACAAAGAGCCTCCGTCGAGACAGTACGGTAGGCACTAACATACCTCGGTGCTGCTCTTCGTTGGATCTTTACCATCTCTCTCCTTCTGTATGGTATCTTCATGGAGTCGGTCCATACTGGCGCACCATATAGGAGGATCGACTAGGTGGTACTCATTGTAATCCTTCTTCTCGCATCTCTCGATCCTCCTAGATTCCTCAACAGGCGGCTTAAGTATCCAACTACCCGGCCCGCCTTTTCTGCTTCCTTCAGGAAATGGTGCCTGAAGCTCAGCGTTGAGTCAAAGCAGATGCCCAGGTACTTTATTCGCTTTATGGTTGCTATTTCCACACCTTGTAGGCGAAAGGTGGGTGGACTGGACTTTCGACGGGTCGTAAATTTAATGGCCTCTGTCTTACCAACTTCATTGAGTCCAGCCGACTCGATCCAACGCATCACTGTTTTTAGAGCCCGGTTTACCCTGCTCTCAATCGTTACAATTGTTTCGGCAATGCCTACCACCAGGTAGATAAGCTTAACCCTCGGTGCTAGCTTCACCTTAAATATCCCGTTAAATACGACGCACCCCACACACAGCATAAGGACTGACCCCTGTGACACGCCAAAAGGAACAGGGCGCTTTACTGTACCACCAGACGCCTCTGCTTGGATTTCACGACAACTAAGATAGCTGCTGATCACCCTGAGCAGATATGCGGGCACTCCTGCGTCAACAAGAGCTTCCAGTATCCTGTTCCATGGAATCGAATTGAACGCATTTCTTATGTCGAGAATGACGGCTGAGCAAAACTAACGCGTAGCAATCGCTGACTCAGCTATCCTCTTCAGCCGGTTCTCAGCATCTGACGTCCAGCGTCCAACCGAACTGACTACAAGAGATTATATCTCTTTCCTTCAGATAGCTCTCCAGTCGATTGGCTGTCACTCTTTCCAGGAGTTTCCCAACATTGTCCAGCAGACAAAGTGGACGGCAAGAGGATGGTAGACCAGGTGGTTTATCCTTCTTATCAGTCAACGGTAGCCTGGCTTTCTTCCATCGCACAGGGAACAGACCCCCAGCAATTACCGCATTGATTGTATCAACGAACAGTACTAGGTCAACTGAATGCATGGCGCTCCAGACTGGATTTGGAATCTCATCCGGGCCCGGAATCTTCCAATACTTGCCCCGCAGGCTATTGACTGCTGCATCCACCTCCTCGGTACCTAGGAGGGATATACCATCCTCTTCTACTATGGGTAGCATTACCATTGGTGGTGGCTGCTGAGGGAACAAGCCATCAATGATTTGTCCCACAACATCCGGCTCCATTTGGCTCATTGCTCAGAGGCTCTTTAGCTTCTTCAGCACCATCTTATAAGATTTTCCAAACGTGTCGTCTTCTGCTATTTCTCACAGCTCTTGCTATGCAGCATTCTTGCTGTCTTTGTTGGCTTTCTTCAGCCTCTTGCGAGCCAGCTGGTATTCAGGTGCAACAGCTCGCGCCCCTTCGCGGCCTCCACTAATTGCTGGTATATCCGGTACTGACGGTTGCACTCTTTCCTCAAGTCGGTAGTATTATTAATCCTCCAATTAAGGGCTGTCCCCTTCTTTGGTGGACCTTGCCTGGGCATGGCTGCATCGCGCATACTTTGGTAACAGTCTTTATCATCCTCGCTGCTGCCCCTGCTACATTTAAATCATGCTCTTGCCCTCAGTCCTCTGTAAGAGGATTTGCTGCAGACTGATGGCGAAGATAAATGTGAGCAAAACAGTTTGGCAAAGGTGTGCAGAGACTCACCGTAAATTCACGCCTATTATCACGATCACATTTTTCGAATTTTCTTTTCCCTAAACATTTTCAACAGAAGGTCACCGATTTTGGATTTTTTTTTTCTCTTTTTGTTTCTCTCAAACGGGATCTTCTTCATACGAATTAGACAAAGCTGGAATAAAGTGAAAATTGGTAACCGAAAGTTTTTTTTTTCTTGCATTTACGTAAGATAATTTTTAAAAAACACCTACACACGCTCTTCCAAAGATACTCGTACGTCCATCTCGTTTGTCACCTCTCGTGATCACCGTGTACATATTTTTGGGCTCGTCGTGAAGATCATCTGTAGATAGTACAATGAGGAAACTTTCTTGATATGATACAGCAAATTACGAGAGAATAATAATTCAATGGCGTATCATACGCGAGAAATGGGAAAGTGCGAGCCCGCTGCGAGTGTGACAAAAGTGGCGCTATGCAGCATCAGCATATAGGAACCTAGAGATGAAATAAAATAATATCGCGCGACCGTATATTTTACATGATAATAGGTAAGAACGCACAGACTCCGGCATACCAACACCTCTCCTCGTCATTTCTACATAATTATTATGACATCACAAAAGCGTCATTCGTATATTTCCTACAATGCTGGCTCACGGTGCACGATTATTTCCCCTCGTCTTCTTCCTTTTTCATTAACCGTAGGATGTGTGTATATACCCACGAATTTTTTATTCATGTGCACGAAATATTGTTTATGTACGTTGTACATGTAACAAAGATTAGGTCAGTGTGTATATCACAAATTAAGGTTCCAATATACTGTTGTAGTGCTTCGAGTTCACCGCACGCAGTATACGGCACTTCCGAGTCACCTACACCTCCACCGCAAATTACACGTATGTCCACACGTATTAGTGGTATACGCTATTGAAATTATCGATTGTGATATGAAATTTCATTCATTCTAAAAGATCTACCGAATAGGCTTTTCAGTAAAGTGCTCTGGGTAAGTCACGAAGATTCCGTTTGCGGTATATTTGTTTACCCAGGTAATTCGCTATCGGTTTTCATCTTGTACTCGTTTGAATTTTTTTATCTAACTTAGTATACGAGTCGACTCGTAAAATAAATCAATTTCTCATTGTTTTGTGATTTTTATAATTACAGGGAGATAAATAAGACTTTCTGACAGTCGTTCTACCTCCGAGTCTTGTATTCAGTTGATCACGTCTGTCTTGGGTCTGAAATGGGAATTGCAATTTCGACCCCCCTCTTTGTAAGGAATTGACACGCCGTAGACCCTGCAAGGTATAAAATTGAGTCACGAATCCTTTCGCCTTACATTACGATTGTGCGTCCGACATTCGTGATGTACGCGCTAAAAGTGATTACCTGAAAATTACCCGAAACTTCCCTTAGTTGAACAGCGCTAAAATGGGGGAATTAGGTGTCTGGTGAGTAGATGGTGCCTGTATGGTCCAGAACTAGAAACTATAAGTCGTAGCTAATCTTGGCTTACTTGCAGTGTCTCCAATTTTCTGAAACCGATTTAACACGTTGCGGCACATATTAGGAATGTGAAAAGAATAAATTTACTCATTGAACAATAGAATCAAAGAACTTTTGGCTCAGGGGCGATTTTCAATGTAAGACAGAAAACAACTGACAGCAAAATTGATAAAGTTGATAAAACTACAACAAACAGAGTTAGATAAGAGACGCCTATGTGTAATCTAGTCGACGCTTTTCAACCAAGCCAGATCATCCGCAAAATTTTTAACGTGAGCGTTGTCTTCTTTCTCATCAACATGCATTGTAGTCGTCATCAATACTTGGAGGGGAAGGAAGGAAGGAAGGAAGGAGATGATAACGAGTGTTCTTCTGCACCAAAACTTCTCATTCTTCAAGTTTAACCCTATCCTCTTGTCACTGAGTGGGTTGCAAACAAAAATAAGTTAGGATGAACCCATACTCAGTGAGTACTTTATTGAGGACGTAGTTCCCATACTCATCCAAACAGTAACAAATCTTGAAGTCGCTTTTTTTGAACATTGCTAGGATTTCTTTGGAAAATAACTTGGATTTTTTTTAGCATTATTATGTTTTTTTTTGGAACATCCTTACGATTTTTTGGAATATTGCTTTGATTTTTTTGGAACATCTTTGAGATTTTTTCAGAAGTTTGCTGTGATTTTTTGGGACATTTGATTCTTTTGGAGCACCCTCAGGATTTATTTGGAATATTATTACCTGTAATTTTTTTGGAACATGGCTAGAATTTTTTGGAGCATCGTCATGGTTTTTTGAAACATGACTATGATTTTTTTGGAATATCCTTACAATTTTTTGGAACATTGTTATGATTTTTTGGAACACCATTATGATTTTTTTTTAAATCTTGCTAGATTCTTTTTGGTACATCTTTATGGTTTTTTGGAACATTCTTGGATTTTTTTGGAATACAGCTGAAATTTACTTGCGGGACATCGTTAGAATTTTTTGAAACGTTGCTAGGAATGCTAGAATTTTTTTGAAATACCTTCAACATTTTTTTAGAACATTCTTATGGTTTTTTTGGAATACTGCTAGAATTATTTTGATACATCCTTCAGATTTCTTCAGAGCATCCTTAAAGTTTTTTTGAAAGATCACTCTGATACTTTTAGAATATTCTTAGGATTTTTTGGAACACAGCTAGAATTTTCTTGGAACATTGTTAGAATTTTTTGAAACATTCCAAGGATTTTTTTTTCTAAATATTACTATAATGTTTTTTGAATGTTGTTCAGAATGCTAGAATTTTTTTTGAATATTCTCAAGATTTTTTTGGAACATCCTTAAATGGTTTTTTGGGACATAGCTGTGATTCTGTTAGCATACCCTTAGGATTATTTGGAACATTGCCATAATCTTTCTGTAATACGGCTAGAATTTTTTTAGAACTTCCTACGAGTTTTTTAGAATACTGCTATTATTTTTTTGGAACATTGCTACAATTTGTGTAGAACATCCTTGGAATTTTTTAGAACGTCGCTATGATTCTTTTGGAACACTGCTAGGAATTTTTGTGGATCATCTTTCAGATTTTTTTGTAGCATCCTTAAAATTTTTTATAACATTTGCCATATGATTTTTTTGGAACATTATCATGGTTTTTTTGAAACAATGCTTGATTTTTTTTTTGTACATCCTCATGGTTTTTAGAATATTGCTATTTTTTTTTTTTTTTTTTTGTTTGGAACTTGACTATAATTCTTTTGGAACATCCTTAAAATTTTTTGTCAGAATTTTTTTGGAACATGGCCAGGATTTTTTTCAAACATTGCTATGATTTTTTCAGAATGTTGCTAGGAATGCTATTATTTTTTTGGAACATCCATTTTTTGGAAGGTTACTATGATTCTTTTGGAACACCGCTAGGAATTTTTTTGCACCATCCTTTGGGTCTTTTTGTAGCATCCTTAAGGTTTTTTTGAAACATTAAGTACTGTGATTTCTTTAGAATATTCTTAGGATTTTTTGTAACATTGTTACATGAATTTTTTGGAACAATGCTTGATTTTTCTCTTGATAAATCCTTATGGTTTTTTAGAACATTGCTAGGCTTTTTTTTTTTTTTTTTTGGAACACTGCTATAATTTTTTGGAACATCTTTAAAATTTTTTAGAACATGGGCAGGATTTTTCCAAAACATTGCTATGATTTTTTTTTTTTTGGAATCTTGCTAGGAATGCTAGAATTTTTGCGGGACATCCTTGGAATTTTTCGGAGCATTGCTATAATTTTTTTATAATACATGAAGCGAAAGTGCTGCGTATCGTGTTTGTTTTTCGTAGCGAAACATACCGTTATCAGAACCGTGGCAAAAATGTTTTACCAGTGGCGAAAATCAAGTCAGTGGTGCCATTCGGAAAATTTGTAAATATTCTTTTTGAACGATAACCAATTTAAATTGTAGGCCTAAGTGTTCCTTTCACTATACATGTATTATAAAAAGTACTGTTTGTAATTCGTGTCGAAAACAAACGATATTGGAACTCGCTTATCCACACTCGCTTTGCTCGTGTGGCTACACTGCGCTCGTTCCAATATCGTTGGTTTTCGCCACTTATTACAAAATGTACTATTTTGGAACCCTCCTAGATTTTTTTGGAATATTATTATGATTTTTTAAGACAATGCTAGAATTTTTTTGGTACATCCTTATGGTTTTTTGAAACATTACATTGATTTTTTTGGAACATTGCCATTATGTTTTTGGAGCATCCTCGGGATTTTTGGAACATTACTATGGTTCTTTTAGAACATCCTTAGGATTTTTTGGAACATTGCTATGATTCTTTTACAACACTCTCAGGATTTTTTCTTGGACCATCCGTAAGATTTTTTTGGAGGTTTTTTGAAAAATCACTGTGATTTTTTTAGAATATCCTTAGGATGTTTTGGAATATTGCTATGTTTTTTTTTGGAGCACCACTAGGATTTTCTTTCAAACATTGTAATGATTTTTTTAGAACATTGCTTAGAATTTTTTTTGGAAGGTCCCTAGGATTTCTTCTGAACACTACTAGGATTTTTTTAGAACATTGAATACCAGCTGACTTGTATGTGGCTGAAAAAAACCATCAAAGACAGCAAGAATGCTGATACGTGGAACCAGTCGTACAAAATGGTAGAAAGAGGAGCCTTTGTTAAACTCTACAAGATAAAAATGAAGAAGCTGAAAGGCCTCTCAGAAACAATCCAAATGGGATCGGATACCGTGGGATGAGTCATTGATGGCCTGTTCCCATGACAGCCACCACCATTGGTAACACTACCCAGAGTAGAAGAGGATGGTATATCCCTCTCAAGTACCGAGGAGGTAAATTTAGCTGTGAATGGACTGCAGGCTAAGTATTGGAGGGCTCCGGGTTCAGATTAGATCACATATCTAGTTTAGAGACCTTGATGAGTTGATGAACCAAAATCCTGGTAGCAGAATTTTCATCTCATGCAGGTGTTACGCGGCTATAACTGCTTCAACAAGTACCTTCACACGTAGATGAGGACAGTTGAGGAGGTAACATGTTTGCACGGCAATCAAGGGCGGGGTGATGGACCACAGCACATCTTATTTGAGTGTGAGGCGTGGAGGCTAGAGCGGAGCAAGATTAGTGAGTCTCTTCAAGAGATTGGGGTAGATGAAGCGCTTGGTAACCACCACGCTAGGTTCGAAAGAAGCATGAAACCAGGTCTCTGCATTTGCGGCTTCAGCCATGAAAAAGAAGAGGGACCTGGAATGGAATAAGCAAATAACCACGCCATGGCCTACTCGGCACCAGTGTACCATTCACAAACGGATATGCCGGTCAGATTAATTGAACTTGAAGGAAGAAGAAGAAATAGAGACTCCAAGAGCAATCTACTATACCTAAGGTGGTGTTGTAGTTCTGTGTTCTTAAACTTTGCGTACCTGGGGGCACTGCAGAAAAAGAGAGGGTTTGCCGAGGAGATTCTTACAACATTGAAGTATACCTAAGAGGGTCGGTTCCGGTGTCGGAGAAGACAGAATTAATGCATTCCACCATGGAGGAAAGGTAGATGGCACTGCACGTGCGATTGACTTCCATATTTTTTTGAACCTGGGATACGTGTACTGATAAGGTAAGCTTTACCAACATACAGTTTTGAAGGCTCCATTCAACTAATGAGGTTTTTAAGAGAAATTTCCTTCTCGTCTTTTGCTCCCCTCAGCCAGTAGGGTATCGTCCAGTCGTCTAGCTTTTGCATAAGTCTAGATTTCGGTCTGTCTATCTACATTCTATCACACCGAGCGTTTTATGGGCAAACATTAAAAACCTGACGTAATTCGAACACGTCATTTCTTAAAAATTCGCCAACAAATTCCCCGGGCGTTTGAAAGCAAAAGCGATTAAACAGTCAAGGCTATGAAACAAACGAAAAAAAGGAATACGATAAAATTCATATATTACCATTCACGACTTAGAAAAGATGATCATTTTTCCCTTTCAAATCGTTGGAGGCTATATCTAATTACAAAGAAAAATGAGCGAGCTTCTTCATCACCGCTAATCCTTTATTTACCGCATTTGCCGAGCCAGCACATCGTCATCGTTAATCAGCCATCCAGTTTCACTGGTACAGATCGAAGATTGGTGTAGACGTACACAAATACAGGAATATAAAAAAAACGACCACAGCGGAGTAAGTAATCACGATCAATAAAACGTTGATTGCCCTAAATCGAACGTGATTTAAAGCTCAGTTTTAATAGCGACCGTTTACCGTTTGGTTGTCTTTCTTCGTCCACAATGCGGTTTATCGCCTTCAGTCAAGAGGGCTATGGTTTTTCTTTGTTCTTCCATTAGATTGATAGATAAAGAGTAGAATATCGTTCATACTATGCAGAACATTGTACGTTTACTAACCGGCAAATTATTATAATTAACATTCGTTAGAAAGTAATGTTTTTCTTAACAAAACAACAAATGTTGAAAAAAAAAAAAAAAAGGAGGAACTAAGAAAGAAAATTCTTGGTACATTGCGCGTGGCAAGCGTGAGCAATACTGATAACCTGATTTTTCGTATAGGCCGCGTTCGCGGTAATTAATACGGTAACGGATTTGACCAGCCAGCGATCTCCAGATGCACACTGTGGATAAGCTTCGTAAGAGAATCATTATCGTCTTTCCACTCCGGATAAAGTACGCTCTTTTACACAATACGATGAGAGGTGTCTCGTTTTCGGAGACATGGCAGACCGCGTCCGTCGTAGATAACGAGCCACGCAAATGCCTTCGTGGCATCTGCGGCTTACACCGAGAAATAAGACGAGTTCAAGGAAGACGAAGAGAGGCATTACGAAATTGCGAACGCAGCCTCTCAAGTACGCAGTAAACGAAATCCTCTCCGTGTTCATATAGGGACGATAAGATCGACGTAGACGTATACTCGTATAGCTGATGTATTTGGGAAAGTTCGTTATTTTGCGAGGAGGAAAACGCAATTATATTTTACTTCGTGTCGGTTGCTTGGTATGAAAACTGCGAGCTTCCATTCGTTCTGGAGGAAGCGAAGCGGCAAACCAAATATTTCTGTTTCATAATATCCAGCGCATAACAAGTTTTCGAGAGATGCGCCGCAGAGGAGGATAAAATTTATCTCCCTCTTCTGAACGAAGAATGTGAACAGTATTTTTTCAAAGGTAGAGCTTGGGGATGTCTCAGACAGAAGAGAGGTTTGAACTTCGCTATGACTTTTTTGGTACATTGCTAGGGGTTTTTTGAACATCCTTAGAGTTATTTAGGAACATTGCTATGATTTTTTTGGAACATCGTTAGGGTTTTTTCTGAACACTGCAACTACCAAGATATGTTTTTGGAACTTTTCGTCCCTGTTTTTAGGTATGATGTAACAAGAACCGTTGACAACCTTCCTCACCTCGCACACATGTTTATAGGAGACAGGAAAACCATCCACGAAGCCACTGGACTGAAGGTAGTCATTGAGTTCCCTGTTGTACCCCCTGCGCTTCCATAAAGACGACTGAGTTGCCCTTGTTCGCGTTCACTACAATGGCTTTGTTGAACCTGAGCCTCTTCTGTAGCAGCTGTAGAATGGAAGTCACTTTCCTAGAGGCTCATTTGATCGTGTTGGTCTTCATGTGAGCTGCGCAATGGTTGGTGGCCCTGTCATGCAAGCTCACGCAGGTGGTCGAATTTGCTGTCACATCGGCCTTGCGGCTGATGTCTCAGATTTTGGAGGTAACGCATCCTTTAGGCTTTTGTTGAGGAGGACGGTTTCTTCTGCCATAAGGATGATAGAAAATTCATTAACCAATCGGGGATAGAATACCTGCGAATTATCCTCTAAAGTGGTATACTTCCCTCTTTTAACGGTTTCCTCCTCGCACACGGATGGGTACGCGGTACTCTTCTGTGAGGAAAGAAGGGAAAAAACACAACTATTCAACCGCAATATTGTTTATTATTCAGCCTCGCCGTCATTGCGTCAATACTTGGATGGTAAGGGAAGAGATGATTTTGCGTGGTCTGCGATACCATGGCTTCTTCTGAAGTTCCACCCTTTGAGTAGGAAGCAGCCCAATATAAGTAGGGATGAGCCCAAACTCAGGGACGACTTTCTTGAGGACGTAATCTCCGTACTTCAAATGGTGGTAAATCTCGAAGTCCTCAATCGCTTCGCGACGACGAAACCTTGGGTCATACCAAATAGGGTGACATTTATTAAGGTCAAACTCATAACCAGCCTCAATTAAATGCTCCGCAAACGTGGACTTTCTCATTTTTTACGTTGGTGTCAAACGCCTTCTCATGCTCATCGAAGCGGATGGAAAAGCTTCGAGAGCACCGGACGGTCGAGGCAAGATAATTTATAAACTCCACACATACCTAAGGGAGGGGTGGGAACTTTGGGGGAACTGAAATGAGTACCTAAAGTGCGGAGCTTATAATAGCCGGGTTTAAGACGACGAGACTTGAGAATCTCGGCCAAGCCTTTCGATAATGTTTCCAGATAGAGAAGGCGCATCCACTTGAAATTTTTTTGAGGGAGAGAGGGCACTGCCTCGACAGAGCCGTCAACTGGCTGAGGTTTTTAGCAACAAGCTTCTGCCCAGGGCCGGATTTAGGGGGGGGGGGGCTCCACATTTTTCCTCTCACTTCAAAATTTCTCAAAAAGCTTTGATTGATTGAAAAAATAAAATTTCTTGCTGAATTATATGATTTTCTCTGCTCGAAAAAATCCTCACCTTTAAAATTTCTTATTGAGAACCGAAATATTTTACTCCCGAAACTTTCTGATTTCATGATTTTGGTTCGATAAAGACCGCGGAGAATTCCACAAATCATTTTAAATAAAAACTCGCGGGGCGGGTTCTTTAACGGAGTTGAACGAGGGAAGGTAGGGGACCTGTTTTATGGGGTACGTGGGACTCGAAAAATGTTGATAGACCAGTTGTATTTCGGGTATTCTTGAATACGTTCAATACTTAGTTGGTAGAGTGTAATTAAGTAGGAAGTAGAAAAAACGAGGGCGGCAGGGAAACTGTTTTATGGAACACGTGGGATCTGAAAAATGTAAATTGTGGCGTCACAATGCTGACCCAAGACGTCATCAAATTGTGACGTCACAGGCTGGACCTTGGAGGTATATATGATAGGAAGGGAACTTGATAAAAACTGATCCATGACGTCATCAGATTGTGACGTCACAAGGCTGACCTACAACGTCATCAAACTATGACGTCTCAGGCCCCGCCTCTAAAGCTATATAATATGCTAGGAGGGGAAGAGGGGGACTTGAAAAATGTTCGAGCTCCGAGCTTTGCCAAAGTGGGAAAAAATTGATAAGAGAGGAGGGGGAGGGGGGGTCAAAATTTTGATTTGGAGAAATGTTGAGGGAGCCTCCGCATAACTTGGGACCCCCTTACTGAAAATCCTAAATCCGGCCCTGCTTCTGCCTGACCAAAAGGTCGAGATCAAGGGTGATGCCGTTTCGTCGGGCCAAAGTCTCTATCAGGCACGAGTCGCGATTGAGAGAGAGGGACACGAGGTGATGAATCATAAGTGCATTCTTTATATCTCGGGTGACAGTAGGAACTGGAATCGACGTAGAGGTCATTAGATGGGGGCTTTCGGTAAACGCTATACTCGTGTCCGTCGGAGTGAATGAGATGTCAAGATCAAGAAAATTAATAGTTAGACTCCCCTATTTCCCAGGTGAATTGAATGCTGGGGTAGGAAGGCGTCCTCAAGGCCGTCCCAGAGGCACAATATGTCATCGACATATCGATACCAATAAGTGACATGTCTCCTGAGGGGTAGACCAACATTGAGGACCTGTCCCTGCAAAATATCCATGAAAATATTATTCATAAGGGAGCCCAAAGGGGAGCTAATAAAAACTCCAACATCCTCAGTGAACTTGAAAATTTCACCGTTGAAGATACAGGAATTGGAGGAGTGGTATATGAGAGATTCATACTCTTCAATGAAACAAGGGTGAACATTTAATTCAGAAATTTGTAGGGAAGCGTATTGGATATTCGGCTCAAGAGGGGTATTAGGAAAGAGGCCCACGAAATCGAAGGTCGTGAGTATCACGTAAGAAGAAAGGGGCTTTTCACTCTCCAGGTTCTAAACGTGGTCCAAGGAACTAGAAACCGATCGTTTAGGTTTGAACTGAGTAGTGCTCTTAAACCACTCGCCCGAGTACCCAGCCGGAGCTGAAAGAGTGGAGATAATTGGCTTGATCGGACTCCCCGGCTCGTGGGCCTTGGTGAGGCCGTGAAGTCTTGAGGACCAACTTCTTGTCCCTGCTTTTGGACAAGGTGGACTTGGAACCGTTGAAGGCATCTTCACTTCGCGCACATGTTTACTGAAGTGGGATGTAGAAGTCCGCCCATCAACGACTGAATTACCCGTATCCGCCTTCACCATAATGGCATTGTTAGACCTAAGCCTCTTCTGGAGATGCTTGAGAGTGGAGGTTACTTTCCTCAAGACACATTTGATTGTGTCGCTCTTCACATAATCTGCGCTGTCGTTCATCGCCTCGTGTCCCTCCCTTTCAATCACGACTGGTGCCTGATAAAGACTTTGGCCCGGTGAAATGGCATCATCCCTCGATCTTGACCTTTTGGTCAGGCAGAAGCTTGTTGCTAAAATCCTCAGCCAGTTGACTCGAGGCAGTCTCCTCTCCCCCTCAAAAGTTTCAAGTGGATTCGTCTTCCCTATCTAGGAAAATTTTCGAAAGACTTGGCCGAGATTCTCAAGTCTCAGCGTCTCAAACCCGTCTATTATAAACTCCGCACTTGAGGTGCTCATTTGGGTTCACCCAAAGATCCCACCCGTCCCTTAGGTAAGTGTGGAGGTCATAAATTATCTTGTCTCGACTGCCCGGCGCTCTATATAAGAGAGACTGTTCGTTTCGATGAGCATAATAAGAAGGCGTTTGACACGAACCTGAAAACGAAACAGTCCACGTTCGCGGAGAATTTAATTGAGGCTAGTTATGAGTTTGACCTCAATAAATGCCACCCTATTCGGTATGAACCAAGGTTTCGTCGTCGCAAAACGATTGAGGACTTTGAAATTTGCCACCATTCGAAGCATGGGGATTACGTTCTCAATAAAGTCCTTCCCGAGTATGGGCTTGTCCTTTCTTATTTTGGGCTGCTTTCTATTAAGTCGTGCGAGGAAGGGGTGGAACTTTAAGAAGAAGAAGAAGCCAGGGTACTGCAGACCACGCTAAGGAACTCGAGAGTGGGTAAAATGGATAACCGTTATGATGGTAAAATGAAGCACCCCCTCGGTCAACATTGGAAAACAATATGGGTGTCAGACAGGCTTGCGCTTTTATCCCGTAGTGAAGCCGTCAGCTGTCAGTAAGTTACAAACAAGATGGATGTCCATTTTACCGACTCTCGAGCTTCCTAATCGCGCAAGATCCCCTCCTCCCTCCCCCTCCAAGTGTTGAGAACGAGTGAACAACGGCGAGGCTGACGAAAGAAGAAGCCTTGTTGGTGACCTAGCTTGGTTGGAAAGCGTAGATTGATGATTCATCGACGTCTCTTGTCTATCAGCCTTTCATCGGTGCCTCGTGTTTATTCCTGATTGTCTGTCTGTATGCAGTATTTCTGTCATACTTGTATTTTATCGTTCGCTGATGATGGCCACTGCGCCCGAAGTACTGCGGTTGAGTAGTTGGATTTTTCTCTTCTTTCTTACAGAAAATGTGCCCCAACGTATCGAGTCTTATTGAAAAAATTACTTTTGTGAAGAATTGGACTTTATTGATTTGGGTGAGTGTAATAAATTTTGCAGTTGAGTAAATGTATTCTTTTCACATTTCACAGTCTCTCCATTTCTATCTAGATTCACCACTGCACTGTTCATCTCCCACCTCTATAGGGAATTCACAATTTAGCATATAGACTCAGCCTCCGGATACAATTCATTCAACTGGAAATCAAAAGCATAATAATGGCCTAAACTAACATTAGAGATTTCGTCTGTACATCGTCGGAGTCTTCGAGTTCCGGAATTCATCGAGTTTAGCTCTTATAAATATCTGCAAACAGTTGGGTTTCATTATTACCAGTCCATACGGGAACTCGGAGAGTGATTAAAACGTGATTTGTCCGAACGAGAATTCGCATTATAAAACAACGAGCTGCCGAAATGAAGAATAAAATTGAATGTACACATATACAGCAATAATCGCAGAATCACGGTGATTAATCGAATCGATAAAATATACGTCGCTGGTAGCTACCGCGCGCGTGAATTTACAACTTCCATAAATTATTGGAAGATCAATCATACACTCGAGTGCGCGTCTTTTCGTTCGAGATAGGAATATTGATGCAGTTTTTCGACGCGATATTTCGTTAATCACGATTTCGTCAAATTTCCCATCCTCGAGCGAGTTGCTGCGCTTTCCGTCAGAAGCGGGTGTTTTCACCGCAAGGGTCAGCGTCGATACACCATCCGCGGGTAACCTTCTTTCCGGCTGATTTCTATCGCGCGCGATTAACAATCGGCACGTCTCGACATCGTGCGAAATGAAGGTACGTCTATATTTTTGGAGTTCCGAAGATGGGCCTTACATATATGGAATTCATTCGCCGCGCTGAGCAGAGGCCACGAACTCTCCACTTTATCTTTCATCGGATGGATGATTTCGCGTAACGGAGCATCATCGGATTTAGAAGACATCTGTTGCGGGTCCGCGCAACGGATGAGCGTGCACCGTAAAACGCTACCGCGGAAACTCGCGAGCGCAGCCAATTCGTCACAGCTTACGAGAGACCAGACGACAGGTGACATTTGCGCGACATTTTTCAGTCTTGCGGTCGTATACGGTACGGTGTGTTCGAAAAACATATTTTTCACCTTAATTACGCCACTATCTCCTTAATAATTGTCTCGAAGTCGTCTTCGCACGTATAGAGTCTGACGCTGCAGCAGAAAAAGTGAAATCAATTTCCATAGCGATGCAATTTACTCCGTTAGCTCGAATTCCATCCGTGCAGCTCTTCGTACGCGCGAGGAATATTCGACAAATTTTTACGAAAAACACATTTTTTCATTCTCTTGAAACAAGCGCAATGACCCTCGAGAGGTGCACTGTCGTGTGTGATACTGTGTTCGTCGCAGCTGATGGTCATTGGGTCAATCTAAGTACAGAGCGTATGAATGTTGGGCGGAAATGCGTAAATTACTGCATATGTCTTTGTTAAATATAGTATGAGATTACGGTGTTCGAGGCGTATTACGGTTTTCCACCTCTCGTAAGTGCATGAGAGCACCTTTTTACCATGTTATGTATAAAAAGTATAGAATGTCATAATGCAAGCCGGCACATTATATTGCTAGTAAGAGTACTTTCAAGCGTTATGGTCTGTAAAGAAATTTTACGAGTGTCCTTCTGCGAAGTGATATTGATAAGCACTGGGACGAGAAATTAATGGTGATGTAATACCTTTCGCTGTTTCAGTACCCAAAAGACTGGCTAGACAGATGAAGATATCCAGAGATTTCCAATTTTTCTCTCTGAAGATAACAGATTGAAAGGATTTTTGCTTAGATTTCCTGACAGAGACTTAAGATGGTAAGTACATAACCCTTAGTGATCGAAGCAATAAGGTCGTCTAAATTACAGCTACTCATAACGAAAAGGGCAGATAGGCGAACGAGTAAACAAAAAAAAGTTGCAAAATACCAGACAATAAAATTGATACGAAGCGCTTTTGGTTAAAAAACTTACAGGCTCTTGCTCAGGGAGCAAGAGTTGCGGGAGACCCGCGACTCATTTATGTAGATTATTGGGTATAATTTTTGATGTCTGTAATGATTGAAGATTTTGGAAGAACAAATTTGTAGAAATGTGAAAGGTATATGTAGGAAATTTGAAGTAAATAGAGACTACAAATTTTTCTAAGTTTCGTAGAGCGCTATAGAGAAGGCAAAAACAGGAATACGTAAATAATATGAAAGGGATAAAGATCACATAATTTACCGAGTCCCATTGAGGGCTATAGAACAATCAAGAATTTCTCAGTCAAAAAGGTCACGAATTTCCGGGAATTCCTACAAGTCTTAGCGATAAGACTCAAGAAGATCACTAATTTTTCCAAATCCCATAAACGGCCAAAGAGGAGCCAGGAATTTTTCCAAGTGCCAGTGTTGCGTATTCGCAAAAATTTTTCCAAGTCCCATAGAAGACTATAGAACAGCCGGAATTTTTCCAAGTTCCACAGATGACTACACAGGAGGCGCGAAAATTTTTCCAAGTCCCATAGAAGAACTCGAAATTTTTCTAAGTCACTATACTAGCCAATAAAGGGGTATAGAAGAGTCCGGAATTCTCTAAGTCCCTATATTAGCCCATATAGGGGTATAAGATGGGTATAGAAGAACCTGGAATTTTTCCAAGTCCGTCTACCAGCCCATAGAAGGTCACGAATTTTTCCAAGTCCCAGCGTTATGCGTACGCGGACAGAATTCCTCTGAGGGCCCCCAGTACCTACACGGATGGCGGGTCTCCCGTTTCCAAGTTCCACAGATGACTATACAGGAGCCGCGAAAATTTTTCAAAGTCGCATAGAAGAGGTCGAAATTTTTCTAAGTCACTATACTATAGCCAATAGAGGGGAAGTCCCTATACTAGCCCAGAGAAGGTCACGAATTTTCTAAGTCCCAGCGTTACGCGCACCAGCGTTACGCCCCCAGCGTTATGCGTACGCGGAAAGAATTGCTCCAGAGCCCGGGTTTTTCGGCACTAAAAATGAAAAGTTTCGGCACTTAATGTTGCATTTTCGGCATTATTCGGCATTTAGGGGAAAAAAAATGAAAAACATGCCTTTTCAGTGCTTTTACAAATTCTCGATCAGAATTATTTAATTTACGACCAAAAGTACGGGATTTTGACCAAAATAAACGATTTTTGGGGATTAAACTCGTGAATAAAAAATCCTAGCAATTTTTCAATCAAAATTTCTAACTTTTCAACTTTGAACTAACAATATTTTCAAAAAAAAACTGTCCAATTTTTATAAAAATTGCTGAACTTCTATCAAAATTAGGCAAATTTTGTATGATATTCAGAGCCCGGATTCCTCGGTATTTGGCGAATCATTTTAGTGCGTCTGAAAAGCATGAAAATGATATAGAAGTGCCTATTTAAGGTAGAACGAGTAGGGAAAGAAATTTATTTTGCCGAAAACGTAGTGTAAAGCCGAATAAGGCCGAAAATGACTATTTTTTTTGTTAAATATTATCAAAATTATAAAATTTTGGACAAAATTTGCTCAATTTTGATAAAAATTCAGTAATTTTTATGAAAATTGGACAGTTTTTTTGAAAATATTTTTAGTTCAAATTTAAAAAATTAAAAATTTTGATTGAAAAATTGCTAGGATTTTTTATTTATGAATTTAATCTCTAAAAATCGCTTATTGTGGTCAAAATCACTTAATTTTGGTTGTAAATAGAATAATTTTGATCGTGAATTTGTAAAAGCACTGAAAAGGCATGTTTTTTCATTTTTCCCCCCTTCTAAATGCCGAATACGTAATGCCGAAAATGCAACTTTAAGTGCCGAAACTTTTAATTTTTAGTGCCGAAAAATCCGGACTCTGAATTGATATTTAACAAAAATAGTCATTTTCGGCCTTCTTCGACCTTACACCGCGTTTTCGGTGATTTTCGGCAAAATAAATTTCTTTCCCTACTCGTTACTACCCTAAATAGGCACTTCTATATCATTTTCATGCTTTTCAGACGCACTAAAATGATTTGGCAAATGCCGAGGGATCCAGGCTCTGTTCATAACCAAGTTTGATTAGACATTTGTCCGATGTACGCCTCTTCAGCACAATGACACCGCCAGTATTCATAATGACGAATTATTTCTATAATGTTCCAGGGCAATGCATTCGAAATCCTAATTCTCCTTGTGGAGAAGCACTTCAGACCCCCTCTCCCTATCCTCCCGGAAGCTATGCCCATTGGTGATTAAGTGGTCAGGAAATGGCGCGTCTCTCTTGTTGCCCTTCTCCCAGGTTTTCTTATTTTCAGCCACTCTAATCTTCAGCGGTCGTCCAGTCTCTCTGATATGAACGCTTTTACAACCTCTACATTCTAGCCTGTACACCCCACTCTTCTCATTCTCAGGAACTCGGTCTCTCAACCTGACAAACAACCCTTTGACAGTAAGAAGATTGTAGAACGCAAGCCGAAGGGGCGAAGGGTCCGTCCTAACTGAAGAGAGAACTTTCCCAAGAATGGGAGCCTGATTCACCGTTATTTCTCGTGGCTCATGGAACGGGGTAGGGAGGTAAGAGAGTCGATGTACTTCTTAGATGGTAAGATGAAGAAAAATAAAGCTCCACTGTGCAAAAGCCTTTTGGACCATATAGTAACTTCCACCACCGATAGTGATGAGAAGTACGTCCGACTTCAGTCGGTTGGGTTCTAAACGTTAGGATAACGTTAAACACATCAGTGGGCGTGGCTTATTTCTTCCCGAAGCCTTGCCGGACACCGAAACGTCTATCATAAGATCCAACTGATTGAAATTGGACTTCATGTGTCAAGACAATTTATAACGAAGTCTAAACGGGGTTGAAGCGGCAGAAGGGGTGAATTACGTGGAATAAGAGCATTTAAAAACGGCGTTGAGTTCTTGAGGCCAGAGAGTTAGCAGTGAATGAATGAGCGCGGTGACGGTGAGGAGGAAGACCTGCCTTAGGAGAGCATAGGCTGAATGAAAGGCTGGTAGTACCAAGGACCAGTTGAAGCTCAAAGGACTGAATTGAGTCTAGAAATCTAAGATTCGTTGAATTGGAGTGGATGTAAATTGGAGAACCGTAATTAAGTAGAGGATGGATTGGACAATTGTAGAGTTGGAGGAGGAGTTTTCGCGGTCACAGCTGGATGGGGTAACCTTGAAGGAATTCAGGCATTCATCTCTCAATATTTTTATACGAGGGAGGGAGGTGTCCAGGAGATTTGGAAGTCAGAAGTGAGACCAAGGAACTTGACAAGGGGTCGTGAAGAAGCATTGGGAGTGAGTTTCTTTCTTGAATGCTACTTCGACTGAAAACCAAAATCTACGATCAAATGATCATTTAGAGATTCCTCGAGAGTTAATTGGAGTACGCTTTCTGCTTGTTGGAGGTTAGAAGCAAGGAGAGAGATACTGAAGGTAAAGCTGAGTTTGGTAAGGAGAAAGCTGACAAATGTTTTAGTCAACTCCAAAATTTTTTCTCGGCTATTCGCCGCTGATGTATTTCAGAAAATACAAAATACAATGAAGCTAAGTAGTTGCGAGCAGAAAATCCAATTCTTAATGTATACGGCACTCTACACTGTCGTGTTCCTACCTAAATCTTCTCAAAGGTAGGCAATGAAATTAGGAATCTCGCTTCGGGCCTGTATTTCACGAGGAAATCGAGGCCACTCTACTCCCAAGGTCATCGCCAGAGAAACAAAAAATCCGCCAGATGCCCGCACGGATTCTTTCATTAATTTCTTCTCAAAAGGCGTAATTATTTATGCTTTTTAAAACTATTTACTGCATCGAGTTAATTAATATGATGGGGCAGTCTTGAAATATGACGAGATTATAAATACATTCCGCAGCTTCACGTATTAGGCTGACTTAAGAATGTTCATTAACTTATGGCCTATAGTCGACGTACCGACGTGCGTAAGTACAGATATTTTGTAAAAACCAGTATCATCCTATTAGACGCCCTAAGTACGAACCACACAGTCGTATTTTTACCTAAACATAAGTTACGGCCGCGTAGACTGGTTCCGTCGAGTGAATAAAGATCAAATATAACTATTATGCATATTGAAATATTGTTACCTTTTGTACCCGACCTCTTCTTCCAGATGGCTAAAGAAATACTATTGCTCTGCCGTCGTTTTATCATCTCGTGACCGTATCAATGTGATGAGAGTGCCGAACTACAATGAATGATGAACAGTTATAACGATAACGGCCTATATGTTATTAAATTTCGTATTCTTTTGTCACTGCAGTGTATAGTACTTGTACAAAAAAGTTGGTTTATGATTCTAATCGTAGAGATGACTTTATTAATTTCATCTTGGGCGAACGATATGTCGGGCGAATGCGTATCATCTTTTGACGTCTCTATTCGCGAGTTCAGCTCCGCATTCGATAATGACCCGCGTGGGTCTAACGAGGAAATATTCTTACAAGATATAGTATATGAAAGCTAATGATGAATCATCGTCTTTTGGGTTGATAACAAGTAATCTTCTTTGTAAGAATTGTACTTGTGACGACGGAATGTTGGATGACAAAAGTGGCGAAGTTATTTCTGATTGTCTTTTCCCGAAAATAATTTTATTGTAGCTACTGTTGACCGACCTTTGGTCGCGGAATGAGCTCATCATCCCAGAGGGTGAAAAGATTGGATACTCCAGCGAGTAAACCTAAAAAAAATGCAACATGGTTCAAATCCCACGTCGAGTTCGAGTCTCCCTACTCTGTTAAGAATTCTTCTTCCCTGGCCAATAGCCTAAAGAATGGGCTTCTACCTACGGGTTCGACCCTTTGTTCCTTTGACGTCGTAGGTCTGTTCCCTAACATCCGTAAGACTGTTACTATGCAGCGGATGGGTGAACTTGAACACTCCTCATGAAGAGATGAGTGAATTTTTCGACTTATTGAAGTTTGTTGGTCACCGAATTTCTGTAGATTATTGAAAGTTATTGAAACTGTACTTATAACCAATGCGTACTAGCTCTCCCATGGGGGCAGGATTGAAAAATTGCGAATTTTTTCGACGCGATCCGATAATTTACGTACATTCTTTAGAACCCAATGCTGCTCTAAACTCATTTTCAAAAAAATATCACTTACGTAAAGTGTGCAGGAAGCTATTGATATATAACTTGGAGGTCAAAATTTTTCCATATCCTTCTCTATCAGTTATAGGTCCAAGCCCAAGCCTGTGACGTCACAATTTGATGACGTCATAGATCAGTTTATTCCAAGTCCCACTCCTATCATAAATAACTCTGATGTCAAAATTTTAACAGGGAACCTCTTCTATGGTTTTTTTTTTTTGAGAAATTTGCCTTGCGCCATGCATCGTCCGGCAAAAAAGTGGGAAAAATTCTGACTTCTATCATATATAGCTGGAGAGTCAACATTTTCCCCTCCTATCCTATATAGCTCGATAGCTCGAGAGTCGAAATCTTTCCAACTCCTTTAAGCAATACTGAACTATGTGTTTCAGAATTTTATTACAAACATCTGGTCCAGCATTGCATAGCAAATTTGTGTTTCAGCATTGCATATCAAATATGTGTTTCAGCATTGCTTATAAAATGTTAAGAGAGAGGATAGATGTATTCACAATAGTTTGGGAAAGTGTTTCGATTCTTTTAAGAAAAACATTGTTCATTTGTCAAACCCTACATTTGGTTAACGAAGCTGAACCAAATATTTGGTGAAGTACATATTATTCAGTAAGCAATGCTGAACCACATATTTGGCAAACCGTATATTTGGGTAACAAAGCTGCACCTTATATTTTAGAAACCATATATTCTGTAAGCAATGCTGAACCACATATTGATAACGTGAAAAAAATACCTTGTACGTCACAAAAAAAATTGGCATAACTGCTATTTTACACATTTCTCAAACTCCTCAATCCAAAAATAACAACAAAAAAGAAAAATGTCCATTTTTTGTGGTTTACAAGGTATTTGTTCTACAGTATTGATATTCCACAAGCAATGCTGAACCCTATGTTTGGTAGACCACACAGTCCATATGCAATGCTGAACCACATATTCTGTAGGCAATGCTGAACTGTATATTTGGTGAACCACGAATACTGTACGCAATGCTGAACCACATATTCTGTAAGCCATGCTGAAACACATATTCTGTAGGCCGTGCCAAACCACATATTCTGTAAGCAATGCTGAATCACATATTCTATAAGAGGCCATGCCAAACCACATATTCTGTAAGCAATGCTGAACCACATATTCTGTGAGCAATGCTGAACCACACATTCTATAAGCAATGATGAACCACATATTCTGTGAGCAATGCTGAACCACATATTCTGTGAGCAATGCTGAACCACACATTCTATAAGCAATGATGAACCACATATTCTGTGACCAATTCTGAACCATATATTCTATAAATAATGCTGAACCACATATTCTGGAAGCAATGCTAAACCACATATTCCGCAAGCAATGCTGAACCACATATTCTGTGAGCAATGCTGAACGACGTATTCCATAAGCAATGCTGAACACATATTCAATAAGCAATGTTGAACCATATATTCCATAAACAATGCTGAACCACATATTCCGCAAGCAATGCTGAACCACATATTCTGTGAGCAATGCTGGACCACATATTCCGTGAGCAATGCTGAAGGACGTATATTCTGTAAGCAATGCAGAACCACATTATCCATTGAACCATACTTTTGGTGAACCACATATTCCATAAGCAATGTAGAACCACATATTTGGTTCAGTATTGCTTACAGAATATATGGTTCAGCATTGCTTATGGAATATGTGGTTCAGAATCTCTCACCAAATATGCGGTTCAGCATTGCTTCCAGAGTATGTGGTTTACCAAATATAGGGTTCAGTATTGCTTACGGACTATGTGGTTCCTTCTCCTATCATATATAGCTCCAAGCCCAAGCTTATGACGTCATACTTTGATGATATCATAGATCAGCCTTATGACGTCACAGTCTGATGACTTCATGGATAATTTTTTCCAAGTCCCCCTCCTATCATCATTGTATATAACTTGGAGGTCGAAATGTTTCCATATCCTTCTCCTACATAGCTCGGAGCCCAATCCTCCGATGTCACAATTTCATGACGTCATACGAGTAGATCAGCCTTGTGGCTGCTACCTCTCGCTTAATCCGTTAAAAAAACCCGTTAGTGTTTACTTTCAGGCTGTAGTGCAAGGATTGATCAAGAAAATGAAGTAATAAGGCTTTTCCTACACATAAATTTATTTAGAAGGAACGTTTCGACTACCTCGTCGTCTTTATCGAACGAGAGATAAAGACTAAAAGATAGTCGAAACGTTAATTATTTCCTTATATACTGCACTATGATAGAAGGGACTCAGAAAAACTCAAGACTTTTCGAGAATTCAATATTTTTAATTCAAAACTATATTTCGTCGTTGGATCGGAAAAAACCTCCTATGTGGCAAAAATAAAATTTTACAGGAGAAGCAAAAAACTAATTATTTTGTGAAAAGAAGGCCAAAATACTTTGGAAACGTCTCATTAAATGTGGAAAAGCTTCTTTGATACAGTAGTAACAAAAAATTTTCAAAATTGTCTAAAATACGGCGGTATTGGGCGATAAATGCACATAGGAGGAATTCCTGGCCCTAAATATTGTAGATAAGAGGTTTGCTCTGCACATAGGAGGTATTTGAGACCACATTTTCTGGATGGTGCACATAGGAGGTATTCAAAACCGCTCCTACCGACGTAATTTTGAATTTAGCACATAGGGGATTTTTCCAGTAGATGCGCCTTGAAATTCCGCGTCCAACCATATAAAAAAGTGCATTTCTCAAAAAATGGCACATAGGAGCTTTTTTCCGATCCAACGACGATTAGTAATTTGGTCCATAGAACAGGTTCCCTGCGTTAGGAAACCGTCGTTTTTCTTAACAGCGGAGGTGAAATCGATGAGACATTTTCTTCCCAGACGGATCGATTCAAAACTAAATGCTTTGCGGCAAGACATACAATGCAATTTCAAGCTCTCTAAGATTTATATATCCTGGTGTCCGTCAAAAAGAGATAAAGTATGAGGAAAAACTTAACGATGATGATTGGCCAAGAGTTTTTCAAAAATATCATTTTCAATTCCATATTTTGTAAAAAAGCTCACGGTCTTTCGAAAGTGGGTATGGTGTGAAAAAAATGGGTGTCTTAGGTCCTCTCAAAGAAGAAAATTGCAGCTGTACATTGAACTTCACAATTATATTTTATACGACGAACCCACGATAAAAAATTTTCATTACTTGTCGCGAACTAATAAGGAGGTCGTACCTGAAATGCACGCTTCACTGATCACCCTCCGCGTAAAGATCTCTCGACATTAGGCCTACTATTAAGAGAAAGACTTCATGTACTAAATGAATACATTATACGCTATTAAACAGTATACTAAGACTATATCCTCCTGTAGAAGAGTTTATCGATGAAAATGAAAATGAAATCGTTCACGACTATTTCTCGCTTCAATTATTATATTTTCGTAAAGCTACGAAATTATCACGATGAATAAACTATAGACTAGATCACGATCGCGCTTGTAGTGGACTACAAGAGCGTGTACCTATTCGTTTATACAATAGAATTTCGGTAGGTAGTGGACGTCTACAGTTTTAAAGCGTACTACAAAAGTACAGAAATATAAGTTATCTGTAGCCTATATTCGTTTATAGATTTAAGAGGCGTAGAGTGAATGAATTAATCAAATAATCTAGGTTGAATTAAATTAAACGCCTTCCGTATTTTCCGGAGATCAATTTTTTGTTTTCATTATAATGCGGTATAGTGGAGCACTGGAACAAGACTTGGAGCGCTTCTTCTTCTTCGTGTATTCTGCGATAGAGTTCATGTTTACTTTTGTTTTGTACAGTGTATTGATCGACGTGAGCCTTGCGAGTATATTGTGGAAATGCTAAAGGTCGACTAGGTGTGGGAATCGTGTGTTATGCGGAGATGAAAATTTCCGTTTCTTCTGACGATGATGTCGTGATCATCAACTGTCTACCCGGGCTTGTCGAGCGTGTGACACACCCATTATCTCGAGTATTGTCCTCGTTATGCTGCACCCATCTTCCTCAAATTAAATATCAAATTGAACTAATCATTGATCGATTCGATTACAGCTATATTTCCAATATGTAGAACAATCTGAGAATCGCCCTCGAGAGCAGCCTCGAGCGGGCCTTCAGAAGATTACAATACTCCTCTTCAGCACAGCACCCAAATGTTTCCATTCACACGTACAGCGCTGTCTCTTGAATTATCAAAACAAAAGACTGCTTAGGGACTTGGGAAACAAATCGTACAAATCACCTGTAAATCAATACAATATCCGCCATTAAGTGTACAAATTTACATGAAAGAAAACAAGAGGGGTTAGCATTCTCTGTCCCATTTTCAGACATAAAACGCAGGTAACACCCTCTGTTACTCAGCAGACCGGAAACAACACTTGATCAAAATTCTCGCGGAAACGACAGATATATATACGCAGTATATAGGTACAATTCTGGTTGCTTGTCTTTTTAGAGAAGTCGACTGACTACACACGATTATATATTTTTAATTTACCCGCCCGCAACACCACGTTTCCTGTCGATGTTAAAAAGTATACAGTGTACAATTCGTACTTTAACTACCTATTTAGTGTGGTACTATATAATGTACTAAGGATATGATGAAGACGATGTTTAAAAAAGCGTGAAAGAAAAAAATACGTATATACTCGTATACGCGTATACACACGAAGAACTTCGAGAGGTTCAGTACAGGGTAAACGAACCAGTTCTGTGACTGAACTCCATAATGCGCACTTTAATTATAGTTTTAAGATTATGTAGCTATTCCATTAGCTTCTCGTCGTTGATACGTGAAATTTTCGACTTTCTTGTAATTAAATTATAAATATTATTTTATAATAGATTCCTCGGACGCGTGTTTCGTACAATATGGCATCGGTGCTCTAAATCTGTGTACCTAACCGGATGAAAAGAAAAATAGGTTCACGAATGTAAGGAATAATCTTTCGATTAGAATTTCTGCGTTATAGTTAATTGAGATGTAGCGCTCGTAATGCTGGCCAAAGTTTTCCAGCATCCTAATCTACGAAGTAGGCTTTGAGTTTTATCTCTTCTTGCAGGAGGAGGGGAAAAGGGTCCCTCCCAATTTGGAGGGATAACCGCACCCCTGCTCGGAAATCTAGTAACTTGTATTTTGATGGCTAATTTCAATTAAGACGCTGGGTCAGAAATGAGTTCATTCCCTTACCCCGTGAACTTGATTTCTTCCAAAATTTTCCACATGTGAAGGAATTTTACATTAAAAATGAATATTTGGAGATGGAATGTTAATTTAAAGGAAAAAATAGTGCTAAAAAGGCTTTGGGGCAATATGTGATCGCCAGTATGAGACATGAAACCACATCTTCATGATTTGTTATATCTAGAGAAGAATTGCGTGTTGTTTTTATTGATTCATTTAACGAGCTTTGAAACTACATGGTTATTAGCTCGACGGTGAGACATAGAATGAAGATAGATGGAAGATATGTGTGGTAAAAATTAATTAGGAAGGGGATTAGTATGGACGGTCAGATTGTTTAAGTTGGTGTGCAAGTCAGTTGATTGTAAGTATTGTAGGGTACCACAAATGGTTTCTTGGTTGTTTTAACAGGGAACCTGTTTTATGAGTCAAATGGGATTTGGTATTGAAAATTCAAGGAAGCCTAGACCTAGATAAAGCTAGTATAAAGAAGGCCTAGACCTACTATAAGCCTAGTATAATATAGTTTAAGAGTCTAAATATTTTTCGTATCTCCAGCTATGTATGATAGCTCGAGAGTTGAAATTATTCCAAGTCCCTCTCCTATCACATATAGCTTGAGAGTCGACAATTTTCCAAGTCCCCTTCATATCATATACACCTCGAGAGTCGAAATTTTAATAGGGAACCTGTTTTACGGGGGGCTGGTTTGAGAAATTTGCCTTGCGCCGTCCAGCAAAAAACTTGGAAAAATGTTAACTCTCGAGCTATCATGATAGGAGGGGGACTTGGAAAAATTTTGACCTTCAAACTATATTACATGTACTAGGCTTATAGTAGGTCTAGGCCTTCTTTAGACTATTTACAGTAGTTAGGGGACCAGCAGGTATTCAGAAGATCGAAAAATTCCTGAAGCTCATTGTGAGGAATGTTGGCTCTGACGAGTAGCTCACCCATCCGCTGGATAGTAGCAGCCTTGGGAATATTCGGGAACAAACCAACAACATCAAAAGAGCAGATGGTCGTTCCCGGGGGAAGACTTATACCCTTCAGGACATCAGTTAAAGAGGCCGAATTCAAAACCGAATGAGGGGATTCAAAATCAATGCGATTTTTGAACCATCGGTCAAGGAATTTGGCAATGAGGTAAGTGGGGGAGGAGACGAAAGAAACAACGGGTCGCATCGGGGTATTGTTCTTATGCACTTTAGGCAGCCCGTAGAGGAGGGGGGGGGGTTTGGGATTAGGAACAAGGAGGACTTTCTTCAGAGCAGGAGTCTTGATAATAGCCTCACTCCTGTTGATGACACTCCTAACTTCTTTGACGTGCTTCGGGAAGCTGAAATCCTTACTCTCTTTAGCACCCCACTGCTGGAGGACCTCGTGGACCTTGGAAGAATAGGCGAATTTCTCCATCACCACCACAGCATTTCCCTTGTCCGCCTTAGTGACGATTAAATCTCCCTCTTCAATCTTCCTCTTTAAACCTTGAATCACTCCTTCCAATTTATTACTCATGCGGGGGAGGGGGTTATTGCGGACTATCTCGGCACAAACTTTCTGGGTATTAAAACCAGGGCCAATCTTAACAGCAAGGTCCGCAACAACATTAGCCAAGGTTTCATCTTTCTTGAGGGGAGGTAGACTAAATTTCAAACCTTTCTCAAGGGGGGCTGTTTCATCACCATTGAACACTACCTGACTATTATTTATGAGGGGGGGGGGATGGAATTTATGAACGTCAACACCATCACTTGACCCTTCCTCAACCACATCACCATTAACCTTCATTAGAGAGGACAAATTCTTATTTTTCTTTTCCCTCAACTTCACCTCAAACTTCCGACACTTTAAAGTGACGTCCCACATAAAGTAATCAAACTCAAGGGGGAGGAGCATACCGGAGAGTCTCGAATGGACCAGAAGGTTCAATGTCGTAGTGATATTATATTTACCATGCCATCTCCGCAGTTCCACTAAGACGGACAAGGGAAATGCTGTAGTGGTGATGGAGAAATCCGCCTATTCTTCCAAGGTCCACGAGGTCCTCCAGCAGTGGGGTGCTAAAGAGAGTGAGGATTTCAGCTTCCCGAAGCACGTCAATGAAGTTAGGAGTGTCATCAACAGGAGTGAGGCTATTATCAAGACTCCTGCTCTGAAAAAAGTCCTCCTTGTTCCTAACCCAAACCCCCCCCCCTCCTCTACGGGCTGCCTTAAGGGCATAAGAACAATACCCCGATGCGACCCGTTGTTTCTTTCGTCTCCTCCCCCACTTACCTCCTTGCCAAATTCCTTGACCGATGGTTCAAAAATCGCATTGATTTTGAATCTCCTCATTCGGTTTTGAATTCGGCCTCTTTAACTGATGTCCTGAAGGGTATAAGTCTTCCCCCGGGAACGACCATCTGCTCTTTTGATGTTGTTGGTTTATTCCCGAATATTCCCAAGGCTGCTACTATCCAGCGGATGGGTGAGCTACTCGTCAGAGCCAACATTCCTCACAATGAGCTTCAGGAATTTTTCGATCTTCTGAATACCTGCTGGTCCCCTAACTACTGTAAATTTGAAGGAAAATTTTTCGAGTTCCCTGACGAAGTAGGGATCCCTATTGGATCACCTTTAGGCTCTCTTATCTCCGAAGTTTTCATGTCCAAGTTTGAAGTTGACCTTTTTTCCTCGAACCAGATGTTACTTAATCATATTCACTATCGGCACAGGTACGTTGATGACGTTCTATGTACCTGGACTGGTCACCCAGATCTCCTTGGTGAGTTTCTGAGGTATCTCAATTCCTGGTACCCTTCCATCAAATTTACGTTGGAAATAGGGGTATTTTCCATTAATTTTTTGGATTTATCGACCTCTATTATAGACGGTATCCATGAGTTTGGAATTTACAGGAAAGATACTACGACCGATGTTTTAATCCACGGTGGTTCGTTCGGTCCTGTTGCTCACAAGATGGCTGCTTTTCATAGCCTAGTTCACAGACTGACTCGTATTCCGTTGAGTCAGTCTGCTTTTAAGAAAGAATTACTCACAATAAAACACCTGGCTAGAGTGAATAGAGAGTTTTTGCATTCGAACGTTATTGAAATAACGTAACGCTAACGTTAAATTTTCCCATTGCTCACAATGAGAAAATTTAGTGTTAACGTTACCGTATCATGATAACGTCCCAGTGCAAAAACTCTCTAATGGGGTCAATGTCGACGTTGACGTGATGATTCGGAGGAAAGTTACAAGGAGCATTCTTGATTCCACCACCTCCCTCCCCCGAGACATGATCCGTGATCGCCGGTTGCGTTGGATCAGTCTCCCTTTTCTGGGGAAGTTCTCCCTCCAGTTGGGTCGGGCCCTCCGCCCGTTTGGCTTCAGACCCGCGTTCTACAACCCTACAACAGTTAAGGGGTTGTTTGTAAGACTGAAGGACCCCATACCCATTGATGAGAGGAGTGATGTTTATAAGTTGGAATGTGGGGATTGTGGAGGCTTTTATATTGGTGAGACCAACCGCCAAATGAAAGTTAGAGTAGCTGAGCATCTGAAGTTTTGGGAGAAGGGACGCTTAGGGGAGTCAGCTTTTGCTGATCATTTGATAAACAGTGCCCACAGCTTCCGTGAGGGATCCGAAAAGCTCCTCCATAAGGAGAATTCGTACCGAAAGCGCATCGCCTTCGAATATATAGAGATAATGCGTCATCGCAATACTGACGGTATCACTGTACTCAACTCGTTCATTCCGGAAGATGGCCTGATCGAACTGGTCTATGATTCACACCGTGATTTCTCGTTTAGCCAATCTTAATACCTTGTTTTTCTCCTCCGTTCGTCAGTTGCTTTCATTTCAGGCTTGAAGATGGTTTATTAACCGAAAGCGCTCGTCGTTTTGTATTTTTCTGCGGTTTGCAAGGTTTACTCTCCCCTCGGAGTATTCGTCTTTTCGCGTTTATTATGGATAGCCGTAACTTACAGGCACGGGTTCGTTTCCCTGCGTTCCTCGTTTAACTTCGTTAAGGAAGCCGTCGTTTTTCTGAGTCCCCCTCCTATCATATATAGCTCGAGATTCGAAATTTTTCCAAGTTTTATGCTCGACGGCGCACGGCAAATTTCTCAAAAAGACCCTCATAAAACAGGTTCCCTGTCAAAATCTCGATTCTCGAGCTATATATGATAGGAGGGGAACTTAGAAAAACGACGGCTTCCTTAACAAAGTTGAACGAGGAACGCAGGGAACCTGTTTTATGAGTCAAAAGGGATTTGGTATTAAATTCAATGAAGCCTAGACCTAGATAAAGCTAGTCTAAAGAAGGCCTAGACCTACTATAAGCCTAGTACATATATACTTTGAGAGTCTAAATTTTTCCAAGTCCCCCTCCTATCATATAGAGCTCGAGAGTCAAAATTTTCGAAGTTCCCTACTGTCATATATAGCTCGAGAGTCGGAATTTTTCTAATTCCCCCTCCTATCATATATGTCTCGAGAGTCGAAATTTCTCCAATCCCCTTTCCTATCATATATGGCTCGAGAATTGAAATTTTTCCAAGTCCCTCGCCTATCATACTCGTATATGGCTCGAGAGTCGAAATTTTTCCAAGTCCCCCTCCTGTCATATATGTCTCGAGAGTCGAAATTTTTCTAAGTTTCCCTCCTATCATATACATATATACGAGTAGCTCGAAATTAGAAATTTTTCCAAGTTTTTTGCTGGACGGCGCACGGCAAATTTCTCAAAAAGCCCCCCATAAAACAGGTTCCCTGTTAAAATTTCGACTCTCGAGCTACCATATATAGCTCGAGATTGACAAATTTAGACTCTCAAACTATATTATAATAAGCTTATAGTAGGTCTAGGCGTTCTTTATACTAGCTTTATCTGGACCTAGGCTTCCTTGAATTCTTGATATCAATACCCATTTGACTCATAAAAAGGTTCGCTGCGTTTTTGAGTGCTTGAGTAAGGGAGGAGGGTCTGTTAGTGAAAGAACGAAGAGGTAAGAGTTGGGGGCAGGAGAAAAAGTGGTCAACTGTTGAATTGTCTTGTTGACAGTAGGGGCAAGGTGGAGGGGTTAGGATGTGTTTGTTAGTTATGTGAGAGTGAGTAATTTTTTGTGTGGCCAATTCTTAGACGGGAAAGAATCACTTCTTCTCGTCTTTTGTCTCTGATGGAGGATTACCAAGGGACGGGAATTATTTTAATACGAAGGAGTTCGTTGTTAGATTGATGTTGCCGGAATGTGTTCCATGATTGGGTGATGAGTGAACGGTAGTAATTTTTATAGTCTAGAGATGGTACAGGGTAATTATCAGTTATTTGGTCGGAGGAGGTAGCTTGTTTAGCAGCTGGATTATCAAGGCAATAGGTTAGAAATTGAATAGTTGTCATCGAGAGTGAGTATATGTACTGAAAAACGCGTATTTCCCCCTTTAAAAAGAAAATCCGAATAATTGTCGGATTTCTTGGTTTTAGTGCCGAAAATCAAATGTTTTCTTGCCAGAAAATCCGGTCTCTGGTCATAAGTCTTTATCCCTCGCAGCACCACTGTTCCCAGTGTATTCAACAGGGAACCTGTTTTATGGGAGGCTTTTTGAGAAATTTGCCGTGCGCCGTCCGCCGTCCAGCAAAAAACTTGGAAAAAATTTCGACTCTCGAGCCATATATGATAGGAGGGGGACTTGGAATATATAGCTGGAGATTCGAGAAAAATTTAGACTCTCAAACTATATTATACTAGGCTTATGGTAGGTCTAGGCCTTCTTTATACAAGCTTTATCTAGGTCTAGGCTTCCTTGAATTTTCAACACCAAATCCCATTTGACTCATAAAACAGTTTCCCTGCGTTCCTCGTTTCACTTCGTTAAGGAAGCCATCGTTTTTTTCACCACTCATTAAGCATTAAGCGAGTCATTTTCCTGTCACAAGATGGGTCTAATTTTGAGAACAACATCACACTGACCCGAGAATCACCTCGACAAATTCAAAGTCGTCAATACCAAAAGTGTAACAAAACTAGAGACAAATTGCGTGGCGACCTCAGATCTCGAAAATGTGAAATATATTTTACGCTTGCATTGCACCAGGACGGTAACCCTGTTTTGGCTCAGTCGAGAGGGTTAGAATAGGCTATGTATAGAGGAAACCGACCGTCCTTTAAGCGTTCCTATCTCGCAGTGCTCATAACAGCGTGACAAAAATAGATATTTCTCATGACATAGCCTTTGCTGATTGTTTTTCAGCCCCGATGAATATTTCACCACCACACCATGTGGAAAAGGTTGAACTTTGAAACTTGAAGATTTTGATAATAACGTAATCTCATCCGCAGGTGTAAATCTGTGCTGTCACCTCTTATGTCTCACTTATTTGTATAAATTCTGGTTCCAGCTTCCTGATAATGAATCGGCACTGTTCGGAACTCGGGTCTCTTATTCTATCCTCTGCCGGGTTCATGATCAAACTTATTAGGGGCGCGCAACAACGAACTACGCGCGTAATAAGAAGCTTACAGAATACAGATTTAAGGTAAATTACTCACGTATCAATGTTGAAATCGAGCCACCGCAATACACAAGCACATCACTTCGATTTCATTTTCCCGAAATACGAAATCCGAATCCAGAAATTCATTATCCGAACGAATAAACTCTACTATACTTACGTAAGTTAATGAACACGAAACGCATTAATTAAGTAAGCAGAAAAAAAACAGAACAAACCGCGAGTAACGTGTAGTTGAGTAAGAATTTAAATTAAATATATCATCGAGCGCACCAAAAAACCCCATAAAGAGTGTCGTATAGTACGCGTTTTTCCGAACAACATTTAAGATGAACCACGGCGACGACAAATTGGAGGAACTCGCGAGTCCACTGCAGAGTAGAACGCGCACACGAACGTTCACCCGGCGAGCATACGTGCAGTTATGAGCGAGTGTTCGAGGTTCGAGTATACAACAACAATGGATCGCGCTCCAGACCATCAACCGTCAAATCCTGCCGGTATGAATCCACTTCTGTTGGTTGGCGAGGGTGATCAGACGGCGTGACCAAATACGCCGAATCAATTCTTTCGGTAATATTCGTTGTTCTAAGCAGCTGAGGCTTCAATTAGTACTGTGTCGTTCTTGCTGTTTTTACACCAGATTATAATAATTCGAAGTAAAACCTATAATGATCGCAGAAGACCTACTTTTTTTTTTTTTTTTTTGCAGCTCTCAATGCTGTTGCATAGTCCACATAATTTTGCGTATCGTTTCCGAACTCTAGCATCGCGGTTGTCGAAGGTTGTGTCGAGTTCCAATTTTTGCACGATCTTCCGGGTGGCAGGGCTGAAGTCAAGTGCTGATTCAACGCAGCCTGTGTCACCTGTAATTTTTCGAGACCTATGCTGTTTTGTTCTTCAGTCAATCTCGAGTTACTCAAATCTTGGTGGTGAACCAATTTGATTCACAAAAAAATGGAGTATACCACTGGACTTCGTGTCTCTTGTCATGATAAAAATGGTCAATGTGCTCCCGAGAAACGACATATGTAATTATTTCATTCAGAATTTTTGGAGATGTGTGAGGTGAGTAAAACGAGGGTTCACGTTCGGTTTTCTCCCGGGCACTGTGACGGAATAGTACGAATATAAGAGGCAGTCGAACCTCTCACGTTTGCGTTGTCCCGTTATAGTGTTTGTAGGAAAACTGGACGTAAAACCGTGGACGCACCGCTCAAAAAAATTCTGAAAAAATTGCCATGTTGTTTTTTGGCGTCCGCGTCCCAAGAAAATCTAATGTTAAAAGGGTTGTACTCGAAAGAGTAGCGTTTTACAAAGGAAACCACACGAAATTAGTAGCCGCAAGCGCTTTCGGTTAAATAACCATCTTATAAGTGTAAGTGAACGGAAGCGACTGAACCCAACACCAACGAAGACAGCGGAACTCGAGATGAAATTCATGATTGAACTAACGAGTCATCGAAATGTGAATAATTCTCATATACTAATTTTTTTTTTATTTTTTTAATTTTATTTGTGAGCTATTTGACTACTCTATAGGTCATCAGCTTGCGAAAAGGTTTTGTAGGTTGTTAGAGAAGAGGAAAGTAGTAGGCAGAGTGTAAGTATTGGAGAGAGTTAGTAACTGTTTCTGTGTTGTTGCCTAAGGCGGATGATAAGGAAGACGAGACTTTGAAAGATTGTCGTTGGTTTTGTAGGGCTGGACATGAGAATAGGTATTGTACTGTTAGGTTATCCGCTTGACAGTAGTTGCAAGATGGAGGGAAGAGATTAAGTAGGAGGTGAGAATGAGTTAGTCGTGTGTGGCCAATCCTGAGTCGGCGGAGAATTATTTCTTCATGACGGGAATTTTTGTTTGAGGAGGACCAAGAGGTGGGTGAGGTTTTTATAGATCGGAACTTGGTGGTCGATAGTAGAGTCCAAAGATGATGCCAGGCATTCAAAATTAGGGTACGGTAATAGTTTTTTACGTCGTATGATGGGGAAGATGATGGATCTGTAATCTTCGGTAGTCGGGTAGCTTTCCTGGCTGCACGATCAACCTCGTCATGTCCAGGAAGACCAATGTGGCCAGGCATCCAATTGAAAGTTATTGTTGATTCGATGGAAGTAAGAGTTTCAAGAATAAGGTGGATGCGTTGAGTTATAGGGTTTGTTGAGTGGATGTCTTGAATTGTTGAAAGAGATGAAAGAGAATCAGTTAGTAAGATGTAATTGTGTCGTGGTGATCGTTGTGTTAGTTGCGAAAGTCAGTAGTGGATAGCACTAAGTTCAGCAGTAAATACTGAAGCTGAGTTACGGAGTCGTTTAGCGGTTATAGTGCCGTTGATTGAGAATGCATGTGCTGGTTTGGATTGAGATTTAGAGCCATCAGTGAAGCAGATTTCATGGTTTGTGTATTCTGCAATGATTTCTGTGATTAGTGTTCGATAGGAATAGTTGTCCATTTTTGGGTAATCAGCGAGGTCGAGTCTGATAGATGGGGGAGATAACAGCCACGGAGGCTTCGTTAGGTTGATAGGAAGGAGAGGTGAGAGTTTAGGGAGGTATTGAAGGTAGGATTTTAAAGAGGAGAGGAGGAAATTACTAGGAGAAAGAGTAGATGTATAGATTGGAACGCCAGGAATTTCATATATATATATATATATATATATATATATAGCTTTGGTTGGGGCCTGTGACGTCACAGTTCGATGACGGCATAGGCCAGCCTTGTGACGTTTTAATCTGATGACGTCATAGATCAGTTTTTTTCCCAAGTCACCGTGGCGGGGCCTGTGACCGCACAGTTTGATGACGTCATGGTCAGCCTTGTGAGTTTAAGTTTGGAAGTCCATAGTTTTACAAGTTTCCCCCTAGCTCAACATTCGAAAGTTTTGTACCCCTCCTGTCATATATACCTGGGAGGTCGAAATTTTTCTAATTCCCTTCTTATCATACATGGCTTAGATATCAAAATATTTCCAAGTCCCCTTCCATCATATACAGCTCGGAAGTCAAAATTTTAACAAAGAACCAGTTCTTTTTTTTTTTTTTTTTTTAGGAATTCCCGGATTTGCCGTGCACTGTTCGCTGTGCGCCATCTCGAGAAAAACTTGCAAAAATTTCGACTCTAGAGCTGTATATGATAGGAGGGAAATTCACACTCTGGAGTTATATATTTCCAAGTCCCTAAAATAGGTCAAGGTCAATGATGACGTCCTATTTTATACTAGTCTTATACCAGATTTAGGCTTCCTTGAATTCTCAGGTTCTCTGTCAAAAAGAAAATTCTTCTGAGTTTCTATAGAAAACAAATTTGACATTATGTATTTACGAAACATTTCATTCCTGAGTAAAAGAAATGAATACAGCATACAAAATGACGATATGGAAGGAGGTAAAATAATTAAAAAAGTTTATAAAATATATTGTAAGTAGAAATAATTGAAATAGTAGCGATACAAAGAAGAATTATTACACTGAAATGATGCAAATTCTATATGGTGATGTCATTACAAAAATATTTCTATGAAGTTTATTGAAAGTGTAGAAAGCTTTGCATCTTATAAATGTCAAGCAAACATCACTCTATTGCGTAAAAACCCAAGTTACAGGATAATATGAAGTAGCTTTAGAATGTGTACCCACTAAATATGTATATACAGCGAAGGATGTGCTTATTGTATATTCCTCGCAGTTATCGCATTGATCCACAACCTTAGCCCACCTTACTTTTCCGTCCAACGTGATTTGAATAAATCTACCGCACTGATTCCGCAACCGCATAAACGCAGGCGATAAAGCGACAACCATATCATCGTCCGTGTGGCTTTCTCTGCAAAAGCCTATCGGCCGTTGCTTCAAACTGTAGTAAGTGATACCGCCTGTGTACCCCAATACACTAGGAAGCACACAGAAAAAAATTCCACACAACAAAAATAGTAACGGTCCACTATTCATATTGGAACCCTATTCCACAATAATTATGAAAAATTCGAAGAGAAAAAAGCGACTAATAATTTGTGGTCGAAACGCTAATGTCTTCGCAATGTGAATCTGCCTGCACAAGTTCGTCTGAAAGTATGTCCTTATAAATTCACGGGAAACTCATTTAAAATTGTTTGATCACCATTGTATGTGTACAAAGAGGTAATTATCATTTGTTAACGGAAATACCGAACAACGACATTTCATAGAATTATCTATAAAGACATCTACCTAAACGTAATTCAGGAAATTTGTATGTTCACAGTTATCTAAAAATGTCACATATACGTAGACAAGTAAAAGAAAATGTTTGATTACAATACGTCAATAGGTGTATTTTTTTCTACAACAAAGTGTGTACGTATTTTTGAATTGCATAAAGACTGACGTCATTCTTCTTTCGCACAGTTACGATTTTGAAGAGAGTGAGAACGACAAATCGCTTGTTGAACATTGTCCGATATGATAAAAAAATATGAAGAGGTGATAAAAGCTAGAAGCAAAAAAAAATCGTCAAGTTTTCAAACGATCAGTGCAGTGTCAAGAGAAAAAGACTTTTTCAAATCTCATTTCGCTCGGTATTCACGCGGGAGGCCTATGTCATCAAAGAGCAGGGAATCTGTTTTATGGAAAAGAAACCCCTCTAAATTTTGATTCGTTCACTCGGGAGAAAACATTTAGAATTCGAAGAAAACGAAAGCGCTCTCATATTTTTGCACACCTCAGCAGCCGAGGAATGAGGTCCATGTCCCCATCCCCCTATCTCGATTCTTGGGGTGGGAGTGGTTGGATTCGTTTGTGCTGGATTGCACGGTAGAATTTTTTCGTTTCTGCTTGTCTTCTTCCCCTCCAACATTTGACTTGACCTCCCACCCTAATTGCGAAATTTGCGTCCGTATGTCCGGCCGTCTGTACAACCATGACCTTGAAACTTCGAAGAATTTCTGCTCTGACCCTCCCCCCTGACCTCCCACCCTAATTCTGAAATTTGCGTTGGTGCGTCCGTACAACCCTGACCTTGACTTGAATGTTTGAATATTTGTTTGAATGTTTGTTCAAATGCTTAAATGTTCAAATGTTGAATGTTTGGATATTTGAACATTTTAATGATGTTTGAATGTTTGAATGTATGCTTATGTTTAAATGTTCAAATGTTTGAATGTTTAAATGTTTGAATATTTGAATGTTTATGTTTTTGTATGTTTTCTGTATGATCTGTTAAAGATTACTGTATCCGTAAATGCAAAAATTAAGAGATCCTACAATTATTTTTTCAGAAAACTGCTTTTCCTTCATTGCTATGGTGAGTACATTGCAAACAGGTTCAAGGTACTTCTCTCTCAGAGTACAACTCTCTCTAGAAGGAAAGTGACATGGGCTTGTCTACTCTACTGTAGGAAGTTTTCTGCTGAGATTACTCATTCCCTTAGTCCCTTTGGTTTTTGCCCTGGGTCTTATAACCCTAACTCTATCTGCAGCTGAAAGCTTCCATCCTTATTGTGGAGAGAAGTGGGGTCTATGAGTTCCAAAGTTCCAACTGTCGGCTGTTTACATGTACATGAGAGACAAGCCGGCAGCTTTATATTAGTGTTCAAGAACATCCCGATGAAGTTACTAACAGCCCTCCTCCTCCGTAAACGGTTGGCCTTTGCAGAGCACCTCTCGACTTCCGACCATAATTTTGGTCTTCATCAGACCGTCCTGCTGCATTGTAAGAATTCCTTCCGTCGACGGTTGGACCTTGAGCACATCGAGATTGTTCACCATTCAAATACAGGAGGCGTTTCAAAAGTAAGGTCACACTAGCTATAAAATCGCAAAAAATGGCAATTTTGCCTTGTGCCGCCGTAAGAATGTTCTTTAGGCTTGTAGAAACAAAATGCATTATCACTATCCGATGATTGTGTCAGTACGTGTACAGTGATATCGTATAACCATGAATTCAGGTGTGTCTCTGTTGTCCGATTTTTCAACTTCTCGTTTGAAACCGCGTGACTACGAAATTTGCGCTGTAATCAAGTTTCTAACTTCAGAAAATGTGCCCGCCGCTGATATTTATCGCAGAACGAGTGCAGTTTATGGTGCTGAAAGTATCATGTCTCTAGGTCATGTGTACAAGTGGGTACAACGTTTCAAAGAAGGGCACAATGATGCGCAAAGCGGTCAATTGGGCTGCTTAACTAAGCTAATGCTTTTAGCCATTAGCCGTTAGCCGAGGAATTTTTGGTCGAAATTACTTATGAATGCAAATTAGCTTTAAATCCGCCCTGCTAATGGCAAATTTTTTCCATTAATCTTTTGTATTTTCTGTACACAGTAATAAGTCACATATTATTAAATCTTACTGCTTGTGTTACTAAAGAAATAATCTGAGAAATGGGTTTTTCTTCAATGATGAAAGAAGACTATTTTTCTAGATTGCTTCAAAATTAATTCATTGCCCAAGCTCGATTCAATAGCTGATAAGCTGAATGGCTGCTGCTGCTGAGTGCTGCAGTACTGCTTGAGAAGTTAGTTTAGTAAACAAAGACTTCAGCTTACCAGCTACTACTGATACTCAGGAATGGGACTGATTTATCTTGATACTCATCGCAAGTAATCTATGATCATAACAAGTAACAAGGTGTGTAATGTGTTGTTCAAATTGAAAATTGAAAATTGAAAATGTTATAGTTCAAAAAAAAAATTTTAATGGAAATGTGAAATCTGAGATGTCTTTATCTTTGCATTCTTGTTTTTTGTTTGATTAATGACTATTTAATCATGCCAATGCCATTGGCACCAGATCAGGGTTGCAAAAAAAAATGAGTTTTTTTTTCTTTTTAAAAAAAAAAACATTTAAAACAAAAAGTTTGTTTAAAACATTCTCATGAGAGCCAATGTAAATTTCTCGATTTTTCCAGTTTTAAACATGTTTTAAACACGTTTTAAACATCATTTGTTTAATTGTTTAAAACGTCGCAACCCTGCCCCAGATTGATTTTCCTGTGATGTCACATAGCACACTAAAGCTCCCAGAGCACAATGTTGAACTCATAAGAAAAGCATGGAGACTTTTGAGAAATAGAATTTTTTAGAATAAAAAGTTTATTTTTGTGAAGCCGAGAATCTCAGGTTCATATTACATTATATCTCATAATTCTCAATGAAGGAATTAATTTCATCACATAAGAGAGCAATATATCAAGTTTTATGATATAAAATGAAGCTGAAAATCTTGGCTTTGCAAAAATCAACTTCTTCTAAAATATTTCGTCGAATTTGAAATAATTTAAATTCCTCAAAGGCCTATACGCTTTTCTTATGAGATTGGCTCGTGTTCTGAAAGCTTTGGTCTGCTATATGACGTCATGGAAAATCGATCTATTGCCAATAACTGAAACTGAGTGATCAAAATTGATATCTTCTTATTATTCAGTACCTACTTACATTTAAATAGCAACTATTTCACAATTTATTTTCTTGGCTGGACATTTTCACCGCAGTTTGGGTATGATATCCGACATAGTTGGTCAAAGACCTGTAAAATGATACCCATATTGATTGCTCTTGCTCTTTAGCCCTTAGCTAGCCAATGAGACTGGGTTACCCGTCAGCTGATAGCCGAGGCCAATCAATTTCGAGGCTTAATTTTTAGCCAAGTTTTTAGCTAATGTGATTAACTAAGCAGCCCTGGCGGTCGACCGTCTCGTCTGATTCCTTGACTGGTGATGCAATTGTTTCAGTGCGCACTCTCTTGGAAAAGAATCGTAGGTTTACTATTACCGATTTACTCCGAAAGATGGCGGTATTTTATTTTGTTGATTGTAGGCATATTACAATTCATGCGAAAAGTCGCGGCGAGATGGGTGCCGCAACTTCTTCCTGGTGAGGACAAGAAAAGGCGAGTGGAGGCGGCTCTCACTTTCCTATCTGAGTACAGTGAACCGGAAGATGAAATTTTAGATCGAATAGTAACGGGCGACGAGAATTGGCTGCATTTTTGGACTCCAGAGTGCAAGGAAACATCGAAACACTGGAAGATAGAAGAAAAAACGGCACCGCGAAAATGCAAGCAAGAACGGAGCACAAGAAAGGTGATGTTAACTGCCTTTTGGGACCGTCATGGTATAATTTATACCGAATATCATTCTCAGGGAAATACAATAACAGCTGCATCCTACTTTGACACAATTCTTAAAAATAGATCAAAATGATCTGAAATCGAGAACACAGTCATAGTAATTGTCACATTCAGTACTTCGGATGAACCACAGAATTAGAAGACATTTTTCCTCGAGCTGAGTATAGAAAATCCCCCATGATTTCACAGTGACACATTATTGGTCTAATAAGAAGGATTTGTCTCTCCTTCGGCGTTTCTACTGTCATTAAAAGGTTCTAAGCAAAGTTGCACGATGTGTTCTCTTCGCCAAAGACAACTTATTAAAATGCTGAAGTTTCCCTCTGGTTATTCAAGCTGACTCAGAATCCTCGAGCTGACAAAAAACGTTCCCCGCACACCACCGACTTGGTACCTATGTTTTTTCAGCTGAAGATAACTTTAAACTCGCCTCGCAGAGTCATTGTTGAACGATCTCTTCACCTTTGTAAAGTTCAGCTTTCCAATCGTGAATATTTTGAGATCCGGAATCAAAATTTATTCCAACGCAAAATGTTTTCTTATCGCGAGTTATCCTTTTTTTATACGACTCCACGGCGAGTTCTAAAGCCGTTTCTGCTGTTTGATCAATAGTGAACTGAAAACAGCAATTGACGCTAGGAATTTCGATTCTCGTGCAGTCGGATTCGATTTTCGTTTTCAGACCAAAATTTTCCAACAGTAAGTAGAAAATAGTCTGAAAATTAGGCAATGTAGCATTCTGGCGTATTTCGATGGGGATTTTCGAAATATGGTCGCGCATTTTGCCGACGAACGCCTCCATATTTAGCGAAGCTATGTACTGTTTCATTTCTTCGCTGTCGCGGTAGACCTCAAGAGAATCTAATTGAGCGAAACCATTGAGAAAGAAACCAAAGAAGTCGCTTCTAGCCTGCTCGTTTCGAAAATCCAATTTATAGTAACCGTAATTGCCACGCTCTTCATATCCGCGTATGGTTAGGTAGCCTGTCTGGAAGAGGAAGCGTTCTAGATCAACTCTTTTTACTACGTCTATTGGTGTTTTTAGAGGAAATCCTTCGGTAGCTGAATTTCCTAGATCGAACAAAATTTGCGGATCTTTACGGGCACTCTCTATCAGAAAATGTGGAAGTTTTTCGCACACGATCGAAGAACTCTCATTGTCGTTAATAATACTCATGTGGGATAGAACTGAGGAAGGACTGAAGACTGAATTGTTCTCGTGGGAAAACCTGTAATCATTATGCAGAGTTTGGATCTTGTTCCAGCGCTCGACGGGCACCGTATGATCCACAAAATAAGTCTCCAGCTCATCTCGCGTAAAACCCATCATAGTGGCGTACTTCGGATCCAGGGTTATGTCCACGAGATGATCGTGCCCGCCACCTTCGGGACCGCATATAGAAAACTGATTCACGCCGGTTACGAAAATGAATTGTAAGTACTTATCGCTCAAACTGGTCAGTACGCTGATGAATTTTTCGAGAACATTTCGAGTGTCATTCACGCTCTTGAGACCTCTGTGCATACTCCTGATGACGGGACTGTCGTATTCGTCGATCAAGACAACCACTCGGTTATGGGTTTTGTTCGACAACTCTTCGACCAAGTTTTGAAATCGAATTTTCAAGGTCGAGTCCTTTTTAGGTTCAACTCCGTGCTCTTTCTCCATCTTTTTCAGTTCTTCCTTCAAACTGGCATCGAATTTTTGCGAGTTCAATTTAGAGAAGTCGAATTGTAAAATTGGAAATGCCATCCAGCTGTACGAGCAATTATGAATCGCCGTACCTTCGAAGAGTTTCTTGTTGCCTTTGAAAATCTCTGCCAACGTGCTCAGAAAAAGTGTTTTGCCGAAACCCGGTGGTCGTACCATGAACAAGTCGTATTCGTGTTCATTAATCAAATCGTAAATGTAACCGGTCTTGTCGACGTAGACGTAGTCCCCTTCGAGAATTTCGCGTATGTTGGTAATTCCATTGGGTAACTTCTTGGGAACGGTGGGATTGATCGCTGAAAATGAAAAGAAAAATATGAATGAAAATTGCTAGAGTACTTTCACAGAAATTTTAGAAAGATTGAGTTTTTATTTCTTATGAAGGTTGAGCAGCCGAGCCGCTCCTTATGCGCCTTGCAATTACAGGAGAAGCGGAATGACGTCTACCGGAACCCAGAAGTTGAAATTCCTCGGAAGAAGTAAAAAATAAATTCTTACCACTTACCTAAAACGAAAAAGAGAAGTGAAATCAACCCACAAGATGATCTCATTTCAATCCGCGTGTTTCTTTCTTCTTTACACAAAAATGTGAAAAAATGAATTCGTTTGTTTAAAACAGTGCAGTGTGTATAAATTGCACTGTTTGATCCTATTATCATCAACCTAATGAAACAAATTATTCTATCGATAACTATCGCGAGTTGAGTAGAAGTAAAATAGATAAGTTTTAAGAACGAAACATGCGATAGAAACTGAGTACTGATGTGCATTCACCATAAAGTTTTGAGGAATGTTCTGATTATTCAAGGGAGAGAAAAATATTGCAGAGAAGATAAACTTCATTAGCTGGCAAAAACCGATTTTTGAAATGTCTCATGTTTTTAGGCTGGGTTTACAATTTGATTGAATTTATTACGAATTTGAACTCCTAGCATTCCTGAATCCGGACCCCCTTCTGGCTACTTTGCTACACTAGGTGATATGTTGGAAAATTATTAACCAAACTAGCCTCGAAACTAGAACAGTATACTATTCCAGCGTGATGGGGGGGGGGGGGGGCTGACCTAGCGCATGATACATAAATTAGTATGCCTACCTTAGGGAAGAGGCAGCGGGCGTGTAGAGGCGCAGCGCCTTCTCAGGGCACTCGGGTGGTGCTCAAAGTTTTCCTTCACGCAAGTCAGACTTGTTTGGTCAGTTGTCTTTCTCGATGATCTCGACACTAGAAGTATTTTCTAGCCTCAACAGTTTTGGGTAACAGGAAAACAGGAAACACGACTTTATTTTACGCACCAATAGATTCAAATATTGAAGAGATTGAAAAGTCAATGGTTTACACTCGCTACATTCTATAGTTTAATTCTTGATAAAGACCACAAGCCAGGTCGAAAAGTCGAAACACAAAATAAGATTTTCGTACGGGTAAATCCTTAGAAACTCTGTTACTTCAGGAGAAGACGATTCCACTGAGCTAGAAATATAAACAGGAGAAGGTCAATGACCCAAGCCCTCCCTAGATCGAATTTTAGGGTACATTCATTGATGGATTGAGCCGTGGAGTTTCAACAGGGAACCTGTTTTATCGGGGGGGGGGGTCGAAAAAGATGTCCGCCGTGCGGCAAGGCTCGAAGCTCGACAATTTTTCTAAGTCCTCCTCCTATCATAATTATATAGCTTGGTGTCGGCCTATGTATGTACGCTGAAACCCTTTGAGTAACTAGATATGCAATGCTTCATACATCAATTGACTTACCCCCTTCAATAGCCAGATATGTCATCCTTCAAGCACTGTAAGTCTCAGAACATCCTCCCAAGGTATTTTAAGTGCCCCTCCTAACGTTTATAGCTCGATGGTCGGTCTATGGATATAACCTGAAACCCTTCAAGCTTCATACATCAATTGACTTACCTCCTTCAATAAGCCAGATATGCAATCCTTTAAACACTGCAAGACATAGAACGTCCTCCCAAGGTATTTTAAGTACCCCTCTTAACATTTATAACTCGGTGGTCGGTCTATGGATGTAGCCTGAAACCCTTCAAGCTTCATACACCAATTGACTTGGTCCCTTCAATAAGCCAGATATGCAATGCGTCAAGCACTGTAAGACTCAGAATGTCCTTCCAAGGTATTTAAATCCCCTTCTTATCATTTATAGCTCGGTGGTCGGTGTATGCATGTAGCCTGGAACCCTTTGTGTAACTAGATATGCAATGCTTCATACACCAATTTACTTACCTCCTTCAATAAGCCAGATATGCAATGTTTTGAGCACTGTAAGACTCAGAACGTCCTCCCACGGTATTTTAAGTGCCCCTCCTAACATTTATAGCTCGGTTGTCGGTCTATGCATGTAGCCTGAAACCCTTTGAGTAACTAGATATGCAATGCTTCATACACCGATTGACTTACGCCCTTCAATAAGCCAGATATGCAATGTTTCAAGCACTGTAAGACTCAGAATGTTTTTCTAAGGTATTTAAATCCCCCTCCTATCATTTAGAGCTTGGTAGTCCGTCTATGCATGTAGCCTGGACCATTCAAGTAACTATATATGCAATGCATCGTACACCAATTGACTTACCCCCTTCAATAAGTCAGATATGCAATTTTCCAAGCACTATAAGACTCAGAACGTCCTTCTAAGGTATTCTAAGTCCTTCTCCTATCATTATATAGCTTAGTGGTTGGTGTATACATGTAGCCTAAAACCCTTTCAGTAGCTAGATATGCAATGCTTTATATACCAATTGACTTACCCTCCTTCAATGTTTCAAACATGGTTGGACTCGGAACGTCCTTCTATGGTATTCCAAGTCACCCTCCTATCATAGATAGCTTGGTGGTCAGTCTATAGCCTGGGCCCCTTTGAGTACCTAGTATGGAATGCATCATACACCAATTGACTTAGACCATTCAATAAGCTAGATATGCAATGCTTCAAGCAATGTACGACTCAGAACGTCCTTTCAATATATTCTAAGTCCTCCTCCTATCATATAGCTCGGAGGTCACCTATTATTTATAGCTCCAAAGTGAGGGCCCGTGATGTCACAATTTGATAACGTCACTGGCTATCGTTGTGGCGTTACAGTCTACATTCTTCAGATCCCACGTGCCCCATAAAACAGGTTCTATACCATCACTCGTTCAACTCCGTTAAAGAACCCATTAATGTCGACACGCCACTGTAACTATTTTGTAGTCCGTACGCTGTAACGTATAGAAGTACATAATACCAACTGACCAGACCCATACACCACATGGTATATTCGTATGACTTCCGGACTACACCAACCCAGTTAGGTGACGGTGCGATCACTGTTCACGAGAGAGTGTGAGTTATGTAGGAGATAGCGTGCTGTAGGTAGCGCTATCGTCAACACCCCCTCCCACACGAACGAGACTCTAGACGTATATTACTAGTCTTGCTAATACTCGATTTATTATTTGACTCTTTTGACTTCTACAGTTGTAAAGGTTCATTCATATTACTAAAAATGAACAGTTACAGTTTTAGTACATTGAAGGTTTAGAAACAGCTTTATCTATACAATTAAAGACCAAGTGATCTTATTCCCGCAGGTGAGAGATGTATAAAAAACATTCAGTCAAAGTTCAAAATTATCTTGACAGACCCAGAGGCGAGGCCAAAAAAAAGCGACTATTTTTATCTGTTAGGAAGCTAGGGAGTTTTAATTCGGAACGGGTCATCGACATGACAAAATTTTTGGAAATTTCACTTTCTTCGTCTTGGCCTTCACGTTCACAGGCAGTTCAATCTGCGTGGATATTGCTCGCTACACCGGACTATTAAACGTAATACCGAATCCACGAGATGTACTCAGATACATCGGTAAAAGCGTTTATTGACATCTTCGAATATTTATCTCTGGTGCTCACTATACCGCGTAAATAATAACGACCTTTGTACTTGAACACAAAACCTCCGCCGCTATCTCCTCTTCGAGCACTTGGACCAGTATCACCTAAGCAAAATTTCATATTTTTTTTTAGTCAGTTCTTCCCTTTACAGCTAGAAATCAAGAATACAGCACCTTTTGGAGATACTCCGCAAAAATTGTCGCGACTTAAGTGCTCCGTTTTCCCGGCGCATTCTTCATGATTGATGTAAACGAGTTCGGCTTTCCGCAAGTACTCACTTTGCTCCAAATTTTCGTCATTTTGAGCTATTGATCCCCAACCAACAATCTGAAACATAAATTAGTCGCGCAAGTAGCGCTTCCATTTGATCGTCTCAAATTCTACCAACTCCTACAACTCAAGTTCAAGTCCTAATGGAGCCATTCTAGCAATTTGAATAGGCATTATTCACTTACTCTTCCAATCGGATTGTTACCGAGTAATGAACCAAAGATTGTATTGTCCCAATCGAGACATATTGGACGAACGAAAGAGTTGACTGCGATTGGATTGTCCAGGACTATCAAAACTATATCAGATCCAAAAGTTTTTGTCGCGTCTGGATTGTATTTCTTTTCATTGAATATGAGTTCAGCAATCTATAGATCAATCATAAGACAAATAATGTAATTGTTTGTCTCGATTGAAGGCCTCATAGGCTCACACGGAAGAAAGAAGACCACTCATTGAAAATTTGTAAATTTTTTGTTTTTGATCAGTTTTGTATTGCTTCGAACTTACTTCATGTCTTTTTTGAAATGGACCGTCATATGCATCATAGTCTGTGCTGAATTTACCGACATATATTTCAAACTCCGACGTTACGTTGCTTAGCACAGTTTTCAAATGCTTGTAGTAGAAACAGTGAGCGGCTAGAAAAGATGGAACACGAATGAGTAGCCGAAGGGAGGCATACTCAAAAGAGTAAAACAAGCCACAGAAATATTTAAAAACCCGGGAGCGCTTTTTACTCCTTTGAGTGTGGCTCCCTTCGGTGTGTCGGGCCATAAACTGGCGAATCGTATCAACTCCACGAATGAATAGCCTAGCAATTATTCAATGACATTTAATATTTTCCCGTGAAAAATTGTCAGTCATCATTTTTGTATTCATTTAAAAAACTTTAAATTGATGTAAAAGTCCTGAACTTTGTTCTAAATGGTTTATTGATAGAAGCGCGTACCTGAATATTGTGATCTGCTTTGAAATGAAAGGGAGTAGTAGGATGTTACGAATTAATCTTGTTCAGCCTTTACGCTTATTGCCTTCAGTAAGGAGTTTTTTTTATACAAAACCAAGAATTTGTACCTGAAACGACTACAGTTGAAGAAATAAGTGTTCCACCGCAAATTAATCTTGGATCTTTTCCTTTGACTATTCGATAGATGGCTACGTGCCATGGATCGTCTCCATATGTTTCTGGATCTCCATTGTAGATCAATGTATCTGTGAGGTCGGTTTCTTCAGGTTGTTCTTTTCGCTCTACTAAACCACAAATATCTGTCGACAAAGAATAATTTTCTTGAGGTAAGGAGCCTTATTAATTTTGTGGTACAGGTTTGTAAAATATATTTACTTATACAGCCTCGGATCAAATTTACTATAGGTATTATACTTATATAGATTGATTTTCCTGTGATGTCAGATAGCAGACCAAAGCTTTCAGAGCACAAGCTAACTCTATAAAGAAAATATGGAAACCTTTTAGAAATTGAAATTATTTCAAAAATGACATAGAAGCCTCTAGAATAGAGGTCAATTTCCGTGTAGCCGAGAATCTCAGCTTCATTTTACATTTTAATCTTATGATTCTCAATGAAGGAATTGATTTTGTCTTTTGTCTCATAAGAGAGAAATATGAGTAACATGAATCTGAGAATCATGGCTTCACAAAAATCAACTTTTTATTCTAAAAAATTGCTCTCATCCGATTACGAAAAAACATGTTTTTTTTTCAGAAAAAAACATGTTTTTATGAGGAAAAAACATGTTTTATGAGGAAAAACATGTTTTATGAGGAAAAACATGTTTTTATGAGGAAAAAACATGTTTTTTTCAAATTAAAAACGTTTACTTTTGTTGATTTTTCTTTCTAGTAATTTAAATCACATTCTAAACAATGTTTGAAACTATTTTGTTAAAAACATCGGTATTCTACTCCTATACCAAATAAAAAAGAGAGGCAGTTGGCACAAAATAATAAGAAAACAAGATAGAATGTGAACCCATTGGGAATTCCCGATGGGCTCCCCATGCCTGCAAAATGACCGGGAATTCCCAGTCCAAAATTGAATTCCCGGGAACGTCCGAACACTGCTGAAAGGTCATCATGCTTTTCTTACAGTACACGCCGCTTATTGTGGTAGCTTTGGGACTAAGGGGAAATTATGATAATAAACGGCTAATTCTATAAAGCGGCGACCAAAAAAAAAACATAATACATATGTGTATGGTAGATATGTATTATGCAACTTGTAAAGTTTTCATTTCTTTGTTCTTCAACAACTTACTCAAACATGATTGAGAAATCTGTAACACTACTGAACAGCTATCCTGTTACAAAGATTCTATTACGTGATTCTTAGAAACATTTCAACGCTGAACACGAATCCGTTGTCCGTTTTTTGCTAGCACGTCACAATTTTTAGTAATCACAATTAAAGTTCTCGTTTACTTGCCGCGCGTCGTCGCGAAACACATCGACGATAGCAGCGTCGCTTTCGAAAACGTTCGTTACGTTCCGCGACAGCGCGCGGCAAGTAAACGAGAATATTTGTTATGATTACGTGAATATTTATCGTGATTACTAAAAATTGTGACGTGCTAGCAAAAAACGGACAACGGATTTGTGTTCAGCGTTGAAAAGTATCTAAGAATCACGTAATAGAATCTTTGTAACAGGATAGCTGTTCAGTAGTGTAATTGTTGCGCGGCCATAGTTTGAGACATTTTTGGAAGAGTATCATATCTTCGTAAAATTTCAATTTTTTCCAAAACCGTTAAATCATGACGTTTATGTGAACTCGAACTCATATTGATGTAATCACTTCTTTCAAAACACAACTGTACAACTGTAAGCATTCGCAGTCTGAACTCAACTAAAGCATTCATAGTCGGAGGTTGAAAAGATTAGATGAATTACAAAGCATGAAAATCATGAAAATACAGGTCGCATGATGAGCAAATGAGTTGAATTACTCGAATATACGTGCAAGATTTTATGACAATAAACGAAGTTCGAGTTTAATAAGCGGAGAAATTTCAGTGTATTTATATAGAGACGTTCGGGACCAGTCTATTTTCATGACAGTAACCGAATTATTCCATTAACCGCAATGATATTAACCGGCGGGTACTGTATAAGATTGACTTGTGTTCTGGATGCTTCAGTCTGCTATGTGACGTCATATCAAAGACTCAATTAGATGTACCTACCCTAAACTTTAAAACATTGACTAGGTATTTTTGTCGGTCTGGATTGTGTTTTAAGCAGGTCGACAGTTTTTTAGAATATAAGTAGGTGGTGATTGTCTTAATTGATAAAAATTGCTTTGCCTCATGTTTATTTTCATATTACTGTATATCGTTTTTGTATTTTTTTCAAGCTTATCAAATTGAGAAAACCATACTGGACCCTCATAGCATGTGAATGAAATCATCTAAAAGTGATGGACCTACGAGTATACCTAGCGTTCAAGTGACGTAAGTAGAAGAGGAAGAAGGATTCCGAGACAGACTCAGTGGAATGAAAGTTCAAATTACTCACCAACACGATCATCCTCTCGATACCAAGAACGACTAATCTCAGTAAGTGATTCTTCAAAACGCTTCCATATCGTCTCCAAATAATACAGAACGACGAAATTATTTGTTCCATCTTGACCATTTTTGAGCATGTCAAGCCACTCCTCTTTTCTTTCTTTTTGAATGTTTTGAACCATCGCGAGTAACGTTTGTACATTCTCGAAATTGAAGTTTAACAGGCCGGGTCGATTTGTTTGCACGATGCGGAGCAAACGAAGGTGATTTTCGAGGACGTCCTGGTATTGGTCGCCTAAATTTTCAGCCGTCGCATTTGAAGACGAAATGAAGTCCCACGAAATGAATCCCTCGTACGCTCGTTTCACCCTCTCTTCGAACTGTTCGCGAAAAGAGCGTGAATAAACGGAGAAAAGAGTACCCCAGAAGTTGTATTCCAGACCGAATTTTTCAATTAATTGAGGACACTCGCGACAGGAAGAATCGAATTTAATTTCGCACGTTTTGATCGATTTAATTTTACCCTGGAAACTCGCGTCTCTCAAATTGTTCTGAGTGATCCAAGTTGGAAATGAGTACTTTTCGTTACCTCGACACTCGACTTCGTCGAATAGTATGAAACACTGTTGCCTCGTGTCTATGGAACTAACGCGGCCGTGCCAATTTGTGGGTAGAGTTAAACATTCGCCGCTCAACAAACTGAAGTCTTCCTTTTGTCCTCGGAAATCAGCTCGGTTAAAAATGGTTGCAAAATAACGAGGTCGTTCGACCAGTTTTATCAACGTTTTTGGATCGCATTTTTTGAATGAAGCGACTTTGTTAACCAGTTTTCTCATCGAATCCTGAATTACTTCAGAATCTCCTTTGCAACCCGCTCTTGTGTAAACGTTTATACATTCTCCCTTCGTGTCGAGAGAATTGGCCCTGTTTACCCAACTGGAGTTTACATTGACGCAAACATATGTGTAATTATAAGAAATGCTAGCGCCTTTATATTGTGTGCCTTCCCAGAATGTCACTTCTTGAATTCGTTTGGAATTGGGAAAACGATCGTATACACCTGGAAAATTAATATACACTTTGTTGATCATCTCTGGTTTTACTTAAAAAAAAAAAAAAAAGGGCAGAAGTTAACTCAAAATGATGTATCGACGTGGACGTGAGTTTGATTGTAACATCAATAACGTGAATTTGCTAGCCCATTTTATTGATACATAATAGTTATTTATTCTAGAAGCGTGTGAAGTGGCGTTTGAACGAGTTGCAAAAGTTTCCCGTCACAAGCGGAACACGAGTGTCGGGAACGTAACGGGTTGAAACGCCACTTGACCCGCGAGTCCAATACGACCTTTTATTTACTAGCTGGTTTACCCTCGCTGCCGAATAAATATTATATTTTACTACTCTAGTATCTCAATTTGCCTATGAATGCAATTGCAACACTAAACTGACTCAATTTTGACCAAGACTTTGATAAGAGTTGATGCCAATTTTTGGTGTTGGGCGTTGACCAAAAATCGATGTCAAGACAAAATGAGGACAGATGACAGATCTTGACAAATGAAGAAGACAAATAAAGGCAAATGAGAAGAAATGAGGTCTGATATTTTTCTGGGACAAAAAGAGCAATTCAATTTTTTTTATTTGTGCAAGCAAAAAAAAAAAAAAAAAAAAAAAAAGAATAAATACTCTTGAAAACAGTATATCTGGTCACACTGTGAGGTCAAATGATAACATACAGTTTGTGAGCGATTAGTTGGCAATTGGCCCACGGGGTCCGCGTATACTATTACACGTGTGTGTGTAAATGGCCAACGCAAACGAAAACGCATTTCTAACAGCCGCCAACTAATTGGTCATAGACTATAAAAAAGACAGATGAGGACAGATCATGATAAATGAAAAGAAATAGCTTCAGCTTTTGGTTTGACTTTATGACCTTGAAAAATACAGCTTTAGCTTTTGGCTTTTGACTTTTGTAAAAATATAGCTGGCTTTTAGCTTTTATTTATCTGGCTTTTGGTTTTTTTTTTAATTTTTTGGATTTATCAGTTTACCCCTTAATTTGCATTCAAAATTTAAGATAGATCGCAGAACTTGGAAGTTTCCTTGAAATGGCAGTATGGCACTGTAGTAGAAAGAAGAGGAGTTTTATTCTCCTTGGTGTCAGGAATGGGAACAAAGCAATCTAGGAGAAAAATGAAAAAAACAAAATTTGTGAAGCATGAAATTTTCTACAAATTACCTTCTCTCATTTGCACTGCCCATAAATTTTAGTTTCTGAATTTTGATACTAACGCTCTCCGACCCGATCGATGAGTAGAGTAACTCTTGGAGTTGGGTTGGTTTGAGCTGACTGGGCCATGACGTAGGGCCATGATGTAGTAAATTAGTAATATTAGTATTTGTTATTTGCGACCTGCAATGAGAAAAGGATGCTCATTGCCCACTGATAGGAACACAATTTCTCTCTGATTAAGTGTCCAATCAGAGAGAAATGGTGTTTCTGCCAATGGCCAATGAGCATCCTTTTCTCATCGTTGATAATTGATATCAAATGAAAATTCAAGGTTTGGAAATCAAAATTTGTGTTCAACTTATTATTTGGTTTCCGCATTCACGCAGCCTGCAGCCAGCAGAGCAGCACCCTGAACTCCAGCCGTGCTCCAGCCGGTAGCCTCAGCTCACCCTGCACTACTGTAAGTCTGCAAATACTGCAGTCTCCAATCATAATACGGTCTTTTCTTCTTATTTAATTAATTTTTTTAGAGTTTCTTCATTCTCGACTTCTTTCTCGCACAATTACACGGCACGCAGTACAACACAATCGTCATAATAATAAGGTTCTCAAAATAATTTAAAATAGCAAAAAGACAGCTAAAAATACACGGTTTTTTCTGGTTATTCAACAAATATGGCTGCCTATGTTTCAGCTCAAGCTTCTGGCTTTTCGATGAGAAATACAGCTGACTTTCAGCTCTAGCTTTTGGCTTTAGCTGCGGCTGCAATGCCCTGGTTTTAAGTTGGTAGTAAAAATGTGGTTCTTAATCTGATCTCGCTTCCACTTTTTGTGAATTCGGGCCAGCCATCCGCTAGGAGCCTTACAATAGGGCAATTTTCCCATTCAAATGTTCCCTGAGTAATCTCAAAATACCTAACTTAGGAACAAAGAAATTTAGGAGAAAAATGAAAAGGTCAAAATTTGTACAGCATAAAATTTTCTATAAATCATCGTCTCTCATTAAAATTGATTCAGATCGATTTAAGAATAGCTACCGTTTTTCAACCGCCCTGCTGACCAATTTTCCCGTTTTTGTAGTGCGCGATACTAGCGCTGTCTGGCTCAAATTGTGAAAATTGGAACGGAGTGGAATTAGCAAAAAACCAAATAGACCTTTATCTTGATGACGTCACAGTGCCTTACAATTAGCCGACACCTTGTCAATTGGTCCAGACGGACTATCGATTCCCATAAGAGAGACACAAGGAGTAAAGATCATTGGGCTACTGATTGATAATAATATCTTAGCCATCAAAAGTTCAAGTGCAAATGCTAAAGACCTTCTATATTAGGAATCTACAACTTTGATCACTAAACGATTTCTATTTCTCAATTTCTAACATAATGATCTCAGCTCCCTGCGTTTTTCTTGCGCGAGTCCATACAGTGCTTTGGCCAAATCAACAGGGTTTCTGCTAACGTAACTAGCTGAGTGACCTCACAGGATGGAGGTTCATTGAGAGACTTTATGAGAATGTGTATACAAAACAAACACATTTGAAAGCTCTCCAAAGCGCTGCAGACAAGTGCGTGTTTCTTATTTAACCAACAACATTTCGCGAGTATTGCGACCGTTCAAAATACAAGCCTTGTATAGCGAATGCCAAGCACGAGCCTGTGTTCGCGCCGCAGACCGAGCCATTGAGCATGCCGAAGGCGCGCCGCAGCGGCTAGTTTTAAATAAAACTTAGAGAGTTTTGAAAGTAATGAAGCACCTCTTAGGTCAACTTACCATTTTTATTTTCTGCATTCCAATAATCAATGACCTTCGTCAACGATTCCTGAATTTCAGCCCACATACTCAGTAATGTCAAGAAAGCTACATTGTAACGATCATTTTCATTACGCAGGTACGCATGTTCCACCCCGTAATGCATCTTCTCCAGTATTGTGGAAGTGTTGAGGTTTAAAGGTTCCAGACCTTTACGCGCGTTCAGACGCCTTTCGTCGTATACGCGTGATGCCAGTTCAGATAAAGTTTTTAAATGTTCAACGTTGAAGCCCATTGTACCCGGCACCGCGGGGTACAAAGAACGCAGCATATCAAATTGGCTATTTAGGGCGTCCGCATATTGGTTGGTCGACGACAAATTCTTTGTGGCACCTGCTTCGAATAAGAAATCCCATTTGATGTACCCGTTGAAATCAAACGCAGTACTTTCAAATTGTTCGGTGAACCTTTGGCGGTTTTTGGGCGAGTAAATGGAAAACAAATACCACCAAAAAACGTATTCCGGACTACCTTTGGATAGAAGTTTTCTCGGGCACCATTCGCATGAGTTACTTTGGGTAACATTTAGGTCACATAACTTCAAGGATTGGAATGGAATATAGAAAAGAGATTTCTGAAAGGCGTTTTTCCAGTCAGGCGAATAATAATACGATACCTTTTTTTCGCACTTTTCATCATCGTAACTAATAAAACATCGGAAAAAAAATGCCGAAAATTCATGAACCGTCGTAGTCACGCATTCGTCACTTTTAAAAGTTGTTTGTTGCAAGTCCGCAAAACTTTTCCGATAGTTATGAGGATGTAAATGGTGTGCTGGACGTTGATCAGATTTTATCTCAGTGATCGGTGCACATTGTTTGAATGAAGCTGTTTTCCGGCAGAAATCTATTTCAAATAAGTCATGATAGCCTTTTCCAAGGGGATGCATATTGACTGAAGTTCCTCCGCAGTTGGCTTCCGAATATAAGGTTACGCAATGACCAAATGTATCAATTGTACAGGTCTTATTGATCCAATCGGGGCGCAGGTTTACGCATTTGTCCTCATAAGCGTAAAGTATATCGTAATGCCGTTTCTCAGATTCCCAAAGTTCATCGATTGTACCAAATTTCACTTGGCGTTGTTTCGCTGTTGGAAAACAAATTTTAATTGTATCAAATTACAGAAGGAGAACGCTTAAGACGAATATGTAAAATAGCTGTGAAAATTACTCTAGTGATTTGTAGATTAAGGGAAATAATCTGCCTTGGGTGACGTGAAGAGGACCAAGTTTAAAGTCGCCCTTATTAAATGATCGAAGCCTGTACATACAAGTGACATTATTGGCCATTACAATCTGATGTCGCTCCCCTCGAGTGATTTCTCCTCTAAAAGCTTTAGCTCCTTGTCTCAACTCTTTGTCGCTTCAATGCTATAATTATGGTTCTGCTATTCATGTCCACTGCATTTTCACGATACCAAAGTATGAACTCTACTTCTTCAATGTCTCAAGCACGTCCTTTCTAGCACTGAAGACTCACTTCCTGTTGCAAAAATGAAGACGTCCTTAATTCTTTGATCATCAATGTACACGAATGCCTCGTCGAAGTTTTCGAACATTCAAACCGAACAACGTGTAACGTATGGAGCAAAGTTTAAGATAGCTGAACAACGCTTAGCTCCTCAAGAACTTGGAAGAACTGCAAGAATTCTATCGCCGCTCCTATCAAGCAGTAAAAGAGCTTTATGGCCCATCGTGATGGCAGTCTGCTAAAATACGAAGCTGGAATCGAAAATAGGCGCATAGAACACCTCAAGGATTTCTTGAACCAAAGTCGCCTAGTTGACCTCAGATCGGTACCTAAAATACCAGACTATCCCGCTATGGAGGATCTCGACGACCCATTTAATGTGGAAGAAGTCAAGAGAGTTGAACGGGTTCGTTCCTTCAAATTACGGTTGTCCATAACGACGAGAAAAGGAGTAAAAACTACAAAGACCGCAGAAAATAAATAAAGCCGAGCGCTTTCGGTTAATAAACCATCATCGGGACTGAAATGAAAGCAACAGACGAGAATGGAGAAGAAACCTCGGGTCATTAAGGTTGATCAAACGAGGGTTCATAACGTGAGTCATAGACGAGTTCAATCAAGCCACCTTCCGGAATGTACGTGTTTAGCACAGTAATATCATCAGTATTGAGATGACGAATTATTTCAATGTGCTCGAGGGCAATCCGTTTAAAGTATGGATCCTCCTTATGGAGCAGACTTGCGTATCCTTCAAGGAGGCTATGACCGCTGTTGATCAAGTGATCGGCAAAAACTGAATCTCCCAAACGTCCCTTTTTCCAGGCCTTCAGGTGTTCGTCTAGTCTCACCTTCATCTGGCGGCCGTTTCACCAATATAAAAACCTCTACAATCCCTGCATTCCAATTTATAAACACCACTCCTTTCATCCGCAGGTATACGGTCTTTTAACTTAACGAACAACCCTTTGACGGTAGTGGGGTTGTAATCGGTCGGTCTGAAACCGAACGGGTGAAGGGCCCGACCGAATTTGCTAAAGAACCTCCCTAGAAAAGGGAGACTGATCCAACGCAATTTCCGTTCACGGATCATGTCTCGGAGGAGGCAGGTGGTGGAATCAAGGCTTTTCCTCGTAATTTTCCTCCGAACCATCGCCTCAACATCAACATTGACACCATTCACTCTAGCCAGATATTTTACTCCTCTTCGGAGTATTCCCTTCTCGCTGAAGGAAAGAGAGTCTTAAAATCAGTACTCAATGAGAAGATCCCAGGAAACGGAGGAATAGCGACAAAGCTAGTGAAACAAGGAGGAACGGCGTTAGAGAAAGCGTTACTGTGGATGGCACTAATGATCCAAGCAATGAAAATAGTCGCAGCCCACGTGGTGAGCTACTGGGGGTTGCCTTCATTAACTTTGCTAATTGAAGCAAACAGGGAACCTGTTTAATGGGAGTCACTAGTTTGCATTGTCATTCAAGTCCCCCTAGCTTCCATCAAATATAGCTCGGCAATAGAAATTCGTCTACAAAGTAAGCCCCTCCTATCATATGTAGACCGAAAGTAGAAAATTTTTCAAATCCCTTTCCATCATATATAGCTCGGAGGTAGAAATTCTAACAGAAAACCTATTCTATGTTTTTTTTTTCTTTCTTTTTTTTTTTTTTTTTTTTGAGAAATTTGCTGTTTGCCATCCGACCAAAATTGACTTTTTTTCAAATTACCCTCTCATAAAAAATTTTGTTTTTTTTAACAGGGAATTTGTTTTATGGGGGGCTTTTTGAGAAACTTGCCGTGCGCTGTGTGCCGTCCAGCAAAAAACTTGGAAAAATTTCGACTCTCGAGCCATATATGATAGGAAGGGGACTTTGAAAAATATCGACTATCGCGCTATACATGATAGGTGAGGGACTTAGAAAAATTTCAGCTCTCGAGCTATATATGATGGGGGGGGGGGACTTGGAAAAATTTCGATTCTCATAGGAGAAGGACTTGGAATAATTTCGACTCTCGAGCTATATTATACTAGGCTTATAGTAGGTCTAGGCCTTCTTTAGACTAGCTTTATCTTGGTCTAGGCTTCATTGAATTTTCAATACCAAATCCCATTTGACTCATAAACAGGTTCCCTGCGTTCCTCGTTCAACTTCGTCAAAGAAGCCGTCACTTTTTCTTGAGCTTTACATGATGGGAGGGGTGATAAATAGAAGACATAGATTTATTTATTCATCTATTTATGTATTTATTTATGTATTAATTCAATTTTATTTATTTACTTATTTATTTATTTATTTATTTATTTATTTATTTGTTTGTTTGTTTGTTTGTTTATTTATGTATTTATTTATTTATTTATTTATTTATTTATTTATTTATTTATTTATTTATTTATTTATTTATTTATTTATTTTGTGTATTCATTTAGTTTCTTTCTTTCTTTCTTTCTTTAAATGGTTGGTAGGCAAGTCCCCTATCATATATACCCGGAGATCAAAATTCTAACAGGGAAGTGTTCTATGAGAAGTTCTTTGAAAAATTAGACATCCGTCGTCATTTGACATAATATACATATGATAGGAAGGACTTGCAATAATTTTGTTCTCTAAGTCATGAATATTAAAGAAGAGACTTAAAAAATTTTGAAATCTTGTCATGATCTGCGTTCTTCGTTTAATATCGTAAGAATCTCCATTTTATAATATATTGCTCGGAAGTAGGAAGTTTTCGAGTCCCCCTTCCATCATATTTATAGCTCGGAAGTAGAAATTTTAACAGTGAGTTTATTCTATTGTTTTGTTTTTTTTAAATTGCCGTCCGATGTCAGGCCGAAATGGACTTGAAAAATTTTGCCTCTTCTTTTGAACTATAATAGGAGGGGACTGATAAGAGGAGGACTTGGATTTATGTATTTATTCATTTATTTATTTTTTCATTCGATCATTTATTCATTTATTTATTTATTTCATTTATTTATTTATTTATTTATCTATTTATTTATTTTGTTTATTTATTTATATATGTATTTATTTATTTATTCATTTATTTATCTATTTATTCAATAATTGTTTATTCATCTATTTATTTATCTATTTGTTTATTTATTCATTTACTTTATTTATTTGTCTATTTATTTATTTAGTTTTTTCAATTTTTCTACACTACCCTAGACCTTGAATTGATAGTGCGTTTTTTTAATAGTGGTTTCCAAATAGGCCTATAAACTTCATTACTAAAACAAATTTGACTCATCGAACAGGTTCCTGGCGTTCCTCGTTTAATATCGTTCAAGAAGCCTCAATTTTTCTACAAGTAGGTCCCCCTTTTATAACATACAGCTCGGAAGTATAAATTTTTCCAAGCTCCCGTCCTATCAGCTCGGAGGTAGAGATTTTACCAAATCTCCCTTTTATTTGACCTGTCACGAGAAAACATACGTCAACTCTCTAATCCGATCAGCGGAAGGGCGTTGGCGTGTAGTTCAGGCTTAACGCCCTCCCGCTGATCGGATTGGAGAGCTAACATAATGTTTTCTCGTGACAGGTCACAGCCTCTTGCAAATTGTCAAATTGGTATACACTTCCGTCCCGAGCAGCCTTCACACAATTGAATCATCATAGAGTCATGCTAAGTCCCAGCTCCCAATTCGAAACACATTGCTGGGTCAGGAAAGGATGTGTCTTTTTACTAACGCTGTAGTGCACCTAAGAGACACACAATCAACATCAAGAAGAGTGTGCGTTGACTTCAGGAGCGATTGGGATGTCTTTGACCTGCGCCGCTTAAAAGCGAAAACAAAATGCAGACATCCTGACGCTACAGTATATCAATGACTGCGCACTAGGAACTGCAAGATACGGCCATACGCTTCCACGAGGCCTAAATGCTGCCCTTGCTCTAAAAATAAATGCGACAAGAATAAAGTTTTCTTAATGTTGGAGGCCATAGCCCAACTTACATTTGAATTGAACCTATTGGAGAACGTGGAGAAGAGGTACTGCTATTTTGGGAACTGTGACAAGACAGCTAGATATAGAGGATACAATCCTCATTAAACTCTCCTGTATGACAGCAAAACCTCGACTCTGTATAGAAAACACACCAGCAGTAGCAGCTGAAGACAAACAAGATTGGATGACTTCATCTCCAACTACGAAGTCCTACACCACACAAAGCTAGAGTCAATCGGACGAACTATAGTAAAAAAAACAACTTCGACGCGACGGTTCGACCGTATGTACCGAAACAGAGCTTCCAAAAATTACCTCCCATCGTTAGTTGACAAATGGCAAAAGGAATTCTGGTCGCCAGAGGAAAATATTAAAAATCAAATCAATTCTCTGGCTGCGGTGAAAGTCAAGAAATGGAAATTACGAGGGGACACCGTCAGAGAACTTTCTGGGAAGAGGATTGCAGTTTATAGCTACTGAGGGGTTAAATACTCAAAGTTCTCCACACTTTTGTCAAAATTTAGTTTCAACAAGTTCGTCCAATCGAGTCCCATGGAACTGTAAAAACAATAAGTACTCAACTTACCATCTCCACGTTTGGAAATCCAGTAGTTGATGAGCTCACTCAGCACTCCATCTAATCTGTCCCAAAGTTTCTCCAACGCTCTAAAAACTTCCAATGTATGATCTTCAGACTCCGTCGGTTCGAAATAATCTGTAGTATTTGTAGCTTTTTTATAATCTTTGAACTGCTTTAATCTCTCAAAATAAACTCGGGTCGATAGGGCACGCAGCGTTATGACGTTTTTTTCGTCAAAACCCAAAGTGCCGGACTGAGTTGAACGAAGCTCCCGAAAAAGATTTATTTGACTTTCAATCGCGTCCAGGTACTGATCTCCGAGGAAGGGAGCGGAGGTGTTTCCCGAGAATAGAAAATCCCACGATATAAATCCGTCTTTGGAGGCATTTACGCGTTCTTCGAACGCTTTTCGATAGTGACGCGGATAAATCGAAAACAAATATTTCCAAAAGTTGTATTCTACGCTACCTTTGGTTATGAATTTTGGGCACCGGAAAGAAGGGGGAGCGCAATCGTTTCTAAATGATAAATCGCAAGTTTTGAAGGATACTAGTCCATTATCTTGTTTATGCTGTGTTAAATAAAAGCGAAAAGATTCGTTGCATCCCGGTGGGCCCCAAGTAATCAGACACATGTTGTTCGAGTATATAAGAGGAAACCTATCATCATTTGTGTAAGCTGGAAGGCGTGTACATACGCCACTCATTATAGGAAATTGTGAATATGATTTTGTATCACCATCGATAAATCTAGTCACATTATATTCGGGACGCACGCCTAGTTTGATGCGTTGGCTATCGTCTGAACATTTTCTAAACGAAGCAATCTTATTTGCAAATTTTCCCAAGAATTTTTGAACGTTTTCATCATTCTGAATGATGCCGGAGTCTCCTTCACATTCCAGTTTCGTGTACACGTTGATACACTGGCCGAAGGTGCGCATGGATTTCGCTCTGTATATCCAGTTAGCGCCCAAATTTTCGCATCTGTCTGCGTAGGTACGCGTGATATTGCTGCCTTCATAGTCAGCGCGTTCCCAGAAAATCACCACTTTCTTTTTTGCTGTAACGATGGAATGTCAATAATTAGTTACAATACAAATAGACGGCTGTGTAGCACACGGGAGGCTCACGCAAATTTCAGAATCACTTTCAGGGTCATAGTTGATGACGTAACCAGCTGATAACGCAACAGTTGGAGAGGAGGATCTCGGGATCACGGCTGATGGCGTCATACTTAGTTAATTATAAGGGAAGAGAAGTGACACAGTATACAGGATTATTAAGAGAACTTGCGGGGGTGGTGTGAACTCGCTAATTCTGGAATTAGGGGCGAGGATTCAGAAACTTCAAGGAAGATATGAAATGTGAGGTCCAATGACGGATAGTGTCCAGAACTTTTTAATTCCTTGAAATATCTCTATCGAAAATTAATGGATCCAGCATTTTATTGTCTCAATCGAGTGATCCTGTCTTGACGCCATTAGCGTTGGATATTAGCTAGCTTATTGAATTGGCAACTTACGTTTATTAGTCGATGTTAAATTGGACAAATTTGCGGTTCCAGTCTTTGAAGTTGCTGTTGAGATTCGAATATCGCCGCTGCCGATGGTATTATTGTTCTTCGTTTTTTTCTGTTTTTGCCCGGATACACTGCTGAAAGTTGTCGTGGTAATTGAGGACAATGTAAGAGGTTTTTTCGATACGTTTACAATGCCAGGAGAAGTTCCATGAATTTCTGCAAAAAAATCACACGTATCTCTGACTAGTATAGTATTAAAATTAAAAGGTTTTTTTTTATCAGTAATAGTAAAAATATTGAAGTCGGTAACCTGTCGCGCAAAAAACGAGGATGACAATGCAGGATAAACAAATTCTCATTTTGAGTTATCGATGTACTGCCGCTGAAAAAAACTAATAACGTATTTATCATCATCTTCATGCAAACACTCCACCTCTACTGGTTGAATTCTTCCTCGTTGATTAAACGATCACCGGAATTTTTTATCACAGATTGCCAAACGCAAACTGTTTCGCGGAGATCCGGTTTTACCCCTTCTTCGCGTAGAGTTCCTGACTATTTGAATATGCAAAATGATACATATAAATTTCAAATTATTGTTGATACCTAATTACGTCAAATAGGTAAGGAAAATGTAGGCCTAATTTTGCGTCGATATAATTTTTATTTTTGTTGGAAAATTTAAATTTTATATCACAAATGAGAGTTTTTTTACCAGTTCATCTGAAAATGTTAATTTTGAAACGAATTTGAAGAGGAAATTCCGACCGAAGAAAACTATTAGGTACGTAGACACTCTACACTCCTAACCCAATTCCATAAAAAGTTGACTTTCAATGCTACCTGCTCCCATTTCAATCAAATACTGCGCATTCCCTGGAAAATTTACTCATGTATACGTGTTTATCAACTCTACGATAAACTTTTCAATCTCTTTGCAAATATTACACCTACTGTAGCAATTTTTGGAGACTAGACAATAACTTTCCGGTCATTAGGTTTTGGCCTTCTTTTAGGATACTTTTCAATGATTAGGGAAGAATCTCGCATCCCATGGCTTTTTCAATCTTAGGACGATCTTTGATTTTGAGTTCAATTTCCTCTATGAGCACGTGAATCCATATCACTTGAGCAAAATTTTGTATTATATTTTTTGGCCAGGTCTTTGCCGCACCTCTTTGGACATATTAAAAATAGGTATTTTTTGTTGACACTTGACGAAAAATGTCGTGACTCAAGTGTTCCGGTTTCCCCGCGCATTCTTCATAATTGACACAAGCAAGTTTAGCTTTTTGCAAGCACTCACTTTGTTCCATAATTTTGTCATCTTGAGCAATAAATCTCCGACCCAAAATCCACTGTGGGATAAAACGCAAATTCAGCTGGACAAACCTACTTCTTAAAAAGATTATAATTGCAAACATCTTCTAGGATTGCTTATTCTTCTTTGTCTCACTGAAGTACTTGCAGCAGCAAAGTCTGTACCTCTTGACCAAAAGAGGAAGAGAGGCAGGCCCCAGAAAGCAAAGCGAGCTCTCCTTTTTCAATAACATGATTGTAGGCCTACGCATTTTCCAATTTTTTTTTTTTGCTGTTACTCGTGTATTACGCTGTATTCTACATTGATTAAATGCTCGTATTCCTTTTATACAGAATATTTTATTTTAACAGGGAACCTGTTTTATCGAGAGGTTTTTCCAGGGATGCGCAGTTAAGCTGAAGTCTTGTTTTGGGCGCAGATTGAGGTATGTCAAAGTGAATGAATAAAAAATACACCTGAGAATAAGTGATAATTTTTTTTTTATTTATTATTATTATTTACTTACAGAACTGTACAAACTTACATTCACCGTAATTTCTAAAAGATATTGACAACGACTCAACTAATTTTTTAGGATAATTTGATGAGGGTACAATAATTACAACTGATTTACAAGTCAAAAATTTTTTTACGACAGAGCCGTGTGGTATCGTTTGTATTATCTAATAAAGCAATAGCTTCCACGTTGGTATGACGATGAAGTCTGGCCACGTATTTATTGACTTTGCGGACAATAATTTCTTTAACCGGATCCACGTCGAGTTCCGACTGCAGTTGTTTATTTGTAATAAACCATGGCGCTTTGACTATGGCACGTAGAAATTTATTTTGGAATCTTTCCAATATGGCCAGATTGGAGTCCGCCGCTGTTCCCCATATCTCAGCTCCGTAGCTCCATGCAGGTCGAAATATAGATATGTAAATGAGTCTCTTGTTTCCAAGATTTAGATTAGGATGATTTATTAGCCAACTGTAGTTAACGCGTAAAAGATCCAGCATTTTACGTTTCCTTTGGATATGCTCGTGCCAATTTAATTTGGAGTCTAGGTGGAGTCCTAGATACCGAGCAACATTAGCCACAGGGATGGGTTTACCATCTAGCATTGTGGGAATATAAGAGTGCGGTCGTAAGGCGAAGTCAAGTCGCACCGATTTGCTGTTATTCAATTTGATTTTCCACGTGCAAGACCATTTAGCCACTGCGTTGGTTGCTATTTGTAGATCCGCTACCGCAGTTTTGTAATCAGAATTGTGGGTGATGAGCCCAGTGTCGTCAGCGAACAGGCTGTTCATAGCTGCCGGGGTTTGAGGGACATCCGCAGTGTATAGGAGGTACAAGATAGGCCCCAGTACCGAGCCTTGAGGGACACCTGCTTTTATACAACCGTGTCGAGATAATGCCGTTTTGTATGAGATGAAGAATTTCCGGTTAAGAAGATATGACAATATGAGATTACATATTCCTGCTGAGAAATGTTCCTTGATTTTGTGTATGAGACCTAAGTGCCACACTTTGTCAAAAGCGGCACTTACATCGAGGAAAATGGACGGGCCGAACTGATATTTTCGAGTGCCTGCGTCGCCGTATGCACAATGCGGTGAATTTGCTCAATTGTCGAGTGGCCTGTACGGAAACCAAATTGGATTTCGGGTAATAGTTTCTTATTTACAATTATCGTATGCAGTCTATCTCGGACTATCTTTTCAAAGATTTTTGCCGCTATTGGAAGCAGAGAGATCGGTCTATATGAGCTTGGGTTTTCAGGTGGTTTTCCTTGTTTATAAATAACGATAATTTTTGCAATTTTCCATACTTGCGGTACATATCGAAGTCGAAGACAAGCATTGATAATGTTTGTTAGAAAAACAATAGCTTTCTTTGATAATTCTCTAAACATGATCGGTGTAAGTAGATCGTGGCCAGGCGATTTATGTAGACTTAGTTTGTCAATAATTCTGGCTATTTCCATTGGCGAAGTTGGGCGAATTGTTCCTTCGTTTCCTACAGGAAGGGAAGGAATTATTTCTGAATGTATTTCATTTTCTTGAAAAGCTTCTTCAAAATATTCCGCGAAAAGTTCTGCTTTTTCCTCATTACTTCTAGCCCACGACCCATCTCGCTTCCGGAGTGGGGGATTTGGTTGTTGAGGGCGACGAATCTTTTTAGTTGCTGCCCAAAGTGAATAATTTGCCTCCTTTGTCGGGGCCAACGCTTTTACATAGGACGCGAAGGAGTCATTTCTCCACTGTCGGATAGCGCGTGTTGTTTCTCTCGATAAACTGTTGAAGATGACTTTGTTTTCCACTGAGCGGTGTCGTTGCCACGCCTTACGCGCTCGACATCTCCTCTTGACCATGTTGCGAATGAAGTTAGGATATTCGGTTGCAGATGCACCTGCAGTTGGATATTGGGTGCACGCTCCCACAGCTTGTACAAGGAATGACGCAAAGTTTTCAGCAGCGGAGTCGATTTCGGCTGATGTTGAAATTTTGGTTCGAAGATTTATGAAGCCATCGGTTGTTTCACGGTAGAGGTCCCAATCAGTAGATTTGTTGGCTAGTGGTTTTGTCGGCGTCGTCCGGATTGGAGCGCGGAAGAATTCAAGGAAGACAGGAACGTGGTTTGAGCTGAGGTCGGTGTAGTCTTCTATCTTGAACTGATTTATGGGGAGACCTTTGACCAAATAGAAGTCTATGATATCTGGTCTTTTATTCAGATCGGATGGCCAGTGGGTAGGATTATTTGATGCGATAGCTTGACAATGGGCTCTTTGCACAGATTTTAGTAGAACTCGTCCCCTTGGATTGCTTAGTCTTGAACCCCAAGTAGGGTCTTTGGCGTTAAAATCTCCACCTAAGATCCAGTGGTTACCAAGGTGCTGAAACAAACAGTTGAATTCCGACTCTTTTGGAGGAAAGTTTGGTGGACAGTATATGCTGCCGATATTTACTGTGCGGGTATTTAACTGGATGGATATTACTGATGATTGCACGCTATTGGTTGAGTAGGCGCCGACATCGTAATGTTCAATCGTTTTCCGGACTAGCGTTGCAGCACCGCCTCTAGGTGAGCCACTAGGGTGGTTAGCTACATAGGTATCGTAGTCACGGATTTTAGGCACGGATACATAACTGGTTAAATGAGATTCTGATATAAGCGCCACGTCTACATTGTGAGAGTGGAGGAAGAGTTCCAGTTCATTTTTATGCGATAAAAGACCATTGGCATTCCAACAAACGATTTTCAATGGACGATTCGTCATGAAGTTTCGTTCTTATGGGTTTTTCTGGGTGGTGACGGCCCTGAACATTCCAGCGCTGTTACCCTTTGCTCTAGATTAGTAAATTTCTCTAGCAAGGTTTTTTGGTTGTTCTCCATACGTTGTAGAATTTCCAAGAGTTTATCCGGTTCTCTTGTTACTGAAGCGGGTGGTTGATGAGGCGTCCTTGTGGTCTGAGCACGGGACTTGGATGCTTCTATGGCAGGGCTAGGTGATAGTGCACTAGTTGTTGAAACTGCGGCGTACGAGGGTCGCGAGCTGTTTGCTTCAAACGCTGTTGGAGCTGGCATACTATTTCTGATACAATCAACTGCCGTAATTCTGCTTGGTTTTTTAATGGCTGTGACTTTCATTTGGTAGTACTCGCAGCCTTTATAATTTGCTGTATGTTGACCTTTGCAGTTAGCGCAGGTAGGGGTAGAACTTCGCGACTTACAGTCTTTGTATAAATGATTATCCCCGCATTTCACACACTTGGGAGTCCTGGAACAATAATTCTTTGTGTGATTGAAGTCCTGGCATCTAGTACATTGAGGTAGGCTTGGAGCTTTTCTCGGGGGCTCTACCGTAACTTTGCAATGACACAGCGTATTGATGTCGTATATGTTACGATTATTTTCTGCCGTTTTGAGATCGACTTTGAAAAGCGGTAATTTAACGATCAAGTTTTTATTTTCGGACTTTTTCTTCAACTGAGCGTTGATAATATTTACAACAGTGTGACCCACTTCTAACAAATCCTTGATGATATCGTCAACGTCTGTAGACTGATGTAGCCCGCGTATAAATACGGTGAATGACTTATCTTCTTTCAATTGATACGTGTGAAACTTGATATTACCGAGTTCCTTCTTGTCGCTCATGGGTAGGGTAGAATAGTCGTTTAGATTTTTTCGTAGTTTACGATAATCTGCTGCAGATTCTAACGTGATTTTGAGTTCGCCGTTGGCTAACGTTTTCATCTCATGAGGTTGAATATCTTCTTTAGCTAACTGTTCGTTAAAAACCTTGATTGATTTTATTCCATTCACAAAGAAGGGCGGAGGTTTCTTTTCGTTCTTGACTTGAGTTTCGGATTCTACACTTTTGTCAGTCTCCATTGAGACTGCAGGTGGAGCCGGATTAAGAAATCGCTTAATGCCCATCTTTTGTTTGAGATCCGCATTTTCTTGACGAATCTTTTTGATTTCATCACGAGCCGCTTGTAATTCTTCAGTAATTTGACTGAGAGTTTTCTGTAGCTCCTCCATTGCCATGGAGGGCTATAAAGAAGAACAAACTGAAGATTGTTCACCAGAAATAGTATCGGTAGAGCGAAATAATGAATTAAAACACTATGCCGTAAACGGCCACAAATAAGTAGATCACGTACAAACAGGAATAGTTTGCGATAAGTCGAATTAACGAGAGAGCGAACAAAAAACGTGTTGCCTCGTACTTGACGAATGCAGAACTCGAGTGATAATGTTATTCAAAATATCCGTGATCAAACAAGCTAAGAACTCCAGCCCAAATAAATAGATATTCACCACAGCAAATATGCCCAAAACCCTAAACGCATCAAAAAAAAAAAAAAAAAAAAAGGATTAGCATCCAAAAAACTCACGGGATCTTTAACAGAGTTGAACGAGGGGCGGCAAGGAGAACCTGTTTTATAGAACACGTGGGATCTAAAAAATGTATGACGTCATTAGATTGTGACGTCACAATCCTGACCTATGACGTCATCAAATTGTGATGTCACAGGCTTGGTCTTTAGAAATACATGTATAATAGGAGGACTTCATAAAGTTTCGACCTCCAAGCTGTATGGGGACAATGAAAAATTTTCGAACTTCGAGCTATATAATATGATAGGAGATCGATCTCTAAACGACCTTGAGGTTGCCGGTCGACCAGACGGCAGACGGTGGACATTTTATCTGAAAAACCCAGTGATGCGCAGCCAATCAGGGTTGACTTAAACTTCAGCTTTTGGCTGACAACTAATTCCAATAAATTCGTTAGCTGGATTTTAGCTTTTTCAAAATGGGTCAAAATAATGGCTTAAAACCTAAACTCAATTATAATAGCTTAATTTTACCTGTAACCTATCAATGTTTATTAACGGCTGGCTATTGGCTGAAAAACTGACATCTCAGGATTCAGTGGCTGTTTTTTTTTTTTTTTTTTTATTTTATTTGTGCTATTTGACTACTCTATGGGTCATCAGCTCGCGAAAAGGTATTGTAGGTTCTTAGAGAAGCGGAAAGTAGTAGGTAGAGCGTAAGTGTTGGAAAGAGTTAGTAACTGTTTCTGCGTTGTTGCATAAGGCGGATGATGAGGAAGACGAGACGTTGAAAGATTGTTGTTGGTTTTGTAGGGCTGGACATGAGAATAGGTGTTGTACTGCTAGGTTATCCACTTGACAGTAGTTGCAAGATGGAGGGAAGAGATTTAGTAGGAGGTGAGAACTGTGGCCAATCCTGAGTCGGCAGAGAATTATTTCTTCATGACGGGAATTTCTGTTTGAGGAGGACCGAGAGGTGGTGAGGTTTTTATAGATCGGAGTTTGGTGGTCGGTAGGAGAGTCCAAAGATGATGCCAGGCATTCAGAATTAGGGAACGGTAATAGTTTTTTTGGCTTGTATATATATACAGTAAAACCTCGATAAGTGATTTTTCAAGGGAAGGCCTGTAAATGTTCATTTAACGAGTTTTTCAGGAAACTTTTCACTTAGAGAGGACGCGAGAAAAAATGGTCACTTAACGAGTCGCTAACTGAAAAAAAAAATTAGCTTCAAACAGCTGATTTTACCCCCTAAAAGTCGTCTATTTTCTCTCACTGTTCGAAGTTTGACTCCACAAGTGAAATGTTTTATCGAAAAACTCTATTGTACAGTAAAGGATAAGGCGGGTGAACTAGGGTACTATAGAGGGGGGTATGGCAATACGCCATTTTAGCAGCAAAAAGAAGGCTCTCAAACACGAACGCGTTCGCGCAGTGTCGCGGAATATTCGGCAGAGCCGGGCAACATCGATCACGTTCGTTTTCTCGCGATGCTGTGCGATACGCATTCGTACGTTAGACACTTCTTTTTGCTGCTAAAATGGCGTATTGCCATACCCCCCTCTATAGTACCCTAGGTGAACCTGTAACAACTTGATTTACTGCGACTAACTGACGAGTGGGCGATCGTGCTTTCTTTACATTTTCGTATCAAACGAACAGTGAATTCATGAATGACTTAACGCTATGGCGGATAAGAAGTTGACGTCTTTATCGATCAGTAATAAGATTAAAGTGCTTGAAGAACTCGAAACAAATTCGAGAAGTGATGTAGGTAAGAAGTTCAAGATTAGCCAATCGACCATAACTCGTATTCTTCGACAGAAAGACGAACTCCTCGCAGGTGATAAAAATTCTTCTCGAAAACGACGCAGAGAAGCAGAACATCCAGAATTGGAGGATTGTCTGGTGAAATGGATGAAGAAAACGCGAGAGGATAATGTTCCCATTTCTGGTCCAATGCTTCAACGTCAAGGTAAGAAGTTTGCCGACATGTTAAAAATTCCTGCAAGTTCGTTCAGCGGTAGTAATGGATGGCTTGGAAAATTCAAGCAGAGGCATGACATAGTTTTTCGACAAATAAGCGGTGAAGGCAAAGCTGTAGATGGAGAAGTATGCCGAGAGTGGAAAGAAACTTTGCGGTCCATTATCGAAGGTCATCAGCCCCGTGATGTGTTCAACGCGGATGAGACGGGACTCTTCTATCAGTGCCTACCGAATAAAACCATGTGCTTCAAGGGAGAAACATGCCAAGGGGGGAAACACAGCAAAGAACGCGTCACGTTATTACTCGGTGCTAATATGGACGGATCTGAGAAGTTACCTCCTCTGATGATAGGAAAATCCCAAAAACCTCGGTGTTTTGCCAAGGTGAAAACGTTTCCCATGGAATATTTGGCGAATAAAAAAGCATGGATGACGTCGAACCTATTTAAACAGTAGCTTTTGAAGCTGGACTCTAAATGAAGTTTCAAAAACGACACGTACTGCTCTTCATTGACAATTGCTCGGCCCACTCACCCCTACCACAGCTGAAGAATGTCAACGTTCAATTTCTTCCACCGAACACGACCAGTCATCTACAACCACTTGACCAGGGCATAATTCGAAATTTCAAGAGTTTCTACATTGAAGTTATCGATCACATTTTGGAAGCCATCGAGCAGTCAACAGATAGGAAAATTAATGTCTTACAGGCAATGAGAATGGCTCGTATGGCATGGAGCAATGTCACGCAGTCTACAATCGCGAACTGTTTTAGGAGGTGCGGATTTTCGTTTGAAACTGAAGCTGTGATGCCTGCCACTGAAGTGACCGAGGAACCACCTAATTGGCGAAAGTTGACAGAACTTCTTCCTGGTGAAACGAACGCTTCGTTGACTTTTCAAGATTTCGTGTGCTTTGATGATGCCGTTCACGTATGCGGTCAAGTCAGTGATGAAGACATTGTAGCTGAAGTCACAGAACCACATGAAAGTGCTGATGAAAGTGAGGGAGGCGAGGATGATGGCTCCCCGCCTGAAAATATTATACGACGAGATGCACAGTCTCTTCTTCTTACTTTACAAAAATTTTTAGAAAGTAAAGAGGGTGTGCCCGATTCATTTTTTTCTACCCTTGTAGATCTCCAGAAATTTGTAAAAAATAGTACTGAACATACGCAATCGAAAATAACGGACTTTTTCGCGAAATATATATATATATGTGTGTGTGTGTGTGTGTGTGTGTGTAGGCCTATGTGTGTAATTTTTTTTTTTTTTTTTTTATTATTATTATTTAGTTAGAATTATTGTAATTATTATTACTGTTAAAGTATATTGGTCCACGGACTGTTGTCGGCACCACCTCAAAAAATGAAACAATTTAAAATAAAATAAAATGAAATAAAAATAAAAATGGTCAAAATTCTGCGGAGTGCAGGGAAGCGACTTTTAGTTTTTTCTTTCATTTTCCGCCATAATACTAAAAATGGTTGTTAACATTACGCACGATTTCGTCAAATACAAAAATCCAAGTAATATATTAAATAAATATTTGGAAGTGATCAATTTACACAACCCTACACCTCTGAGGGCTATCGATCTTTTGTACTAACGACTCTGCAATATTTCTTCAGGTTAAGTAAATTATAATTATCTCATCTCCCTTCATCTTTTATTGTTCAAAGTTACAGCACAACTTGGCAGGGCCTGGTCAAGTCATTCTTTTACCGCAACTTTTGATTTTAGGATTACTCTTGAAAAATAGTTACAAAAATCCGTAGGTAACAAGACCTTCAGGTTACTCTTAAATTTTGCAACAATGACTTCAATATAGTAGGTCTGGCCTAACGTACAGTATACTAGATTTTCTCCTTATTACTTAAGAGTATACTGGGCTATATACTAGGCCTGACATAGATACAATAATACTAGAGACTTTATGTAAGTTACTGTATGTCAGGCTAAGTAGGTCGTCTTACCCCTATACTGAGCTTCTCTATACTAGAACGAACATCAACATCTTAGATTATTTATTCGACGAAAATTATTAATAGAATTAATCAATCTCTTATTCTTCCAATAATAATACCTGGGTATCGTTTAAAAAAATTATTTTTAATGCATGAATAGTTACTACTTATTCCATAATAAGAATTATTATCATTAAAATGATTATTAATTAGTTCTAAATATTTTTAATTGAATTAAACAAATTTTCCTTCTCAAATTATTAGACATTTAAATAATTTTATAAATGAATTTTCAATACTTCAATTGAAATATTAAAATATTCAATTAAATTTTTCTATTGTAATTATTAAATTATTCAATATAATACTCTTGATTCAAATAATTTATTATTATTTTTTTTTATTAATTTTATTTGTGAACCTCTATGGGTGATCAGCTCGCGAAAAAGTATTGTAGGATGTTAGAGAAGAGAAAAGTAGTAGATTGAGCGTTAAATATTATATAATAATTACTTTGTTATTTCCTTTTTCAATATTATTGTTGTAAAATAATATTTTTTGGAACGTGATTCTTTAAATCCTCACAATGTACTGTGGCTATACACACATTTCATAATGAACTGTACAATTTTTGATCTTCACAATTTAAGGAAAAAAAAAAAAAAAAAAAAGAAAAAACCTAAAAACTATCGACGTTTTGACATAGTGTCGAAGCGTCGATAGTTTTCAGTGCTTTTTGTTTTTTTTTTTTTCTTCTTCTTGAATCGTAATAATAAAAGCCATTTTATAATTTTTATTAGTATTTATCACGGAAAAAATATTTATCTTTAATTTTGATGTTGTTTGCTTTTTTGTTTTGCAGAGTCACATTCTTTAAACACAGAAATTCTCGAATTGAGTATTTTGAAAACCAGTTCAAGTTTCTGAGCAGCAACAAATTTAAATGTACATTATTATTAAATATTGTTTCACCCCTAAGAAAATAAATACATAAAAAAAAATAGATGAAATAATTCTGTTGATAAGAAGAGGGAACCCCTTATCTTCATTTCCAAATGCATCAAGTTGAAGGTTACTTCATCTTCAAATCTAGCACCTACAACTTTTTTTGTTTCATTTTCAAATTCATTAAATTTAAGACTACCTCTTGCTTCAGAATAATCACCACAAATTATAGGAAAGTTTTGGTTACATAGATACGCAACGACTCACAAAATACTATCACAGACAATCACAAGTATAATCGAATAAACATTTTGAGAATCACCGAATCCGGTCGCTGTACACTTGATTTATTATCGCAAATCATTACTGGTTTTTTCATGATTGTTTTAATTCTGATACTCTACTTTTTAACCTTCTTCGTAATTTTTTTTTTTTTTTTTTTTTTTTTAATGAGCATTTTAGCTGCACATAAGGGCTATTTGCTCGGCGTAATTTAGATTATAAACTTAAATTTAAGTGACGGTAAGTATATTGTAAGTTTATGTTGAAATTTATTCAATTTTGATGATTTTAAATTTTTGATTTCGTTGTTCCTTTTACGAAGTTTCTTAGTTTAATTATTTCGGACCAAAATTTAATTTTATAGTTTTACTCATTTTTATTTATTTATTTTTACTGTTTTATTAATCTTCATAATTATTTCGCATTATGATTTTATCACTAGGTGACATTGATGTATTTTAACATTTTACCTTCTATTATTCTCTTTAAAGGTATTCATGTTAACAAGGATCTACAATACGTGTTTTCTTTAGTAGAATTTTGACACCAAATAAAGCAAGACGCAAAGCACAAAGTGAGTTTTTTAACTAATTTTAAATATTACCGATATAAAATTCTCCTTAAATATTTCCATATGAACCTGGTTTAGGGTACTTGAAATTCTTCCTGACGGTATTAGCGCTGTCCAAATCAATACCTATGGATAGTAAAGTTTCGTATATATTGAAGTTAATTCCATTTCAATTAATGCGAAATTAGGTATTCTTAGGTATCATGTCTGAATTTATCGCAACCTTGATATCGTTAATTTTACTGGACTGTATTAAATTTACATTGACGTGCGATTTTAGATTAGAAAAAAAAAAAAAAAACAGTCTCATGATGGTCTCCATTACTTCCCCTATTTTCAATTTCGTTGGCAATATTATTTTTAATCTTGCTGCACTCAGCTATACATCGTACTAATCTTTAATCTGTTTCCTCTCTTTGTTGAGAACTAATATAAATATTGCACTCGGAAGCTAGAAATACAATATATTGGATAATAATTATAATAAGTATCTTATATAAGATTATAAAAATAATTTTTTTTTTTTCTTTCTTTTGAAATGAGACTTTTAAAAACGAAATAATGAAATTGAACCACATTAGCTAAATCATAATAATAAGATGAGTAAAATAATAACAAATTTTATCAGAAATAAAAAGATAGTGTAGGCAAATTAGAGCAATATTGTCAAAAAAATATATATACTCGTATATTTCGCTGGAGCAAAAGTTTCTTTGCTGAAAATTGTTCAGGATGTGGACCGGAACAACATACTAAAAATCCCGTGTTTTCCCTCTGGAGCTTCTTTTTTTTATAGGTGTTCAAACCGTCCAAAAATTAGTTTTTCGCCTATATCCCGCGGGAGTGAAATTTTATTGAAAAATGTTTGAAACAAAAGTTGTTCCTCGTTGAATTTCTTACCATATAACGTATTCAACTATACCAATTAGTACCTTTGCAAAGGCCGTTCAAATAAGTTCCAAAATTAGTTTTCCTATATATCTCACAAAATTGAAATTTTATTAAAAAACGTTTCCAACAAAAGTTGTTCCTCGTTAAATTTCCCACCAAATAACGAATTCAACTTCCAGCCTGGGTCAATTAGTGCTCCTGCAAAAGCTGTTCAAAAGGGGCTCGAAATCAGTTTTTCCCAAAATTGAAATTTTATGAAAAAATTTTTCAAATAAAAGTTGTTTCTCATTGAATTTCTTATCAAATAACGTATTCAGCTTTCATCCTAGACCAATTAGTACCTTTGCAAAGGCAGTTCAAAAGAGTTCCAAAATTAGTTTTCCTATATATCTCACAAAATTTAAATTTTATTAAAAAACGTTTCCAACAAAAGTTGTTTCTCGTTAAATTTGCTATAAAATGAGCTACTCATCCTTCAGGAGGTTCTTTTTAATAGGAGTTTAAGCCCCCAAGATTTAGTCTTTTGCTTATATATTGTCTAATTGAAATTTTATTGAAAAATGTTTCAAACAAAAGTTGTTCCTGTACATAATAATTGGTATAGGATGAAAGTTGAATACCTTATTTGGTAGGAAATTCAACGAGAAACAACTTTTGTTTCAAACGCAGTCTTCAATAAAATTTCACTTTCGCGCGATATAGGCGAAAAACCAATTTTTGCGGGGTTTGAACCCCCATAAAAAAAAGAAGGTCTAGGGGAAAAAGCGGTATTTTTAGTATACTGTCCAGGACCATTTTGAACCATTTTCAGCAAAGAAACGTTTGCTCCAGCGAAATGTTTTTTTTTTCTTATTTGCCTACACTGAGACTCGTCGAAGGATAACAAGACTCATCAAAAGCCTTGAGATGAAGTATCACTTCTCGGTAGAGGTAATCCAACTGGTATCAATTGTCGACATATGAGCGCATTGAAATGTTCATCGAACTCGTAGATATACGGCTGTGCGTCTGCTAACTTGAATCTTAATAATGTTTCGTCTTTGGAACCTACAAAGAAATCATGATATCTTTTGAATACTGCTAATGCAAGCTCCCCAAAAAATTCAGTGACTCACCTTCCAAATAATACGCGAGTGTTCGTAAAATAGGCTTATGAGAAACAATTATAACTCGCTTATTTTCTACGATCTGCGGTTTAATAACTGTTTCCCAGTAAGGAATCGTTCTTTGAAGTGCTTGCTCGAGAGATTCTGATGTTGGAAAGTTGACGAATCCATAATTCCCAATGTAGCGTCGGTCACTCGTGATGGCCTGGTATTGAGGATGTGTCTCTGGCATTGGTGGCGGACCGGTTTTGTACGAATGCATCCAGTAGTCTATCTGAAAGTTATAGAAAGAAAAAAAAAGAATCGTCTGAAGTAATTACAACCATATCATTTGCAAGCGTCTACGACGTAATGTATAGTAATGATCTCGTAGAGAAGGGCCATTTATGATCTCTGCTTACAACGCACCTGTTCTTTTGTGAAGTCTTTCCTCATGGTAGTAAGCTTCATACCACTAAGAGATCCGGAGTGACGTATGTTGAGGCGCCAGGATTGGATTTTTTCGATCGAAGATAGGTCCATTTCTTTGAGCACTAGTTCTAGCGTTCGTGACGCCGTCGTTATGAGGGACGAGTGGCCGACGTCAAATTTGTATCCTAGTTTCTTCAAATTAGCTCCTACATGTCTGGCTTGTTTTTCTCCTTCAAAATGGCATTAGACGTGAAAGTTCGTTGAATAACAAAAGTTTAATAATACAATTTCTACTTGTCCTGCGCTGATCTATTTTCAAAACTTTCCTATGACATGTGTGTCCGTGACCTCGATCTTTACCCTCATGACAGAAGAAAGGACGAATAGTAAAACCACGATCGTATTATCGTTTAATGTGTACACGATATGGAATAGTATTTTTGGTGGTTTGTCTTTCACTTTCTTATAGATCCAATAAGTAAGTCTAATTATAATTCAGTCGATGAATCAGAGTCAAGAACAAGGAGATAAAGATGGTGGAATTTTATATGTTATAGTCTATAGGCCTAAGTTAAATTACCTTTGCGAACCCTTGTACGTTTCTATAATAAATACTAGGTAAGTATTTTATTCGTAAAAGTAAATTAATACTCTGATTCTGACGATACATTTAGCTTACCTTCAGCTGTCAAGTCAACGTTGAACCATCCCGAAACCACCCCTAGTTCGTTCGTTTGACTTTCTCCGTGTAGCATCATTATGACTCTGTATTTCGCGCGTTCATGAATGCTTGGAATCAAAGTATAAATACCTATTAAACTTTCTTTCGAGGGAATACATTGTACTACATACGAGAAAATCTGCGAAGATTTACACTTTTTAGTTTGGGTTTTAATTTTTCACGTCAATTTCAAATTATTTTGAAGAAATTTTCGCAATCTTTATAAAGTTTTGGAGACTCTTCGCTATTTTTGTAAACCTACTCCGGCCATCATACCCTCCTGTTTACTAATTAGTTACATTGAAAATTCCGGGATCAAGTCTGCCTATGTTCAAGGCGTTCGAAAGACGTATAATATGTGTAGTTTTCAGAAAATGCGAGAAAGCAAATCCCTCCCTAACCCTTCTGACCACCAAAACGCCATTACAGCATTCACCAACTTCATCCTTGATGTAGCTAACCCGTCCATCCTACTTTCTTCTGGCCTCTTCAAAGCTACACAAGTCCCAGGGTGGTCTAAAGAAATCTCACTGGCTATCAAATTTCGCAAAACAATGCTTCGAATCTATCATTTCTCCAAATCTCAAAATGATTTTATCAAATACAAACAGTCTCGTGCAAAAGCTAGAGCTCTAATTCATTCGGCCAGAAAACACTCTTTGAGCTCATTTGTCGCGAGTATCATAAGCGCGCTTCCACCTCCTAGATGTGGAGAAATATAACGCGATTAGCCGGTAAATGCTCGTTTTACTCTGTCCCCCACCTCAAATCCGAACTAGACTCAACTACTGTTATTTCCGAGCTCTTTGCTTTCCACTTTTCAGCAGTATCTACCGATGCAAACTATCACAACAACTTTCTCAATCTCAAATCCCAAGCGGAAGCTTACCTCTTACTCCTTCACCTTGGACCTGACCCCCTCCCTTACAATCTCCCTATCTCCCCATTCGAACTCAACACTAACAGTCGAAAGAATCTTTAAGAAGCCGCTCCTGGCACTAACAACATTCACGTTTTCATGCTCAAAAACCTCCACTCCTACTCCCTTCATTACCTCCATCCTTCTTCAAGGAAACTGGTCAATGTTCTTCTAATTCTAAAACCTACTAAAAAATCCCTACCTCCCATCGTCTTATCGCCCCATCGGCTCAATTTCCGTTCTTGGCAAACGTTCTCAAAAAATCCTTAACAAAAGATTATTCTAGTTTTTCGAATCCAACGATATCTCATCTCCTTGTCAATACGGCTTCCATAAAGGAGGAAACACTTTACGTGCCATCTGTGACCTGAATCTCCAAATCAAAGAATCATTCCGTAATAACTCTCCACTTTACACGATATTCTTTGATCTTCAGGAAACGATCCCCCGTGTTTCGCCACACTACATTTCAACTAAATTATTTAAAATAGGCGTTCGTGGCAATTTACCCCCCCTTCTTCAGTCCTTCCTCCATGATAGATCTATAAAGTCCGAATCCATAACCAGTACTCCTCCCTCCACCACATTTATAATGGTATCCCCAGGGAGAGGTTTGGAGTGTTCCTCTCTTCCTAATCGCCATAAATGATCTAATAAACCGAACGCCTTTGTGCAGACGACTTCAGTGTCTGCCTCGCTTCCACAAATTCCTAAAGAGCAGCTCGTCTTTTCCAATACACCCTCAATAAGGTCTCCTCTTGGGTCTCAGATCGTGAATTTCAATTTTTCAAGCAAAAAACCGTTCTAGTTATATTCCCTATAAACCACTCACATCTTCCCGCTCCCTCCAACTCATCCCACAGAACTTCCAGATCAGCCACCAATTCTTCACTAGATTTCTCGGGCTTACCTTCGATTCCAAACACTCGTGGACCCCCACATTAAATTTCTAAAAGCAGGAATAAAAGTTTTGACGGAAGTGGCGTGAAGTTTCTTATTAAAAAAAATTTTTGTTGTCTGCGGACAAGAATTTGAACCAATTTCAAATATCTATAGCACACTCGCTTTGGTTGCAGTCGCAACAATAATTCGTTCTCAACTGGACTACGGGTCCCTATCTACAAACAGGCCAATAAATCCTCCCTAAAATACGTAGATACAACTCAATCTACAGCATTACGTTTAGCTCTCGGTGCCTTACGGACTAGCCCCACGCTCAGCCTATTCCCCCTCTAGAATTCCGCTCATTATCGATTACAGCCAATTTCCTCGCCTCTAAAGCCCAGTTTTCCCATCTCTCTACCTACCAACCCTCTCTTCTTCCCCAAAATTTTCTACTCCTCTCATTAGAATCTCATCTTGACCACCATCTCAAATTTTTAGTCCCTTCACCCTATCTTCTCATCCACCCCTCCATGGACATCCTCATCACCTCTCATTCGCCTCGACCCCTCCAACCTACCAAAATCGGACAATGAACTCTACATAAGGAAATTAGATGCCATTGTAGGGCTGCAATGGCAGCTGTCCCGAAAACCTCCTATCATATGGAGCTTAGAGCCTGAAGTTTTAACAGGGAACCTGTTTTATGGGGGGCTATTTGAGAAATCTGCCGTGCGCCGTGCGCCGTCCGCCATCCGCCGTCCAGCGAAAAACTTGGAAAAATTTCGACCCTCGAGCCATATATGATAGGAGAAGGACTTAGAAAAATTTCGACTTTCGAGCTATATATGATAGAAGGGGGACTTAGAAAAATTTCGACTCTCGAGCTATATATGATAGGAGGGGGACTTAGAAGAATTTCGACTCTCGAGCCATATATGATAGAAGGGGGACTTGGAAAAATTTCGACTCTCGAGCTATATATGATAGGAGGGGGACTTAGAAGAATTTCGACTCTCGAGCCATATATGATAGAAGGGGGACTTGGAAAAATTTCGACTCTCGAGCCATATATGATAGGAGGGGGACTTAGAAAAATTTCGACTCTCGAGCCATATATGATAGGAGAAGGACTTAGAAAAATTTCGACTTTCGAGCTATATATGATAGAAGGGGGACTTAGAAAAATTTCGACTCTCGAGGTATATATGATAGGAGGGGGACTTAGAAGAATTTCGACTCTCGAGCCATATATGATAGGAGGGGGACTTAGAAAAATTTGGAGTTGGTCTAGGCCTTCTTTTTACTACCTTTCTCCAAATCTAGGCTTCCTTGAATTTTCAATACCAAATCTCATTCGAATCATAAAACAGGTTCCCTGCGTTCCTCGTTTAACTTCGTTAAGGAAGCCGTCATTTTTCTAAGACCCGAAAATGATGACGTGACAACTTGAACGCGCTGCAATATCAAGGAAACCGTCGTTTTTCCTACTCCCTTTCCTGTCATATCGAGCTCAACAGTGGAAATTTTTCCAAGTCCCCAGTTGAAAGTCGAAATTTAAAATGGACCTACGTGGCAATTTACCCTCCCTTCTCCAGTCCATCCTCCATGTCCGATCCATAACAGTTCAAATTCATAACCACTACTCCTCCCTCCACTACATTCATAATGATGTCCCCAAGGAGAGATTTGGAGTGTTCCTCTCTTCCATATCGCCATAAATGATCTAATAAACTGTGTCCGCTTTCCCCTCACCAGATATCTTTTTGCAGACGACTTCTGTGTCTCCCTCCTTCCACAAATTCTAAAAGAGCAGCTCGTCTTCTCCAACCCACCCTCGATAAGGTCTCCTCTTGGGCCTCGGATCGTGATTTAAAATCATTCTGCCGGAGAAGGGGAGCGATCAGTGATTGAGGGAAAAAGCAAGGCTTCCTTAGTAGCCAGGCCAACTGCGTCGTGTTCCGGTAGACCGACATGGCCAGAGGAAAGCAATTGAAGACAGGGAATATGTTTTAAGGTGTGTAGGAATATGAGAATGCGCTGTACAATAGGATTGGAAGAGTAAGGGTTTTGCATGGCTTGAAGAGAGGAGAGAGAGAGAGAGAGAGAGAGAGAGAGAGAGAGAGAGAGAGAGAGAGAGAGAGAGAGAGAGAGAGAGAGAGAGAGAGAGAGAGAGAGAGAGAGAGAGAGAGAGAGAGAGAGAGAGAGAGAGAGAGAGAGAGAGAGAGGAGGAGGAGGAGGAGGAGGAGGAGGAGGAGGAATTTACAGGGTTGAGGGAAAAGAGTGAGGTGAGTAAGGCAGGTATGGGTAGCAGATAGTTCGTCAGAATATATGCAGGTTGAGTTTTTCAAAAAGAAGTGTGAGATTTCAACGTGATGGAGAAGGTGTAGCCAGTTTTAGGATCCAATTTGGAACCATCAGTAAAGTACAGGTTGTGGGAAGGGAAGTCCCTATCAATTAAGTCTTTAATGTGTCTTACATAAATCGATTTTGATTGGTTGGCGAGGTCGAGGCGAATAGAGGTGATGAGGATGTCCATGGAGAGGTAGATGAGAAGAGGGGAGAAGGGGCTGAAATTCGAGGTGCTGATCAAGATGAGATTCTAATGAGAGGAGTAGAGAGTAAAGAAGTTTGGTAGGTAGGGGGATGGGGAAAATGGGCTGTAGACGGGAGAAAACTGGCTGTAATCGATAGTGAGCGGAATTCTAGAGGGGTAATGCCTGCCTCAGCGCATAGGTTGAGCATGGGGATAGTCCTTAAGACACAGAGAGCTAAACGTAGTGCGGTAGATTGAATTGTATCTAGGGATTTTAGGGAGGATTTATCTGTAGATAGGGGACCCGTAGTCCACTTGAGAAGGAATCAGTGAGTTGTATAGTTGAAGAGGGAGCTTGCGACTGCAACCAGTGCGAGTGGGATAGATGTTCAAGGATATTTAATGAGTTTAGATGTTTGGCTTTTGGAAGTTTGATGTGGAAAGTCCAGGAGTGTTTGGAATCGAAGGTAAGCCCGAGAAACTTAGTGGAGGATTGGAGGCTGATGTGGAAGTTCAGTAGGATGGGTTGGGGGGGGAGGGAGAAGGAAGAGGTGAGTGAATTTTACGGAATACAATTAGGACGGTTTTTTTGCTCGAAAGTTGAAATTCACGATCCGAGGCCCAAGAGGAGATCTTGTGGGTTGGAGAAGACGAGCTGCTCTTTTAGAATTTGTGGAAGCGAGGGAGACACAGAAGTCGTCTGCAAATAGACGTCTGGTGAGGGGAAAGGGGACACAGTTTATTAGATCATTTATGGCGATATGGAAGAGAGGAAAACTCTAAACCTCTCCTTGGGGAACATCATCATGAATGTAGTGGAGGGAGGAGTAGTGGTTATGAATTTGAACTGTTATGGATCTGACATGGAGGAAGTACTGGAGAAGGGAGGGTAAATTGCCACGTAGGCCTATTTTAAATTTCGACTTTCAACTAGGGACTTGGAAAAATTTCCATTGTTGAGCTCCATATGATAGGAGGGGGACTTGGAAAAATTTTCGGGACAGCTGCCATTGCAGCCCTACAATGGCATCTAGTTTCCTTATGTAGAGTACATTGTCCGATTTTGCTAGGTTGTAGGGGTCGAGGCGAATGAGAGGTGATGAGGATATCCATGGAGGGGTGGCTGAGAAGATAGGGTGAAGGGACTAAAAATTTGAGATGGTGGTCAAGATGAGATTCTAATGAGAGGAATAGAAAATTTTGGGGAAGGGGAGAGGGTTGGTAAGTAGAGAGATGGGAAAACTGGGCAGTACTGGCGAGGAAATTGGCTGTAATCGATAATGAACGGAATTCTAGAGGGGGAATAGGCTGAGCGTGGGGCTAGTCCGTAAGGCACCGAGAACTAAACGTAGTGCTGTAGATTGAGTTGTATCTACGGATTTTAGGGAGGATTTATTAGCCTGTCTGTAGACAGGGACTCGTAGCCCAATTGAGAACGAATTATTGAGTTGTATAGTCGAAGGAAGAGCTTGCGACTGCAACCAAAGCGAGTGTGCTATAGATATTTGGGTTTTAGAAATTTAATGTGGGGATCCATGAATGTTTGGAATCGAAGGTAACGCCGAGAAATCTAGTGGAGAATTGGTGGCTGATCTGGAAGTTCTGTTGGATGAGTTGGGGGGGGGGGGGAGCGGGAAGACGTGAGTGGCTTATAGGGAATATAACTAGAACGGGTTTTTTGCTTGAAAAATTGAAATTCACGATCTGAGACCCAAGAGGAGACCTTATTGAGGGTGTATTGGAAAAGACGAGCTGCTCTTTTGGGATTTGTGGAAGCGAGGGAGACACTGAAGTTGTTTGCAAAAAGACTTTTGGTGAGATAAAAGGAGACACAATTTATTAGATCATTTATTGTGATTACGAAGAGAATCCAAACCTCTCCCTATGGGACGCTATTATGAATGTAGTGGAAGGAGGAGTAGTGCTTATGAATTCGAACTATTGTGGATCTGTCAAGGAGGAAGGACTGGAGAGGGGAGGGTAAATTGCCACGAAGGCCTATTTCAAATAATTTATAGTAAATGTAGTATCGCCAATCACGAGGGAACGCTTCCTGAAGATCAAAGAACATCGTGCAAAGTGGAGAGTTATCACGGAATGATTCTGAGGTTCTGGTCGGAGATGGCTTGTTGTTTCTTCCTTTATGGAAGCCGTATTGACGAGGAGATGAGATATCGTTGGATTCGAAAAACCAGAATAATCTTTTGTTGAAGATTTTTCGAGAAAGTTTGCTAAGCACGGTAGTTAAGGCGATGGGGCGATAAGATGAGGGGAGGCATCACTTCATCACGGCACAACCTAGGGTCTTCTCAACTCTGTAACAAACTTCGCTCAATTAATAAATACCCGAGGTCTTCGTCAATCTGTCCCTCACGCCGCGAAGAAATAGTTATACCTCGACTACAAATTGGACACACTTGCCTAACCCACTCCTTTCTTATCCTTGGACTCTCTTCTCCTCCCTCATACCAATACTGCCAAACGGAGAATTTATCTGTCTCTCACTTTTTCACCTGCCCTTCTCTCATAAACATCGGGCACTCATTTTCTGTTTCCTCCCATATCCCGTCTGCTCTTTCCAATAACTCAGAAACCATAACCAACACCTTAAATTTCCTCCGGTCTACCTATTACAACAAATCCATTTAATCCGAACCTTTCTCCTCGAGCTAATGACCCGTTGAGTAGTCGAAGAACTCATTAAAAAAAAAAAAAGAAAAAAGAACATGAAAGTTTTTAATTTCGAACAAGTATAGATGTGTTACTTAGGGTTTGATTGCATTCAACATTAGTAATCTCCGGTCAATAAAATCCGGATTTCCTACTCGTTTTTTAGTCCGCATATTTCAGAAATTAAAACCAGTTGTAAATTTCTGAACTATTTTGTCCGATCACATGTAAAAAGTAATTTTTGGAATCGTTAAATTTTCTTATTAATATTTTTCAAGAATTATGTAAAAAATGGAATACGATATAAAAAATTATTTCCTATAGAAGTGCTTGATTTCTACTTACAACGGTGGTTCGGTTTCAGAGGCTCTGTAAATACGAAAATAGAAATTAATCTTTTAAGTAATTAATATAGGGTATATAGGCGTAGTGTTGTAATGAGGTATATTCAAATAAATTTAAACTTCATCAAAAATACTGAAAATATTGAAGGATTGCCACGATTACAGAATGAAATTTTCTGTAGAAAAATTTTAATGAGTGGCGTATTTACGGGGGTGGTTTTGGGAGACAATCCTTCCAAAGGACCTCCAAAAACCTGTAAGATCATCTATTTTCAACTACCCAATAAGGTTTTTTTTTTTTTTGGGAAATTTTATTCTCGAAAATTTTTGGACTCCTCCCCCCGAGAGAATTTCTAAATACACCTCTCATTGAAAATGGGTTACTCATGAAGAACAATTCATAAAATGAAAAAAACCTGTCTTGCCATAAATTTTGAAACTATTTTTGACGAAGAAAAAAACAATTATTCTTCTATTTCAGTGAAAATAAAATATTGAAAGAAAAGCCTTTGAGTTTTCGTAAGATCCCGAACTGGGATAATCGTAACTGGAACTAATATTTAGGCAAAATACTTTTCACAATATTTACTTCATGATGTCGTCGACTTCTACTGGCGGGCTAAAAATTGAAAAACGAAATTATCAAAAAACTATATCCAATCTAAAATTTAATAGAAATTTTTTCATACTTACTCTCCGTTTATATTCGCAGACAAACTAATGAATACTGTCAACCTGAACAATGTCACGAGTTTTATTTCTAAATTCATATTTATTCCGATGAAAAATGTAAAACAATAAATTTTAATTGCTTGTTTTGAACGTGAAAGAACTAATTATCTAAATTTTGTTTGCAACGAATTAGAAATTGCAAAGAACAATGTATTTGGTCGTCATGCAAATCGAAAAAAAATGTACGAATAGTAATGATTTTAGAATTCTGTTGAAAGTCTTTGAGTATGCAACTCGGTGTTGACGAAAGTATTTAAAGTTTTATGCAAAAACAGCGCGTCATCGAGATTTGCATATGCAAGAAAAAAGAAAAATAAATGTATAGTCAAGTGTGCATCATGAGATGTTCGAGAAATAAGTTCAAATTTTCTATAAAATGGATATCTACGTATTCTAGACTCTGTAGATATAAAATACCGAAGAACAATTGTGCATGAATTTAGGGCATCACACTCATAAAGTATGACAAACAACAGATATTTTTCGTTCAGCAAGCTTTGCTCAGTTGCTGGTGGATTCTATACTTTTCAAAACTTCTATCGCCATCAAGTATGGCAAGAAATATTTTCACCTCATAATTCTCTTCTAATGATCTTCTTTCAGCCGGTTTTGCTTCAACTCACGGAATTTTTTGGATAGATTTTTTATGATACCTTCACTAGTGTGTTTAATAAGTTTCCTGTAATTTCATTGTTTTGTGAGTCGCACGCACTAGCCTAGAGAAAGATTTGGCCTTATTTAAAAAGTGTAGAAATGTAGTCCATATGGTATATCAGTGTGACGAATGGAAAAAAGAAAAAAACAACAGCTGTATAAATTTTAATAGCGCTTGTACCCGAATCCATCGAAAATTGAGATATAAGGTGCGAGTGTTTACGTTCTTCTGACCTCAATAGGTTCAAGAAGAACTATTTCGACAAACGTAATATTCTGGCGTGGCTTTGCCTCATTGATACCTTTCCTCATGTTTGCAAACGTTAACGTCAATGTGCGCCTTATTATTATTACCAACCAGTATATTAGACCTTATTGCCGCTGACATTCGTTGTGAACATTGAATTCTCATAGCCATTTAACTATGAATGCTCTTAAGTTACTTGTCCAGTCACCAGTCGAAATTCCTCACCATTCATACCCATTTCAATACATGTTCGTTTAAATATATCCCACCTTTTGAACTGCTAAATTTCCTGTCTAAGAACTTCCATGGCGATCCGAAGAAGTATTTCTGTTTGCAGATACTACGACTGCAATTTGGAGTTTACAAAATCACTAATATTTTCTTAAGGCCAACGTCATCATGAACCGAACTTATTACTCCTTCAACCAATTAGTATGCCAAAATACTCGCATGTAGACAGGGAATCTACTGTTCTATGGTTTTTTCGTATTTTTCAAAAAAAATTGACGTTCGCCATCAGGCGAAAACCGACCTACCGCAATTTAGTTGGACATTGAGGAAAAATTTTGAACTTCAAACTCGTACATATCTGTGTTAGGAGAAAGACTTGAAAAAATTTCAACCATCACAGAAGTTGAATTGAGAAAATCACGAATATTGAGCTCTGTATGAAAGGAAAGAGATATTCAAACGTCAATATTTAAACCCCAAATTCGTCTTACGGTACAAGTTTCTTGAATTCCTCGTTTGATTTTGTTAAGGAAGCCGTGGCTGTTTTTCTTTTATCACCCCTCCATCATTTGAGGTTGAAGAATTTTTCTTCGAGGTTTGTCAATTTAAGTACATCACGAAGGGTTTTAGTCTTCAACTCAACTTGAGCAGTGACACAACGTCTTCTTACGTAGCTCCCCGTATATCTAATTTTACGTATAATGTGACGTCTTTCTGGGTCCAACTTCGAAACAGGTAAAAATTCGAGTACTGTATGTGTGGGTACGTTTGCAGATAATAAAATTTATTTTGGTAAATAACAGATCATTGTGACGCGATACGTATAACTGTCCAACGTATGTAAATATACGACAAACGGTATTTTTATTCATGTCCATGACGTCACAATCGTGACGAGCGTTGTAGACCTTTGTTCGACGTAAAATAATTATTATGCTTAACGCATATAATGTTACAATATACACGTACACTAGTACACACATATCATATTGCCACTTTTCCATTATAACGTATCTTTAAGTATCCCTACTTTATCCCCACTTAGATTTAACCATATGATTAAGTTGTATATTCCTTATCCTAACTCCCACTCATTTTATCCCTACTTATACGTACTCCCACTAACTCCCCAATTTCCCTCTAGTAGTCTCCTTCCAGTTCTTAGTCCGTTTTATCTATCCATATCCCTACTTCTATTTTACACACGTTACTCTTTATTACATTATATGCACTTATATATAAGACTATGTACCCTTTACTTTAGTTTGCACACGACACTATTTACTCCCCTTAGATTTAAGACAATATTATTGGTTATCCCCATTTAGCTCCTAGTTTCCCCTTTCAATAGCCAACTTTATAAACCCATGTATCTGTATGCTTACGAGCATTCTATTATATTTTCAGCTACTATCTTCTAAATATTCTGATGTTATAGTTTTTGCTTGTCAAGTCTTACTTTTCAATAAAAGCCTAATACTCTTCGTGTCGCGTTTTACATAAAGCCCTTAGGATGTGAGAAGGTCCAACTACACCTTCATCACAATCATAAACCATAAAATTATTTTTCCGTACGCGCGCAACTATTGTAAAGCTCCTTTTTGTGTGGTCTGAAACTTTAATGGATCTTATTTGCCAATGTAATCAAATAAAAAATTCGCAGCTCATATTTTTTTCTTTTTTTTTTTACCAGCTCTTTGACTACTTGACGGGTCATTAGTTCGTGGAGAGATGTTAGGATTAAATGGATTTCTAGTAATAGGTGGATTGGTTGGATATGGTTTCTGAAATCCTGGAAAGAGCAGACGGGGTATGGGAGAAAACCGAAAATGAATGTCTGATGTTTTTGAGAAAAGGGCAGGTGAAAAAGTGAGAGATAAATAAGTTCTCAATTTGGCAGTCTTGCCATGAGAGAGGGGCAGAGAGTCCAAGGATAAGGAGAAGAGTGGGCACGGATTGAAGATGACCAGGGGGTCGGGTATTTTTTAACTGAGCGAACTTTGTCGCAGGGTTCAGAAGACCAGAGGTTGTGCCATGATGAGGTGATTTGTAAACGGTAGAATGATTTTAAGTCATAGACCGGGGACGCGGAGCGATCAGTGATTGAGGGAAGAAGCGAGGGTTTGCTTCGCAGCAAGGTCCACTGCGTCGTGTTCCGATAGATCGATATGACCAGAGATTCAGAGGAAAGCAATTGAAGATAGGGAAGATGTTAAGGTGTGCAGGACTATGAGAATGCGCTGTACGAAAGGATTAGAAGAGTAAGGGTTTTGCATGGCTTGGAGAGAGAGTCAGAGAGTAGGAGGGATTTACAGGTTTGAGGGATAAGAGTGAGGCGAGTAAAGCAGGTATAGATGGCAGATAGTTCGGCAGGATAAATTCAGGTTGAGTTTTTCAAACGAAAGTGTGAGTTTTCACCAGTTTCAGGGTCCAACTTGGAACCATCTCTAAAGCACAGGTTGTGGGAAGGAAAATCCTTATCAATCATGTCTTTAATGTGTTAGTGGGGAACCTGCTATCCCTTTTGTTGGGTGTACTTTCAGGAAATCTCTGTCCGCGAGCGCAAGCGGCCCGAGGTTGAGAGGAGGGGGACTTGAAAAAAATTCGACTCTTGACTAGGGGTTGGGAAAAATTTCCACTGTTGAGCTATACATGACAGGAGGGGGACATGGAAAAACGACGGCTTCCTTGAAATTGCAGCGCGTTCAAGTTGTCACGTCATCATTTTCGGGTCTTAGAAAAACTTCAGGCTCTAAGCTTTTTATGATAGGAGGGCGACTTGAAAAAATTTTCGGGACAACTGCCATTGCAGTCCTACAATGGCATCTAATTTTCTTATATAGAGTAGATTGGCCGATTTTTACCGACTTTTCTAACTAGAAAAGTGAGGTATTACACCCGTAGCAAGGTCAACAGGGGGAGTGGGTAATGAACTTTCTCGACGTTTTAGGGGTCCTAGATCACAACTAGCATAAAAAAAATTTCAGGTTTCCTTATATATATATATATATATATAACTCCTCCGAAACTACCCGATGGATTTTTTTGTAACTTAGCCATATTGTAGTAGTATATCTGAAGATGTGCACCTGCAATTTTTTTGAAAATCGGATGAGTAGTTCTCGAGAAATTTTCAATTTGTTGAGAAATTTTGCAGTATTTCGAGTACCTTTTTGTCCGCGGAACTCCTCCGAAACTACCCGATGGATTTTTTTGTAACTCGGCCATATTGTAGTATTATATTTGAAGATGTGCACCTGCATCTTTTTTGAGGATCGGATGAGTAGTTCTCGAGAAATTTTTACTTTTGTTGAAAAATTTTTCACTATTACGAGTAGCTTCTTACGAATAGCTGCGACGTTAGGAGAAGCGGATTTTCCTATACGTTTACCACTTTCGTTATCAGTACGTGTATTGTGAAGAACCTTTCATCATTCGACAGGTTCATTCTTTGTTCATTCTTTACCAAGGGTTCATTGGATTTTATTTCCGATGAAACCTTTTCGTTCAAATTTAGTACACTTGTATCTCGCTTCCCACAGCCCCTAGAGCGTTGAATTTTGTTTTGTCAAATTTTATTTGTTTTGTTAAATTTATTTTTGAACGGATAGTGGCAATGGCGAGTTGTTCATTTTTCTAGCTATTTTTCATTATTATTAGTCATACTCGATAGTTTTTTTTTTTTATTTATTTATTATTATTATTATTTTACGAGCATTATAAACTGCACGAGGGTTATTTGCTCGGCGTTATAATCTTATTTTAGAACATTACTTGAATTAGGTTAAATTAGGTACGTATTGGTGGAATTGAGTGGCGATCGAACGGAATTTGTTGGTGAATTATATGAAGTTGTAGAATTGAGTGGTGCGTAAATAAGTTAGGCTTGAGTCGATGGTTTCGGAGTTGTTGTTTAGTGCTGCATTGATATTGGAAGATATATTTAGGGAGGTTCGAGTGGGTTGCAGGACGGGGCATGAGAAAAAATGATCAACTGATAAATTTTCTTGGAGACAGTGAGGGCATGATGGAGGAGCGAGATTAGTGAGAAGATAAGTATGAGTAAGACGAGTGTGGCCTATTCGCAGCCGAGCTAAAATGACCTCCTCTTGCCTTGAATTTCGTTGGGATGAGGACCAAAATGTGGGTTCACGTTTTATTTTTCTTAATTTGTTATTCGACTGATTTTAGTGAAAACCTTGAGTTTGAATGATGTAAGTACAATTTTTTAATCTTCATCAAGTGTGCTGATGCGAGACTACCTGGGTGATTTCACTCTTAATTAATAATTGATTTATTTGTCATTTTTTCATGTATGGGCACATAATTAATAGTGGTTCATAGTTGATTTGAGGTGTCAAAAGAGATGGAAAGATTATTTTCAATTTGGACTGGCTTTTTTGAGTGAGATTTGAGATTAGACTAACGAGTGAACCGGGCTTGGATGCTATATATTTTTACCGAATTTTGTAGCTAGAAAAGTGAGGTATTTTGTTAATACGTTTGGAATGGTTGAAGCGTGAGGGAAGGAATGAGGGGTTGACTATTGGGTGATTGGTTGCTTCTTTCGTTTCGACATCGATTTTTTTAGTTTTTCGGGATCTCGTTGTAGCTGGATTCCCAGATGAAGAATTTTGGGGTGGAGTGTGCATAGAAAATGGTGATATGATAGCGTGAAGGCAATTTATGAGTGCACGAGAGGAATAGCAGCTGGAGATAGCTTTAAGAGATGCCAGGAATCGGAAGTGATAAAGAATTGAACCACTCATCCTAATATACAGTATACTAGACTAATAATATGCTAAGAATAAGGTATGGGAAAAAATGATTGTAGCGCTCTTTTTTATTAGAAACAACTGTTATAGCCTCGTAGCAGTTTGGACAGGGGGAGGGGGAGTGGTTTTTCTGGAGACGTTTTGTAGGTTTTAGATGACTCTTAGCCTAAATTATAACAAAATGCAGGTTTCCTTATTGGATTATAGGTATTTTTACTCTGTTATCTGTTGATGTGACATCGTAGTGATAGAATTTATAAACTGAGTTTTATTGTTTATTCTACAAATGTTCGACATGATTGACAGGTCATTGGTATTTAATTTAAAGAGAGGGAGTGACTCTCTCAATGTTTTTTGCATTGTGGGAAGAAAAGTCGTGTACTACTCACGCGACTGCGTGAGTGTTTTGTAGGTTGGCCAGGTCAAGGCGAATGAGAGGTGGTGAGGATGCCCATGGAGGGGTGGATGAGAAGATAGAGAGAAGGGACAGAAATTTGAGATGGTGGTCAAGATGAGATTCTAATCAGCGGAGTAGAGAGTAAAGAAGGTTGGTAGGTAGGGAGATGGGGAAACTGGGCTGTAAACGGGAGAAAACGACGGCTTCCTTTACGAAGTTAATCGAGGAACGCAGGGAACCTTGTTTTATGAATCAAATGGGATTTGGTATTGAAAATTCAAGGAAGCTTAGACCTACTATAAGCCTAGTATAATATAGTTTGAGAGTCTAAATTTTTCTCGAATCTCGAGCTATATATGATAGCTTGAGAGTTGAAATTTTTCCAAGTCCCTCTCCTATCATAATTATATAGCTCGGGAGTCGAAACTTATATAAGTCCCCCTCCTATCATAATTATATAGCTCGGGAGTCGAAATTTTTTCCAAGTCCCTCTCCTGTCATATATAGCTCGAGAGTCGAAATTTTAACAGGGAACCTGTTTTATGGGGGGCTTTTTGAGAAATTTGCCGTGCGCCGAGCGTCGCCCAGGAAAAAACTTGGAAAAATTTCGACTCGCGAGCCAAATATGTTAGGAGAGGGACCTTAGAAACATTTCGACTCCCGAGCTATATAATTATGATAGAAGGGAAACTTGGAAACATTTCGACTCTCAAGCTATACATGATAGGAGGGGGACTTAGAAACATTTCGACTCTCAAGCTATATTATACTATGCTTATAGTGGGTCTAGGCCTTCTTTATACTAGCTTTATCTAGGTCTAGGCTTCCTTGACCCCCCCTCCATGATATATAGCTCGAGAGTCGAAATTTTTACGAGTTTTTTGCTGGATGGCGCACGGCGGACGGGGCACGGCAAACTTCTCAAAAAGCCCCCAATAAAACAGGTTCCCTGTTAAAATTGGCTGTAATCGATAGTGAGCGGAATTCTAGAGGGGTAATGCCTGCCTCAGCGCATAGGTTGAGCGTGGGGCTAGTCTTTAAGGCACCGACAGCTAAACGTAAAGCTGTAGATTGAATTGTATCTAAGGATTTTAGGGAGGATTTATCAGCCTGTCTGTAGTTAGGCGACCCGTAGTTCAGTTGAGAACGAATTAGTGGGTTGCATAGTTGAAGGAGGAGCTTGCGATTTCAACCAGTGCGAGTGTAGTATAGATATTCGAGTTTAGACATTTGGCTTTTAGAAATTTAACGGGGGGAGTCCAGGAGTGTTTGGAATCGAATGTAAGGCCGAGAAATCTAGTGGAGGATTGGAGACTGATCTGGAAGTTCTGTAGGATGAGTTGGGGGAGGGGGAGGGACGGCGTGAGTGGCTTTTACGGACTATAATTAGAACGGATTTTTTGCTAGAGAATTGAAATCAACGATTCGAGGCCCAAGAGGAGACCTTATCGAGGGAGAAAACGAGCTGCTCTTTTAGGATTTGTGGAAGCAATGGAGCCTTTGAAGTCGTCTGCAAGAAGGCGTTTGGTAAAGGGAAAGGGGATACATTTTATTGGATTATTTATGGCGATTAGGAAGAGAGGAACACTCCGAACCTCTCCCTGGGGGATGCTCTTATGAATGTAGTGGTGAGACGAGTAGTGTTTATGAATTTGAACAGTTATGGATCTGTCATGGTGGAAGGACTGGAGAGAAGGGTAAATAGCTACGCAGGCCAGTAGTACATAAAAAGTGTGGATGTGTCACACTTTTTGTACTACTTTTCTTCTCTTTTCACTCTAAATAAACGCTTTTTTCTCAATTCCTGGTACCGTTCCATAAAGAGGGGTATTTTCCATTAACTTTTTGGATTTATCGATTTCTATAATAGACGGTATCTACAGGAAAGATACTACGACCGATGTTTCAGTCCACGGAGGTTCGTTCTGTCCTGTTGCTCATAAGATCGTTGCCTTTAATAGCCTAGTTCACAGACTGACTCGTATTCCTTTGAGTCCGTCTGCCTTCAAGAAAGAATTACTCACAATAAAACACCTGGCCAGAGTGAATGGAGTCAATATCGATGTTGACGTGATGGTTCGGAGGGAAGTTACGGGGAGCAATCTTGATTCCACCACCTCCCTCCCCCGAGACACGATTCTTGATCGCCGTTTGCGTTGGATCAGTCTCCCTTTCTTGGGGAAGTTCTCCCTCCAATTGGGTCGGCCCCTCCGCCCGTTTGGCTTCAGACCCGCGTTTTACAAACCTACCACAGTCAAATGCTTGTTTATGAGGCTGAAGGACCCCATACCCGTTGATGAGAGGAGTGGTGTTTATAAGTTGGAATTTAGGGATTGTGGAGGCTTTTATATTGGTGAGACCAGCCGCCAAATGAAAGTTAGAGTAGCTGAGCACCTGAAGTCTTGGAAGAAGGGATACTTAGGGGAGCCAGCTTTTGCTGATCATCTAATAAACAGCGGCCACAGCTTCCGTGAGGGATCGGAAAAGCTCCTCCATAAGGAGAACTCCTACCGTAAACGGACCCCTCGAGCATATATAGAGATAATGCGTTATCTCAACATCGAAGGCATTACTGTACTTAACTCGTACATTCCGAAGATGGCCTGATTGAACTGGTCTATGATTCACACCGCGATTTCTCGTTCGGCCAATCTTGATACCTTGTTCTTCTCTTCCGTTCGTCAGTTGCTTTCATTTCGGTCCTAAGATGGTTTATTAACCGGAAGCGTTCGTCGTTCTAATTTTCCTGCGGTTTTGTAGTGTTTACTCTAAGGCTGTCACTTGGCCGCAAAATAATCGCGGGCGCCCGTGCCCGCGCCTGCAAAATTTCACCAAAAATCGCGGGGGCGGGCCCACAAGTGACAGCCTTGGTTCACTCTCCCTTCGGAGTATTCTTTCTTTCGCTTAGTATAGAACTTGTTATCAAAGCGGCAGTAGTTCTGGCTCAAGATGTCTTCCATTATGTTGGCGCACTTAGTTTACCAAATACCTATTGCAAAAGTCTCCCAAATTATATTATTTTATGAAAATTGAATGTACTTTCAGTGCGATAAGATTTATTTATTGCGTAAGGAAGTTACAGATCTGATAAACATTCAAGTAGGATTTAAAATTTAATCATATGCGTCTAAGAATAAGCGCGTTTCAATATCAGTCTTGCAAGGTATAGGTATTCTAAATACATAAGTAAATTAAGTAATGACTCTATAGCTACAAAACTTTGTTCAGGACATGATTCAATCATTCAGGCCAATGGAATCGGATAGTCACGCTTATATTCCAAAGTTTTTGCATACAGCTTTGTTAAATTTTCTAATGTTGAAATCAAACTTTGCAAACCAACTAAATAGCTTTCATCCTCTTTCTTCATCCGAGCCAATAGTACCTTATCGAACTTGAACATATTAACTTTAACTGCCGCTCTAAAATTCTTGCAAATACATTCCACATTTTTGTCGTCATTCTCTTTTAATTCTGTTTTTTTGCACGAAGAGTCAGCGAGGCCGTCAGCATCATATGTTATTAGGAGCGAGCTGTCGTAAAAACGAAAAAGTCTTTGCTTCACGAACCAATAGCGGATTTTTCGTAGCTCTTCCAATATGCTATCCACCAATCCACATTGAATTCCGACTTCACCGTTCACAAATTTGTACACCCCTGTTAAAGTAAGACAAATTAGGTGCCTAGTTGACTTGAAAAGAAAAATGCAGTGTACCTTCGTAGTGTTTTATACTCGTAGAACTTACATTGTATTGCTTCTCGTGGCAACATACGATACCCCAATTCTATTCCTTTTTGTACAACAGTCTTGTCTGTCAGATTGTGATATATGAATCCAGAAATCCCAAAACCCAGTTTTTGCTTCGTTGCTACATATCTGAGCTATTGATAAAAATAGTTAGATAGGAGTTCTGATCAAACACTTTTTTTCATGTCACGTCGATGTAAATAATGATTTGAGTGAGACAAAATCCAAAAATCCAAGTGGAGTAAATGTGAAGAAAATGAGTTGATTTCATTGTGTTGGTGTTCGTGAAGTAGGCATTCAGAGATTCAATAAAAAATGTTTTTAAATTATACCACAGGCTTTGACCCTACCTCCCCATCCGAACTCGACTCTACCATTCGAAAGAATCTTGAAAAAACGCTCCTGACTCTGACAACAAACTCTCCACCGCAACTCCCTTCATTACTAATTGAGATTGAATCCTCGAAAGTACGAGCCATTTTATAATTGAGGGTTGTCGTTACCGTACCTATATGCAAAACAACCCTCAATTAATCCCTTCCTTACCTTCTCTCCCTTTTCAACTCCATCCTTCTTCAAGGAAACTGATCATTGATCTTCCAATTCTAAAACCTACAAAAAATCCCTCCCTCCCCTCATTTTATCGCCCTATCGCCTTAAACTCCGTTCTTGGCAAACTCTTTCAAAAAATCCTCAACAAAAGATTATTGTGGTTTCTCGAATCCAACAATATCTCATCTCCTTGTCAATACGGCTTCCGTCAAGTAGAAACACTTTACAAGCCATCTCCGACCTGAACCTCAGAATCATTCCGTGATAACTCTCCACTTTCCACAATGTTCTTTGATCTTCAGGAAGCGTTCCCTTGTGATTGGCAATACTGCATTTCCTCTAAATTATTTGAAATAGGCCTTCGTGGCAATTTACCCTCCCCTCTCCAGTCCTTCCTCCATAACAGATCCACAACAGTTCGAATTCATAACCACGACTCCTCCCTCCACTACATTCATAATAGCGTCCCCCAGGGAGAGGTTTGGATTCTCTTCGTAATCGCCATACATGATCTAATAAACTGTGTCTCCTTTTCTCTCACCAAAAGTCTATTTGCAAACGACTTCAGAGTCTCACTCGCTTCCACAAATCCCAAAAGAGCAGCTCGTCTTCTCCAACCCACCCTCGATAAGGTCTCCTCTTGGGCCTGGGATCGTGAATTTCAATTTTTCACGCAAAAGAACCGTTCTAGTTATATTCCCTATAAACCACTCACGTCTTCCCGCTCCCCCCTCCAAAATCATCCCACCGAACTTCCAGATCAACCTCCAATCCTCCACGAAATTTCTCGTCCTTGCCTTCGATTCCAAAGACTCCTGGACCCCTACATTAAGTTTGTAAAAGCCAAATGTCTAAACTCGAAGAATAACCTCAAATATCTATCCCACACTCGCACTGGTTGCAGTCGCAAGCTCCTCACTAATTCGTTCTCTTCTGGAATACGGGTTCCCTATGTACAGACAGACCAATAAATCCTCCCTAAAATCCTTAGATACAATTCACTTCACAGCACTATGTTTAGCTCTCTATGCCTTACGGACTAGCCCCACGCTCATCCTATGCGCTGAGGCAGGCATTCCCTCTATAGAATTCCGCTCATTACCGATTACAGCCAATTTCCTCACGTCTACAGCCCAGTTTCCCCATCTTCCTACCTATCACCCTCTCTTTTCCCCTAAATTCTCGAATCCTCTTATTAGAATCTCATCTGTCATCCCCTTCTCGCCGTCTTCTCATCTACCTCTCCGTGGACATCCTCATCACCTCTCATTCGCTTCGACCCGGCCAACCTACCAAAATCGTTCAATATACGAGTAATCTCCATAAGACACATTAAAGGCATAATTGATAACGACTTCTGTTCCCACAACCTGTGCGGATCCTAAAACTGGCTACGCCTTCTCCATTAATGGTGACAGACTCAACCTCCATATTTTCTGCCGAACTATCTGCCATCTGTACATCACTCAACCCTGTAAATCCCTCCTCCTCTCCTCCTCTCTCTCCTCTCTCCAAGCCATGCAAAACCCTTACTCTTCCAATCCTATCGTGAAGCTCCTCCTTCAACTGTACAACTCAGTAATTCGTTTTCAAGTGGACTACAGGTCCCCATCTACAGACAAGCTGAGAAACCCTCCCTAAAATCCCTAGATACAATTCAATCTACAGCACGACGTTTAGCTCTCGGTGCCTTAGCGACTAGATAGCCTCACGCTCAGTATGCACTGAGGTAGTCATTCCCCCTCTAGAATTTCGCTCATTATCCATTACAGCCAATTTCCTCGCGTCTACAGCCCAGTCTCTCCCAAAATTCTGTACTCTTCTCATTAGAATCTCATCTTGACCACCACCTCCAATTTCAGCCTCTTCTCGCCATCTTCTCATCCACCTTTCCATGGATATCCTCATCACATTTCATTCACCTCGACCTGGCCAATCTACCGAAATCGGCCAACGTAATCTATATAAGAAACATTAAAGGCATATTTGATAACGACTTCCCTTCCCAAAATCCGTGCTTTACAAATGGTTCCAAATCGGACCCTAAAACTGGCTACGCCTTCTCCATCAATGGTGAAATCTCACACTTCCGTTTCAAAAACTCAACCACTATAATATATTCTTCCGATCTATCTGTCACCCATACCTGCCTTACTCATCTCACTCTTCTCCCTCAACTCTGTAAATTCCTCCTCTTCTCCTCTTTTTCCTCTTTCCGAGCCATGCAAAACCCTTACTTTCCCAACCCTATCGTACAGCGCATTCCTATAGTCCTGCACATTTTTAAATTTCCCCTGTCTTCAATTGCTTTCCTCTGGCTCCCTGGTCATACCGGTCTACCGGAACACGACGTAGTGGACCTGGCTGCTAAGCAAGCCTTACTTCTTCCCTCAATCACTGCTTGCGGTTCTTGCAAATTGCCCTCCAGTTTACTTTTTCGAGTATTGTGGAGCTTTTCTTCGATATATCCGACCGTAAACTTGAGAACGGGATCTATAGGAGAGGGACTTAGAAATAAAAAACGACGGCTTCCTTAACGAGAGGAACGCAGGGAACCTGTTTTATGAGACAAATAGGATTTGGTATTGAAAATTCAAGGAAGCCTAGACCTAGATAAAGCTAGTATAAAGAAGGCCTAGACCGAGTGTAATGTAGTTTGAAAGTCCAAGTTTTTATTGTAAACATCAATTTTTGTAAAAATTCATCAACATCATATTCTTTAAAAGTCGATCCTTCTTTTGTTAACATTTTGTTAATAGCTTTACTATTCTCTAAATCTAACAAAATTGAAGTGTGTGTATCATTAAATTGCATCTTGTACTTTAATTAATAAAAATATATAACTAAGTATTTAAAGAGAAATAAATTTCTAATAAAAACTTAATAAGGAAAAAACATTCCAAGACATAAAAATAGACATAAAACCTTTCAAAACTAATGTAAAAACTTCTCAAAACTGTCATACCAAGACATAAAACCTTCTTAAAACTGACATAAAACCTTCCAAGACATAAGAATTGACATATAGAAAACCGACATGAAACCAGCTTCAAACCTTCCAAGACATAAAAACTAACATACAGAAAACCGACATAAAACCTTCCAAGACATAAAAAATGACATACATAAAACTGATATAAAACCGGTATAAAACCGGTATAAAACCAACAAAAAACTTCCAAGATCTAAAACCTTCTCAAAACTGAAATGAAACCTTCCAAGATATAAAACTGGCATAAAACCTTTCCAAAAACCATCCAGAAAAAATATACATAAAAGTTGTCAAAAACCTTATAGAGATACATTCAAAACCTTACCAAAATACATTCAAAATGAAACCTTACCAGAATATGTTCAAATCAGACTAGAAATCTTCTATAAATATGTCATTCAAAATAGAAATATTTTTTCATATAGGTAAACCTAACTAAATTATAATCAATTCTTCAAATTTTTGATTTCTCTAAGCTTTCAATTGCCTAGTCTCTTAGTTTTTTCTTTGATTTGTGACTATTTGGATACTCTTTTGTCTTCTCAAACATTATTAGAACTTGTCAATATTGAAATGATCAATGTAGACTACTCGCTTGCAAGGAGCAATCACCTTGAAGAGGATTAATTCAGCAAAGTTGTATGCTTATCGTCTTGCGGCTATGGTAAAAAATATTATATTTTTAAATAACTAAATACATTTTTAAAAATGGAGTCAATAACTCTAGATAATGTTAATATTTCTTATGTAAACAAAACATTATTATTGGATAAAAAAAAAAATCAAATTTTTAAAATATAATATTCTAGCATTGGTATTTTTATCTATTATTTATTTTTTTTATATTATAATTTTCGATTTTTCTTGGCGTTCATCATTAATGCTTGTACTCCTTTTTGGTGGATGGCTTGTGGGGTTTTTAATATCAAAGTCTTATTTTTATTATTAATGATTTTATTTAATTCTTCCTCATATAAAATATCATTCTGATCTAATTTTTTCTTCAAAAAAAAGTTTTCTTCTATCTTATCATCTAATTTTTTATTTGATTTTTCCAAAGCTACTGCTAAATTACCACATGTTTCTATTGAATTTTCTGCAAAAGCTACTAATTGATTTGTTTTTACAATAAGAGTCTCACCATATTTTGCTTTAGTTGCTAAATTTAAATTATTATATTCATCTTTTTCCTTAATTATATTGTCCAAAACATTCTCATCATCTTTATATTGATCTAAAATAGGAACTAAATCAAATGATGTTCTTTTTAAATTTGACATTTTATTTAAAGGAAAAAAAATATTATATTATTCCTGCTGTTTTTTGTTTTTCAACTAACCTATCTCCTTCCAGTTTATTTTTAGGTTTTAACATAGTTATTATATTTTCATCTATTTCTTTATCATTTTTTTCATTCATACTTTCTAGGCAACCACCTCTATCTTTCCCATAACATTTTCTATCTTTATTTTTTTTCGATTTTATTGATTCTAATCTTTTGGCTTCATTTTGTCTTATTTCAGTTAATAGTTTTAATTCCTTTTCATTCAATGACCCTTCTCCTTCTAATAATATTCTACTATTTAATTGTTTTATTTGATTTTGGTACTTTTGAATATTATTTGATTTAGGATTTACTTTTCTTATTGTATGGTTTGTCTTTTTTTTAAGAGCGTTTCTCATAGTATTTTCTCCAATTCCTTCTTTTATACAAAATTCCTTCAAGTTTATCTTTTTCTTATTTATATCAGCATTATGTTCTATAAATTTCATTAATAATTGTTCTGTGCGAAAATGCATTATCTTTTTATAATCAGGCAAAGTTTTTTTCCCTAAAGCGTCCATCTTTTTTTCTAAGGAAACCATTTCTTGTAAAAGAGATCTTTTCTTATTTATTTTTCTATCCTTGCCATTTACATTTAATTGATTGAAATTTTTTTCCAATTCAAAATCTTTAGTTGACATACTATGTTCAATTTTGTTCAACCTGCTTTAGCTTTATTTATATAAAAAATATTTGTATTTTCTAAAAATAAAAATTTCTATACACAAAAGCAAAGCTTTATAACGTTATGAAGTACCACAATCATTCACATATAAGTTTCCCAATATTTTTTCAATGTTCTTGAGCATGAATGACGACGCACCGCACCAAACGTGGTTGGATATATCTGATCCTAATACACATTCAAAAATATGTCTTATCCTTCAAATATGTTTAAAATATGACGTACTGTATTGTAGTATACGAGCGCTTGTACTTGTTGCGCCCGTAAGACCAATGAATCTGAGAGAGAACAAGTGTTTGAAAGAGAGGAGAGAAGCTATACTCGCGCGTGTACTCGTTGCGGTCATAAGACTAGTGTATCTGAGAGAGAAGAACATTAGAAAGAGAAACCACTAGAGCTACGCTATACTCCACTATACTCACGCTTGTACTCGTTGCGCCTATAAGACCAATGTATTCTGCGTTTCGGTGCGCTCAGTATTCGAAAGAGATATGAGAAAAAACCCGCTGTATATCTACGGATATGCGCGCTTATACTCGTTGCGCGGTCTACGTATTGAAATTGAATCAAAAACTGGACAGGAATTACGGCAATTTTGCGAGATTTTTTACTAGCGAATTTTGACCTATTTCGTAAATTTCAACCCATTGAAGTGTGAACTCTTTAGGTATTTTTTGTGGCAAAACGAAACCTGAAGCGAGCGCGAGCGCCTGCGCGTGCATGTGTCAGAATTAACTTTTAATTTCACCACAACCAGCTACAACTCAGGTTAAAAACTGTTAGAGGGTTAGACCATGAGATGCATTCCCACTAGGGAATTGACTTGCGGGAAGAGGTAATGACACAACGCTAAAATCGTGTCCGCAGTTTTGAAGTTGTACGTACAAACTTCCGCTAGGTTTGCAGCGAACACTCGGGCTGTTTCCCTGTTCCTTCTACACCCCACCTGCGCCGAGACGTTACCGTTGGTACCCTAGTATTGATGAAATTTCCAAGGATTATAAAAAATCCAAGAATTTACTTAGAAGGGTGATTCTTTCAAAATTTTATAGAGTAGATTAAATGGTATTTTTATGCCAAATATGAAATGCATCGGCTGATTCCTGACCCTGCAATAAATTTTTGAAAGTAGCGGCGTTCCCATAAGACTCTGTACATTACCCATCACTTTCATCACGAGCGCTGCGCTCGGGATGTTCAGAACTACTTCAAAATCACGGACAGCGTTTACCACAGTCAGAATACGTTCGTGTCACTACCTCTTCATCTTATACCGTGGTTATAACCCGACTATGGGAATCTACATAGATTGCTCGAGACAAGAGCTCGAAGTATACGCGATAGCGTGCATGCGAGAGGACAGGACGCTAGACGATCGCGTACGGTACCCGGAGAACGGGCACGGCTGTACATATCTACACGCTCTGACAAAAACTCCGAAATTTGCTACTCTGACGACATCTCAAGGCGTTAGCATTTTTTCTTTTTCAACAAGTCGACTCGACTAAACAAAAAAAAAAAAAAAAAAAAAAAAAAAAAAAAAAAAAAAAAACAAGGGTCGATGTTCGACGTGGTACTCGTATATCTAATATATAAAGCAGAAAGTTTGTCCGTCGTCCTGTCCGTTTATAACTCGAGAACTACTGGGCCGATCGCTTTCAAACTTTCAGGATATATTGTCCTCATCCCAGAGCAGCACATAGACTCATAAAAATAAAAATTTGACGGGGAGGTGCTGAGTAATTTCAAAAAAGGGCGAAAACAATGACTTTTTTCAATATAAAAAAACGTGGTCGTGTAGCTTGCCATGTACGTTAGACCTACGCGCGTTGAGTGGCGCAGTTTCGAGAATTGAATTATTGTGATAACTCGAGTATAACTCATTTTTATGAAAAATTGAAGAGAACAAAAATTGTAGCCCCTGTAATTTCCTTTCGAATGAGCCCGGTTCCAGATTTTTAGGAGGAAATTTTGTGACTACAGTATTCGCTGTACTTCCATACTAAGTAGGTAAGTTATTTTATTCACAGTTTTAAAAACACCTACATAAAGGATTTTACATCCGGTATCTCATACAAGAACCAATGTCTAGACACGGTGCGCACTGCGTATGGGCTAGCGGAAATTACCCTTTTTTTTACCTGTTGTCCATGTGTTTTCTTAGGGACTGGCAAAATGTCAATGGATTTGTCTGTATTCTGCTGCGATGAATACAGGCTTCACGCGTTAAGTCAGCTCTCAAGTGAATTAGTGTGTAAAAAATTTAATTTGGTGATTTTATTTTTGTGCGACTCGGAACTTTGATATATTTTTATAAGTACAGTCGCAGTTTTTGGTGTCTATTTTCTTATTTTTGAACTGAATAGTTGTGAATTTTGCAAAACTCTTTCCACCGTTTCTTTTTTAAAAATTCATCTGAATTCCAAGATACCTACAAAACACACATACCTACAAGATACAGATACCTATAAAACACAGATATCTACTCAACACACAGCTAGCGGTCAGGCGCGCCGGAGGCGCGTCGCCAACCGCTAGTAGGCCTATAATATAAAATCAGCACGAACGGAGGTCCTTCTAAAACCGGTTGTGTTGGAATGTCAAGTTGACGCAAGAACAACTCATAGCTTGAATTTATTCACCAAAGAGTATCGCTACTGCCGTGATGTTAGATGGTGTTTGTTTTTACTATATTGTATATTCAGAATTTTCGTGTACTTAAAGTCTGTTCCAGTTAAGAATAACAATTTGCAACCCGCAGTGCTGTCGTCATGATGTTAATTCTAGTAGTGTATTATGTAATCATTGCATTCTTAATCAATATGAATGTTATCGCTGACCACGCTAGTGTTCCCACGAAAAATGGATTGTTATCGATCATCGTTCGCAACGTATGCAGTCAAAACCCTCCGTGTTTCGTTTCCTGTATCATCAGTTCTGGGGATGTCAAGTTGTATAGATCAGCAATCTTGGATTATGCAGAGAACAGTTATTTTCCTTATGCGAACACTACCAACGGTTTACGTATCACGATCTTTAAACACAATAACAATGTGGATCCTGGGACCATTATCATTACGAAAAAGCTTGAAGATGGGAATCACTGTTTCACCGTGAGTGGAAAATATTCGACTACAAAAATATCAAATTGTTTAAATGGTAACTACCCAAGTGTATACTAGGATATATACATACTAGCGCGAGAAATCGAAAAATTTTATTCTTTTCCATCTGCTTTTTTTCTAAGGAGACCGTCGAAAATAAACAATGACCTTTTAAAAATGACGAACGAGCGAATGTGTCAGAAATAATGCCGAGAAAAAAAATACGTACGCATTACCGCTCAGCCCGGATATGAAAACTGATTAAATACATAATAATTTAAATAAATGATAAACTCTACCACGGAAATACTGACATCGAAATTCCCGACGTCTTATCGTTAGTGTAAGCATATTAATAGAAGATCTAATCGTATGAGTAAACCACACTTTATCTCGGAAAATGAACTTTCGATAGGTACTTATGTACACAGTGTCATAATTATCGCTCATTCTTGTTATTCATCAGTTCACTCTCTGTCAGTTGATCGCAGTGACTGGTTGATCGGAAAAGTTTTGAATAATAATACGCAGCCTTTATTCTCGCTTTTTTAAACTTGAACATAATATTCTTCTGTTACTGTATTACGAAGCGAGAACGATGAGATCGAAATTCGTCACTTTAACTGCTGTTCGAATACTGAATGGCGAACACAGTACCGCTGACGAGGTGGAGTAACCAAGGCGGTCGAATAGCGAGAGCGGTTGGAACGAGAGAAAGGATGTTCTTGTCTAGCGTAGTGTCACCTGTAGGGTGCGCTAAAGCTGACATCTTCATTTATATTTACAGTATTTTCAGCAAAAGTAAAGTAAAATGAAATATTTTTCGTTCTTAATGTGTCTGTGCTCACTTTTAGGAACATTGAACGGGTCATTCCTGTGTCCACTTTCTACGCGGAAATTAACTATAGAGAATCGCGGAAATTAACTATAGAGAATCGTTCACGGCCGGCGGCGTTCATTGTGGTAGTTGAATTTTTCAACACAACTCATACTTCGCAGTTCACCATATTTCCCATGGATGACGTAGAAACCGTATTTCCGGTCGAGCCCCGTGCATTAGATGTTTTATGTATGTATCAGAATTTATTATAACGGAATAGTTTATTATAACCATAGACATACACTATACACTAGATGACGAACTCTTAGTGCTGTTAAAACGGAGAACCGGAGTCGGTTTTATCCGGTTTTTTTGGGCAAAAATCACGCTTCGGATCTTTTTTTGCTGCTCCGGATCAAGATCCGACCGGATTTTTCCCTCAGATCTGGGTCCGGAGTCGGTTTTTATCCGGTTTTTTTGACAAAAAATCACGCTCCGGATCTTTTTTGCTGCTCTGGATTTACTCCGGATCATGAAAAAACCGCTCCGTTAAAAGCACTACGATCTCTCCATAAGACGTGTATAAAAATTAGAGTATAACCTGCGCCTGACGCGTAGGCAACGCACAGGCGTGTATTTTTCGTCGAGTTCGTCATCTAGTGTATAGTGTATGTCTATGATTATAACAGAAGAGTTTTTTCTAACGAGCGAACAAGCGAGCGCGTAACGTAAAGAGTAAAATGGCTAATGAGTTAACAAGCGAGAGCGTAAAGACTAACGCAGGCATTCTCAGTCGACACTTATCGTTATAAGCGGATAAGTGAGTTTTTAAGTAACCTATCGAGGTTACTTATTGGCTAGAAAATCACTTAAGGGAAATTTTGTTGGTAAATGTCGACTGAGAATGCCTGCGTAAAGAGTAAAAGAGTTAACAGAATCATATACCTTTTACAGATGATCGAGTAAAGCGAGCAAGTTTCGTATTATTCAAAAAGGAAGAGAAAAAAAAACCATTCGAAATCCTCCAACAAAATACTACGCTCGGAACATTCGACGTATGTATCTCAATAGCAGGCACTTTCAACGATACAATCATAGATTGTATGCCCTGCGGTCTGAAGGAATTAACACCACCTGTTGTGTAATATTAATAAGCTTTCTACTGTACAAAGCGAAATTGACGTATCTACAAAATAACGATCTGGAGAAAAGACATTCGAAGATCATGGTCTTCTCGAAAAGTTAGAATTTTCTCCTGATCGTTATTTTGTTGGATACGTCAATTTCGCTTTGTACGGCAGCTTTGACTATATATATAATTGTTTACCTTCTTTTTTCTTTTGTCTTATCTTTACAGTTCGTTTTTGATGTTTCGGAAAATAATGCTGTTTTAATACAACGTAAAAATTTATTCGTAAATGTTATGTGTTTTTATTTCATAAATTTAAACTATTTAAAGTAAAAACGCAACACTACTTTAATATGATTTGCAAGAAAATCATTAAATATTCAATGCTTTCGAATAATGTACAGAGTGTCCCATTTATCTTGCAACGAGAAAACCCTAAAATGCGTTTCTGTAAGAAAATTGTTGTTTACATTAACAAAAACTGTTGGAATATGAGTCGTGGAGGGTCTGGCATTGGTACGCCATTTTTCCAACCGTCAATAACACTGAGCGACGTTGTTTTCGTTTTATGGGAACAACTGTGTAACGCATCTTGAAATTACCCAGAATTCGGTTTATTCCCTGGAAACTTCGTCTGAGACAGAGCTCGTGCCGTGGCAGTGCAGAAAAAAAAAAAAAAAAACCGCTTCCCGATAAAACCACACGTTGCTCTGTTCAAAAATCATGTCGTACCATTGTGCGTACCATTGTGCGCATAAGCGAACGTTAATGCATGAAAACCGTCTTCACTCGTCCCCTGCGCTACTTTTTATGATTTTAGAAAGAAATTAACCCCTGCACTTCTTTTTGTGGTTAAAATAGTGAAAAAATTAATTTTTTAGGATTATTGGAAGTGTTGAACAACGATGAAAAATGTGAGAAATTAATCCCTGCGCTTCACTGTGTCTCTTTTAGAATTTTTAAAAATTGGATGAAAAATGAGAGAAATTAGCCCCTGCGCTTTTTTAAGATTTTTAAAATTGAGTGGAAAATGTGAGAAATTAGCCTCAAAATGAGAGAAACAGGTCCCTGTGCTTCTTTTTAGGATTTTTGAAATTCAATGAAAAATGAGGAAAATTAGCCCCTGCGCTTCACTGCGCCAGAACATACATGTCATATCTACTCCCCTCCCCTCTGTCATATATAGCTCGAGAGTCGAAATTTTTTCCAAGTCCCCCTCCTATCATGTATAGCTCGAGAGTCGAAATTTTTCCAAGTCCCCCTCCTATCATATACAGCTCGAGAGTCGAAATTTTCTCAAGTCCCCCTCCTATCATATATAGCTCGAGAGTCGAAATTTTTCCAAATCCCCCACCTATCATGTATACCTCGAGACTCGAAATTTTTCCAAGTACCCCTCCCATCATATATAGCTCGAGAGTCGAAATTTTTCCATATCCCCCTCCCATAATATATAGCACGAGAGTCGACATTTTTTCAAGTCTCCCCCCCCCCCTCTGTCATATATAGCTCGAGAGTCGAAATTTTTTCCAAGTCCCCCTCCTATCATGTATAGCTCGAGAGTCGAAATTTTTCCAAGTCCCCCTCCTATCATATATAGCTCGATAGTCGAAATTTTCCCAAATCCCCCTCCTATCATATATAGCTCGAGAGTCGAAATTTTTCCAAATCCCCCTCCTATCATGTATAGCTCGAGAATCGAAATTTTTCCAAGTACCCCTCCTATCATATATAGCTCGAGAGTCGAAATTTTTCCAGAGTCCCCCCCCCCCCCTCTGTCATATATAGCTCGAGAGTCGAAATTTTTTCCAAGTCCCCCTCCTATCATGTATAGCTCGAGAGTCGAAATTTTTCCAAGTCCCCCTCCTATCATATATAGCTCGAGAGTCGAAATTTTTCCAGAGTCCCCCCCCCCCTCTGTCATATATAGCTCGAGAGTCGACATTTTTTCCACGTCCCCCTCCTATCATGTATAGCTCGAGAGTCGAAATTTTTCCAAGTCCCCCTCCTATCATATATAGCTCGAGAGTCGAAATTTTCCCAAGTCCCCCTCATATCATATATAGCTCGAGAATCGAAATTTTTCCAAATCCCCCTCCTATCATGTATAGCTCGAGAATCGAAATTTTTCCAAGTACCCCTCCTATCATATATAGCTCGAGAGTCGAAATTTTTTCAAGTCCCCCCCCCCCCCCTCCATCATATATAGCTCGAGAGTCGAAATTTTTTCCAAGTCCCCCTCCTATCATGTATAGCTCGAGAGTCGAAATTTTTCCAAGTTTCCCCCCCCCCCCCCTCTATCATATATAGCACGAGAGTCGAAATTTTTTTCAAGTTCCCTTCCTAACATGTATAGCTCGAGAGTCGAAATTTTTCCAAGTCCCCCCCCTCCCCTCTATCATATGTAGCTCGAGAGTCGAAATGTTTTCCAAGTCCCCCTCCTTTCATGTATAGCTCGAGAGTCGAAATTTTTCGAAATCCCCCTCCTATCATATATAGCTCGAGAGTCGAAATTTTTCCAAGTCCCCCTCCTATAGAATTGATCCGGTTCTCAAGTTTATGGTCGGATATATCGAAGAAAAGCTCCACAATACTCGAAAAAGTGAACTGGAGGGCAATTTGCAAGATCTGTGGTTCTTGCAAATTGCCCTCGAGTTTACTTTTTCGAGTATTGTGGACCTTTTCTTCCCTCTCCTATCATATATGGCTCGCGAGTCGAAATTTTTTCAAGCCCCCCTCCTATTATATATAGCTTGAGAGTCGAAATTTTAACAGGGAACCTGTTTTATGGGGGGCTATTTGAGAAATCTGGCGTGCGCCGTCCGCCGTCCGCCGTCCAGCGAAAAACTTGGAAAAAATTTCGACTCTCGAGAATATATGATAGGAGGGGGACTTAGAAAAATTTCGACTCTCGAGCCATATATGATAGGAGAGGGACTTGGAAAAAAATTCGACTCTCGCTCTATAGATGATAGGAGGGGGGACTTAGAAAAAATTCGACTCTCGAGCTATACATGATGGGAGGGAGACTTGGAAAAAATTTCGACTCTCGAGCTATATATGATAGGAGGGACACTTGGAAACATTTAGACTATCAAACTATATTATACTAGGTTTATAGTAGTTGTAGGCCTTTTTTATACTAGCTTTATCTAGGCCTAGGCTTCCTTGAATTTCCAATACCATACCCAATTTTACTCATAAGACAGGTTCCCTGCGTTCCTCGCTTAACTTCGTTAAGGAAGCCGTTGTTTTTCCAAGTCCCCCTCTCCTCTTCGTGACGTCATCTACCTCGCTCGTGGACGAAAAATTCCTGGAAATACCCCCAACAAAAGGGATAGCGGGTTCCCCGCTAAAAATATCCGACCCGCTGGTCCTCTTCAATCCGGCCCTCACTCCGCGAAGTAATAATTGTAACTCGACTACGAACTGGACACCCTCGCCCAACCCACTACTTCCTTATCCTTCGACTCTCTGCCCCTCCCTCACGCTAATACTGCCAAACTGAGAACTTATCTGTCCCTCACTTTTTCACCTGCCCTTCCCTCATAAACATCAGACATTCCTTTTCTGTTTTCTCCCATACCTCATCTGCTCTTACCAATAACTCAGAAACCATAATCAACACCTTAAACTTCCTTCGGTCCACCTATTACTACAAGTTCATTTAATCCGAACATCTCTTCCCGAGCTAATAACTTGTTGAGTAGTCGAAGAGCTCGTAAAAAGAAAAACGAAAAAAAAATTATTGACTTGAAATTTGTTTTTGAGTGTAAAAAAGTCGAGATCAAAAGATATTACCATTCAAATGTAGGTGTCCGCGTTAAATTTGTTCTAGTGCAAAAACGCGAAATGTACAAAATGTTGTAAATCACCTCTATTTTATCTACAATTTGTTTCCAAGACAAACTTTCTACGTCCATTCTGAGCCGAGTGATGGACCAAAATGTCCCAAAAAGTGAAAAATTGCCTAAACTTTCATATTGTACTCGATTTACTAGAGAAATTTAGCGCTGATTCCGACAATACAAAGCTTCAAAATAAGGGAATTCTCGAGAGGCGCTAACTTTGGAAAATTATGGGGGGGGGGGGGGGTAACATTAAAAACCAAATAAAAGGTTAGGACAAAAAAGTTTATTTTCTGGTAATTGAATTCACGAATTGATAAAATTAATTTTTCGGGTTAAATGATGGGGAGGGGGCAAAAAGTGTCATGTCCCCCCCCCCCATCCCCAAAGTCGGCGCCTATGAAACCCTTGTAAATTATTAATCTATAATTCGGCTCAGAAAAGTCATAGAAAGTTTAATCTAGGCTCAAATTGTATGTAGGTAATGTTGAGTTGAAGTTGAGATCTGACGTTTCAGGTTTTTGGGCTAGAACGCAGATGTAGCGCAAACTTCTATTCAACTGGTGACATTTTTTATTTACCTCACCCGGTATATCTATGAGTGCGAATAATATTAACAAAATTTACTTTGTGTGCGATACTTTCCGGACATCCACAAGGTTTACTCGTTAGTCCAAGTCTTATATTTATACTGCTGGCTAGCTTGAAGTCTTTGGCGACATTCTCCAATTTTAGAAATCTGACAACTTCGAGAGAAAACGGTTCGTTTAAAATTGAATTACGTAACGATAAATACCGCCCCTTTAAATCTAAGGTATGATGAAACTTTTACCTTCGTTATTTATTTCTATTTCTTCTATTCCTAAGTACGAAGGAACATATTGTCGTAGGTCTTTTACGAAAGGATCTTGTTTCGTTTCCAAAATATTATAAAAAGAAATTTCATCGCACGCTGGACTAGGAATCAGAAAGCTACCTTCAGAATCTTGCAATAAACCTAGATACGAACATACTCTTGTAAGTTGAAGTTCGATCCTCATGAATAGTTGGTCATGAATCATGAATGGCTTCAAACTTACCGATTTTATTTCCTTTTTCGGTGAATACGGGATCCGTTATTTGGATTTCAACGGATTTTAAATAATCGGGTAGGTTTTTAGTTACGCCTTTTTCTGGTAAAAAATTCTGAAAAACTGCCATCAGCCTCTCTAAAGCGCCGATATAATTTTCATCTTTTGCTCCTTCGATAGTATTGGGTAATGTGTGCGCGAAATCAATTATTCTAACTCGGACATCCAGATTTTCACTATTTGTTAAATTTTGCGCGTCATAAACTATTAACACCGAACAGTTGTAAAAGTGGAAAAGTGTCTGTTTAAGGAACCACAAATATATTTCCTGTAACTGCTCCAAGATTCGGTCTACGAGTCCAGATTTCACGCCAATTTCTCCATTGACAAAGTCATAAATATCTACACAGGTAAATAGGTGTAGGTAGGTAAGAATGCGAATAATTTGTATCCTGAATCAATTTTCTGTATACATCATCTGACGTAACAAAAAATAATTCTATAAAATTAATACAGATAAATTTACATTCAAGACCCTCTTCAACCTTCATTTGGTAATTCACTCCATATTTCACCAATTCTCCGTTCATTAGATCATGATATTGGAATCCTTGTATACAAAACTCGAACGTTTCTCTCATTTCCGTATGACGTGTCTGCAAAAAACATTCAAATTATTGCTAGATAAATTATGAAAAAAGCGCGTGCAAACATATAGTTGTACAAAATTTCGGGGGGAGAGGGGGTTGGATTCTTTTGTTGTTTTAGTCGAATGGTTATGGTGGTTTCAAAAGTCTTTATAACTGCACCACTGTGTATGTTGGTAGGTACCTAGTATACCTGTCATGTAGAAGAATTGAAGGTATTGGTGGAGCATTCGAACTAGAAATTTGGGAAAGAATACTGGAGTAGACCGCGAAGCTGACAAGAAGAAAATACAAATCGTAGAAGAGATACGAGAAGATATATTAAGGTTGGAAATGAGAGAAAGGAATCGTTATAGAAATCGCTAACGTGTTTAAGATCAAAAAAACAAAAAAACGTACATCCGTCACAACTATTGAGTGATAGACCTACTTTCGCGACAGCTATTTTATACTCCGGAAATGTGGGCTCCCAAATTTGTTTTCCCATCTTGAAATCTATTATGCAAGGCATGACCATTCCTTTAGAAATATCTTCCATCCGCATGTAGGGGAGATCTATTATTGAAAACAGGGTTCAGAATCAACCTTTAAACTCTCAACTTTGTAAAGTTAGGTAGTTTCCTTTTCGGAAAATGATACTTTGGTATTTCTTCGAGTTATTACTTTCATTCGTTTCTTCTGTCGTTACATACTGAGTTCCGTAATATTTTGGCACGAACTGTTTCAATTCCAATAATTCAGGCACTGAAGTGTTTTCTAAATTTTCGAAAAAATCCAATTCTCTGGGGTACTTCACCCATTTCAAAAGATATCCTTCCGAGTCTTCCAGTATGCCTGTAAGGAGTAGGTATATCATGAGCCGTTTCAAAATACAATTTTTACGATTAATTTCAAACTTCTGGAGTGAACATGAGCTATCGAAGTTATTTGTAGAAGTATTTTCGATGCTGAATACAATGCTTTTTATTTTTGCTGTCGATCCATATTATACCTCTTAGTATTGTGCGATACTCTTGTTTAATTCCCGCGCTTCGTCGCGACAGGCAAGTGTACTTTCTCGCCCATTAAAATTTTGTAGATACGTTGCGTACGCGTCGCGCAACGAACTTCGGTATCTAACATGAGTGCATTGCATTATAATATGACATCAGATAACATTGAAAAAATGGCAAAAAAAGTATTCTATTCAGCTTCAAAAATACTTCTATCAGTACTATAATTATTGAGAGTTCATCTTCAATCCAGAAGTTTGAAATTTGTTCATACACGTGTGTATTAAGAATATTCTCGCACTTTTGATAGAATTTTAGCTTACCCGGGTGGCCAGCAATTTGATTTTCAAACTGTTTAATGTTGGGAGACGTGCTTTCTTTTTCCTCTGTTTTTTCATTTTCTTTTGTTGCATCTGAAATGTCATTTTGAAAAGGTGTTCAGCATCCAAGAGATGAAAAATTATTATCATCTATTTTTTTTTCTTTCCTTTTCAAAGTTTTGATGCTTTTGTTTAAGGATCACTTAAAGAAATAAGATTATTACGGCACAATTATAGTACTTAATACCCCATTGGAAATTCATCCAGAATTATACCGGGGCTTAAATCGATATTTCAACATTGTCTAGATTGGGTTCTATATCTAGAAAATGTCCGCTCATCAAAGTAAAGGTACCTAGAATATAGCGGTATAGATACAATATACTTAGTTCTATACAGGTAGTCAAAAGCTATATGTATGGCTGGTATTTCTACTTTAATCTTTATCTATATGGATTCGGTATAGTCAAAATCAATATCACTTTTTCACTTTGCTAATATATAATTGTCCTACTTTTTTTTTTTTTTTTTTTATAATATTGTATTTCCATATTTTATTCTTTTCTCGCGCTCTCTTTATTTTTTTCCTCAAACAACTGTTTCTTGAACAGTATCGAAAGGAAATTTATTAAAATTTAATGAATGTAGAAATTTATTGAACAATAATCTAAGTTACATGTTTACAAAAATGAGATGTTTGTGTCGATCATTCTTCTTTGTAGGTAGAAACTGTCATTCAAGATACTCTGATGTGGAAGAGGTGATATATAGGTAACTCATCAGAATCAATCTTGAATGAATAAAACTGAAAATAAAGATTTAATAGGTACTTACATCATTATGTCGACTTGGAACTAGATACAGATAAAGTGAGGAAAGAAGTTGGCTACGCATGATATAAAGAGTGAAAGAATGAATCTTGTAAAACTATATCTAAATGGAACGATGTAAGTTAAATTTATAGTACTGCGTGAAACAAAAAAATTTTTCCACCCAGTAATTCTTCTCAAGAAGTTCCTTTCTAATTTCTGTAACTTGATTTACTAGGCCTATTAATTGTTAATGAACTCATAAATAAGTATTTTAATGATGAATGATAAAAGAGCCAGTGAGTGAATTTTGTGTGGAATAAACATGTAAAATTAGAATGATAGGTACCTACCTGATAGAGCGGATCCATATTTGATGTACACGTCGATGTAAACTTCTACCTAGTTTTCATTATGATAATAATCGACCTCAATAGGTATTGTTTTGTAAATTCAACTGCCTACATATAGAATTTCCAGTAGAAATTAGGTAGTCAAAAACTATTGCGCTTACGCTGACCTCAGTTCCAGATTACAATAAATGAATCGTTGTATAGACCGATTCCCCGTGACGTCAACATATTTTCAATTTTGATTCAATGCTTGTTCTCTGCTGCTGGCTTTGGGGCAGCCATTTTAAAATCCCATATATAGACTGAATTATCGTGACGTCAGTCATTGTAAACTCCCTACCAACAACGCGCGAACACACTTCAAAAACCCTTCAATGTGATCGATTGTATCGTTCTTGGTTCTATCCACGATTATCACTAGTGATGGGCAAAAACCGACTATCGATAGTCCGATAGTCTGATCCTCCGGACACTATCTATTTAGGCCTATATTTTATTCGGTAGTTTTCCTATCGGTAGTATCAATATACTGATAGTATTTCCATTTCATCCATTTAGGGCAGCGGTGCACTAGTGTTCACAAGAAAATCAGTCATACTTTTCCTCTGTCATTTCCAATTTTTATACTCTATACACTATTTTTTCTTATTTCTTAGTCCATTTAAAATTTACATAATATTTTTCTTCTTTCATCGATTTTTCTTACGTCAAGAATAGGAAAAAATAGTTACACATATGACAGAATTTGTTGGAAAAATACATACTACCGGTAGTGACAATAGCGGTGATATTCTATTGATAGTTTTCCAGTTACCAATACTATCGGTAGTATCGATAGTACTACCAATAGTGCTCAACACTAATTATCACATATAACACAGTCCATTTGCCTACTTTGACTCACTATTGCGCACTGTTATCAACACTCCCACTGTGATGTCACTGGGAATTTGGAGTGTGCATATTGTAGGTGCGCTGGCGTCGCCCATGTAAAATTATATCTATATATATGAAAAAGTACTGATAAGGAAAGGGTGATCATATACAATTGGAGTAGGTATACAGTTTTTCAGTTTTTCTTAAATTTCTCAATAAATACTGAATTTAAAGAAAAAATGCAAAGAACAAAGTTTAATGAGCATAAAATTCTCTTTCAGGAAAATATATTTTTAGGAAATTTTGTGAAACTGAAAAATCCTTGTTGTTGTTGTCGCTTGCACAGTCCGATTGGTCTATAGCTCTGACCATATTTTTGGGTCAAATTTCATATGCTTCAATTCAGTGCTTCTATAAATAGGACCAACAACTTGTATACCAACAGCTATCAATCTGTTTGAGAAACTATACTGATGTATCAATGTATATTGTGAACACACTCTTAAATGCTTCAATATTATTACATATTTCTTTGAAATTACTTAGGCCTACTTTTAAAATTCTGGATTAGTGTCTGTTGTCTGGGTACAATTATAGGACATACACGTTTTAACTATTAACTTTACTCATCACAATGGATTGATTCCCAGGTGACGTCAATGAATCAAATACGCAAAGTACGCGCATCGCGAATGAATCGCAAACTAAGAATGTTAGATGCTGCAGCTGTCTCCCCTTGAAGGAATCACGGTATAAGATGAAGAGGTAGTGACACGAACGTATTCTGACTGTGGTAAACGCTGTCCGTGATTTTGAAGTAGTTCTGAACCACGGTATAAGATGAAGAGGTAATGACACAACGCTAAAATCGTGTCCGCAGTTTTGAAGTTGTACGTACAAACTTCCGCTAGGTTTGCAGCGAACACTCGGGCTGTTTCCCTGTTCCTTCTACACCCCACCTGCGCCGAGACGTTACCGTTGGTACCCTAGTATTGATGAAATTTCCAAGGATTATAAAAAATCCAAGAATTTACTTAGAAGGGTGATTCTTTCAAAATTTTATAGAGTAGATTAAATGGTATTTTTATGCCAAATATGAAATGCATCGGCTGATTCCTGATCCTGCAATAAATTTTTGAAAGTAGCGGCGTTCCCATAAGACTCTGTACATTACCCATCACTTTCATCACGAGCGCTGCGCTCGGGATGTTCAGAACTACTTCAAAATCACGGACAGCGTTTACCACAGTCAGAATACGTTCGTGTCACTACCTCTTCATCTTATACCGTGTTCTGAACATCCCGAGCGCAGCGCTCGTGATGAAAGTGATGGGTAATGTACAGAGTCTTATGGGAACGCCGCTACTTTCAAAAATTTATTGCAGGATCAGGAATCAGCCGATGCATTTCATATTTGGCATAAAAATACCATTTAATCTACTCTATAAAATTTTGAAAGAATCACCCTTCTAAGTAAATTCTTGGATTTTTTATAATCCTTGGAAATTTCATCAATACTAGGGTACCAACGGTAACGTCTCGGCGCAGGTGGGGTGTAGAAGGAACAGGGAAACAGCCCGAGTGTTCGCTGCAAACCTAGCGGAAGTTTGTACGTACAACTTCAAAACTGCGGACACGATTTTAGCGTTGTGTCATTACCTCTTCATCTTATACCGTGGAAGGAATCACAAGCATTTGCAAAATTGTCAATATTTCAAAAAGAAACAATATTATGTTCATGATGGATGATCTCAATATACAAAGTGAAAGGTATGTACTTCATGAAACAAGACCACTTGTTTTGAACCTCACATACAGCCATAGTTTTATAGTAAGGAACTAGCCTATATAAGAATAAGATAGTTATGCTCATTATGTGATAAGAAGAGGACCGTCGCCATGTTGATAAAGTCGAAGGAGTAGTAGGTTTTAGGAGAGCCGTGAGGAAAATTTGAATATCAGACATTGAATTTTGGTTAATTAGAAAGATTAGGTATACCGGTATTGATGAAAATAAAAAATTATTAGTGAATTATTTCCTTCATTTTTTGGGGGGTTTCAAATTTTCGTATTTGCTGTTTGATGTTTCAAATTCTCTCAGGATATTAGGTACTCACATTGCTCCTTCTTCAACTTTATCAATTTATGGTCACAATCTATTCTTATGACTTGCGCATAGGTACCTATCTTATAAGTATAGTTCCTTAATTTCGGTACCACTCACTATCTTAGCAAAATTACTGTTGAACGAATGACGCGCGTTGTTAGCGATCCTGGTGAATGCCTGGTCTGAATTAAAATACAAGCAAGGTTGCAAAAAAAAATAACACGTTTGAAACAAAAAATTTGTTTAAAACATTCCCATATCAGAATTTCTCGATTTTGCCTGTTTCAAAGATGTTTTAAACACGTTTTTAAACATCGTTTGTTAAGAACATTACAACCCTGAGGCCTGAATAACGACCGAAAACAAGTGACGAGATTTGCACTGCGGGTATATTGTAGGTGCGCCAGCGTCGACAATTTATATAAGTAGGTATAATTACGAGGATTTTTCAGTTTTTTTCAAAGTACTCAAAAAGGAACAATTTTGAAGAAAAAATACGGAGAATCAAATTGAAAGAGTGTAAAATTTCCTACAAGATGACCTAATTTTCAATTGAATCTGAGTAATTTTTCATTTCCCATGAGATTTACATTGAAGGAATTGTCGACGCTGGCGCGCCTACAATATGCCCAGTCCAAATTGGTTGTAAAATTAAAATCGATTGGCTTTTTGTAGTAAAATTCAGAGTCTAATATTTTTTCCACTAGAGCCGTTCCAGTCAACCCTTCACTTAATATATTCAATCCTGGATCCAATATCAGTTTTTAATATTAAAGTTATTTGCTGTATCAAATCCATGTAAAATAGCTATTTGATATATTTAATCCTTCTTTCTCCACAAACGTGTTTTCATTCTACATTGTGATAGTCGGCACAAAATCAATATTCAACCTATATAGACAAATATCTATAATAGATTTTAGACGATAGGATTTGATATTGAAAATCAGGCAAATGTAGGTTTGGAAACGATAGGTATTGAAAAATAGAGGCGAGAATGTCGATATAGAAAAAACTATGATTTGATATCCCATAATTTTTGATATGTCTCTAGTTTAAAATCCGGTGTAATTCTGGATATCGGGATAAAATCTTGTATAATCGATAGAGATTGAATTTCCAATGGGGTATGTCTATACCTACATTTAAGTTGCAAGAATTCGGGCATCTGGATACCTAAAAGTTTATAATGATCCGACGGTAGGAAAATAGAGAAAAGAGTTTTTCAAAACGGAAAGAAGTAATAGAGTTTCAAATGGAATATGAATAACGAGGAAATTTGTATCTAATTTCTTCGCTAAAAATTGATCCACTCTGTTCTGAGATGTTTGAATATTCATGACTGGATCGTGATACTTATCTCTTAGGACGAATAGCGATGGACGGGTGGACTATTTTGTAGGAAGAGGAGGATCAGTTCAACGGAAGAAAAAAAAAAAGAGGGCGAGTGAGAGTCTGAATTTCATGTGTAAGACTAATTTTATCGCGAATAAATTAATCACAAGAATAACTCACCTTCAAGATGAACAGCTCCAAAGTAAATGAAGATGTGGATAAGGGATGTGGCGATAAGTTTACAAATCTTCATATTGGAAATAAATACAATTCTTTCTGAAAAATGTTTTTCAATTAAAAATTTGAAAAATGAAATCTATAGTAGCCCTTGCTTCGTTTTAGGGACTCTTCCAGATTTATTAACCAGCTATTGAGTCGTGTGTAGAATCACAAAGAGTCAGCCTACTCAGTAGCCCCTCGATCTCCTCAAATTTTGAGCGCTTGGTATAAAAACATGTACATTCAAGTGTATAGGTTGGAGGATTCTATCCTTTTCTTACCTTACCTATTCATTCGCCGATAATCTAATTTACATATTTTTTAGAGCAAATTTTACAAAGGTATTACTTACTGCCTGCTACTTTTCTTTTTCTTCTCTACTTCAGTAAACAACGATTGAGAGAGATCAGAATATATTTCTATACGTTTTGTTGCATGCGTGTTTAAATTTTCCAAGGCATGCGCGAATGTCGAGAGGTATCTACATTATTTAGATTGTCTTCGCTAGGTATTAACTGATGAACACTTAGTTGATACTAGTTATACTGGTCCTGTATATGAATAGAGGAAAATTAACCGTGGCATCATCTAATGAAAGAAATTTTGCAATAACAGAAAAGAAAAATCTGTTTTATTGTTTCGAATTCAAAATACTCGCATTCACTCGAATAATTCTTCCATTGTTAATTTTGTTTCGCGCATCTCAATAAGGGATACCTAGTGGAATAAATTTGCTGCTCAATTCAAAATAGCGATGCGAGTTGCATGGTATGCAGTAAGAAAAACGTAGACATTGACAAAACTGGCTAGTCTAAACACTCAAACTTCGGTGTCATTGAAGAAAGAAAAAAAAAAAAAACATGGACCTTAAATGAAGATGTATCAGACATAAAGTTTCATAATAAGAAGACATACTGGTCACCTTGTGGGAAACTTGCAAGAGTTATCATTTATTAAGATGATATGCGAGACAGAATATCAAAACCATTAATGCTTTATTCATTCATTTTACTTATTTAATGACCGGTTACAAGGCGATAAACCTTCTAGCGATTAAAAAGAAGCAACCTTCAAAAATATATTAATCAAGTAATTATATTCAGTAGGAGTAATAATTTTTCTCGAGGAATTTACTATTGTCAGCGGTCAGTACAGTGTTGATGTTCAGTCAGATTTTTGAGCTTTACTTTCAAAAATCCTAAAAATAAGATAAGGACAAAGTATATTATATAAATGGCTAATGTAATTAATATTACAGTTTCTTTAAAGTGATATAATTATGAAACTGATTTTGCTGGGAATAATCCTATTTTTTGGACAAGGATTTTTTTGTATTCTACTACAGGACTTAATGCCATGGGGATCCATAAGGACTAAATTTACCAAGTTTGAAAAGATAGAGCTTCGATGAGTTGTGAAATCTATATTAATTGAATTGTCGCTTCCCCCGTTGCTAGTTGGTAATCTCGCCATTCTAGTAAATTTATTTTCCTACTCAGTAAAGATTAGACTACATTTTTAACATCATTCGTATCAAACGAGGAGATAGGTATTGTCAAATTTGTCCGGCCCTAAAAATTATAAACCTTGTGCCTTGGAGATCTTGAAGTTATAAAATTATTTATTAAGTGCGAAAAAATAATTTTGAAGCTATAAAATGATGAGAAAGTCCTTTGTAGGGGAATACCAGCCTATGGCAAAACTTCAGCTAATATTTACAATCATGAAAAAAATTCTTGCTCAGCGGGTAAGTACGTAATGATAAGTATAAAAAATTGTGAAAAGTTCAGTAAGCAAATCTTTTGTTTTCTCTACCCCTCCCATCGAAAAATAATATAGGTAAGCAGTAAGTTGGTGCATTGAATAGTCAATTAACAAAATAAATAACTTGGAACCGAGTTATTTTTCATTACCTACGTCGTAACATAATATTTTATCTACATTACCGACCTCGAAGTAAGAAGGAAGATCAGTCGTAAAAAGACTTTTCTCTTTATCAATGTAACTTTAATTTTAATTTTGTCTTCGTAGGTATGAGCCATATTGATAGAATGAGAGTTAGTTAGTACGTAGGCACGTAACGATAAAGAGGAAATAGTCTCAAAATTACAGCATAATTATTATGATGTCGAACTATACAAACAAAATAAAAGGTAATGAAATTTTAAAACCCGATTACGATAGATACGATAGATAGAAAAAAAAAAAAAATCTAATGAAATTTATTTAAGAGGGTAAAAAAACAGGAGGATGTCGAGATGTAAATAAAAATAGATAGATATAAAATAAAATAGAAGTCAGATTAAATTTAGAAAAACAACAGTGGAAAAAATCGACTGTAAGAACTGGGGGTCGAAACTAAATTTACGATTTCCAAATTCGCGGACACCTAATGATGATTCGTTCACCATATCAAAACCGGTCGTGAACCGTAAATTTAGTTTCGACCTCCAGTTCTTACAGTCGAATTTTTCCACTGTTGTTTTTATAAATTTAATCTGACTTTCATTTTATTTTATATCTATTTTTATTTACATTTTGACCTCCTCCTTTTTTTGATGCTCTTAAATTCATTTCATTAGTTCTTTTTTTTTCTATTGTAGTCGGGTCTTAAAATTTCACTACCAAATTTTATTTTGTTTGTAGTTCAACATTACTTATATCGTCCAAAATATAAAATCTTGAACAAACCTTAAATTCAGCAATTTCGGTAAAAATTGGATAGTTTTTGTTTAAAATTATTTTTAGTCCAAAATTGAAAAATAATTAAAAATTATGATAGAAAAATTTCTAGGGTGTTGCATTGATGAGTTTGATCCCCAAAATTCGTGTATTTTGGTGAAAAAAAAAAACACGTAATTTTGGTAGGAAATTGAATAATTCTGGTTGTAGCCTAAACTTGTAAAAACACTAAGAACGCATGTTTTTTTTCTCCTTTTTTTTGCATGTCAAATAATGCCAAAAATGTAACATTGAATTGCTGAAACTTCTCATTTTTAGCGTCGAAAATGCGGGCTCTGATTATAATTTTATTGAAAATATTGTAAATATTATTAAAAAAATATATTTATATTAAATCTTTAAATCCAGGTTTTTGAATAATCATTTCAATTTCTTTTTAAATATGGCGTTATGTTTTGGTCATAAATTTGAACCGCAACAATTATCATCTTTATTTTTATAAAATAATTTCAATTCAATCTACCCCAAAATTGCCTACAACCAATGTTTAGGAAGTTGGCGCCTCCTCTAATCCTTTGAATTAGGTAAATAATTTCATTATGTTTCTATTATAATTGTGTTGTAACCCTGTAACATTCATGTAGAAATTGTGTTACAACTTCAACAGATTTCTGAATACAATACTAAAGTGAAAGCGACATTACATCTTTTTCTTCATTTTTGTTTTTAACTGACATTTGTATTCTGTGGTCACTCTGTAATTCTGACTCAATGATGACAGCAAAATGTTTTGAGAATTATTAAGAATGACAATAGACTAATTCCAATACAATACTTTTAAATTCTGCTGGAATTCTACCCCGACTCTATTATAATAATGTTGTCTGTCTGACATTGACAATGACATGATTCTGTCAGAATTCTGTTATTTTTGAGAGTGACAGAGAATAAAGTAAGTCTCATTTTGACTTATCTGTCAGGTTCCATATCAACTGCAAATCAACTATACTCTGTTCACGTTAAGAAAGGATAGAAGTTCATACCTTGAGAACGGAACCAGGGGTGGTAAGCCGTTCGGAAACGCTAACGGATTGGCTAAAAACTAATGACCTTGAGTAGAAAAGCTAACGGAAAGTCTAACAGCTAACTGCGTGCAAAAAGCTAGCTAACGGCTAAAAACTAAAAGCTAACAAAAAATCAGAAATTTTTGATTTCTGGTATAAATTCTTGAAAATAGGCTTATCATCTGAACATTTTCAAGCGTTTTTTCGCGTAGAACGCAAATCTGCTTTTAGAATTGCGCTCTCTCTCCTGAAGCGAGAAGAACGTCATTAATTGAAGTTATTTCCGACTGGATTGCAAGTTTTGAAGTTACAAATTTGTTTTGCAAGTTTGTCTAGAATTATTAATTTTTTTGTTGCGATTATTTGTTTCATAGACTAGACACCGCGTCCAGATTGAAAATGTAAAAAGTAAAAAATCAGCAAACTGCTGCAGTGCTGCAAGCTGAATGAAAGAAATCAGCAAAAAGCAAAACAGCGCACGGCCGCACGCTGTCTACCTAGTGGCTAGTAGTACCACGGTATAAGATGAAGAGGTAATGACACAACGCTAAAATCGTGTCCGCAGTTTTGAAGTTGTACGTACAAACTTCCGCTAGGTTTGCAGCGAACACTCGGGCTGTTTCCCTGTTCCTTCTACACCCCACCTGCGCCGAGACGTTACCGTTGGTACCCTAGTATTGATGAAATTTCCAAGGATTATAAAAAATCCAAGAATTTACTTAGAAGGGTGATTCTTTCAAAATTTTATAGAGTAGATTAAATGGTATTTTTATGCCAAATATGAAATGCATCGGCTGATTCCTGATCCTGCAATAAATTTTTGAAAGTAGCGGCGTTCCCATAAGACTCTGTACATTACCCATCACTTTCATCACGAGCGCTGCGCTCGGGATGTTCAGAACTACTTCAAAATCACGGACAGCGTTTACCACAGTCAGAATACGTTCGTGTCACTACCTCTTCATCTTATACCGTGAGTAGTACCTACCACGTCGCCATGACGCCATTAATAATTAGTGTAGGGGAAATGGCATTATTTCCCGAGAGTAAAGAATACCATTTCTCCAAAACGCCTTCTGAGTTGCGCTCGGAATTGACCCTTTGCTTTTAATGCGGTCTCAATTTTTTTCTATTAGCTTTTCATTTTAGCAATTCAACAACAGCTAACGGATAAGCTAATGTTTACATCCTTCTTGAACAGCTAGCTAACAGCTAGCTAATTTTGGTCCAAAATTGCTGGGCTAACGGCTAAAAGCTAAGGCTAACGGATAAGCTTACCACCCCTGAACGGAACAGTAGATTGAAATTACCTTTGGTGCGGCTTCCGTTTTCGAGGTATGAACTTCCATCCTTTCTTAACGTGAACAGAACTTTTAACTACCTAACTATCAATTATTATGTATACACAAAAAATGATAAATAAATCACTCCAGAGACCCCAAACCTTGGTCTCCACCATATAGATTTATAGGTACGTCTGCCGTCTATTCTACTTCTGCCGGACATCCATCTCGTTTTCCAATGTTAACCAAGGGACAAGGGAGTGCTACGGTAAATTCATTTGTGACCTGCGATGAGAAAAGGATGCTCATTGCTATATCTCATTGCCCACTGACAAGAACACCATTTCTCTCTGATTTGATATTCAATCAGAGAGAAATGGTGTTCTTGCGCCAATGGGCATTGGGCAATGAGCATCCATTGATCCATGCATCCTTTTCTTATTGCAGGTAGGGCTCTATATCTTGATGGGTATGTGCAATCGCCATTTTGTGTGCAAAAAGAAATTTCTCTCATAAGAGCCAATTTGGAGTGCAAGCGCGAAAGAGTCGCGCTCTACAATTTCAATGGTGTGGAAAAAAAGAACTTGATCATTTTCCGGAAGTCTTCAGACCAAGATGAAAATGGTCTCATTTGAAAGACAATTTAGAGGCTAATCAAATTTATTCTTTTCAATTTGTTAATTAAGGCCATGCTTTACCTATCTACTAACACATGTAAAACACACTGTAAAAACACGGAACGCTGCAACCTGAAACATTTCATGGGAAAATATTCTGGAATACTGATTACTGCATGAAATTAGCTCCAAATCTCATGGAAGTTTGTAAAGTACTAAAATATGACTTTATAAAGACTGGAAATTATTTCAAGATCGTTAGTTTCGTTCTTTATTTGCCCTAGGATCAAGTGAAAAAATTGATCATTTGCACGTTATCAGTTCCAAGGAGTAATGTTTCCCACGATAGAATCGCAAAAACAGAAATGATTTGGATATCATGAACTAATTTACAGTGTTCTAAAAACGTTAAGTCTACCAAGTTTCATCGACTTTTATGTGGAGTTCAGGTTGTAATTAGTATTCTTTGTCGCCTCTCTTTATTCCCACGGTAGTGTGTGTCTTTGTGTTAGTAGATAGGTAAAGCATGGCCTTAAAGCTTTCGTTCCCAAGATATTTTGAGATTAGTTGACATGTAGTTGAATGGGAAATTGTACATGGTCATGTCTATAAGAGAGTCGACAGTAGCGCGCGATCGCTACCAGCACTCCAAATGTTAAATTTGTGTTTTTCAAAGAAGGATATCTCGAGAACGGCTCGATGGATTTTTTTGAGATGACCCGTGTTGGAAAGGAAATTTTATGGACTACAAACGATCTTTCCTTCGATTTTTCTCTAGAAGCACTTTTTTTCGAGTTATCGATTAATGAATGCGACGTCTTTTGTCGACCAAACACAATGTTGAGTACGTGTACGCTAGAGCCCTATAAATATGAGTGAGGACATGATCCGCCATATTTAGTCACTACCATAGCTCCCTATTCAGATGAGGAATTTGTATAATTTTGTGTGATTAGTGAAGCTATTTTGTATTTCTCAATAGTGTTGAGTCTTGAATTTTGCTTTGGCCCTTAGTCTAGTATGCTCTCTTATTATTTTTATATCATGATAAACTGTTATCAGTCATTAGAATAGGAGACTGTGAAAATAATGGTGACGTAACGACTAAACATGGCAGTCCATGTCCTCACTGATATTTATAGGGTTCTAGTGTGCGCAAGTGCTTTTACAACCGTCGCTTGTTATGTACACGTACTCAATGTTGGTTGAAAAAAAATGCTTTTAGAGAAAAATTGAAGAGAAGATTGTTTGTAGTCCATAAAATTTCCTTTCCAACGCGGGTCATCTCCAAAAAATCCATTGAGTCGTTCTCGAGATATCCTTCTTTGAAAAGCACGAATTTAACATTGGCTCTTATATAGGAGAAATTTCTTTTTGCACACAAAATGGCGGTTGCACTTACCCATCAAGATATAGAGCCCCATCGCAGCAAATCACAGGCATTGACTATATATTACTTTGTAACCCAGACGTACAGTCCTATTGTTATAAACGGTGTCGATTTCTTGGATCACGTTGGAAACGAATAACTGATCGCGCCAGATGTTGAGACGTGGGTACAACAGAGAGGGACCGATGTTCAGCGATGCTTACATTAACCAGACGTACAGTCCTATTGTTATGAACGGTGTCGTTTTGCTGGTAACGACAATGTGAGTGCGCTGCGTGTTAACAGGTAGAGTAAAAGAGAAAAAGCATCGCTGAACATCGTTCCCTCTCTGTTATACCCACGTCTTAACATCTGGCGCGATCTGTTGTAATCCAAGAAATCGACACCATTTATAACAATAGGACTGTACGTCTGGGTTACGAAGTAATATAGTCAATGGTCTGGTTAATGTATAGTCAATGTCGCAGGTCACATTTTACAACTAAAATGGTTGTCCATCTTACCCGCTCTCGAGCTCCTTACAGAAATGCGTCAATGTTCATCACGAGTCGGTATTTCACGCCACATTGGGAGGGAAGTTGATTCCGCGAGTCTTTGTGAAGTTCTTGCTTTCGCACGCTCGCATTGCGCGGTATTGCGTCTTGTATTCATGCTTTGGACTGTGGGTCCTTGGGTCTGTATGGACTCTGAATTTATTTTCTAAAATGTTTTACTTGCAAAAAGACGAAGTACAAGAATATTTTTGGACTTGAAAATTTTTTTCAAGATATTTTACTCTAAAAAACGACCGACGTACCAAAATATGTTTGGAGTTCGAAAATCAAAAATTCTTTGAGATATCCTACTTGAAAAAACGACCAAGTCCGAGAATATTATTGCACTGATAATATTTTCATGGATGATTTACTCAAAAAAACAACAAAGACCGAGATTAATACTGGACTTGAAATATATTTTGAGGTATTTAACTCGAGAAAACGACAACGTACAAGAATATTTTTGGACTTGGAAAATTTTTTTGGTATTTTACTTGAAGGAAACATCAAAGTCCGAGAATATTATTGGACTTGAATTATTTTTTGAAGTATTTTACTTAAAAAAAGGACAAAGTACTAGAATATTATCAGACTTGGAATATTTTCCTGAATGATTTACTCAAAAAAACGACCGAGTCCGAGATTAATACTGGACTTGGAATATTTTTCGAGATATTTTACTCGAGGAAACAACAGAGTAAAATATTTTTTTTGGACTTGGGATATTTTCCTGGATGATTCACTCAAAAAAACAACTGAGTTTGAGAATAATTTTGTACTTGGAATATTTTTTGAAATATTTTACTCCAAAAGCAACCCAAGAACAAGAAAATTTTGGACTTGGAAAACTGTTTTGAGATGTTTTACTTGAAAAAACAATTAGTTATATCTCAGAAAATATTGTAAGTCAAAAAATGATCCAAAACTTTATTTTTTTTGAGAGATCACGAGAAATATTCCAAGCCCAAAAATATATTCTGGTACTTTCTTGTTTTTGTCATTTTCTCGCGTAAAATATCTCGAAGAATATTCCGAGTCTAATATCATTCTTGGACTTCGTCACTTTTCAAGTAGAACATCCTGGAAAATATTTTCATACTTTGTTGTTTTTCTAAGTCATATACCTTGAAACTAAAAAAATTTTCCAAGTCCAAAAATATTCATGTACTTCGTCATCGGTTTCTCGAGTCAAATACCTCAAAAAATATTCCAAGTCCAGTATTAATCTCGGACTCCGTCGTTTTTTTGAGTAAATCATCCAGAAAAATATCATGTCCAATAATATTCTGGTACTTTGTCTTTTTTTCAAGTGAATTACCTTGAAGAATATTCGAAGTCCAATAATATTCTCGGACTTGATCGTTTTTTCATGTAGAATATCTCAAAGAATTTTTGAAGTCCAAACATATTTTGGTACTTCGGTTGAGTAAAATATTTTGAAAAAAATTTTCAAGTCCAAAAATATTCTTGTACTTCGTCTTCTTTTCGAGTAAAACATTTTGGAAAATATTCAATGTCCATACAGGCCCCAGGACCCACAGTCCAAAGCATGAATACAAGACGCAATACCGCGCAATGCGAGCGTGCGAACCAGTGTTCTGCAGCCAGCCGAAAGCCGGAAGCCGTATTCAGCCATATTTTTGGGCGTATCAGCTTCAGCCGATTCAAAGCTTTATAAATTTGCTCTAAGCCGTAAGCTGAATTCAGCTTTTTCATCCGGCTTTTCTTCGGCTGACGATAATTTTTTTAATGGTGTTCAAATTGGTGGTGTTGCGGGTTGCGGGTCGATTCCGGCCAATCAAAGCTAGTGTCGCTTCAAAAACCAAGGAACTAAGGAAGCCAGGCTTGACCGACAGAGCGACATGACAAAAATCCGGAGAAAAGGGTACCTTTGTGATTTTCAGCAGGTCTTTTTCTCCGGATCGTTGTCTTATCTAATATGATAAATTCCTGTTTTCTTTGAGAAGATTTGAATGAATCTATATTCCTATTTTTCTTGAAGTCGGAGATGAATTTCAATAGCATATTCATGTTCTACAGCCCAGAATACCCCAAAAAGGATACCAAACTCGACTATCAGCCAAATAGCAGCTAAAAGCCAGCTTTATTTTAAAAATTTTGCGCAGCCAAAAGCCGAAGCCGTATTTTTCAAGGTCATCAGCCTAAGCTGAAAGCTGAAGCCGTATTATACGGCTGCAGAACACTGGTGCAAACGCAAAAACTTCGAAGACTCGTGGAATCAACTTCCCTCCCAATGTGGCGTGAAATACCGACTCGTATCTTTATCAAGCAATCACGGTATAAGATGAAGAGGTAATGACACAACGCTAAAATCGTGTCCGCAGTTTTGAAGTTGTACGTACAAACTTCCGCTAGGTTTGCAGCGAACACTCGGGCTGTTTCCCTGTTCCTTCTACACCCCACCTGCGCCGAGACGTTACCATTGGTACCCTAGTATTGATGAAATTTCCAAGGATTATAAAAAATCCAAGAATTTACTTAGAAGGGTGATTCTTTCAAAATTTTATAGAGTAGATTAAATGGTATTTTTATGCCAAATATGAAATGCATCGGCTGATTCCTGATCCTGCAATAAATTTTTGAAAGTAGCGGCGTTCCCATAAGACTCTGTACATTACCCATCACTTTCATCACGAGCGCTGCGCTCGGGATGTTCAGAACACGGTTCAGAACTACTTCAAAATCACGGATTCACGGACAGCGTTTACCACAGTCAGAATACGTTCGTGTCACTACCTCTTCATCTTATACCGTGCAAGCAATCAAGCCAGGATGAGCCAGAGAGGCTCGTCTTATCTGAAAAAAGCCGGTAGGGTCACTCACATGTTTCTGCAATATTTTGTTCTTTTCTTGCTGAGTGCAACTCAATAAGATTCATACTTCATTGCTTGTAAATTGTAATTTGTAAATCAATTCTCCCTACGCGAATACAAATGAAGTAGACTTCTTAATTTCGATTTATTTTTCTTTGTGACCGCCTACTACTATACCTCAACAATGATGTCTCAAAGAAATCAACTCATCTTTGTTTTATTATTGAACGTGGTTTCTAGTTTAATTGTTCTTTGTGAAGCTAATAATATAGTTCATCGTGATGACACAATCATTCGTCAATGTAATTACTCTAACTTTCGAACCGTAAGTGGCAATGACCTAGTTTATCATTCATACTCTGATTACGACACCAAGTGCTTCTTACTGGATTACAAAGACGTGTCGGACTCGTTCGTGAATTTCATGCGCATGTATCCACTTATTACTCTCGAAACGATGGGTCAAGCAGTTTCATCTGAAACTTTTGGCGATGCTGGACAAGGTAAATTTGGAGAATTGTATTACAATACCCACAAATTTATAGAATCAGGAATTGGAAGTGATCAGGTTTGAGTAGAAGTTCACAGTGATGTAGCATTTGCCTACGACGTTAATGTGAAAATTGGAATAGCATTCATATTGGATGGTAGTAGTCTGTATTTGAATCCATTTATCGACGGATCCTTGTTAAGTTGGGGAGTGGAACGTTCTGTAAACTTTGGCTTGGGTGTTTCTGATGTGACATTTAATCAAAAACGTTCATTATCGTAAGTTGTCTATGATTGTAATTCCAATATTTAGAGAAAGTTCGTCAAAATAAAAGAGTTTGTTTTTAGCTGACGGGTACTCGATCAATAATTTTTATTTCATCGGCGCAGTTTGAATTTTATTTATTTTACATTGTAAGCCGCTTCCAAGTGTTGACATCTTATTTTATCTCGTATCTATCTTATTGTCATTGTCATATCCGCGTGGACATATTTTCTACTTAACTTCTTAATCCGATTTTGGGGGTAGCCTACAGGTGCATACCTACCGATAATAATTTATTATTGTATAGGTAATTATATAATTTTTTGTTCTCTAATTTGTTAAATCCAACTGATTATACTCCGTATGTTTCCATAAAAATACGTTCTATGAAATGATCCATTTGTGGCCATTTAAATGAATTCGTTATAATAAGCCGTCTCAAATTCTAATTAATAAATTAGTCATATTATTAACTAAATAGAATCGAATTATATGTATGTCACATTTTGAATGTTTCTTTTATTCTTATTTTATTCTGTTTTACTCGAATAATCATGGAAAATAAGTTATTGCAGTAAAAATTGGTGTGAAAGTTGGAATCAGCCAAAAGAAAAAGTATAATTACAGGTACCTATTACGTTGTTTTGAAAAAAATTGAACTTTCATACCGAAAACTGGTTACATTTTCTACGCATCAAGATTGAATGGCGAAAGAGAACCTGAGTAAGAACCGGTGATGAGCTATAATGACTCGATAAAATTAACGTTGATCTGACATTACTATTTATATTGTTTCCAAATCATCAAGATAAAGTCAAAATCGACGTAGCCTGGTTCTTTGTCGAATGAGTTCCACTTAATTGTAACTGTAAATACCGACCAAGGTAGAATGATCAGGATTCGAATTAAATTCGATCTCTCATTTTGTTTCTATCAACTCATCTTTGATGTCCTGATCGAGTTGATTTCTGGTAGACGCGTATCAAACTAGGAATCGATACCGATATTCTAGGTAAGTACATTACGATGATAATCGAAATTGCATCGATTTTAAATGAACAATCCGAAAGGAATTCAGGATCTAGATTGAAAATTAGTCGGCGATTAATCACTTTTTTCGAAATTGAACGCATTATTGTGATTTATTTAGAGTCGAACTGCGCATCTCCGGAGCACTAGAAATCGACGTAGTATTTGATTTTAGGTGCCCATGACAAAACAGATGCCGGTATAACTCTTCTATTTTTTCGAGAAAAGTTGATACCGGTATGCGTTTTTTTCAACCTATCACAATGAAAGCGATCGCGAATAAATAGAAATAATCAAATTAACGAAATTTATCTTCATTTATTCTTTTTATTCGTTAAAATGAGTCGTAAGAAAATGGATAATCGATTTGTTCAACGAACACAAACTTGACTACTTAATTATTACAGGTAGATACCTACTGTACAATTTAGTGATATCAAGGATCAAAATATGCCGGTAGGTATCTTTCCCATAAATTCATTTCAGAAAATTTAATCTCTCGATGATATCAATTTTTAAGCGTTTCTAATTTAGTGACATACACGTAGGTAGATAAGTTTCAAAAAATATTTTTCGAATTTTTACGTCAAGTTATATCTATTTTTAGTGAGTTTCGAGAATTCCTCCTTCAAATCATCCAATACTACATCGAACTTTTCCGTCGTACTCGGCTTCTCTTCTTTGGATTTGCTCCACCAAAATTTAGTTTCACAAACATAGTTTATCTTATGGAATCGCTGTTTCATCTCATCGAGCTCGTTCAACGCTTTTTTCAACGTCTCTTCTTGTAATGGTTTAAAGCCCAAATCATACTTCAGTTCTATATTGACACAAAAAATAGACGTATTATCATTTACTGAATAATTATTTCCTATAGTTAAGGTGATAGAAAAACGACGGCTTCCTTAACAATATTAAACGAGGAACGCAGGGAACCTCTTCTGTGGGTTGAAAAATAATCTATGATTTGACCCGCATTAGGATCAATCGGCTTAGCCCCTTCAATGAGCCAGATATGCATTGCTTTAAATACCATAAATCCTCCTTCTATCATATAGGTATTAGGGGGCGCGAGCCGAAATTTTTTCAAGTGCCCAGTTTATAAGATAAATTCACTCCAGTGCAAAACCGTGAAACGTTAGATGTATACTTTAAATCTACGAAAGTATATCTATTTTATCTTCAATTTGCGTCCCTACTTAACTATCGGAGTTACGGACGAAAATGTGTCAAAAATTGACCAATTTGCCAAAATTATCAAAAATTAAAAATTGTTTAAACCAATGGTTTTCAACCTTTTTGAGGTGGCGGCACATTTCAGATGACAAAAATTTTTGCGGCACACCAATTAAAAATATACAGGTATTCAAACATTTTTGAGATGTATGACAAATATGTCTACAAGAACTAAATATTAAAAATCTCCTAATGCGAGGTTTGCGCTTGTGATTTTTCACATGTATTTCGTCAATATGGGGCTGATTTTCGACAAACAAACGCGCATTTCTTGTTTGACAGATAGAAGGCGCTCCCACCTCTTACTTTTCATAAGAGCAAGAGCTAGGAGGCGGTAAAAATAAGTAATATGGTAAACATTTTTTACATAATGCCTGATATTCTCGCGAGATATTGATCCAAAATTTATTCACGGATACTTTTTTGAACTTCAATTCCTTTGAAATCTCGCGGCACCCTTCGAAGGGGTTCGCGGCGGCACACCGGTTGGAAACCACTGGTTTAAACTTTCATATTTTACTTGATTTGGAAATGAAATTTGTCGCTGATTTCGAAAAGAATATCTGATTAATCCTAGGAAGTTTGAAAATAGGGGAATTATTGATTTCTTATTTCAGAAATCTGGGGGTGGGGTGGGGGGGAATAAGCCTTGGTCGGAAAATGTTTCAAATGTCCGTCAAAATGTTGTCCCCAATGAGAAAACTCGAAATCCAAAAAATTGGACCCATCCGCTCACCCACATGGGTTGCAGAGTGATTTTTAAACCTAAAATCCAAATGGCTATATCTCAGCCAATGATGATCGCACAGCAATGAAACTTGGGGACATTTTAGTATATGTGAACGTTCATCTATGGTATTTTTTTTTCGAAAAAAAACATTCATATTTTCCCTAGTTTCTAGCTATAACAAAACTTCAAACTCGAATAAAAAAAAAATCGGGCGGGGAGGCACCTGGGGAAAATCATTCATTTGAAGCGCCATACCCTCTACTATAATATACATGAGTACCATAGTCCTCGGTGAGGTGTAACATTCCCAAAAAAATCAATATTTAATGAATTTCTGTGATTTTTCCATAAACAGCGGGGTGAACTATGACTGCTACCGCAATAGACCGCGAGAAATCAATGGTCAATGTTCGAGGTGAAAAATACGCACTCCTCCATGAGATGAAATGGGAATGTTGATAGACCAAAAATATATTTTCAGTATTTCGTTTATCGATTTGGTCAATTCTTATGTAAACACGTCCACTGATTAAGTGGAGTACGTTAGATTGAGAAAAATAGTTGAAAAATTCTCCAGTCGCTGGAACAGTCCAAAAATAGACAGAAGTGAGAAAATCTACTTTTTCACCCTGGAGGACCGTGAGTTTTGGTATTTCATTCATCAAATAGGTCAGTTCTCACGTAAACATGTTCGCCGAGTTCGAAAAAAATGTTCAAAAAATTCTCCAGTCGCTGGAACGCTCTGGAAATGACAAAAATTAGAGAAAATCCACTTTTTCACCGTGGAGGACCGTGAGTTTTGGTATTTCATTCATCAATTCATTCAATTCCTAAGTAAACGTGTTCGCCAAGTTTGAAAAAAAATGGTCAACAAATTCTCCAGCCGCTGTAATGGTCTGGAAAGGACAAATAATTGAGAACATACAATTTTTTACCCTGGAGGACCGTGAGTTTTGGTATTGCGTTCATCAATTAGGTCAATTCTTATGTAAACATGTTCGCTGAGTTTGAAAAAAATAGTCAAAAAATTCTCCAGTTTCTGGGATGCCCTGGAAATAGTAAAAACTCCAGGTAATCCACTTTTCCAACATGGGAAACCGTGTTTTTTTATATTCTGTTTATCAACAAGGTCAATTCTTATGTAAATACATCCGTCGAGTTGGAAAAAATAGTCTATAAATTCTCCGCTGGAACGATCTAGAAATAGTACCAAATCCAGAAAATCAACTTTTTCAACATGGAGAGCCCTGATTTTTGGTATGTTGTTCATCAAAAAGGTCAAATCTTATGTTAATACCTCCGCCGAGTTTAAAAAAAATAGTCCAGAAATTCTTCAGTCGCTGGAATAGTCTGAAAATGAAAAATTGAAAATATCTGCTATTTGAACTTGGAGAATTGTGATTCTTATATTCTATTTATCAATAAGGTCAATTTTTGAGTAAATACATCCCTATTTCGAAAAAAATATTCAATAAATTCTCCAGACGCTCATTGGTATGGTCGATTCTTCTAAGAACACTTACGCCGAGTTTTAAACAAATTGAAAAACAATTCTCCAGTCGTTGGGACGCTCTGAAAATATTAAAAAATCAAAGATACACACCCGCCACAATGATTCATGTGTTACTTTTCCCCCCTCGAGTCGCAGAGGTACAAATTGTGTTACTGACAGCCGTGCACTCGCATGATGTGAAGGAATCCTTTTCCGAGACACAAGAAGACAAACATCTCCTTTGTATTGTCATGCTCATGAATTCCAATATTTGAAGCATTGCATGCCACCTCAACTCGAGAGGAGATTCCTGCATTTCATAGAAGAGCACGGCACCCAGTAACACAGTTTGTACCTCTACGACTTCAGAGGAACAAAAATAAACATTCAACACTTTAAAGTAAAGGAAATGAATCTTAGGGGTGGGTGTGTATCGGTTTTTTACTATTTCCAGAGCGTCCTAGCGACTGGAGAATTTATTGACCATTTTTTTCCAACTTGTAAGACTTATTAACATAAGATTTGACCTAATTGATGAAGAACATACCAAAAATCAGGGCTCTCCATGTTGAAAAAGTGGATTTTCTGAACTTAGTATTTCTAGACCGTTCTGGTAACTGGAGAATTTATTGACTAACTCGGCGGATGTATTTACATAAGAATTGACCTTGTTGATAAACAGAATATGAAAAATCACGGTTTTCCATGTTGGAAAAGTAGATTACCTGGAGTTTTTACTATTTCCAGGGCATCCCAGAAACTGGAGAATTTTTTGACTATTTTTTTCAAACTCAGCGGACATGTTTACATAAGAATTGAACGAATTGTGGAATGAAATACCAAAACTCACGATTCTCCAGGGTGAAAAAGTGGATTTCCCCGAATTATTGTCATTTCCAGACCATTACAGCGGCTGGAGAATTTTTTGACTATTTTTTTCAAACTTGGCGTACATGTTTACTTAAGAATTTACCTAATTGATGAACAAACTACCAAAAATCGCGGTCCTCCAGGGTAAAAAATTAAATGTTCTCGATTATTTGTCCTTTCCAGAAGGTTCTAGCGGCTGGAGAATTTTTTGACTATTTTTTTCGGATTCGGTGGATGTGTTTATATAAGAATTGACCTAATTGATGAACGCAATACCAAAACTCACGGTCCTCCAGGGTAAAAAATTGGATGTTCTCAATTATTTGTCCTTTCCAGACCATTACAGCGGCTGGAGAATTTTTTGACCATCTTTCTCAAACTTGGCGTACATGTTTACTTAGGAATCGAACGAATTGATGAATGAAATACCAAAACTCACGGTCCTCCAGGGTGAAAAAGTGGATTTTCTCACTTCTCTTCTATTTTCAGACTGTTCCAGCGACTGGAGAATTTTTCAACTATTTTTCTCAATCTAACGTACTGCACCTAATCGGTGGACATGTTTACATAAGAATTGACCAAATCGATAAACGAAATACTGAAAATATATTTTTGGTCTATCAACATTCCCATTTCATCTCATGGAGGAGTGCGTATTTTTCACCTCGAACATTGACTATTGATTTCTCGGGGTCTATTGCGGTAGCAGTCATAGTTCACCCCGCTATTCATGGAAACATCACAGAAATTCATTAAATATTGATTTTTTTGGGAATGTTGCACCTCACCGAGGACTATGGTACTCATGTATGTTGTAGTAGAGGGTATGGCGCTTCAAATGAATGATTTTCCCCAGGTGCCTCCCCCCTGATTTTTTTTTTATTCGAGTTTGAAGTTTTGTTATAGCTAGAAACTAGGGAAAATATGAATATTTTTTTTTTTGAAAAAAATACCATGGATGAACGTTCACATATACTAAAATGTCCCCAAGTTTCATCGCTGTGCGATCATTATTGGCTGAGATATAGCCATTGAGATTTTAGGCCTAAAAATCACTCTGGAGCCCATGTGGGTGAGCGGATGGGTCCAATTTTTTGAATTTCGAGTTTTCTCATTGGGGACAACATTTTGACGGACATTTGAAACATTTTCCGACCAGGGCCATTTTCCCCCCTTACCCGCCTAGAGCCTTTGTCGCTGATTTCGAAAAGAATATCTGATTAATCCTAGGAAGTTTGAAAGTAGGGGAATTATCGATTTCTTATTTCAGAAATCTGGGTAAATTTGTCAATTTTTGATATATTCTGGTTGATAACTCCGCTCAAAAAAGTCGTGAAAGATAGAGTAGGGCGCAAATTGAAGATAAAATTGAGATACAAATTTGGTAGATTTGAAATATACATCTAACGTTTCGAGTTTTTACGCTGGAACAGATTTAGTGTAATCTCCCATTTAACTGGTAACATCTTTCTGGGCGAGCGCCGGTATAGCTCTAGAGTCCAAATTTTATCAAGTCCCACTCCTGTCACATATAGTTTGGGAGTGGAAATGTTTCCAAGTTTTTCACCAAACGACGCGCACGGCAAATTTCTCAAAAAAAAAAAACCGTAGTTCCTTGTTAATAGTATGTGTTTTCCGCATTTAGAAAGTTTGTAGTTTACAGAAATAGAAGGTTTTTGAACTTCGGCTTCAACTTGACTACTTTTTCGGGAACTTCAGACAAATTTCACTCTTCAGAATTTTAATCTGTATTACAAAAAAAAAAAATCTATCAACTTAAATCCGAGTGCTTCGAAATACGATTACGTGATTCCAGGAAGAATGTAAAAAAAAGATGGTATCATTAAGTTTGATCTGGAGACAAGAAGAGAGAGCTAATCATCTGGATTCAAGAGGAGTTTCGATGATAAAGCAATTGATGAAATGCTCGAGTTCTGATTGTCGAGAGGAAAAAATTCTGAATGTGAAGAATATTTTCAGCTTGCTTGCAGAGTGAGATCGCAATTTTTCGATTGTGACTTATTGACAACTTTGATCATTCTGTTGCAGTTCACTGCGCGCGCGCTTGTGTGTGTGTGTGTCATCGCTGCTGATAAAATAGGAAGACACATATGCACATTCACACCGTGTAAACAAGTATTGTTGAAAAGCCAGGTTCCTCTTATCGGCAGTCACAGGCCTGGCCGGCTAGGTAGGGAGAGACTATTGAAAGTTATCATTGTTACATTTAAAGTGAAACATTTGGAATGTATCTACGTTCACGCTTAAAATAAACATTGCCCCACCTTCATCTTCAACTGTTATCACAATGGGCAAGGGGCGGACTGGCTATAAGAAAAAAGTTAGGTACCTGTGAGACACCCTCTCGAATCCGTTATGTCACTCCCTCTCTTGAATCATTCAACCAATGAGCAAGAGAGAACAGGTAAAGTTTGCACAGGTTACCTTGCATTCAAGCGAGTCCACATCATCTGTTTACATTGAGCGAAAATACCTTTAGCGTTTTAAGGTACCTATACTGATAACAAAAAGGATAGGAAAAGATCGCAATCTTCCAATTGTAACTTGTTGACCCTTTGACTATTCAAATGTACTGATGATAAGATACAAAGACACATATACATTTTTACATTATGTAAACAAGCATTGTTGAAGTGCCAGGTACCTGTAAGATACCCTCTCCAATCCGTTGAGTCACTCCCTCTTTTGAATCACTCAACCAATGAGCAAGAAAGGACAGGTAAAGTTTGCACACGGCACCTTGCTTTCGCTCAATCCTTTCAACCAGTTTAGTATGTTTAGTGCAGACGTAGAAAGTGGATGTGTTTACTTTTTCCGCTTGGTTTTTTGTTTTGTATGACTTTGCATGACGGGGTTTTTTGAAATTATTTTTTGCATGTTTCTTATGTGTACCGGTATATATTTGTGTTGCTTGAACTAATCATGCTGGGATACTAACACTAATATTCTAATTAAAATATGTATTTTCTTTCAGCCGAAATCATTTTTAGGGCTCATCTTGACAGCCTTTTGAATTTTGATAAAATATTTTTTCATTTTAAATGAAAATTTAAATTGAGACCACCGTCATTTTGTAGCGGCCGTTCCATTCGGTAGTAATACTGGTGGCACGACAACTCCAAATTTCGACAATAGGTGTTGTTCATTTTTGTTTACGGTATTACAGGTGGATTGCAGGAAGTACAATGAGCGCATGGTGCGGATATCTCCGCGTGCGATGATATTGTGCTACCATCAATCCCACCAATAATTCTAATTAGAGAATGTACTTTCTTTCAGTCAAAATTACTTTTAGGGCTTGATTACACCACCCATCATTCCGGAGTAGCCGTTGCATCTGAAATAAGGGTGTGTAAGCCGACGACTCCTGTTTGGACGATCGGTACTGGTCAATGGCGACCTCTTTCCTTTTTGCTCAAATTAATCTGTTTTCTCTTCCAGATCGAAATTAAAATTGAAACCACCGTCATTTTGTAGCGGCCGTTCCATTCTGAAACACGGGTGGCACGACAACTCCAAATTTCGACTAGAGGTGTTGTTTATTTTTGGTTCGCGCTATTACTCTACAAATTATATGATGGTTAGGTCTTACAGGAAGTGCATTGAGCGCATAGTGCGGATTAGCCGCACGCTCGCGCGATGATATTGTACTTTTCGATTTTTCAGTGCACCCACGATCGGATAAGTTGCGGTGGGGCGCAGGATGAGTTAACTCAGTTTACTGTCTCCGCTAATGAAGAGGCAACCATCTGAGGTTGTAACTGAGGCGTTGCAGACGTAAACAGTCTTCGTAATTCGTGGCGGACTGACGTGGGTGCCTGCGCCTTCTCTCATTTTTTTAGATGTAGGTACAGCGCACCACATTCGGATATACCTCGCTGGGATTTTATCTTCGTTAGCCGGGGTTGACCGTTGTGGTAGTGCACAGTCTTCTATGTATAGGGAATTTCTTCTTATTTTTTTCGTCTTTAGAGTAGGACTAGGATCTTTAGTGTCTTGGGACGCATTGGAGCCACCTCCACGTGGTGCGTCCTGGGCAACGGCAACAATTAGTCTGTTGACGGCCAAGGCTCCTTAGAGTAATAGCGCGAATTAAAAAATAATAACATGAAAACTTGAGCAAAAAATAAAGACTTCGATTGGCATGTAATTTTGTGATTCTATTCGGTAGGTCATTGTAGAGTTTTTAGGTTGGTCCTCGAGTTATTTATCCTATTATGAGAAATTGAAACCTTATGCGACTCTATCTCAGGGTGAGATAAGTGAATTAATTACCTGCTGTTGATACGAAAAAAAAAAGTCGAAATAGTGGTAATTTTGAAAGGGGATTCTAATAAGGGACTGAGTCGGAATTTCAATAATTATTTTGAGTAAAAATTGAGATTGCTTGTAAACTTTGGAAGAAGCAGTACTTCAGATTTTCTTAGCTTCGACATTCTCATCTTCTCCAAAGTAAATTAACTAAAATTTCATTGATCCCTTGTTTGAGTTCTTGCAATAAGTGATTTTGTAGTCAATATCTAGCCTAATAATTATTATTTGGTTTTGTCCGATGATTTCTTCCAGCAATTCAAAAATTGTAGTTCAAACAGAAAGAGGTGCTTTGAGTTACTTTAGATTTTTGTAAAATTTTTCGATGGAAACCCTTGCCTCCCGGGGATGAGTAGGAGCTTCGACCTACTTACTTCAGAACTCGAAAAATGTTCGACTTGTTCATATGAAGATTTCGACTTCTTTATGAACATTTTAAACATTTCGTGTTTCATCTGCATTGTCGAGTCAAGTGTATGGCAAGTAATCCGGTGTACCTTTCCACGCCTATCAATCCACATATTCGTACACACACAGCGGTCAGATGGTTCAAGCTTACTCAGATTGGCAGCGTGAAGTCAATGACCTTAGCGTATAACACAATATTTTCTTATCCCTCTATGGTTTAAGGATTTGTAATGAGTTCAATTCTGAGTAGAGCGGCTACCCCACCTGGTGTGTGTTTTATCTATGCACCGAATTACGGAACTTGAAAATTTTTGTATAAGTACGAGAAAATAGGTATCCGAGAGGAAACTCCGCCCAAATTAGGGGTCTTTGAACAAATTTGAAGTTGTCGTCCATCTTGCGACACTTGGAAAATGTTTGACTTTATCAAGTAATTGATCATCATTATTATTCATGATCTTTTAATTTACTAAAAACTCACGGGTTCATTAACGGAGTTAAACAAGAGGTGGCAGGAACCTGTGAATCTGGAAAATATTGACGTACCAGATCTATGAAGTCATCAAATTGTGAAGTTATAGGCCCGGACTTTGGAGCTATGTACTTGGAAAAAATGCGACCTCTAAGCTATTATGATTCAACCATTAAACTCTATATAATAGGAGGAGGATTTAAAATACTCTGGGACAATAATATGAGTCTCATGAAACAATTGTGTATGAAGTATTGCATACCCAGTTACTCGGAAGGGCTATTTTTCGAGCTATAAACACCGACCACCGAACTATATATGATAGGAGGAGGACGCGGAAAAATTTTCAACCTCCGAGCTTTGCCGGCTGGCCGGATAGCGGACGTTCTTTCCGCAAAACTTCCCGATAAAACAGGTTCTCTGTTAAAATCGATCTTTACAATCAAATTATCAGCTCCGACTTAGTTTAGAACTCAACTCCCCCTGTTATCATACATAGCTCGAGAGTGGGAATTTTAACACAAAACCTGTTCTATGGAGGTCTTTTTGAGAAATTTGACGTGCGCCGTCCGACAAAAAACTTGGAAAAATTTCGACACATGAGCTACATATGATAGCAGAGGGACTTGAAAAAATTTTTGCTGGACGGCGGACGACGGACGGCGCACGTCAAATTTCTCAAAAAGCCCCCCATAAAACAGGTTCCCTGTTAAAATATATGACTAGAGGGTCGGAATTTCAACAGGGAACCTGTTTCATGCGGGCCTGTTTAGGAAATTTGCGTGCGCCGTTCAACAAAAAACTTGGAAAAATATTGACTCTCGAGCTACATATTATATATGAGAGGAGGGGGACTTGCAAAAATGTCGACGAGCCATATATGATAGGAAGGGGTCTTTGAAAAATTTCGACTACCGCGCTATATATGATAGGAGAGGGACAACTCTCGAGCTATATATGATGGGGGGGGGGGCTTGGAAAAATTTCGACTCTGTAACTATATAATTAGGAGGGGAAGCCTTGACCTCGATAAAGCTAGTATAAATAAGGCCTAGACCTACTATAAGCCTAGTATAATATAGTTTGAGAGTCTAAATTTTTCTCGAATCTCGAGCTATATATGATAGGGGGGGGACTTGGAAAAATGTTGACTCTCGAGCTATATCATAGAAGAGGGACTTTAAAAAATTCCTATCATATAATGGCTGGAGAGTCGAAAGTTTCCTAATAAGTCCTGGCTTGATAGTTGTAATTTTTTCAAGTCCCCCTCCTATCATATATAGCTCAATAGTCGAAATTTTTATAAGTCCCCTTCTTATTATATATGGCTCCAGATTCGAAATTTTTCCAAGTTTTTTATTAGACGGCGCACGGCGGACGGCAAATTCCCAAAAAGCCTCCCCCCCAAAACAGGTTCCCTGTTAAAATGATCCGGATCAATCGCAGATCATAAAACGCGAGAAAAAATGATCCAACTACGGATCACGGATCGCCAATTTTTGATCCGTGATCTGATCCGTTCCCAGCTCTGACACTAGGGCGGTAATCGGTTATTAACCGATTAATCGTTTTATTCTTGGGTAAAATTAACCGAAAAACCGGTTTATTTGTGATTAAGAGTTAACCTGAAAAACTGATTAATAAGAGCGCATAAACCAATTAACCGCCAAAATTTAAAATTTTTCAATAATTTTGAATTTCAAATGATAATTTGACGAATTTGAAGCACCAGGTGGAGAAAATAGGAATTATCAACTGAGATATTTCTCAATCATTAACACATAAGAGATATTGCTTCTCTTTTTTTTCAATTTTCGTGATTTTGAGAGCAAAAAAGTGGAAGACCTTGGCGCTCCTAGCGGAATTTTTTGAGAACTAACAGCGATCTGAATTATTGCCAGTTAACCGGTTTATTAGGTTTTCAACCAATTAACCGGTTATGATGGTCTCTGATAAACCGTTTAACCGGTATATTAAAATAACCGATAACCGCCCATCACTACCTGATACAGTGTAGTTAATAAGAGAAACCTCTACACGGTTCTGGCGAAAGGTAGTTCTAGTTTCAGTATGTATCGTGGTATGTATATAAGCCGGTAAGTTGTTGAGTAGTTGTTCAGTTACAGTTTAGTGATAGACCTTTTTCCTGTGATATCACAAACCATGGCTTACAGCTGAATCTGCAGTCTGAGTGAACAACAAAAATGTTAACAACTTTTTCTCCATTTAATTAACACAGTGATAACTGATAACATTTAGTGGTTTTTCCAAGTATTGTTACTTCTAAGAGGTAGAACAATAATGGAAATGTTATGGCTTAAAAGATCGATAAAAGCCTCTACTTGATGAATAGATCTTTAAAAATCTACAATTATTGATTTTATAAACAAATCATATTTTTCCTTATGGGAATTCACGTGTAAAATCCGTTGTTTACATTTTGCTTGTTCCTTTGGTTTGGAGCCAGGGGAAAGGGGAAATGCAGCAACAGCAAGTCAGCAGTGTTAGGTGACGTCACCGGTAAAAAAGGTCTATTGTGATGTTAACTGTAAAAAGGTGCTTGATTTGGACATGACAGTGGAGTGGCTGACATCTAGTGGACGTTATCACTAACTAACACTATTGGTTGTTCTTATCAACTCTAGGATATATGGTGAATAAGCCGCAATGTATTGCAGCTGAATGATTTGGCTCAAGCTTTCGGCTTAAACTTATAACCTTGAAAACTATAGCTTTGGCTTTTAGCTTTTGGCTTTTCAGGAAATAGAGCTATACTCTGTTCAAGTTAAGAAAGGGCCAAAAGAACGTGGAAAGTTATGTTACCTCAGCAGTTAGTACAAAATGGTACAAACATTCTGCATTGGCCATTAGTACAAAACAGTACAACTTATACTCTTCCTTGGGTGGCCCTTTCTTAACTTGAATAGAGTATAGCTTTTGTTTTTTTTTTGCTAGCTTTCAGCTTGCACAATGTAGGTATTGCATGTTTAGCAAAACCACGTTTTGCGCAGTGGGGAAAGGTGTGACGTGTTACGTCTTTATTTTGAATAGACAATACCTTATGACATCTGCGGACTTTTTTTTTTTTTTTTTTTTTGTTTTATACACGCTAGCGCAGTCCACATAAATATAGTTAAAGGCGAGATTACCTATTATTTTTCAAAGAATGAAGATTTCACGATGATGACTGGCTGTTTGGTTGGGTGAGTGATCGGTGATCATTGGATGTTGAAAAGTAGTAGAGTTGAAACCTCTTTTTTTTTCCTTTAGAAAAATACGCATTTTTTACAAGCTTTTAAAAAGCTGAAAAATATAGCTTTTGGCTGGCTTTCTGTGATACTGTAGGAAAAAGCTAGCTAGCTTTCAGCTTCTAGTTTCTTGATGAAGATACGGGTTTTTATAGGAGCGTCTGTTGACAGAAAGGTTCGTGTTTGGATCCATCACTAGAGACATCCATCACTCATAGGGCTTTTCCATGTCGGCGCATTGCGTATGTATTCTCCTACGTGTTATCGAAATGGTAGTATTTCTAACATTGCTCTTATGGGTGTTGCTGGATTGCATACTCATTTTCATTGTGGAGTAGTCTACCATAAGAGCAATGTTAGAAATACTACCATTTTGATAACACATAGGAGAATAAGTATGCAATGCGCCGACATGGAAAAGCCCTAATGTCCGTTTAAAATAAGAGTGCTACTGGTTTTCACGGCGCGCAAGGAGATTTGTAGACTGTGCGGTATTAGGCGGTAAGAGGAGTATTGCCCTGCGTTACCGCGCTGTCCATACGTCAGCGTTTGTTGCGGGTTGCATAGTAGCACTCTTATTTTAAACGGACTGTATAAACATGACTCGCGTGCGAGTTTATTTTACGTAACCGGGATGGGGTAACGCGTTGGTTTACTGCCATACTCGGAGTAAGAGGCAAGTAAGAGTGATGCCGCGGAACTTTGAAATATTTTTTCATTTTTGATTGTCGGACTTGGAAATATTTTCAAGTGTTGGACTTGGAAATATTTTAAAGTGTTGGACTTGTAAAATTTTTCATTTTCAATTCTTGGACTTGTAAAATTTTAAATTTTTGATTGTCTCCCATAGTTGAAAATATTTCCAAGTCCAAGAATTAGAAATGAAAAATTGTACAAGTCTACTTATGAAAATATTTCAAAGTCCCACAATTCAAAAATAATTCCAAGTCCAAAAATTGAAAATGAAAAATTTTACAAGTCCAAGAAGTACAAAAATATTTCAAAGTCCCGCGGCATCACTCGCACGCACGCGAGTCACGTTTACAAGTTACGGATCCAAACGCGAACCTTTCTGTCAACAGACACTTCTCTATTAATCAGCTTTTGGATTTAGCTTTCGGCTAGCTGTAATACACACTGAGTCCTATTGGTTGTTCTTATCAACTGTAGGACGCATGCACGGTGGCGACGCTAGCGCGCCACTGCTCTGTTATGTCCAAATATAAGAAGTGAAGTGTTCACAATAAGCTGCGAGCGTTCTTTTATTCAACTGGATAATTCACGCTTGCTTTGCGTTCCCCTTCTATTTTTGAAACAAAAGTAGCCCAAAATTGTAAAATTTGCAGCACAATCGACCTATTTTTGACTTCCTAGACTCTTATGAGAAGGTGGGGTATAGAGCTTACAAGGCAAGCATAAAATTTGAATAATAAACACCCTCACGTACTGTGGATCATGTGTGGCCAGGCATTGTACATTTTCTTCGTGGTTTGTATGACATCGATTCGTGTTTTTATCCTGCGCAGAATATTATCGATCGCTGCTAGCATGTCGCTGGTTCTCATGTCGTACTCCTCTTGACAACGCGCAATTGTCGTCCTCAATTTTAGGAAATAATTTTCGGAATCCTCGAATTTTTTCAAGAAACGATCTATATTATCTCTTCTTTTTATATTTGGATCTACAAGAAGTAACTAATGAAACAAATTGACGATGATCTCTCATAAATTAAAATATTCCTCACCTCTTGCGAGGGTGTCGTTGTATCCGTAAGAAAAGTTTTCCGGAGCTTTGGTCGTATTGCCGTCTACAACTGCTGTCAGACCAGGATCTACGTCCGCGACCGTTATTATCGATCCTGCAACCATTGACGTTATAGTGTGTGACCGTCCCAACGTGTGACGAATATTGTAACTGCAGCGAGGTCTTACCTATCGCGAAATACACGAAATTTTTCATCCTGTAACTCAAGATTTGTACAAGGTGAGAAACAAATTATTCAACAATCAATAACGAATACCATTGACTGATAAGACGAACTCCCTTATCAATGATTCGATCACAGGCCAACATGCACCTTACGGTTCCGTGTTACATACCTTCAAAAATCTAGAGTGGGTCATGAAATTTTTTATTTTCCAAATTACTGTTTGTGAGTATATGTATGGTCTCCGAGTTCGATAAATTGACTTTCAGTAATACTTCACTCCGTACGTTTGCAGGTTCGCTAATTATTATAGAGGATGACGTTTTGGCGATGGGACTTAGATACGGTGAACATCTAAGAAAAACGCATAAAATCGATAAACACAAGACTGCATTCAACGACAGTGCGGGAAGGGGATTTCCTAAGCGTACGTACTCGTAATATGGTGGTTATACAATTTATTTACATACCTGTGTTTCTTATTTCATTTATTTGCCATCAGCAGAAATGCCCGTCCTTTGGCCGCAAGCTTTATATACGTACCTAACCCAAGCCTATAATTTCTCAGAGTTCAACGATCTCCCTTTACTTGTCCAACTAGGCCTACTCATTCTCAACTGTTCCTCGATTTATACCCGGATCTCTGCCCCTCCTTGAGAGCCCCACTCCATCGCTTCAATATTCTTATCCTGTCTGTTCTCTGACTGATACCAAGCCATGAGAAACTTTCTCAACTTATTGGGTCTATAAAAATCAAATACCTCCACTCTCACTCAACACGTGACCCTACTGCCCGCATTGTAACGCAGAAATTCTATATTTATCAACCAATTGTTATGAGTTGGAGAGATTCCTCATAATTACGAGACATTTTTAATACAGTAGTATAGAAATAAGAAAATACAGTCAGGTAACGACATTTTCTTTCTGAAGAAGGTTGACCAGGGTATGGTAGCCTATTTTTTACGGAGGAATAGGCTTTTCCAAAGTTCGGCCCAGATATCTAAAATAAGTAAGCAGTAAAAATGTTTGTAGTTTGTGACAGGGAGAGGAGTACGATCAATGACATTAGCCAAGGTGGTGGCTTGTGTAGATGCCTGGTCTTCAACGTCTGGTTCGGGTCGGCCAATATGGCCGGGTATCCAAATGAATATGACGTGGGTGTTGATTGAGGTAAGAGTTTCGAGCGTGAGGAGGATTCTTTGTGTGACAGAGTTTGTACTATAAAAGTCAGTGAGAGAGGGCAAAGAAGAAAGTGAGTCTGTAAGGAGGAGAAGTTTGCCGTGTGAGGAGAGTTAGGAGAGACAGCCGAATATTGCCATCAATTCTGCATTAAATACGGAAGCTGTGGTACAGATGTGATGAGAGACGGTGGATCCATGTACCAAACGTGCGTAGACCGTTTTGTTTTCTGTTCCCGAGCCATCAGTGAGACAAAGAATGTGATCAGGATATCGTTGTAGCAAGTTTCTCACGTTGGTGGTGAAAAATATGTTGTTAGAAGGATTCTTGGTGGGCTGCATCTTGGAAATCTTAGTCCTCCAGGAGACGCCAGCCAAAACTGCGATCTCCAGGTACTACCGTCACTATTTCGGGTTCTCGTCTGTGAACTAAAAAATAATCTACGTTGTTTTCAGCGATGTATTCACGTATCCTCTTCAGTCACCAGAACCGAGATGACGTGGATGCTGTAGTAAAAGATATGACAAATATAAAAAAGCAACTACAATCATTGCGAGAGGTTTTCAAACGTTGTACAGCTGATGCGGGAATGAGAACCGAAAATCTTGGAAGAGGCATCGATTATTTGATCGACAGAGTTTCCGTTCAAATTGACGTGTTCACGGAAGTAGGAAGATTGTTCGATACGTGGCCAGATATACTCGATGGTAAAATGAGTTCTAAGATTTTGACATTTTTAATGTCTTTACCGGCACCTCACCCCACCCCACTGTTGGAATTCCGCGAGGCCGTTCGCCCCTCCTCCCCTAGCACACAGTATATTAAGCTATACTATAGCTTCAAACTAGGCTCAAGTCTATGCTAACCCATATTAAGCTTAAAGTAGGCTTAGCATACAATATACTCGATTATCCTAGACTTCCCCCTCCTGTTGATGGAGTTATCCTTAACCTAATCCAGAAATCTGTGAGTCCGAGTTCCGCTAAGCCATCATTTTTCAATATTATTATTAGGCTGAGTTCGGGTTTTGCAGTCTTAGTACACAGTGTAGGCTGTACCAGCTTTAAACTAGGCCTAAATACGCTTATGCTACACCCTATACTAATACTAGGCTATTCTAGATCGTGGTAAACTTTGTCCAACTGAAATCTCACGGATATTGATGACGTCACAAGCAAATTCAAGTTACTGACGCCACAAACTGATGAAGTTACGGATGGTGATGCCGTCACAAGAAGGTTTAAACTGCTAGGCGTCTTTACTGTGCCTTTATCCGCGAAAATTTGTATGTTAACAGTAAATCCTTTTTTATCGAGGGGTAAGGCTCGGAGCTTAAAATTTTGCCAAGTCCCTCCTATCACATGTAGCTTGATGGTGTATACAGGTATAGCCTGAGAGCTAGCCCATTCCAGTGACTAGATATGCAATGCTTTGTACACCAATTGACTTAGCCCCTTCGATGAGCCAGATATGCAACGTTTCAAGCACTATCCTTGCATCATATTATATAACTCAGAGATTGGTAAATACAGCCTGAAAGATACCCCCGTCATATAACTAAATACGCAATCCTATGCACCAATTGGCTTAGCCCAGCTAGATATGCAACAATTCAAACACCCTGAAGGTATTCCAAGTCCCCTCCTATCATATACCGGGTGGGGCAGAATAGTTTAAATGTACAAATTTTTTTATCTCAATTTTATCTTTAATTTGAGCCATGCCCGATGTTTCTATGACTTTTCTGAACCGAGCTATGGACCAAAATGTGACAAAAATTGACCAATTTGCCAAGATTTCCAAAATAAGAAATTGAAAAATCTCCCACTTCCAAGCTTCATAGGGTTATTTAGGAATTTTTTTCGGAATCTGTGTTAAATTTCACTTTCAAATCAGATAACATATGAAAGTTTGAACAATTTTTAATTTTTGACAATTGGAAAATTGATCAATTTGTGGCACGTTTTGTCCATAACTCGGCTCAGAAATATCGTAGAAAATTGAGTAGGGGCGCAAATTGAAGATAAAATGTAGATACAAATGTTGTAGAGTTAATGTGTGCATCTAACCTTTTGCGTTTTTGAGCTGAAGTGAATTTAGTTCAAACTCCCATTTAACTGGTAACATCTTTTTGCCCTTCCCTGGTATAGCTCTGTAGTCGGTGTGTAGGGCCCCACCCACACACACACACACACACACAATTTTGTTGCTCTTCAGGTAAACCTGTCGCTGGTTCCACCAAGAAAGACGTACATAACAAGTAATGTATTTTTTGTAACCTAATTAAACCAAACAATTCAACAAATTTCAATGTGTTTGAACACATTTGAACAGGTTTCAACACGTTTTGAACACTTTTCAACATGTTTGAAGATGTTTCAACATCAGCACATTACAACATGTTTGAATATGTTTGAACACGTTTAAACAGGTTTGAATACAATTTGCAATTCAACATGCTTCAACATGTTTGAACACGTTTAAACAGGTTTGAATCTAATTTGCAATCAACATGCCTCAACATGTTTCAACATGTTTAAACACGTTTGAACAAGGTTGAACACGTTTCAGTATGTTTGACACGTTTCAACAGGTTTGCATACATTTCAACGTGTTTGAACACATTTGAACATATTTTAAATGATCTATCATCTCCTGAATCATGTCAAGGGGATTGATTAGAAGCGTCATTAGTAGAGCTAGGATTCCTCGGTTTTTGTCGAATGAGTTTGCTAACGGGCAGATCAGTAGAAATGAAATAGGAGTACGTTTCATAGTGGTAGGGTCCCATAAAAAAAATTTTATTCAACCGAAAAAAACCAAAAACCTTTTTAAGTACCGAAAACAGGCATAAAACCGAAAATGACCGAAATGGTGAAATTTATCAAAACAGTAGAAAAAAACAGTACATAGCGAACAATTTTGAGAAATGGAAGTACAGAAACGATGCAAAAGGTGAAAAAAACTGTTACTGATCTACTCCAGTCGACATAGAACGTTCGTTCTCCGATTGTAAATATATTCTTATGGACAGAAGACACTCTTTCACACAAGATAACCTCGAAAAGCACATTGTCGTGCTCTTCAATAAGCAGTTTTTGTAAAAAATGTCAAAATTTCAGAAAAATTTGTATCATTTTTAATTTTTTTTCTATTTTACCGAATAAAACCGAAAATGAGATTTCTTAAACCGATTTTCAATGTTTTTACAACCGAAAAATCCGAGCTCTAGTCATTAGTAAATTAAGCATTGAAAATCTATTGGTGAAAAAAACCTTTGTGCCAAATCCAGTGCCTTGTCTCTTGGTGCGCAAAAAGACTCTCCAATGCAGCCTGTTGTATTCTTTGTCTTTTCCCCAATCTACTGTCTTACCAAATTTGTGGATCAGTCATTCAAGTTTGAGTCCCCTTTTATTTGGTCAAGAATTTGGCTTCCATAGCTGATGAGCTCAAGGATGTATTTTCTCTTTTCATCTTGGTTTATTCTCAAATATTACAAAGGCTACCATGCTGAGGGAAGAGGCTTGTATATTTAACTTTGGGATAGCCCGATTGCGGCCCATTTTCAAATTTTACAGCCCAAGTGCGGTCCAATGAATTTTAGCACCAAATATTGATGACCCAATTGCATCCTGAAGAATACCATCCCCAAACTAATAATGTCCCAATCGCGTCCCGGGTATCTCCTTAACTGAAGATGAGAGTTTTATCCATCTGAAAACTGGTTGTAACTGATTCGAGTATTTTTGATTAATTTCTACATGCCTGTAATTATATTTTTGGCCGTTTTTACTCTTCTTCATCAATATCGCTTGTACCTAATTAAAAATGGAGTAAGAAGATTTCTTCAATTTCTGCGGAAGTTTTCACACAGCATTCAATAAATGGTTTTTCCTATCCGTACTAGGAGATGTACAGACAAAGACCAAACTTATTCTAAATTCTGCTTCAAGAAAGACAAAATTAGTCCCCAAACCCACCGCGATCAAAAAATGGCATTCTTTGCAGAAAAGATTAACAAGTACAGAACCAAGAAGGTTGATGACTTTACATTTGTAAAGACGGTCAGCTACCGCAACCTGCCTAAGGAATTTTGAATTACAAAACTTTTCATGTTTTGAAGGAGGATCTTCTTTTCTTAATTCAATTTTTATGTGATACTGATAACCTTACGGTTGTAATCAAGATTTAATGTAACAATTTTTCCATTTAATTTTGTCTAGTAATTAAAAAAAATGAGTTAGCAAGGGACGCAATCGGGTACTTTCTTCAGTGGGGGCGTCGACAAGCGGGACGCAATCGGGCTATTCTTTTTTTGGGCCGCAATCGGGAAATTCGCTTCAACTTTGTTCAAACAATGTAACATTGGCATATGTTTTTCGATCTCATTTAAATATTTTTAACGTTACAGACATTCATGTTCGTGTGGACCTGGCATTTCTAAACGAGGAAGTAGTGTCCACAGCGTTGGAGGAGCTGAAGATTTTAAAGGACCGCGTATTGATGGTGGATCCAAAATTTGCGGTGGATCCTTCTTATACAGATGAAAAAGCGCAAGCAGATTCTCTTCACAGCTCGTTTGAGACGGGGATGAAAAGGGTGAAGATTGCCTTTGAGCAACTCATCGAATTTCAGAAAACTAAATGTAATAATACAGTAGTTAATACTCAGTAAATTAGAATACTGACTGCGGGAGTCGAATTTTTTACCTTCTCCTTCCTTTCAACTTGATATCTTTTTTCTGCTGTTGTTGCTATCCACTTCTCGTTTTGTTCGCCGGAAATTTTGAGGCATCACCATGAAGTGAATTTTTGTAATTCATTTTCTTATATTTTACAAATACAACGATCTTCTGGATGTTAAGGAAGTATTTTGTTTCATAATGCTTTTGAGGCTCCAGAACAACCCAAATAGTATTTTAGAGCGCTTCCTACAACTATTCTAGTTTACTTTTTTTTTTTTTTTTTTTTTTGTAACAAGAGGATAGCAGAATTTTGAAGTCTCTGCCAATTGCAGTGCTATTAATGGGTAACCAGCCTAAATGAGCTAAGAAAGATTTTGTAGATTGTTACAGATTCGTAGGTTGGTCATGATGACCAACTGGATGAGATCTCATTAAAAGACAAATTCATGGACGTAATTTATATGCGAGTAGTGAAGTTACAGAAACAAACAGGTCAATATGGAGTTGAAAACAAGTTGACATCATTAAACAGAATCAACGTTGATTTTAAGTTGATTCAAAGTCAACAATAAAAATATTGTAGTCGACCGAAAATCGACCATTTGTTGCCGTCGACAACGCGCGCTCAAATTGTTCACACTTCATTCACATCAATCACACAGGGTGGCCAGTTTTTTACCGAGAAAAAATTCCCTAACTTTTCCAGGTTTTTCCAGACTAAAATCTCCCCTTCTTCGGCTCAAAAAAAAAAAAAAATCTTTCGTGATTTTTGAAGCAAAATAATATTTTCCACATTCTTTTAAAACAAGAGTCTGGAGTATGCCTATCTCAGATTATTTAGCCGCGAGTCTCAAAAAAATCCCTGACTTTAGCCAAAATTCCATGACTTTTCCCTGACTTTTCCATGAACAGTCAAATTCCCTGACTTTTCCCGGTTTTCCAGAGACTGGCCACGCTGTTTTAAGATTGGGATCCTCTCCAAAAAATTGTCACAAAAAACCATCACCGTTTTTTGACAGTTTTTCAACGGTTCTTGACTGAAGCTACTTCTACGATGATCGTCCCGGCCTTGTCTCGCTTGATGACGTCATTAGTGACCTTGACCTACTTTAGCAGAGTGTCCACTTTTTCTCTGAAATGAAATTCCTTGACTTTTCCATGATTTTTCCCTGGCTTTTTCAGGTTTTTCCAGACCATAATCTCCACTGAAAAGCAAGGGAAAAAAAAAAAAAAAAAAAAAAAAAAGAAGAAGAAGAAGAAGAAGAAGAAGAGGAAGAGGAGGAGGAGGAAAATCTTCCTAGCTTGAACTTTTTTTGACAAATCTCAAAACATTCCCTGACTTTGGGTAAAATTCCCAAAATTCCCTGACTTTTCCAGGTCTCACAAAATTCCCTGACTATTCCCTGACTTCCAGATTTTCCAGACAAGTGGACACCCTGATATTCACATTTTTGGTAGCCTGAGAATCGACGTAAAAATACAGTCAACTTGATAATGAGCAAAATGTTTCCAGAGTCGACAATATTTCGACTTCAGATGGAAGTCATCATGCAGTCAATTTATCTTTGAAATCGACTGTATTTTTATGGATATCGATAAAGATGATGTCAATCTGACCAGGAATTTTAGTCTACTCTGAGTCGACATTGCATTGCAAGTGACTCGAAATCGACCCTAAATTGACGGTCGACGTGATTCAACGGGTGTAAGCGCCACTTTCCACGCTACACTCAAAGGTGATGAAGTATATTGTTTCATATAAATAAAACAGGAATACCTAATTTCTAGAAGTTCTTCATTACTAAATTGATCAACCGATTTTTAAAAATGACATAATATACAAAAATTGGAGCAAATTTTGAAAGAAACTCGTTAGGGTGGCTTTTCCAATTAAATTTTACAAGAAAGATATTTCCTGAAAGTAGGATGAAGCCCCAATTCTCCTGATTGATTCATTTTCAAGTTTTCAAAAGTCAAAAGCCAAAATGAACATAAACTAGAGAATAGGTAGGTATCTTCCACAAGTACAACAAAGCTTGAATTCTCCTGATCGTTTCAAGCTGAATTTTACAAAAGCTATAAGCCGAGATAATCAAAAACTGGAGAATAAGTAACTTCCACAAGTACAATAAAGACCTACTTCTACTGATCGTTTCAAGCTGAATTTTAACAGGGAACCTGTTCTATGGGGGGCTTTTTGAGAAATTTGCCGTGCGCCGTCCAGCAAAAAACTTGGAAAAATTCCGACTCTTGAGCCATATATGATAGGAGGGAGACTTGTCAAAATTTCGACTCTCGAGCTATATATGATATGAAAGGGACTTGGAAAAAATGGATCTCACAATTGGGTTCTAGAATTAGAACTGGAAAAAATCAAATCCCAGATTCAGGTTCTAGAACCAGAACCCAAAGGAACCAGATCTTAGATTTGGATCTAGTCAATCAAATTTTGAAAAAAAAAAAAAAAAAAAAAAGAAACGCCGCGCTGTAACTTGAAAAGTACTTCAAGTTTTGACATGTTCAAGTACTTTCTCTACCCATACCCTAATCTTAAAAGATGGGTCCGGGAGCATGACCTTGGGACTTGGAAGTTTTCTACGTCGAACCTCAGCCCTACTCCTGATTCCGGAATTTGCGTGGGGCGTCTGGGCGCCTGTACAAAGGACTTGAACTAGACTAGGCCCCTGGACATAATACCTTTTTAATTCTGGCGATAAAACGGTATCCATTTTCACCTTTTAAAAAGCATATTTTACACATACAGGCTGCTGACACACTCACACAAGTACACAACAAAATGTAACTTTCAACAGCCTGCAACAATAGAGTCTACTACTGAATGATATTATAAGTAAGATGGGTTGCGTGAGTGAATCAAAAAAGGTAAAAATTGAATCTAAACATAATACCTGCAGAGAATTGTTACTCCATACCCTTTTAATCCCATATTTTATTGTGTGTTTGTGTGAGTGTGTCAGCAACCTGTATGTGTAAAATATGCTATTTAACGTTTTTCTCCACTTCGATAGTTAAATCTACCGTTTTTACCTTTAGAGTTTAAAAGGTATTATGTCCATCTTCACCTATTAAAAAGCATATTTTACACATACAGGCTGCTGACACACTCACACAAGCACACAATATTAAAAGGGTATGAACTAAGAATTCTCTGCAGGTATCATGTTTAGATTCAATTTTTACCTTTTTTGATTCAGTCACGCAACCCATACTTACTTATAATATCATTCAGTAGTAGACTCTATTGTTGTAGGCTGTTGAAAGCTATATTAACAGGGAACCTGTTGTATTGGGGGCTTTTTGAGAAATTTGCCGTGCGCCATCCAACAAAAAACGGAAAAATTCCGACTAAGTCCCTCTCCTATCATATATAGCTCGAGATTCGAGAAAAATTTAGACTCTCAAAATATATTATACTAGGCTTGTAGTAGGTGTAGGCCCTCTTTATACTAGCTTTATCTAGGTCCAGGCTTCCTTGAATTCTCAATACCAAATACCATATGACTCATAAAACAGGTTCCCTGCGTTCTTCGCTTGACTTCGTTAAGGAAGCCGTCGTTTTTCTTGAAGCTTGAAGCTAATGTGGACAAAAATTGGAGGATGGTATCATCTACAATTAATAAAACAAAGCTCCAATTCTCCTGATTGTTTCAAATTGAGTTCTTGTAGAAGCAAACGCTGAGATATCTTCGATATTTTCCTCAAACGTACGAGCTATCGAATCAGGAAACGGGTTTATTTTTACATAGGCACGTAACAGGAACGAACGATCAAATGATAACACCCGACTAATAATTTAATTTGAAACACTAAACACAATAGCGGAGTCTTGCGGTTTGTTGTTGAGGAAGGCCGAGTGGTGTTCCGTTAGTCTTTTTGAGAGGGCTCTTCCTGTCTGACCCACGTAAAAAGAATCGCACGTGCCACAAGTGAGCCGATAGATACCAGACTGTTTATTTTCCGGAACAGTATCTTTAGAATTGAACAACCGGTTAATGGTGAGGTAGGGATGGAAACCGACTTTATAACCATATTTCTTCAAATCCTTTTCCATCTTCAGCGATAATTTCCCTAAGTAGGGTAGTCGAATCCATTTTGGGCGCGGGAGCGGATGTAGGATCACAACCTCATCCTCGCAAAAGCTGACAAAGGAGAATCCATTGTTGTTCTAGACCGAGCTCAATATGACACCAAAATCTTCGATTTTCTCTCTCAAACAGGTGCTACCGCTACTCGCTATCCTTTCACTGCATACTACTCGCACATGCGCTCAATTTTAGAGAAAAAATCCTTAATCTTCGGCAATCACGGTGACTCACTCGAAGTCATGTGCCCCGCTGTACCCCTCCTTTATGGTCAGCTGAAATTGCACAAGAATAACCAACCAATCCGACCCGTTGTGGCTTTCTACTCCCATCCATCGTATAACATCGCCAAAGTTTTATCTGATTGGTTTCAAGTGGCTTCTGGATTCGCTCCCAAATTTAGTTTTACTAATTCTCTTGAGTTTGCTGCTGACCTCAAAACCAAGAATTTTCCGTTAGGATCCTGTTTAGAAGCCCCCCTCCTATCATATATGGCTCGAGAGTCGGAATTTTTCCGTTTTTTGTCGGATGGCGCACGGCATATTTCTCAAAAAGCCCCCAATACAACAGATTCCCTGTTAATATAGCTTTCAACAGCCTACAACAATAGAGTCTACTACTGAATGATATTATATGTAAGCATGGGTTGCGTGACTGAATCAAAAAAGGTAAAAATTGAATCTAAACATGATACCTGCAGAGAATTCTTAGTTCATACCCTTTTAATATTGTGTGCTTGTGTGAGTGTGTCAGCAGCCTGTATGTGTAAAATATGCTTTTTCGTGAAGATGGACATAATACCTTTTAAACTCTAAAGGTAAAAACGGTAGATTTAACTATCGAAGTGGAGAAAAACGTTAAATAGCATATTTTACACATACAGGTTGCTGACACACTCACACAAACACACAATAAAATATGGGATTAAAAGGGTATGAAGTAACAATTCTCTGCAGGTATCATGTTTAGATTCAATTTTTACCTTTTTTGATTCACTCACGCAACCCATCTTACTTATAATATCATTCAGTAGTAGACTCTATTGTTGCAGGCTGTTGAAAGTTACATTTTGTTGTGTACTTGTGTGAGTGTGTCAGCAGCCTGTATGTGTAAAATATGCTTTTTAAAAGGTGAAAATGGATACCGTTTTATCGCCAGAATTAAAAAGGTATTATGTCCAGGGGCCTAGTCTAGTTCAAGTCCTTTGTACAGGCGCCCAGACGCCCCACGCAAATTCCGGAATCAGGAGTAGGGCTGAGGTTCGACGTAAAAAACTTCCAAGTCCCAAGGTCATGCTCCCGGACCCATCTTTTAAGATTAGGGTATGGGTAGAGAAAGTACTTGAACATGTCAAAACTTGAAGTACTTTTCAAGTTACGGCGCGGCGTTTCTTTTTTCTTTTTTTTTCAAAATTTGATTGACTAGATCCAAATCTAAGATCTGGTTCCTTCGGGTTCTGGTTGTAGAACCTGAATCTGGGATTTTATTTCTTCCAGTTCTGGTTGTGAGATCCATTTTTTCCAAGTCCCTTTCATATCATCTATAGCTCGAGAGTCGAAATTGTTCCAAGTCCCCCTCCTATCATATATAGCTTGGAGGTCACAATTTTTTTAAGTCCGCCTCCCATCATATATGGCTCGAGAGTCGGAATTTTTCTAAGTTTTTTGCTGGACGGCGCACGGCAAATTTCTCAAAAAGCCCCCCATAAAACAGGTTCCCTGTTGAAATTCGGCTTGAAACGATCAGGAGAAGTGAGTCTTTATCGTACTCTGGAAGTTACTTATTCTCCAGTTTTTGATTATCTCGGCTTATAGCTTTTGTAAAACTCAGCTTGAAACGATCAGGAGAATTCAAGCTTTGTTGTACTTGTGGAAGATACCTACCTATCCTCTAGTTTGTGTTCATTTTGGCTTTTGACTTTTGAAAACTTGAAAACGAATCAATCAGGAGAATTGGGGCTTTATCCTACTTTTAGGAAATATCTTTCTTGTAAAATTTAATTGGAAAAGCCACCCAGACGAGTTTCTTCCAAAATTTGCAAGCTGAGATAGACACAAACTAGAGGATAGTTATCTTCCACCACCAAATGATACCCCAATTCTCTTGATTGTTTCAAGCTGCATTTTTCCTGAAGCCTGGAGTCAAAACCCAATAGGACTATCAATATATTTGCTAAAAAACTTTTCATATTTTTGATGCATATGACTTTTTATATATTTTTATTAACATGACTTTTCATACATTTGCGGCATGTCACTTTTTGTATATTATTGCAAAGTAAAAATGTTACCTTTCATATTAAATTTGCTGCTTGATTACTTTTTTTTTTAAATATTTGCTAAACCCAACTTTTTTTGTAATTTTCTCAATTTCAACTGTTGTGCAGAAAAAATTCAACTAAATGTTTTCTGGCGTAGCCAAATAAGTACAGATCATGTTTCATATCTCATACATTTTATCAGTCATCTTGAAATATTCTAATCTAGGCTTCTACTAGGTCAAGCGCTTGTAAGATAGTACTTCATTTTTGCGTTGCATAATTGTCATCAGTCATCACCTTTGAGTGCAAGCTTTGAAGACATTCCCCATAGCAGCGCCTCCTCTGCCAATTGGCAAAATGAATAAACAAGATTTAGAAAAAAATAACACATGTATTGTATATTTCAAACATGAAATTCATTTTCCACAAATACATAATGATATTTATACATCATACCTATATCAAAACAACCAAAGAAGAAGAAAAAAAAAGTCTACTCAAAATTATTAAAAATTTGAAACAATATCAAAGTATAATTATCACAAATTGATTGCAATTTGGTTTTTGAATGATCAATGATAATCATGTTTAGAATAATAAAAAATACCTACTTAAATAATAATGATTGGAAACAAAAATATAACTAGACTATAACTACTGCTTTTTAAATCAACAAAGTTCATAAATGTACAGGTATGTGCCTGTAACTTGCAGTAAACATTTTTATGATACCAATAACTTAGGGAAGTATCTAAAACAAATGGGCTGGACATACATATTTATAGAGAATACTAAAACTTCAAAATGTAATAATATTCCTTAGTATAATGAAGAAGGAAGAAAGCAATAGCATAAAAAAATTGTACATAGCCGACCCTACTGATTCATACCTCAAGTATGCAGTATTTGTTTAAAAGTGATGCTCAAGAAGTAAGTAGATACTGCTGAAATTTTTGACAGAATCCAGGAATCACCTCAACATCAATTTGTTGAAAAAATTTCACGCCAAATAATATTTGTAAGTCATTGAAGTTGATGATTATGGTACAATAAATAACTTTGAAAAAAGGAAGTTTTTTCACTGGATTTTCATATTGGCAACGCGTGATTCTTTTATGCTAAATCTGTAGAAGAATTTTGCTGATTTTGAATTTTGAACAAACTTTAAAAAACGGAATAGATTTCTACCCCTCAAGTGAGCTTATGAAGAGATTTTTCGAGACCGTGACATAATTAATGGATGACCGCTTGTGAGCGAAATTGGTTGCAAGAACTTGTGAGTTTTAATTTTTTTAGTGTTCAAGCATTCTTAAAATTGAATGAGGATCAAAATTGTACATTATTTCAACTTGCTGACTGATAACTTCTTCTCTTTTTTTTTTTTTTTACAATTGGTGATTCTATTTCTTTAGAAGCGTTATTAAACCATACAACAACACAATATTGGTGCTCTTTTGTGGTATTTAGACGAGCATGTCAGAATAGTGCCAATTCTATTTTACAAAACAGATTAGATTAATTACTAAAATTTGTCCGTTTGTAAATTTTGTAAATAATCAATTGATGTGATTGCTATAAAAAATACACCATTCTGTGCATCCTCTCAAATTATTTTCTCATTGGAATATTTCTCCTTTTTGTTCAAATTATGCTGTGTAATAACGACAATGTTTTTTGACAATGTTTCTCCTATGCCAAGGACAAAGCAGATATTGAAGCGAGAAAAAAAAATTCGAGACAAACTCTGTTTTCGGTCATTTTTGGACAATTTTGGTTGATTTTTGGAACAGTTCACAAGGGGTCCTATTACTACTGAGACCGTCTCACTTATATGACAGTGGCTGCCCATAAAATTAGGTTAAAAGACAAAACTCATATAAATATTAAAAATTATTGTAAGCCAGAAGCTCTGAAGGGAGAAATTAAAAAACTTGTCCAAGATGTTGGAGCACAAAATAATTCAACCTAGCCAATTGCCATAGAATGCTCCCCTTTGGATTGTTCCCAAGAAGGGGCTTGATTCTAAAGGAAATAAAAAATGGCGAATCATCATAGATTCCAGACGTCTAAATCAGGTTACTATAGGTCAAAGTTACCCTCTCCCCTTCTAACATCACTCAGCATTGTGTTTTTGACTTCATAATACGTAATTCTTAATTTTATAGAAGCCATAAGACGTGAACTCGTCATTATTTTTGTATTGTGTTTTGTATCTTACTATGTCTACAAATGTCTGTTTTGTGTGTGGTAAACAAGCTCGACACCAGCGCCACTCACAGAATTCTACATTACTAAGAAATTACAATTTTTCTTTATCCCACAAAAAATTAAATTTCTACCTATTGGGGGGGGGGGGGAGGTGTTGGGAGACCAGACTGGCGAGTCGCCGCTGTTATAAAACTAAGAGCTTGATTTCTAAGATTTGATAAGTTTTTCCAATTTCTATCAAGCTATAATTCCAATTGTTGTCTTATGACTCGCTATCAAATTCTTTTGAATTAATATAATTTTATCTATTTTATAGCCCTGTCGATCTATGTAGGGTTGCAGTTTTACAAAACTGTCCCTACAAGCATGGTCACCCCTTCTATCCAATGATGTACATGGATATGGGAAATTTTGGCATAGAAACGACTGAAACTTGCCAATAACTAACAAAAATGCCACATAGCTCATCTTGCTAGAGCAAAAAATGAATTTTATTTTCACTCAATTCACAATAAATAATAATACTCGTATAACAGAATCAAAAGACAAAATTATTGACTTTTTCAATGATCCGTCTCTGAATATTAATAGCATAAATGACAATGATACTTAGACGTATCTCTGAGACATTAGAGGTCACAATGAATGATACAATGAACAAAGGACCCACCGCTAGATTTTGGCTGCAATATTTTCAGATGATAACATTAGTAAAACATTTTATAAAAGCAGAGCGTTCAGGCGATTGGCGCCTGAATTTACAATAAGTGAGAAATATGATACCACACTTCCACTCGGCAGGACATTTTCCATACGCCAAAAGTGCACATTTTTACTTACAATATATGGTGTCCCTATCTGAAAGAATGCCACCAGATGAATTTGAAAATTTCACAATAAGAGGATGTTTTACTTTCGCCGAACGGACAAATTTTGGTCGATCGTCTTACTCCAGCTACTTTACCGTAATGGTAGTGGCTTGGAAGCACAGGGTGAACTTTTAGAAAACTTTTGTCGTACAATTTCTTCCATGAAAATCATAGAAAAAGATGGTTTACAGTTGAAAAACTGTTTACAATCATTTCAAAAAGGTACAAATCACTTCTTTTCCTTTCATAAAAAATGTGTCATTCAATACTGACGTTTTCTTCTCAAATCATTTCTAGAGCTGGGAAGAGAACTCGGATGAATGAAATACCAACAATTCGTTGAATGAGTCTGGAGACAATGATTCTGACGATGTGGTGGAACCATCCAATTACAAATGTGAAGTAGAATAACCTTATGGCAAACGAATACAAACTTTTTCCTTTCCCACTGCATCTTATTCTCTAAACCGAAGGATTCAATGAACCTGAGACCCACTTTTCGGCTCCCAGCAAGTGTTATTCAGCAAACAAGTTCTCATGCACACGAGAAGAAGGAATTTATTGTCACAAGATTTTGTAACTGAGAGTCGCGGACGAGAATCAAGCATCTAAAAAAACTAAATTAAAAATTTAATCATTCGACGAGAAGTCAAACATAAAAACGCTTCCTGACTCGTCGTTGACATAGAAGTTGCAGATTTTTGTATTCAATGAAAACAATATTGAGGTAGCCTGGGTGCATTTTGGCGCACGGCCATCAGAAGTTTTATACATTTCTAGACGCTATATAGCGTCAGCTACACATATAAACAAGTGAAATTTGTGATCATTTGTCATTATGATAAAATGTGTCATTTTGCAACTTTGTACCGTAACACGGGGGTAGATTGGCCCAGTGGAGGTAACTTTGGCCCAGTTGCGCGGAAAAGATTCCCAGGCCTCCAGCTGCTACCCGTGAGCTGGCTGTCGGGGAAGTAGATACGTAAGTCGGTAGAGGGCGCTTCAAACTAACATTCTATATTGTACATAACATTTTTTTGTTGGCATACCGACCGCACTGGTACTTCGCGTTTTTCGACTTCCTTATCACAATTTTTGTTGTTACGGCACAAGTGGAAAATATTACTTTGGAAATTTCGGAGGTGCTATAATCGAACGAAAATATGGTCTAGTTAACGATTTCAAGTTGAATTCAAGTTTGTTTTACAGTTGATTTTTTTTATAATTTTTTTTTTGAAGAGTCGACGGTTTCGTGATCGTGTTGGGGTTAATTTGGCCCACATCCGAAAACATCTGAAAAGTTTGTTTCTGAGTGAGTATGAATGTTTTTCTACGATTCTCGCACTAGTAACGCATTACAATGTTATAATAACTGGTATTAATCGAATACAGGGTGTTATTGGGAACATGCCACGAGTTTATAAGAGAACCCTTGGAAGTCGTCGATATGCGGATTACTCGCAAGATACATTGAATCAATGCTTAGCACTTATACGAAACAACGAAATTAGTCAGCGAGATGCAGCTGAACGTTTTAAAATTCCGCGATCAACCATTAAGAATAAATTGAAGGAGACTCATGTTCGACAAATTGGTCATCCGACAGTTTTTTCAGAAGCGGAAGAGAAATGTTTCACTCAGCATATCGTTCAGTTATCGGATTTTCGATTTCCAGTTGACTACATGGATTTCAAGATGATTGTCAAAGATTATTTGGATTCGAAAGGGCGAACAGTCAAATGTTTCAAAAACAATACTCCAGGTACCTACCTACCTACGGTATCTAAATTACGAGACTCCTAATTCAGTTTCTTATCTCTACTTCTGGATCTACATTTTTGTGTTCGTAGGAATCGATTTCGTGAAAGGTTTTCTCAGAAGAAATAACAGTTTATCAGTACGGTTTGCTCAAAACGTTAAGAGAAATCGAATTGCAGTCACTGCGCAAGAGTTGACGGAATACAGCGATTATTTGGTTGTCAGGTTGGAGGGAATTCCTCCGGATCGTATATGGAATTATGATGAGACCAACCTGACAGACGATCCAGGCAAAAAGAAAGTTATATGCAGACGTGGGTCAAAATACATAGAAAACTTTTGCAATCACAGCAAGACATCTACTTCAGTAATGTTTTGCGGTAATGCAGATGGTTCTAACTTTTTGCCTCCATACGTTCTGTATAAAGCGGAACATCTGTGGGATTCATGGAAAAACGGGGGACCCCCAGGAACCCGTTATAATCGAACAAAAAACGGGTGGTTCGATCTTGTATCATTTGATGACTGGTAAGAATTGATTCCCGCGAGAAATGAGTTGGCTAATTCAAAATTGAACGATGTTACTTTCTCTATCCAGGTTTCAGCATCATTTTCTGAGGCATGCCGGAATCAAACAAGGCGAAGGGGCGTCCGCTATCATTGGTGATAACTTAGCATCCCACATCAATCCCAACGTGTTAACTTTATGCAGAAAATATGATGTACGGTTCATTTGCCTGCCACCCAACTCTACTCATATTTGTCAGCCTCTGGATGTTGCAGTATACGGACCATTAAAACACTACTGGCGTGATATTTTGAGACAGTGGAAAGAATCTCCAGAGGGTAAAACGTCAGATACTCTGTCGAAGGAAAGATTTCCAACATTACTCAGTAGAGTTGTTGTAAAACTTCGTCAAGGGATTACTTCGTCTTTGAAAAATGGGTTCCGCAAATGTGGTATTTATCCTTGTAATAAGGAAGAATTACTCCAACGGTGTGTACGCTGAGTCCTCTGATTTCTTGTACCTCCCCAAACCCTGTATTAATAGGTAGACTGTGAATAACCTAGATACCGGTATGTTAGGCTAAGTAGATACACCTAGGTACCGAGGTACTGTAGATTGGTAACTATTCAATAGGTAGACCTACACTAAGTAGACTAGTTAGGTAGGTACCTAGGTACCGGTAATATACAGATGAGCTTTCACATTTTTCTGTCAACTTAGGTAGGTAGGTAGGTACTCACCAGTAGGCCTTATTATCCCTTTTTGCAAAATTTGTTCATCCTCCTCTACACACTTTTCCCCTCCTATTCTAATTTGTTTTTATCCAATTTGTATACCACTAGGATTCCAGATGCAAAGAAAGTCGATGTGGACCTTGTTGGAGAGATATTCATGCGAAGGTTGGACAATAAGAGTGGTTAAAGGCATTACCATCAACGAGAACAATGAGATTGTGCAAGATTCTATGTCGTGTGATGAAGACGATTGTGATCCGGTTCCCTTGAATTCAGCCAGTAATACTTCCGCATTGAACTCAGAAGATTCATCTGCATTGTCAAATGCTCCTAGGAGAAAAAAACGTAGAGTGGCACCTGAATCATCTGAAGACAGCGATGATAGTGAGAAAGACGAATGCGAATATGAAAGAGAGAATATCATGGAGAAAATAGAAGAGCCGAAAAAGATTTCGAAAAGAAATCAATATCTTGTACCCGAATTAAATGAATACCGGTACGCGTAGAATGTAATTTATTTCATTTTCAATTTACCCGACGAAAATTGTTCAATTTCTATTATTTTTTACCTAAAAATGTGATTAAAATAAATTTCTTTTGCTAAAATTTAATGTTTGAATATATGAAAATGTAGAGATTGATGTCGCGAAACAATGTGGGGGGGGGGTAACTTTGCGCCACCGAAGAGAATACGAGCCTTACCAGGTAAGAAAAATTTTTGGGTCAAAGTAGACCCATCGCAGGGTAACATTGTCCCAAAAAGTTCAAAAATTTATTTCAAAATTTAGTTCAAAGGAAATTTTCTGATAAAGGTAAGATATATTCTCTGAAGTCTCCTTGACCATTTAACGTTCAGTTTCAGCAAAATAAACCTCTACAAAGGCCTCCACAACAATATATATGCGCGAAAATTGAAAACAGTGGGCCAATCTACCCCCGTGTTACGGTACATCAAAAATTCTGTTTCAGAGCATTGTAAACGAAATAACGTTGCGCTCGATGGACACGAACGTGTAAACATAATAAATCAGATAATAAAATATTCTAATCTTCTTTGCGAACGACAGGAAAATAGTACGTATATTTTCATTCATCGAGTCTGAAATTGATCTAATTTCGTAGTTTTGAATTTACATCGTTTCACGACGATCAATTAGTTTGGAATATGACAGGATATTGGGATGGAATGAAAATAGTGTTCCAGTAATTTGAAACGGTCATATACTGCATTGTTTTCTCTTGAACTAAAGAGACGATGAGGATTCGCGACGACTCTTATTCCAACTTATATGTGCTACCAGTGGCATACAGTACTTAGAAATTCTTTCTTTGAGGTTACTGGTTAGTTGAAAATTAGTGATTAGAGGTTTTTGGAGGTCGGGGTTTCGTTCTCAAACCCCCACTCCTCGCAAATGACGCCACACCGTAGAAGTTGTAATCCAGTACTGATCTAATCGCATGAAAACAAGACCCACTTATGTACACAGCGTGTTATGTTATATCGCTCATACTTGTTATTATTAATTCATCAGTTCAGTCTCGTTCAAGACATCAAACGCGATCCGTCTAAAGTTCTAAACTGAACTACGTGTAACAAGAAAGAATAAATTTTTCGGCAGACTCCGCAAAAGTGTATAATAATGTCGCGATTGGTTATACTTTTATTTTGTTGTCTTATAGCAGGACTGAGTCAGTCAACATTCATCTGTGAGACTACACGTGGGACTACGCGATTTCTTTCCATCCAAAACAAGGTCAAAGGTGTGGCCAAAGGCGGTGATTCATTCGTAGCCCTAGTAACACTTGCAGCTGCTGGAGAACCAATCACAACGACGATAATATACCCTACGGCTTCGTTCGAAAAGGACTTCAAGATCAAAACGTATCCACAAGCATGGTTTAGTATTTCCATACAGAAAACCGATACCCAAAGCGAGACTAAGAGGACGATCCAGGATCCGGTGAGCCTTGATGTAAAAGACTGGTGTTTGTTGTTAGATGGAAACTATCAGTTCCCTAAGGTGCACTATGTACCCTGCGAAGTCCCAGCAATGAGATATACAACGAATTCAACTACGAGCACACCCTCTACTACAACAGACAAGCAGAGACAAGGGCCTGTTTACAATCTATCATATTCAACTAAAACGAGCACACCCTCTACAACAACAGACAGGCAGAGCTACAGAAGTTCGTCAAATACGATTAAAAACATTGAGTACCTTTCCAGGTTGTCAAAACATATTTCCGTAGAATTTGAAATTGACGAGGAAACACATATAACTATGACTCAAAAAGCGTTCTTATCCAACAGCAAAAATAAGACGACTAATACGCTTATTGCAAAAGGGAATAGAAGAAGCTGGCTATGAAGTCCACGAATCAATAGATGATGCTGATACACTTATTGCTAACAGCTGTACAAGTAGCCGAAGAAGCTCCTTCAAGAATGTAATAATTATTGGCGAAGACACCGACCTTCTTGTTCTCCTCACAGCATTAGGCGAAAGTACATCTAATGTCTTCTTGTTGAAACCAGGCCGTGGTAATGAGGCAAATCATTTTCGACAAAACTTTGATTCAGAATGTGCTCGCTTTACACGCTTCAGGCTGCGGTAATACTTCTGCTTTCTTTAATAAAGGTATTCACTATTAGCTGAAGCTTTCATTACCGTTTCTTTGCACGTTCCTGATTTTAATATACAATTTTGGTTACACTCCTTACAGGAAAGAAGAAAACCATCGGAATGTTGCAAGGAGAGTCTAAATTTCTAAAAGTTTTCAAGTCAGTCACAAGCACAAAGGAAGAAGTGATCGGTGCTGGAGAAAGACTTATTTCACATTTATATGGTGGTCCCGAAAATACCAACTTGAATACGAACCGATGAGCGGCTGTAGGCATTTAATCTATCTTATTTGATTTTTCAAGTCCAATGACCTAATCTGTAACTTTTGTGAAATGTTTTACAAAAATGGGGACGAAAAAAAAAATTTAATTTGGCCAACCTACCACCAACATCATCTTCTACAAACAACAACAGTCTGCGGGTATACTTTCAAGTGAGGGCATGGTTACCCCGGACTTTTTTACCTACCAACGGATTGGGGCTGGGAAAGCACGGACATGGGACTCTTGCCAGCAAGAACGGAGCAACAACCGGCACCGCAAAATGTCATGAAAATTATATTCTGTACATGTCGAAAAGGTTGCACAGCAGCGTGTGGGTGCAGGAAAGAAGGGATTTCTTGCAGTCATATCTGTGTCTGTAAAGGGAATGGATGCTTGAACTCACCTATAACTGTTTTAGATGCTTCGGATACTGAGGACTTGTTTTAATTAGTTTTATTATTCTTGTTACTCGATTATTTTCTATGTAAAATATTTATTTATTGCAAACCGCGCAGACTTTAAAAGTACCTACATATGGTACATTTGTGTTATTGTACTACTTGAATGTCACCATGAATTCAAGTAAATATTGTATCGCACTCTCTAATCTTGTGCATGCCAAATAATACGTAGTGCAGCTGTACGTATGAGAAAGGAGAAAAATAAATTATTTGCCAATTTGTGAAGGTACATTGTTGCACTCTGTGAGTATTCAATGATTTAGTTAGTCTTCAGTAAAATGTTGGAGAGTGATGATGACTTTTGGGTTACTTTAGATGAACAAATTACCCCAGAAGTTATCGAAGAGCGCGAGGAAGACTTTATTCAAGAAGAATTCTTAGAGTTATTAAATTTATTACAAGAAATAGTTAACAGGATCATCGATATCCTTTTTAATAATTTTTTGTCTTCAGGTGAGTTAAAATTTTGTCAGTTGTAATTCTTGCTTATAAAATTTACCTAAAATTTCTTCCCCATCTAACGCTTTTATCGAATAAGTTATCGGGTCTGTGTAGTGAATATCAGTCACGACGAATATTTCACTAGTACAGGAGCGCCTATATTTATTGTCAAAAATATCTCTCTTTCGTGTGATTTGTACTCGATTTCCTATCTGGAAGAATGGCTTACCCCTAATGCGATGACGTCACGAAACCGACGGTAAATCCAGTTCGCTGACCTGCCTTAACTGACCCAATGAACTCTAGTAGAACAGCTGTGATAATAATATTCTCCATTTTGTAATTTTGCGCGCAAAATATAGGTACTAGGTCAGTACCCTGTCGTTTACTTGTCAACTTTGTTTGAGTAATTTACTAATTTTCAAATTTCATTGTTCGTTCGTGTGTTCCGGCCGCGTTTTATGGCGAAATTATTTACGAGTAAGTACCTCTTGCACTTTTAGCTTTTACTCTGGTTTCTTGATGAGCATCATAACCAGGGTTACATGACGAATATTTCACTAGTCCAGGAGCGCCTATATTTATTGTCAAAAATATCTCTCTTTCGTGTGATTTGTACTCCATTTCCTATCTGGAAGAATGGCTTATCTAACTTAAATTTTTTGAAAGGATACATTCTTTCTAAAATTTTTTTCTCATTTTTTTTGAAACTCGCTTCTCTAGGAGTCAAACCAGTAGTCTGATGTATATGTTTGTTATTGTACTAGTCCTTTAAAATATTTATTTATTGCAAACCACGCAGACTTCAAAAACTTTAAAAGTACCTACATAATATGGTACATTTGTGTCACTGTACTACTTGATTGTCACCATGAATTCAAGTAAATATTGTCTCTCACTCTCTAATCTTGTGTTCTTAACCTAATCAGCGAAGAATTCTTTGGTTTATCATCGTTATTATCCGATTAACGGGTTCCCAATCTTCCAGATACAAACGTTTAACGATATCATCGATTGTTGTACATCAAAAGATTATATATCGTCATTATTTCTCGTTCTCGATTAATTTGTTTCCGTTTTTATGTTCGCAGTACGTATAATATTATAACTTGCATGAAAAAATTACTGTTAGGTACAATAAAGAAATTACTATTACTTATAATCTGAATAATAACTATTTCATAGGTGTTCAAAATCTGCGAAGAATTCTTTCGTTTATCATCGTTATTATCCGATTAACGGGTTCCCATTCTTCCAGATACAAACGTTTAACGACATCATCGATTGTTGTTTTCCTATTTTGTGTTTCCAGTGAGTATAATATTATGATGTGCAATAAAGAAATTACTATTACATATAATCTGAATAATAACTATTTCATAGGTGTTCAAAATCTGCGAAGAATTCTTTCGTTTATCATCGTTATTATCCGATTAACGGGTTCCCATTCTTCCAGATACAAACGTTTAACGATATCATCCATTGTTGTTTTCCTATTTTGTGTTTCCAGTGAGTATAATATTATGATGTACAATAAAGAAATTACTATTACCCATAATCTGAATAATAACTTTTTCATAGGTGTTCAAAATCTGCGAAGAATTCTTTCGTTTATCATCGTTATTATCCGTTTATCATCGTTATTATCCGATTAACGGGTTCCCATTCTTCCAGATACAAACGTTTAACGATATCATCGATTGTTGTTTTCCTATTTTGTGTTTCCAGTGAGTATAATATTATGATGTACAATAAAGAAATTACTATTACACATAATCTGAATAATAACTTTTTCATAGGTGTTCAAAATCTGCGAAGAATTCTTTCGTTTATCATCGTTATTATCCGATTAACGGGTTCCCATTCTTCCAGATACAAACGTTTAACGACATCATCGATTGTTGTTTTCCTATTTTGTGTTTCCAGTGAGTATAATATTATGATGTGCAATAAAGAAATTACTATTACATATAATCTGAATAATAACTATTTCATAGGTGTTCAAAATCTGCGAAGAATTCTTTCGTTTATCATTGTTATTATCCGTTTATCATCGTTATTATCCGATTAACGGGTTCCCATTCTTCCAGATACAAACGTTTAACGATATCATCGATTGTTGTTTTCCTATTTTGTGTTTCCAGTGAGTATAATATTATGATGTACAATAAAGAAATTACTATTACCCATAATCTGAATAATAACTTTTTCATAGGTGTTCAAAATCTGCGAAGAATTCTTTCGTTTATCATCGTTATTATCCGTTTATCATCGTTATTATCCGATTAACGGGTTCCCATTCTTCCAGATACAAACGTTTAACGATATCATCGATTGTTGTTTTCCTATTTTGTGTTTCCAGTGAGTATAATATTATGATGTACAATAAAGAAATTACTATTACACATAATCTGAATAATAACTTTTTCATAGGTGTTCAAAATCTGCGAAGAATTCTTTCGTTTATCATCGTTATTATCCGATTAACGGGTTCCCATTCTTCCAGATACAAACGTTTAACGATATCATCGATTGTTGTTTTCCTATTTTGTGTTTCCAGTGAGTATAATATTATGATGTGCAATAAAGAAATTACTATTACATATAATCTGAATAATAACTATTTCATAGGTGTTCAAAATCTGCGAAGAATTCTTTCGTTTATCATTGTTATTATCCGATTAACGGGTTCCCATTCTTCCAGAGACAAACGTTTAACGATATCATCGATTGTTGTATTTCAAAAGATTATCTATCGTCATTATTTCTCGTTCTCGATTAATTTGTTTCCGTTTTTTGTGTTCGCAGTACGTATAATATTATAACGTGCATGAAAAAATTACTGTTACATATAACGAGAATAGTGAATATTTTTACAGTATTTCATAGGTGTCCAGAATGAATGAAGAACTCCGGATATCTATTCCTGCGACTGTTACTACGATTAATTTAAGAAATGCTATATCGGATTTGTACAATTCTAGTCAGTATGGGACTTTATATAATATGATTCCTGTATTGAGATTAATCTGCCAAAATAATAACATGCCTGGATTTTGTTTCTGTAGTCCACCACAGACAGGTAACATACTTGAAATGCGGTCGCTTGTATTAGTTATAAATTCTGTTACTAAATGAAGTCTTATTTTCATTATAGGAAAAACAACGCTGATCGCGAATATTATGTTCCTGTTACATCCCAATATAATGCATACCATATTGAAAAGCGAGTTAAGCAAATTTCTTCGTGGTGAAATACCAATTACATTCGATTACAATTTGAAACATTTAAAGATACGATATCAGCCATATGTACCTACAAATGAGAGCGACGATGTAGATTATTTGTTGGGGCATTGTTGGATTGGTATCTTTTCATTATCGACTACGATTATTCGTACCTGTGAGGACTTCAAGGAGAAGATTAAAGATAATTTGAAAGCCCTGTATTATTCTGCACTTGGCACGAAAGCGTGTAAAGAATCCGGTCAATCGTCGTGGGGACGGTATTTGGATCTATTATTCGATACTATCATTGTTAATTCCGGCTATAAAGACGTAAGAGTTGTTTATTATACATTTGTTAAAATCATTGCATGAAGATTAATAATTTTTTTATGTTTATTCAAATTTAGAAAATTTTACTCATCGATGATTATGATTCTTGTTTCTATCATACCGAGGCGACTGAGTACTTCCAAATTGAGGATGAGATGCAGCATTTTACAAATTGTTTACGCACTCTTAAGATACATGTCATCTTATTTGGTTGTACGCCGCTATTATCTAATGCGTTTAGTATAGATACCATTTACGACATGCACACAAGTCATATCATCGACATGCACACAAGTCATATCATCGTAACAGGAATGGATGCAGTATCCTGTCGAGAAATACTGGTTCGTCATTCTGCAAACACTTCTTCTGAGACAGTTGACATCGATAGTTTGTTGCGGAAAAGTACCGGCTTCGAAAGTTCCATTTGTCGTGAAGTGCATTCAGGAGTATTTGTTCGTTTATTGGAAAATAATAGGAAATATTATATAACAGATGTTATGGACTCGATGAAGAGCTATTGTTGTCTGCTTACAGCCTTAGGATTGTCTCGTGACTGTAACATGATCCTTATTCAATTATTGACAAAAGGTTATGTTAAAGCTGAGAAGGCACCTAGTCTTAGCATTTGTGCATTAATTTCGAAATAATACAATGACAAGGGATTTCATATTGCGATGCTTGGAATATTTAGGATTTATTCGTTTATATCGCGTTAAGAATCCGGGTAAAACGACAACACCAGATATTTTGAAGGAATTGGGAAAAGATCGCAGCAAAATACCAGGTGTTTATTATTTGTTTACTAATATTGTTATGTATAATACGATAATATTTTGGGCTCAACGACAGCATAAATGTCGTTGGATAGAGACTGAGTGTATAGGTTATTTCCAAAACAAGGAATATCAGTCAATTTATGATTATATATGTGAATTAATTTTTAATGTACCAGAAGAAGAACGAAAAGGTCATAAAGAATTGTTGCAAGTTCTTTATCAAGAATTTTTATGTTTATTTCCATCATTTCATAAATTATTGTGATGGAATTTACAATTCCGAGTACATCATTTTGGTCAGATCTTGGACTGTATAATTATGACGATAATTATCCAAATTATGTGATCGAGTTGAAAATACAACCTGCCTTTTGTACTAGTGATAAAATTATTGAAATCCGCAATGATGCGTTACATCAAGTTTATGTACAAAAGTATTGTAGTTTTGGAGACAAATTTCAAGGTGAAAATGCAGATAATGTAAATCGTACTATTATTATTATTTTGATTACTGACCTACATCAACACGTGAATGTATTTTATTATAATTACGATAGAAATAATGTATGTACATGTCCGAATAATGAAGGGAAATCATGTCGCCATCAATATGCTGGAGAAATTATGCATTATTATCAATAAATTATAATTTTTGGTTATTATTACGGTATGTAATTCAATTTTTTTTTAACTTGAAGGAGATAAATTTTGATTCCATTGTTACTTTTCGTACATTCTATTCATTCAATATGCTAGAGAAATTATGCATTATTTTCAATAAATTATAATTTTCGGTAATCTTTACGGTATGTAATTCAATTTTTTTTCGAACTTGAAGGAAATTAATTTCGATTTCATTGTCACTTTTTGTACATTCTGTTCATTCAATATGCTAGAGAAATTATGCATTATCTTCAATAAATTATAATTTTTGGTAATCTTTACGGTATGTAATTCAATTTTTTTTCGAACTTGAAGGAAATTAATTTCGATTTCATTGTCACTTTTCATACATTCCGTTCATTATGAATATAATTAATGTTTCTTGCATGCACGGGAACGCTAGTGTAGTCGACGTTAGTATCAAATGGAGAAGTTTGTTTTTGTTTTTGTCCTAGTCAGCGCTAGTTACGGACTAGCACTCGATAGTTGCGCCCTCTGGCGAATAGAATTAGTTGACAACTGTGAGAGACTTATGGATCCACAAACTAGGATTTCTTACGCGCAGCACATCCTAAGAACATTTCTTAGGGAGTTTAACCACCCGTGAGTTTATAACGAATATCCAGGAGGCCCTTGAAGTCCGTTCCGAACTCGATACGTACGAAGCTCGATCGATTCTATGACTTTTTCGTTTTGATGAACAATGTTGAGAGCGAGACATCTCACAAGCTAGAATGGTGTTTTGACGTTTCCGTACTACTGTATCTATTAGTACTAACAAACTGATTTGTACAAAGACCCGGTTGAATTTTAAAGTATAATTCGTTGTGAATGATATGGTAAGTGGGTTAAAGTCTCATCTTCTGGTTTCTTAAAGAGAGGTTAAAATGATGCTAAAAAATAACAAAATATGAGTATTTCTCTGAAAAAAGTCTGAAATACAAGTCAGAACAAATATGCAGTCTAGAAACTTATAATTTTTAAAAAGTCTATCTTCTTATACCAGATCAGTGATTTTTCTCTGAAAAAAAGTCTGAAATATGAGTCAGAATGAATATGCAGTCTAGGAAATTATAATTTTAAAAAGTCTATTTTCTTATACCAGATTGGTGATTTTCTCTGAAAAAGTATGAGAAACGAGTAAAATAATGTGTGAATGTTTTCGGAACGTTTGTGCGGTAATTTTTTTTTTGGAGTGTATTTTCTGTTAATTTAATGAATTTTTATCACAGGGAAAGTGTGCTAAAGACCCGCCTATACTACTTACGCTGCCATATCTGCAAAACCACCGACCACATCTCATCGGCATGTCCTCTCAATAAAACCACTGTACATCTAACTAACGAAGAAAACAACGAATCCTTCCAATCAAAATTACAAAAAGCCCGCGAAATTTGTGACTCTAACTCAACTATGATCACTGAAGAATCGCCTGTGGAACAAATTGACAATGCTCACCCCGTCACAAACATAGAAGCATACGAGAATCCCTCGCCCCTGGAACACCCTAATAAGACTGATAAAAAATCATCTCATTCTAAAAGATCTCTCCGGAAAAACTCAAAACCTGATTCCGTCAACTCTGACACAATAGCAACCAAAATGCCTAAAATAGACTTCAAGCCTGATCCTACGACTCCAGGCACTTCACCAAGTAGTACCCCTCAACCAGAAAACCAACCACAACCAGTCAACTCCCAGATGTCACTCACACAAGAAGATACGACCGCGGTCGCCCTACACATTAACTCCAATGCAACAACGTTCAAGAAACTCCGGATGGAAACCCAAGACGTCCAAGAATTACTCTAACAATAATACAAATCACGTAGTTCAAAATATCCCCATGACGCTCATGATCATGGTACATTCGTCGGTTCGTTCGATGTCGTCGTCGGCGATGTTGAAGCTAAGAAAGTGTTTACATTCTCTTTTTCTATGTAATCGTCAATCGCGGTGCGTTCGAACAGTACGTTTGCATGATCCATTGTAGCCAGAAGTCGTGCGTGTTTTGTCATTCTTATTGTCGTAAATTTTCAACAAGTCAATATGTCCGTGCAAAATTCAACCATCGATTTAGACTTGCCCACCGAAAATTCATCAATTCAAGAACCGCAGAAAAACTTGCGGAAACGTGTCAATGCCTCTATGCGGAAATGTGCGAAGCGAACAAAGAAAGTGCTCGTTGAAATGCCGCAGGTCAGTCAAATACCCGATCCGCATCAATCTACAATCACTTTTCCAATACGTTGTTGTCCGTCCGTTCAGTCGACTTCTCGATTGCGGAGTCCGAGTCCAATATCTTCGCCAGTCCCTTGCGCTCAGGTAATTACACTACAAGACCTGGTTGGGAATTTCTGGATGGCTTACCATCTACCCCAGGAACGTCGACACATGTTTCCGATTATGTTCCGAACCATCATGATGCACTTTCTAGCAGTCAGTCAGTTAGCTCATGTCGAACTGATCAAATTTCTCATGCAGGAGTTTCTGGTATTTCAAAAGATGGAGACCTTCGCAACATGGATCTCTTCGACAACTTCGTTCGATTTACATCTTTGCGGGACAGAAAACATAAAGTTCAGAACCATGTTTTTGCGTGTCACGAGCCGTCTTCGCATTCCATTAACTATAATGGACTCCATTACGTCCGCGGTACAAGAAGGTATCCCGAAATTATTGTCGTCTGTCGACACGGAGGGCACTATCACTGCGTCCACGTCTGCCCATGGTCCAACGGTACCTGTCGTTGCAAAACAATCCACCATATACGATCACAGCTCGAGACCTCCAGCTGTGGGCCTCCGAAGTCTATTCCAATCGGGCAATTTACCCGCGAATACGCATACAATTTGCTCAACTATTTCGAGCGAGGTGGACGGCGAATTGTATACCTACAGCTTGCCCATGACATCTGGGTACCAGGTAATCAAGATCGACTCTTTTCCCTTCGCAAAATGTGTGAAACACGACAAGTCCCAATGGTGGAAGCACGCCATCTATCGTTCTTTGATTGTGACAACCGGTCCAACAGATCCGATTCAGGTTCAGGCAGAGCGACTACTCGACATGATTGCGACGAGAATGAGCGAGGAGAAAGCGGAGGTAAACGTAAAAGCCAAGTCAACCGGCTATTGGCCTTCTTCAAGAGACACCCAATGAGTCCGATTTCCTTACTTTTCAATACAGGAGAATGGATCTTAGGACCTTTTGCGCATATGAATTGAAAAAAAAATTTTTTTGTAACTACTATGGAACAATATATGTATTCTCTTAACTGTATGTCAACTATGGAATTTGGTAATTGGTTTTTATCCTTAGAAGAGGCACCGAAATTCGCTTGTGGTACTATGTCTATGACTGATTACTATTACAATCCCGAAACATCTGTTAACCTATTATCCGCATTATTAATGTATCAATATGGTGATGATGAAGTACAAATCATTCGATTTTTCTGTTCATTATTATGTATATGTGATAAGTTACTCCCTAAGAAGAATTGTATGCACAATCATACAAGGTGACCCTAATTCCGGGAAAAACTTCTTTTTAGATTGTGTAACACATTTTTATCTTAATGTAGGTTTAATTGGTAACTTTAATCGCTTTTCAAACTTCCCGTTAATGGAAGCTGTTAATAGGAGAATATGCATGTGGAATGAACCAGTACTAGAACCTAGCGCTGAGGAAACGTTAAAGTGTTTATTCGCTGGTGACAATACAAACGCTAAGGTAAAATTCAAGGACGATGCATGTATAACTCGAACACCGATTATGGTTTTATCGAATAATTCTCCATTTCCATCGAATCATGCTTTCCAATGTCGTATGTTTAAAGAACATTGGAACCTATGTCTATGGCGATTTTTCCAACATCGCTGCTCATAAAATTAACGTTCCTGTATTATACGACAAAAATTCGATTCGTGATTTGATAATTTCTCTGGGAATAACTCCCGATCAAAGTAGAATTCAAGCGTTGGTTACATTACTGACTCCTATCCCTTAGTTGATGCTACTAACGGATATATTGCGTTTTCACATTTACGAAGATTTTTTTTCTGTTTAGAAGTTGTTCCTTTTATATATACCTTGATTTTTTTTTTTTAAATGTATCCTGATCCCGTTTTTATTTAAGTCTTCTATGAAGTTATGTTTTCTTAAATAAAGTGTTTTGTTTTCTCACAACTCATTCATTTTATGTAGCAATAAGTTCATTTCGTCAATTTTCAATCAAAATGATCGATACTATGACAATTTTGTCAATATCATGAAGTCTGGGAAGGGAACACAACCTTCCCGAACTTATTCTATTCACCAAATTCAGAGAGAAAACCCTAACTTCTCGGAAACAATATTATTTGCGCACGCTGTAAGTGGTTGCGATACGACGTCCTGTCTGTTTGGAAAGGGGAAAGTTAGCACCTTTACTAAAATACAGAAAGAAGAAATGGCGAATGTTGTAACAGTGTTCAATAATTCTCACAGCAATAAAAATGAAATTATTAATGCGGTATGTCGCTACATCATACTATTATATGATTCAAAAAAGAAGCATAAATCTGTAGAAGACCTTCGTTATTTCCTTTTCATGAAGAGCGCTTCTAAAAGTAGTCTAAAAACGCGCCCATCTAACCTGGCAGGCATACGTTACTCGCTACCAGTATTCGCGAATTTTTTTTCACTCGTTCTACTCTCGTTGTACCTTCGAAGTATTTCCACATATTTTGTGATTCGCGCGAGTTTCTTTTTTTTTTTTTTAAAATCAACGTGGCATCTCGCTCTTGCTATTTTGCTCTTGATTTTTTTCGGTGTAAAAAGAAAATGGATTTACAAACAGTCAACGAATCATTTGTTGAGAAAATGGATAACGAAACAATTGATGGGCAAATGGTCGACAAAAAAAATGATGTGCAAACGGTCAATGAAACAATCGTTGAGAAATTGGTCAACGAATCGACAGATGAGCAAATGGTCGAGGAAACAAACAATGAGCAGGACAATGAAACAATCAATGAACAATCCAACCAAGAGCAAATGGATGATGAAACAAATGGGAAAACTGTGGAAACAACGCCGACACCACCATTGGACGAAAAGATGAGTCAAGGTTCACTCACATTTATTAAACCTGAGGAATTGTTGCCAAAAGCATACTATGTCATCTACATGTTTCTTTCTTGCACCACACGCTATGGAGAGTTGTGGAACGCTATCTTAGAGGATAACAGGGCGGTGAAGTTGCCGAGATATTTGATGAGAGGAAACAACTTTGAAGAATTTGAAGAAGGGAAACATTTTCTGATATTTGAAGGTAAGAAAAAAAGTCGGCAAGGTTTTGAGTACTCAATTTTAAAATTCCCGCTCGTAAACGATTGGCACACTCTCTGCCTATGTGAAGAGAGTTGTGACAAATGTTCGTGCGATTACGAGCAAGAGGACTATCCTTATGTATGTCCATGGACAAAAAAGAAAGCACACCATTACCCGAGTATTCTAAAAAAAATTAGTACCTTGTATTATAATTAATTTTTTTTCCTTTATGTTTTTTTAATATTATTTGCGTGTCCGCAATAACAATTGAATGTATTTTTATTATTATCATAGAATTATACGAGTTTGTTTTTTATTCATCTCATTTTTTTTGTGGGGAAAAAAAAACTTATGTAAGGTGGAACACCATTTCAAATTAAGCATTTAATCCTCCTACTATCATACAGTAATCACGCGTGATAAAGCTCGAGAAAAAAAAAAATGAAGATTGTACCACAAAATACAAAACTACCTATTTCGGAAGTTCAAATAAATGAAGCAAGCAATCTTGAAGACAAAGCTTTTATTCGACATAGTGAATTATTACCAAAAAAAAAATATTAGTGGACTTCTGGTAGGTGGATCGGGATGTGGGGAAACTACTGCTCTCCTAAGTCTAATTTATAGTAAAAATGGAGTAAGCTTTAAAAATATCTATATTTTTTGTAAAACTCTCTATCAACCTCAGTATAAGCAACTTTCCATGGTCATGCAAAATCTACCTGAGATCGGATTTTTCACTTTCTCTGATGCTGATTCAGTCCCTTCCCCAGATGATATTCGTGAATATAGTATCACAAGTGGAGCGAAAGAGCCCATTAGCTAGTTAACCAGCATATGGCGTAAGAAGAGGAGCCCATCAGCAAGATACCCTACGATACAGTGTACTATGCTATGAAAATCTAATATATAAAGTAGAATAGTTTTTGATGATTTAGGATCGGAATGTCGCGTCCCTACCACCAACTCTCGATGCACTTGAGAATCACGCGCTTAGAACGTACCATCAAGTTCAAACATGGAGAGAAAACGCCCTACCGCCTACAGATTGGGGATGGCATGTCGAAGATGGACAAATGATGCCTACAAAAATGACAAAGCCTCCAGCACCAGAAAATCTCCTTAAATTAATCTCCTGTGGCTGCGTGAAAGGTTGCTTATCAGCTTGCAGTTGTTTGAAGGCTAGTTAGTCAATCATAACTTTAACACTATTCTATAATGATATTCCCTCAAAAATTCTTTCATTATCATTTTTTCTTTTCTTTTGTAGGTTTGAAATGTTCGGAATTGTGTACAGGGTGCATAGGTATCTCTTGCCTAAATGCTACTCGTCCACGTGGAATAGGTGCGCAGGATGATGACGTGAACGAGGATTCTGAAAACAGCATTGAAGACTTTATGGACACTGAAGCACTTCAAAGCAGCAGCGAAGATGAACCGTTGTAATTGAAATTTTTACTAGAAATTTTTGTTAATAATTTGGCTTTTCAAATTTATAGTAAGTCACAGTTCAGAAATTCTCTGTTTCATTCTCTTTAATTATAAAAATGTTTATATTAATGCCACCCTAAAGTCAAGGTGTTTGAAAAGAGGTGTGCTCAGCTCAATGTAAACAACAAGGCGCTACATCAGCTGATCTCCATTTAAAACAATGTAAAAACGGTTCCGCGTCCCATGTATTTTTAAATGTGCATGCGGGTTGCGTTTTGTTTACAATCGAACTGAGCACACCTCTTTTCAAGCACCTTGCCCTGAAGTACCTTCCCCCCCCCCCCCCGAAAAAGATATAAGACCATAGTAAGTCGGCGGGCTAACTGATTGGACAACCGCTCCCAATGAAGTGATGAACGACTTTAGTCACTGGGCAGGGCATTCAAGGGAGGAAGGTAGTAACTTCCAAACAAGAACTTCACAGGATTCCATGCTCTGTTAATATTTTTGTATTTCTCTCATATTGTTTTCGTTCTATTTATCTATTTTTTGTGCATTTTTTCGTGTATTAAATTTTTTTTCAAATGAAGATTTCGAAGCAACGTCTTTATGCCAGACAAGCTGAATGTATACAATGCTCTTTCTTAAATGAATGCAAAAAAATGTATAAAAAAAAAAATTTGAAAAATAGTTGAACTTCAAGTGCCATTTTTAGCCTAACTTGTTGAGCTAGGCTAAAAAGTAGGTAGTCTATTTGATACTAAATTTAACGGGGAATATTTTTTGTCTCTCGACTTTTTTTTCTAAAGCCCATATTTCTCGAGATAAATCCAAAAAACCAAATTTGGGGGGCTAAAATGTGGCGCAAAACAACTTTCCATGGAAGTGGGTGGGGGGGGGGGGGTGGGGGGCGGGATTCTTGATATGTTTTTTCTGGGACCCAACCTCACATTTTTCAGCAAACTCCCGCCGTTACCCCCAAAATGTTCAGACGAGGGTTTTTAATTGCCTGTACGTGCACTCCTCGTTAACCGACATAACATCAGAATACCGTAAAAAGAATATCTTGACTGAAATTTTGGAACTTGTGAAAAATAGTTTTGTTCCACAAAATATCATACCATTATTAACCCGTAATTTAGAAAATGTGTTAGTCAAACATCAAGAAATCCATCCTTCATTTGTCGGCATGATTATCACATCTGATGGAGAGATGGATGATATTGTAGCGATTCTTGAGAGCATGAGTAATCTACAGGTAACTATTGATAAGCTCGAGTAACTCCAATCTACTTCAGACAAGTCCAAACCAGACGGCGATACTGAGTCTGCATATCAAGATACGAGTACGTAAGCTTCATCTTACACATATAATTTATTTAATCATACAATTTTTGTGATGAACTCAACATTATTATATAGTGTGATTTCTTAGATGTCACTACAGAGTGAGCTTAATTTGACTAAAGCCAAATTAAATACAAGACCGTACATCGAAATCACTGCAGAAAATGTAATTCCTCATTGGTTACAAAACGCTAAGTACTTAAATTTCTACAAGAAATGGTTATTAAGTCTACAAAATCAACTAACTCCTGCTGCGATCGTTATTTGTAAGAGAATACCTCCAGGAAACGATTGTCGAAAGGCGTCCAAGGCTTTAGTAAACATTTACAGTGCTTTTTCGCAACGAATAAGTCATGATGGAAAACCACAGCCTGTTAGTAGATATAAGATGTATGTTCTAGCGCAGTGAAGCGCAGTGGCTAATTTCTCTTATTTTTCAGTAATACTTGCGTCATTCAACGAATTCTCAATAGCAAGAACTTGTCAGTAGCGATCTTATTACGTTCTCCATGATTCATATTTGAACATTTACTATTCTTCTTTGGTTTTCTAGCTCGAAAAAGAAAAAGAGATAAGATCCATGAAACCTATGCTCTCCATACGTAAAAAAATTGAGATCTACGAAGGATTATTAGCTCCCAAACTAAAAGATCCTACCTCCATATTTAGTCACGCAGTCATTCGCTCTACGGGTCAGAAAATGGATTACCACGAGGCAAAATGGGTAGTAATTCTAACAAAGGTTCACAATCCACGCGTTGTTCGTTTAAATGGTCTCCTCACGGCTGCCACCATTTTACCATCCGTGTTTTGCCGGACGATGGGCAGTTCTTTTTTAATTCATATGGTATTCTAGAAAATGAATTTGACGATTTGATGACGCGAGAATGTAATTTATCTGTTTGTGATTCGAAACATGAAGCTTTAGCTTATTATAACGGATACTCCGCTTTCGGGAGAACAATTTTGAATACTTGGAGTGTGATGAATTTTCTTACAAAACAAACTATAAAATCTTATTGGGTTTCAAGAGGCGTAGAGGAATTAATATTGGAAAAGGCGTGTGAAAAACCGTTGGTGAGAACCGTCGTAGAGAAACTAATTTGAGATGAAGATGTTTACATGCGTGTTATAAACTTCAGTGTAAAAAGTTTCAAGTCTTTCTATGAAGATTTTACCGATTCGAAAAAGGACATTGTAGACTGCGATCCTTTACTATACTTTTACCTCCAACAGGGTTATCTTAGCGTTTCTGAGACGCTTGAAGATGAAATTTCCGTGAAAATTCCGAATAGAGAATTGAAAAAAGTATTTAAATCTGCGATGTTGGATCATTTCGTGAATAATTACCGTATTGAACGAAAGCGTTTGGAAAAATGTGCCAGCTACATTGAAAAACTTGATGTTAGAGATACAGTTAGCTGTGAGAAAGTTATTACGTCGATCTGTGCAATACTAGAAGGCATGTGTAACGGAGCTGTATATACCGATCATATTAATGAATATATTCTTCGCAATTTCGTGTTCGGTATGTTCTATACGGCAGGATTCTGTCCACTGTCAGAAATTCGAATTCATAAAGATGGACGTAAATACAAACGACCTGATATATGTGCTCTTCGTAATGATCAAGCTGTTATCTTAGAATTTAAAGTTAATGAAAATGAAGAAACTGCTATCGATCAAATTTTAAATAAAGAATATTATCGAGGTTTCTTAAATGTACCGGATTTAGCGAAAAATGAGATAAAATATTTTCTACTTATTGGTATTAATTTAAAGAAAAAACAACTAGAAAAAGGTGTAGAAAATCATCGAATTAGTGGATGTTTTCTTTGTAATTCTCTCAACCGAAAAGATATTGTATTCACCTAATCTTTCGTATTTACGATGTGTATATGTAGAGTTGTTACATTTTATGTAAATTATCTAATTTTTCATTTCTGCGGTATTGATTGTAAGGAAGTTTCTTTTCATACCTATTTAATGTAAAATAATAATAAGCGTTATTAATTACTCGAGTTTCACGTTTTTTTTTTTAATGGTAGAATCCGAATGTTTCGTCCTTTTGTTATACATGTAAGACGAGACGTGCTCATTTACCACCCTACGCGTTCTGTCCGGTCTCGACCTATCCGCTAATCATAACTAGTACCCAATAAAATATCTACGTCTTCCGATATTATGGAACAATTTTCAGTTGCGTTTCGTTATTACCTACTTCTGAAATAAATCTCATAGTTTCTTAATTCAGTTCTCTTTCGATTTCGAACAGTATCGCACTGAAACAGCAGAGTGATAATAGGAAACAGAGGATGATGATATAATAGATCACGTTCTGTATTCATAGTTCGAACCACGATTCTATCTATGCAATCGATCAAAAACACACCGAACTACTTTCTATTTCTCGGATCGACTTTCCTCACAAAACAAAACAGAAAACCAGGGCATTTATTTCCTATATATGGATATTCTCAGGAAATCTTGAGTTGAACTTTTCGCTAGTTCTACTTTGTTCCGAATTTCATGATTCACGAAAAGCCGAAGCTAGATGCGATCATGAATAAATAATACCCACTAAAATATCTACGTCGTCCGATATTATCGGACAATTTGGAATTTCGTTTCGTTATTATTTCTGAAATCAATCTCATCGTTTGGTTTCTCAGTTGAGTTAAGTCGCGTGTTCTCTTCCGACTTCCCATCAATAATACTAAGTCTTGTAACTTCGACATCCGTTATCAAAATTTGATAATACAAGGTTTTTGTATTTGTTTTGTTTTGGCTTTTTGCTTACGTTATCCAGTCTTCGTTTCTTCGATATCTTCTGTTTTGTTCTGTGGTTTTCTTATTATGATTATGACAGTATAATTATTTGATAATATAAGTTTGATAATAATAATATCTTCGCCCGAATGGCTCTGAGATAAATGCGTAGTAAACACTAAACGTATAATTATTATATTTAATAATATAGATTATGAGTTTTTATTTTCGCACAAATAAAACGTTTTATTGTTTGTATTTGCTTAATGTTTGTGAAGAAAACAGTATTATTCATATTTATCTGGAGCTTTACGATACTTCTATCCAGAGAACCCCTTTAACTAATTTGTGAAGGGACGTATAGATTGGTATCTGTCTGCAGAATTATAATACCTGTATCCAGAGAACCCCTTCACCTTATTTGTGAAGGGAAGAATATATTGTTATTTGTTATATATCTGGAGAATTATAACAGTTGTATCCAGAGAACCCCCTTAACGTAATTGTTAAGGGGAGAACTTTGTTCATTCTATACTTTGAGTATACTTGGAGTTGTAAGTAAGGATGGTGTATAGCGAGGCATTGTATTGTTCGGCGGAGAATAAATGGTATAAAGCTGTTAATGTCCCAGGAGATGGTAGTTGCTTATTTCATTCGGTATCCTTGTTGTTATTTGGTAATATGTTATATTCACAACATATACGAATTCAATGTTGCGACTACATGGAAAATAATCGAGAATTATTATCACAAGTGCTTAATCTGACGCAGGAAGAATTGAACGAGGAGATTATCAAACAGTCTGATCCAACCGAGTATGCCGACCATACTCAGATTTGTATAATTTCTATGATATATGAGGTCGACGTGTGGGTGTATCAGGAAATATCGTCAAGAAATATAAAATGCGTGTTCAAAGAGGAAAATATTACTCGGAAAAAAATTTTGAAACTCTTCTATGTGAATGGTAATCATTTTATGCCCCTAAGTGAAAATACCATTACTAATAATTCAAGAGAAATTAGCGAGAATGAAACAAATTTTTCTAATGAAGGATGCGCCTTATTCGATCATATGTACGCAATGAATGTAAATTATGCAACGCCTCTATCCTTTGGTACATCAAATGTCAACGTTTCAGAAGCAAATAATACGGAGCAATTAATGGACGTTGACAATGCATGTCAGACGAATATATCGTCTCATATACAGTTCGATCACTCATACGCATCCTCAAAGAATTCATTATCGTCGCATAATCATAATCTATTTGAAAACTGTGGCATAAAACCATACGATGAAAATATTATTGTAAGTCATTATTTGGGTGCTATGGATTTGACATGCAAGTTTTGTGGAGCATTGTACTTTAAAGCGGAAGCAATTAATAATAGAGATAGACGATTCACAAAATGTTGCATGCGTGGGAAATATTTTTTTAAATTTAATTTTGACGTCCCTGATTTGATAAAAAATTTAGTTTCTAATAACCATCCGGAAAGTAAGAACTTTAGACAGCATATTCGAAACTTTAATTCTGCATTCGCATCATTCGGTGCATCAGTTTCGACGGGAAATGTTCGCAATGTACCTGGTTATGGACCTTATTGTTTTAGAGTGCAAGGTATAATTCAGCACTTGAGCAGTAATTTGAGGGAAAATGACCCGACCAAAATTAGATACTCTCAATTATATTTGATAGATTCGAGTCTCGCAAATGAATGTCGTAAGCAACGAAATCGTGATTGTTCTGAATACGTTATGAAAGATTTCGATCATTTGATTCGAAACATAAATCCCTATGCAAAATCATTTTTCACATTACAAAAAAAAAACAAACGACAAGTTGTAACTGCCAAGCATGAAAAGGAATCTAGGAACAGATTAAAAAATATGACAACATGATTCATGAAAGGCGCGCCATAGGCGCGCCGTCCTGCTAGTCTATATTACTAAAGCGAAGCTATCACTACTTATCACTAAACGACTGACGAATTATTTTTTGGCTTTTTCGATCCGCCTGTTTCTCATTTTCTCAATGCCGGAACATTGTGGAAATGGTTGACGACTACTTTCAAAAATTATTCATGTCGTAGGTACGTAGGTAGTACAAAATAATAATTATTATGACATTTTACGTTGAATACTATTTTTTGAGAATCGAGTTGATTTCCTTTGTGCTGTCAATGCTGTTTTCCTTTGTAGTGAATATCTGGACAATTTAATGTACTTAGACAAAGTTATCTGGAGAAAATTGTTATTTGAAGTGTGTTATCCTCCTGTGAGTTTTCACTTATTAATTGTCTTCAGATCCGTGCGTGGATAATACTTCTATCCGGAGACTTTTCATGAATTATCTGGAGATCCTCGAGAGTAAAATTATTTTTATCCAGAGAGTGTAATCTAAAGGAGTTTGATTTATTATCTCAAGTAATAATGCCTATAGTTATATTTAGGGAATTGTACAATCTGTTTTCTAAGTCAAACACATAGAAGTGTCCATGAGTGTTGATCATTATTTGCACTGTGCAAGTGAGAATGAGTTGTGTGAAGCCATTGATGTTCTACCTGATGGCAGTTCTACAAACCTATTTGATTTTTTCTTCTGTATTGCAAATGGAAAATAACTATTTCAACCTCATTCCTCATTTTAAAGCGCAAAGAAGTAAGTTTTTCTGAGGAAACAGATTTATCTCAAGCCACAAATATATGCAAAGCACCAACTGCTGTGATCGGTGTTTGTCAAACATCTTACTTGTAAATGAAATAGGAAATTTGACCGAGCCCATAGTGGAATTTGTAGCAGATATTTGCCCGCAATAAAATAAGCATTATCTGTCTTCCTGCTGTGATTATAGAAACGTGGCCGAGAGAAAATTTCCCTCTAACAAGTACCTACATAGTTCATTTCACAAAGTTTTCTATCTACAGAAACCTAACAAGAGACAAACCTGGATACTTCTATGAAGAAGTATACTCACAAAGAGTAAAAAAGCAAGTACAAAAACCGCAATATAATCACACTACCGAGCGCTTTCGGCTAAACAGTCATCCTTGAGGTATAGAAAGGACTTGCTTTTTTACTCTTTGTGAGTATACTTCTTCACAATGGACAACCATAGAAGTAAAAAACAAATTGATTCTCGATACTTCTACTTGATTCTCAATCTTTGAGAGGACAATACTCATTGTTACTCAATAGGGTGACAAATTTCTTATTTTGTTGCAAGAGAGTGTGATACGCTATCTTTTCCTGATTTTTTTTTTTTTTTTTAATCACCTTTATGGAGGGATTTTACTATTGTTTGCTACAATTCTTAAGTCACCTATCTAAGTATGTAAAACTGTTGAGGAAAAATTTTTTGTTTACTAAGCAAATTGTCTTATGAAGGACTAAATTTGCAAAAGTGAACAGATGGTCAGTTGCTGGCGAATTTTGTAAATAAAACAATCCGATCCAAAAGTAAAAAAACAAGGAGAAATAAAAAAGAAACAGCGCGAAAGCTTTAAAGCAAACACATGAAGTCAGAGAAGAAATTTGAATAAACCAATGCAGGAATCAAAGCAGGCAATACCATGCAAAGAACTAAGTACCGGTATTATATTTTTTGCCACTAACAGGAACATATAGTTGAAGAAAAATTATTTTCTATTGAGTATTTCTTATCGGTTGGAGCCTCAGAAACAACTACATATATAATTACGGGAGGGATTCATAAGAAGTAGGTAGAATTTAGGCTGCCCACGAGCGTTAAAAATAAGAACAACTGAAATGGAGTGTGAAAAAAAGAGCGACGATATGAGGCTAGGGAAAAAAATTGGAAGGAGTAGAGCCACTTGGAGGAACTTGAGTTTTTAATTGGGAGAAAAAGAACAAATATGTACAAGTTGGAGTAATTCAGTAACGCCGGTAGTTGAAAGAGTTGGAAACTGTTTTCGAGTAATTAATTACATAGGGTAGAGGATATCGACGGTGTCATGGCAATAGCTTGTAACCCACAAAATTGCAATTTTGGGGTTATGAGCGATTCTTGCAGAGAAAAAATCGTAGAATTGAATGGTAATAGCTCGTAACGCTACGACCAATCATCTTGTAATAATAAGCCGAGAGGTAATTCCTTGTAAACGAAACACTGATACATTTGCTGCAATCCCTCGCAAGCCAGACTAATTTTGAATTACTCGTATACCACACACTGATCAATTTGTACTGAAATTTCTCGTAAGCCAATCAGATTCAAAACCTCGTAAACCAAAATGTGATTCGATGTTGCGAAAACAGCTCGCAACGCATGTGATTTAAAGTCATGATTTGCGGTTCTCAGTTTTTATACCTAGTTTTTAATCATCTAAACTGGAAAGAAGAACAAAATGCGGAATTCTCGAGCAGCACAATTAGTAAGATTGGCCCAAGAGCAAGCCAAAATCAATAAATTACGTGAGTATTATTTTCAATTATAGATAAGACATCGAAAAAGGTCTGTAGCGAGAAAAAATAGAACCACTTTTCTTTCTTTTTAAATCAGATGAACAGAATCGTAACATTTTCACAATTGAAGATATTGAAACCGGCGAAGTAATTCGTGGAAGTCCAGATCAACTATATTCGCAGTTCTTAAGTCCGGCCACTGATACTCGTAAATCCTGTGATACAGAATCGTCATATTTTGATCTTCAGCCGTCTTTCATTCAGAACGAAAATTTTTCAATTGCCAGCGAAGTAATTTGCGAATCGAACTCAACTGGAGTGCCCTGGAATACTGGAGGTACTGATGAAGCAATAATTGATGGATGTTTGTACGATACTTTCCCGACAAATGATAACATCACATCCTTCGAGCCATTTACTTCCCATGACAACAAACTTGATCAAGGTAAGTAAGCTGAGTATATCAGCATTTTCGCCTTCCTTGATTTTGAGTGAGTTGATCCATCTTAAATTGCTTTAATTTCTTTTGAAGGTCATGAATTTGATAACGCACCGAATTTTCGTGAGAAAGATGAAAGTGAATCTGATTATCAAACTGATCATGGCAATTCGGATGATGATTCCGATTTCGAATACGACTCAGATCAAACTCATGTTTCAGCAACAGATGACAGTGCTGCAGAATTCGATGACACGAAAACTTCTGAACTTATTAATCCGAGTGAGTCAGCTTTATCAACCAAAAGTAAATATTATTAGGTAGCATACAGAATAAATTCGAAGAAAAATCTGTACTCTATTCATTCTCATAATTCTAACGTTCAGCAGATGATGTGTACGATCAAGAACCACAGTTGAATCAGAATCAAAGTATCGTCTCCAGTGAAAATGTTTTGTCGAAGAGTCATCCTGAACTTGCAGGTAAATTACTGCATTATTTAGGAGGAGAGGAACTATAAAAACTATCAAATTTTCACCGTTTTTCATACTTTTTGTCATTGACTAGATTTGAACTCATCTTTTGAAGAGTACACTGTCGAAGAGAATTCGAGTAGACGGAAACGAAGAAGGAGACCGGATTCTGCTGCATGGAAAAGAAATATTGCAAAAGTTCGTAGGGAGGAAGGTAAATCATACCTTGGTTATCGACGTGTGGGGAAAACAGTACTTCAAGACAAAGAAAGGGAAGCACGTAAATTAGGTCCCCCTTGTTTTTCAAAAGAATGTGTACGGCGGAAGAATCGCAAATGTTCAGATATTTCTGAAGAAGAACGCGTCAAAATTTTCAATTTGTTTTGGCAAGAAATTAATTGGGACCAGAAGCGAACTTACGTAGTTAATCATGTACAGTTGATTCCAAAGAAGAGAAATTATACAAATAATACTGTCAGTAAACGGGATAATACTTTTGTGTATCACCTGACAATTGAAAGAGAACAGAAAGAAGTATGTAAGAAACTGTTCTTAAGCACAACAGGTTTGGGAGAATTCACTGTCCATCAATGGGTGAAAGGAAAAAACGATGGTCACGCCATGCCGGAGAGTCAGAAGAATCGTAATAAGAAACGAAAGAATCCAGATCGATCAGTCGTGATTTCACGAATAGATTTTTCCAGGCAATTTCTCAGAAGCCTTCCAAAATTGCCATCACACTATCAGCGAATCGACAGCGATAAATTGTTTTTGGAGCCTGTATTCCGTAAAAAGAGTAACGTGTTCGACCTCTACGTATCACAATGCAAAGAACGCGGGGAGCTGCCGATATCGCGGAGTAAATTCAGCACCATATTTGATGACATGAATCTCTCAATACACACGTTGAAAAAAGACAAGTGCGATTTATGTGTTCAGTTTGAGGTAGGACAGTTAACCAAAGAAGAACATGATGCTCACATCGCTAAAAAAAACAGAGCAAGAGCCGAAAAGCGCGCTGATAAGAAGAAAGCAAAGGAAGGAAAGTGTCAGGCTTTCACCATGGATGTCGAAGCAGTCAAAGTTGCTCCATTCGTCACAGCCAGTGCCATTTACTTCAGGACAAAATTATGTTGCCATAATTTTACGATCTTCAATCTTGCCAATAAAGATGTAATGTGTTACTGGTTTGATGAGTCTCAAGCAGATCTAACATCTTCAACATTCGCTTCCTGTATTATTGATCACTTGAGTCAACGCTGTAATCTACAGATAAGCCCCATAATTTTATTTAGCGATGGATGCTCATACCAAAATAGAAACATCAATTTATCAACCGCTCTTTCGTCGTTTGCTATGGAAAAAAACATAGAAATACAACAGAAATATTTAATCGTTGGACACACTCAGATGGAGTGCGATAGCGTTCATGCCAAAATTGAAGATCGTTTGAAAGGACGTGAAATTTTCATTCCCTATGATTACATTTCAGCTACAAGGGAAGCAAGAAAATTACCTAACCAGTATGAAGTCAAAAAAGTTGTCTTCAGTGACATTAAAGATTTCTCAATAAAGAAGTATCAACGTTATAGTTCAATCAGACCTGGCAAGGTAAGGCAGACGTGACTGCGTATTATTTTATTCTTCAACTTAAAACTCATAATGAGCGTTTTCTTCTGTTTAGGCAACAAATGATCCCACGGTTGCTGACCTGCGTGCGATACGTTACTTACCCGATGGCCGTATAGAGTACAAATTAGATTTTGACGACGAATGGGAATTGCTGCCGCAAAGAGAAAAGAAGAAAGTAGAAAGAAAGAAATTAGCTGAATGGCCTCAACTTCACAACGAAGAATTACGTATACCAAAAAGTAAATGGACTCATCTCCAATACCTAAAAAGTGTGATACCAACAGAATATCATAACTTTTATGATAATCTGAAGTGTGGCAATGCCTGTGACGATCAGGCCGATGATGATTAATTGTTTTAGTAACCCTGTACCACGTTCAACAATGTTCTCATTATTGTTTCTTTAAAAAAATTCATTACCTTTAGACTTCCATGTCATAAAACATTAATTTCTTTACCTTTTAGACTTCTATGTCATAAGTAATTTCATTACCTTTAAACTTCCTTGCCATTCTGGTCAATTTTTTCTCATTGTTATTACTTACATTATTATTAAATAAGTCGAAATGTTGGAATTTTTAGTGTCTTAAGAAGTTTTTGAATAGGCCTATCAATTTTTCTATCATTTTTTTATTATGAGAAAATTCATTGGTCAGTTTTTCCTCAATATTATTACGTCTACATTATTATTAAGTCAGTCGAATTTAGTGTCTTAAGAATTTTGTTAATCCTGAACTACATTAATTTTTCTATTTTCTTTTTTTCTATTCAATTTCCTATGTCATAAGAAAATTGATTACCCTTCGACTTCTGTTCTACTCTGGTCAATTGTTCCCTAATCTTATCAAATAAGTCAAAATTTGGAATTTATTCTCTAAAAATGTTGGTGTACTGAATAAAATATTAATTTTTTAATCTTTATTGTTCATCATAACGTTCTTCAGTAGTATTGCGATCAACATTTAATACCTTGTAAACCAAATCAGGAAATACACAATATCTCGTAACCCACAATTCTCCGGCAAAGTGATGGACTTTTATAAGAAATTAATGAAAACATGAAACTCGACTTGAAACAAATCATAAGATTCATGGAAAGTCGATATAACACGCAAAGTAAATTTTTGAAACGTTTTTATCGTTTCTTGAAAAATCTACTTTTTGGGCTTACGAGCTATTGCCATGACACCGTCGATATGACTTATGTCACCCTGTAGGAAGTATGTCAATTTTGGAGAGCAGGACATGAAAAGAGGTGATAGATTGTCACATTAATTATGTCCCTAATAACGTAACAAGATTTATACATGACAGTGAAGCATGGAGATCTAGGAGGAGATGAGAATTTATGATTCAGGGGTGACCAGCCCTGAAGTGAGCGAAGATAATTTCTTCATGGTGGGAATTTCTGTTTTAGGAGGACCAGGGATGGGCTTACATTTAATGATTCCAAATTTGTTGTTTGGTTGCTCTTTTCATCTGAGTGATAAGAAGCTATTTGTAGGATTCAGAAATAATAACAGTTTTTTGTACAAGATGGAGTCGGTGATGTTAGGTGAGAGAATGAAGTTTTTAGGCGTGCGAGCATTTTGACCATAATTATTATTGAGGATAACTGATGAGAACCAAAATCCAAATAAAAGTTTCTGCCGATAAGATAAATTATGGAGTATGAAGAATACGTGGGTGTGTTTTTTAGAGATGGGGTAGGAAATTATAAGCTTAAGCCTAATGTGAGAGAGATGTATTCAGAAAAAATGGAGGGTGCGATTCTGCAAGGACGCGGACTAAATGAATATTGTAAAGAAGTCTTTAATCAGATTTATATTAGGTATTCAATTAAAAAGGTGAATTGAAAGTTGTAATGAAAAACAATATGGCGTTATGAACAAAGTTAAACAAGGAATTCACAGATCCTCTTATATGAAATGGATTGATTTTGATATTGAGAAATGAGAATATTGAATTCAAAATTAGAGTCTCGAAAAAAACGGGTCGGGTTTGATAAAATTTCTAAAATTGAAAAATTGAGCTAACTAATGCAGGAGGGACTCAGAAAAATTGGAAAAATCAAGTCCTTTGAGCTTTATATGATAGTATGATAGAGGAAGGTTAGGAAAAATTTTTGCTATCAAAGGAGTCAGATTTGAAAACAGTTCAATTATTGGGAATCGAGCTATGTATAACAGGAAAGGATCTTGGGAAACATTGAACCACCATTGAAATTGAAAAAATTTTGTACATCGAGCTATACAATTAGGACAACAGGTTATCTTGGGAAAATGTTGATTTTTAAGCTATATAATATAATGAGAGAGGAATATGGAACTTCAACTTCCGACATTTATATGACACAATGAGGAATTGAAAAAATTTCAATCATTATTCTTGGCACGCACATGACAAGACATCAAAATTTTCAAGAACCCCCCCCCCCCCCCCCCCATCCAAATAGAAAAGGTCGCCAATTAAACCTTAAATTAAATTGGTAGATGACTACATTATAAACTGAAGAAGAACTTGACGTGATCACAATTTAACAAAAGAATACTAATAGAATAGTGAATTACAAAAATCAAGACTTATTAGGATATGGATAATTAGAGGAGATGGATGCAGAAGAGTCCAGGGCCCATTTCAACGTACCGCTGGGCCCATTTTGGGTGGTTCCAAAAATTTTGATGGCAGTCCCGAAAAACAATGGGCTGTTCAAAATTGTATAATCCTTACAACTTATAACTGTTAATTTTGAAGAAGCGACGTTACAATAGTGAAAATCTTCTGAGAAGACTGAAAAAGAAGGAGAGTTTGCAGAAAAATTTTGAATACAGGTCCACAGAAAAGTAATACAGAATTTCTACTTTTTTTCCCCCGGAGTGGAAATGTCTACATTATTTACCGAGGTTATTAAAAATTATTTGTATTAGTTTTCCATAAGAAATTTGCATCGCCAGAAATTCATTAACAATTTCTCACTTCTGTTTTGTAATAAATGATAGGCAATATGAAGAAATATTTGAAAATTTATATGACACAAGTATTGAAAAATAAAAAATATACATTTTTTAATTCAAAAAATGTCTAAAATATGTGACAACGTGAGAGGCACGCCGTAGGCGTGCCGTCTTGCTAGTCTATATTACTAAAGCGATGCTATCACTACTTATCACTAAACGGCCGACGAATTGTTTTTTGGCTTTTTCGATCCGCCTGGTGTGTAGCGACTAGCGACCGTGTTTCTCATTGTCTCATCAGTGCCGGAACATATACGTCGGCTAAGCTGCAAAATGTTGTATGTCCAATATTTTCGATTTTCTGTTTTTTGGCCAGCCTGGTTCTCCAAGGCGCCCTCTACAGGTAACAAAGTGAATTTTAACCGACTTGATCAAGATAATGATTAAAATCGAGAAAATGGAAAATGCAGTATGTCCGAGAAAGTGTAGCTTCTTGCTGCAAAATATTGTATGTCCTTTGTTTACATTACTCGTTCCTCGTTAGTTTTTATGAGAGCCTCATTAATCTGACTTACTACTCAGATGAAAGTATGTAATCGGAATTAAATATGGAAACCATCACAGAATTATTTTCCTTGTACGATCCTGGAGTATATGAGGAAGTAGTAGTCGAATGCTTTGACAATTTAGATGATGAAGAAGTGACCGAATCAATCAATTCCGTTTCGAATGTCGTGGTAACACCAACACCATTCCCCAAATCAAGCACTGATGATGGTTGTATGTCCACAAAGATGTCGGTCACAGATGAAGAAGATGATGCTCTGCATAACTGTACATTATGGAGTACGTCACCAGATTCAGCCTCTGTATCAACACCTGAATCTTCAGCGTCATCTAACCGTTCAAGTGGAACTATTGGGGAAGCAGTACCAAACAACACCGAACCAAGGATACGATCTCGACATCGTACTGATCCGCGTACTTGGTCTCAAAACATGGAAAAGAAGAAGAGAATGTTAGGATTAGAATATAAAGATCGGAAAGGAGTACTGAAGGAAGCTAAAATAGTACGAATTATGGAAGACTGTAAGTGCCGCTTCCGTTGTCATGAGAAGATAGATGCGTCGCTTCAGAGTACTTTACTGAAGGATTATCTGGCGCTGGGTGATACAGCTCGGCAGAAAGCATACCTCTCACGATTCATCCTTGAAAAGCCAGTTGTTCGGGCACGGAAACGTAAGAATGTAGAGAACAAATCGAAAGACATCTCAAGATTTTATTTCCTACCAAATGCATCCGGAAATGAAGAACGCGTATGCCTCAAATTCTTCTTGTTCATCTTTCAGGTTTGTACATATTTCTTCTTCATAGTTTTACACTGGCAGTACTAAAAAATTGAGGTACGTAATAAATTGTTCTCATCGTTCCTATGAATGTAGGTGTCCTACTCGTTTGTCACCTCCATAGTGCGGAACAGGAGTGCTACGGGAGCATTTCTGGGTGTTGTTCATGGCCGTACTGGAAAAAGTCCAGGAAATGCAACTTCAAACAGTCGTATGGACCTGGTTCGACTTCATATTCGCCGTTTTCCAGCCATTCCTTCGCACTACTGCCGAAGTTCTTCTCGTAAATTGTACCTAGGACCTGAACTGAACTTGACCATAATGTACAGGTTATACTTGGAATACTTACAGACGTTAACTCTCCGTCATGATGACGACAAGAAGCCTGTTTCGGAGTTTGTGTACAGGTGGGTATCCCTTCACTCACAGCAAAATATAAGGTGTTAGCTAGTAATTCATCAAAAATAATGACGCCTGCATTTCAACAGATCTGTATTCAACGGCTGGGAACCTCCGCTTGCATTTCAAAATGCGAAGAAAGATCGATGCTCATTATGTATTCAATACGATGAAGCAACTTCGCCATCTCAATTTCTGATAGAGAAATATAATGCGCACAAGAACAGGGAGAAAGTTTCACTGGAGATGAAAGGAAGGGACATGGCTTCAACTAATAAAAACGAAAGAACTATCACATTCGATGTTCAAGGAAATTTAATCTTACCGCAAGGTTCGGATTCAGGTTTCTATTATTCGAGGAAGGTGAATATTTATAATTTTACCATCTACGATTCTGAAGCTGATGGGTACTGTTTTATGTTTGATGAGACCAATGGGAAGAAAGGGTGCAGTGAAATTGCATCGTGCCTCCTGTGGTATCTCAAATCATTGCCAACATCTATTTCGATTGTAAATACTTGGTCTGATACGTGCGCTGCACAGAACAGGAACCACTTCCTGGTGAGTGGTCTCATATATGCCGTGAATAGTATTGAACATTTACAGCAAATAAACATCAAGTATCTGGAATCCGGGCACACATATTTGGAGTGTGACAGCATGCACAGCAAAATTGAGGGCAAGAAGAAGAACCGCCGAATTTTCACGCCTGACCAAATGCAGGTAGTTATGGAAGATGCTCGAGTTAATCCGCGTCCTTTTCAGGTGAATCAAATGAACTTCATTGAACTTTTCGACATGAAATCACTTACGGACAAATTTATGAAGAACTACAAGTTGGATGCCAATTTTGAAACAGTAAATTGGTTGAAGATCAAGTGGTTCCAGATCAATGAGAATTCAGATGTCGTGAGGTTTAAGTATGACTATGATGACGACTTCAAAGAATTCAACTTCCTTGTGAAACCACTAGCATCGAAAGGAACTCGAACTCGTAAGAACCCTCCTGCATGTATTAATCCACGAGAAATTGGTCGCCTCACTCTCGAGAAATTACATAGTGCACGATTACCCATATCTAAAGCTAAGCAGAAATATCTTCTCGCGTTGTTGAAAGGTGGGCAAATACCTGTATGCCATGAAGCTTATTACCTGAATCTTCCTACCAACGCCTCAGTTGTAGATAAATACATTGAACATGAAGTAGACGACGACGTAGTAGTTGTACTTCCGGAAGTGTACGAAGATTTCATGCCATTACTATGATTGTGTAATTATAATTTTTGTTTCAAGCATACATCGAGTTTATTTTTCAGATAACGTTTTATTTGAATACAAAATCAAAAATTTGTAGGTAATCATAACGTGAGAACATAATTTTTTTAAACGTAGACGTACTCTGGTTGACGATGGTTTCCAGTTCAATTTCAGTTCTTTCCACAGGAACGTCTACATACCAAACTTCCTCTTCATTCGACGTCATCTACGTACGGAATATTATTCCCTGGAATAATCCGTATTTTTTTTTCATTATTTGTATGGTCTGGAACATCATCAGTTGGTGGGGACACTGGTTTCCTTTTTCTTCTGGATTTTCTTTCTAACTTTTCTCGCAGCTCCTGAACTTCTTGACGTTTCCATTTCACAACCCTTTTTAGACCTTCCAGCTCGTTACGAATATGGATTTTTTCAACCTCCGCTTGGAGCAGCTCTTTCTCCTTCGAAGCCATTTTTGCCAACAACTCTTCATACCTATTTTACTTTTTGTTTGAAAAACATTGCTTCGTACGAAACCTCCAACCACGACATAATTGATGAAATGAGATTGTAAATTAATGCAATGAGTCGAGTTGTTGATAATATTACTGTAATTACTTCGCAATATTGCACTCAGTGTTCAATAATTATCGCACCAGAGAACACTCCTGATGAAGTGCTACACAATTAATATTATTGAAGGGTGCGTAATCTGGAATACAACTCTCATCTCCTTCTGTAGTATGTCCACGCTATGAGAGAAATATTGGCAAAATGTTGTATGTCCCGTTCTGTTTCTTTGAATTAATAAATTTCCCGCCTTCGGACTAATTTCACAGAAACTTTTCTATAGAATTCCTTTTGATAGTCTTCAATGCTGGTTCTCAGCGGTTACCAATTCACACACCACCCGCATGGTGTAGTTTTAGCTCTACGAAAACTTCAAACAGCTGCCCTGTAAAATCATGCTTTTTGGACATACAACATTTTGCAGCTTAGCCGACGTGTTGCGTTCCTATCAGTTTGTTGTTGTGAAAAATATTGTGATAGGAAACCTAATATCTTGTTTTACCGCGTAAAAAATCGTACTCCATTCTTAAAGAAAAATATAATACTTATTTCGAATACATAGGTCCTAATCTAAATCGTATTTCGTCGAGTTCTTTCAACACACGCGATTCGTCTTTTACACAAGCAACAACAACGCGGTTCCTGTAGAAATTTACGTAAGTATCAGCTGAGAATTGGTTAGTTCACAAAAAAAAAGATCGAAAATACTAACCTCTTCATTTCTTTCGAGTTTTGGTGTAGACAGATCATGACTTGGATCGTATTGCGGCCATGGAGGTGAATAAGGTGGACTCTCGTTCGGCATTATACGAATTAGTATATAAATAAAACGTGTTCAATTTAAAATATGATCAATACTGATTTCCTTCTTTGACCGAGGGTAAGCACGTGTTCTTGGTACAGTAGTTCATTCTCTCTCTTCCTGCCGCCTTTCGGCGACAGTCCTGGCGCCAGTCATAAAACCGAATTCCAGTAAGTTCTGCGCGCGATACATGACTTTTTGCAACAGTAGCTGCGTTTTGCGGGGGTGGGGTAATTCGCTACCTCGCCTCGTGGACTGAACTGATTTTTATAGCTCACAGTCACTCGCTAGCTGTTCAGCGAAGGTTTAATTATAATATCGTTGAAGAAGGAAAATTTGATTTTCTTTATTTTGCAAAATGAATAGATCATCATCATTACCGAATTTCTTATTCTACGATGTGGGTTCGAATAAGGAGAATATTCCTCCTATAGGATTAGCAAGGCGGTGGCATTCCATGCCGAATCTGTGGATGCCTGTGGATGATGAAGATGAAGATGTTGAGGAGATAATATTGTACGTGCCTATACCAGCACCGGCGTTTCGGGTGTATCATGATTCGTGGAACGATTTAGAATAGCACCTATGTATTCGATATATAGTATTATATTGTCTGGACATATTTTCTGGTCTTCTCATTTCTAAAAGTATATAAGGCGGAGTAAGTACCATCTATTTTCGTCATAATCATGTCTTATACGTGCGATATTTGTCTACGGAGTTTCGCAAGTAGCGGTAATTTAACCATACATCTACGATCAACTCATAAGAATTCTCCTCAACCAGAAGTAATGTTTCCATGCGAAAAATTTTACAAGTGCAATGCTGTCTTTAGAACTGAAGAAAATCTACGATTACATGAAAAAATTCACGAAATAAGGTACGTTTGTGACGTCTGCGGGCTTCGTATATATCGTAAATGGAATTTCGAACATCATATGAGAACTAAACATCTATATAAGTAAGTGATGAGGATAAATTCTCTCATTTCCTACATGGCTTTCATTTGTCAAGTACACGGGTATTGTGAACACGATCGAGTCTATTGTATGTGTCCTATATGTTGGAATCCTGTTCTAAGAAAGATAGAACATCGTCCTTTACGTTGTAATTACATTGTGAAAGGTAGGAGGGAAACTTATCAGTATAAATTTGAACTTGGTGTTCCAGATGATACGATTGTAAAGGGTTATTATAATTTGATTGATTCTGTTATTCATACAAATACGTACGCGACAGGTGAAGGTAGGATTGGGTCAAAATTTGAACTTACAAAAAACAAGATTTTTATTTTTCCCGAGAAAATCGATGCTGGACAAGAAATAATTCTGCACGCTCGTAAGAGGAATATCGTCGACTTGAAAATTCGTAAAGGTGAAATTGTAGCTGAATTTCGAACGAATCATCCTATTTATACGATACTTTAAATGGCTAAGAGAAATTTTGAATTCTGGAAACACGTTTCCTGTCTATATGTTGATGATGAACTACAGGCTAGTTGTGACTGAAAAAGATAGGTCTATGCTCGAGTATTATGGTTCTGAGGGAAAACTTGAAATTCTGAATAAGATTATAAAATATGGTTACAAATCGGAGAATTATTTCGTAGAGCTTTTAAAAGAAATGAAAAAAAGAACTACTCTACCAGTTTATCTGGCGTGCGGATCATCTATATAAGTAAGTATATCGCGAAAAAATAATCATTGTCTTTCGAGACGGCTTACTGATCACATCATGGCTGCTTTCAAAGTTGATGGATTTGATGGTTTTTACTATAGATATACAAAAAACCCAGTAATCAGAGGAGAAAATAATACGATTTATTTCAATATTTGCGGGATTTATAATTTCAAGGTAGATTCAATTAGAGAAATTAAGACGGGTATTTTTCCTATAAATGATAGTTGTTTGAATTTTAAATCAGCGTCAACGTGTTGGTTACTCGAAGAAAATAAAATTATAATTCAGGAAACTGTTTTGATAGAAGGGCAAATCGTTTTTCGAATGAAGAATAACGGAGTGCGAGATTGCCTGGAATCATCTTTCCAACTCTACATGAAATTTGAACCGAGCACGTACGTTTACGAAAAAGAAATTGAACTAATTGAAAAAGATATTTGTCGTTTACATCCAATTTGTCAACACGATTTATATGAATGCGAGTGTATGGATTGCGGGTGCGGTGATGCTCAATGTCTTTTCATAGAATCAGTATTCAAAAAAGTTTCATGTTATTTTCACGAAAAATGTATAGAACATCGAGTTCTACTCTGTCAGTGTGTCATTTGCTATTCAGGTAAGATTTGCGCCGATGCGATTATCAGAGATGCAAAATCGACCACATGTTTATATCATGAAGGATTCGAGTGCGAACACGAACAGTATATCTGTCAGTGTATTAAATGTTGGGGTTCGATGATACCGTGTGAATACGCAGGTAAAAACACCGTAGGAACAGCTGATGAATGGGAGTGCGAAGATCATACTGTTTGTAAACACAAGCGGCTTTTCTGCGCATGTCATGCGTGTTGGAATTATTACGATCAGTGTACTGGTTTCAAATCGCGGAAATTAATTATATAAACGTCATACAGTTTTTGTGGGGGTCGGGAATCACGACTATAAAAGTGAGTGCATCATGTTTAAAATTAAATCTCATTCTATACATACAAACTAAAAAAAAAAAATAAAAATGAAGTTCAAGATAATACTCTTTTCAAACCAGGAATTAACGAAATACCAAAAAATTAAACCTCTTCTCCGCAATATTAAAATCTCAAGACATGGCGAAATTATTTTCGAATTTGATAACCACACAGAAATTTTCATAACATTAAGAAATTATTCTTGCACCTAAAGAAATATTCTCACACACATGGGTCATTTTCAAAAGTGGGCCAGACGTACTCTTTGTCTAAAATCTACTAGTATCAAAAATACAACTTCATCTCGCGACCAAACCCCCAAACTCACCATACCTTACCCCGCTCAACTCAACCCTCCAAGGTACGTTCCTGTCCACTACAGAGCGCGGCTAATGAACCGTGGCTTTCCCCGGTGGGCTCAACGTACTCCCCTACTACTCAAATGAAACAATTAAATTCGTTCAGTTATCTCTTGAAAAATTACCTAATCTTGAAGAGATTGAGAGTGGAGCTGTAGTGATTTTTGATGACGTTGTCAGAGGGATTTGGGGGACTCAGATTTTCTTCTCTGACAAGACAGGGTTCTTAATACAGAATATCTAGTGCGGAGTATGTGCACAAAAACGAGCTGTAATTATATATTAGGACTATGAGGACTCAGCAAGTGCGATAGACGTGGCTATGCAGAGGGGATTCATTGAATAAATATTTCAATTCATTACTCACGTTGGTTGAGGTATACGTTAGAAAAAATATATTAAAGAAGAAACGATATAAAATGCACAGAAATATAGGTCACTGATACAATTATTAAGTAATACACAAAAAGTGCGAACACAGCGTAACGTATTTACGAACGACGAGCGTACACGGATAACGTATGATACTCGAAATATACGATGTATTGAATGATGATCCTAGATGGGTAATCGGCAGCTTATATAGGGATGTGAGATTTTTGCTTGAACTTCTATTCGATGGTCAGAGCTACAGGGCGGACAAAGGATAATGAATTTGGGTGAGAATGAATCTAAGTCGATGTAGATTTCATAAAGTGAAGAGAAAAATGAATAATTAATGAGTACATAGCGAGAAATAGAAATTGGGGGTTTGCAAAGGACCTAAGAGGTCAATGGACAAGGGGATTGCCTGGGAAGACATAAGAAGAGGTGACCATTCGTATAATCACAACAGATGATCAGAGATGGGAACGAGAAGGTAGGACCATGCAAAAGAAGGAAACGAATGAGTCAGATACGAGATATAAAAATAGCGGCAATGTAGAGTACGTAGTAGAATATTGCTGACAAAGTAGCGGTAAGTAGTATTAGTAGAAGATGCAAAAATGTACGATTTAGTATCTGACAAGTAAAGAAAAATGACGCAGGCATTTTTCTGGACTGGAATTACAGCAGCGGGGAAAAAATTTAAGGAATGTGTGCTACAATGGAATGGGTAGGAGACAGAAAATTACTGAAATAGTAAAAAATCGAAGCATAGCCGAGGTGAGAAAGAATAGCTGGACAGAAGTCATAATTGAAAGCGAACGTGAGTTAACGAGAATTCAAATAATAAAAGTATCGATAAGAAGAACGAAAATAGTAAAGAATAAGTAAAAATTACGTTGCGAAAATTAAAGATGAGTTCAAAAATATATGTGAACCACGATGGAGCTGGAGTATACGTGATCTATGAGTGAGTAAAATGCGAAATGTATATAAGATAAGGTAGAATAGATATGAAGCAATGTGCTCGAATATTGATAGGGATTCTATCGGAGTGGAGACAGTAGCCGAGGTTAGGCACGGTGAATCGATGGAAGTAGCGCAAGGTCGTGGCCTGTCATATCTGCGGGCAAGTCGTCATGTGGTGCGGTTGGAGGGTACCACGCCTGTTGGTGAGCGGGTGCAATATATGTCGTTGGGGGGCCGAGGGGGGCAGCAGGCACGGGTTGTGCGTAGCCGTTTCCCGTAGTTGTTAAACCCTGGTGGTTCAATCGCGGCAGAAAGGATAAACGTAGAAGTGCAGACTGATGGGGAATTGGAATCGGCGATGAAGGTCGATGTTACAACGCAGACCGAGGCGGTGGCTGAGCCAGATGAAATAAATTTGGAAGAATTGTTCGATTTAGCGGCATATGTGGAGAATCCGGAGAGATTGGATGACGTGGTCGAGGAGCTGCGAAGGGCGGCGGAAGGACCGGTGAATTTTGTCGAAGATGAAAGTGTAGAGGTGCTGGAGGCACAAGTGGGCGATGTGTCGGACAGACGTGTTAGCGCAGAAAATTGACGATAAAATAGGATTATTCTTCATGAGAGGTCGACACCAAAGGATTTCTGTTTTTTATTTGATTCGTGATTTTGTTTGGATTAATATGTTGATATTCTTCCATCACCGATTCTGGCTGAATGAGCAATTTGTTTTTATAATGGATGTTAAAGTCCAGTTGAAATAAATGTGAGTGAACTTGTACACAAGTCTCTGTATATGATCTCCAGGACAGCAACTCTACAAAATTAGAATTGCTGAACATATGTAAGAAAGCGGGAGAAAAGAAGAACTCAAGTGAATCAGAATTTGCGGGCCATCTAATTATCAGCGACCATAGTTTTAAAGAGAGGTCCGAGGTCCTCCTCCATAGAGAAAACTTGTATTTTAAATGCATTGCGTTAGAACATATCGTTATTATCTGTCACTTGAATAGCGACACCGTTAAGCTTGTATAGGCTAGGTCTAGCCTATTTTAATAGTATAGACATGTTGACTAATTCTTGTTTTTTATGTATTCATAGATCATGTTGGAGAATCTCCAATGATGACCGCATTGAGAAACAACCTCACGCAATTTGTTCATGGCTGCCCTGTGACGTTGAGGACTTATTTGAAGTATAAATCTGAACGTTTTTGTAAATATTATGTAAATAATTGTATCAATACACCATTTTTTTATACATCCGAAGAAGTTTGGGTTACCAAAATTTGTTCGTCGAATTGAATATTTTGCAACCATAGAATTTCATGTGCCTGTAGAACACGAACATCTTTCTCCCGCCCTTCAAAACTCCCACGTTCCCACCTCGCCCGAATGATTGCCGTATTAAAATAATATTAAAAGCGCGCGAATGATTGGTGGGGAAGAATACGGAACCAAAAAAGTAGAAAGTGAAAAGTATAGGCTGTTAGTACAATTAATTTCACATTTTGAAAACAATATTCAAATAGCAATGCTATGTAAGGAAAGGAAGGAAGGCTACAGTTACATAACTGCGATAAGATAATAACCCCGGAAAAGAAAATTTATGAATAATAGTGTCGAAAAACCAAAGCCAAGATTCAAGTCTATACGTTTCAATCATTTCATTACTAATCTATCTTTCCACGCTTTTCCAACTCTGATGAAATTAAAAACGACTTTTATTTGGAGACTCTACTTTGACTGAGCCTTCAGTCCATACCTTATGTGTAGTCCGCGTAGACAGGCTGACCGAAGTCGCCTTCATACCGTGCGTGCGTGCATTACTGCTGTTGCCAGGGATGTACCGCGCGGCTGATGGCCGACAAACGGTTCAGATGTCCCGTCTGCAGAAGAATGGATCCAACTTTCATCGTCGTCCTCCGCGGCGATACCGACAATGAACGATGTTTTTGGTGCCAATGAGGACAAAGGCAAAACGTATTGATGCCGTGCGGCTGCTACAGCGTCTGTAACAAATGCTGTAGCCTTCGATTTGATGCCTGCGTTGCGGGCAGTTTGTCGACTCTAACTTAAGTTGGATATAATTGCAAATGCAATTTCGGGTGTTGACATAAATTCAATACATGGCTAGGCCTCCACGTCGACGTAGTTACAGGGGGAAGCACACTGCCAGTGTGTATTACGAAACTGTAGCCATGGTATGTCTATCTGCAACCTTGCCGTGGTGTGGAGGCTCACGACATGGCCTGTCCAACTCTATATGCTGAGTTGGCTTAGGAGCGAGTATAACTCACATGAGAAGATTAAACTATTTGTCGGAAAAATTGAGCGCCTGCACACTGGACGAAATCGTGACCAGTGTGACGTAACGTTTTTGAAAAAAAAGAAAAATGCCACAGAGAATGAATCCTCTTTGTATTATTTCGTTTACCCGCACCTTACTGATCGATTACCCATCTTAATGAGTGACATTGTAGAAAAAATTCCCTTTCTATTTGTAAGAAGAGGGAGTAGTAGTAGGGTACCCCCTTCAGCACACTTTGACCTCTAGGACACCTGCCCAAGGTGACAACGCCCGCCTGGACTTGTGACAAAATTTTTTTGAGCATCAACTTTTTTTTTGGACTTTGATTTTTTAGGCTTCCCCGATGATTCATCCCCCAAGATTCATCCCCTGTGACATTTATTATATTGAAATTCAGATAATGAGTTTTTTCCTATCATGATTTTAATTAACTTGTATGAAAATTTGATCTCCGTTACGCTCGATTGCATTCAGATAATGAGGTGTATAATAGACCCGATGAGAATGAAAATTGAATTACCATGTGAGATTATTTATAACTGTGTTTACATCTGTACTACATTCCATGGTGATGACTTCAAAATTACAATTTTTCCTCTCTTCCGAGAATGAAAATTTAATTAACATTTAGATACCTAATAAAGTGTACAATTGATGAAGTATGCTTATTTACTAAACACATCATAATTGAGAAATGAGGTAACATAAGATAAGTAGCTGACAAAGTCGTACACCCAGTATTCCAGGTATCAAACGCAGATAAGAGATTGATGCAGATAAGAGATTGATCGTCTTCGCGAACATTCGTTCCATCTCATTTGCATCTTTTCAGTACTCGTACACTACGTTATTGCGAGCTTCGATGCGTACTCCGCCACAGGAGTGAAAGAACTCGTCTTTTGTTGCTGCTGCGATCTGCTGCTTATCGCTACTGGCTACCTTACGGAGGAAGATAGGTTTCGTAAAACGATCGTCAATCGACCTCGGAAGAAATTCATTTCATATTGTAAAGAGTACCGGTAAGTAGCGTGGCTAATCGCCATAATTTTTCATCATTAAAGGGTTTCTTCCACGTTAAAATTGTATCACTTCTTTGTGTAGGTGTTCCCAGAGTGCTGCACCTATGTCTCATCGGTCGACAAGAAAACTACAAACATACATAGACAAACTACGAAAAATCACAAATGAAGCGAAAGAGCAATTGTCGAGATGGGCGGTATTCGATCGAGCCCAATACAAGGAGGTTTCGCTGGAACTTCTGGAGTCGTCCAAGTCCATCCAAAGGTGGTTATCAAATATCGAGAAGTTACAGGACAAACTCGAACGTGGAAAGCCCGATGGCAAACTATCAGAATTGCTGGATTCAGTCCTTTCGATGGAAGTAGAGGCCAATGAGGTAGTCGTTAAAATAGAAGCAAGGTTATCGTATCTTAAGGAAACCGTCGACCACGAAACCATAGCTGATGCCCATGTAAGTGAATCCCGTATTATCTCGCTATTGGCTCTGATATCTACCGTGGTTCCCTTCTAGAATTATCACCGTATCAACGAATCGTGTTGGTGTGTGAACAAGATTGTCACGAGAGCTGGAAAGTCGAGTTCTCAATTTTCGTGAACTGAGTTCTCGTGACGAGAACACAGTACGATATAGTCAGTGTACTTCGTATGCTTCACCCATTTGTAGGTGATTTTTTTTCGTCTACAATTCTGATCTGTACTCTATGGTATTCGGATTTCGTCAGTTTCTAAAGTATTTAGCGAGACTTTACTCACGAATCGAAATGAGGAACGTTCCTGCTCTAATGTGCGATTTTGATGAATGCGGACGGAAGTTTTGGATCAATAGTGTTTGTAAATTTTAAGGGAATTGTTGATACGTATTACAAGCTGAATCTTCGAACCATCGACGTCTTGATTCATGTTCCATCAAAAATCACATTCGTCGATCGTCTTGTATATACCCATACTAGATACCGAAGTCGAGCGCGGTATAACTAAAATCTAAAACTGTTTCATCTTTCATTTATCAGGTACCTTCGCCTGAGAAGTCACCAGGTTCTTCACCGCCCAAGCCAAAGAAGTCGAAAGTCGAAGAAGTAAGTGTATCATTTTTTTTTTCTCTCTTTCTTCTAAATTTACATCTTTAGTATTACGAATTGTTTACATGTTTCAGTTCGCCGAAAGAATCAAGTATGTTAAAAAAGATCCTGTACAAGTATCCGTAATTGCCTCTAGTATCATTGAATGCCTCGAGAGAGACCTCGTAAGTAGGGTAACTTATTCTCAATATTTGTAAAAAAGCTATAAAACTGTTAGATACGTTCTTGTAACGAAAAATCAGAAATTTGGTTGAAACTAAGGTTTTCTCTATGCTTACGAATGAACAGTATTCGTATCGTATCGATCGAGTTTTTTTCCGTTTCCTGAAAATCTATGATTGAAAGTTGACTAGGGGAAATTTTCATCGTAGAGCACTAAATCGAGATAGTTTTGTAGAATGATTTGCTGTTTCATACAATTTCTAGTTTATGATGAGTTTGTGAATTGACAATTCAAGGCATGAATTACTTTATGTTTTCAGGAAAAAGCAACCGAAGACGCGTTAGTGTCGGATTTCCTTTTGGGTTATCGTAGCACGTTCCATCGGATGGAATCGGAATATGCCCCTCGTTGGCTGTTGGGATTAGACATGAAGCATGCTGATCGGTGGCGAATAATTTTCGAAGTATCGAAAGACGTGAATATTGCTGTTTTCCGTGACCGAATGTCATAATTCCACATGAATGAAAACGCAGTATGTAAAACGCTGGATCATTTTGTTACGAACGCGAATGTGCAACATCACGAGGGTGAAATCCCCGTTATCGACGATGATTCAAAGTGGGACGTGATTTTTAAACGACTACGACTACGAAACGACGATGAGAAAAACACGCTTAAGATAATGTTGAATGGCATTAAACAAGCAGAGATAGGTATGCGTATGTACCATTTTGAACATGAATTTATACTTTTGCTTTAAATTAAGTATATTTATATCTGCATTACAGATAAGGTTTGGAAAGAGGTGAAAAGTAAGAAGAAGTCGAAGTTGCAGGCCCTTATTCATGTAAAAGGTATCCCGTATGCTTACTCAGAAAATGATATGAGAACGGTAATAAGCATTTCTGTCGCATCAGTTATATCAATTCGGTATGAATTCTAAATTCTAAATTCTTTCAGTTAGTGCCAGCTGTTAGCACTTCGATCAAGCAGATATTTTTATTTAGAAACCATCCTTCCGACACGCAAACTCGTGGGGAAGGGATAATCATACTAAATTCTATGGAAGAAGCATCAAAATTTATTCAGGAAAAAGTATAAAATGATTCTATTATTTTTAATTGGAGTGAATGAATAAATTTAACAAAGATAATATTATTTATTTCAGGATGGGTTCCAATTTCCAAATGGGCCGACACTCAGAATGAAAGTTCAAATTTGGATGGACTATAAAGTTTACAGATCCTCTTCATGTATTTATTTGAGACATTCTACCGAGTAAGTGCTCTTAAAATATGAGCATATAATAAACTATTTTGAAGATTATTAAGATGAGTTTTACTTTCTTCATATGTCGATTGATTTGAACTTCGATAGCCCGTGTCTGTAAAGATTTGTAGCTGATAATGAGGCTTTAGTTTTTTCACGTACGAGTTATTTCTGAGTCATAATGAGCTACGTACAAAAGCCATTTTCAGATTATTAATAAATAGCCTTTGTTTAAAAAATACATATTTCGGGATAGTGTTTTCAAGACCTCTACTGAGGTAAAAATTCTTCGTGTGTCGATTTTTTTTTCTCATTTTTCATGAAATAATCTACGAATGAAATGTATTTGTATGATAGTGTGAGAATGAGTAATTTGATTCAACCAATATTCTACATTTGCGGAACATATTTCTGGCGTCTTTTCAGACATTTCAGGAAAGATTCATAAGGCTAAGTTTTTACAAGACGACGACCTTCCTGAAGAATATGAGTTGCTCCGAAAGTCAGAATCAAATGAATGTATCAATATAGTAATGTGTTTCTACAAATAATAATGTAATATATTGTAATCGTGTTTACGAGACAAACTTTCAGTGAGTACGAAAAAAAAGAGAAAAATGCTTTGTACCACTGAGTTTCATTTTGGTATACTGAGCATAATTATGTAATACATTACTCTTTTTTCAAGTACCTACGAATCTGTATTTCAGCATCTACGTTTTATTACAGGACTACGACCTACTTGTATTCTACGAGTATGTAACTTCAGTACCTAGCATTCATCTAAATAGTCAGTGTGAGACTTTGAATTAAGATCCAAAGCGCTTTAGCAGAAGCATGGAATGAAATCAGCCCAAAAACAGTTTATAGCCTGACTGTCATATGGAACAGGATACGATGAAAAATGCTAAAAAACCGAGAACAGTCTAGCTCGGATGAAAAAGTGTGAGAATTTTTATCCCTGGTTATCATTTCGATTAAATGTATATTATTTCTAAGGTATAGTTTAACGAGTTCATTAGTCTAGTTCACAGGGTACGGTGGCCTATTTGTGACAGTGACATCGAAAATAAAATGGAAAAAATTTTTTTCGATTTTTTTTAGGCTGAAAATTTTTTTCTTTCGTCACGCATGATTGAGTTTTTGAAATTCCTTCCCCCTTGCCTCTCGAACATCCCTCGAATGACACTTTTGCGAGTATTTTTTTTCGAAATTCGAAATGTTGATTTAGGAAATATGAAATTTCTTCGAACTTTGTTACGCATGATTTAATTTCAGTTAATGAAGTGTATAATTTTTTGAAAATGAAAATTCAATTACCGATTATCGTATAAGAATTCAATTAACTGGTGTAGATTAGCCGAGTTCGAGTGTAATATTGAACTTTGTTTTTTTTTTTTGCTCATGTAAAACGTGTATTGCAATATTCGAATCGTCATTTACATTAATTTTTATACTATCGGGTGTGGACGAAAACTCCTAGTACGCATTGTCATTATCGAATTGTTTCGTCTAGTAGAAGCTATTAGAAAAAAATAAAAGTATTGTTTACGAGAGAATTCGAATTTTCTTTACTCTCACCATAATGAGATTATCAAATACGATCAAGTGCACGCGGCCATCTTTGATTATACACGTCATTGGTGTTCTCTCTCTCTCTCTCTCTCTCTCTCTCTCTCTCTCTCTCTCTCTCTCTCTCTCTCTCTCTCTCTCTCTCTCTCTCTCTCTCTCTCTCTCTATTTTTCCATATGCACGAATTCCTATCCCTTACCCCACCATACATGCTCGCTGATTCAACGAATATTTTTTTTTTTCATATTATCGTATCGACATTTTCAACTCATTACGATCGTACACGTTCGAATGACATATTTGTAAAATCCTGAATTATCAACGACTCGCAGAAGTTATGAATGAACGAGGTAGTCTCGAATGCAGATTTTTTCCAATCTTACACATGAAGGACGTGTCAAAATGCTCTACTATTCCCTAAATGTAATCGTGAATTCATTTTTCTTGCCAGAATTCCACTTATCTAGACTAATGAAGGGTGAATCTCTTTATTATTCCTAAATCAGGGAGTTTCGAGAATATTCGATTATTGTATTCTCATTACGTATGCAGGCTATCTCGTAGTGCTGTAAACAGTTACAAGACAAAGTAAAGGAACACCGAGATTATCGTACGCAGCCAACATTCTTCAAATTTGATTATCGTTCATCGTTCTAATCTGTTCCCGACAAGCTGATAGCTAAACCTTGTGATAGATGAAGCACTACATTATCGAAAGGATGTTTCATTGTTTACATTTGTAATCGATAACAGCGTCACGATTCTGTATTGAAAAATAACGATAAACATATTGATCCATTATAATGTACTTAACCGAAAAGACAATGTGTGTGCAAGGTGTCCCGCTTTTACGTATATTTGAAACGATTGAAGGCATTTTTTGGTTATTTCGTAATCTGAGGTCCATTTCACCAGCCCCCCTTTTTGAAATTTTCAATTTTTTTTTGGCAAAATGAATTGTGCTCGATTTGTGCTGAATTGTGCTGCAAAAATTATGTTCTGTGCTTGTCCCCTTCCGAAGATATACAAAAAAGTTTATGCGGGGGCTGGTGAAACGATAGCTTCCCTTTTTGAAATTTTCAATTTTTTTTTGGTAAAATGCATTGTGCTCGGTTTGTGCCGAAGTGTGCTGCAAAAAATATGTTTTGTGCTTGCTGCCTCCTCAAGATTCTCAAAGAAGTCTTTGGGCGCTGCTGAAACGATAACCTCTCCTTTTTCTAATTTTAAATTTGAAATGACCTCTATGAATTGTGCTCGATTTGTGCTTCAAATATTATGTTTTGTTCTTCTCCCTACTCAAAATATCCACAAAGATCTTAGAAGGTGACCTTGTGAAGCTGTAGAGAACTCCTTTTTTTGTTACAAGTTTTGAATTATTATCCGGCTAAATGAATTGAGCTCGACTTTTGGTCTACTGCTTTGAAAATTTTTGACGTTTCGTACTTCCAACCCTTCTCCACAATCGAGATCAATCTTACGTACCCCTCCCTCCTTTATTACATGAAGAATCTTTATCTGGCCTAATGAATTGTGCTACATTTGTGCTGAATTGTGCTAAAAATATTAGATTTCGTTCCCACCCCATTTTAAAGATATCCACAAAAGTCTTGAGGTGAAATTGTAAAACTGTAAATACCCTTTGTATTTTCTTTTCTTTCCCTTTTTTTTTGTAATACTCAAATTTTGGATGTCTATCTGTCAAAATACATTTTACTCGATTTGTACTGAATTATTCTGTATATTTTACGTTCTGTGCTTTCACCCCATCTCCATAATGAGTGTAAATATGCGAGACAACGGCTCCTACTTTTACAATTTTAAACATAAAACAGGCGAAATAAATTATTCTTGATTCAGGCCTAATTACATGCAGCAATGTACGCGTTTTCTTTCTGTCACGTACTTCTGCAAAAATATATACAAAAGTCTTGACAGATGAGATCATTCAAAATAACAGGCTTCTTTCTTTCAAATCATATTACTTAAATCCACCTCGAGCTGATATATATTTTACTGGGAATTATATTCGAAGAAACGAAAGAAATAATACCTAAGTTATAAAAATTTTCATACTTACTCATTTTATCGAGCGATAATTTACAAAAGAACGAACAACGGTGGGTACCTGAACTAAGACGAAAATATGATAAATAAGCGGAAGATGAATGAAATGATTCATTTTCTTTAAAAGAATAATGTAAAATCTCATCTACATAGATGATGCCTTTGGAATTTCAAAATTTTCTTTAACTCTCATCACCCTCACTATCCGTCCATCATAAACATTGTGAAAAAATACTTCAACTCGTTTGCGATCTACATATCTACATTATCCCACTAGGACAACCACAAAACATAATTTTTGCAGCACAATTCAGCACAAATCGAGCACAATTCATTTTGCCAAAAAAAATTTCAAAATTTCAAAAAGGGGGGGCTCCCCCCCCCCAAAGACTTTTTCGTATAGCTTCGGAAGGGAGCAAGCACAAAATATAATTTTTGCAGCACAATTCAGCACAAATCGAGCACAATTCATTGTACCAAAAAAAAAATTGAAAATTGCAAGAAGGGGGGCTATCGTTTCACCAGCCCCCCCAGAGACTTTTGTGAATATCTTCGGAAGGGGACAAGCACAAAACATAATTTTTGCAGCACAATTCAGCACAAATCAAGCACAATTCATTTTACCCCCAAAAAAATTGATAATTTCAAAAAAAGGGGGGGGGCTATCGTTTCACCAGGCCCCCCTCGAGACTTTGTTGTATATCTTCGGAAGGGGACAAGCACAAAACATAATTCTTGCAGCACAATTCAGCACAAATCGAGCACAATTCATTTTGCCAAAAAAAATTGAAAATTTCAAAAAGGGGGGCTGGTGAAATGGACCTCAGATTACGAAATAACCAAAAAATGCCTTCAATCGTTTCAAATATACGTAAAAGCGGGACACCTTGCACACACATTGTCTTTTCGGTTAAGTACATTCAGATTGTAAAAATAATCGGTTACGGTGACTGAGCACACTACCTTCAAATTCCTTATATATTATATGTAAACGATTCTACTCCTCGAGACGATTCTAAAAATATATACTTTTTCTCCCCCCGACGATTTTTTCGCTAAGAAATCGTCGATCGAAGTTGCACGAAATCGACAAAATCCGCGCGAAACTCTCATTCGAGTGATTCACGTTCGCGCCTTTTTTTGTACCGTAATCAGCGGGCAAACATTTCGCGCGCTTCACCTTCATATAACCCATTCGGGTAGTTTTGGTTGGCGCCTTTTTTTGTACCGCAATCAGCATGAATCATTCGCGCGCTTTCAATATTATTTTTATACGACAATCGTTCGGGCGAGGTGGGAACGTGGGAGTTTTGAAGGGCGGGAAAATATTTTGGCGCGAGACAAATTTCCGTACTTTACAGGTAGTTTTGGTTGGCGCCTTTTTTTGTACCGCAATCAGCATGAATCATTCGCGCGCTTTTAATATTATTTTTATAGGGCAATCATTCGGGCGTCTTTGGTAAATATGCCAGTCGCCACAAACTTAATATGGAAGAGTGAAGATTGAAATGATATAGCTCCAACAATTTCATTTTTGTATTGACACCTCGGGTAATTGAGTACGCATGTCAAAAATTTCAAATTATATTTACAGGTAATACCTATTTTTTAAATTTTCTTACATCGCCATTTTTTATTGCATGTATATGAATTTAATGTGGTAAGTACAATATTTGCTTTTTTTCTTCCTGCAAAATTAGTCAAAAATTTCAATTTTTTTTATTTACAGGTAAAACCTATTCTTTTTAAATTTTCATGCATCGCCATCGCTATTATATATTTATGAATTTAATGTAATAAGTACAATATTCGTATTTTTTATTACGCATTTTATGAAATCACATAGATTTTCGCGCCTACATTTATCTTCCCGCCGAATTACGTATTCTTTTGGCCTGTGTAAATTTTGGCGCGAACATTTCTCCCGCCAATTTTAATCATTCCATAAACCACAACACGTCATTTCCCTCTTCAAGCAACCGATCATCATTGTTCATCCTGTTTGTTTGCTTCCTATAGAAATGCAGTTCATTGAACCCTATTGAATGGTTCACAATCACTTGTACACAAATGCAATACCCTCGTTCATTGAACTCTACCCAACACAGCAGGGACTCACGTTACTTCTTACCTGCATGTGCGTGAATAAAAGAATGTAGAAGGGAAAAGCGCGCGAACGAACTACTGAAACTACCTAAAGCGCGCTTAACGGGTTGTTACCTACAAGAAGAAGCGCGCCAATTTTGTTGATTTCGCGCGGATTTTGTCGATTTCGCGCAACTTCGATCGACGATTTCTTAGCGAAAAAATCGTCGGGGGGAGAAAAAGTATATATTTTTAGAATCGTCTCGAGGAGTAGAATCGTTTACATATAATATATAAGGAATTTGAAGGTAGTGTGCTCAGTCACCGTAACCGATTATTTTTACAATCTGAATGTACTTAACCGAAAAGACAATGTGTGTGCAAGGTGTCCCGCTTTTACGTATATTTGAAACGATTGAAGGCATATTTATTTCTCTTTTAAAATAATGCGACGGCTAAGAGCAAAAAAGTTCTATCTGCGTCTGGAACGATTTTGTAGGAGACTGAAAGAATGGTTTCAAATCAGCTGTACAGTCGATCGGAATAAAGATGTCATCTCAACCGTACACCATTATGTTGAGAAAAGACCAGAGAATGGAGTAAGCGAGTACTTCATCACTGAAACAGCATTATTCTCAATTTCCAGCGCGATTTTCGAAAAGAGTGGCAGATAGAACCTTTTCTCTTCAGAAATGGTGCACGTAGAACTTCTTCATTTCGAATTTAAATTCGCTGTTTCATTTCGTTGTATTCAACTTCGTTTTGTCGTCGGAGTAAAATAATTTGGTGATCAATTGAATAGTATTTTCTGTAGGAAAATGGGTGATCAGACGGGAAAAGTAAGTACAAATCACACAATATGATCATATTATTTTTCTGAAATAAATTCACAGCATAAAATAGTTAAAAATGAAGATTAATTTTGAACTCATGATTTTTCATGTAGAGTAATCGAAAGCAGAGGCCAGTTGTAAAGAACTTGGAGAACACACATGATGATTTGTACAAACGTCGATGGCAAGGAGAGAAACCAGAGTGGCCGTCTTGGCGACCAAAACCAGTCGAGGTGAGATCTTAAATACTAGTTATTCATATTATTTAAAATCAAAAATGAATTTTCAAATTCTGAGTTTACACACCTAGATACTTCATTTTTAAAATGATTCTATTGTTACTACAATTAATTAATGTCCTTCCTTCCTTAGACCGATCGCGACCGTGATGCTATGAAACGAAGAAAAATTGACGAGTTTGAAAATCCCTGGAAGAGCCGCGAGCCACCATATCCGTACAAACGAGACGCGTTACGAAAAAAAGCAGCTAGAAAAGCTCTTCCTGGACAGGATTGCGATTGCTGCAGATCTTTTTGGTCAGCCCAAGAAAAGTCTGTTGGACGTGAGGAAGCGCAGAGATTGAAGAACTTAGTTTCGCGACATAGAGATCGTTTTCCCAGGCCTGTCACCCCGCCAGGCTTCTGGAATCCCACGTTTACATCATCAGAAGATTCTGAGTGATTTTTGCATAAAATTGAGATTATAGTTGTCTATGAAAACTATCATTTTGTTCATGGATAATAAAAATAATGTACAAGTACTGACTCTATTTCATAGGTTTTCGTATAAAATTTCATTCGATAGTAAAGAAAAGGAAGGTAGTAGAACAACTCGCAGAAGAAGTTCCCATTAAGCTGATTCAAATATACAGTTGACGTTGGGGGAAAAAATCGCCAAAAAATTTGTTGGAACCTATAATTATTCACTGATGAAAGACTTTATTGTTTCGTGAAAAATTGATTGTCCGCCACATTTTCTTTTTCAATAACTTTCATTATGTATGCTTTTTCTTTCGTCGTCTCCCAAAGAACTCGAAACCACATTAGCATATTGAAAAAATGAAATTTAATTCGCTGTCAATAAAATGCAGAACAATCAGCAGATAATATTCATGAATAATAGAAAAAAAAATAAAAAGTAAGAGAAAAAAAAACAGAATTCTAAAGTACATCGTTTATGCCGAATTCTTCAATTTCTTCATCATTGTCGATCCAGAAAGCTACGTCCTTAACTTTCTTCGATGTAGGCAAGTTCGTATAATAATGTGCGTAGATAGATGGAATCACTCCTTTCTTAATCAGATTCATTAGATCTTGTTTCTTCTTCACCGAGATAGGTAGTCGCTCTGGATGTGCCTGCTTCAATGGCAAGACAGTATTCATGATGAACTCATCATCACGGATACCTTTTCTGATACTCACAGTTCGAAAATGTTCATCTTCAACGTCGTATTTAAACAAAACGTCGAACGAACCTCGAACAAATCGAAGCCACTTAATTTGTAACCAATTAACTTTTAATCCCTCAGTATCGATACTTCTGTTTAGAATTATTTTTTCTGCTAGATCGTGTAGATTGTAAAAATCGTTGTGGGCCATTCGGACAACTTCGTATGGGCGAGGATTTTTCCTCGCCAATTCAAATAACAAGGCATATTCGTTTGGCAAGTATATGCATTTACTTTCTCGCGCACGTTCAATAGTGGAATGCATTGAGTCTGCCTCCATCATGCTGTGGCCGCTTTCAAGAAATTTGTAATCAATAATGTCCACACCACTATATTCATCACAATTAATAGCCACCAATAATGCAGCGACAACATATTGATTGCGATTTTGACCAGAACATGTATCTGAATAATAAATGATACGTTTTATGGATGGCGCCAGAGATTTTAAGTGCTTCATGACACAGGTACCAATTTCAGAGCTTCCCCTACCGCCATTCGTTTCATCCCATGTGAAACATGTACCTGTACCTTCAGAATCAAGGACGGTAAAATTGAAAACGGAAACTTTTCTCGAATAATACAACTGTGAATCTTCCGCATATGGCAATACAAGCACAGCTTGCAAATCAAACGTTGCATACAAGACTGTATTTGAACTTTCCAACGCAATCTTCTTGTCTTCTGCTTTATTGATGCTGATAATATCTTTTCGTATGACATGCTGCTCATATTCTATGTTCTCTGGAAATCCTGGAGCAGAATTATTATTACAAAGAGTACATTGATCTTTGCGAGGCTTATAGAAGGCCAATGGTGGATCCCATTCTCTAAATATCGATCTGAATACAAAGTACGACACTGCTTCTGTCTTGCCAACCTCGTCTGTGTATGAAGTATACAATTTGGTGATATTCAGAGTTGGTTCAAAGTAAAGCTTTTTCGATTCTTTTCGACAGTAGTGGGAGGGCATTTTCGGAATTGATGCAATGAATTTTTTCACATTAATTATTTTGTGTTTTGGTGTCTTATTCACAGGCTCTCTATCACTATTCATATGTTTGCCATTGTAACGAGCGGATTGAGGACTTCTTTTCTTGACAATATTCTTGGGAATCTTCGTTGAAATACCGAAAGTGCCACAAAAAAATTTTTGGCACACGCGTTCTGTTTCACCCTTACATTTCAAGAAGTAAGCAGTGCTTGAGCTTCGACACACTTGTGGTTCTTCAACGGTTCTGCGACGTACTGGGCAATCCTCTATCAAATAATTGAGAAATAGACGTTGTTCTAGGCGAGTGGGTATTGCACGATACTCTTCAAATAACAGTTGTTGGTGTTCATCACTTATCTTCTTCGAACAACGAAATTTGCAGCGACTGCAATCGTAGTATATGCGATGTTTCTCCGGTACAATTTTCTTCGTATGGTTTGTATGCATATTTCCGGCAACAACTGCTGATGAACGTTTTTGTCGCAGCCACTCACAGGGCAACGCCTTTGCACGACGTTTTCTTAGGGATCCTTCAAAACCAAAATTTCATGTAAATGGTTGACAATTATGTTTCGGTAGAGGATAATTATAATCACATCTTTTCTTACTTGTATGTGGGTTAGGAGAAGTAAGAGTGTCTCTTCCGTTTTGATCTACGTTCTCATTCGGTTCTAGCAGCAGTTCTAGTTCATCTATTCAGAAAAGAAGTATTACTCCGATATTAAAGGGTATTAGTCAGACAATGTTCTCAGGAAACATAGATTATAGTTACCGAAATTAAAATCATTGTGTACTTCATTTGCATCTGCAATTTCATCGTTCGAGTGGAAGTTATTATCTGGAGAAACTAGTTCTTCCGCGAATCCTGTTTCCGCGAAGACAAAGTAAATATTTATTATTAATGACTTACAAAGGAAATATTTCACGATGTAAAGGTGGTGTTCTTACCAAGACTGTGGTCAGCAATAACATTGGACTCCTCGATGTTTGGACGTACGTCTACATAGGTAGAATTATTGTACCAAGAATTATCGGCGGTAACAATGAAATCCGGCACCAATTTGAGTCCTGTTAAATCATCCGAAAGACAAATATTACTCCGATATTGAGAGGTACCGTAGTATTAGAAAAATTATCTAAGTTGAGGAAATTAAAATTACCAAAACTAAAATCATTGTTTATTTCGTTTGCATCTACTATTTCATCGTTCGACTGCAAGTTATTATCTGAAGAAACTACTTCTTCCACAAATTCTATTTCTGTGAAGACAAGTGAATATTCGTTATTAAAGACTGAAAACCGCGTATTTCACAACGTCAAAAGCAAGACAAGTTTTCTTACCATAATTCTGATCAACAATAATAGACTCCCCACTGAGATAATCCATTGTGATTTTTGACAAAAGAATAATAAATTCACATGAAACCTTCTCGTTCTAACAATATCTTTCGCGTGCTGAGATCAGCAGCTGCAATTCGAAATGTTTGAGAAACCAGCAGCAAAATTACGCTATACTCCTACAGGTATTCAGTACGGACGAGCAGATAGGCCCTTTTCATGTAGATAGAACTATATCACTCTCAACGTTCTCCGAACATTGCATATGGAACTGAATTTCAACTCGAAATAATTAATTCAATCTTTTTCCTTTTTTTCTTCTCAGTGTTTCATATTAAAGAGCGTGAAAAATAGTTTCCAACGATATACGCAAGTCATTTTTCATAAAAAATGCAGATAGAACTTTTTTGATTTGAAAATACTTATAATATTTTTTCTCACCTAGCGCACAAATAATCTACCATTAGGTACATTCTATAGGTACATTAGCGCACAAATAATCTACCATTAGGTACATTCTATAGGTACATTATGTACCTATAGAATGTACCTAATGGTAGATTATTTGTGCGCTAGGTGAGAAAAAATATTATAAGTATTTTCAAATGATTTCTTTTATAACTTTAATGATAACTTCTTTAGTCTTTCAGGCTTCCAGCAACTGTATCTATCACCTTTCTGGTTGAATGAACAATTTGTTCTTATAAGGGACGTCACGTTCCCCTCCTCAGTGTTATGAAGGTTGTATGCTCTCCTCACATATCAGTGAAAAAGCCCGTCGTCGGGCGCGCTATCACCACCCGACCCACGACAATGCGATGACCTCTTCGCGCGCGGGAACCTTTCGTTTCTTATCTTTTTTTTTACCATCTTTTTTTTAAACGCGTGTTTTCTCTCTTAGTTCCCGACGTCGATAACGAATTGGAAGATAATAGAACTCACAAGATAGACTACATCTCCTTATTGACCGAGGTAGCGATGAAAAATAAAAGAGTAAGTATAACACACACACACACACACACCTCTCGTGCCACCCACTCCTCCTCCTTCTTGGTGAACTTACACGAACGATTCTCTGTTTTTTTTTTTTTTTTTTGTTTCATCCACTTGGTACAAAAATTCACGAACGATTCTCTATTTTTTTTTTTTTTTTTTTTGTTTCATCCACTTGGTACAAAAATTCACGTATACCGAAATGGGAGATTGTTACCCGCCGTACGTCGTGGCCACGTTAAAGCTGGGTAGTGAACACCATCACTGCCCGGCGTGGTTCCATTCTCGAAAAAGTGCTAAAAAAAACTCGACGGTCTGGCGTATCAATACCTAATGTATAACCGAAATCCGCGCGGGTTAAGAAGAGACCAAGGTGCGACACAGCTCCCGCCAGACGGGCGACACATCGATTACTCATTCATATAATGACTTCTTCACAATATTTTATGTCTTATACTCTCATTTTGTAATCAAATTAACAAACGCCTATTTCTCTTTTAAAATAATGTACCTATAGAATGTACCTAATGGTAGATTATTTGTGCGCTAGGTGAGAAAAAATATTATAAGTATTTTCAAATGATTTCTTTTATAACTTTAATGATAACTTCTTTAGTCTTTCAGGCTTCCAGCAACTGTATCTATCACCTTTCTGGTTGAATGAACAATTTGTTCTTATAAGGGACGTCACGTTCCCCTCCTCAGTGTTATGAAGGTTGTATGCTCTCCTCACATATCAGTGAAAAAGTTTTCAGTAAAATTCAACACAGAGAAGGGAGCCACCGGGCAAAAGATGGCACAAGAGTAGAAGTCGACGGGATACTTCGAGAGATGCCCAAAATTTTGGACAATCCAACAAAAACGATGGTCCAGATGATCAGAAACAGACCGGAGTTGAATGAATTTTACGCGGAATATGCTATGATCGGTCTGTATGACACATATAAGAAACCGGAACAAAGCTTGACCTTGAAGAAGGTGTGTTTCGCCCCCGATGAAGATGATCAAAGATGAAGATGATCAAAGCGTATATACAGTTGTAATCATCTCTTGATGTTTGGATTAACCAAAAATCAATAATATCGGAATTCTATAAGAATATAAGTAACTGGAAATGTTCAATCGGATAATCACCTGATATCGGATTTTTTTTTTTAACCATGGCCCATGAATTGGGTGGAAAGAATGCAGTTCTATAGAAATGCCTTGAATAAAGGAGGTTTAAAAGGTCCCAGCTTTAATATTTTATATCTGATTTTAAATTGCGAAACACTATATAATTGTTTCAGACATTATCTCTTGCATAATAACACCTTCGAGTTAATTTGTCGAATAACGGAAGAAGTTTGTGTCAATATTAAATTTCCAAATTGTTGCAATCATAAAAGACAAACTGTAGACCATTTTTTTACCGTACAATCTTTCGCTGTAGTCTCGCTGTTTTTTTTTAAAAAAAAAAGTGAGAAAAGCGTGTAAAATCTAACGATTTTTGAGAAATTTGAGAACCATCAATGGGTCGTTTATTTCTTGTGAAATATTATCCTTTGAAAAAGCAGACAAAATAGAAGAGTTTTAACAATTCAATTATTCAGAATTTCATCAAAAATTATTCTTTCAGTTGCAGTGCGTCATAATTTAGCCCTCTGGAACACACGAGACTATGTTAGTTTTACCTACAGAAAAAGAATTACGAGTGAGCTATTATGGTGCCATGTCCCAAAATATTATGTGGATCATTAACAAGAAGTAGAAACAGATTCTCACCAATTTTTTCCATTTATAATGAGATATGCATAAAGGTAATGAATTTACATTTAACGATATTCCAATACCAAGGACAAGATAAGCGTATAAGTTCATTCTCAAATGAAACTTGCACCCAAAAACCAGATTTTGTCGTACATGAGACGTAAAGCTAATAATTCACAACCATATCTTGAGGCAACTTTCTTATAGCAACTGATGTACACAGAAGCGTTATAGTCATGTTCTTTAGAGGAGACCCGTCCAGATATATGGTGCTAAGAATTTCCAGATGGGTGAGAGTGATAGAAAAAGTGCACCAGAACGGCCATATCGATGATGTGGGAGTGAGAACATCCGGGATTAGGTCCAAACTGTATAATAAAGGGATGGACGGACTACTCCACTTACGTCTGGATTATCAGAAGCATAAAAAAACAATGTATGGCACTTGCTCAGCAAAGAAGTTGAAGAAGGAAAAAAATTTGTATTCTTGAGTAATAATAATATCTTGTACTCTCGTGAATAGAGATTTGAAAATAGGTGTAATAATCCTTAATAAAAACAGCGGTTTCAGTGTCACAGAATTTCCATGGCCATTCACTGTAGAGTGCGGTAACAAAATCAGCTGTATCTTTGAAACGTCATTTTGTGACATGTAACCTTTTCCTTCTTAACCGACGATTGGTTCATTTTTGCTTTTTGATACAGATAGAGAATTCACAAAAAAATCATTGGCCATGGCAGTAAGTGCGGTCCGCCTTTCTGGCATGCCTACTTGTGAAGCTTCGAAAGTATATTGCATTCCATATACAACTTTGCAAAGAAGAGTATTACAAAATAATTCAGAATTTGAAGTGAAACCAGGAATCAAACCAGTGCTAGGTTTGGAGATTGAGAAGCTGCTTGTTAAAACCATTCTATATTTTCATGAAAGATGTTTTGGTCTTACTTGTTTAGAAGTAAGTATTCCCACGAAGTGATGAGAAATTATTGAATTACTCAAGCCCTTCATGCTACATACAAATTAAATTTCAGGTGAAGACTTTAGCTCTGGAGATCGATGCTCTTCAGCCACAAGGAACCCGGTCGTTTGAAGCTATGCCCAGCAATATGTGGTTTTCTCATTTTACCAATTGGCATGCACTCAGTTTACAATCTCCACATGGCATGAGCAGAAACAGACTTAAAATGTCTACGCAAGAAGTGAGAGATGAGTTTTTTAACAAGTATGAACAGATTGTGAAGAAATATGACCTCTGTGCCAGCGATATTTACAACATGGATGAAAGCGGACATGGTATTGTTACCAACATGCCAAAAGTACTACGTAGAAAGGGAGAAAAACGTGTCAATGTTTCTCAAACATCTGAGCGCAGTGAAACTATAACGGTTGTTGGTTGTGGAAATGCTTTGGGGTCAGTTATCTTACCACCATTTGTCATATTCCGAGGAGAGTCAATTGAAGAAGAAGTGTTGAGTGAACGTTAACTTAACTTGTGATTCTCATGCTTACTTTTACTACAACTTTTTGGTTTTTCTTATGTAGGTGAATATCCTGGTGGAACACAATTCACCCATACGACGAACGCATTTATTGTGAAAGACGTCTATTTGTGTATATTCATACCACACGAGGATCCATTGTATCAATCTTACTGTTATGTGTACAATGAACAAAATATCCCCGCAGGGACCAATAATAATTCAATCAAACCAGAAATATCTCCCACAAAAGAAAGCAGCTTCATGCAATTAGATAGTATATTAAGCCTATGATATAACAAAGGCTAAACTTACTACTCCAACCTTTTTCAGGCCTAGTATAATGAAGGCTTAGCTTAGTATAGGTATATTACGTTCTCTTCATGTTCCCGAGAAGATTTAGAAAAACTCTCTTCTTGAATACATTGGAAATATTGTTGACGGTTTGCGTAATTAGGGCGATATCTTCAAAATAATACTAGGCAACCGAAAGGACTGCTTCAAAGAGTGCGGATTTTTACGTGTATTAATGAAGATTATTATATTGAAAAATTAGACTATGTACTAAATATAAAATTCTCTTCGCATTTGAAAATGTAAACTGTCGCACATACATCTTCTCAGAAATTTACGGGAACGTTCCAAGTTATAAGAATTCGTCCCAAAATAGAAAATCGTTTCCACAAAGAATGCTGGGTTCTAATATTTGTGAAATGATGAAGATGCTCATTTTTTTAAATATTATTCTTATTTTTTCACTTCTACTACTTCACTCTAAAATGGTGATAGGTTGCAGACAATTATTTCCTTTCTATCAAGAAAGAACTAGAATTAAGCCCAAGAAAAGAAGAAAAATCCAATTCGACGAAAAATATTACGAATTATTAACGGATGCATTGAACAAGCACCGCAAGAAAATAATGACGGATTGAGGTGTTTCCTGCCTGTCTTGTACTATTTAAAATGACTCAAAATCTCTAGCTGTGCTTTCTTCCAACTTCATATTCTTATTCTACATTAATAATAAAATTATAGTAATCGATTCAGGATAAATTTCCTTACATACCAAATGTACGACGCATCAGTTTTTGGGTAGAACGTACTTCTGTAATCGACTTAATGTACACTCGAATTAGTGATTCATCATTGAAGTTGTCACGATGTGCGACTGAATGAATCCTTGAAGCAGGTTCCCAACGATTTAACGAGCCTGGATTTCAGCAAAAACTATTCTCGATTATCTTCGACCAATTCAAACGGGTTCTCCATTTCTTCTAGAATCAGCAACGACTGCAAAGACTGAGACAACCTCCACTTGTTCTTTCTCTTGGTGGTAATAGTTCGTTGATCCAAAACATTCGGTTCTACAATGACTTTCCGCCCATCGAAACGGAGAGAGCAAATTTCTTACGTCAGTTTCAAAATCATTCTCATGAGCTATCATCGGAGGTATCTCCGCACTCACAGAAATGCAAATTTTCATCAGTCTTGCCGATAAAGCGTGACTATGTGAACGAAATTCTATTCTACCTTGCTAGAGAACTTGCGAATTTACAGCACAACGAGTCTACGGTCAGTTGAAAACTGCTTCTAATAAAACAACTCAAGCTGTTTCGGCTTCGTATTCATTCTATGAAGCGGCAACATTCGTACTCGTATCAATTCTCACATATAGGAGAATTTTTAATTGCATCGGCAAAACCAATCACATCGGCTAGAAAAACGATTCAATCTCGAAATCCAACTTTGTATCTGGCGCACGAGCTAATCAATTCATGAAAATTCGGCAGAACATTGCTGGATAAAAATTGATCCTTAGGTTTTTCGTGGGTCTCTTTGACGATCTTACGACGCTTTTCCGGAATCTTTTTCTCGTTAATATTCGACGATACATTCGGGAACTGAGTGGGTACGGCATCGCCCGATAAAACGGGGCGTTTTCTGGGAAACGTCTTTCGCGAACCATCCTCATCGACGTACTCTTCGACTTTTGAAATGAATTTACTTAGAAAATGAAGTTCGCACACACGTGCGCTCGGACCAGGCACCCAGTCCTGCCGTCGGATCTTCTCGACCCAAAGTTTCTTCAATCTCTCATCGGTAGGAAATTTGAAAACCGAAACGTATTTTTTTTCGTTTTCGTAATTTGATCTGCATCCCGTAACGCAGCATTTCAACGGCATCTACGTGAATGAAAATTATGGTCAACTTTATGGACGAATAAGAATTAAAATAGTATTTCAATTACATGATTGAGTAGGTTTGTTTTAAGAGCGAAATTTACATAATACATGAGCGAACATACCTCTTCCGAAGAATCGGATCGACCAGAAAGAAAATAGACACTAGCGTTTAACTGATAACTCAGGCTCTTTATTAGGTTTATTCTTGAACCTGAAATGATGAATATGAATACAGTTAGAGTCTTTGACTATATGTATATATAGTCTGTATATTCAAAGTTTAGAGTTCTTTCCGAGTTTTGATTCATTCGTATTTACATTGACTCACATAAATCGATTTTTGCTTCACAACTTTAAATGTATATCCGAATTCATCATCACACGTACGTAATTCAACATTCAAGAAGTACAAAAAGGAGAATAAATTATTATGGAAATGCTCCAAAAAATAAAACTTGAACCCGACGATCACGATGTGAACACGGTCATCTATAATAAGACATGAATGATGAAATTTCACAATCATGTCGGTCTCTGAAAAAGACATAAAGCGACGCAAAGCCCGTTTCACACGAACGGTATCGCTCACCTTGATAATAAAGTGTCCAAGCGTAATTGAATTTATACAGAGAAATGGATTTCCCTCATCGCTACAAAAAAACCCAACTATACAGATCGTTCTTTATTTGCTTGAACACTACATAGTATATTACTCCATCCATGTACAGCCGCACGGTTCCAAGAAAAAAAGTAAACAAAGATCATTTCGTTCGTTCGATAATCTTAACAAAACTGATTCTTGATAAAAACTTTTCGCTCATTTATTGAACGACACTATTGTCAATCCTTTACACATATCAGTCCAAAAGTTGAAATGTACATTCTGTGATTCTATCTTAAAATTTTTCCGTTTATTCAAGTAATTTGTATATCCTTTCGGTATAGTTTCAATAGTACTCTTGAAAATCGTTTGTATTTTTACACCTCTATCTTGCGGAAATCGTATCGAACCGTTTAGTGGTCAAGAACTTCAAATTTCAATCCGTAATTTTTCGAAATTTTACATGGAGAAAATCTAGGTTAGTTGACTGTATTGCATAATATTATCTCTAGTTATGGTAGAAATGATAACTAGGTAAATTACTGTACATTTGTTCCACCTCTGTTCATTCAATACAGAGTAGAAGTATCGAAAATGATTTCCCTTCAGCATGCTGTAGAAATCCGAACTTCAAAATGGATGTGAAGTCGGTGGCTGAAGAAGAAAAATTAACCTATAATGTAATTGCTTTCCATCTTGATGTATCAGCCTCGAATCCTACATCTGTTATCGTAACAGGTATGTAAATAGCAGGTTCAAGTATTCCTTCAACGAACAGGAAAAATGCCCTATATTTATCTGTTGCTAGGTTGGAAAATATTCTTCCTGCTAGAGTCATTAATAAATGCCTTTGTTGTATCGAATCAATAATTCGTATTCGTTCATTTTGTAGGGAATACCGCCAATGCAGATCCGAAATTACTCAATATGCCGAATACTTGCGTACTGAAACGACCATTCATCGGTAATATAGGGGCTCGCACTCGGTCGGTGTCTGCCGGAAGAGACAAGAAATCAGGTAGTCTTTTTTTCTTTAAAATTCTGGCCAATCGATACGACAGGCTTAGAATGAATTATTATCCTCGTTTGTCAGAAAACGTCAGAGCTCATCGAGTTACTCGACTGATTTTGAAATTTATGCTTAATCGTTCTCGACTTTTGCATTGGTTTCTATAACTACATGTTCGATGGACTCACTGTTACTTGAAGACATTTTAATTCGATATATAAGTGTAGACTGACGGGACGTAAACTAGATGCTGTTATTTTTGAAAAGTATTCCTGAATCGCTTAACATTTATGTCTGTTATTCTATCATGTTTCATATCTTCTATTCAAAAATTAATGTAAGTATTTTCTTCTATTTTACAGATCTCCGAGCTCGTTATTGGGCATCGTTATTCGAGAATTTGCAACATGCTATTTATAAGCTCTACCAAACGTGCGAAACTGACGAAAACGTCTCCGAATGCGAAGTAAAATTCTGTCATAGCTTTAGTACACCATTGTCTTCGGGATGATTGTATTCGACTTCTTTATTTTTCTCGTTTTCAGGAAGTTATATTGGTATTGGAAAATTACACGCGAGAGTTTCACGATCTCGCCAAATGGTTCCGTATGAAATGCGAGTTTGAAAATGCTCCGCCGTCTCAACGACCCACATCTGTCGCATGGGGCGTGAGTAAATCGTCTCCAGGAAAGGTACGGTATTGAACTGCTTGAATTTTTATCTGAAATTAGTCTAGTTCGTCTCACACCTTCGTATTTTTCTTATTGAATCAAATTCGAAACGATATTTCTCATATCACCGAAGCAATACTTCTTCTGAAGAGCTAAGTAATTCACATTATTGGAGTTTCGGATAATCTAAATATAGGAGTCGTAGAAGACGAAACATCTACTTTTATTTAGTTTTTTGTATTCCATCATCATACCTCGAATTCTGAACGCTCACCGTTCGGTAAAATCCATGCTCAGTGGTAGACATTAAATGCCTGTGAATTCTGACCAAAATCACATAAAAAACTGAAATAAAGCTCTCGTCTCAATGTGGGCTGACTTTTGATATTACTGCATTTTCTTTTCTCTGTTTAGATATTCCGTAAAAGTTCCATTCCTCCCAAGCTAGATTCGGCTTGCCGAGAACTCATTTTCGAATTGGATCCAGAAGCCAAAGGCAATGTGGAAGCACCACCTCTCTCGCCGTCGCAGATAAAACTCAATCTCAACGGTATGAACGCGATTGGCGAACAAGTGACCGAAAACGGTATCGATAATCTTCTGCAGGAGATCGATCTGAAAACGAAAGCGTCTCCGAAAATTGAAAGTATCGATTGCAGCTGTCAAACCGACGACGATATGTTGGCTGTGAAGAAAACTGTCACTCCTAATCGCAGACCACTTGCGAACAGTCCGTCGTGCGTGAGAAAATTTACGCGTAATCTATCCGTTTCTACTTTGCCAACCTCTTCATCGTCGTCGACGAAACGTTTGTCCGGTTCCATTTCACCGCAGAAACCCGCTCCCGGTCAAAATGTCGCCGCTCCGATTTTCGTACCGGCTAAAAAATCGTGTTCGCTAATTAAATCATCTTTGGAAACGAAAACGGTACCCGATAAGTCTAACAAAGCTAAAATAGCGCGCAGTCACTCCGATTCGACATTCGAAACTACGAATCTTTCATCGAAGAATCAGAGTAACGGGAAACCCAGTGTCAACGTAGAATGCGCGAGAAATGTGAGTAAAGATGATACCGGCCCTAAATCTCCTACTGTAAGTCCCATGCGAGTGATTATTGAGCATAAAGTGTTTGAACCAACGATAACAGAGGTCACGCCAGAATCTACTGAACTTCACCTAGAAAATGCGGTTGTAGAAAACGTTCCAACGATAAAGGAAGTACCTCTTGATTTGACTGGTAGTAACGGTACAGCATTATCTAATGAGGTTGAAAGCGCTATCGATAATCTTGCATTATCGACGACCGAGAGCGCCTCAATAACAATCGTGGAAACTTCTCCCGCCAGTCAAGTTGGGTTGCCTACAGAAAAACAAGAGCTTTCGCCGATATCTATTACAAGAACGTCTCCGGTTGAACAAAATGAATCTAGAGTTACTAACTGCTCTGTGAAAAAAACGGGAATCCTTGTGGCTGACAAGAAACCGATCTTCGAGATAGCTAAGAAGATCGATGTTCGTAAACCAATGTTGAAAAGTAATCCCTCGAGTCGCGTTGGCCCGCGTCAGTGGGATCCTAAAACTGCTCATCCTGTTACTGCATTTCGAAGAACTCAGCCACCATCCGGGCCTCCGACCGTAGCTCGTATCACCAATAATCAAAATAATTACGTGAAGAACAACGGTGTTCCCAAAACCTTTAATGAAAACAAATCCGAACGGCGATTAAGTTCTGAACGAAGTGCGTTGTCCGCGACTTCCAAATCAAGGTCGTCCGCACCCGCGCAATCTTCGACTACGTCCAAAGAGGGTAACAGCAGTGCGCGCACTACCTACGTAGGAATTATTAAAACGAATTCGAAAGAATTTCACCACTCGACTTCTCGACACGGTTCTAAAGAAACACTCGCTTCATCTCGTGCTCATCTGAATATCAGTCGAAGTAAAACATCAGTAGATTTGAAAACGAAACAATATGAAACGTGTGAATCGCCAGCATATTCAAAAACGAGCAATGAAGAACGCGATCTGTTGCCACGTAGTCGACGTAGTTCGAAGGACACAGATGGTTGGGAAACGGTGTTCAGCCGTTCAAGACGCTCATTTCCCAACTCGTTGAATGGAAAAGATAAATCCAGAATCTTGGACGTTACTAAACGTTTCTACGAACCGAGCCCCGCGACCTCGTTACCAAGTCTTGCGATGGGCAATACGAAGGAAAAGTCACCAGAATACATGAAATCGGAGAAAAATAAAAATCGTAATCGAAATCATAACGAACTTAACGGTAATACAAATAACGTCGAGAAAGTGGATAATATGAGGAGTAATGATTCTGGCTGTAAGTTGAATGAAGAGCGGCCGATAATCAGTAATACCTCTATGTTCACTACCATAAGATCGAAACCTAAGAAATCGTCCGAAAAAGAGAATAAAAAACCGAAGCCCAAGGAGAACAAGCGGAAAACGAGTAAGGAATCGGATACGCAAGATGCGAACAAGACCGAAGATCAATTGGACGAAGAATCGCTGAAAAAAAGTAGAGAATTGTACGAGAAAGAAATTAGTCTTCAAAAAGAGATTAACGATCTACAGAACGACGATTTAGAGATGGACGGTGATTCCGACAGCACGGAAATAGATTCAGAAATCGCAGAGTTGTATCAAGATCAGGAGAAGACGCCAGCCGAACGCCGAGCTATGCTGGAAAGCAAATACAATCATCTTCTCTCGCAAATGACTTGGGGAGACCAAGTGGATACGTTAGATAAGTTGGAGGAATTAATGGAGCGCGATCCGTCCGGTCGGAGCTTGAAGTTCGCCAAAAATCTTACGTCCTTGAAACAGTTCGAAGATTTTATGTTAAGGTGGCCGGGTAGGGCGACGGAACTACATCAGAGGTTCTCGTCGCCCTCCAGGAAACGAACGAGTCCGGATAGCACGATCTTGCAGCACAAAGCGCGACAGGCGAAAGCGAAACAGAACCGCGAACAATTGTTGCAGGATAAATCGGCCAAAATCAAAGAACTGTGTAATAAAGTGAGTATTGTAATTGATAAATATGTAACAAAGGTATTCGATAGCGTGTACTGATTTGATTTTTGCGAATAGATCGATGAGGTGAAAGCGATGCAGGCAGAATTGGTGGAAGAACGACGTAACAGAATGAACCAGAAACAGAAACGTGCCGAAGTGAATAGAAATTTACATTTGAAGAACATCAGAGAGAAGGCGCACGACGAGGCGAAAAAACAGGAAGAAATCGCTTTCATCAATAAACTCGAAGTACAGTATAGAAAGCTAGATTTCTATGCCCTGTGTCAGGTAGGACTGTCAATTTTTTCTTTCATAATTTTTTTAAATACCTTGTCTGATAACAAACTCCATTAAATGCTCAGGAACAAGAAGATCGGGTCCAGAGTATACTCGAAGAGCGACAAAGGCGGCGGAAGAAAGAGAAAGCTGCGAAAGAGGCTAAAGAGGCAGCCGCCGAAGAGCGTCGGAAGGCAATTGAAGCTGAACGTCAGGAGAAGATCGAAGAATTGCAGGAGAAAATGCGTAAACGCGAGGAGCGGATCGATCGCGAATTCCAGGAAAAGGAACGAGAACGTATGAAAGCAGCGCGAGAAAAGGCTCGGTAATTCAAATTTCTTCCTTCTATCTCGACCCGAAGTTCCGGAGGAACTTGAGAAAACATTTTTCACGGAAGGTGGGGAGGGAGTGGGTTTAGTTGAAAAAAATTCCTCTATCTGTGGTCCTCCCGGCGAAATTGTGGTTTCGAGATGGTAAGGTCTCTGACCTATATTGGGGACTTGACAAAATTCTGCCAAAATATTCCCTGATTGCCTTAATTAAGGTTATCGAGAAATGAGACGCCGCAAGCAGCAAACGAAAAGATGTGCGAGTTCTTTTATGATTCGGCTCTGGATTGTGTGAATTATTCTCATTCTTGTTTACCCATTTGTTCTCAGTGATCGTGAAGACCGTCTACTAGCGCTTCAAGCTGCCCAGATGGCCAACGTTGAAGAGTTACAGAAGAAAATACAACAAAAACAAGAAAATTCGACGCGACGTCACGAAGAGAGTATCGAATTGATTCGACAAAGAGCATCAGAAATAGGAACGCCTAGATTGACTCCGTATCAAATCAACAAGTTATGTTCCGTGTGCAATGTTTTGGTAGGTATTATTAAATTTTGAGGCTGCGTATCCCTAAGGATAGCTCCAATCTTTTCATCTCAATTTGTTTCCTTCTCCCGTTGTATTCATGTTAAAAATGGATCAGAAGTGGATTCTCGTAAAATTAAAAAGAAAATAATTCATAATTGTCTTTTTACATTATTTTATTATGAGAACATTTGATTTTTGATTTGATTTGGTCTAGAATATTAATGTGTATTTGTATTTTTTTTTTTTTTTTTTGTTTATTGGCAGATTGATAACGAAGTATTTTTGTTGAGCCATTTAAGAGGTTCAGGTCACCAACAGTGCGAAGCTAGCGTGAAATGCAGCGAGCGCTCCATCATCACGGATGCGCCGGCGGATATTTTGCGTGAGAAAAAAAGCAGAGAGCAAGAACGACAAAAAACACTACGAAAGCGTTGCAAAAAAATACGACAACGTTTGTCCGCGAGGTATTTGCTTTCGTAATTGATTTTTTTTCCCTGTTTTTGTTTTGGTTTCTTTCGCCTTTTTCGCTTTCCATGTTTATAGGCTTTCAAACTTTTACAGAATCGAAACTTTTTATTGCGAATGTAAAAATTCTGAAAATATGCTTGTTTATTCGTTTCTTACAGAAGCGAAAAATATCTGGAGGAAAAGAACGCCGAACGAGAAACCGTTAAGAAGGTCGATTCGCCCAATAAGAAACGTATCGTCAAATCTATCAAAGAAATCGATAAAATAATAAATATGCAGGGCAGCGGTATTTGGGCGAATAATGATGTCATGAGTTTGGAAAGGAATTTGTTCGAAATTATTCGCGTACTCGAGAAAGGGGTAAAACGCAGCATAGTTATATTCATTCGTCCGTATTTTTTTTTTCTTCGTGGAAATAATTCATTTTTGTTCCCTTTCACAGGATAAAAACGATCAGCGAACGTTTGCAGAGTTCGAAGGATTTACTATGCTTTCGAAAATCTATAGCTTCGCGCTCGATGTACCCAAAAATATGAGTCCTTGTCTTCCTCTTAAGTAAGTATTTTTCGAACAAAGAATGACAATTGAATGGCATTTGCTTGAGGATACCTTGCGAGGAGCGCTAAGGTTTTCCTCTACTCAGGCACTTTCGCGCACTGAAAAATTAATGATATTTTCAACAGAACTTGAAATTTTCTTATTGCTGTAAAGTAGAAGACCTTAATTATAACGATCTCATATTTTCGGGTAGTCTCTAGAAATTTCGCCATTCATCCTCATGCGAAAGAACAATTAACAAGTATTTTTCATTGTGTTTGCAGATGTTTTGTGGTGGCGTCTAATCTATACATTAGTGCTTGTAACGATCACGTTGATAATTGTCTGTATGTGTTATTATCGAACAAGATTGTGCAAATTTTGGAGTTCCTGCTAAACCGTTTGAATGTAAGGCGCTTTTGTTTGTAGCGTTTTAGTTTGAATTTGTCTTTATCGTTTAAGGGATCAGAATGTCTATCGACCTTCAAAATTTAATTTTTCATTCCGTTTTAATATTCCCCAAATGTTGAGAGTATCGTATTTCATACTGGCTAATGGTTTCAAAGGCTAATATCCCTCTTTCCATTTGAAGACCATCCCCCAACCCGGAAGTTGAGTTCTAAGGTCGAAATTTCCCAAGTCTGATAAAGGCCAAACTCATTTGGCTTACTAAAGTGGCTAGACTAGAGCTACACCTGATCGGATAGATATCGTAATGCCAAATTCTAAATCTGAATTTTACAAATAAATCTTGAAATTTCAGTTGATAATGCCGAATAGCGATGTTCGAAATGGTATGGTTGTGTATAAAGCCGACACTGTGGCAGGTAAGCATCGTGTTACAATCCTTCATTCGTGATCGTTTGAATTTTTAATCATCTATGACCTGTGATTGCAGACGTCCTAATGCATTTGTGCTCTACCATCTTGTCGAATGTAACGTCCCTGACGAGCAACGGATCGAGCGAATCTGAGCTTGCGCAACATTTACAAGACGTTGTCAGGTATGTGTGGGTCGACCAACGAATTTAGGGAAAATTCACCCTCATTAACTCGAATGATAATTTTGCAGTTATACTGTTTGCACCGGCATCGTTGATAAATTGGCTGTGTACTGTAGTAGTGTTCACGACGATAAATCGGCAAATTCCTTCTTTCTGTTGCACGCGATTCAATTCCTTACTCGTCTGGTAGAGACAAGGTAGGACTTTTTGATAAGAACTTAATTAGCGTATGCCGCGCCGTCTCCACTCATGAAAACGTTGACTATGGTATTTGCAGGCATCGAAGTATCGCAGATAAAGAGGACTGCACATCCTTAATGGCTACTTTGAAAGCGACTGAGTTAGTTGGCGCAGTTTCCATGCTGTACGCGATGCTGCTTCACCAAGTTAGTATGTCGGGAGCGGACAACCAGTTGAGTATGACGATTTTGCAGCCGGATGTTGTTAATGTGATAATCGTCACTCTGCAATTATTCAGTCGGGTGTGCGAACTGAATTTGGAATTTTTCCAGGTATGTAGTGCTGATCTAGGGTGTCTATTTGGTGTCGGACCGGTTAGTGCTAGTACCGCTTCCAATGAAAATGAAACAATCGATAAACGATGTTGAGAAGCTCGAGGGTAAAATAAGACGGGTATCCATTTCACTGGAAGCTTTCCTTAAACCGATCAAAATAGATTTTCATGAGAAGATAACTAGTAGGGCCTTCTACAAATTTCGTTCTCTTAATTTTTTCCTCAACATTTGTATGGAGAAATTATCCGGATCCTATTTTCAATTTTATCGATTAGCGCTCCTAGCGGATGACCGGTCCGATTTGTAAAGTGAACTTTTCAAAGAACGAAATCAATATTCTGATTTCTACACGAGCAGATACCCTTTCATCTACTGGACGGAATTTTCAAGTTCATCAGAATAATACGTAACTGTTAAATATTTCAGAATATTCTTGGCGCCGAAGGAATATCGTTGCAGGTGCGTCACATCGTTAGTTACCTATTGAAATATTGTGTTCAAAACGAAGGATACGTTGACCTGCTGCATCAAGTCATCAAATTTATTGGTTTCTTCGCGATACATCATCACGAGAATCAAGTAAGTAGTGCACCCTGTTGCTAACCGTTTTATCGGCACGAGTTCATTGCTAACCAAACTGAACCTTGATCGTCCAATTTCGGGTTGTTGGGGTTACGTTAACCCGGGGTTAGTAGTCAAATCGTGTTTGGTAAAACTGGCCCTCACCATGAAAATCCCGAGTTTACTTCTGTATGTAGGTACCTCATGTTTGATTTAAATGTTCTTCGGTTGATCCCCGACTATTTTCACGTTGTTTTCGAGCTAGCAAATTATTGCACAACTAAATTTCTTGAGAACATGGTACACATTTTGACAATTTTTTTGCGTGAGATTACCTGTAGACCTTTGTGAGTGACTAACAATCTGACTCTGAATATTTTATCCAATTTTCTTTCGAAAGTGGACGATGATTTATAACAAGGTTGGGCTCCTTAGCCGATCGCATTCGCTAGGAACTAATCTTCCAAATTTATTGGCTTTGGCGGAGGGTTGTCATTGGCTGAGCAAAAACCAGTGTATTGCAGGGTACGCCAAAAACTGAAAGTCAACTTTTATTCCATCTTCAATAGCAGATACAAGTAGTAAAAGAAGCCAATTTTTTTTGCCTTTTAAGGACCTGGAAATTTTCTAAATTTTAACCTTTTTGCTAATTTGAAGTGCGTAGACAAATACAATAAAGTCGATTTAGGAAATGAATTCATGTTTCATGAAATCACATACAGAAGGCCTAATGCTCAACACAGGAAGCATAATTACTAACTGGGAGAGGAAATTCGCGCTTCTTTTTTTCTTTCTTGAATTTTGTCTTCAAATCTATTGATTAGGTAATCAGCCGAGAAACTGAAAAAAAGCCAAGACTGAAATTTTCATCTGCAATAAGTTGGCAAAAATGTACATAACTTACGGGTATCACTTGATTTTTTTTTTCACTGATTTTTTATATCAACTGAGATCCAGAATAATCAATTTATATCAAAACTGCTCCTTGGCAATAGAATGATTTTTTTTTTTGAAAATTATGAAAAACTTATTTGACATCATTCATTATTATTTTTTTTTCAGATGATACTGCAATCGGGATCCACTCCTACGGTACTACAACAGCTGTCAAACTTACCGTTTGCCTATTTTAGTAATCCAAACTTGGTCCGTATCCTCTTTCCAACTCTGTTGGCGTGCTGTGTCGATAATCCTCAAAACAAAATGATTTTAGACCAAGAAATGTCATTCCAGGTAACTTTGCTACACATTGTTTTTATAGTTTTGCTTCTTTCTCCCATGATATTTTTGTCGATGCAAAATTGTATCTTTCTTTTATTTTACAGTTATTAGAAGATTTTAAAAATTCGGAAGAATCCAAAAACATTCCATTGATGAAGTTATTACATTAACTTTCAAAATGAATCTCACCCCAATGTGTACTTCTTTTGTGATGTAAAGTTACTAACTTCTACTAGTCTTCAGCGTGCAAAAGTAATATTAGTAATAATTAAAGAAGTGATTTTGTCTAATAAACCTCAACGTAACCAAAAAAAAAAAAAAAACATAAACATGTCAAATTTTAATAATACATGCGATATTTTAATACGGGGATTATATTTTTCATAATTTTAATTTTTTGAACTACCTATTATTTTAAATCTCGTTTGTTCATCTTTTTACAAAAATTTTGTCTTAAGTATTATAGGTCTCGATTTGCGTGTTTTTATTTGTTTACAATTCGTGAATAATCGAATGATTGGAAAATTTTTTATATGGGAAAATACTTGATTCATAATAATAAAAATAGTTGTTGTTTTTAGATTTGTCAAGTTTTTGTTCACGATAGTACGGATTGCAAAAAAAAAAAGTTTGCAACAATATTATGCATGATTTTAAAATTAATCCTCGGCTGACTAGCTTCAGTCACGTATTTTGCATTTTCGTGGCTAAGCAATTTTTCAATTGTAACGGAAAATGAGAGTATTACTGTTCGCGCATTCTCTCAAGAGAGGTCAGAGCCGACTTTTCTATTTTTCATACATGAACGCACTCCAAATCACAATCGTTTACAATTCATTTGCATTTCGTTCAACGCGCGCGTAACTTTGTTTTGATCGACATGCGGAAGTTTCCTCTCTTCATTTTTTCCATCAGCTTTTGTTGAGTGAAAGGAAGCGATGGAATGAAGAAAGGAATTCTTAAATTGTCTTAGTGTAGAAATATAAAAACATTTCCAGTAAATTATGCACGAAATATGGTACGAATTTGATGAATCTCGGTTCTCGAACGTACGCTTTAAAAAAATAACATGTCTTTCTTAGTATCGCAAATAATGACAGATTGATCAAAACTACTTTCTCACCTTGTATGTTTTATATAACGTCTTTACCACTTTGACTAAAGTTGACTGTTTGGCGATTAAAGAAGGAGATGCAAACTTGAAAATTGATCAAACTCAACAAAAATATCTAATTAAGAAACTTTGGATAGATTATATATATTTTTTCTTTATGAGTATAGGGGCAAAAAATAGGTAATCTAGCAGTAGAGAATTCCAAAAATTTGGTGAGTTATCATTTATGACAGGAAAATTTCTCTCTCAATATTTTTTCCCTTAGAAGAATAGTTTAGCAAAGATAGGCGTTTGAAAAAACTCTTATTCAAATTTTATTACTGGACCGAACCAAAATTTTTGATAGAGCTTTACATTTCTAAATATGTGATTGACATTGTCATAGACTTGGATAGTGCTTATGGAATAGAATTTAAAATTTTCAAAATGCAAATAATTGTCTTTCTCAAAAAACTAAACCAATGTTGGTACGTTGAACAAAAAATGTTTGAACTTCACCCTGTAAAAATTTTTCTATATGAAGCAAAAAGGAGAGAAAGGAAGAAAATAAAGTTACAGGCGGCGGAGGGGACCTTCACGCAAGTAAAAACTATGTATATTAATAGAATCATTTACCTTCCAAGACGTTACTGATATTTCAGTACATATATTTTGTAATAATTAATGTCTATCGGTATTCCATCTTTTATTTTGATCTTTCAAGCATTGCTATTTTATACCTCCAATCCAGGAATTTCCAGATTGGATGTTTTAACTGAGGCAGTCTTCAGCACATGATTAAAACCTGGAAATAGCTATGCGGAAAAAAATATATACCTAGTAAAAAAAACTCGCAGCCCACTTTGTGAGTCGCTCGGAGTTGCCTTCATTAACCTTGTTAATTGAGGCAAACAGGGAACCTGTTTTATGAGCGTCACTATTGTGTATTCTCACTCCTTTATAGCTTGCCTTCGTTATACTAGGAATTTCAAACTTGAGCCTTCATTTTACTAGGCCTAATATACTATACTTCTAGGCCTGTGGTAAGCCCAAAGTCCTATAATAACTAGCCTACGAAATTTTAAACTTTAGCCTACATGATACTGGGTCTGATATACTATACTAGGCCTATAATAAGTAGCCTAAAAAATTTCGAACTTTAGCCTTCATTATAATAGGCCTAATATACTGTACTAGGTCTATAAGAAGTAGCCTGGAAAATGTCAAACCTTATCTTTCATTATACTGAGCCTAATATACCATACTAGGTCTATAATATGTAGCCTAAAAAATTTCAAACTCCAGCCTTCATTATACTAGGCCTATGATGACTAGCCTGAAAAATTTCGAATTTTAGCCTTCGTTACAACAGACTTGGTATGCAGTATAACTAGGCTTACACTTAGACCTAATACTGTATACAGTATCTATACTAAACTAGCCTGAAACACCTACCATATAAAGCTCGGAGGAAGAAATTTTTTCAAGTCCCCCTCCTATCATATATAGCCCAGAGGTAAAAATTTTTCCAAGTCCCACGTTTTGCCTCCCGGCGCTCGTCATTTTTCTTCAAAATACCCTCCGATAAGACAGGTTCCAATATTTGTATATATTCTTATCACTAATTGTATACAGTCACATGTATTACCGCTAGAGGTGGACGAGTTGACCATATTTTGGTTACAGAGTTTGGAGCTAGCTCCCAAAAACTATGGAGCTGAGAGGTGAGAAGAAAGAGGGAGCAACTCCCAATCTCTGTTAGTAATGACATGACTCTCATTCTTTGTGTGCAGGTCAGTGTTGATACTAACCAATATCGGTGGGCAGCCAAATTTGAGTATGACCTTCTATGAAGTGTCCCTGCTGACCATACGTATCAAATGCCTTGCAGTGGTCCACAAAGATAGCGTGAAGTTGCGAGCGCTGCTCGATCATATTTCCTGCAGATGTCTCAACGCAAACAAGAAAACGCGGGAAGACCGCGTTCCTTAAATTAAAGAAGTTATTTAAAATCTTCATTGGTCACGCAGACCGCAAAATGCTGTTGTAGGCCGTGATTTGTGACATCAGAGGAAATCTGTCTATTCTTGGTGATACTCTGCTACATAGAGCTGTCGATATTTGCGAATGTTGTGAACATTTCTGATCATAGCAAGAAAATCAATCTGATCGAAAATTGGCCTCTAAAAAATAGGCTTCAAAATGCAGGGACGGCATCAATTCTTGAACACTCTACAACGACCCTCAAAAAGCTCCATAAGTGTTCCGCAATGTTCCAAATTGATTGCAAACGGCCTTGATCAACCAGTTTGTAAACCAAAATCGATACCTAGAATCAAAATCATAAAAAACGAAAAAAAAATCGGTTTTTTAAGCTCTCAAATTTTTTAAATCGTAACGAAAAAAATCGAGTAAAAAAAAACCATAATATAGATTTTTCTTTGGCCTTAATTTCAACTGCACCACTAGAGGCCTTAAAAAAAACGATCTTATCTTCTTAATTATATTGTAGGTAGGCGCGCACGACACCCGTTAATTATTATTGGCTGCTATGTACAAAATTATGTATCGTATCTAAAAATCAGTTTTGTACTTTTCTTTTATCGTTACTTCGAATAAAACCTTCCTTGTAACCACAACATAATTTAAAAGGTTATGGGCCCAGGAGTTCATTAACAGATTTTAGTTGATTTTTTTTTAAAGAAAAAATTCTTTTAGAACTCATTTCGCGTTATGGAAGGTCTAGCGAAGAATATTAAACCTCTGAGCGGAGAGGTTGACTGGACAATTTGGAAGCGAAAGATTCGCGACGTTTTGGGCTACCACGAAAATGGAATCGACGTAATCGAAGACAAATTGAAGAAACCAACGGCATTAGAATTGGGAGCATCGGATGCGGAAATCAAAGAGCATAAGAAGAAAGACGAAGCATTTCGTAAGACTAACAGTTATGCCAAATCTTTAATTAGTGTCACCGTTACAGACGACGTGTACCAGAGAATTATGAATACGGAGACGGCGGCAGAGACCTGGAAAATGCTTCACTCGCATTACGAAGCCACCGCAAAGGACCAGGTATTCAGGACTTGCATAGACTTTTTCGCATTTTCGTGGACGTCAGGCGAAGATGTATCTACTCATATCGCAAAGCTAAAGAACTTGTGGGTAGATCTAAATAATGGCCTGGAGCTGAAGCAGCTTGAACCTCTACCCGAACTACTACTCGTAAGTAAGATTTTGCATATGCTACCAAGTTCATTTGAAAACTTTAGGTCAAGTTGGATGTTGCTTACGAAGGACAACGTGAAGACGTTAGACGAACTCATTGCGCAACTTTGTATGTTCGAACGAAATTTCGCAAGCACGCTGCATAGTAGCGAGAAGTTGACCCAAGAAGCGCTAATTGTAAAATCGAGTGGTAATAGAAATAGATCGGGTGCAGGCAGAAGAGCAGGCAAAGGAACTGACAAAGGGTTAAAAAAGAATACCCGTTGCAACTATTGCTTTGACGAAGGCCACTGGGTAAGGAAATGCCCAAAATGGTTTGCGGATGGTTGTCCAAAAAAGAAGGAAGCACAGAGTAATGTGACAGAGCCAGACACATCCAAGGTTGCTCTGATTTCGATCTGCGAAGAAGCTTTTGTAGTAGAAAATGACAAAAGAAGCTGGTGGGTGGATAATGGAGCCACTCGACACATCACGAATAGTCGCGAACAGTTTGTCAAATTTAACGAGTTCCCAACCTCCTACTCAGTGAAGACGGCTGACAACCAAAGCCTGAAAGCAGTGGGGTCGGGGACCATTGAGATTTTGTCCCTCATAGATGGTAAAGTGTCTCATCTTAGGCTAGAAGATGTATGGTACGTTCCAAATATCTCAAGGAATTTGTTTTCGGTGCTAGCCGCACACGACAGAAATGCAGATAGCGAGTTCAGATCATCAACAACGAGTTGTTCCTTCTGGATAAAAGGGAAGAAAGTTTTGAACGGAGTTCGAGAACAACATGGTACGCTATATAGAGCGGAAATAGAAGCGCGAGTTGCTGAACTCAAGGCAGATGCGAACACAACTGTTAATGATAACTCACTACTACAATTGTACCATGAGAGATGGGGCCACCAGGACAAGCGACACGTGAAGAAAAAGCTGCAGGACGAACTGCACTTGAAAGTAAATGTAGACGATAGAATTTGCGAACCATGCGTGTATGGTAAAACTCATCGTCAACCATTTGGTACGAGAAGAAAGGCTCAGACACCTGGCGAATTAATGTTTACCGATGTATGCGGGCCCTTTGACGATTCATTTGGTAAGAAACGTTATTTTACAGTATTTAAAGACGCCTTCACCAAATTTCGTTACATTTTTCTATTGAGAGAAAAATCGGAAGTTAAAATAGTTCTAGAGGAAATGATTGCGCACGCTAAGACGCAAGGTCACAGAATCAAGGAAATTCTGAGTGACAACGGCGGCGAAATCGTTAATGAGGACGTGAAAAGAATACTGAAGAGAGAAGGTATTACGCATCGGCTTACAGCTCCTTACACGCCGCAGCAGAATCCTAGCGAACGTGAAAATCGAACGGTAGTCGAGATGGCGCGAAGTTTCAAATACTCAAACACGTCACTCATCAACTTTCCAGAAGCTATTTGGGCCGAGCTAGTTAAGACATCAGTCTACGTATCGAATAGAACAGGCAAGTCGTCGGTAGAAGGGATGAGCCCGTACAAACTATGGCTAGGAACAAAGCCAAGAATCAAGCACCTTCGTATCATCAGTTCGCTATGCTTCGTACATATACCAACCAAAAAGAGAAGAAAAATGGACCAGAAAGCTATTGAAGGTTTTCTCGTCGGTTACGACGCAGATGAAAGGTATAGAATTTACCTGAAAGAAAGCGGAAAGATTATTACTTCAAGGGACGTAATTTTTCAAGAAAGACTTCAAGAGTGTTTAAGGAAGGTAGAGATACCAGACGCCAGTGCGCCTAGTCCCGAAAGTGAAAACAAGGAGGATCATCACAAATCGGAGACAGAATCACCTCTGAACGATAGCGCGTATGAAGACGCAGCATCAGAGCAAGAGGATGAGGAAGAGAAACCCACAGTCTCAAGGAAGAGTTTGCGTGATAGAAGCAAGATTCAACGACCCGATTATTACGACAGTTCTGTAATGATGACGGAGGCTGAGATTTTTGTTCTAACCGCAAATAACTCTGAGACTGAACCACAGACCTACTCTGAGGCGATTGAAAGCAAGGATAGCCTCAAGTGGAAAGAAGCTATGGAAAAAGAGATTTCCTCACTGAAAGAAAACAACACTTGGGAACTTGCAGAGCTTCCAAAAGATAGGAAAGCGCTACCGAGTAAATGGACTTTCAGAATAAAGTTGAACCCCAATGGAAGCATCGACAAGTATAAAGCTAGGCTCGTCGTCAAAGGGTTCAATCAGCGCGAAGGTATCGATTATACGCAGACGTTCAGTCCAGTAGCACGACTTAGTACAGTACGCCTGGTAATTGCGATAGCGGCAAGCGAGAATATGTTTCTAGCTCAATTTGACGTTTCGACCGCATTTCTTTACGGCAAACTGGAAGAAACAATCTTCATGAAGCAACCAGAAGGCTATGACGATGGGAGCGATAGAGCATGCAGGCTAATAAGAAGTCTCTACGGACTGAAACAGAGCTCCAGATGCTGGAATAATCGGTTTGGAACTTATTTGCAAGAGCGAGGATTCAAACGTAGCGAAAATGATCCATGTCTTTATGTGAGAGAAAGAAACCAGAGAAAATTGTTACTAGTCCTGTACGTCGACGATGGGCTAATGGCAGCCACGGACAAAGAGGACTTACACGCATTCATCCAGGAATTGCGGCGAGAATTCAAGATCACGACAAAAGAAGAGGCCACGTACTACCTCGGCTTAGAGATCATGAAGACGAGTCAAGGGTTGAAAGTTGGCCAGAAAGCATTGCAAATAAAATACTCGAAAGGTTCAAATTTGCTGGATGCAACGCCACTCCAACACCTATGGTAAAACTACCATCACAACCATCAGGGAAAGGAGGTTCCGAAGCAGGGAAAGATCGAGAAGAAGCTCCGGAAATCACCTTTCCTTACCGGAAGGCCGTAGGCGCGCTCATGTACTTAGCACTGGGAAGCAGACCCGACCTTGCGTTTACAGTCGGTTTTCTATCAAGGACGCTAGAGAGACCTACAAAAGAAGACGTATCAAGATTAAAACGCGTTTTAAAGTACGTCACAGGTACAACGGATTTAGGTATTCTGTACAGAAGAGGGGTACAGAGATTCAAGTGCTACAGTGACGCAGACTTCATGGGGTGCAAATCTGGGAAGTCAACATCGGGCGTACTCATAAAATACGCAGGAGGAGCGATATCGTGGATCAGTAAAAGGCAACCATTAGTGGCAGACTCGACCGCCGAAGCGGAGATCATTGCCGCAAACGAAGCTACGAAGGAAGCGCTATGGATCTCCAGAATGCTCGGGGAAATCCGGGGAACAAAGGAAGTTGCAACGATTCACGTAGATAATGCGGCGGCTATCAGAATTGCGGAGAACCCGGAATTACACCAACGTACTAAGCACATCAACAGAAAATACCTGCTGATACGTGACTATGTGCAGAAGGGGGAAGTGGCAGTGACAAAGGTCGCCACGGAGTTTCAAGGAGCCGACATCCTTACAAAGCCGCTCAGCGGGTCGCGTCTAACAACAATGAGAAAGATGACCGGACTTACTTAGTTTTTCTTTTATGCGAATAATAAACGAGGGAAAGTATTGTAGGTAGGCGCGCACGACACCCGTTAATTATTATTGGCTGCTATGTACAAAATTATGTATCGTATCTAAAAATCAGTTTTGTACTTTTCTTTTATCGTTACTTCGAATAAAACCTTCCTTGTAACCACAACATAATTTAAAAGAATTAATCAAGTCTCACGCAGGGAAGTACTTATTTTATCCAACTCTCCTGACGATGACGATTGGACGATTTTTCTATTTTATCTTGCTTCGTATGACCGTTTTTCTCCAATTACAAGAGGACACTCGCCCTTTTACAATTTTAAAAGTTTAGGCCTGGCCTGTAGGCTATTATTTTGATAGGTACTGAGTATTGGTATACAGTTTTCAATGATCTCCAGAAATACGACGTTTTCGTGCGTACTATTAAAGCACAGAATGGTATTTTTCCACACTCGTACGTAGGCCTATGTAATTTGAAGGAAGAAGCTTTCTTCCAGGAATGACAAATAAATTATTACAGGAGGATATGACCTTGAGTAAATTTGAAAAATGTCACGTACGAGTAGAGTTTTTAGACTCGCGGAAACATAATGCGAGAAGAGTATCGTCCCCAGATGAAGGAAAAAAGTATTATTCATGTGTATTTAATAATTCACGTCGAATTTTCCTGCTGACAAGAGGGGTGAAAAATTAAAAACAAGAAGACACGGAAGTATTCGATGTAGTGTACTCGACGAAAATGCGACGAGGGCGAGAAGGGAAAAAAATTTGCGTGGGACATCGGAACGCCGGACTAAAGTGTGTTCTCTTAAATATTATATTAAGTCGCAGAAGGAACAACGATATTCCCAGTTCATAATTGAATAAAGCGACGTGCACCGCACCTGAGTCTTGCGAGAGAGTGCAGGAGAATCTGCGGAGCAACGATTTGGGGAATCCCCGGCCCCATTCTACTAAGGTACTCGAGTATATAGAAAACAAGGCGGCAACTTTTTCTTTTTTTTTTGAAACTATAGTGTAACTTAAAGATAATATCCGTCGTTATTTTTTGGCGTCGTATGAATATTCGTAATTATTAAGAGTCGTTTGCGGTTACCGCATACATCGCTGTGAGAGAGGGTAAGTTATGGTAACTTGTGTAAGTATAGAAGAAAGAGGGTGACGACTATAGCAAACAACGAGCCGCCACCACCTGAAGCCGCGCGATAAAAAATTAAACGGCGACTCGTTTATCTTTTTAAAATTTTGACGTTTACACGACTTGGCTTCTTCAGACGGTATCACATGAAAGCGAATTACAAAACTTCGTCAATCTGAAGTCGTATTCTTTTATGTTCGTAGGTATGGATCAGTTGAAAAAACAAAAAAAAAAATTAGAAATAAAAAAGATAGGTAATAATCAAAGTAAAAATACTGTGAGGTCTGATCGCTGGAAATTTTGACGAATGAGTTCCAAAATGAGCCACCGAAAATTCCGTATTTTTCCTTTGGGAACTCGTTGAACCGCTTAAAAATAAATTTTCTGCAATTGGGAAAGAACACATTTAACACAAATTTTTGTCCAATAATTTACACATCGAATAGCTTTAGACAGCTTGACTTGACACTTAGCCCAAAAGTTATGTCGCATAGTAAATCTACTTTGGCGAAATATGTCTACAAAACCATTTGATGGACAAGTACAAAAGTTGGGTCCAATTTGAGTACAGCTTAGTCTGTACTGCCCGTATTCCTTGGACCATGGCTCACTTTCGGCTTGCATGCAAGAGCTCCCATGCAAAGGACTAGTAATGCTAACTTATTTTTTCAATGCAGTACTAAGACTCCCCGATATGTTCCCAAACTGTGGAAACTGACCCAGGTAATCATGATACCAAAACCAGACGATAAACAGTTTATTCCGACCCATAGCACTTCTCCTCGTGACGTCCAAGCTATTTGAGAAGCTGTACGCCATGCGTCTTGTGAAAATTGTCGAAGATGAACAACTGTTTCCCGCAAACACCAATTTGGATCCAAGGCCAAGCACTCTACAGTGGAACAAGTATACCGGATCGGTGCAGAAGAAGTTTCTCCTTCCGTTTTCCTAGATGTCAGTCAAGCTTGTGACAGAATCAGGATATCAGGGCTTTCGCACAAGATTAGTGAACACTTCTCGACACGTGCAGATCCTAACGTCTTACCTCAATGATAGAGCATTTTATGAATATATCCACCATGGAGAAGCCAACTTCATGACCAAAACAATCGCTGCAGGAGTACCAGAGGACAGCGTACTTGGTCCCCTAATTGTACCTTTTTTACACCGGCAATATTCCAATACAAAGTAACACCAGGTCGCCCGAACGTCACACCGTAGCAACCAGCAGACTACACAAGCGGCAGTTATCGAAACTGTAGTCGACTGGGCTGCCGGATGGAAAATCAAGATAAACGCAGGGAAAATAGTGCGAATGGTTTTTGCACTCGGTGCCCATGGATATGATCTAACGATCATCAAAAATGAACCTGTCCAGCTGGCTGAAAATGCTCGCTATTTAGGTTCACATCTGGATAGCAAGTTAAACTGGAGAACTCACATTCAAAAAAAGAGAGAAGAACTCAAGTTGTGTTTCCAAGAAATGCACTAGATGATCCGCGCCAAGAGTCATCTTTCGCTCGCAGACAAAAGGGTAAACTGCAGTGACCCCAGGTACGCAAACCTTTAGAACGCACAACAACAACACCACCCTAGACATATTAGATCGCTCTTGGAGTCTCTTCTTCTTCTTCTCTCTTCAGGCTCAATTAAACTTCCTCTTCTTCCTGCACTTCTGGTTCTGGAAGGCACACAGATGTTGAGTAGGCCATAGTGTAGTTCTGCTTTTTCCTATTCCATTCCAAGTCCATGTTCGTCTTCATCACTGTGCCTGCAATGCAGACACCTGATTTCATGTTTTTTAGAACCTATCATGGTGGCTACCAGGCTACACGGAGCAAGCGCTTCATCCACCCCAATCTCTCGAAGAGACCCACTAAGCTTGCCCCACTCACACATCCACGTCCCACACTCAAATAAGATGTGCTGGGTTCCATCTGGAGTTTGAACCCCTTGACTGATCAACTTTTTTCAACTCCTCATGAACATGGCCGTTTGACACCTGCGTCAAGTGAAGTTCATCTGATCATGATCTCGGTTCATCCACTCATCAAGGTCGTATATTGACACACAGGTCGTCCATCTATCCAGCTCGTTTTGAGCAATTCTTGCTCTCCATTTCTCAAGCAAGGTCCGCCTGAGCTGATCATTGTCCTCCTTTTTGCTTTGAACAACACCGCTTTCTCCCAATTGGTGGTAAAAGTACTAAAAGGCAAAAAGCCTCCGTCAATACAGTGCGGTAGGCACTAACACACCTTAGTGCAGCTCTTCGTTCGATCTTTACCATCTCCCTCATTCTACAGAGTATCTTTATGGAATCAATCCATAATTGAGCACCATATAGGAGGATCGACAAAACGGCGCCCTTCTTCTTGATACTCTCTGCCTTCCTAGATTTCTCATCAGGTGACTTAGGAATGTAACTACCCTGCCACTCTTTTTCTATCTTCAGGATATGGTACCTGAAGCTCAACTTTGAGTCAAACCAGATGCTTACTTACTCCATTACCCTCTTGGTCTTGAATTCCATACCTTGCAGAACGGTTCGTGAATAATATGGCGTCCGTCTTACCAACTGTAAGTTCTAAATACGCCGACTCGATCCAACGCGTCACTACTTCTACCCTGCTCCCCCTCGCTACACTTGTTTCGTCAATGCACAGGACCAGTGTGCCATCGGGATAATAGCTATGCTTGACACCTGGCGACAGCTCACACTCCAAGGGTGGCCCAAGGACTGACCACTGCGGCACCCCACTAGAAACTGGGCGCTTTACTGTACCAGCAGACGTCTCTGCTTGGAGCTAAGATAGCTGTTGATCATCCTGAGCAGGTATGCGGATATTTCTGCGTCCATGGGAGCTTCCAATATCCTCTCCTATGGAATCAAGTTGAACGCATATCTCATGTCGAGGCTGACGGCTGCGCGAAACTGACGCGTAGATATTGCTGACTCGACTATCCTCTTTCAGTCCTATTCCAGGAACTAACGTACAGCATCCAATTTGGAGACCGTACTGACTACTAGAGTTTATATCTCTCACCTTCAGATAGCTCTTGAGTCGATCACCTATCATTTTGCCTACGTTGCTAGCAAACAAAGTGGTCGATAAGAGGATGGCAGCCAGGTGGTTTATCCTTCTTCTAGCTTGGCTCTCTTCCACCGCACAGGGAACAGTCCCCCAGGCGCATTGAATGTATCAAGAAGGAGTGTCTGGTCAACTGAATTTATTGTGCTTCAAAACTGGATTCGGAATCTCGTCCGAATCCGAAGCCTTCCATTACTTACCACGCATTCTATTGACTGCTGCATCCATCTCCTCGGTATTTAGGAGGGATATACCATCCTCCTCTACGTACTATTGGACAGATCGCGGTTAGTCCAACTCGTATGGTAAGGTGGGCTTGGAAAATATGAGGTCATGCACAAAAAACACGATTCATTGGCAAATATAAATCCATGTTCCGTACTCGGATCACTTTATTCCTGCCCTCTCTGATCCACAATGATTCGGGTAATTTTCTTGCTTTAACGGCTCCGGAACGTATTAAACCGGTCCCGAAGCGGGTTAAAACGGCTCTGGAGTGAATAATCTTAATAAATTTGTACTCTTCTCAGGCTTTGTTTAGATTACACTTTTGCTAATCTCACTCGCGCCCAACCACCGCTTGAGACTTATAAAAACACGATCGTGAAAAACCTAGAAAGCTTAAATATTGGTAGACAATAATATACGAAAGGATGTACGAAAGTCGTTCCCTCATAAATCGTCATGAGCGCAGAAAAGTGGGAAGAGAAAATCTGCAAAGGGTGAATATAACTTTCGGAAAAACCGTAATTTAGTGTAATAAACTTTCTCGCGGGACATTATGGTCTTTCATCCGCAAGACTACGTGTCATTGAGTGAGAACTAATGCTTAGTCGAAAGTTGAGCGATTAAACGGTGCGTCTGCGAGCACCGCCGCCGCCGCCTTGCAGTATAAATTTAGTTTGATCAATCTCGCCATATGCTCGGACCGCCGTGATTGTAAATCTACGTTCGTTCGAATTAAGGCGTCGTTAGTTTTTTTTTCCTCCTTTTCTTTCTCCTTCAACTTGTATGATTAAATATAGTCCGATATCGGGAGAGACAGCGGCGCCGACTGTATTAACCCTTTACACGAAAAACTCGATTTTTTAACAAGAAACTAATTCGTATTTCGAATGCGTAACGTCGTGTCAGGTCGAGTTCGTGCACAGGATACCGAATTACAGAAATCTATATTTCGGTCTCATTATCAAAGAAATATACACTTAAGAGGTGGTATTCCGAATCGATAACAGACCATTCGTGGTGTACTCAACAGGTCTCCGTAGTAAATTGTCAACTCTGCTATCGAAATTACTTATCTACGACTAGACCACAGTTCAGACCAGAAGCCTTGGTTTAATAAGGTCAAGAAAACTTTTCTGTACCAACTCTTCCACATCCATCTAAAACTTTGATTATGTGATTTTTCTCAAGTAGGAGAAGGTGCAGGAAGAGGTGAAACCAAAATGAAATGTCTCACACCTGTTGGGAGAAATGGATGAAAAATATCCAAGTACCTATCGCGTTTAAGTCGCATTTGAAAAACACCGCCCGTCCTCCCTGATGGAGTAGGTGCGGGTTGTGTATGCATTTAATTTGTTTTCTCTCCTATGCAAACCCCCTCCTTTACTCGGAAACTGCCAAGCTGCAGTGCCCTCTGGCACGCACAAAAACATAAGAACACACACAACGACAACACCACATTACACAATATAGTAGATTGCTGTTGGACTTTCTTCGTCTTCTTCTCTCTTCAGTGATGACCTTCCTGCAAATCTGGGTGTTGACGGTACACAGGTGTCGAGTAGGCCGTACCGCGGTTCTGCATTTGCCTATTCCTTCCTAGTCCATCTTCCTCTTCATAACGGTGGCCACAAATTCAGACACCTGGTTCCATGCTTCTTCGGAACCCTAGTATGATAAGTACCAGGCTTTTCGAGTCAAGCGCTTCATCTACCCCGATCTCTTGAAGAGACCAACTAAGCTTGTCCCGCTCACACCTCCAAACCTCACACTCAAATAAGGTGTGTTATGGTCCATCATCCCGCCCTTGGTTACAGAGCGAACACGTTACCTGCTCTACTTTCCTGAACTTCTTGAAGCAGCCATGGCCACTTAACACCTGTGTCAGGTGGAAATTCAGCTGACATTGGTGTCGATTCATCCACTCATCAAGGTCACGTATATCCATTTGCCCAGCTCCCTTGGGCAATTCTTGCTTTCCACTTTACGAGCAAGGAGCGCCTGGTCTCCTGCTTGATCCGTAAAGCCTCTTGGTTGGTCATCGACGTCTTCTTTGCTTTGAACACCACCGCTCTCTCCTCAGCAAGGAATCCAATCGGTGGTGAACGTGCTAAGACACAAAGAGCCTCCGTCGAGATAGTGCGGTAAGCACCAACACACGTCAGCGCAGCTCTTTGTTGGATCTTTACCATCTCTCTCCTTTTGTATGGTATCGGCCACATTGACGCACCATGTAAGAGGACCGATAAGACGGTGCTCATCATGATCCTTCTTCTTGCTTCTCTCGGTCTTCTTAGGTTCCTCATCAGGCGGCTTAGGTATTCAACTAACCGGCCCGCCTTTTCCGCTGCCATCAGGAAATAGTACCTGAAGCTCAGCGTTGAGTCAAACCAGATGCCCAGGTATTTCATCCGCTACTTGGTTTTCAATTTTCACACCTTGCAGGCGAAAGGAGGGTGGACTGAACTTCCCTCCGTCTTACTAGCTGCAAGTTCGAGTCCAGCTGACTCGTCACTACTTCTAGAGCCCGGTTTACCCCGCTCTCCACCGCTACAGTTGTTTCGGGAGTGCATACCACCAGGGTGGCATCCGCTTAACCCCCGGTAGCAGCTTCACCTTAAAAATCTCGTTAAATGCGACGCACCACAAAAACGGCCCGAGGACCGACCCCTGCGACACACCGCAGGTAACAGGGCGCTTTACTGTTCCAGCAGACGTCTCTGCTTGGATTTCACGACAGCTAAGTAAGCTGCTGATCATCCTGAGCAGGTATGCGGGCACTCCTGCGTCCACAAGAGCTTCCAATACCCTTTTTGAACGCATAATCCAAGTATCTATACAATAAGGTCAAAGACGACAACAAAAGAACAACAAACGACTCTACATTGAACTCTTAATCCTGCTTCGCTACACATGCTTGAACAGAATTCTATGATAACTTTTTTTTCCACGGGAACTAAAATTTTCATAATATATTGTCTAAAGGTTATTCCTGAGCAACACGAATATATCGTATGGCGAGAATTTCAAGTCTATAGGTTAAGCGGTTCTCGAGGTATAAGAGGATAGACAAACGTACAGACTAACTTTCCGCTTCATTCTACATTCAGACAGGCCATGGCGGCGCGCTTGTACGCTAGGCCTGCGGCGCTGACACGGGCTCGTGCTTTGCACTAGCTTCCGCAAATGAGTTTGTTGACATTTGTATTGTCTTACGGACATCACACCCTACTATTGGCAAACCGTGAGGCCGAGTTGCCCCCCAGACGATGGACTTACAATCCTCGAGCTCTCGACCTGACCCAGACATCTGCAAGGCGTGGCCAAGTTCAAGTTTCTCTGTCTTACTATCATACTAGTATGTTACGTCTTCTCGACTCTTATGTATGGCTGTGAAAGTTGGACCATGAATGCGGGCATGGAGAAAAAGATACAAGCGTTAGAAATGTACTTTTACCGCAGAATACTGAAGATTCCTTGGGTACAGAAAATAACAAACGTCGAAGTGCTTAACCGAATGCAGAAGGAAACTGAATTGCTGAGCACTATCAAAAGAAGGAAATTGCAGTACTTGGCCCACATGTTGAGAGGTGAAAAATACGAAGTATTGTGCTTGATTTTGGAAGGCAAGATTAATGGAAAAAGATCGATTGGCAGGCGGCAGAATTCTTGGATGAAAGACCTACGTCGCTGGTTGGGCTGCACATCGTTGGATTTATTCAGAAAGGCGACATCGAAAGTGCAGATAGCTATTTGGTTGGCCAACCTCCGATAGGAGATGGCGGAACGAAGAAGAAAGTATATTAGGCTACTATAGGTTTCTATGGCTTAGCATATAATATTCTCCTTTTCACTCGATTAGTTAAAAGTAAACTTGTGGGATTAGTTTAGCTTTATAGTTGATTGACGGGCATACCAAGCAACGTCTTATCAATTTTAATTGTGTCTCCCGTAGAGGAATGATTCCAGGCACGGATTCGCGCTTGTGTATCAACTTTTGTGATCAGTTTTCTGCAATCCGAGTCGAGTACTTATTTTCGATTCCTGGTAATAACAAATCCGGAACCATTCTGGCTGAAGCGAGTGGCGTAGTTGCGCAATTTCGATCAAATTTTCAGTAATCACCGGATCTACAGATAAGCCCTTCCTGCACTGGTGAACATTGTTTGCGCTTCTCTTGTTGACATTTCTCCCTCTTGTGGCTATCTGATTGGTTCGGCAAGGCTCGACAAAAAAGCAGCGGTCCTTATGGTATCTTTACTCTTCTAGCCTTCCATAGCTATAGATGGCTAGAAGTTTCTCTCCTACCTATACCCTTCACATATAACTTAATAATGGAAATTGTATGACGTCCTCCGGGCTCGTAGGTCGAAATTTCTCGAAGTCTTTTCAAATGAAAAAAAAAATACCGTAATCTCATACTTTTGCTTGGTAGTTTTGTTCTGTTTAAACAGGATATAATCTGCCTTATTAAATTTGTGTGGCTTCTAAATATTCTAAAAATCAAGAAGAAAAAAAAACAAATGTTGGAAAATAAAGAAAATCTGTTTAGTTTTCTGAAAATTTTAACTTGATTCCTCAAATGTTTGGAAAATTAAGTTAAAATTTGCTTACAATTATTGTCGGAGAAAATACTGATTAAAATTCAGTCAAAATCTGAGCGGAACAACCTACATTTTCTTTACATACTTAATCGTATCATCAATCGTGAATTCGTGTCAGACGACGACGATCCGATGAAAAGGAATCAACAATTTTGCGCTACAATGGTTTTTTTTTTTTTTTTTTTAAATGAATTTTTTCTTTCGCTAACGTTTAAAAGGAATACAGGGACCAAAATCGAATAAATCATCTTCAATTTTCCTCGATCCTAGGAAACGTTTGTAGTCCGCTTCTTTTCTGTACATACGAAATAAAAATCTGTGTTCCCGCTTGTATAGTATTCAAGTACTTAAATTAGAAGTGATAGGGAAAAAAGCAAGTGAATACTGACAAGCAGCGGAAGGAAAAAAAAAAAAAAAGAAGGGAAAGAGTATTTTGAAAACAATAATGAAAGATAGCTAAAGAAAGGTTTAATTTGTTAATGGATAGTGCTGTAGCGAAAATACGGTGGCGAATAGGTTCGGACTTCGAAAAGCGGAGGGATAGAAAAAGCGAAAGCAAAACGTAAACACAGTATTATGAATTCAATTACCAAGTTTTCATCCCTTATTTACAACCCTTCCTTTGTAAGCCGACGTCTTCTTCGTTCCTTACGGTGCTCACGGGTCCGCGTCATTTTGTTGGCTTTCGGCTTTCCATCTTCAATTTTCAGCAGGTTTTTACTCTCTTTCGTGTTCGTCAAGATTACGCCTTTAACCATTATTTTTTTTTTCCTTTCGATGTTTTTAAACGGTGTCGTATTCTACGTTACTTAAGTTGACGTTAATTGCTATACGCGAATTATTCATTTTAAAAAGTATCGACCGTAGAATTCAACATTATTATTTTTCAAAATCAGATCGATCATCATTTTTTCAGCGTTTGACAATATTTTTATCGTAAATACGATTTTTTTTTCGCGTTAAGAGCACAGACGAAAAGGTAGATGGATATCTTCGAGCTTTCGACGCTAAAACTGAATGTTTCATACCGCTCTATCGCCCTATCCATTGTACTTGATAAACTATTCCAGAAAATTCTTGACGAAAGACTCCTCTGGTTTTTAGAATCAAACGATCTTCTCTTTACTTTCCAGTATATAGTTTAAGAAAGGGACGCAGCACTACTCAGGCTTTTTCTGACCTTTAGTCCGAAATAAACAAATCTTCACTTACTAAACCATCTCTTTACTCAATATTTTTCAACCACCAAGGAGCCTTTCCTCGGGTATGGAGCCACTAAATCTGAATACGGTCTTCGAGATAACGGAGCTTCTATCTTACAAAATTTTCTCAACCACAGAACATTATTAGTACGAATCCAAAATATCATTTCCTCTGCCTTTCCATTCGTCCATCAAGAGGAAATTTTCACTCTCCTCCTCTTTTTAATAACCATCAACGATATCACTAAACGCGTTCGTTTCCCTCTCATTCAACAAAACTAAAAACAAAACGGCGTACGCATATTCCATACATGGATCCATCGTTTTCCATCGCGACTGTAACATAGCCTCCATATTTACTGCCGAATTGATGGCAATGTTCGTCTGCTGTTCTCATCTCTTTCAGCTGCCTTTACGTGATAAATTTCTCCTCCTCATAGCCCTCTTTTCCTCACTATACTCTCTCACTGACCCCTATACCACAAATACTACAAATCCTCTCACACAGAAAATCCTCCTCACGCTCATAGCACCCAAGTCATATTCATTTCGATACACGCCCCATTGGCCTACCCAAACATGACGTGGTAGACCGGGGAGCTAAACAAGCCACCAGCTTTGATATTATCTTTGATCGCACTCACCTTCTTGTCACGGACTACAAAAATCATCACCGTTCACTCATCTTAAATTCTTGGACCAATCTCTGGAAAATCCAACCTTCAAACAACTCTCTGCACTTCCAGGTCAACATCCTTCAGAAATTCGAAACGTAAAGACACCGTTATCACCAGATTAAGAATTGGCCATACTCGAACCACGGGAGCTTTAATGAAGTGTGATGTGAATACATGATCAACAAGGATCACTTAGCCTTTCCAATTCCATGGTACCCCAGTCACACTGAGTAACCTGGTGGAAGTTGCGGTACCAATCCCTCAGCCAGACAAAGAGTGTATGGGAAGGGGTTCAGTTGGGGCGAGTACAAGATTCAATCTTGGAAAAGGTCGACTGAACCGGATAGGGACAGGGGCAGGGGCAGGTCACCTACCTTGGGGACGGTGGCGAAACGGCTCAGGCAGTCAAAATGGCGGCGAATCAAGCTCAAGTTAGTAGAGCTACTGCCAATGTTGCTACAGAAGCCTGCCATCAGCCTCAGTCTTCTTGGGCTTCCGCGCCATTGGACCAGCTATAGCAAGCTGTAGCAGCGGGAAAAACTTTGCGCGGGTTTCCCCGACTCTCTCTCGCGCAGTCATACACATCCAGCTCACCCTAATCACAAGCACCCAACTAACAAACAACCGCAAAACATGGACACGGCGTATGTATATCTAAACTTCAGAGGTAAAATATCACGACGCTCGGATCTCCGAGTCGGGGAACTTCGTCACGCCTATGGAAGATGTTAATATTCAGGAAGCAAGGTCCGGACGAAGGAGGAACAAGAACCCAGGAGAACTTCACCTGCGACGTCTGCAAATGGCATCCAAAATAGTCATTATTATCCATATACTCCGGGAAGTAGAAATTTCATGTTAAAATCATGAAATTTTGAAAGAACAATTAGATACTTGATGGTAAATTTGAGCATTGGCGCCACGGTCCAAACTCCATAGGGGCCCCGTAATGGTGGGTTGCCCAACTGGAAGCAGTTCTCATTCCTTTTGGTTCACAATTTATGTGGATTCTTATGTAATTCGGACCGCCAAATTCGAAAAAATTATCAAAAAATTCTTTCGACATTTTAGGGACGCCGAGGGGCTGATAACCCCTAAAATAGGGGTAAAATTGAAGTGACATATTTCAACACATTTTCGTACGAATATCCTTATGAAATTTTCCGTCGAATTTGGGAAAAATACTAAAGAAATTCTTCCTACTGTCCAAAGGGCCCAGGGTCCTCCCTCCCCCCAAATTGAGGAAGAAATATGTATTTTGTATTTTTTGGAAAAATCTTAACGGGTTCCAATGTAGAATTTAGCGCGAAATCCGGGAAAGATGAAGTTAAAATTCCTGGGGCCCTCGGAGGGGGTTGAGAGACAAAGGCTGAAAATTGATGAAAAAGTTTTCGCATTTTTTTCATGTTCAACAAATTCGTACGTAGAATTCGAAAGAAATAGTAAAAAAATTCCTGGAGGTCTCTGAGAGGGCGTAAGAGGACTCAAACCCCCAAAACTGAAAGTAAAAAATATGTGTTTTTAAGAAAATTTAAACGAATTTTCGTGTGAAATTTACCGTATTTTCTTCTATGACTGTACAGTGAACTTTAGCGACGAATTTTTCTACATAATTTATTTCTTTCTCGTTAATACGTCATGAAAGTGCGGCGAAAGTTACTTCTTGAGCGACAAGTTTGAACTAGTTGCGGCGCCAAATTTGAAAAGGACGGAAGATTGAAATGACGGACTGAAAATCAGAAACCATCAGAAAAACTAATGAGTTCGCAAAGAAACACTTTCGAACCAACAAAAAACGCATTTTACGTGAGTTATAAAAATGTAATTCTACAATTTTACAACTTTTCCCGAAAAAGATTATGTTCCTCCCAGCTCCCTCGAAGAGCCATGAGATTTTTTCAGGATTCTTTGTGAATCCTACGGTAAATTTTACACAAAAATCTGTTTGAATTTTCTCAAAAACGCATATTTTTTACTTTGAGTTTTGGAGAATTTTTTTTTACAATTTATTCCAAATTCTACGGTAAATCCTACATAAGAATTTGTTGAACTTAAAAAAAAATGCAAACTTTTTTAATCACTTTTCAGGATTTGTGCCCCTCTCAACCCCCTCCGAGAGCCCCAGGAATTTTTTCACTATTTTTCGCTCGGAACCCGTTAAGATTTTTCCAAATAACACAAAATATTTGTTCCTCCATTTGGGGGGGAGGAAGACCCCTGGGCCCTTTGGACGGTCGGAAGAATTTTTCAGTATTTTTCCCGAATTCTACGGAAAATTTCATAAGGATATTCGTATGAAAATATGTTGAAATATGTCACTTCAATTTCACCCCTATTTCAGGAGTTATCATCAGCCCCTCGGCGACCCTAAAATGTCGAAAGAATTTTTTAATAATTTTTTCGAATTTGGCGGTCCGAATTACATAAGAATCCACATAAATTGGAACCAAAAGGAATATTTCGGTCATTTATATGCAAGAACTTCTTCCAGTTAGGCAACCCACCATTACGGAACACCTATGGGGTTTGGACCGTGGCGCCGTGGCTCAAATTTTTTATTCAACTATCCTAAATGTTTGTTCCAAATTTCATTATTTTAACATGAAATGCAAGGTTGATGTCATAATTTGCACTAAGCCACCGGACTATAATATTAAAACACACAACCAACGGACTGAATGAGCGACTACTCGTTACCACTGCCTCTCGTGTCCTATACTTCAAGACCTTCGTTCTTCATCAAATGTCCCTTCTTCCTCGCCCCCAAGCCATCATAAACCATTCAGATCCCATTTCCCTCACACTTCAATACCTCCGTCTTACTCACCCCATTTTGTCCGTATAATCCTTCATCTTCCTCTCTTTTAGATATTCTGAGTCTATCTTCGTACATCTAAATAAGCTTACTTACTTTCTTTATCGACCTCTCTCTCTTTTTTTTTTTCAATATTACAATATATTACAATTCCTCTATACTTCCTTTTTTATACGGTTAGAATTAGAGGAGAGGGGTTGTTATTACCCCCGCACGTAAGTATTGTACCTTTTCAGTTAAAATTATGAAATTACTTGACTCCGTGTAAATTCCTTTCGATAATTCTACGTTTAATTTCCATTTCTATTTCTTTCAACTTACTATTATTTCTTCGCATTATATTCTTATATTCCGAGCTGTAGCCCTGCAGCAGCTTAAACACTCGCTAAATAAAAAGTAAAGAATTTTGTAAATGAATAAAAAATGTACTTTCCTCTTCTTATGGGAGCGGATTGAATCGTTTATATTATTCGCGCTTGAAGCAGCCAAAAGTCCATTCCGTCATCATTACTGCTATTGCTGCCTCGCACAAGGGTATTCTGACTTCAGTCCCCGTTCCCTTCTCCCTCCCTCAGAAAAATACAAGTTTACAGGTTGAATTCTTTCCTTTCAACTCCAATGTAGACGAACATTCGAAAAGGCTGCACAATTTCAACAAGTTGGCTTTCTCCGCACACGTTCTTGATGTCAGCCTCTCGGGAGTTCTTCTGCAACACAAATCATAGTCGTCTGGCTCAAGAGGTTATTAAAATATTCGAATATCAACTGACGCATCCCTCCTTCCCTTCTACTTTTGGTTCCGTCATCGCATCTTCTTTACACAAAGTTAACTCAAATTGAAAAAATAAATGAATATTTTTTCGGCAGTAAAACTTGATTATGAAAACAATCTCGTGCTCTCCTCCTACTGCAACATACTTTATTAGAGCGCTGAAAAAAAAGAGAGGCTCATTTCTGCGAAATTGAAGTACTTCACTCGAACCCGAAGTTACCCCTCGTCGGTCTTGAGATAACAATAATATACGGTTAAGAGAGCAGCGGTGCGAATATCAGTATTTAAATTAATTCTCTTTAACATCAAATCAAACAAAGGTAGACCAGATTTGTGCCCCGAAAATAAACACTCGTTTATAGAACGCTCGGTAAATACATGCGTTGCGTTAAGCAAATATAGACCTTTTTTTCTCAGCTCGAACAATATGAGGGTCGTATATCCGAGCACGTTCAATGTACTGCATGAGAGATCGTAGGAGGAAAATATTCTCATCTTCTGGCTGCGTCGATTCTCTCGTAGGACAGCAGGTGTGATAAGCCTACAAATTACGATTACTTATCATACATATAGTTCAAGATGACCCACCGAAGAACCGACATGCGAATAATATTAATGATGTTTTATTCATTGCCGGTCGTACTGACAAATTAAGTCATTAATTATTGCGTATATTGCTGGACAGTAGGACAGTTCTCATGGCAATATATTGTCCTATGACGTTCGCCCCAAAAAAAGGAAGTGAAAAACGAACCACTTTTTCGTGTGTGCGCTACCAGAAGACAAAACCGGATGACAATTAATACCTCGCGTTTGCGAAGAAATTACGAATTCAAATAAACTTATTGAAACCAATCTTACAAAAAAAAAAAAGAGTACGAAATGACTTTATTGTCTTGTTACAAATTCGTATAGCAGGTGTAAAAGGAAAACGCGGTCGTATTCGTATTTACGATGAGCTTTATAATTGCTCATAACTATAGCACCTGCGACCGTTACAACTCACTTAGCGACAATCAACTTGTAACTTACTGTGGTACAGGAAATGTTTAAGATGTTGGACTGGGTTGTGGAGCAGAATGTGTACCGCTACCGAGCTCGATTGTACGTGGGAGTTTTCGAGAAAAAGAAACAGTCGCGCAGTCTTAATTTGTCCCTATTTTAATAACTTCCTCGCGGCGCGCTGTTAGAATAACGTCGTTTAGGAACGATATGTTTTTGTGTGACCTTTATAGCTCTGTTAAACTCAGGTTAGAGCCCTTAGAGACTCGTTATGAATCGCAGATACCATTAACGAAAATCCGATATCGATTAGCACCAGAAATCCTGGCGTCGCGAAATACATTTTTTGTTGTCTGGGGGAAACGAGAAAAATTGCGGCGGAAGTAGACTGACTCTAGTTTCAGTTTTGAAAACAGATATTTTAAACACCTTAGACTAATAAAAAAGGAAAATATGCAGTCGCGTGAACAACTCTTGCCCTCGTTAGAATACTGGTAGTCAAGTTATACACGGGGTGGAAAGAGGACTCTTTATTGCTTTTACATTCTTCAATAAAACGCCCTTGTGACGTCATCATGAGACTTTGGAAGTTCTTGATAATTATAAGGTAGGAGGGTAGGACTAAGAAGAAACCGGGAAAGCTACTGAACTCGTGACGTCATCATCCCAAATCTTCCTTTTCTGTGGGATCATCACCACGTGACGTCCTCAACCCCAACTGCGATGACGCCATAAACCCGTAATATCATCGCCAACCTTAGTGACATTGACATCATCCTCCCTAATCTTGAAATATATCTGTATTGGTATGGACGAGCATTTCCGAAATAAATTATTTGTTACTGAAACAATCGCTAGGCCAAGTTCACCCCAAACAGTGGTTCTTAGCCTAGTTCAGCCTAATAAATAACCCATACCTCCAGCATCCCGCTCTCTGCCTTCACCTATTTTGCTTAGTTTAGCTTTCTTCAACAGCACTGGAAGACGTGAGTACTTCAACGCTTTTCAAGCAGTTACTTGAGCTGCGCTTTTAGCCTAGTTTAGCCCCTTCAACAGTATTTCTTTACTGGTTTAATGTGGGGCACAGTTCAGCTCCTCTTCTCTCCAGAAAGACGTAGCCACCAGCCTAGTTTGGCCCCTTCTCCATCAATATCTAGTATACTGTATAAAAAAGCCTGAGCGTTAAATTTCAACAGAAAACGTGTTTTGTCAGGAGGTTTTTCGAAAAAAACGTCCGCCGTCCGACCGGCAAAACTCAGAGCCCGAAAATTTTCCAAGTCCCTCACCTATCATACATAGCTTAGGGGCGGGGTCTATGACGTCACAGTTTGACAACATCATTGGTCAGTCTTGCGACGTCACAATCTGAGACGTCGTAGATCAATTTTTTTTCCAACTACTTAACTATTATATATAGCTTGGCAGCAGGGCCTGTGACGTCACAATTTGATGACGTCATAGGTCAGCCTCATGACGTCAAAATCTCCTTTTTCCAGATCCCACGTGCCTCATAAAACAAATTCCCTTTCACCACTCGTTTAACTCCGTTAGTGAGTTTGTTTCAAGTTCCCCTCCTATTATATATATCTCCAAACTCCTCACCAGTGACGTCACAATTTGACAACGCCATAGGTCAACCTTGTGACGTCACAATCTACATTTTTCAGATTTCACGTTCCCCATGAAACAGATTCTCTTTCACCACTCGTTTAACTCCGTTAAAGAACCCGCGAGTTTGTTTCAAGATCCCCTCCTACTATGTATAGCCCCAGAGACCAGGCCTGTGACGTTACAATTTGACGACGTCATACGCTAGTCTTGTGACGTCACAATCTATAATTTTCATATCCCACGTGCCCCATACAACTGCCTTGCCACCCCTCGTTTAACTCCGTCAGAGAACCCGTGAGTTTTTCATAATATTTATGAAAATTCAGTTAATTCATCACCCTGTGAGGTCATCACCCTTAACCTTAAGGAGTATACCCTTTTCTCATGTCATCAACCTGTAATGGCCTCACTCCCTAGTGACGTCATCAACTCATGAAATCGTCATCCCCAACCATAAGGAGTCTCTTACAATGAACCTAGGGGGAATATTACTCGTACGATTTAGAAAATTTACTTAAGCTTCAGCCCTACAGAAGGAAGAAGACCAAGAAAAATTTTGAATTTATCCGATCCTCTTAAGTTACGGCACATTTCAATTAAAATAAAATAAATAATCCTACAGAAAATTATATGCCATTGAAGTCCTGCCTTCGTCTTTCCAAGTCCCCCTCCTATCATATATAGCTCGGAGGTCGGAATTTTCCAAGTCCCCTTCCTATCATATTTAGCTCGTAGGTAGGAGTTTTTCTAAGTCCCCTTCCTATCATATTTAGCTCGGAGGTAGGAATTTTTTTAAGTCCCCTTCCTAGCATATATGGGTAGAGGGTCAAAATTTTTCCAAGTCCCCTTCCTATCATATATAGCTCGGAGGTAGGAATTTCTCCAAGTACCCCTCTCCTCTCCGTGATGTAATCAACCTCGCTCGCGCTCGCGGATGGAAAATTCCTGGAACTACCCCCACAAAAGGGATAGCGGGTTCCCCGCTAAAAAAAGATCACCAAAATTGATTCTTTTGAGGGTAAATTACCTCCGAAAAGAGTCCGCGTCTAGGTCGTGACGTCATCGACATAAACTCCGTAGGTAGAATTCCGCAGAAGAATCTTGAGCTTCGACTCATAACACGGAAAGAGGATTTGACTTCGAGCCATACAGAGAAAATATAGCCAAACGCATCCTGATTGTGATGTCATCGGGAAATTAGGAGATGAAGAAGAAGTCTTCGTCTGAATCCCTGGAAAGGAGTCGATGAAACGAATTTTGAGCTTCGACTGGACTCCTGGAGAGGGAGAGAGCTTTTGGGTCTTGTGGGGCTATACTCCTCAAGGGCCTTTGAAAGTTTGAGCTTTGAGTTCGATAGACGGAAGAGCTGAGAGGAAAATTTCTGGTTCTAGTTTTACAAAAGAAAGGACATACAAATTGCTTTTGTTGAGTGAAGTTTTCCTTGGAGGTCTGTCCGAGTCCTTATCGTGAGGTCATCCGAACACAATAGAGAAATTTTTCAATTCAAATCTCGAAAGAAGAGTTATTTGGAAAATTTCGAGCTTGCACTAGCTCGTGTAACGGGAGTAGGAGGAATTGATTTCAAGGTTTGCAAAAGCCAAAACGCCATAAGGCGATTCAGAACAATTATTTGCTCAAACCTCTATTTCTAATAAATATTTTGAGCTTCGACACCTAAGAATTGGGAATCTCCCGGGGGATATTTCTCAAGAAACCTGAGAAATTCTGGCTTTGAGTTTTATTAAAGATAGAGGACTTCGAGAAATTCCGAGCTCTGAATTCTATAGACAAGAGAGGACTCAAAAAAATTCGATAAGGACCTAACCTAACCTTCATGCATGAGAAAGAGCACTTCATTTGCGTTTGTTGAGAGGATATCCTTCGGAGGATCGGAGGACCGCGACATCATCAAAGGATTCATAAGAAAAATTTTGAGCTTTGACTCGTGTGACGGAAAGGGAACATAACTTTCAACTTTACAAAAGAAATAAAAGCAAACGCGTCCGGATTGCGACGTCATCAGGCGATTGAAAAAAAAATGTTCGCCCGAGAAAGTTTGAAGCTTTGTTTGTGTAAGGAGGAGAGTGGGGGAGGGGTTCGTTTTGAGGTTTACAGAAAGAAAGATGTTGCTACTGCTTTTTTGGAAAGATGGGCTTTAGTCCTTCTGTTCACTAAATTACTGCTCTTGTTAACCAAAATATTGGAAATGGTCATGAGTTTGTGGTCGAAGAAGTTCGAGCTTCGAAAGAAGGAAGAATTCTGAGCTTATCAGCTAGAAAGCAGATGGTACACGTAGTGGAAAACGTACTCTTACTTCAAGTTTCAATTTATGTGTAAGATTGACGTATCTAGTTTATGCTCTTGATTATACCTGGAGCTGGAATGATCTGCGTACCCGATCTTACATTCAATGCAACCACTGACGCTCGTTCTGTCCCATGACAACCACGCACTTTTAAACAGCTTCAATTGACAAAGGAGCAATGACAGATCGAAAAAACCTCTACAAGAGCCAATAATTGGATGGTCTCCCATTCACAAGTGAAATATTTTACAAAATTTTCGGAAAGCGCAGTCAAAGAATAAGCATCCATGAACTTTTTGTTCGTTGGATCCCTTTCTGAAGGGAGAGGGGAAGAAATAAGATTACAATGAAAAGACAGAGTAAGTAAATGATAGGTTGGCATCTTTCGATTCACGCTATTCAGAATTAAAAAGTTACAAATACGTATACGTTAAGCTGGACTTTTTAACAATGAAAACTTCGATAACCAGCGACGGCGAGAATTATTGTGCATTCATATTTCGAGCATAATTTAGCGGAAATTTCTCGAAATTCTTCGTCGAGATAATTTTGAGGACTTTTTTTTTTTCTTTTTCCGCTTCTTTCGTCTTCATGCCCTACTTTAAAATGCCTTCTGCCGACGGAAACGAAAAAGAAAGGAAACTTCCGAATGTCGATTGGAACAGCGTTATATACGTTGAAAGAAATGCAAATGAATCGTCGGCGATTACGATTTGCAACTCGTTCATGTATGAATAATAGATAAATGAATTTCGCCCATTGTCGAGCGAATGCAACAGAAAGAAATGTACGGTAGCATTTTGCGAAAGCAGCGGAACCCTGCGCTACACAATCACGGAAATGCTTAACCGCGAGAACGAACAGCGCGTGACTGAAGCTACTCAGCCGTGGATTAGTGTTATAATCATACACATAAGTATGTAGATTGTGAGTACCTACATACGTCGAGCTCAAAAAAATTGAAGACTGCGAGTTGGTCTGGGTTCCCGTCAGAAACTTCTTCGCGGTTTACATATCGCAGACAGAGAACCGAATTTTTCTACATCCGAATTATGAAAAAAAAACAAATAAATTTCTCCACTTCATGGAACAACATTGAATCATGTACATAATATGTCTTTGACGGTCTGCAAAGAAATACGATATAAAGATATATCAATGTCGATTATTTCGATACATCAATCTCCATTATATCAATATATTGATCTTGATTGTTTCGAAATCTCGATTCTATACTCGGCTGTTATAGTAAGTTTGACCTTCATTATAGCCTATATAATGACCTAGTCAGTATACAATATTTTAGGCTAATTAGCTTTTGGGAGAATATTTTAGGCTAATTAGCTTTTGGGAGCCTACTCGCTCCGCTCGCTCGCGCCCCTTCTTAGTCTAAAGAGGAGTTTCACGACATTTTCCAAAATAAGAAATTCCTGAATGTCATTTCCCCGAAAACCTATTCGCCCGAAGTCTCCTATCTCTGGCCGCCCGATGGGTGGTTAAGGGTTAACCCGAACTTGGCAGCTAACTTCTGTTTGGTAAAACTGGCCCTGAATAAAAAGGGCAGTTTAAATTCTCGTGAAATCTTTTAATTCACTTTTTTGCTTAATCCACTTCATTCTAGACTTCACAATTCAGGAAAAGCCAAAGCTGAATGAGATCAAGAAATCCAGTGTGAAATAAATTTCATAATTTTACTAGAATACTGAGATAAGAACAGCTGATGAGAGGTCTCGCTTGTACGATCACACGTTCGCGTAGTCTTCAAACTTTTTGTACATACTTCATCATTTGTCCTATTTCAAAAGACTTCCTGAACTCCACCCGCATCACTTTACCATCCACTCATCATCTATCTTCAAGAAACACATCTCCTCCTTCATCACAAAGTAACCCTCGCCGACTACACTTTCTTCCGTCACCATTTTCTGGGCAGATATCCTTAGGAACATATTGGTCGATTTCCAGCCAATTTGTCCTCAACATCTATCAATATTGACATGTTTCATGTCTTTTCTCTCGCCGGACCCCGTTTTTGAAATTCGCGAGTACCCCCCGGCAAGAGAGACAGCGCGCGTGCACATTTCTACCCCGTGGGTGATTCAGAAATTTGCGAGTACACCCCGCGTCCGCGTGCATCTGTGTGCTCATACCCTTCTAATAAAACTGCGAAAGGCGAAAGCCCAAAATATTATTATTTTATATCAGACTTATGCTAAACCAAGACCGGGACCAAGAAAAGCGAGTGAGCCCCACGAAAGTCGATACCCAAAATATTTCTCATAAAGGCGATACCTCATATTTCTCATAGAAGACTTGAATTTTCTCGTACCATTTCAATACAACAGCAAGACAGGGGGCAAACGAGCGGAGCGAGTGAGCCCCTCGAAAGGTGATACCTCAAAATATTTCTCATAGAAGATTTGCATTTTGTCATACCATTCCAATACAACCCGCCAGTGAGCCCGACAAAAGGTGTAACCTCAAAATATTTCTCATAAAGGCGATACCTCATATACAACACCCACAATAGGTGATACTTCAAAATATTTCTCATACAACACTTATACGACGCCAAGATAGGTAAGGGGGCAAACGAGTGATACCTCACAAACACTTGACCTAGTAGAAGCCTAGACTAAAATATTTCAAGATGACTGATAAAATATAAAAGACATGAAACATGATCTTCATTTATTTGGCTATGCCAGAAAACCGTCATAACGCCGTCACCGTCATACCGCCGTCACCGTCATACCACTGTCACCATCATACCGCCATCACCATCATACCGCTGTCACCATCATACCACCGTCACCATCTTGCCGCCATCACCGTCATACCGCTGTCACCTTCATACCGCCGTCACCGTCATACTGCCGTCACCGTCATACCGCCGTCACCGTCATACCGCCGTCACCATCATACCACTGTCACCATCATACCGCCATCACCATCATACCGCCGTCACCATCATACCGCTGTCACCATCATACCGCCGTCACCATCTTGCCGCCATCACCGTCATACCGCTGTCACCTTCATACCGCCGTCACCGTCATACTGCCGTCACCGTCATACCGCCGTCACCGTCATACCGCCGTCACCATCTTGCCGCCGTCACCATCTTGCCGCCGTCACCTTCATACCGCCGTCACCGTCATACTGCCGTCGCCATCTTGCCACCGTCAACGTCTTGCCGCCGTCACCGTCATACCGCCGTCATCATCATACCGCCGTCACCATCATACCGCTGTCACCGTCATACCGCCGTCACCATCATACCGCTGTCACCGTCATACCGCCGTCACCATCATACCGCTGTCACCATCATACCGCTGTCACCATCTTGCCGCCGTCACCGTCATACCGCCGGCGCCATCATACCGCCGTCATCATCATACCGCCGTCACCGTCATACCACCGTCACGTTGTAAATTAAATTTAATTAAATAAATATATTTAAATTTGTTTCAAGAAATTATTTAAATTAATTCATTTAATTTTAATTGGTAAAAATCTATGATAAATTCCAGAAATTTCGGAACATTGTCCATAAATAATAGAAAGTTTAATAATTGATATTGTCATCATAATTCTAGATCAAAATCGACTTGTTTCAATATAACCCTGCTAACGAAATTGCTATCTCCATTCTTCTTTTCTGTCACTTCAGGGATGCTTAGATGTAGACTGGTTCTTGCCATCAAATGTGGTCTAAGCAGACTGGTGGTCCGTGAATATCACCCAACTAATGACCATTTTCTGGCGTCATTGCCCAAAAATTGATCGATCTGTTTTGTGAAAAGTGGTCTGTTAATATCAATTGAATAATATATAGACTACAACAAACTATTTTGTATCGTCTACATTGCCCTGAAATCGACCTATCTTTTTTGTCAGAAGTGGTCTAATTATGGTGGTCTGTTGACACTGATTTAACATTGACTACAAGAGAACATTTTATTTCGTCGAGTTTCCTCAGAAATCGAATGTTTTTTGGGTCAAAAACGGTCGAAATATAGTCAATTGCTGAGGAAATATGACTAATGACTGAGGATGCACCATTTTATCGTACCTACATCAACTACAAATGGACTAATTTTTTCAGTCAAAAAATTCCGTCCAAGTTGGTCTATGGTAGAGAAGAGCGGAAGTAAATCGACCGAAACAGTGGGTCTATTATTGGTCACTCAAAAGAGGGGTCGCTCAGTCTACTTGTGGTCGATATTTACTCAAAATCTACTGAGATAATTGGTCGATCTGGTTTATCGGGTCCTTCTTCTAGTGACTGTGATTCATCAGTATTCTTGTCGTCACTGGTCTATATTTTTTTTTGCTCTTCCAGTCTTTTCTTACTTTTCAGTTTTCACTCAGTTCGGTTTTTCAATTTGACGATAGATTTTTGCGAATATTTCTATTTTGTATTCTCATTTAAAATACATTCGCGTGCGTCCGGATGTGATGTTCGATATCAAACTGCTTACATATCACGCGACAATCATGTTTTCAAGTTTTCTAGTATGTATGAACAAAGAAATCATTTCATCAAGTTCACGTCTATAAGAAAGGTAATCAGTGTGGAAAGTTCGAACTAGGCAATGCTTTCACAATACAATATGATATTATTATCGTACTCGTGTGGAAGTGACAATATCGCTATATATGTAAGAGAGGTCATCCGGATAAGAGCGTGATCATGAAAGCATACACGAGTTTTTCTCTGGCACCATATCCGTATAATGTAAGTCGAACCCCACAAAACACAAATCGTTCGTTAAATTCTCCACATGCATTCGTAAACACGCTGGGCTCGAACCGCGAAATGATTATTCGGATGTCCCCCTTCTGTGTATCTAGAGAGAGAGAGAGAGAGCGCCGAAACACTCATCATTTCCCGAATTACCCGACATATTAATTTTTCTTCGACGTTTTTCTTTACTTTAGAATGCCGAACATCGTGAATATATAATGTTATTTGTTTAATGCGAGTCAGTTAGAATTATCAGGCGGAAAGAAATCACGACCCTCGTTTTCTGCTGATTCCTTAATATTTTTTATCCCCTCCCCTCTTTTCGTTTCCCAGTTTCGTATGTTAGGTCTACCGAATAATGCGAGAGCCCATATACGTATATAGTCGAGCGGTAACTTTACGTAAGTAAAAATCTACCCTGCCCAATGTAAACAATTCTGACATCTGTAATGAAATAAAAATCTTCATCCCTTTGTATATATACGTGATGTATGTACATCGGTAGTACCTTGTATTCGCGGGCGCGTTGCCGTCGACACGGACACATACTGTAATAATAAAAGTGTTGGATGCAAATTAAATGCTTTCGTCGGATTACGCGCGAAATTTTACAGACTATTTCAAACTCATTTGGACGATTAACTTCCACAGCTTATAAAGAACGCCGTCTTTTTTTGTATAGACGCGTCGTATAATAATAACGCGACATAAAAAAGAAAATCTCCACGTACGACGAAGAAAGAAAAGAAAAAATCAGCCTTTGATTTCTGCAAACAAAGGTTAACTGCGGGTGTTCTGCAGGACAGCGTTGAATGGCTTTCATTACTTTCGACGCTCTTATTTTTTGAACGTTTAGTGAAATTATTAATTCGGCTCAATTGAGCTTCTACGCCACACCCCTGCGCCGTGTCCTCTAATTATTTATCTCGTTTCATTCGCGCGATGTTCATTGCGACGTATTCAAAAGGGTGACTAATAAACATTTTTCAAAAAATCAAAAATTTTTATTACGCTGATACGAACCGAAGTTGAATACTCCGTTGTGAATCAAAAAGTCAGTAACACGACGTAATGTCCTATCATTCTCGCAAATCGATAATTCCGTTCATATTCACGAATATTAGATTTATTGTTATTTCATTTACCCTCCCATCGCAAAGAGAAGGAGGGTCGAAAAAACTTTGTATGCAAAATCACTTACATGCATATTTGCGAAGCGGATCCGTTTCGCTTATGAATTAAGAATTGTATTTTCAGCGGATCATAATCCCTGTTGCTGTTTATTTTCGTCCGCAGTGATTATGATTTACCTGTATTACAAATCGCACTCGCCTACCTTGAGGATCGGGAGCGGGACTTGAAAAAATTTAGACCTTCGAGCTACATATGTCGGAAGGAATCTACGGCTTTTAGATGTGCAGCAGACCATAGAGAGCAATTTCGTCAAGTCCACCACCTCTTATTTATAGCTCGAAAGTCGGTAGTTGTAATTTTTATACTGGGCAATGGTCTCCACTCCTTATCGCCGGCTACAACCAGACCTGAAGAGAGTGCCATTTTGACATGTATATGTCTTTGGGCTGGACGTGACGCGTTTCGACGCTTTATCATGTCATCAAGGGACATGGAAAAATTTTGACCCTTAGTCTTCATTATACTAGATCTATACTAACTAGCCTGCTTAGCAAGTTTACCCTTCATCATACTAGGCCTAATATACAGAGGCTTATACTAACTAGCCCTAATATATAGTATATTAGACTACTTTAGGATCATGAGAAAAAACTTTAAGGCGTCAAAGAAACTATCAGTGAAATAGGTGTACTCACAAGAGCTCAAATAAGCCAATTCTGTTGATTGGTTCTTTGACGCTCAATGGTTTCTTTATGCAATAGGTCACGAAAGTATTCATAAGAATGCCTATACACAAAACCAACGCTCCAACTGCGCTCCAAGCACGCGCAAGCTTAAAGATGCTCGAAGCTGTCCTCCTTTTAATTTCACAGCGAGTGTAAAGAACAAGCCCGTGTCAGCGCTGAGGCCTGCTGCTAGTCTAAATACGTAAAGCAGAAAGTTTGTCTATGTGTTTAACCTATTGACTTGAAATTTTTTTCAGATATTTGTGTTGCTCAGGAGCAACTTGTAACCATAAATGAAAATTTTATACCGGTAGTTCAAATGCACAAAATTTGTATCTCGATTTCATCTTTTATTTGCGCCAAATACAAAGTTTCTACATCTTCTCAGAGCCGAAATATGGAGCAAAATGTCCCAAAAATAGATCAATTTGCCAAGATTTCCCGAATAAAAACCTGAAAAATTCGCCCATTTTCGAGATTCAAATGGTTATTTGTGTATTATTTTAACTATTAAAAGCTTTTTCGTGAGAAAATTACAATTAAAGAAAACTTTATTTCGGCTTATTTATTCTCACAAGTTAACACGTGTATTCGAAAACCTGATGAAGAACGAAGACGTTCGAAACGCGTCGTTTTTTTGTACACGATGTGTACCTGTGTTGACTTGTGAGAATAAATAAGCCGAAATAAAGTTTTCTTTGTATTATTTTAGGAATCAGCGTTAAATTTCACTTTCAAATCAAGTATATGGAAGTTTGAACAATTTTTAATTCTGGCAGATTGGTCAGTCAAATTTTGGTCGATAATTCGGCTCACAAAAGTAGTAGACAGTTAATTAGGAGCGCACCTTCAAGATGAAATTGAAATACAAATTGGCATACATTTAATCGAACGCCTCAAAAAACGAAATTGCCCGCCTATCGATAACACGCCGAGGAAACAAAATTGACACACCTAAGAAATGTATTACACGGATAAAAACGAAGTAGGTAGTGCACACATCCTCATATAAGTTGTGCACTCAAGATCCAAAACACTAGAAATCCTATGAAACCGACGAATACACCAAGTAAGTAGTGCACACATCTTGATACAAGTTGTGAACACAAAATCAAAACACTCAAAATCCATTGAAGAGGACAAGTACACCACCATGTAAGTAGTGCACACATTCCCATATAGTGCACACTTAAGAATGTGCAGAACAATGTGCGATTTACATTTAATTCATTCAACTATTATGTATATCAAGTAAGTAAACCTGATACAGGAAGAAGAAACAGGAAAGAAGACAATGGAATGCTTTGGTTACTGACAAGTCAGCACAAGCCTCAAGGCAGCATTTCAAGTGGATTTTTTTTTTTTTACCATCACCATAATATATTTCATAAAGATATCACAATATTGATACATATCAATGCAGTCAACAAATATAAGTTTTCAAATAATTTACAACGGCTAAGCCCAACCGCTTCTTGGATAAATCTGAGTTCAAGACTACATGGTACCTGCCTTCATAATAACGAACGCCGAGAAGAGTCGAAATTAACATCCACCTACCACTTGACATGTGCAGTGTGAAAGGCTTCCTAAAAATCGAAAGGAAGCTCCAAATGGGCCTGAAGATTAGACTCCATCAAGAACCTTGATTGCCAAAAAGGGACTGCGAAATGGAAGAGTGGAATTGGCAAATCACGGGAAGGATCAGAAGTGCGAATATCGTCAAAACGGCGAACTCTTGAATACAAGTCAATAATGAAAAGTCCGCGGCTATTGCACTGATCCATATAACTACCGCGCATCCCCTTGGCATCATACTTCTGCCGAATCATCTTATTTTGACGACGAACCTCAGTATTTGACCAATCAGTGAAGATCCCACGACAATGCTCGAAATCCAATGCATTAACCAACTGACTCGACTGACTCCTCTGGGGTGGAACAACTGGGAAAACACCTCCATCAACAGTCATACCTCACTTATGTATATAGGGAGTTTGAGGTTCATTATGGGGAGGCAGTCTCTACTGTCCAGCCCATCCTGGCTGGAGTTGAAATACGGGTCGTGTGCCAGTCCTGGCGTGCATTTATGGCGTTCGTCATGGTTTTAACGTCGTATCAGTTTTTTTCCATGGCGGGAGGGGAACTGGCGGTCAATATAATTTTATGAGGCGTGCACTTAAATATTTCCCATACAAATTTTGTATATTTAGGGTTTACGTCTAACATTTTGTGTTTTTGCGCTACAATAAATTTAGTCCAAATCCCTATTTAACTCTTAACATCTTTTTGTTTTCCATGTCTCCCTCCTATCATATATATATAGCACGAGAGGTGAATGGGACTTGAAAAAATTTCCACTCTCGAGCTATATATGATAGGAGACTTGAAAAAATTCATCTTCCAAGCTATATATACGATAGGAGTCAACATTTTTTCAAGTTTTTTACCGGACGGCGCACGGCAAATTACTCAAAAAAAACACATAGAACAAGTTCCCTGTTAAAATTTCGACTCTCGAGCTACTTACCTCATGCGTACATCCATAAGATTAGCCTTTTCCCACGGAACATTGAAGCTTGCGGGTTCCCCGCTGCCACTGCATAGTTTGCAATGGCATCTACATTTTTTCTTTCTCCGCTATCCCTTTTGTTGGGGATACTTTCAGGAAATTAAAGAAGTTGAGTCTAAATTTTTCTCGAATCTCGAGCTACATATGATAGCTCAAGAGTTAAAATTTTTCCAAGTTCCTTTCATATCCTATATCTCGATAGTCAGAATTTTTCCAAGTCCCCTCCTATCATAATTGTACGGCTCGAGAGTGGAAATTTTTTCAAGTCGCCCCCCCCCCTATCATATGTAGATCGAGAGTGGAAATTTTTCCAAGTCCCCCTCCTATCATATATAAGTAGCTCGAGAGTTGACATTTTTCCAAATCCCCCTCCTATCATACATGGCTCGAGAGTCGAAACTTTTTTCAAGTCCCCCTCCTATCATGTATAGCTCAAGAGTCGAAATTTTTCCAAGTTCCTCTCCTATCATGTATAAGTAGTTCGAGAGTTTAAATTTTTCCAATTCCCCCTCCTATCATACATGGCTCGAGAGTCGAAATTTTTCCAAGTCTCCCCCACCCCGCCCTATCATATGTAGATCGAGAGTGGAAATTTTTCCAAGTCCCCCTCCTATCATATATAAGTAGCTCGAGAGTTGACATTTTTCCAAATCCCCTCCTATCATACATGGCTCGAGAGTCGAAATTTTTTCCCAAATCCCCCTCCTATCATGTATAGCTCGAGAGTGGAAATTTTTCCATGTCCCCCTCCTATCATATATAAGTAGCTCGAGAGTTGAAATTTTTCCAATTCCCCCTCCTATCATACATGGCTCGAGAGTCGAAATTTTTTCCAAGTCCCCCTCCTATCATGTATAGCTCGAGAGTCGAAATTTTTCCAAGTCCCCCCCCCCCTCCCCCGCCCTATTATATGTAGCTCGAGAGTCGAAATATTTCCAAGTCTCCCCCGCCCCGTCCTATCATATGTAGCTCGAGAGTGGAAATTTTTCCATGTCCCCCTCCTATCATATATAAGTAGCTCGAGAGTTGAAATTTTTCCAATTCCCCCTCCTATCATACATGGCTCGAGAGTCGAAATTTTTTCCAAGTCCCCTCCTATCATGTATAGCTCGAGAGTCGAAATTTTTCCAAGTCCCCCCCCCCTCCCCCGCCCTATTATATGTAGCTCGAGAGTCGAAATATTTCCAAGCACCCCCCTCCTCCCCCCGCCCTATCATATGTAGCTCGAGATTTTCCAAGTCCCCTCCTATCATATGTAGCTCGAGAGTCGAAATTTATCCAATTTTTTGCTGGACGGCGTACGGCGCACAGAAAATTTCTCAAACAGCCCCCCATAAAACGGATTCCCTGCTAAAATGTCGACCCTCCAGCTATACACGATAGGAAGGACCTACAAGCCCGCTATCCCTTTTATAGTTGGGGGTACTTAAAGTAAATTTTAGTCCGCGAGCGTGGGCGCAAGCGAGGTTGATGACGTCACAAGGTTGATAACGTAACGGAGAGGAGAGGGGGACTTGAAAAAATGTCGACCCTCTAGCCATACATGATAGGAAGGGGACTTGAAAAAATTTCGATCTCCGTAGGAGACGGAAAATTCATCCTCCAAGCCATATGCAATAGGAGTCAAAGGTTTTCCAAGTTTTTCGCCAGACGACACACGGCGCGCTCGCGCTCGCGGACGATGACGTCACGGAGAAGGGGCTTGGAAAAATTTCGTCTTCCGAGCTATATACGACAGGAGGTGGCCTTTGAAAAATTTTAACCTTTCAGCCATATATTTTTTTCAAGTACCCCTCCTATCATATTCCAAGTTTTTGTACGGCGTATGGCGCGCGGCAAACTTCTCAGAAAACCCCCCATAAAGCAGGTTTGCTCTTAAAATCTACACTGTTGAACTATATGACAGGAGGGGAACTTAGAAAGACGACGGCTTCCTTGAAATTGCAACGCGTTCAAGTTGTCATGTCATCATTTTCGGAACTTAGAAAAACTTCAGGCTCCAAGATTTGTATAATAGGAGGGGGACTCGGGTCAGCGGGTTCCCTGCTGCCGTTGCAGTCCTGCAATGGTATCTAATTTTTTGTCAGTAGATTCGCCGTCTGATGATGGAAAGCTCTTTTCTTCTCGAAACCGGTAGCAATATTAAATCTTGTTCGTCTGTACATTCTCCTTTTTTTCTTTCTTAATCGAATGGCTCGTACAATCGAAGACTCCACACAACTTAATAGAACAGAAGAAATGAGTGAAGTGGTTCGGCGCTGTGGCTTGTAATCGTCCGATTAAGAAGTTCACAATCAGGGGAACTGGATCACTAAAAAGTCTCATGAAGCTCCGATTCTGTTGATTGATTACACTACTGAACAGCTATCCTGTTACAAAGATTCTATTACGTGATTCTAAGTTACTTTTCAACGCTGAACACGAGTCCGTTGTCCGTTTTTTGCTAGCACGTCACAATTTTTAGTAATCACGATAAATATTCACGTAATCATAACAAATATTCTCATCTACTTGCCGCGCGTTGTCGCGGAACGTAACAAACGTCTTCGATAGCGATGCTGCTATCGTCGATGTGTTTCGCGACGACGCGCGGCAAGTAAACGAGAACTTTGATCGTAATTACTAAAAATTGTGACGTGCTAGCAAAAAACGGACAATGGATTCGTGTTCAGCGTTGAAAAGTATCTAAGAATCATGTAATAGAACTTTTGTAACAGGATAGCTGTTCAGTAGTGTTATTTCATACTGCATAACACAGATTAGCCAAAAGTCAGCCAAATTTTCCACAAAACTGAAAGTAAGCTGAATTCGTATTTTTGAACCAACAGCTAAATCTAAAACTTCCAGCTGTATAATACTCTGCTCTAATTTTCATGGTGTTTTCGAAAAGGTTTACGAAAAAGATGGTCTCACCTTCTTCCCCGTGTTGTGTACTGACGCCGTGTTTTTGGAATGAACTCATCAACGACCTACGCTACGAAGTTACTTTCCTTTGTATAAGACTCCATTTCTTTCACCGGAAAGGAGTCGAAAACTATAACCGTACATAAAAGAGTTAACGCTTTGTGAAAGTTTTCTGTTTCGCTTTCTCTATACAAGCTCCTGCGAAAGCTCAATATACAGCGTCGCTGGACCCAGAAGAAATTCGCAAAAATTCGTTTTCGTTCCCCAATTTGAAAACACAATTAAGAAATTAACGTTATTGGAAATCACGCTAAAGGCAACACAGCCGTGGAGTGTCCTCTTCGTTAAATTTCATCTGATTTAAGCTACTTAACGCCGGATTACGCGTACTCCACAGTTCAAAAGAAGGGGGAAACGCGTTTGTCGTACAGCACTATCGCCAAGGTTTGCCTTTAAACGAATGCGAAAATAATATTAACATTATATTCTACCGGGCCCATCTGCCACCCAAGAAGTTTATCACTTGTTGTTATCAGTGCGACATATGGAAAATCCGTGCTCGACAGTAGTTAATCCTGTTTAAAATTCCTCGAAATAAGACGAATCAATTTTTCTATTCCGACGACGATGACGATATTCGTCCGCAATCCGCCGCCGCGACGATAAGAGTTGCATTCTCTTTTGCACTATTCGTCGGACAAAATAAATATTCGTTTACATTTTACATCCCTATCATTAACGCAGATGCACAGATTAAGTTGTCGAAGTGGCTCACCCCTTTGAATTTTATATCGGCTACACGTTTTTCAAAGTGTATAGTTGAAAAAAAAAAAATGAACATTCAATATGTTACTATTTTTTCAAACTACCAACCCCAAAGCCACCTGCTATATACTCGTCCGGGCGCATATTAAATTACAATAAAAGGTATTATAAATGGAAGTTTTTTTTTTTTTTTGATCGAACGTCTATTATTTTAAAATTTAAGCAATTGTACGCCCCTTCACGGCGAAATATTTAAATTTTCACCCTAAATTTAAAGACGTGATTTTATGTACGCGCGAGGGGATCGTCCTCTACAATGGTTATAACATTTTAATCCGTCTATAACGAATGAACCTATCTTTTATACACGGTATTTTAATCGAATTATTAGCCAGTTTATTATAATAATAATAATATTATACGCGTTTAAAAAGTGTTGAACGCTCCATATACGACCGCGGGCGGTGAATTATTGCGTCGAGCTTATGTATATTTTGTATATGTATACGAAGTCAGGTGATTTTATTCCGCCAAGAATAAATAAGTTACAATATCAACTTTATACGGTTCGAATTCATGTGTCAACAAGAAGACCCCCCCTTTCTAGATATAAAGTCGTCTAGAAACTCCATTCAAACCCATCTATATCGGTTTCGCTGTTTCTTTTCCATACACCGCGGATTAAGATATTCGAAAGTACATTTTAAACTTTTCGATCAACTCTTGGAAAGTTTCACGTCGTTTTAATGAGCAGGCGAAATGCGGACGTGGATCCGTTGGGTAGAAGGAGACGGAGATGGAGCCCAGGATTTGATGCGCGAGAGAGCAAGAGTATAAACGCGCTCGCGATTCATGCATCGATGATAATTTGATGAGCGGATTGGAAACGAAAATCCTTGGAAAAGTATACAGTGGGGTAGCCTCAATTTGATTTTCCAAGTTTGTTTACTTTGCAGTTGTTCATCCAGTCTAATATGGTTTCGGCAAATAGTAGCGCGTTCGTATCCGAGTAAACCGTATAGGTCTACACTGTGCCGCGCCGCCGAGTTTTCTACGATATTAATGCATATATTACGACGATCGTTTTCGAGTTTTCTCAAACATAGCATCGCAACGGAAGCAATATAAATGGATGTTGAAAACGGTGAAGTAAAAGTTGAGAAGATTTTAAGCGAGCCGAGAATACATCATCAATTCAGCAATAGTATATAGCGAAAGAAACATACGATATGGCTCTCCAAATTTTCATTGTTTTCTTTGTAGAACGATCAACGAGCGAACAGTTTTGTATGGCATAAGGTGCACCACGACAGTAGAATGACTTTTTATAGCGCAGTCCCTGAAAAACACACCATTCCATAGGAAAAAGCAGGGAACTTGTTTTATGGGAATCAGTTCAAAGATTCTCGAAATAAATAGTTGTTCTCACTCCTCACGGGACAAAAGAAAAGATTAGAACGTTACTTAACCGCATATTTAATTACAAACTTTTAAGTACTTTCGGCACAAGGGCCATCTTCATAAGAGTACTAAACTAATTACTTATTTTTATTAGTGAGACCGGAGTTTGTTTTTAGCGGGGAACCCGCTATCTCTTTTGTTGGGGGTACTTTCAGGAAATTTCAGTCCGCGAGCGCACGCGCAAACTGGCCGAGGTTGATGACGTCACGGAGAGCGGGGGGGGGGACTTGAAAAAATTTCAACTCTCGAACTATAATATATGAGGGGGACTTGGAAAACTTTCGACCTAAAGCTATATTATGATAGCAGGGGGAATTGGAAAAATGTTGACCCTCGAGGTATATAATATAGGAGGGGAACTTGGAAAAATTTCAACTCTCGAGCTATATTATATGAGGGGCATTTGGAGAAATTTCGATCCTAGAGCGATATTATGATAGCAGGGGGAATTGGAAAAATTTTAACCCTCGAGCTATATAATATGAGAGGGGGACTCGGAAGAATTCCACTCTCGAGCTATATAATGTAGGAGGGGTACTTGAGAAAAATTTCCACTCTCGAGCTATTATATGATAGGAAGGGGACTTGGAAAATTTTTGACGCTCGAGCTATACATATGTTAGGAGGGTGACTTGGAAAAATTTCAACTCTCGAGCTATATTATACGAGGGATACTTGGAAAAATTTCGACTCTGGAGCTATATTATGATAAGAGGGGGAATCGGCAAAATTTTGACCCTCGAGCTAAATTATATGAGGGGGACTTCAAAAAATTTCCTTTCTGGAGCTATAATATGAGGGGTACTTGGAAAAATTTCGACCCTGGAGCTATATTACGATAAGAGGGGGAATTGGAAAAATGTTGACCCCCAAGCTATCTATTATATAAAGAGAAGTTGCCAAATTGCAAATCCATTTAACTTTAGGGGTAAATATATTGGCACATTTAAAAAGAGTGTTATCACTGTAAAATAGATGATTCTACAGTAAAATGGTGAATGAGCATTAAAAAGAAGAATTAACAGCATTCGGATGTATTGAACAGTAAATAGCGCATATGACACTAAAAAAAAATATTGAGCTGTAAAAAAAACTTTACCAGCGGTAACAAAGAACATTAAATTTTGAAAAACAAGCGGTAAAACATTTTTAAAATTGAGCTTTACATTAAAAAAATGATTTTAATTTTGATTTTGAAGGTTCAACAATTTTTTCCTTTCTTCATTAAACGCTTCTTGGACAAAGTTCTTTGTATCAGGCGTTGGACTGCGCAGCGGAATACTGGCGTGGTTGGCGTGCTCACAGTCAGTTTCAAACAAGGAAACTGTTCCACTACCGCTGTGATAGAGCAAATAATATAAACGAACAGGGTACTCATTCGTACCGTACTGCCCCACACCTGTATTCAACATTCTGCCCACCCCTACAGACATTGGTGCAACACTTTTCTGTACACTTTGTACATTCACAGCATTCTCAGCCTCCGATGTTGTCTGAAAGTCCGCGACTTTTATCCACGTTCGATTGCAGCCTCTCCTTCTCTTCAATAGAAATTTGTGAACTTCTTCCCCGTCTGATTCACTATCACTAAAATCGCAAATGAAACTTCCTCGAAGCATAGTCAAAAATTCAACAATTTATAATACAATTCGCAGGATAATTATTTAGAAAATTGTACGAGAGCAGGAATAAGATATTAGAATACGTGGGTGTTCAGAAGATACAACCGAATGATAAGCAAATATGTCAAAATACTGTGATATACAGTACATCATTCATTGTGTGAATCATTGTATTATTGTGCCTAAGTAATCATTTTACTGCTCATTTATGCGAAATTGCTGTAGCCAGTTTACTGTTCAATTTATTCATTTTTTACTGCTCTGACGCTGTCTTCTAATGTTTCCTTTGTTACTGCGCAAATCATATTTTTTAATGTGCCGATAAATCCAACCCTTAACTTTATTCCTATTTCATGGAATTTGTTTCCATTGCTTTAGCTTGCCTGGGAGAAGGTTTATATGCATAATAAATTTGAAGTTACGAAATCAGGCGAATGGCGTGTAGTATATCTTTGTGCTTGACCGGTGGGGGGGGGGGTCATGAATGATTCAAGAGATGAAAAATCTGTGTCATTCATTAATTTATTGATTGAAAATGCTAAGCAATCATTTTTGTTGACGTTCATCGAAAATTAATATGTGCTAGGCAATCATTTTTGGAAAATGGTTCTTTTTAACCGGAGAATTTTTGAATGTGGGTAATCGAATATTGTAGGGTTACGATAAAGATTTTGCTTAGCAATTATCTGAAGAAGTGGTGGTTGTCTTTCATTATTTCAAATTTAACGTGAGGACTAAGAAAAGAAAAACAATTCACGTCAATTTCGAAAATTCAATATCGAAGTCACGGATGTCTCACTTTATTGCAATCTAATTGGAATGCCAAAACGCAAGAAAGCAAATCTAGGGCGGTTGACGAACGAAGGGAAGAGGGCTCGTGTCAATTCCGAAATTTTGGCATCAGAAAATAATGTGGAAAATGATTGTCAGAACGATAATAGTCCATTCTTTAGGGTTCAATTGGGAATCTGGCAATTGCGTGCACATTTTGTGATGAAAAATTATTTGAAACTGAAAATCGAAATTCCTGTTGCGGGGGTGGTAAGATTAAGTTACCTGATTTGCCCTCAATGCCGGATCTTCTTCAAAAACTATTAGACGGAATTGGGATAATAGATCTCATTTTCTTAATAATTTGCATAATTACAACAATGCGCTTTCAATGACTTCTTTAGGGTGTAAGGAAGTTCCAAACATATTTACAACTTTCAAAATTTTTGGACAATTGTATCACTATATAGGAAGTTATCTACCTCCTACAACAATCCACAAAAAATGACAAATTTTTCAGCACACACCCAGAAAAAAGAATGCGCAAAGGATTTCTGAAAAGCCGGCATCCAACTATCAGAGAAGATATTAAGAACGAGATTGAAAGTTTAAAACAAAATATCAACGATAAAAAACATGAAATTGAACTAAAAGAATACTAATGATAAATAAATATCAAGAATCTTGAAAATAATTTGAAATTTTATCATATTTAACGGGCTTACGGCTTGTATAATATAGGAGGGGAACTTGGAAAAATTTCAACTCTCGAACTGTATTATATGAGGGGCACTTGGAGCAATTTCGACCCTAGAGCCATATTATATGAGGGGAACTTGAAAAAATTTCGACCCTGGAGCTATATAATGTAGGAGGGGGACGGAAAAATTTCGAGCCTAGAGCTATGGTAGTAGGGGGAATTGGAAAAATGTTGGCTCTCGAGCTATATAATGTAGGAGGGGGATTTGAAAATTTTTCCACCATCGAGCTATTATATGATAGGAAGGGGACTTCTAAAAATTTCGACCCTAGAGATATATTATGATAGGAAGGGGGCTTGGAAAAATTTTGCTCCTCGTGCTATATATGTTAGGAGGGTGACTTGAAAAAATTTCAACTCTGGAGCTATATTATATGAGGGGTACTTGGAAAAATTTTAACCCTGGAGCTATATTATGATAAGAGGGGGAACTGGAAAAATTTTGACCCTCGAGCTATATAATATAGGAGGGGTACTTCGAAAAATTTTGACCCTGGAGCTATATTATGATAAGAGGGCGAATCGGAAAAACTTCGACCCTAGAGCTATATTATGATAGTAGGGAGAATTGGGAAAATTTTGACCCTCGAGCTATATATTGTAGGAGGGGGACTTGAAAAAATTTCCACTCTCGAGCTATTATATGATAAGAGGGGGACTTTGAAAAATTTTGACCTTCGAGCTATATATAACTTGGAGAAATTTCAACTCTCGAGCTATATTTGATAGGAGGGACTAGAAAAAATTTCGATCCTTGAGCTACATATTATATAGGAGGGGGACTTGGAAAAATTTCCACTGTTGAGTTATATATGACAGGGGGTGGGGGAGACTTGGAAAACTTCAGGCTCTAAGCATTATATGATAGGAGGGAGACTTGGAAAAATTCTCGGGACAGCGGGTTCTCCGCCGCCATTGCAGTCCTGCAATGGAATCTAATTTTTTTTCTAATCTTCGATCTCTATGCTCCAGCACTACTGATCAAAAGTCTTCATTTAATTGATGCATTATAAACACGGAATTAATGTAAATTAAAACATCCAATTTCCTAGCCTCCGCTCCCCAATTCCCAGACCTACCAATATATAATACAATTTTTCGTAAAAACGCTTACCCAGTTTCCACTTCAAATAGGTAAACACATCCTCAATATAGCGTCCTCGTGAAAGCAGATAAAGGTGAGACTCTTATCGCTTTGTCATCCTCCGAGTATCATAACAAAATGTCATCCTCTCTTCATTCGTCTGGTGCTGTCCCATCGACGCTTGATTACAACTCTCGCATTCAAAATATATGACATGCTGTCCGTTCCTTCCCGATAAGAAAGGCCGTGACGCCGTCCTAGTGATGTCCTATTCGCCCTGCGGCTCTACGGTCAGCTCAAAACGCACAGACCTAATCTGCCTATCCGCCCTGTCGTCCCTTACTATACCGATGCTTCTTATAAACTAACTCGTTTTCTTGACCAATGGTATTGCCATGGTGCCGATTTCTCCCCTCAACACACGATCCTAAATTCCTCGGACCTCGCCTCAAAATTAGGAAATTCTCCTCTAGCTTCTTTCGATGTTGTACACCTGCTTACTCATGCTTGATCGTCCATCTCCCCGCAACATCGACCCTGGTATTGTTTCTGAAGTTCAAGTTCTCGTTTTTTTATGTTTGACCCACAACATCTATCTCTATCAGGACACTATTCTTCTATGGTCGTTCCCCTCTCCTGGCTAGTTGCCGACGTCTTCATAAATCAGCTCGAATCTAGTCTGCTCTCTAACCCTCTCCTTCCTCAATTTCAGATCCTCACCTGGCTAAGATACGTGGACGACATTCTCTGTAATTGAAATCGTTCCGTACCTGAGCTCGAATCTCTTCTCACCTTCCTCAACTCCCTACATCCTACTATCAACTTCACTCTCGGTCTCATCCCATCAACTTTCTTGATCTCACTATCTCTCCCCATCTTGAGGCCACTTCTCACTTCGCTATTTATCGGAAACCTTCCAATACCAACATCCTCATCGGTGCTTCATCGCTTCATCATCATTCTCACAAATCCACTGCTTTGCTAGCCTTCATTCACCGCCTCCTCACTATTCCTCTTACTCCGCGCAATTTCCATATCGAAAAAACGTCGCTCGTCTCAATAATCTTCCTCACAGCATCGACACTCATTTCTCGTGAATCTCTTCAATGAGCCATGTCTTCTAATCATTCTTCCTTATGAGCTGATCCTCCCCCTTCTTTCTTAGGCCAGTATTCTTATAAGTAGCTAAAGGCCTCGAAACTTTTGATTACCGTTGCGCCTTCTATTCGATCCTCACTTTAGGCATTCTCTCCTCTCTTAAGCATAAACCCTCCCTTGAAGAATGTTGAGACTGGTCGCTCTCTCAAAGATCGTTCTACTGACCATTGTAATGCTTTCCGTCGCTTAGAGCCTGAAAAATCCTCCCTCGCTAAACATTGTATCGAAAGTGGCCATGACTTTAACTCCATCAAGTTCGAATTGATTCATAAAGCCACCAAGGGTCGTCTGTTGAATCGCTTAAAAGAAGTCGAAATTGTTGCATCTCCCCCCCCCCCCTGGGCTCTTGCCATTCCAAACCTCCGTTTTGTTCTGACTCAATTACCTAAATCAGACAACACTACCACCATCTCTAACATTAAAAAACTAATACAAGAATACCCAGGTTACAGAATCAAAATCAAACAGATCGCCTCCATGGTATTGACGCGAGGATCGGATTAATTCCACTCCATGGTACCTAATTTCCCCCTCAATTCGCAACATTGCCTCCATTTTCACAGCAGAATTAATAGCTATATTCTCCTATCTCTCCCACCTCGCACAATTTCCACCAAACAACAAATTCCTCCTCCTCCTCCTCCTCAAAAAAAAATTAATTCTATCAAAAGTGCGATTCAACGACACTAACGCTGCAGGCGAAAAGTTAAAAGACCTAAGGGTGGAACTACAACAATTTTCTATTGGGTATACCCAGTTCCTCAACCGAAAGGAGACAGAAACATGGCACGCTCGAGTACACTCATGTACCTCTCTCACAAGCTAACTCTTCTGAAAGTTCCAATCACCTAAGAGTAAGTAAAAATTCTTCTTTCGATTGATCTTTAATGATAGTACGTAAATCATAAATGACCATCTTTCCGTTACAGTCGCATCACTTTTCGACGAAAAAACTTATTTTTTCCCAAAAATATGTTCTATAGACGTCGAATACGAATAAAGGATATAAATGATAGAGCCCGCACCTTCTTTTTTTTTTCTCTCTCGATACGAAAAAGTTATAACAGCAGAAAATGGCCTTCATAAAATACCGTAACCCCACCGATATCAAGACGAGCATAGTTGGACGCGCTAGGACATTATGTTGAAAACTGATGTTCGTTCCGTCCAAAAGAAATCATTATCCCGAAAATGGCTCAATTATTACATCTAATGGCGATAATTTCGAAAAAGTTCCACCACCCGCCAACATTTTCGTTTTCCTCTCATTCGTTACGTACGTCGAGCGTGAGTAAAAAAATCCGAGTTATTTCCTCGTACCATAGGCTCGAACACATAGAGGAGGACAATAGCAAATTCGCTATCCAGAAAAAAAAGAAGGCTAGAGAAGGAAAAAAAACAGAAGGGACAAAAATGTAAGTGCTAACTATAAAATACTCGCGAGCATCGTTTCGTTTCTTAAGCAAATAAAACACCCTACATGAACTGTTTTCATTATTACTAATAAAACACTTGTTCGGTAGGACTGCTGTCTATTGTCATCGTTTTCCCATTTTTTTTTTCCTTTTTTTCGCGAACTCTTTTCAAAAAGCGTAATAAAAAGACTAAGAGAAGAAAAAAAGAAGAGAAAAAATAGCATAGTAATAATAAAAACGAAATAAGACGAGCTGAGCGTTCATATAGAATGGAGCTTCTATTTTGCGATTTTTCTAGAGCGTGACAAATGTCGAGCTTTTTTCGTTTTGACGCAAGGAGGAATGTTTGAACTGATTACAAATCGGGTGATAGGCTGCGAGAGTGAAATATCGTTCTTAAATCGTGTCCAAACGAAGAAGGCAAGAAGACTTGCTACATCAGGTAGAACTTTTTCAACTATATTTCTAGTAACGAAAAACTGCAATTGTCGTGAAACTGAAGTTGTACCAAACTTTTACCAACTACATACACTAGTTCACTGAAGATATTTTTCGCAAAGTTGTACAACAGGTTGTTGTTCTCAACGACACAGTTTATTAATTTTCTTAAGTGTTTTTTCTTTTCTTGATGTTGGAAGTAGTAGACTAGACTTGTCAGCCTCACACACCGACCCCGAGTGTGTCACCGTGAGTCACCCTGAGTAATACTAGCTAACGTGAGATGTACTCGACTTCCACCAGCTATCGTCAGTCTTTCGATACATGTTGCAGGGTAACCACGAGTGTTAGAGTCTCTCTACCGATGAATAACGGTATGACGAGTTAACCCGACGATACCGTAAACCTAAATATAATTTCTGGTTTACTACGTCCAACATGGTGGCAGCTCTCGTGCTATTACGATTCTGGACCTACAGAATCTTTATTAAATAAATATAAAAAAAAAAAACATAGAATTTGTTTTTCTACTGCCTTTCTCACTTAAAACTAGTGACGACAAAAACTGAAACCATCTTCACATTGGTTTCATGAAGACCTAAAAGTTGTAAATCTTACCATCTCACGCTATCTCAAAAGAAGCGAAGATTTCAAAACCAAAACCCAGAATACATGGCTTTTGAGTTCTATTACAAATAAGTCAATATCACATAACACCTAAAATGTGAGTTTGGAAAAACTCTTCTTTAAGTCAACTCACACCTCTTCAAAATTGGTGGTACGAATCCCTTGATTTCCAAACCAAGTGATTATTGGTTTCGGGGGGAGATCATGAATATTATCGATTTTCATATCTTTTGAAAATTTTCAGTGCACTTTAATTTAAGATTAAGTTAGACCTAGAAGTACTTCTTAGAGTAGCTTACAGTACTGTTATATAAGAACCGGTTAATTTAGCTTTCATATAAACTAGCGCAGTCTAAAAACTCGCTCTTTTCTTCTTGCTAGCAAAAATTTGGTTGTTGGTTGAAGTCCAAATTATGTCGCACTATCTTTGTGATTTAAGTGTTGACCAAATATTAAAGCTGTTTCGGCTTCGAAACATTAACGGACACCACTTCCTCAAGTCGACGCGTCGCATTGTTTTTAAATAAAACCGCATATTTTTCCCGAGTCCATGGGCGAATTCATTTGTGTTGATTGATTCCTCACTTATTCATAGGATCATCCACAAATTTATTTTTGGTCAGGCTAAAATCGTAACATCAAGACTGAAATGTCAAGTTATGATTCGTTGTAGTCCAACAGAAGATATGAAACAAATTTTCCTAATATTCTTTTTTCTTAGCACTGTTAATTTCAAGCGGTCAGTGTATTCCTACAAGAAAATTGGAAAAATGCCTCACCAAAATCCTGGTATTCTGGTCTGATCAACCATTTACCTTTTTTCGATACGTAATTTTCTTTCTTTCGTCTTTTTGACATTTAACGTATCAACTCCGTCAAATGGCATCGGGCTCTGTCATTGACGTTGAGAAATTTATTATTAATATTTAAAAATAAATACATCGAACTGAAATAATTGATTCGATAACCTACGAATTTCTTACGGCGCTTTAAATCATGAGCATAATTCTTCATGATTCAAACTTCAGGACGTTCACCCTGCTTACGCTTTGAATGGTCATGATTCACACCATGATCCAAACTTCAGGACGTTCACCCTGCCTGGGCTACGCATGGTCATGATTCACGCCTGCTTACTCAGGCGGCTGAACCCATGCGGTTATGCATGCTTCAAGCATAGATCGTTAACCCCGTATAAGCAGCGAATACAGCGAATGCAGTATTGCATACATGCAACGATGATCGTTGCTGCGATCGTCATTCGAAATTCAAACCGCCTATTCAAAGGTCGCAACGGAAACTCACTCCTGCATTTCCTTTTTGAACTTCGTTCCGCCAGTGATTTACTCATTTTCGAATTACAATTTTTTTTTCTCGTTATTATTATTAATATCGAACCGTGAAGTTCAGCGAATATTTGTCTTGTGCTCCTCAAAAACTGTAAGTTGAAATGATTTAACTTCTTAGTATCGTATCGATACCTATTTTATTTTACTTTCGTTGTCTTTACGAATTTTTTTTTTCGTAACTAAAAATAAACAGGTAATATGGACGATCCTGATTTAGACAACGAAAACTTTGAAGACCAATTATTAAAAGATGATGAAGCATTGAATCCACCATCATCCAGTTCATCCTCCTCTTCTGTCATTGCAGAAGAAACGATTCGCAAATCTAAACGGTTAAAAAAGCGCAAGGCTACAAATCTACCTGAGACGTCTAAATCGAAAAGTAAGTCGGCTAAAAATCGTAGTTCCTCTACTCCCAAAAACTCGCGATCAAAAAGTCAAAGTACTACTAAAGCCTCGAAGAAAAAACAGAGGCCTACTTCTAAAAAATCGACGAATCGCGGTACTACGGAAAGTTTATCCAGTAGTGATCCGAGTAAAGAGGCTCATATAAACAGTCATCATATTTCCTCTCCTGTTTTAGGAAAGAAGACACTAAGCGATTTAGAAAAAGAAATTGAAGAAACGAGGGAAAATTTCCATACTGTCCTTTCGGTTCTTGCAGATATTCAAAAACGATTCGACACACTTGCTAATACAAGCACACCAAATCAATCTGTAGACAGTGTAACTCAGACTTTCCCGATTCGTATAGATCGAACGCCTGAAATAGATGAGATTTTATTCCCAACTAAACCATCAACCTTTCCACCTTCGGTAAGTTACTGTTTACGACAACTAATGGATTCGTACAATCAATATACGAATATAAATACGGGAACGTTTCAGGCCCAACCTGGAACCACAGTGCCAGACCCAATACTTCTGTCTTCGGTGCCGTCTACACCGAAACCGAAGGAAGCCGAATTCATCCGGGTTCCAAATGAACAGCCGCAAACAGAACCCGTACAAGGAGGTTCCACACATGAAGCCAACAAAAATCAGCCTTCGAATTTTCCGACGGCACCTCCTCCTCCACAAGGATATCCTCCAGCTTCCAGACTTACAATCGACATCTATCGATTTTGATCCATTACAAAATATTGGATCTGAGAATCCGGTCGCTCACGGATCAAATCGCCATACCACACTTCTATGTCGGTATTACTTGAATAAATCTGTCGACTCGCATATTCAATGTGATTCCTTTGATACTGATCTCGATACAACAATATCGCTGGCACAAGCCGATATTAATAATGATAGATTTATGTCGTTTCTTTGTTACGACATACAAGACGAACCAACAAGTTATGAAGAAGCGATACAATCTGCTGAAGCCCCTCAATGGATAAAAGCCATTGATGATGAGTTCAAGTCAATGGAGGAAATGAACACGTGGGAAATAGTTCCTAAATCGTCCCTCCCTAAAAAGACTAAACTTATAGATTCTACGTGGATTTTCAAACGTAAGAAAAATATTGACGGTTCCGATCGTCATCGCGCACGCTTGGTTGGTAGAGGCTTCAAAGATCCAAACATATACGACGTTTCTGAAATATACGCACCAGTAGCGGATATTAATGACATCCGCAGTATTCTTGCCTACGCAAATAAGCGTAAAATGTTCATGCACCAAATCGATATAGGAGTTGCGTTTCTCCACGGAGAACTAGAAAAATCTGTTTATATGTCCATTCCAAAGGGGTCACAACATTATGATAAACTTCGACAAACTCATGCTTACCGTCTAATTCGCGCTCTTTATGGACTGAAAGTCAGCCCAAAAAGATGGTTTGAAAAATTTCGAAAAGTTATGTTGAAATTAGGCTTCCGCCCCTTCATCTTCAAACCATGTATCTATAAATGGCAATACTCAAAAATGGGAAAACGAAACAAGTAATCCTCATCAATTACGTTGATGATATATTACTTATCGGCGATTGCTCCGATAAAATTCGCTCTGTCATTGATCAATTAACTAAAGAATTAAAAGTTACCGATCTTGGTCCCCCACAAAAATTTATAGGAATCGAATTCTCACGCAATATTGAGAACAATCATCTCTTTTTACATCAGTCTTCATACATCAAAAAGTTACTACATAACTTTGGCTTTGAAGATTTTCTCACAAGTAAACCAACTCCAGTTCTGACCTTAGACGCTGAACGTAAACGTATCAAAAATTCAAACAATAAGGAATTAGTTTCACCAACTCGCTTCCGTGCTGCAGTTGGAGCACTTATTCATCTCATGAATTCCACTAGACCCGACATCGCGTTCGGGGTCAATAAAATATCTAGGGCACAAGCAAATCCCACCACTGATGACTGGGATCAAGTTATACGTATATTCCAATATTTGGGAGGGACCACTGATCATGGTCTTTTATATAAGGGAGAAACCGAAAACATCGAATGCTATTCTGATGCCAGCCTAGGAACCAACGACCCTAATGCTAGGTCTACATCAGGCTATGCCATCTACTTATACGGCGACCTCGTCTCTTGGCGAACCAAGAAACAGACACACGTCGCACTATCATCCTCAGAAGCAGAATATATTGCTGCTTCCCTAGCATGTCGTCAGGTCGTTGCTTTGAAATCATTACTAACATTCATTTATAATTTCACTCAGATCCCCATCATTTTTGGTGACAATAAAAGCGCTATTTCTCTCGCGAAATCACTCGAACAAAAAAGTTTGAAACACGTAGTTCATCTATGTTTTCATCACATCAGATTCGAGGTCCTCAATAAAAATGTTCAGCTTAGATGGATCCCATCATCCGATAACATCGCGGATGTGTTTACAAAAGCATTGCCTCAACCTAAATTTGTTAAATTCCGCGATTTTCTCGTAACAAAACCGAGCTAATCGCAAATTTTCTGTTTACCTATATGATTACAGAAGAATAATTTCGTTACTGTTGACCTGCAGTATTATTCGGTTCACTTAATATTGACGGCGTTGGAAGAAAATCACCTTAGTTATTTGTCCACGTGGAGATAATATTGTATTTTTTTTCTCCTTTATCCAACGGAAAGTATCATTTTCAAGAATAAATTTGTTTTCTGTTGTAATTATAAATTTTTTTTTCTTTTTCTCTTCTACACAGACATTAGAAAATATTTCTTTGTCGTACACGTGGTCATAATAACAAGTACCATTATGATCCGGCTGCTCTACTCTACTGATTTCTCCAGTTCCACCTTGTGAGTCCCAGGCTTTCCGGGTCGGGCCTCGGCTGAGGGGGGAGTGTTGGAAGTAGTAGACTAGACTTGTCAGCCTCACACACCGACCCCGAGTGTGTCACCGTGAGTCACCCTGAGTAATACTAGCTAACGTGAGATGTACTCGACTTCCACCAGCTATCGTCAGTCTTTCGATACATGTTGCAGGGTAACCACGAGTGTTAGAGTCTCTCTACCGATGAATAACGGTATGACGAGTTAACCCGACGATACCGTAAACCTAAATATAATTTCTGGTTTACTACGTCCAACACTTGACAAGGAGGCACTTTTCTCAAGTTCACTTAATGAAAATGTCGACTCCTCTTTATGGTTTGAGCATCTGGAATATTGCTTCCTTGCACCAAGACAGAGCTGATTAACGAAGGTAGTTCTAGTGTGCTATAAAAGATAGCAAACACGAACTGCTGGAGCCAGGAAAGGCAGCGAGATGTGAAGCGATCAACCTTCCTAGAAGTGTCTCTTGCAGGTCGACTCTTAAAACTATAAATTAGTCAGGGGTGGAGCGAGAACGAAATTTTCTGACAGTATGCGTAGAGTGAGAACCAGAATCGCAGACAAAATATGATGTTTATGCAATGAGCCAACTAAATATTTTTAAATGTCTGCTCCGTTGTCGCCAGGTTCTTCTAAAGTTGAAGGGATCAACTCACCCTTCAAATTTCTTCATCTGAGAAAAAAATGATCAACGTCTGCCATACCTACAACAATGGCATTTTAATAACCGAATGTGTCTCTCGTTAATCTCTACAGTGAACTTAAGATTATGAGAGTAAGGAAAATGTAGAAACACCATCAACGTTACCTGACCATACGCAAAAAATGTCATCCACGTATCTTATTCAGGATTCAATTTCCTGAAAAGCCTCTTTGTGGAAGAATTCCTCCTCAAAACTAGACATGAAAACGACGGTCAAACTAAGAAAGGTACAAACCTTCTTCGATCTTAATCGCCGTTGTTAGCCTGTTTCCAAATATCCTCAAGGCCACCACCCTCCAACGGTTGAATGAGTGACCCGTAAATATTTTTTGATTTGTTCAAATGTGAGGTGGTCTGAGAAACCATACCTAAACTCGCTCCTAATTTTTTTTCAGTACCTAACTTTTTTCCAATTTTCTCAGAATTCACTTTTTAAAAGTTATAACTTCGAAAGATCACCTCATACTTACACAGAACTCATACAATACCTGACCTCAGCCGAATTTTTCTCTCTGCTCTAAAACATTTATCCATTTATAAAATTAGAATTAAAGTAAAATTAGTCTTCAAGATGTAGCCTACCGTTAGCCTAATATAATTATTAAGCTAATAGCCCAAAGTGCAGCTTGAAAGCTCGTAAAATAATAAAAAAAAAAAGATATCATAGAGAATTTTCAACCCATGGGGAAAATTTTTTGTAGATTCAAAAAACTATCCTCTATTTAAAAAGGCAAAAAAAAAGAAAAAAAAATTGAAGCGAGTTTAGGTAGGATTCTCAGGTTGCCTCACAAATACATGTTGATCACCAAATTTGATCAGGGGTTTTATCAGGGGGTTATTCGGAAAAAACATTCGCCGTCTGACCGGCCAGCAAAGCTTGCAACTCAAAATTTTAATAGAAAACTTGTTCTATGAGAGTGTTTTTTGAAAAATTTACCGTCTGACTCCGACGTCCGGCCAAAAAGGACTTGGAAAAATTTTGTTTCTTTTTTATTGATTGATTGATTGATTTATTTATCTATTTTATTTATTTATTTATTCATCTATTTATTTATTTATTTATTTATTTATTTATTTATTTATTTATTCATCTATTTATTTATATTTTATTTATTTATTTATTCATTCATTTATTTATTTAATTTATTTAATTTGTTTGTTTGTTTGTTTGTTTCTTTATATAGAAGAAGATTTCGGAAAATTTGTGTTTTCTCAATTCAGTTCCACACTACCCTAGAGATTGAATTGATAGTGCGTTTTTTTTTCAAGGGGTTTCCTCAAATAAGCCTATAAACTTCATTACTACGGATAAAACAAATTCGACCCATAGAACAGGTTACCTGCGTTCCTCTTTAAAATGAGCCCCCTCGCTTGGGAGCGGGACCTGTGACGTCACAATCTGATGACGTCACATATAATTTTTTTTCAAGCCCTCCTCCTATCATATATAGCTTGAAGGCGGGGCCTGCGACGTCACAGGTCAGCCTTGTTCAGATCCCACGTGCTCCTTGAAACAGGTTCCCTGATACCTCTCGTTTAACTCTGTTAAAGAACCCGTGAGTTTTTTTTTTCTAATTTTAATGATACATTTCTGAATTTCCAGTAGAAGTAGGTGGATTCCCCTCCAGGTTATCTACCTCAGATGCATTTATGTCCAATTTGGATCCGATCTATTCTCCTCGGTCCAGGAATTGTTGAGTCATTTCTATTGGACCAATGAACAAATTTCAAACTTTTGGAATTGAAAGTATTTTCGACGCTGAATATAATGCCATTTGTCGTTTTTTGATACCTCCCCTCACTATTGTGCAATAATGCAATATTCATATTTAGTTACCCCGGTTTGTTGCGACGCGTAATGTATTTTCTCGAGCTTCAAATTTCGATGCCCGATAAGGTACACTTGCCTGTCGCAATGAAGCACGAGAAGTAAACATGAGTATTGTACGATAATGAGACGAGACAACAAAAAACGACAAATGATATTGAATTCAGCATCAAAAATACTTCAAGAAATACCTTCGATAGTTCAAGTTCATTCCAGAAGTTTGAAATTCGTTCATATGCCTTAATAGCAAAGGTATGTATGCAACGTTTTATGATCGTAGACTGGTCCTCAAGATTCTTGCATATCTCAATGCGTAATACTCTTCCAAATTTGGAAGTTGTTGGTCCCTCGGTAAACAGTATGTGTATTTGGATCCAATAATCTCAGTAAGAGATGATTTCCATGAGTTTGTGATCTATAGGAAAGATACTTCGATCAATGTTGTGTCGTCATTTTGTCCTGCTGCCCACAAGATCCCTACGTTTAATAGTTTCATTCATAGACTGACGCACATTCTTTTGAGTCAGTCGGCTGTCCACAAAGAATTAATGACCATTGACTTGATCAAGGTGAATGAGATAAATTTGGATACTATCACCCTCCCTCATGAGGTGAACCGCGGTAGTAAGACGTGTTGGATTAGGCTGTTTTTCCAGGATAAGTTTTCCTAAGAGTTGGGCCATGCCCTTCGACTGTGGAAAGGATGTTCGTTCGGTTGAAGAGTCCTTTTCATGCAAATGAGAGGAGTAGAGTGCACAGAATAGAATTTAATTATCGCGGGGGCGTGTATATAAATAAGACTGGTCGTTAGTTAAAGATTAGAGTGGCTGAGCGCACAAGAAAGGCTGAGAAAAAGAAAATGTGGGAGACTTCGCTTTTGCGGACCATTTCGCAGATTTAGAGAGGGATCGGAAAAGTTACTTCACAAGGAGAACTCTATATTTTAGATGCATTGTGCTCGAACACATCAAAATAATTCGCCATAAGAATAATGCTGACGTTACTTCTTTAAACGGGTACATACAGGATGAGGGTATGATTGAATTAGTTTATGAGTCCCATCTTGATGATTTGCTAGTTCAGTCTTGATTCCTGTGGGTCTCTGTTGAGTCAGTAGCTTTCATGGCTGCTTTGATTTCATGGTTATTGAACCAAAGTAACAACAATAAAGGAGAATCTAACAAGCGTTTACCTGTCGATAGTCACTCGATTTCACATTTCTACTCAAGTGTAAGTTGTGCACCTCACTCCTTTGCAAGCTCTGTAGCGATAATCATGGCGCGATTCAGGAGGAAATATTCGTGCAAGAAGCTGTAGTCTTTGAAATTTTCTTGCTCTTTGAGTATCCCTACAGGAAATCGGGAAGATAAACGTATCTTCAAATCAGTCCGGATGAAGGTCAGCGATAAGTGACGACAGAAGGTTGCCTGTTGACAGAGCATCAGAAAATTTAATTTATCTTTTCTCTAGTTTGGTCCTCATGCTTGTCTATTCATACCTCTTTCTTCACTTTTTGGTTCGGCCGAATATGTGGACCCTTTGCTCCAAACTCTGATTACCTCATCCATGTACCTGTAACATTTTCAGCTATTTCAAAACTAGGAAGCAATTGTTCAAACGCTTTTCTTACTCTCATATGGTTTCTTCTCAATTCGCTCTTCTTTTTCCATTTAAACTTAAAAATGTTAACATTTTTCAAGAAATCTAGAATTTTTCTCTTAAGTGAAACCTGCTTAATTATATACCTCTTGTATTGCAGCTTCTTCTGCGACACCAGATGTTCAAAACGTTTGGGTACTTCATCCTGTCACATTCACTACCACGGCGCTATACCGAAAAAGCGCCTCCGCAACATAATTTGCCCTATGTATATCTGGACTATCGCGGAGTTTTTCATATGCTCGCCAAATTAGGAGGAATAAACTCGCTTAAAATTCATAGAGAATATAAGTAGCGTAGTATGCGACTAAGTAATCTGGCTTAATGTAAAACAATCTTCTTTCGCCTCGTGTAGCTTCGGTGGTGCGTATATCTGATGATGATGATAGCGCAAGGTATACAGGCGAAAAAGAGGGACCGGAAAAGTTACGGTTGGAAGCGCAGTTTGAGGAGATCCCCCGATGATGTGCGCATTGCGGAAAGCGAAAAACCCCGCAATGAATTCGAAGCGGTGTCTACAGATTAGCTGCTCTTTGCATTCCCGTGGGACTTCAAACACCGATGTTGCCTCTCCTCTCTATATACCTCAGGCTCGTGTTGAGCGTCACCCTTTCCTTTCTTTCGTGTACTTTTTTTCTCCGCTTATGCTTTCGAGCACAAACTTTCAACGCAAAAAATAACTTTCTTTTTTTTCTTTCACGTACCCAGTTTTCAATCAGACGAAAAAAATCACAGGTTTTGAGCGACTATCTACTTTTATGACGCAGAGTTTCTTCTCGGTTGAACAAGACCCCCTCCTCTCTCCTCTCGTAAAACCTAATGAGATGAAAACAAAAATGAAAGAGAATTTAACGGGCGTTTGCCTATCGATAATCTACTCGATTTCGCATTTCTATTCGAGAGGCGATTTGTCTGGAAGTTATGCCCTCCTCCGCAAGCTGTGTAGCGATAATGATGGCGCGATTTAGGAGGAAATTTTCGTGCAAAAAGCTTCCGGATGAATAGTGAGGCCGTTTTTAAAAAATGTCTCCGCAGAGCCCCGTGCGATAGTGGCACATAATGTGATACATGCGTCACTACGTTAGACGATGCAAAGCGGTACGTGTAGTACAGAGATAGGGTCAATAGATGTCGAAACAAGCAAGATGTGCGAACAGTTATTACGTTATGATTTATGAAGGTTACAGCGAAGAAGCGCCAGGTACCGTCGTTTTTAAAAGAGGAAGAAAAAAAGATGCTCTTAGCGGTTGGCGCCTAAAACGCTTCTCTGGCGCTTGCTTCCCTTTTTAATGGAACCCTGTACCTCGGTACCCCTTTCTTTAAATACCACATTTTATCTGTACACGCTGCTGCTCGACTGATGTTCGTTCTCCCCGACATGCCGTATATAGTTATACTTTCTTTCCTTTTTCGTATGTTTTTTTCCTCCTCTCTTTTCGGCGCGCATTTTTGAAAACGCATTAATGTTTCTGCTGTAATTTATTTCAACTTCGTGATAATAATTTCTCGCGAACAACGTAATTCGACGTACGCTGGATCCGCCCGGGTACAACGCACAGAGACGGCGTCCTTGCAAATATAGCGTAAAGCGGAACTGCGCGTTATTCCTGCATTTTGGCCGTGCTGCAAAATATTTTCCGATTGACAATGCTCAATTTGGCAACAATACGTGATAATATAAGTCAACTCGCCTGTTCGGATTAAAGATTCGCGATCGACGTAACGATCTTTTATTGGGATACAGAGAAGCCGTTGATTCTCAAATTGAATGAAGTCTATTTTCAAATTCTTGATGGACCCGTACAACTGCTCTGTAACACATTAAGAAGCAAAATTATTAAGTACGAAATTACTCAGCTGATAGAAGGCTGCAATTGCATTCTCTACAGAAACAAGCTGGTCCAGAAGATAGAGGAACTGTAATGAACGCGATGATGGAAAACAAAGCTGAGAAGTATAAGTCTCTTATAGTGAAAATAAATCGTCATGTGGAAGTCAACTTACAGCGTCCAACATAAACAAACTTTGGTAGCTGAAAATTGGAGCAAACGCCTGATAGATATTTATAACGCTGAGCCTGCGGAGACAAACAATCTAAACATGTCTGTCCAACTGTCCTCTCATACCTTAACATATTGACTTGAAATATCTACCACATTGTGTTATTTAGGAATAATTTCTGAGCCATAAGTAAATTAAAATTTCTGATTCCATAGAAAAAACAGTTCTTCAAAACTGTGTCCTTCCTGTACACTCCACTTGCTGCAAAGGGATTAAGGCAATGAGCAGGCGCGGATCCACGGGGGGGGGGGGAATGTGGAAAATCCCCCGCCCAAAAAAAAAACCAAAATACCAAAAAACAACAACAAATTTGTAGTATTGAAGAAAATGTGAAAAAAAAAGGTCTTTTAGACTTTTTTTGGATCATTTCCCCTCCCAAAGTGATCGTCCCCACCCGCTGCTGAATGAGCAAAGAAGAGCAGGATAGAAGTATGCAAATTTATATACTTTCTCATTCACACATGGATAATTATTCTTCACGTATATTTTGAAACATCTCAAGTACATCTGGTTGAAAAGCTCAGTAATCTGTAACCCAATTGTTGTTTTTTCGCTTATTCTGTTTCAATGCCTGTACAGTACAAAATCATAATTTCAAATGACATTTGTGTAGGCCTGCTGACGATTATAAAAAAACTATATAAGCTCTTGTGTTTAATTCTGCGACTTCTGTAAATTTGTGTTGAATATACTCGTTATGATGAGTTCCAACATTTCTAGTTGTAACTTTGAAGAACGCATTTACTCTACCTACATATCAGTTGATGTTGACATTGAAACATGTGTTGCTACACAAAATTAGGCCATACTTGTGAGAATTAATATTCAAATCTTGAAACTAACCTCTCACACGTCTGTTGAAGGAATCATCCCATTATTGACTTTCACACTTTTTGAACTGGGTCACAACTCTTTAAAGAAGTCTCATTCCAACTGTTCAAACTTGAATTCAAATTCACTTAGAGAACCAAATACAGTTGATGGATGGAGGATCTTAATTGTAAAATTTATAAATGAAACAATCTTTGAATTTTGTATTTGTTGTTGTACTTGGTACAATAGATATACATACTTAATTCTAATTTCTAGTAAGAGATAAGTAAGTATATCTTCTCTTCTTACAAAAAGCAAAAAGGAAAAACAAACCTCATTGGATTGAAAGCCCTATACATGTATGAACTCTGAACGGTAATTATTTATTGAATTTACAGGGGTAATAAGGCAAATTCAGAGAAATCAGGGGTAAGTAGTAGCGCTTCAGGATTTCAGGGAAAATCTTTCAAAAATGTATTTCTAGTCTAAGCATCCATCAAAAACTTGAATTAATTTCAATAATTATGATTGAATTATTATTATTGATCAATAGAAAAATTACTAATTATATCAAAAATTTTGAAATAAAACCTAAAAAATGATTCATATTATATATTTTACAATTTAATTTTCATCATAATTTCAATAATTACCTTTATGAATATTAAACCTCTTATATATGTATTCAGTTTTTATTTTCTAATAAAACATTTTCTTAAATTGAACTTAAATAATATTTCTCAATATCATTAATACATTTAATTATTTTATTGTCCTCAAAAATCACATTACATATTATATTTTATTATAAGTAATATTAACAGAATTTTTATTTTCAATACTAAATTTATCTATTTTCTAATCCCTAATCATGTTGAACCAGAATGATATTATTGTAATGCCATCAGATACAATATGAAATCTAAAATCATATTACCAATGTTTTGGAGTCAACATACTCTTTCATCAGGGTAAGAGAAAATGGGGGGGGGGGGATTTCATATTATATCTGATGGCAGGACCTTTTAAGTTTAATTTTTAATTACAGTTTATTCCATGAGAACAAATTTTATTCTTTAAAACAGAAACAAACTTTTATGTGACGGAAAATATATATTTTTAATATTTATTCTCTTATAATTATTTGGTCGTAGCTAACTACAACATTCTTTCATAATCAGAATGATATTTTTCATTTTTATCCGATCGAGTATTATTTTATTTTTCTATATCTTATTTGAATGAATTAAAAATTTTTAATAAAGAATATTTTTCACTAAGAAAAATTCTGGAATGAATGAATAATTAGAGACAATTTTATTTAATAAAATCACGGAAATTATTCAAATTGAAAATAATTTAATATATTTTATCACTGACTAAAAGACGTTGAAAATTTTGTTTATCAATCAATTACGGTTTAATTAAATTTTATTGAGGTGATGTAGAACAATTTTTCTTATTTTTGTATTAAATCAAATATAAAATTACTTCAAGGATAACAGTATACCTACTGAAATCAAATGAAATTGAATAAAAACAATGCTTTTGTAAATCATGAAAAATTATTCAATATTTCCAAAAATTTGCTAGTGATATTATAACAGTAAAAATTTCCTTAATAATGATGATAATAATTATTATAACTATAATAATAATATTATTCATTTATTAGCAAATTCACACTCACAATATTCCTCATTCCAGAAAAGAGGCATTAACAAATAACGACACTACTTTTACAGATCAACTAATACAATATCTTACCGCATCCGACATCTTCCCCCTCATTTAAACGTATGATAGTATCCGTCCTCTCAATAAACCTTTGTCAAGCTAATAGCCCTAGAGTAGCTTTAAAGCTTGTAAAATGAAATAAAAAAAAAAAAAAATTATTTTTATAATAATTATATTGAAAAAAAATTAATATTATTTTTACCTAATGATTTTTAATATGATTATTAATGGAATAATATTATTAATTAATATCAAATAAAGTAAAAACAACTGTAAAAAAGTTAATTTCAAAATTATTTATATAATTAAATCCCGATTGTACTAAAAAAGTTTTGTATATTATTAAATTTGTTAATACTCTATAAAGTTAAGAAACTTGTTAAAAATTTTCAATTTTGATATTTCACTCCTGATGAATAGAAGTGAGAATAGAAACTGATTGAGGATATGTTGTTTGTTTTTATGTACGTCTACAGTTTGAAGACCAGCACTTATTTGAGTCTTGAAGAAAATTTTTCCTAAATCAGCATTTTTTGGGTCTGTCGCAAAAATTTAAAAAATATTTCCGCTCCCTGAGACTGCTTTGTTGACGCAGTTTCAGAAACAATAAATTTTGTACTTCATTCAGATTACGCGTTTGGCTTGATTGCCTTCAGCCCTTAGGTACATCATGAAAATATATCCATTCATAGGAATGTAGCAGACAAAAGTACTTCTGTGAATCCGATTTGCGCTGTCTACATCCAGAATCCTAACAGCTCGGAATGGATTGAACGTGGTCGAACGGAAGATGTTGGAAATCGTCATCCAGTTTCTATACATCGATTCTACGAAAATCCAAGATCTAGTCTCCCAAAAATGATCCATGAACAATCAACGTTTTCATGTTCAGGGTGACCGATATGACCATGGTTATTTGGTAGAGATTAGCGTATGAAGAATAGCTGAGGTTATTTGAATAAGGGTCTTGTAAAGATATGAAAGTGAGTCAGATGGTAGGATATAGTTGAGTCCGGGAAGACTCTGAGTAAGAATTGAAAAACAGGAGCAAATGGCGCTCAACTCAGCAGTCAAAACGGAGGCAGAGTTCCTTAAACGATTAGCCGTAATTTTATCTGGAATGCATAGCCTGATTTTAGAGCCATCAAGTGTAACAAATTATATGGTTAGGAAGTGCTGCGATAAGTTCTGATGTGATTAGTTTACGGTAGGCGGTGTTATTTGATTTGGGATTATCGTGAGATCGAATCTAATAGCCGGAGGAGTGAATAGCCATGGAAGAATGGATGATTTAACACGGAGGAGAGGGTTGAGTTTGGGAAGAGGGTCAAGGTGGGGTTTAAGAAAATATAGGGACGTATTTTGAGGGGTGGACAAGGCAATTCTCAGTAGGGAGTTCCGGAAATTGACCTGAGGATGCGAGGAAGTTAGTTGATATTGGTGAGCGAAAGTGGAACGGAGAGCCTAAGATTAGGACTAGCACGGAATTTCCCTGGGGTTATTACGAGAGCTGTTGATTGAACAGTTTTTAGTAATTGAAGAGAGGACTTGTTCTACTGAAAATAAATCGGGGAGCCATAGTTTTATCTAATCAAGTTGGAAGAGGATAAGACTTTTATGTAGTTGGAAAAGTAGTTTTCGGTTGTATATATCAGAAGGGGAGGTAAGGGGGTGAGATAGATATTTGAAAATATTGGTGGCATTTAGCTTTGAGCGATCTTACGTGAGAGATTCATTATAAGAGTTACGAAGTTTGATTGAAAAATCTTGAAGGAATAGAGAAGGTGGAGAAATTTTGTGGTCGACGGTTTTTTGCGGAAGGTGGCGAGAAGAAGCGAAACCCACGGTCTGAAGTCCATGCAGATATTTTATCTCACGTTTGTTAGATGAGTCGTGATGCTCAATGAAGAGGAATGCTGTAGTCATCAACGATGAAAGTCATTCATGTACTTATTTCTCTAACACACGGTGTAACTCGACTGTTTACGCGGGTTGGCAAACATATGTACTCGTAAGTATCAGTATTCGTCCAAAACATCATTCCGTTATTGACTCCCGTACTTTTTGAAACACGTCTTATTTCTTTAAAGAAGTGTCATTCCAACTGTTCAAACTCGAATTGAGGCAATACGGTCTCTCAGCCGTAGGAACAAATACACTTGATGGTGGACGTAGAACACGAGCGATCCTGAAGAATAGTGAAGTTTATAAAATTTCGATTGATTTAGAAAAATGAAACACTCGAATTATTCTTTGATTTTTGTATTCACCGTCGTATTTAGTACAACAAATAATATGATAAATTCTCTTAACGAGTAGGTATAGCTTGTCTACTTACGAAGAAGCAAACTCATTTCAAATTTAAAAATACTAGTCCTGTAAATGAGTACCTATGCATTTCGGACAATACACGAGCATATTAATTGAATTTTTCAGAGATTTCTATAATAAGCTACAATCGGACAAAACAAACGATGTGAGTATAAGCGTTTCAAGATATTAGTACACATACATATTTAAGTATATTAAGTAAAGTCGCCATGTCATAATGAAATTAGCCTTTTGGTCTCAGATAGCGTCGTACAGCACTTAGTTGGGTTGCCCGAGTACCATGAAAATGGTACATCCATTTGATCTGTACTTTCCTACATCTCGTCTCCTACTTATCATCCAACTATACTTCTGGATTAATCTATCTAATCTCGCATTGACCTCAATAACCCTCACTCCAATAATAAGACCATCACGTCAGGTCAGATCATCAAAGGTGAGACCCACTCCCTAATTTGATTCTTACGCCCTCTTCCTCATTGTATACCTAGACAAGACACTCCCTTGAGCTTTCAAAACTTGTGTTAAAAACACATCCTCCCTAAACAGGCTAGTTTTCAAGCATTCGCGAAAAAAGTCCGTCCGAAAGTACTTGACTTCTCTAGCTCTCACTGAAGACGCTGCACGGTTTCATTCATGTACAGAGTGTACCACCAAGTACATTTATGGCTTGGTCATGAAAAAGATCCATCAGAATGGAGATGGAAGGGAATCGATGGAATATTGGAACCTGTAACAATGAACAAAGCCGCAGCGCCTAAGTAAATACCTGATGGTATTTTAGGCAATTACTGCGCGAGATCATAAAATCAATGCCTGAGGAGTCGCATCGATATCATTTATTCATCAAACAGAATACCAATCGAGATACAATGCCGCGAAGGTGTGAAAAATTCTTCCGAACATCATCCCTTTGTCTTCTGAGATTACTTCATCTACTTGAGTTTGCTGACTACAAGAAACATAATTATGTTTCTTTTTGTCAGCAAACTCACGTAGATGAAGTAATCTCAGGAGAAAAAGGAATGATGTTCGGTACCGATATTCTGAGGAGCTGGAATCAATTCGCAAATATAAAACATGATATTTACTTCTTACTCATACGTAGACTACATCGCATAAGAACTGCTAAAATATCTAACAGACAAATAACCTCATTTTAATTTTTTGAAATAAGGATAATACGCTTGCGCTTGTAAATGCGGATCTTCTAACCAGCGAACTTGAATTATCCATTTCAGCTGAGTAAGCTACTTCTTTTACTGATTTTTAGCAAGTAAATTTAATCTGTAATGATATGATGTCAAAATCAAAACGCTTTCTACTCCTTCGATCCGTCTTCACGATCAATATTAACAATTGAAATTCAAACAAACTTTGTCACATGAATCGTTCTCAAATCAGTCCATATTTTTTTCTACATGAAAAACAATCGTAGTCTACGCACCCATGAAAAACGTAGACGTGGTGCTCCATGGAGTGAGAGAGTGAAAGGAGCCAAAAGGAAGAACGGCTTGACAAAATGTTGATATTTTTTTTATAGTGTATGCAAATAAGAAAAAGAAAAAACATTTTGCTGGAGCAAACGTTTCCTTGCTGAAAATGGTTCAGGATGTGGTCCTGAACAAAATACTAGAAATCCCGCGTTTTTTCCCTGGAGCTTCTTTTTTTTGTGAGGATTCGAACATTCCAAAAATTAGTTTTTCGCCTATATCGCGTGAAATTGAAATTTTATTAAAAAATGTTTCGAACAAAAGTTGTTCCTCGTTAAATTTCCTATCAAATAACGTATTCAATTTTCAGCCTATGCCAATTAGTGCCTTTGCAAAGGGCGTTCAAAAGAGTCCCAAAATCAGTTTTTCCATATATCTCACAAAATTGAAATTTATGTTTCAAACAAAAGTTGTTCCTCGTTCAATTTGCTATAACACGAGCTATACATCCTTCAGGACGTTCTTTTTCAATAGGGGTTTCAACCCCCAAGATTTAGTCTAGGCGGTTCAGAAGAGGACCAAAATCAGTTTTCCATATATTTCACAAAATTGAAATTTTATGAAAAAATGTTTCAAATAAAAGTTGTTCTTTGTTGAATTTCCTATCAAATGAGCTATTCAGCTTCCAGGATAGTGCAACTAGTCTGTAAGAAAGAGTCTTTTAGGTTACTTGTTCAAAAAGCATCACATTTGTAAACACTTTTCAGTGCAAGAAGCGAAGTACTGTTTGTAATTCGTGTCGAAAACGAACGATATTGGAACTTGCTTATCTACACTCGCTTCGCTCGTATGTCTACACTGCGCTCGTTCCAATATCGTTCGTTTTCGACCAGCGATAGAAATATTGAAAATATGGAATTTAAATAAATATTTTTCTCATACAGTATTCGTGACTCACATGGTACCTAGGTATTGAAATAAAAACAATTAAAGTCGCGTTGTATTAAAGACTCTAAGGCAGCTGCAATACTCTCTAATCTACGGTAGTACAAGAGACAAGTCATTGAACAAATGTCGGTTCCAAGCTTTCGCGAAAAATGTCCGTCCGAAAGTACTTGACTTCTCTACCTCCCACTGAAGACGCTCTGCATGGTTTCATTTATGTACAAAGTGTACCACCAAGTACATTTGTTGCTTGGTCATGAAAAAGTTCCATTAGAATGGAGATGGAAGCGAATCGCTTGAGTATTGGAACCTATAACAATGAACGAAGCCACAGCGCCGCGCTAGACCATCTCCTACGACTTATTTTTTGTGGGTGCGCTCAAGGTTGTAGAAATGCTTGTAACTGCCGAAAAGCAGGTGAATAATAGATATTCCATAGATAAACGAGGTAATTTGGCACTTTCATCGAAGAAAAACGTGTATTTTAGTCATTCCGACCTCGATGATGGAGAGGCGTCTACACTATGCTTCTCAAATAACATAGTATCATGGCTCAACCATAAGTAGCCTATTGTTTGAATTTTTGTTGAAAATAGTTGTTTTTTTTTCTATCTAGGATTAAAATGTTCCCCAATGTGTCTTGGGCAAATTTGACTCAATGCTAGTCAGTTGAGGAACCTACAGACAAATTACTCTATCCTGAAAGCTGAATAGCTCATTTGATAGGAAATTCAACGAGGAACAACTTTTATTTGAAACATGTTTTCATAAAATTTCAATTCTGGGAGACCTATGGAAAAACTGATTTTGGTCCTCTTTTGAACGGTCTTTCAAGGCTCTGACGGGGCACTAATTGACCTAGGCTGAACCTTGAATACGTTATTTGGTAGAAAATTGAACGAGGCACAACTTTTGTTTGAAATATTTTTTAATAAAATTTCAATTTTGTGAGATATATGGAAAAATTGATTTTGGTCTTCTTTTGAACGGCCTTTTAAGGCTCTGACGGGGCACTAATTGACCTAGGCTGAACCTTAATACGTTATCTGATAGGAAATTGAACGAGGCATAACTTTTGTTTGAAACATTTTTTAATAAAATTTCAATTTTGTCAGATATATGGAAAAACTGATTTTGGGACTCTTTTGAACGCCCTTTCCAAAGGCACTAATTGGCATAGGCTGAAAGTTGAATATGTTATTTGGTAGGAAATTTAACGAGGAACAACTTTTGTTTCAAACATTTTTTAATAAAATTTCAATTTTGTGAGATATATGGAAAAACTGATTTTGGGACTCTTTTGAACGCCCTTTGCAAAGGCACTAATTGGCATAGGCTGAAAGTTGAATATGTTATATGGTAGGAAATTTAACGAGGAACAACTTTTGTTTGAAACATTTTTTAATAAAATTTCAATTTTGTCAGATATATGGAAAATCGATTTTGGTCTTCTTTTGAACGGCCTTTTAAGGCTCTGACGGGGCACTAATTGACCTAAGCTGAACCTTGAATACGTTATTTGGTAGAAAATCGAACGAGAAACAACTTTTGTATGAAACATTTTTTAATAAAGTTTCAATTTTGTGAGATACATGGAAAAACTGATTTTGGTCCTCTATTCGGGGCCTTTTAAGGCTCCGACGGGGCACTAATTGACCTAGGCTAAACTTTGAATACGTTATTTGGTAGGAAATCGAACGAGGAACAACTTCTGTTTGAAACATTTTTTAATAAAATTTCAATTTCACGCGATATAGGCGAAAAACTAATTTTTGAGGGTTCGAACCCCCATAAAAAAAGAAGCACCACCAGAGGGAAAACGCGGGATTTTTAGTATGTTGTTCAGGACCACATCCTGAAACACATTCAGCAAAGAAACGTTTGCTCCAGCAATTTTTTTTTTTTTTTCCAATATAGCTCTAATTTGCCCACACCATTAGTCCTGATGGATAAAAGTGAGACTAAAAATTGAACCTCATTCTCCGCCAATAATCACAATTATTTCCTCAATTGTGATGAATACTCGCCTCATTTGTTTTTATGTACAATTCAAAACACAGCATACTGATTCTAATTCTACAGAAAATTATTCCTAATCCAGAATCAGGTCCTTTCTCAAAAAATCATGGAATACTCCTGTTCCCCTCTCTATTTATGCTTCGTTGACGCTCCTTCAGAAACAATAAATTTTATACTTCATTCAGATTAGGACGCGTTTTGATTAATTTCCTTCAGCCCATAGGTATATCTTCAGTTTCAAATAATACATCACATACATACGGATAATATTATACTCATTCATAGGAATGTAGGGGACGAAAGTTCTCCTGTAAATCCAATTTGCGTTGTCCACATTCAGAATCCCGACAATTCGAAATGGTTTGAACTCGGTCGAACGGAAGTTGTCGTAAATGACCGTAATCCGGTTTTCCAGTCCAAAATTTCTGTTCATTATCGATTCTACAAAAATTCACAATTGAAGTTTCAAATATACAACAGTGATACAAATCAGGCTAATACGTTACGCTTAGAAAATTTGATTGCATATTCGATCGTGCTTTTGTCACAACTCTTAACCTCTGGAAGCCAAGTATCTGCCAAAATTCCTGAAGCTGTTGAACTTTTTCTTTCTTTTAGTTATATGGAATAAATCTATTTTACTTATAGGTTCACTTTCGAGTAACTAGTCCTACAGATCAGGGAAAAGCGCGGACAAATGATATGCGTATTTTCGTTACCACTACGGAAAAGCAGGATGGCAAGGGACTAGTTGTTCTTGAACTAGAAACCGAAAATATATCGAAAAAATGGACTAAGCTTCTTCAAAAAATGAGACCATACATTCAGATTCACAGAGAGGCTGAGGAACAAAAGAAAAGTCTTTTTATTTACAGAACGGAGGTTAACATATCGTACAGGGGACTTGTATTTCACATTCCAGTCTTTTATTTGAAATATTCTCTCTTTTTTTCCCAGGTGCTCCGAAAAACCTCCAATAATTTTCGATGGAGACGGTTCGTGTTACCACGTAAGATTTTACTCGACAAAGACGATAGTCGACCCCTAACATTTACAGTCTGGAACTGGCATAAGAAGAACGAACATTACCTCATTGGAAAGTTCAAGGCATCGCCAGAAGAATTACTCGATGAAAAAAATTTCTCTGTGCAATGTCCAGAGAGCAAAGCTCAAGTAAGTATACACTGCAATGGTTGAAAACGAAACAACTGCATGATTACAGCTGGCACTATTTGAATTATGACGTTGATCGAACGACTAGAAATCTCAGGGAGTTTCTAAGTTGGCGAACTCCACCTCGTGGAAACCAGCTTGTTTATCGAAGCTCGCAAAATCAAGGCTCCGTAAAGGAGTTTTCTTTAACCGAATTTTCTTGAGAAAAATGAGGTATTACAACCATTACAAGGTGAACAAGGGGGAGGGATGCGATGATCTTATACCGCCAGAGCATCGAAAGGAGAGGATTTAATAGAATACGGTTCTTATTTCTTATTCATTCTTTTAACGAGTTGCTTTGTTGGGTGTCGTAGACCCGTCGGAGAGGCAACGTTTGTCGTGAGGATATTTTTGAAGATTTCTGCGAGATGGAGACATATTTCAACTTGAGGGACAATCCAAGGGGGAGGAGAGGGGAAGGTCGAATGTAAGGGGTCGTAGGGGATTTGGTATGAATGGTTTATTAAAAAGGTGATTGAGTTGTGTTGTGGAGGAGAAAGGTTCTTTAGCAAATTGGAAGTAGCGGAAATTGGAATACAGAGAATAAAAAGTTGGAGGTTAGGCTGAGTCTACAGAATTGGAGCGGAGCCTACGCATTGTTCAAGTTTGAGGCTAGTACGATAAGCTCTCAGGGCAATCCTGAGAGAGGAGATTTGGATGGGGTCGAGTTAGGCGAGGACAGTTTCGTTGGTTAAGTTATAAATCGGGGAACCGTAATCTAATTTGGAGCGGATGAATCTTTTGTATAGATGGAGGAGTAATTTCTTATTACAGCTTTATGAGGGGTGGGATATTAATTTCCGAATATTTAACGCGAGTACGCATTCGGCTTTAAGGGATTTAATGTGGGGAGCCCGTGTAAGTTTTTTTATCAAAGTGTAAGCCGAGGAGTTTTGCCGTAGTCATTTCAAAGTTTTATAACATTAATGGAGGGATGCTCTTCTGGAAAATAACTGAATAGCTTCTTGAAGAAAAAAGTCTGAATCCTTTTCTTGATGTCCATGCAGTAATTGAGTTCAGGGTTTTCTGGAGGATTCAATGGGCTCTTTGGGCGCTAGTCGAGCAGATAGAGATGTCATAATCGTCAGCGAAAAGACGCTGGTTGCGGGATGGGATGACATGCGCGGTGATATCATTGATAGCTATCGAAAAAAGTAAAACCTTAGAAACTTCCACGCCTTGGGACATTCCGTTCTGGACCCAGGGAGGAGGGGACCTCATGTCCTGGATCCTTCCTACAAGGGTTCTGCCGTTGAGAAAAGTTTTCAGGATATTTGGGATGTGGTCTCGGTGACCAAGTTCGTGGAGTTTGGTTTGATACTAGCAGTTCAATTTCGAAAATGCTAATGTTACTCGTACAAATGGGCACTCGCTAAATTATCACTTTTTCAGATATTGACAGGAGGTACTTGCGGCCATATACGAACCGCACATTTCGAATTACTGTCTGATCAATCGTGGACACAATATATCATTTCTGGTACCAAACTACGCACTATGATTGGTATTGATTTTTCACGTAAGTCGGTTTAAACGGCGAAAGACTTGCGGATCATTCCAAAATTTATGTGTCCATAGAAGATAAATAAAACAAATTACTAGAGTACCACCTTTAGAAAACTTCAAATTATGGATATGTTTCCCTTCTTCAAATGATTCAAAAGTTATTGATATACGCCAAGTTAGGATTGAAATGATTCCGATAAACCAAATCGAACCATCACTATATGGTCGATGTTGGTCAGTTTTCAATCGTACGACTGAAAATTATGGTACCATCAGAAAATGGTTGATTTTTGGTAAATTTCTGAGATAAATCGAACTAATCATTTATTTCAGTTGATCGTAGGTCAGATGTTATTCATTCTAAATGTTGACCACAATACTTAATTGATTTTTGATCATTACGCGGAATTTCGGTCCGTTTTTGGTCGTTATACTGTCAATACAGACTGGAATTTTTCTTCGTTTTTCAGTCTAAAATCGATATTGTATTTATTACTTAATTTTGACTTAGATTTTTAGTCGATTTCTGGGAAGATACTCTGAGAGATACTTGGACCATTTTTCCACCAATATGTTTATTCTCTTTTCTGGTCTAAAATGAATATTATCGAGCAAGACGCAAAGTCACTTAATTTTCGATTTCTGGGCAGATATCCCTAAAACAATCTCGGTCCATTCTCAGTTGATTTATCCTCAACATCTACCAACATTTTTACTCTTTTCTCTTGGTCTACTCTCGTGCGACCCACAGTCTCTCTATTTTGACCGAACCAAAATTTCCTGTCAATTTCTAGGAACTTTCTTGGTTCATTTTCAATCGATTTGTCCTCAACATCTACCAATATTCGCAAATTCGCAGACCAAAATTGCTTCCTCTTAATATAATCCTGCTAATGAGATTGATATCTTCATTCTTCTCTTCTCTAAGTTGTGGAAGGCCTAGGATTAAGGAGGCAAGTAATCTGCTACCTAAGTTTTTTATTCTCGCTTACTATTCTGTTTCAATTCCTGTATTCAGATGAGAACCACAAATTCCGAGGACATAGGTCTAATGATGATTATGAGAAAGCCATCACCTCAACCGTTTCTATTCTGGAAAAGTACGACCCGCAAAAACATATTACAGTTTATGGATATCCCAGCAGTCCGCTGACCGCAAGAGGAATATATGTTTTTCATGAATACAAACCAATGTCATACTTGAGTAACACTGAAGACGATTTTTGTACTGGAGTGAATGGTAAGATTACTTATTTTGGACACCCGCGTTTGTAACAATACTATAATTGAAGAAACTGACATTAGGTATTGAAAAAAAGATGTTTTAGGTGCTTACTATCATTTCAAGGCAAGCACTGAATTTCACTACAATGTAAATCCAGCGCCAGTCATCAAGGCAGCTACTAACCTGGCCAACAAAGAGCCAACATTTTACCATATTTTAGTACTATTGACAACAGGGTACTTTTATAATCTCCAATCATACTGCGCTGCTACTCTTGAGGTATAATACTCACATTCTCGTATTATCCATAATATGTATTTTAAAAATTTCATGTACCAAAAACAAGGTGATTGTTTTTTTTTTATTTAACTTTAATAGGCTATCAAACAAGCTTCCTCCAGCCCTATATCAATCATTATAATTGGAATGGGTTTTATGGAGCTTCCAGTTCTAGAGGACCTGATCAGGAAAGCAAATGATCAATTGGACCGCGATATTCTGACCTTTGTGATATTCAACAAATTTTCCGATATAAATTTATTGGTCAAGGAAGCGATGTCCAAAATTCCCCAACAAGTTATGTCGTACATGCTAATGAAAAATCAAAGGCCTGATAACAGGACCGATGAGCTTCCAAATACCGACGACAAAAATCCTTCCTAAATTATGTAAAAAGTCTAACAACATTTTCTGGCATCTTTTTAAGCGGTTTTGATTCTTTCTTCTCAACGATCTTGAAGTAAACTATTAAGTATACATTTTTGTTGATAATTTTACGTAGAAAATTGCGACTTCGAGTAGGGCTTTTTTGAGCGAAGAACTTTTTATAATAAACTCACTCCTGTTCAAAACTTTTCTAACCTCTTTGACGTAGTTAGGAAAGTTGAAAGAGCTATTTTCAATAGCTCCACATTGAGTGATAACTTCCTGAACCTTGGTTACGTAAGATCCAAAAGGAACTTGCGACCATCAAACACTTGGCCGCTGTGAATGAGGTCAACTTGGACATTGACCGTATGGTCCGTAAAAAGCTTACGAGGAATGGCCTTGATTCTACCTCCTCCCTCTCCCGCGATCTGAGTTGTAATAATGATAATAAAAAACTACGTTGAATCAGGCTCCCGTTTTTGAGTGAATTTTCAACCAAGCTGACTCGTGTCCTCCGCCCTTTGGCTTCAGGCCTGCCTTTTATAACCTCACTACGGTGAAGGGTTTGTTTGTTAGGCTGAAGGACTGTAACGGCGTATACATAGGTGAGACAGGTCGCCAGCTCGGAATTCGAGTAGAGGAACACCTTAAGGCCTGGAGAAAAAGAAAATTCAGGTTATTCGGCCTTTGCGGACCACCTTATCTCCAGTGGTCATGGTTTCAAGGAAGGGTCAGCGACCCTTCTCCACAAAGAGAGCTCTTACTTTAAGCGTATTGCGCTGGAAAATATTGAAATAGTGCGTCATCTGAACAGTGATGATGTTACCGTATTCAAAAGGTATTTTCCTGACGAAGGTTTAGTTGAATTGGTCTACGAGCTTGAGTCACCTCGCGAAGGCTCGCTCGTTCAATCTCGATCTCGTTGGTATTCTGTTTTACGAGTCGCATCTGGGTTAGTGGCGTTCTAACTTGTGCCCGATGATAGTTTGTTACCCGAAAGATCTCGTATCTTGTTCTGTTTATCTGCAGTCATTGTAACCAGTCTTTTCGATTACTTTTCGAGTATTATGTAACGGTGGATAAAACTAGTGAAGGTGACAAGCATGTGAGGAAAGGGGCAAAACGACGACCGATGGATAGAGATATCCGTTGAAGTACTCTTCCGGAAAACCCTGAAAGTATGCTCACCGCCCTCAATGGAGATTGAAAGAAATAGAGGTGCCACCTACCTCAATGGTGAACTCAATAGTAGGATAACGACTATTGAGACACACAAGGAAAGACTGGAGATCGCAACGAGAGCCACTCCAAAGACGAAGGACATCGTCCACATATCGGTGCCAGCAGACAGCATGCTCGAGAAGGTAAAAACCGGACGAGGAAAATGGATTGAAGGACATCGTCCACATATCGGTGCCAGCAGACAGCATGCTCGAGAAGGTAAAAACCGGACGAGGAAAATGGATTAAGTTTTTCAACTGAGGGAAATGTTCTCGTGGGCAGAACCGCACCCTTCACCACTTTGGCTCCCTCTTCGTTTATTCCAAGTCTACTACTCTCAGGTATCGCGCGTCTTCTAGTAAAAACCCAATGGGAAATTCCCGGGAGAGAGAAAACAGGGAGTGTCTACAAGATCAGATGCTAGGATTTTTCGGCCTTGTACTTTGGTGGGACTAGCAGACAGATGAAGACTATGGTTGACTTGAAGGCCGCGTCATTTGTTGATTATTTGATTTCCAAATCGACATTTCACACTTCGGACGATTCGCGGTAGAAGAAATAGAAATTACAGCCCAGGAGAATTAGTAATTAGAAAACAAAAAAATTTCCACCAAGGTTTCCATCGATTGATTTTCATATTACTGCTGATATCATTCAACAACGGAAAAATTATCGTTCGCCACACGTTAATATTTTCAAAAATTCTGATAGTGACGTCGAAAATACATTTTTCAACTCCTTCAAGAACCAAAGACGCGGTCACATACATCGTATACAAATTGAACCATCATCAAAGGTGGAGTAAAACTTCAGCAGAAATCACCTACGCGTACGCTTATGAATGCGAATTCCGACGTGCATAATTCATAATCCATACACAGCATCCTATCTCGTCATCCGCAAAAGCCTCGCGATGAAGAGTTTTCCCTCTCCGTCTCCGCGTGTATTTTTTTACTACTTGTTTCAACGACAGTAATCATTCCCCTAAACAAACCGAATTTACAACGCTTAAAGAAATCCTCGTCTCTCCCGACGATGCTTTTTCCTAAATTGGAAAGCGCATTGTTCGGAAATTCGGATGTGAAAACGACGGCACAGCATTGTTTATCTACTTTATACACGGGCGAGACGTAGACGCGGAATGATTTTCCCGAGGAGTCGAGAAAGGCGAATGCAGCGCGACAGAGTAAAACAGCACCGTGTATATACAGTACGAATCCACCCCCTAGTGGCCACTTATTTTACATCCTGCTGAGAAGTTGTCTCGTAATAATTCTAATACGAGTGCTTCGACAATACACGTTTACGCTCGACAGTGCCACCGATACTCCTCTTATTAAAACGTCATTAACGACAGTGGGCCATAAACTCTTAATACGTATGTACACATATATACTTTATTGTGGGCGCGCGATATCCACATGTCCTCCTTCGGAGGATTGTCTACCTCGAGCGTTCTGTCTTACTTTATATAGAACTATAATGTAAATTGTACTACCGATCGCGTCATAGAGCATTCGCAATAACAACAACAACAACAACAACAACGGTACTCGTCTCAAACTTTAAATCTCTTCCGGTCGCGAACATAGTCTACGAAGCGTACGTCCCATTTGCGAGCAAATAAGAGATACTTTTCAATGCAATAGAAAATGTTTTCCCGTTACCGTAAATTTTACTCGGTTTAATTGTCCAACGTGATACAATGCGGTACCGCCTACATTCCCACTAGAGTTACGAAAAAATTGAAGGAAAGTTTTAAAACACCTAACCAGTGCAGCATCCTTAGTCTTACTGAAACATACGTGTTTTACTTTCTACCTACTTTTTGCTCCTGATGGGTCCAAAGAGGCCGTCTACAATCACAAAAATATCAATTTCAGCTTGGTAGTGGTTTAGTGAGTCGGTGGGCAAAGACAGCACTACCATATTTCATGAAGGCACCGCAGCATGTTTCGTCTCACCTTAGTGCTACACCCATGGGTGTTTCATACTGCGGCAATCTTTGGGAACTAAGGAGTTCGTTCAGATATACACTAAGGTATTTCATTACATTGAGCCTTGTACCTTTAACCTTCAGTAACCAGGAGTGTGGCTATAACATTTCTCTCCTTTGTCAGCACCATGAACTCTGTTTTTCCAATGTTGGGTAAGAAGCCGCCATCTGCCATATTGCACTCAATTAGCTCTATGTTCTGCTTCTCTTCAGCTTACAGCTCCTTCAAGTTTTCCGCAGTAAATATAAGTAATACATCGTCCGCATATGCATAGCTCAGGGTCTACCATTTATCTGTATTCATCATTACCAGAGGAGGGCCGAGAACGCTATCGAGTTTGAAGCTTACCTCTCCTAGTACACCTTGAGGTATTCCGGAACATTGCGTTCCTCTAGCTGCATTAACATCTAGACCATAGTAAATGATCAAAGGCACCAAGCGAGGTTATCGCAACAAAGCCGCTTGATTTCTTCATCTTCTACATCTGCTTTGTTGCGTCCTGTAAGGAACCCATACTGCTTCATTACAGTTGTCACTCGCGTAGCGATGCATTTCTCAAGCAATTTTCGAAGTGTGGGAACGGGTCTGTATGAGTCTGTACATAGTCGGTCTCCTTTACTTTTGTAGATTGGCACACATTTACCTGTTTTCCTCATCTCTGCCAACACTTTCTATCTTTATCAGCTAGTCTAACAATCTAACAGGTTCACTAAAGTTTGTATAAGGATAATAAGGTCACCTGAAAGATAGCCCTTTCAAGCCATAATGCTTTGTACACAATTGGTATAGCCCCTTCAATGAGCCAGATATGCAACGCTTCAAACCCCATAAGACTCAGAATGTCCTTCCAAGGTATTGTATCATATAGCTCGAAGATTGGTGTATACAGGGTGGTCCAAAATGATGTTAACAGTTGAATATTTGTTGTAGCGCAAAAACGCGAAACGTTAGACGTATAATTCAAATATACAAAATTTGTATCCCAATTTTATCTTTAATTTGCGCCATATATGAAGTCTCTACGACTTTTTTGAGCCGAGTTATGGATCAAAATGTGCCTAAAATTCACCAATGCGCCAGGGTTCCCAAAATAGGGCTTGAAAATTAATTAATTTATATTATTGAGCTGAATTTTGAAAATTTTATGAATCAAGTTATTGTTTCTTAAGTGAATTTGGACAGGGAAAGCAAGAAAAATAGTAACAAAATTCTAAGAAGCACCAAAATGGGCTAATAGGCCCAAAAAAGTCAAAATTTCCCCAAATTGGAAAATCGTTCAAATTTTCAAATTTTTATTCGATTTTCAAGTGGGCTTTTGCGCTAAGTCCGAAAAAAATGCTTGAAAAATTCCTCAAAGTATCAAAATGGGTTAGTGGGTCCAAAAAGAGCCAAAATTTTCCCAAATTGGAAAATCGTTTAAACTTTCAAATTTTAATTCGATTTTAAGTGGAGTGTCGCGCGGAGTTCGAAAAAATGTTTAAAAAATACTTCGGAGCACCAAGATGGGATGATGGGCTCAAAGAGAATCAAAATTCCTCCAAGATGAAAAGTTGCGTAATCTTCAAAAGTTGTTTTCAATTCTGAAATAAAATTTAGCGCCGAGTCCGAGGATAATACTGAAATGGCCCTAGATGATCTCCAAAATGAAAAATCAAACATTTTTCTCATTCTGCAGTACAATTGTTGATTCAGGGGATGGAAGGAATGTCGACAAGTTCGTCTGCCGTTGAGTGCTCGCGGAGTGAGAGGTTGAATAGTGTTGGATGACAGATCCGAAAGAGGAAATTGCAGAAATCCTCCTTATTTGGGGATTGGAGGGAGACGACAAATTCATCTTCCGTTGAAGGTTCGCCGTGAGAGATCGACTAGGGCTCTGCGTATGATCAAAGCGGGAAAAAGTGCGAAAACTCTTGTTCTCTCAGTCAAAGAACGCAAAGTTGATTTTCTGTTGCGTGCTTGCGATGAGAGATCAACTGACGCCCCACCTATGAACGAAGCGGGCCAAAGTGCAAAAACTCTTTGATTCAGGCAATGGGAGGATACCGAAAATTCGGTTATGCTCGTGATGAGCGATCAGCTTCAGCTCGGTCTTTGATTGAGGCAGACGAACGCCCGGGATTTCTCGGGGTTTCACCCGGAGGAGAAAGTGACACTGTCAAACTTGACTTTCGTCATGAGCTCGCGGTAAGAGAACGACCAAGACCCCGTATTTGATAGAGGCAGACAAATGATCCCTGGGTTCAACATAGATCGACTGAGCCCCCGTGCATGATCAAGGCGGGTGCTTCCGCTAAAACTCCTGTTGTTTCGGGCGAAGGAGAGAATGGTACTGGCGACTTCGTTTTCCATCGGGTAAGAGAACGATCAAGGCCACCGTGTTCGATAGAGGCAGGCGGATGCGAGAAAATTCTCACACGTTCACGCGTTCACGCGAGGGAGGGAGTGATACCGTGAAGCTCGTCTTTCGTTATGAGCTCGCGGTGAGAGATTGAATGGGTCCCGTAATAGGACGAGCAAATTCACAAAAAATCTCGTTGTTTCACGCCAAGGTGGAAATGTTACTCTAAAGTCTGTCTTCGGTCATGAGCTCGCGGTGGGAGATAGAGGCAGGTGAGAGAGAACTTCACGGCATCATTTGCGTCTTTGTGAGAAACCACGAGAATTTTTGAGCATTCGTTTGACTCCATGGTATCGGGGGCCCTACCCAATCTCTCACCGCGAGCTGACAACGGAAGACAAGCTTCCCTGAAACGTCACTCTCCCGGCTGCCGCTACGAGAAAATGATCGCACTCTTACCCGCATTCATCACTAGAGGCACTATGGCCAATTAATCACTGCGAGTTCACAATGTAGCACGAAAATCTTAGTACCATGCTCTCCTTCACCTGATGCAACAACGTGAGTTTTCACCCTATCACCAGCTTCGATCATAAGCAGGGCGTCAGTCGATCACCGCGAGCAATCTTTGTTCTCGCAAAGCTCGATTTCTTTGAGAACGAAATGAAATTTGAAAGACTAAACGATTTTCCAAATTCGTAAAATTGCGATCGTTCTTGGGCACTTTCACACACATTTTGGTGCCTCGCATTCAACAGTTTTTTTTTTTTCAACTCAGCACACGATTTTACCCTAGAATCGAGAAAAACTTCGAAGGTTAGGCGATTTTTCTTGTTGTGGAGATATTTTGACTCTTTTTGGGCCCATAAATGCATTTTGGTGCTTCGCAGAATTTATTAACAATTTTACTCAGATTCAGCGCTGACTTTTATCTCAGAATCGAGAAAAACTTCAAAGATTAGGCAGTTTTATCATTTGGGCAAATTTTGACCCTTTTTGGGCCCATCAGCCTATTTTGAAGCTTCGTAGGGTCATTCCGGTATCTTTTGCAGACTCGGCGCTAAATTTTATCTCAGAACCAAGAAAAACTTCGAAAATTATGCAATTTTTCATTTTGGGAAAATTTTGACCCTTTTTGGGCCCATTGACCCATTTCGGTGCTTCTCAGACATTTTTAACCGTCTTCTGGGGGTTCAGCACTAAATTTTTCTAGAGCATTGAAAGAAATTAAGGGGTAACGCGATTCTTCACGCCACAAACTAGATTCCTTGATAATTAACAACTTTGGGAACCCCTGTGTCAAATTTTTGACACATTTTAGTCCATAACTCGGCTCAGGAAAGTCGTACAGACTTCATATTTGGCGCAAATTAAAGATAAAATTGAGATACAAATTTCGTACGTTTGAATTATACGTCTTACGTTTCGCGTTTTTACGCCACAACAAATTTAGTTCAAATCCCCATTTAACTGTCAACATCATTTTGGACCACCCTGTGTAGTTTGAAAGATAGCCCCTTCAAGTAACTAGATATGCAATAAATTGGCTTAGACCCTTCAATATACCAGATATGCAACGCTTCAACACCATAAGACTAAGAACGTCCTGTTTTGCCCGGTCATCCGCTAGAAGCGTTACAATCGGCAAAATTGAAAACAGGAGCATGATGATTTTCCCATTTAAATGTACCTCAAAATAACTTGGGAACGAAGCAGTATAGGAGAAAAATGAAGAGAACAAAATTTGTAGAGCGTAAAATTTCCAACAAGTCAACCTCTCTGATAAAAATTGATTTGGATCGATTTAAGGAAACCTTCCGCCCATCCCCGCATCACCCATAAATTTTAGTTTGCGATACTAGCGCTGTCCTGTCCAAATAGCTTTAGAAATTGGTGTATATCCTGAAAGATAGCTCCTTCAAGTAACTAGATATGCAATACTTCACACACCAATTGGCTTAGCTAATGAGCCAGATATGCAACGCTTCAAACACCATAAGACTCAGAACGTCCTTCTAAGGTATTCTAAGTCCTCTTTGTACCATATACTGCCCCTTAAAATAGGTTCCCTGCCTCCCCTCGTTTAACTCCGTTAAAGAACCCGCGAGTTTTTTTCCAAGTCACCCTCGTATCATATTATGTTGCTCGGAGATCAAATTTCTGTCTTGCTCCTAGCATATGTCGCTTGGAGACGTGCCCCATAAAACAGGTTTCCTACTACCCCTCGTGCAACTCCGTTAAAGAACCCGTGAGTTTTCTAAGTCCACGTCCTATCATATAACGTTTGGAGAGAGCCCTATAATACGAATGAAATTTTCTTCTACAATTACTGATTACAGCATTTTTCGGATCCCACGTACGTCATAAAACAGGTTCTCTACCATCCCTGATCGTTTAAGTCCGTTGAAGTGTCCGCGAGTTTTTGTGTCTCGAATGGTAGCTAGATGAAGCAACTGTAAAATGAATCGACCCGTTAGTAGTTCTAGTCCACGATCTCTTCAACTATTTTTGCGGGTTCCTGTGGTATCTTTTGTTTCGCAGCAGGGTAAAAAGTTCCGGTATCGCTCTTGATCCATTTATGAGCTCCTCGTCGTGAACTGGTAGTTTTCTTTCAAGAATCTGGCGACGATCTTCATTTTCGTGAGCTATTAATCAGTGGTCTCATCGGACGATTCGCTTTGTGGCGTTTTACAGCCCTTTGAATTTTGATGTTGGGGGGTTCATCTTAAGCGTCCTTTCACTGTGAGGTAAATCGTTCTCTTTCAACGCGGTTTTCAGCTTGGTGGGTCCTTCTTGAGCTCTTGATATCCATTCTCTGCAATCTTGTTCCGTAGATTTGTGAACTTCCTTTGCATTACTTGCGATCTGTCATTGCTGGTTCGGCTCGATCAAGTAGCTTGATACCTATAGTTACATCACTGAGTCGATAGTGTATGAAAATTGAGGAAACATTAGCTGCGGACTACTTGTTCTTATGTAGTTTGAAGATAAGAAATTTAATTTAAATTCCTCAATTTGCGAAAACAAACCCTCCGAGTAAATTTTCACATTATAAAAAGACTTTCGGTTAAATACAATTTCTAAACGCTAAGTAAGACCGAAATTTTCGACAACACGATGCATGCTCATTTTTTGGGTAAGCTGTCTGCGAAAATGACAAGCTTAGCGCACGCTTCACTAGGAGGGTTGTTCGTCCCATCGCGTATACAATAGAATATAAGGCTGTTGTTGCAGAATTTCGTATTTCGCGCGAGGAGGGAAAAAAACGCGTCCGACTCAGTCATGCAAAAGGTAAACAAATCGAATGTGTCAACCAGTTGGTTTAAAACGTCGTATATGACTGGAAAATTTGACGGGTTCTTTCCCCACTTTTACGTGCGCTTCGTCTTCGCGTTTTTCGTATTAACGAAAACCAAAATGACGTGATAGTTGGAGCGTACGACTATAGTACGCACGTTTATTGTAGATGTTTGTAAATGCGGAATAATGTCCTCCGATTTTTCATGGTTGCCTAGGTTTTTCGGAACGCGGAGAAACGGGCAAACCGACGTCCGTCGCATCGTCTGACATTCCCTTATCCAGTGTCGTGTATTTAACCGCTTCGGAATGTGTGAGGCAACGCGTCCCTATTGTAATCGCGGGAAAGAAAAGAATTGTAGGAAGAAATTAATAACGAAATAGCGTATAACCATACTTATACGGTGATACGTAATAATGAAGAATACTTCAGCATGTTGATTAGGTGTGAGTCGATCACCTACGCGAACAAAAGCTCACGGTTAAAGATCGGTACCGCTCCACGCGTCTTGTAACGCGTACGAGTCAATTTTATTGTGCGGTAGCGAAGTTCGAATGCAAAACGATGGTTACGAAATAAGGGTTCGCCCTGTATACGTAGTTATAGTTTACGAAACCGTAATGACTCGATAATGTCCGGAGGGATTTGTTATTATAGAGGGATGGTATATAGTCAGTCATAACAACCGAATATTTATATCAATAAAGTGTCTTCAATCCCTTAATATTTTCGCTTCTTTTTTTTTTTTTAGTTCAGAAAATTATTACCCTTTGTTAACGAAGCGTCGTCGTATAACCAGTATAACTCACGCTGCAGCGCGAAATATGCAGCGACGCAAAAAAGTTTCTCTTCTTTCTTTACAAGCTGGGGCAAATAAAATAACGAGCTCCTAGACCAGACGAGACTGGATAGGATAATACTGTTGAAGGAGTGGCGCTGCAAAAGTTACAACGTTATAAATTCCTAACTGGTGATTCGATAGAAAATATAAAAATATACGCGAGGGGAGAAAATATAGTGGTTTTCGTATGCGTTCTTTCTTCAAAAGTTGTTTCGTATTATGAATATTATATTTGCGTAATAGATGGTAAATACGACCTCAGTTGAACGAAAAGTTTTAAAGATAGAGAATGCATACATATATGAACGAGAGATGCGACAAGAAAATTAGACTGCAATGGTAGCGGGGAACCCACTGTCCCGAGTTCCCCTCTTAGAGCCTGAAGTTTTTCCATGTACCGAAAATGATGACGTGACAAGTTGAACGCGCTGCAGTTCCAAGGAAGTCGTGTTTCTCTAAGTCTCCCTCCTGTCATATATAGCTCAACAGTGGACATTTTTCTGGGTCCCTAGATCGAGAGTCGAAATTTTTTCAAGTCCCCCGCCTATAATATATAGCTCGAGAGTCAAAGTTTCTGTAAGTCCCCTTCATATCATATATTGCTCGAGAGTCGAAATTTTTCCAGGTCATCCTACTAAAAAATTGAGCGTGATGATCAGTGTACGCACGGTTAGATGACCATCGACAGCAATATTTTTTCAATAATTGTCTTAAGATTTTACAACCGCCTCAAATGGAGAAGATCGCAATTGACCTCCTCAAAATGAGTAGGACGTACTCGGCTTTTTATGTCGACTAGTTGCATTCAAAAATCTGCGAGTTTTTTCCCCCACCAGTTGTTGCACGAAGATTTTCCAGGAGCCCTGTCATACTTATACAATAGTTTATAGTCCATGGGCCATAATAGAAAATAGTGGTTTTTGGTACCACGGGGGGGGGGGAGCGTCACTTGGGAAATGTTAGCAGGGGTGACACTTAATGATATAAAAAACGATGATAGACATCTGAGAAGAGCAGCTTTTCAAAATGGGGGCCAATTTCAAAATGGCGGATCTATCTTGTGGTAAAAGGCGAATAAGTCATATTTTATGGGTCAGATTTTCTACTTTTTTTTTTCAATAAAAGAAAATAACGCCCCGACCCGTCCCTCACATCCTGTAATAAATTTTCTGTGGCACGTTCTAGCTCCCTAAAATCAATGTTTTGCAAATATCTTAAAAAATTGGGCATAAATCATCCAGATGGAAAATATTCCTCGTGAAATTTGTTATAAAAAATACCATTCAAACTTTGCTAAGCGTCCAATTATCAGCTTAAAAAGTTCGTCAAAAGTTGGGAACTTTGAGAAAAAGTCAATTTTTCAGCAATAAGTATTTAGAAAATCAAACACTAATGAAATGAAATTTCAAACAAAAACTATTTATTGAAAACTTTTAACAGCAAAATAGATTGCCTAAACTTTCTTCCAAAGTTGGTCGAAAGTTCTAAGCTTTTGGAAGAAAATCGATTGTTTTAGGGTGTCCAGTTTGTCACTTTTGAGTGACTTGGTCACCTTGTTAGACTTCAATCACTTTTAGGCACTTTTTAAAGAAAGTAGTCACTTTTATCACTTTTTCATCCATACTTGGAAATCACAAGTTTTTCCGGTGTTGCCATCACTTGGTATGTGTTTGACCGCGGATCTTTCTTTTTTTCTTTTTTCTATCTTGTTCCCTCGTATCTCGCTTCCTATACCACTTGGAGCCTGAGCCTTTTTTTTTTTTTTTTTTTTTTTTTTTTTGATAATGCAGTTACTTTTTGGACCAGTTGACCGTTTTCTTCTTTTTATTAACGAAAAAATTTTGTAGAACACATCGTTTGCATAGATACATTTTAACTAAGAATAATTCAAATAAAATATTTGAGAAAAAACTCAGCTGTTGCTCATAAGTTGACTGAATTGACTTTATCATAACTGAACTAAAAAGAAAAAACAATAGTTTGAATTAAAAAAAACTCTATAGTTACTAAACAAAATATTAAGTCATTTTGTAATCAAACATTCATATGTAAAATCTTACAGCTGTATACCATAGTAACCACTTATAGAAGGCAATAGTAAAAATCTAGAGGCTGTTTGTTCCTATTATAATGGAAAAGTAAATAACTAAATGATTGTACCACTCATGAGGAAGCGTAAGGTTACAAGAGTTTGTAGGATACGGTGATGTTGCTGTAATATTTTACATATGAATGTTTGGTTACAAAATTATTTAATATTTTATTTAGTAACTAGAGTTTTTTCGATTCAAACTCTTGTTTTTTTCTTTTTAGTTCAGTTATGATAAACTCAATTCAATCAACTTCATGAGCGACACCGGATTCTTTTTTAACAGCAACATCAACGCGCATGGCGAAAAACGGCAAATTACAATTCCTTATCACTTTAAATAAATAAATAGTAGTATATTTTGCAACTAGTGCAAGAAACTTCTTGCAAAAGTTACAAACTATAATTAAAGGGATGAATAAATTGGCACTGTCAACCACATCAGTGCCAATTTATTCATCCTTTTAATTATAATTAATTTAACCACGGTTAATCCTACGTTTAAATCGTTACAAACTATATTTTTTAGGTCACTTGCTTCTCAATTTTCGCAGCACTGAAGTCATATTTTTTGTTTACATTTGAACGGTATGTCAAAAAAGGGTGCAAAAATAATTATTCATTTTTGCACTAGAGCAAAAATGAAAGGCCGTAAACGGGATAAATGGATAGAAATTTGTGCATTCGATTTTCAATTCGAATGTTTCACTTCTTGCGCTGAAAAGTGTTTACAAATGTGATGCTTTTTGAGCAAGTAACCTAAAAAAGTATTCAATGTGATTCCTACAGATTTTTTTTCAACGTTCTAGCTCACAATAGACTTTTCATGATGACCATTAATAGCTTTACAAGAAAGATGTAGTGAATTTTGTGAGAATCACTTTTGGGTTGAAACTTTTCCTCATTAAAGCTCTACTTTGGAGGATATTTGGAAGCAATCACTTTCCTTCCAAACACTCAGAACTTCGGACAGTTTTTAAAAGGAAGTTCAAGTAGTCTATTTTACGCAGACAATTTCAAAAAGACCATTTTTTGTTATTGAAAGTTTTTCTTATTGAAACTCAATTCTCCATAATATTTACTATGAATCGATTTTTTCTAGAAGCTTTTCAAGATTATAATTAGACTGACAATAAAGTTCAGATGGTCCGTGATGTAGTAAATTTCATGAAAAATATTTTTTGTTTAGATCAAACGACTTTCAGACTTCAAGGCTATCATCGGTGCGATGAAGTGTAAGTAGAGCAACGAAAATTGGAAAGAACTCAAGTGTGTAATTTTATTTTATTAGTTGGCTTACAAGAGAGGGTACTTTTGGATCTCACCACATCATCAGTTGTATCTGAATAATCTTCACTGTCAAACGTGATTACATTGTTCAAGAGGCTAGCTTTCCTCTTTTGCCTTTGAGATTTCTATCTGTTTTCCAAGTTTTCTTCTCTTCATGTAGTTTTGTACATGTGTGACTTCGAGTATTCTTTCACCATTCTGCTGTTCTTCATTGCAATGTTTGCTAAACAGTGACTTATCGTCTCTTTTTCCGTTGATATTTTGTGCTCCTTTTTCCTGTTTTTGAACTTTCTTCTAGTCTCGCCAATTTAGATGCCTTTGCACAGTTTGCAACTGAGCGTTTGCACTCCGCTCAAGCCGTTGCTTATTCTCTCCACCGGGGCTGGGTTTTTAAGGATGCCCACATTCACATCATTACCGCTAAATGTCACCATCACTTATTTATGTATTTTCCTATACCGATTCGGAGTACTTTTTTACTTTGCTGTCTTCGGTTTCCTTCTTTGTTTGCATTTTCCCAAGGACTCCTTCCTAGAGTAGCCGTCTTATTCAACGATCTGCTTTACTATCTCGATTTCTTTCCTCTTCTCTTCATTGTTTTTCTGAAAAGAGGCCGCTAGGTAACATTAGGTCTCGGTAGGAGTCGTTTGGGATGATAGTGTCGGTGTGCTTTGGCTTCCTGTAGATTTTATATTTCGTCCAGTTGTCCACCTATGTGAGTATTAGGTCCAAATAGTTGATGGTCTCATTGCCTCTTTCTACTATGAATTTGATGCTCTCATTTATCGCATTCATTTCCAAAAGAAATTGGGCTTTCTGTCAATTAGTGCCGAACCACACCATAAACATATCGTCTACATACCTAACCCAGTATTTGATCGGGTTTCTGAACTGTCTGCTTTTAAATAATATCTTCTTTTTTATCTCGCTCATGAATATCTCCGCCAGTATCGGTGACGGCGGTGATCCCAATGGGAGACTTTCTTATTGACAATTTTAATGTCTTTATCGCCCCCCACCCCATTCCACTATTGGGAATCCACGAGACCGAGTTCCCCCTCTTCCGTTGATGGACTTCGAATCTCGAACCCTCAAACAAATCCAGAAATCTATGTGGCCGAGTTTCTCAGTCTTAGCATTTGGTACATGAGGTGAGGCTACACTAAGTAGCTGTAAATTAGGCTTAGACAGGGCTTATGAATCTCTTGATAGGATTTTCAATAACTTTAGACTAGGCCTACTATGGTCCAGCATACAATGTGGACTTATCCTTGATCTGATCCAGAAATTTGCGAGTTGAAGCTCCTCAGGCCTAGTATACTGTATACTAGACTCTAGCCTAGCATACAGTATTCTAGGTAGCTGGAAATCGATTGTTTCCAAATATAACAAAAAAATAAGCTGTTTTAATAAGAAGGAGTTCCAACATCGGCACATAAAATAATGCCTGTAGTCCCACAATCTTTTTGGAAACTTTGTAAATCATGCAGAATGTTCGGATTTCTCACAAGATTTCTGATTTCAGCTCTTCCCCCTTCACTCGTAACGAGATGTTTCCAAAGAATCCGACATTTTGGAAGTCCTTTAAATATTTTCTACCAAAGAATATGTGGAGAAATCAACAAAATTATATTTTAGAATGTATGATTAGAGTTATTGGTTCATCCTGCTATAGGCTATAATCAAGATACTCAACTTTCATCAAAATGTGTCGCAACACGTTTCCAAATAAATTTGGAATCGTTACCTCGTTCGAGATTTATTATAACATCTCATTTTCAAGTTTTTATTCATGATTAAGACCTTGGCTCTTAATGTGGCTAATTTTTTCAAAAATGATTTATTTAGTCTGATTTTTTTCATCGAGCCCAGAAAAAAAGATGATGTTTCCAGAGTGGAAGAACCAATCTATCGATGATTTATATTTACACATAATCCCTTTTTCGAATATTATATTTTTCTTAAATTTTTCGAAAGTGGTACTTTTTTGCCTACTATAATCGAGCCGCTTTCATTATTCGTCCATTTACTCACTCACGTTTGTTGACGAATAGAAATTGACTTATCGTAAATCAATTTGGTCCATTCCTGCACGTGATTCCAAGAAACGCCATTAATTTATCGTTATCTACTCATATAGTAGCTAGTTTCTTGAAATTAAATTCAATGCTATTCTGAAATTAAATCGAATCATGGCCGCGCGTAATTATACGTCACGAAAGGCCACCTTTATCGGTATCTACCATTCCGTGATTGGTGTAAGGGTTTATTTTCGAGACGTTTCTCGAATACATATAACGCTATCGAGGCCGTACTAACCAGTTTATGACTTGAGCGCAAAAATGTTTGGAATGCCCTTCAGAAAGGAGAGGTAATGTCATCTGGCGATAATTTTTATTCTGTAATTACCATTAAGTGAAATTCGCGAGTACTCACGTAATTACGCGTATAGGTACGATTAAACTGGTCAGTAAATATCAATTATTTATTTGTAATATCCGAAGGAAACTTAATAAATTTCATATTATATACGTATGTAGTTAGTTATTATCTCGACTATACAGAGCTGAATAATTATAACACGTATAGGTACTTCGCATCCTAAAGAAATAGATACTCGTACTCATTTCCACCCAAACTTTGCAGAGTAAAGAGGCACCCACCTATCAATTTTTTCATCAATTGTAGGATGAAACCTTGAAATAAAATAGATGAAAAATATTTTTGACTTTTTTTTTTCAACAATTATACACAGTTTTGTAAAAATAAATAATAGGAAATGAATTCATGAAAAATCTATTTTAAGCAAGGAGCAGACAAATTAGTGTGAATTGATGATGCTCATATTATCAAAATGGACTGTTTCTGTAGATTCAAGACTTTGGAAGGAAGTTCAGACACGTTGTATAGTAATAAATTTCACGAGAAGTATTTTTTTTCCCAAAAATTCTTCTTCTGGCTCGATTTTTAGTGACATTTGCGAAAAATCATTTTTCTTTCGAAAGCTCATAACTATCAAGAACTAGACTGACAATGAAAAATAGGTAAATTTCACGAGGAATACTTTTTGTTCGAAACGTTTTTTAATTGGAGCTAAATTTTTCGAGATATTTGAAAGAGCTTAATTTGCTTCCAAAAGCTCCGAACTTTTTAATAGCTTTTGAAGAAAGTTGAGATAGTCCATTCTCGAGCGAATTTCATGAGGAACACTTTTTGTTCGAAGCTTTTTTAATTGGAGCAAGATTTTTCGACATATTAAAAAAAAAAAAAGGTTTTCATCCAAAAGCTTCCAACTTTGTACGAACTTTTTGAGCTTATAATTGAACTTACAACGAAGTTCGAGTACAATAAAATGTAGCAAATTTTACGAGAAACATTTTTTGTCTGAAGACTTTCTTTCATTGAGCCCAAATTTTTCGAGATATTCGCAAAAAAACGATTTTGGGAGGCTAGAACGTGCCAGAAAAAATTTACCACAAGGTTTAGGGGGTGGGAACTTTGATATGTTTTTCTGGGCATCAAACTTGACCATTTACAATAATTTCCCCTTGTGTACCCCAAAATGTTTACGAGACCATTTTTTGTGTCTTAATCACCTGTTGTACTATAAGGTCAATTTCTTCGAATTTTCTATCGATCTAAAATCGACTTTCCTGTAGCGTCAACAGTCGATTTATTGTGCTCTGGAAATGTATGCTGGTCGACTTTCAATCGACCTCAAATCGACTTCAGCGTGGATTCGATAAAATTCTGTCTGTTTGGTGCCTTCACCACTCGCAGACAGAATGCAAGGCCATAATTATATGGTGAATTTCAATTATGCTCGACCAGTGCAGCAATGGCTCGACGCTGATTTTCGGTCGATATTTTAATCTAATGTTAGAACTCGATTTATTTTTAACCTCTATGAGATTTTGTTCTTAAAAATCGCAAGTTTTTTGCCAATGAACGACGCATAATCAACCCCAAAATCAGCGTCCATTTTCAGTAAATTTTAATCAGATACCAGGAGTCGATTTCATTCCGATATTGACCAAGAGTCAATGGCTGTCATATCATCGTCCCTCTCACATTTGCCATAAGCCGTTTTCCGTGTTCTTCCAAATGTCATCGCGGACTTCCGAGAACGACCGAACGACTGACTTTCGTACGTTGCGTCGCTCGGCGGCTTGGCTCGCGAGTTTATTTTATGTAACCGGGATGGGGTAACGCGTCGGTTTAGCAAGTAAGAGTGATGCCGCGCGACTTTGAAATATTTTCGTACTTCTTGGACTTGGAAATATTTTCAACTGTTAGACTTGGAATTATTTTCAAATTGTGGAACTTGGAAATATTTTCAACTGTTGGACTTGGAATTATTTTCCAATTGTTGGACTTCGAAATATTTTCATACTTCTTAGACTTGTAAAATTTTTCATTTTTGATTGTCGGACTTGGAAATATTTTTCAAGTGTTGGACTTGGAATTATTTTCAAATTGTGGAACTTTGAAATATTTTCACCTTTTGGACTTGGAATCAGTTTCAATGTGTGGGACTTTAAAATATTTTTATACTTCTTGCACTTGTAAAAATTTCATTTTTGATTGTCTCCCACAGTTGAAAATATTACAAGGTCCGACAATCAAAAATGAAAAATTTTACAAGTCCAAGAAGTATGAAAGTATTTCAAAGCTCAACAATTGGAAAATAATTCCAAGTCCAACAGTTGAAAATATTTTAAAATACAACAGTTGGACAATAATTCTAAGTCCAACGGTTGAAAATATTTCCAAGTCCATGAATTGAAAATAAAAAATTTTACGAGTCCACTAATGAAAATATTTCGAAGTCCAACAATTTGAAAATAATTCCAAGTTCCACAGTTTGAAAATAGTTCCAAGTCTAACAGTTGGAAATATTTCAAAGTCCAATAGTTGAAAATATTTTCAAGTCCAAGAAGTATGAAAATATTTCAAAGTTCCAAAATTTGAAAATGATTCTAAGTCCAACAGATGAAAATATTTCCAAGTCCATGAATTGAAAATGAAAAATTTCACAAGTCCAAGAAGTATGAAAATATTTCAATGTCCAACAATTGGAAAATAATTCCAAGTCCAAGAAGTATGAAAATATTTCCAAGTCCAAGAATTGAAAATAAAAAATTTTACAATTTCAAGAAGTACAAAAATATTTCCAAGTCCCGCGGCATCACTCCTAATCGCTTCTTACTCCGAGTATGGCAGTAAGCCGACGCGATACCCCATCCCGGTTATATTAAATTTAATAAACTCACAAGTCGGTCGTTCGGTCGTTCATGGGAGTCCGCGATGACATTTGGAAGAACACGGGAAAGGGGTTATCGCCCCACATTTATGTCTCCGAATTATCCACGATTGCCATCTTATCACCCTTCCTCTCATTTCACCAAATTTTCTTTGTGCGTTATTTACTTATTTATTGAAGCAAAATCTGTTTTTTGTGGGGAAAAAAAAATTGATAAGTGATGGTTTTGGTAATAAATACATTGGCCAACCCTTCTAACAATTCGTGCAACAGAGTGCTTGTTAAAATTGCATTTCCCAGTTATTAATAAGTTTGTCGTTTTGGCTGAATTTTGGATATTTTGCCTTTTTAATTGGAATAGATACATATCCCCGAACAATTCAAGAATTTTTGGAACTATGTTGATTATTTTTAATGAAAGACGAAGGACACAATAAAACCCTCTCCTTTGATTATTTTTGTTGCTCGTGATACTCGTTATCACTACCCGGTTTCATGAATGCTGTTCCGATCATCAAATTATGTAGCGCTCCTATGGAAAGAAGGAGAAACTACAAGTTATCGAGCTGCGCAACGAGACTCTGTCCACGCGCGTATAAGCTCTGCTACTGGTGTACATACGAGTTGAATGAAAGCTACAATAATTTTAATTAAATTCGGATCTATTTCAACTCTGTCTTATTCAGGAGGGACACACAGAAATTAGATCACAAAAGGGAACTCAGATAAGTTTCAACTTTTGAGCCATATTACTCGTATAATATATCAGTAAATTATTATGAGAAAAACTACAGACAAGTAAATACATGAGAAAATTTGAAAAAAAAGAATTTCCACGAAATATTCGACCTTGATAGTTTGTCAAAAACGATTATTAAAATTTGATTCGACAATTGATCCTGATAGATTGTTGAAATTGGAATAGAAAAATTCTTCGTAAAACAGGTGCCTTACTCGTCTTAGTTAAGATGTCTTTTTCAATGAGGGGGAGGAGGGGGTGATGGAAAAATAGAATTACTATTTCTTAAAAAATACAGTATATCAAGAAAAGTCAAGCGATACATTTCCAACAAAAAATTTGTTACAATATTCTCCGATAGAACTTAAAAGTTCTACTAATTTTGATTTATTCCGGAAGAGCTGCGAAGCATTCTAATTCGATTCAATGTAGGGAAAAAAAGAAGACCTGGTCTCGTATTGCCAAACTGATGTAACAGTCTTTCTAATTTTTGAACCAGTTCTTGGAACCGGAAGAAAAAGTACGTTTTCAATCATTTTATTTGGTTTTGAATATAAGATTACAGTTTTCTTATCCCGCTTATTTCAAAGAAGATGTATTCATTAAGATTAATAAGTGATTTTTCGTCAATATTTTCCGAGATTTATTTTATTTAGAAAAATATTTTCGCATCTCAATTAACAAAATACGAGTGTCAATTTTACAGTATGTTTATACGAGAATTCTTGTATAATATTTTTGAAAATGTAATGTTTTCAATAGTTCTTCAAAATGAGGTCAACGAAATGTACAAACTTGACATGAAATAGACCACGGTCTACAAATATTTGACGTCGAAAACAAACTATAAGAGTTCATATTTTCCTTTTCCCTGTAAGTACGATACCTGCAATAACGAAGATCATCCGCAATAGGGAGTTTCATATGCCAACAGACGACCGTTACAATTTTTTTTTTTTTTACCTCCAATTAGACCATGTGAGTGCAGTGATTCATGAAACTAATAAAAAACCTTCTTCTGTGATCAAAATTTTGTTTCGTAAGATATTTACTCAACTTTGGTGTATTTATACTAAAGTGTTAGATAAGAGTGTTGTGAAAAATTATAATTTCCCTTTCATCAGAACCGCTTGTCGGCGCCAAAAAATAAACGAAATCGTGTTAATAGGTTTGGTGTGCCTACGGCGCAGCTACTTTTAAAGAAGTAGGATAAAAAATATCTCATCCTATTGATTTATTTGTATTCGGAATAGCAGAAAATAACGACTCGTTCTTGACGTTAATGAATCGATGAAAAAAATTAACGGTCGATTTGGAATTACCGAATTTTAATAATTTTTCCTCGATTTGGAACTCGATCGACGATTTCCATCAGGGGATGGGACCCTTCTTACTCCTTATGTAATTTCTTATGATTTTACCAGTTAAGCTTTCACAGAATCTAAGAATATGCAATATTTTTTACAACCTCGTCACATAAAACGACACCTCTTACCCCTGGAACATCAGTAACTTCTTTTTGACGTGAAAAATTTCTTCAAGGGGACGGGGTGTTGAAATCAGAACAATTTGTCTTTGTACACATTCTTAATTCTCACGTATTCGAATGAATTTTTGCTCCACCTCTATAAAAAATATGAACTCAAAATTTTTCAGAGTCCCTAAATTATAGGTCAAAGCCAGTTATGACGTCACAAAGATCGGATGCGGACGTTTTCAGAGGATGTAACCCCCCGGGGAACTCAAAATCAGCCTGAACGCAAAAATTACCCTTCGAATTTGCAAAAATGTCAGGACCAACAGATATCTGTGGTCTCTTTCGTTTCCTCCCCCACTTACCTCCTTGCCAAATTCCTGGCCCGCTGGTTCAAAAACCGTGTTGAATATAAGTCTCCCCATTCGGTTTTGAATTCGGTGTCCTGGGCCGGTGCTCTTAAAGCTGTAAAACTGCCTCCCGGCGCGACCCTTTGTTCGTTTGATGTCGTGGATCTGTTCCCAAATATCCCTAAAGCTGCCACCATGCAGCGTATGGGCCAGTTATTGGTTAACTCCAATATCCCCATAATGAATCCCAAGACTTTTTCAATCTTTTAAATATCTGTTTGTCCTGGAATTTTTGCAAATTCGAAGGGAAATTTTCGAGTTCCTTGAAGAAATAGGGATCCCTATTGGATCACCTTTGGACTCCCTCATCTCCGAAGTATTCATGTCGCAGTTTGAACTTGACCTCTTCTCCTCGGGCCAGGTGTTACTCAATTATATACACTACTGGCACAGATACGTTGATGACGTTCTCTGTACGAGGACTGGTCATCCAGATCTCCTTGGCGAGTTTCTGAGGTATCTCAATTCATTATACCCTTTCATAAAATTTACCTTGGAAGTTGGTGGCTCTACGATCAACTTTTTGGGTTTGTCAGTCTCAGTTAGAGATGGTATCCATGAGTTTGGAATATGTACAAAAAGGATACTACGACCGAAGTTTTAGTCCGCAGAGCGTCATTCTGTCCTGTTGCTCATAAGTTAGCAGTTTTTAACAGTTTAGTCCACAGATTGACTCGCTTTCATTTGAGTCAGGCTGCTATCAAAAAAGAGCTGGCGACTATAAAACACCCGGCTAGAGTGAATGATGTCAATGTTGATGTTGAGGCGATGGTTCAGAGGAAAAATATGAGGAAACGCCTTGATTCTACCACCTTTCTCCCCCGAGATATGATCCGTGATCGGAGATTTAGTTGGATCAGTCTTCCTTTTCTAGGAAGGTTCTCTACCGAATCAGGTCGGGCCCTTCGCCCGTTCGGTTTCAGACCGGCCTATTACAACCCCACTGCCGTCAAAGGGTTGTTCGCTAAGTCAAATGACTAGGTATACCTACGGATAAAAAGAGTGGTGTTTATAAATTGGAATGCAGGGATTGTAGAGGTTTTTATATCGGTGAAACCGGTCGCCAGATTCGGTGAGATTAGACGAACACCTGAAGGCCTGGAAAAAGGGACGTTTGGGAGAACCAGCATTTGCCGATCACTTGATCAACAGCGGTCATAGCTTCCGTGAGGGACCCGCAAGCCTCCTCCATAAGGAGAATTCATACTTTAAACGGATTGCCCTCGAGCACATAGAAATACGTAATTCATCATCTCAATACTGATGATATTACTGTGCTAAGACACGTACATTCCGGAAGATGGCTTGATTGAACTCGTCTATGGCTCACGTTATGAACCCTCGTTTGATCAACCTTAATGATCCGAGGTTTCTTCTCCGTTCTTGTCAGTTGCTTTCATTTCAGTCCCAATGATGGTTTATTAACCGAAAGCGCTCGGCTTTTTTTTATTTTCTGCGGTCTTTTTATGGACAACCGGAATTTGGAGGAACGAATCCGTTTAATGAATCAGAAGAGGTTGACTGAAAATCGACTACAAAATATCAACGTGACAAATCAGTGAACATCAAATTACTAAATCTGAAGGCATATCGACGGTGGCGTAAAACTGATCCGGAGTAAGAATTGAAAATATCGACATGAATTTGAGAAAGGTAGAAAGATATTTCGGAACAGTTCAACTTTTTCAATATCCCAACTATATTGGCAGGTACATAAAAGAAATAATCGAGCTACATGAAAGAGATTTCTCATTAGGTCAGCCATTTTTTCTAAGACAAAAGTCGATTTCTATATCAGACTTTGGTTGAGGAAGAGTTCTTTCTTTAAAATGAAGAACATACAAGTCCTAAATGTGTATTCTTTCTTTCGTCCTTTGTCGATGATCACGTGCACTACAACGTCGCCATTATACGAGGTCAATTTCCCACTCGTAAAATTTTCAACTTTCACCGCAAAAAGATTCATTGACACTGAAATTCGAGAGTATTCTCGAGGTTCCCCCTCGTGCGGACGAGGCTAGACATCATCGTCGTCATCGTATTCTACGTGAACAGCACGTAAGCAAGTGTACGTACCCTTCTTACGTATATATGGTTGTATATACACGTCTGGGTGGGGCGCGGTATATAGGCTCTACAGATCCCAAAGGCGTATGAAAATAATACTTTTACTAAAAGCATATCTGTGTCGCGGCCTAAGTGAATTATTCTGCGCTGCCTTCAGTATACACACGTACTCGTATAACGTACATATATATCTATACACTGCCACCCTTACTGCTCCAAAATGATGATGGGGTTGTATGTTATGAGGGAATGAGAACCGCACCGATGCGAGCTGCTAACATCGCCATGTCGATACGTTACACGGAGCATCTTAAGTGGCTGTGTGCTTTTTTGCCTCCTAGAAAAGAAAATCTCTTTCGACGAAAGAGGTGAAAAGCAGCAACGCGCATCAGGCAGCGGTCGCGGGCAAAGGCAGGCATCGACGACTAAAATGTTCAATGATGCGTCAGAAGTTACTGATTTATTTACGCGTTCGGAGTTTATTTTCGGATTTTAGCGTGAATTCGTGTATACAAACGATTTGAAATGCGCCATATTTTCTAATTCGAGCTCCATATAGGCGAATTTCGACGCAGTCGAAGTCTCCCGTCGTCCGAGGAGTCGAAGCGTCGATCAACGGTAGTTTATAATTCAGGAAATTGTACGCGCGGTAAATAAAGCGGCACGCGACCGCGTAGATACGGTAATTTTACCCATTCGCGAAGAAACAATATTTCCGAACTCGCCGAAGCCGACGGTGATATACTCTCACACTTACACACACACGGTCGCTTCTGCTGTATTAGTGGCACTGACTTCTATCATCGAGAGGAAACTCGAATGCGTTTTCCCGCCAATTTGCCGGCAACACGTGCGCCCGCCGACTTTACGCTCGAATGGCACGTGCACACTTCGAGTCGGAAATTAATATCAATTTTTAATTTTTTCGTGTCTGCCTTCTAATTGTTCCGCGTTTCCTTTAATGATCGTCATCCGAGCGAACAAGGCCGATAACGTGGTAACCGCAATTGCGTTACGTACGAGCGAGCGAGCGCGGTCGACCCTGCGACCGAAGCGAGGTGCGATCGAGCGAATCTGCCGTTTGATTCTCAGGACGATGATGATAAATCTGGGTTCGAACTCACAGTTTAGGCAATAGGGTAGAATTTTGGTGATGAGAGGCGTCAATGAAACTATGACTCTTCTCGTCTTCGATACCTATTTTATGTTGGGATTGGGTAACGTTTCGTCGATTGAGCAGTTTTAGTTTTCTGACACTCTACGCTCCATACGAGTCTAGTCACGATTGTACTTCAGGATTTCAATATATTCTGTCTGCGAGTGCAGTAACGCAGTGAGAATGCAAGTTGAGAGGAGGGTTATCTGTAAATCGACCACAGATCGATCATCTCATTTGTCACGTTGATCTCAAGGAGCTATCCGACTACTTCAAACTGGTCATCAGCTCGCGTTAATTTATCTGTACAATATTATAATTGACTTAATTGTTATGTATATGAGTTATGTACGGTTTATCGTTAGATTATTCTCACCAACTTCTTCTATATTCTTTGACACTCTTAACCACCGGTGTAATGTTGCAGCACAAAAATGCGAAAACTCTGAACAAGACCTCTGCAAAATCCTCTTTTCCCAAACAAATAAAGGCATCATTTTCACCGTCAGCCTCAATCCGTACCTCGACTAGAAGCTGACCAGAAATGCAATGGCATAAACTCGAATTTAAAAGAGCTCTATGAGGATAAAATATACCATACCAATTCCTAGAGAGACAAATGTTGGATGACCAGCAGATATTTAGGAGGTTCATGAACTCATCAATCTTTTCAGAAGGAATGTGGGCTTAAGTCAACAAGTCCAAAAAGTGCTGAAGAGGAACTTGCTTAGTTATGGTATTGGTGAGAGGGTAACTACATAATACAATTAGTGAACAAATTGTGTTTTGGGGCCACATCGTCAATTTTCTGGATCCAAGCGGTGGAATTGGTAATCGAATGGGGATTTTGTGGAGTGATAAGAGACTTAAACCAATGGTCCATAAATTGGGCAATTCGTAGAAACCAGGAAAGCACGTTTAAAAGGGACTTACTGATGATCTCGAAAGAGCCGCGTAGATTTTGTTTCTATTTCGCGTCGCGTTGATGAGTCGATTCAGGTTAGATCCATAGAGCCCCTTTTCTCTTCTCCTCGGAACTATAACTCGCCGTGTGGACGGCGGACGTTCTTACCAAATAATTTTCAATAAAACAAGTTTTCTTCCGAAAAATTGCTATTAAATAGGAACCAGTCGATTTTTTCTCACAGCGATATGGACCTTGAGTTGAGCTTACTCACCATACGCTCAACTTCGAGACAGATGGCGGACTTTCTTTAGCGGGGAACCCGCTATCCTTTTTGTTGGGGGTACTTCTAGGAAATTTTCGTCTGCGAGCGCGAGCGAGGTTGATGAGAGGGGAACTTCGAAAAATTCCTACCTCCGAGCTATAAATGATAGGAGGGGGACTTGGGAAGACGACGGCTTCCTTGAAATTGTAGCGCATTCAAGTAGTCACGACATGATTTTCAGGACATGGAAAAACTTCAGGCTCTAGGGGACTCGGGGTACCAATCTTTTCTGTAGAAAAATTGACGGAGAGGTGGGGCCAGAGAGGTATAATTAGACTCAAGTTCAGCGATAGGGTGTTATCTCTTATTCTCTACTTCCCTTTCGTATCATTCCCGGACGCGATAAGTATTGTTACGAATAACCGCGAAAGGACGAATACTCCGAGGGGAGAGTAATCCATGCAAACCATAGAAAAAATTAAAACGACGAGCGCTTTCGGTTAATAAACAATCTTTAGGACTGAAATGAAAGCGACAGGAAAACGAAAGAGAAGAACAAGGTATGAAGATTGGCCAAAAAAGAAATCGCGGTGTGAATCATAAACCAGTTCAATCAGGCCATCTCCTGGAGTGTACGAGTTAAGTACAGTAATGCCATCGGTGTTGAGATGACGCATTATCTCTATATGCTCGAAGGCGACGCGTTTACGGTAGGAGTTCTCCTTATGGAGGAGCCTTTCCGATGATCCCTCACGGAAACTGCGACCGCTCTTCATTAAAGGATCAGCAAAAGCTGACTTCCTTAAGTGTCCCTTATTACAAGACTTCAGATGTTCCGCTACTCTCACCTTCATTTGGCCGCTGGTCTCACCAATATAAAGCCTCCACAATTCCTACATTCCATCTTATAAACGCCACTCCTCTCATCAACGGGTATGGGACCCTTCAGCCTCACAAACAACCCTTTAACAGTGGTAGGGTTGTTGGTCTGAAGCCAAACGAGCGGAGGGTCCGACCCAATTGGAGGGAGGACATTCCCAGGAAAAGGAGACTGATCCAACGCAAACAACGATCACGGATCGTGTCTCGGGGGAGGGAGGTGGTGGAGTCAAGAATGCTCTTCGTAAATTTCCTCCAAACCATCACGGCTACGTCGACATTGACCCCATTCACTCTGGCCACGTGTTTTATTGTGAGTAATTCTTTTTTGAAAGCAGCCAGACTCAAAAGAATACGAGTCTGTCTGTGGACTAGGCTATTAAAGGCAGCCATCTTATGAGCAACGGGACAGAACGAACCTCCGTGGACTAAAACATCGGTCGTAGTATCTTTCCTGTAAATTCCAAACTCATGGATACCGTCGATTATAGAGATAGATAAATCCAAAACGACGGCTTCCTTAACGAAATTAAACGAGAAACGCAGGGAACCTGTTTTATGAGTCAAATGGGATTTGGTATTGAAAATTCAATGAAGCCAAGACCTAGATAAAGCTAGTCTAAAGAAGGCGTAGACCTACTATAAGCCTAGTACATAAAATATAGTTTGAGAGTCTAAATTTTTCCAAGTCCCCCTCCTATCATATATAGCTCGAGAGTCAAACTTTTTCGAAGTCGTCCTCCTATCATATATAGCTTGAGAGTCGAAATTTTTCCAAGTCCCCCTCCTATCATATATGGCTCGAATTTTTTTAATTCCCCCTTCTATCATATATAGCTCGAGAGTCAAACTTTTGCCAAGTCCCCCTCCTATTACATATAGCTCGAGAGTCGGAATTTTTCCAAGTCCCCCTCCTATCATACATAGCTTGAGAGTCGAAATTTTTCCAAGTCCCCCTCCTATCATATATGGCTCGAGAGTCGAAATTTTGCTAAATCCCTTTCCTATCATATATAGCTCGAGAGTCAACATTTTTCTAAGTTTTTTGCTGGACGGCGCACGGCGGACGGCGCACGGCAAATTTCTCAAAAAGCCCCCCATAAAACAGGTTCCCTGTTAAAAAGTTAATAGAATATACCCCTAATTCCAAGTAAATTTGATGGAAGGGTACCACGAATTGAGATACCTTAGAAACTCACCAAGGAGATCTGGGAGACCTATCCAGGTGCATAGAACGTCATCAACGTACCTGTGCCAATAGTGAATATGATCAACTATATCGTGGCCTGACGTTACATGTATGACACAAGGGGTCAGAACGTTCCATATCTTCTACTGGACATATACCGAGCACCCTCACCACCCTCTCCTTCACATTAACTATTTTTCAACAAACAACAACCCTTGGGCCATCAGGTGTGAAAGGGTTAAGTAACACCTGGTTCGAGGAAAAGAGGTCAAGTTCAAACTTGGACATGAAAATTTCGGCGATGAGAGAGCCTAAAGGTGATCCAATGGGGATCCCTACTTCACCAGGGAACTTGAAAAATTTCCCTTCGAATTTACAATAGTTGGGGACCAGCAAATATTCAGGAGATCGAAAATTCTTGAAACTCATTGTGAGGAATGTTGGCTTTGACAAGTAGCTCACCCATACGCTGGATAGTAGCAGCCTTAGGAATATTCAACAAACCAACGACATCAAACGAGCACATGGTCGTTCCCGGGGGAAGACTCACACCTTTCAGGACGTCAGTTAAAGAGGCCGAATTCAAGACTGAATGAGGAGATTCAAAATCAATGCGATGTTTGAACCAACGGTCCAGGAATTCGGCAAGGAGGTAGGTGGGAGAGGAGATGAATAAAACCACGGGTCGCATCGGGGTATATTTAGGCAGCCCGTAGATGAGGGCGGGTGGGGTTATGAACAAGGAGGGTTTTTTTCATAGCAGGAGTTTTGATAATAGCCTCACTCCTGTTGATGACACTCCTAACTTCTTTGACGTGTCAGGGAAGCTAAAATCCTCACTCTCCTTAGCACCACACTGCTGGAGAACTTCGTGGACCTTAGTAGAATGGGCAAATTTCTTCATCACCACAACAGCATTGATCTTGTAAGCCTTAGTGACGATTAAATCTCTCTCTTCAATCTTCCTCTTTAAACTTTGAATCACTCCTCCCAATTTATTATTCATGCAAGGGAGGGGGTTATTGCGGACTAATTCGACACAGACTTTCTGGGTATTAAAACCAGGACCAATTTTAACAGCAAGATCCGCAACAACATTCGCCAAAGTTTCATCCTTCTTGAGGAGAGATACTCAATTTCAAACCTTTCTCAAGGAGGGCTGTTTTGTCACTATTAAACACTACCTGACTATTATTCATGAGGGTGGGGATAGAAATTATGAACGACAACACCTTCACTGACTCCTTCCTCAACCACATCAACGTTAACATTCATTAGGGAGGACAACTTCCTATTTTTCTTCTCCTTCAAGTTCACCTCAAACTCACGACACTTTTCATTGACGTCTCGCAAAAACTAATCGAACTCGAGGGGTAGGAGCATACCGGAGAGTCTCGATCTGCCTTCAGAGTATTCGTCCTTTCGCGTTTATTATGGATAGAGGAACGTATTCGTTTTATTGTTACTAATTTAGATGCTAACTCGGAACTGAGGATTCCTCTTCACACGCTGTAACTTTTGAGGATTGAATCCTCTGATTTTGTCTTGACAAGTGCGTACGTAGAGGATATCTCTCACCGGAAAAATGACCAGGTGCGATTTAAAATGCGAAAGATCGAATTCAATCTCAAAATTTCATTCGACATTCTGTTCCAGCACATCACCTTAAATGTTTTGTGCGATGAAGCGTTGTTATAAATTTCGATACGCCAATGAGATTGCAAGCTTTTTCTCAAGCTCGAATAATCGCGTGCCACGTCGTTAAATATTACGCTCACGATGCAATACCAGACCGTTCACATATTGGTAGTATATTAATTCGACAATCCGGCCTTCTTAAAAGCTTCCTCCGTCGTATCTTTTCCGTTTGCCGACGAACGAATAACGCCCCTCAGCTACCGTTCGCGAATTCAAACAATATACTCTCCTCGGCCAACCTTAAAAGATTTTTCTGACTGTTATTTTTTCCTTTAAACCGGAACAATAAAGCTCTTTTCAGTATTGTATACGACTTTATACCGCGGGTTACTCACGCACCCGTATAACGATAATACCCTAGAAAATATTCTGGCCGTACGGTACGTCTATCTAGCGCATCATATTATGTATGTATACGTATAAATATATTTGTATCCCTTCCTAAATAAACCTATCCGCTATAAATCTGTCCATTAACCAAATATAATAACCGCAAACTTAGTTTAGTTAAACACATGGGGTATTATGTGTGTTATTATCATCGTCATCTTTGTCGTCGTTGTAGTCATCATCACACGAGAGGCATTCATCGATTGCAACTTGTTCGATACAAATAATATCTTTTCGTACCATCGCGGTCTCTGTAGAGGCGATTATCTAGCAATCATTTTACGTTTTCATCTAACGTATAATATAGAGAACATTCCCTCCTTACAAGTTACTTACCGGCTGATATAATGGTAATTCTATAAGTGACAAAAGCGTATACTTAGGTATACATGGCTCGTATGTACAAAGTTGAATAATTCTTTTTGTCGCGAAAATAAACATTATTATTGGAGAGTACAAAAGAAGCATTTTGCCGTAGAAAGGATCGAGTATATTTAAATCGAGTAAATAGGGCGAAAATACGGTGCTTCACACAGGTCAAGTTCACTGGAGATATCTTTAAGGTAGCTCTGTCTGTCACCTCGTATCACTCGTCCTCCTCTTGATTCCTTTCAACAACTCGACTGCAACCATTTGAAGTTCTTCGATTTGTCACTGAACGATTGATTCTGTATCTCCATAACCAAGTCTTTGAAATACACATTCAGGGTACCAGGGCATGCGTAATAATCATCAACAAATTGCGTTTGACATAGATCAATTTCATATTTAATGAGCAGTCAGAATGCGGTTGGAGTCTTGGATGTCCTTGCGCTCCGAGTGATCTTTCTCGTTTTCTTTCTCAGTTTTATAATACTCACCTACCTCCTCGCCCTGTTCAACCCCATCTTCCTTTGAAATATAATACCTTCTAATACTGCACATTAATTATCCATGTCCAGCCAACAACGTGTGAGTGCCCGAGATGAGTAGTACGCACATCGGGCGCAGTATTTCATTGCTTGAGGTGAGTGCATGGGATTAGCAGTACGCACTAGGGGCGCAGTATGCCATTGCCCAAGGTGAGTGGGGTACTTCCAGGAGATTTTTGCGAGCGCGAGCGGTCCCAGGTTGATGAAGAGGTTGACGATGTCACAGGAGGGGAGGCTGAGAAAAGTCCGAGACTCTTGAGCTATATATGGTAGGAGGGGGACTTGGAAAAACGACGGATTCTTTAACGAACTTAAACGAGGAATGCAGAGATCCTGTTTTATGCAGGGTTGCCGGTGGTGGCACATTTGAGCCACATTGACACATTTCTATTTCAGTGGCTCATTGTGTAGCACATTAAAATTGTGTGGCACATTGTGGCACATTTACAGGTTTTTGAGAAAAAAACATGTTTTCATAAAAAAAAACATGTTTTTATTAGAAAAAAACATGTTTTCATTAAAAAAAACATGTTTTTATTAGAAAAAAACATGTTTTTTTCCCAAGAAAAAACATTTTGAAGAACATTTGCGCGCTCCGGAGTCAACCTATATTGTTCCGGAGCCGGTTTATATCGTTCCGGAGCTGTTGAACGCAAGTGGCACATTTTGGCACATTTTTTTTCTGTGAGAGGTACAATATCTAGACCTTTTACCGGCAACACTGTTTATGAGTCAAATTGGATTTGGTATTGAGAATTCAAGGGTGACTAGACCTAGGATAAAACTAGTATAAAGGAAGCCTAGACCTACTCTAAACCTAGTCATCAGTGACGTTGATCCATTTTAGAGATTTCTATAGCTCGAACTCCATCAAACCTAATGCGTACATTCATAAGCTTAGCTCCACGGAATTGAAAAGCTTGCGGGTTCCCAGCTGCCGTCGCAGAATTTGCAATGGCATCTAAATTTTTAAGTCCATTTTGTGGCCGTACGTCGAACGGTAAATTTTTCAAAAAGAAAATTATAGAACAGTCTCCCTGTTGAAACTGATCTATGACGTCATCAAACTGTGAAATCAGAGGCTACGCCCTCGAAGCTGTATATGATAGGAGGCGGACTTGAACAAAATACTGATCTATGTTCTTTTTTTTCTGAATTGAATTATCCAAAGAGGAAGGGGGTTTTCGCTGAATTATCCAGTTTTCATTACCGTGGTGTATTCTTATTACCGTTTCAGACTGGAATTTCAAAAAAAAAAAATCAACTGAACGTTGACGATTGAAAATGAATGACTGAATATGAAAATCCACTTCTAGTAAGGTAAACAATGAGGAATGAAAGAAAAATCGCACGAAACTTGGTTAAGAAAAAAAATTGAAAATTAGAAGTTCAAAATTAGGGGATCTGACAGTTCACCGGAAGATTTTTCACCGAGTAAGTCTTTTTCAGGGAATGCAAACTCACCGACAGGAAAGTTCACCTGTCAGTTTTTTTTTCACCATCAGAAAAGTTCATCTTCCTTTTTTGAGTTCACCGACACCGACGACGAAATTCGCTTTTTTCAATCAACTTTTCGACTTTTATTTGATGCTTTGATATACCAAATTTTATTTACAAAATTATTTAAATTTAATAATAATTTAATACAGAAAATTTATTTCATTAAATTATCAATATTTATAAATTAAATTAATAAATTATATTATTTTATTATTTATAATTATAATTTCCAATTTATTAAATCAATTTATTTATTTAATATTTTGTTTAAAAATTTTATTAAATAATTTTTATTTCGATAATAATGATTATTTTAAAATTATAATGATTTAAATCATTTTATTCTATTTTTATTTTTTTTTCAAAATTAAATTTAATTAAAATATAAAAATGAACAATAATTTAAAATATGAAAAATAATATAAAATTTAATTTTATTAAATAAAATATCAAAAATAAAATTATATTAAACTTAAATTAAACTGATTAATTAACTTCATTAATAAAAATATAATCGTATTTTGTCGGTGAACTTACCATGTGGTGAACCACTACTTCTATCAGGTGAATTATCTGTAGGTGAATCTTAATTGGTGAATTTTTTTAGGTGAAAAATCTTTCGGTGAAACACCCTAATCTCCAAAATTAGCGCTAACTGGAGAATCACCGAACTATGATTTGACGACATTGATGAGAATTTTGGTCCACCTACTTTTCAAGTTCTATGATTTCCAACTTTCTGGTTAACAAGGTGTTCTTTTGGCACGATCCGCCGACCATTTTGCTCGATCATATCATCTTCTGTCTCCATCCAAGAATTATTAACTATCAGCTTGACAATATTTTTCAGTAAAATCCGAACAGAGAACGAATATCCGGGTGGTGTTTCCCGACGACCACTTGGAAGCGGTTATGCCAGGCCTATGAAAAATTATTCATACGGTGTTCCTGTGCAATTGCGGCGGTGTCGTGATTCCAAAGAGAGGGAGGGTATCAAACAGTAACAGCACAGCGTCATCTTCTTGCAGGGGCGCCATTCACGCAAACTTTCTCGAAATACGACACCATCGCATTGAAATCTTCTTCGCCGCGTCATTCATCGTTCAGCATCGCGAAGATGTCACTGACTCATGCAGTGGCACAAACGAAAACATCAGACGCATAAGCATCTTGTCCTCGTCATCATCCGCCCCCTAAATCCCTCACTTCGTGTCCTCCTGTACACGCCTCGCCCAGGTGGAAGAAGCACCCGCTCACTTCTGCTCCAGGGAAAACAGTGTAACAAGCGTTAATTATGGATTTGAAGCCGTAAAGGAGGTACGGTTCTCCTAAGAGTGTCTTAGCATACGTAGCAGGCACGTCTCCTAGTTCGGCCGATAATCGAGGGTTTGGAGGGAGGTTCTTACGCCTCTCTCTCCTTATGGTCTTGTTCAGTCCCTCTCGGGCAGGCACTTGACTGAGCACACCACTGCTCACACCAGCAAGTTCTTCACGTAAGATTTGCAATTCTCGTGTCATCGCCGTAGTGTTGCCTGAACTTTGTCACTGTTCGGTGCGTGTAGGTGAGCCGACTCAGCCAGACCTTTATACAATGTAACGTCCTCTTGTCCACGCCGCGGCTCACTCTCGCTTTTGCTCTAGACAGACTCAGTACCTACGTTCTCCCTTTCACAGTTCTCGATTTGTAGTACGAGTAACCCTCAATGAACAGCTTTTTTCTTTTTACAATCGACGTTATGGTTATTGTTCAGCTGAGAAAACTTTGGCGCGTCGACACATTTTCATTTCTATGAATAATGGATACTCTGTTTTCGAGAAAAAGTTCGAAAAATGGCCTTCGGAAAAATCGCTTCCCCCCCTCCAAACGATTAGGATATCCATTGAAGTTTTTGAACATTTCTTCAAAGTGCGCATTAGCGTATCTTCGTGCTCCAAATCGGACAAGTATAGACTACGGGTAGAACTTCGATCAAATTCAACACAGGACTCGAAAATTCTTCTTCGACTTCAAATAAACCGTCATGATTAACATTCGAGGGAAACCACTTCATCGGATTCGAATTTCGTCTCTCACCAAGAATAAACTCCCTCGCAGTTACAACTTCAAATGATGCGCCAGATCCAGAGCAGTTTCAACAAAACTGATTTGAAACGATATTCAAGCACTCGAGGCGAAAACTTCATATCCAACCTGTATCTTCCTTCCGCTGGCGAGTATCAAAGCAGGCGCGTTGCTACTTTTCGCCTTAATTGATCCATAAGTCAAATACGTAATACGTGTACACTTCAGAGCGGACATTAGTCATTGTTAATAATTTTGTTATGACAATCTTGAAAAAGGCGTTAGATTTACGAGTCGAATTACTCACTTTCGAATTGTCACGAATAGTCGGGGACCGCGTGCTCGCGAAAGAAGTACAGAACACGTCGTATTCGTTGAAGCGCGCTAATCGTGTAATTTAATAAAACCGCGTTAAAAATAATAAAAAGTCTACGCCTAAATACCAAAGCTTCCAGCAGTAACGCTTCGTTGATCTATATATAATGATCACCGTCTGCCTTTATATTTCGAACGTCCAATTTACAAGGGTTACTTGTGTGTATCTCTACCCTCCTTCGCACTCCACGATGTATCCCCTACTGCAATTTCGCTTTCAGAAATCGAATTTAAAAACCCAGTCTCCTATTGTTATTTTACGCGTTCGCCAAAAGATTTATATATAAGGTACCGAACGATAACGTACACTGCACCGTACATTTTGCAGAGAGCCTTTTCCACAACGCTAACGATAATTAAATTTACGAACTGACTTATCTCCGATGTATCAATTTTCTTCGTTTGTGTCATGTCGCGCCGTGCCGAAGAGACACTCTTGTAACTTACTCGCCACAACGTTCATCTGGGTGGTATTTAGGGCGAATAAAACTGGTTGAACTTTTGTCGAGAAATTACATTCGACTCGATGACGGGTACAATCGTTTTATAATTCGATTCGATGAAACGGCGCCAGATTGCGTCTTCAGGGTCCCAGCATTTCAGGCAAGTTTTTTTTTTTTCTTCAATCAGACTCCCTCGAGACTGCTCGAGTCTTTGGTAGAAATTTTCTTCGACTAAAATGATCGAACAGTGAAGCGGATATATACTACAAAGGAAATAGATTCTTTTTAGTGATGAATCGTTCATCTATTTTATCGAGGAGGGGTAACGTCCAGGTCCCACCTTTTGAACGTCATCATCCAAAAATCAATTTCTTCTGTTGGGCTTGTCAGCATTGATTTTGACGTCAATCTGTGATCGATTCTCGATAATCTCCCCTGATTCTTTATCAACTTATAATTCCACGTTTATACATAATCGATATCTAGTTCTCTAGAAGAATGCGAGCCAGGCGATTTTGAATCGACTTCAAATCAACGTCGAAATCTTCAATCCAAACATTAAAAATTAACGACACACTGACGTGAACATCGAGTCAACACTCGTCGACTTCATTTCAGTCTGTTTGGTGACTTTGCTACTCGCAGGCCGAATGTACAGATTATATGATGAAATGAGACGTGTTGAGGCACACAATAATTCTTAAGACCAACGCTTAGGTGACGATGATGTGCACACCATTTTGAATCGTCTCGACTGGATTAAATTTATTTTCCAACTCGACTTTAAATCCCTTTCATATTGTGTAAGTATTTGCACATCTGCGCAATTTTTCGGGATGCTGCACCTATTCCAAATGAACGGTGTGAAATGAATCGAAAATCGATATCAATTTATGAAGTTGATATTGGAATCAGACACTAAAGATCGACTTAACGATAAGTCGTGAGAACAAGTCAGCTGTCGACTAATAATTTTCCTTCGTTTTGCAGTCGAATTTAGACAAAACTCATCTGACCTACAACCCACGCTGATTTTTGAGTTTTGCTTTTGGTCAAGATGTTAAATCGATTTCAGGTTGATTTGATGTCAGATCAACGTCGACCTAGGAACGAAGTACGAGGCCCTGAGCCTAATCTAATCAAATTCTCTATCCCATAAAGCTATTTTGAAAGCACTCCTAAGTCGTGAGATTGAACTCGAAAGCTGGGACCGCACATTATTAAGCACAAAGTGCACTACTTATATGATTTTTTTATTTCTCCCTTTTCTCATTGAGGAAAGAGGATAGAAGAATGGGGAACTTGAGGTGGTGGAGATATGAGGAAGTTTCATCTGAATTACGACTCCAACAGTGCAAAAACTAATGTACTTAAACCTAAGGGAACTTACCGAAACTACGTGACCCATATTTTCCGACTTTTTACCTCCCCCCGGTCGTGACCATCTGTCGTATATACTGGAACCCCCCACTAATTATCACGTAGTCACGTCTACAAGATTTTGAAGGCTATATTCGGAAAAAAGTGCGTTTTCTGTACAAGATGTTAAAAAAATTTAATAGTTTTACAGCTCTAAAAATGGTAAATTTTTCAGAAAATTAGACCACGTGACCAAACCCTAACCCCCCTCCCCCCACAGTGACTTGTCGTGGTATTTTGACGACCCCCAAAATGGTCACGTAGTTTGGGTACGTTCCCTAATAGCAAAAATTTGAATTTTAAATACAAAGTGCACTACTTATGTGTCATTTGGCAAGTAAGTTGTGCACTGGTCTTATCATTTATAGCATGCAGTCTGGCACCGTACGGTTAATAAATTTATGTGCATCAATTCTTGACATCCAAGAATCATATACTGATCGGATTATTTTGAATAAGATATCAGGATTATGTTCGCGTCATATCTGCCTTGTAAGAGAGTTACATCATCCGAAAACAGTTTAGAACGTCATTGGTGCCCTTGAGCTAATTTAGGGGCTCGGAAAATCTTCGAGTTCTGATCCTTTGTAACTTGAAAGAATTTAAAACCTTAAACCTCTACAAAGGTGGACCCAGAGAAAGGTTGAGCTCTGAATCCTTAGCTAAATTTCTCATACGGGTTTCAACGCTATAAGCTAGAATTTACATGAGTTAGGTCTAGAGAAGGATTTTAGGCTACGACATTTTTAGCTCAAGATTATCTTTCTCACTATCAAACCGGTTGATTGACTGCCCAGAAAAATACGAATTGAAGAAGGACGTGACACCATCAATGTACTTGAGTGGTTAGAGGAGATAGAGGAGGGACTAGGATAGGACATCATGCACTTGAAATTTTTTAAGACAAAAAAGTACAAGCAGGAGAAGGTGACATGACATCACTCGAGGATCATTTTTGGGACTCTTACGGACTTAGAAAAATCAAGAAAAATTACGATGGTAATATAGAGGAAAGAGACCAGGTCTAATCAAATTCTCTATCCATACCTATGCAGATATTTCGAAAACAAACTGAACTCCTGAGATTGAGCTCGAAAGCTGGAGTCGCACATGGGCTCCAATTCTTGACACCCAAGAATCACTCGTCGAAAGATTACGCGTTCGCGTCATATCTAACTTGTATGGGATTACATTCTCAGAAAACATTTCGTCTCGTCATGAATGGCCTAGACCCAATTTAGAGACTTCGAAAAATTTCGAGTTCTGATTCTTTTTATAGAGGTAGGACTTGAAACTTCCGAGCTCACCTTTATAGAAGTGAGAATAGAGGGATGAAGAGCATGAATAAAAGGAATAGAGGGATTTTGAGGATTTAAGACGGGGACTTTTGAGAGATCAGTTTTCTTCCAAAAGTCGTTTTTTTTTCATAAGCTACATTTCTCGTTTGGGTTTGAACGCTATAAGCTACCGCTGACATGAGCCAGACCCAGAGAAGAAATTCAGACTGACATTTCTCTTTCCTCACTATAGACTAGGTTCGAGCTAGATTAATTGATTGTCCAGAAAAATATAAATCTCTAAAGACGAAAAAAGTACAAGCAGGAGAGTGTGACGTCACTTTTGTTCAAATCCTTATTGAGGAGGACTTACAAAAATCAGAGCGAAATGTCAAGAAAATCACGATGGTAAAGTAGAGGAAGGAGAGACTGGGTAGAAAGAAAAGAGAAATAGTTTTTGACAGATAATATATTGTAAGTCCCCTGCTGATATTCCAGAGGGTACAACAGCCTCGAATTTTTGAAGTACACTTCAAATCCTTTTTCATGCACGAGCAGAATCAGACTCGTTCAAAAAAACGGAATTGTTTTTAACGTAAGAAATTCCTCCATAATCACCACAAGAAACACCGCGATTTGAAAGTCTCTCTCTTTACAATAAGATCTATTTCAGGATACCCACTTCAAAGATCGTCGCAGGTTCGACTCTCGCTCAGACTAGGAGACGTTCTTTTCTTATCGACGGACTTCATTGTCGATGCTCTGAAGTTCGTTTACATTTTTTCCCTCACAACGAACTCTGAGCGACGGTTGCAACTCTCTCGTATTACAAAGATTTATTGTAATATACTCACCTCAAAGTAAGTTCTCTGAAATTGGCTTACGTTTCTTTCATCTAAGAATGAATTTTCGACTAAGGACCGGATTTTCCTGCTCTTCTTTTTCCTCGCATCCTTCATGAGGACTGCCCCTGTAATCAGATTTTAAATCAAAGATTGCTTTATTGTTTGTTATACATGTACTTTTCCGTTTTTTTCTCCCATTTCTATTTCCCTTTGTACCCTGTATATTCACATGTGTATGTCTTTACGAGTAGGTTGGAGTCTGTTGAAAATTTGCGAGACGTGCGACCTCATCAATGACCAAAATACCTCCCAGGGAATAGAATGACGTCATCAGTGACCTTGAACTATTTTAGGGGGAGCTGTTAACAGACATTCGGTGTTCAAGTTAGACTGAAAGCGTATAGTCTAACACACAGTATGCAAGTCTTACACTATAGGCTACGAAATACCGGTGGAGAAGCAAAAGAGTCATGCGAGTGAGCCTGTCGGCTAATCAACCTAATATACTCGGGATACTAGACTAAAGAATATGATGTCTGATGATGTCATAAATTAGGCATCTTCTGGAGCCCGGCCCTAGGCCAGACACAAGCGCATCTCTGAAAACGCCCGAAACATGCCGTATTCACGATTCAATGTTTTTCAATGAATATTTTTTTGAGGAAGGGGCTGCTGATGTGACTGTTCCTCAGATAGAAAGAACGTTCCTCATGCTGCAAAGAAATTTCGAATGTACTGAGAGCTGATCAAAATTTCCACAGTGTACCTCGCGACTTTCGTTAGGAGTTCAAATAAAACAACCGAGATTACGGCTAGGAATATTGTATAAGGATTATAGGATTCTTTACATTTGTAGTCCCAACTGACTGAGGCTCTTAACAGGTCTAAACTGGGTAAGTATCTTCAATCAAGACCTGCATCACTCTGATAAGTAAATTTGGAATATGTTAGGAGGTAGCACTTCGAATGACGTGTCAACTTTGATGTCTTGAGAGTATCGCAGAGAGGTTTTTATTCAGATAATGCCTTAGAAAGCTCCGGATATACGAAAAGTCGAGATGATAATCACAATAGTGCGTACTCGTATAGTGAAATATTCTGAATAGTCTCTAGCAACCAACAAAGTAAGTACTAGAAAGATAATTATTGTACACCGTTTAAGTGAAAAAAAAAAGCTCTTTCCTCTCTTTTTTTCCAACTTTCATTTTCAATCGCGAAGCGACAGTTCATTTTTCGCTCTCGTAAACCCTAATCAACTTCTCAATTTCGAGGAGCGACGGATTGAACCTTCTATATAGTATTGCGATAATGAATAGTCTATTATGGATTGACAATCGTTGTATCGCGCTCCGCGAAATGCATCCAGTAGTTCTGTGTTTTAAACTGGTATTCGACGCGATCATTTAGCGCGAGCAGGAAAAGCTCGCGTACACTTCTCGTTATACTTCACATTATAACTGTGTACAAATAAAGGACTCTTGAAAACATATCAAATTGCTCGCTATTCCATTTACCGTTAACAACTTTTGTCGTTTATATTCGATATTTCTAGCATCACTTTGATAACACACTTCAAATGCAATCAATAAGTACTCTCAATGTACTCGCGAGTGCATTACATCGCGAGTCGAACGTATTTACGCGTATTCATATGATATTTATATTATACTGAAAACTATATAAACGACTCTAAAGGTTTCTGTTTTTACTCGGAAAATGCGCGATCTCATAAAATAGAGAAAGAGAGAGGGAGAAAGGACTTTCTGTAGATGCGTTATCGTACGAGTACTGCAAAAAAGGAGAACGAATTTTATTTTCAAATTATTGTCCTTTTTTAGATCCGCGTTTTATATCCGACCTATGTTGGAGCGAATAAGGATAAAAAAAAACGGTCTTCTTTAAACTCTATATAGAATTCTATAAACAAAGAACAAGAGTATACTAGAATCGCACACAGCGGTTTTTAAAGAGATTCCGATTTTTAAGTCGGAAAAGTGTTCAGAAACGCGTATGCCGGTATACTTTTAGGAAGATCTAATGGCCAATAAGATTGATAACAGATCGATCAAGTTTATTGGGGGGGACATCTCTTCTTCAAAACTCTTTTTTGAAAAAATTTCGAAAAGTGAATTACGGGAGGGGATCCGACCAGTTCATCGAAAGATTTATCCTTTGATATATCAAATTTTATTTCCAAAATCATTTAAATAAATAATAGTTTAATAAGAAAATGTATTTAAAAAAATTATTAATATTCATAAAACAAATTAGGCCTATAAATTATGTTTCATTATTTATAATTATAATTTTCAATTTATTAAATCAATTTATTTATTTAAAATTTTGTTTAAAACTTTAATAAACAATTTTTATCTCAATAAATGATTATTTAAAAATTATAGTAATTTAAATCATTTTATTTTATTCATATTTTTTTTTTTTTCAAAATTAGATTCAATTAAAATATAAAAATAGATAATACTTAAAATATAAAAAATGATATATAATTTAATTTTATTAGATAAAATATCAAAAATAAAATTTTTAAATCGATTTTTTATTATTATTAAACTTACATTGAACTACAGTAATTAATTAACTTCATAAATAAAAATATAATCGAATTTAGTCGGTGAACTTCAGTCACGGTGAACTTACCATGAGGTGAACCACTACTTCTACGAGTATCAGGTGAATTATCTGCAGGTGAATCTTAATCGGTTAATTTTTTTTATGTGAAAAGTCTTTCGGTGAAACACCCTAGTCCCTTACGGGAGGCAATGGTGACCACAAGAAGGCTAATCATGAGACGGAGCGCTGTGGACTGCTTGGTATTTTAATCAAGCAGCCTTCCTGACTACATTCAAGAAAAAAGTTAGATGATAAAATGTCAGTCAGGAACTTGGAGATGGCGGACGTAGAGGATGAGTGTCCTTGTGAACTTTGGGTAATCCGTAGAACTTTGGTGCCATCGAGTTGTAACTTGTTACAAATTTTTTCACGGTTTCATCAATGTACTTCTTCTCGTAAAACTTTTTGATCATGCGTTGCATTTGCTCTGAATGCTGGAGGTAGGCCCGTGCTCCTTGTTTCATAGGTCGATTGATCTTTAAGTAGTTCCATCACCTTTCTGTGGTAGTCCTCTTTCCACATTAAGACTGTAATGCTGCCCTTATCCACGTTTAGTACTAAAATGTTCTCATCCTGTTTTAGAAACTTTTTGGTGCGGAGTACAGATTAGATTTTTGCGTATATCTTGGGGAACTACTCAAACGTTTCCAGGGCTGCGCGATTTGGTGTCTGGTTTTCTCTTTTTTCTCCAAAGAGACTTCTGATTCCACTATTACATATTCCACATCAGTGATAATTTTCTCTATGGGCAATTCAGAGATAGAGAAGCAGAACTATGGTCCCGACTGAGTACCTGCTGTACTTTTTCTGGCACATCAACATCCGTCAAATTGACAAGCCACTTGCTGTTGGGGGGGGGGGAATTTGTTCTTGTTCCCTTCGCGTGTTTTTAAGTTCTTCAATTTCCTTGAAGGGCGAAGTTCTACAAAGTTCACTTTTTGCATTTTAGCAAGGACTAAATGATTAGTCCAGGAGGTAGACAATTCCACCTTTCATTTCATGTTAAAATCACGAAATTTGGAACGAACATCTGGGGACTTGAATGACAAATTTGAGCCATGCCGCCACAGTTTAAACCACCCAGGGACCCCTTAATGGCGGGTTGCCTAATTGGGAGGAATTCCTGCATATAAATGACCGAAATATTTCTTTTTTGGTTCGCAATTTATGTGGATTCTTGTGTAATTTGGACCGCCAAATTCGAAAAAAATTATCAAAAAATTCTTCCGACTTTTAGGAGCGCGGAGGGGCTGATAACCCTTAAAATAGGGGTAAAATCGAAGTGACATATTCCAACATAATATTTTCACGAATATCCATATGAAATTTTCCGTATTTATGTTTTTTTGGAAAAATCTTGAACGGTTCGGAAGTAGAATTTAACACGAAATACGGGAAAATTATGAAAAAATCCCTGGGGCCCTCGGGGGGGATTGAGAGGGGCGCAAACCCTGAAAAGTGATGAAAAAAGTTTGCATTTTTTTTCAAGTTCAACAAATTCTTACCGTAAATTTTGAAAAAAATCGCAAGGAAAATTCCTGGAGGTTTCTGAGAGGGGTAAGAAGACTCGACTAGTTCAAACTTGTCGCTCAAGAAGTAATTTTCGCTGCAGTTTCATGACGTATTAACGAGAAAGAAATGAACTATGTAGACAAATTCGTCGCTCAAGTTCATTGTACAATTATGGAAGAAAATACGGTAAATTTCACACGAGAATCCGTTTGAATTTTCTAAAAACGCATGTTTTTTACTTTGAGTTTTGGGGGTTTGAGCCGACTCTCAGAGACCTCCAGGAATTTTTTTACTATTTTTTCCAAATTCTACAGTTAATTCTACAAAAAAATTTGTTGAACTTGAAAAAAAAATGCAAAAACTTTTTCATCTTTTTTCTGGGTTTGTACCCTTCTCCACCCCCTCTGAGGGCCCCAGGAATTTTAGGGAGCCTGTTAAGATTTTTTCAAAAAACACAAAATATTTTTTCCTCAATTTGGGGAGGGGGGAGAAGGAGGCCCCTGGGCCTTTTGGCATGCACGGTCGGAAGAATTTTTTTAGTATTTTTCCTAAATTCTACGGAAAATTTCATAAAAATATTCGTATGAAAATATGTTAAAATATTTTAGAGGTTATCAGCCCTTCGACGCCCCTAAAATGTCGGAAGGATTTTTTGAAAAATCGAAGTGACATATTTCAACATATTTTCCCGAATATCCAATATGAAATTTTCCATTTATGTTCTTTTGGAAAAATCTTAACAGGTTCCGAAGTAGAATTTAACGTGAAATCCGAGAAAAATAGTGAAAAAATTCCTGGGGCTCTCGGAGGGGGTTCGGAGGGGTACAAACCCTGAAAAGTAATGAAAAAATATTTGCATTTTTTTCCCAAGTTCAACAAATTTTTTTGTAGAATTTACCGTAGAATTCAGAAAAAATAGTAAAAAAAATCCTGGAGGTCCCTATGAGGGGTTAAGAAGACTCAAACCCCCAATAATTAAAGTGAAAAATATGGGTTTTCGAGAAAATTCAAACGGGTTTTTGTGTGAAATTTACTGTAGAATTCAGAAAGACTCCTGAAAAAAATCTCATGGCTCTTCGAGAGGGCCAGGAGAAATATGAACGTCTTGGACCATCCTTGAACTTTCACGAAATATTATATAGAATTTCCTGTTGCAAAGAACGTGAAATAGATATACCTACCATGAAATATTACAAAAACTACTGGGGTGTTAAAAAAAATATAAAATTATTCAACAAATTCACCAACATAATATCATAATATATATTTCAAACCTGATGACGATTGTAAAGCGCATGTACAAATAATTTATTCAAAAGAGCACTCATTACCACATGAGCACATATCAGTGCATGGCATTCCAGCCTTCTGGCATTTACAGTGTCTCGTACAGCAGCCCTTCTGGCAGCCGCATTTCACGAGAATGTCCAATGCCATATAGGTAGCTGAAGGGTCCATAAAGGTTCCCAGGGTATTCGTGAAATATGTTGAAATATGTCAGTTCGATTTTACCCCTATTTTAGGGTAAACGAAAAAACGAATACTCCAAGGGGAGAATAAACAAATGCAAACCGCAGAAAATAAAAACGAAGGGAGCGCTTTCGGTTGAACAACCATCTTCAAACCTGAAATGAAAGCAACTGACGAACGAATGAGAAGAAAGAGGTATTAAGATCGTCCGAACGAGAAATCACGGTGTGAATCATAAACCTGTTCGATCAAGCCATCTTCCGGAATGTACGAGTTGAGTATAGTGATACCGTCAGTGTTGAGGTGACGCATTATCTCTATATTCTCGAGGGCGATACGTTTACGGTAGGAATTCTCCTTATGGAGGAGCTTTTCGGATCCCTCGCGGAAACTGTGGCCACTGTTAATCAAATGATCAGCGAAAGCTGACTCCCCTAAGCGTCCCTTCTTCCAAGACTTCAGGTGCTCAGCTACTCTAACTTTCATCTGGCGGCTGGTCTCACCAATATAAAAGCCTCCACAATCCTCACATTCCATCTTATAAACACCACTCCTTTCATCAACCGGTATGGGATCTTTCAGTCTCACAAACAACCTCTTGACTGTGGTGAGGTTGTAAAACGCGGGTCTGAAACCAAGCGGGCGAAGGGCCCGACCCAATTGCTGGGAGAAATTCCCCAGGAAAGGGAGACTGATCCAACGCAAACGGCGATCACGGATCGTGTCTCGGGGGAGGGAGGTGGTGGAATCAAGAAGGCTCCTCGTAACTTTCCTCCGAACCATCACGTCAACGTCGACATTGACTCCATTCACTCTAGCCAGGTGTTTTATGGTAAGTAATTCTTTCTTAAAAGCAGATTGACTCAACGGAATACGAGTCAGTCTGTGAACTAGGCTATGAAAAGCAGCCATCTTATGAGCAACAGGACCGAACGAACCACCGTGGACTAAAACATCGGTCGTAGTATCTTTCCTGTAAATTCCAAACTTATGGATACCGTCTATAATAGAGATCGATAAATCCAAAAAGTTAATGGAAAATACCCCTATTTCCAACGTAAATTTGATGGAAGGGTACCAGGAATTGAGATACCTCAGAAACTCACTAAGGAGATCTGGGTGACCAGTCCAGGTACATAGAACGTCATCAACGTACCTGTGCCAGTAGTGAATATGATTAAGTAACACCTGGTTCGAGGAAAAGAGGTCAAGTTCAAACTTAGACATGAAAACTTCGGAGATAAGAGAGCCTAGAGGTGATCCAATAGGGATCCCTACTTCCTCAGGGAACTCGAAAAATTTCCCTTCAAATTTACAGAAGTTAGGGGACCAGCAAGTATTCAGGAGATCAAAAAATTCCTGAAGCTCATTGTGAGGAATGTTAGCGCTGATGAGTAGCTCACCCATCCACTGGATAGTAGCAGCCTTAGGAATATTTGGAAACAAACCAACAACATCAAACGAGCAGATGGTCGTCCCTGGGGGAAGGCTTACATACCTGAGGACGTCAGTTAAAGAGGCCGAATTCAAGACCGAATGAGGAGATTCGAAATCAATGCGATTTTTGAACCAACGGTCAAGGAATTTGGCAAGGAGGTAGGTAGGAGAGGAGACAAAAGAAACGACGGGTCGCATCGGGGTATTCTTCTTATGCACTTTGGGCAACCCGTAGAGGAGGGGGGTGTGCGGTTAGGAACCAGGACGGCTTTTTTCAAAGCAGGAGTTTTGATAATAGCCTTACTCCTGTTGATGACACTCCTAACTTCTCTAACGTGCTTAGGAAAGCTGAAATCCCCACTCTCTTTAGCACCACACTGCTGTAGGACTTCATGGACCTTAGAAGAATAGGCCGACCTCTCCATCACTACAACAGCGTTGCCCTTGTCAGCCTTAGTGACGATTAGATCTCCCTCTTTCATCTTCCTCTTTAAACCCTGAATCACTCCTATAGCCGTAACCTTAAGGAACGGATTCGTTTAATTGAGAACGCTTCTGCGGCGTATTTATCGTTCATCGTTCCTATTTTAGGGGTTATCAGCTCCTCCGCCCTCCTAAAAGTCGGAAGAATTTTTTGATAATTTTTTTCGAATTTGGCGGTCCGAATTACACAAGAATCCACATAAATTGCGAACCAAAAAAGGAATATTTCGGTCATTTATATGCAGGAATTCCTTCCAGTTAGGCAACCGGGGCCCCCTACGGGATTTAAACTGTAACAACATGGCTCAAATTTTTCATTCAAGTATCCTAGATGTTCTCTCCAAATTTCATGATTTTAACATGAAATGCAAGGTTGATCTTATAATTCGCACTAAACCGTCGGACTACATAGCTCAGCCGAGTTCATTGCTTCTTCTCTGGTTTCTTTCGAAAATTTTGTTAAATTTACCGTAGTCTTCAAAGCTGAGGTTTCGGAAATTCGTTGGTATCAAAATTGTAGCCACAAAAACAAATCCCAGGTCACCGATTCGTGTTTTACGCTCTCATATCAAACGGGTAGTGACTAGTGCTACGAAGAAGCCCTTTCAAGAAGCTCGGAATCTTGCTTTAATGATTGCTAGAGACACGACATTAACGATACCAATAGTGAGTAATAGAAAAGCTGACCACTCTATCGTCGAAGACTATAATCGTCTGCCGCATGCTCGAACTCCATTAGAATCCCGAACAACGATCATAAACACACCGTAATTTATGCAATTAATTAGAACGTACCAGAACACGACTAGATACGTATACTTGTTCTTCACTTTTGAGACAATCTCAAAGGCAACCCGACAACGCAACGGTCTGGATCTGTTTTACGTATCAATTGGATCATTTTGAAAGATTCGAGTCTGCCATTTTATTGGGTGTACGGTATCGGAGAAGTTCGACTCCAAGTATATATTATAGTTTTATGAACTTCAATTCCAATGTCGAAATCGAGAAGGAGAAAAAGGATGCTGGACAGTAGATTACGTAAAATGGAATAAAACAAAGAAAAAAGTGACGCCGGCCGGCGCCAACGATCTTTTACCGCATGTTAATTAATCTCACGGGCTATACATACACGACGAAGGCTATGTTAAGACAGTATTATACACGTTGTTATGGTGCAGGGTGTGGGAGTGGTGTAGCGCTGAGTAAAGTGATGCTGTGTCGCACATTAAGATAACGCTCCGCTCCGTAGCGAGCATTAAAAAAAAAATCGTATGCAGAAGATTTAGGAATGTTGTAAAAAAATACGTCTCCGAGGCGGTATCATCAACCGTATACGTATTGATAACAAAAATACGAGGAGTTTTCTTTATAGCGAACGTGAAAAATAATAACCGGTTTCTATTATACAGTGGTGAACATCAGAAAATTGAAAAAAAAAAATGACGAAGTATAAATAAAAATACGCATATTTATTGATAGGAAGACGCAGATCATATAATATGCAATCGTGACATCGCGAATGGCGACTTTACTTTCTTAAATACGAAACGTAAAAATAAAAATTTATAGTTCGTAAGGGTTATTGGCATTCATATATACGCTTTAAATGCTAATTTTTACAACCTCGTTATCGATAAGGAAACCGCGAAGGGGATTGGGGCGCGCGATATCCGACACGATGAAATTTCCCATACAAAAATCAAACATTTCGAATGGTCGAATCTTCTAGTATCGTTGGTCGGGCTCATATTTTCGGCATCCTGGGAGTTACAAACCTTTATATATATATATAATTATTTATTGAAGGAAATTTTTTATCGTCGAGGTTAGGTATGTACATACATAAACGAGATGGCCGCTTTGATGACGTCCGCGCAAGTGGTTGTCGAACAAGCGAATCGCTCGAAAACACAAGTAACACGTCAAGAAATTTTTCCAACCTGTTTCCTCTTTACGGTGCATTCAGACGTGTTCGTTATGTCAGTGAGCAGGCTCCTCACCGATGATTGGATATCTCGGCGGTAAAAGAAAACCGCGCTCATCAACACGGTTTTTTAGGATCGCCCGTGACTTAAATTAGGTAACGTTTTTAGTGTCAATCTGGTTCTGTTTTTTATTTACCTTGGAACTATAAAAATGTAAAGTATATATAAGAAGATTTAGGAGGGCTCTTGGACATAAATTATAAGGTCCGATCGTAAACAGGTCCTCCTCTACCTCCTCCTATGTCGAGATTGAACCATGTTGTAGTAGTGCATATAAGACCAAAGTCCATCGAACAGTAGGCTTTGAAGGATGATAAAAGTTGGAATATATTGAAATTGTCGCGATTCATAACCATTGTTGAATCGAGACGCGTAGCAAAACAGAAAAAAAAAAAAGTATCTATACCATTTGTAAAGTTATCCGCTTATAATTTATTATTATGTGTCGAAATGTTCTCAATATTGAACGCGAGGTACAAGTCGTTTGAAATGATGGGGGTCCGAAAAAGTTTCATCTTTCTTCAGGGCCTGGTATTCGTGAAATTGGAACCTTTTTCATGTTGGCGAATACGTTCCTCTTAAGTTACGGCTATCCATAATAAACGCGAAAGGACGAATACTCCAAAGAGAGAGTAAACCGTACAAACCGCAGAAAAAACTTCAACGACAAGCGCTTTCGATTAATAAACTATCTTCAGGACTGAATGAAAGCAACTGACAAACTGAAGAGAAAAACAAGGTATTAAGATTAGCCAAACGAGAAATGGCGGCGTGAATCATTAACCAGTTCAATCAGGCCATCTTCCGGCATGTACGAGTTAAGTACAGTAATGCCATCGGTGTTGAGATGACGCATTATCTCTTCATGCTCGAGGGCGATGTGTTTACGGTAGGAATTCTCCTTATGGGAGAGCTTTTCCGATCCCTCACGGAAGCAGAGGCCACTGTTTATTAGATGATCATCAAAAGCTGACTCCCCTAAGCGTCCCTCATTCCAAGACTTTGAGTGCTCACACAATCCCTACATTCCAACTTATAAACACCACTCCTCTCATCAACGGGTATGGGGTCCTTCGGCCTCATAAAAACGAGGGCTTCCTTAACGAAGTTAAACGAAGAACGCAGAACATTTTATGAGTCAAATGGGATTTGGTATTGAAAATTCAAGGAAGCCCTAGACCTAGATAAAAGCTGCGAACATGTAATCCAAACCATGGAACATGACGTGAGACCAGAAGCCCGGACCAAAATTGGGAAAGTGCTGTTGGACATCAAAGAGGATATGTGTCGAACCTATGACAGAACGCAAATAATGCAGAGGAAGGTCACAAATCTACAAAAGAAGATCCGACAGAACAACCTGATTTTGACAAAAGCGGACAAGGGCAGCACGGTAGTGGTAATGGAGAAGGAGGACTACACCCAAAAAGTGGAGTCGTACATCGCAGTTAATGGATACCAAGATCTGGCAAGGGACCCAACACGGAAATACCAAGATGACCTGAAAGCTGTGTTGAAACGGAACAATGTACCCGGCAATGGAAGGACGCTTGAGATGAACCTGGTTTTACCAAAACTCAAAGGGGCTTGTAAAACTCCACAATGCGAACCGTCCGATGTGACCCCTGGTCAACAGCATTCAATTACCATGCTACAAGATAGCAAAGATCGTAGCCACATTCCTGAAAGAAAACTACCAGTTTGCATCCAGACGAAGTATTAGAAACAACGGAGAGCTGATTGAGCAACTGGACAAGTTGGAAATCAGGAGTAACGACAAGCTGATATCCTTTGATGAGACTAATAGGTTTGGTACCATACCGAAGGAGGAACTTCTCACTCTGCTCAAAAACAACAGATACCATGGAAACCCCGATGGGTCGGAGTACGCCAACATAGTGGAGGAGATCTTGAGCCAGAATTACTGCCGCTTTAATAACAGATTCTACACTCAGGAAAGGGGACTTGCGATGGGATCACCGCTCTCACCAATACTGGCGGAGATATTCATGAATGATATGGAAAACTAGATATTGGAGGGCAACAAGTTCGGAAACTCGATCAAACACTGGGCCAGATATGTAGATGATATCCTAATTGTGTGGTCAGGCACTGATAGACAGGTGGATCTATTATCTACTTTCAGAATGAACGCGATGAATGAGAGTATCAAATTCACAGTGGAAAAATGCAATGAGACCATCAACTATTTGGACCTTACACTCACAATGAAGAACAATAGGATAGAATACAAAATCTACAGGAAGCCGACGCATACCTGACATCATCATCCCAAATGACTCCTACCACCACCCCAGGCACAAGTTAGCGGTAATTCAGAACTACTGCTATCGGACAATTTCTATCCGCAAGAACAACGAAGAGAAGAGGAAAGAGATCGAGATAGTAAAGCAGATCGCAGAAACCAATGGCTACCGCAGATGTGTGGTGGGGAGGGAGTCTTTGGGAAAATGGAAACAAAGAAAGAAACCCATGATAGCATAGTGAGAAAGTACTCCGGATCGATACCATAAAAGTACACAAACAAGGTGATAAAGGCGTTCAATGGCTACGATGTGAATGTGGTTATCCAGTATAACCAACCCATGGTGAAGAGAATCAGCAATGACCAGACGGAACAAAAGGACAAGGAAAGCTTGAGCGGAGTGTACAAGCTCAGTTGTGAATAGTGCGAGCGGATCTATATCGGTGAGACTGGGAGAAAGTTTGAGATCAGGAAAAAGGAGCGCAAAAAGTCGAGGGAGAAAGAAGATGGCAAGTCACTGTTTGGGAAACACTGTAACGAGGAAAACCACGATGGAGAGGGAATATTTGAAGTCATACACGTAGAGAATCGCACAAAGAGAAGAAAACACTGGGAACAAATGGAGATTGCAAAAGCCAAGAGGAAGAAAGCCTGCCTCTTGAACAATGTAATCACATTTGACAGCGAAAAATTATTCGGCCTGGTGATGGACGAGAGAAAAAGAACGGAACCAACCAATGAGACGGCAGGAATCCAGGTAGCCAATAGAAACGCAGCGTTTAGGGCAATTGATTGAACCAATCACAAAGCAGTATGTTTTAGCTAATAAGAACACAATGTCATATTATTGTAAGAATAAGTTTCTAAGAAGTGAACCAATCACAACACAGCATTGTTATAGCCAATAAGATCACAGTGTTATACTATAAAAACTCGTGGTTAAGGCCTTGTTCTCCAGTTGCGACACAACTGATGATGGGATAACACCCGAAAGTACTCTTGTATAAGCAACTAATAAAGTAGAATTGTACAATTGAAAAACCCGTTTTCTAGATAAAGCTAGTATAAAGAAGGCCTAGGCCTACTATAAGCCTAGTAAAATGAATTTCTCTCGAATCTGGAGCTATATATGATAGCTCGAGAGATGAAATTTTTCCAAGTCCCTTTCATATCATATATAGCTCGAGAGTCGAAATTTTTCCAAGTCCCTCTCCTATCATAAATGGCTCGGGAGTCGAAATTTTAACAGGGAACCTGTTTTATGGGGGGCTTTTAGAGAAGTTTGCCGTGCGCCGTGCGCTGTCCAGCAAAAAACAGAAAAATTTCGACCATCGCGCTATATATGATAGGAGGGGGATTTGGAAAAATTTCGACTCTCGAGCCATATATGATAAGAGAAGGACTTAAAATTTTGACTCTCGAGCTATATATGATAGGAGGGGGACTTGGAAAAAATTTCGACTCTGGAGCCATCATATACAGCTGGAGATTCGAGAAAAATTTAGACTCTCAAACTATATTATACTAAGCTAATAGTAGGCCTTCTTTATACTAGCTTTATCTAGGTCTAGGCTTCCTTGAATTTTCAATACCAAATCCCATTTGACTCATAAAACAGGTTCCCTGCGTTTCTCGTTCAACTTCGTTAAGGAAGCCGTCGTTTTTATTGTGAGTAATTCTTTCTTGAAAGCAGCCTGAGTCAAAGGAATACGAGTCTAGGCTATTAAAGGCAGCCACCTTAAGAGCAACAGGACAAAACGAACCATATTTCATCAGTTACATGCTGGAGAGAAAATCGTAATTGCCGCACAACTGGTAAACATGGTCAGGACGCTTGGAGATGTCAGAATGTCGAATCTTCTTCTTAGTGACGAAGCTGATCAATTTTCTCGAACGTTTTTAACGGGGAACCTGCTTTATGAGGGGGGGGGGGGGTACGTTTGCCAACCAGCCGGCCAGCAAAACTCCGAGCTCGAAAATTTTCTTCGTCCCCCTCTTATCATATACTTGTATATCTCGGAGGTCGAAATTTTAATAGGGAACCTGTTTTTCGGAAACATTCTTCTCTTTCGGTTCTTTAACGAGTTAAACGAGGGGTGGCAGGGAATCTGTTTTATGGGGCTCGTGAGACCTGAAAAATGCATGACATCATTGGATTGTGACGTCATAGGCTTGAACATTGAAGCTACATACGGGTGGAGAAGGACTCAGAAAAATTTCGACCTCCAAGCTATATATGATAGGAGGGGGCTTGGAAAAATTTTTGATCTCCGAGCTATATACGTATAATTATAGATATATGGGAGGGGGACTAGGAAAAATTTCGACTTCCAAGCTATATATGTTTCCTAAGTCCTCCTCCTATCATATGTAGCTTAGGAGTGGGGCCTGTGACGTCACAATTTATTTTTTTCAGATCCCACGTGCCCCTGCCACTCGTCGTTTAATTCCGTTGAAAAACCCGCAAGTTTTTCGTTTGCCGAATTATCAAGTATCTTTCGAGGGTCGAGGTACCCTCTAATCTCCTTTTTGGAGCGCTTAAGAAAAAGTAAAAACTTACACTTCGTCGAATCGATATAGTTATGACAGTGAGAACCTACGATCTTGGTCAACTCCTCCGACTCAACATTTTTTAGTTGAAATTTTTTCGAGTCCCTTCCTCTATAAGTTGTGAATTTTAAACTGCCGATAACAGATTAAGTGATGATAACGCATTCTGTCTACGAGCAGCGGATCCACCGAACACTTACAATGCTACAAGTCCTTCAAGCATTGGAAAGGGGAGGTTGCTGCACATTGACTGCCCGTCAAAACGTGGTCGACATAATAATTATATCATCTTTGCGTATGTGAATTAAAAGTTCGAATGAGGTCGGTTCAGATTCAATTAGTTCACATTTTGATAGCACTAGATATCAAAGTAAAGTCGACGTCGACTTGAAGTCCACCAAGAATTTGGAAAGGTTAAGCCAAAACCTACAACAGATTGGTGACGTGAGTAATTGATTTGAATTAGGTCAACAAAGCTGACCTCATATCGGCCAGAATTCGACGTAGGCGTTCAATTGATTTTGGTTAAGGATCGAGAATTTCAACAACAATTTTAGTTGGATTCAAAACCATATCCAATCACCTCATCAAGAGTGGGCTCAGCATAAAAGAAGATTGAATACAATTAATTCACATAGATAACCCAATAATCCAAATCGACCATCACTATTATGGTCGATGTTGGTCGGATTTTGGTCGTACGACTGGAAATAGACCAGATATTATGGTACCATCAGAAAATGGTTGATTTTTAGTAAATTTTCGAGATTAATCGACCAAATTTCAACTATTGTTTATTTCAGTTGATTGACGGTCAGATATGGAATACATATTTCGGTCCATTTTTGGTTGTTATACGTACTGTCAATACGGAACTTTTCCTCGTTTTTTAGTCTAAAATTGATATTGTCTTTATTACTCAATTTTGACTAAGATTTCTAGTCGATTTCTGGGCAGATATTCTGGGAGATACCTCGGTCGATTTTTATTCAATTTTTCCTTACCAGCAATCATTATTTTCACTCTTTTTTGTCTAAAATGAGTATTATTAGGCAATGTCACTCAATTTTGACCAAAATTTCCAGATATTCCTACAACATATCTTGGAACCTATGGAATGAATCGACCGGTATGTTGCTTGCAAACGCGCAGACCAAAATTGGACTTGTCTCAATATAACTCTGCTAACAAGATCGCTGTCTCCATTCTTCTCTTCTCATACTTGAGGAAGTGGTGTAAGTGTAGCGATTACAGGTACATATTGAAGGTGTTCTCTATTGACTGCCCCTCCGATTCTCAAAACTGTAAAATATTTTGTTTGGTAAGAGAAATGGTAAATGATGCAGGAGCTGAGAGGAAGGGAGGAACTCTTCTCGCAGTGGTCTGTGCTAACTATATTCCTGACTACATTGGTCACCTCAATTGAAAGATTTCCGTAAATCTTCCGAATATTTGGTCGAAGTACAACTCTTCTGAAATGATATTTTTATGGGAGAATATTCGCTTCCACCCTGAAGTCCTCGACAAAATAAATAAGTAAATAAATAACATCGCGTCTAAATAATAATAAAAGCTGCACATCATCATTGTGCACAATGTCCTTATAAATGCAAAATAGAACTCATAAACTGCGTTTACAGTGACGAAAGACGAAGTTCTATACGGATGTGCGTATGAAAACATTGAAACATTCAAATTCGTTTCTCGATAGGGGTTGATTTTGGTGGGAATAATAATTTTAGTTTCGAGAATAGGACACGCGTCGAACCGGAATAACGGAGCGTATGCCGACTCTTCAACACCGCTATTGTACGCGATGATGAACCCTTGAACTTTTTATCGTTGTTTTCTTTTCTTCCTCAATTAGACACGTTGAAAATTGGCAAATTACGTACCTCGAAGCGTGGCTCGGTGCACGCGAATCTATGCCGTAATTATATCATTGTTAAAAAAAGTGATACGTACGAAAGTGTCGTTCTATACTGAAATATGTCGAGCGCAAAATGAGCTTTGAAGTCAACGCACTCTATACATGTAAAAAATCTTATGGAAATATTGAGGCAGTCGTGAGTATTTAGTGATATTTCGTACATGATCCTGACACAATGGTTTTTTGTGCAAAGTTGTCGGAAATGGTTTCCTTGAGAATTTCGAGAGTTCTTCATCTGCAAGTGTGAAACTTTTGACGGAAATCAGTTTTTCCTATTTTTCTCGCAAATCACGCAACATCCGATGAAAATACCTCAGTAAAAAAATTATCCTTACAAAATTCAAGTCAAGAAAGTATTCTTCTGATTTTTCGATTGACGTGCGCTATCTATGGAGAAAACACCTCGGCGTGAAAATAATCTTTGCATAAATTTTACAAAAATGGTTACCTTATCTATGATGGATCCCACGAATACGAGAAATTAGCCGCAGTGGTACTGAACCTCCAACATTCGATGAAAAAAGTCTTTGAATTCGATATGAAACTCTTATAAAAATTGGGGCCTTGTGTCCACAAAGCCCGACGTACAAAATTATACAATGACTTCTCTTCTCTGTCGGTACTTTTGGTTGGCTAACCAGGGTAGATGAGCGTCTAAATTTCCGGTAATGTGATTTGTAGCTGTGTATCACTCTTTCATGACCACAAACCTTTAGAGGGTCTCTTGATTTAGAATCAGACCCATAAGAGGAGCTTTACTGGGAAGGCATCGATGTTTGAAAAATTTTATTTCACATAGGTACACTACTCCCTAGGTGTATTTACATCAGTTATAACCCCTTCGTACTCTGGAATAAGGAGTGCATTACAGTCAATCCTGTATGAGTGCGGTAGAGATAATAAAAAAACGCCTTTTCCGATAGTCATCAGTCAACGATTCATCGTGCGGAAATTCACCGCGACGGCACGACGTTACTGATTTAATGTGCGTCATCCAGAGAAGAAAAAACTTCTAACGCGGTGACCGCCGTTCGATCACATGTTGAGCGAACGCAATATGCTTTCCGCGTTCGCATGTAATTCAATGTTGTATACAAAAAAGGAAATAATGCGGAAGAACGAGAAAAAATTTATAAACACAGCGATAGGAGTTCATTACGGACAATATTCCGGCGACGTCGGCGGTCACGTGACATAACACGAGTTAATATCGCCGGAAATCGTTGCCGCATTAATCGCGGTGACTTTGCGGTTTATATTCGTGGAATCGATTCTCCTTTCGCACCCTCTTATTTGTCTAATCATATTTATAAGCAACAATTAATCGTGTAAATTAAAAAAAAAAAACAAAAAAAAACAATTGCGAAAAATATTATTTTATTTTTTTATGGAATTCTTGAGTGATCGAGAAGGGTGAGTTTACCTTCCCTACTTTCGAAATAGTGGAATCTTACTCTCCTCTAAATTACACTACTGAACAGCTATCCTGTTACAAAGATTCTACGAGTACGTGATTCTTAGATACTTTTCAACGCTGAACACGAAAACGTTGTCCGTTTTTTGCTAGCACGTCACAATTTTTAGTAATCACGATCAATATTCACGTAATCATAACAAATATTCTCGTCTACTTGTCGGGCGCTGTCGCGGAACGTAACGAACGTTTTCGATAGCGACGCTGCTATCGTCGATGTGTCTCGCGACGACGCGCGGCAAGTAAACGAGAACTTTAATCGTGATTACTAAAAATTGCGACGTGCTAGCAAAAAACGGACAACGGATTCGTGTTCAGCGTTGAAAAGTATCTAAGAATCACATACTCGTAGAATCGATAGCTGTTCAGTAGTGTTATGGAAAAGATTATCGCAAGAGGAGAGCCAGAATATTTTGAAAAATTGAGTGTTCTCTTGGCCAGAAGATGATAATACCTCGGAAAACCAAATAAGATGCGCAGAAGAACATCTCTAAAACTTTCTGTACCGGACCTCAGTGTGGGTAGAGCTGATGAGGTCTACTGCTTACTGCTTAGAATATTGAAAATATCAAACAGAGAAGAGCTCTCAGACCCATCAAAAAGAACCGACTGTCGAGTGCCTCAACACTTGGTTTCACTAGCATACAGAACCGACTGTTGAAGGCCCCAACACTTGGTTTCAGTAGCATACGGAACCGACTGTTGAGTGTCCCAACACTCGGTTTTAGTAACATATGGAACCGACTGTTGAGGGCCCCAACACTGGGTTTCAGTAGTATATGGAACCGACTGTCGAGTGCCCCAAAACTGGGTTTCCTCAATATTGGAAACGATTGTTGAGTGTCCCAACACTTGGTTTCAGTAGCATACGGAACCGACTGTCAAGTGCCCCAACATACGGTTTCAGTAGCATCCAGAACCAACTGTCGAGTGTCCCAACACTTGGGTTCAGTAGCATACGGAACTGACTGTCGAGTGTCCCAATACTTCAGTGGTTTTCAACCTTTTTGAGGAAGCGGCACATTTCAGATGACAAAAATTTTTCGCGGCACACCAATAATTAAAAATATATAGGTATTCAAAAATTTATGAAATGTATGACAAGTATGTTAACAAGAACTAAATATTAAAAATCTAATGCGAGGTTTCCGCTTGTGATTTTTCACATATTTCGTCAATATGGGGGGCTGATTTTCGACAAACAAAAGCGCATTTCTTGTTTGACAGATAGAAGGCACTCCTACCTCTTACTTTCTATAAGAGTAAGAGCTGAGAAGCCCTGCTTGCAAAGATAGGAGGTGGAAAAAGGAAGTAATATGGTAAACGCTTTTTTACACAATGCTTGATATTCCCGCGAGATGTTGATCCAAAATTTATCCACGGATATTTTTTTGAACTTCAATTCTTTGGAAATCTCGCGGCACACGTGTGCCGCGGCACACCGGTTGAAAACCACTGCAATACTTGGTTTCCTCAATATTGGGAACCGATTGTCGAGTGCCCCAACTCTCAGTTTCCTCGTTATGAGAAACCGACTGTCGAGTGTCCTAACACTCGGTTCCAGTAGCATACAGAACCGACTATCGAGTGCCCCAACACTCGGTTTCCTTTCCTCCTTCCTCGCATCGTATCTGTTGGCAAAAACATCAATGATTAATTCAGTGGCTAAAGAACGAGTTGTAGTGTTCAGCAAGAAAGAGAAGCCTACAAAAGCTAAAGTCTTCCTGGAGATGAGGAAGCAAGCTTTACTTGCCCTTCTGCCCATGGCTTTCTCGTCTGCTAGTTTCGAAACATATAATACACGCTATTATCACTTGTCCTAACCAACCCCGAATTTGTATGTCTCATTCGATTTCCTCGTCGTCTAATAGAGGTATTCGCTAATGACCCTATGTGCATTTAGTCATAAGGCCAGTCAGAGAAATCGATTTTCACTGCAGGCATCCAACTGTCTGTCCATCGGCCTTAAATACAAACGACCATTCTGCTCGTCACACCTCCAAGGCAGAGTGGCGTTGTTTCTTTTCAAAGGTCCATGTCCCCAACTCTCCCATTCCGATTTTTGGTCCAGAACCGGCCTGAATCGTTCGTGCTGCATTGTATCGTCGAAATTTCCGTTTGTACTCGTCTCCTTTCCCTCCGAACCTTGGAGGGGGTCACTCTGGGCAAATATGAGGAAAATTTGCATTATTATGCCGAGAAGTTGGCTTTCTATTACCTGCCTGCGGTCACAGATCGACTAAGAGGCCCCGCTTATGATTGAAACGGGTAAAAGTCCCTGGTTCAGATAAGGGAGAGACTGATGATAATTGTCATCATTCTGGGCAAAGGGGTTGTTCACAACGAGAGTTTTTTTTGCACTTGGCTCCGGACGAACAGTCGGAATGGAAAGGGGCTGCGGACATTGACCTTACAGATAACTTCTACAGTGGACGGCAAATGATGGTATTTACGGTTATCTACAGCCTCGGGGACCGTCACTGAAATGTATAGCACTGTTAGATATAGGTAGCCAGAACATAGAAGCATCCGGCGATTGGTTCGGGCAATATGTTCAATAACCCTGCGAGAAAATATGCAGGATTGACCGGACTGTGTCCTTCAACATGAATTTTTTCGTCCTACCAGAGTATCACGACTGTCACGGACTGCACCTTCTGAAAAATTTTCGGTACTCTCTGATGCACCTGCTGGCAATGCGGAATCCAGTTCATTTTATGGTCGAGCCAGATTTCCAGGTGTTTCACCTGTTTTACGCGATTTAGGTTTGGGGAAGATGAGATGGGTGACCAAGAAGAGGGCGTGAAGAGTGCAAAGAGGCCGGAAGCTATAGAGTACAACAATATTCGATAGATTGATTATTTTTTCTTCTTAAGTCGGACAAAATAAGCATAAAAAATTTTTCTGTCCCGATTAGTTCCGTGCCCTGCACTTTCCCATCAATCAGTCGGAATCTTTCAGCTTATAAATGAACATTAAGAAATCCTCGTTGTAATTCGGTTTTGTGTTTAGTTAGAGCATCTAAAGGAGTCAAACATTATGCAATTTACGATCAAAGATAAGATAACGGTAGTTTGATCTTACCGATACTATATTTGCGAAACTTGACTGAGCCTCAAACTTGGTCATGTCAAACTACAACTCTAGCAGTCAGTATCAACTTCGAATCAATCATTCGAGTTCTCACGCACGCGGTCCCGGTAGCAACACTTTCTGCTCGTCATTTTGGTCCATTAGTTTTGGTGATCGCGTACCTATAATAAAAAGTAGACTCGTTAACGGAAAATTCCGTTATTCTCATATATGCCTCACGTTATTTACCTTTTTTCCTCGTCAAAGACGTTAATTTCCCCACATTTATCCGAAGCTGACGAACGCGAGGACAATCTGACGCTATCGCAGACCAAATGTCAACGAGAAGCGCAGACACACAATTTACGGTATATTCGCGTATAAGGCGGCGGCGTAATCGTCGTAAACTGTAATTTTTAATTAGACACGGTCACCTCGAGCCTCCCCCTGTAGTTGGTAATATTACATTAATATAATGACCAAGAACACGATAATGCTAGCCGACTACGGGTATAGTACGCTTACACGTAATACATGTACGTAGAAGGATAAAAAGGAAGAAAAAAAAAAAAAAAAACATTTTGATTAATCATGATTGATGAATGATTAGGGCTACGTCATACGTTACAGGTACCGTAATATAAACTCATTGAAAATGCTATACCGCGCAGGGGTTACTTCGGGCTCATCGTTCAACGCGCTAGCAGATGTTCCATATGTTGCTAGCGCATCTGTTATTAACAGTAATGATTGTAATAGGTGTATTAACCCGGTTATGAATTATCTAAACGAACGAACAAGCATAAAGCCTACGCGAATGGTAATCGATAGTAATATTTTTGGGAGACTGGTCGGCTATGGGAGGAACGAAGAACATAAATTTGCGGAAAATTCAATCGTCTGTAAGGCACTAAAAGGAGAGAGAGAGAAAAAAAAAGGGGTTAATTTGGTGATGCTAATATTAATAAATGTTGGAAGAAACTTCCGTTTTTTATTCACTTTGCGCTAATATTGACTGTGCATTTAAAATTCGAGGTTTTTTCATTCACTTTCCAGTGGTGAATCAAAATAACAACATTCAGTACCGCGATCCATTTGACAAATGATATTAAAATTTATCATTTAGTTGTTCAAAAGCTGCGTCGGATATGGATCATAAAAACTTGTGCATTTTGTTAGATCACGACTAAATTTTGACGCCTTTATAAAGAATTAGAAAATGTTATTTTTCTTGAAAAAAAAAAAAAAAAAGTTCTGGCGTGGCCAATAATTGAAGATCATGTTTCAGGTCTTTTATAAGGTAGCAATACTGTTTCATCTTTGTCATAATTGCTTTGCTTGATCTGGGAGTACCAGCTTCTTGTTCTGCACACGTGAGTGAGCCCTGTTTTTGGACTAGTACAAATCTACTTTACAATATTTCAAGTTGATAGTTTTGGGGGGCTCATAAATACCAGACCTATCTGATAACGTCAAAATCTAATGACGTCATAATCTGATGAGTCACAAATACTAGAGCTATACAGGCTTATACTCCCAAAGCACAATCCATAGTATTCCAGGATACCTATACCAAGCTAAGCATTGCTGACAGAATATGTGGTCCAGCATTTCTTATGGAATATGTGGTTCAGCATTACTTCCGGAATATATGGTTCAGCATTGCTTATGGAACATGTGGTTCAATATTACTTATAGAATATGTGGTTCAGTATTGCTTACAGAATATGAGGTTCAGAATTCTTATGGAATATGTGGTTCAGCAATGCTTATGGAATATGTGGTTCAGCATTGCTTACAGAATATGTAGTTCAGGATTTCTTATGGAATATGTGGTTCAGCATTGCTTCCGGGATATAAAGTTCAGTATTGCTTACAGAATATGTGCTTCAGCGTTGCTTGTGGAATATGTGGTTCAATGTTACTTACAAAATATGTGGTTCAGCATTGCTTACAGAATATTATGTGGTTCAGCATTGCTTATGGAATATGTGGTTCAATATTACTTACAGAATATGTGGTTCAGCATTGCTTAGTTCAGCATTGCTTAGTTCATCATTGCTTATGGAATATGTGGTTCAATATTACTTACAGAATATGTGGTTCAGCATTGCTTATGGAACATGTGGTTCAATATTACTTATAGAATATGTGGTTCAGCATTGCTTACAGAATATGTGGTTCAGAATTGCTTATGGAATATGTGGTTCAATATTACTTACAGAATATGTGGTTCAATATTACTGTTAAGTTCCGATTCGACTTCGAGAAAAACAAGAAAACGATCAAGTTGAAAAAAAGACTTTTATTCTGAGACAAACTATTGCAGAGACTGACCGATATAAGAAATCTTGAAGCACTGACAAAATGCCTTAATTCGTGGGTTGTTTATATACATTTCTGGCTTCTGCTGGTCTAAACAAAGATCCGCCTCCAAATCGTCGAAGTGCTCGAGAAGGGCGACTTCGACGACTTGTCATCAAGAGTTGGAATTTTGGGGAAGATGTTTTCCGTGAGAACCAACATTAAATTACCGTAGGTTGATGTATACCGTTAGAGTACTGGCTACGCAGTAGGATGCACCTTGCCACCCTCATAAGTAATAAATCCAAAAATGTAGATATTGTCCTTGAAGCAAGATTCTCACAAATCGATGCGTGGATGATCACAGACGATCGTAAAACTGAACGATATCAATTGTTCACTTATGCCAATAATATCGGTATCTGTCTCAGGACAGACTATCGCCAGACAAGTCTTGTCTAAAGTTGTAAAAAGTTGCATTCTTGTATTGAAGTAGAGTAAGGGTGGATTTTGTAAAGATCTTCGATAGATTTAATGTCTTGGTTCTCACGGGACAACCGTTTGTATCCTACAAACATGATATTTTGTCGAAAATATCTAACATTACTTACAGAATATGTGGTTCAGCATTGCTTACAGAATATGTGGTTCAGCATTGCTTATGGAATATGTGGTTCAGTATTGCTTACAGAATATGTGGTTCAGCATTGCCTAGGAATATGTGGTTCTGCATTGCTTATGGAATATGTGGTTCAGCATTGCTTCCAGAATATGTGGTTCAGCATTGCTTCCGGAATATGTGGTTCAGCATTTTTTTATTTATTTAGCGACTCTGATTCAGAGTGTTGCTACAACATGTCATACGACGAAATATTACACAACAATATAATACAGGCCTTTTATTCTAAATCTAGCACTGATTTTCTCTTTCTTCCTCTCGGCGACTTTCCCACTATGACTCCTGAACTGACGACTGCGAATATTCGGTCACTCTTCTTCTTTTCCTGTATAAACTTCTTCTTGTTTTCTTTGATCCAGTTCAGCAAGGTAGTTTCCTTTAATCCTACCTTTCTCAAAACTTCCGCGTTCGTGACTTTGTCGGTCCACTTTACACGATTCATACGGCGATAACACCACATTTCTAGGGCGTTGATTCTTCTCTCTGTGTCTTTGTTGATGGTCCATACTTCCGACGCGTACCGCACCACTGCCCATACATAGCAATTAAGGACTTTCAGGCGCACCCTCATTACGATATTACGATCTCGCAAGACCCTCTCAAGATTATTGAATGCTTTCCTAGCCATCGCGATTCGAGCTTTAATTTCTTGATCGTCTTTTCCCTCTTCTGTAACTATTGTGCCTAGATATTTGTACTGTTTGACTTGTTTCAGTCTAACTCCATCTATTTCCACTCGCAATGGCTTGCCATCTTTCACCCGCTCGATCTTCATAACATTGCGTTTTGTTGGTGTTCATTTTCATTCCGTACTTTAGACCCGCGACATTCAATGCATTTACCATTTGCTGCAGCTCTTGAGGCGTTCCTGCTATTAGCATTTTATCGTCAGCGTAGCTGATGGCGTCAAATCTCTCGCCATGAACCTTGAAACCTACGTTCCGACGCGCGCTTTTCTGAGCGATTATTTCGGCGTACATATTGAACAACCTTGGCGATAACGGGCACCCTTGGCGGACACCTCTCTGAATTTCACAATGGGTCTTTGTGACAGTATTGTTTATCCTGATATTTGCCGTTTGTTGCCAGGACAGATTCCTGATTAAATGAATATCTTCTCTGTCCGCATTGAGCTGAATTAGCATTTCTATAATCTTTTCATGTTGTACCCGGTCAAATGCTTTCTCGTAATCTATGAAACAGATGTACAGTTTTCTGTTCACCGCCAGGACCCTCTGCATCAGAACTTTAAAAAGCGCTATGGCATCCCGAGTGCTTTTCTTGGGGATAAAGCCAAATTGTGTTGAGCTAAGATACCTATCAATTTTGCCTTCCAGTCGTTTATTCACTATTGAGAGCAATAATTTCAGAACGTGGCTCCGACTGGTACCATGGCTAAGGCCAATGTCATATGTGCAAAATTTCTGATCGTTCTGTCAGCTGGATCATTGTACTGTACGGCGAGGCCTACTTGTTGTATGCGCCGATAGAGGGACTGGCATAAGTGGAAGAAACAGGCGCTAACGGGAACGCCTGGATAGACTTCATGACACGCGCCAAGTATACCCAATTCGAAATCAGCCATAATTTTCAGCGGAACACAGGTCTGTATGCGATAACGTTGGACAGCATTCCGGACTGCACGGAGAACCTATGCGTACAACTCCGTCCTCTTCCCGGGAAGGAGAGCGTAGATGAAGGGCAGCGCTACCGTACCACCTGCTGGATGTTTTCTGTTCACTAAACCGAGGACCGTAAAAACTTGTGTAAAAATAGTAAGTGACACTTTAAACTTGCCGTCGAGGAACCACATAGGAGAATTGCACAGTAGTGCCACGTTGCGGTGGGTACCAAATACAATTTGTCATCACCTTCCTTTTCAAATTCAACCTCTTTCCCTTCTGCATCAATTTCCTCGGGTCCGTTGTCATGCCAGAGTTAGTTCGTCTCTTCAAAAGATTGGGGTAGATGAAGCACTTGGTCCGAGTACCTTAGTGGCACTATGCTAAGCATCGATAAACCATAGAACCATGTGTCTACATTTGCAGCCACAGTCAAAGATGGACCTGTAATGGAGTAAGCAAATGCAGAACCACGTAATGGCCTATTCAACACCTTGCACACTCTGACGTGCAAGAAGAAGAGGAAGATTAACCTTGACAATTGTGTAGAAAGAAGAAGAGACTATTTGGGGCACCGGGGGGTTTGCTGAGGAGTTTTTTCCAACATTGAAGCTATACCATAAAGGGTTGATTCCAGTGTTGAGGAAACAAAATTGATGCTTACACAACCCGCACCCACTCAACCACGGAGGAAGGGCGGCGGCGCTGCATATGCGACAAAAGCGATCTTCTGGATGAGGGGGTTTGAATTTGGACATTGAAGCTTTTGATTTGAAGGATGTTTCAATCATAAAATCAGGGCTAGTATGGCCACATGCATCCATGGTAAGCCAATTTTAATGGAATTTTTCCGTGAGCTCTGATATTTCGAGAAGTTCTACTCGATATACGTTTTATTTAAATACTTTGTGCAATACAACACGAGATGATTCTATGAAAATGTTCATCATCATTATAGCAGTACCTATAGTAAAAAATACACGAGTTAGAACAAGACTAGTATCTCTTTGTGATCTCCCTATTTTGTGGGTATGCTTTTCAAGAAGTAAAAATTTGTATCGTCATGTAACAGTCTTTCAATATGTCTGCGGTATATCATTGAGGATAGCAATCACATTACAGAGAATATGGTCGAGTTTGAGCTTTTTATTGTTTCAGCAATATAGCGGCGGCGAGCGTACGGTCACGATTTATGTTTTAAGTGTCCTCGCCGCCATTCCCGTTCACCCTTATCTATATTTAGTTTTATCGACGCGCATCACCCGTTAGCCTAGATACGTCGAAATTTTTTTATGGTACCGAAATTATCGACACCCTATTATTTATTCGGTGAGCACATCTCGACTAATCATGCGGACAGGAATATGAATTTTCGAAAAGTAGGTACCTATACTTTTGAAACGCGGCCGCGAATGCGAAGCGAAGTAGGGTGGTCATTGTCGGAATTGTTTTATGGTAGTGGCGCTATATACATTTTCTCTATTGTATATACTATATAATGCCGCAGCAGCAGCGTGGCATGAGTTCGTACGAATTCGCTAATGGATAAACCGGCCGAAAATTACCGGGCTACATGGCCGGCGGGGTATAACCCGACTAATGGTGTTGATAATAATGATGATAGGCCAACCGCGTGCGAACCACGTTTTACTTGTACCTTTAACAACGCATAGATAATGATAGTGAGTTATGGAAAAGAGTGAAGAACAACGCGAAGACAGGACCAGGTGAATATATTTGTATCAAGATTAGGTACCGCGTGATTAATAAATCACGCGCGCCCGCGAAAGGAGAAACGAATTATTGTAATCGTGTCTGTGTTGGGGTCTTTTAGGTAAGAACAAGTAAACAATTTACAACGAAAATAGAGCAGTGCAACAATCCGCGACTCGCATCGCTCAGGATGATGTAATTCTGAGTGTTGATTTGCGAATAGTAGAAAACTCGACAAGCATTTGTCTGTTGTTGTTGTTCTAGATCAACTAAGTATATAGGTTGACGAGAATCTTACTGTTTGACTGAAAGTTCACTCAAAATCGATGTGGATTTTTCGTCGAATAAGTTCTAACAAGAATAATAGCGAAAGGAAGAATACTCCGAAGGGAGAGTAAACAATGCAAACCGCAAAGAAAATGTAAACGACGACCATCTTCAGGACTGAAATGAAAGCAACTGACAAACGAAGGAGAGAAACAAGGTATTAAGATTGGCCAAACGAGAAATCGCGCTGTGAATCATAAACCAGTTCAATCAGGCCATCTTCTGGAATCTACGAGTTAAAGACAGTAATGCCATCGGTGTTGAGATGACGCATTGTCTCTATATGCTCGAAGGCGATGCGTTTACGGTAGTTCTCCTTAAGGAGGAGCCTTTCCGATCCCTCACAGAAACTGTGGCCGCTGTTTATTACAGGATCAGCAAGAGCTGACGCCCCTAATTGTCCCTTATTCTAAGACTTCAGGTGTTCCGCTACTCTCACCTTCATTTGGCGGCCGGTCTCACCAATATAAAAGTCTCCACAATCCCTACATTCTATCTTATAAACACCACTCCTCTCATCAACGGGTATGGGGTCCTTCAGCCTCACAAACAACACTTCAACAGTGGTTTATTCACGTGTTTATTCCATTCGGCATGGTTAGTCGTCTTCTTCCTTTTGACGGTTTGCCTGGTATTTTACCTTGACTACTCTCGCGAACACTGGATCCTTCTTTACTCTCTGGTGGATGTACTTCATCTTGGATTGTTCCACTGCGTTCACAAAGCAGGGTTCTTCAATTCCCATCCGGCGTAATACTTCTTTATTTAAAACCTTGTCCGTTCATTTGATCGCACCACATTTCAGATGCTTCCATCTTTTTCTTAGTTTCTCTCTTAAGCGTCCACGTCTCCGCCGCATATTTTGCAACTGACTGTAACACAACAATATATCGCGTCGCAATGTGATACTCTACTTTTTATCACTTAAGACTTTCTCCAAATTGCAAAAGGCGCTTTTGGCTAAGGCTAATCTTATTCTAGCTTCCTCTGTGTCGCGTCCGTCACTCGTAATTATGGCACCCAGGGTTGAAGAAAGCTGGTCTGAAGCCAAACGAGCGGAGGGCCCGACCCAATTCGGAGGAGAACTTCCCTAGGGAAGGCAGACTGATCCAACGCATACGACGATCACGGATCGTGTCTCGGGGGAAGGAGGTGGAATCAAGAATGCTCCTCGTAAGTTACCTCCGAACCATCACGTCAACGTCGACATTGACCCCATTCGCTCTGGCCATATGTTTTATTGTGAGTCATTCTTTCTTGAAGGCATCAGACTGACTCAAAGGAATACGAGTCAGTCTGTGAACTAGGCTATTAAAGGCAGCCATTTTGTGAGCAACAGGACAGACCGAACCTCCGTGGACTAAAACGTTGATGTGGTTGAGGAAGGGGTTAGTGACGGTATTGTCGTTCACAAATTCCACCCGCCCCTCATAAATAATAGTCAGGTAGTTTTTATAGTGACGAAACACCGTTGTAACTCCCCCCACCTTGCATTGTGGATTGTATGCTGCGCTCCATGGTGCGGCGCGATGTTAAGTGCGAAGTAATATTCGCATATAAAGCGATCTGTAGTGGCGCTGTTGTCGATGTCCAGAAGGTGATCATGGCGTTTTTCACCATAAGATAGCACGTTAATAAAATCGATTGTACCTTCTCAAAATATTATTTTTTCTGAAAAATGTATGGAACAAAAATTGCAGTCCTCTTAATTTCCTGTCGAGTGAATATAATTTCAAAAGATCATCACCTTTTCGCCAAGCTTCCGCAAATGACCGTCACAGAAAATGTAGAGAGCGCCTTCTTTGATTTTATTTGCGAATAGAAAAGCCAAGTAGTGCGACTTTGTAGTTACTGTAGGCAAATGAGAGGAAAAAAATTTCGCTGAAGCAAACGTTTCTTTGCTAAAAATGATTCAGGATGTCGTCCTGAACAAAGTACTAAAAATCCCGCGTTTTCCCCCTAGAGCTTCTTTTCTTATGGGGGTTCAAACGCCCCAACAATTAGTATTTCGCCTATATCGCGCAAAATTGAAATTTTATTAAAAAATGTTTCAAACAAAAGTTGTTCCTCGTGGAATTTCCTACCAAATAACATATTCAACTTTCAGCCTATACCAATTCGAGGCTTTGCAAAGGCCATTCAAAAGAGTCTTGCTTTCTTATAGGAACAGTGTACGTTAGTCGGCCGACTTACTGCAGTCTTATATTCGGATGGAGGGACTTGATATTATTCGCTCTCGTCATACTCTTTGCCTGTGCTAACTGAGGAATCGTCATCAGTACTGGACTCATGGTCAACTTCCTTGTCGTGAAGTAAATTGCGCGAGAAGTCATTTACTGCTTGTTTTCACAAGTTGCGTACAATATTTTCCTGCATGCAGGGCCATTTACCGCCCGCCAATGAAAATTGAACGCACTTTATACAGTAAAATATCGTACGCAACTTGTGAAAACAAGCGGTAAATGACTTATCGTGCAATTTACTTCACTCGGCTTCGCCTCGTTCAGCAAAATTTGCACTCGAAAGTCATTTACCGCTTTTATTTCACCCGTTGCGTAATATTCAGAATTTTGGAATCGAAATATTCGTTCCTCGTATCAGGTGTTACAAGTTATTTTTCCTCGAATTGAATCAAAAATAACTTCAAAAAGTACATAATAAAGACTTTTATCTTTACTATCACAAGAAAGCAAATCAATGTCTGCATATCGACAGCAGCAAAAATATTATGGATTAAACGATAAATGTGACTTACTGAGAAAGGGTCTTAAATTTTCATTGGCGGGCGGCAATTGACGCAATTAACTGCCCTGCATGCAGTAAAAATATTTATTTAATTTCCATATTTTCAATATTTCTATCACTGGTAAAAAAATAATCTTTACAATCTGTAATGATGCAAGACTTCCATTAGCACCAACATTATCTGAATAAAAGAAAAATATTGCACATCCTTATATTTCTGACATCGAAAACCCTTTCTTGCAGATTAGTTGATGGAAAAGTCTTTTCTAAAAGACCTCTGCAGGCTTTGTCGGGGCACTAATTGACCCAGGCTGAAATTTGAATACATTATGTATTTGGTAGGTTCATGCAAGTTTTTTGAATTTATGAAACAAAATTTCAAGAATGCAAATTCTAAGACAACACCTGATTTCAAAACTAGAAAACTTTCAACAGCATCTTTGTACTCAATATCAGTCGGGACAGCGGGTTCCCCGCTGCCATTGCATTTCTGCAATGGCTTCTAATTTTTTTTTTCCAATATTGCTCTAATTTGCCTACACTAAGTTTTGCGGAACTCGTCCGTACGAATCGCTGGTCAGCGCCAGCGCAATTGACTTAGCATATTTTGTTCAACAAGAAATACTCGTACAAAGATAAAAATCATGTCAAAGTTGGGATTTTTCTCTTCATGCTTCTACTTGGGAGTCTGCTTCTATACCGTCACTTCCAGCCTAATACAACTATTATTCTTTACGGTATGTGCATTTTATTTTTTCTTTTTGAAATTTACCCTTCATCTATTTAATATTCTAACAGTTTACTTCAACAATTTTATAAAATTCATTTTCTGTAGACGATTTCTATTTTTATTACGTGTAAATCAATTCAACCATAAAAAAAAAAACCCTCCTCAGAGATTGAACTTCTTCATTCGAGTTGAAGAAAAGCTTAGAAACTGTGATACTTAATTTCTCAACCTTCCATGTCATCATAGTGTCAAAAGATAAATTGTTTGAGGAAAGGCTCAGTAGTGGATGGAGAACGATATGACTTGAACTTAAAGCTGGTTATCCATTGCATTAATGGTGAGAAGAATATTGAAAACAGAATCTTGAGGTCGATAATTTCCTGTCGATGGTTCTGAACTGAAAACTCGTAATCAAAAATCTCCCTGCTATTATGCAGGGTGTATGAAAGCTTGAAAACTCTTGCCCAAAATACATGATACAGGCTATAGAAGCATTTTTACTTCCTTTCACTTACTTCGTCATGTTTGGCGTTTTTTCCGTCTTATTTCAAACATCGGTGAGGTGAAATTTGAATACACCTACGTATCAAAGCTAGCAGCTATCTCCATAAAATTGCGTATCATGTAGGTATTATTAATTTTTTTTTTTCTTACAAAATGCCTACTGCTATCGGATTACGATTAGCACATTCAGTACGATACTTTTCAAGGCTTCAATCCTTGCCAATGTTAAGCGGACAGTTTCTGCGACGCAAGGTGAGTCGCACTTGACACGAGCTTTTAGCGAAAGCTCGGAACGTACCCACCCTTATCCGCGTAAAATCGGAAATGGAACGGTAATCGTGGCTTTTTGACTCGCGATATTATATACATATACCGTTATGTATAGGGAGCGTGAAAGGAAGAGAGAGGACAAGGCGAACGACGACGACAACGAGGACAATAACGTCAAAAATTAACGTTATAGGAATACCGCTGATCTGTTGCGTGTTTTGGGTCAACCTCCCCTACGACGATTAGATCTCCAGGGATGAGACAATAATCAAGAGAGGGATTCTTACCGAGTACTCGGCAAGTCACACGCTCACGCACATGTGGCTCACTTGGACGATCGCCGTCTGACACGCGATCTCTAATTACAAGTGGGATCTGTTCTGGCAATTTTTGTATATCGCCGTATATACGAGTGTTATACCGAGTATTTACACTGCTGGCTCTCTTTATCTGCGGCGCAGACTGGCAGAATGGTTATTGAAAATAAAAAAAAACGGCAAGTTTATTCAAGCGAATACGCGGTATAAATTTTTCGCGACTCTAACCGACTGGAAATTATCGACGTTTCGCGTTATTTTGTTCTTGAGAAGCAGCGTACGAGTAAATTCGTTAATACCTTGACAAAGTGTCGATTTTTTCGTCCGTTAAATCAACAAAAATTATTGCTTTTTTCCCCGTTTTTCTGTAACTGTACACATTACCCTGTATTATATGTCGCGGCTATCGGGCGTGTATGGGTCACAACGACGACGATTTCGATGTTTTTTCTGTTTTGACCACCCTCTCGAGCACATGTTATCATTTTTATTATTTTTTTCTTCTCTCTAGAATGTACAACAGTCGTCCTATAGTTAGGTTTATTACTTGTTTGATTATACTGATGCTCGATGAACCCGGTTTTATGTAATTAGATCGTGAAGAGTGCTAGGATCTGATCTCGATATTATAGAGAGGAGAAAATACCCTATACTAACGATCGGATCCTAATTTATCTTTGATAGTTCTCATAAATCTTCTATACATTTTTATAGTTGTGAGGCGAGAGAAAGAGAGGACACTGATGACATCGAAAACGTTAATTGAAGTCTCGATAGATTTTGAAATACGTTATTAATGACCGCGGTTTCTTTGCTTTACGAACAGTGTATCCTTTGACTTGTAATCTTCTCTGATGTGGACGTACAATTGAGTCATATATTCAACACATTGACACATATGAAGAATGAAGATCTTTATATTTGTACGCTGGGCTGTGGAGTACCTAAATGAAAATTATCCCGCTGCAGATTATTTTTGATAAAGATACTCGTTTGGCGGATCATTATGCAGGCATCGTATAACCTTTCATAAGCATGCTCCCTTTCTCATAGGATCTATCCAGTTTGCATGAACAATGGATTGGCGAGAAAGAAAGGTGTGACGTCATCAAAGTACTTAGATGGTTAGACGGAGATGTAGGTGAGATATTTTTAAAAAATCTAACATCATCATCACAGTCGAACATCAGCTGAGAATTTCTAAAGATGAGGAACTCGATAAACCAAATCGACCATCACTAAATGGTTGATATTGGTTGCTTTTTGGTCCTACGACTGAAAAGAGACCAAATATTATGGAACCATCAGAAAGTGGTTGATTTTTAGTAAATTTTTGAGATAAATCCACCAAATTTTGCCAATTCATTTTAGTTGATTGTTGGTCTGATATTATTCCTACTAAATTTTGACCATAATTTTTGGTTATTTTTGATCACTATGCGGAATACACATTTTGACCCATTTTTGGTCGTGATATTGTCAATACAGAATGAAATTTTTCCTCGTTTCTTAGTCTAAAATTGATATTGTATTTGTTACTCAATTTTGACTAAGATTTCTACTTGATTTCTGGGCAGATATTTTGGGAGATACCTTGATCCATTTTGAGTAGATTTTTCTTCAACATCCATCAATAAATTATTTTTACTCTCTTTTTTGGTTTAAAAAAAGTATTATGGGGCGAGCCGCATAATCACCTGCACAATTTTGACCAAAATTTCCAGTCAACTTCTCGGCGGATATTCCTAGGACATATCTTGGTCTATTTTCAGTCGACTTGTTCTCAACATCTACCAATATTTTTACTCTTTTTTTTGGTCTATTCTCATGCAAACCGCAGTCACTCAATTTTGCCCAAAATTTCCGGTCGATTTCTTTGAAATGAATCAATTGTCATATTGCTTGCCAACTCGCAGATAAATAAAGATATTTAAAATAAAATCTAAAATAAAATTTGAAATTTAAAAATCAATATTCCTTATAATCAAATTGTTTAATAAATTAACATATTGTACTAATCATAAAAATATTAGATTTATATATATATTCAATTTAAGGAATTCCACCAGGATTAATTACTAAATAATATTTTTTTAAATTCAATTTTATATCAATTTTATTTTTGGAAATTAAATTCTAAATTTATTTTAAAAGTTTATAATATCTAATATAATATCATTTTGAAAAAATAAAGATCTTATTTAAATTATCTTGATAATATAGTTTATTTAATTAAAATCATTAATTTTGTTTTTTAGAATTATTTATTTGATAAAAATATTTATATTCATTTCTAATAGTTTATATAAAAATCATTATAAAAAAAGTAAAAAAATTGAAACTAAATAATTTTTATATCTCATTTAATTTATTTAATGAATATATTTGATCCTTTAAAAAAGAGTTGATAAAAATTATTTAATAATTTCAATGATTTTAAATAATATTCAAAACTTGTAATCATATTGAACCAGAATGATGATATTCATTTTTTTGTTCAATTTTACATTCAATTAATAGAAAATTATTAGCTTTATTTATGACAAATAAAAAAATAATTATTAAAGAATAAATTTTTAAATCAATTTAAATAATAAATCAACGCAAATTAAATTGATAAAGAATAATAATAAAAATAATAATCATAAAAATAATAATAATAATAATAATTTATTATTATTATTATAATATCAATTAAATTATAATAAGTAAATTTAAATAAATGAATAATAAATTTAGATTCATTTTAAGAAATTATTTAAATTAATTGATTCAATGTCAATTGATATGAATCCATGATAAAGTCCACAAATTTCTGAACATTGTCCATAAATAATTGAAGGTATAATAATTAATAATATTGTAATTTTAGACCAAAATCGCACTCCTCTCAATATAATCCCGCTAAAAAGATTGCTATCTTCATTCTTTTCTTCTCTCACTTGAGGGAGGCTTAGATATAGACTGGTTTTTCCCGTCAAGAATGGTGGTCTATTAGTATCACCTAACTATAGATCGTTTTATGGCGTCTCTATTGCCCAAACTTTATTATTCTACTTTGTCAAAAGTGGTCTATTTGTAGTGGTCCCTTAATATCGCTTGAATATAGGCTACAACAGACTATTTTAATATCGTCTACATTGCCCAGAAATCGACAAATCTTTTTCGTCAGAAGAATAAAAAAAAAATCTGTTTTTTCTAATTATGGTGGTCTGTTGACACTGATTGAATATTGACTATGAGAAACTATTTTATATTGTCAGGGTTCCCTAGAAATCGACTGTTTTTTTGGTCAAAAATGGTCAAAATGTAGTCAGTTGCCGAGGAAGTATGGACAATGACTGAGGATAGACCATTTTATGGTACCTACATCACCTGCAGATCGACTAATTTTTTCCATCAAAATTTTGTCCAAGTTGGTATAAATGTGGTCTACATATGGTAGGGATGAGCGGAAGTAAATCGACCGAAAAAGTTGGTCTATGGTCAACATCTACTCAAAATCAACTGAGATATTTGGTCGATCTGGTTTATCGCGGGAAAGTACAAGTAGTTGAGGCGATGATCCTTGGTTACAATCGTTATAAATGAGGGATTTACAAAAATCAAAATTTCAACTACGTGGAAGAAAAAGTAATATCGTATATGACATACGATCGAAAACAGGAAGATTGCGGAAAAAAATGAAAATGGCGAACGAAAATAGCATCATTTTTTTTCTTTCTCACCAGTAAATTTAATTCTTTCATGAAAATTATTCATAAATAACGTGGTCAGAAATAGTAAACAAACTATCATTTTGTCTACATACTTGGTCATAAATGTAATGTCAGACTGAAAATTCCTACTTTGGTCAAGAAGCTTGTCGAAATAAATCTCCGTAATGATGGACGAAAGAGGGTTGCCCATCGCAATGCCTTCTAGCTGGACTTATGTAACTGTTTTGTATTGAAAAAAAAAAACATTTTTCTCACAAAAATTAAGAGCTTTAAAAAACATGTGCTTGTCAAAAGCAGTCCAGATCCCCGCTATCACATTCCATCTGCCCTTCATTATTTCGATGGTAAACATCTCTGGAATGGTGGTGAACAAAGATACGGCGTTGAACGAAATCATGACGTCACTCAGAGCGAGTATGATCTCATGTGACTTGGAACAATTTTGACTTTCGACCAACGAGCACTGTTATTTTTCCCTATACGGGTGAATACGCAAACAAATTTGGATAATTTGTCGACTAAATTTGCTTCAAATTTTATCAAAAACCAGCCATTGTTACTCTCCATTCGAAGACAAATTTAACAAAAAAAAATCAAGGCTCTAGGTGCTCTCTGAAGCGAGATAGTACTCGTAGGGTCCTGAAATTTCAGATAAAATGAATGAAAAAAAAGTTCGTCATTTAAAACTACCCGACGGTGTGCAACACAGGAAAAATGTAAGTGACTAGGTAAAAAATTCGCTTTTGTACAACGTTGTGAAGAGTGACAGAACACACAAACTTATTAGAATAACACATAAAGTGAGTCTTACACAAGCTATGCAGCATTCAACTTATCCCTCGTCAAAGAAGAAAGTTTCTTCGAAACGTCGGGCTGTTTCCTGTTTTAACTAATAAATTTCATTCGACGGTAGTGCCAAAAAAGTTTATTGATCATTCCGTCGAAAAATGATACCTATTTTGATCTCAAAGGCCCGTTTGAGATGCGTTAGGAACGTTGTTACGCTTTGAGAGTAAGCTCATTGGAAAGCTCGTCAAAAATACTACTAGAATTACTAATGATTTTTCCAATTTTTTTTTGTTTTTTGCTTGCACTGCGCAAATCGATTTACCAACGTATTTGCCAATTCATGAGTCCTATAATCGCGAGTCTTCTGAGCCCCTTTCCTATCATACATCATGGCTTGTGAGTCGAAATTTTTCCAAGTCCAACCTTTTGTATGAGGGGACTTGGACCATTCTTGTTTTGGCCGGACATCATACGGTATATGGCGCAGGTATATGGCGCACCACGTAAGGCAAATAAAAAAAAAAACACAGAAGAGGTTCTCTGTTGAAAAAGTAAAAAGTTGCTATTGGTCGCGACGGTGTTGCCTTTGGATAACATATACAACAAGGCCAACAGGGTTAGTGCAGAATTATCATCATTACACATCAAAGCAACAAGTGAAGCAAGTGTTTCATCTGTAAGACGCGCATCAGTTGCTCGTGATATAATATGATTGCATGAGATGCTGCTTTGTGATTGGTCCATCGAAACTAATTTTTGACCAAGACTATTGGGGCTTAAACTTTGAGTTGGGGAGTTGGTAGCCCTGACGAAATTCAGCTTTTCGTTCCATGCTTTTTAATTGAAGAAATTTCGATCGCCATAATTAATACAAGCATAAATTTTGTAATCCATATCATCAATTTTGGGTACGAAAAAATTATTATGAAAAATAGGACACTGAAAAAATAACGGCTGTTTGAAAATCAAGGTATAAACATACATAGTTATCTTGTTCACCCTTTCAGTAGCGCATTCTAGTGAAGGTTTCAACCCCAATACTCAAGGTTGACCACTTACAGCGAACAAAGAGGTAAACATTTCATGTTTCAACACATTTTTGCTTATACAGAATGCGTCTTTACAAGAAATGGAAAAGGATGAGGTGTCTATTTTAAGAAGTTTCATTTTTTGGTAGCAGAAGATGAACTAAGCAATGCCATCTCCAGTAAAAAGTAAACTATGACAACGATTTTAGGTTCTGCAAATAAATTACGAGTTTCACATTTTGTAAATGGGTCTCCATACTACAGTCCCCGAATTTTTTTCAAGGTACTATCGTATCGAGGCTATCTATATAGTCCTGATAGTTTTTCTTGACCATCGCTATAGTTTGAATGTAAAATATCAATCAAGGGAAAAGTACCTATGCTACTCGTGTAGGATAGATGTCTTTCTCCTGGCCGTTTGGTTTCGATAAGTCTGTCAAGGAGTTACCAGATGATGGACGCAACTAGAAAAAATCATAAAAACGTAGTGCCATGCCCATCGCGCAACTGATGGTACCACCTGACTGATTTTAATTCACTGAACTGGCGCACTTTTTCAATTCTCACATGTCATTTTGCACCAATTTCGTGATTGTGGAAGTCAAGCGGATTTTTTTTTTTTCTAAATAGAAAAGGAAAAATTTCCAAACTATCGACGATACTATCGCCGATTTTTTTAAACAAAACTTTCGTTAGTCCCGATAGTCGTTTCCGAAAACTATCGATAATATCGATAGCCTATTGATAGTTCCGAACACTAAAGCATAGGAAGCCAGATATCTTCTAGTGTTGTTCAGCAAAAGAGAAAAACGTAAAATATTTCACATATTAAAGACATATCCTCTCAAATAAGTTATGAAATGAGAGTTTTGTCCCAAGGATCCAAGTACGATTGTGACTCTGCTGGTTAAGTAATAGTATATTACGCAACGAGTGAAATAAAAGCGGTAAATGACTTTCGAGTGCAAAGTTTGCTGAACGAGGCGAAGCCGAGTGCAGTAAATCGCACGAGAAGTCATTTACCGCTTGTTTTCACAAGTTGCGTACGATATTTTACTGTATAAAGGGCGGTAAATGGCAATTTACCGCCCTGCATGCAGTAAAAAGTATTTCATTTTCACATGTTCAGAGGATCGCTGCATGGAACGGTACATTGTCATGACCGTACAAAGAAATCAAAAAAATGTTTCACTAATTTCTATCAGTGCATCAGATCTTTTTTGGGTTGGCATCCAAATCCCAGTAAAAAAGTTTCATCTTTTTTCATCCATTTGAGATACCTATATTTAAGTATTATATTTTTTTGTAAAAAACTCATTGATAAGAAACGATTAGCGTTTGCAGGTTCGTATTTCTTTCGACGATGACTAAAGTGGAGCTTGACAGATATTTTAATCGCAGCTGACAAAAATAATATAAACTTCTTTATATAATATCATATATTAGAATTTTCATAACCCTCATTAGACGATGTCAGCCTTGATGTTGACGAGTCATTCCCTATATAATATACACGTACATAAATATTTAAATTACGGATTTGCATATTCATAAATATTTTCGATTCAAATAAGAGGATACTTGTTTACACTTTTTATTTAGGCGTTCATTATACACGTATTATATGAACACGAATTTGATTTTTTTTTTATTTTTTATGAGCCGTCAATAATGATACAGAACGAAGCGTGACCATTCGTGTTCATAAAGTGTGACACGTTCCTAAAATATTTATTTATCAATATTGTGCACCGTATATACATATCGGTGCCTAATTTTATCGTGATGCACGCGTGCGATGGGAGTTGGGCATCTTCGCATACTCGCATACCTTCGCGTCTACGACAGCGACACCTTCTCCGTTTCTGACGCGAGTTTCTTATCTCCATATACGTGTGCAGTATTTTGTGGTTCCTCCTTCGACCCGCAGTGAATAAAATGAATCTCCAATCTGTGAAACTATATTATTATGATCCGAATCCGCAGCTCCGCCTCTCTTTTCATCGTATAAAGAAACACGCTTCAGGCGTTCTATTCTCTGGCGTATAAGCGCGTGTTTTATTTTTGTACATAATAATATATCGCATTTATTTTTTCTTCGGGTTTACACCGCACCAAGACGACGAGATTATCGTATATAGATGAAAGTTTCAGTATGTGTAGCATACGTGTATACATGTCATATTTATCGAGCGTGTAAGACCCTCTTCTTCCGCGATTCCCGTGATTGCGATTGATTGACGGTGTCGTTGGGACAAGAACTTCGACTTTATAACCGTCTCCGCTTCTTCCACGCGATTTCCTGAATAAAGTTTCGACCGAATGTCGCTGAAATTTATCCGCAAATACACGGAACACTATAGCCTTTCTCGGTGGTGGATGGTATATGCATAGGCCGTTACAACAAAGCAGATAAACATTTGCGTCTTCCTAAACATTGCCCACTTCCTGTTACAACGAAATCAACTTACCGGTTAATGGCGAAGCGAGAATTAAACGGTGGAACAGGACGACGAAGTTATAGCCTGTCGTTGTGGACTTATACGGTTTATAGAGAAAGAAGGTGCGCTTTTTGGGTATACACACACGAGTATACATTGTTTATGATATTCACAGAAGAATAATAGGTTGTGTATATATATGCTTGTTTGGAATATGTGCGGTAGCGTTTTACTTTTATAATATGCCCGCGAGACACATTGGCACTTACTTCCCAAAACAATATGCCCTCTCTTTTTGTCTATAATATAATACTTTAATGGAAAATGAAAAAACAACCGGGACTACAATAACTGAACGAAATTTCGAAGCGTGTGTGGTTGAGGTGAGAAAAATTTTTTACTGAACGAGAATTGGCTTGGTCCGCCAAAAGCTCTCTGATGAATATGCAAACTTTGTTACTCTGAATCCGTCGTCGAAACTGTTTCGATAATTATACTTTTCTGGAGTGCCGAGAGTTCATTGTATGGATAGCAAAATTGAAAATACCTACTCTGAAATCTTGCTTGATCTATCCATATGGTATCAATACATTAAGATTAAAAGCTGGGGAGCTTCGTGTGAGGCAAACGGCCCGGGGTTCCTGGACACTTGCTGAACAACGACTCCATATCAACGAACTAGAATTGTGGGCGGCATTTTTTGCCCTCAAGTCCTTCACAAAAAGGTTGACCAATATAAACATCTCGTTAAGAATAGACAACACAACGGCCATTGCCTATATTAATCGTATGGGAGGTATCAAATTCCTGAATCTGAACGACATCGCCCTAAAATTATTCAACCTGACTGTTTTTGCATCCTACATTCGATCGGTAGATAACAATACGGCAGACGCAGAGTCGAGAAGAACTGAAACAGAGATAGAGTACGAATTATCTCAGAAGGCGTTTACAAAAATTACCTCCCAATTAGGGTATCCAAAGGTCGATTTATTCGCTTCTAGAAAAAACAACAAATGCGACAGGTACTTCTCTTGGAAATGCGATCCAAATGCAGAAGCCGTGGATGCCTTTACTATCCCTTGGACAGAAAAAACTTCTACGCCTTCCCCCTCTTCTCACTGGTGCTAAGAACCATTCGAAAAATCATACGAGAGAGAGCAACGGGTATCCTGGTTGTACCAAACTGGCCAGGACAACCCTGGTTTCCACTCTTCAAAGAACGACTCGCCTCTGAGCCAGTACTTCTTCAACCACCTTACACCTTGCTTTTATCTGCCAACAGGACACCACATCCTCTAGGCGATCGGCTTTCCCTGGTGGCAGGGTTTGTATCCGGGAAGCGCTAGCTAACCACCAGAACCTGTCAACTCCAATCATTGAAATTCTTCTCGCGTCAATTCAAAAGTCAACAATGCAAACATACACACCAGCACTCAACAGATGGTGGAACTACTGCGAGAGTAATTCTATCAATAAATATGCTCCACCACTGACCAGGTACTAACCTTTTTGCATCACGAATTCTGCTCAGGCGTCTCATACAGCACACTCAACTGCACAAGATCAGCCATATCACTGATTACCGGTTCCGCCTGCCGGGAAAACTTAGTAATAAATCGGTTTTTTAAAGGAGTCGCGAGTTTGAGGCCGGCACAACCTAAATACAATATTACGTGGGACCGCCAGTGTGTCTGCGTTACTTCAAGAACCAATCAACCAGAAACTCAACAATGTCCTTAGGTACGGTATCAAAAAAACTCATAACCTTGCTGGCGCTCACAATGGGACAACGGCTTCAAACTCTCAGCTTGACAAAAGTTCAGAACATACAACAAATGGCAGACAAAATATTAATTTTTGTCCCTGATCGAATGAAAACGTCAGGAAGAGGAAGGACGCAACCCCTTCTTACCCCGCCATTTTTTCAAGATCCACAACTGTGTCCCGCGTACACACTTATCCATTACCTAAACATTACGCAACGGTTACGAAACTCAATAAATGATCTTTTCATTACGACAAACACCCCAACACGTCGGGCATCCACTTCAACGCTTAGCAGATGGGTAAAAGAAACTTTACAAGTAAGCGGAGTGGATAGCCAATTTCAGCCTCATAGCACTCGGCATGCATCAACTTCGGCTGCCCAAAGAGGAGGGGTGTCTTCAGATGTCATCATGAAGGCTGCCGTTGGACCACAAAGTCACAAACATTCGCACGTTTTTATAATCGACCCGTCATCTCGGAACAAGCCAATTTTGCCTCAACGGTCCTCAATAGGAGAAGAAAAAATTAATTATTACAAATGTAAGTCAGTTGACCATTGAAAAAATTGTTGTTAAAAAAGGTTGTCAGAAGCATTTGAATATAAAAAATATTTCTGTTGAAAAGAAGAAATAAAAACACGTAGTTCAAACATACTTAATAATTTCTCGCTGTCCCTCATTCCCCTATTACTCGAGATCTTTCAGTTGTTTCACAGCTTCTGTTATCGAATAACTCGAGGTATTGCTGTGAGCGCTTTGAACATCTACATATTATGTGTTCTGCTTGGAGGAGGCATAAAATCCAATTGTACGACTAAACGAACTTACCTGGTGAAGTTGAATTGAAATTGTATGAAGGCTTCCTCCAAGCAGAACAGTCCCTCCGCTTCACTATTAAAATAGAGGTAACTCCCCACCCTCGAGCACTCCCTCACAGCAATAATTCACTTTGAAGAATGAAGAATAGCGTAACGTAGTTGATATTGGATAGGGTGGAGATGATTCTTTTTTCGCTTTAAAATTGTGGCTGCACTGCACTGACATGAGATACTACATATGTGTTCTGCTTGGAGGAGGCATAAAATACAATTAAATTTTGGCGACAGTGAAAACGCTCTTGCGTTGAATCTAACGAGAACGAATTTAATTGACTCCTAGCTAAACATACTCTGCTCTAACCCTTCCCTCCTATTGCTCATGTAGCTTGTTTTCTTCGTATTGGCTCACAAATTCAAAATATAGGAGAAGTGGAAATAGTAAAGGTGAATGAGTACACACACTTAGGACAAAATGTAGCATTCGATGAAAGAGCAGAGAAAGAGCTAAAAATAAGGAGGGGTAAGGCCTAGGGGAAATTTTGAAATCTTTAAAAATAGAAAACTTGGATCAAAGCCAAAGTTGAAAATATTGGAAAGCTGCATTCTCCCAGTGCTTAGCTACGGTTCCCGAACATGGACACTAACAACGGTTCAAACACAAAAACTGCAAACAACGCAGAGAGCGATGGAAAGTAAGATTCTAGGGATCAGACTCAAGGATAAAATCAGTAACAAGGGATTAAGGAGAGGTACAGAATGTAAGGATATCGGAATGACTATCAAAAAACTAAAATTCAAAAATGTAGGACATATGTACAGAGAAAAGGAAGCGAGATGAAATAGAATTACAACTGACTGGACCCCATACCAAGCAACGAGAGGGAGGGGGAGACCCGAGACCCGATGGGGGACGAAATAAAAATAGGGTAGGGACGTCGTGGAAAAGCGCTACCCATGACAGAGACAGATGGCGGAGGATCGGAGAGGCCTATGCCCGGCAATGGGCTGATTACCTACTCGTATAGTCAAACGTACAAAAATTATTGTAAATAAAAGCTGTTATTATTATTATTATTATTATTATTATTATTATAAACTTACTCTGAGGTGCTTCTAGAATGGTCTTAACGTCAAATCGTATCCTGTCGCCGACTAGATGCGACCCATGAAAACCCAGTCGCTTTTACGGTCATTCTGCATCTCCTTATCGATCCTGTAGAATGAGCCAAATTGAATTCTCTGGAAGAAATGCGTATATCAGCAAGGATTTCACGTATCGATAGTCCAAGTAAAATGAAACAATCAAAAGAAGACTAACCTTTTTCTAGGTCTATTATTCCCCTCCGCCGCTCTTGCCAAGACTGCCACGATGACAATGTATCCGTCCAACATTTATTTTCATATTATCCTGCCGATGTTATCCGTTTTTCTCATTCCTTCCCTGGACTCTTTCTGGCGGCCACTTGCAACAGCGTACCCAATAACTCCTCGAACAATTTGCACTCTACTGTGTATTTATTTTTACTGTTTTCTGTAACTCAGGAAGAGTGAGCGCCGTCAATTGAGCCATGAGCTTAGTATACTATGTGCCTTCGATGTACTGCGGGCTAAAGTGTAGGGCCAAGGTACATAAATGGAAATCCAGAGTTATACTAGGCTGTACTAGACTAAGAGCCCGTCAATGAACTACAAGTCCAGTACACTGCAGTACGCCTTCAATATACTAGGCAAAAGTAGGCCTTTCTAGATTAAGAAGTGGAAGTAGTTTGGAGGAGTCACGTAAAGAGATATGAAGCACGACCTTCGCTTATTTGCTTACGCCGAAATATTTTCGTAAAGATCAGCCTCCTTATCTCTCCGTGTATAGTGGTATAGGAGTGGTTCATGCGAGTCTCTCATCACTGACAAGTAAATTACGTCATCCTTTGCACGGATGTTTCGATAAATATTGTCGACAGAGCGTCCGGTCACATAATAAAGAGAATTTTCAAGATGGAATGATCACGTCTCCGTCAACTCTTCAGGGTTGTCCTTTACTCCTTTTCATCCTTCATTGGGCAATGTGTTGACCTGCGCTAGATAGAAGTATGGTTCAATATCGACTGCTTACAATTGCTATTTTTACTGGGCGCTAAGTTGTTGCTGAACAGAGTCTTCTTAAGGTGTATCGAACTTATGCGGCGCCGAAGGATTATCATTCCAACCACTTTTCGTAAGCATAGAAACTGCAACTCGCAGTGATTTGGAGAGCATTCAAACAGCAACAAATTTCAATTTGCCGCATAAATGGTACGTCAGCAAATTCCGGAAGCTAATAATATTCATCGGAGATCATAATCTTAAAACATGTAGGGATTCTAATATCGGTCGCCAATTACATATCAAGCTCCTAATGTATTTTCTGTAAATACTCGCTCCCATTGGTAGCGATTTTCTATCGCTGTAAGGACCTTATAACCTTTTCCATCCGTAACACAGATCGAACAACCTGTCCCCGCAAAGGAAGAAAATTTCTGTTGACTCTACACTTCTGGCAAACAATCTTTTAGTAAAGCCTAAACATCGCAGTGAGTCTGCAACACTGCCAGAGATCGTTTGTCCAGCCAAGCGAACCTTTATTTCATTTTGCAAATCAACGTACCCCTACGTCAATCCATTATCTAACCTGATTGTCTTATTGGACTGCAGGCTATCAAATTTCCGTATAAATTCATAAAAAATTGTTCCATCAGGAAATGATATATTTTGAATACCAGCCAGAAAGTTTGCGCCACAGTTTTATCTCGTGCGACGGATCTTAAACACAATGCACATGTAGTCCATTGTCACTTAGGTGAGGAAAGAAAGGTCGTAGATTGTTGGGTTTATGAATGCACCATATTGCTGGTCCATCACATGTCAGGCTGCAGACAACCGAGCCCATGCAATATATGTAATTGGAAAATGACTGCTTCAACCAATGTTATTCACAAGAAAATGGGCCACAAAGCATTTTTTGGCTGACAACAAAGAACATTATAATTTCGGTTGCGTAAGCTTGGCTCTCCTCTGCAGCAACGTTGCCGTAGTTGATGTTTCCAGTATATGGATCTTCATTTCTGTCATATCATCGGCCTTTTTGAATAGATATGCCGTCGAAGACGAGAGTGACATTTTTAAAATATTCAGCGCAATCTTCAATACTTTCCTTCATCAGCGATTATAAGACCTTATACAAGATTCGAATGGACGGCGCACATTTGGTCGCAGGGCAGGTGAAAGTGCGACCGCAGATATTCGTATGCTTCCGGCGAATAAAAATGACGAGTAAGCTCGAATTCTTGATATCAGAATATCCGTACTGATATGATCATATTTAACCATTGCTTCCATCATTTCGAACCAAGGTAAGAGCCATCTCATCAGTAAAATGTCTTCCCAGTACATCTTCAAGAGAATCATTGCTCAAATTATTCTCTTTCAAAATCTGCAGCACATCTGACAGTTCGCTGCAGGCGCAACACTTTAATTTGAAGAGAGAGTTTCTGACTCCTCCGCTTAGGGACTTTTGAACATTGCTCGATACCATGCCGGATGCAGTAGTCTGTATTAATTCCAACATCTCGCTGTGCCGTTGAAGTAGTGGAATTATTTCGCGCAGTATATTCGTAATCTTCATTCTATACCTAGAAAAAATACCATAAATCAGATTATGTATAGCATAAATCTCAACTTTGAAACTCTTTTGATTTTATGACATCAACAAAAGATTCGTTCACCCAAGTAATTTGGTTGTTTGAAAATCAATCCGAACAGGGATTATGAGCTTTGATGTTGCATATATTAGGGAAAAGAGTTTTATTTTTCTTTTATACCTAATTCTGGCCACAATTTTAAATACCTACTACTTTTTGTCACGTGAAAACTAATGACCTATGGTCAGTCTTTCACGTTTGAAAAAGAGTATTTACGGCCAATTGAAAACGCATAAACCTGACCTTCCCATCCGTCCCGTTGTTGCGTATTACACCGATGCCTCCTACAAGTTGGCCTGCTACCTAGGTCAATGGTCCCGACTTTGTTCCGATTTTTCTCCTAGACATACTGTTCGAAATTCCTCCGATTTAGCTTCGAAGTTAAAAGATTCTAAGTTTCCCCTTGGCTCTTCTCTAGCCTCTTTTGATGTGTCCAGTATGTATACTTACATTCCTGTCGCCCTTACCATCAGGTACATGGTGGACCATCTCTCCGAGTGCAATGTCCATCCTGACATTATCGCTGAATTCAAGACTCTCGTCTCCTTATGTCTGACCTTTAACACCTGTTCGGGCGTCCTCTATCAATTCCCAGATGGTCTTCCCATGGGCGCTCCTCTTTCTCTGTTGGTTGCTGATGTATTCATGGATAGATTCGAATCCAACCTTCTTGACTGCTCTCTCTCTCCTAAACCTCACATTATCACTTTACGTACCTCCATTCTTCAAACCTTCATAGAGCAACAGCGCGACTGCTCCAACAAACTCCAGATAAAATTTCATCTCAGGCTCCTGGACACCGTGCTTTTCGATTCTTCTCGTCATCTTTCGAAAATACCTCGTTTTCCAGTCCATAGCCCCCTCTACTCCTCCACAATTTCTTTATCAACCTTCTTAGGTCTTATAAATTCCCTGGACTTACTTTCGATGACAAACTTTCTTGGGCCCCTCCCATAAAAATCACTTCAAGCGAAATGTCCGAATGGCATTTATGTTCTCAAATTCCTATTCCACCCTAGGCTAGAATTCAACCGTAAACTGCTCCTTTAACTGTACAGAAGCCTTATCCACATTCCCAACTAGACTAAAATGCTCCAATCTACGCCAAATTCAGTAAATAGCGATACTCGTACGTATTTTCATCCTTATTTATGATGGAATTACTTGCGATACTGTCCTATCTTTCTCGTCTTATTCTATTCCCCTCCCCCTATAGAAATATTTGCTGTTGACCGACTTATGTACTCACCAAACTTGCTTATCCAAATCATCCACATTATGCTCTCCGCATTCTTATTTTCGTCAAGTTATCAATCTTTTATTTCCAGATTCTACAGGCCTCATTTACTCATCCAAATTATTCCCTCCCCCTCCCCGGTTCTAATTCCGTCAAGTTCTTTGTCCACGAACCACGACGCTGTCAATCTTGCTACCGGAAAATTCTCACAGGTCTCCCTCTTCATACCTCAAAAGCATATGGAAGCTTGAAATTGTACCAAATCTTTTCTCCATAGTCATGGCTCGGAGAAAATTTTCACGTCCTATCTACACAGAAGTTCAAAGCTCAAAGATTTCTCGAGTCCTATGCCTTTCTTCTCATTCAACATTCGTACGAGTATTTGTGTGGACCTTAGAAGTGGATATTTTTTCGAGTCCCACACCTCTATAAGGGCTTAGAACTCGACATTTTCCAAAGTTCATAAATTACGAGTATATCAAAGTTAGGTTGGCATTGACGTAGCGAAAAAGGGACAGAAGAAAGAGTCAGAAGAGCCCGGACCCTTCAATACCATCAAAATTGCAGAAAAGGTTAAAAATTGAATAAAATCTTGTTCAGAACCGCCTCTTCTTACCAAGAGCTGAAATATGAAATTGATTTCCATTTGAAATAGCTGTCTGTGTTCTCTTCCCAAAAAAAAACCGACTTCTGTTCTTCTCAAATTTCGACTCTCTGCCATACCTTCAGGATTGAAAATGACCGAAGCTAAAGCTATACCATAGCCATCTATCAAGAGAAAAACTGGACACGAGTAGGTCTTCTTCTCTGAATTCTCATAAACTACGTCCGATTCACTTACCCATTTTCTTCTTTGGTATATTCTTATTCTGTGCCTGTTCATACTTATTAATTGAAATTTTTGAGCCGACCTGCTGCTCCTTGTAACTTCATCTACCCAATCCCAGACTCGGAGGACACAATAACCGCAAAGTAACCAAGCCCTGAACTATCTTCAATACACCCAATTTGGACAATTATTTTGAGATCTCGCATTTCTAAGCTGTTTTTCGACATCGATCTCAAAGCTAAGGTTGAACAGTTTTAATGTTGGCAACAAGAATCTTCTTCGTCGACCGAGACGTCATTATTAGAAATTCAAACTTCTCGACTTTCTTTGATGACTAAAGAAAAGTTCATTATTGACAGAAAATGTATCTTTATTTAATGTCCACAATATTGGTATTCTCGTAAATCAGAAGTGAGTACACAAACGATAACAGGCTCACTTTGATTCTACTTTTCGTATAGGCGCAGCTTTTGGAAAATGTACTTCACGTCCTCACTTATTTTTGGGTTCTTATGAACGAGCCCACCGCAGACCTCTCCATCAAATTCTTGAACACAATGTTTTTTGTAAGCATGTACGAAGCAGGTGCTCTCCTCTTGAGCGGTTATTACTTCTTCGATAAACGCGTGTATCGTCATACTCCTCTCATCCAGAAGTTTGAGTATTTTGGTCGCCAAATGAACCATTCTATCTTGGGGATAGCTGCAGTTCTTAGACAAAAGTTCTGTTAGGGCCTTGCTCACTGCTGGTCCCGTTCTCAATCGCGTTCCAACACATTTTACCAGAAAATCTTTCGTTAGATTCTCCGTTACGTCTCGAATGAAAGTTATACCACCGATCTTAAGATGTAAATCCTAAATAAACATCGATGAAGAAAATAATACAAATCTTGAAAAAATTTACGAGAGTTTGCTCTCAGAGTCATATTGCATTCCTTTTTTGAAACTAGGATCAGTCAGATTACACAGAGATGAGACCTATATTACCTTTTCTTCTTTCAATGCACCCTGTTTTGCAATCTCATTCGCCTTCTCGATACGTGCGATAGCAGTTTTCCGGAGTAATTCTTCTACCCAAAAGGACGAGTTCACATTTTTCAATTCCTGGCGAATATTTTCCACTTCCTTAAAAATATAATTAGACAGTTGAGAAAATTAACGAAGACCAATGAGCGCAGATGAGAGGAGCTTATACCTCATTGATATCTTTCTCCAGAATACGTGCAGAAGAAACTAATTTTGCAAAAACCAGAAAAACAAAAAAGATTTTTGAAGTACCCATTTTTTACACGGTAAAGATGAAACAAACCGCGGATACATCCACTTTGTAAAATATGAAGCACTTCGTTAAGATATCAAGCTTTATCACTGACCTTAATTCTACAGTAGGTTGGAATTTTTTCTCAGATTTTGATTACGATAATACTTTCATTCACGCAGTAGAAAAATTTGTGAGAGCTTTGCGTGAAAACTGACAGGAAATGTTCCCGGAGCAGAGCTCGACTGTGATTCTGCGCGTGCTGGTTGGATGTGATAAGTCGCATTCTTCATGCTAGTTTCAATCCTCTATTCACTTCACGGTGTCTTGAAAGAATTTTCTGTAGAGAAATAATTCTAAGTTATCGAAATGTGTACGTCGCTGGAAAGACTTCGATTCTGACGACCACTGAACTGTTTGTTGATGGTAAATATGAATATGCTACCCAAAAATTTGTATACAACATGTAAATGTCTCCAAACTCTTACATTTCAGAAGTCTATAACGTAGTGCAAAGCCCAGCTACATCTGCGAACAACTTTGGCGAAGTACCTTTGGAAGGTTGAGTACGCGATTGGATGGGTAAAAGAGGACACATTAATTTGGATTGACAATGCACATTACCTGGAGACTTATATTCAGAAGTATTGTGAGTATTCTCGAACGATAACGTATGAATTTTATTGAAAAATCGAACGATAAAAAAATGACGTGTATTTTGATCAGAACCAGATACCATTATATCCACCAAAGCTCTTAACGACCAGTACTGAGGTCATCGCATCACCAAGGAAGATTCGGGCATTGCTTCAGGCCCTTCTAACCGCTCCTACGCAATTCAAGAAGGTCAAAGCTCCAGTTTGTTCTCACTTCAAGAATCAGTAGAAGAATTGCGGGGAATATCGATATCGATTTAAGAGAAACAATCGCACTACGAACGAAGTTGTAAATCGTACCACGACTGTTGACCTTAAGTATCACGTTGGTCATAGGAGGCTATTGAAATTGGCGTTCTTCGGCTCCAAACGAATTTGGGCGGTCGTGTCCTCCCTGAAGCTGATGCATTGGCCCCCCGAGAAATCGCAACTGTAGGGCAGTGGTAGCTCAGTCACAAAGAAGAAGAAAGTGAAGACGGCTCTTTTCGCGAAGAGTAGCAAAAAGAGATTTTACTTGGGAACGTTTTGAGCAAATTTTTGGAGTTTAACCTCTTGTTGTTTCTGTTCGTGAAGAGCCTTCTTCATTCTTCTTTTTACTCGATTTCACTTTGTACACAAGCACAATAAGTTAGACACTCGGACATACGAAAATTCTGGGTGGTCCTTTATTTCTGACTGATTTCGTTTCAGAGAGGGAGAGAGAGAGGAATAGAAAGAAAGAGAGGAGTACGCAAAAAGATACTCCGTGTGTGGCGCCACTTTTAGTTCCCTTGTACTTCTACAGGCAGCGGCAAGAATCGAGGACATTAGTGCGATATAATGATGTTCAAGATTCAATGCAACAGCCGATGATTTTTGGGAGCGAGATTACAGCATTTCAACTTGGTCGGAGTTAGTCGCAAAATGGCGTCACGCTTGACCTTGACCTACTTTGAGGACTTCGAAAAATTTTTACCATCGCTACTATAGGACTTTATATTCGCAGTCTTTGTTTTACGATGCCTAACATGTACAATAATATACTAGGCTTATTTCACGCTATTCTCAAGAAATGGTGGCGGGGAAAAAGATAAGTATCTGCCATTTTTATAATCACGAATATCCCTTCTCCTTCTTCCTCTTGCACAGAGTCGAAAACCCAACGACATATCCATGTTCCAATATATTTTTCCAGTAGAAATTTTTTTTTTTGATGGCAAAGGTCAACTATTCGGTGTTCTCAGAGACCCTTAGGGCCTGAAATTCAGACAAAGACAGTTGTATGAGTAAAGAATATAGATCCAAAATAGACCTGGGAGGTGAAAGGTAGTCTGTCAGCAGCGAAAATTTAGAGGAAAGAGAAGAATGGAATAAAGTGGGAGAGGAAGAATAGTATTTTACCTAATTCGACCATAAATCTAGAGTCGTCTGTGCAACTTAAAATTTGGTCAAGTTGTTCGAAGATAACATTTGGATACTAGCGCTAGCCACAAGATTTAATTGAGAGATTTTGAACCTTTAGTGAGACTTGTAGACGAATGGAAGCCTGAGAAGAGTGGACGGATTAATTTTTTGTATAAATTGAGAAGTTTTTCAAGATAGTGTTCCAGGATGGTGTATGGGAGAAGAGGGGGGCTCAACCGAAAAATTTCATTACTTCGTCAGGATCTGAACCCGAGACCTTTCACTTTCCGGGCGACTGCTCTAACCGTTGTCACCCAGGTGAAAGGTCTCAAGTTCGGAACGTGACGAGGTATCGAATTTTTCGCTCGATCCTCCTCTTCTAATATTACCTCCGCACGTGCGTAATGTGTCTTTCGGTGTACGGGAGTTGCTTGGAAGAAATCGTAGAGAGAGAGACAATCAGTTGAATACCGGAGGCTGAGGGAATTACGCTGCAGCAGGATGAGTTTCCAAAAAAATAAAGGAAATTCGCCGTCCGCTTTGGCAGAGCAAAAACTCATGAACTTGAAGTGGTGGAACCAATTTCGAAGAGTAGCCGGAGTTAAATTCACTCTAGAACATTGAGAGAGGATTCGTTAGTCTGGTTATACATATTGGAGCTCCATAAGCAAGTCTACAGCGAACTGAATTTTATAAAGTTAATGGAGGGTTTTCTGCATCAGGTACAGAATTTTGGTACCTAAGAGGAATCCATGTCATTCTCCAGCTGTTGGGTTTTGAAACATCGAAGAATGAGCTAGATGATGCAGAACACGTGGTCTGCCGCAATTAATAAGAGATTTTCGTATTGTTAAGGTTCTTCTGGAGAAGCCTGCACTCTGGTTAGATTGTTAATTACTACAACAGAGATAAAGAAGCGTTCGACTCCTCGTTCAGGGACTCGAATTTCGATGCATCACAGTAAGAGTTTTGTTGTATTCTCTTCTAGAAAAAATTCTGTAGTAGAAATCGAAAGTGGCCCAGAGACATACGTATAATGATGGTAAACAAAGAGCAATTACTGACTCACATAAACTTTATCAAACAACTGAGACCAAAGCCTACACTCATTATCCCAACATTGAAGCAGTGCAGTTCGAAAGCGCAGTCGCGAGTATCCAAGTTAGTCACATACAAAAATTCCAAGAAATAAGCTAATTTTATGGATAAAATTCCTTATTTCTTGGAATTCTTGTAACTTGCATACTGCAGTGTGCCATAATTTGGAAGTTGGAATTGAATCGATATAATTATAATCATGCGAACGTGTATGTCTCTCTTCTTCCTGGTTGTACTATGGGATGATTCAAGCGAATCACCATAGTATAACTAGGAATAATAGAGTCATATACATTTTTAATTGTGCTGAAATAGCGATTCTCATTCTTCTATCCTAACTCGGGATAGAATCTACTCACGGAGCGGATATTATGTACTCGTCAATATCCGTCGATAAACTCAGTTTTTAAAAAAAAGCTGAACTTCCAACTCTAGGATATCAAAATATGTGAGACTGTGTGCATAACAATGTCGCAGCAAAGAGCGTAGTTTCAAACCTCGCCCGCCTATCTATAAGTGGATGTATCTCTTCTTTTTATCTTTCACATTTATACCGCAATATACCTAATTTTATTACACATCATGTTCCACGTCTATTATATTGTACAATCGCGCGCGAACATTTTCATTTGATTACCCTGCAATTGTGTAAGAATTTCAACCATCATTGTATACGTCTTCATCGAGAAGAAAGTGGCATTTTGAAAGGTTCACAGTCATCTTGTAACCCTATTTACTTCATACATTTTACATTATAAGCGTGATAAGATCGCGTATAAAGGTGACTCTTACACATACTCTCCGATGACGTTTAAATTAACGCCACCAGTTCAATCCGCCTTCACAAATGGACACCTCGCACTTATCGAAGATATCATCAGTCGAATTCTGTCACACCTGCGATCAAATATTACGCGTCTATAAACTATAAAAAGTTCTAAGAGAGTTATGCACGATTACGAGCTATATTTTTTTCTTATTCAAAAATCTTAATGGAATTCTGATTACAGGTCGCGAAAGGGATATACAAAATTCACCGCCCATTTTTTAAAATGTTAGAATGCACTACGAAATTTTCATCGGATGACGTCTCTGGGAGAAGAAGAGAAGAAAGATGAGAAAGTCGTCAAATCACGAGCTGCTGCGGCTGCTCAAACTACGCTGCTCTAATGGTATTTCTGCGCCTATGTATTGTGGTCTAAAAAGTCATACTTATAGTGCACTGTAGTGTATAATCGTCCACGGACGCCTCGGCGGGCGACTTGTGGCTGATATCTTCAGTCTCTATTTGTTCCATGGGCATTCCTTTATGATGCGTGAGAAAAACTTATTTTTACATGTAGAAATATGAAACGTCCGGACACTACGGGTAGCAAAATTAGAATGAAGTTGACCTATTCACGCTTCTTGAATTGCGTTTTCTTAAACCCGAGCTCTTAGGCCAATCAATAAACAGAGAGAAGCTCTTCTGCACATGGGCTCTTGTTCGTTTTGAACGCACTCAATTTTCTTTCATTTGTGTTTCAATTTTCTTCATTAGAATTCAATCATTCTGAATATGATGAAATGTAAGTAGAGCACTGGATATTGAAAGGATCTTAAATGTACTATTCTACTTCAACTGACGTCAGCTTATACGAAAGAACTTTTGGATGTTACCGCATCATCAATTGTATCATTACTGAAGGAAAAAGCATTGGACATTAGTTCTCCTAATCTAATATATAAAGCGGAAAGTTTGTCTGTCTGTCTGCTTGTCCTTTTATAACTCAAGAACCGCTGTACCTATCGACTTGAAATCTTCGCCACATATTCGTATTATTTCAGAATAAATTTTAAATCACAAACGAAAATTTTAGCTCCCATAGAAAAAAAGTTCTTATTAAAAATTGTGTGCCCTCGCTGTACGCGTCACTTGACGTGATTCAATTCACCAAAGAAGGGTAACTACACGCAACTGTCTACTGTATTTCTCTCCTACCCTCACATCCTGTATTCTTGAGAACCGGATTTTGGTGCTACCTTCTAAATTGCAGCACGTTAGAGGTGTGTTCTTTTTATTTTCTTAACGTTACCGGAAGTAGGGAAATCTTAGAATGTTTGTCTCACTGTCTGTAGAAACGCGACTGTGACAACAATGATATGTTTGTATGCCTGTTATTTGAACGCTTTTACCTATTGACGTGCAGTATTTTTTGAAAGTCTTATTTTTATTCGGGTGAAATTCTAGACAAATTTCAACGTTCTGACTCCTTCTGGATGGAGTAATGAGCGAAAAACTAGATGGTAAAAAACAATAAATTCCGACGTAGTAAAACTGCTTCTCACTGTACACATTGTTCCAAATGTTTAAACGTGTTAAGCCTCACAGTTCTAAAAATTCAATTATTCTATACCTGAAACGGATTTTACTCATTTATAAGAAAAATTGAAGAGAACAAAAATTGTAGCCCCTGTAATTCCCTTTCAGATGAGTCTAATTTCAGATTCACATGTGTGTGTGTGTGAGAGAGAGAGATAGAGAGTTCTGTCCATCCATTTCCTTAATCATTGCAACTGGTAAAATATTGAATTAGTCCGTTTTTTGCTGCAATACAGCCTTTCCCTGTCAAGTTAGCTCTTACCGTTGAAATCCAAATATTTACAAAACACAGATATCTACTCAACACACAGCCAACCGCTAGTACCACATAATATGATCCTATTTGCTACAATAACACCGTATTGTATGAGCTGCGTTTTGATTGGCTCCCAAGTTTGCTGTCATCTAATTGGTAGGTGCTGTTCTTCTTGTTTGTCTCGTCCAGTCACCGAGCGAATAATCTTTTCACAATACTACGGTGAGAAGTAGCTTTTTCGAGATATTTTGTTGCACTTTTCACGCATTTGTTGTGAAAAGCACTATAAAAAACTCGTTTCGGCTTTGTTTCATCCCGTAAAGATTGCACTCAAAAGTCATAGTTCACTTTTTTCGCACTAGTTATGTAATATACTATTTGCTCTCAACCGTGATAACATTGTTTAAGCGGCTGGCTTTTCCCACTTCCCTTCTTTGCTTCTACAAACTCTATCTGTTCAAGAATTTTCTTTTCCTCGTGCGATTTTATGCCTCTATGAACAGAAGTATTCCAATTTCAGCGTTTTTCAAACAGTGACTTCTCGTCCAAGTTTCCCCGGAACCAGCTTCCTCTTTTGTTGGGGCACATTCTCAGGAAATTTCCGCGGGCGCGTTCGACTTTGATGACGTCATCATTTTCAGGAACTTGAAATATTTTCAACCATCGATCTATACTTATATATGAGGAGAAACTTGAGAATAGAGTTTGGAGATGACGTCAATTTGTCTAGGTTAGATTATAGAAATTTTTCTAAGCTGAATCAAGTTCAGACAGAGCTTCCAGGAGATATTTACTCTTTGTACAACATGATGAATATTTTATCGTATGTACTGAGGTGTAGTACGCAGATAATGCAGATTGCTAAGCATATCAATATTCACTCCTATACTCGGCAAAGGCCTCCTTTACAGCAATTTTTTTTTTTTTCGGAGGATAAACTTGCTTTATTCAAGTCTCGCATTCTCCTTCCACCAAGACTTTTTCAATTGGTTTTGAACACCTCAGACGTCTGATACATCTATTCATCAAGACATAGAGAATACAAAAAATACAAAAATGAGACACGCTGCTTTCCAGGGGGCCGCGAAGCTTATAAAGTACGCAATGGGCTCTAAACTTTGTACTTCCTTTTCCTGGGGTTGAAATGTCTCCGAATCTCGCCAATGTAGATTCCTTCGCATTGCTCGCAACTGAGCTTTTACAGTTTCCCTTGTCGTTTTCTTCCATTGACCCATCGGTGGTGTTATGGAAGGCCGCATTCACATCATAATTACTAAATGCCTTCATCACTTTATTTGTGTACCTTCCTCGTATGGTTGCTTCCATTTTCTTAAGCACTCCCTCAACAACGACTGTATAGAGAAGCCGTTGGCAGTCGCGAGATCTGCTTCACTATCTCGATTTCTTTTTTCTCTTCATTATTCTTGAGGAAAAAGATTGCTCGGTAGCAGTATTTCTGAATTACCGCTAACTTATGCATGTCATTTGGATGATGGTGTCAGAGTGCCTTGGCCTCCTGAGAATTTTATATTCTATCATGATGTTGTTTACCGGTGTGAGTGTTAGGTTCGTGCAGTTAATGGTCCCATTGCCTTTTTCAGCTGTGAATTTGATGCTTTCATTTATCACATTTGTTTCTCAAAGAAATTGGTTCACCTGTTTGCTAGTGTTTGATCACACAATTATGATATTATCTACATATCTGGTCCAGTGTTTCATCAAGTTCCTGAAATTGCTGTCTGTTGATGTCTTGTTTTCCATTCATGAATGTTTCCACAAGTATTGGTGACAGCGTTGATCCCATTGATAGTCCATTTCTCTGGCTGTAAAACTTGTTATTGAATCGGCAATATTTCTGGCGAACGCCATCTTTGGCCTACTTCAGCCTCCCATGGTATCAGTTGTTTCGCAGCAGGGTGAGATGTTCCTCTTTTGGTATCGTATCAGACATCTTTGTCTCGTTCAAGGACACCAGTTTGTAATTATGCATGATATCCACCTTGTCCTGGTAGTTTTCTTCCAAAAATCTGGTCGTGATCTTCGGCATCTTGTATAAAAATTATGATTCGATGCTATTAACCAACGGGTGGCTCACTTGGCGGAGTTTTACAAACCCCTTGAATTTTGGCGCTACCTGGTCATTTCAAGCGTTCTTCCATTGTTTTTTTCTTTCCACGCAATCAACAGCCTGTTCTGGTATTTTTGGGTCAGGTTTTTTCTCAGTTCTTGGTATCCATTCTCTGCGCAATATACGACTGCACTTTTTAGGTGTAGTCATCCTTGTCTTATCGTGGAACCAAGTAGTTCTGTTGGATCTTTTTCTGTAGACTTGGGACCTTCCTCTGCATTACTTGCATTCTACCATCGATTTGTCACATACTCGCCTTGATATCCATCATTGTTTTCTATATTCTGGTTTGGGAAACATGTTTCCTTGTATCTTTAATCATTTTCTCTAGTTTACGATACATTTTTAGATAAATAAATAAATGTAAACTTTAATAGAATCATAAAGTATGATAAACGCGAGTGCTTTCGACTAAAAAGTCATCTTCAGACAAAAGCCCAGGCAGATTAGGTTTTGAAGTGGAAATAAATGCCGGTAAAGGTTTTTTTCGTGGATTATGTTTAAAATGGTCTCCTGATGAACATACTAAAAGTCCACAGCGATCAGAGAGCGGGCCCTCCCCCAAAGGGGGTCAAAGTACCACAAAAATTAGTTTTCTGAGAATAAATCGAAAACTAAGCATCAGAGAAAAAAAAGTTTCAAAGAAAAGTTGTTCCTCATCAAATTTCCTATAAATTTCACTATATGTATGTCAACTTAGCCCAAGTGATTTTCTAAAATTTTTGATTTTAGTCTTAGTGTAGTCAAATTAGACAGGTTTTGGAAAAAAAAAAAGAACATTGCGATATAGTAAAGGTCTGATTGCTGGAAATGGTCTAGAATGAAGTCCAAAACAACATACTAACTCCTCCGTGTTTTTCCCCAGGAGCATCTTTTTTATGGGGGTTGAAACCCCCTCAAAATCACTTTTTTGTAAATATCCCGCTTAATACGCATTTTAGAGAAAAAAGTCATCAGTCAAAAATTATTCCTCGTGAAATCCAGGCAAACTTGCTGAATTTCTTATTGTTCCAGGCGATATAGAGAATGATACCAAGAAGCTTGTTATCTCTTGTTTCTCCGTTTTGATAATTGCAAGACTCTTGTAGTCAATCTCTCACCGCAAAAAAAGCTTCTCGGGAGATCGCCTGAAATAGCGGAGCAAGTTTTCCTGACTCAATCGACTATCAACGTGAAACCCTCATGCGACTACGCCAACTTTGACAAGGAGCGCGTTATTCTCGGATTTGTATTGCGGCGATTCTTCTTGAATTTGTGGGAGCACACAACAATAACAAGCTTCTTGGTGACATTCCTTCCATTGCTTGAAACAATTCCACACGTTAGCCCACTTCAATTGCACGCGGGTCAAAGTCAAAATCTCACCGCGAGTCCACAACAAAAGACCACATCCATTCCCACCATCGCTGGAAATAACCAGAATGGAAAACTTGAGAGCATAATACAGCAAGAACGCAGCACACGAAATTCAGCCTGTTTTTAGTCTGAAAATGGAGCACGACATGCTGGCCTGGCCTGGCATACAGCCCCCTCATAAGGTTGGAGGGGGAAGAAGACCAGCACGAACGGAAAACTCTACGGCACAACCCAGTAAAAACGAATCCACCCACTCCAACTAGAAAAATCAAAATGGGGGAAGGGCTCGCATGTTTACAGCCCCCCATTCAGCTTTTTACGAAATCATACAAGCATAAGAAACGATTTTTAAAATGTCTGTCCATGTATGGAAAACTTTATTTTCATGTATGATAGGCAGTTGCGATTATACCTTTCTCAAAATAATATCGTGCAGCAAATTCCCTGTGACAATTAATTAAAACTAATAAGATTAGTATACGTTTCATCGTATGTACTAGCGAAATATTAACGTTACCTTCGCGCGTAACCACCGTGCAACGACGTCATCTCTCGGCAAGGAGCGCGTTATTCACGGATTTGCATGAAGGAGGCTCGATTTCCATGAATTTTTGAGCCAACTAGGTATCACGTGTAGGTTAGAAATGAAATACGTAGTCCGACAGGAAATTTCACGAGGAATAATTTTTGACTGATGACTTTTTTCTCTAAAATGCGTATTAAGCGGGATATTTACAAAAAACTGATTTTGAGGGGGTTTCAACCCCCATAAAGAAGATGCTCCGGGGAAAAACGCGGAGAAGTTAGTATGTTGTTTTGGACTTCATTCTTGACCATTTCCAGCAATCAGACCTTTACTATGTCGTAATGTTCTTTTTTTTTTTCCAAAACCTGTCTAATTTGACTACACTAACACTAAAGTCAAAAATTTTAGAAAATCGCTCAACTTTCAAACCAACTTTTCAGCTCGAGTTTTTGGGCTAAGTTGACACACATATAGTGAAACTTATAGGAAATTTGATGAGGAACAACTTTTGTTGGAAACTTTTTTTTCTCTGATGCTTAGTTTTCGATTTATTCTCAGAAAATTAATTTTTGTGGTACTTTGACCCCCTTTGGGGGAGGGCCCGCTCTCTGTTCGCTGTGGACTTTTAGTATGTTTATCAGGAGACCATTTTAAACATAATCCACGAAAAAAACCTTTGCCGGAATTTATTTCCATTTATTCTTATTTGTGAGCCTAATCTTCCTGGGTGAGTTGATGGGTAGTTGACTCTTTTCAAAGGCAGTTTTATGCTCTTTGATTCGAGTTTTTAGGGCTCGACCTGTTTACCCTATGTAAGAGGAAGGGCATTCATCGCACTAGATATTGTATATAAGAAGGAATGGGGTCCTTAAGATGAGGGAAGTGATTCTCGACAGTGCAGTGTTCACGTTGTAAATGGCTGGTCTGAGATGAAACATTTCAAGTAAACGGGATATGAGCGTGAAAGCTTGTAAGGAGATAAGGAAGGTGTATCCATTTTTCTTTCTTCCGATTTGTGTCTCGTAAGGGGGAGAGGATGGCATCAAGAGCTCTAGAAACTAATTTCTCGTGTACCATTTCATCTTCACATGATTGGCTTCCGTTATGAGGCTAATAGAGTCCACTTCTTTTTTGAATGCTTCAGAAGTGAAAGGAGGGGGGTGGACATCAGACGATGAATCATTCTAAGAAAGGGTGCATGCTTATGTGAAGAGAAACGAAATGAGGAATCATCCGAAGTTATGTCTTCATAGGTAGGTCTACTGAATTCATGTTTGCCTTCATTTAGAATGATGGAGAGGTCAAGAAAATTGATAGTTTTGCCACCGACTTCACGCATGAATCTGATTGAAGGATACAGGGAATTGATGAATTGGAGGAAATCTTGCAGTTGGGTCTCTGAGCCGGTCTTTGGACACAAGGCGTCACTACGTACCTATGCCAGCAACCAATGTACTTGTATTTCGTCTGAAGATGACTTTTTACTCGCACTCGTCTTATTTTACGACTCTAGTAAGTTTTACATTTATTTATTTATCATTATTGGTTTGGATGACTTGTTCGCAGTTAATGGCCGTACATCGCTACAAATTTCTCTGGCTGGTTGCACTTGATGCCTCTTTCATCTTCCATTTCCCCCACACCGAAGTTTCCTATTTTCTTTTTTGCTTCCCTCTTCCAATTTTCCAAAGACGTTCTCAAAAGAAGAAAAAATGATGACAACACCGTCAAAATCACATGGCCAATCGTAGCGGGTAAAAACAACACGAGAGAGTGTGAGAGTGTATATGGTTCCGAGTTCCAACCAAAGACGTGTAAAAGTAAATATCAAACTCTTGTCATTCGTTCGTCGTCTCGCAGCTAGAATATATTTTTCTTGAGTCGTTTACCCGTCTGGCCATTCTGTACCAAACAGTTCAAAGGCACCGGTAACTTTTAAACCGCAACTTCTTAGTCTAATAAAAACAAGCAGCCAACTTCTTTAATTTACGCTACTTTCTACTTGTTTACCACTTAAGGAGTATTTTTTCTTACCCTCCTTCGCCTGCGTCGTCCGCGGGCGCGCGCTCATCAAAAGTATAGCGCCACAATTTTTCGTCTCGTTGATTGATCTTTATTAGCCGGGTGTCTTTTGAGGACATTCTTCACCGGAGACTCGTAAACACGTGAGCCACATCTATATACGTGTGTGTACACGCGCGTAAATAACGCGTTCGAGCTTTAAAAATTGGACGTAAAATCACGTTTCGAATGAGAAACGACATTTTCGAAAGAGCGAGGGAAGAAAAAAAATTATGTAAAAAAGACATTATACGACTTATATATATGTACGAGTATTCGACTTTCCATTAGTCCGTCGCATCGCCGCGTATATAGAGTGAAATAAATTAACATTTTGTAGACTGGATCTACGGAGCCATGGTGGAATTGTGTATAAGATTAACTAACCATAATTTGTATTATACGACTGGTCCGACTCGGCTATATCCAAACAAATAATTATTTTGTAAAATGTCTTCCAGAAAATGTAGAAGCCCCGGCTCGCGGGAAATTGAAAACATTCGTCGCTCGCCGGACGATTAGATAAGGGCAGGTAAGTTTGATCAATTGGTGGCAGGTTCGTAGTCAAACTCGTTGAGTGGTCCTGCCCATATATAAGATTAATTATCGACTTCTAATTAGGCCTCTAAATGTAAGTAAAATACCGAAAAATCGTGAGAAATGAGGGTACAAAAAGCAGACTGGACACATGGTGGTATCATCTCGAACAGTTTTCAACATTCGGATCCGATTGTAAGTACCATAAATCAATAAGTACGCGCTTTCGAAAATCATTCGTTCTTTATGGATCTGATGATTTAATGTTAGGCTTTAATGTTTAGCGTCAAATTATACACAAAATTACCAGAGAAAATAGGACGGAAGACATTCGTTCTTTATGGGTCCGGTGATTTAGTGAGAGGTTTTAATGTTCATCGCCAACTTGAAGAAAAATATAACAAGAAATGGGATTTATGAGAAATTTTTGTAAATTGTAAGTAGGTATATTTTGTTTTTTGTAACGAAGCAATTATGTCCAACCTCCGCGATAGAATTCACTTTCTAATTTTTTCTAATTTTTAACGGGAACTCAGCCATATTTTTCTTGGGGATACATTCCTCGGAAGAGAATCCACGCTCAAATCGTCACGTTATCGGAGGATCTGGAAATTTTTTTCGCTTCACGGCTCAAATTTATATGGAGAAGAGACTCGGACAAATTTCGAGCTCTAGATTCTGTAGAGAGATTGAGCAGGCAAAAACATATGAGTCTGTTCAAAGGGGTTGAGAGGGGTAGATCGAAATGTTTAGATTTTTAAGTGGCAGACATCAACATTTTTTCAAATCTGAAGGTCATATTTAGAACACGAAGGGTGAAATTTTCATAAGTTTCCTCTTCCTATGAGTCAAGGATACAGGGGGAAAAGAAGGATGTAAACAAAATCAGGATAATTGGATCTTTTACGCCACGCCGCTGAGAAAAAGCCGTTTCTTCATGTCTTTTTTAGCGGGGAACAAGGGTACTTCCAGGAAATTTTCGTCCGCGAACGCGGGCGGGCCGAGGTTGTTGACGTCACGGAGAGGGATGGGGACTTATGAAAATGTTGACTCTCGAGCTATATATGACAGGAGGGGGACTTGAAAAAACGACGGCTTCCTTGAAATTGCAGTGCGTTCAAGTTCACGTCTTCATTTTCGGGACTTAGAAGAACTTCAGGCTCCAAGTTTCATATGATAGGAGGGGGACTTGGAAAAATTCTCGGGACATCGGATTCCCCACTGCTATTGCAGTCCTTTGCTATTCTCCCTTTTACCGTGCATCCTTCAGATAGATCGAGAGCCCTCCTCACTTCTAAATTTTCCGTGTATAAAACAAGGGTGGAAATTTCAACAATCCCACTATATTCATACACATAGTTTACCACTTAAAACTTTTAACAAGTGCCAAAGTTAGGTCCAATATATGGAGCCCTTGAAGACTACAGTATCTTACGAACAGCAGACATCTCATACAGAAAAATTCTCCATAAACAAGAAAAATACCCAATTGGGTCCGTCTAATTTCGATATCCTGGACCGCTGTCACCAATACTGGCGGAGATATCCATGAACGATATGGGAAACAAGATATTGAAGGGCAGCAAGTTCAGAAACTCGACTAAACACTGGGCCAGATATGTACATGATATCCTAAAGGTGTGGTCAGGCACTGATGGACAGGTGGATCTATTCCTTTCAGAAATAAACGCGATGAATGAGAGCATCAAATTCACAGTGGAAAAAAGCAAGGAGACCATCGACTATTTGGACCTTACACTCACACTGGAGAACAATAGGATAGAATACAAAATTTACAGGAAGCCGACGCATACTGACACCATCATCCCAAATGACTCCTACAACCACCCCAGGCACAATTTAGCGGCAATCCAGAACTACTGCTATCGGGCAATTTCTGTACTCAAGAACAACGAAGAGCAGAGGAAAGAGATCGAGATAGTAAAGCAGATCCAGAAGCCAATGGCTGCCATAGAGTCGTGGTGGATGGAGTCTTTGGGAAAATGGAAACAAAGAAAGGAACCCATGATGGCATAGTGAGAAAGTACTTCGGATCGATACCATACATAGGAAAGTACACAAACAAGGTGATAAGGGCGTTCAATGGCAACGATGTAAATGTGGGTATCCAGAATAACCAACCCATGGTGAAGAGAATCAGCAATGACCAGACGGAACAAAAGAACAAGGAAAGCTTGAGCGGAGTGTACAAGCTCAGTTGTGAACAGTGCGAGGGCATCTACATCGGTGAGACTGGGAGAAAGTTTGAGATCAGGAAAAAGGAGCACAAAAAGTCGAGGGAGAAAGAAGATGGCAAGTCACTGTTTGGGAGACACGTAATGAAGAACACCACGATGGAGAGGAAATATTTGAAGTTATACATTTAGAGAATCGCACAAAGAGAAGAAAACTCTGGGAACAAATGGAGATTGCAAAAGCTAAGGAAGAAACCCGTAATGACGTTTGATTAGGCCTGGTGATTGGACAAGAGAAGAAGAACAGAACCAACCAATGAGACGGTAGGAATCCAGGTAGCCAATAGAAACGCAGCATTTAGGACAATAGATTGAACCAATCACTAAGCAGGATGTTTTAGCCAATAAGAACACAATGCAATGTCATATTATTGTAAGAATAAGTTTCTAAGAAGTGAACCAATCACAACACAGTATTGTTATAGCCAATAAGATCACAGTCTTATACTATAAAAACTCATGGTTAAGGCCTTGTGCTCCAGTTGCGACACAACTGATGATGGGATAACACCTGAAAGTACTCTTGTAAAAGCAACTAATAAAGTAGATTTGTACATTTGGAAAACCCTTTTTTTAATATATCCTTCCTTAATTTTTGATTTGATATCCATGCAAGGCTGCCGTACAATAGATTGATGTATATCCAAATCGACGATCGGGAAGAAGTTCCATTTTCTCAAAATAAGGTTAATACCGCTAATTGAGAGGTAAATATGCGTTACTAATATGATTTTTCGATGAGAAATTCAATTATCAGACTAGTTTTCCGATACAAGCATCCCTGCCTCCAATATTGGCGTTTTTGGGTCGTGGTGTGGATATACGTCAAAATTTTGACATACATCCCACGTTCATTTCAACACAATTCAGAGTAGAGTGTTTATCCCACGTGGAAGAAGGCTCCAATTTCCTAGATCTGAATTTTTCCCTGTTATTCCATCAATGAAGTAATATAGTAGTGTGTTATTACGATTCACACACTCGCACCAATCGTCCGAAAGATACAGTTTGCCTGATCGTCGATTTGGATATACGTCAATTTAACTTTGTACGGCAGAAGGCTCCGAAGTCCTCCTTTGATTCCAAAAATTGTATCCCTAGAAGCGATATCACAGCTCCTCCTCTCGTTCCGACATATGCTATATATGAACTGTTGGTTCGGAAAAGTTTCAAGTCCTGACTTCCTGTATCAAGTAGGAAGGAAACGGGAGGAAAGGGGTTTCGAAAAATTATTGTTTCATCAACTTTTTCTACTCCATTGTACAGACTTACTGCTTTACTAAAAAGAGCTGTCCAAAATGGAAGGTGCAGAATAATTATATGAAATAAATTGAACGTACAAAACTATATTTGTGAATCCAACAGGCGCATAAGAAACCTCGAAGAAGCGATAGCAACGCCGCAGTCACCTTTGATATCAAGAGTTTCCACCATATCCAGTTACACGCCCATGGTATATGAGAAGTGTATCACGATATGAGAAGTCCTCAAAGTATATGAATTTCAAAAAAAGTTTTCATACGCTCTCGCAAGTTCTTCCACCTTTACATTGCTTAAGGGACTTCATATTATGATGTTTGAGCAGTCCCTTAGATTCCAGCATCTTGATTATCATAATGAGTACAATCCTCGCCTAAAAAGTGCGGCACACTGCTCCTTCTGAAATGCTACCTTAATTTTCTCGTCATTCGATTTATCGGGACGAAGGTACATTTTAGGTCTGAGAGAGCACCGAAGAGCGACATCTATACCAGTTCCTATTTCAGCTCCTCGATCATGGAACTCCATAATTTCCGGCTCAATATGATCGGGTAGTATAGCAACATGAAATGAGATGGAAATACGCATCCGCGCAGCTGAACAGATTTTCCAACGATCTGATTTACTCAAGGAAGTCAATGGAAATTCTTGTATTTTCTTTGCAAATTCTTCTTCTTCTTGTTGATCTAGAAGTTCAAAGGTATATTGTCAACATCCAAAATATTAGAATCGATTTATAGGGAGAAGAGTAAACCTCCTTCAGGACGTGTAATCGCAACTTGAGAGATCGTATTAGAATCGGCTTAAGGAACAAAATTTGTCGCCAAGAGCAAACACCATCAGCCGTCTTGTGATGACGCTCTATTCGAGGTACCTCGGGCGGTAACTTCATCAACGCGAGAGTCGCGTGACAAAGTTAAGTACATTCTACACCTGAATTTCGCTCTTCACCGATCATTTTCCAATGAAATAATGTTTTGAAGTTGCTAAAATTGATGGAAGATGCATAATAAAGCATTCGAAGATTAGATAGAAGAAGCTGCATAAACGTGAATGCACAGATCCCCGTAAAACTTGAAACGGTCATACTCTGTATGTGACAAACCAAAAACTGTACTTACTAGGATACATTTTCCAAATTGCCGAATGCAGATCCATTTCATAGTGATAATGTTCGAACGGATTTTGAAATAATGACACTTTTATTAGACTCGAAGAACCCAAACTTAGATACATTGACGGCACGCTAGGACAAAATATAGCAACTCTTTCTTGTGCTTCCTGCTTTACGTACCGGAGGATGTACCATCGCGCAGCTGGTACCTCAGTATCTTTAAATGGTAGTGAAGCGAATTTGCGCGCCAGAGTGCATAAATTCGCCCGATTTCCGGCATTCAATCGCGTCAGTTTGTTTTCCGAGAAATCTGGCGATGAATAGTGCTGTACAAGAACGACCGCTGAAAAATAAAAGATCGATTTTTCAGCCTTTTACCTGTATCTTGCGGATCTTAAAAACTCCGACGAAGACAAAAATTATTATCAAACTTACGAACAGAGCGTGCAGAAACTAGTTCCCTTTCTTCCATACCAAAATCATAAGTATCAATCAAAGACCGAAGCAGAGTTATGGTCGCTTGATCTGCCAAGGGTCCAGCAGATATGAATATTTGCGGCAATGTGGGACAAGAAATAGCAAATTTTGTTTGTTTCACTCCACTTTCGTACTCGAACTCATAGGTTGTCCCTTCATCGACGTCCTTACCGACAAAAACCATTCGGTGAACGTGCCTTCGCCCTTTGTGGCACCAGTTTCTTCTTTCTTCGTCACTTAATTTGGCGAAAGGGTTTTCTCTGAATTCTTCTTTCAAATCATACTCTTATAGCGATCAGAAATTGAGAAACGTATACATTAAAATGAGGAAAGAGCTCTTTTAGAACCAACGATTTTTCAAAACTTACTGCGAGACACAAAGCGTGCTTCATTAATATTTTCCTTAGGAATGTCATAATTAACTTCCGATTCAATAGAGGTTATTTGAATATAATCTTCTTTGACTCTTGCTAATAGATAAGTGGTTGGTAAGGTAGCGCATAGCATGCCAAAATCAAAGAAAGCATCTTCATTCTGATTCATTCCCAAGAATTCTTGCCATTCGGGTACATTATCGTAGTCCAAGTAATCAAGTCCACTCTCCAATTGAGCATAGTAGCACAATTCTTGTCGATCCTGAGTAGTTGACAACAGACTTGTTGACAGAAATTTAGAATCTATAGAGTGTGATATAATTTGAACAAAAAAAGAAAAATTTCAACTTGATAGAAAAATATAGTGCTCTTCTTTCTTTCACTTCCCTTACTAGTTTGGGAGTAGAGCATGCTTTAGAGCTTACAATTGGGAGAAAAAAGCGTTAATTAAACTTTCCCTTAAAGAGAAATCGACTTACTCAATTGGACCGAAGTGACTGTCTTTTGGGTAAAGTAAAAAGGTCCATCAGGCCAGGTATGAATTAAGTCGATAAAACTGATATAAATTGTTATCAAAACTAAATAATTTGTAATATTATCTAAAACTAAGTGTGACATTGGGCTTTCCATCAAAAAAGTAAAAGATAGCTGCTGAGATTGCTTGCCAGAAATTCTTCAATATGGAAATATGGATAAATCTGTGCTTAATTTATTGAAAATCTTCAAGTTTCACAGTGTCAAACTATACTTCATATTTAATCAGTTGAACCACCTGTTGAAGCAACTGTAATTTCTTATTGAAGAACACAAGTCACAAACAGTCTTTGCGCTAAAAAATATGTATGTTTCCCCACTGAAGTAAATATTTCAACAAACTAAGAAATAGTATAATTTGCAAAGTTCAAAATTTCCTCTCATTTTGTTATAAAACGACTATATGAAGTTCCAAATACATATGCTTGCACATTATATGTATAGTACGATACAATCTGTACATGACCGGATTGAGACTATCAGGTATAATGTTTGAATGCTCATTCAATCACAATAACATTTTCCAAAAGTTCAAATCAGACGCATGCAATGCTGCGCCTTCACGCATATTTTGGTAAAAGAGGAAAATAGAATTTTACAACAGAAACGACAAGCCGAATATAAACTCATTTTGTCACTATTTTTTCCTACTCGAGCACAGCGTTTCTCATGCTAAAACAGAATAGTTGTTAAAAAGTCGAGTTCACCACATCCTGCCATAATGTGCGCGTGGCTATCTTCAGTTGAGGCTAACTTTATGAGGGCAATTTCTACTGGAGACCAATGGCTATAGAAAAGTTTGTACAATAGGACAAGCACGGAGAGAGAAAATGGAGGACTACTGCCACCACAGTTCAACAGAATTAGAAACAGCAGAGGGAAAAGCCATGAAGTATCTTTCAGTATGTATGTCCTCAAAAGCTTGTGAAAATGGAAATGGGGTACTTCTATCAAGACAAAAGTTCTGTAAGTTGAAAAGAACTACGCGATTCACTTGGATCAAAAACAGCGATGGTAGAGGCCACCAAATTGTAAGCGTATAGCGTTACTGTAGGGCCGGATTAAGGATTTTCAGTAAGGAAGTCCCAAGATATGTGGAGGCCCATCTCAACATTTCTCGAAATCAAAATTTTGACCCCCCCCCTCTCTTAAAAATTTTCGCCACTTTGAAATGGGAAAGAAAGTAGTTGAAAGAAAGAAGTGGATAATTTTATTTCTGCAAGATCCCAAGTTATGTGAAGGCCTTCTCAACATTTCTCCAAATCAAACTTTTGATTCTCCCCCTCCTCTCTTATCAATTTTTGCCCTTTTAAAATTGGAAAGAAAATAGTTGAAAGAAAGAAGTAAATGATTTTATTTGTGCAAGGTCCCAAGTTATGTGGAGGCCCCCTCAACATTTTTCCAAGTCAAAATTTTGACCCCGTCCCATCTTATCAATTTTTGCCCTTTTAAAATTGGAAAGAAAGTAGTTAAAAGAAAGAAGTAGATAATTTCATTTGTGCGAGGTCCCAAGTCATGAGGAGGCCCGCCTCAAAATTTCTCCAAATCAAAATTTTGACAACCCACCTCCTCTCTTATCAATTTTCGCCCTCTTCAAACTTGGAAAGAAAGTAGTTGAAAGAAAGAAGTGGATAATTTTATTTCTGCAAGATCCCAAGTTATGTGGAGGCCTTCCTCAACATTTCTCCAAATCAAAATTTTGACCCCGTACCATCTTATCAATTTTTGCCCTTTTAAAATTGGAAGGAAGTAGTTGAAAGAAAGAAGTAGATAATTTTATTTGTGCAAGGTCCCAAGTTATGTGGAGGCCCCCTAAAAATTTCTCCAAATCAACATTTTAACCCCCCCTCCTCTCTTATCAATTTTTGCCCACTTTAAAATTGGAAACACAGTAGTTGAAAGAAAGAAGTAGATAATTTCATTTGTGCGAGGTCCCAAGTCATGAGGAGGCCCCCCTCAACATTTCTCCAAATCAAAATTTTGACAACCTTCCTCATCTCTTATCAATTTTCGCCCACTTCAAAATTGGAAATACAGTAGTTGAAAGAAAGAAGTAGATAATTTCATTTGTGCAAGGTCCCAAGTTATGAGGAGGCCCCCCTCAACATTTCTCCAAATCAAAATTTTGACCCCCCTCCTTTCTGATCAATTTTTGCCCACTTTAAAATTGGAAAGAAAGTAGTTGAAAGAAAGAAGTAGATAATTTTATTTGTGGGAGGTCCCAAGTTGTGTGTATTCAATGAAATTTTGAAATGAGAGGAAAAATGTGGAGGCCCCCCAAATGTGGAAGCCCGGGTTCCTGGACCCCCTGGGACCCCCCTAAATCCGGTCCCAAGCGTACGTCCTCAGCAACTCACAGAAATTCCCTATAGGACACTTTCATCCGCATAGATGTTCAACTAATTGAAAAGAGAAAATGTGAGGATATTGCAACAAAATTACCGGTAGGGTACTCCTATAGAAACAAAAGTTGTACAAGTTGAAGAAGTAAATGGAATTGTGTTGTCATTCCAATTACAGAAGAAATAGCAGAGGTAAAGGCTACTGAAACATCAGTTTTTGTTTGTGCCTTGTGGAAATTGTCAATGGGATACTTTTATCGAAACAAATGCCAAAAAGTTATAAAAAGAAAAAAGGTTTTTTGAAGCCGATAAATAACAAACACTGCACCCCTCTAGAAACGTCGCGTACAGTCATCAAACTCATCCTCGATGGCTTTTTACAGTACTGATAATAAAATGATAGAAAATTATGGCTACTTCGTATTTCATACAACATTTCAAAAACTCCCTCAAAACCTTGGGATTTTCTCGTCGAGAAGTTGACGTTATTTCACTTTTGTACCTCGTAAATAAAAATTGTCTACAATTTTTAGAACAAATTTTCTTGATAAAGCAAAGGAACGAAAGAGAATCGTATATTTTCATCTCTGTAGCGCGTGCAAAAAAAATGTGTGTTTTTTTTTATTTTAATTTTTGGGATGTGTGCTGATGGTCATTGAAATATACCGAGCGATAAGAATAAACTGATCAGAGGGGTCGAAAAAAAGTGTATATGATATTCGGTTCGCACTTTTCAAACGAATCCTCGTTCCATGTAAATTAAAACAAAACATACTAACCAGGCGAGAGTATCGTTCTCCGGATTAAAAGTTGTGTTGAAAGGAAAATATAGAGAAAAAAACATGTATACGTAACTCATGTCCGGGCTTAGGTGGAGCGTAAAAAATTAAAAATAGTAAAGCGTAAATCGGATTTATTCTGAAATTTTTGACAACGCGTTAATTGATCGGAGGATTTTTGTGTGCACGTATGACGCGAAAATATAAATTCTGAAATCCTCTAAAATAAACACATCTGCTTAATCTGCGGCCGGATACGTCAAAGCTGTACCATATAAGCTTCACTTTTTTTCTCTCTCTCTATGATATTAATGTTTACATTATCGCGATGTCGATTAAAAAAGATGATCGAATGTTGAAGACCCTGAAGAAAGGTATCCCGTTACAATCTGTATAATATGTAACCGAGACAAAAGCCATCCACGCAGCGCTGAAGTTGAACGAATTTTTTGTTCAGTACACACATTTTGTTTACTTTTAACTTTCATCGATTCCTTTGTAAAAAAGTTATACAGAAAGATTGACGTTTGAAAACAGTTACGAATTAAAATAAAAACTTGGTTCAATATTTTTTTGTTTAATATTAGCTGTCAGTCACTTGTCTGTAATATATGGATTTCTAGTTGCTACTGTACGGTTAGTATTATGGAAATGTGCCGCAATCTGGTGAGAGTTACTATCGTGGGAAAATTTGAGGAAGGTGTACAGTCGCTCGGCAGGCTGATTTACTGATTTAGGATTATTATTGGAGCCTTCTTGATGCGTGGAAAAAAATATTATATAATTGTGAACAGTAGAAGTGTTCTGTTCTAAAATCTAGAATTGAAGATGAATGATACTTGTCTGTATTTTTGTCTACATATACGCATCGCGGTACCATTGAAGTCGAGAAGTGTTCGGAAGAAGAAACCTCGTCCTCAAATTTACGCATGAAACGTCAGCGAGAAGGGAGGCTAGGAAAGAGCTATTGAAAGACCATTGAAATATCTATATGGAATTCATGCTCTAAGCCAAGGTAGTGAGAGGTTCTACTTAGTGACTGTATAGAAGGGCTCCAGTTTTTTGAGTTGTCAAACCAAATGTTTACGTCAAAGTAGGTGGGAGGAAGATACGGGAAGCAACGTTACGGCTCATCTTTAAATCAAAATTTGTGAGTTTATTTTACGAACCGCACAAATATATAATACAAATACGATATTATATTAAAGAATCGAAAACCAACGAAATTCAAAATCGAAAATCACGAAGATCGAAAAATGCAAAAAATTGCAGAAAAATTGTAAATACCCATTATCAAACGATACACAAATTGGATCTGAGCAACGACAAGATGAGAGACAAGAGAATTAGAATGATTCAGAGTCGTTAGGAGAAGGAGAGAGACTGTAGACCTTCTCGATTAAATCATTCTCAGGGAGAAAACCATTTAAAAATACAGCATCATTATACTACTCGAATGGCGAACAATTTCGATATGTGCTCAAAGGCCAACCACCGACGGAAGGAATTCTCAGAATGGAGCGAGATGGTCTGGAAAAGATCAAATTTATGGTGGAAAGCGGAGAGGTGCTCTGCAGAGGCCTGTTCTTGAACCCGAACACAGAGCTGCCAACCCGGACAGTCAGAACATTAGAGCTTATAGACTTCACTTCTCTCTCTAATGAGACGGGATCTTTCAGCATACAAAATAAGCTACGGGTAGTGTTAGAGTTGTGAAATGCAGGGCAAAAACCAAAAGCCTCGATGAGATGAGTGATCTCAGAGAGAAGTTTCCAGAAGTATGATAAACGAACTCCTTTCACTGCCCTCCTGGAGAGAATCATACTCTGAGGGAGAGAAGTGGTGGAGTCTGAAGCCTTGGAGATAAGTTTTCTCCGCACCATACGGTCGACATCAAGATCGAAGCTGTTAGAATGGCCAAGGTACTTAATGACGTTGACTTCCTCCGAAAAAGCCTGTGGGAAAAGGGGGACAGCAGGAAGACGGTATAGATGAGGCAATTGAAATACAAAGGAAAACACTTGTCGCCACTTCCGTCAAAAACCTTCTTTATTTAGACCCCGAAGATAAAGCGGTCACCTCGTTTGATAAATTGAAAACAAAAAAATTTTTTGACGGAAATGGCGACGAGTGTTTTCCTTTTCATGTCAATTAGAATTCGAACCCATTTAGGCTATTGAAGGCAGCAAGCGCATGAGAAGGAGGACAGATAGAAGAGGCATGGATATTTATATACGTGCAAATATTTCTTTGAAAAATCTTTCACGCTCAATGGAAATAGAGAGGCCAAGTTCCACCCATTTCAATAGTGAACTCAATGGTGGGGATACCGACTGTTGAGGAAGATGAGGAGAGAGTGGAAGTCGGTAACAAAGCCACTCCGACGGCATAAAACGTCGTGTACATAATGGGGCCTGTAAACATTTGGGGAAGGAGATGAAATTCAGAGTGAAAGACTTCATTCTCAAGAAGTTTGACAGACCTCGAAGCTCAAATGTCCGAGGAAGGAATCGATAGAAACACCAGCATCATTAAGGAATTCGTAGATAAGGTGTTGAAGTTGGCAAAAAACACCATTTGAGGAGTGTCATGAAATCATCAAGAATCAAGGTCGGGACATGAGCATTACTAGGGAGAACCTTGAAATAATCGAGAATGGGAGGGATAGATGGGAACATACTTTCAACATCGAATGAGACATCAGGAGGATGGATATTACTAATGCGCTCGACTAACTCGCAGGAGTCATTGATTGAAAACTGAGACTGATGGCTCACTAACGACTTGAATCATTGATCGAGGAATTTGGATAGTCTAAAAGTAGGAGAAGAGAAGAAAGACCTAACTGGCCACATAGTGATATTCTCCTTATGGAGGTTAGGGAGGCCATGTAGCCGAGGAGGTACGGGGCTAGAAATGAAAATACTTTTAGGTTTTTTCATCAAAGAGGTACATTTGTTGGCAGTCAATCTTACATCTCGGATGTTATTAGAGAAATTGAAATTAGAATTGATACCGCTGACCTTCGAGGAAGTCAAAGACTTTTTTTGCCGTACTCTTCCTTGTCGAGAATGACCACACGGAGTTACCCTCATCAGCAGCTTTAGTTACAACCAATCGGTGATGGTAGATTTTCTTCTTAAATCGTAGACCAGCAAAATACGAGTTTGAGGGCAGGAGTTGATTGCATCAAAGATCGGAGACGGTATTGCTGGGCCCAATTTTGATACAGTGATCAGCAATTGAATTGGTAACGGCCCACAGTGGGATAAATCCTTATTCTAGCGTGCCAAAAATACGAAAAATCGATACTCTGATAAATACATGCCGAGCCGCTAGAGTGTTTGTAGATACACCAAATAACTCGAATCAACTCGATTTCCGCACAAAAAGACTGTAGCGTACCGAGAAACCAGTTGTCTAGACAGGAGGGTGAGGAAGAGAGAACAGCTGTTCAACGAGTAGCCGGAAACAAGGATACACAACGCACGCGGATACCGATGTTCAGTACATGAGTTCCGGATTGTGTTTTTTTTTTTTTGTTCAATATTGACCCAAACTTCCTCTCTACGTCATTGGTGGGAATTTTTCGCATTACAAGGTTAGCAGATATTGTATTTACTAATAACATAGAAATAATACAGTAACCAAACCGAACCAAAACGATTATTAAGAATCTAAAAACTATCAGAGCCTATCAGAGGTTGACATCCTTCGTTAATTTGTAGCTCAACATCTCCGCAACACGTCTCAATAAACCTTTTCGTCAACTTTTGTCAACTTTTTGAGTTATAGCCACCAGAAAGGAGCCAAGTCTTATAAATTTTTGTAGTTTTACCAGTATTTTTCTCAGTTCATGGGAGGATCACAATGAAGAGGTACAGGTGCTGGCGCCGCCGCGCCATGACGTAGAGAGGAAGTTTGGGTCAATATTGAACAAAAAAAAAAAACACAATCCGGAACTCGTGTACTGAACATCGGTATCCGCGTGCGTTGTGTATCCTTGTTTCCGGCTACTCGTTGAACAGCTGTTCTCTCTTCCTCACCCTCCTGTCTAGACAACTGGTTTCTCGGTACGCTACAGTCTTTTGTGCGGAAATCGAGTTGATTCGAGTTATTTGGTGTATCTACGAACACTCTAGCGGCTCGGCATGTATTTATCAGAGTATCGATTTTTCGTATTTTTGGCACGCTAGAATAAGGATTTATCCCACTGTGCGGCCCGTGAATCATCTGAAGCTGGAAGGCTGCGTTCCAAGTCTTTCTATAGTAGGTCCTCCGCTGGAGAGGAAAGGTTAACTTACGAAAGATTGAGTAAAAGAGGGTGGAACATAACCTTCGATCTGGTACCAAAACAACGTGATTTGAGGTCCACCTTCTTCTTTAAAATACGGATTCTGTGTGTTTAATACTGAGAGAAGGTGTCAATCTGCAGAACGATTCTAAATCCATACTTGCGAAAGCGATTGGTAGGAAAAAGTGGAAAAATCTCAAGTGTGTTAAAATCATCGAAGTAACTCACTTATCCAACAACAGAGTGCTTCCTTCATTCATCAACATCTTCATTTTTCAACTAAACGCACTTATTTATATTATTCACCACGTACTTGCGTGCTCATAAAGTAAGTTTTCCTAGCGACGAATCAATTTCGTATCATTTTATAGGCTTACTGACGAAATAATTGTTTCAAACTAGCTAATTAATGCTCCCATCTCGTGCGGCATCCCGATCAAAAGTTGAACACATGGTATAGCCGTGTCTAGACGCGAGTCTATATCCGTCTATTTTCCACCTGAGCGTTCGATGATAAAATACAGAAGAAACACAAATCTTTACTTAATACGGCGTAATTAGTCCGGTATCGGAGTCGGGCGAGCGTTATATGAAAATTAAGTCCTCTTAATCCGATCACGACGACCCTCTGTCGATGAGCATCATGAGTGCAGAGCGCATTAAAAAAACAGCCATTCACGTATCACCTCCTCATCGAATTCGATATGTAACGTACTTGGTATATACAGATGAAGTCTGCGATAAGTCAAAGCCCGTAATACAACAAGCAGATGATAAAGGTCCGCATACCGTAAAGAGGACGTTTTTACACTCGAGAAGCGCCTCTTGTAGCATTGTACAAGCATAAAAATCTATAAATAACGAATAAATGAGACAAATAAGGGTTTAAAAGGTTGTGCTGGATGTCCCTTTAGTGACGTTTCTCGGCCCACACCTGTCAGCGTTCATTTCCGGCTACGTAGATACAATTGGTGAGGAGATGTCGAACGTAGAGGTGTTCACGACACAAATATAGTATCTCGTTTTCGCAAAAGTCACACATTTTTATATAACCTTTTTTTTTTTTCTATACCAGTTCTCGAGTATTGGTGGGTTTTCCGAAGGCGGATCGCAAGATACTCGACTATGTACGCACTCGATGAATGCCTCATTTCATGAGTAGCATTTCGCTATTGATGCCGACTGCGCTAAATTTTCGCCGACAGTTATACGACACGATTGACTCATCGAGCGCGTTCGAAAAAGATAAGCTACTTAGGAAAAGTAAATGCGATCAACACACACGGAACTAAATAAGACATCGTTTCACTGCGCGAGAATATTGTACGTATACTCGCGTATATATACGAATTCGTCTTTCTTTCCGGTAATATAATTATGTTCGCGCTAAATTACCGTGGTTTATTTTCCATTAACGCCCGCCAATATTATAGGGAGTAGTCTATATCAGATTTGAAATAGAGGGTATCTCGTATCACCCTCTCGAAAAAGGGTTGTACGTCGTTATTTACACTTAGATAACCTCATTGTCGCCGTGCACGTATTAGAACGTTAAAATACTCGAGCGAGTCGAAAATTTAGACGAATAAATCAATTTCGACTTGCAATAAGGAGATCTATTATTGAAAATATGGTTAATAAAAAAAAAAAAAAAAAAAGTATAGAAGAGAGAGTGCACAGGACCAGATACACGAACAGTAATTGGCGATGATTACAGTCACGTTACACATACGATTTTGTTGACTTCGTTTGATTTTTTTCGACATATGTTCCGAAAGTGTAAAGTCAATTTTTGTCATCTTGCTATGACGAAAAACCTGCTTAAGAAGCGGTCATGCGGGTGCGTGGATCTAGACAGAAATTTGAGAGGAGGAGTTCTGGAATAACGTTTAACAACCTCACTATTTTTTAATGTCTTTCATCATTCCTAATGAAATATATTGTACTTTCTCACCTTTGGGCGTAGGCTTTCTTATATCCACGCTATAAGGGGCAATGAATGAAGTAAGTTTTAAGGAAGAGACGAGGATGTAATTATCCCGCGATGAACCATGTTGACTTTAAACCGATCCCAGATCGACTGCTTATTTCGATTGGAAGTCAAATAAAAATTGTCGTCAATCTTAAGTCGATAATGTCGACCGCCAATCGACCAAAAATTAGTGATAGTCGACTAAGTTCCTCGTTGAAATTGAGTTGACTATTGTTATTACTATTGATTGAAGAAAAACAACAAAATTGAGTCAATTCAATCATTGCCTCACTGGTGAAGCATGGAGATTTAGATTCTCAATGGTCCGCCTTATATAATGATGGCCACGCATTCTGGTTGCGAGTATTGAAACCTGTATGGAAAAACTGAATTGTTGTTATTACTAAGTAAGATAAATTTCCTTGCTCCACCCAGAACGAGTAGTTGTAGGGATATCTTTCAGATTCCTCAGCACAGAACGCCGCAATTTGCTCCTGCTCCACTGCTTCGTGCCCTGTCTCTCTTGAACCGTGTTGTTAAAGAAGACCGCACAATTGATATATTTTTTGATAGTAGAAAAATGTCAGGTAGCAAGGTGACGACAGTCCTCATGAACTTCGAAACAAATTGATAATGCTTGCCCATACCTTATTTTTGTTCATTATTCATCCATCTTTTTTTCTTTTTTTTTTTTCCCATATTATAAATCTTTTAGTCTGATCTTATCCGCACCCCTATGATCAAATGGCCTCCATATATCTGTAATTATTATTATTATATCTATTTATTTATTTATTTATTTATTTATTTATTTATTTATTTATTTATTTATTTATTTATTTATTTTTTTGTTTATTCTTCGAAATGATTGGTTTGTGGAAGGGGTTGAGGGATGGGACATGGGACCAGGGTTGGTGTGGCTAGTGGTGGAAATATTATCATTATTGTTTTGTTTTTGTTTTAATTTTTTTTTTTCTATATGTTTTGTTTATAGTGCCCTCCTGTCATTGGCCGATCGGCTGTTGGAGGGCACTCCAATAATATAAATAAATAATGTTGCAAGATGGCGACGATTTAGAACTACTGCTAGCAAGCAATTCATTACTCGAAGGACAATGACGAGAAGAGGATAGAAATAGATATAGTAAAGCAGATCTCAGCAGTCAATATGGTTACTTTAAAAGTATGGTTGAGGAAATCTTTAGAAACAAAGAAGGAAATCCTTGAGAGCACAGTGGAATCACAGCTTCAAACATCTTGCAATACCTAGCCCGTCCTGCCACCAGTTACAACCGTCAAACTCTACTTCCTCTCTACCCTTACGCTAGTCCGATCTATCCTAGATTATGGATCACCTATACATGGATAAAATTCTAAAATGAACTGAAATCCCATTCCTACCTTCCTCCTCAACTCCATTCCTATCGCATGTGTGATACAGTAAGAGTCTTCGGCCTTCGCTTTCACTCCAAACACTCATGACTACCGTATATTAAAGAAACTAAAGCCAAGAGTCTCAGCTTTAAGCGTCTTGAATTACCACCGGTTGCAACCGTGAAATTTTACTTCCCCTCTGCCACATCCTGATCCGATCTATCCAAGGTTATGGATCACCTATGTATACATAAATGGGCTCGCACCCTCATCACTAGAGCTCGGATACCTTGGAATTTGCCAATTTTTTTCCTGAAGGGGCAGATGACAGGTGATCAAATGGAAGTTCGTATCATACCTATAGGGGACCCAGGAGAAGAAATTTTATTTCGCCAAAAAATACCAAAAATGAAATAAATGCCAAAAAGTGCCAAATTCTAATATTTCACAACTATATGAATAAAAAATGTCCTCTTCGATATATGCCGGCTCATTTCATGGGTGTTTTTACTTGAATTCTCTGATTACAAGCTGATATTCAGCGACCGGAGGTAATCCTCTATACATTTTCGTCGACTTCACTCAACTGCCACTTCTGTCTTACAACTTCCTGGAATCCCAGTTCACAACATTCTCTTTAATTTCATTTCAAATCGTCCTATACTTATCACAATACTTACAACATGTTCTATACTTTCTCACCCATTTCCTTCACAAAAAATTCACTTCCATTGCCTAAACCTCGTATTTCCCACATTACTCCCTTGGGCCTTACCGACACCTAAAATAATTCACAAACTATGACAACATACCCGAAGTATCTACCGACCCTGCAATTTACCGCTCCTTCTCTAAAGAAATACTTGACTCTTCTCCCCACACTTTCACAGATGGATCAAAAATAGAAAACCAAGTCGGGTTCGCGTTTTCAGTTGGCAACAAAATCTTTTTCGTCGACGGCCGAATTCCAAACCAGCTTTCAATGCTTAGAAACACTATTAACCCTCCCTTTCTCACTGAACCGCACTTTTCAGTTTTCTGATCGTGGCTGACTCCTTATCCGCCTCAGCGGCAATTTACAATGCACACTCCGTCTGACGCATCCATTCTCTCCTCATAACCCTGCCGTTCATTACGACATAACTTCCATCATGAAGGTCCTCAGCCATATGGGGATCTAAGGTAATGAAAACATTGGGTTTAGCAATAAAAACTGCCAAAAAACTTCCTCGAATCAACTCTCGCCTCCTCCTCTTTGAAAATGATCTCACCCACAAAATTCACCGCAAAATTACGGAGGAATGGATCACATTCTGGCAAAATCAAATCTCATCAAACAAATTAGCCCAATTAAAAAGATTACCAATCGTGTGGGCTTCTTCACACCAACATTCTGCCGTCACGAGATCTACCTGAAACGTCTCCGAATAGGTCAAATGCGACTCTCGCACACTCACCTTCTTTCCAAGCTTTTCCCCCTCTTATGCGAACTTTGCAGCCTCGACTCCCTCCTCACAACCACCCGTATTTTTGCATGCCTATCTTTAGCTTCCCTCCGCCACACCACCAAATTTCATCATCCATGGAAACAATTCTGGTCGATGACCTCCCATCCATCCAAAATATCATCTCTTATCTACAAGCCGCAAATTTTATTCAATTCATCTAACCCGAGTGCAGTTAAGAGCTTGTAAAATAAAATTTAAAAAAAAAACAGTGAAAAGTAGTAAAGCATAAGTACGAGCATGGTGATATAAAGGCGTTGAGTTGTTATATGAATACGGATATCCATAACAACTCACCCATGGTGAAGAGGATGAACAATGACCACAGACAGAAGAAAAGGACCAGGGAACTTGAGCGGAATGTACAAGTTCAACTGCGAAAAGTACGAAGGATTTCATATTTGTGGGTCTGGGAGAATGTTCAACATCAGAAGAAAAGAGAACGAAACAAAAGAAAATGGAAAGTCATACTGTTTTGGCAAACACTGCAATGATGAGCAGCATAATGGTAAAGGAATATTTGAAGTCATGTACACGTGACCAAAACTCTGAGATTGCAGAGGTAAGGGTTCCAGCGATACTCTTGAACGTCGTAATGATTGGACGAAGGACTACCAAACTTGGTAGCCAATAGAAACACGTATCGTTAAAAAGTGAACTAATCACGACGCGTTATTGTATCCAACAAGAGAACTAAAGTGTTTAAGGCCTTGTTTTTCAGTAGCGATACAATTGATGATGGGGCAGTACTCAAAAGTACTTTTGAAAGCTGACTAATCAAGAAGAACAGTACGGTTGAGATCCTTTTAATACCAAATTTTAAGAATCTACAGGCCGACATTAAAATTTTGAGATTCAACAAATAATTCTTCTAATACTGGAGGGGAAATTAAATCTGCCATTTTTATGTATACACAAGTGTGAGCAAGAATTTTGAATTATTCATCTTTCAATTTTTAAACATTTTGGCTGTCCACAATCCCCATTTTAAACAGAAAATTTTTCATTCTGACTTAATTCGCTTCAAGCTCACGATCATTTCTAATTTATTGGTTCCACCTCCTTCAAAATGCAGGCAATATATTCTTTCGTCGGCTTACACAAAAATCGTTTGAAGTACATATTAAAAATCAAATATAACTATATACATTTAAAGTTTTCTAATGGCAATTTATTAGAAACATCGTCCTTCAATCTCAATTTCCATGCGCTGAAACCACTCTGAAGGTTTTTTTTTTTCTTCTATCTTTCTTCGTGGATTTGAAACAAGGGGAAACTTATAAAACAGCCAACCTCAAGTGAGTATCAGAACTTCGGAAAGCGAATTCCGACCAATTATTAATGTAATAGAATGATTCCTTTCGTATAATCACTTGGAAACTATTAACGAATTCCAAAATCACCGCGGCAGACATCTTTTATATCGTCACGTGCGGAAGAATTTTACTATATTACAAATGATAGTAAAATTTTTAACGTATCCTAGGAATCCGATTTATAAAAAATTACCATCTGATAAATCCTCGTCAGTGTATAGGAGAAAAAAAAAAGCAAGTGTCGTTAAATTATTTGTTGCGCTCGTTTCTCGTTCGCTAAAACCGCGTAGAAACGTGCATTAGCATTTATTAATTCTGTGAATTTTTAAATATTCAGCGAATAAAGTAAGCCGTATTGCTATATACTGGCTGATGTTTTATAACGTAGATATTTTTTTGTTAATTTACTTGAAAGAACGGAACATCAATCTCTTTCTTTTATACAGAAATTCGTCGTGGAAAAAAAATCTGCATATAAAATTGCGCGGCGTACGGACCGCGCGCGTCTGTTGAGCTTATTTGAAAAGCAAATGAACAGTATGACACATCGACGATCGTGAGGAAGAAAACTTTTACCTCATTTCTTCTATTTATACCTACTTGAGGTGTGTAACATGTGTTGGAGGATCGGAAGAAAAAGAGCGTATCTTGAATAGATATTTGGTAGATTGTACAGAACCTGATGATGCTGCATGCACATACACAGAGAGAAATATTTGTAACCTACACCGAACTTTTCCCCTAAAGATTAGTCACTGATGACTGACTTTTGAGTCATGAAACATTAGAAACTCGGACTCCTCGGTCCTTTTTATAAGACACAACTCGTAAGAGAGCGCCATTTCAGAGAAGTACGGAAACTAAAAGTTCTCTGCGGGAGAGAACTACTCTCACACACCTGCCAAGATGGTTGTCGAAATCTGTTAGTGAATTTGTAAAAATTTTTAGCGGTACAACTCTACCGAGGAAGGACTTGGAAAAATTACAAACTCAGATTATGAGGTTATTAAGGAACGAAAAAACCATACAGACGCGGTACTCGAAATAGTGTAAGGGGATACAAAAAACGATTCTACAAGTCGCGAACAATCTGTAGAAAAAAGGAAGATTCAGAAGCAGAGGGGAGATAGTTGATATATTATGCATATAGAAAAGAGGAAACTGGAAGAAGACTTGATTCAAACACAGAGGGACTATTGACGAACCTAATTGAGAGGCTTCGAAAAATTACGAGTCACATGCTTAATTATAGAGAAGAACAAATTAAAAAAAATATCGACTTGAGAGCTGCATATTCCCGACTCGTTGAACTTGGAAACATATTGAGTACACATACAGCCATCAGCTATTGAGGGTCCGCTATTGCATGGCCCCCGTAAATTTTCGTATCTCAACTGGGAACCTATCCCATGGAAAAGTGTTATTTTGAAAATTTTGCCATATGCCATGCTCGGTCCGGCAAAAACTGACGTACCCAAAATTTTTCCAAGTTCCAACCTCATATATATAGTTCGATGGTCGAGATTCACCTAGTCCAACACCCCTATACATAGCTCGAAGCTGGACTTGGAAAATTTCAACTCCCCCCCTTCTAAAGTTAGGTTGAGTTTGCCCTCCTATCAAGTAGGGTTAGGTTTTTGTAAGTCCTCCTCCTAGTGAAGCAGCAACACCGATGGGCAAATCGTCTCCTCGAAGTGTGAATTTAGTATCTGCAATGGATGGGCATAAAGTATTGTTGAACTTGCTGTACGAGATGGGTAGTAACGCAAGGGGAAGCTGGCCACGTTGGAAGGCAATGAGTATACTCTCTCACTACATGGATACAACGCGCTAAACTGACAACCAGACATTAAGGAATGGCCAACACCCAGAGCAGGATGTAATTGACATGAGCAGCAGCGGATGTGAAGTCCGGTATTATGAGAAAGGGCCTTGGCCAGGAAAAAGCGATACAATTATTACTTGCCAAGCGACACGATAAGCTGGGCGCATTGATTTGCTTAGACAACAGTTAAAAATTCGCCAAATATGCCCTACGAGTTGTCATGGACTGAGAATATTGTAACCAGAGCGCAGCAACACTCTACTAAATCTAGGACTCGAGTCCAAAAATAACCAAGTTTATTTCTTGTCACAAAGTAGGTACGACAAGTAGGGGGAAAAGACACGTAACCAAGAAGACTACACAACGATCTAGTCCAGGAACATACATGCCTGTATCTTCAACGTCCAGATGAAGAAGGACTCCGCCTTGAGTATTCAACTGAAATAGGGGACAACAAGACAGGAAGACTACCAAGTCCCACCACATTGCTATGATCAAAGTCTTGACTTGTTCAACATTCTTTCCCCAAGCCGATGTATGATGCTGCACAAGTTGGGACCTTAACCAATGAAATAGTATCAACTACACAAACACACTCAGATTGTGAAATATTCACAATGTCTCCAATTCTACATTGAAGCTCTATTCTAATGTTCAAACTGGGTGAACCTGCATTGCGAGTCCATTGATCATTACATTATAGTGCCATAATTTGCACGGGGGAATGTTCGCCAAAGCATCATGACAAAGGACAGCAGTACTGACTTGGACGTCCCGACTCCGTAGCACACCTAAGCAAGTTTCAGTGAGGTGGAATACTCCACTTCCAACCTACCAAAAGTTTGTATGGGCGATGTTAATTAACATCATTCTATGAAAGGTGTGCCAAAAGCACCAAAATACGCACCGACATAGCACAGATATATAAAACTGCAGATGACCCGTTCTTTGTGTGACCGCCTTCATACACAAGAATACTAGTGAGGATCGGTCCTTTCGCACCAGAATACACCCCACGAGTGGCCGCTCAGGTTAGACTATCTGAATTACGAAAAGTTGGAAGTTGCTGCCTTCCGCTCAAACTTGTTTATCTTAATAAACCGTATAGGCGTTTCCTTCAGCTATCCTATCCTTGAATCTCTCTCACTCCCTCCCCCCCACCTAACCTAACCTCTTCTGAATCGATTCGTTCCTGCAAGTTACGGCCCGACATATTGAGAACGACAATTACCACAATGAGTAAGTGAACGACAACGGACAAATCTGCGGCTTTTTGCAAATTCTCTTCGCACATTTACTCTTTGTAGTATTTGTCCGTTGTCGTTCACTTACTCATTGTGGTAATTTTCGTTCTCAACTAACCTCTTCTGATAGTTGGGTTAGGTTTTGTTAGCGGATAACCCGCTATCCCTTTTTTGGTACTTTCAGGAAATTTTCGTCCGGTTCGTCTGGGAGCGCAAACGCGGGTGCGAGCGGCCTGAGGATGAGGACGTCACGTAGAGGGAAGGACTTGGAAAAATTTCGGCTCCCGAGCTATATATAGTATGAGGGGGACTTGTAGAAATTTTGACCTCCGAGCTATTTATAATAGGTAGGGGACTTGGAAAAATATTGACTCTATCAGCATTTTTTTCCGAGTTTTCCACCGAACGGCACACGGCGTAAATTTCGACTCTTGAGCTATATATGATAGGAGGGGGGACTCAGAAAAATGTTGACTCTCGAGCTGTATATGATAGGAGGGGGACTTGGAAAAGGAAAAAAATGTCCACTGTTCAGCTGTATATGACAGAATGGGGACTTAGAAGAACGACGGCTTCCTTGAAATTGCAGCGCGTTCAAGTTGTGACGTCATCATTTTCGGGACTTACAAAAAACTTCAGGCTCTAAACTTTATATGATAGGAGTTGGAAAAATTCTCGGGACTGCCATTGCTGTTCTGCAATGGTACCTAATTTTCGTCCTAACAAGTTAGGTGAGGTTGCCAGTCAGTCGAACGGCAGGTACGAAACAATATCAAAACCAATTCGACCCAGGGAACAGCTTCCCTGCATTCCTCGTTCAACTTCGTTAAGAAAGCCGTGTTTTTTCATTTTCATTGATTGACCAGATTTTGCAACTAATCGCAAGCTTTAGCAAGTCATAGGAGGGGGTGGGGGGCCGTCTCATTCTCTTTTCTCCGTCTCCACATCTTATACTTCAAGAAATCATAGCACAGTTCAGTTACACATATGAAGTTCGAACTAACCTATTACACCCCAAAGACATTGAAAGGAAGAAGCTCGTTGAAGATACAAATAGATTACGAGCGAAGGATGGCGTAGACAAGTGCAAGAAAATTGACTACATCTACGCAGAGAAAAATGAATCGTGCTACACGCGAGGTCAGAAATCGCGAAGATTATCAGCCGATTTACAACATGTAATAAACAAACTACTTCTATACATGAACTCGACGACAGTGACGTTTTATTTCTAATTAAAAGGCGAACAGACGAATAAGGGGTCAAAAAATGTCAATAGCGAGATACGAAGTCTATATATTTGACGTATATATGTATGTGAGTGTTGTACATAGTGCCGTGCGTGTATATATGTATTAGTACAGAAAAAACGTCCCAAATGACGTCTCGCTGTCTCTTTTTCAATTGCTGATTGAAAAGTAAACACGCTTCGATTCAGTCAATCTGTTTCGTACTCTCTCGTCCTTATTCGTACGGGAGTACGAGAGCGCGGTAGTCGCTGATTAAAACTTACACTATATAACGTTTCTGCGTCGAGAGCGGTAGAGAAAGTAGTAAAGGCGACGTTTGGGGTGCGAGAAAAATACGAAGTGTGTGCATTACCCTTGATGACAGTGTACAGGCCTACACTAGTATTTAACGAGTATGTCCCGGTATACATTATTCACAATAGATACTGTAAACTGAGAGGGGAGATAGAAAAAAAAGAGCTAAGTACGAAAAGGACAACCATATATGTACGACAGATAACGAACGATAAGGAGGATTTTTGGCTAAAAATTATTGGACCGAAAATACGATGCCATCTGTTCGCTTTTCTTTTGTTTATGATTTTTATTTCTTTCTATCTCTGTCTCAACGATTAGACAAATTAATGACGACTGGATGTTCACGTATATGAAAAAATTCGTAGATTAATGAAGATTTATATTCAATAAGCACAAAGGTGAACGAGTCGAGGAATTATATACATTTCCGTGGCGCGCGTTGTTCTTCCAAATCTCGAGGGACGAATACCGCATGGAGGTTACTTGTGGAATCACCAAAAACGTGTAAGTGTTCTGGAATCTCTTAAACATCAGACTAACTAATTTATGGTAATGCTCTTTGTACTCTTAAATGTTGTATATAGGAGGGTAGCGTGGTATTGCTTGTACGTTTACCGGGGCTCGAGATGAAAATTTTCACTCATCTACGTTGTCGAACTTCACGCAGAAAATGAATATAATATTTCTAAACTTTTCAAGTATAACAGTATCTCGCCGCACTCATCCCTATGAGGAGAAGTTGAAATTTGCCATTATCCATCTCGTGAAAGTTGGTGGAAGTGTCTCGCCGAAAAGTTAATGAATTCGCGCGTGTATCATATACGTATACACTGATATATTATGTACAGTTTGAAGATAAGAAAATTGCCTCCTCAGAAATTACATTGTAGTAGCGTAAACGCGAGAAAAAATTCGATTTTGGCGCGTATATCTATACGGCGGACTCATTGCCAAATACATCGTCGATAAATCTTGACTGACGCGTATATAATTTTTCCGAACTTCACGACGTGTACAAATAAACACACTCTTTGTGAGCCTAAACAAAGACTTTTAGCCAAAAGTATGTACGATGTTCAGATTTTAAAAATAACTGCGTTTATACCACACAGTTTGTCTTACAACCTCTCCCTTATGTGAAATGAATTCAACGCCATGCGTACAGTATACTTAAATCAGCGATTTTCAACCTATTATATCTGTTGATGTAAGTATGTCCGCTCCATTAATCACCAACCGCTAGATTTCAACATGGTTACATACCATAAAATTTGTCTAAGTGATATAGAATTTTATTTCGAGAAATACCAAAAAATCATTGGATTTTTCAAAGTTCAATAAAACACGAATCTCACTGCAATAATTTGGTTTATGACAACAATTCAAACCGCATTCATATTTTTCGCTGAGTTTTTATCTCTCTACCTTGACGAACATCACATGATATTTGTAGAAGTACTTGGATTTTCTCGTGACGTCAATTTTTAATTGGGGACGGAATCAAAAAGAGGTAATAAAGGAAGGATGAGTCTCAGAGGGAAGAAGAGGATCACAAAGTTAGTGAGAGGTAGGATCATTTTGAAGGAGGAAACGCTTCTCAGGCTGGTAATTTCATACATTCTCGACAGCTGACCTTCTCCGGAAGGAATTTTTCCCTATGTAAGAGGACCTAAGAACAAACATAGCAGGTTTAGAAAGTGGCTTCAAGAGATTTTTACAGTTCCGTTTCGTACAATACATTCAATATTCTATCTATCGTATGAACAGATAATACAGATTGCTAAGCTTATCGATATTCACTTTTACACGGCCATTTTACATTCATCGGCGTCTCCGAGTTGCACTTCAAAGAATTCGTTTTAAATTTCTTGTGGCACCATCGGATCATCTGAATTGAGTAGAGCATTTTGGTAAAGTCCGTCAAATATTGTCCTTTACCCGGACATCATCCAACATGGCTCACATAATATTCCGTCCTCGCGTTATTAGGAAATACCATTCGGTTATTCTGATCCCAAATTTATCTTGTCGCCATTGATTGTGCTAAAACATTTGCCGTTACTTCTCCACATTTGTGGTAATGGGAGGATTGTTAAAATTCCCAGCAAGTGTCAGTCCAGAATTGGTAGTACTCGACGTAGACGGCTATAGTTATCTTGCTCCCTTGCTCAATGCTTATAACATATTTGACAAGTTGATGAGGTGTAGCTTCCTTCAAACTAAGGGCTGTTTAATATTGTACAACATAATCATTATCTGTCGTGTGAACTGAAGTACGCCACAGATAATACAGATCGCTATACCCATAAGATTACCACCGCTTTCTTGAGTCTTGTCCACGGTTTATCAGATCCTTTACAGCCTTGGTACATTGAGCAAAGAAAAAGCTATCATCTATCAGATAGCGTGTGACAACGATTCAAAGATCGACATCAACAGTACCGTTTGGAAAAAACTCATGAGGAAAATCTTAAACTCTGTGACATTGCTCCTCATAGATCCCCAATTACAAGAGGTACTAGGAGATGAATATAGTATCTATTCGCTCCAGATCGAGCTCCAACCCACGTCTTGTACTTTCTGTTGAAGAATTGTTATAAGTATCCGGGTCTCGTTGACCTTGATCTCATCTGTAAATATCTGGCGTTAACCAATTTTATATTTGCATAGCATTTCTTATCGAATATCCTAATCGCAATTACAAAATATTTTCATTTCTGGTTCTCTCGAACAACTGTGTAAAATCTCTTTCTTAACAGGTTATGGGCCTAGAGTTTTGGTTTCCGCCATCGCGACCTCGATGACTCCCACAGCGATTTCCAGAACTAGGATTGCGGAATCTCTTGAAATTGACTTTTCCTCGTTGATTTTAATTACGTTTCGTGATTTTACTTTTTGATTCACTGGATTGTCCGATAACATCTCCAGAGGGCATTACTGTCCCGTCAGCGCTCGTAGTTGGAAGAGTCAGGCTATGCAATTTGAGCTTTTGTTTTATGCTTTTGTACGTAATGTCCTCTCTTGAAATCATAGTGATGGCGGTCACAGCCGTTCCGTAGGTTGATGGCATCGATGACAGTAATATGAAGGTTAGGAGTTGCTCGTCTCCAATTTCGACTGCCGACATCTTCAATTCGGAGATAAGAGCGTCAAGCTTAGTGTAGTGATGTTCAATCTTGTCGGTTGAGTTCATTTTCAAATGGAACACTTTGTTTAGGAGGTGCATTTGGTTAGCAGCGGTGCGGTTTTGATATGCTGCTGTTAAATCATCCCACACGAATCTCTTCTCAGTATAGATCTAGGAATCTCACGAATAAGAAGAGCGACGTGTGTGAACTGCCCTGATCTGCAACATTCGTCCAACTGTCTACATCGACCAAATAAAACTATATATTGTACGTATGAAATTTTTTAAAATGTGGCAATAAAAGCCTTACATCGCGAAATTTACTTATTATTTGTTATTACGAAAAATTAAGATTTATTTACCAATTTAGAAGCGTTTTTCTCCCTTCAATATGATTTTACTTATTCTCCTTAATAACATCATCATCTTTTTCTGCCCTCTACAACCTCCGTGGATTCTTTTCTTCAATTTTTACCCTCATTTTCCTCTTTTTTTACTATTTTTTCTTCAAATTACCCTCTTTTAATTTTCTAGTGCTTGTGAAACTCTTTCCTTTGAGTGAGCAGGATTTGTAAACTTCCTCCTCTCTGTTTGCTGGCCATGTTCTTCCTCTTCCTTCCATAGACATGTTTCATGTCTTTTCTGTTCCCCCTATCCTATATAAAACCCTAAGACAAGATTCGCACTCGGTGAACCAAGGTAATTTCCACACTTCTAAAAGCTTCCCCCTCCGTTCTTTCACCATGTGATACCTCTTCAGAAATGGCTAGGCTAAACGAATACGTTCTTCTAAGTTACGGTTATCCATAATATTAGCGAAAGGAAACAATGCAAGATTGCTAACTCTACTAGTTCGTTGGTTCTGCCGCATGCACAAAATCGCTGCGGTCAATCTTCAGCACTTCAACACAGGCTCTCATGGAGAGTTGACACTCAAACTCATTTTTCTCTGTAAATATTTCGTTTTTCAAAAAAATGAAGAGATGTGAATCTATACCGCATAAAAGTTCCTTTCAGATGCGTCTAACTTCGAGTGAATCCGTGAAATTTTTTCCCCTGCAAGAATACATTGAGTGCGATTCTGATGCGAGACCTGGTGGGATAAATTATTTCAACATTTTAAGGGCACCAAAATTTAAGAGCGAGTTACCGATCTTGTGTTTCTAGGGGTCTGTATACTAGACGTATCCACTCGTTTGCCCCTGAGAGCTGGTCAGCTCATCACTGTATTAGACTAAAGATGAAGGCGAACGAGCAGAGCGACGTATAAACATATACATTTATTTAGCTCCGCCAGGATTTTTTTTCCTAGCGGAGAACCCACTATCCGTTTTGTTCAGGCGGGGCATGTGACTTAGGTGACGCGACGTCATCAGTTTTTCTAGGCTCGATTATAGAAATTCGTCCGGGCTGGGTTACACAGAAAATTTCAGTTTTCTGAAACCTATTTCGCCCCTTAGTTCAACATGCGTTTTCAACTATATCTGTGTTCTGTGGAGTCATCCTGAGAAAACGTCAGCGTCCGACGTGACGTCTGGTCTCAGGACGTGATTCGTACCGTACTTCGGATCAGTGGAGTGAATGAGAGAGGGGAGGGGCAGTAATAAAACAGTTTACTTTAGCTGTCATTGGAAACCTAAACCTGTGCTTCTATTAGTTACGAACCTACCTTTGCCAAAGGTGGAAAGATGGCGATAATTTCTGAAACGGTTTCCAGTAGCGTATTTAGAAATTTTCTCTGAGGGTATTCAAAAATTTTCGCGGATAAAATTCTCGTCTACCAAAGAAAGAAGAAAAAAAAAATGCTCATTGGTTAGTTGAAAATTGATGATTCTACAGATTTTTGGAGGTCCTCTGGGGGGTTGTTCCCAAACTCCTCTCTCCTGTAAATACGCCATCGACAGTTCCATTCTTACAAGCTGGAGCGGTCTTATATCCAGATAATCTATCACTTCTGGTTTGCATTAATTCCTTCACTTCCTACGTCTCAAAATTTCGTGAAAAATTGCTTTGATTTTCATCAAGTGCTGTGCGTGCCTAAGAATTAGTCTTTTGAGCTGACAATTCCGTTCGAGCGATTATACGGTGTCAACCGTCAAATACGAGTAGTGAAAAAAAGTGCCAAACGCTCTCTAACGCGCTTTTTGTATGCACTGTGTATAGTCAAATATTAAATAGAGAAGGCTTCTGTATTTCTTCGCACCAATGCGCTAAAAATCTGACCTGAACACATTTAAGCCCGTCAGCTAAATAACACACAAGTAATCCTTTTCTTTCCCCTTTATTTATCTTCTTTTATTAAGCCTTGACCGGAAGCTATAGGTTTATAAACCGTCACATGCATGAGTAAAAACTTGGCGCCTGTATATACGTCCCTCGTCGTATTTACAATACGCACGTATCATCTACACGATTCAAACTGAATTATACTACTGTAAGGTACAAAATCATCGACAGTTCTAGGTTTCTGAGAAATTTTGAAAAAAAGTTGTCACTATCAATTTCTCGTGTAAGGTCGCTGTGTGGTAGTTGTAGTAATGGAATGTTTCGAATCAATTTCCTGACCATCGAACATGTCGTGTGAGAAAAAAAAAACAATCACCAGAACTAATCGTTCTATATCTAATGATGAATGAGTTGAATTAAAAAATTCTTACAAGGAAGATTACTACGCTCGATAGCACGAATGAAAAATAAAGACAAAAGTGACATACCACGAACGATTATCAGCTACTGTTGCTACTGTTGGATGGTGTTATTTTTTTCTGGTCTGTCTCCTTCTTTCCACAGACTAACACGTTCGGATAATGAGAAGGAATGGCGGACTGCAGAAGTTATTCGGAATTCTTGGTTTTCTCGCTTTCTCTTCGTGTACAACTGCCAAATCAAACCGATATTATTGAGTACGGGTTAAATTATTCCAGTAACGAGGAATTTTTTTCGGATTTATGTCGGGCGGACCATGGCGAAATGTCCACGCGGCAGAAGTAAGATTCTTTGTTCTGGTCATCGCGCCCAGTCTCGGAGGTCCACTGCGTATCGCCAGCCAAAAATTGACGTTCGAATTTAATTAATTACGTCCGACGAGTTTTCGATCGAGATAACATTCCGCTCATTGCTTTAAGGTTTGTACCGGGCTTCTGGTTGAAAAAGTGCGAGATTAATATTTTATTTGATTTACGCGTGTATACATATACGGTCTTCAATAATACCGAATATATATATATACAGAGGTGACCATCAGGGTCGAAGAAGTTTCAACTTTTATACATTCGTACATAGATACGCGAATATTTTATTCGGAACACGAGCTATAAAAATAGTCGTATTTTATTCATAGATCAACTTTGGCGTGTATAGAAAATGCGCTGTAATTTGTCATTTTACTCCTCCCACAGAGGTATTATGGCGTCCATCAAAAGAAAAAAAAAAACAATCTCATACAACGACAATGTCATAATGTATATATGAAGCTAATACCTACGCCGTCTAATCTATACAACATTTGATAATATGACAATGGAAATGTTTCTCAACTTGGTAACTTTTTGTTGGACTATAAGCATGATAGTCAAACCACTATACATTATTTTCATATAGGATGTCATAATTTTTATCGAATGAAGATCTCGATTGATACATCGAGATCGGAGTCTTTTCTCTATCTTATATAGGTACTAATTTGTTAAAGGATACGCTGCTCATGGGCACGCGGTATCGAGCACGTACATCTGAAAATAAAAACCTTTATGTCAGTCAGAAGTTTCAAGAGTCATTCCGTACAACCTTCGCGTCTTCCATACTCTCGAAGTGATGCCGTAGAATAATAATATAGTAATTCGTACATCGAGAGCCGATGACGAATAACGCCTCGTCATTACTATATATCCTATGGTCTAATGCACTTTCATCAAAAGCAGAAGAGATATTATACGTCGTGTCCAGATGAGACAAATACGAAGATTTAATATCGCGAGCGGGCGTGCGTGGGATTCTGAAAATCATAAATATAGGAGACAAACTTTCGGTTTGATCCAGCACGATTCGAATTCTGCAGTTATACTGCGGTAACGTGATATTTTCAAGCCCAAAAATTTCGTCTTTATACCGAGTTAAGTCACGCGGCAGAAAACTACGCATTGGATCTGTACACAAAGGCAATATTCTATTGTATACTACGGCGAGGAATATCGAAGGGCAGGTTTTCCAAAATCCTGAGAAAAGCGTCTCTGTTGTACCCGCGTGTCGCTCAATGGTTGGGCATGGTGTTATAAACGACGGTAGTCGCGGTTGCAAATGGATTTCAAAGATATCGAAGTGACATTTTTCCGCTCAGATGAATTTCCTCGACTATAACACGAAGAGAGGTAACAGGCGAGTATTATGTAGAAAACTCCCGAGAGTAACTTCATCATGTGTGAATGGTTACGAATAAACACGAATATTAACGCTGTTCGCTACCGAAAGTTACACGTTTCCAACGAGGGAAAAAATAATAAACGTGAATGTTTTCTCAATATATAATGACGATGGTAAAAATACGACGTTATTAATCGTGGCCCGACACAAACCTTTCTCGATGTTCAATGAACAGCATTCTATATACGAAGCGTATATGAAAAAACGTCATAATGGACATGTCCGTCTTGGAAGTGCATTAGAGAAGTAAAAATTAATTTTTTGCTATCTCAAAAAAAAAAGAACTAGTTTTTCATTCACCTCTTCACGCCGTTGGCTTGTATACAAACTTTTGAGCTATCCAATCCGTGAGTAATTTTTAAGAAGCCATTGTCCTAACTTTTTGTACTCGGCCATTGTTAAAGCATCACAATCAGTGTACTTGACCTCTCAAAAGTTAAAATTCAAATTAAATTGATAAATTAATGTACAATATTTAGAAATCTGGGCCACCGAAATCTCTTGGTGGTAGACACATTTTATATTATTTTACACTCTAGCAGAACTTCTATCTATTCAAGCATTGTTCCACAACTTAATGATGGAAAATATAGAGATTAAGTGTCAACATACAAATTAAAGAGTTTTTTTTTTAAATATTATGTGCAAGGAGAGATGAACACAGCGAAAGGAATTGAAAGGCTTTTCCCGTACAAAAATTTGTTCATTTTTTTCGACGTCTCGACCAGAATAGTGGTCTCTATCAAGCACATAACAAAGTTTGAATGAGAAAGTTGAGATTTAGACCAATATTTCGAAACTCAATCCGATGAAAATCATTTTATAGGGAAAACGCATCATATAGGATGACTATTTAATATTTCTGAATTGATTCACTTGGAAAGAATACGTGATGATTGAATGCCGTCACATATTATGAAGTCCTCGCGGATGACAAAAAAACTCGCAGGTTTTCTTTTGTTAATTGAGGCGAACAGGGAACCGATTTGGTGAGGGGATGTGGGGATTTCAAATTGGTATTTATTTGAATATAATTTGCGCAAGGAATTGAAATAATCACAATAAAATATTTATTGTATATTTTATTCCAGAAGGCAGGATTTTGTTATTTTCATAAGGAAGCAGTTGTTGAACTGTATTCCATACCACCTTGAAAAACAGTTCTCTTTAGTAGGTCTATTACCTCCTCCTAACTCAAGATTGGAATTTTTCCAAGTCCCCCTCTTATTTATATAGGCTATAGGTATATAACTCCGAAGTGAACATCTTACAGTCATACATAGAGATAAGAGGTCAAAATTCTTTTGAGTCTTACGTCACATATAGAAAACAAAGTCAAAATATTCGTAAGTCCACAAAATCGGTCGAATTCTTATTTTCGCTTAGTCACCCGGTTTGGTAGCTGTTTATCGAGCGACTCGCAACCGATATTTGTACCTAAATTCTATATCTTCAATTTGTGCCCCTACTCAACATTCTACAACTTTTGTGAGCCGAGTTATGAGCCAAAATGTGCTAAAAATTGACCAATTGGCCAAAATTATCAAAAATTGAAAATCGTTTAGACTTCCTTAATACATCACTTGATTTGAAAGTGACATTTATCGTTGATTTCGAGAAAAAAAAAAGAACTGAATAACTGAAAGTGGGAGAATTTTTAATTTCTTATTTCAGATATCTTGGCAAATTGGTCAATTTTTGGCACATTTTGGTCCATAACTCGGCTCAAAAAAGGTTGTAGAAAGCTGAGTAGAGCGTAAATTGAAGATAAAATTGAGATACATATTTTGTAGATTTGAGGTATACGTCTAAAGTTTCGCGTCTTTGTGCTTGAATGAATTTAGCGCAAACTCCCATTTAACTGGTACTTAACATATTCCTGGTTCACCCCGTATACGTCATTGACAGAAAAAGGACTTGGAAAAATTTCTGATATCGAGCTATACATGGGTGGAGAACTTGAAGAAATTTTGACTTTCCAGGTATATACGAGTAATATGAAAGAAAGTGGACATAAAAATGTTTTCAATCATCAAAGGAGTTGCGAAATTGAAAAAATCTCGAATATCAAGCTACGTACGATAAGGGGTGGACTTGACGAAATTTAACTAATTTGGACTCGAGTTATACATGAAGGAAGTTTCCCAATTTCTTAGGTCAACTAGTTGAAACAGCTGTCGTTTTTGGGATTCGTCTTTCTCTGAAGGCGATTTCAATCAGGAAAATTTTGAAGATTGAGTTTTTCGAACACGCGAGGGGAAGATTTTGAAAATTTTAAAATAAAGAAGGACGTAATTTGGATCTTTCGAAAATGATTTGTACAGTTCTCTGGTGAAAAATGAATTATAATTCCCCCCTCATCATCAAGATTAGTTCGATTATACGTCGTCAAACAACGTAAGAAAATTTAATGATGATCGCGTGCCCAAAAAATTCACTCTCTTACCGAAGATTACCGACCCAACGCATTCACCAGTATACGACTTAAAAACTGTTACCGTTCCTGAATCCTTCTCGCCATAACCTCTGGAGACTCAACCTCAAGACAAACTAAGATCAATCAAAAGCATCCCTAGCCTTCGGTCCTCCCAAAATAAATACCCCGCCATGAGGAAGTCATCCTCTCCCATCTTATGATTAGCCACCCCCGGCTCAACCACTCTCACGTTCACTCAAGTCTCATGTAATTACTGCCTTTCATATATTTGACAGTTCAACATCTCTTTTCATATCTTGTTCCAACTATGTACAACATGCTCTCAACCATGACCACCGCACTATGCAACAACTCTGAAACCGTCCTCCGACTCCCTCAACTACCTATACGTTTTACCAGCTTCAAATTCAACTGCTATAATTGTAATATTATTATTTATATTACATCCAAATTAACGCGAGCTGAAGACTCATATTTTGGGCAGTTGCATAGCTCGTAAATAATACCCATCTACGGCCGCGAATTGAATAATAGCCCGTGGGACAGTGAGCATCAACGTCATGGATATGAGAAGGAAAGGAGGGGGAGGGCACTGAAAGAGTTGGACGTTTAAGTATCATAAGCTATTTATGACAGGAGGGAAACTGAAAAAAAAAATTCCAAGTTTAAGCTGTATATGATACGAGAACAAAACTTGGGAACGTTATTAACCAGTACAGGAGACGGACTAGAAATTTCGAATATTCAGCTGCGTATTACAGGAGGGAAACTTGAAAATCAAGCTTTTTTTTGAAGGAAGGAAATCCGAAAAAATTTCAACGTTTCAGATGTATATGAGAGGAACGAAACTTGGAAAAAATTTGATCATCAAAGAATTTGAACGAGGAATTTCATTTACTCATCTGTGTATGACAGGAAGGGAACTTGAAGAAATTTCAACTTTTGACCTGCACGCATGATGAAACCCAACTTGGAAAAATACAAAAATTATTAATATCAAGCTCAAGAAATTTCCCATCAGAACAGCCCAGAAACAAAATGTTGCCTTAGTTCCACATGTCTTCGCACTAAGCTACTCGTCGATAACTCTGATCTGTTTGGACAATAGAACCCGTTTGACAATACCACTGTCAAATTTCGCTACATTATAAAAGAAATTATAAGAAATTGTACAAAGAAATTTAGTAAGAAAGTAATATTCCAACTCTTCTTAATGCGGAGAAACACACGTCTTTCATAATCACATCAAAGGAAAAACATAAATTGCGAAAACTCGAAGTTTAGATTCATAAATGTTCACGAGAAAGTTATTATGTATAATAGAGTTTTTTACTTTTCTTTTTATGCATTCTTTTTAAAATTTTCACGAGCCTAACGATTCAACTTTTACGGTCACATTTAATGCGCATATAAAGTCCGTGTATATGTTTTTTTCATTTATATGCATTATTATACTTTGAAAACTCAAATAATTTTAATGGCATTGAAAGCCATAAAAATAATGTCAGAAATGGAAAGAAAATGTTTACGTCGTCGTCATTTTCCCGCGACTATACCGCCTGCATCTACATCTTCGTGAAAAATTCTTTCATGATGTTATAATAGGCTCAGGGCCAATGTCATTACCACACAGTTGTAGTGAATATGCGCGATTAAATTAAGCTCAACACGTGTACAGTCAAAATTAGCTCAATTTTCTTCTTTTTTCTCGCACTCTCCTCTGCCTTCAAATATACGTTCGTACTCAACTGTGCAAGTTCATCAGATACCGTGTCCATCCTACTGAGCACACTTTTCTATGACGACTTCACAAATCTGCGGATGATAGGGAAAAATACGAAGAAAAAAGAAAACTGTATGGAGGGATTAATAAAGAAAAGAAAGAAAAGACCATCAAGGAGGGAAACTATGGTAACTATATACATCGCGTACTCGGAACGTGTACTCTATGTAAAAAGTATGTGCAGTATAGAAAAATAGAATAATACTCCGTATAAGAAAAAGGTTCCCGAAGATTGGTAGGAAGAAAAAGGTGTATTTTCGACGACGAAAGCTACGACCACAAAACATCTCGGAAACACATCAGAACGAAGGAAGGGGTAAATTGTGTAAAATCGATACGTTCAGCGGCGAACAGTGAACCATTTTTAACCTCGTAAGAGTCGACCGCGTTCGCCAATCGTGAATGGAGGAGGCGTGGCCATACTCGCATGCGTAAACGTAGCGGCGACAAGACTTGTTTAGTATGCTGTGAAGTTCGGTCTAGGCAACATCGTTCGCCTATATGGAATTTTTACGCTAAAAAAGAGTCGATTACGATTTTTTTTTTTTTTTCTACGTTACACTCGCCATATGTATTATCAATTCGATTATCACGTTATCAACGTATTCGTTCGTTGCCTGTTCTAACCTGCCCGTTCCGCGATTTTAACATAAAATTGACAACATTTTTCGCGAGTTTATTGTACTGAATTTACTATTGTTTTTTGATTTTTATTTTCCATTTTCTTTTTTGTTTTTGATAAGTTGTAATTTATGTTCGAAGAACGCTCTTCCGAGTGGAGGGCTCACGGCGAAGCCGGCGGGCCCAATTCATGTTGGGCTCATTGTTGTCGAAGCCCGAAATCGGCTATCGCATTGACTTCCTCGACGGTTGATTACCATAGAACGTTCGGACCTGCGTTGGTGGCCAATCATCCGACTCGTTCTTTAAGGATCTCACCTATCAAAACCGAGCTTCAAGATATGACCGATTTATCGCAAAGTGAGTTTCTTCTGGTTTCGTTAGCCCTAATACTGGTACCGATTGAGTGGCTCAGAGACCACTTGGTCGAGTTTTCCCGGGTCAGAAGAATATTCGATGCTGTTTTGTACTTCACAGATCAGGACAAAAATCTCCATGAAAAGAATTAAAACTTGTAGGATTAGGAATGATACACGTGTCACAATAAAGTATTATTTTATAGGGAGCTACCAATATAATACATTCAAAATTGAGTAAATATGAGACTCTATCTGATGGTTTTTTTGTATATCAGATTGCTAGTGTTTATTGTCAACGAGACTTCCTTTAAAAGATTGGGATATCCATAGGAAAGTTGAGGAGCTTGAAAAGTTATAATTAAGAATAAGTGATCTTTATTATTCAACGATGGCTCATTGCACTACCGGTACTCACCTTATTCGTGTGCCTTGTTGGAAAAACTGCTTGTCAGTATAATATATATCTTCATCAGCCTCTGTTTCGACTCTTTCTGCCATTCCAAGTCAAACTCCTCTCAACTTTGTTCTGTTAACAAACAATGATTATCTATTTGAATTGAAAATAATGAATGTGAAACAAATGCAAACTGGGGAATAAATGATATATAATTTGGCCAAACGTAAGGATCTCCATAGACTTACGAGTATGACAAATTCATCGAGTGAGGTAAAATTAGGGCTACATCAAAATGCAGTAGGTCTAACAATGCAATGTTTTTCATAGGTCAGTGTAAGGTTTTGTTTCAAATATTTTCAGAAGATTATAGCAAAACAATTTTTGACACCCGGAGCTATGAAACATTCAGCCAAAAGTTACTATGACTCATTGGCCACTTCCCTCGGTACGAAGCTAATGCAGGTTTAGATCAAGAAGCCAATCTATCCCAATATGAGTTTGTTTCTCATTCGGCGCGGTATCATTCAAACAATGCAGTCTTCTGACAAGAGTCCATCAGCATCAGGGACCTTATAGTCTTTCGCAATCTCCTTTTATCACGAGATACTGTAGTGCGAAAAAGAGTATATATAAGGTAGAAAAGAAATTTCCATTGAACCTTCAGAATTTTCTCCGGGGGTAGAATCATCCTTCTTCGAATTTATTATAGAGGTTTCACTCACAGAAATGATAAAACTACAGACATTATCTCAAATAAGCTCCTTCCACTTATCGTAATATTGAGTGTCTCAAATATCGTGTGAGCGCGAGACTCCCCTCATGCAGCTCTATACCCGATGTCAACAGTCTGAAGGAAAAACTGAGTTTTTGGAGTGCTTGCATTCGTTTGAAATACAAACGAACGAATGGAAGTTCGCTATATTGAGATCTTAGGGGTTATTAGTATCCAAAGTAGTTTTCTTTATTTTTATATTGTATCAATATTTATGAATCGAATACACTGAGAATTACCCAATTTTCTTATAATTATGTCTATTAAAGTAGTACAATATACATTTTTCGCATTGGAAAATCCATGGTTTAATTTGGTCTAATGCTCTGGAAAAAGTATGACCTCTAGCGTTTCGCATTCAAATTTTGTATCAAAGTTTTTCCCGGAACCTTGAAAATTAGCACAGGATCATATCAAATGCGAATAGGATTTTGGTATCCTACTTTCGCATAAGGATGTGAGTTCCACAAGTGGCGCCATTGTTCTGCATCACTACAATGAAATCCTCTTATAGATCTTTCTTTCTTATCAGCTCAATTAAGCTACCCTGAATCATTCCGAAAAAGTCAGAAACAGAAGAAAGAGGTAATTGAACTGAAAATATCAAAGCGTATCATATTATAAAGTAAGAAGAGGGTATGAACATCATGAAATCTTTCCAATTTTTCGAGTTCAATTTGTGAAATCATTCATTAATGAAAATTCACGCACTGGTTATATCGGATCGGTTGCATGATGCCCAAATACTTTCTGCCTCATCTCATGGAGTTCTTCTTGATGTCCTCCGTGAAAAGAGGGGATCTTTCCCCCCAATTCTTAATCTAGTAATATTTCAAATCAAAGCATTTCTAAATTTAGATTTTTTCGGGGGGGTATAAAAAGCATGCCTTTTCAAATTATTTGCAGAGCTCAGGTATTATTGTATCATAATTCTTTAAAAATTCTCGTAGCCAATCCTATTAAGCCACCATTTTCCTGGAACAGAAAATGATTTTCCCTCCTCTCGCTTTTCTCATGAATGAATCAGTTAATAAATCTTTTTTTTCTCTCTCTCTCTCTTTTTTTCGTTTATATGTAGACCTAGTAAATTCCTTCATCAGTTTTTGATAAGCAATTCCGAAAAAATCACCCTATATGCATTTTATGACTCCATTTCTATGATAATGATTTGGATATTTTCAAACGTTTTTTATCGGTATAGTTTTCCTTTTCGTCGAAACTGGTAATTTTTATTTTAATGATTTTGTATTTTTTAAATTAATTAATTTCTTGATGTAGAAGACTCCTAATTAAAAACCCTAGATGAGGCTTTATCGGGTTTGTTTTCATTAGAACAGTTCAGGAACAGCTCGCATTCCTCCAAAATCAATTTCGTAGAAAAATAATATAGATGTGAGTTTTATCGCATAGGTGCGGTAATAAATGCTATAATTTGAAACTTATTTCTTTCCCTTCTGAAAATATTTAACTATTTTTTGCAGAATATTCGTTAATTCTAATTATTAAATCATGGCCCGGTGTTGACTCTTTTTTTAAATCAATTTTTTCTTTCAAAATAATGGAAATTGTCAATAATTTCCTCCGTGTACAAAAAATTGACATCGATCGTCAAAAAGTGTAACTGCAGTTCACAGACTGGTATTTTAATATTTATTAGACTCTATTCTCTCGTTTTTTGTCACATCATTTATTGCGAACGCTGAATTTTGTTGATCCTCGTAAGTCACTGAAATCTGCAATCGACAAGAATTTGGCAATACATACGTCCTCTCAACATTACGTTGATATTGTAAATATCCACCAAGTAAATCTGTATCGTATCTCGAGGAAATCGACAGAAAAGGTTTCTAAGGGTAACTGGTGCAATACAATAACCTAAAGAATCGTTTTTCTAGTCTTCAAATCGCTGATCATTATAGCAAAAAGACTAATTACGGGTAAATCGGTGATTATTTCAGTGTCCACGAGAGTCTAGAGCGTTATTTCTTGAATTCTTATTGATTCTTCAAAAGAGACAATATAAATGCAATCATCAGTAAGTGGTCTACCTCGATAACTCTGGGTTTGAATATCTTTAAAAAGTATAAAAACTGCAGGTAGATAAAGGAACAAGAACTATGCGGAACGATCTCGAAGACCCCGTAGCGTGACAAATGAGATGAGTAAAGATCTTTTTTTTTCGGCTTCTTTTTGTTTTGAAGATTTCGTTTTTATACCTAGGAATTTGAAATTTTCAACTCCACAAACGAAAGCGACAAAAGGCGCATGAATTGAATGGTGATCGCACTTTCACCTGATCATCAATATACAGTCGGAATAATTCGCAGGTACTTTTTTTAAGAAAAAGGGGGGGGGGGAGGTATTGTTTCTTCTTCTTGTAGACGAGAGTTGGATAGACATTTGGTCCTATATACATCTTCGATAGGTATGAGGTATTTCAGTTTCCCGTAAAACCAATGATAAGGACTGAATGCGTTTCACACGGAATCGTAAGGTAAAAATAACAAGAGGAATAATATTCTTAGATGATGCGGGTCTGACCGTCGCGACACCCAGGTGCGTATATAAACCCCGCAGTAATCGTGTGGTGCCTTATCCAAGATAGAAACTAGTCATATCCGACAAAGCGTCATCGAAGACCTTCTGCGTAACTCCGACGAATTAATTATTTCAAATGCTCAAACAGCTTCCTGAATTCAGCCAACGCATGATCTGTAACAGGGTCGTTGAGTTCATTAAGCACGGGCCGCAAGAACGATTCCGCATTGAAATTGTATTATTCAGTAGAAAATACCTAGCTATTTTAATAATTACTCTTTTGGACGTTTACTTCCGCGTGACGACTAGCCTGATGAGAATAGTATGTGCCCAATACTTTTTGGGCAAGCGAAATAGAATTTACTCGTCATTCGCGGTCTTCATTCGATCATCGAATAATATAAGTACACACGATGTTGAAGAATATTATCAAAACTTGTTCGACGTAAAAACCGCGCGGCACAACAGAAAGTTTACACAAGAACATAGGCTTATTATCTAATAATAATTTTGAACTCGAGCAATTCTGCAAAATTCGTTCTCTTTGTCGATATGCGTGATGTTTGATGCGGGCGTCGGTGTGTATATATATAAGATTCATTTTAATTACCTGTATGTTATAATGATGCGCCGGAAAATTTTTTGAATTATTTAAAACGCGTGACTGGATTTGCCAAATTAAGTCGTCTTCGAGTACAAAGCGGTACAACATAAATATTCGTTATAGAAATTTGGTGAGAAAAATGTATAAATATAATATGCATAATATACGTGCTCGCGGTTGATTCAAAATTTCAGATCAGTTCACTGCTGGCGGCGTGAAGTATATTTAACCTGAAATTAGTGCAGGTCATTTGAATATTCCGACATTCTGTAGGTGCGTACGACAAAACAATGCAATGACATGTGAACTTGACGCGGGTGATGACTATGTTCGTTTCAATAGCATCTATAGAGGTCTTCGAAAATCGTTCGGGAATTGGGGTATTTCAACTGAGATGAGAGTGCAAGCGTATACTCGTACTAGGTCTTTGCTATAGACACTCTTTCATAATATCATGTAATCCGTCGAGTATCGCGACATAGTTGGGAAAGAATCTAATGGCAGATTCTCTTCCCACAAATTATGTGGGAATGAATGAAATGACAAAATCTGATGACTGCGATATCGTTCTTGGACTGCAAATAGGCACCCTGTCACAGATTTGATTTTTTCTACGAATTAAATTCGATTGCTACTTCTCGGACCTTCAATAAGATACTCCACACCAGTCTCTGAAACGGGAGTTATGCCGACTCGATGATGAACGACGGCGACCATCGATTTTCGGACCGATGATCGACGTCAAAACGACCGAGAATTTACTTTTTTCAAAGGCTTGGTTCAAATTGCGTCGATATATTGCTGAAATTTACCTCAAGTTGACTTCATTTCGATTTATTTTTCACATCGATTTCAAGTCGACTTTGAGTTTGCTTCAATTGTTTCGTCGAACTAAAATCGATTGCTCGGTCGGATCGATTTCAAGTCTATTTATAGTTTTTCAGTATAATGTACTCCAAATAGACGTCGATCTGCAGTCGATTTCGAGCGACTTCCCCAAATTTTTTTATGCGGATCTAAAATCGGATGCCCTGTCTAGGTCGATTAATAGTCTATTCAAACGTTTAAAGGAATGTATGGTGATCGACTTTAAATCGATGTATATCTGGAATCGATGAACAGTCACACCCTTGAAGCGTCTCAATTTTTGTGACTTCACTACTCGCAGGAAGAATGCGTTGTCAGAATATTATATGAAGAAGACCATCAAGAATTTTGATTATTTTTGACCGGTGCAGCGTCGACATTAAAATCTATTTTACCTCATATCGACTCTTTTTTCAACCTATTTCCAGTCAACTATCAGTCATTTTGGGTCGATTTGCGGTCGATATCGAGCGGAATTAAATCGACTTTTGATCGAAATAATATAAAGTCAAGTGAGGATCTGCTCATGTTTTCCATGGATCAATACTGATCAGATTGATAAGTTTTTGCACAATTCACAAACGATTGAAACTCTCGAGATTTGTGAACCGACGAATTTTTTTGCTCAGTTTGCCAAATCCACCAAGTCATTGAAGGGGGAACCCCTTATCTTTCTTGTCGCGATTTTGTAGGTGGTGTTTCAACATTAACACAGACCATTCGGACTCGGTCATATGTTCGTAATTCAAATTCAAGAGCGCCAGCGTGGTAAAAAAAAATGAGCCTTTCTCATTATATCGAAACCACGTTCCTATGAAGAAATACCTTGAAAGCAAACGCGCGATTGACACAAAAACGGAAGGGAACCAAATTTGTAAAGCGTGAGTTTTTCCTTCAGGATGTACTTTTCTCATAAAAATGTAAGTAGTTTTGTTTTTCTCTTTAGAACAACCATTGCTCTCTGGTCTCCTTAGCTGGTCTAGTCCACAGTAATAACAAAATATTGAAGGAAAGGAAGTGGAATGACAGAATTTCAGACTAAAGCGAGTGTGGTTCAAATAGTGGCGACACGTTTGAACACAGACTTCTAACTCGGCTATTCTCTTTCAGAGTATACTAATGCAGCCGAAAATTTCAGCTTCGGCTTTTGGCTGAAACTTACGACCTTGGAAAACTCGGCTTTTGGAAAAATTCAGCTGGCTTTCGGCCAAATTCGGTTAATTTATCCGTACCTGATTTTCGGCTGATGTAAAAGCGAGTCAAGATGAAACGATCAGGAGAATTAGGACTTTGATACTCTAGCTGAAGATACCCATTCTCCAGTTTGTGTTTATCTTCATTGGATGACTGCACCAGACCCGCAACTTAAGGGGGGGCTAATAGTGACAATTCCCCCCTGAAACTTTTTTTCTCCCTAGAAAATATTGGCCAAGAATACTTTTTGATCGTGAGGCCAATTTAGGCGTTACAGCTCATGAAAAAATTATTTAAAGACTATAATTTAGATATACCCGTTGATTCATCGTATATCATTTCATTCTTGCCCCCATCTTGCCCCACCTAGGAAAATCGCTAGTTACGGGCCTGGACTGCACTACAGGCTTCTATGCTAAACGGTTACGAACAGCTAAACTCAGTATGGGGATCAACTTTTTTTTTCCTAGTGGAAAAAGTGGTCAATAAATTTTAAAAAGTGGTTAAAAAGTGGCTAGGAACTTGAATTTTCGGCTGCAAAGCAGATACATTATTTTATAGTGATGTCCTTCAGCTAAAAATTCTGATAAATAAAAAGAATAATATACAAAATTTTAACCGTGAAAGTGATTTCATAAATTTTTTATTATTTATTCGGCACTGCCTCGACCCTGATGATGGATGCTAGACATTCGAAACGCGTCGGTATTGGTTATTTTGTAAATATTGTGAGAGGCAGTGCCGAATAAATAATAAAAAATTTTAAAAAATAAATGAAAAGAATTACTACAAAAATGAAAAAATCTATTGACAATATTGACAGGCGAATTTAAATTCATTTTAGGTACATGCGATCAACTCATTTTTTAGTGGACGTTTGTTTGTCAAGTGGCGATTTTTCAAAATAGAGGCTAAAAAAGGCTACAATGGAAAAAAGTGGCTTTTAGTGGAAAAAGTGGTCCAATCCCCACCCTGTAAACTGAGCCGAAACCAATCCTTCTCGTCTTTGTCAATTTTTTGACAGAGCCAATCGGGCCCAGAGAGTGGAGTAATTGAAGTTGAAATTAGAACACTCAAGAAGTGCATTCGCCTATTTTGCGGAAGCTGGTTTTCAGCTTTGCTCTTATCAGTGAAAATTCGGATGAATTCGGCAATACTCTTGATTCTCATTCAGATTTAACAGTATGACCACGCGCTGGTGTCGCTGTATGTATAATGTGTGTGATAGTTGTAATTGGCTGGTTAGTAGTTGTATGCTAAGCTGATGATACGATTGGAAAATGAAGTCAAGAAAATCGCCAATAACTCAAGTTATTTCGATACCATGATCACCGTCTTAGGGCAAGCTTCCATACGTTCACATTTACCACTTGCAGCGATTCTTTCGCCGTCAAGTTTGAATGATGCGAGGAAATCCGACAAAAGTCGAAAACGCCAGTTCGGGTCGGTTTCGGACAGTCATTGAGCAGCCAAGCATTATTGTTATATTATTAGAACAAACCCAGAAGTTCCGTTTCGTGTTTTCAAACCGAATACAAACAAAGAAGCGAACCAGGGTTAAGAACTTGACCAAGTCTTAAGTGTGGCTATCATAAGGATGCATGTAGTCTCTGAGCATTTGGTCTCTTGTAACTTGATATAAAGAATCCTGGAAAATTTCGGATCAAAAGAATGCAAACTGGATCTAAAAAAATTGAGGGCAATGTAATGGTAAGACCCCTTATGGCTAGGTTCAATTTAAAGACAACTAAAATGCTGTGGTGGGGGGGGTCCTCCCCCTTTTCTTTTGACGGGTCTGCTATAGTTTGAAACAGACAAAAGAATGAGCTTTGAACAGAGGTGTTTCTTCTGACAGACTATCTTACACTGCTCTCCGAGAGAAGCTAAAGCTGCGGCCCATGGTTGAATTTTTATACAGAAGTTTTACGATTGAGTCGGGTAAAGTTTGTAGATGAATTCCAGCCTACGATTTTTAAAACACCTCTTCTTTTTTCCTCATTTGCTTCTCTCCGTCTATCAATACACTTTGTCGTCGATGTTATATCATGCTGTATCTCATCGAGAATCTCTCCTCCTGGGAGTTAATTCGTTGATACTCGTATTCGACAGGAAAACATTATGACAGTGACAGAATCCGCATCAATATTCTTCCATAATTAAACAGGATAATATACGCACAATCAACGGAGCCTGTATCTATCAATATTTTATTTCATCTCTGCCTCTCCCCTCCCCCTCCCTCCAATACTTCAGTCTCTTCTCGATAGTTGTCAAGCATGGTGTATGTTTTGCGTTTGTATAATGCACCAGTGTGTTCGATGCCAAATATATACGAATACAATTTCAATATAGTAGTACTAGTATAAGTTGATATTCAGCCGTCGCTCTCGCGTATATGCAATATTAATACGATATATAGAGTCGAGTTATGCGGTACCGTATACCGCACTGTGTACGCGTTACCGCGCCGTTCCGTCACACTGATTCGAAGAAAGTCGAATGTGCATTTGCATCAAGTGTCATCGAGCTGTACGACGACGACGCCACCACCTTCGGTATCGAAAACCGTTTTCTCTTATTCGAATTTTTGAAGCGCGATTTTCACTCACGTATAATATACGGCGCATATACATCAGAAAAATGGAATATCAACGTATATATATACTCGTCTATTATTTGCTCGAGCTGTTGACTTGCTCTCTATAGCAATCTGCTTATGTCGACGAGCGTTTCGAACGAGCGAACTTGAAGTATCTACTTTTCAAATTCGTCACCATCGAAGTCGTACAATACAAATAAACGTATAAATATACCTTGTACAAAATGTTAATATCGAATAATACCGTCGAAATGTTTCGGAGGCAAAAAATTTTTTTTCTATACTCGTCGATAAAACACGTGTCGAAAATATTCTTCGACGGCACCGCCGGCGAAAAAAATGGACTATTTAAATATTTTCTGGGGAGCCGCCAAAAGTTTTCCGACGCCGCGCGCGTGTAACGATCGCGTGCGTGTACAATACAAAAGAGCTTCGGCTCGTCGAAATTTAAGACGAGTAAAGAGCTTTTCATTACAATTTCGCTGCCAATTTTCGAAAATATTTTGACGAAAGTCACGAAGAACTGAAATTTTGGCGCTTAGAAAAAAAAAAGTGTGCTTCGAGAGGGAGCACGCGTGCGGTCATTTTACTCTCTATTGTATAATAATGCAAAGATTGCCAAACGCATTCTTCACTACTTTTTGAACTATGCTCGTATACATCATACCATCGAATATTTCTAGTGACGTATACGTAGGTCTACTCTTACAAACGAGGACTACACTGTCGTCGCATATAGAATACGAATTCGTAAAAAAAATATTCAAACTATCGACGACGAGGTGAAAATGCGGCATTTCGGCGGTGAACTCTTTCGGAGTATCTTTGATGTCTAACCCGACCGCGCGATCTAAATGCGTACGGAATCGGCGAGAATTTAGGGAGGAGGAAATACAAATCGTTATTCGATGTACGTATACAGTTTTTATATCGAATTGATTAATTATCGACGGTTCGTGTAAATTCGAAAATTACATCAAAAATACATCAAATAGTTGTCGTATATATATTTCTACGTAAGTACCTACAACTTATCGCAACTCGCCAGCGTCGTCGCGTCGAGTATTGCGTTTACTTCCGGCGTAAATCTTTTTCAGCTCTGGTGAATTAGAAATGTCCATTTAGATCGAAGAATGTTCTCTTATCCGAGTTATTAGGTTGTCCATTATGATATACACGAATGGGAAATATTATGAAAATATGTATAGAATATGTGTTATGTATATATTTTTCTACAATTTTTTCGTTAAGTGTTTATATTCATAATTCCGGTATGAATAGGCCTACATGAGAGCAGATACGAATACAGTGCTTAGCATTTAACAAGAACAAGTTATAAATCACGCGTTTGTCACCCAGGAGTATGTGAGGTCACGAAGTGTATATTGGGGAAAACGAGAGAAATCGTTTATGAATATTGAGGCTCCTCTGATGGTTTCGTCTATATCCGACTTTGTCTACAAAGAAAAAAAAGAGGTAAACTAGCTACAAAAAGAGATTTTGACTTCCCCTCCTATACTCCTGAAAGCAGAGTAAGCGATAATATAAAAGTGATTGATACAAAGAAAGCACATCCGTTTTGTTTTTTTTTTTGAAATGATCCTTTTCGCGAGCTCCCTCATCCACCCTACGACCATATAACGATTTTGAGAGGCAGAAAAGCATCGCGAGTGTTCCATTGGTAGAGTCGCCGCCATTGAATATGGCTGTAAAAGATAAAATGAATTTGAGTTTCTTTCCGGAAAAAGAGCACAAAAACGATACAAACACTTCAATCTTAATAAAGGCAATGTTTCAATACTTCTTCCTACTCCTGAAAACTTTTTGAAAGCTTTTTTCCGTTGCCTAAATAATGGCCATATATTCGCCAAGAAACGAGCTCGTCCATTACAAATCAAGAGGTCATGGTATACTCATAGTGTCACAATTATTTTAACAGGGAACCTGTTTTATGGGGGGCTATTTGAGAAATCTGCCGTGCGCCGTGCGCCGTCCGCCGTCCAGCGAAAAACTTAGAAAAATTTCGACTCTCGAGCTATATATGATAGGAGGGGGACTTGGAAAAATTTCGACTGTCGAGCTATATATGATAGGAGGGGGACTTAGAGAAATTTCGACTCTCGAGCTATATATGATAGAAGAGGGACTTAGAAAAATTTCGACGCTCGAGCTATATATGATAGGAGGGGTTCTCCAAATCTAGGCTTCCTTGAATTTTCAATACCAAATCTCATTCGAATCATAAAACAGGTTCCCTGCGTTCCTCGTTTAACTTCGTTAAGGAAGCCATCATTTTTCGAAGCTTCGATGTGTGAGGAAGTTTTGTTTAAGGACGTTCGAATGGGAAGGAATTGGAGACAAGTGAAGATGTACATACGACTGAAAGACCTCGATTATGACAATAGGCACATTGTGGAAATGGATGATGTCTCGTTGGATGAGCTGTGATGCGTGAGTGGCCTACTCGAGGTCGAGAGAGGATGAACACTTCATGTCCGGAGTTTGTGATGGAGTAAGATCAGAGGTGGGAATGTACTTGTTTTCGAGTAGTTTGTCGGAGAATCGATTTGACCAGGGTTCATTCTATGTTTGTAAGATGAGTTCGCGATAGTCTTGTCAGCATTCATGGTATCTACAGGTTTGAAAAAAAGTCAGGAATTTCAAAAGTAGGTCAGGAAATTTAGAAATAGTCGAAAAATTTACTGATATTTCAAAAAAGACATAAAAAAATATAATTAACTCGCGATCAAATCGTTTTACAAGATAGAGCATTAGATTCCACGAGCTTTCGATTTTACTATAGCGCTCTCTAGAGTTGTATCTTATAATAATGTAGACAGTGTTGATCGTCAACTAATCGCTCACGGATAGTAGGGGGCTTGTTTTGCTACTACTTCGACTGACATTATGCTTTGGGATTTAGGTGAATATGACGTGAGAGTTTATAGAGAAACGGGTTGACGGTGTGAGGTGGGCTCATTGTATACGAGTGGGTTTGTGTTGTACGGATCTTGGAAGGCAGCAAAGAAAAGAAACATGAGTCGGTTGCCAGAAGAAGAATTCGCTGTTTCTGGGAATTAGTGAGAGATGAAATAAACTGGCAAATATAGAGGCCGCATCTTTCATTCAATGAGTCTTTGGTGTTCCGTCAATGGAATACGCGTGGCCGATTTTGTTATTGGTTTCGGATTCAGATGGTGAAGTGGGGATGTTTCTGAATTAATTTTCTGACACACGTTGTCAAGGCGTTGTTTGTAACTGAATCGATTCGTTTTCCTATGGAAATACAGTCATAAGTAAGTGTTGTTTTTAGCTGAGGATATTTGTTTGAGATTTAATCTGATAGTGAGTCAAGAGTGCGTTTAGAGGGAGGAAGAAGAAAGGAAGAATATTGCGCCCTGCCCCCCAAAAAAACGATTCCTTCCTTTACGAAGTTCATCGAGGATCGCATAGAACTTGTTCTATGCGGGTCAAATTGGTGTTGGTATTGAGAATTCAAAGTGCCTCTGTAGCATCATGTAATTATTATGGCTCAAAACTTAAAATTTTTCCAACCCACTTTCCTATCTATATTACGGCTCGAAAGTCGAAATTTTCTAACAACTTATCATATATTCTGACTTGAAAGCTGCAATTTTTCCAAGTCTCCCCTCCTATCATTATGACTCGAAAGTCGAAATTTTCCGAGTCCCCTCCCCCTCTCATAAATTGTGACTTACAAGTCGAGATTTTTATCAGGGAACCTGCTTTAGAGGGAGGGGTTATTTGAGAAAATCGCCGTGCGCCGTCCGTCAAAAAACTTGAAAAAATTTCAACTCTCGACCTATATTATTTTGAAGGGCCTAAAACAGAGCCAGGTCACACTGATGACCTCCTTTTTTATACCAAGTTTACAGTAAATCTAGGCCTCCTTCAGACTAGCTCCATACTAGGTCTAGGCTTGCCTGAATTCTCAATAACAAATCCAATTTGACTCATAAAACAGGTTCCCTGCGTTCCTCGTTTAACTTCGTTGACGAAGCCGTCGTTTTCCAAGTCTATAAATCCTTTATTAGTGTAGGTCAGTTTTCGCCATCTGATATCGCACGATGCACAGCAAATTTTTCGAAAAACACCCCATAGAACAGGTTTTTCTTAAAACAAGAAACTAAAAGAGGTGGTAGGAAGAGATACAGAAGCGTGGCCAATATGTGATAAGAAAATATAATTGAATTATGTAACTATCTTTGAATAAACCAAAATATGTACAATTATAAGAATATAGTACGGAATAATTTTAAAAAAAATTGATCATGTTCCAGCTTGGAAAAGATGGCGTATTCAGCCTTGTCCTACCAAATGATACTCATCCAAAAACGAAAATGAGTTACGTATTGTTTCTCCTCTCCCCCGCCTAGACATCCCCTTTGGAGGATCACAATTTACTTTACTTGCGAATTGTCGTCAATTAGAAAAATTAATTATCACCAGACCAGAGTCCATAACAATTTCTAACTCTTGCCTCCAGGCCCTAATTGACGATTTCCCTGCTTGTTAAAAATCCGTTCGACAATCTTGGAGATGGGTTTATGATAGAATAGGGAGCTCGAATTCATTCACAGAAGAAATACTTGATCTAACTTTCAATTTTTCTTTACTATCATCTTGAATTTCAATCTTTTAAGGGTGGGGGAGAAGGTTGAACCCGAGTTCCCCCCCTCGTAGAACTGGTCCTCATTGAAAGTGAAAATTTGAAATCGAATCGCTCGACCTCCAGAACGACTTTCCTCCGAGTTCAATCCAACAACACCGACACGAATCGCCTCTCATTCTGGGACCCTCAGATTTCATAGTGTTATTCTTAATCTTGTTTCGTGAATTTTCACTGTAACTCAATCTACTTAACAAGCAAACTTTTCCATTTATATACTAGAACGAACCAAAGAGTTCTGGTGGACGCATTGTTTGTAGAGGATGAGAAGAGTCTTGAGGAAATTCAATAGAGCTCACGAGAATCTTACAGTAGAGAACAGGACGAGCAGAAGGAAGAGGAAAAGAGGCATAAGAAGAGATAGAAGTGAGTCGATATACTATCTGGAGAGACTGGTATAGTTAAAAACCTATTTATTTTATCCTGAGATTTACACTGAAGTTAAGGTATGGCACTACGGTACGAGACACTACCGCGAAGTAATTAATTTCAGCGCGTTGAGAATATTCTAAGGATATTTTTCCGACAAAAAAGTCAAAATTTTGGATTTTACTCGAATTCTGGGATTGAGATGTTCTACACAACTTGACAAACGTGGAACCAACTCGGAACAGCGCAAACTAGGTTTTCCGCTCACGAAAATGGGCAATTTTTGCCTTTCGAATAACAATAGAAGAAAAATAATATAGATGAAAATCCATTTCCACTATTTTCGTATATGGTGAACATTGATCATATTCGTGCTCCATCAAGCCGTATTTTGTAAACTGATTGTAAGCTGATCAGGGAAAAATTACGTCTCTACGTCCTATATTGTTCTCCAATTAATCTTGCTAAGATCTCAGTTTTGATTAATTTCCCGGTTGCTCGCTCCTTCAAAAAAGGGTGAATTGTATACTCCTAATTCCGTAAACGATGAACGTGAACGTCCTATACGTCAATGTGTGTTCGAAAATATTAAAGGAGGGAGTAAACTAACGCGCACGTTCATCCAAAAGCTTATGAAAAAAAAGAGAGGGTATTTTACGTAAGTACGTATACGAGTAAACCGAAGAAGTAAAACGCGGGCGCGACAAAAATATCGCCTTTGGCGGCGCATCTTCACAGTCTCACCTGCGAGTATATACGAGGTGTAGTACTTCCTCGATCTTCCTGATTAATGTCCTGTTGGTATTATTCTTCCAACGTTATTTTTTATTTACACAACATCCCCGAAAAAAAAAAGACCCGATGAGGTTCAAAAACACTGCCTAGCCAGTTCTTATCTTCATACATGCAATTGACCGGACAACATCAATCAAATTTAACAACCACGCTTTCGGCAACTTTCAATAAACTGGAGCGTAGGTTGTGATTCTATATACTGTATATAGTTTATTCTCTATATACGTACACACACAGCCTAGACCGTACAACATTACCTTAAAAGTATTCTTAATTTATGATTTCATACCTTGTCTAATCGCTCTCTATACAGACTACATTCACGAACCAAGACCGGTTCGCACTCTATTTTATTGAAAAATTATTTTGCGCGGGTCAACGCGAAAAAATGCTGTTAAAATCTTTCGCATCGTGGCCAGGTGCAAATCTGTTTTTCCAATATGGAGTGACCGACACGCTTACCTATAACCTATTCCTAAAGTCGAGTTTGTCTTGAAGAAAGGATGAGTTTTTTATTTTTATCTTCTACATGGTTTTCGTGCTGTATACAATCGATTTTCAAGGACATCCGAAACGGAGACAGTCGTCATTTCCAGACAAATAGAGACAAAGACGTACCAATTCTGGACGTGAAACACAATAAGCGAACTTACCCTCGAGAGTCATCCTGCGCAGGTTAAACAAGTACTCAAATTTTGTCACGACTTCTACAGAAGGAAGCCGACAGACAAAACACCGACGAAAGTCAATAAATTTTTTACCTCATACGTCTACAAAATTTTCTCCAGACATGTAGTTTTATTATCTCAAAGCAACCGGTCCCTCTTTCATCGTCCTCGTCTTCTTTTCTCTTCTGTCTGTACGGGTTATAATATGGTAAATTTAGTTCATGTCTGTAGGTGAACAATGGGAAAAAAACGTACAACACGGGAGAAAATAAAGGTAACCTTTATCGTGAATTATTGAAAGCGCGGGTCTCCCGTCTAAAGTTGTTCAAGTCTCAGACAATATTGTCTGTAAACAAACGAGAGAAGAAAAACGATGAAGTTAGCATTCATACCACGATGTTCACAAAGTTTGGTGAAATAAAGGTTCTTTCTCTTATACCCATGATGTCTGCAGGTATCATATACAACGAAGGGTAACCTATAACCTTGCTAAAAGTGTCTCCAGACTTCTATGAATAAAAATAAAGAGTAATTCTATCTGTAACGCATAGAATTATAAAGATGATGAAAATAAGATAACTATACTATTGTATACAATATACAAGTTACCTACATGATAGGTCGATATTCTATCGCCAAACAACACGCTATGGAGACAAGATATATTCTACTAATTTGTTGGTCAGATGACATGACCAGAATTGCCACATAAATTGAGGTATCTGCATAATATCGTTGAGAAATAAGTGCGCTAGCACGCAACTACTACTTAATATGTAGAAATTTGAGATATATGTCAATTTAAACATCGTGCCCAATGGAATAAATTGAGTACGCATAAAGTTTATATAGGCTTGGATAATAAGGGGAGGAGAGTGTGATTCTTCCGCGTATACGATCAATTACCCAATTTTCTGGGTGTATAAAAAAAATTGTCAATAAAGTTTCGACAGTAAACTTAATTAATTCTATTGCATCCCTCTATTTTCCAAATATTCCACGGTCGTGTATCTCTTGGGTGAATAAGTATTTAAAAGAAAAAGTCACGCTATTATGTGAAGCTTGCAGAGGAAAAAACAGTCGCATACGAGTTCTTATAAAAATTTGGTGAGCTTAAATTTCGCGTTATTCTCAACAAATTTCATTTCGTGTTCAATATTTAAAAAATAGAGGCCAAAAATCGTTTCTTTTAATAACTTAAAAATCATTATTGAGGGCATCAACGGTAGATGTTTGTAACAATTGCGCGGGCGTCGAAGTTTCAATGTGGCCTCGAAGTCATATTTTTTCTGCGGATAATATCGAATAATAAAAAAAAATGGAAGAAGGATCCACTGTAAATATAACGATTGAAATGATCGATAAATTGTACGCAGAAACGAGAAAAAAATTTAGCTTGCAAAGTCATCCAGAAACAACAATGCGTTGTTTCTTTGCTACAACAACAACCGCAATACTATTCCAATAAAAAAATCACAAGTTACTCTGATTTTAGGCTTTATACTCTATGAATTATGTTCTTTGCAATTTTTCATCTTTGCGTTCACTTTTGAGGTATTTTGAAAAATCGTCAAAATTGACTCTGTTTTTCTCATCAATTCTCGATTGTATACAGTCCGGGTGGGAAGAAAATGGGCTGTCGGTATGGGCCAAACGCAGGAATAGAGGAAAGAAAATTTCCGAGAACGCCAAAGATGATTTCTAATTTGTTAGATAATCGCTTCAATGATAGTAAAGTAGTAAAGATGATGATGACTGGTGAAATTATGGTAATTCCCAATTTTCACGCGTTTGATTGAATTTCGTTCTTAAGCTCTCCCTACTTCTTCTGATTCTGCTAGTCCCCCTCGCCCCTCACACCCTAAACCTTCCTATCTCCTCATCTAAACTCAACTTCTGCCTTTACAAAAACCTTGGACATTTGGCCCACCAACAACATCTACATCTCTCTTCTAAGAAACCTCCAGCTCAACCCTTCCCTACTGAACGCAATTCTTCAACACGGCCTTCACTCTTCGTCTGGGAATTGGCTAAAAATACGTGGAACCACTGAAGATATTTTCCCCTCCGCACCTCACCGACCCATCGCTACGACTTCTGCACCGGGCAAACTGTTCCAAGAAATACTAAACCTGAGACTACTCTGGTTCATTGAGTGAAATAACATCCTTTCTCCATATCTATACGGCTTGCGCGAAGGCTGTAACATCCTCCATGACATATTTGATTTGAACCTCCGAATTGAGGAAGTCCTCCGCTCAGACTCGAAGCTTTACTCCATTTGCTTCGACCTCCACGAAGCGTTTTCCCGGGACTTTGGCCTGCGAAGCAATTTACCCAATCTTTGAAATTATATGACATCGGCCCGCGGAACAACTGACCCGAATTCCTCCAACCCTTCTTCCATGACAGGTCTCTGAAGGTTAGAATTCGAGGCCAAAACTTTTCTCACCAAATCGTCCAAAACGGTATTCCATTGTTCCTGATGCTGTAATTGACACAACAAACAGTGTCAGTTTTCCCTGATCACACGCGTCTTTGCGGATGACTTCAGTATCTCCCTTTATTTGTAGTACAAGGAGCAGCAAGACAACCCTTGAAAAATCTTCAAATGGTCATCTGACTGTGAATTCTGACTTTCAGGAAAGAGATTGACAATTATCATTCCTTACTCTGCCAAGTTCCTTGGTATCACCTTCGACTCCAAAATCTCCTAGACTCTCCACATCAAAATCTTAAAAGCAAGCTGCCTGAATTTCTGTATAGTTCTCAAATACCTATGACGACCCCCGTACCGGCTGTAACCGCAAACTCCTTTTCCAATACTACAGTAGTCTAAATCGTTCGCAATTCGATTACAAATTGTCAATTTACACCTACTTCAACAAAATAATCTTGAGGTTGCTAAACTCGATTCAATCCTCCAGGATTTAACTGGCTCTTGGCGCACTACGCACCAGCGTTTCACTCAACCTGTGAGCTACAGGTGTTCCTCGAAATCCTCCCAACTAATGTTCTCAGCCTACGTAATTCACTTCTTTCTGTCCCTTCAACCCCATCTGAGTACTCATATCAAACTTGGATTGTTATTTACTTTCTCCTTCATTCACTCCCCCCTAGTTAACCCCTATCCTTAAGATTCGTCTCGCGATCTTATTTCCCAAATTAGTCAATTTTTTATTCACCCGCCTCTCTCTTCTAATTCACTTCTCTCCTCTTCCAAATTCTTTATATCATCTGATTCTTTTTCTTCTTCACTTAATATTCAAGACCCTTATTCCCGATCGCCAACGAGTCCTTTTTCGTATTCACTCTTCAAGTTCTTCCTCATCCTGCATCTTTTACCGCTTCATGCCTATGCTGATGATCTATTCGTTCGACACTTTTTTTCTTGTTCATCTATTGAAAACATCAGGCCTACCTCGCCCTGCTTCACAAACTCCCTCTTAAACAAAATGTGAAACGATGCTCTACCTCCAACCCACTTGTTTCTGCGACACCATCTAATGTATATTCATCCTTCTTGTGCCCATTTGCCCACTTTGAGCCAGTAATCCTAAGTGTAGTTATACACGGGTTCATCAAATTTTCGATGAGAACTTACATTGCAGTTTTCTTCCCATCTTCCACACGAGCTTCACAAAAGGACGACAGGATGAATCGCGCTTGAAAAGGGAAGAAAACAAGATAAGCAAAATCAGTTTCTGCAAAGTATGTAAATTCTTCCAAAATATTTTTTTTCTTCAAAAATATACTTCGCGATGAAAGGATTATCTCCGCTGTTCCGAATTCATCTCCCTCATCCTCAAAAATTCCGAGAATAGTATCGAAATTAAACTCGGTGGTCTATACGATTACGGTGATACGACATCTAGCACCCACTGTCTGTATAAAATTTAATAGAAAATCGAACGGTTTTCATAAATCCATTGCGAGACAACCCTTTATAGACGCACAATTATGTCTACCTGCTAGTCTGAAGACAGTTTTTAGTATGATCGCAGCGTTCGCCAAACGAACGATTTGTATTCACCCTTCGTACAGTTCCAGTACCCGCGCTAAAGAAGAGTGATTTCATGCTCAGTTCTACCTCGACTCGACTGAGATACATTAAACGTAGGCTTCCACTCAAGCGCGCGAAGTGTAATTTTAACCAAGTGTTTAACGTACGAGATCACACATTTTTAGTTCAATCGTTATTCAACGAGTTTTATTCGCGCAAAACCGCTATGGGTAAAAAAAGTTTTTCCATTTTCCGAAGAAGTGCAGACGATCATCGTACAAGCGTATTTTTTGGGATTCGGAGCACAGGTAAGCACAGAAGATCGCATTTTCTGAGAAGGAAGCGCAAGACGCCATTGTGTGAAGCTGTATGCAGAGGAAATTGAAAAACGACTGTCGAAAGAAGATTCAATATTTTTGACAAAGTTTGAAGTCAAAAATAGTTTTTTCGACTTATTAATTCATGATTGACGGGCCTCGATGGTGGATTTTTCTATTTTTCCTTCTTATTCACTAAAAATACAGGTTTCCGATAACCGTTAATATTACGTGCCTATCTACTGAGAAAGTTACTCTACTTGAATTCTTCAAAAGCAAATGTCTCGCCTACAAAGCTTTCCTCTGTTCTCGGAATAGCCCTGAAATAGCTCCCATAAAGCCATATAAAAATGCCGATATCTTTTCACCCATATAAGTGTGCGGTTATGCACTCCCTCATCAATTCGTTTCGTTATGCGTCTACGTTATTTTTATTCAACCTTGGCGGTCACCTTATCCTAATTTGTTTTCACATTTTAAAAGCGAATTCCATAAAATAGTTCACTCGTGTATACATTAATTAGAACGTAGCATGTCTATAGATAACCAATAACGATAATTACTCGTGGTTAACATTATCTAACGAAGTATAAGCTCATAAAGTTACGACCGTCTTCGAAAACAAAAATCTTGGAAAAAAACAACGAAACCGAAAAAAAAGAGCTGCAGTTACGATCTATCGCTATCTAAACGATTTACGAGTGTAGATCATTTTTGACAGTATGGTTATTATTCTACTGTATATTTATACCAGATTCGAGTAAAAGCTATAAAACGATATTATACCGAAAATGTATTATTTTATTTCTTACTACCGCGTGCTTTTTCGAGCGTGTAATATATGGATGTATTTTACAGTTAATCGTTACAGACGTACACGCCAACTGATAACGAATGCCCCCTATTTCATTACAATCAGACAATTTCGCCAAGTTTGAAAAATTGTTATCAGTTTTGACCATCCGCGATTTTTTTTCCTACGCTGACCTTAAACCATGGGTCATCGGTATTCGAGTATACTCCCTCGACAGCTAAACGACCCCCCCTTATTAAACCAGATGCAACGATTTCTCAAAAAAATAAGTAAAAGAAACAAACGCCTCCATAACGATTCCGAACACAGGTTGATTTCGTAAAGAAACATCAAAAGGTAAATTCGAGCACGGTCATATACAATCATTTGCATACGTTTTACGCCCAAGAAATTTCCTGTCCGGTCTTCATTGGAATAGTAATACGTGTTTATGCCTGGTAAATGGTCTCAATGAGTTGTTTCTACGAAAGAAATTATCGCAGCATAATAGTTTTATTATTGTCGGTATACGCCGAAGACATTTTTTTCTTCGAACATCCCAGTTCTTTGCTGTATACGAACACGTATAGGATGACAATGTGGTAGAAAAACTCCTACTCGAATATCAACACAGGTAGGCATCGACAAGATTATACACGTATAAGGCATAACGTGTATATAATTAAACAATATAGGCTACTCTTCGCATCAGGTCCTCGAATAAAAAGTGAAAGGATTATTTTTAGCGTTCTAAAAAAGATAACCTATATTATATTTTCTATAAACGCCCAGATTGATATATCATTGTCAATCCAACGAGGGACTGGCGGTTTTTACGACCGGAAACGTAAATACGAGTATCTGGAGCGCGCACACCGGGGTGGAAACCGCGCATCAGGTATATCGAAAAGTTGTACACATAGGTGAGAGAGTGGATTTCACGATTAAAGGACTCATTAAATTAGATAGGGGTAGCTAATTGGCGTCAACTCTTCGGGCTTAGTCAGCCGTCTTCGCTCGTTTCTGTTCTGTCTTTCGTTGCTTGTCTGTCTGCGGCTGTTGTTCGTCACCGTCTCTCTCTCTCACTCCCTCCGCCTTGCTCGTTTGTATACAAAACTGCCCAAAACGACGAACGCGCCTTGATTTACGATCTACCAGATTTTTTATTTTGTTTTACGATATAGGTACAGAGGGAAACTGATCGACTGGATATACGCGCTGACAAGCTCCGGCGCGTGAAATCGCGTACGACAACGGAAACTGGAAATCGTGATCATAAATTTGATGATGTCTGGGCATTAAGACGCGCTCTGGCAACTCTCGTCTACGTCGAAGGTATTAATGAATCGAGAGTATATCGAGGAAGTATCAGCGACATGAATGAACATGAACATTGTCTGCTGGCGCATGTATAGTTGTAAACAGCAGCCACGATGACTCGACACAGGGTCGATTCGATTTCCAGTTTATATATACGTACTTAAATATACCCCGAAAAAATGCATTTGGGAAGTGATAAATGTAGAAGATTAATGTGAAAATGCATTACGACACACCCGAGTCTGCTATTTTGCCAAATACGAGTAATTTCCTCTCCGCCTATAAAGTGCAATATGCACTCGTTAAAGGCATCCGTGGAAATTTTGTACTTCCTACGAAAGAACGACGCGACGACTCGGGAGGAGTTGTACGCTTGCAAGTGGAAAAATGCGGAATTAGGATGAATTCTTTGTCTAGTAAAGTCAACCATAGCGTATACAAGAGAACTACAGATCGACCCAACAAAGCCGTAAATTCCAGGTCGATAAAAGGAAGTCGACTCGAAGTCGATTCCAGATCAACATCGATTTGAGGTCGATCCAAAGTCGATCAGTGTACATTCTCAGGAAGCCAAAAAATGGCTGTTAATCGACGCGATAGAACGATTGAATTCAGAGCGATAAAAAAATAAGGGAGGGGAGGATTACAATCTGAACTTGGGTCCTCTCGTGTGCGAAATAGTCTTCGATGGCTTCCCCTTGTAGTCCTTCGTTTCTTCATGATTTTTTCTCCCTCCTCCATGAATGTTCCTGAGTCTTTCGTTTTCGATTACATCCGGAAAATTTTGAAAATCCCCTTTCCTTTCCCCTCCACCGTGAATATCCAGCTTACCCTTCAACTACGATCGAAATTCTTCAAGTCTTTTATTGTTGAATACTTTTTCAAATGTTACCCTCAAAAGTTCTTCAAAATTCTTCCCTCATATGGACGCCGATCTAGAGTCAGGTTCGAGTCGACTTCTCCAAATTTTTTCATCGAACTGAAATCGATCGGTCTGTTGCGTCGATTGGCAGCCGATTTGTAGCTGTTTTGTAATCTACACTCGTCGATCTTGAACCGGTCTCAAATTGTCGTTGATCTGGAGTCGACTTCTCTAAATTTTCTTATCGACTTAAAATGAACTGCTCTGATGGGTCGATTTGAAGTCGTAATCGACTTCAAATCGCCCAAACTCGAATTGACATCGATCTAGAGTGGATTTCAACTCGACTTCACCAAATTTTTTATCGACCTGAAATCGATTGGTCTGTTGCGTCGATTGGCAGCCGATTTGTAGCTCTTTTGTAATATACAATCGTCGATCTTAAACCGGTCTCAAATTGTCGTTGATCTGGAGTCGACTTCTCTAAATTTTCTTATCGACTTAAAATGAACTGCTCTGATGGGTCGATTTCAAGTCGTAATCGACTTCAAATCGCCCGAACTCGAATTGACATCGATCTAGAGTGGATTTCAACTCGACTTCACCAAATTTTTTATCGACCTGAAATCGATTGGTCTGTTGCGTCGATTGGCAGCCGATTTGTAGCTCTTTTGTAATATACAATCGTCGATCTTAAACCGGTCTCAAATTGTCGTTCATCTGGAGTCGACTTCTCTAAATTTTCTTATCGACCTAAAATGAACTGCTCTGATGGGTCGATTTGAAGTCGTAATCGACTTCAAATCGCCCGAACTCGAATTGACATCGATCTAGAGTGGATTTCAACTCGACTTCCCCAAATTTTTTTATCGACCTGAAATCGATTGGTCTGTTGCGTCGATTGGCAGCCGATTTGCAGCTTTTTTGTAATCTATACTTGTCGATCTTAAACCGGTCTCAAATTGTCGTTGATCTGGAGTCGACTTCTCTAAATTTTCTTATCGACCTAAAATGAACTGCTCTGATGGGTCGATTTTAAGTCGATTTGTAACTCTCTGATAATTTACATCATAAAGGACTTTAAATCGACCGAACTCGAATCGACGTCGATCTGAGTCAACTCGACATCACCATATTTTCTCATCGACCTGAAATCGAATCCTCTGTCGCGTCGATTAGTAGCCGAATTTTGGCTGTTTGGAAATGCATATACTGATGGTGGACTTTGAACCGAACTTCAATCGAAGTTGATCCGAAGTCAATTTCAAATCGACTTCTCTGTAAATTTTCTCATCGACCGTGGACAACTTTAAATCAACCTCGGATGCAGACGTCGATTCAGAGTCTACTACTCCAAATTTTTGTATCGACCTGAAATCGGCCGGTGTTGATTTTTGGTTTTTTGGGAATGAATGCTGGTCGGCTTTGAATCTACTTGATCTGAAGTCAATTTCAAGTTGAATTCTCTAAATTTTCTTATCGGCAGGAAATCGACTGCTCTGTTGGGTTGATTTGTATAATTTTATGGTAGTGTACGCTGGTGGACTTTAGATCGACCTTGGATGGAAGTCGATCTGGAATCGATATTTTTCTTGGAGGAGAGGGAGGAATTCTACGTAGACCCTTGATTCTGATAAGAAACCTTCAACTATGCAATAAGTAGAAGTGAAATTTGGAAAACAAAGGAAAGGGTGAGAATCAAGTGTAGAAGAATTCTCGATAAAAAGTCTATAAATAGAGTTGGGAGCTAAGATGTAGAGAAATTCTGGAATAAGAAAAAAACCTGGAAGGAGGGAAAAAAGACGAAGAAAAAGAGTTTGATTCGTTACCTACGTATGAGTGAGGTGGAATTTAGAAATATCGAAGAGAACACGGATTCATAGGGAAAGAGGTTGAAAAGAAGAACTTGAAAAACGTCATAGGACTATAGGATATGGAATTATAGGAATAGTGACGAGTGGAGGGGGAGGAGGGGGAAAGTGGAAAATGAAAACCCGTGGAATGGTGAAAAACAAGAACATACTTAGGAAGAATTTGAGGTTGAAGATGATACGAGTCTAGATAATGCTTCAATGGTGTATCATCCAATTTTATCCCTAAAAATTATTCTGAATTTCTTGTCTCCACTCATTTAACCTCGATACTTATCTCAAAAACTCGGAAATATCTCGATTTTTAAGATTATTTCGAAGATCGCAATGTCGACTTCTGGAAGTAAGTTTTGAGTTTTGGAGTCCCATGCATTTGTCTCCGTCACCACACATTCTCAAGGATCCCTCTTATTTTCTAGGTTTCCTTTTGGTTTCCAGTTTGTTCGCCACTCTCTTCCAGATATCTTATCGTACACCTTCCCAAGATTCTTTTCTGCAATCTTTACAAGTTGAACTATCCTACGCTAATTTTTTTAATCATCGTGTTCAAGCTGCCTTATTCGAATTGTCCTTCGTCGTGTACTTTGTCCATGATTTGATTCCTCAGGCCTCAGTTCTAGTTTTCTCAATCTCGCAGGAAAAAATACTCTGTATACAGAATTTAAACAGCTATAATTTGACTAGCCTTGATAAAAATCAGTAGCACAATCATGGTACTACGATAGAATACGCTCCAAACGTACGAAAAAATGAAATTAATACGTATACTATTTAGGTTGTGTGTGTATTTTGTGTTCCGAGAATCGATGTTTTCGGTCCAGAAGAACGAGTGTCATCTTTTTACTGTTAGATATGTTGGGGACAGGATAGATACCTATTGAAGTAGGATTAACACGAACGTGTTCTAGTTTTGGAAGACGAATAGACTCATTGTGTCGATACGGACCCAAACCCTAACGGGTCGTCGAGAATGAGGTAGACGAGACACGGATTGGCGCCGAATATACCCTTTTATACATTGTGGTGATTGTGAAACGTGACACATTTGTCACTTCTCAACTCCTTCAAGAATATAAACATACCTAATATGTACAACTCAATCATTTCAACTCCGCGCAAACGAGAAATTTTCAAGGAGATTCCGACTAGTTACAGGTGAGGAGACGGTGATGAATTAATTTTTCGTCGAAAAATATACGGGTATTAGGGCGGTTTTCTGGGAGGGTGGAATAGTGACAGTCAACCTTGAATGATTCATAAGAAGGGAATTATTTTTCTTCAAATCGAATTATTCTACGCACGGTCTTGATTCGCTAGCCACAGTATCTTCCTAGATAATGCGTATCAGTAGAAACTGCCACATGATCAAACGATATTTTCTATCTTTATTTTAATTTTATTAATATACTATCTCTATCTGGTAGAAAGTGAGAAAAAATTCACACGTGTGTATGCGATATAGAGGTAAACGGACATACACTGTATATTGTCGATCAGTATCGTGAAAGACCCTGTTGCGAGCGGAACTGAAAAAATATTCTACACGTCAAAGCATCGTGCATACATGTGTAAATTTATGACATGGTCGATAATTTTTTGTATTCTACATCAGGGTTTGTTTTCATGTAGATAACGTTTAAGGTTTTTGAATTGTGTATCGAAAGAGAACATGACTGTATACAAAAGTGAATTCCGTCACGAAGAGGTTCTGTGAAAGATTACGGTGTGACGGAATTTGAAGATATGGGCTAAAAATTACCAAAATTTCCAATTTTCGTGAACATATGAACTTTCTTTCCCCCAATATTGAGTTTCTCTGTTTCCAAAAACTAGTGAGAGAATTCAGAAGAGAGGAATATACCCAGGTAAAGCTGAGAGAAATTAAGAACAATTGATAATACATGATAATCCTTAAAATCGAAGGAATTACGATTTTCATTGCAGTAACAGGACCTTACGTAGCCACTTTCATGAATTATACAGATTTCAGGGATGTCTTATCTTAAAAATTTTCCAGACCCTCATTCTCGTTTACTGCGTTTATTCCCTCCCTCTCCACCCATCTCTAAACTATCAAGCTGCAAAAGCTTCCTCTTTTCAAGACTTTTTTATATACAGCACTCCACTAGCTAACATCAAGAACGATTTCAAAGATTGTAAAGAGTAATATCAGTTTCAAAAAATTCTACTTATACGATATCCAAAACTGAACGTTTCACATGAATTTGGATGTAGTTGAAATCTTTTCTGTATGAGAAAGGGTGTTAACCAGCGGCATTCTAACTCGAAAAATTTTTAGGAGGATCGAGAAGGAGTTTAGAAGAGAAAGACCATCAATTGAAATTTCAACTTGCCAGACCAATGAGCCATGTTGACCGAAAATCGGCGTCAGAGCGACTGAGGGTTTATTTCTTCGAAAATCATTCGCCGAAATTGAGTCGATACATCGTTCAAATCGACCTCACGTCAACGTCGATACAAAATTGGCAAAGTTTTACTCATTTGCCAAGTCGATCCAACGACTTGAAATTTTGTATCAACCTAATAACGACTGCTCTTTTGCGTCAACTTCGAGTCGAGTCGTAGTTTTCCGGGAATGTGCGCTGGTCGACTTTAAATCGACGTCGATCTTCGAGTCAAGTTCTCCAAATTAAACTGACTGTTGTTCTGTCGCGATCGTCAATTTTTAGTTTTTTGGGAATGTACGCTGATAGACCTTGAATCAACCTCGAATGGACGTCGATCTGTAGTCGATTTCGATTCGATTTCTCCAAATTTTTTTATCGACCTGAAATTGACTACCTCGTTGGGTCGGTTTCGGGTCAATTTGTAATTTTTTGAGAATGCACGCTGGTCGACTTTGAATCGACCCCAAAATGACGTCGATCTAAAGTTGAATTTGAGTCGAGTTCCCCCAAAATTTTCTTATCGACCTGAAATCAATTGCTCTGTTACGTCGATTTCAAGTCTATTTGTAGTTTTTCGAGAATGCTCGCTAGTCGAGAATCGACTTCTCCAAATTTTCTATTCATCACCTAAAATCAACTGTTCTGTCGCGTCAATTACTTGTCAATTTTTGGTATTCTGGTAATGTTCGCTGATCGACTTCAAATCGACTTAAAATCGACGCCGATCTGGAGTTGATTTTGAGTCGAGTTCTCCGAATTATCTTATCGACCTGAGATCGAATGTTCTGTTGGTGCGATAACGTTGATCCGAAGTTAATTTTGAGTCGATTTCTTCAATTTTTTTTATCGACCTGAAATTAAATAGTCCTCTGATGCGTCGATTTCAAGTCGATTTGGAGTTTTTTGGTTATGGTACGCTAATCGATTTCAAATCGACTTCGATCTAGAGTCAATTTGTAAAGTCAATCCTTTGCGGCATTCCGTCTGTTTGTAGCCCTTCTTCGCAAACGGAATGCAGTCGTAATTATAATTATAGCGATGGCCATTGAAAATTTCATTCATAAATGCTTGATCAGTCCAGCAATGGTCGAATCGACGCAATATCGACGTCAACTATCAATCGCTATTGAAATTTTATACCAGAAGTCGACTCAGTTTCGACCTTTCTCGATCCTGAAACCCAATCAGACTGTGAACTTGAATTTGACGCCATTCGGACCGGTCAACCTCCAAGATAACTGCGATAGTTTTCAATAAAATTGATAAGGAAATCAATAAATTGATAAGTAAACCAGGGGAATTCAATGTGTGGCGTGTAAATACGAGTGCGTTGGAATGTACAGTTTGTTCACCAATGAAAGATGTGTAATCGACTCAAAATCGGCGTCGATTTTGAGTCGACTACCCGTCATTTAGGCTCGATTTGCTGGCTTAACGTCGAAAGGCGAGTCGACTCAATTCAACGGGAAGAGGGTTACCATTTTCTTTTTCCACTCCTCCCTCCTGACCAAATGGAAGCTTATTAGTAATAATTTCTCTTACATAATAGCAACTCTAAAAACGCAATTGTCTTCGTTCTTAGCCTTACTCTCTTCATAACATCGGAAGTCCACATCATCTCAGCCAAAAATTATTCTTGCTGATGACTTCGGTGCCCCTCTTAAAGAAGCAATATTAAAATAGCTCAAAACTTCAAGCCTTTAGAAAAGTTGGGCAGTTCTTCTCATCATATCAACTTCTTTCTCATCCAAAACCCACCGCAGAAGACATCTTCTGATTTCTGTTTTTTTCCTTCATACCTCCAAGAAAGAATAGCACCATTCCCAAAAAATATCATGAATTCCGAAGACTCCATATTGAAAACTTGGAACGCAGGATCTGAAAATATCTCTGCTCTCTTCGATTGGCTGGCTGTGATTGAGACTGTCCGTTGCAATTTATGTAGAAAAGAGAGATAATTTCACCTTAAGCTGATTCTTATAGATATTTTCTCCAGAATTTTGCGGATTTGTTTTTCAGACAAAATTAATCCTGAGACACCCCTCAATCCCTATATGTTCTTCATGCATCAACTTCCCGGCACCGAGATGGTCCTTTTGATCGTCTATTGACCTGTTCACCGACGACAACTCCAACACTTTTTTGGATACTATATACACATTGACGGAATCCCTTTTCATATATCCACCATAAAATTTTGAAATAATCATGCGCGTAAGGTAAATTTAATGACGGCTCTCGCGCAAGATAACGGAAGATGTATCTAGAAGAAATGATGGTCCAAAATTGTATCTTCTTTTTACTCTCGTAATGAAAACTAAACTCATAAAAATGCATAAAAAATTTCAAATACGATCATTGCTGATGCAATCGTTTCACATAGTCGTCAGTCAGTTATCCATTATGTATCAAAAAATTAGTCTACTTTGAATACGAAGAGAAAATTTTAATAGCGAGGCCATGAAGAACTAGAGACCTACTACAGAATCCATCAAATTTTTGAACCCAGAGATAGCAAAAAAAAAAAATACTCATTGATATTGAAAAAATTGCGTTCTCCAAGTTTGAAAGTTTTAAGTCGCTTAATATAATATTGCAATACCCAAGGTTGCTTCCAATGGAATTCCTGTTCACTAACAACCTCACTTCTAGATCATTTTACGTCTTTAATTTTCCAGGAAACGAAGTTTATTGCTTTCACTTCTTCTTTTCGGATCGAGAAACAATTTAATCGAGATTGGCCATGCATATTCTCCATGTGGACGTCTTATTTGCATTCGATTCGAGTGTACGTATAAGACAGCCCATATGGGTATTGTGGAGACTGCGAAGATTCACAGATGAATATCGTACCTAATTAAACGAATGATAGATTAATTTTTTCACACTAATAAAGACGTTTTTTCTATAAATAATTCCACCGATGAACTCGATTAGGAATCCGTCGGTATACAGTTTAATTGGCCACCGATAACGTGCAAAGATGATTGATGATGATTTCGATAACGTGGGCGCAACCGCTATATGAAGGAGATGAGGAGAAGAATTTCGATCGGATTTTTATTGTTTTCCTATAAAAATGTACAAATGACATGAATTTTATACACTTTTTTTCTTTTCTGTCTGTAATATATCCTTCTCAAATGCCTATATACAATACTTTTCATCATACAATTAAAACAAAAAATTCGCTTCGAGTGCTGAATCCTATACATAAAATCATCAATCAATGGATAGGTTATTTTCTTTTTATAGTCGAAAGAGGAGACGTATAGATTCGAACGAACGAACATTTACGATCTCAATTATTTTATTACTTATTTGCCTGGTTTCGGTATTGTTTGGATAGTGTAGAAGATAGCCGACATCCGCCGCGTTATATTATGTTATAGGCGATCGGATTAAACTTCCGAGACAGTTCTTATACGTACTATAAACTTCTCCTCCTTAATCTGCCGTTTCTGAAGTCATTTGATCGTAAAACTATAGAAAATTATTTCAACTCTTATAGATTTTAGTACGTATACGGAAACCTTTAAAGATGACTCAGGTCAGTAACATGAACAGTTTCTTAGATTTTCGCTTCAGCAACAAAGTTCTGGAATACTAGTCCAGGTAGATCCTATTTGTTTTTCAATGACATATAAGGATGCGTTGAGATTATTTCATTTTTTTCAGAAACGGGAAGAAAGCCTGTGCAGCTCTAAAAATATTATCTTTAATGAAAATTCCCAGATAATCCTGAAATATTTTATCGGAACTTGCCACAATACAAGACTAGGCCAGGATTAGGAGTAGGCAACGAAGGCAGCTACCTACAACGGCAAATTTTTGAAGGGGGAGAATGTTTCTTAATTCTTTCTTCTTCATCGTGAAAAAAATGAAAAAGGGAATCTTTTCCACCCACTATTTGCTTACCGTGATCATTTTAATTTTTAAAAGAAAACGGTGTGAGCGGCGTAAAGTGTGGAGCTAACACAAAGGCAGAATACGTAAAAGAGAGTGGTAAATTTTCGGGGTGGCAAAATTTTCCCAATTTCTTGGGGGAAGTACGAAATGCGGTGGCATGGTTTCAACTGCCTACAGCGGCTGGAAGAGTAAATTCATCGCTTTTTCTCTACATCTACACAAGTAACAGATTGGATATAATAACTCACTTTTAGCCTGTTCTTCTAGCGCGATCTTCACGATTAAGTCGAAAGCGAGTTCGAAAAACCAAAAAAGGGTGAACGTCTCCAATATAATTTCGAGAGTTGTTGCTAATTTACGGTTCATCAAGTCGTCACTATCACTTATCGCAAAAAGTGAACATCGAGACTTGTTGAGACGTTAGAAAATCAGGCATCTTTTCGGATTCTAACCATCTATCAGACCTGACCTGAGCCACATCCAGGAAAACAAACCAAAAATAAGCGATTCAGTTAAGAACATGGTATCTTATTCCCAAAATATTCAATTATGAAAATAATACTGCTGAAAAACAAGAACCTATAAAAATTCTTGATCTATAAATAGAAATTTCGCGATTTCTAACGAGAAACAATTTATATTAATCGAATTTTGTTTTTCTTTGTTACAGGTAAGTTCAGATGATTTTTAGATGTAGTCGTTATGAAACAAATCCAGGTATGACCTATGTACATAATTTTGCTTTTTATCGAGAAAAAGTTGGGAAAAAAATTTTTACGGCCCAATAGAGCTAGCACTGAAAAGATTGTATTCCAGGAATCACCCCCCTTCCCCTCCTTCTCACTATTGCCAAGAAAAACATTTTGAAAGTTTTGGTCTTCATCATTTTTCACAGGATCTTTAAATAGAGCGACAGAAGGTATCATCCTTAGCACTCGAGCTTTCCGCTCCATGAGGCCATGCTGGCTACATTTTGACAATATGCCCGACATTATTTTGCATGAACGCTTTAGATAAAGCGCTAAAAGATGATCTTCCTCGGCACTTGACAGAAGTTTTCTCATTCTCTCCTCCTCCGCTCCATGGGCTCACACTGACTACATTTTGACAATTTGGTCCAAATAGTTTGTATGAATCATCTGCACATAGCTACAAAGTATAAAAAGAAAATTTCCTGGGCAATTAGGAAAAGTTTTCCCCCTCCTTCCTCACTTTCATGAGCTCACGCTATAAGAGTTTTAAAAAGTACTATAGATTTTTTGAAGTTATGAGTAACTGCTCGCTCAAGGATTAACAGAATCAGATGAGGGGCAGGGGGGGAAATGACTGCGTCCTAGGAAAATCTACTTTTATACTCGCTTTTAATTGCTTGATTTCAACCTTTACGCTTTTCGTAATCCAAAAGAAGAGAACAAGTTGTTGATGCTTGACCTCTTAATAAATGGTCGGAAGGCAGGGTGTCGTGCCTGGTCCAGAAAATTATTGAAATTCGTAGAAAAAATTACACTTAATACATTGAAACTTCAAGACAAGGGTTTTGAACCAATTAGTGAAATTGAAAAATTATTAACATAATTAAGATATATAATATAAGAAAATTTTCTTAGCAAAACATATTTGTTACAAATACTAAAAAATTGTAGGATAATTAAAATATGGTAAAAATAATAAAATAATGAAATGGTCGGAAGACAGGGTGTCCACTGGCTCAGAAAATTATTGAAACTCGTTGAAAAAGTCGTACTTAATGCAGCGGACCTTCCAGACAATGGTTTTGAGCCGATCAAGAAATTAAAATTATCATAACTAAGATTATAAATAAGAAAATTCTGTTAGGAAAATATATATCTATCATATTAAAAATGTTTGATTCATTAAAATATGGTAAAATAATAAAATAATGAAATGGTCGGAAGACAGGGTGTCCACTGGCTCAGAAAATTATTGAAACTCGTTGAAAAAGTTGCACTTAATCCTTCCAGACAATGGTTTTGAGCCGATTAAGAAATTAAAATTATCATAACTAAGATTATAAATAAGAAAATTTTCTAAGGAAAAAATATCTATCATATTAAAAATGTTTGATTCATTAAAATATGGTAAAAAAATAAAATAAGAAAATGGTCGGAAGACAGGGTGTCCTGTGGCCCAGAAAATTATTGTAACTCCTTGAAAAAGTCGCACTTAATGCACCGGACCTTCCAGACAACGGTTCTGAGCCGATAAAAGAAATCAAAATTATCATCATAATTGAGATTATAAATACGCGTAAGAAAATTTTCTTAGTAAAATAAATCTATCATATTGGAAATTTTTGATTCATTAAAGTAGGTTAAAAAGAATGAAATAATGATTGATTTTATTTTTATAAATAATCCTAATCAGGCGCGGATCCACGGGGGGGGGGGGGGGGAAATAGGAGAATCCCCCCCCCCAAAAAAAAAAAATAAATAAATAAATAAATAAATAAAAAATAAAAAAATAAAAAACAAAAAATCTGTAGTTTCGAAGAAAATGTAAAAAAAAAAAAAGTCCTTCAGATTTTTTTTTTATTATTTCTCCCCCAAAAATGATCGTCTGGATCTGCGCCTGCTAATAATCTTCGATCAATAGGTCAGAAAGTGCCAAAAGGACAAAGAAAACGTTCGCGTTCGTTATTTATATAAGAACTTCGTTATACAGAAATTACATTTATGTGCATGCATTATGCTGAATGTGTCACATCAAAACCGCTTTATCGATCTCATCGTACTCGCGCAAGGCCTTCGTTTTTTTTCCCTTCTGTAGCAGCTTCATGAGCTTCCAAAATTGACTCTTTATGCTTTATTATAGTCGATAATGAACTGGCAGTATACTTGCTTGCAATGTCTTTTTCCTTCATGCCACTAATCGGAAATTTCATCTGACAGGATTAGGGGAATAAAACGACAACTAAGACTAAGCAATTCTAAACATTACTGACCTATTACGACCAGATGGACGAGAATTCCCACCCTTATAGCCAATATTCATGTAGGTTGCAAGCAAAGATTGTCAAGAAAAACTTGTATGTTCCAAGTTTTGCAGTACAATTTAAGCTTCTGCATAATAAAAAAATTAGTTATAATAGACGATTTCGTTATACAGAAAGAAGTCAACCTCGTGAAGAAAATAAGCGTCCCGGGCTGAAATTTTCACGGGGCCCCTTCCCTTCGAAATCGTATTTTTTTTCTACGGTCAAATGGGGGAAAAATTCGGGCCTTTTACAAATATCAGGCTCTCCAGAAAGTCCGGGCAGACCTGAAGGATGTTCCATTGCATTTCAACAAATTTTGCAAAACGAGCCGACGGTGAGTTGAGTAGACGCTTGACTGGCAAAATTCTTACTTCAAGTTGCCTGCATTGTTAAATCAGTTTTCGCACAAAGTGAGGGAAATTTTGAAGGTTACAGAAAAACCAGACGGTTTGTACAGTTTTACCTCTATATTCGATTAAACTGTAATCCCTCGATAAGTAGATTCCTTGTATGGGAGAAAACGGTTTTTGTTATTCATTTATTAGAATTTTACCGAAAGGATTCACTCATGTCGTTGAAAATGGCTTTTTGGTGCTTGTAATGTCTCTCTTCACAAATCTCGGTACTTAATTATTGATAATTGAATAAATTTTACCCATACATTCCATAATATCAAATTTATTCCAATGAGGGGCGTGAATATGGCTACAGATAGGGTCGTTTTAGAGTTCAAAACACTAAAAAAATATTTGAAAAATTCTCTTCTGCTCCATACTTGATTAGTTACAGCTTCGTGTTGTGTCGCTACCTGCAGAATTGTACACTCGGGAATTTTCCAGTACCTAGTGCCCTACTTATACCTCACCATACTCAATCTGAGCCACAACTAAAAATACAGGCTTATCCAGAAAAAGGCCCCAACGATCACCCAAAATGCTAGATCTTCGTAATCTGCAAATAACAGCGATCGAAGAGTCCTTTTCTCAAACATTCACTATACATATAATGTGATTGAGTCTTCTGCGATGTAAGTTACATGAAAAGACAGAGTACAAAGGGTATTTGTAGGGACAACCTGATTCACTACAGGCGAAGTCAATTTACGAGGAGTGGTAGCTCGTTCAAGTACCTTTATCTCATCCTCAAACATCGTATCTGATATTGCTTACTTTCGAGATTGTTGTAAAACTGTTCTTTATCCGTGGAAGATTAACATCATCCGAAATATCTTCATTTTCTATATAGAAAGAAATACAACGCAACGTCAGGATTAAAAGTTCCTCGTATCGCTACGACAGGGTGTGACGAACGCGTTTCAGGAAGGGGGTGTACCACCTTATAGATATCGAACCCGTTGAAAAACCTCCCTCCGCTGATGTACACGAGTGGTGTATACACGTATAAGAGGAATTAGCATTCAGAGTTTGCCGTGCGATCAATATCATCGCGTCCAAAAAAAGTAAAAGTATCATTTGTCAAGCGCGTATACATAAACTGACGCCCTCGTATATATTTTTCGCTCTTCGTCGTCCTCGTCGTCGTCGGATTATTATTTTTTGCGCTTCTCGTCCCAGAAAATAAAGGCCGCCGTCGTCCGATCGAAAAACATCGACACGGACGTATTTATATACGAGCAACTATCTGCATTCGTATTATACTTGTACGGTATAAGTTACACAGACTGAACTTATTGTCTATTAATGACATTCCAGTACAAAGGGAAGGGTCGAAAGTGGCGCCTGCAGGTATGTGTTATGTCCACATAATATACAGCGAGGAGAAAAAGCGGCATCGTTTATACTCGAACGCACACAAATGCTGTCTCGCGGAGTAAGTACACACGAACACGTTGAATATTGTGATTCGTAGAGGCAGGCGCTTGTTTGAGATATGGGAGCGAGCGAGAAAGGAGAAGAAAAAAAAAAAGCTATATAGGTAATTAACATTCAACGCATTCACTGTTCGTCGAGTTCTTGTCACCAAGTTTCCTCTCTGTCTCTCTCTTTCTGGCAGCTCTTTTTCCCTCTTTCTTATACATTTTCGAAGGAATATATAGCAGAAAGAAAGATGATAATATAAAGAAAACTAGTATGTCGCCTCTGAGAAGGAGGTAGCCGAAGCTCTCCGCTAGTTATGGCGGTTTTTTCTTCTTCTCCTCCGGTTCGGAAACTTATAAAACATGTACATGTTGAATCGAACAATTATTCCAAATAATGGTGTTTATTTACATAAAACAAGAGGCGGCGTTTTTTGAAATCCGTAATCGAAATAGATATATTTTATAGAAATCGATTTTTTTCCCTATCTCGTTTCGTGTATACGATTCGAGTACACGGTACCTTGTACCCCATAAACGACTATATAGGATGAAAAATATTTTCGGAAATCGTTTTTCGTGAAAAGAAGAGAAAAAAAAAAAAAAAATTTAATGAACGGTGGTTTCCTGTGTGCACAACGATATATATACCAAACAAACGAGTAACTAATAGTAATAATATAATTATGAAAACATTCGAGCCGCTGGTCAGTGACCAGCGAGTTCGCCTTTGAAATACGCGCCGAAATTTATTGTATCGCGTTAAATGTGAAATTTTTTCCTTCAAGACGTTCGTGTAAGAATTGACGACGTCCCCTCCGCTCGCCGTCTCTTATTTCTGAATGTAATTCTGTACGAATCTATAACGAGCCACATTTATAATTGGGACAGCTATTCTGTATCCCATCATCGTCTATACATCCCGAAGACCAAGGCTCGTAACTCTAGTGTCATTCGAAACTATCCGGATATATATTCGTAAAATTACAAACGGTTTCCGTATTTTTGTTTTTTTTATTTCAAAATCGTATACCGCGATGGCGGTATACTCGAACGCGTTAATGAATGTGCGCATTGATAAATGAGCTTCGTTCGAGACTCTCACTTTTCGGACAATCGTCACCCGCAATTGAGAGTAAAAAAATTCTTTCATCCTTCGACTAACAGAATGTTACCTCGAAAAACAACAAGGTTTTACTAACGTTTTGAACGTTCATTCATGAACGAGTTCGGGTACGTCGAGGATGGAAGGTGTCCGTGTCGCAGGTATATAGACCGATTTTCGACACTTTTTCATCCAGAATTGATGAGTCAAAAAGGTAGACTGCGGAGACAATACGTACACGGAAATGTCAAGACTGAGCAGAACTCCCCAGACCGCAGATTAAAGATTTTATCGCCGAAGTGTACGCAGGTGGCAAAAGATTTATAACCTTCTAAACGGCGGAAGAAAGTCCAGTAGCTGGAAATTCATTGATTTCGTTTTCGGAAATTGAAAGGATTAAAATGGTGGTGGTCGCACAAAGATCGGCGCGGCGAATCTAATTATTAAAAATCGTTTCTTCGAAATCATCTTTCGAACTGAGTGAGGCGACCTGAATCAACTTACAGCGGCACATCTACTGCGCAGTTTCTCTCTTAAGGGAGTAACTCATGCGACAGGGATGGCAGTATTCTTTCGGTCTGCTGAATTCGCTGGGAACTACCGTTAATCATTTTCGCCGCCTTCGGGATAGAATAGGAGAATATATTTGCCCTCCCCGTGGAGCATACTGGGCTCAGGATGTCAAAATCGCATATACAGAAACAATCAGCGAAAATCGTACAGCATTCTAAATGCTGATGAGAAATAATGATAAAATTCCAATTTATTCTCCTTCACATCCGGTCAACCATCCTGCATTTCCTAGCTCTTCCTTTCGTCTTAATGTCTTGAGAAAAAGAATAAGGACAAACTTTAATCAGGCTTATGAGAAGGCTGACGGACAAAAATCGTTTTGCTCTTATAGATTGAAAACGAAACGAACATCTCGAAATCAGTCAACTATTGGAGATAGTCGATAAGCAAGATCGTATATAAGTTTTCTTAAAAATTGTGAGGTTCGTTAGAAGAGGGAAAATACTGTACGACACGTGAAGGGATACAGCACTCGTACCAAGGTTGAATGTATGCAATTTGTTTCCCTCGAAGTGAATCAGTTTGGTCTCCGTAAGTAAGAAATTTCATGGAATTAATTCGATCCTCTCAAGTTATACTCAAGAGAGTAAAGAATGCAAAATGCAAGATGGTGTTTTAACCGAAAGCGTTTCGTTTTTCGAAATTGTTTCTACGGTTTTTGCAATTTTCCTTACTCTCGTGAGTAATTTCTGCCTTTCGCATTCTTTACTCTCTTGAGTATATTTTCATTAAGAAATTTCGCTTAATATTTTTCCTATAAGACACTTGTTAACAGGGAATCTGTTTTATGGGGAGTTTTTTGAGAAATTTGCCGTGCGCCGTCCGGCGAAAAATTTGGAAAAATTTCGACTCCTATTGTATAATATAGCTTGGAGGATGAAATTTTTCCAAGTCCTCTCCTCATCATATATGGCTCGAGAGTCGAAATTTTTAAAGTTCCCCTCCTATAGCTTGAGAGTCGAGAAAAATTTAGACTCTCGAACTATATTATATTTTAAATGGAGGTTTACCTAAAAAAATTTCCAAAATTGAGATTCCTGGGGGCACAATTGTTCTAGGGACTGAAAAAAAAAATCTCAACGATCGACTTACATTCTCTGTCGTGACATCAGCAGGATCTTCAGAGGAATTTTCCACCTAAATCTGAAAAATTCTGAACTTCCATTCCAATCAAAAAGAATTCAAGTTTCAATCTTTACATGAGGAAGGGTCAGCCTGCGTTTGGGTCGCGAATTCACGAGGAACTTGAATTTTTTCACAGAAAGACCAATAAAAATTTTCAGTTCAATTCGTCCGAAGGGAACTTGGATAAATTTTGTGGCAAGCATCTCATGAAGAAAGCAACAACACACACGTACGAGATGTAGGAGATCCTTAGCCTCTGTCCAACAATGCATCTGTATGTATGCTCCACTACAAAAAGAACAGCAGCATCATGCAGAACGCTTCCAAGGGAGGCTCCAGGCTTATCCTGATCACGACGACCTCCTCTGTGCGTGGATTTGTAGACTATCCGGTAATACCTTCATCAAGCTCGTATTTGTTCCGTGCCGACGAGGTCTTTCCGTCAGACAATGAAATATTCGTCGACAATGACGACGGTTTCCGAAAAGAACAAGTTGTATATCTGGAACAGTTGCCTCTCTGCTCGATCATTTTCTCTGGGTCAGCTTATATTTTCCAAATCTGTCACTTACGGTTTGAAGATGTGTCCTACTTTGTACTGATTTGGGTTACACCATTCTGCTTCTTCCTAAGTCTGAGTGCGAACGATGAAGTCTTGTTTGTAAAAGGAAAGGTATCCTCAAACTCACTCATGAAAACTTTTCACCGTTCAGAAGACAAAAAAGCGAAGTGAATTCATCGCAGAGGCTTAAAAAAGTTCAAGCTCTGAGCTCTAAAAAGAGAAAAAGACTTCACCCACTTGTATTAAATATCATTTTTGTACTTGTTGGCTAAAGGCTGCTTTCAACGCGATCTCAATACTTTTATAGACCGTTGGAGTAAGATCAATTTGCTACCTGTTTACGTTAAACGTAATTAACTGCGTAAATCATGAAATCACGCGAACACCTATTTCAAACTCGTTACGATTATATCCAAAGTTTCCTTCATTCTATATCTATACATACGATTGTTTGTTACATTTCTTCTTACGCAGAAATTCTTAAACTATCAGCTGTAGCAATCCCACGCTCTTTACTTTTAGTAATGATTTGATCCTGACACAATTTTTCCTTACTCGAATCTCATTCAGTTTTTCAAAAAAAGATTATTTTCTGTATCATCTTTCTGTATATCAGCATAATATTATGTTTGGCCTCTATTCCATGGCCTCTTTAAAGAAAATCAGTCGAATATTTTTTATTTTCATTTTTTTTTTTTTTTTTCAAGTTATCTCTTATTCAGTCATATATACGAGTAAGTTCTTGAAACCTCATTTTTTCTTAATACAAAGTACAACTCATTGACGTAGATGTATTACATCGATCAAGAAAAATGGTTCTTTCGAACAAATGACGTATCGTCAGACGTACGTACAAGGAACTGTATAAGAAACTATTGATTGTACGCACGTCAATTTCCTCGTCGGTGGATTGACGTAAGATACCTAAAAAATAAAATAACTTCGAGAAAAAGTATGTTATAACATCGCTGAATGTTTTCATAAGCAATAATTTTTACTTCCTATTATTGTTTGGTGATTATGGGCTACATTTAATCAATCGAAAGGAACGCATTTGAAATTTCGATAAAAAACCTATTTGTACAACTCGACTAAAATTCACTTTCAAATAAAATCGTATCTGACACTACGTCAGCTACATGTAAAAAAGAGAAGATGGTGAGCCTTCAAAAGAAAAGTAGGAGTCATTTTTAGGATCCAAAGCCTGAAGGTGTTACGTCTTCAGTTTAACCTTGGAAATCGGAATTGTTAATTCATACAAATAAACGCTTAGATCATAGAAATTTATTTACGGTTGAATTTCATTTATTCATGGTCACATTATAATTTTCACTCATAAACATGTTGAAACGGTTTTGATTGAACAGTAATTTACTGACAGTATAGCAACGGCTGTGATATTGAAGTGGCGGCGGGGGGTTCTCTCTATATTATGTAGAAAAACGGTCTTCTTGAAAGTCAGTGGCGTAGCCATTAAATTTCTTGGTCCATGACTTTTCCACTGGTGAGAATGGGTTTGAACACTTTTTTGTGGTCGAAAATGAAGAGGGTGGGCTTTCTGAATTTGAAAGATCTGTTTGAATATCACGAGGAGACGATTAACGCTCGTGGACAAATAAATATCTTTTCTATAGGCGGATTGTCTATCCAATAGTCCAAAAGTTCCAGAAGAAGAGAATACGGAGTGCGTCAATAGTGGAAGGCTATTAGAGGTTCGAGAGGAAAGGAAGCCTCTCACATACTTGCATAGTTCCTGAATAAGCAGCGACCGGCGACCCTGGTCTAGACATTACCTAGTTGAATCTAAGTGAAGTCGTACGATTGGCAAAGAATGCACTTCTTTATGATTCAAATCTAAAGGAATTGACTATCCTCAAGATATACCATGCAGGTCTGTTTTTCTATCTTGGAGTCAAAACTTCTGAAGAAAATGAGTATAAATACTAAACCAAGTATCTTCAAGTTCCAAAAGCGAAGGCTACTTCTATCCAACACACAGGTGATCTGCTTGTCAATTCTGTAGTCCCTCATGAAAAGTTGAAAGAATTTTTCATCTGCTTGATATTTGCAAGTGATTTTCCCAAAGAGGAAGGCATCCCTATCGGTTCCCCTCAGGGTTCCTTCATTTCATAGGAATTCATATCCAAATTTAAACTATACTTGATCTTTTCACTTCGGGTCAATTGCTGGTTCAGGTATGTAGAAGACGCGATGTTCTGGGTTTCTCCTGTATCTGAATATACAATACTATTCCATAAAACTTACTTTGAAAGTCGGAGAATCCTCTGAAAATTGCATCGGCTTGGGTCTCTATAGGTATCTACTGAAAAGATACTTCGAGCGATATTAAAGTCTTATTGTCATTTTCGGCTTGTTACCCACAAGATTGCTACGTTTGATAGCTTGATCCACCGACTGACCCACTAGTCCGCTTTCCACACGGAGTTAATGACCATAAAACACTTGACCAGAATGGACGAGATCAATTCGGATATCGATCTCACGGTTCGTAGGAAAATCACTACCACCTTTCTCTCTCGCGAACTAAACCGTGGCTAGGCTCTCATTTCTGGTGAAATTTTCCCTACAGTTAGACCGGGTCCAGCGTTGTAAGTTGCCAGGCCTTAGCCAATATTGATATGCTTAGCAATCTGTAAATTTAATTATCTGTACTATACCTTAGTATAGACGATGAAATATCCACCATTTTGTACGAGACGGAACAGTAAACATCTCCTGAAGCCTCTCTCTGAAGTTGATCTAGCCTAGAAAAATTTCTATAATCCAACGTAGACAAATTCTTCTAACGTCAGTTGATGACGTCATACCCAAGTCCTGTTCTCAAATTCCTCCCTATAGATAAGTATAGCTCGATGGTCGAAAATATTCCTAGTCTCTCTATAGGCATTTTCCCGAAAATGATGACGTCACAAAAGTCGGATAGCTTGAGACCTGAAATTTTGCGAAAGTTCCCTGATCCCTCCTCCTGTCGTACACACATACTAGGTGAGGTCAAAAGATGTTACCAGTTGAATGGAAGTTCGCGTTAAATTCACTCTAGTCCAAAAACGCGAATATACTTCAAATCTACGAAATTTGTATTTCCATTCCATCTTCAATTTGCGTCTCTACCCAACCTCTTATGACTTTCCTGAGCTCAGTTATGGACCAAAATGTGCCAAAAATTGACCAACCTGCCAAAGTTCTCAAAAATTAGAATTTTTTTAAACCTCCATATTTTACTTGATTTGAAAGTGAAATTTAATTCTGATTCCGAAAAAAATACCTGAATAACCCTATAGTCCGAAAGTGGGGGAATTTTCAATTTTTTATTATGAAAATCTAGGCGATTTGGTCAATTTTTGGCACATTTTGGTCCATAACTCGGCTCAGAAAAGTTGTACGAAGCTGGGAAGGGATACAAATTTAAGATAAAATTGAGATATAAATTTTGTAGATTTGAAGTCTGGAGTGAATTCAGTGCAAACTCCCATTTAACTGGTAACTTCTTTTGGCCTCACCCGGTATACTTCGGAAAATGGTCAAAATTTCTTCAAGTCCCCTTTCTATTATCTTATCATATAGCTCGAGAGTCAACATTCTCCCCAAGCCGTAACATAACCTCACTTAGGTTGATGACGTCATCAAAGTCGGAGGCGCTCGCGGAAATTTCCTGAAATTACGCTTCGAGAAAAAAGATTAAGCAGAAAAACACCAATCAGGGGAAGAAGCAGTAGATTCTAGGAGAGGGCTTCCTAAATAAAAGGCATCTGAAATTTCTTCCAATCCTTCACACGTTTCCTGAAGTGGGGACACTGATTACGACTAAGTACTCCTTGGATTTGACGAAGTACTGGCGGTATGAATCCGTGTGACCAGTGAGACCCTCATGGATTTCCCCTTTCAAACATTTGTATATTTGTGAGTATAACGCTTTAATCACGAGTAATAATCGAGTGAAAATATTATATTATGTGGGTTACAGTTTTGTTAACTACTTTTCTCCCTTGGGGTCCATAAAGGTACGACACAGTGTTCCAAAAATGTCAGTTTTAGCATTCAAGAGCAATTTGTAGGATACCGAGAGGAGACAGCGAAAAATGAGAAGTGGCGTCGTGTTCAGTGTGCAAAATACTTGTAGAGACACCTCCGCTATAAGTCACGTTCATTTCAAAAATGTGAAGGTTCATAATGTGACATCTAGTAGAGGGATGCAGCTGCGTGTTTTTGCAGGAGAACCATCATCATGATGTTCCTGTAGGTACCATATACTTTAAATAGAACGGTACGAATCGAGAGAGTAGCTTGTGAATCTCAAGCAAGTTGTGCACGCGGGGTAAAAAGTTCTCTCGCCATTTAGGTTTGAATATTTTCAAATTTCTGCAAGGTATTCTACACATCATCTTCGGCTTATTACTTCGTTCGAGATTTATCTATATGTACCAGGAAATTGTTCCCATCACTTTACTTTAAATTGGTTATGTCTCTCATCGCTTCAATATTCAATGAAAATAATGAATTCGAAATAACGTTTACACGATTATTCATTGAGCACACTTCAATCGTAAATGTATATACGCGTTCGCGAGCAGAATCTCGTTGCTTTTGATTCGGCGAAAAAGAAATAAATAACGCAACCGAAGCTGAAGGTAAGAGATATAAACAAGAGAAAAAAAAAAGGAGGAACATCGTAAAATCGATTTTTACGATCTTATTAAATGATGAATCTCTAATTCGCAGGACGGACAGGAGGGGTGCAAAAAAATATACCGATGCGTTCGTGTCCATTAAAAATTCGAAAGCTATATACGACGGATTTTTATTGAAAAAGGCATAAATTATTGCGAGCGGATATTTAAACAATACCGCAGAAAAACGTTATTCGCACGAATATTCGATACTCGTATAACTCGTATAATTCGATCATTCCGTATCATTAAATTAATATAAAAAATGATAAGGATGAATCATTTCGCGATCGTTGGACATTTATCGAGGACTCGACCGGCCGTCCCGTACTTCGACGTATATAAATAAAAACAAACGCTCAACCGCCAGCAGTCAAATAAGGCAGCAAATCGGAAGAGAGAGGGGAAGATAGAGAAGAAGAGATTCATGGACCACCACCTGGGCCGCGTTATATTACGTATAGGGTGTCTGCAATGCTCTCGTCATCGTCTACCAAGTTTACTTATAGGTGCATCGCGGTAGCGAGGAAAGGTGATAATTGGGATTTTGAAATATACAGGGGGCGGTATATGGCCTTTCAAATTATAAGGTAAACGCTAATTAGGCCACACCGAATCGTCCGTAGCACGCGAACAGGGGTTACTAAAGTGTCGAAAGAATATTGTTACGTTTGCCTTTTCGAAGTTTCGATTCGGAGAATTATAAGAAGCGCTCAATTCACAGATATTAGCGCGTATAGCCGCGATGTTGTTTAAATAGTTTTTATGACGATGCGAAGAAACGAAGCAAACCGCGTGGCAAGGCGCGGTTGACGGGGTAACCAATGTACACCGGAAAGGATGGTTGGTGGTTGCGATCTGTATTATCCAGTTGGAAATTAGATGCTGTAAAAGAGGATGAACAATACGGTGGCAGTCGTAGTCGAGTTTATGCGGCGGTGTTTACTTTGTGAGCGAGCGAAACCTTCTCGCTCTAACTCGCGGTCAGCGTGAATTCAAAGAAGCTGTTGGTCCAGCGTTGGCGGGGAGTTCTAAAGAGAAAAGTACAATGTACACAATGTGTACCTGGGATATTTTTCTACTATATAGCCTTCTAAGATGTGGAACAATGTTCGTATATAGAAAGAGGTAATTAGTGTAATGCTATTTTAGAAAGCAAGTCGCGCTGGACCGTATTGTATCGTACATAATTAAAGTACATTATGAATCTATATAGATATGAAAGTGTGGTTTTAATTGAAGGCCCTGAACTTAGGTCCTTGAGAGGCGTCGTGTCCGGAAACTTTCACGTTCGCAGGAAAGCGAAGGAAATTCTTTCTACAAATCTATAAAACGAGAATGTGACAATTTTCCAAAGTCACCGCGGATTGATTTTACATTATTTTTGCATTAGCGCTTGTTATTCGTTGCTAAAAATTCGGGGCCCGCAAATCGGAATTTCTTGACTTATGTTAAGCGAGGAATGTATAAGGAACCAGTTTTGTGGCTCGTGTAATAATATTGTATAGAAAGAAAAGGAAGAAAATCGCATGATTTCCATAAATTGACCTATTCTTTGGTTTTTTTCCCCATCTCGTAGACCGAAAATTTCCTACATCCATTAAACTGCATTGTAACATTGTACATCGATTTTTTAATAGCACGAGCATTAAAAGTTTTCATCTAATTTTGTGACCTTCGGAGTATTACCGCAAACAATTTCTTGGAATCCTCTTTTTAAGTTCCGTTTCCGAGGCTCCCTCCGTATTTGCTTCGAAACATCCATTTAAAATCTTCTTATCGTACCCTCTTCGAAAATCACAAGAGAAAATTTTCGACATCTGTTGTAAAAGCGAATGCGGTTTTGTGCGATGTCGTCTGTACCTAAGAGTCAGTCACTAATTTATGAAGGAATGTAGAATTTTTTCCCCTGAATTTTTGAAGTGACCCGGCGAAATCAAGACTTTTCAAGGACGAAAAACGAACCTGGTCTTGATGTCCACATGAAATTTAATACTTGGCAGCCTGACTCATTATGAAAGAAAACAGAATTATAATGATTACATTCTCTTGTTTTGACAAGTTTCAAAATTTGAATTTTTTCTGTTTTTCATTGATTAGACGCTGTGACAGCCCTAATATTGTAACTTATGTCTCAAAATCTCGTCCTTAAAATTGTCCAAGAGTTTACTCACATAGGTAGAGGTTGGAGAAAGTCAGTTCGAAACTATGAGACTAGATTCTATAAGCGCCCCAGAGAGAAAGAGGGAGGTGACGACGAATGGAAGTCATTGAATCAATGCATTTGAGGACGTATCTGGCAAAAGGGCGTCCGCACAATGTATTTCTTATGGGACGGACGCCCTTCTGCCAGAACCCTCCTTATTTATGCAGTCAACGTTGCAACTTTACTGATGGAAGCAAGGTGCTCCACGATGGAAATATGTAGCTATGAAAATTGAGGGTCAGTTTTACCAACGAAGCCTAAAGTCATGTGACAGGTTAAGCTCCAATTCAGCCGATAAAGCGCCCGAATTTGACGACTTTAACTCAGATTAGCACCAAATCGACGAGTAGCATTTTCATAAAACTGGCGAGCATGAGCAATTTGCAAATTTCGGAACGAATGGAGGAATCCAGGTAATGGTAAACCTCTGGAACACAAAACTAATGACACCTATTCTCAATAAAGATAGAAAAGTCGAGGAGAATGATGTTTTAGGCCCCTACATCCGCATGTAAAAGTTATGATAAGATATTTGTATAAAAACTGTTGATATGAGAAAGAAAAATATGAAGAATGCGGTCGGAGAAGGTCAGACCACAAGCACGAGAAAATAAGAGAGAGGCAGTCATAAGATGACTATAGTAAGTATTTTTGGTTCGAGAAAATTTCGTCGCGAAAGTGCAAAACTTTTGTAAGTCCATTGGCGTTGCCGAAAAGATATCTCGAGGAGATCGACTTACTAGTCTTCGTCGTATAGGTCTCAGTGACGACGTATTTCCACTTCTGAAAGGTTCTTCAGCCCTCTTTACTTCGTTGTAATACAAGTGTCCAGAGCGTTGGTTGTTAATATCCCAATCAGTAGTGCCTCCCATCTGGCATCATCATTTAATGTCCTACCGTAAACATTTCATCACTGCACTCCGTTGACTGTCCGAAACGTAGGTCGTCTTAATAAAGTTAGCTTTCACAGAATTCAACTCAGGTCGGAAGTATTCATCGACGTAGCCTTCGAGTTCCTCAAAACCAGAAACAATGTCACGAACTCGCCGAAAAGCCCGAACACCATTGATTTTCGAGTATGTGCACGAAAAACACTGGCGATCGAGGAATTCTGAAGAGGAGCCAAAGGGGGTACATCGATGTCCTCTCGAAAATAATAAAATTACTCTCGAAAGAGACAAATCTTATAAGAATATCAGATAAATGAATTCATTGGTCTCTCCCGGAAAGATGAGGGATTGGACTATAACAGATCTTGAAAGTAAAATGTGTTGGAGAGTAACAAGTTTGATATTCTAGGAGTGGAAGCGACTACGTTCTTTATGTACTAGAACTGAGATCAGTAGGTCGATAAGATTGTAAAGAGTCAGAAGTGTGTGATGACCTTTTTCAGATTATGACTTCCTCCCTTTCTGGGATATCTTGACTTAGCGAAGTCGACTCGTCAAGACAAGGATCACGCAGTGCCTCGAAGTTCGCATCTCCATCGCCGTGTACACATTTAATAATCGAGAATACACAATTTCGGACACGTAATCTTAATTAGTTTTATTTAGGATAATATTTCGCGTTCGCGTGTTATATCATCAAAAAGTGTCGGTAGTTCTTTGTTTTCAAATATTATATGTATTTACATCGGTGCTAGTAACCGTCAAAATCTGCGAAAATTTTTGTAATTAGCGTACAAGTGCGGGAATTAATTATCACGCGTCTCGGGAAACTCAGAAAATAAACGTACACGCATACAGCAGTGAAAAAATCAACTACTCGACAGTATGATAAATCAGATGTCCGACAGACCGAATTCTGTATCTACAGCAGCGTGTATTAATTATCGCCACCACTGTTATTTTCGACAGCACCCATCAAGGTTATCGGAAAAGATTTTTCGGATTCGGTTTTCACCATTTTTATGTATACGCGTAAGTCGAGGTCTATAGCATCTAAGTAACTTCATAATTTACGAATTTGCGATCATGTAATCATAATACACGAATCGAAAAAGCCAAACCACCAGCAGCACTCTCAGGTAAAAACGACGCATTATAATCTAACTTGAAAAGACGCGTAGGAGCACAGAGTAGGGGCTCAGGCCAAAAACAAATACATGATGGTGTTTATTTATTTAAATCCAACGTCTTTACTGCGTAAAAAATCAATCACGTCAAAAATATCTTGACATTTCAATTTATGATGGTGGTTAAACATATTATAGAATTAGTTTCGTCCAACTAGGATGTAATCCTCGATAGTTAGAATGAAGATGAAATACACGAATTTTCAAATGGGATTTTCCTAAAAATCTCTCAATTTTTCATTCTACAGACATTTGAAAAAAAAAAAATATATTATAATATCACACTTTTTTTCCACAGAAAAAGTGAATTCATCTAAAATTGAATCATAAGGATTACATAACAATTCTTCTCAGAATCAGTATCAACGTATGAATAGGGAAGAGTGTTCATTTTTATCGTCGGTGGTGTATCCTGGAGAGGGGTAGGGGAGTCATCATAGAACTGACTTTCTAGAAGCTAATCATATTCTTGCAGATCGTGAAACAGAAAATTGTATAAGTTTCAGAGGAAGGATGGGAGAATAGTAAAACGACGCCTCTTCTATTTCCTAAGATACTCGAACTTGCTGATCTCCCGCATTTTAGAGAATTGTTTTACTCCAATCCCACATTCCGCTGGCAGAGGTTAGTAAATCTACCTACGTATCTCCTCAATATCTGTCGGTCTTTCAACCTGCTCCCTTTCTCCCGTCGCATTATTTATATGACCTCCTATTCTTGTGGTCTGGCTCTTTCCACATCCTCGAGGTCTTTCTTTCGCATTTTCCTGAAGGGAGTCATTTTCTCATTCCCTGTCCTAATTATTCTCACTTTTTTCTTTTTTCTCCCTCTTTTCCTTCCCCTTCTTTTCTCCTTCTCCAAGTCCTCGAACACCAGTGGTCAACCTTCGGAAATATTTCCAGGTCCCTACAGTAGATTGAAGCACTCGCTCCCCTCGAAATTTTTTCAAGTATTCTTCGACTAGCCTAGACCTTCCTCTATCTAACTTGGACCTACCTCTCCAAAGCTCAAAAGGTGACCTCGATTTTTTCCAAATCTCAGTCTTCTTCGTAGCACTATAAGTTTGTTTCTAAACAGTAAGTTCTAAATAACGCACCTCTGAATTCGAAAAGTCCCGACTTGACCGCTCGGCCATTGTCGTTGAGTCGTGGACTTCTGATTCGAAGGTGTGTGGTTTAAATCACGCGTTGCTGGCGGGGTAGAAAGTATTCGTATTTTCAACTTTCCTATTCCTAATAATGCGTCGTGATCATGTCTACTCCCAAATATCCAGAAAAACAATGACCCAGCTGGCAGACCAACAAAATTTCAATGATTGGTTTGGCTCAAAACTATAGAATCTCGAAAGAACAGTTTGTCATCCTAGTGTAGGAACAGGAATACTCCTCAATCTGCGCTCATGGATTTTGTACAAGGAGGCGTCCAAAAATTACGCGAGTAAATTTTTCGGTCACCCTCTCCCCTCCCCTGGTAAGATTTTATGTGATTTTACGTTAATTTTGTTTCCGTCTGATGATGAGACTCGACTGCATTTCCAATTGCAAAACCGTATTCACAATAGATTAATACTCTTTGAATTTATCTTGTATCGATCCCCCTCTCCTTCCCCGACCAAAAAAATACGTATTTTTTATTTCATCAAATTCATAAAGAATCGAGAAAAAAAATTACTTAGGCAATCTTTTTCACTAGAGCATAATATAGAAATAAATTTCATTTAACTTGACCCACTTTTTCTCGCGATATTTCAAGATACCGACATCGGCTCTCCCCCTTCCACAAGGAAGATTGTGATGAGACTAGGATGGATCCTGTCCCCTCCATAAAACCTCACGTGATTGAAAGACGCCTTCCAAAACTTTTTATCAAAAAGATAGGGGCGAGTGGCGAAACGTAGACTGTCCGTCATCCTTCAGAAAAATTTGTGATTACCGAGGGAGCAGCGAAGGCTGTTTTCTTGCTTCGAGGATTTGAGAAATTTTTGAAGTTCGATCATAGGTCTCCCAGGATTTCGACACAGAAGAAGACGGAAGCCCAATAGAATATGAGGGAGGGCGGACTTGGAGAAAAACGGGCACGACTTTCGAGCTATGGAGGAGGATGTTTAGGTCAGACGAAAGTCTAGGCTAGATCCCATTTTGGGGACCTCAAAGTATTTTTGAAGATCGACCATAGGTTTACTTGACGACTCAAAGAAGAAGCGAAGGAAATAATATGAAAATATTAGAAACTTGTAAAAAATTGGGTTCAACTATCGAGCTATGTCTAGGTTAGATGAAGGAAGGTGGAGGTCAGGGCAAGGCGAAGAATACTTGAAAAATTTTGAGAGGAGCTTTGGCTGTGACCTTCTACAGAAACCGCAAGAAATATTTCCGAAGGTTGACCATACGAGAAGAGAAGAGAAGAAAATAAGGAGGGATTGGGAAAAAAAAACTTATTCTAAATTTCTTTCTTCGGGAAAGATATCAAATTGTGGATATATCTTGTTTTCATTCTGATTCGCTTGTTCTTTACTATCATTCATTACGCAGTATTTCGAATGTTGATATTATCAAGCATCTTTCAATTTCTATTACCATAATAATATGTCAAGTTAATTACGTGTAATATTCCTTACTAGAATTTTACTCATTTGAGAAATATACACTTTTATGACGTCATCAACCCAGGACATCCTCAACCCCAATCTAGTGAAGTCAATACTTTTAATGTTGACAGCTTCGTCCGACGTGTCTCATTCTTCCACTACGATCGTTCTCCTCGTCACACCACTAGATTTAGTTGGAATAGATTGCCGTTCTTGAGCTTCCTTCTCAAAGTCGTACTTTTTGATAAGCAAACTCTTGTTCAACCCTGGGGACAAGACCTCAGATACGAAAAAAGTGGTGTTAGTAGATCACAATGCCATAAATTACCGGAATCAGCAACCGTGAGGACTGCGGGAGCACATCGACGCTTGGGTCTCCAATCCTTCCGGTCCTTCAGTGTATGCGGATCGCCGCAAGAGAGGTTCCGAAAATTTGCTTCATGATGAAGCCCACGTGAATGGTAGGGGTTTTAATTGGTCTAATTTGTTTGATGAGATATGATTTTACCGGAATGTGATCCATTTGTCCATAATTTTCAGATACATGATGTGGGTGAGATCGTTTTTAGTGGGAAGAAGACGAGTATTGATGCGTGGAAGTTTTGGTGGCTAAATCAACTTTTTCACTACCCCGAATTCCCGTGTGGCTGGATATTTACATGAAAGTTATGTCGTTATGAATGGATGATAGGCTTCTGAGGAGAAACTGGATGTGTGAGACAAGTGGGTGTATGCAGTTAAGGTAGATAATGAGTCAGTGGCGATCAGAAAAGTGCAGTTTGATGAAAAAGGGAGGCTTAGTATTCTTTTTAAGCATTGAAAGATGGCTTAGATTTTGGCCGTTAAAATTGACACGAAGTTGCGATGTTTTGTTGCCAGTTGAAAACGCGAAACCGACTTGGTTTTCGATTTTTGATTTATCTGTGAGACGAACTGTAGGGTTGGGAAAAGAATCGGGTATTTCTAGAGAGAGAGAGAGCGGTAAATTGCGGGGGTGGTAGATTTTTTGGGTGGTTAATAAGGGCCAAGAGCGTAAGGTGAGACATACGAGGACTAGGCAATGGAAATGGATTCTTTTGTGAAGGAGAAAATGGAGCATATTCTTGAAAGTATTGCGATAATTGGGACGATTTGGGGTGGAATTGTAGAGAAAGTTGTAAACTGAGGTTTGAGGAAGTTGTGAGATAGGGACGAGGAGACTAGCAGTTAGGTATAGTCAACGAAAATGTAGAGACGCGGATAATCTGATTCGGCGGCTATAGACTTGAAGCAAGGCTAGTGCGGAAATCGGAATTTTGAACTCTAGCTGTATAGAAGTGAGAGATGTGATGAGGGTACGAGTCCAGGTTTGGGTGATCCATAATGTAGGATAGACCGGACTTGGGTATGGTAGAAGGGAAGTGGAATTTCATGGTTGCAACCGGTGGGAGGACGGGGTATTTATTCTAAGACGTTTAGAGCTCTGAGGCCTAATTTGGCTTTAATTTCTTGAATATGCGGTAGCCATGTAAAGCGGAGGACGGCGAGGACTCTCATCATATTACGATAGGGATGAATTGAAGAGGAAGGGAGGAAATGGGTTTTTAGCTAGCTTATCGTCGAAAATCACGATAACTTGGAGAGGGATATTTGGAATTCGAGATATGATCGCCTGAACAAGATGGAATTTTATAGGATTCTGTGTATGCGCGAAGTTGATTATTTGATGGGCGTATGAATACTCAGGTTAGTTTAACGAGGAAAGCGATGTTCTTCAAGATGTCATTTATTGTGATCATGAAAAATATTCCACTGACGGGTGACCCTTGTGAAACTCCAACGATACGATAAGAACACAAGTTTTTGCAACTACACTTAGGGTTATGGACTCGGATTGGATAGATGGGGGCAATATAGATGAATTAGTTGGGTTTGTAGAAATTGGTGGAGCGAATGTAGACTCATCGTGCAGAATAATGATTTTCTCATGGACAATTTGCGAGGGAGTTCGTGATGCAGAGAGATATTGAATGGTGAAGTTGGATGTTTTCTAGAGCTGAGTAAGGCAAGAAGGAATGTTCTGACTAGGGTTGGCAGAAGAAGAAGAGGAATTAAAGTACCTAATACTCTCTAGGTGGTGTGGAAGAAAGTTCAAGTTCCTGCTCGTTCCAAAAATTGACCCCTCGAGCGGCAGGAGAACTTTTCTTTCATAATCCAAAATTCTGCTGCGTGATAAGGTCTTCCCTCGGGAGGGATTCTTCAATTTCAAGTAGTCATGTAAGTTGATACACTCAATTCCAACGGTGAATCGTCTAACCCACGTTTAGCTCATTCGAATTTTCGTTCCCTTCTTTAGATAGATCTATGACGACAATACTGTTGGGAGGAATTTTCTTTGCCGTCTTTAATTCTGTTCTACAGCCGACCGCGTACATTACGTAAGTTGAAACCGTGTAAATTCGTCTCCAATGTTCATAACTTTTTGCTTTTCGATAATTTATGATCGGTTTTAAAAACGTCAGACGTTAAATTCGTGGACATTGTTGCTAAATTGGACTATATATACGCGAAGGAAAAGAGACCGCGTTCAAACATGCCAATAAAACTCGTCGGTTAGACAAATAGATCCACTCGAATACACATCATTAAAGAATTACAACACAAGATTGTTAATGAGAATATAGGAGTCTGCGAAGATGCCTATTTAATATATTCCATCAATTATCATAATTTCGCAGGATCTATTGACTATACGTACGATTGTCTCTCGAATATTGCGTACTAATAAATTTGAATAAATTATTTATAGGTCATATAAAATACAATATTATATACGCCTAAGCGTGTAGAAGGAAGTTTTTGAGGCCTATATCATTCGGTGATTTTTCGTTTGGGTATTTCTTCTCTTCAACTGGTTGCGATCTCTTATACACGCGTCCCCGACATGATAAGTACTACTTTTTTGAGGTAAGACCTGTATTTTTGAATTCTACAGACGAGAGTGTGTACGCGCGGTAATACCAATGTTCGAAAAACTGGTTCGGGGTAGCTGACGTCGCGCGAGTTACACTTGAGCGCGTTTCTGTGTAAAATGTCCTCGTGACTTGTACGGCGAATTACAGAAATCTGCCAACGACGATGGACATAGAGGACAGACTCTGCAAAAGGAATCAGCACCTCGATCCGGTGACAAATCTCATTCCCGTATACCTAGAGATTATACCGTCGTTGTCTAATTCTTGTAAAGGTTTGTTCGCAGCATCCCCGTCAATACCTTTATCATCTCGACGAGATTGAAGCTATCGCGTTCGACAAGCGAGAACGACGAGCAGGTTAATTTCGGTCGTGTCTCGTGTTTTACATATCCCCTTTAAATGTCGAAAACTTCCAAGTTTTAATATTAACGAATTTAAGAAGATTAAAACTAAGTCAGGCGCCGGATTAGGTGAAGCGAATGATCGAGAAGAGGAAAAGAACGGAACCGGTTTCTTTTCCTTCGCGTCGAGTTCGAGAGTGAATTTTTCTAAGACCGATTTACGCAGTCGCTTTTCTACGAATATAATACCGTATAGGTGCGATGCATAAATTGAAGATATATTACGGTAATATGGAAAAAGAATATAAGCATCAAAGTATAACTCGGATGTACTTACGCGACTCCGAATTCTTAAAAATCATATTTTCTTACACTTATACGTTCGAGAAAAAAAAAAGAGCCTATATTGTAATATAATTGCGTGTAGTTGGACAGGAATGTGTGATTAACACTTCGCAAATGAACGACGACTCATCCGAGTTAGAGAGGAAAAGAGAGAGAGAGACAGAAAGAAAGAGCGAGAATTCCGAAAAAATGTAGGAAGCTCATCCGCGTGCGCGATAATAAGAAGCGTTTAAAAAACGTTCAATAAATTATATCGTAGTTGGTAGCCGTTGGAAATGTCGGTAGTATTTCAGGATTTCACAGGTAGTCTCGGAGAGGTAATTCCACGCGGACCAGACATATACCTGTAGATATACGATACAGCCTGTGTATATCAGCGAAAAAGAAGAAGAAGAAAAAAACTATTCTAACAGATGAGGTGTTTTTTTTTTTGCTCAGACAATTTGACATAAAGATACAAAATTATATGAAAAAATTTCTCGTCAACGCTGTCACCTTATATTCGATTTAAAACTTAATTTTCATTCTATCGTGTTCGAAAATTACATATTGAAATTTCGTCCATCGTCAATTCCTTTATCGTGTACTACACACAAGACTAAACATTCGAACTGAAGAAATACTGTTATTTAACAGTACAAGAATTTCGAGTGTTGATCCACTCAAGATCGCAGTTTCTCAAAGCACGGATTTGGAGACGTATACTTTTCTGGGGGAAGAATACTCCGAACGTTTTCAGTTCGAGGAGCAGGGAGTAGGAGGACTTGAGGATAGTCATCTTCGTTGCCAAAACGCGATTAGGCCGCTGCGGTGTAGTTTCGGATGATTCGAACGTGTCGATTAGCTTGCTCCTTGGTCTTCCTCTTGTCCTTTTAATTAATCATCATTTTCGGTGATCTATCCTCGTTCATACGATCCACGTGACTGCGCCATCTCTCCCGATACTCTTTAACCCTTCTGATGAGTGGTGTGATTTTTAGTTGTTCTTGAATGTGTTCATTTCTTTTACGGTCCATCATTTTTCGTAAGGCCCGAACCTCACACCCGTACGTCAGCATTGGTATCGCGAACGTGTTATATACTTTTAGCCGGGTTTCTCGTCTGATTGCGTTTGCTGGCAGGATTCGGTTTCAGAAACTTTACCACCTTCCTGTCTACGTCCGCTTCTCCCAGGTACGACACTTCTGTTCCCAGGTATTTGAATGTATTCACTTGCTCGACTATTCTTCCGGTAATTACAATTTTCGATCGAACTACATATATCTTTGCCTTTATAGGCCATAACTTTTGTTTTTGTTGTTGAGATTTTCATGTCATACTTATTTGCCTGTAATCCTAGGTTATGTACAGCGCGCTGCAAGTCGTCCTCGTTTTCCGCGAGTATTACTTGGTCGCCCGCAAATAAGACCGATTCGATGTGGTTTTTCCGATCTAAAGCAATCCCTTTTGGGTTAGTCTGATACCACTCTCGCAGTATCTCATCAATATATATATATTGAAGAGAACACACGAAGCGGGACAGCCTTGGTTTTCGCGGTTCACCTTATCGTATGAAGCACAGGTGCGTTTCCTGGTTGACTTCCACTCGCTTTTCCACCATGAGCTTAACCGTACAGCTAGCGTCAGTGCAGGAGCGCCCTCTTCTAAAACCGTTCTGACATTCCAGGAGGAAATCTTCTGCCGATTCTGACAGTTTCTTTGCTGCCAGTATTTTACAGGCTGCATAGTTTTCCATTTTGGAGAGGTCTCCCTTCTTAAAGATAGGTACAACTATGGTTTTCGTGAAATCCTCCGGCATTTCACCCTCTCGACAGATTTTATTCAATAGGTTCAAGAAGCGCCTTTGTACCGAGATTGTGGCATACTTGAACAGTTCTGCTGGAATTCCGTCGTCACCTGGTGGTTTACCGTTCTTCATGTTCTTCAAGGTGATTCTTAGATCTTCCATCGTTAGTGTTTCGCTTCCCCCCCCCCTTGGTGTGTTCCATTTCTCTGCGCGTCGTCTTCTCCTTCCTCTTGATCTTGAGTGGTCCAATGATCAACAAAATATTTCGTTGCTTCTTCGGCATTCACTTTCGGCAGTCTAACCTTCTATCAGAACTCATAATGAGTGAAGGAGGAACTTCTCACTCTGCTCAAAAACAACAGATACCAAGCGAACCCCGATGGGTCGAAGTACGCCAACATAGTGGAGGAAATCTTGAGCCAGAATTACTGCCGCTTCAATAATAGGTTCTACAGTCAGGAAAGGGGACTTGCGATGGGATCACCGCTGTCACCAATACTGGCGGAGATATTCATGAATGATATGGAAAACAAGATATTGAAGGGTAGCAAGTTCAGAAACTCGATCAAACACTGGGCCAGATATGTAGATGATATCCTAATTGTGTGGTTAGGCACTGATAGACAGGTGGATCTATTCCTTTCAGAAATGAACGCGATGAATGAGAGCATCAAATTCACAGTGGGAAAAGGCAATGAGACCATCAACTATTTGGACCTTACACTCACAATGGAGAACAATAGGATAGAATACAAAATCTACAGGAAGCCGACGCATACTGACACCATCATCGCAAATGACTCCTACCACCACCCCAGGCACATGCTAGCGGCAATCCAGAACTACTGCTATCGGGCAATTTCTATCCTCAAGAACAACGAAGAGAAGAGGAAAGAGATCGAGATAGTAAAGCAGATCGCAGAAGCCAATGGCTACCGCAGATGTGTGGTGGAGGGAGTCTTTGGGAAAATGGAAACAAAGAAAGGAACCCATGATAGCATAGTGAGAAAGTACTCCGGATCGATACCATATATAGGAAAGTACACGAACAAGGTGATAAAGGCGTTCAATGGCTACGATGTGAATGTGGGTATCCAGAATAACCAACCCATGGTGAAGAGAATCAGCAATGACCAGACGGAAGCTTGAGTGGAGTGTACAAGCTCAATTGTGAACAGTGCGAGGGGATCTATATCGGTGAGACTGGGAGAAAGTTTGAGATCAGGAGAAAGGAGCACCAAACGTCGAGGGAGAAAGAAGATGGCAAGTCACTGTTTGGGAAACACTGTAACGAGGAAAACCACGGTGGAGAGGTATTTGAAGTCATACACGTAGAGAATCGCACAAAGAGAAGAAACTTCTGGGAACAAATGGAGATTGCAAAAGCCAAGAGGAAGAAAGCCTGCCTCTTGAACAATGTAATCACATTTGACAGCGAAAAATTATTCGGCCTGGTGATTGGACGAGAGGAACCAACCAATGAGACGGCAGGAATCCAAGTAGCCAATAGAAACGCAGCATTTAGGACAATAGATTGAACCAATTACAAAGCAGTATATTTTAGCCAATAAGAACACAATGTCATATTATTGTAAGAATAAGTTTCTAAGAAGTGAAGCAATCACAAGACAGCATTGTTATAGCCAATAAGATCACAGTGTTATACTATAAAAACTCATGGTTAAGGCCTTGTTCTCCAGTTGCGACACAACTAATGATTGGATAACACCCGAAAGTACTCTTGTATAAGCAACTAATAAAGTAGATTTGTACAATTGAAAAACCCTTTTTCAAGTCCAACCTTCTCTGTGAAGTTCGTGTCCATGCGCCTTATGATTTTATAAGTTTTCGGTCGTAGTTTGTACACGTCGGATTCTAGAGTTGAAACAAAATTGTTCCAGCTTTCACGTTTTAGCTGCCTAACCCTTCTTTTGGCCAGCGCTTCTCGTCTTCGGAAGTCTACTCTGTCCTCAGGCTTTTTTCGATATACGATCCATTTCTCTCTCACCAGCCGATCCACCTCATCGTCCCATATTCTCAGTCGTTTTCGTTTTCTGTTGCTGTTTGTGGTGCCCAGGCTTTCAAAAGCCGCTTGGAGGAGTACATTCTTTATATTTGACCATTCTTCCTCGTTGTTGTCGCTTACTTTGTGTTTATTTCAGCACGCTTTGAAAACAGCCATTTGTAACTGGGTCATCCGAGGATCTTATTTTCAGTCGTTTCACTGGTTGTTTTGAAGTGGGCGTTCCTAGTTAGTGTTGCTTGAAGTAGGTGGTGGTCAGATCCAATGCTATATTTTCTGTAGACTCGGGTGTCAGTGCATCTTTTTGCTGTTTCTTCTCGGGCAATTACAGATCTTAAACCTCTACCAGTCCAAGTGTATTTGTGACACTCATTATGTCTGAAGAAAGATTTGAGGATCCGTAGATTGTTGAAAACACAGAAGTCTGTCAGCATTTTACCATTTGTATTCGTATCGCCAACGCCAAAAGTGCCGACTGACTTACCCACTTTCCTCTTTCCTATTTGCGCATTTAAATCTCCGGTTATAATCATTTCCTCTCGCGGGCCAACACGTTGAACGGCTTTCTGCAGTGTATTGTAGAATTTTTGGCTTTGTTCTGTATTCCCTTCTTCCGGGGCGTGAACAGCTATTACTGTCATATCCCTTGTTTTTGTCTTGATGCTAGCCGAAACTATTCTGGAGGATAGTAAGTCCCCTTTTCCAAAATTTTTGATGGTGAAAGAAAATTAGTTGCTTTTGTACTTATTAGGCTGACTGCTGACCTTATGACGCGATCTACATCGTTGAAAACATTGAAGCATGACCCAGCAGACACCGGTCCCTTGCAAGGTTCCTCAGAAATGAAGTCGAGAAAAAACCATCATACGTACGAAGATTCCAAAAGTAAGTATAATTGCACAACCCCGGAAGTTGAAAATAAGATCTTTTGTTCAAGAGACCAGTGAGACGAAGAAGAACATGAAGCACGCTCGAATGAGAAAACGAGAATCATGAAAAAGTATATATGTACACAGGTTTTGCCCACTCTTGTTCAAGAGAGTGAAGTCATTGATCAGGCCGTGACATAATATGATTCCAATCTTGGCGATAAGGAATCTCGCTCCCGACATCACGAAATCTCTCCAAATTGGTCACACGCGACTCACACACGCTCACCTTCTTTCCAACCTTTTCCCGCTCTCATCTGAACATTGTAGCCTTGACTTCCCCCTCACAGTCACCCACATTTTAGCGTGCTCATCTTCAGCTTCTTTCCGCCGCACCCACCAAATTTCATCATCTATCGAAACAACTCTCGCCGATGACCTCGCATCCATCCCGAACATCATCTCTGATCTAAAAGCAGCAAATTACATCCACCGCATTTGTTCCACCATGAAGCTCTCAACCCGAGGGTAGTCAAGAATATGTAAAATGAAATAATAATGATAATGAAAAATGGAAAAAACAAGCGAACGATTTTTGGCACCAATTTCTTCTTTCGGCCGTCAATAGTAGATCTAGCACGACGATCAATGAATGGCATGGGCTAATTCGAGAGGATATCTGCGTACCTTGGACAGCAGCGCCGGCGTTATTGAGCGCGCGCTTTACTGAGAGGAGGGAAGCAATATTCGAGATTCTTCATTCGAATCCAGGTGTTCACTGGGGAATGAAAACTGTGACTTACGGGAAGCTAAATAGAGTTGAGGACCAAGAAGTCAGAACTGTTCGTTCTCTGATGTCTTTTGAATTGAGTGAAAAGGTGTCGCATTTCACCTCAAAGGTTTCCAAAAATTAGTTGTATCCTCCGGGAGACAAGAGGGGACCACGTCCCAAATACGCTGCAAAGTTTATTCGAATATGTTCAAGTTTATTTGTCAAAAGGGCACCTGTTCCATAAGAATTACATTTATCAAGCGCCCTTTTGACAGATAACTCCCTCATTTACTACCGTCTCTTCTCAAGTCTAACAAATTTATTGACAATTCCCGATTAAAATAGGAAGTCCGTTTCCATTAAAAATCCGTTCTGATGATCGTCTCCCAAAACGAAACAGTCTTAGTTGCTGAAAAATGCGTTACCAACGGAACCCACTGGTCCTATCGGAGTTTGATATAGAGAGCTATTCACAAAATTCTTTTCTCGTACGACAACAGGTCCCATCAAATTCTCGTCAATATGTATTAGAATCTCCTCACTAGGCCACAGCACGTAAATTTTGAATACTTTACCCAATTTTTTCTTCTCCGAAATTCTTCTAACAGACATTATGGTTGTATCATTTGAATAAACGTCGATTTCTACAGGAAATTTCTGGCAGTTTCGAATAACATATGTGTAATTTTGGCTCTGCCGATGCTGCTGTCTACCGAGACCAGCTTTAATAAGGTGCGAGTCTATAGATAAATTTTCGCTATTTTATGTAATTCGTTCGGTCGCGAATTTAACGTAAAAATAGGTTCGCGGTTACCATCAAATTATTCTCGACCTGTCGAATTTCTATATTGGCATTATTTCTTCCAAATAGTATATGTAGAATTCCCAACGATACAACGTGTTCATCATTATATCACTCAAGTGTCATCCTTATACGTAGAAAATTTGTTTTTGTCACTGTTTCTTTTTTTTTTTTTTTCTTGAATGCATAATTTTTCGTCGGCGTAGATTGACCCAGCCGGATATTCGGCACACCCTACAATGTCGTTAAGAATCACTCTCATTCATTGACAAAACTATCACGTTGTGGAGAGCCTGTTGAAAACGTGAGACGTAGATAATCGAGCGTTAGGGTAAATAAAGGGTGAAAAAGTAGACATAATTTCGTCAACCCTTTACACGAGAGCGCGCGTATATATATACTTATTCGGTATTATAAAACAGTTAGGAAATAATTTTATAAACTTTGTATACACACACACATACGAATGGGGTCTGGGGAGAGTTCATTAAATTACACGCGTTTCGCCGTATCAAATTAATTAACATTCGAAATCGCGCTGATGTCTACCGGATAATAAAACCGATATACGGCGGAGTGCTTCTTCACCATCAGGTCTAGAGTTCTCGTGATTTGTAGTACCTAGTTGAGCTTATAAACTCAGGAATGTCTCATCTTCTTATATTTGCGCGGTTATAGGTGGTACTGTATTTTATTATACGTATACCGTATAATAAAGCGTCATGAACACGAGATTAGCAGTTCTAATCGACGATGTTGGTCAGCATATCTAAATATGAAAACCATAAACAAAATTCAGTGAATGTGGACTGAAAAAGAGAAAAGAAAAACCACGCATATATACCTAGTGTGACCCAAAACCGGTAATACGTTTGCATAGTACACGCTCATAATACAGTATATTACATAGTAGACAGTAAACTATACGTTTAAATCCTCTTCGTTTGAATATAAGAAAGAATCGCAACTACTTTGCAACCAGTTCGCTATTTAATAACATAATTTTCATAGTACGTCTGTTTGGTCTTCTCATAAATATTATTCAGTACAGTCGAATATGCGCGTATTTATGACCGCGAAACGTGTGTAAACTATCAGGTAAAAATTGTACGCGGTATTGAAAAATTAACACCTTTAAGAATGCGCGCGTAATACTCGTAAACATGTACCGTAATGATAATCGGTTCACTAAAGTACGAAAAAAAAAAGAAAAAAATTACACGAGTACCGAGAGAGAAAAAGAAATTTTTTCTTTTTTTGTTATTTCACTCCCTCTAATAAATCATAATTATAATCGGAGAAGGAGAAGGAAAGAAAAAAACGCTGCTCGAGACGTAAAGTATCTGCGTAACGTACGCCGTAATTTTAACAAGAATAATAAATTACTTTTATTGGACCATTTATGACAATTTAATGCCATCTGAATATTGTTTCGTGTATCGTGATTTATATTTAAATAACGCTATTGTTCTTTCGCTTCTTTCCGTTTAATCCCCTAACCGGTCGTTAACGAGTGAACGAGAGAAAATGATGAGGCGATCGAGATGACGTTTGGAAAATTTTGATCATTAACCTTTACATGTCTTCGTAAAAACTTCGTTTCTCTACTTTGTGCAGACCTTTGATGACTATTGTAGCTGCTAAGGTCCACAAGATTTAAGCGTAATTCACGTAACTAACGAGACGATCGAATTCTGAGACCGAGCATGAATTTTTGATTCATTCTTTAAAATAGATGACGCTCCAAGAAATGTTTCCCAAGTTTCAGTTGTGGATTCACGTGACCCTCTTTTGTAGAAAAAGAGAGAAAGTTGGGTTAGAGTTTTCTTCATGAGAGCTAACCTAAGAGGTTTCTCTTCTATACTAGTTTCTGGAATTTTTCTACGAAACGTTGAGTTCCAAGGTGTCGGTGAGGAAAAGTAGAACTAGATAGACCGAGAAAAGTATACAAAAGAAAAAAAGAAAGATGAAGACAACAAGACGGAGCAGAAACAAGAACAAAAGCATCATAATCAATCTCATATACACTTTTGAAATTCAGTAGCGTTTCTACAAATTTTCCGCTAATGAGTCGGGGGGGGGGAAGAGCAAATGAGTAGAGTATCAAATATCATTCTATGTTAATTCATAATTCAGTAGATTTCTTTCTTCAAATTTTTACATCGCTTTAAAAAAACTGCCACCTGGGGCCCTGGAACTGCCACTGTTGGAATTCTCCTCACGTTTTAAGGGGAAATATACGGAAGGCAGAAATCCAGACATCGAGGAACGCAGGGAACCTTAGCCCAGGCAGATTAGGTTTTGAAATGGAAATAAATGCCGGCATAGGTTTTTTTCGTGAATTATGTTTAAAATGGTCTCCTGATAAACATACTAAAAATCCACGGCAATCAGAAAGGTGGTTCAGCCACAAAGGGGGTCAAAGTACCACAGAAATTAGTTCTTTGAGAATAAATCGAAAACTAAGCACCAGAGAAAAAAACGTTTCAAGTAAAAGAAATTTCACTACTTATATGTCAACTTAGCCCAAAAACTCGAGCTAAAAAGTTGGATTGAAAGTTGAGCGATTGGGACCAGAAGAAACCTGAAGATGCCACTGACCACCATCTATAGTTTCAACACGAATTTGTAAATATGTATTTGTCTATATCAGACCCTGGTCTATGCATTTGAAACGCCAACTTGAGAACACTGCGTGCATCATTCTGTTGATAATTTTAAGTTGTGAATACCTCAACAGGGACTCGATAGCTTCTGCTGGGCTATGTTATATAGTCATTGAATATTTCGCGAAATAAATTTACCCCATCGAGTAAGTTCGAAATGGGGAACAAGAAAGGGAGAAAATTAGATCTTAGTCGCCTGTCTGTAATGTAGTTTCATGAAAATTTAACGACTAACAAAGATATTTCTTCCTACAGAATGATTTTGACTAAATATTTATGTAAAACAACTCTGAAATCAAAAATTTTAGAAATCACTCAACTTTCAATCCAACTTTTCAGCTTGAGTTTTTGGGCTAAGTTGATTCTCTGGTGCTTAGTTTCGATTTATTCTCAAAAAACTAATTTCTGTGGTACTTTGACCCCCTTTGGGGGAGAGCCACCTCTCTGACCGCTATGGATTTTTAGTATGTTTATCAGGAGACTATTTTAAAGATGATTCACGAAAAAAACCTATGCCGGCATTTATCTCCTTTTACTCTTATTTTTGAGCCTAATCTTCCTGGGTTAACCTGTTCTATTGATCGAATTGGTTTTGGTATTGAAAATTTCATTTCGGAATTGAACTCTCGAAGAAGACTTTCGAAGAGTCTAAATTTTTCTGAGTCCCTTCCTCTCATGCTTAACTCGAGAGTCGAAATTTTGACTGGAAACCTGTTCTGTGGGAGGTTATTTTGAAAAATTTGCCGTGCGCCACGTGTCGTCCAACCAATACAAAAATGGTCTTCGTCCAACATCATTTGCAAAAATCGTTCAAGTTCCCCCCCCCCCCCATCCATGAATGTAGCTCGAATGGGACTTGGAAAAACTTCGATCTCGGAGAGGGGAACTTGGAAAAATTTTTCACTCTCAAGCCATAATATATGATAGGAAGGAAGGGACTTGAAAAAATTCTTGATACAAGGAAAATTTCCAAGATTTCAATCTGAATTTCCAATAAAAAACCAATTCGAGTCATAGAGCAGGTTATTTGCGTTAACATCGTTAAGGAAGCCGTCGTTTTTTTCTCAGTCCCTCCGCTGTTATATTAAATGGCTCGAAAATCGACATTTTTCCAAGTGCAACTCCTTTATTAGGGTAAATTGATTTTTAGACGGCACATAGTGGATTACAGACCGGGATGGAATAGGTTCTTGTTAAAAAATTACTAGGAATTTTCCCTTCTGTGAAAGACGTTAAATTATAGGGATATGTTTTCCCCGCAGAGGACAGAATTTGAAAAAATTCAGCGTCCTCATGCCTGAAAATCCAGGGTAGACCGCGTCCTAACAAGGAAACTTTACTCAATTTATACCAAAAGCTAACATAGGCATGTGTAATTATTGGCTTTATTGGTAAATGGGAAAAATTGGGTAGGGAAGGGGGCAAAAAATGCTCGGGGCCCACCCTAAAAATCAAAGCCGATCTCAGGCTTGAGCATCCTTCTTTCTTTGCTTTATGCATGCGGATATAGCGTTGCGCGTCGAATTAGCCTAACATAGGCCCATAAAGCCTAGTTTTCTTCCTAAAACGATGGCTCGTAACTTTGAGCAAACTATGCACTTTATAGAATAGAGTTTGAGGAGGACGTATGGAGGCAGCTTCAGGATCATTTAGCGATAGAGGAACTCCCGAAGTAAGTCAAGATCCACTCACGAGGTCGTGACGTCATCAGAATTTTCTCACGCAAATTTCATCTTCGTCCAGAGTCTTTGTCATACAAATTTCAGAATAACCCTCAGCTTTAAGACACATCCATGTTCACATTTTCAACCAGGAAAACAGGAAGATTATGTTTCATGTTTCTCAGAGATGCGGATGACATCCAATTTAGTTCAATTCTCAAGAACACTCTTCAGTACAGACGTGTACATCTGTATAATTAAGGTAGAAATAAAGATGTTGATGAATTAAGTCAAGTTTCCCTTACTAAGTCATGAGTCACACGAATTTTGTCTTCGTCACTCAACTCTCAGAATGAGCGTCGACTTTAAGACATATCCATATCATAATTTTCTTTGAGGGAAAAGAAAATGTCACTCTAAGCTTCCACACACAGTCACTCGAATAAACGTGGAAGACATTCAATTCGATTTCATTTTGAAGAACTTTTCTTTGTATAGGCGTGTCTATAATGATGAAAATAGAAAGAAAAGAACACAAGGAAGAAGGAGGAAGCTTGCAGCTCAATCTTTTCCCTGCTCTGGAGTTCGTTTTATTGACTCCGATGAACAAATTACGAGTAGTAAACTCCTACATTGTGTTATGGGGCGTTTCCATACCACCTTAATGTATTATTTTACTTTTCTTCTTCTCCATCACCAATTTTTTCCTTCTTAGTTCTACCAGGGCTCGAAATTACGTCAAATTTTCTCTCAAGTCTTCTTTTTTTATATATTTCATTACGATTCTTCCAACTTCTCTCCTACTACTTCTCCACATCCTCAGATAATTATCCTTGATCTTCGGAAATTTTTCCGAATTCCTCCTAGGCCCCGGGGTCTTCGCAACCAACAACATTTTCCAAATTCTCTTCGCTTTCAGGATTATTAGAATTTAGATTATATTGAGACATGAACAAGGATGCAGAGGCGTGGCCAAAAAAAAAATCTAGCGGGAGGAAAGGAGTAAACGAGTTTATCACTTTTCAACGAAAACTTGATATTCTAGGTGACCGGGACCTCGGGGGAGGGGGGGGTCAACCCTCGAGAGAGACGGTAATCATCTCCTTTCTTCTTCAATTTGGTTCAGGGAATAAAATATTTTGAATTAAAACTCCTCCATGCGAGATTATCTGTTCGAAATACCCGCTCCTCAATGCTCCTCAAGAAGCCGCGAATTGAAAAAGGTTTGAATCAACTTTTGAATCTACAGCTGATGAAGCGAGAAGTAAGATAAAGAAAAACAGGTACGTATGAGACAAATGCGACGAAAAGACTAGTCGAAAATTGTACTTAGGAGATTCTCTTTTCCCCAACTTCAAGGCAGAAGGTGTGAAAGAAAAGATTCGTCCAAAAATGTATTGAGAAGACCCTCACTCTCTTTTCCCTAGATTTAAGGCAGAATCAACAGGCAGAAAATGAATTGAAAGGAATTTAGAGCGACTTTCGCTCAAAAATTGCAACCTACAACAGTGAGTAATGAGAGAAAAGGGGAGAGGAGTGAAGGTCAAAAGTAACGCTAATATATCGGGATAGGGAAGAAGACGAGCGACATTCATCTTCTAGAGATACTACCGAGATCTTATGACACATAAGGATTGCAAAGAACGTATAACCATTTCGAAATAATTTCTCAGAATATAAAATAAAAAATCATCCAAAATAATATTCAGCCTCACGCACTACATTCATTAAATTCTTCGTATCTATAATTCAACTATATTTTTGTCATCTTTTATGGGACTTTTATGCATGTTATGTTTTACTCTATATCGATACCGCTGTATTATGTATACCTATTATTCTTTTGTATTTATGGCTCATTACAGACAAATACAATTCATCAAAAATGATCGAACAGTTTAACTGTGTTGAAGTTGCAAGCTACAGAAATCACGAAAGTCTATCGGAGTCGAGCGTGGAGAAATTCTTGGAAAAGGCGCACGCGGTCGTTTCGGATGGAAGTGAGCCTGAAATCGATTCTGGTAGAGGTTTAATGGCGGAAAAAGGTACTTTGTCGCGAAGATATCGGCGCGTATAATTCGCATAATTTACGACGCATTTTAATGTAAAAATTATCATCAGGTGCAGATACCGAGCGTAATTATAAGGCTAAACTTACGAGCCACTCCTTAATCATTTTCACTTGGCGAATAAGATCAGTCTTGAGCATAATAGTCTCCTCGCGCTCTTTCCCTGAGTGTCCAGAGGTCACTCGCACCTTTTCTCACCAAATAACTGTATTTTCCAGTCACATTTCATCTGCAGCACTTTGATTGCTGACCTCAGGTTGACTTAGACCCTTTTAACCCGAGGTTAGCAGCTCACTCACCCTTGATAAAACTGCCATTAACGATAAAACTAGCAAAAGGAAGGAAAGACTTTCAAAATGTACTCGTATTCTACGAAGTATAAGTGCATCTTATTCTTGTTTTTCAAGTTCTCTCATCGATTTAGGTTTATTAAGAGGTTTCTTCCCTTCATGTACGGCTTCTTACAAATCCTAAAATCCGTGCAAGTCAAAGTTTTTTTCGAAGCAAAAAGTAGCTTTCAGTGTCGATGTACTGAAAATCGAAATGGGAAAACCAATCTCAAGTTTTACTGAGAATGACAGGTGCGAACGAAACGATAATTATTTAACAATAATTCGGTTTTTCTTTCTATTCATTTTTGATGTTTTTCCGAAGCCTGAAACAGATAAAAGACACGCGAGATCTGAGAAACTGCACTACTTATCGCGGAGTTGAGGTATTCCAATAAATACGAGTCTAAACAAGTTTCAGAATTTATCTTTTGGGAGCAATGGTCACAAATGGGTTTGGTAATTGTGTAGACTGAGATTGAACTAATTCCATCTTGCAAAGGCTTACTCATATCATATGGAATATTCTTGACGTAGTGTATGGAGAAATGTGAGCGGATTAGAAACGAGTTCTTGCTTAAGGGCGAAAAGACGAAAGATTCGACGTATCACTTAGTCTTTATAGGCGAGATGAGTGAAGAGTGAAAACTATTCTCAAATTTTACTAACTTTTAGCTGACAAGAAACGATTCCATCCCTTCTTTATGACTCAAGAATATTCCCATAACCAAGGGCAGACTCCGACCTGAAAAATGGGAGGGAAAAAAAAAGCAAATTAGGGGAAAAGCGTGAGTTTCTTTCTTTCTTTTTTGATCGTCAAATATCAAAAAAGTCGTTGATTTCCTTTCCAAAAATCATATCTCAGCGCCTTTTTTATTCAATCGCACTGAGATTTCATCTATAGCAGCAGGTGGACAAGTTACCATCCTGCTTTTGATCTCATATGAGAAATATTTTTCGCATTTTAAAAAATTGAACAATTTCAAAATCAAGACTTCTCGAAAGAAGACTACCAACAAACTTTGTCTAGGCAAGTAAAAAACTAAGCCACTTGTATCAATTCTCAGAATTTTTATTGGTCTCGTGTTTTATGGCAACATAATATTATCTACTCCAATGCACAAAAAATTCGGCCTTACTGTATGGTGACTTTGTCGTAAGTTCTCTATATATAGAAGATAAGGAATCTACTCAATTTTTTGCAAATTTAAATTTAGATACTAACAGTTTCTTCCAATCAAGTTCTACTTTCAGTAGATTCACGTGCACGACTACCTACGAGCGTTAAATTTTACTTTGTTGAGGAAAACCACCCGCTGTTTCGCATGCCACGGATTTAATCAGTACACAGAGGAGAAAAAATCGACGTCCTCGAAGTAATTTAAATTGTTACACGAGTTCCAATTCTATACAGTATACGTACATGCGGTAATCTGAAAATGAATTTTCCCGCCGTGCGAAATAACGCGTGTGATAATGTCCGCGGTCATTTACGTGAGAGTATTTTTTTGTTATTCTGTTTTTTCACTCTTATATGTGCGAGCAGAAAAAAGAGGAAACAATAATGCAAAACTTGAAGTTGACTGACGAGACTGAGGTTCGAGAAATAAACAAACATTTTTGATCCGCGATTTTTTAATTTCATTCAAACGCCGACCGGTTTTAATACGAGAAAGGAGAAAAGTAATTAGGGGAAGTATAGGTATAGTAAAAAATGATAAGAAGAAATGAAACAAAAATTTGAGCCCAGATACAATTCGAATGCTTGAGAGTTGAGAGGAAGATAAGTTCTCTGGTGTTGAGGTCGACCTCGAGTTGTATTTTGAAAAATTCAACCGCAGAGTTTTTCAAAAATAAGGGATGAATTGTGAAGAATGTATCAGGACACAGATACTTCCATATGCACTCAAATACCCCCTATTCAACTACAAAATTGTCCTAAACGAGGGGAAATTACGTCCAATATTTCTTTTTGAATACATGATAAAAATATTGAACCATTTCGCTGATGAAAACCACGCGAAATCTAAACATACTTCAGGTTTGTAAAGTTGAATCGTTCCAAATCACTCTTTATAAAAGTTGAGTTAATTTGAGGATATTCAAAACTGGTCTGATACTGCTGAACGTTAGGATTATTGACCCTTCATGCCAAAATTTTGTCGATAAGATGCCAAGAATCGATGACGAAGCGCAGTTGTCGTCTGGTAAATATTCCCCTGTTTTTGAGTGTGATCACGATGATAGAATCATGCGAAATTGAGCCAGTTTTAAGTAACGATGAAACGAGGGCGCAGCAGATATCATAAGCTGGGGTAATGAAAAAGAACCGTCTGGTCCGGACAAGACATTTCACTTTCCTGTTAAGATGAATTGATCAATCTATATGTGAGAAGTGAGATTCACTGTTGACTTGATATGTATTTCGAAAATGAGTCAACAGACACTAAATTTATTCAGAAAATGGTATAGCGAATTTGACACGGTCGGCTAGTCTAAAAATAGAGATAATGTTTTACAACTTTAAAGTGAAAAATTTGTGACAACTGAAATAAGAAAGACATAAATTAAACTAGCCTGGCGGAGAGGGCAGTACGTGTACAATAAATATTGACAATCCAGCCCAGAGATGGAGAAAGGGTCGCAGCCCTACTCACTGATGACCACTCTGGATTCTTTAGTATAGCATAATACTAATATTTGGTCAACGTATGACGTCAAGAGGATGGTCCATGTGTAGATCAAGAAAAATTTGGGTCAAATGCGCGACGACAGGTTGAGATCATTGAGCTGGAGGTGAGAGTGAAGGTTGTGTTAGGATTTCGTTCACTTACCTCCATCTTACGATACCATCCCATGATTTCGAGACTGAAGAAGAAGAAAGCCCGAAAGAATGCGAGGGAGGATGGGCTTGAAGAAAAGTGGGCTCAACATTCCAACTATGGAGGAGGGTGTTCAGGTCAGATGGAGGTCTAGGCTAGATGGAATACTTGAAAACATTCGAGAGTAGAGGATAGTGCTGACCTATTTTGGGGACTTCGAAGTATTTTTGAAGATCGATCATAGGTACTCGAGGACTCAAAACAATAATGTGAAAACGTCAGGGACTTGGAAAAAATTGGGATCAACTATCGAGCTTTGAAGAAGTACATCTAGGTTAGATGAAGGAAGGTGAAGGTCTGCACTGCGATGGCTCTGACCTTTTGTAGAGACCAAGAAATATTTCTGAAGGTTGGCTATAGATGTTCGAAGGCTTGAAGGGGGAGAAGAGAAGAGGAGGAAGAAAGGCAGAGAAGAAAGTAAGAATAATGAGGATAGGGACTGGAAAAATGAAGCTTACTCTAAATTTCTTATCAAATCGTGGATATATCATGCTTTCATTCTGTCTCACTCGCTGTTCATCATCATTCATTATTCAGCATTTCATGTTGATATTATCAAGTATATTTCAATTTCGATTATCTGAATATGTTATATTGCGTAGCAGTATTCATGCTAAAATTATACGCATTCAAGGCATACACACTTTTGCAGCGTTATCAATCAGCGACGACATCAACGCGTGGCATAATCGCAATCACTTCCAGTTACCTCATCACCCCTGACTTTGAGACATTAACACTTTTGTGAAGTCTTCAACTAGTGACGTCTTCAACCCAAATCCTAAAACATATACACCTCCGAGATGTCTTCAACCTCAACCTTGATGACATCATGATCTCCAATCTGGGCATATATACATTCTTGGGACGTCATCATCCCGAGATGTCATCAGCCTCAACCTTAGAAAACGACATTACCCCTAACCGTCGGACATATACACTCTTGTGACGTCATCATTTATATACTTTGTGACATCCTCAACCCTACCTTCAAAAACATATACATGTAGGTGACGTCTTCAACGCAATTCAACCGTGACATCATCAATTGCGATCTTCATGACTTCACATTTCTAATCTTGGGATATATACACTTTTGTGACGTCATCAACCCGAGATGTCATCAACCCCAACCTTGATGACGTAATTACCATCAACTTTGAAACATATACACTCTTGTGACGTTATCAACAACAGATGTTATCATTTATGTACTTCGTGACGTCCTCAGCCCGAGCTTCAAGACATATACACGTCGGTGAAGTCTTCAACCAAAGCCTCAATGACGTCATCAAACGGTGACATCATCACCTCCAACCTTAATGACTTCATCATCTCTAATCTTGGGATATAATGTACACTCTTGTAACGTCATTAACTCAAGAATTCATATGCCTAAACATTAGTAACGTCATTACACTTGACCTTGGAACATCGTCATCAACCCTAACCTTGAGACATAATTCTACACTTTTGTGACGTTATCAACTCGTGACGTCCTCAACCCAAATGTCAAAACATTTACACTTCTGTGACATCTTCAATTTCAACCTGAATGGCTTTATCAAACCGTGAAATTATCACCGCCAACCTTATTGACGTCATCATCCCGTGTCGTCATTACCAGCCTTACATATTTTATGTGGAAAAACATTCTCCGGATACCCTCTCAGAAAAGATACGTCCAAGTAAAAAACCGGTGACTTAATCGAGGATTGCAGAGTATAGAAATCAGGAAAGAGCAACTGTAACTGCATTCTTCTCTTCCCCCACAGTCCTAATGTTTTCTACCTCCTCGTCATAATTTGAAATTAGCCTGTGGTTCATCTACGAGTATATCTCGCCATCCTTTTTCATTACTTTATATTATTTCGGAACAAGCGCTCATGGGAGTGGGACGTCAGAGTGTCTTCGCTTTACTTTGTGGAGCATTATGGTACACAAAATTTATGATAATCATTCAATGATGTACTGCTATTGCACTTCTGAGATCTCCATCACTCAATGTGTTCATGCAATATGAAATCCTCACCATCTGTTCGCCCATATTCAAGCTCATTGTCATCTTTCGTCGTCTCACTGGAATCACCTTTCTCTTTTCCTGTTCGTAAACCGCTTCCAATTGATAAAATACCATCCGTCAAAGAAAAAAAAAGAATTTTTCAGCGGAAAAAGACGTTCGTTGCCATCATCTGACTGTGTTTAATTACGCGGACCCAAAAAAAAAAAAAAAAAAAAAGCCGTTACCATATTAGCCGTACACTAATATAGCAATTACAAGGTTAATTAGTTTTTATTAAAATCAGGTCTGTATCGCAGTGTGTTACTGTATTTCAACGTGAGTACATATAATATATATACTTTTTTTTTTTTTTTTTTTAACAATATACGGTTTTCTACCTACCCATACGTATACTTTCGTACCTACATAAGTCACTATTTCGTATTCAACATTTTTATATATTATGCAGGTGACTGGTGAATACGAATGTGTAACTTGTAGTCCGTGTTATAAAAAAAGTAAGTTAACCGTTTTTCTGTGCCGATAATTTAACGATTAAGAATGCTCATGCTCATGCATGTGTAGTATACGTGTATATAAGCATCGTAAATGTCGTTCAAACCACAACAAGCAACAAGCATCGTCTTGGAGGACGCTGCCTATTTTATTTCGTCGAACTATATACGAAATAATTATTCGAGATGGAACACGTCGCGAGGACTCCGGTGTGGCTTAGAGAGATGCTCCCTAACGATGGGAGAATTTTGGATTACTGATGTACGAGTATATAACTTCTATTTCGAGCGTGTACGTACCAGGAATTAAGTTATATTTTTCCCTAAAACAACAACATTTATGGTAGGATGACAAGCGAGAAGAGAATCGAGAGCGTAGACTAGAAGCTCGCGCAGGCTCACTTATAATGAAGCGTGAGAATTAAAATAATCATTCGTAATACCTATTATGTACAAAAATACGTGTGATAATTTCGAGTTTTGTTTGAAGGTCTGGAACTAGATCCTGGTGTGAAACATCGCGTTTAGAGTCGTTCTGAAACACGAGAAAGACCCAAGAGGAACAAGGCATGAAATACGCGGAATTTCGGGAAAATTGATAATTTGTTCAGCCATTCAACTTCTATTGTTATTCATTTCCGGGTTCTCTCGAAATCCTTCGGTTTCCTTCATAGCTTTTGCGATTTTAAGAAATTTCTTCTCGGCTTTAGATAAGTTCTCCAGAGCTAAATTCTGGAAAATTTCAAGATTAGTTTCGTTATCAATAAATCTCACTACAAGATTTTTAAACATGGAGAAAGCTTGAACTCGGCAATACAGATAGGAAATCAGCCTCTACAGATCTTCTAAAACTTTGAGGAATTTCAAATTTTAATCACAGGAATACTCGCATTTAATAGAGTTGATCCGGACACCTAATTTGCGGTTCCTATAGAGCGATAATTAATTAAATCAAAAACTATTTAATGGGATCGAAGTAACAAAAAACCGACCGACTAAAGAAATTATCATCAGTGTAGAGGCAAACAACAATTGAAATTCTACGCAAGAAAGCGCATTAATTATGTAAATTATTGTCTTGATAAATCCTCCTTTGAGTACGACCCTATTCACAACAACGACTTCACTTATTTTTTGGTGGTCAACAATTTCTATCTCCTCTGGTGTAACACGTTTACGACATGAATATTCTTTGTATGCAGTAATAAGATCGAGTTTTTATATGAGTGACCAACTGCTGACTGGATGGTTGGCAAAGGCAGAGATACCCCAAAGATTTCCATCTCAGAACCCCTGTATATCTAATCTTGGACCCGTCTAACGAGGCACCTAGACAATCATCACTTCACAACAATTGTAGAAACCACTTCTAACTTCACGAAAAAATCGTCTTAAAGTGGGGAGATTGTAGTACAGAGGACGCAAAACTTGAAGAACCTAAATTATAGGTCCTGGGCGAGCACGTTCCCATACCCATACGGGTGCTCTGGGCGATTTGCAAGAATCTCTGAAAGTATACAGCGTGAAGTGGCCATATTATTGCTATTATTTTGATATTTTAAACGTCTGCATTCCACCTCACTATTAGAAATCTGCGAGTTCGAATTACCCCCTCCCGTTGGTGGACATGAAAACCTAAAATCCTCGGCCTAATCCAGAAATCTACAAGTTCAGTTTCCCAGTCCCAGCATACAGTATATTATTCGGCTATATACTCAGGGCCGTCGAGCGGATTTCCGGGCCCGGGAGAAATGACCGCGGGTCCACAAAATTTTTCGCTCGCCATTGAACTTCCTTTTTTCTTGTTTTTCCCTCCTTTTCCTCTTGAGAAAAAAAAATGCGAGCTTTGCGGGCCCCCTGAAAACCCGGTCCGGGAACAAAGTTACCAAATTACCCCCTCTCTACAGGCCTGGCTATACTAACTTTAAACTTGGTCTAATTAGACTATGCTAGTTTAAATTAGGACTAGCATAAGCTTATACTGGGCTAACACCAAGCTAGTTCTAGCCAGGCTTAGCATACAAAGGCTTCCCGCCCCCTTGTTGATAGACTTACCCTTGACCTGATCCAGAAATCTGTGAGTTCTTCAGGCCTAGTTTATAGTATACTAGGCTGTACTAGGTTTCAACTGGGTTTGGTATGCACTACACTAGAATATATTAGCTCTATACTAGGGCCTAAACTAAGCCTGCAGTATTCCAGAGTACTTAAGCCCTATACTAGGTCTCGTAGGGGCTTAACACAGGGTTTCTTTCTCACATTGCGGCCCATTTTTCTTTGAGACGGTATTCCTGCAGCCAGCATTTACAAAATTCCAAATTGTATCCAACACTTCTCTGCGTTTTTACATTTCTATATGTCTTTACTGATTTCCTCCCCTTTATTTAAAGGTTTGTGGCCTTACAAAATAGACGTATGAGGCCTCATCTCTTTTTCCCTATTCCGCGGTTTCGGAGAACGGAAGCTTTAACCTTTTGCCGAGACTCAAGAAAATTTTGATTTCTGCTTCCAATATATGCGCAAAAGGGTCCGCATTTTTTTTGCATCAACTGGGGGACCCCTTGGACTTTCCTAATTCCAATTTCTGAGGAGAAGCAAGAAATAAGATTTGTGTTTTCGGCAACGTCGCAGAAAGTTCTTGATTTTTATAGCATTCAGGGCAGCTTTAGACTCAAGTTTAATAAATCATAAGAGGAATTGACATCATTCAAAAGCTAGAACACGTTGGTTAGATAGTGCTGATGATTAATTTTTTGAGTGACCGAAAAATTGGCAATTCACACAGGTTAAGAAACACTGGCTTAGCATAGGCCATGCAACCTAATCCAGAAATCTGCCGGTATGAAAGCAGAGTACTGTAGCCGAAAATTTTAGCTTTGGTTCTGGCTCAAACTTACGACCTTGAAAAATTTGGCTTTCGACTCTCTGATTTTCAGAAAATTCAGCTGGTTTAATTAAGGTGACTTTCGGCTGATCAATAGTAGGAAAAACTGCAAGTCCAGGTGAAAGAATCAGGAGAATTGGTGCTTCGTCGCAGTTTCTTCAGTTTGTGCCATCTCCATTAGATTACTGCACTAGGTAGGCTTCTATGCTGAACCAAGGGTAATGTAGGGAAGGTTAGTCCACTTTGCCAGGCGCAACACTGGGTCTACAGACAAAAACTAGGTGAAAAAAAATGTAATTTCAAAATTTGGTAGAAAAATTTTGAAAGATATCACATCTGAAAGAAAATTTGAAATAGAATACTTTTTCAAGAAAATCAATATTTCTCGAGATATTTTGGTTTGGATTTGCATAGATTCATATGGCCGTTGTAGGTGGAGGTCTACAGTGACGTCATTATTGCGGGGTGCATCGCGAGTGGACTAACCTTCCCTTTATTACCCTTGATGCTGAACGGCTGAACAGCTGACCTGTATCGGAACAAATCTCTCTTAGGGCCAGTTATGCAATTTAGAAGCGTGACATCACTCGATCGTTGAACCACGGATCGAGAACGTGACTGTCGAAATAGGGTGATCAAGCGCTTGCACTTGGTTCATCAAGGTTGAACGAGGATTGTACAGCTAGTCCTTACCTTTGTTAATTCTTTGGCAAAGCATGTCTAGCTTAGAGAGTAGAGCAGGTGAAGTTCAAATTTGAATACTCAAAAGCTGAGCATTTTCATATTTTATGGGAACAGTACAGCTAAATAAAAGCTGGAGAAATTTGGTTTTTCTGGGGTTTCAGCTGAGAAGGTTTAAATGAAGCTGGCTTTCAGCTTCTCTCTTATCAGTAAAAATGAGTTGAACTCGGCTTTTGGCTTTCACCTGACTGCTTTACTCTGTTTGAAAAAGAAAAAGAGAGGAATACGAATCTTGGTGACTTTACAAGCTTAATGACGTCACAAGCCAATTCAAGGTGATGAAGTTACGGATGGTGATGACATCACAAGCAGATTCAACGGACGTTACAAGGATGTTTAAACTGGTGGATGTCTTTACTCTACCTTTATCCGCTATCCAATATTCGCAAGTTTGGGACTGGGTTTCCTCTTTTTGATGTTTTCACTGATATCCCAGCCATCTATTGGAAACCTTGCGCGGACTCTATTAGAAATTTGCGAAGACAAGTCCGAGTTGATTCCCCCCCCCCCTCCCAGCAGGAAATTTTCAAGGCATCCTTCGCTTGGTCCAGAATAATTAGCATATTATACTATAGACCAAGAATGAGGGTGAACGAACGGGTCGAGTGAGTCCCCGAAAACTAAAACCCTGGACTTATAGATACTATTATCGGAACTCATAATGAGTGAGTGAGTGTAAGTATTGAAAAAGGGTTTTCCGATTATAGATACTAGACTAAGGATGGGGACGAACGAGCGAAAGCAGCCTAGTGTGCAATCGGTATATTCATAAAATTAAGATCGATATATTGAAAAGAAGCCCCAAAACGTATAAATGACTCAATATTTTTCCAAGGAGTGGAAAATTTACTCTTTTTATCATTAAACTAGGCTTAATTAAGCTATACTAGCTTTAAATTAAGGTAGGACACAATGTTCTGTAGATTATACTAAGCTTTTGCTTCCTTCCCGTTGATGGATTTGGGATCCTCCACCTAATCTAGAAATCTGCGAATCCGAGAGAGAAAGAAGCAATAGTAAGTTACTAATTTCATGAAGTCACAGGAAGGTCCGAGCTTATGATATCACGAACAAAATGACGACACGGATGCGTTTGATGTCTTTATTGTGCCTTCTGTTTTAACTCAGCTAGATCAAGCAACTATAAAGTCTAAACCTTTCAGTTTAGGAGCTTGTCAGGGCTTTTCGATCAATCTTTAGGCTCAAAGTTCTGAGCCAACCATCGATTCAATATTACTCCTGCACCTTAAGTTATCGGAAGAGTGCGCGGTAAAATGCTTTAATATACCGAAGCGACCATTATATGCGCGCACACAAGCGTTACACATTTTATGCAAATAACTTTCGCACTGTTATGTAAATATACGTGCGTACACAAAACGAGCTGTAAATAAATAACCACTCGTCGCGAAAAACTCGATAAGATTAATTTTTTTTTTTTTTTTTGCGTTCGTCTTCTTCCCTTTTCATTCGACCATATACGGAGTTTAGAGAGCCGCCTTTATTTACAATTCGCGAACCCACAAAACTCGAGGCTGAAGCAGCGCAGTAAGCACACGTTAACGAGAGCGGGGAAATCTAATTAAAATATTGTAGAAATTTTCCGGATCTAACGACGTCTTCGGCGCTCCGCATCACGTTTTATACGACTGGACGAATTTCAAATGTATATTTATGTAGACTGAAAACGCAATACGGTAGAACGAAATTTAATCCTCGAGTTATGTAAACTTAATTACGTTGTCGACCCGACTCGACAGTCGAGATTGCGATAAGTAGAAGATTATACTCGTAGCTTCTGTGCTGGGTATATAACGAGAAACGACCGACGACAACGATGATGAAGGATAAGAGAGCGAGAGAGAGAGAAGAGCGTGCGTATAAAAATATTCGTCGGTAAAACTTTCTGAACATTTAAATTTACTCCAGATTATCTCGCGTAAACTTATTTTCATCGCCAGAAGCCGCACGATGATGGTCAAGGTTTTGCGCGACACTCTACCTAACTTGTCAAAAGACGTCTGGGAAATACTTTTCTCCTCTATACTTGCCTTCATTTTTTTTTCAAAAACACCTCTAAAATTGGCGCGAAAAATTTACGTTGTCCGTGTTATTCTATACTCTGTTCGCACAGTACAAGTATATAAGACAAATTTCTCGCTGAAGCGAATTTATCGAATAATTGGGATCTATAACTTACTCGAGCGGTAACTAATATATACGGAGGATTAACGATGAGATGAAGCATGAATGAGCAATCATCTATATTAAGATATTCAGCGCGTGAAAAAAAAAAAAAAAAAAAACGTAATCAACAAAATATTGTATAAATAAACGAGCATCAATTCAAGTCGACTGGAACCTGTCTCCCAACAATAGGAAGTGTTTTCGCCTTACTATAGATCGGAAATCTGCCAAAAATGTGTAAAATACGCGCGCTGTATTTACGCTCGATTTCTTCTTCGTAGCTCACTTATACAGAAGAACTTCGTGCGTCGTCTATAATTTCTCTGTTGACTGACTTTCGGTTGGCCATATCAACTGATTTGAGATCGGTACGAATAAGTTAGGATGGCTTCTTCTGACTTTATGTAGTCGAAAAATCTCTCGATATTATGTGTAGGTTTTAGTTGATTCACTATAATTGCTTTTTCAAGAAAGTTGACTTGCGACATTCTTTCCAATTGTCCACTTTGGGTATCGTTGTGAATGCAAGTCATTAACTCGGAAGTTTCCCCAATACGTTCCTCAATGTTACTGGACATACGTGAATTCTAAGTTTATTGCAATTTTACACATCGCAAGTCTCATATCACTTCATCTCCCCTTATTCCATCAAAATTTCCGTTCAACTCTCGTTCACACCATTAAGAACGTCATCCCACCTCTAAGATCTCGCCTAGTTTCTTTTGATGCTGTTGGGTTATTCCCACACATCACCAAAGCGCCCACTCTCTGGTTTCTAGTCTAGCTCCTCGTTGACGATTGTCTTTTCCGCGAGAAAATGGCGGAGTTCTTTGAACTTCTACACACCTTTTGGACGCCCTGCAAATTTAGAAATCAGTTCTCCGAGTTTTTGGCTGAATTCAGGATACCTATCGGTTCCCCGTTAAACTCTCTTATCTCTGAGGCGTTCGAGAACGATTTTTCTTATTAACGGCCCTTGTCATATATTAGTACAGGTACGTCGATGATGTCCTGTGCTTATAGCAAGGTTCCGACAGTCTTCTTACTGACTTCCTCATACACATAGCTGCAGTCTGTCCGCAGAATTCCAAGTATGAGAATCATTTAGAAAACTTTACTCGAAATTCGTAGAGCTAAATTTCTTAATGGCGTCACCAGGTGTAGATGACTTCATCAAAGAAATGGTCATTTTTTGACGATGCGATACCCTTCTTCATTGCCACAAAACATGACTTAACTTAGGTTGATGACTTCATCACATTCCGACATGGGCATCTTTAGAGGATGCCTTCCTTTTTTGCAACATAACGTGATTTATTTTAGATTTATGACGTCACAAGTTGATGACCTTATCAAAATCAGACATGTTTTTTTGAGGTTTTTTGCAACGTAATATAACCTAAGTTAGGTCAATGACGTCATCAAAGTCAGATACAGTCGTTTTTGAGGACGCCCTCCTTTTTTGCAACAAAACGTCACCTAACTTAGGTTGATGACGTCCTAAAGTCAGACATGGACGTTTTTTGAGGGTGCCCTCCTTTTTTGCAACAAAATGCGACTCAATTTAGGTTGATGACGTCACAAGTTGACGATGTCATCAAAGTCAGAAATGGTCGTTTTTTCAGGATTCCCTCCTTCGCAACAAAACGTCACCTAACTTAGGTTGATGAAGTCCTAAAGTCAGACAAGGACGTTTTTTGAGGATGTCCTCCTTTTTTGCAACAAAATATGACTCAATTTAGGTAGATGACGTCACAAGTTGACGATGTCATCGAAGTCAGAAATGGTCGCTTTTTCAGAATGTCCTCCTTCTTTGCAACAAAATTTGACTCTGTTTAGGTTGATGACGTCATCAAAGTCGGACATGGATGTGTTTTGAGATCTTTTGCAACGTAACAAAACCCAACTTAGGGTAATGACGTCATCGAAGTGTCAGATACGGTTGTTTTTGAGAATACTTTCCTTCTTTGCAAAGAAAAGGCGATTCAACTCAGGTTGATGACATCACAAGTTGATGATGTTATCAAAGTTAGAAATGGTCGTTTTTTCAAGATGCCCTTCTTCTTTGCAATAAAATATGACTTAACTTGGGTAGATGACGTCTCAAAGTCAGATACGTCGTTTTTGAGGATGCCTTCCTTATTTGCAACAGAACGTGTCTGAACTTAAATTGATGATGTCATCAAATTCATAAATGGTTGTTTTTGAGAACACCTTCCTTTTTTTCAACTAAACTTTACTCAACTAGTTTGATGACGTCATCAAAGTCAGACATGGTTGTTTTTTGAGGCTCTTCTTAGCAACAAAACCTGACTCACTTTGGGTTGATGACGTCACAAATTGATCACGTAATCAAAGTCAGATGTGAACGTTTTTTGAGGTTCTTTGCAACCTAACATAACCTATCTTAGTTTGATGACGTCACAAGTTGATGACGTCATGAAGGTCAGACGTAGTTGTTTTTTGAGGCCCTCCTTGCAACAAAACTTGACTCAATGTGGGTTGATGACGTCACAAGTTGATGACGTCATCAAAGTCAGACATGGTTGTTTTTTGGGGCTCTTCTTAGCAACAAAACCCGACTCACTTTGCGTTGATGACTTCACAAATTGATCACGTAATCAAAGTCAGATGTGAACGTTTTTTGAGGTTCTTTGCGACCTAACATAACCTATCTTAGTTTGATGACGTCACAAGTTGATCACATCATCAAGGTCAGACGTGGTTGTTTTTTGAGGCCCTCCTTGCAACAAAACTTTACTCAATGTGGGTTGATGACGTCACAAGTTGATGACGTCATCAAAGTCAGACATGGTTGTTTTTTGGGGCTCTTCTTAGCAACAAAACCCGACTCACTTTGCGTTGATGACTTCACAAATTGATCACGTAATCAAAGTCAGATGTGAACGTTTTTTGAGGTTCTTTGCGACCTAACATAACCTATCTTAGTTTGATGACGTCACAAGTTGATCACATCATCAAGGTCAGACGTGGTTGTTTTTTGAGGCCCTCCTTGCAACAAAACTTTACTCAATGTGGGTTGATGACGTCACAAGTTGATGACGTCATCAAAGTCAGACATGGTTGTTTTTTGGGGCTCTTCTTAGCAACAAAACCCGACTCACTTTGCGTTGATGACTTCACAAATTGATCACGTAATCAAAGTCAGATGTGAACGTTTTTTGAGGTTCTTTGCGACCTAACATAACCTATCTTAGTTTGACGACGTCACAAGTTGATCACATCATCAAGGTCAGACGTGGTTGTTTTTTGAGGCCCTCCTTGCAACAAAACTTGACTCAACTTGGGTTGATGACGTCACAAGTTTATTACGCCATCAAAGTCAGGAATGGTCGTTTTTTGAGGATGCCTTCCTTCTTTACAGCAAAACATGACTCAACTTAGGTTGATAACGTCATAAAAGTCCGAATTGGACGTTTTCTAAGGATGTGCCCTCTCCAAACACAAAGATAGGGGGTTCCACGGTGAAAAAGAACTTGAGCATACAAGAGTACTTTTGATAGTAATCCCATCTACTATGGCTACTGAAGAACAACCCCTCAAACATTAATTCTTATAATATAACCTAAACAATGCCGCATCGTGATGTGCTGCGTTTCGATTCACTACCAATTTGCTGTTCTGTTATTGGTCGGTTCTGTTCTTCTTCTCTCGTCCAGTCATCCAAGGCTCGAATAATCTTCTTCTCTCAAACGTCATTACATTAATCAAAGAGGAAAAAAGTTCAGCTCTGCTCGAACAGTAAATATGTACTCGTACTAAACGTAAAAACGAGTTTATTGATGTTTCGACGTACATGGACGTCTTCAAATTCCCTTTACTTCGTCATTAAATTGTTCAAGAGGCTAGCTCTTCCTTTCTTTCCCTCAGCAACCTCCATCTGATCCCAGCATTTTATTTATGTGGTTTTCTACATGTATTACTTTAAATATTCCTTTACCATTCTGTTGTTATTCATTGTAGTGTTTCCCAAATAGTGACATTCCATCTTCTTTTTATCTTGATTTTTCGTACTCTTTATTCTTGACATTGAACTTTTTCTCAGTCTCACCGATGCAGATGCACTCACACTGTTTACCTTGTTCAAGTTCCCCTTTTCCTTTTCTTCTATCTGGGCATTGCTTATTTTCTTCACCGTGGATGGACTTCCATGAATGCCCACACTCACATCATAACCACTGATCACCTTCATCGTCTTTCTCGTGCACTTTCCCGGAGTCCTAATTCTTCATTGTGCTGTCATGGGTTCCCTTCCTTGATCCTATTTTCCCAATAACTCCCTCAACCACGCCTCTAGATTGCCCGTTGACTGCTGTGATCCATTTTACCATCTCGATTTCTTCCTTTTCTCTTTATTGTTCTTCAGGGCGGAAATTGCTCGGTGGCAATAGTTCTGAATTGATTCTAACGTGTGCTTGAGTTGGTGGTAAGAGCCATTTGGGATGATGGTATTCTGCCCTAATATAAGACGGTCTATTTGCTGTCTCCCAGTGTGATTTTGTTGCTTTCATCCATAGCATTCGCTTCCGCTGAAGGAATTGGTTCACATGTCCGACAACACAATTACGATATCATCTCTGGCCCGGTGTTTGATCGACTTTTTGAACTTTCTACTTTTCCATATCTGAATATCTGCGCCAGTATTGGTGACAGCGGTGATACCATTGCTAATCGTTCTGGTATTGAATCGGCTGTAGTTCTGGCCTACGATCTCTTCCACTATTTTGGGTACTTCAGCCCATTTCTCCTTCAATCTACTTTTGGTCCACTTTCACAACCCTTCCCCCAATTTATGTTTGTAAGTTATCAATCAATGTCCGCGTGTACCTGCTGAACTCTTTCATCAAAAGTTCTCGAATACGAGTAACTATGATTCATAATTCTGTGTACGTTCTTTCCGCACTTATCTATCAGATGATCGTCGTCATTGGTAATAAATTAAAATTTTCGAAACGATAAAAGTACAAAGATATTGTAATTCCATGGCGCACGTTGAAAAGTGCAGTATGTAGGCAGATGTGTTATAAAGCGAGGACCACGTGCGAAGTATGTATTACGAGAGAGAGTATACGTACAAAAACTTTTTCCTATTATCGGATAGTTAACTATAGCGGGGCAAAAGCAATCATTTCTGAAAGAATTATGAAGTGCATTCGCAACACGTGATAATTTATAACGTATACGCGATATTTCTCCTCTCGCGCGCCGCGGTAAGGTCGCGGCTGTAATGAAATTAATTGTTTAAAAATGTACATAATATCGCTTATAAATACTCTCCATATACAAATAAACCTCACACAAATGTTAATTCTAGTCTGAAAATAATTTATTATTTCGCCGTATTCGAACCTCTAGTACGTATAATATAAATACAGCACTCCGATATAGAATTTGAAAAATGCCAAATGACTTATATCTATATACATATTCTGTATAGGTACGTATTCCGTATGCAGGTATCTGGTACGAATTCAATTATATATTGAACTTTTGTACTGCGAGACAATCTATTGGCTACGGTTTACCCACTTTCGATCATAATATAGAGGGACACCCGCGACAGAATAAATGTAATACAGGTCGGTGTTTGTACGAGGTCACCGACAAATGTCTTGATATAAACGAGCTACTGGGCGAGAATTTTCCGAAGAAAGTTCATTTAAAATTGGATACGATTATATTTACCACTAGTTTATCCGTTACCTTCAAAACTACCGAGAATATCGTGATCTTTCTCTTATAATTTGAAATAGAATAATCCGTTGAGAGAAATCTTCTCGTACTTCTGACATCTCTTACAGTGTACGACATTAAGCTCTTTTCGCAAACTATTCATAAGGTTTTCTATAGGTACAATCTTTCCCCATCGTAAATAACACAAATAGATCATAAGCGTTCCTGAAGATTCGAAGATGAGGCTCATTGAAGGTATCTGAAATCAAAAGTCAGTATTCGATAGACTTCAAGTGCTTCTTGTGTCATCGCTCTCTATTTTATGATCAATCTGGAGGAGAGAAGGGAAGAGCTTTCCAAAACGATTTTGTAAGTGACCTCAGAGCCCAAAAAAGTTTTCAAGTCTCACGAGTTGCGCTTCGTCCCCTGCTTTGACAAACAATTTTGGGAGGGCTGCAGAAACGATTGCCTTCCTCCTCCCATAGAGTGGACCTTACGATCAATATTAGTGTCAAGAATTTGTGTTTAATTTTTGATTCGATGGACTTCCCAGACTGATCTTTGGTAGATCTGTGCTGGGTTATTATTTTAAAATCAATCGAGAAGCTTCGCAAAACGATTTTGTGGTTGACCTCAAAGCCCAAAATTAGCGCTCAAAACTTTCGCGCTTCATTCTGAGGTTCACCATTTGACAAACAATTTTGAGAAGGCTGCAGAGACAATTCCTCCTCCCAAGGTGTGGTCTGTGCAGAAATGTTGATTACCTTCTTTTTCAAAGATGATAAAGGGAATTGACTTGATACCAAATTCGTCCTCGGTAAAATTTCGACACAAATTTTCTACTTTTCCGTATTTCTTTATCTCAATTCACCTCTATTAATATAGCCTATTTTATTTATCTGATTACAGAAACCAGATCAAAAGTTAGCATGTGTTTCGGTTGCGGATCGCAAATTCACGACCAGTATATTTTAAGAGTTTCACCAGATTTAGAGTGGCACGCGGCATGCCTTAAATGCGCAGACTGCCAGCAATTTCTAGATGAAAATAATACCTGTTTTGTCAAAGATGGCAAAACTTATTGTAGAAGAGACTATGTTAGGTAAGTTTTTTGTTTCTTTTCCCCTTTCTGTATTTTTAATATAGGCCTAATTTACGTTTCGAGCACTCATTTTCGAGTTTGAATAAATAATATTCACGTAATCGTAAGCGTACACATTTTGGAACGTGCTCGCGCGGCTATTTGTAGGATACCGCCAAGTTTTTCATACAATAATGATGCGAAGAAAAACAAAATTCCGAACTGTATAATACAATATTATACGATTGTATAAATAAGCAGAAATATAGGCACTTTACGCGCGGGCTGAGGGATGATGGGAGGAAAGAAAAACGCGCCACAAATTGTATTAAATATATATACCAATAAATGGATGTAGTCTTTGGTAATTCTTTTCGACGACCTTTAAGCATAATATTTACTCGAGTGTCGTTGGCGTCGTGTCCTCTTCGTCACTTCCAACAGAGATGTAAACCTTTAGAAACCATCTGTTCTTCCTATAACTAGCATCAAAATCGAATAGAAGAAAAAAGGGCGTTTAGACGACGATATTTACAAAACTCTTGAAACAGAAAGAAGAAAAAAGCAAAGAAACACTTTTTTTTTTCTTTTTGTCACGCGAGTATCGTTTTATCGACACTTAATGTGATGTGAAAGTGTAGTTGTATGCGTGTATGGCGGTGACAACGCAAGTGTTCGAGGGGATATTGTGTACGCACTCGTGTCCACAGTTTACTGGGAGAGCGGAAGAAGAATTGAACACTCGATGGAGATGTGTGTACATCTTCGTCATGTACAATCCTAAACATCAGAAACAGCTCTCTAGTTTCTTTAGGTAAATCCTGAGTTTGACGACTCTTATTTTTCTGTATGCGTGTTTAGATTCAAAAATGACCTTGGAAGGGAGCTGAGAAAATGAATAAGAAACAAGTTCTACACATCTCATTTCCTCTTATTTAAAAGGTGTTCTACTCTACAGGGAGTTCTATGGAGTCTCAGGCTAGGATGGAATCGTATCTGAGCCCAGAGGAACATTCAAAGCGAAGCTGATGAATCATGTCTACCTTTGATTTTCGTTCGCCCAATAAACAACGTCAAGGCGACCAAGAGTTTACTTCTTTCAAAGTTTTGGTCGAAATTATACGAGTAGGTCGATATCAGGTCGCTATGGAGTCGACAAAAGTTTTGCTACCTCGATTTGAAGTCGCTATTAGGTCAATTTCCCCAAATTTTTCATCGAGCTTTGACTGTTCTGTTCCATCGATTTCAATTCGATTTATAGTTCCCTGGTAGAGTACGCTGATCAACTTACGTCGATATGGAGTCGATTTCGAATTGACTTCCCCAAATTTTTCCATCGACCTAAAATCGACTGCCTTGTTGGGTTGACTTCAAGTCTATTCGAAGTTCTCCGTGAATTCATGCTCCTGGCCGACGTCGATCTGAACTCGATGCACAGTCACCCCCTTGAAGCGATCTGCGTGGGTGGTGACTCCGCTACTCGCAGACAGAATGCGTACGCGTATAATCATACGAAGACTATTGGGAGCTTAATTATGTTTGACCAGAGCAACAATGGCCGAATTGACGCAATGTCGACGTCGATTTTTAAAGTACTTCAGAATCTAACACCAAGTGTTGACTCATTTTTGACTTCGAGTCTGAAGCCCTATCAAAAGAAGCACTTTGGACCTACGAAATTTCGAAGTTGAAGATGAAGAGGAGCGGTCAATTTGCGGTCAACATTGGGGCAGAACTAAATGTACTCAAAATCGACGCTGTTGGTCGGAATAGCGAGTCGATTTGGGGTCGATATGGTTTATCGGTAGAGACCTCATGGTTAGAATGATTTTAAGCTATGGAGGTTATACCTTCAGAAAATGTCTGCCTCCGACCTTTGTGACGTCATCAATGGTCTTGACCTAATTTAGGGACACGAAAAAACAGAGAGGGTACATCTATAAATATGGAACTATAAACACAGAGAAAAATTGAGTCCTCAACGTCAAGCTAGAATACATCTAAGGAGTTTTGAAAATATAAAATTTTAAATAAATTAATTCATAATTAATTTAAATGAAAAAAAAGAAAAAAAAATTCAATTGATAATAAAAAAATAAAATAATATTAATATAACATATTCAAATAATAATTAATTTTATCAAATTTAATATCAAATTAATTTAAATAAATATTTATAATTATTTTAACACTTAAATTTAATTAATTATTATAGTGTGCAAGCTTAAGCGGTTAAACAATATTAATGTTTTTATTAATAAAAATATAAAATGATTTAAATAAATTTCATTATTTTAGATGAAATTTTTAAATAATTTATAAGAATTTTTTAATAAATAATTTTTAAAATAAAGGATTAGATACCCTCAAATATTATTAAAGATTATATAAAATAGGCTATGTATGTATTTATTGGCTTCCACACTGGCGGTAGCCTTCAACGTATGACAATGCGAACAAAAGAAACATTAAAACTTATTCGATAAGTGCCGATATAATTATGATATCATTTATTAGGCTTATCCGAATTCTCCCTCTAAAAGCCTTCCTCAGGATTTTCTCATACAACGCTCAGACAAAAAGTTCGTCGTTCTCCACTTTTTCCCGTAAATACTTTTCCTTGTTGTTGACGAGAATCTTGACCAGCATTACCACTTCCTTATTTCATCTGCTTAATACTTCTTCATTTAATATTTTTTTGGTCCACTTGACTCGTTGCATCTTCCGGTAACACCAAAGTTCAAACGCTTGGACCTTTTTCCGTATGACTTCTAAGTAACATGAATTAGGTCCAGAAGAGGATTTTAGATAACAAGTTTCTAGATCAGATGTCATCTCAATTCTTCCACTACTCTTCCTCAAATCTTCCCTTATCATCACACCAGTGGATTTAAACGGATTAAGATTCCTCTTCTGAGGCCTCTTAGTTGGGCTTACGTTTCCTTGGGTTTTGACTTATAATTCCACTACTTTTAGCAAATTTCCGATTAACCTCACAAGCCCAAACCCCAGACACGGAGAAATTGGGTGTTTGGAGGTTATAGTGCCATGACTATTACAGTATAATCAGCGGACGTTTGACCATAGGGACGGGGGGGAACGCTTGGGTCACGCATGCCTCTGCCTCCTCAACGCACAAGAGGTTCCGGAAATTTGCTTCACGTCGAGAACCCATGCCACCGTCGCTTAATAGCTCTTGAGGAGATCGAAGTCATACGTCAAGGTCTCTGAAACAACAATGTACATACAAGACCCCAGCTTCTACCTGAACTTGCTTTTTCTTATCAGTCCTTATTTAGTCTCGTTACTAGAAGATTAATCGTTAAAAAATGATTCGAAAATTTTGTAGTAAAAAGGTGAGAAGCATAATATTTATCTCAATAATTATTATCTTATCTCATTTCAAATTATACAGAATTTGGCTCGTTTACGGCCTAATGAACGTTAATATGAACGCGTTTACTGCCGCATAAAAATCTGATTAAATTAGTAATAAATTTTACGAACAAATGATCGCAAAACTCAGGCCCGGCAAATTTTAGCACCGGGCGAGAAATACAAAAGAGGGCAACGAAACGGGTACTGGAAATAAAAATGTCATCGCGCTCAAATAACGACAAAAGCGTATTTGTGTATCTATTAATATTATTTGCTTGGCGATGGCGCGAAAGAAAATAGGAAATTTTCTTACATTTTAATTGAGCTCGTCTGGATTAGGTATAATATTATAGCGAATGGGTGGGCAGATTATATTGGGGTAATTTTTTCAATAATTGGCGAATGGTGGTCCATATTAATTCAAAGAGAAACGGATAAATTCATTTTAGCAGTCAGGCAAACAGCGGGCGATGAGCCGTAATTCTTCTTCCACTCTCGTAATAATTTTGAAATTATATTATGTGGAGCGCTACCATCATAATTATCGAAGACGAACTAATTCGCGCTGCATCGTCTGTCCCTGCTTTTATACGAGCTAGATTCTGCATACATGTATAGTTTAATCTTCGACGAAAATATATCGGCAGTAATTTCTTTTACTGTGGATGTCAAAATTCTTATTGCATGTTGGGGATAATAAGCGTCAGCTTGATGTGCAATGATTTTTGCGAACGTGCTTCGTCGAAATTGGCGCAAGTTCAAGGTATAATATTATAATTTCGATGCGCTGAATTTATCAACAATGCATGCGGTGACCATACGAACTTAAGGAAAAGGCGGAGAAATCTCGCGGAAAATCGAGAAGGGGAGAGAGGAATAAAAAAACTTCCTTGGAAAGGAAGGTTGTGTAGGACAATTTTCTTAAGGGGATTTTGAACTAGATTTTGTGATAGTTCTGGAAGGAGCGGTCAATACACCCTCTGCTCATTTCTTTATATCGAGTGCGAATTCAGATCATAAATAGTGTCCTCATCTTAAGATGGTACTCGTATTTTCTCATAAAGTCTTGATGTTCAAAGTATTTCTCCTTGTAGTTCTTTTTGTAGTACATTATCTTTCATTGAGAATTTAAGCTCCCTATCTATCAACGGCTGTACAGCCACCAGGAACTTTTCCAACTTCCCTTTCTGAAGTTATCTGCGAGAAAAATAGCGTTTTTTTTTTTCACAACTTACGATTGTTCTAAATCTCAATGCGAGACAATTTGGCTGTCGCCGTCACTCCAAAAATTTCTTCTTAATCTTTTCTTTAAAGTCAACTTTGTATACAAACTCAATATGGAATGTAAAATACCAGAAAATTAACGACCATTACATTTGCTGCGAAGGCAGCAGCAGGGAACCCGTAATCTCGGCTGAATTTTCAATCGTCTGTCATGAATTACTTCTTTTTTTTTTTCTACGTAGTTGAAATTCTTAAAATTCCTGAAATAACTGTCGTAATTTTTCTTGACATCTCGATAAAGATTTAAGGTGATGACATCACACTCTACTGCTTGTACTTTCTTCGTCTTCGGAGATTTTAAGTAATGTTCGGCCTTGATGACCTCATGTCCTCGTGCTTGTAATTTTTTCGAGTCCCTTCACGATATTTTCTCCAACCAAAGTAAATTGATGACGTCACGCCCTCTCGATAATCGATTAATCGAGCTCGAACCTAGTTCATAGTGAGGAGGAGAGTCCTAAGTTGATATTGGAATTCTTAAAAACTATCAATATGTCGTGCAATGTGGTACAAAAATTAGATATTATCAGGATCTTCAAGAGTATTTTCGAGTGTTATTCTATCACCGCAGTCGTACCACCGCAACAGAAGAATAAGGCCTTAGATACGTGGACCAATTTACTCTGGAAACGAATATGACGAGTGAAAGGATCGAATTCACAGAGGAAAATAACAATGAGATCATCAACTATTTAGACCTAAACATTAGGATAGAATACAAAATCTACCCTAGCCAGCGCATACCATCACTGTCATTACAGACGGCTCGTGGTGGTAATTCAGAACGGCCCTAGAAGCGTAGTTGGGGAAGACATGGGAAAATAGAAGTGAAGATCTGAAGAAGGGAACCCACAACAGTACAGCGAGAAAGTACTCCGAATCAGTATCACCTATATGAAAGTACAAGAGCAAGATGATGAAGGCGTTCAGTGATTATGATTTGAATGTGGATGGTGAAGAGAATAAGCAATGATCAGACGGAAGAAAATGACAAGAGGAATTTCAGCGGAGCTTGCAAGCTCATAGTTTAGCAAACACTTGTAAAACGGCACACAGGAATATTTGAAGTCATTCGCGATCACCGTGTTATACTATAAGAATTAATGCTCTTAAGACCTTGTTATTTAGTACATTGATGATGGGGTAGCCCCTGGAAATACTCTCGTAAGCAAACTAATAAAGTAGAATTGTACACTTGAGATCTTTTTAGAATTGATCCGGTTCTCAAGTTTACGGTCGGACATATCGAAGAAAAGCTCCACAATACTCGAAAAAGTAAACTGGAGGGCAATTTGCAAGAACCGCAGAAAAATACACAGGAAGCCGCGGACCATTCTCAAGCATAGATAAAAAGCGACTCGACGAGATGGAAAAAGAGAACAGTCACAACGACGGAGGAGAAGAAATCATGATTGAACTAGCGAAGTATGAGACTGTGAGTCTTACTCTTAAACTAGCTCGACCAGCCCTTTGTCCGGAATGTACCTGTTGAGTAGATTTATATCGTCGCTATTAAGATAACGAATAATTTCAATGTTTTCCAGAGCACGGTTTTTGAAGTAAGCCTTCTCTGTGGAGGAGGGTTTTTGACCCCTCCCTGAAACCATGACCACTAGTTATAAGGTGATCAGCAAATGCGGATTCGCCCAAAAGCCCTTTTTCCCAATCTTTTAGGTGTTCAGCCACTCTAATTTTAATTTGACGACTAGTCTCGCCTACATACATCCCATTTCAGTCCCTGCAAGCTATGCTATAAACTCCGCTCTTTTTGAGGGGCGGGATAGGGTCCTTCGACCTAAATAGCAGCCCTTTTACCGTCGTAGGATTATAAAACACCGGACGGAAACCGAAGGGGCGGAGGGCGCGACTCAATTTCGAAGAAAATTCACCCAAGAAGGGGAGTTTAATGAAACGGGTCCTGCTATCGAAAGAAGAGTCGCGGGGAGGGAGGTAATTGAATCAAGGCAATTCCGCATGATCTTCCTCCGGACCATAAGGTCAATGTCTACATTGACCTCATTCACTCTAGCCAAGTATTTTATAATATTGAGTTCTTTTTGGAAAGCTGCCTGGTTCAGCGGGATGCGGGTTAGCCGATGAATAAAGCTATTAAACGCCGCGAACTTGTGAGAAACAGGGCAGAATGACGAGCCGTGGACGACAATATCGGTCGAAGTATCTTTTCTATATATTGAAAACTCGTGGACTCCATCTCTAACTGAGATGGTGAGATCCAAGAAGTTGATATTAGAACCTCCAACCTCCAAGGTAAATTTGATGGAGGGATATTGAACGTTAAGATACTTAAGAAACTCACCAAGGAGATCTTGGGGACCGGTCCACGCACATAGAACGTCATCTACATACCTGTACCAATAATGGACGTAATCCAGGAATACTTGGCCTGAGGTGAAGAGGTCAGCCTCAAATTTGGACATGAAGATCTCCGTCACAAGGGAACCCAAAGGAGATCCGATAGGGATGCCAACCTCCTCTGGGAACTCGTAGAATTTCCCATTAAACTTGCAAACATTGGGGGACCAACATACATTAAGTAAATTAAAGAATTCTTGCATCTCTCCATGAGGAGTATTAAAACGAACGAGGAGGTCACCCATATGTTGCATGGCGACAGTTCTCGGTATGTTGGGGAACAGGCCAACAACGTCAAAAGAGCATAGAATGGTACCCGGAGGAAGTAAATGGTCTTTAAGTTTATCGGCTAAAGAAACAGAATTTTTAATCGAGTAAGTAGACTCGTACTCAATGCGAGATTTAAACCATCTAGGAGACATAAGACACAACAGGACACATCGGAGTATCCTTGAGATCTTTTTCTTATACTCCTGTACATCGTTTCACCATACTCAAAATGAGTTCCAATGCCCAAAGCCACAGACGAAGCAAAAGAGGCGGCGACCGTAGCAAGCGGGGCCGCAAAACATTTCAGAATATTGCGTTTTTCAGCCACTAGACGGCACAGTTGAGAACGCATATGGGGCTTTGGAGAGTCTCCTTTATCGCCTACGACTACGCCGAGAGTTCAAAACTGGCCGTTCATGGACCAGGAATTCAATGATATTCTCAACAAAACACACAAAGAGAGTGCGGTGGGCGGAAGATGGCCTGTAGGAAAATAAAGGCGAAAGCAAGAAAGATGACAATACAATGAGGCCTTGTAGCAAAGACTTGACTGTCGTCGGGGTTGTTTCTTGCTGCCATCTTGCATTAGTATTCGTTAACTTTCTTCTTTGGGTGCGGGTTGCACCGGCCGACGTCTGGATGGTACAGTAATTCGATTTCTGTGCGGAAGAGTATTTTAGAATGCTGAGTAATCCCACTTCTGATGTAACAAAAGTGAAATATATTCTCAGCAATGTTTCACGTTCTGCGGCTAGCGATTAAGGTACACCACGCCTTTATTGAGCTGCTAGGCAATTATAATACTGCATCGCGTATTTCAGACGATGAACGAAACTCTCCAGAGCCCCATGGAGGATATGTTTGACCGTGCCGCCTATACCGGCTGAGCAACGAAATATTTTGAGTTGTTTCGTGGCCCCATTCGCACCGATTGCCGCCTCTCTAACTCTAGCCACACGTCATTCGAGACATTGGGGTGTCTTCAAACGAGGACATTCACCATACTGATTTTTTGGTCGCCAATCAAAGGCTGCAATTGGTATACGTGGTCAAGTTTTATTAGATCTGTATTGTATCTTGTGTTGTTTGTGTTTTCAACTTATAATAAAATTTTTGGACAAACCATGGATATAAAGTTTGGTTCAATCAAGCAAACCAAGAAAGTTTTCGTCTATAAAGAATGCCCGTTATAGAGTGGAGGAGGTACAAGATATAACAAGGGACTTATGAAGGAGTCTATGTGATCAAATCTATAAAACTTTGGATTGTGCTGCGACTGCGAAAACGAGCATAAATATAAAGATGATTTTAAACAAATGACCAAATGATATAAAAGATATAGACAATTGTGTAAAGGAAAGAGGGTTTGTTTATCGGCAGTCGGTGTAAGCAAAAGGCTATCAACCTACAGATCCAGTTTTTCTGTAAATGAAAAGCGTAAGCCGATTATTCCACAGACATCATCTGTGGATTTGAAGGCAAAGGCCGGTACACCTATAGATGTATATCCTCAGGAAGTGACTTCCAGCAAATGACTAAAGCTGCGAAGAAGTGTAACCGGAACAATTGGCTTCCTGTAAGTATCTTAGATTGTCCATGTTGTACGGACATAGATGAATCTTTTTAATTATTTATTCGTAGAAAATCGTGTCTTCATTGAACATCTCATATTCCTTTTTCAACTAGTTCTGTTTTGAAACAAGAAGACAATATCATTTCCATGGGTATAAGTGAAACCTTATGAACGCATTCATAGATATAAAATCTTGGACAGAAATTATATACGTCATCAAACTTCTGAAAATTCATACTAATAAGATGTGAATTGTGCATGGGACCGTCATTAAATGCGACTCACGTGGATTTAATTTTTTTTTTTTTTTGCGTTTCCTCTAATTAGGCTCGAGAAGTTCCAAAAAATTCATTCACCGCCAACAAAATACATCGTAATAAAGGAAAAACGAGTTTGGAGAATTCATTTTTATATATCGCTTAAAAGCCTAAATTATGATTCAACTACATTTTTGAAACATTGCTCTATCAGGTTTCGATCCACAAATTGCACCATTACGGTCACGAGTCATCTCACTTCTGTCGAGTTCTCGGTAGAAATATTCTCATTTTAGTGTAACCTGCGTCATCGAATTTCTGAGAAAAGTTAAATATCGTTTTCCGTACAAGAGAAATTAGGGTAAACCGAAATATAATCGCGAGGTATATTTTTGATTTTTTGTACATACAGCCCCACTACTCGACTCGTGCACTTACAAAACTTTTACATGCGTACTTTTTACCCGTTGTATATTATATCAAAGCGAATAAACTAATCAACGTGTTCGCCGGTGATGTACGACAACAAAGGCGGACAAGTTGCGACGTTACGTTAATCTTTAATCAGAAGCATTTTGTAGCTTATACGTTATTAAAGAACGTTGATGTGACGCATTTCGCTGTAAGGCAGCTTGTCGATTCTCAATCAAGAACGATAATACACGTGAGTTCAAACGTATTATACGAGGGGAGGGGAGGGGGAGCGTATACGCACCGTAAAAATATACAGTTCAATTTTTCAGCAGTCAGTCGTTATATACGAGGGTCGAATTTGTGGGTGGCCTGACCGTACGGGTGTAGAAGTGTTTGCTTTGTCAAAATCGTTTGACAGAATTCGGATAGCTTGTGTATACTATGATGATGTGGTATACCATCCGTGTACATCAGGACGGTAATACTATCGGACTGTGTACAAAACGCGCAATTGCCAACAAGCGTTGCAGCATAAACTCGAGTACCGGTGCCGTAGCTAGCGCGGATCCATTTTTACTTTGTTCTATCTTCGATGTTTGCCTAACGATATCTTATTACTCACGTCTTTCTTCTCGGCATCAGTCGCTCAATTTAACCCTTGTTGTTTATACGTCGCGAATTTTCGAAGATCTTCTGTAACGCTCCCCCGCGGAAGACGACGAAGGTAAACAACCCGTGTAGATGAGGGGTTGGGACAACAGGAACACAGCTACAAGGGTGAGAGTGCGCGATCGAGTTTTCCGCCAGTGCATATTAATGGTTTTTGATACGCGGTTGACAGTTCAAATTTTCGGTAATGGACACCGCGGGTTTATGACCACAGCACGCGCCACAAAACACGCAATTGACCATCTGGAAGACATTTTGTTCATAAAGAACCTCCCTATATGTATATTTTCGGTTTAAAATTCACGTGCTGTATTGAATGAAAAAAAGAAAAAGAAAAAAAAAAACTTTTTCGTGATATCGATCGCGCATCAGACCTAGCTTACCTAAGCTAATTAAAAACTCGACAAGTAACGCCATGACGATGAAATAATAATTAAAAAGACCAGTCTATCTCGATTTTATGTATATATATACGCACACAAGTTGACACGATGGCGGTCGATGATAGGAATATGTGATGTGACCAGCCGGCATCGCGAACTTGGTTAGCCACGCATGTTGGTTCATTAAATATTCAAATTAGTTTCTTATTGAGAGCTTTGCAGTGTTATATTTTCGTATATACGCCGTATACACTTGTACGACCGTATTAAGAATCTGTAGAAAGGTATATAATGAGGAAGGTTGCGCTTAATTCAACAATATACAAATAGCGCACAAATTTGTACTGATGCGAATTATACAAAACATTATAATATTGCGCTTGTATAATTTGCATCGCGCACGATGACAGGATTTGAGATTTCTTTTTCATCCGTATTAGAAGAGATTATCGCTGGATATGTACGCATGCTAAACTACCTATAATCGCAATAGCATAATTTCTTAGTGACGTCACATAGCAAGAGAAGAGTAGCCAAACTATATATTCTAAAGTGACCATATCGGAATTGTTACAAAGGGCACATGGAAGACGTAAAGAAACAGACTGAGAGATGCAGATATATTCAAGGGCGAGACACGAGAAGAGGTGTTGAACGATGGCAGTATTGGCGAGAGGGATGAAGAGAATAGACCTAGAAATAGATGGGAACGGGTGAGACGTGAGTGAACGATTTCTTCGTGATAAGTAGTTCCATTAAGGAAAGTCAGAAGACTGGCTTGTTTTTGATTGTTCAGACTTTTCTAGAAGTTACGGGATCGGTATTAGATTTGAGATCATAGGCTGGAGTAAGTAGTATGGCGGCAAGATCAACCACACCAAGTCTCGGGAAGTTGATGTGGCTCGGAATCCAGAGAAAAGAGACCAGTTTTGAGTAAGGTAATAATGTTTGCGGAAATAAATAATTGTGTTAAACTTGGGGGATAGTTTGAATGAGGGTCTTGTACAGCGAGGAGAGAGAGAGAAGTGAATCTATTAACAGTAGGAATTTGAACTAAGGGTTGAAGAGAGTGAGATCAGACGTTCAGCTCGCTGATTAAAATGGAGACAGAGTCTCTCAATCAAGACTAGTTTTCACAGCTTGGATTGAGTGTGCGCATCTAGTTTTGGCTCCAGATTTAGATCCGTCGATAAAACATAGCTGGCAAGCTGGAAATTCGGTAGAAAAAATACATCTGATGATTTTTTGGAATAAGGTGTTGCGAGTTTTGGAGAATGTTAGCTAGATCAAGTTGGATATCTGAGTCATGAAAGACTCGATGATATGACAGAGGGTAGAGGTTTCAATTTGAGATGTTTATATAATTGAGGTTCGAGAGAAAGAAGGAAAGAATTATGTTGGCAGAGTGCGTGGATGGAAGCTAAGTGAATTGTGGTGAAGGGGCAAGAAAATTAGCAGGGAGTATTGGGAAGCGGTATTTGAGAAAGGGTTTTCCCGCTTTAGCGCAGAGGCTGAGATGAGAGTAGGATTAGAACGAAGCGCACCGAGGAGTAAACTAAGTGCTGACGATTGAATTGTGCCTAATAATTTTAGGCAAGATTTACCAATTGGGAGCACCTTAGTCTGGTTGAGAGTGAATTAGAAGGAAGTTTACGATTTCAGCCAGTGCAAAGGTGAGCTAGGTATTTGAAGATGTTGATAGAATTCAGGGCTTGATGTAAGTAGTCTAAAAAGTTTTGCGTTCAAAGATAAGACCGAGAAATTCAGAGGAAGTACAGAGATTGATTTTAAAGTTTTGAAAGAGTAGAAAAAGAATGGATATAGAGCGTAAAAGCTTTTTTTGAAATTTTTCGAAAAATAGTACAGCCAAAAGAAATTGACTCATTTGCTGACATATACTAGTAATGCCTCGAAGCGTTTAAGGCAAATATCATAAAACAGAAATTGTATGTTTCCAAGGTACACTGCTGAATATTGAGAGACAGTTCTCCATATTCCACAATATCATCCAAATCCTGTTGTAACAAATGTGCATTACTATAACTGTCAATTTTTTTACACATTTTCACAACATGGACCAGTGACTTGAGAAGGAGAGTTTGAGGGGTGAGAAATATTACCAGAAAAAGAAGTTGTCGTTTCTTTACACGTCTACTCATCCGATTTCTTATTTGATATCATTGTTTTGAACTCTTCAGCACCCTTGCCCTCTCATGCCTCCTAATGCACCTCGAAATTGAGACTTTCTCACGTCTACAGATTATCAACAGGTAATATGTAATGTTAAAATTTTCGTGCAGTAAAAATAATGGAATGGAGACGTACAACAAGAATCTTAAAACCTACAGTAAACTATAACCAAAAAAGATACATAAATGACCAAAATCGAACAGGAAGCGACCAAAATTGACCACGCGAAAACACGGCGTAAAACGACCAAAATTCGATCAAAATATAGACAAGAAGCGGCCAAATTCGGACAAAAAAATGACAGAAAACTAACAAAATCGAGAAAAAACAACTTGTAAATGACCCGAATCAGCCCAAAACTTCGAAAACCGAGTAAAATGAAATACAAAACGACTAAGCATGATCAAAAACAATCAAGGAACGACGAAAATTGACCACAATTAACTAAGAACGTTCGAAATTGACAAAACAATGACGAAGAATAACCAAAGACCGCCGAAACACGACTAAAATCGACCAAAAAATTCAAAATGGCCCGAAATAGACCGTAATTGACCCAAATCAAGAAACAACGACTAAAATCTACCAAAAATTTGAATTACAAACGGCTGAAACCGGCCATAAAATCACCAAAGTCGACCACAAAAATTCTCGCAAGCGAAAAAAACAACCAGAGAAGGACCTAATTTGACTAAAGCACGACCAGACACGCGTGAAAATGTTGAGAAATCCTTTGAAACCTGTTTTATGTGGCACGTGGGACCTAAAACATGTTAACGGACCAGATCTGTGACGTCACAGGCTCGGACTTTGGAGCTATACGTACGTAAAAGAAGAGGGACTTGGAAAAATTCCAATCTCCGAGCTATCGGAGACTTGAAGTATCTTAAAAGGACGTTCCGAGTCTTTGCATATCTGCCTCATTGAAGGGAGCAAGTCAATTGGTGTAAGAAGCATTGCATATCTAGTAGCTTGAAGGGGCTATCTTTCAGGTTATATACACCGACTACCGAGCTATATGTGATAGGAGGGGACTTGGAAAATTTTCAAGCTTCGAGCTTTGCCATCGCCGGCCGGCCGGATGATATTTTTTCCGAAAAATACCCCAATAAAACAGTTCCCCGTTAAAATTAATCAAATGGGTCTATAAACGCAAAATGTGCGAATAAGGTCAAACATGCAAAATCATGCAATATCAAATTCCATAGGAGGCCTCTTCACATGCATGGATCGTCCAGATTTTTAATTAGATTTAGACCACCACTCAACAGAAGAAACATGAAGTATCATGGGAATCCTAACTCTAATAAAATGTGTCAAAAATATACAATTTTAAGTATGTTGGCTTCGTCAAGGCCGTCGGGACCGGAAGGATGGAGGAAGCAGCCCCTTCCCAGCAAGAAATAATATGCATATATTGAGTGGAGAATTTGAGTAGATTGGATTTCGAACATTATTGAAGGTAGAAAAAAGAAACCATCAATTAGCAAGGTTTCCTCCCCCCCCCCCCTCAATAATATAGCACATTCGCACAGACTTTGAGTTCCGCACTTGTACCTACCAATTTTTGTATCTGGTTCACACTTAGACTTCATATGCTAAGTATCCAAAAAATTAAAATTCGCGCTTTGTTTTTAATGCTTCCTTTCTTTTGTTTCGTTCGTTTCAGATTATTTGGTACCAAATGTGATAAATGTAGCATGAATTTCAAGAAGAACGACCTCGTGATGAGGGCGAAAACGAAAATATATCATATGGAGTGTTTCAAGTGCGACGCTTGCCAAAAGAGTTTAGAACCCGGTCAAGAGTTCGCCTTAAGGCAGGACGGCTTATTTTGCAAAGAAGACCACGAAGAACTTTCATCGAAGTCACTCAATAGCGAGAACAATAATAACAATAGCATTACCAATAATAATAATACGACTAGTAATAATAATAATACCATCAGCAATAGCAATAATAATAATAACGTCCATTATCACCATCATAATCACAACGAAGGATCGAATTCGGGTAAGTTTCACAGATTATTTTCTATTTTTCATATAGTAATTTCCATACCTTTCCCTTACGAGTACCAGAGAATCAGAATCTCTCGAAGAAAATCAAATAAAATTATGGTATGCTGTCGAAACGAAGGGAAAAGTAGGTAGTTAAAATATCTGCACGTGTCTCAAAGATTAGTAGCTTTTTCTATCTGACTCTGAAATTCTTCATTGATATGGGTGTCTTAGGTTCAAATCGCTCTGAAGGGAAGTTTCCTTGAGAAAGCTTTTGCTTTAGAAATCTCCATCAATTGTTTCAGAAATTATGACTAGAAGGATATGGGTGAAAGTTTTTTCCTATAAAAAAAGGAGAAAATGTGATTCGTTTCAGAAATTAATATTGGCTTCATTCGAAAAATAAGAGAAAGAAATTATAATCCACTTTTCATAGTATCACCATCGAAGAAGGAAAACAATTTTTACGGTGATATTAAATCGATTAAATTAATACACATATATACCCTAATGTACGTATTTTTCGTTTTTGCAAATTCGTATAAAACCATTCAAGCGCGAACAAGAATTCTTTTTTTTTAAATCAAATGCGATTTTTATAATATTATTATATTTTTCCGCTTCTTTTTCTTATCACAAAAATAATAATAATATGTATACGAATAAACAACAGACAAGTTTTGCGATTATTCGTATAAAAGAGAGAAAAATCACCGTGGTAAACCGCTACACGAGAACGTGATTTTTAATTGCTTCTTAACCGGTTAAATTAACTTTCGTGTTTTCTAGATAATTAACGACCACTTCTTTCCCTCGAATATACGCAATTTTTTCGTTTGCTCGAGTTTTTCATCTTTGTTTTTTTTTTTTTTTTTCTTCTTCTGTTCACTGTAACAATATTCCTGATCGTATGCTCTATTTATAAGAAATGAACTTGACGATAATGAAAATATGAGTTGGCAGGTCTTGTATGATGTTTCCATCGAGCATGAACGTGCAATTTATTCTCTTACGAACATGTGTTCCGAAGTTAGGTTAAAGGTCCTAATACATAACACGTTTTTTTCTAAATATATACTCAACAGTAGATCCTTTACTACTTTTCATCCATCTTAATCTATCCTAGATACACATTCTCTTATAATTCTTTCACTCAACCTACCAACCGATTTTAATCACTTCCTGCCGACCACGTGTGATATAATTGACCGAATTACAAAGAACACCCATTCTTTTCCTAAAATTTCACTCCGGCATCAAAAATCCTTGTCGTTTTTAAGTCGTCAAACATTGGCGCGATCTCTGCGATAAACAATGCAACATCGAGTTCAGAATAATCCTAAATCCTACAGCAGATAGTCTCGACACTATCAGATCATACTCGCCTTATTTGTTCTTCATTTGCCTCAGTCTAATCGCATCAACCTCATATCAAAGCCCTAATTATTAATACAAGTAATTTGGATGGAGACTTGGAAACTTTTGCCTTTTGAGTCATATATAAAAAAGCTTGTGATTCTAGGGATAGCGTGGGCTACTCATAAAATTCGAGAGAACCCCTCCACGCGTGAGAGAGATCCAAATACAGACGCGAGTCACGAAGAAGTCATCAGTTCTCATCACCTTCTACCCATAAACTTCAAACTCGAGATCGGCAGTCGATTCATTATTTTTCCAGACCTCCAGCTAAATGGCGCCTCCTATTGCCCACTGCCTGTCATGCAATAATCCATTTATCTTACCTCTGAAGCCTTCATTCTGCCGATGTTTCTTATTCTATGATCCACCCAGATGATAACGACTGCCGTATGGACAGAAAGGAAGAAAGGAGAAAGGGTGACTACCTGTACCAATCGCCAAAAATTTAAATCTATACGCTCTTGAAAGGATTGGGGCCATTATATTGAAAATAGGACTACTTTGGGGAGTCAACGATATTCTGTTTGCACTGTAGAAAAGCGATTACATTAGAAGAAATCGTAAAGCTCGTCGGTACTTGAGGGGAGTGAGAACGACAGGAAAAAGAAGAACTCGGCTCAACAAAAAGACGATAATTACGCACACGCACACAAGCTCAGATTCAGCAGTTAGATACAAACATGATTGTAGCTTCTCTCTTTACATTCAATTGAGAATGGAGAAGAATAATTTAAAATGGATTAGATTGAGTATAAATTCAACCGAACAAGATGTACAGCTTTCTGTGCATGAATAGATTCATGCATATATGAAGGTCAAAGTCCTTCGACGGTGACTTGAAGACTTGCTACGATACAATTTTTATTATTTTTACGACGTAGTCCCCCTCCCCCTCTTGAAACATCCTAATATGCCTAAATGACCCGCATATATAGGTTGATTGCGGAGACGAAATTTTTAAAAATCGTATTCCTACAAAATTTGATTTTTGCATTAGTATAATTTCTGTTTTATGATATGCAATTTATAAACGATGAAACTCGATTCTGAAAAATTATTAAAAATAGGACCTAGATACTTTCTTTCTAATGTATATTTTTTGCAAAGTGGGCAGGCTATATAGCCGTACTCGTATTTTTACGATCGAAATTTTCAAAATTTTTCGAAGCAATGACGACCAACGTAACAATCTTAAGAATAATGAGTATTGACCTAAAATGTTTTTTCGTTCGTCATTAACCGCCGCAATTTCAATAACCATTTTGGGTAAAACTAACTCAAAAATTTCTATCCACAAGAACGACAGAACAAGCTTTCGTTAAACAAATTGACTACGATAAAAGAAAGAAAAAAAAAATCCAATTAACTTACCCACGAGTGAGATATTTGGTCGAAAATCTTGAATTGTGAGATCTTGTTTCTCTATATACCAGTTGACGGTGTTGTTTTTGTTTCTAAATAACTGTAAATTCATAATGCCATCTCGAAAGAATTTTGGAAATGCGTACGCAAAGCGAAGGACCTGAAAAAAATTAAAATAAAATACAAAATCTTGAATTTGCGAATTCGTAAAAATGAATCTCACTTTTGCATGACTTTGAACCCATGTGATGACAATTCGATAGAGGGATAACATCGCAGTTCTTGGCTTAAGGATGGCACCAGGGAACATGAAGTTTATTTTTGCCTTTCAGTAAATATTCATTCTCGAATAACCCCCCCTCCCCTGTTCAACTGTAAAATTACTCCGCCGAGAAAATTTATAGGACGATTTTTATCTACGCCGTTGCTATTTTGGTTGCTTTTTACCAGCTGCTTTATCAGTATCTAGCGACGTGGGGGAAAATATTACGTTGAAATGTAACCAAAATGACGATAAAGTCATAAAATCCTGTTCAAACCTTCCCTTCTCCAATTCCCGGCGAAATTTCTTCGTCTATACCACCGATTGTATCCAATACCTAACCCATCATGAGTATGGTGAGGTGTAAGTAGTGCACTGGATGTTGAAAGAACTCGAGTTTACATCCTTATTTTATTAGTTTGCTCACAAGATTACACCCCGTCTTGAGTATGATGAAGTGTAAGTAGTGCACTGGATGTTGAAAGAACTCGAGTTTACATCCTATTTTATTAGTTTGCTCACAAGATTACACCCCGTCTTGAGTATGATGAAGTGTAAGTAGTGCACTGGATGTTAAAAGAACTCGAGTTTACATCCTATTTTATTAGTTTGCTCATAAGATTACACCCCGTCTTGAGTATGATGGCGTGTAAGTAGTGCACTGGATATTAAAAGAACTCAGGTTTACATTCTGTTTCATTAGTTCGCGCACAAGATTGCACCCCGTCTTGAATATGATGAAGTGTGGATATTAAAAGAACTCAAGTTTATATTCGATTCTATTTTATTAATTCGCTCACAAGATTACACCTCGTCTTGACTATTATGAAGTGTAAGTAGTGCACTGGATATTAAAAGAACTCAGGTTTACATTCTATTTTATTAGTTCGCTCACAATATTACACCCCGTCTTGACTATGATGAAGTGTAAGTAATGCACTGGATATTAAAGAGAACTCGCAAGTTCACTATTCTATTTTGTTAGTTAGGTTACAAAAGTACTTTCAGGTTTCATCTCATTATCAGTTGTATGGCTACTGAAGAACAAAGCCTTAAACATTAGTTTTTATGGTATAATCTTGTGTCATTGGCGACAGCAATGCCGCGACGAGCGATTAGTTCACTCTCTAGCATATGAATTACTCTTCTACTTGCTACCAGATTTGCTAATATCCTAATGGTCACGTTCATCTCAGGTGTCCCATCATTGCCGGGTACATTGTTTCTCTTCAACACAGTTTTCAGCCTATTTCGTTACTTCTGGGTTGGTATCCATGGTGGGCGTCTCCACTTTCTAGTCGTCATTCTTCATTACAACTACCGAGTTGCCTTTGTCTGCCTTGGTCGTAATCAGGTGTTTCAGAAAGATTTTCTTCTCTAGATTTGTGACCTTCTTCCGAATCACTTGCATTCAGTCATTGGTTCGGAACATAATTATTCTCCTCAATATCCAGCAGTATACTTTCTCAATTCTGGTTCGGGCTTCTGGTCTTCCAAGGTTTGAATCACTTGCACGCAGCTATTGGCCATGCTTTCGAGCTTAGACTGGACAGTTTCTCTTGCTACTTGCACTTGATGCCTTTTTCCAACAGTCGTACGTTGGTAAGCTAATTAATAAAGTAAAACAGTACTTTTGAGATCCTTTCAACATCCAATGACTCAATTACAATTACAAATTAGAGCTCAGTGTTTCAAAGTTTATGGTTTCCGATGCTGTTTTGGATGGAAAGGGTGTTCCCTTACAAAGATGAGTTCCTTTGTAAGAGTTGATCGGATTCGAGATTAATTTCAACTCGATACCTTCGACATCAATGCGCTAGTATCAACCAACAAAGACCTCATAGCGAAAAACCTTGATCGAGATCTCGAAGTCTTTCTTTCCTGCAATTTCTTGAGCAGATCAGTGCATGCGATGACTTCCGCGAATTGAAAGCAAGCGGTAAGATGTCCAAAACAGTCGACCTTCGCAAATAGTAGAGCAAGCATCTGTACCCAAAACTATGCTAGCGTGGTTGCTTCACATAATCCTCCGCTGAAACTGATGACTTTTCCTTCCACGAATACATCAGAGAAGCGTATCACGAATCAAGAAAGTTTAATTACTTACATAAATTTGTTTACCTTAAGCCGGTAATTAAGACACGTCCACACATACGCAAACAAACAGCCATTCAAAAGAAAACGTTATGAATTATCAACGGACTACACGAAGTTCATCAACGGTATCCGACCTACGACGAAAGGGGGAAGTCAACACCTACGATTCGACGCGATTCTCGTAACTCGGCGATCGTAAATAAGCCTAAATTAATCCGGCGGACGTTCCGACTTGACGTGAAAGTCTTAAGGATGACCGGCGAGAAAAATCTGTACTGGCCCCGTTCCAGTGATCGCGTATACTTGTCGGCTCCTTACGGCGCGATAAACGCGTCATTAATTAGCCGCGCAGCAGCGCAACATCCAGCGGCATCAGCTCGTTTAAAGAGAAAAATAATCGTATGTACCGCGTAAAATAATAGTCCGTACACCGCGCGGATTAGCGCGAAGCGTTGCCTAGCTGCTGCGTGTTATACAATTTAAAACGTTTAAACTAGATTTACGAACGTAGACATCAAAACGTTCTGACACCGAATGGATATTATTATTTTGTATTATAACTAATAATATAAAATTACGGAACGTTTACGACTTTAAGATGTACCGGATTCGAGTCTTGACGGCTGGTATATAAACAACGTCCCGGAGACAAGATGGGAAAGACATTCGGCGTCTTCGCGTGGTATTATCGCGTATAATTCGCCACCGTTAATCTAACGTGGTTCCTTTTGAATTCCATCCAGAAAGTCTAAAACGAGTATGAGGAAAACTAGCGAGGCACGGACAAGGAAAATTTCTCAGATGGAAGGGGGTGGGGGTTGAATTGAAATTTTTTCTGACTACACTTGTGTTTGGAAACCATTTGAGAGAGGGTTATTGCGGTATTAATACAGACCCGCCCACTCGACTTCACTTGTCTTGTTCTGATGCTTTACTGTATTACATAGGGTGTCTCAAGGTCGGGAATCACGCGATCCTTTCCCCTACTTCTTTCCCTCCCTTACAATCTTCTTTTTCTCATTCTACAAGCTTGTGACTGGACTCGGGTTATGAACTTGATGGTGAATCGATTTTAGATGTGTTGGATGTAATTTGCTACTTTCAGATAAGAGATGACATTTTCGGCGAGAGTTGTTTCGATGGATGATTAAATATTATGATGGATGTGGCGGGAAGAAGCTGAAGATGGGCTTGCGAAAATGTGGGTGACTGATGTGAGGGGGTCGTACAAGAGTTGGAAAAGTTTGGACAGAAAGTGAGCGTGTATGAGTCGCGTGTGACCAATCGGAGACGTTTAAGGTAGATTTTGTGACGGTGTTGTTCTTGTTGTGGTCTAGCAGTGGTTTTAATTGGGCTGATTTTCTTGATAAGATTTGATTTTGCCGGAGTGTGATCCAATCGCCCGTAATTTTGAGGTGGATGACGTGGATGAGATCATTTTTAGCGAGAAGAAGACGAGAGTTGATTCGTGGAAGTTTGGTGGTAGTTTTGGCGACTAAATCGACGTCTTCATTACCTTGGATTTCGGTATGGCTGGGGACCCAGATGAAAAATATGTCGTAATGAATGCATGCCTGGGTCATTAGGAGAGAATGGATCCGTGAGATAAGTGTGTGTTATTGTAAATTGCCATTCAGGCGGATAAGGAGTCAGTGGCGATCAGAAAAGTGCGGTTTGAGGGCAAAGGGATGGTTAAAAGTGTTTCTAGGCATTGAAAGATGGCTTGGAATTCGACCATTAAAATTGATACGGAGCTGAGGTGTCGATGAGAAATGATTTTGTTGCCAATTGAAAACGCGGAACCGACTTGGTTTGCGATTCTCAATCCATCTACGAATCAAAAGATAGTTCTGGGAACATAGTCAAGTATTTCTCAAAGAGGGAGCGGTAAATTTCGGAGCTGGTAGATCTCTTGGGTAGTTGGCATGATTTGTTTATTATTTTAGGCGTAGAAAAGGCCCAAGGGGGTAATGTGGGGAATACGGGGACAATTTTTTTTGTTACGGAAACAGGTGAGAAAGTAGAGAAGTTTAGGAGTTGTAACACAGAAATGAGGAGACTGGCTGTCAAGTAAAGTCGATAAAAATGTAGTGGTGGATGACCTGATTCGGCGGCTAGACTTAAAACAGGACTAGTGCGAAAAACGCTTATGCAAATGAGAATGGCGGAATTTTGAACTCTGTCCAGAAGTGAGAGATGAGATGGGGTGCGAGTCCATGTATAGGTGATCGATAATCTAGGATAGATCGGATTAGAAGTAGAATTTTATGGTTGCAACCGGTGGAAGGACGGGATAGATATTTTAAAACGTTTTAAAGCTCTGAGGCTTCTGACTTCAATTTCTTTAGCATGCGGTAGTAGGGATTTGATCGTAGCCGGATGCAGAGGATTTAGGGTATTGTTTTATGGTGATTAGGATTTCGTTTTCCGTGATGGGAAGGTTGTATTATGGAATTGGGGGTAAAATCTATAAGTGATGCTTCATCTGTTAGTTTGTGGGAATGAAAATCAGAATCGTAAATGTCATTCGAGGATGTGAAAAAATAATTTCAGGCTAGAATGTGGTTAATTTCAAGCGGTGTTTGATAAAGATGATTTCAAACTATTAGAGGTTGGAAAGAAAGATTTCACTTGCCACATGTTGACCTTCTTGGAGCTGGAAACAGGCTGGGTGGTACTAGTTATAATTGCTATTTCAACAGCTGTTTCTCGATGAAACGCAGTGGAGTTCTCGTTTTGGCCTACAGTTTTTCGAAGTTTATCAAGTCATTTTGATCATGAGTTTTCCGAATACCATATTTTGAAATGCGGGATTCCTCGTCTTATTTGTGCAGGCAAATTAGAGCCGTGTTGGAAAAAAAGAAACATTTTGCTGGAGCAAGCGTTTCTCTGCTGAAAATGGTTCAGGATGTGGTCCTGAACAACATACTAGGAATCCCGCGTTTTTCCCCTGGAGCTTCTTTTTTTATGGGGGTTCAAACCCCCCAAAAATTAGTTTTTCGCCTATATCGCGTGAAATTAAAATTTTATTGAAAAATGTTTCAAACAAAAGTTGTTCCTCGTTAAATTTCCTACCAAATAACGTATCCAACTTTCAGACTATGCCAATTTAGTGCCCCGTCAACGACTTAAAAGGCCGTTTAAAAGAGGACCAAAATCAGTTTTTCCATATATCTCCCAAGATTGAAATTTTATGAAAAAATGTTTCAAATAAAAGTTGTTCCTCGTTGAATTTCCTATCAAATGAGCTACTCGTATTCAGCTTTCAGAATAGAGCGATTTGTCTATGAAAAAAGTGTGTTAGGTACATTTTTCCAGTAGGTTCTTCAACTGAATTTTACTCCATGAGGCTAGTATATTTCAGGTAATACATATACATCATTTTATAACATAGCCCGAGAAGGGAGGTCATTTCTCGCACATGACTTGAGCTCCTCCGTCCGTCCTATACCCTGCCTACCAGTTTTCTACGCTTTCTAATAGCAGCAGTGTACGTTAGCCTGCCGACTTACAGTAGTCTTATATTCGGGATGGAGGGACTTAATATTATTCGCTCTCGTCAAACTCTTCGCCTGTGATTACTGAGGAATCGTCATCAGTACTGGACTCATGGTCAGCTTCCTCGTCCTGACTTAATATATCCTGCAAGTCGTCCTCAATGTCGTCTACTACCTCTAATACTCCACCAACATTGAGGCAAATCTGCCCAAGACACATTGGGGAACATTTTAATCCTAGGAAGAAAAGAAAATAGCTATTTTCAACAAAAATTCAAAAAATAGGCTACTTATGATTGAGGCATGATACTATGTTATTTGAGAAGTATAGTGTAAACGCCTCTTCATCATCGAGGTCGGAATGACTAAAATACACGTTTTTTTTTCCGATGAAAGTGCAAAATTACCCTCTTTCATCCATGGAATATCTATTGTTCACCTGCTTTTCGGCAGCTACAAGCATTTCTACAACCTTTAGCGCACCCACTAAATATAAGTTGTAGGAGATGGTCAGTTGCGGCGCTGGGGCTTTGTTCATTGTTATAGGCTCCAGTATTCCATCGATTCGCTTCCATCTACATTCTAATGGATCTTTCTCCCGACCAAGCCACAAATGTACTTGGTGGTACACTCTGTATTTAAATGAAACCGTACAGCGTCTTCAGTGGGAGGTAGAGAGGTCAAGTACTTTCGGACGGACTTTTTTCGCGAAAGCTTGAAACCGACATTTGTTCAATGGCTTGTCTCTTGTACTACCGCAGATCGGAGAGTATTGCAGCTGCCTTACAGTCTTCAATACAACGCGACTTTAATTGTTTTTATTTTAATACCTAGGTACCATGTGAGTCATGAATATGAGAAAAATATTCAAACAATACTAAACAATAAAGAGGAATACTCCGACGTGGAGTAAAAAAAATGCAAACCGCAGAAAAAATGAAAATACGACGAGCGCTTTCGGTTAAACAACCATCTTCGAGCCTGAAATGAAAGCAACTGACGAACAAAAGAGAAGAACGAGGTATTAAGATCGTCCAAACGAGAAATCACGGTGTGAGTCATAAACAAGTTCGATCAGGCCATCTTCCGGAATATACGAATTAAGAACAGTGATACCGTCAGTGTTGAGATGACGAATTATCTCTATATTCTCGAGGGCGATACGCTTACGGTAGGAATTCTCCTTATGGAGGAGCTTTTCGGATCCCTCACGGAAGCTGTGGCCACTGTTTATTAAGTGATCGGCGAAAGCTGACTCCCCCAAGTGTCCCTTCTTCCAAGACTTCAGGTGCTCAGCTACTCGAACTTTCATTTGGCGGCTGGTCTCACCAATATAAAAGCCTCCACAATCCTCACACTCCAACTTATACACACCACTCCTCTCATCAACAGGTATGGGGTCCTTCAGTCTCACAAACAACCTCTTGACTGTGGTAGGGTTGTAAAACGCGGGTCTGAAGCCAAACGGGCGAAGGGCCTGACCCAATTGCTGGGAGAACTTCCCCAAGAAAGGGAGACTGATCCAACGCAAACGGCGATCACGGATCGTGTCTCGGGGGAGGGAGGTGGTGGAATCCAGGAGGCCCCTCGTAACTTTCCTCCGAACCATCACGTCAACATCAACATTGACCCCATTCACTCTGGCCAGGTGTTTTATTGTGATTAACTCTTTCTTGAAGGCAGACTGACTCAAAGGAATACGAGTCAGTCTGTGAACTAGGCTATGAAAAGCAGCCATCTTGTGAGCAACAGGACCGAACGAACCACCGTGGACTAAAACATCGGTCGTAGTATCTTTCCTGTAAATTCCAAACTTATGGATACCGTCTATTATAGAGATCGATAAATCCAAAAAGTTAATGGAAAATACCCCTACTTCCAACGTAAATTTGATGGAAGGGTACCAGGAATTGAGATACCTCAGAAACTCACCAAGGAGATCTGGGTGACCAGTCCAGGTACATAGAACGTCATCAACGTACCTGTGCCAATAATGAATATGATTAAGTAACACCTGGTCCGAGGAAAAGAGGTCAAGTTCAAACTTAGACATGAAGATTTCGGATATGAGAGAGCCTAGTGGTGATCCAATGGGGATCCCTACCTCGTCAGGGAACTCGAAAAATTTCCCTTCAAATTTACAATAGTTAGGGGACCAGCAAGTATTAAGAAGATCGAAGAATTCGTGAAGCTCATTATGAGGAATGTTGGCTTTGACGAGTAGCTCACCCATACGCTGGATAGTAGCAGCCTTAGGAATATTCGGGAACAAACCAACAACATCAAACGAGCAGATGGTCGTTCCCGGGGGAAGGCTTACATCCTTGAGGACGTCAGTTAAGGAGGCCGAATTCAAGACCGAATGAGGGGATTCAAAATCGATACGATTTTTGAACCAACGGTCAAGGAATTTAGCAAGGAGGTAGGTAGGAGAGGAGATTGTTTAGTATGGATAGCCGTAACTTAAAGGAACGGATTCGTGTAGAAAAATATTCATTTAATTTATATCTTTTCATCACTGGTAACAAAAAATCGTCTTTACAATCTGTAATGAGGCACGACTTCCATAAATCAGCACCAAAACTATCTGAATATAAAAACAATGTAGCACATCCTTTCATGTTTAATATCGAAAACCCTTTTTTATAGACTAGTTTCTATATCATGAAAGCTGAGTAGCACATTTGATAGGAAATTCAACGAGGAACAACTTTTATTTGAAACATTTTGCCGGGGCACTAATTGACCTAGGCTGAACCTTGAATACCTTATTTGGTAGGAAATTCAACGAGGAACAACTTTTATTTGAAACATTTTTTAATAACGTTTCTATTAGACAAGATACAAGCAAAAACTAAATTTTGGGGGGTTGAAACCCCTAATAAAACAGAACGTCCTGAAGGATGAATAGCTCGTTTTATAGAAAATTTAACGCGGAACAACTTTTGTTTGAAACATTTTTTCATAAAATTTCAATTTCACACGATATAGGCGAAAAACTAATTTTCCCTTATAAAGGGGAAAACGCGGGATTTTTAGTATGTCGTTCAGGACCACATTCTGAACCATTTTCAGCAAAGAAACGTCTGCTCCAGCAAAATTTTTTTTTTTCCCCTTCTTTTTTGCTTATACACTAGTAACAAAGATTTCCCAGAGTCCAGACAATAAGATAAATACAGTAGAAAAAAATGAATGAAACCGCAAACCCACGAACGGAAAAGACAAAAACGCGACGAGGATTTAATTGACTTCGGGATTCCTCATTTGAAAGGTCACTAGTAAGTATATTTTCATTCTTCTGCCCCCCTCCTGCTGTTTCAATAGTGCACGCGACTGAAATCATTGCCAATGTACTTTTGTCCAATAAAAAGATCGGGACTGTCACCGTCTCACGTTTTTTCCAATTATAGTACTTAAACTTTCTCAGAAGTATGCAGAATATTTCCATAACTATGTAGATTTACATAGAGACAGATTTGTCTCGTACAATCAAAAATTTACGAGTTCATCGATATTGATTTGCGTCGATAGTTTACTCGAGCATATCAATTTTAAAATTAATTCTTAATACGCGTGTAGACGGACTACGCGGAATTCACGTGGAAGCTTGCACCATAAAGTTACATTTTTATGCTCAACTCTGAGCATAATTTATCCCGAAGAAGTGGAAATCGATAATACATAGAACAAAAATTGTCATTTTGTTTCAATTTTCATAATATTATTGGAACTTACATGCCATTTAAAATACAAAATTTTCCCTTATTTTGGCGTCACTCAACATTCTCATATAGGTGTAAAACGTACGGAAAATTTGCACCAGTATAGATCGCTGAGATTTTTTACTTCACTGACGATGTCTGTAAATTTGCTGCATAATATTCCGTGGGTGGCTCTAATGTACGAACACTAGCCACCGAATTGAAATAAGCCCTCTTAATCGTTTTGAATAAAGATAAATGCGTTATTCTGTCTCGCAAATGTATGTATATATGACTTTGCCTCGTGTAAAACTTGTATCCCATATTCGGTGCACGCAGCTTCCGAGAAGGACGAACGATTCAACGTGTATTAATGCGAGGGTGAATGAAAAAGACAAAAATTGTGTGTATATCTACGGAGTACGCGAGAGAGGGTAGCTACCGGTGTATTGTGTATGCTCGTTATTCTCAAGAGAGAAAATGAGAAAAACACAAGAGGCGAAGAGATAAAAAACACGCGCTCATCCGTAACGGACCGAAGCGAACGTGTACTTATCGTCTCTATTCAACGGAACTAGCTGACCGGAACCGGAGAGAACGTAAACCACGCAACTCTCTAATGTCCTTCTGTACGACGATTAGTTACTCTTAACGTCGGCCTCAAAAACCGCCTCTTTTTCCGCGCAAACGGAAAATGTTCAAAGGAATGTTTTTCGTTCCTCTTTTTTCGTAGAATACATTTTTTACCGGCTTATTTTTCTCGGGGTTCCATAGAAAACAGAGCGGGTGTAACTGAGCGACGTATTTTTAGCTGAAAGGATTAAAAAAATATCATTCTTACTCCGTATAGCCTAGTATATTTTTATTATTTATCATCGGCTCATAATTTGGGGAAAGTTCTCTTTTATCCTGTAAGCTCGCCCTGATTTAGTTTCGCTCGAACGAAAATTTCAGAATTTCAAGGTTCTATACCGTTTGGGTGCTCCTTTTGCCTTCGTAAAACTTTTTTCCCAAGCTTATTGATTACAGAAAGCAACAGAAAACTTCCCTTGTTGTCTCTTCCTCGTTTTAGTTTTCCGGATGGCGAACCCAAATCTTTTTCGGTTCTATTGATTTATCGTTCTGTATTTCCTTAGTGTATACTGTATACATGTATCCACGTGGAATGGAGAACGATTCATTCCTGTATTCGCCACTGCGAATGTTTTATACAAATTAATGAAGACTGCAACACGAACCCTATCCACGGGCTATATGGAAAAGAAAAACTCGGAGGCAGATTGTAAGATCGAGAGCAGAGCTGGATTCAATTTCACGTCTTCAGCCCTCATCCATTTCTGATTCCGGATCGTAACCAACGTCAGAATTTTTTTCTTCCTACATTCATTCAACATTTTGGGACCCAGAGAAATGTTTTCACCTCCCCTCTGTCATATTTGAGCTTTTAATCGAAATTTGATCACCATTTTCTGGCTGGGGCTCAGAGAAATGAAGAGAGACTACAGCTCTGTATTCAATCAAGGCCTAAGAGCATTTGAAAAGATAGGTAGAAAGATGTCTACTGGGCTGTTGAGGCCATGGAGTTAGCAATAGGAGGGATATCTGGAAGATTAAATTGAGTCCAGCAATTTTAAGATCATTTTGTTGGAGTAATTGAAAACTATAAAATTGTAATCAAGTTATAGGAACGGATTAGACTTTTGTAGAATCGGAGAAGGAGTTTACGGTCGTAGTCGGTACGTATTTGAGAACGTTCAAGAAATTCAGGCATTTTGCTCCTAAGATTTCGATATTGGGATTCAGGAGGTTTTTGAGTCGAAGAAATATGGCAGAGTAAGCGCGCTGTAGATGTAGAAAAGGACGAGGCGTATAGGGCGTAAGCATCTAAGAGCACAACCACGAAATATATTTTCTACTGTTGGCAAATGAAAAAGATGACGAACAGCGTTACGAGTTGGTATACATTTTAATTTGCGGTAGAGCACAAAACTTTGGTAGAACGCGTAATCTCTTAGTGAAAATCTGGTAGAGCGCGCACGCTATTAGAAACATGATGAGTGGAGCGCTCACGCTTCCGGAACAATTATTTCACGAGAAGAGGATGGCAGAGACGAGAAATATCAAATTTTCGAAAATATTGCCCGAATGGAATGTTGAAAACTCATAGATTTCATAAAATTGATCCGGTTCTCAAGTTTACGGTCGGACATATCGAAGAAAAGCTCCACAATACTCGAAAAATTAAACTGGAGGGCAATTTGCAAGAACCGCAGAATGTGGAGCTTTTCTTCGTCATAGATTTCAATTTCGACGTCCCGACCACGGGCCTTCCAATCGATCGAAAATTAAAATAACTCGCCGTATTTTCATCGTATCTTGGAAATTCCCTTTCTCTCGAGAGGAGGTATTCATCCGGGTCACGAGGTCCATGTCCCCAGCCCTCCATCTCGATTCTTGGGGTGGGAGGGGGACTCGTTTATGCTTCGTTTGTGCTGGGCTATGCCGTACAGTTTTTTGTTTGAGCTGGTCTCCGTCCCCTCCAACTGTTGGGGAGAAGGGCTCTAGACATGGAAGATCTAATTTCAGTTGGGACAAATATTGATGGAAACGTTTGTACTACACCGTAGAGTTCTTCGTTTGTGCTGATCTCCTTCTCCTCCAACCTTATGAGGAAGCTGTACATGTGTCAGGCCCTGTCCTATACAATTTTTGGCCTGAAAACAAGGCTGTGCTGCGTTTTTTCTGTAATATGCTCTCAAGTTTTTCCGTTGTAGACACCCCTTTCCCCTCCAATCCTCGGGGTAGGGGAAGCCAGAAGACATATGCAAAACACAATTTCGATAATTAGCTGTTAAAATGGATGCAATCGTTAGTGCTATATTTTTTCTATTATCCTTGTCCTCCAATCGTTGTCTTCTGAGGTAAGGTTGTGAGCTCACGGTGAGACATCGATTGCGACTTCGTCTTCAATGAGGCCGAGCAAACGTGCTAAAATTTTGCGGTGCCGGATGGACCAGAATGACGTTACCAGTTAGATGGGAGTTTGCAATAAATCTGTTCTACCGTAGAAACACGAAACGTTAGATGTATATTTCAAGCCCACGAAATTTTTATCTCCTACCCAACTTTCTAGGACTTTTCTGAGCCGTAAAATGTGCCAAAAACTGACTAACTTGCTGAAATCTTTAAAAATTAAAAATCGTTCCAACTTCATATTTTACTTGACGTGAAAGTGAAATTTTAACGTTCGAAGAAAATGCCTGAATGATACTATGAAGCTTGAAAATGAGGGAATTTTCAATCTCTTATTTCGTAAATCTAGGCAAATTGGTCAATTTTTCCATACATTGATCCAAACTCGGCTCAAAAAAGTTGTAGAGAGTTGAGTGAAGGTAAGATTGAGATACAAATGTCGTAGATTCAACGTTTCGCCTTTCTACAGTAGAACAGATTTGGGGCAGACTCCCAATCATTCAGGTTCACCTGGTATAGGGAATGACACCGAGAAGTTCTTTATCTGTTGTGTACTCGCGATGAGAGATCGACTTCGGCCCCGCTTATGATCAGAGCGGGGAAACATGCTGAAGAGGTGTTTGTTTCAAGCGACGGAGGGAGTGGAACCGAGGAAGCGGTCTTCTGTTGTGGACTCGCGGTGAGAGTTTGACTTCGACCCCGCGTGCGATGGAAGCGGGCAAACGTGCAGAAATTATCATTGTTCCAAGCAATGGAAGGAATGTTATTTGCCTTGTACTCGCAGTGTGAGATCGACTACAGCCCCACGTATGATCAAAGCGGGGCTGCACTCGATCTCTGACCGCGAGTCTACACCAGGAAATTAATTTGTCGGTATGATTTCCGCCTTGGCCTGGAACAACGAAAATTTCCGCAAGTTCGCCCGCTTCGATCATACGCGGGGCAGTAGAGAATCCCTCCCTGCGAGTCCACGATAGAAGACAACTTCTACCGTACCTCAGCATGTTTCCTCGCTTTTATCATTGTGAGGTTCTAGTCAATCTCTTCCGGCGGGAGCTTTTTGGTTTCATCCCTACTATCGCCTGAAATGACGAGAATTTTAACAAGTTAGCCTCAATAAAACACCGGGTTGTAGACGATCTCTAAAAATGAGCGCACAACTTTACCTCAGAAGACGATGATTGGAGGACAAGGATACCAGAAAAAATACAGAATTCCATCCATTTTTATCCTAAAAACTGCCAATTAACGAAATTGGGTTCCACATGTATTCTGATTCCCCCCCCCCCTCCCACAAGGACTGGAGGGGAAAGCGGTGTGCACAATGGAAATTCTCGAGAGCATAATACAGCAAAAACGTAGCACACGTACCAAATTTGAATAGGACAGGACCTAGTATGTTTACAATCCCCTCATACGGTTGGACGGGAAGGAGATTAGCACAAACGAAAAACAAAACGGAACAATTCAGCACAAACGAATCCACCCACTACCACCTAAGGAATCGAAATGGCGGCTGGAGACATGGATTTGGTAATTATCATGAAAAAATGAGTCGCAGGTGATTACCCTCTATCTTTTCCTTTACTTACGACTTCTTTCCTTAATACGTCTTGCCGGGGTCGGGTCAGGAAAACGGAACAAGGAGTAACTAAGTTATAAGTATCAATTTAAATTGTATTTAGTGCTGTCTCGTAACTGGCCGATCTGCTTGTGTTGGGCAGCACTCAAATATTGAATAAATAAAATAAGTACGCGAGTGCAGAGGTTCTCTCATAACGTTTCTTGTCAAACTCAGAAAAGGGGGGGGGGGGGGCTTGAAGTACTGTCACCAACTATGGCAACGTTGAATTGTTACGTCGCCAGCACTTGTGTACGCTAGACAAACCTCACCAGAGGAAGTTGAATAGGTCGACATTGATGAGTCCAATCGAAGAACACGCCAAATTTCACATCAGACTCCCAAACAAGATGCATCGCTAGTGTATGCGCCACGAAATTCGCTGTAATTTATATTATTATTACCTCCAAGTCTTCCTCTATCTTGTACATAATAATATTTTTATGGTCTCCGAAATTTTGTCAACCCTCGATATCTTAAAAATTTATACGAATTTTTTTATTACCCGTAACAGAGTCGTTAAAAAATTATACAGCGTTTCTCGCACGTTCGTACCAATAAATAAGCTATACGGCTCTTTTTTGAGTACGCGGTCTCGCGATCTAATTAAGGTGTACATATTCATCTAAATGAGACATAATATCGTATACACGATACGTTCTTATACTTAGTATATAGAAGAGTTTTACGAGCCTCGATGCTCACTTTATTTTCAGGTGTAAAAGCTTTCTCTCGCTCGCTTTTATTTGTACTTTTCTTTCGCCGCGCGACCACTGTGCTCGAGTATTTTATGTAAAACCGTCAACATAATAAGATTTTTCTTTTAAAACAGTGTTATCCGGCTCAAAAATAATAGGTTTACTTTCGCGTTAACATAAAAGTAATTTGTAACTGTCAGTCACCGGCCCCCGCCAGCTTCACTTCGCCAAGGAAATACAGATTACGCATTATATGTATTATTATTTCGGCTATATTTTCGTTTCATTATCCCATCGCATGCCTTTTACATTACACAATGTACATAATAATAATATATAGACCAGTGTTATTGTGTACATTTGTTTGACTAGAAAGAAATGTATCGCAACGTGCTAGTATGTTATAATGGGTGTAATAACGATTTCAAGTTGTAGGAGTGAAGAAAAAAAAAAAAATCTGATTGAATGTGGTCAGCGGTGTCGGTGCGTGTAGCGGGTCTTTTACGTTAAGGACGATTTATTGGCATCAGGACGGACGGTTCTACAAGCGTGCGAACTTTGATAGTTCTGACGTCGAAGTGGGAGTCGGAAAGGGAGAGGGAGGAATGGAAACACCTACAGAGGACTGATGGTGGCTGCGTGTATAGCGTGATAAATAAATTTTTATAGCCGACGAAGTATTAAAGATCGTAGATTTTTGACATTCGACCGTTTCCCTCCTCGCCCAACTTAGATAATGTTAATGTATTTGTTTATCGCGTGCTCGAATAGTTCGTGCGATATATCGCGCGAATATGCCTATGGGCCTCAACCAAATTATATAATCAAAAGTTTTTATTGGCGTCGCTCACGCACACTCGAATGATTTTCTGATTTTTTTTTAGGCCGAGTTGTGAGTGTACAATAGAGGGAGGAGTTCTAGTGATAAGACCATTTCTTTTCGTGGCAGTATATTGGCATGACAGGGAGAAATTAATGTGGCAAGTCTTTATGGTTTGGTGCCGTATCATCATCAGACACAGAGACTTGTAAGTTATAATTCTCTTGAATGATGGTAAAAAGCAAGCGAAACAGAATGAAAGCGAGACAAGGGGAGAAATTAAATTTTTGAAGAATTTCTAACTATTCTTATCAATGGAATACTTAAAATTTGATAGGGAAGTGCTAAATTCAATATCAAATGATGCTTTTGTTACATTGTGACCAAAATCTCTTTCGAAAGGAAGAGGGGGAGAGATAGAGGATGTGTGACACAAGCCATTGCCTCAATCACGAAATGAGTTCTAGACCAGAGAAACACGTTCAAGAAATCTTTATTTTCATGTGGATCCTTGCGCAAACATTACGCAGCCATGATGAAAACACCTCAGAAAATTCTCATGAAATAGTTCTGAATAAATCCATTTATGGTGTAAAGAATTCACGTACAGGGATAGGCATCGGGCCACGATAATCAGACGGTACAAAAATAGCGCAATTCGAAAATATGACACCGCGCCGCGATACTTTATGGCGGCGATCCGATGTTTGAATTGCGCCTGTTTTCAAGTAGCTGATCGTAGTGGCCAGATATGCGTCCCTACGTGAATCCCTTACACCATAATCACTTCGCCCTTGATGTGTTCACCTATTTTGAGACTTAATAAGGAGTGTTAAATACTTCTCAATCTTCTCTGACCAAAGGTCGTTCTAGAGAAAAAGGGACGGGAAAGGAACATACCGTGTGTTATCTTGGCACACTTTAGCGTCGGTAGGGATCGAGGTGCTGCTCATCTAATGATGGAGAGTAAAGAATTAGAAAGGTGGCCGCTCGATGGTATGGTCGATTTTGAAATAGATCAAGTGAATACTAGGCTCAATCTTCTGGTCCACTCGCGGCTTTCTGATCTTCTTCATCATGGTGAGCTTGTTAATGATGCTTGCAGCGTTTTTGAGCTTAAGAATCGGAAATTCGCCTCCCTCTTCAATTCTAAAGCTTTGGCTAGTGAAAAAGATCGCGCTGGTGATGGTACCATTCAGCAATTTCAGCATCGTATCATAAATTGTAGTGACACCGAGTTCAATCGTGAAGAATTGTCCCTCCTGGAGAAGGGTTTGAAGTTTGGGTTACCACCTCTTGAAAATCAGGAGACTTTGGCTAGCATTGTGGCTGATCTCACAGTGAAAATCGGCCCTGGTGTGCCGAAATGGTCCGTAACACTCCCCTCCCCAGCGTAAGCAATGCTGAGAGTGAATCGATTAAAGGCCTGAAAAGAAAGATTAGGGAGGCTGGGATAGTTGTCCAAAAGCTGACAAAGGGAATACCGTTGTGGTCATGGAGAAGTCTTTCTACACTTCCAAAGTCTACGATGTGCTTAGCCAATGCGGAGCTAAGGTCTAATTTTGTAAAGGTTAACAATAGTAAATTCATCAATCCTTTAACCAAAAAAACTATTTTGGAACCTAACCCAGTTCCTCCTCTCCTTTGCGGCCTACTTAAATTTACAAGGAAGGTGTACCTCTGCGGCCGGTAGTCTCATTCGTCTCCTCTCCGACTTACTTCCTTACAAAATTTCTTGATCACTGGTTTAAATCTCGAGTGGAGTTCGACCCATTCAGTATTGAATTCGTGTTCCCTCGCCAACAATATGAAAGATGTTCCCCTTCTTCTGGGTCCAACTTTATGTTCCCCAACCTCCTTAACACCGTTACTATGTAACGAATGGATTGATACATGTTAAATCTGCTGTCCCTCATGAGGAAATGGATAAATTCTTTGACATATTGAGGGTCTGTTGGTACCCGAACTTTTGCAAATTTAATGGTCAACTCTACGAGTTCCCTGAAGAGGTGGAGATCCCTATTGGATCTCAACTGGGTTCTCTAATTTCAGAAGTTTGCATGTCTAAATTTGAGGTTGACCTGTTATCTTCGGGCCGGGTGTTCACATTAGGTGCCCCTCTCCAACGACACATGAGACTACGCTCCTCTAATGTACAGTCATCTGCAGTCAGGCGTACCTGCTATAAAATTACGATGTACAATTTATAGGATTTTTCATACCAGCTGTCTAATGAGCCTGAATTTCAAGATAGCTCAAATTTTTCTACTCTATTCACCCGTAGTCGTCCGCCTTTCCTGGTTAACTTTCCTTCTTCTCGGACCTTATCTTCGTAACCACTTACGATAAAGTTTTCCAATTTTGTAAGGCTTGAAGGCAAAACTTCAGGGTCTCTCTCTTCAACCAAGTTAATATTATAAGCGTACAGGGACCCAAGAAATCTTTGGATCTTAGAGTCAGAACCAGAATTTCCTCAAGACTCCTCCTACCTATAATATATATTTAGCTCGAAAGTCGTTACGGTGCGTTTCCTCCAAAGAATACCTCCCATAGATGGTTCGAAATTTCTTTCAAGTTTCCGGATATGCATTTTCGAAGCTCTCCAAAGTTTATGAGTGTAGATCAAAAGTCGGATTTCATTTCACCATATTTGATTAATTTCAATCATATTATTGGGAAATATATAAATGCACGCCTCATAAAATTATATTGACCGCCAGTTCCCCTCCCGCCATAGAAAAAAACTGACACGACGTTGAAACCATGACGAACGCCATAAATGCACGCCAGGACTGGCACACGACCCGCATTTCGAAAGAAGATGATTTTGCTGCATTTATTGTGAGGAACTCCAGCCAGGATGGGCTTGACAGTAGAGACTGCCTCCTCATAATAAACCTCAAACTCCTTATGAGTGAGATATGACTGTTGATGGAGGTGTTTTCCCAGTTGTTCCACCCCGGAGGAGTCAGTCGAGTCAGTTGGTTAATGCATTGGATTTCGAGCGTTGTCGTGAGATCTTTACTGGTTGGTCAAATACTGAGGTTCGTCGTCGAAATAATATGATTCGGCAGAAGTATGATGCCAAGGGGATGCGCGGTAGTTATATGGATCAGTGCAATAGCCGCGGACGTTTCATTATTGACTGGTATTCAAGAGTTCGCCGTTTTGACAGTATTCGCACTTCTGATCCTTCCCGTGATTTGCCAATTCCACTCTTCCTTTTCGCAGGCCCTTTTTGGCAAGCAATGTTCTTGATGGAGTCTAATCTTCTGGCCCATTTGGAGCTTCCCTTCGATCTTCAGGAAACTTTTCACGCTGCACAAGTCAAGTGGTAGGCGGATGTTAATTTCGACTCTTCTCGGCGTTCATTATTATGAAGGCAGGTACCATGTAGTCTTGAACTCAGATTTATTCAAGAAGCGGTTGGGCTTAGCCGTTGTAAATTATTTGAAAACTTATATTTGTTAATTGCATTAATATGTATCAATATTGTAATGCCTTTATGAAATATTATGGTGATGGTAAAAAAAAAAAAAATACTCCACTTGGAATGCTGCCTTGAGGTTTGTGCTGACTTGTCAATAACCAAAGTATTCCATTATCTTCTTTCCTGTGGTGTTTTTGTCCTCTTCAATGGATTTTGAATGTTTTGATTTTGTGTGCACAACTTGTATCAAGATGTGTGCACTACTTACTTTGTGTATTTGTACGTTTCATAGGATTTCCAGTGTTTTGGATCTTGAGTGCGCAACTTATATGAGGATGTGTGCACTACTTACTTCGTTTTTATCCGTGTAATACATTTCTTAGGCGTGTCAATTTTGTTTCCGTGACGTGTTATCGATAGGCGGGCAATTTCGTTTTTTGAGGCGTGCGATTAAATGTATGCCCATATTATTCTTATTCATACAATTATCAATCACTTTCAGTTTCATACTTGCTAGGTTGTCTGGCCAAAATATTTCCTCTGTTGAAAACTAAAAATCCACTGCATGCAGGTATTCAAATTACCTAATTTATCATCCTTTCAAATTTGGATTGTGTAAAAGTTATTCTATGATTTTCTTTCTCCTTATGGAATAGAACTCACAAAGCGTATAAATTAAATCTGACTTTCTGATTCGAGTATATAATCGCCGTGTTGTATGAGGGAGATAAACACCGACTACAATTTCATGTGTTTTTCACGCAGATAATTGACGTGAAACAAGGGTCGACGGTTATCGTCGAGGAGGAAAAAAAAAAAAAAACAGCTAACGTCTTACAAGATCGGACTCTCTCTGGTTGCTGAATTTGTTTATTGTAAATTGTCATTGGAAATTCCCCCATTCTCGTATATTTCTCAAGGGTCACTTCGGTGACACGCTCATCTATAATAAAAAACTTTGTATTCACTCGCCGAAGGTGAGTGCTAAGTATATATGTTCGAATTTTGATGACCTACGAAGCTTCATCAATGTATCATCGCGATGAATAAATTAATAGTTTCTTTCGATTTTACTACCATTTTATAACGATCATCGACGATACACCGCGCGATATCTTTCGAAGTGTTCAAAATTCGTAGTAATTTTATTGAAAAATTTTTCATATTCCCTCGATATTTGAATATCAACGAGGTGCGAAAAAATTCGCTTCAAAATTATTATAAAATTATTTAAATTTACGGTTTCGTACGAAGCGAGAAGTAAAAATGTCATTAATGTCAGGAAATTTAGTATTGCTATACACGTACCAGCGGTTCTATCACTTCACCTTATTACGTGCCTACTGATTTCGATTCTAGAAGATTATCGTAAAAACATAACGTGCCTACAAAAATAATGTAATTATGATCCAATGATGAGTTTTCTCATCTTTATTTCGAGGGAGGTAGTGGGAGATTTTTCAAAGATGTTACGTAGAACAGATTGAGCTTATTGCAGGATGGAATCATCTATTGGAAGAAGACTTCATTTTCTCTCTGATTTGGTCATCTTACTTCACATCTGTCTTGTTGATAATTTCCTGGGAGAACTCACGGTTCTCGAGATGGAAAGCAGTGTCTCCAGTTCGAATTAGACCCAATTAAAGAATACAAGTTGCATAATATTATCCTACTGTGCTGTCGCACTGTAATATTTCTGAAGAATGCATAGTATCGCCTTTTTACCAACCATCTATTATTATAAATTGAGTGTCATTTGTTAGAGTGTCACGTCGCTACTTATATAAGCATATACGTTATACAGCTTCACTCCGATATAAAGACAGACTTTCACCCTTAACGCTATCCATACACATATACCTTGAAATGACAACAGCACTTTACGAACTTGTAGATCGATTACGATGACGATATGTAAAGAAGGAAAACTGTATATCCTCGTATACGGTAGCAGCATTCTTACATAACCAGCGGGTTGGGAAGCTGCACGTTGCATTCGCTCTTTTTAAACGTGTGAGAATGGAAGCACGTGGATTATTACTATTTTATGCCGAATGTCGTCGCGATCTCTGGATATTGTTTACTCAAAGAAAGTCTGACAGACGGTTTTGACGTTTCAATCACGACCGTTACGGCGTCGAGAGTGGCAGTGTGTATACAAACGGTGACGCAATGACGCATCGACATCCGAAATTACCCCTTCGCAATTCGCGCCTCGCACCCACCACCACCGCTAGCCTTCGCGCTCTCCCCGGACCATCAACGTCCGTTGCGAGCCTCCGTTCGAGGCGAATTCCTTCTTCGATGTGCCCCGCGACAGATGCGTTTTTTCTCGCGCTCGTCGAGTGAATTCGACGCGATTTTATCGTCGCCGCAGACTACGCGAACCACGAGAGGAAGAATTTATCCTCGTGGCTGTGCCCGCAGTGAGAGCATTAACGTAATCTGACTATTTTCATCCTTATAAATTTCTGATATTGACGTCGCGTATAGTGGAAGAATAGCAGCACGTTAATTCTTGAGCGGATTTTCGATATCGTGTCAGACCTTCCTCGAATTCATACTCTTTCTAGTCTACTTCGGAGGAAATACCCTCGTATACGCAAATGTATCAGTCGATTCATTTGTAGATTTTCCGTCGTTAGGTTCTCTTTAGGTCACTCGACTGTAATTTTATTCGAATATTGTGAGCAAGCTAGATTTTAACACCGATTCTATTAAGTAACGGGGTCTTAGAATCCGGGTCTTTCTCTAGTCCCTCAGATTAAGTTTTTGTAATATCCGTATGTCTAGACGAGTGTTCCAGCAAGCTTTCACAAGGACGACGTAGAAGTGAGCTATGAGAAGGCTCACGAGAGGAGGAAGATTGAGGAAACAAGATACAAACTGGTTTTGAAAAAGTAGCTTGCTGATTGACAGTAGGTGCAGAAAAGAGTTCATGCTGATAGAATGGGTATCCGATGGTTGAACCGGATACATGCTATCCTGATTTCTTTTTGAATCTAATTATCTTGACGGATCCCAAAAAGTTAGTGTAGACTACGCATCTTCTGATCAAGTATACTATGAACGAAGAATGAGGTGTTGGAAATGGTTTTGGAGGAGGGCTATTACCTGGATTGTTTGACTATCGCGTTCTGGTAAGACTGTATAGACTGGGAACCAAATGAAAATTAAGTTGAAGAAAGTCAATGAAAGTAAACCTAAAATGAAACTTTGAATAAGTGTCTATGCAAGAGTGGATGGGGGGTAAGTCCACGAACAGCAGATAGTTGCCACTGGGAGTCAATTATTGGGTGTTATCTGGGTAGCAAGATCTTTTTTGTATTCAAGATTATGAATTGAAAATTGATTTAAAATCCCGGAGAGAAAGACAAGAGGACGAGGTTTTCTCGACTAGTTTCTCAGGCGATTTCTCTTCCATTGGAACTCATTTTCAGAATGATGAGGTGTAAGTAGTGCACTGCATATTAAAGGAATCTCTAGTGAACTATTACTACCTCGGTCACATTTAAACTGCGGCCCAAAAATTGAAAATCGTCCATATTGCGATCAGGGAGACAACCGTATTGCGGCCTGAAAGAAATGAGAGGACATCCGTAGTGCGGCCATTGAAATAACCAAATTTCGGCGCAAAAAATTTTCAAAAAGTGTTATAAATTGGTTTCCGTCGTTAACATTAAAGTGTTTTGTCGGTCACCGCATTTACAAACAAAAATTCTTCGTTAAGTGTCGTACTGCGTGACAGATGTATGAAGCTCCTCTAGTGTTTTTGGTAGTGGGTGGCTCTATTTTCCCTCTAGCCATAGGGATTGCCTTCCTAATCTGGACACGATCACTCACCGTCAAAAACTGTAATGCGTCTGACGAGATTTAGTCACGAGCACTCTAGGGACATGGTTGAGAGTGTCCTCGGGAAAATGGAAGTAAAAAGGAAACTGTGACAGCGCAATGAAAAGTACTCTGGAGCAGTACCATAGATAGGAGAGTATACAAACATATTGATAAAGGCATTCAGTGGTTATGACGTGCTTGTGGGCATCTATGACCACCCACCTAGGGTGAAAAGGATAAACAATGATCAGATAGAAGAAAAGAATCAGGGGAACTTGAGCGGAGGAGAAAGTTCAACATCAGGAAAAAGGAGTACGGAACATCGAGGGAAGAATTAGATGGGAAGTCATTGTTTGGCGAATATTACAATGAAGAACAGCAAAACGGTGATGGAATATTTAATGTCATAAACGTAGAAAATCGCACAAAGGGAAGGAAACTCCAAAAACAAAAGATAAAGATGAGAAAAGCCAGCCTCTTGAACAACGTAATCACGTTTGACAACGATAGATTGCTGGGCTTTTCAAAAATATCTTCGGTAGCCGTCCTCCTACAGGCATTTTCCACCTTCTTCCTTGAGTCGGTATGCCTACCACTAGCTATCATTATAAATGCGTTGCAAGATTTTTGTGTACATACCCTTCGTTCTACTTCGTTTTTCAAATTTTTGTGCCGCCTGAACTTATATCCTTCAACGACTCGAAGCTGCTGTCCGCGTACGCTGGAATGCATTTTTTCACAATTCAATTTTCATGAACCACACTGCAGACACTCATACAAGACACTGAAGTCATTAATTCATTTCTAACATCTATTCATCATCAAAATTGGCAGAAGGTGTCCCAAATAAATAGTATCTGCAATTTTTCCAGGATTCGCATAGCAACCTCCATTTGTTTTCAGAGTTTTCTTTTCTTTGTGCGATTTTCTGCGTTTATGACATTAAATATTCTGTCACCGTTTTGCTGTTTTTTATTGTAATATCCGCCAAGCAATAACTTCCATGCAGATGCACTCACTCTGTCTACCTTGCTCAAGTTCCCTTGTCCTTTTCCTCTGTCTCGGCATTCACCGTGGATGGACTGTCATAAATGCCCACATTTACATCACAACCACTGAATGCCTTTATCAATTTGTTCGTGTACTCTTCTACCTACGGTACTGATCCAGAGTACTTTTTACTACGCTGTCATGGGTTTTACTTCCATATTCTCAAGGACATCTTCAACTACGGCTCCAGAGTACCCATGACTGCTGCGATCTGCTTTACAATCTCGATTTTTTTCCCTTCATTGATTTTCAGGATAGAAATTCCTGGGTAGCAGTAGTGTTCAATCACCGCGAACTTGTGCAGAGTTTTTAGGGTTGATGGTGTCCGTGTCCATTGGCTTGTGGATTTTGTATTATTATTCTCCAGGACTGCCCTTTTCCACAGTGAATTTGATGCCTTCATTCGTCCCATTCGTTTCCAGACAGTATTCGTTCACCTATCTTTTAGTCCCCGACAGTAGTATCTAACCCAGTGTTTGATCGAGTTTCTGAACTTGCTGTCTTTCAATAACCTATTTTACATGTCATTTATGAATATCTCAGCCAGGATCGGTGGTAGCATTGGTCTTATCGTAGAACTTGTGAATGAATCAGCTAATGGCCTACGATTTCTTCCACTATTTTGGCTTCCTTCAGCCCGTCAGGATTTCCATGCGGTATCTGCCGATAAGATTCTAGTATTAAACTATGATGAATTAATGTTCAAGGCCTTGCTCTTCAGTAGCGATACAACTGATAAACAGGATAACATCCGGAAGCACTCTTACAAGCTAAATACTGCAATAAAAGAGAATTATACACTCGAGACCTTTTTAATTTCTTTGTGAACAATTTTCCAGAAGAAGAAAAGTTTTGTAAGATTCTTCTCGTATTTGGAATGCAGAAAAGCAAGAAACCCGCAGCCCACTTCGTTAGCTGCTCGGGGTTGCCTTCATTGACTGCGGTAGTTGAGGCAAAAAGGGAACATGTTTTTTATGGAAGCTTCTCGTATGAATTTTTCATTTTTGTTCATAGATCGATAATCGAAATTCTTCCTGGTCCAACTTCTGTGATGTTTGAAAACTTCTCATGTCTCTCTCCTATTAAAACTTTCCAAGTGAACCCCTGTCATAAATAGATCGGCAAAATTCCAAGCCCTACCGTTTTGCCGGATGGTGCCCATTTTTTCTCTCCCATAAAACAGATTCTCGCAAATCAAAAATATTTTCCTCAGTCCAATTTATAGATTCAAAGCGACTGTGTGGGAGGAGATGGAGGGTGCAGAAACATTTCAAGTTGAAAAAATCTGAAGCAAACTTTCAAAGAAAAAAAAAAAAGGTTACGAGTTTGGTAAATTCCCCATATCTTCTCCTTCCTCCACTTTTGCTAGCAAATTGTTCACTCTAGCACTATCCAAATGGATTTTGGAAGGTATGAAGTGTCCTGCAAGCCTCAAAATTTCCTTAGTGAAGCTGCATCTTTCAACTGCTCACCATTCATACACCATCAAACTATCACCAAGTTTCTTCCCTGATCAACCTATAATCTCATCAAGAACGGTGGGTTCTCTTTTCTCGAAAGCCGTAGGTCATAGTTCTGTTCTCCAGTAAAATTCTTCTCGATAGCTAGCTTCTGTTTCACCAAAAGAAACTTTCCTGGAAAACAACATTCGCTCGCTACGTTGAACGGAAGAATTTTATTTTTGCGTAAGGGGGGAAGGATTTTGAACTTCGTTACGAAGTCCAGTGAGATAGACGGAGGAAGGTAGGGAAGGGGATAAATTCTCCACTTGACAATATAAGTATTTCTATTTGATGTTTCTATCTCACCAATTTATATATTTCATTCCGAAGGAAGCGGGAAATCCTTGAATTTCAGTACACCTACTACTAACAGTTCTATCTTTCTCTAAAGAGCGAAAATTTGAACGTTGTTAGGGAGAAAGTGAGAAAAGTTTCAAAGCTTGGGCATATCAATAAGATATTACATAAACCTTACTGTCCAAAATGTTACCAAATTTTCGCTTGTTGGAAAGTAGATATTTGAGGGTGGTTGAGGAATCCGATGTGTTCAAAGGAGAAATGTTTGTAATCAAAGTGACCTAGTGCCCAACGAGAAGTAAGATGGACTGATGAAGAGCGAGACAACCAAAGAGGAAACGTGAGTTGTAAGAAAACACGTTCAAGGTTCACGAATTGGTTTGGGTCCCTGTTCCCGTCAATAATTTTACATAGTTTCAATATCATGGTTCGAGTCAAGAACAGAAGGGAAAACTGAGAGAAAACCATCTTGGTTTATTTAAATTTCTGATGTGAACTTCAATAAGTTATGAAGCTTGAAATCAGTCTCTAGGAGTGCAAGAGCAAAAAAATTTTGGTAGATTTCTTCGAATTTTTATCGTCAGTCAGCGACATTCCAACAACTGTAATATATCCATATTTCTCAGATTTTCACGATGCACAACTTTTTAACGAAGTATCTCTTTCTGTTTGTTCGTTACAGATTCTTCAGAATCAGGGTCACATAAATATAGTAATAGAGAGGTAAGCCGGAGTAGCGGTAACAAGGTAGCATCCGATGGTAAGCCGACTAGAGTGCGAACGGTGTTAAACGAGAAGCAACTGCACACGTTACGTAATTGTTATGCGGCGAATCCGCGACCAGATGCGCTTATGAAAGAACAACTGGTCGAAATGACCGGTCTCAGTCCCCGTGTGATCCGTGTATGGTTTCAAAATAAACGCTGCAAAGACAAAAAACGCGCCATCGCCATGAAACAGCAAATGCAACACGAGAAGGTATGTAAACTTTTTTTTTTTCAATTTCTTCTTCTTCTTCTTTCTATCCGTTTATTGAAAAAACTCGCGTACGCGATGTACGCCGCATATTATTATAAATTCAACGTATCCCCTGTATCTGATGATGTTAATTAGCCTCTTTGTACTGTAATTCAGAGGCGAACCTACTGCATTAACTAACTACCGTTCGTAGTATACGCCAAGCAGTAAATCTTCTCGCTATCGCAAAAACCACTATCAGTATAGTTGCAATTCCATCGAGCGTTTCGCTACTAATGTTATCGCCCTCGCGAGAGAGTGGAAAGTTCGCATTGGTATATTATGGTCATGCACGATATCGGCCACGTTTTTCAAACGCAGCTTATTCCACCATTTTATATTATTACCTTTATTTTTATATTTTTTCCTTCTTCTTCGCGGTGCCCCTTCGTCGCATACGAAATCCTGTTTTCCGGCGAACCCGCTATGCAACCGTATCATCACGTGCACGAAAATTTTTTTGTCCGCACGTAGGACAGGCGTACGCGAATGAATTGATTTACCGTCGGCACACTCGAATGGGATATTTTTTTCCCTCTCTCTTTACGCCCCCCTTTATATACGTTGTTTGTTACCGTGCTGTACACTATTTTTCGGCATCGAACAAACCACAATTCTTATAAAATATTCTAGTCACGTTCGTTTGTCTAACAAGTTGATAAGAAGATTGACTAGTTTTTTCTTCTCTTTCGAAAAGAAAGAAAAAAAAAAAAAAAAAAAAATTCAACATATACTAGATGTCGGTCGTCCACAAGTTGGTTGTGGAGCGCGGTTATATAAAATGTTGCCGAAGGAGCGAAAGATACACGATAGATTAACGAATGGGTGGAACCATTGGGCGTGGAAAATGATGACCATATGAAACGAGAATATTACTCGTTCTTAAGAAAGACAACTACGAGGTTTTTTTTTTCTTCCTCTCTTTTGGTTATCGTTTTCTAGCCGTCTTCGTGACGTAATTCTTTTTTTCTTTTTTATTTCCCCTCTCGTTTTCGTTCGTAAGTACATTAACGACGTCGTTATACGTACAGGTATACACGTTGTTGAGCACATCAGATGAAATGTCACAATACGTTGTCGTACAAGGCAATATACTACCTATGGAAACCAGAAAAGTTGGAACGTGGCGATGATAATAATGATACTTCGATGAGATAGTCCGATTGTAGGCGCTTAAATGGAAAAAAAAAGGTGGAAAATACGAGTAAACTGAGTAAATTTATTGGGACGGAGCGCGTGAGCCAGACCAAGACCGCATTTGAATGTTTACCGAAAGATAGTTTTAACATTTTAGTTGATTGGTTTGCGAGGCCTGCTTTCTGGATTTGATACATTTTTTAGAAGAGTCACTGTGCGCCTCGAGTTTTCGAGAACTTGATCTATAGTATTAGAAACTTTTATTCGTCGATCGTTTAATATTTGTCATTCATTCTTTCTCCTACAAACAGACTGAACGCCTCTCGTTCAAAGTTCTCTTCAAATTATCTTAGATTTTGTTAATATTGCCGTCGCCTGAAGAGTTTAAAAAGTTACTTGGTACGTCCATCTGTCGTCTTATAATTAGCTTCATCAACTTCAGATTATTTGCGATAACGTAGTTTTGCTCTCTGACTCAAAATCCGATCTAAACATAATGATGAACAAACTGTAGAAAAGAAGGAGAAAGGAATTCGAACTAACAATGAACTTAGAAGCATGAGAAAATTTTTTGATGAGCGAGGATCAAAAACAAGAAAACGAAATTGAAGAGGAGAAATGCAGTGGGCAAAGAAGCCAAGGAAATAAGATGAAGAAACGAATCTGGCCAACTTCACACCATGAAATCTTTATTAGCTCGATATTTCGAGCAGATAACAGTTCTTTATAATGAGCAACAATCAACTGACCTAACTTTCAAAGAGATCTTGATGTTAAGTTTAAAGCTCTCCTTAAGAACAATTGTTACCCGGAATATTCTTCCAAGACTATATACGACCCTAGACGTGTTTTGAATACTGGTAATACTAAGAAGAAATTTGTATCTTTACCTTGGTCATCGAGAATATGATCAGAAAGCTTGATCTGAAATTTTTATTGCTTTCAAAAATTACTAAACCCTTCAACAAAATTTTCTCTCTTGGATGAAAAAAAAATTCCGCCCTCCAAAAGTCTTCCTTTCTTTTAGATTCCCTGACTGACCCTCTCTGAAGAATTGGACGTTCTAACGGCATGAAGAAGAAGGGAAGAATTCGGAACTTCAAAACACAGGACAGTGAAGCAGGTGACATCTGGTGGACATTATTCAAACTATGGAAAAACGGTATCCTAAATACAGAATGTCGCAAAAGGAGGTTATCAATAATAAGATAAATCTTCAAATTTAGCTACGATCAATAATTTTCTTGTTACTTTCCTTGACTGCTTGGAATGTTACGGAATTTGGTAAGTCTATGTTGGGGAAACTTAACAGCTTCTTAAAGCCAGTCGCTACCAACATAGTATTGATGAAGATCAACTTAATGACCACATTGCTCTCGACTCCCCACTCTAAATTATCCAGTCATCATATTATTATTTCTATCCTAGCCTAGATTCAGAATACTAAAAAAAGAAAAGGACATGAGGGTATAGGAATTTTAAAACGAGATGCCGTGAATTTTAAGACTGACTACGGCAATCTTAATTTATTTTACTCTACGTTGATCAAGAATTTCAGCTTGATCTGTTCAAAACGCCGAGCTAATAAATATTTTCTGGTGTGAAGTTAGGTAGATTTGTTTTTTCATCTTATATATTAAAAAAATTTTCAAAAAAACGCAATGACAGTCCGTCTGGCCGTTCTACTCAACCAATTTGCTTCAGTTTCTTTAATTTGTTCGTTTAGCACACCAGCTGAGCCATTAAGGATCAGTAGCCGCTTCACTTAAGGCGTTCTTGAATTTTCCTCAATTGAGCTTTTCCCATATCTATATAATATATTGAAAAAAATTCAGTAAGACTTGATCTTTTCAAGCCGTTACCCATTGGCTGACCCGTCCCTGACTTAAGTTTTGGGGAATATTGAAACGCGATTTTGCCCTGTACAGTTCTTATGAAAATAGGTATTTTTTAGATGAAATTGAACCACTTTATCCAGTTTTCCAACGACAAACTGAACAGATCGGTCCGATCTTTTTTTTTTTTTAATGAATGCCTTTTACCAACAAGTTTGCCGTCACTCAACAATTTACTCCGCCTCCGTCACAAATTTTCAAAAAATCGAAACGCGATTTTTCCCAGTACATTTCTTGAGGGAATATTTGTGAAATGAAAACGAACACCCTTTTCCAATTTGCCAGGGATTTCTACTGAGGCTGATTTTTATACCCTTCGATCTACCATCACTCCTTGATCAACTTAGCCTCCCTTACGAATTCCCAAAACATTAAAACGAGGTTCCACCAATTACATTTCTTATGTGGATATATTCCACCTATAATAATGTATTCCCCCTGTCCAGGTGTCATGGTTGAATTATATCATCAATTATGCTGATGCTGCGGAGCAGCACAGGTCATCTAGTTTTAATTTAATTTACTCTCACGAATAATTTATTATCGATAAAGAAACAAGGAATGTATCTAGGACAGTAAATAGCCTTTGAAAACCTTATAGAAAAAGAAATGAGACCCCGGAATAAATACGAATCTTCAACATGTCCGTCCCAACATTGGCACATGGCTGTCAAACACGGACCCTTACCTCAAAAATCAATAATCAACTTTGGACTTCACGAAACTTCATACTAAGGGTCGAGAGAAAAGATTGCATAAAACTTGGCAATCCTAAAAATAAAGTGTGATACGTAAGAAGACAGAAGTAGGCGAGTGAGGCGGAGGGACTTGATTATCGAGAGAATATCGCTAGGACTTCTCATAAGCATTTACTTACCTTCTATCACGTCAGAGTCATACGAAATTTCAACAGGAACGTAGCAGAAAGCAGTCATGGTTCATTTTTAGACTAAAATCATTGACTTTGGTACTGCCTACAAGAACAAAAGAAAAATTAAAAGAAATAGAAACCAAACGCACACAGATACATATATCAATAATATTCTACACAGTTTATTCATTACAAAAGAAAGAATTTAAAATATGGAGAAAAAAACATGCAGGGTGTCTACGGGTCATCTGAATTCTTCCATAGTTCGAATAATATCCACCAGATGACAGCTGCTTCACTGTCCTGTGTTGTAAAGTTCCGAATTCTTCCCTTCTTCTTTATATACAGTTAGAACTTCCAATTCTTCAGAGAGATTCAAAGGATCCAAAAGAAAGGAAGAAAAAAAATATACATCCCAACCGCCTGAGAATTTTACAGTAGATATTTGGAAACACTTAGACGCTGACAGGTCAATATTTTATCATTCGTCCTAGGTAGGAGAGACAGAATGATTCATTATCCATACTCCGATTGCTTGATGGTTTCAAAATTTTTACTGAAATCATAAAGAGTCTCGCACCGCCTTAGGCGTTGACAATGGTCCATTCGAACGCTTTAAAAACATTTCAAAAAACCCATAACTTAAGTAGAGAAAACTAAGAAATTCCGAGATGGTGAAGAGGTCAGACTTGCCTTCATGGTAAACTAATTCAGGGAGCTCGATAAATATTCAATTTATCAGCTTCAAATGCATGTACGGATTCATTAACATCAAGTTTGTCATTCCATTTTCCATAATGCGCATTTATATAAATGCATAAATCTCGACCACACTCAAATCTTACAGGTTTCCTGAATATTTTCTGGACCTCCAACCTCTACATCTCTACCCTCTTGAATTCTCTGCCTGAATTCTGGTTTTCATTCCATGATAAAATATGTACACTCCGAGCTGGAGATATCGTTGATGAAAATATATACATAGGTTATAAGATAATATAGATTTAGAAAATCTCTGCTTACGTTGATATGGAATTTTCTGTACGAGTGTACAGGCGATGATTGTTAAAGTAACTAGAATTTTTTACAAAATAAAAACAGTGCACTATAAAAACGCGTAATATTTTCACGCGGAATGTCAAAATATTATTAATTTTATTGAAGCAATTTGCCAGCCACACGTTGTAGGGCAAGTACTTATTACGCACATAATTTATCATGAAAATGTTGTTCTATTAGCACTGAATATTGCGGAGAGAGAGTGATTTTTATGCGAATATACGGATATAAGTATGTACGAGTAAGTAGCATTCGAGTTGTTGAAGATTATTTGTACGCGTAAATCGAAAATATTGTTTCCCAAACACGCGATTTATGGAACGTAATCAGTTTATATTTGATTCGTACAGATATCTGGTCTTATTTTCTCTTTACACATAAGAGAAAAGAGCTCTCGTTTATCGATTTAAGAGCCTTTTTCTCGTTTATCAGAGTCATCAATTCATTACTTCTGTTTAGCTCACACCTAAACCACAGCCTTTTCCCATTACTTAAAGGTATACGCTATACGTATACTGCTAAACATTTAAGTTTTGTCAGAATCATTGGAGATTTCATACAATAATACTTGATTATCGACGTATCATTTTAGTAATGCAGATTTAGATTGATTCAAATTTTTTAAAACAACCCTCCGAGACTTTTTATACAATTTTTTGAGTGAAGGAACTTGACACATAAATTTTGAGATAATTCAAAAATTTGTAAGGTTGTGATCGCGAGTTGACTCACATTTCTTGGAAACACATCTACGATAGTCCAGTGCTGCGATAGTCTTTTCAACTCCTCATACATTTTTTTTTTCCTTTCAAGATTTTATAAAATTAGTCATTAATCCTTTTTACGCCATATTCATCAACTTACAGGAGGCGTTTCCTCGTCTTTGGCGATATTATACATTTCCTCTAAATTATTTGAGATGCGCCTCCGCGGCAACTTACCCTCCCTTCTCTGATCCTTTCTTCGAAACAGATATGCATATCAGTCCGAATTCACCATCCAAAATGGCGTCCCTAGGAGAGGTTTGGAGTGTTTCTCTCTTCTTGATTTCCATAATCACTTTAATAAACTGTATTCCTTTCCTCTACGATTTCAGTTTTTCCTTCGCTTCAACAAATCCTAAACGGGCTGCTCGTCTTCTCCAACTCACCATGCAAAAGGTCCCGGTCACTGTACGAGTCTCGGGTCGTGGTTTTCGTTTTGCTAGCAGAAAACTCGTTCGATTTATATTCCACAGAAGGCTTTTACGTCTCCCCCTCTTTCCTCCTCCTCCTCCACTAAAACCTAATCTTCTAAATTCTTTGACCTCGCCATCTATTTCAAACACTCCTGGATCCTTCACATTAAAGTTCTAAAAGCCAAATACCAAAACTCACTGAATGTCCTCAAACATCTCTGGTTGCAGTAGCAAATTCCTCAATCAGTCATCCAATTCTTTAATTCTCTCTTGAGTAAACTACGGGTTTACAATCTACAGACAGGGTGCTAAAATTACTCAATACAATAATCTGCTGACCTACGATTAGTGTTTGGTACTCCGCGCACCGGCCCTACGCTCAGTCTGTGGGTTGAGGCTGGCATGCCTCCTTTACAAATTCGCTCATTATCACTTACCGCCAATTATCTTGCGTCTGTCGCCCAGTTTACCCAACTCCATATCTCTTTTTCCTCCCTCAGTTTCCGAAACCCACTACTTCTTCCATCAAAATTTCACGTAGACAATAATCTCAAATTCAAACCATTCATTCATCCACCCTCTCGGGACATCCACGACGCTTCGAGTTGACGCACCAAAATCGCTCAACTTGATTCACTTAAAATATATCAAAACCATTTCCCCTTCTACAAGCTGTGTTCTACAGATGGATCCAAATCGGGTTCCAAAACTGGCTGGACCTTCTCTATGGCATACATTTAATCGCACGCCTCAAAAAACGAAATTGCCCGCCTATCGATAACACGCCAAGGAAACAAAATTGACACGCCTAAGAAAAGTATTACACGGATAAAAACGAAGTAAGTAGTGCACACATCCTCATATAAGTTGCGCACTCAAGATCCAAAACACTGGAAATCCTATGAAACGGACAAATACACAAAGTAAGTAGTGCACACATCTTGATACAAGTTGTGCACACAAAATCAAAACACTCAAAATCCATTGAAGAGGACAAAACACCACAGGAAAGAAGATAATGGAATGCTTTGGTTATTGACGAGTCAGCACAAACCTCAAGGCAACATTCCAAGTGGAGTTTTTTTTTTTTTTTTTTTACCATCACCATAATATTTCATAAAGGCATTACAATATTGATACATGTTAATGCAATTAACAAATATAAGTTTTCAAATAATTTACAACGGCTAAGCCCAACCGCTTCTTGAATAAATCTGAGTTCAAGACTACATGGTACCTGCCTTCATAATATCGAACGCCGAGAAGAGTCGAAATTAACATCCATCTACCACTTGACATGTGCAGCATGAAAAGTTTCCTGAAGATCGAAGGGAAGCTCCAAATGGGCCAGAAGATTAGACTCCATCAAGAACATTGCTTGCCAAAAAGGGCCTGCGAAAAGGAAGAGTGGAATTGGCAAATCACGGGAAGGATCAGAAGTGCGAATATTGTCAAAACGGCGAACTCTTGAATACCAGTCAATAATGAAACGTCCGCGGCTATTGCACTGATCCATATAACTACCGCGCATCCCCTTGGCATCATACTTCTGCCGAATCATATTATTTCGACGACGAACCTCAGTATTTGACCAACCAGTAAAGATCTCACGACAACGCTCGAAATCCAATGCATTAACCAACTGAATCGACTGACTCCTCCGGGGTGGAACAACTGGGCAAACACCTCCATCAACAGTCATACCTCACTCATAAGAAGTTTAAGGTTTATTATGGGGAAGCAGTCTCTACTGTCAAGCCCATCCTGGCTGGAGTTCCTCACAATAAATGCAGCAAAATCATCTTCTTTCGAAATGCGGGTCGTGTGCCAGTCCTGGCGTGCATTTATGGCGTTCGTCATGGTTTCAACGTCGTGTCAGTTTTTTTCTATGGCGGGAGGGGAACTGGCGGTCAATATAATTTTATGAGGCGTGCACTTATATATTTCCCCTTCGGCATCTATCAATGGTGAGATACTACACTTTCATATGAAAAATTCTGCTGAACCATATGCCATCTATTCCTGCCTTACTCACCTCTCTCTTCTCACATGTAACAGATTTCCGAATCTCTTTTCTCTCTCCGAGACGTGCAAGGCGTCCAGACTTGTACACCCTATCGTTCAGCGCATCCTCATCCTCCCACACGCTTTAATACCTTCTTCATCTGCAATTGCCTTCCTCTGAATTCATAGTCACATCGGTCGCTCATGAACATAACGCAGTGCCCCTATAGTTATCAATCAATCACCATGACTTAAGAGCTTATTATTGTTATCTAATCATCGCATCACCTCTCAATCCCACAATTAACTACTTTCGATTATAAAATCCTCGGTTCTCTAGTCTCTTTTTTAATTTGTTCTTGATGCCACGAGGACTTAGTTATAGTTCGATTAGCATACGTCCCTAAACCACTCCCTCTCTCTTCTTGGGCTCTCCTCTTATGTCAATACTAACACGCTGATGAATTCGTTCTCCTGTCTAGATACTTCCTAAACCTCAGATAATCACAGTGAAAACAGTATAGTAGAGTCACATTTTCAGGGGAATACATCTCGCTCCATTTTCACTTGCGATGAATGCAAAAACATTGAGCTTTCAATTCTTACGGACAAGTGACAAAGAAGTTAGTCGTCAATCATAAGCTTTTCTACAGATTTTGAGCCGAGGCTTCCTCTACGACCTACGAATAAGCTTTGAGTGGAACGAGTACATAACCATCTCCAAGAGTTGGGAGCTCTTCTCAAGGTAGAACTCGAGTAAACGAAGTCACATCTGTCGCTCGATAAGGCGAAACTTTACTTTCCTAATCCGAGAGACAAACTATTTGTATTGTTCCGAGAGCAAAATCAACTTTTCTTCGCACTACAATGTCTTCATCGCGTTTTTACAAAGAAAAAGAGGTGAAAGAACTGCTCACGCTTCCACCACAATATCCACTCTTATTATATACCTAAACATCGCTCACGTGTGTACGCAGTGTTCTTCAAAAGGGCGTGGGTACTCGGTATATTTACACCCTACGTCTGCCAACTTAATACGTTTATTTATTCAGTCGTACACACACATCTGAGGAACCGCTCACACTGGGTGGGCCACGGCGAAGAAGAAAAAAAAAAGCGGCATTCAAACGATGCGACATCTAGCAATATGGAGAATATCATTTTCATATAGACGCAACATCGAACACTCGCGCGCGTTCCTCCTTTAAGTGACGAAATGTTTTACATCCCGAAAATGTCAATTGATTCATGCATAAGCAGCGAGTTTAACGAGCAAACAAACGTGCTGAAGAAACATACATAATATATAAGAAAACCCCAAGATCTATATCGCTTATCATATATTTATACAGTCTTGGAACATAAGTTTTCAAAGTGTCCTTCGGGTCAACGACGACGATTTTTAAATTCATTATTCCTCCTACGTTATAACAATAAAAGGAAAACGAATAAGGAGCAAAGTTTTCGCAAAGTTGTGGCGATAAATAGCCCGAAGCGGATACGCGTGTAATATACGCCCATGCCAGGCCCTACGTCCAATTTCTACAACGCTCATAATCAGCCGCAGTTGAAAAACTTGTCCAATCAACGTCTTTTAAAAATTCTCGCTTCTCTGCACACTGTATATACGAGCTCACCACTGCATCGTATAATTTTGCGGGTATGCAATCTTTTCATGTATTGCGGCGTAATTCGAATTCTTTGGAATCTTACCAAAATTTTATCGCCTCCTTCCATAAACCATCGAGGGTATATAATAAGTATGCTCGCAAATATATGAAGAAAAAAATATTACCGATTTCCATTCGGTTCGTTTCCACATTTGACAGTCTTATTCGTCTTTACTGTTCTCTTTTTGGCGAGACGGTGGAGAAAAATGATCTAATAAAAACATTTCAAATATAGGTTACCGCACTCGAATCATGCAGGATTTTCGATGGAAGCTCGCGTACAAAATTAGCTTTTATTTGACAACCATCTTGCTCCCTGCCATGCTCAATCTCGTATCGTTTTCTCGTAAGAATTCATGAGAGGTTCATCTAGCAACTCTTCTTCTACATGAAGAAGAATACTCAAACAAGTAAAATAGAAGTTCGCAAGAAATAAGAAACACAGTCAGCGACTGGACCCAACACCAACACGGACAAGTAACATCGAACACGGTCATGACTGAACCAGCGAGTTATCAAAATGTGAATGATTCTCATAGGAATCCCTGTTCATGAAGTGACGTTGTTGTTATTCCCATGTCGAACAATTTCAGTTTTCTTCAAAATACGAATTTTCCTTATGGAGGAGGACTTCGGACCCTTCTTTGAAACTGTGACCATTTTCAATTACGTGATCAACAAAGGCTAATTCACCCAATCTATCTTTCCTCCACATTTTTTCATGTTCATCCACTCTAATTAGAAGTTGACGGCTATTAAGTGGAGTTCGAGTCTTTCTATTCAATTGACCCCTGACAAATTGCAGGAGTCTTCCTTCCGGATCAACTTTATGCTCCTTCGATATTATTGGGTTATTCCCCATGATCGCTAAGGCCATAAATATCCAACGGATTGGAGACTTGCTTGTTAAATCTGGTACCCCTCATGAGGAATTGGGCGAATTTTTCGACCTTTTGAACATCTGTGGGTCCCAAACTTCTGTAAATTTGATCCTTTGGAGGTGACAATCCCTATTAGATCTCCTTTAAGTTCTCTCATCTCAGACGTTTTCATGTCCAGATTTGAAATTGACCTATTCTCTTCGGACCGGGTGTTTTTGAGTCACATATATGATTCCGTGAAAATTCGCCGTATAAAAATTTGTCGCAAATAATTCACCGCGTAGGAAAATTGACCGCAAGAAAATTGACCGAATTTCAATTTTTTTTTTCAAAAACATGATATTGTGTTATTTTGATCAGTAATAATTTTAACTCCTTCCTTTCGGCACCCACTCATTTCAGCGGCATATCTCGTGAAATTGAACAAAAGAAGAAATAAATATCGCTTTCTAATTAAACATGTAAATAAAAGAATAAGCTGCTTACTGTTTTTCTTTTGTGCTTTGTTCACTGCTAACCGACCCTATGGAGGAAGCAGGTAGTTTTTGTACATTTATTTTAATTCATGAAATTTCCTATAAGCAGAAATTAACTTTTTCTTCAGTGTAGTGAATTTTTTTTTGCAGCGGTGAATTTTTTTTTTTTTTTTTGGCCGCGGTAAATTGAACCATGTCTCTGCGGCAAATTTTTTGCGACGTATTTTCCTGTGACCATATTTTGGCACAGGTACGTTGATGACACCGGTCCTGCAGAACTCCTTAGTGAATTTCTTGCATACCCAAACAGCCTATATCCTTCCATAAAATTTACATTGGAAGTTAGTTGCTCCTTTATAAACTTCTTGGAATTGTCTATCTTCGGCATTGACGGCGTCCATGAATTTGGTACAAATATTTACAAGAAAAATACCTCGACCGATTCCTGTTGCCCACGAGATTGCCACTTTCAACAGTTCAATACATCGCCTGACTCTCACATCTCTCTGAATCAGGTAGCTTTTCTTAGAGAACTAGTGACGATAAAGCACCTTGCTAGAGTGTATCTGGCCGAAGTGGACGGCGCTTACTAGGAAATGCCTCGATTCTACAACCTCTTTCTCGCAGGATTCGCATTCTGACGGTTGATTAGGCTCCCGTTTCTGCGCAAGTTTTCTTCGCAGTTAGGCCACGCCCTATTGGGTAAATTAAAGAACCCCATTGCGGTGATCGAAAGGGAGGTATGGTGGCTTATAGTGATTTCCCTGGTGTTTATATAGGAATGACTAGCCGTCAACTCTGAATTATAGAGTGAATAAACTCAAAAAAGCGTGGACGAGTGAGCCTTTGCTGATCACTTAATCGAAAACCCGAAGTCTTCCTCCTGAGGGGAAATTCGAGCTCTGAAATGATTCAACATCGGAATAATAACAACGTTTCCGCATTGAACAGGTAAACATTCCTAAGAAAGGATTGTTTGAATTAGTCTATGAGAATGATTCACATTTTGATGACTCGCTGGTTCAGTCATGGACCTCGTTCGATGTTACTTGTTCTTGTTGCTGTTGGTGTTGGGTTCAGTCGCTTTCTATCATTTCTTGAGAATGGTTGTTGAACCAAAACCTTTCGTCGGCATCTGTGTTTCTTATTTCTTGCGATTTTTGCAATTTGCACACTTCTTAATGAATAACCGTAACTTACAAAAAAGAATTGATTCAATCTGCTTCAACTTTCTTTTGCAAGCTTCTACAGAGGGCTGTGCTGAAGAATTGTAAATGAAGAGAGGGTCCTATAACGAAGGGGGAGTGTGAAATTATCGACCTTCGAATTAGAGAAGGGGCTGAGAAATAATCCGACCATTCCAGCTGGGAAACTTTAAATAATTCAATCTATTTGCCATCACTGAAGATCAACTGATACTAAATCTCGCTGCAGCTGGTGTTCAATTACCTTCTCAACTATCTAATTAATCGTCTATTCAATTAAAGGTCCGAAGAGAGACTAAATGGTGCCTCACGTTTAACAAGTTTTATAATTGTTTTTTTGCAGGAAGGGCGTAAAATGGGCTACGGCAGTATGCAGGGTATTCCGATGGTCGCATCCAGTCCAGTCAGACACGAGAGTCCCATCGGCATGAATCCTATTGAAGTGCAATCGTATCCAGCTCCGTGGAAAGCGTTATCAGATTTTGCTCTACATACGGACCTAGACAGGCTCGATCCCTCAACACCACATTTTCAACAGCTCGTGAATCAAGTAAGAACGATATTCAATGTGTAATATAGGAATTCGAAACGTGTAGAATGAGAAATTCGCTACTCGAACCGACTCCTCCACAAAATTCTCATCTTTATGGCCTGTATATGGAAAACAAGTTTAGGCATTTGGCGTTTAAAGCTTTGATATGGAGGCAGCTCGGCCCACTGCGTCGTGTTCCAAGAAGTCGATGTAACCACGAATCCAGAGGAAAGCAACTGAAGATAGAGAAGATCTTGAAGTGTATTAGAGCGCGATTAGGGGTCTGATTGCCTTGCATGGCTTGGAGGGAGGAAAGAGGAAGGAATTTACTTTTATGCAGGAAAAGAGAGAGGTGAGTAAGGCAGAAATAGACCGCAGATAGTTCAGCAGAATGTATAATGGCCGAGTTTTTCATACGAAAGCGCGCGACCTCATCATTAAAAGAGAATGTGTAACCAGTTTTGGAACCCGATTTGGATCTACCTGTAAAGCACATGATATGGGAGGGAAAATCATTACGTCAATGATCGCTTTGATCAGTTTTAAATAAATTATGTTGGGCGATTTTGTAAGTCAGCAAGGTCAAGGCGAATATGAGGCGTCGTGGGTGTCCTTCCTGAATTAGGCGGTTCTACATTATTCAAGAGACTTGAATTCAACATGATTGTCTACATGAGCTATAATGGGTTTCGAGAACTGAGGGAGAACGGAAAATAGGGAGTTGAGGAAACTGTGCCTTAGACGTAAGAAATTTGGCGATAAGTGATGATGAGCGGAATTGTAGAGAAGGTATGCCAGGCGCATAGGCTAGGCGTAGGGCTGGTGCGCAGAACATGAAGAGCTAAATGTAGGCCAGCAGGGCCAATGATTTTAGGTGAGATTTATTAGCCTCTCTGTAGATTGTGAACCCATAGTCTACTTCAGAGTGAATTACAGAATTAGACAGCTGAAGATGGAGCCTGCGACTGCAACCAATGCGAATATTTATAAGAATACTTAGTACGTCTTGCCATTTGGCTTTCAAAGCTTTGTTGTGAATGGGTGGCGGAAGACTGAAGGCAAATTTCGAAGTTTTGGAGAAGGAGAGTAAAGAGCCTCTCATTAAAGGAAAAAATATAACAGCACGCAAGGAAAAAAGATTTGGTACATTAAGTAGGAGAACGCAAGAATGTAGTTTACTAATGCAATCAAAAAGAAATATGAATACAATTAAAAGGGCACGCAATTTAAAATAGTGGGAAAAACGCAAAGCAGCAAATCATGAATTCTTTTCAATAAAATGTGGGTGATATGACCCGCCGAGTTCACCTGAAAGTTTGTATTTTAGCAGATATAGGGGTCCAAATATGTTTTGAAGCTTGATTATAATACATAGTTTGAGTCATAAGGAATTCAAAAATTACAAATTTCCAAAAAAGGGCGTCCGCCCAAAAGACGCCTTTTTGACAGAAAGCTCCTCAATTATTTATGATTAAATCTTAAAAAATCATGACGATTGCAGTGTAAATACTGTATCTTTTCATGTTATCAAACATACAATAATCAATTGAAGCGCTGCGCGGTAAAGGGATTTCTCATGGAACGGAGGCCCATTTTCCACGTAGCGCTTCAATTGTTGTTGATACAAAAATGCGTGATTCTTAGATGATGATTACAGAATTACGAATCAATCTTGAAAAATGGGACCCCTCGGTCAAAAAGTCAAAAGAGGACGACCGGCGAAAGCAAAGAGAGCGTCCCTCACCCAGTAATAATTTTCATTATTGTTATTATATTACTATTATCATCATTATCATTACTTACTCTTGATTTTTAATTTTTTTTATTTACGTATTTATAAACAGTTTTTTCTCCAATTTTACCAATTTATTGAATGAAATTACAGTTTTGAAAAGCATCATCAATACGGCAACATTTAATTTTCTGTTTTTACCAATTTAACATATCATTTTTAAGTCATTGCGTGCAATAAATTTTTATTGCGTGCAATCTTTCCCATTGCGGTCGTTTGTATTTTTTATCATTACTTTCAATATTGCGTGCACTTTTCTTTTTTTTGCGTGCGAAAAACTTTTTACCTTCCTTAAATATAAATATAAAACGGCAAGGGCCACGAGGAGACCTTAAGGAGAATGATTTAAAGATGACGAGCAGCTCATTTGGGATTTGTAGAAGTCTGCAAAAAGCCGTTTAGAGAGCAATAAAGGGACACAGTTTATTAGATCATTATAACAATCAGGGAGAGAGGAACACTCAAAACCTTTTCCTCAAGTACGCCATTTCGTAAGGAGAGGAGGGAAAGGTTATAAATTTGTACTGATATGGATTTGTCATAAAGAAAAGATAGGAGAAGAGAGGGTAATTTGCCGCAGAGGCCCATTTCAAAGAATTTAGAGAATATGTGATGTCGCCGAGCCCGAGTGAACGACCCCGGTGTGTGCAAAATATGGCGTGAAGAGCGGAGTTTTCACAGAATGATCCTTCGAATAGGTTGTGATCGGAAATGACTTTGTATCGACAGATTCAAATGAACCAGTGAGAATGTTTTGAAAGAGTTTACCTAGAACAGAAAGGGTGATAGGACGATAGCAAAAGAGGGGAGAGCGACGGTTGGGAGAACGATGGCTAGTTTCCAAGTTAAAGGAATAAGCCTTGGAGCAGGATGGAGTTTGAAGAGTGAAAGATGGTACTGAAGGGTGTTGGGGTGAAGGTTTTTGAGCATAAACGTGTCAATGTTATCCAAGACGGTGGCAGCTTACTTGAGGTTTTTGTGGATGGTGGAGTTGGGTGTGATCGGAAGGTTGTAGAAAATATTATACTTCATCGGTATCGAAACATCAGCACCCAAATTTAAGTAATACTATGATAGAAAAGCCAAGTTTTTATTGAATGAATTGAGAGCTTAGACAGAACTCTCTCATTGAATCAGACTTTATAATATTATGAGGAACGTAAATGTGTCCGCATTTATATCTGCCGAGAATTTTTCCTTCTTACGAAGCCTCTCGGGAACCGTTCGATAATACATAATATTCATATATGTGTTAAGCTGGCTAGGTTTTTTTTTCTATAAGATTTCACTCGACTAAGTTTGTGAGAGGTATTCCCTTTTCCCACAAATGTGAGCGCGAATATGAAGCATTCTCAACATCGCGTAAGACGCGATAATATAGAATGTTTCCTGTAACATCTTGAACAAGTATATAAGACAATTTCATAAACTCGTGCGAAATATTCCGCGAAGAATGGGTCTACCTCTATGTAGAGGTTGAAACAACGAATTCCGATATATAAACAAATTCTTCGAGTTCACTCGACTGCTTACATCTTCTCCTCTCGAAAGCGTTGAAAAGAGAAATATTTGAAATAAATTCGAATTCAGCAGCTACGGGATGTCAAAATATGCACCATAATGTGTGGGTAACAGTTCAACGTAGAAACTGTAATAATTGCTCTTAAAACATTTTTACAAAACTTGTCTACTACCTATACGTTTACGGTAGTACTATTTCTGAAATAAAACTACAATATTCGTTGCTACTGACATTGTCGTTTGAAATTTATGGCTAGGGGCTCTAATGAATACCTGTATATCTATTCGTAAAATGCTACTCGAAAGGTAATCATCAGTCGAAAGTTCATTTTGTACGAGCTTCACGAAATTTTTTACGATTTTTTAACAGCCGGCAAGTTTTATGAGTATACAATGTTTACATTTCAGCGTTTCAAAAAGCGCCTGTATGTAAATAATATATTTTTTATTTTCTGCCATTTTTTTTTTTTTTTTTTTCCTCTTTTCTTCAAAGAACGTACCTATTAGTCTATGATAACGATATCATTTCGTTAAAATGTTTACCAACCGATTGACGACGCTTCTATAAAGAAAAACGCCATTTTTATATCGAATATTTTTGCATATTTTGTAGATCGAATGCACTCGCTTGCATAATTTCGATATTTTGAATGAACATTATCTTTCTAATTCGAACGGTGTACCTTTTTTTTTGTTCGTCTCGTCTCGTCTCGTCGAAAATTTATAGCTCCTCTCCGAAGTAGTATGGGCTTGGAAAAAAAAAACCTTGAACTACTGTACATTTGCTCTTTATCGTCATCTCGTCCCGTTTCTACGAGTACATTAAAAGTTTCCGTGATTTCTTTTTTTTTTTTTTTCTCTTTCTTCTCAGACGAAAATGCTCTCTCAGGTATTATAAAAAAAAAAGCGACGCGCGTGGAACAAATTGAATTGATTTTTCTAGAACTGTAACCACAATTCGGCGATGTTTCTCGTTTTGAAATAATCTCGGTTTCGTATAGATCGTCAATGGGTGCGCGGAAGGTCTTTTAAAGTCAGGTTCAAGTAGTAGATTCGCATGCGTGAATGGGCAGTAAATTTATACGTAGAATACAGAGTATCTAATTAAAAAGGGGAACTCTTAAAAAACAGCTTCATTCATTACAAAATTATTCGAAGACTCATTCTCTTCTCATACATACTCATCTTCTTCATTGCGCCTTCTCCGATCGAATTTTGGTGATTTTGCAAGCGGTACCGCGGAATGATTCCTCGGTATCTATGTCTAAAACTTCATCCTGCCTCAACAATATTCTTCTCCCCTCTCCGTTTAATATATTCTGAAAGACAGCGTATTTCTTGTTGCCACGGGCATGTCCATAGTACTCGAGCTTCCCTTGATTTGTATTATTGTAAATACAATCTTAATTTCTTTTGCCATACGTTGTAAGACCTCTGTATTTGAAACTCGATGAGCATATAAACATCTTGAAGGCATTCATCTTCGACCAGTTCTCCATCTGGTCCCCAGCCTCTTCATCAGAAATCCAAACTGTTAACTACGAGAGCTCTCTTCTACTCTGTACACTAACGCAAACAGACCATGCACCCCTAGGGCTACACGCGACACGAACAGGACGACCTCGAGAAGATTTTCAGTAAATGAAACATTAGGCATATCGTTCTCCGACTATGTTCGTTTTCCCTGGCGAGGCCATGAAAACAAATTTTAGCCAATCCCTTGGGAATGTATCGAGTTACAAAACGCTGTGAAGATCGTGTAAGTCTCATCGTGTATCAGAATATTGTTTTCATGATTTTCCCGAGTATTTTATTTTGGCCAGTTGCTTCACCACTCATCAAGTTTTTGATAGCCCTGATCATCTCTGTATACTCCACTATACAAGTCAATAATTCGGTGTCAATTGGAATAGACAGGCTGAACCTAATACAATATGCTAGCCCGCGTTTAGCCCTTGGTGCTCTGCACACCAACCTAAGCTTCGTCTATGCGCTCTTCCCCTAAAATTTTGTTCATTATCGCTCACCGCAAACCTTCTTACGTCTATAGCTCAGTTTTCCCAACTCCCTATCTTTCTTTCCTCCCTCACTTCCCAAACCTCACTACTTCTTCCAAAACATTTGAAATTCGAGCTACTTCTTCCTGTTCTTTCACGGGATGTCAGGGAAGACGTGATTGCTAATGATTTTCCCTCTCGCATCCAGTGTTTTACAGATTGTCGAAAGCGTTTTGAAATTCTGTAACAAGTAAAGGTTTATCTGGATTCAAATTGGGTTCCAAAACTGGCTAAGTTTCTTCTATCTATGATGAGGTCTCACACTTCCGTATGGAAAAGCTCCATATATTCTAACAAACTATACCTTACTCACCTTTTTTCTTCCCCCTCCCAAATAGATTCCTCACTCATCAAGGGAATACTCGCAGGAGTAAAACAAAAGAAAACTGCAAAAGGACCGCACGAAATTGAAAACACTGAGCGTTTTCGGCTAAACAGCCATTGTCAAAGTGTAGAAAGTAACTGAACCCAACACCAACAAGAACAAGTGACATCAAACGGAGTCATGACCGAACCAATGAGTCATCAAAATGTGAATCATTCCCGAAGACTATTCGATCAATCCTTCATCAGGCTCTTGAACCCAAATTAAAGAATACGAAGAATCGGAAACTTGCCTCCCACCTCAATTCTAAAGCTTTGGTTAACAAAAAGATCGTGCTAGTGATGTTACAAATTCCGAAATTTCAGCAACGTACAATAAATCATATAGTGAAACTGAGTTTAATTGTGATGAATTGTTCCTCCTGGAGAAGGGTTTGAAGTTTAGGTTACGCCCTCTTGAAAATCAGGAGACGTTGGCTAACATGTGAAAATCGGTCCCGGTGATAATATCCAGGAAAAATGCGCCACACTCCCCTCCCCAGCGTAAGCAATGCTGGGAGTGAATTGATCTAAGGTCTGAAGAGGAAAATTAGGGAGATTGGGTTTAACTGTCACAAAAGCTGACAAAGGGTTCCCGCCCAATTTCCCGAAGCCATTTCCCCGAAAGCACATTTCCCGAATTGCCATTTTCCCGAAGCCAATTACCCGAAACTCATTTTCCCGAAGTCAATGTTCCCGAAGCCAATTTCCCGAACGGCCTATTTCCCGAATGACTATTTTCCCGAAGCCAATTTCCCGAAACTCATTTTCCCGAAGTCAATGTTCCCGAAATTATGTGTTCCCGAAACCAAGTTTTGATAAACATTTATTTATAAATTTTGTTACCAAAAGTATGCCGCTAGGCTACATGAAGATTATATCCTACAGTTCGGAGGTACTCTAGAACATTATCGTCCTCCTTATATGTCGGATACTCTTCCACAACAGCCTTGGTTCGCGTTTGTAATTCGAGCCACTTTTGTTTCGGTCCAACTTTCACGCGTCTTCCTAGCGACAATTCTGCTACACTAACTTCTGTGTCCCCTTGCTCTTTCTGTATTTCAGTTCTTGCAGTGTTCTGGGGTTCGCAGGCAAGTCTTTTCGTCGTTCGCGTCGAATTTGTTTTTTTAAAGACTCACGTTCTGGTAGTTGGCTGAGTACCTCGCAGGGAATTCCTTCTAATTCGGTACGAATAAGTTGAGCCGGAGAAATTTCGGGGTTGTCTGCGGCCTTCTTTTTAAGTGTATGCGTTATTACTTCCGCTTTCGATTCTTCCTGATTGGGCGCATGAGCGTGTCTTGATTCGTTGGGGCCTTTCAGCACGACGACATTTTCTGGTAGCGCTGGATTATTCGTAATAGCCCGAGCCGTGCATAGGCCGCTGCGCACGCGATTGCAGTCCCAATATATCTTCTCTTTCGTAACTCTGGACCTCAGGTACACGTACCCATCAACAAGGAGTTTCTTGCCTACTAATTTCGCCATTATATTTTCGCACGAACTGACGCTCACAACGAAATGCAAGGGGTACCTCGACTTCCACATTACCATAGAAATCTAAAAATTATCGGCAACATCACCGTGTGTACGAAAAGTTGAAAGATGACTCTAGTTCAGGCGATATTGATGATTACTCTTACTTACATTCGCTTCTCTGTACGCCGTGATGAAATTCTACGTTCGAGAATTCGCCTTCGGGAACCTGGCTTCGGGAATTCGGCTTCGGGAAAATGGCAATTCGGGAAAAGTGCTTTCGGGAAAATGGCTTCGGGAAATCGTACGGTAACCCTGACAAAGGGAATGCTGTTGTGGTCATGGAGAAGTCTTCCTACTCTTCCAAAGTCCACTATGTGCTCAGCCAATGTGGAGCTCAGGAGAATTCCCAGTTCAATTTTCCCAATTTTGTAAAAGAGGTTGGGTCTTTTGTTGGTAGTAGTAAATTCATCATTAAGGATCGTTTAACCAAAAAATCCATTTTGGAACCTAACCCTGTTCCTCCCCTCCTTTATGGGTTACCTAAAATTCATAAGGAAGGTTAGTCTCATTTGTCTCCCTCGCAAAATTTCCTGATCGCTGATCCAAATCTCGAGTGGAGTTCGAGTCTTGCTATTCAGTATTGAATTCGTGTTCTTTCGCAAACAATCTGAAGGATGTTTCCCTTCCTCTGGGTTTAACTCTATGTTCCTTTGATGTTTTAGGGTTATTCCCCAACATCCCCAAGGTCGAATCTGGTGTCCCTCATGAGGAAATCAGTGAATTCTCTGACCTATTGAAGGTCTGTTGGTTATTTAATGGTAAATTCTACGAGTTTCCTGAAGAGGTGGGGATCCCTATTGAATCTTCACTGGGTTCTAGTTTGCATGTCTAAATTTGAGGTTGACTTGTTATCTTCGGGCCGGGTGTTTGTGAGTCATATACACTATTGGCACAGGTACATTGACGACGTTTTGTGTGCGTGGACCGGTCCTACTGAACTCCTGTGTGAGTTTCCTGCTTATCTAAACAGCCTCTACCCTTCCATAAAATTCACACTGGAAGTTGGTGGCTCCGCTATAAACTTTTTGGACTTGTCTGCTTCCGTCATTGACGGTGTCCATCAATTTGGTATTTATAGAAAAAATACCTCGACCGATATTACCATCCACGGGTCGTCATTCGTATCTGTCGCCCACAAAGTTGCTACTTTTAATAGCCTGATACATCGCTTCATTCATATCCCATTGAGTAAGGCCGCTTTCCACAAAGAATTAATGACTATAAAGCAACTGGCTAAAGTAAATCAGGTCAGGGTTGACATTGACCGTATGGTTTGTAGGAGGCTCACTAGAAAATGCCTCGACTCTACGACCTCCCTCCCCCGGGATTTGCTCCACGATGGTAGGAAACGGTGGTAGTTTTCGTCGCAGTTGGGCCGTATCCTCCGCCCTTACACTACTGTTGAGAGTCTTTTCGTGAAATTAAAGGACCCTATTCCAGTGGTCTACATAGGGATGACCAGCCGTCAACTCCAAATTAGAGTTGACGAGCACAAAAAAGCTTAGATGAAAACGAAAGGGGACGGAAGGAGTCAGCCTTCGCTGATGATTTGAACGAAAGTGGTCACAACTTCAAAAATAGGTCCAAAGTCCTTTTCCATAGGGAAAATTCGTATTTCAAACGTCTGGCCCTTGAGAAAATAGAAATCCTGCGACATCGGAATAATAATGGCGTTAACGTTTTGAACAGGTCTGCCGTACAAAGTTAAATTGACGTACATCCATTTCATGAGATTACCAAACGGTATCTTTCGCGTAACAAATGTCCAAGTGTGCGTAGTCAGCTCGTAATCAGTTTGTATGTGTGCGTGGCGATCCCTTTGTCGGCGAATATTTTAAAGTGCGTCATTTTAACAAAGTCTTGATGATTTCCTACTCAATTTTCAACGAGGAATCCGAAAATCAAATCAGATTTTCCCAGCTCGGCCTGGTTTTTGAGATAATGGAATACGTCAAAATCATAAATCTATCAAATTGACGTAACTCCATTACCTCAAAAACCGAATTGAATTAGGAAAATCCAACGTCATTTTCGGATTCCTCGTTGAAAATTAGTGCGAAATCTTCAAAACGAACTCGATTGAAGTCCATTTTTATCATTGAGGAAAGATTATTCAGTTTTCCAGATCGACGTTCTGGATATACGTCAATTTAACTTTGTACGGCAGAGGTACATTCCTGACGAACGGTTGATCGAACTAGTCTACGGGAATGACTCACAATTCGATGACTCGTTGGTTCGGTCATGACTCCGTTTGATGTCACTTGTTCTGGTTGGTGTTGAGTTCAGTTGCTTTCTATATACTTCGAGAATGGCTGCTTAGCCGGAAGCGCTCAGTGCAGTGTTTTCAATTTCGTGCGGTCCTTTTGCAGTTTTCTTTTGTTTTACTCCTTCGAATATTCTCTTAATCACGGATGACCGCTACAAAAACGCATCGATTCTAGATTCCTCCCCTTTTCCTCCCTCCAAGCCATACAAAAACCGAACTGCTTCCTTTGCCCCGAATACACCTTAGCATCTCCTATGTCTCTCTGGATTGCTGGTCACATCGGCCTCCGGGACACGATGCAGTAAACCTAACCGCCAAGCAAGCCCTGCTCTCCCACGCAATCACTGACCCTACCTCTTCTCCGGCCAATGACTCGTTCTCTAATCATCGCATCATAGCACAGGCGATGGTCCACTGATGCCCGATTCTCTGGTCCTCTTCAATGCGTTCCTCACGCTATGAATAAATAGTTACCCGTATGAATCTGACACACTTGGGCTCTCCGCTCTTTCATTCTTTTTACAATCTCCTAATTGTACCAGAGTTACGAGCTTGATACAAAAACTTTGATACGTGAGAGGTAATCGGCAGCGAGGTAGGAGAGGTGGTTCTTGCTGGTAACGGTCGAAGGGATAAAGAAATTCTGTAGTATGGCAGAGGGGTTCTAGGACAGGACACGCGAATATGTAACCGACTAGAATGGGGTAGTCTAGGACCCAATGGAAATGTTCGCACGGGAGAGGATGAAGGTTATGAAATTCTTTTGATCAGATGCATTCTTCAATCGACCAAGAATGTAAATCGTCTAAACCGGTTACTTGTGTTCGTTCCCGCGGCTACATCATTAAACAACAGCGGTCAGATTCTTGCGACCCATCATTTTTATCGGCATACATTTAATCGCACGCCTCAAAAAACGAAATTGCCCGCCTATCGATAACACGCCAAGGAAACAAAATTGACACGCCTAAGAAATGTATTACACGGATAAAAACGAAGTAAGTAGTGCACACATCCTCATATAAGTTGCGCACTCAAGATCCAAAACACTGGAAATCCTATGAAACGGACAAATACACAAAGTAAGTAGTGCACACATCTTGATACAAGTTGTGCACACAAAATCAAAACACTCAGAATCCATTGAAGAGGACAAAAGTACCACAGGAAAGAAGATAATGGAATGCTTTGGTTATTGACAAGTCAGCACAAACCTCAAGGCAGCATTCCAAGTGGAGTATTTTTTTTTTTTTTTACCATCACCATAATATTTCATAAAGGTATTACAATATTGATACATATTAATGCAATTAACAAATATAAGTTTTCAAATAATTTACAACGGCTAAGCCCAACCGCTTTTTGAATAAATCTGAGTTCAAGACTACATGGTACCTGCCTTCATAATAATGAACGCCGAGAAGAGTCGAAATTAACATCCGCCTACCACTTGACATGTGCAGCGTGAAAAGTTTCCTGAAGATCGAAGGGAAGCTCCAAATGGGCCTGAAGATTAGACTCCATCATGAACCTTGCTTGCCAAAAAGGGCCTGCGAAAAGGAAGAGTGGAATTGGCAAATCACGGGAAGGATCAGAAGTGCGAATATTGTCAAAACGACGAACTCTTGAATACCAGTCAATAATGAAACGTCCGCGGCTATTGCACTGATCCATATAACTACCGCGCGTCCCCTTGGCATCCATCATACTTCTGCCGAATCATATTATTTCGACGACGAACCTCAGTATTTTACCAACCAGTAAAGATCTCACGACAATGCTCGAAATCCAATGCATTAACCAACTGACTCGACTGACTCCTCCGGGGTGGAACAACTGGGAAAACACCTCCATCAACAGTCATATCTCACTCATAAGGAGTTTGAGGTTTATTATGGGGAGGCAGTCTCTACTGTCAAGCCCATCCTGGCTGGAGTTCCTCACAATAAATGCAGCAAAATCATCTTCTTTCGAAATGCGGGTCGTGTGCCAGTCCTGGCGTGCATTTATGGCGTTCGTCATGGTTTCAACGTCGTGTCAGTTTTTTTTTATGGCGGGAGGGGAACTGGCGGTCAATATAATTTTATGAGGCGTGCACTTATATATTTCCCATTTTTATCAACTCGTAGATTCATTTTCACTCCCACCTGACGCTTGATTCCGGTCTACCTTGACCACTTCTGGCTTTCGAGTACCAAGTTGAAACAGTGTGATTGTGAAATACATGCGGAAAACTGATAAGCATTGTAAAGGAATATTTTATCCCTTACTATCATTCTGCGCCCTCGTCTTCTGTATCGTGTTATAAAGAAGTCCCTAATAGTGTGGGAAGGATAAATCGAGAAATTAACACAATTTTCGACGTCTCTTTGCGCACTAACCGAAAGATCTATGTCGAATCCACTTTATCTAATTAATTTCCATCTCTGAAACCCATACGTCGTAATTCAATTATAAATATCCCTTTATATCGAACTTACATTATATATAAACGCGCCGCCAAAAATCTTATACAAGTGACACTCGCGTACAACCCTAACGAAATTATTCGTCAAGAGTACGTGAGGAGCCTGCACCCTTCATGTGTTCTCGTCTTCTGATATAAACAGTATTGCGTATATATAGGCTTGTTTCGGAATGTTTTCCCCAGAAAGTCTGCCGATTTCTGCGCCCGGTCGCTATTCGTCGACCGAAATTGTTTTAAACTAAAACGGTTACATTCCCTTTTGTGTAATAAGAAAGTTCTCGGTCCGTCTTTCCGGTTCAATGACTTTGAACAGCCGACATCGTCTTGGTAAGCTGCGGCGGTACCGTAGAGTTTTGTTAAATTCCTATTTCTCTCGCTCTTTATATTATACTCTGTGTTTTGTATATAATAATATAATCTAAAGAGAATCAATTCGGCGATTAGTCGAAATTAACATCGTTATTAGCGCGTCAACTTCGCTTTTCGGTCCACCACGACCAGTAAGTGTTTTTAATCCTCTCGTTCGCGAATACTAAATTCATTTCGATAAACTGACCATAAATAAATATTATCGGCGGGCATTCGCGAAAATAAACGGATCAAGTCGACCCCGAAATTTTATTCGAAGATTTATGCACGTAGTATACGAGAGAATAGCAGTCTTTCTTGAACGTCGGACGATGGCTCGTAACAAAGGTGATTACAGGAAGTATTACAAAATTCAAATTTACCGAAATCCGCGCATCAACTTCGAGAGGGGTAGAAAAGGAGAGAAAAAAAAAAATCATCGAAAATATTAATTCATTCGAGTATAGACTAGTTTACTATGGGCTTACGATGCCGACGGTATTTCGGGTAATAAAAATATGTTAGAAATGACGATTATCGTAATAAAAATATGGATTGAAGAGACAGAGAGTGAAAGAGAAACTGAGTGAAGTAAAAAAGCATGAGTACTGTGTATTTGCGGATAATCGGAGGTCAATATTCTTACTTTTGAAAAAAATAACAGTTTCATCAAGTACCTGTGGGAAAAGAGGAGTCACATGGAATAGACAATATTCTACCTTTGTGATTCTATGTCTCTTTCCTTACGAACAGCGATGCCAGTCTAGAGCTGAGATTTATAAGCCTACTTCGATATAAAAAGGAGTGGTTGTTGGCGTTTCCGGTCTTCTAACGTTTGGGTGGGTTGTTGATATTTTTGAAAAAAATTAGATACCGTGGCAACGAGGGCAGTTCCGTGGGAAACGCATTGGGTCTGATCGAGTGTTAGAAATTTTCCGATTCCCTCTCCTATCATGTATGGCTCCTTATCAACATAATTATAAAGCTCGAGAGGCGAAATTTTTCAAAGTCTTCCTATAGCTCGACAGTTGAAATTCTTTACGGTCCCTCTCTCCTATCATAAATAGCTCCCTTCATACACTAAGTCGACCAAAATGGTGTTACCAGTTGAATGGGAGTTTGTACTAAATCTGTTCTAGGGGTAAAAACGCAAAACGTTAGATGAATACTTCAAGTCTACGAAATTTATATCTCAATTTTACCTTCAATTTGCGCCCCTACCTAATTTTCGACGAATTTTCTGAACTGAGTTAAGGACCAAAATGTACCAAAAATTGATCAAAATTAAAAATCGTTTGAATTTTTGTATATTTTTACTTGATTTGAAAGTGAAATTTAACGCTGATTCCGAAAAAAAAATACCTGAATATCTTCCAAGTTGCGCTCCGATGACGTCATAAAAAGTCCGTGTGACGTCACGGTCTGATGACGTCATAAATCACTACCTGTAACGTCAGGATCTAATGACGTCATACAACAACCACTAGCTAGGAAGTTAAGATTTCAACAGAGATAATCCATTCTATGGGGGGCACTCCTGGTCCAAGTCCAAACCCCCTCTCTCCAAGTTCCAGCGGTAAAAATAGTCCAAGTCCAAGAAAGGTGGAAATTCTTTCAAGTCCCCCTCCTATCATATTATTATAGTTTGCAGGACGAAATTTTATTGAGTCCCTCTTCGATCATCATCATCAAGGACATTTTTTCGAAAATGGTGTCATAAAGGACGGACGTAAACTCGCGCCCCTTTTCTGAGGATGCCCCTCCAAACAAAACAGACAGTGGGTACCCCCTTGAAACAAAATTTGCGTTGAAGTTTACTTCTAAGCCAACATTGGTATAGACGGTGATTTGGGATGAAATCCTGGGTAATTTCGATTCGAGACCAGAGTTTGGAAGGCGTCTGATGCGAAATTAGAGTCAGATAAGAAACAAATTTGTGGTTTTTAATGAAATATTTCATGTCTTCCGGTTTTTCGAACCTGGAATGCACGTCTGGATCATGATCGTGGCGACACTCCTACCTAATATCCTTCAACCATCTACATATATTTAGAAATAAACGTAGTATACCAAAGCGAACCAGCATAAGGCTAAGGAACCCCCATGAGCACCCAAGCTAGGCTAAAGTTCTTGAAGATACTGGGTGAAAGGAGTTTATCTGACGACGATTTGAAAAGGATCTATAGAGAGCATCAGAGGTGGAACGAAAGCAGGAGAAGAAGGGCTGTAGCTTCTCCCCGTCAGGTCAATGATCTCGACCTGACTTCTGTCTTACAATGTGATCTACATGTTTTGGTGCTGAGGAGAAAGGCCGGGTTGTTCTCTAATCATGTGGGGCAATCTTGGCGATTCGTTGATTCTTTTCCTTTCGGTGAAACGCCAAATTCCCTCCTTCACGGGTAAAATTTATCAAAATGTGTATATTAGAGTAAAAATAGGTTAATTTGTGCTTAATTACGCAGTATAAATCCACAAAAAATAATAATTAAAAAAAAAATAATAATAACTTTTTCAATTTATTTTTGTTTGAGATTAATTCTGCAATTCTGCAGCCAAGCTAGCTGGTGACATTCTGCTGAAATCACCCCATTCTCCTGCATCTCTCGTTCAGGACGTTTTGAGCACGAATCGAGTGGCTGTGAACAATTCATGATCTCTCTCTCTCTCACCACCTTCTGAGCAGCAATGGCGTGCTTATATAATGGACGGTCAGCCGTTATAACGATAACGGCATCTCTCTCAGTCTCTCGACACCTCCAGACTACCACTAATGCTTGTAGTACGAACAGTCAGTCGTCGTGAGGGCAAAATCTTTCTAATGAAGACAGTTAAGAACAAACAATTAAGAATGGCTCCTCAACAAATATGATAACGAATACGGAGAACCTCTTCTGAAGGATGCATGCTCGTGTTTTCTTAATGCAGATCTTTATACAAAATATTTCAAAATTTTTCAGTTTCCTAAATACAGTTTGAAAGTCAAAATTTTTCTTCTTCCTCATACATGAGCCACCCTCTCATTACAGAGTTTGAAAAAAGTTGAAATTTTTTTCATCAATTTCCTCATATCTACATCTTAGATGTCGAAACTCTATCAAGTTCTCTTCCAACATAGATTTTTTGAGTCTCTATCATATCGTATGATTAAACATATTATTGTCTTAAAAGGTGGAAGGGTACCAGGGCCTTTTGACCACTATTTATGCCTCTTAAATAGACATAAAATTTCTTAAATATCCCTCTGTCTAAGTGTAAAAGTGCGAAGTTTTAGGGAAATGACATTCGACGGGTTGCTCGAAATTCGAGATATTTTCAAATCACCCTCCTCTTAACTATAGCTTAGAGAGTCGAAAAGTCACCCACTATCCGAGGTAGTTTTTAGATCAAAGAACAGCGGACCGTTGACACAAAATTTCTGAAACTTGTTCCCTGTTAATGAAGTTCATATGAAATAAACGTTTCTAGAGACAGCTTGGAATGAATAAATCTGAATTCGAGATCATAATACGAGTACTAATTCGAGGCCCGCTCTCACACTAAATCAAAGCAGCGTATCCAGAAAATTTCCGAGAAGGGTTTTTGAGCCAAAACTACTCCTGGAACGGCTCATCCAAGAAGAACTTCAGGAGCAGACACGTGGTGAACAATAAAAAATTATGACTAGTCTAGCAGGCGTTCATGAATAATTTAATAAACCTGTCGAACTCGTCAATCAAATTCGCTATAATTATATTCGAATATCAGCGGCGAGGAATGAAAGGATCAAGTCGACCCCGAAATTTTATCCGGAGATTTATGTAGATGTATAATAATTATGCGGTCTAAAAAAGAACATCAGCCGTCTTCTGTTGATACGTTCGCGCTTTTGTGCCAAAATAATTTTTTGCACGACGGGCGATGGCTCGTAACGAAGGTGATTACATCAGGAAGTATATTACAAAAATTCAAATCTACCGAATTCCGCGCGTATCAACTTCAAGAAGGGCGAAAAGAAGGAACGAAAAAAAAAAAAAAAATCGAAATTATTAATCTTCGAGTACCGACTCGTTTTGTATAGGTAAAGCCCGACAATATTTATATCGAGTAATAAAATGTGCTAGAAATGACGATTGCCGTAATAAAAATATGGATTAGGAAGACAGAGAGTGAAAGAGGAAGAGTCCAAAAAAAAAAAACTGTACGACTACTGAATATTCGCGCTCGTGGTGAAAGGTTAACCTAATACGATATTATATCGTAATTTTCGTTAGAAAATATTATTTTATGACAAAATGAGCCGCCAGTATCGTGACGTGCAAATAACTACATTTCAACCTCACGTGTACGAAAAATTGTACAATTCCTTCTTCTTATTATAATAATAATCTATTAAGAATAAATAAATAATAATAAAAAGAGAGATAATTGAGTATTTGTGTGAGCTAGTTTTATGACAGCAGCAACGCTGCTGACTTAATCCTCTGAAATATTTTATTGTCAGCTAATGCGCGTGACATAAATTAATAATTTTATGACGCGAGTGCGCGCCGCCGCTTAAAAAAAAAATAATATGTGCGTATTTTCGGACGGCACGATTTAACAACGTATTTGAATACTAATCAGTCGTTTTGTACCGTCGGGGTCATCCGTCGCCCTGTCTGTTAAGCTCCCGGACTGATAAACCGATTGATACAAGTTCGTCTTCGCGGAGGTACAACGGTTGCCGATAGTTTTCGTACCCGTAATACGAATAAGCCGACGGATTTAATGTACGGCTGGAGGAATAAAAAGATAAAAACTTTCGAGCTTCGGGTGTTGGGAAGATGTCGATGTTTGCCCGTACACACGTATACCTTGATAACCGTTTAATAACACGCCGGTGAACAGCTTTCGCTCTCAACATTCCTTCACCCAATCGTAGCGCCAAGCGCCCCTTCTTTTAGTTCCCATGACAACTGGCCGAATTTTGCATAATAATGCGAACGAAGCCGCTCTTACAACTAGATTACCACCCCTAATAACCGTCAAAATCCACCCTATACAATGGGTCCGTGTTGGTCCGTGTATAGCACGTATATTTAATACTATTACCGCGACGCGGCTCGAGAATCCGATATAGAAAGAATTCGCATCGTACATAGCATTGCACAGTCATACAGAGAAAATATGTATTCAGGACTACCATTTTTGGGGAGGGACTTTACGTCTCATAACACATCCTCGTATATTATGCGACTCTTGTGCAATCATTTCTACGCGAGGACTAAGAATTTATTTTATTGTATCTCTTACAGATGCACGGTTATGATATTCATCGATCGATGGGAATGCAACCCCACGACGTTGGTCATCCACCTGGACCTCAAGCACCCGGAGCCGATATGATACATCCGGACTCGACGGACTCGCTAGTGACCTACATGGATGGAAGTGATGAAAGCTTGCAGCAGGATCCGGGCAGTCCTTAATGAACAGGTAATTGAAAAAATTCTACAACTATCGATTTTGTTTGAGGACAATTGATGACAACTGACTCAAATATGGTGAAAAGGTACTGATGTGAGAAGAAAATTGGTCCAGAAATTACCGAGGTCGATGAGTCTCTGTTGGCACAATCATACAGGACGGAAAGAAGATATTCAGATGAAGGGGGCTCAAAGAAATTTCGGTTCGTCGATAAATTTCTCCAGAGGGTTTCAGAAAAATTACAAACAATAGAATGTGACATCATCAAAGAATTGATCTTGACCCAATTTAGCGACTTACTAACGTTATTACAAGCCGGAAGAGGACTTGATGCCAGGAAATGACGTTATTAGAGGATGATTGTTATTAGTGTCAACCTTCTGAAAGAAGACCTCTCAAAAATTAAAGCGAGACATTGAAAAAACTTACAAGTTTGAGTAGGATGATCATCAGGATGTGACGTCATACATAGAAAAATATCGATTGAGGATGTTCTATTTTTTGAAAACCTAGAATCATGTCGTTGTAAGGAAAACAAAGGAAAAATACAGAAAAAGGGGCTGTCGAAGATTCAGACTGAAGAACAAAGGAGGGAATTATCGCCGAGAGAAGGATTAGCTGGAATGTACATACTCAGAAAAATACCACAAAGACTTTCTGAGGTCTCTGCTTCGATAACTGAACTATACGAGCATCTAATACGAGGGTATAATGCAAATTCCTAGGGTTGTTGGCGGATTGACGATTATCATGAAAATCGATTTTATTCGATTCAATTTTTCGGTTAATTGTCGACAGAGTTTCAATTGACAAATTTGCAGAGACAAAAAGAGTCTATTGATTATCATTTTTTTATTTCGACAGCCTGATAACCAACACGGAGGAGAGTTCTAGATTTTATGTCCGTATAACCTAGGTACAATCGTAACCGATTTTCAAAAACCATAATTCATAAAATAGCTACCTATCATAATTTTACTGACTTGCAAAATATGCCATAGCTTTAAGTAGGTATGAAGTTTCAAGCGCTCTTCCTAAATTACCGTCAGATGATATAAATTTAATCTTCATTCCGTGAAAGACAATTCTAAATGACAAAAGTTTGATGATGACTAAAATAATAAAACGAAGCTCTTTCAATTACACTTGACGTTTCGGATGTCTCCTGAGTCAAAATGTCAAGCCCACCCGACAGTTACATCAGCCCTCTCGAACATTGCGACAGCCGAAAATATAATTTTGTTTTCGACTCTTCCTGGAACGCCCTTTAATTTTATTGATTCAAAACTTGAGCCTTTAACAAATTCGCAGAAACTTATTATTTTCTTCAAACGCAAGCTTCGACCTAATTCGCCAAACTTTCTTCAAGAGGTGGGCGTAGTATGAATCATAAAAAAGTTTATTGTTGCCCCAGAGATACCTACGTACCGGTGCTCGGTTCACAGAAACCTTACTCTAGAGAGAAATTCGTGTTTAGGAAAAGAGCAATAATGTTATGGAGCTTGTAATTAAATTATCATCGAAAAACACAGACGGAGTTGAAATGATGGTTATTATTAAATTTTTTCTTTCCACCTTAAGGACACCAAAATTTTACCAACTTACTTAGTTTGAGAGGCTACTTTTTTAGCTTCTGGAAAAGCCGTAACGGTAATCGAAATTTGTTCATTTATATACAACGAACTGCGCCAGAACAACACATAGTTACATTGGATAGAAACAAGGAATATCTTTGTTTCCTAACGCGAATGATTAAACTAGTCAAGAAGAAAACCGGCTACAATTCAACTGATAAATCCTTCGGCTTTATACCTAGAACTTAGCTTATAGAACTAATTCTTGGACGAATAAGTGTTGATGTTGTGTCTATTTTCTTGACTTTAATATAATATCCTTCTTTAGCAACTTAATTAGAAAAAGGTTGTACTTACCTGTTTCAGATTTGGATATGATTACCCTTTGTTGTTCCCAGTCAAGAAATTAATTCGACCTTGACGTCCATCGAACAGCTTTGAGAAACAATAATGAGTTCCGTTCGAAGAGGCAAAAACTGATAGTTTTTTGAATTGAACTACAAAGAATTTATTACATTTATTCATAATTACTTGTACGTCGGTGACGTAATGCGAACTCTCATTGAATTAGTTTTACCTACCTTGAATTGTTCGCAACACGGGTAAAAGTTGATGCAGAATTTTGGAGACTCGTCTATCTTTTGGGTCTTCTCACTCACGTTTCGTTACCAGCAAACAATTTTTACTCAAAACTTCGCGATAAATGAAATAAGTACACCTGAAAATTCCAAAAGAAAAGAATAATTGTTTATGATATAGTTGTTGGTTTTGTTATTGCATTTTTACTGATTGTTACTTTTCGTTGTTAATGTTTTATTTCTTTTTTTTTTTTTTTTTTTTTTTTTTTTTTTTTTTTTTCTTTCTTTCTTTTATCGTCAAGGATTTAAGGTGGGATTTAAATAGTTCAACTTTTCTATCGATGGTAAACAACGAGTGAAAAAGACAGAAAAATATATAATTTCTTGGCTTTCGACATTTTCATTAGTTAGGCACGTTAAAATCAAAAAAGCATTTACCGATAATTTAGGAAGAATTAATCGCTTGTTCGATTCACGATCCATTTTGATAATACTTAACATTATAACAAAAGAGGTACCTAAATTTGTTACAAAAAGTTTTGAACTTATCGAGGTCGGAATAAATCTTTATGCAGAGTAATCGTCTGAACAGCTCATTGAAGATCGTGAGTCCACAAACTTGCGTTCGATAATGATGAGTGATTTTGATTCTGATGGGAACTAATAAGGGCAAACCCAGCGGTTAGAGGTTTCGTTCCATTGACTACAATAATAATGGATCTTCAGGAGATCTAAATTGGTAAATTCTAAAGCCATGAAGTTTGATTAAAAATAAGGATGAAGCACATTCAATATACAGCGCGATTATACTCCAGCATAATATTCTCCTACGTCGATAGCTCGGACATCACTAAATACCTTCAATAAAACTGAACTGTGAGTGAAAAAAAGAGTAGGTGATACAACTAAAAATTCCAAGAATCCTACCGACAATTCTCAAATTGGAGTCCCAAGAATGATAGGTACTTGAAACGTCATCTCTGATTCGTCTGTTGTTGTTGTTGTGATTAAGGTTCTTTATTGAGGATTTACTTTTCTCGTTATCAGTAGACCGCGAGTTTCTTTGAAGTCAAATATCTAGTCTTCAATAGTCCTAATAAATGATACAGAATAATTCAGTACCTAGGTACCGTACATAACAGAGTAATTCAGTACGTTTAATAGAGAATACTCAATCAGGTACTCAATTAATCAAGATATTAAAACAGTGATACAAAGCGCTAAATCGCCTCCTCTTTTCACAATTCACTTACCAGAATTAAATAAATTTGTGACTATTTCATCATCGTATTTGAATGTAGACGTAGGTACAAGTTTGGGATTTTCAATCTGTTGTTTGTAATCCAGTACTTCATTAGTAAAACGTCTTTTGTAAATTTTCAAAAACGTTTATCACCGATTTCCACTCCTTATTACAATTTTTGGGTCACCCCAATTTTTGACCAGTTTATCATTCGCTTTCTGGATATGTTCACTTCCTCTGTTGGATAGATGTTCATGACAATCAGGTATCGAAACTATTAGAATAGATATTTCACTTTGAAGACTAAAATTTCTCAAGTGACTATGACTAATGTTACTTTACTTACTGCTTTTCCTCATATTATTATACATAGAACATTATTGGTTTTGGTTCTCCTCAGAGAAGAGATATTTAACTCTTGGTTAATTTTAAAGACAAAAAACGCATATATTTGCCACGTTAGCGCTGCAATCGCCGTTGTATATCACCACTACTACTACACATGAACGAATATTATTTACTACTACACTGGAATATATTCAAAATGCTGCAAACACTGCCGCTGCAGCGCACTTATCAACCAATAATAACAAAGCGATCACAACGCTCACGTGGCAAATATATGCGTTTTTTGTCCTTAATTTTTGCATTGAAGTTAGCCATCTCTTCTCTGGTTCTCCTGAAGATCATCGTTCACTGCATGGAGTTGAGCACCAGAAGAACTTACTGTAGGGCAAGACATAGACTGTTCACTACGCGCGTCTGTTCACTCACATTATGCTGAGTCATTATTATTCCCAGTGTATTTTAAAATGGTTGACGGCATTGCGTGTTTTTGAACAAAAAATGCCTTGAGTTTCCTTACCTTGAGCCCTCGACCTGACAGCCTGGCGCCTGCGGAGTGCGGACGGCTTCATTACACTTACAGCAGGATAAGAGCGCAGGTTTGCCGGTAAGTACTTGGTGTTTGCCAGACATCCATTTTGTTTTCTGATGTTAACCAAAGGGGTGCTAAATTCATTTTACCACCAAAATGGTTGTCAACAGTAGTGGTACTTTTGCCAAATACACCGCGACACCAGAAGTGGACCCTATTAAGCGAAACCCAACCAAGCGACATGACAACAATCTAGAGAAATGTTCCTTTACTAGGAGCGAAGATTCTCCTTTTTGCCAGATCGTTATCATGTCGCTTGGTTGGGTTTCGCTAAAAAGGGTTCAAGTAAAGGTAATTGAATGAAATGGAATTGAAGGCTCTGTCATTCCATCTAATTTGTAAAATTCAACCAAGTGGACATTTTTTATGGGATGTCAGGAAAGCTAATCTGATTAATTCAAGTGTTATTTCAATTTTTTCATTTTTCTCCCTTACAGCGTACACCGCTATTCTTTAGGTACCTACCTCTTTCAATCTTTCCTCACTGTAGTGTAACGCAGTGCTAGCACTGCCCGGTTCAATTAACAATAATAATCATTATTATTATTTTCTTCTAGAAGTAACCTTTAAATTTTAGATTCTTCCTAATCCAAAATCTAAAAAGATCGAACCTGAGTTGCTCATGCAGTGCTACCAACTTCTGATACTTTTGAATTTTCTTCCCAATGAATTGATAGACTTACTAGTGAATCAGCTGATCAGTTGTATTTCAACTTACTTCAAATTACGGTACATTTAATCAAATCCGAATTTTTTTCTGATAGATTTTTCATAAGAGGAGAATTATGCTTTTGAAATTGAAACACAAAAAGCGATAACTATTAACTGAAATTGGAACTTGGGTTGTACCTGCCATACTACTCAAACATAATAATTCGTTGCGCGTCAAATCTTGGAGAATGAAATTTTTGACGTTTGAGGTAGAGTTATTGAACGAAAAGATACTGAAATAAAATTTACCAGTTTATGTTTAAATGACATCACAGGAATATCATTATCATTATAATTATGGAGGAGGGATTGGTTCGCGCTGCAGTCGGCCGACCTCGAAATTTGTACTTTATTGGTTCTTTAGATTATTTCAAAATTGATAATACGGCCAGACACCAATATGCTTCCTGAATTGCTCGGTAAAAATGAAAAGCTAAGAAATTATATTCACTTTCTATAATATGCCTCGACGTGTCGTTTCTCCCTTTATTCTTTTACGTATAAATTACGTTTTAGAGTACTATGTATTGAAGTTTATTTCCCTTTTTATTTTTTTTTTTCTTCAACTCGTTGTACCTATTGTATTTGTGTGAATATATTCATTGTACATACTATACTACTGGAAAATATTCAGAAAAAAATATATTGTTCCGAGTTTTTTGTTTTTTGTTTTTTTTTCCCTTTAAACGTAGATCGTTCACCTACCTATGTCAAATTATCCAGTCAATCGAAATTGATCAGCAATTTGCAAGCCATCACCATAATATAATCAGGACTGTGCTCCTCTTTTGGCGAAGAATGAGCTAGCAATTTTCAAGCCGTAGACACTTCTGTAGTGGACGCGAGTATGAAATTCTACACCAAAATGGAAGCTCGCTCGACAGGAGTCGAATTTATCAAAATTTTGCCACCGAAAATGCGTTTCAATATAAACGAAGTTCAATCGACGTACGCCGACTACGATATAACGCTTATTTTTCTCCCTAAAAAAAGTATACGGCCCGCAAAAAAAAGGAAAGGGTTAACTATACCTACAAAGAACGGGGAAGTGGAGGGTCTGAGAGCGCCAGAGACGAAAAAACATTGAGCATACATATATACGACACACGCGTTAAAATGCTGTGTATATTCATATTTCAAGTGAAAATTTCTACGGTATAACGTGTGAAACTAAACGTCCATTGTGGTGTGAACACGGATGTACACATACAAGAGCTAGAGTGGTACACGTTTCCCCTTTACTCACCGCGTTACAGAAACATACTCGCAGGTATTATTAAATTACGGAGCACCCTGTCATACCCTAATGGATTTTCCACAATAGAAAGCGTGGTAAGGGCGCCACAGCTTTTAGCGTTGATTATAGAGCAAACGCGGATATAGACGAAGGAAAAATAAGTGCGGGAGAAACGAAAGAGTATTGCCGCGCGATGAACACAACTCGAACCGCACACAAACTTTTCTCTTTTTTTTTCTTTTTTTTTTTTTCTTCCTCTTTCACTCTGTCTTTCTCTTCGATACGTAAGCTTCAACATAGATCCTATTCAAAAAGTCTTGCTTTCTTCTCCCTTCTTTCCCCTCAGAGCTTCGGAGTCTCGTATATAGGAAAATAAGTCTTTCAACTTCCTCACTTATTTTTTTATTTCTTGTTTTTTCGTCTTCATTTTTTTTTTCTTTCTTTCTTGATCTTTCATTTCACTTTCTCGCTTTTGTAGTCGCCTTTTAAATTATTTACTTTATTTTATTCTGTAAACAGTTCGGACAAATTTTTTTCTAAATAGTTTATTTTTCTATACCAAAAAAAAAGTATACGCTATTAAGGCCGCTTCGAGAACCGAACCACTTCGTATACGACGAAAAAATCGAGTATAACTAATAATAAATATTGTACACAAAAAATAATGAAATTTGACTCAGCTTTTATTTCTCGCGAGCGCTTTCGGAAGTTCTTGTGAATAGGAAAAGAAAAGAGGGAATAAACCGAGAGCGAAGCTCTTATGCAGCCAAAATTGACTCATAAATTAATAACTTCAGAAGTAATTCACCCTCTAAGATCCTGGTATCAAGCTTCTGGTCTTCGTACGCAGTAGAAAATGTAAAATTACGAGCGAGATAGCAAAATTTCTATGACAGTCGCTATGTGCGATCACTCGATGACTTGCTGATGGGTACTCATGCCATGAAAAACACTCGATGGTTCTAATTTTCATCTCAAATTAGCTAGTGGCCAACCCACCTGTAATGCGCGTTGTTGCACGTCTTCGTAAAATCAGTAGGAGAAAAAGGAAAATGAAGAGAGTAAGTATCGCTAAAAAGTAGGGAGGTAAAATAAAAAACGACTTGGAGCTACCGGTACCTTACACTTTTAGTGGTGAGAATTTGGAAAGTAGCCGCCATGTAATACTAGAATGAAGATCGCATCCTAAGACTCAATACTTACTCAAATTTTTTTCAAACTTGGATTGTCAACTAAAAGTTGAAGATTTTTAATGTTCCATCATACATAGGATGTCCATGAATATATTTTTACTTCTGAAATCGAGATTTTTACTTACTCATCATGTGAAGAACCTTAAAATATCTTTTCTGATTTTCATTTCATGTTACTAATATTTTAATGGAACTCGATCCGAGATCAACATAAATTGATTAATCATAAATACCCAGAAGTATTCGATTTTCTTACAATCTCACGACGCATTTTCACTTAGGTATTGTTATGTCTCATAAGTATACGAGCCTACGGAAGATTCGATGTTAAAGAAAAATGAAAATTTTTTACGATCATTTCCTTATAGCATAGGTATCACGTAAACAACGTCATAATTCAACTTTATCGTGATTCTTCCAAAATACTTGCAACATAATTTTAGCAAGATGAATAAATTACCAAAATATTAATGAAGTAATATTGAGATAAAAATTTAAACGGTAATGATACCTACTTATTCGTGTTGTCTATTTTATCTGGTAAGTAGGAATCTTCATCTCGTTGGAATAGTCGTAATTTAAGTGAATAGTTGAGATTGACGACCAAATTCGTTTATTATAGTCAGCTTTTATTTCAGTTTAACAAAATTAAGATTGAGTGAGGAGAAGAATGAAAAATTATCCAAAAAAAAAAAAAAAAAAGATCGATAATCAATAATCTGAAAATCTAAAATAATGTATAAACATCGATTCGAAATAGTATTTCACTAATAATATTTGTATTCACCGATCGAATATGAATGAAAATATCATCTTTATATCATCGAACATAAAAAACGAAAAAAAAAAAAAAAAAAATCGGTAAGTAAATAAAAATAAAAATAGAATTCAGGAATTAGAATAACATGAATATAAAAACTAAACTCTGATATATTAGAAAGCCAAGTGCTCAAATATAGCTAATTTACTTTAGGTATTTCGAAAAAAGTAGGTATCTGAAAATATCAAGGTGTAATTAAATCAATAGGTTTATAGACTAACGGATCTTTTTGAATACATTGGTTAACTAACTAGAATTAGTTCGCTGAGCAATGGTGAAAAAACACTTCACACGATATCAAAACAGATTACTCACAAAAGTTCTTACAGAAATCAATTATTAATATTTTTGACGAATACTTTTCTTGTCTATAGGTAAATGAAAATAAAGATCAGTACTTGATCCATAATCTTTGATATGAGATAAGCGATACTTTTAAAAGAATCAAATCATGCGACAATTTGCGCTTTCTGCCGTTCAATACAAATGATTTAAAGGTAAGATATTCGCGAGTAGGCCTATTATATTCAATTGAGTACCGTACCTAAAAAAAAATAATAATAATAAATTAATTCATAAATACCGGTACCAATAAATTCGTTTGGATACCTAGCGGTTGTTATTATTATTATTTTATCTCATTCATCTTCTTTAAAATTCTCATGTAAGACCGAAATAAAATTCAAAATACTCAACCTAAAAATATTCGACAATTAGAACACTCATTTTTATAAGAATAATTAGTTCTATAGGTATTCTCTGACTTCAAACACCGAGTAAAGGAGATTATTCTCTTTATCAAGTACGGTATTTTCATTTGAAAAGACATCATTTCAGGCGAAATTACTGACTCATTAAAGAGAACTTTACTTTGCGCAGAGTGTTTTGTTGATTTAGAAGTTATTAATTTTTTCGTAACATTTGAATATAGAATTGACAATAATATAGAACGAATATACGGATAATGTCTTAATTATAGGTATTCATAAAAATACTATTTCTCGTTGCGCCCGCATTTATTTTTATCATTGTATTACCTAAGACTATGAAATAAAACGAAGAATGAAAACTTAGGAAAATGAAAATTAAATTTTTGAGATTGATGATACAAGTAAACTTAGCTAGATGACATATTTTACAAAAGTTATGGACTCAGTGAATTTTTTTCATAAAACGAACTTGAATTGTACAGGCCAACCTAGTTTGACCTGTAATTTTTTATGAGAAATAATCTAAAGTTCCTTCTCTTGTAATTTTTTCTGAGTGCTTCAGCGTCGATTTGTTTTTTGTATCTTCATCGTACAACCAATCTTGAGCAAAAAATTTATACAGTATATAGGTCATTTCATCACTATACAAAAAATTAGTTTGTATCATAAAAAGAAGAAAAAACTACTAATTCTAAATTTGAAAACTTTAAAAATTATGCGATATATCTAACCTAATGTAGACCATGAATGATACCGAAATTTAGTTAGCGCTTATTCGCTTATGAAGAATTTTATTTTATTACAAAAAATTTCTCCGAATAGGTATCGATTATTATATAGACTGTATCAAATTTTATGTACAGTACTGTAATAATTTATAAAAATTGAAAAATTTGTTTGGAGTTGAGCGGTTCGTGGAATAGAAGTTAATTTCGTCAGCTAACTTAGAAACAAAGAGGAAAAAAATATTTAAAATTAGGATTTCTACCGCGTATATCAGTTCAATAACCTTTCCAATTGATAATTGGCTTCAAGTGCTTGACGATTTTAACACTATCCCTCTGCATCGTCATCACTCCTGTTATGTTTTTATACGCAAATGGACTTTCATCAATTGTTTTCGCATTTATTGGCGCTACAATTCCTTCCATGGCGTTCTCAAACTGGTCCATTGTAACTTTCTTCTTCGCGATGGTACGAGACATCTGTCGTCCAGCTCCGTGAGAAGAACTGCGCAAAAAATCATCGCTTCCTAATCCTTCGACGAGATAGCAGCCGTCTTTCATATTTCCAGGTATCACGCCGCGTTCGCCCCTATCCGAGGAAGTTGCTCCCTTCCTATGAAGGAATACATCGTCTCCCAATTTGATACAATGATTATGATTTTTATTTGTCCACAAATTTTTGTTGGTATCGTACTCAATACCTGTTAATGTTTTGATGACGTTTTCCACTTTCAAGGCCATCGACATCCGATTTAAGAGGGCAAATTTCAAACAGTAATCTTGATAATTCATGTATTGATCGCGCATCGCTTTATCTTTGATAGCAAAGGTCGCATCATATCCTTTTTCTAAACCCGCTGTAGCTTTCATGAACCAAACACCTGTAAAGTGACCTACGCCTCTTGATCCGCTATGAATCACCAACCATGTTTCATCTCCATTGACAGATATTTCGATAAAGTGATTGCCAGAACCTAAACTTCCCAAGTTCGGTCTTGAACTATTATGAACCCCTCGGAATAATTCCTCGTACTCCTTGGTCGTTGTTTCATTTAGGGTCTTGAGTGCCGATTCCATTTCTTCAACCAGGAAGACTTGGTCAGTATCTTTATTATGGCGACCCACTCCCATAGGTATATCTTTGTTCACTTGATCAAATATTTCACGAGCCTTTTCTCGTATTAAATTTTGCTCATTTATATGGTCAGCTATCTTGACAGCAATCATACCGCATCCTATATCATAGCCCACCCAAGCGGGTACGACTGCTTCCTTCGTTTTAATCACGCTGCCTATTGGTGCGACATATCCAGAATGAGCATCCGGCATGAGAACAGCTTCTAAGACGAAATCTTTGCTTGCACAATCGTTAAATTGTGTCAAGGCCTCTTCCTCCACGTCGATGGTATGAATGTACATTTTTTTACACTTGGATAATATGCGCGTTTTCAGCCTGTAAAATGCTCTCGCGATACTCAGGAGATCGGTGTCAACAATACCCCATCTTTTAAAAGCATCAATTAGCTGATTTTCATCGCTCCAGTCAACCTTGTCATTAATGTCCTCGTGACCGAATTCTGATAACAAACAAAAGAGTTGGGCCGCTAATATCGCGATATTTTTATCGTCTTCGATTTTCGTCAGACTTTTAATCTCTCGTTTGAATGTCGTAGCATCCTCAGATTTGGATGTTTGCAGTATGGCGTAACACATACGAAATCGACGTTGGAATGAAGTTACAGCTTTATTATTTTTCTGGTCTATTATTGAAGGGATCTCCGACGGATCTAAATTCTTTATTTTTTTAAACGCGTCAAAAACAACTGTATCCAAGAATCCAAGAATGTAGTCGAATTTGTGGATTAAATTTCTCATATGGTTGAATGTACGAACTTTTCCAATCATCTTCTCTTCTCCTTCCTAGAAAAAAAAACAGAAAGATATTTTCATTCTTTTTTTAAACGAGCTTCAAAACTACAATACGGGTTATAAGCTCGGCGGTACAATTAATTATGACGCGACGCGACGTACCGTAGATGTAAGTAAGGATAGATCAAGGATAAGAGGGAAGAGGTTACAGTTTGTTTAGATGTTGGAGTAAAAGTTAGTCAGGTGTAGGTATTGTAGGGTACCAGAAATGTTTTCATGATTTTGGGAGGGGTGAGGGTGTTTTTGTGAAGGCAGGTGTGAGTTAGGGGCAGGAGAAAAAATAGTTCACTGATAATTGTTTTGTTGGTGTAGGGGCAAAATGGAGAGGTTAGGATGTGGGCTTTAGTTATGTGGAAGTGTGTAATTTTCGTATGAAAGACTTCTTCTCGTCTAGTGTTCCTAATGGATGATGACCAGGGATCGGTGATTTTTCTAGTACGAAGAAGTTTATTGCTGGAATGATTTTTCCAAAGTGTGTTTCATCATTGGGTGATGAGTGAAAGGTAGTGATTTTTGTAGTCTAGTGATGGAACGAGGGAATTATCAGTTTTTGGTTAAGGGAGGTAGCTTGTTTGGCGCCTTGACCAACAATAGCATGTTCAGAGAGGTCAATGTACCCGGAAATTCACATGAAAATTATTTGGGTGTTATTTGAGTCTGGAGTGTGAAGCGTGAGGAAAATGCGTCGTACGATTGGGTTAGAGTTGTATGGGTCTGTGAAGATGAAGAGAAGGAGTTTGACATCTGGGGGTGATTGGAAGCGGTGGGAGAGGCAGGTGAATACTATATCCATAAGTGCGGCTGTAAATATGAAAGTTATGTCGCGAATGCGTTTTGAAACTATATCCCCGTCGACCGAGTAAGCGTAAGCTGCTTTATGGATGTTTAAATGTGTAGTGAGGATATTCTTGAAATAGTTCCCTGGTGTGTTGGGTATGAACAATTTTATCGGATTTGAGGATTTCTGTGAGATCGAGACGTATTTTCGGTTAGGGGAGAGTCCAAGGGGAAGAGGTTGAAAGTATGGATTGTAGAGGTTGTGCTATGATCGGTTTATTGAGAAGGTCATTGAATTGAAAAGATATTCGTTTGTAAATTGGAAGTTGAGGAAATTGAGAGACAGAGGATAAAAAGTTCAAATTCAAGATGAGTCTAAGAAAGTAGAGGGGAAGTTCTCAGGCCTTTGCGCACAGGCTAAGTTTGGGGTTAGTACAATAAGCTCCCAGGAAGGCGAGGACAGTTTTGTTGGCTGAATTATAAATCGAGGAACCGTATTCTAATTTTGAGTGGTTGAGGCTTTTGTATAGTTGGAGGAGTAATTCTTTTTTACAGCTTTTTGAGAGATGGGACATGAATTTTAGAATGTTTGAAGCGCGTGTGTTTGGCATTGAAGGATTTAAGATGGGAAGCCCAGGTAAGTTTTTGATCATAGTGTACGACGAGGAGTTTGCTGAAGTTGCATGAAAAAATTTTGAAATTTTGTGAAATTAATGTACAGATACCAGGGATAGGGTTTTTTCTTCTCTAAAAATATAACTGAGTAGGTTTTTGAGGAAGAGAATCTGAATCCGTTTTTTGATGTCCATGCAAAGATTGAATTGAGGGTTTCCTGAGGGAGTCGGTGGGCTCTTAGGGGGTTAGCCGAGCAGATAGAGGTGTTATAAGCGTCAGCAAAAAGACGCCGGGTGAAAGGAGAGTTGATATTTGTGGTAATATCAGAGTTTGGTAGAGAGAGATAAGGTGTCTCTAGACCCGAGGAAAGATTTCCTTGAGGTCGAAGAAGATAAAGTATAGGCGGGATTGGGATTGAAGATCAAAACGCGGTTGTAACTGTATCGTTTTCCGTCTTTTTCTGAAACCATAATATGTCAGGGGGAGGTAATGTTGTTTGATTTTAAAAACCATAGAAGTCTTTCGTTGAAGATTTTTTTGGAATAATTTGCCAAGAACACAGAAGAGAGCTAACGGTATAGCCGGGTGATATGAAGGAAGGAGGAGAAGGTATGCATTGGGTTTTAGTACGGGGAGGATGATGATTGTTTTCCAAAAAGTAAGGTAAGTGTTTTGTGTGAAGATATAGAATAAGGAGAGGAGATAAAAAAGTGAGTTTAGGTAGAGATTTTTGATCATGGCCGAGTTTGTGTTGTCAAGTTCGAAGGAGGCGTTTCTCATGTTTTTGTTTATAGTAGTCTCGAGTTCAATTCAGAAATAATAAGGAGGTTGTATGGAAGGGATCGGGTCGAAAGATATATTATCAAATTTCTCTTGCTGGAGTTTATAACTTGAAGAATCGGGATCGTAGTTTGCGTATAAGGATATGGAAGTAGGTATATTGTTTAGCTTAAGAGAGTCTGAGGTAATTGTGTCATTTCTTTTAGTTGGGTGATGGGAAGGAAGGAACTATTGCCTGTGAGTCAGGCGCAGATCCAGACGATCACTTTGGGAGGGGAAATAATCCAAAAAAAGTCCAAAGGACCTCTTTTTTTACATTTTCTTCGATACTACAGATTTTTTGTTGTTTTTTGTTTTTTTAGGGGGGTTTTAGGGAGGGAATTTCCCCTATCCCCCCGTGGATCCCCCCGTGGATCCGCGCCTGGTGAGTTCCTAATATCCCTCCACATGGTAGAGATAGACACAGAATGGTTCAATCCTACAACAACAGACTAGAATTCTTGCTTTGGCGCGGGCGTTTTTGTGAAGTATCAAATCAGTTTGGGCGCAGGTAGGGCTTTTCTGCGAGTTTTGACGGCTTGATGAATTTCGTCCGACCACCAAGGGACTTGATTTAATTTCTTTTTTGCTAAAGAGTGTGGTGCAGAAGGTCCTGCGGTATGAGTTATGCACTTGGTAAATGTTTTCAAGGCTATGGAAGGGTTGAAGGTGTAGGGGTCTGGAAGTTGGGACGTAGTTGAAGTGAGGTCTTGAAAGAGATCCCACTAAGCTTTGTATATGTACTCACAAACTTTTTAATACATCATAGCCACGGTCGTGTTGCCATAAGATGAGAATTGGAGCGGTAACGGACTCTTCTAGAGAAATTGAATCAGACAGAGGTAGGATTTCACCACACAGGAATACAAAATGTAAATCGTTTTACTGAATTTTTCACTCCACGGGAAGAATTTTCCAATTTATAAAGAATGGAGGTGTCGGACAACTTACCAATTCTGTTTTTGAGGCAACTGTTTGAACATCATTTTCAGGTCGGCTATGGACTCGTGATACGCTGACTGTAAAATGAAAAAACTGGATTTTCATATTGTAGACAATGAGTATAGAGACATTTTTGCTTTAAAGTATACCCAAAAGAAGTTACTTACGAATCAAGATAATTACCAGCATTGTATCCAAATATGTATTTTTCGTCAGATTCCACATGATGTAAAAATAGTGATGAAAAGTTCTGGTCAAGGAGCAATTGAAAGAAGTCGATTGTGGATCGCCTCAATTTTCCAGTTTATCGATCTTTCCTGTATTTTTTGTTTTATTGTTAGTAGTTCTATCAGTGCATAATGATTATACGCTGTATGATGATTATTTCCACGCACAAATAAGCAGAAATAATGAATCGGTTCTCCGTTTACCAATTTAGATTCGGTAAGTCAGCGCGCCCCCCTTTTTGGAGCACCCCTTTCTTACGTTTGAAAGATGGAAAATTACTTTTACTTCGTAGAGGTATTACACGTTTGTAAAAACGAGAACAATGAAAAACAATACTGCAGTGAAGGCTGTTTTGCTGCTGAAGTTTTATCAATTTCAGATAGCATCGATATAACAATGAAGCGAAATCAGCCTAACTTTTGACTTTCGTAATCTCTGACCGAAAATTGTTTATAAGTTCAAGATGAGGTAAATTAACGATGGTGATGCACAAATTCTTTCATTTCTTATTGTGTACGAGTAATTTTCTACTCTTTCCATAACGTAGACCACTACCTAACAAAAATGTTCCTAATTAGCTCCTTAATTTCAAGCCGAATTTGATTAATCCGATCTTCTGTACTTCTTGCTGCAGGTATTTTAACGTTTCACTGGATTCGAGATTGTAGCCCTATGACGAATGTACTCAGCGAAAAGTCGAGGTTTGCAGTCTGTCTCACGTCTAAAGACAACCTTATAGGTATATAAGTATCAAAAAATATAACTTAATTAGCCTACAGCCAAGTCCAACAGACGTAAAAGACGCGTATTTTAAATTTTCTTACTTCTCCAGCTTCCAATGCAATCTCAATTACGTATGGCAGAGATACTAATTGTCTGACATGCACCAAATCATTTTTCTAATGAATAGGTTTGGTAGATCCCAGAAAACTAATGAAGTATATTGACGAGGCGTACGCATTCAAAATTCAACTCGTCAAAACGAGACAATATTACAAGTACTGTGGGGACGAACTCAAGGTCGAGGTAAAAGAATTCGCTAATTGGATCGATTACACGGTTTCGAAAGTCAATCTGGAGATAGAATTCGTGACAGCAATTACTCACCTAATTCAGAGGAATCCGCAAAAACTCGATGGTCAGTGAGAATATAGTCATTCCTAGCTCTGTAGCGCATACGAAACTTCATCGAGAAGAGCCCTTTCTAATTTTGTTTTACTCAAAGGACCTCTATCGAATGATCTTGATCTATCTTAGAAATGTATGAGAGGCTATAAGCTCTAGGACTGAAACAGACCCCGCTAACGGTGAATAAAGTAATTTTTTACCAACCTTTGAAACCATCACTCCAAGTTATTGATAACGCTAACGCAATCAGTGGGAAGAGATGATCTTAGTTTTCTGTAAATATCTCTGCATGCACTTACATTTTTCCAGATTTTTCAAGAAATTTAAAGAGTGGAGTTAGGGTTTTCAGAATTTAATGAGATATTTACGTGTTGACGGTGTCGTAGAATGTGTGAACGTTAGGTACAGAATTTTTTATGTTGATTTAGTTACTATTGAGAACCACGTAATTCATCTTATTTGATCACCTATTTCCATTTTTATTCCCATAAATCACAAACCGGATGCCAAGAAATTGATGATGAACTTGAGTTTCCCCCCCCCCTCCATTCTATATACAAAATAAGAATTTAATTGTGCTTGTTTTATAGTGGTACACTTGGATATGAACCTTGAGCCTTTGGACGAGAAAATTATACGCAAGTCATTCAAGGAGATTCGATTGATAAAAAATTACTTAACATCGGGTGAATCAACCAAATGTGTAAAAAAACTGCAAAAGATATACGAGGTATCGGATAGTATATTAGGGAGATACAGTTGGCTGCGGAAGTTATACTACAAAATATTTCGGAAAGAAGATTCGAGTGAGGAATTCACAACACCAAAAATTAAGCTGTATTATTCTTGATCTGTCGCATGTAAAAATATAAAAAACTGAACTTCACTAGCTTTGCCACGTCTCTTTCTACGAAGCTACAATTTTTCCTAATTTTTTATAAATTGTCTCGGATACATTCGCTAATTTTGTGACAACCAACTTCTAGAAACTTATCCAAACCCTCTCAATCCATCCTAGCCAAATTACCCTACTGGCCGTCTTCAGTGGTAAAAACAGTACATAGGAACCCTGCAGTCCAGGTAGTTTCCCCTTTTTGACTGGTTTTCATCTGTACAGAGCTCAGATTCCAAAGTTCCGAATTCTCTACACTGTATAAGGCTCAAAGCTTTAGACTCTTCCAAGTTCCGAAAGGAATCTATCCAAAATAGGAGCAATGACAACCTCTTTCTTCTATAAAACTCGAAGCAAAATCAACAACCCCTGATATGGTCAAAACCCAAAATTTTCCAGAGTCTCTTTTGTGTAAAGATTTAGGTAAGCCAAAACTCCCTCTCCTCATTCTGTTTTCCTTCTTCTTTTTCGGATACATATGAGTGTAAGAGATCGTGAAATCTTAACAAATCATGTCGATGCAGTGTAAACACTGAATCGAAACAAAAAGTCGAGAGTCCCGTAGGGAATGCAAGTCAGCTGACTGCTCTCGGAAGATAACCAGATAACTATCGAAATACCTAATAAAGTCTACCTGCAGAAAGAAACCTGCGAGTAGTGGAAGACAAGAAGAATGCGTGCATTCTTACATGAGTAGCTTTCAACAATTTTTCATGTCCCTATCGGTACCGCCATTCCCTAGGGAATCACAATTTTTTGGAGGGACGGCAAACACCGGACATTTTTCCGAAGAAGCTCCTCATAAAAAAGATTCCCTGCTGAAAATTCCTTCGAAGCTTTTGATGACGTCACGTTCTTGGTGTAGACGAAGTTTTCCTCTTTATTGAGTGGGACACTAAGTCCTCAGAATTTGTCTGAATCCTCCTCTGCAGGGTTGTAAGCGAGAAATTTTTTTCGGCCACAGACCTTATTCCATTTTCCCTTTTTATTCTAATCTAAATCAAGTACCCACTCAATTTGTCATTTATTGCGCAGCTCATAGGAGAAACGAATCTACAAGAGTTTCGGGAAACCTTTTCTCCTCAGAGACGATATCTTCCTCCCATTTCCTCCCGCGTGTACGAGCTTTCCGTGATCACCTAAATTTGCATTCACCATTCTGGTAACAATTTTTTCGTTTAAAATTCGAGCAAATCTAGCGAAATTCCAACGTGTACATCCATTAATTTTAGCGAACAATCATACAGGTGAAGTATCGGAGAACAATCTTTCGGAAAGTCCTTCCTTCTCTTCCAATCTATCGATTTGCACTTGTATAAAATGACGAGCGAAAACTAATGTTTTTCCAAATTTCATAAGAGCGCCAGGAACTTTTTCCATCGTACGTTTGCATTCGGACGAAAGGTCTCCACTTGCTAGCTGACGTTTAGCGTAATTCAGTTCTCCGAGAGCTTTTTTCAAGAGGGCTACATCTGTTTTCTTTAACCTCACCTCATATTTGAAATCTGTTGAAAAAATGAAAAAACAAGTCAAGACACAAAATTAATGAGATTTGAGTAGTGAAGGCCAGAGAAGGAGGGGGGAGAAAGAATACATGGTGGGTTTAGCTGGGCAAAATTCTTTATTCAATTTAGAAATAGCCTCGGTGAACCACATAAGAAGAGAGACAAGTCATCTATCCTGAGGAGCGACAGCTGGAGACTCGAGCAGTTATATAGAGGTGGTACTCGCAGACTGTCCAAGCCGCTCAAGCATTTCATCAGTCCAGCCGTCTCAGTTACTGTACCATTAGACCTACTATCGACCAGCCGCGACAGCAAGCGAGGAACTTCTGCGCAGGCCTCCCTGTATCAACATCTTCATTGTTATCAGTCTTCTCACCTAGATATACCAATCATGCTGGATATCGAAGTTAGGGCTGATCAGCCATCTGCGAGCCCACATGCAAAGACAAAACTCGGTTCTTGAAGCCAGACAATTAGGTACTTATTCTTCATCAGACGCTCCTGGTTGCCTGATTCTTAACTGAAGTATTCATTTAGAAATTGAAATCTATGAATTATCAAGTGCCTCATACAACCCCCCACCAAACTTGAGTTTCCTCTCATGAAACTAGAGTAAGAGAACGTAAATAATCATTGTCATTTCAGGCTCCCCTCCTTCACTGCACTGTAGTCTTCAAAGAAGAAATCAAAATCTTTTACTTACCTCTAATCATTTTTGCACGAATTGTTATAATCTTCGAGAGACTTTTGATGGCAAACAATTCAGTTTCCATGTTGCCTATACAACTGTTGAATACTTTCTTCCAAGAATTACATTTATTGATATTGGATATGTTACCACAAGCTCCAATCTCGTCTCTCAATGAGATGAGTTTGTCTCTCACATTTTTAATATCGTTGGTGGTATTTTTCATATATTCATAAACTCTCGGTTCGACGTCGTCAAGTTCTGTAAAATGAATAAACAAAAAGTGTGAAACTTTTGGTCTCTTCGTTTCATGCCCACCCAATGGAAGATACATTTCATCAACACGCGTAAGGAATAATTTAGGACAACCTTGTGAGGACAACCTTATTCTATAAATGTGACACGACGTTGCGTGGAAGTCTCGGCTTTCTTAGCTTTTGTTTGAGTAAACTGATAACCAATATGGCTGTGCAGTCGATTCAATTTTGAACCCTTGACTGAAATTAGAGGTTCAAAATGACATTTTGGAGGTGGATTTGAAAAGGACAACGCCTAGAGTGGATGGCGAGAAAACAGAAGAAATGATACTGTGGTTACGAGTAAGAGCTAGGCACAGGAAGAGACTCTGACCTACATCTTGATCATCGAGCATATCAAGAGGTGGACTGGGTGAACTTATGAAGGCGGAGTAGCTTAATTGGAAAAATCTCGACTACCGAATCATATCAGGACGGAGCTTAGAAAATGACGGAAGAAAGAGGGTGCATTGCTTGTAGTTTTAGAGGACCCGTCGGCACTAACCTACTTTTACGAGTTTGAAAAATTTGGACCTTCAAGCTATATAATGATCGGAAGGGAAACCTCAAAGAATCCGACCATCGAGCTGTAAATGAGAGGAGGGGATTCTTATCATCCACTTATGTATGTAAGTATATAGTGATGGGAACTTCGAGAAACTTCAACTTTCAGGCTCTATACAACAGGAGGGAAACTTGGAAAAATTCCGATCATCGAGCTATATAATATGAAAGACTCAAAAGGGGTTCGTCATACGGACTTGTTCTTGCCCCGCTTTATAGTAGCAGAGATGATCGGAGACAACCGACTGTCATTTGTCTCATTAGAAACAAAAGCGTTAAATCGATAAGCATCAGCGTTATGACTCTCGGCTGCTTATGATGGTACTCGTCACTGCTACTTTTACCTGCGAGTTTTAGTGCAACACCATCGACACGAAATAGTCGTGAGAGAGCGTACTTTCTTACCAGAGGAGACGGTAAAAAATTCTGGAAAATTACTGATCGAAATTAATTTCAAAAAACTCACGGGTTCTGTAACGGAGTTGAACGAGAGGAGACAGGGAATCTGTTTTATGAGGCAGGTGGGATTTGAAAAATGTATGACGTCATCAGATTGTGACGGCACAGGCCCCGTCTCTCAATCTATTTATAATAGCAGGGGAACTTGGAAAAAAAACTCATCCACCCATCATAGGCCTCGCCCCGAGCTATAAATGGTAGGGGGAGACTTCGATAGATTTCTGACCTCTGAGCTATATATGATACGAGGGTGATTCAGAAGAGCTATATATTATAAGAGGAGATTTAGAAAAAAACTGACCTTGAGGTCATCAAACTGTGACGTCACAGGCCCCACCTCCCAAGCTATATATGAAAGGAAAGGGAATTAAGAATGATACTCGAAGGAGTAAAAGAACAAATACAAAAACCGCGATAGATCTTATCATATCGAGCGCTTTCGGCTAAACAGCCATTCTCAATGAGTATCTATTTTAATTATGGATAACCGTAAATTACAAAAACTCATTAATTCTATAGGAGGGGGACGTGGAAAATTTTTGAGCTCCAAGCTCTGTCGACAGGCCAGAAGGCGGACGTTTTTTCAGAAAAAACCCCCGATAAAACAAATTTCCTGTTGAAAAGCCGCCATAAAACAGGCCTTTGGCTGGCATCAATTAACCTTGGACCAGACAAGAGCAGACCGAATGTAGCAATGAATCATTGAACGGAGGACATGGTAAGAAGATTGGGCTGTGCGCTTGATTACGAGGAAAGGAGATGATGTACGTTGTGTTTCCTCCCTTCGCGCCGTTCATCCGTGGTGCCCATAAGAATTGTAAACAAGTTCTAGTGACCCTTATTTCCTTAACGTGTCCCTCCGTTCAACGCCTTGTACACGCTTATATAGCCGATGTTTGGTTCATTTCTTGTATGGTCTGGGTAATTTACCTAGTTTCTGAAGCAGACCCGTGAGATTCTCATTAGTGTAGACTTCAACAGAAATACGAAGGGGATACTTTGGCGACCGCTTTTCCCGCGATTAGTTCAAAATTGAAACCTTTCTAGGAAGGAATAGAAATTCGTACGTTTTTCGTGACCTTATAATCCTTCTCACTCCTTGTCAACTCTCAATCACATTATTAAGTCTGGACCTATACAAGAAAATCAAAAGCCTCACCTTTCGTTTTGTTAATGTGGAGTGAGAAATATAATCCTTTCCCTGTAAGATCAGACAATTTGAGACCGTCCAGTCTCCTTTGATCTTCTTCGTTGAAATCCTCGGATAGTTTTGTTTCTTCTTCGTCTGCGCTTAAATAAGGAACAAGAATACCTATAAATGGAAAATTTTCTGTAGGTCCACCTTAGAGTAATACAAAAATGCGACTTCCTTATTTTGAGTTTTCAATTAGGTCACTACAATAATAGGCAAAAATAAACGGAATGAAGTGAAATTCAAGAAAATAGGCCTACTTACTGAAAATAAATCCACCGAGCAAAAGAATTTTTTGAATTCGCATATTTACTTCATTAAAATTTCACGATCCCCTAAAATTGTTTATCTTCGAAGGACATTCTTGAAAAATGAATGACCACCTAATCATTAAGAAATTCATGAAGTTTTCACCAAAGAATGATAAGAGAATTTCTGTATTTTGAGACAAGCATAACATATACAATTCTAGAGCGCATAGGAATCTTACTGATAAAAATTGATCAGGTTTACAAGACGCAGCTTTGATAAGACCTTTTGGCCTATATCGTATATGCATCGGCGTAATCGATAAAAAAATGAATCTAACGCTCTGGTTTTGTAAACGTTTCGTTTTGTTTTTTTTCATCAATTTTTTCTGGGCTAAAATTCGTCGTCTGGTTAGGCAGATTCTGGCTAACTTCTTCTGCTCCGACTGGACTAAATTCAATGCTCTCGTTCTTGAAGCTACCTTGAATTCCCACCCTTAAAGATTCTAATTCGATCGCACAACATGGTACCGGTTCCGAGAGTCCGGGATTCTGGCCAAGATCATCGAATGCCTGTCTTCCGAGTTCCGAATCCACACCTTTAATAACTCTGTCTAATTCCGAATCTGTTGTGACAAAATTAAACATAGAATTAGTAGAAGGCGAAATTGGGCGTCTTTTAAAATCTCTATATTTTCAGTTGCTTTCATTCAGCTTTAGCGTAGGCTCCAAAAGATACTACTGGTTAGATGAATTTCAGTAAATTATTACCTCGGTAAGAAAATATTCGACTGAAGTAAGTTTCCGAGACGTAATATACAAGAAAGAACGACCGGTTGGTCTCACGTGTCGTTTCCTATTTGAATTGAATAAGATAGAATTCTTCCAGTTTTTCTGTTGGAGACTCCGGACTGTCAGGCTTGAGATTGTGCATAATTTTTCGCCCTGGCCTTCAATTTAGGCGTACCATATACTTGGTTTAGCTCGGGAAAGGCTTCAAATGCTTTTATCCTGACCCGGCCGGACCAGGTTAGGGCTCAATCTCAGGCCTGTGGACTGTGATCCCAAGTATAATTGGAAATATTTATTCTGGAAACCGAGGGTGGATTGCAAGTACCTAATTTTGTGGCCACAGTATCCCTTCGGGGGTTTTTCCTTTCATGTTGATTAGAAATGTGGAAAAGGGGCCTCCGTATTATGAATATACGACCTCAAATCATTACGTACGAGATATTTCATTTGGTTCTTTGCGTAGTATATCTTTGACCATGTTGTAAGTATCGTTGACATGCTCGTTGAACTGATCCACATTGTACATTTGCTCGTCTAAATTATAACCGTGCTTTCGATAACATATCCGATACGATTCAACGGCCGTATTTACTCGCTCGTTCAATTCTTCTAAACGCCTTAGATCTTCTATGAAACGTTCTCGGGTTGCGCATATCTGTTGAGCAGGCTTAGCTGAAACCACGAATATTACATTAATTTTTTATTTACACTTTCTTCAAAAGTTTGCCCTAATTAAGATTCGATAGACCAACGTTGTGATCTGCATTCAATTTGTGCAGTTAAGTGTGTACTTCAAGGTTCTAGAGTTTGTAAGAGTTAAGGTCAATCGCGAAAAGGGATGCAACGCGACGAGATCAATGAGCACAGTGCGAAGGACTACTGCTTCTTCGTCCACTTTGTTTCCCCCCTCGTCAATGCTCTGTCTCCATTCTCAAGGGTGGCATATACTAATACTTTCCCTGCCAGAATCATCCCTATGTCGGTGAAGGTCAATCGGGATCAGGAGCATGATCTTTGGTCGAGAACCTTGAGCATTCTTTTCCACTCAGGCTAGCTTGACCAGCATACAAGTGTGGTATACTAGGTTATATATTGGCCTTCCAAACGCAGTCTTCCACCCTACTCAGGTCATCTCACCTCTCGCAATTGTCCTCTTTAGGTTCCTTGAAGTAACGCATACTAATACTTATCCAGCCTATGGCTTCATCAGGGTAAGGTTAGTCGGGTTGAGGGCTGTACATCAGGTCAAGGTCACTGAAACAACTGAGGGCGTACCTAGCTATTTTGAATAGTACACAAGAATTGCATATCAGGTTTTATATTGGCCTTGGAGTTGAGACTTTTTCCGATTCTATCCGGACTCTTTCTTCAAATTTATTCAGATCTCTGCCTGGCTCATACCCACTGTTGAGTTCCTGTTTCTGAAAGACTGATTGATGGGTTTGGTTTCGCTATTTGACCTCTTCAGGGTAGAAATGAGAGCATGAAATATGGACGCAGGCTGAACTCTGAGCCTCATGAGTGAGAAACTCAAGACTTGAAAAAATGCATGCAGGCTTTCTATACTTACCCGTCAATTTTTCATAATTTCATAACTATACAGTCATAGGTACTTACGTGGACCTCGAGCAAATCTATCGCTCCTGAAGACGTATACTCGTTCCCAATATGGTGATTCATTTTCATCCATTTTTGTTTCCGTTTCATTCTCAGGTTTTTCATGCTTCTTTTTTATGGACGAAATACTACTTGAGAAAACTACGAGAATAATGAATGTTCCAGCATCAGCGATCAATTTAAACGAGATAATTATGTGCGTATTGTTCTAGACCGAATAGCCTACCTCATTAAAGATAACTTACGTAATACGAGTGTTAGGTGAAAAATAATGCGCGTCGGGTGATAATTAAGCTTCATTTACAGTTTTGACAGTGTGAACTTATTGTTTACTACACATGAAGAAAAACTTTGTCGCTCAACTGTTTCAAGTTTGCGTTCGCACTCTTATAGCCTCAAAGTTTTTGTTGGTACTAATCAAAATTTGCATTATCATTCGATAGAATCACAAAAACGGTTTCAGAAAGCTAGAGGTAGATAGATAAAATTTTTTTTACGAAATAGTGTCGTACCCAAATCCATAGCTGCTTCACACTTGTCGAATACAATGTATTCTGCCTAAGAGACTGATGGATATACAGTAGCAGTAATTAATCGCCATCACAATCAGTAAACATGACTGCCCTCAACTTCAAAAAGACTCGGAAAGGAAAAATACGCGACATCAGTGGTTTGAACAAAGCTATATTTAGATCTACCGGTTATGAATTCAAAAATAATTCCCTCTTGCGAGAAGCACTATCTCATCCAAGTCTGACGAAAATACACAGAACCCAGACCTACGAAAGGTTAGAATTTCTCGGTGACAGTATTGTTAACATGATCGTATGCGCTATATTGTTCAAAGTTTTTCCAGATGAGAATGAAGGATCATTGGCGCAGCGAAAGACAGCATTAATTTGCGGAAGCACACTCGCTGACATTGCTAGAGGAATAAAACTAGGCGAATACCTATTGATGTCGGAAAGCGAACGTACGAGCGGAGGAGATAAAAATGAGCATAATCTAGAAAACGGCTTAGAAGCGTTGGTTGGGGCAGTTTATCTCGATGGTGGATTTGAATGCGCCGAAGCATTCGTCCATCGACATTGGTATGAACTGGTAAAAAGTATGCAAAATCTTGATCCACCTGTAGACTATAGATCTGCTCTGCAAGAATGGGCACAGAAGAAAGGATTACCTTTACCGCAGTACAAGATGATCAACCAAACTGGACCGAATCATATTCCACAGTTTACTGTATCACTTTACGTCCGTAATTATGCTAGGATCCAAGCTCGCGGTTCCACAATCAAGGCTGCCGAGCAAGAAGCGGCCAGATTAATGCTAGAAAAAATCAAAGATTTGTAATTCACCTGTCATACAACTTTATCATCGAAAAACTTCTTTCTTCCAAGCTCGCTCTTATGAAAGCAGACTTCTTTGTGTACCATGGTTTCAATTATCACCTATCCTAAACAGGGAGGAGAGAGGATAGAACTAACAATCCAAAATTTGTAATGCTTATCGTAGAATTTGGTCGTACACTTGTAGTTGAAATTTGTATAATTTTTGGACATTGTTTTTGCGCATCACTTTCATTATAGTTCCGTTTTAAAATTTTTCACCTACATCTCTTTTTCGTCTAGCTAAATTGGACCTAAACCAAAAAAAAGGAATCTTATGAGTTAAGACAAGAGGCCCATGGCCCTGGGTTCCCACCACTCCATCACATCTATATTTTTACTCCTTATGAGCCTGTGAAATTTTGAAACAATCTGCAGACAAATGGCACTGATACACTTTTTACTGGACAAAAGGTCTTTTCAGTGGGGAATACACTATTATTTCCATTGCAGGTATATTTCAAGAAATATCAGCGTCAGCATCTTCCAGCTTATCCGGAAACGTAACCTAATGCAGAGAATCTCAGAATGTGCAAGTATAGAACAGTAGATGTAAGAAAGTTGGAAATATATTTGAAGGGTGCAGGGAAAGAAGAGGGAATGTTGGGAAGAAACAAGCTTTCTTCTGAGGGCTACAAAAGATCCTATTGTCTTTATCGTTTCTTTTGGACATTTCCCCTTCTTCCCTGTACCCTTCATTCATATTTTCTACTTTGTCAGCAACAAGGTTTGAACAACGCACCTCTGAATCGGGCGTCGTGACTGTTATAGAAGGGAGTATGACCACCTCCAAGGGTCTTAAAGAAATTTTAACGGAAGAATAGAGGAAGAGATAGCTGATCAGGAGGGAGGCATGACGTCATCAAGGGGACTGATAGAAATTTTGAATAAAAAGCTGAGAGGAAAGATGGCTAATTTGGGAAGAGGCGTGACATCATTAGGACTTGACTTAAAAAGGAAAAAAAGGGAAAGGTGGCTCCTAATGTCGTCCAACTCATGACCAGTTGTACTTAAATCGACTTATTATTTTGGCTAAAAGTAATTATCGGAGATGATCTAAGGGTAGTACTCGTATCAGACAAATACACGAGGCTTGAGGGAAGTGGGGTCTCTGCGGCACTTTGAGAGTACATATGGACGCACATGTATCTACAAGCTATATGTATGATAGGGGTTCACTACTTAGAAAAATGTCGACTCTCTGACCTACCCTGATGAAGGAGATGGAGTTCAAATGTCGAAATTTTTTCAAGTCCCCCACCTCTCATACGAATTTTCAAACAAATCTGCCCTGTTAAACAGGTTCCCCTGCGTAACCTCGTTTAACTCCGTTCAGGAAGTCGTCGTTTTGATCCTTGAACTGCTGTAAGGACTATAAAATTTCAAGTTCTGAGCCTAAAATACCTCCGATACGGAGCTTTTTAAAAGTCCATACGCTGGTCCAGAATTGAACCCGCTCACGATGCTATGAAAAGAGGGTGGCCTTGACAGACGTGAAACACGATCTTCATTCATTTCGCTTTGCTAGCTCATTTCTCTTTGAGAAAAGTGGAGCGAGAGGATGGGAAAAATACCAGACGCTAAATATCAGAACTCATACCCAGAATTTTTCATGTTTTATCCCCAATAAAAATGCAGTTTTTGTTGTTTTGATGGAATAAGGGGGACTTCGTGCTTGGTCTGCTCTTTTCATCAGTTTACCTGCAATTTTATTGGACGAAGAAAACTTTCCCCCCCCCCCCTTTTCCCAAGACATGAAATATCACATTTTATTCTAAATTTTCCCCAAAATCCTTTGTAATCGTTCTTTTCTCTCACTTTTTCTTCAACCCCCTCCTCCGGACTTTCCTGGCTGCGCCACTAACATTTTCCCTAAGAAATTACTGTAATTGGCTTCGAATGCGTTCAGGGAAGAGGAAGGCCCAGCCGAATCTTACCAAACTTCAAGGGCAAAATAAATTGTACGCAATCATGCTCAAAAACCTCACGTGAGATTGGGTGAGGGGGAAGAGAGCCAAGTCAACCCACAATAGAGGGGTCAAATCATCCCTTTTATGTAGAGGATGCCTCCTTAAACTTGAATTTTTGATATCCAGGCCCTCCATCGTATATTCATGAGATATACCTCAATAAAACCTAGGTAAAATATTAACTAAAACTTTGATTTCTTTGCTTGGGAATAAAGAAGTTGGTCTTCTTCTGTTTCTATTTCACAGGGGACTCGTAATTACTTTTTTAGGTGTATTTCTTTTGAAATTTCTAGCGTTCAGATGACCTTGACCTAATTTAGGAGGTCTAGTTTAGAGGAGGTGGCGTCTTATGATGACGTCACGATCTGAATACTGATAAGCTGCGTTGTCTTCTATACAGTTCGAGGCTAAGTCGTTTCCTTCTCTCCACAAGAATGAGAGCTTGTAATTTTTCCCCAATTCCTCCTCTACATATCGATTCACACTGGAAATTCTTCTAAATCTCCTGATGACGTCACAATGTGGACGCATCCGTGAAAAGTATTCTCAAGAACGTGGATACTAGATCGCCGTTGAAAAAAGATTCAAAATACTTTCGGTAAACTAAGCCCAGGATGAATAATTTATGAGTCGGAAGAAAAATGAGAACAATCAAAATCTCAACTGCCTACGTCCGCGTCCCACCTCTATCCAACTACTTTAATGATAGCATAATCTAACAATTAAGTCAATCAAAAATTCGTACAGACAATTTAACACGAGCTGATGACTCGTTTTGAGCAGTCGTATAGCTCGTAAATAAACAAAAAAATGATATGGATATTTTAGTTGATTCGCGAATCCATTGGCTAGCCTATACTCAGCGCGCCATCACGATAAAACTGAATTTCTTATCGTTGAATTTCAGAATACAAATTTACTAGCACCATACGTTAGATAAAGTTGCACTTCTGTTTATATAGCCGCACGTTGGGATGTCCGAGTCTTGGTCAAATTTCACCTCAAGCTTTCATTAATGTCAACATGTCACATTTAATGGTACTATTATGCCTAATTTCTTCAGGTGAGTTATAATTTGAAAACAATTAAATAATCACTTCGTTATTTTAGCTTCATATCACACAGAAATTTTCCATTTTATTTTTTGTATAGGTATTGTACAACATGTTACGACTCACGAGCAAACGACCGGTAAAATAGAGGAAGAAAGAAGTGCCGAAAATATCAAGTTTAATTCTCAACTAGGAATTGTGATCCGTGATGAAGATCATTTGAATTCGAGTTAGTTAATTACTAGGTATACAGTACATTATGATGATTAAGTTTTATCAAATATAGGATCACAAAGATCGTAAATCTCTTTTGAATTAAAAATGATTCATCATTACTTTATTGATCCGTCAGTTCCTCATACGTGTACTTTGCGTTGTCCCCTCCCTGTCTAAACCTAAAAACTCAAAATAACGACAAATTCTACTTCCGAAGAACGAGTTCATGTATTCACGTCCCTCTCAATAACGTATATATGCGATTAAGTCGCGGTCCAAAATTTCTGCTTTATATACTCGATGAATGTGTACGTATTTATTGCACGCAGGTGAAACATCTACTAGTAATGTGACTCGCGAAGATCGAAAAAAATTGGTGAAACGATTGAAGCAGGCGCAAGATATGTTAAACTCGATATGTAGGGCCAAAGAACAATACGCCGTATGCAGCATGTATTCAGAAAAATTGCAAAAAACAGCTGAGTTTTTAGAAACGTACCATCTAGAGGTTAATGCGACCTATAACGCTATTTACAATATTGTACATGGCCAACCGGATCAGATTTCAAGTAGGCGAGCTATTGGTAAAGATACCGTTATTCTTTATACGGATTAAAAATTTACATTTGAGATATTTATCAATATCTATAGGAACGGATCTGGCCGCTACTCTACAAAACATAAACGAGACATTGAAGGAACAAGTGTGCGACGAACTGAGACGATTTTCTGTTCGAGACACCGACCGGCGTGAAGGTGATTCCTGATTGTCGTGCACGTATGTCTTTACTGCGCGCTCGATGAGATGAAATACAATAAGGGAAATTGATAAGAGCGTCGAAGAAATAAGAATTACGGAACTATCTATCCTAAGGTAGATCATAATTGAAAAATGACATCTACACTTTGGAAGACTGTTATTAAAGAATTGATTCGTGAGCTACGACACTTGAGTTTGTAAAAATTAAAACTGATTCTGGGGGACACATGGACGAAGAAAGGAAGACATCTACCTAACCACGAAGAATACAGAGCTGATTTTCTTATGGAATGTTTGGAACCCTCTCCTAAATGTAACCTCAAAAATCCCGATGAATCCACGTTCTGCTTCTCTTTCTACAGGGGGGGGGGGGGGGAGGCAAAGGAGGGAAAATTTAGTTTTTCGTCAATTACTCAATAACAAGTGATCCTAAGAAAAAAAGGTTCTTGATAAAAATTGTGCCGCGTTAAATTTTCTACAAAAAATATTTAATCACTTCTTCAGTTAAGTTCATATTTCAGGCGCTAGCGGGAGTCAAACGTACTCGCCTTGTATAGTACGTTCCGGCTATAAGAGTGTACACTTTTGATAACAGCAATGTGGGCGGAAAGGTAAAGAGAGGGCCTTTTCAGCCCGGGAATGGGTCCCTCTTCACTCCTGCGCCCACATTGGTGTTATCAAAAGTGTACACCCTTAGCCGGAACGTACTATAGTTATATGTGTATACTCGCAATAAGCATCATGACTGCGCTGTACTGCATCTTAACAACTGATTCCTAATTAAGGACGTATTTGGAACGAATTGAGTTTGGATGTCACTTTTTCTAGCCCCTCTCCTTTGCAGAAAACACTCCTCTTTCCTTAAAATTGCGTATATCTTCACTGTTATGAGTTTTACAGGAAAATTTTCAAAATGAAAGTTTTTGCATAAAAGCTCCTTTACATTTCTACTTATCATCAAAAAGTCATTTGAGATATTCCTGGAGGCCCAAATTTGGAGAAAACCACGGCTTTCTTAATGGTGTTGAACGAGGAACCTGGGAACCTGTTCTCTGGGTAGAAAAATAGTACTTGATATGACCCGTATTACGATAACCCCTTCAAATGACTAGATATGCAATGCTTTAAACAGTATGAGTCCCTCTCCGGACATTGAAGCTAATATATTATAAGAGGGGGACTGAGGACGTTCTGTTTGAAGCGTTACATATCTGGCTCATTTAAGGGACCAAGTCAATTGGTGTATGTAGTTACTTGACGGAGCCATCTTTCAGGCTACATACACCGACCACCGAGCTATATATTATAGGAGGGGGACTTAGAAAAGCCTGATCTCTGACGTCACCAAATTGCAATCTCGCGAAGTCCCCAATCGTGGAGCTATAATAAGAGGGAAATCTGAAAAAGGCTTATCATTGACGTCATCAGATTGTGATGACACCAGGCTAACCTATGATGTCTTCAAACTGCGAAGTTACAGCCTCCGCCCCCCTCCCCCTCCCTATAACGTCATCAAATTATGACGTCACAGACCCGGATTCTGGAGCTATATATAATAGGTGGGGACTTGAAAAAACTGATCAATGACGCCACCGGTATACGACGCCACAAGGCTAACCTATGACGTCATCAAACTGTGATGTCACAGGCTCCACCCGTCCAAGTTATATATGAAAAGAGGGACTTCGAAAAAAAAAATTGTTCAATGACGTCACCAGATTGTGACATCACAAGACTAACCTATGACATCATCAAACTGTGACATCACAGGTTCCGCCCGTTCAAGCTAGATATGATAGGAGGGACTTGGAAAGAGAGAAAAAAAAAGGGAAAAAAAGGAGAAACTGATCAATGACGTCATCAGATTGTGACGTCAGAAAGCTAACCTATGACGTTATCAAACTGTGACGTCACAGGCTCCGCTCCGGAAACTTAGAATATGAGATTTGGTATTGAGAATTCAAGGAAGCCTAGACCTAGATACAGCTAGTATGAAGAAGGCCTAGACCTACTACAAGTCTAGTATAATATAGTTTGAGAGTCTAAATTTTTCTCGAATCTCGAGCTATATGATAGTAGGGGGACTTGGAAAAATGTCGACTCTCAAGCCATATATGATGAAGAATACTTTATTACGGTTTTTTTTTTCCACAATTTTAACACACATACACCATACATAAAACGTGTACAGCAAAAAACGGCGCGTTTCGAACGTCTTCGTTCTTCATCAGGTTTCTCTCGAGCCATATATGATGAAGAATACTTTATTACGACTTTTTTCCCCACAATTTTAACACACATACACCATACATAAAACGTGTACAGAAAAAAACGGCGCGTTTCGAACGTCTTCGTTCTTCATCAGGTTTAGGGTGTATGTGTATTAAAATTGTGGGAAAAAAAAACCGTAATAAAGTATTCTTCATCATATGGCTCGAGAGTCGAAATTTTTCCAAGTCCCCCTCCTATCATATATAGTTCGAAAGTTGAAATTTTTTTCAAGTTTTTTGTTGGACGGCGCATGGCAAATTTCTCAAAAAGCCCCCCATAGAACATGTTTCCTGTTAAGAATTTTCTTATAAAGCTAGTCTGAAGGAAACCGAAACCTACTATAAAGCTAGTACGAAATAGGATGTCATCAGTGACCTGAACCTATTTCAAAAGGCGGCTTGGAAAAATTTCGACTCTCGACCTAGGAGTGGGACTTGGAAAAACGACGGCTTCCTTAACGAAGTTAAACGAAAAGTGCTGAGAACCTGTTCTATGAATCAAATTGGATTTGGTATTGAGAATTCAAGGAAGCCTAGACCTAGTGCAAAGCTAGTATAAAGAAGGCCTAGACCTACTACAAGCCTAGTATAATGTACTTCGAGAGTATAGCTCGAGAGGTGAAAGGGACTTGGAAAGATTTCGACTCTCGAGCTATATATTTTTCCCAGTCCCCCTCCTATCATATATCGCTCGAAGATCGAAATTTTTACAAGTTTTTTGCCGGACGGCACACGGCACGCGACGATTTTCTCAAATACCCCCCCCCCCCCCCCCCCCGCAAAACAAGTTCCCTATTAATATGTTCCAAAATATCGCTTTTAGAATTTAATTTTACCTCCAGAGGGTTCATCTCGACCCTGTCTCCCACCTCTGTACCCCTCAACCGCCCACTCCCTCGATAAAATTGTTTCCCATTACATTGAGTAAATGCACAATGATTTGAGTAAATGACGTGCATCTTAAGTTTGTACACCCAATGATCAAAATTTTCCTATATCTTAACTCTCCTTCTTCTTCTGTCTGTGGGTGGCCCCATTCAGAAAATATGTTGCTGTGGTCTAGGGGTTTAACTTTGTCCACTTCTTGTTACATGCCTGTAGGCAAAAATTTACTTTTTTCAATTGAAAAGGGTGACTTTTTTAGTTCTTGATTGAAAATTTAGCCCTGCTATTGAGCAAAAATGAACCAATTACTTGACTTTCCTTCAACTGAGACTCTGTAAAAAATTACAACTTCTCTTTCGCCAAAACCTTTTGAGAAATCTCTTTGTTGCTAGCCCTGCAAAGTTCAAGTTTGCTACAAGATCATGTAATATACATTACCACCTAGCTATTTTTTCTTCTTTTGTTCACCAAATTATGTTTCACTTTAATGATCTATTTTGTCTACCAAACCGTTGATAGAAAAATTCGAATATTTTTGCGACTCTTGCCTCGGCAAGCCAATAGCTCCTATGCATCAGCAAGAAAAAAATGTGACGTTACGGCTCAAGATACATGTTCTATGTCATCTCCGATTTTAATTTTGTATGACATTTTTCAAATTTCTGTGCAGTCTTGGCCCTCTGCCGGGAAGCCGTTCCTCCCCCCCTTATTATATCAATCAAGTTCTTGGTTTGAAGTGAAAAAAAAACCTTTCTATTCAAGGACAAAAACTTTTCTACTTAGTTGACTGAAGATTTCTGCTCCGGTGAAGTTCTTGAGATCATATAGACAGGAGTGATTACAAGGTCAGAAATCGTACGGAGGAGACTTTCTAGCAGTCACTCTCGCACTTCTCCGATTCTTTGAACAGCTGCCTTTTTGACGGTCACCATACGATTGTATTCCCAAAGGATGTAGCATCAGTTGAAAAAAACCTTGTAAGCCTTCCTACAGGTACGTTTGGAATATCAGAAGAGGGCCTTTCCAGTATTTCAAAATGCATACGTATTCTCCAACATGTCATCAAGTTGGTAATGTTTCCAACATTGCTCTTATGGCAAACTACTCCAGAATGAAAATGAGTATGCATTCCAGCAACAGCCATCAAAAATTAACATTACACGAAAAAGTTGTCTTACCTCCGATAAACCATTGGGTTTTATCCGATGAAAAGTAGACTTGGAAATACCACTTATGTAATAGCGACTTTATGTAAGTTCTAGGCCGGGGATTATGTTGTCCCCAGTTAGTTTGAAGAAGAAAAAAAAACTCGGTATATTATTTTCTCTCTCCTCCGTTATTAAAGTTCGACGAGTCGTTAGTCTGAGACAAACTGTCGATGATGACTAATGACGAATGTGGCCAGCACGATCAAATAAACGAAGAGGACCTTCGTCGATTCTATTGTTGATCGAGCACTCATTGAAAAATACTATTACTTTCACAGTTAGTTGCCTTCTCCTTCCTAAAAATCTATATGACAACATTAACCAGAGCCACTTCTCCCAATGAGCTGTAAATTGGAAAGTTATATTCGAAACTATTGATGACTTCAGTAAGGTGCGTCAAACCCATAGCGGATGTAAATTAAGTCACTCTCGATGTTCGGCGTTCGTGTACGCGCGCTCCAACAGTTTTACTATTCTCTCGTACGCGAACCGCATCATTAAACATTATGCATTTATTTAAAAATGAGTAAACTGATAATTCTGTTTTTTTGTGTCTTTGCCAGCGTGATTGGTACTTTTGATAGCAATTCCACCGGTAAGGTCTGCGATTGAAGATTCTTTAATAAAACATTTTTGTAGGTAAAATTTTCATTTTTTGTCCATTTTCGCAGTGCGAAATGTTAATTTATGGAATTTTTCGCTGGAAGATTTTGTTACTCGCGAGGAGAGAGTTATGCACAATGCACAAAATCAGCCGAGTACGTACGTTTTGAATAGGCCCGTCAGCAACAACAAGGTAACTTCCATTGGTGGCACAAATGGGGGGTCGGGCAGTACCGACACCATAAAAGAGGTAAGTAAGTATTCACGTGCTTCTAAATTTGAATATTGTTTACAAATCACGGGTCAAGGTCACTTAAAAAAATATTATATAGTTCCAACATTTTTTTCATCTCTATTATTATGATGAGTTTACCCTGCAGTATTGTACAAAGCGATGAGGCAAAATCCTGAATTCGATGAAATTTTAGGTGTCTCAAAATAAAAATCCACTTCAACCATTTTTCTTGATTCCCAAATTAGGTCAAAGCTGTCTCTCAGATACTCATGGTCATTGGTCACCTTCAAAAATTTTTTCAAGTTCTTAAACTAAATTAAAACTTTCAATGTTATGACACATTATCTTCCCTTCAAAACCCCGATTTTCTGGAGAGATAGCGACTTGTGGGTTTTTTCGCCAAAAATAACTCTCTGAAAGAGTGAAAATTTGTCAAACAAAGCTCGATTAATTTCAGTGTAGACAACTTTACCACAAGTTATTTATTAATTTATTTTTTCTACAAAATTGCAGCAGAATTATGACCTTATCGACAGTCCTTCTCCTTAAAGAAAGCTCTTTCCAATTCTCAAATCTGCGTTGCTATAGTTATTGGATCTTATTTTCACAGGTCACAGAAACTGATCTTTACTTGCTGGGCGCTATCGAAAAACTAGTATATCGGATGGATTTGATGGATCAAAGACTACGCCGAGCGGAGGAACTGGTACAACATGTTATAGAAGGTTCAAATATAAAAAGACAAGGTACGTAAAAGAAACGCGCCAAAATCTTCGGCGTTTATGCAGAGCATTTGTGAATTCAATATATCTTTCCAAGATCAGGTTCTCATTTTTCATATCACATCATTTTCAGATCCGTGCCCAGCCAACTTCACAAGAATTTCACAAAGTTGTTACCATTTTAACGAAAGACAATACAACTGGAAATCGGCGCATTCCATGTGTAAAAGCTTAGGAGGTAGTTTGATTGAATTAGAAAGTAGAGAGGAGTACGTGGACGTGATCACTTACATACTGGCTGAACAATCTGTTCGAGGTGAGTGATTTATTCATGTTTATTACAGTTTGTCTACTAAGGAATAAAAAAATTCAGCAAAATAGATGAGTTTACTAGGCAACTTTCAACAGATTTTAAAATTATTCTTGATCCTATGTATTTACAAATTCAAAAGTAAGACCACCCAATTAACGGCCACATTCTCAAGAGTTTAACTAAATATTGCAGCCTGCCGTCAACTTTGGTTAAAACCAAAGCCCCCCATCCTTATTGTCCCTAGATTTGACTCGCCACCATTTGAATTCAAGTTTAAAATTCTATCTTTAGGACACGATTACTGGACCGGTGGTTTGAATCCGGGTCTGCTATGGATATGGTCAAACAGTGCCAGACCAGTTGTACCAAAGAATTCTACTCAGCCGGAAGACGTGATTCCTGGGAGCGGGCGTTGTCTAAAGTTATCGTATACCGGATCAAAAAGATTGTACTCGTATTCCGGATCCGAGTGCTCGATACGATTTCGATTCATTTGTGAACACGAGGAGAATCTAACTGATCGCGCTTTGAAGCGCATACATAAGGCATTAAAAATCTCTAATTAAGTTGTTTAGATTGTACAGTCCCTAGTTAGTATCGTTTTTCTGTAATCATGAAACAAATTAATTTATTCGAAACGTACATTTTTTGGAGTAATGATTCACGAGTAATTTTTGCGACAATCCCAAAAGCCCATTTCCCTTCTTTCCGCAGGAACAGAATAGAGATTTCTTCTCTATGTATGTTCCACCTCTAGGGCCCGCCGATTTGGTGTACAATTCTACCCTCTATTCGGAGTGTGCATATTGTAGGTGCGCTAGCGTCGCCCATGTAAAATTATATCTATATATATGAAAAAGTACTGATAAGGAAAGGGTGATCATATACAATAAATTGGAGTATACAGTTTTTCGGTTTTTCTTAAATTTCTCAATAAAAATACTGAATTTAAAGAAAAAACGCAAAGAACAAAGTTGAATGAGCACAAAATTCTTTTTTAGGAAAATATATTTTTAGGAAATTTTGCGAAACTGAAAAATCTTTGTTGTTGTTGTTGCTTGCACAGTCCAAATCAATTAGGTTTCGGTACATTTGTGAGTAGGTACCCTTGTAAGGTTAGAAACGAATTTTTTTTCTTCTGTGATATCCGGATGCGAAAAGATCCCAAATTAATTTTTTCTGTGAGATCTGGATCCAAAAAGATCTCGAATTTCTTAAATCCCAAATTTCTTTTTTCTGTGAGATCCGGATTCAAAAATTTTTCTTATTTGGGTTATCATTCTCGTTACATATGGATCGTTTTGTTTGGCCACAGTAATAACATAATGAAAGAAACATTAATTCAGAAATCAAATAGCAAAGGAAACTCATCAAAACTAAGAACGTCAGAAATGTGTTAAGTGACAACAAAAATATGTATCGGACTACTGTACCACTTTTTTAATTTTTTTTTTTTGTTGTCAATTTCATTCTATCACTATTATTCAGTGCGTTGATGTTTATGAAGATTGTACAGAGGCACTACTCTGCAAAATGATGCAGGGTGAGTCGAAAACGTTACCCCACTCAGTACCTACAAAACCAAGAGACTGGTGCTGTCGACTGGATGCTCCAATACCCTTGCTCCGGATTAACAGTTGTGTTGTGTCAATAACTTCAATCAGAATTACAGAAATAGAAAGAAACCTGAAATGACTTTGGAGCGAAAACCGATTAAATTTCAATCAGTTTTTGTTCCGGCCTCTAGCACTTTGGAAATTATTTTATTTCGCTCCAGCGACCGCTCCTAGGAGCAAAATTTAAAACTGTTAGGACTCATTTTTTCGCTCTGAAGCGTTATTCCAATCGCTCACGCGATTTTCGCTCCAAAATGACGGACTACTCCGTATTCCTACATTAGAAATCTGTTTTAATTGAAAAATAGTTATTTATTATACTCCTAAAGCGAGTGATATAGTCACGAGTCCGAGTTTTGCAAAACAACCTGAAAGCGAGTGAAGTAAAAGGACGAATGACTTATCACGAGCTGGTGGACCGTGTATAATAAAAAATGTTGTCATTCGTTCAAATTACTTGCAATTATTTACGTTCATATTATACGTACGCAGGGTATAACCCATAATTTGAACCTGTGGCTAAGCCAGCCAGTTTATCCACCGAAAGTGGCTACCCGTGACTAAAACAGTTAGTTTACCAATCGAAAACAGCTGATTAATTGCCAATTTTACCAGCACGTATAAAAAAAAAAAATCAATTTCTAAATTTCCATAAATTTCTATTTTTTTTTCCCGGAAAGAAATCTAAAAGGAAACAAAAATAAATTTCTTTCCAAGGCACATCCCTAATCCTAAGTGAAAAAAAGCTCTAATTTCCTAGATCTGAATTCTTCCGTTATTGGGATTTAAACTTATAGTTGGAGAGTTGGTAGTTCTGACGACATTCACCCTTTCGTTCAATGCTTTTTCAATGAAGAAATTTCACGTACCATAATTAATAGGATATCGTTTTTTAAAGCAAATACAAGCATAAATTTTGTAGTCTGTATCATCAACATTAAATACAAAAAAAAAAAAAAATTGTAGCAATAAATGATATATTGAAAAAATAACAGTTGATTGAAAATCAATATGTATGAACGTACATAAATTCTCTGATTCACCCTTCCAGTAGCGCTCTCTAGTGTAGGTTTAAACCCCAATTCCATCGATGAAGTAATAGTAGTTGCGAGGACGCGTGGTAGTGTGTCATCACAATTCACACACTCGCACCAATCATCCAAGAGATACAGTTTGTCTGATTGTCGATTTGGATGTACCTATGTCAATTTAACTTTGTGGTTTGTATGGCAGTTATATAACTTATAAGTTCTGAAAAAGCTTCAGGATTGTTATTCCTTGTAACTAAAGGTTACCAGAAAATATTTCTGGCTCGATGGTATTGCGATCTTGAATTTCTCATGTGTTTGAAAATTTTGTTTTCGTCATTAGAAAATATTACAAATTACTATTCAATAACTATCACCATCACCTTCTTGGGCCAAGCTTCCACACATTGCCACCTCTTCACATGAGTGTAATTAATTAAATAAAGGTAAATGGTAAGAATCCTAACCCTCTTTGCCGAAGACAGCGAAGTAGATACCGCCGGTATAGCCAGAATCGTCCAACCTACATTTTGGTTCCAGAAGCTTAATTGTGTTCATAAGAGTCCGTGTTAAATTTGTGTATTTTGACAATGGATAACTCGAGACTGGCTGAATTCATTTTCTCGAAATTATACTCGTTGGAAAGAAAATTTTATGGAGAAGAAATGTATTTCTCTTCAATTTTTCGCTAGAAGCATTATTTTTGGAGTAAGTAATCAATTAATAACTGAAACCCATTTTTTCGACCAAAGGTCTTTGTTCTGTGTAACAAGCGGTGATCGTAGGCGCATTTGGTAAAAAAAAACGCGTTTCAGTTCTTAATTGATTACTCCAAAAATAATGCTTCCAGCGAAAAATCAAAGAGGAAATGATTTATCCTCGATAAAATTTCCTTTCCAACGAGTATAATTTCAAGAAAATAAATTTAGCCAGTCTCCAATTATTTGTTGTCAAAATACACAAATTTTACACAAGCTCTTATCTTGGGCCATACAACAGATAGACTGAGCATAGTAATGAATCTTTGAACAGAGGACATGATAGAAATACACATAAGAAGATAAGGGGGACTGGACCTTGTTTACAAATTTGATGGGCGGCGCGGGTGTAGGTGCGTTTCACTGCTTGGCGCGTTCACCCGCGTTGCCTTCATTGAGGTCCAGTCCCCCTTATTTTCTTATCATGTTTTCCGTTCAACGCATTGTACACGCTTATGACCAATGCTTGGTCTATCTGTTGTATGGTCTAACGTCTAAGGCTCTTATGAACAAATCAAGCTTCTGGAACCAAAATGTTTGTCGGATGTACCCATTGTGTATACTGTATAGTGCCCACAGTACAATAAAGAGGTATTGACACTAGGCTATACAAAATTCTTGTCACACAAAATAATGTAGTTCATACATAATTCCGCTGCATTTGCTCCACCGTTGTGAATGCCTTCCGCTCCCCACCAGCGTTGTTACTTTACCAGAGGTACCATAGTATTGACAGATTTCCAAAGGTTATAAAAAATCAAGAAATTTACCCATTAGCATAATTTTTTTGAAATATGTAGAGGATAATGAGTAGTCTATTTGTACTAAGTTTCAGATTTTTTGGTTGATTTTTGACTCAGCTACAATTTTTTTTTAATACCTGGTGAATTTACATAAGACTTTATGTATAACTGGGGAACTGATCATTGGTGCTACATAGTGCCAAAACACTCAAGTACATCATCAAGTGTCAATACTTATTTATTGTACCGTGATTAGGGCACTATTATACGACAGGTCCCACATACATTTTGGTTCCAGAAGCCTAATTTGTCCATAAGAGCCTGTGTTAAATTTGTATGTTTTGACAACGGATAACTCGAGACCGGCAGAATTTACTTTCTTGAAATTATACTCGTTGGAAAGACAATTTCATGAAGAAAAACTATTTCTTTTCGATTTTTCGCCAGAAGCATTATTTTTGAAGTAATAGATTAATGATTGAAACGCATTTTTTTGCCCAAACGCCTTCGTTCCGCGTAAAGAGAGGTGATCATAGGCGGCGTAACCTACACTAGGTAGCGCTATAGTTACAAAGGTGATCATGGATTTTTTTCTTATGGACCAAAAATACATGCGTTAGTTCAAACGAATTTTCTGAAGTTATTTGACTTTTAATCAAGAGAAGTGTGAGTAATCAAAGTTGTAGAGGATTCTGAAACGAACATTTTTTGTAATAAACAATTTTTTCTAAAGCTCATACTTAAATTGGAAAACAGAATTGAAACACTGTTAGGAGATACACAAATTTAACCATGATCACCTTCGTACGCAGGGCTTCCAGCATTGCAAACTCCAAGTTACGCCGCCTAATTGGTGGCGTTCGGTCAAAAAAACGCTTTCAATTATTAATCCTCTTTGTTCACGCCTACGTCACAGCATTGTTGTATTCAAAATAATTTTGAGATTTGTGATCGATGGTGCTTAGGGAAAGTAAACAAAAATTTTTTACACGGACTTTTCCATAAGAAGAAAAATCCTCTTTGTTCACGCCTACGTCACAGCATCGGTGTATTCAAAATAATTTCGAGATAATACTTGAGATCTTCCAGATCTTGATTATCAACGTTGCATTCCTTATTTATTTCTCATTTTGAAATACTAACACATGATCGAAATGTTCCCTGAGTATTCTTATGGGAGTCGATAATGTTCTAAGCACCATCGCATGATACTATCGCAAAATTCTGCGATACTACCGCAGAATTGCGCACTATCGATCAAAATTGCTCAATGTTAGCAGTTATGACGCGTCACGTGCTTCCAGCGAAAAATCGAAGAGAAAATAATTTATTCTCAATAAAATTTCCTTTCCAACGAGTATAATTTTAAGAAAATAAATTCAGTCAGTCTCTAGTTATTCATTGTCAAAGTACACAAATTTAACACAGGCTCTTATGAACAAATTAAAGCTTCTGGAACCAAAATGTTTGTCGGACGTACCCATCGTGTATTATTGTGCCTTTGGGGTTTGAACCTACACTAGAGAGCGCTACTGAAAGGGTGAATCAGCGAATTTATGTACGTTCATACATTGCTTTTCAATCAACTATTATTTTTTCAATATATCAAATATTGCTACAATTTTTTTTTTGAATTTAATGTTGATCATACAGACTACAAAATTTATGCTTCTATTTGCTTTAAAAAACAATATTCTATTAATTATGGTGCGTGAAGTTTCTTCATTTAAAAAGTATTGAACAAAAGGGTGAATATCGTCAGGGCTATCAAGTATCAACTCCCCAACTCCAAGTTTAAATCCCATTGGGCCATTACCGTGATAGTGCCTTTACTGCAGCTCTGCAGCGAGTCAGCGACTTTGACTATATATTCTATATGGACTGCGCTAAGCGCCGCGTAGTCTTGTAGGTAAGCACTAGGGTACTATAGAGGGGGGTATGGCAATACGCCATTTTAGCAGCAAAAAGAAGTGTCTAACGTACAAATGCGTATCGCACAGCATCGCGAGAAAACGAACGTGACCGATGTTGCCCGGCTCTGCCGAATATTCCGCGACACTGCGCGAACGCGTTCGTTTTTGAGAGCCTTCTTTTTGCTGCTAAAATGGCGTATTGCCATACCCCCCCCCCCCCCCTCTATAGTACCCTAGTAAGCACTAGGTAAGTCTGGCGGTATTTACATCCGCCATTTTGTGTGCAAAAAGAATCTACTATAATAAAGCGAGGCGCGCAGTGCCGAGCTAAGTTTGGTACGACAACGAAATTCTTGTCACTAGAATTTGGTGTCACGCTCCTACGATAAAGCGAAGCGCGCAGCGCGAGCTAACTTTGGTAGGGATTGGTACGGACAACGAATTTCTTGTCACACTTCGTTGTCGCGTAGGATCTGTTCGGCAATAAACGGACATTGACGAACTGATGTTAACACAGATAACAGGCACTGCATCTACAGGCTGTTTGCAATTCAGATGAAAGCATATTGTCGCCGTACTATCGATGCATCAAATTCAAATATTCAATTCCGTGATTTTTGCGTTGATTCGAATGCTGTTAGAGGTTAAATTAGTTGAATAGTTCAAGATTGAAGATTCCTGAATTCCATGATTTTTGCGTTGATTCCAATGCTGTTTTACATTGTATTAGTTGAATTGCGTTGATTCAAATGCTGATTTACGTTGTATTAGTTGAATATTCAAGATTGAAGATATTCCTGAGGCAATTGCTGATCAAAAATTAGGTTTGTATATTATAAGTGTTATAACTGGATAAGACTTTATTAATACAATAGAATAGAATATATTTACATGAAGCGCTTGCTTATCACATGCGTACGGCAGTGTTGCCAATACTACAATCTTCCCCACTAAAAAATGTTTCGAATATACTAGGAGTAATAGAATTTCAAAAATGAACTTGAACCCAATATAAAAAATAGCAAACTTAACCTAGGAAAAGTAGAAAATTTTGAATCAATATAACCAATAACTTCTCGAACAATTGATCAACGCGAGTAAGCTTGCAAGTAAGTAGGTGGACGTCTGGGTCTGGTGGACCGACGTAATTCTTGTGGTTCAGGAACTGCAACTGGACTAGGAGCTTTGCCTGCTCCTGTGGAATCAAAATCAAAGATGGAAATGTTTGGATTGAATTTCACTTTCTTTGTCCTGGGTGGGTCATTTGGTCTTATTGGAGAAACTTCTGATTTCTGGAGCTGATTTATGTGGCGTTTGAATGTGTAGCCATTGTCAAGTGTGACTTTGTAATGTAAACGACCAAAACGTCTAATGATTTTGCCAAATTTCCACGTTGTATGATTATTCTAGTAAACGCGGGCTTTAATACGATCTCCAACTTTAAATTCTCGAATTGGAAGTGCAGTTGATATATGCTGCTTTTGAAGGTGAGGTTTGATTGCATCCAATCAAATGCGATACTTCCGGTTGAAATACAATTCTGCTGGCGATTTACCTCTCAATAAAGGCGTGGCGCGAAAATGTCGCAAGATTTCTCGAACATTTTCAACAATTGAACTCGGCTCGGTGTCCATTTTACCAAGTTTGGACTTGAGCGACTGCACATTTCTCTCAGCCAACCCATTGGTTGCTGGGTGTCCCGGAGCGCAAAAAGCTTGTAGAATTCCTCTATCATGACAATATTTCTTAAATTCTTCACTCGTGAATAATGTCGCATTATCACTCACAATCAGTCCTGGATAGCCGTGGTATAGAAAAACTTTTTCTAAAGCTCGAATTAGACTCTCTGTTGTAGGTGGTTTTGAGAAAATCTCAATTTCAGGCCATTTGGATTTTGCATCGATTAAGACTAAGAACTGGTGACCATACTTAGGTCCGGCAAAGTCGATGTGTATTCGATCAAAATTTTCTTCAGGCTCTTCCCAGATATGAGGAGGCGCTTTCTTCGGAGATTTCTGGAATAATTCGCAAGATTTGCAGGAGCGAACCAACTTCTCAATATCTGTATCAATTTTTGGCCAATAGACATATCGACGTGCAAGTTGCTTCATTTTTGTGATACCGGAATGAGTCAAATGAAGTTCACGAAGGATTGCTGGACGAAGACTTTCAGGAATGTAGATTCGATCATCGCGATACACTATTTCACCATTTATTGAAAATTCATCATCATACCGAGGATCATTCTGTAGCTTTTCAATTAGCTTTGATAAAACTGGATCCTTTTTTGATTCCTCGATAATATTTCTACTGGTGATTGGACTGTCTTTGAAAGTGGAAATGGACAGAACGGACAATTTACTTTCTCGAAATTCATCTAGTTCCATATCAATTTGATTTACTTTTCCCGTAGACACTGAACTCTGAAGAGGTGCTCTTGAAAAATAATCTGCATTCTGGTTTTCTTCACTCTTCCTGTGGCTAATAGTGTAATTGAAAATAGACAAGTACATGGCATATCTGTGCAATCTATCTGCAGTCATTTTAGGTAGCTGCTTGTTTTCATTGAAAATGTGTGACAGAGCTTTATTATCAGTTATAAGCTCAAACTTTGTTCCATATAAGTACATATAGAACTTATCAAGCGCAAATACTATTGCCAATGCTTCTCGATCGATCTGACTATATCTTTTCTCGCTACTAGAGAGGGAACGGGAAATATACGCGATTGGTTTCTCTCTACCTTCAATATAATGAGAAAGTACTGCCCCTATTCCTTCCGGGCTTGCATCAGTTGCTAAAATCAGCGGTAAATCTGGATCAAAAGGTACCAACGTTTGATTACTGGATAGAATTTGCTTCACTTTAAGGAATGCAGCTTCGCATTCTGCAGACCAATGAAATTTTTGACCTTTCTGCATCAACTTCCGGATGGGCGCTGTCATTTCAGAGGCATTTGGGATGAAACTTGAATAGTAAGCGATCAATCCCATGAAATGTTCAATTTCTTGCGCATTTTTTGGTCTAGGAGCATTTACCAATGCTTCAATTTTTGCTGGGTCATTTGAAATTTTCTGGAACTCGATAATTCTGCCCAGATACTTTATCTTGGTTTGGAAAAAAACACACTTCTTTGCGTTCAAGTGAAGGTTATTCTTTTCTAATCTCTTTAAACAATTTAGTAAATTCGTTTTGCATTCAGCAATAGTAGCACCATGTACAACCAAATCATCGAAATATGAAATAACACCTGTCAAATCTCGCAAGATTTGATCCATGACTCGATGGAAATGACTGGGAGCCGTTTTCAGGCCTTGACCTAAACGGTTAACTTTGAAAACACCCAAATGTGTTGAAATTGCTTGAATTTTGGAGCTTTCTTCATCGACTGGAATGGATGGATAACCGCCAAAAATATCTAGTTTACAATAATAACGAGAATTACGTAATTTGTCTATTACCTCGTCTTGACGTGGAATAGGATAGTGCGCATCCAATAGCTGAGGATTAACAGTCGGCTTGTAATCTGCCACAATTCGAATCTTGCCTTCAGCTTTTGGTACAATAACAATTGGAGAACCCCAATCACATTTTTCAATTTTTGAAATGATTTTATCATTCTCAAGTGCTTGTAGTTCTGCTTCAACCTTGGATCGCAGAGCAAATGGAACTGGCCTTGGCTTCAGGAATACTGGTTTACTACCTTTACGAAGTGTTACTGTACAGCTTATATCCGGAACTTTACCAATACGTTGCTCAAAAATTGTAGGAAACTGGACCTTCAGTTCATCGATAGTTGGTACAATTTCTTGAATTGAGAATACACTGGAAGTAGCTGGATAGCTTTTATCTAGCTCATCTAAGCGAATTCCTAGATGGCGAATCCATGCGCGGCCCAATACTGCAGAATACTGGTTTCCTACAACAACTAATAATTCTTTACTGACAGTATCTTTATATTGTACTTGAACTTCAAGCGCACCAATAGGATCAATAATACCATTATCATAAGTACGAAATCGAATCGGAATTTGTTGTAACTTTTTCGTATCTAAGTTTAGTTTTTGAAACTTGTTTACAGGCACTATTGTTAGACCAACACCACAATCAACTTCGATTTCTGTTTGAATACTATTAATTTTAAGTCGAACAATATACTTCTCTGTGTCCTCTAAAGGATTACTTGAAAAAATATCAACCAACGTGATTTTATTCGCATCTATAACACTAACATCCTGGAGAAGCTGTTCTGTAATGTTTGAAACAGCTTGTTTTGAATTGTTATTATTAGTATTAGACTTTTTTGATTTTAAAAGAGTTGAAATACACACGCGAGCAACATGTCCTTTTCGATTACACGAATTACACAATAACCGTTCTGGGTCAGAAAAACAGTCTTGTATTTTATGATTATTTCGACCACACCGAATGCACAAATCTTGAATACCCAATTCCGCATAATTTATACATTGCGCGATTTACCTCGATACTGTTTCTGATTTGAAGATGATTTAGAACGATTTTGATAGTAGTTCTGCTTAGAAGGCGAACGCGAATTTCGATTATTCGAACGCGATTGATGACCAATACGATTGACTTGATGATTTTCATCACGACTGGAAGAACTGGATTGGTCTTTGATTTCTTGATTACCCATTTTAGAAGCTTCGTATGCTAACGCTTTATCAATCGCAATACTAAGTTTCAATTCTGGTTCTTCTAACAAACGTTCACGAAGCAAAGAGTCTCGAATTCTTCGAATGAATTGGAGGAGTAGAAATAAATTAGAAACGGATTTTCCACACTCGCATTTGAATTCACATGTGGGAATAAATTTCTTGAGAGCTGCTACAAATTCTCCTATTGACTCCTTATCTTTCTGGACACGCGTCTGGAACCGCGGTGCTGTTCTATCAGCGGATTTGGCGTTGGACACAGATATTGCTCAAGTTTTTCGACAATCTGAGCATATGAAAGAGAATCTAGTGTGTCTGGAGCGACAATAGCCTTTGAAATTTCGTATGTTTCAGCCCCAACACAGTTCAGGAATGTTTTCCTCTTCATCTCTGCATCTTCAGAAATTCCTTTCATTTCTGCATAGTTTTCAAATCGTTCACGGTACTGTTTGAAATTTTCTTTCTGCTTGGAAAAGGTTTCGAAATTGAGAATAAATGGTGTACCTGCTGAAGATTGACCAGACTGTGATCCTTCTCCTGGTTTTTTCTGCTGGGCGGATGCAGCCATAGCTGTCTGGAACATCGTCATAAATCTTTCGAATTGATTTTCGTCCATGGTGGTGAATGAGAAGGAGAACGTTAACAATTACACAAACTTAAAAAACTCTACTTTCTTTTTCTTTACTTTGTTCATCCTCGTCGCCAATTGTTATAACTGGATAAGACTTTATTAATACAATAGAATCTATATTACTAAAGCGAAGCTATCACTACTTATCACTAAACGGCCGACGAATTGTTTTTTGGCTTTTTCGATCCGCCTGATGGTGTGTAGCGACTAGCGACCGTGTTTCTCATTTTCTCATCAGTGCCGGAACATTTTGAAAACAAATGGTTGACGTGTACATACGTACATTGAAGACTTTGACTATTTATCGTGTCTTCACTTCGTTTTTTCATTTTGGATTCAAGATTATTGCTGTTCGTGTTTATACTTCTTTTACTCGATTAAATTATTCCTGACCTATGATAGATGTTCATAGGTACTACTAATCTATGCTCTTTGTCAACAATTTCAGCAAATTACTCTTTATCCATTCTGGAGGAATTCGACTTATTATTTTGGGAATTGTTCAATCTATTTTATAATCCAGCCGGCATATAGGCCTAATAGTGTCGATATTACAATGAATATTTATCATTATTTGCATTGTGCAAGTGAGAATAAGTTGTATGAAGCCATTGCTGCTCCACTACCTAACCTTGGGAATTTTTCGACTTTTTGACTTTTGTTTAATTTTATTTTATAAACTTTATATTTTTTAGTTTAATTTTATACTTATTATAACCATTTCTCGTGGTTTGTTGATTTTCAAATTTTTGCCCTTTTTGTTTTTAAATTTTTAACTCCTATAAATTGACTATTGACATAAATTTCTAAGTTACAAGTGTGTAATTCTTCTGAAATATAGTCAGTAATAATTTTAGGTGAAAGAGTGAAGTTTTTAAGCGTGCAAGCAGTTTCATTGTATTGAGGATAACTGATGTCAACCAAAATCTGAATAAAAGTTTCTGATGATTAAGTAAATGATGGAGTATGAAGAATATGTGGGTGTGTTTTATTCTTGAGATGGGGTTGGAAATTATAAGCTGAAACCTAATGTGAGAGACGTGTATTCGGGAAAAATAGAGGGAGCGATACCGCAGGGATGTTGACTAAATGAATATTATAATGAAGATTTTAATCAGGATTATATTATTCAACCAAAAAAGTTGAATTGTAAGTTATAATGAAAAACAATGGCGTTAAACAAAGTTAAACAAGGAATTCACAGATCCTCTTCTATGGGATGGATTGGTTTCAATATTGAGAATTGAATTCAAAATTAAAGTCCCAAAAAAACGGGTTGGATTTGATAAACTTTCTAAAATTGAGCTAACTAAAGCTGGAGGGAATTGGAAACATTGGAAAAATTAGGACTTTTAAGCTGTGTATGATAGACGGGGGTTAGGAAAAATGTTTTCTATCAAATGAGTCAGATATAAAACAATTGAAACATTATGGGAATTGAGCTATGTATGACAGGAGAGGATCTTGGAAAACATTGAACCACCAGATGAGTTGAAATTGAAAAAATTTTGTACATCGAGCTATACAATTATGACAAGAGGGTTGACTTGGATTATAAACTGGAGAAGGACTTGACGTCATCACGATCTGACAGAAGAATACTTACAGAATAGTGAATTACAAAAATACGGACTCGACGTCAAAAATAACTGTTAGCTGGAGGTGAGTGGACCCGAAAGAATATATTAAGGACCTTGAGAAGAAAAAGTGAAAGCGAAATGAGAAAATGAATCAACTAATCTTAGAATCGAAATCTTTTTCTTCTATTCATTTGCAGATTGCAGGAAGACGACACGTAGAATCAATTATTACGGTACGGATAATTAGAGGAGATAGATGTAGAAGACTGAAAAAGATGGAGAGTTTGCACAAAAATTTTGAATACAGGTCCAGAGAAAAGTTATCTACAGAATTTCTGTTATTTTTATCATTTTTTTTTTCGATTATTTTCCAGAATAGGAATTTCTACATTATTTACCGAGGTTATTAAAAATTATTCCTGTATTTACATGTTCTCCATAAAAAATTTGTTTTGTCTTATGTCAATTATTCATTGACAATTCCTTACTTCTTCTGTTTTGTTATGAGTGATAGGCAATATGAAGAAATATTTGAAAATTTAGATGACACAAGTATCGAAAAATAAAAAAAATAAGGAGAAATGAAATGTCTAAAATATTAAATTAATACGTGACAACGTAAGAGGCGCGCCATTGGCGCGCCGTCTTGCTAGTAGAATATATTTACATGAAGCGCTTGCTTATCACATGCGTACGGCAGTGTTGCCAATACTACAATAAGAGCCGTTGATTATCTTGTTTTGTAGGTATTGCACCTGTAATTGTCTTGTTTGCATTGTGCAGTTCTGTGTATTGCCACTTCAGTTTGTATCCCAACACACTTCAGTTTGACAATGATTTAGATGATTTGCGCAATGATTCAGAATTCAGATGATTTGCGCGTTTGTGTACATTTTGACAAGATGAAGATTCAACGCAACTGGTATCAAAATAAGGTCTGTATTATACCTACAGCATTAATTTTTACAGTTCAAACGTGGTTCAAAGTTCTTACTTTCAATTATTGTAGATAGACATCACGATATGAAAATAGTGTCTGCAAATTTGTGTATGAGATAACTGTACCCAAGATATAGCGGTGCCGCGTTGCAATTTTGGAGGGTGCAAATAAAATAAGAAAATAATAATGAGAAAAATATAATGGAAATCATATAATATACAAAAGTATTAGCTTGCACTATGCCTCGCTTTATGATAGTAGATAGTAGATAGACTATTGATTTATTCAAAGTATAGAACTGCCGTACAAAAAATGAATGACGTATAATGTGACAAAAATTTTAGAATTTTGAATCACAATAAATGTTGTTAAGTATAATATCTTCCTTTGTTGAAAATATATAGAATATGATCTATGGATGAATTTCAGGAACTACTTTTGATGAAGAATTTGATATTGAATCTGTTTGAAGATAACAATATTTGTTTTCAGAAAAACTCAATGATTCAATGAATGACATTTTCCAGATTGTTACAGAGTGTAAAACAAACAACATAGTCTTTTATTTTTGTACATCTTCTGTACCGGTACTACCTAAAATATTGTACCAGTGAAAATTCTATGAGTTCTGCAAGGTACCCGCAGTTAGCAAATCATACACCATAACTTTGATTTACTTTTTTCTCAACTAATCTGAAACATCATTGTTATAGCCTCAAGTAGGAGCAATTTGGAATGTGATAGTACCACTGGTACTACCTCTACCTGTAGTACCTCCACCCGTTGTACCTTTACCTATTGATATGGATATCAATGAAGTAAGTACATAAATTCAATGTACACTATTATTCAATTATTTCAGGGCTTGCGACCGAAATTTTTTCAACGGTTAACGGTTATTGGTCAAATGAACTCACAAATTGGTTATCGGTTATCGGTCAAAATGATCCTCCCAATTTTTTCGGTTATCGGTTATCGGTCAAGCTGTATTTTGACCAATAACTGTTAAATGTTGAAAAATATTTCGGTCAAAGTCCTAAAATTTTCGGTTAACGTTGTTAGAAGACCTAGAATTTTCGGTCAAATGACAGTTATAACCGAAAAAATAACGGTTAACGGTCAATCGGTCAAGATCGATCCTCAATTATAACGGTTAACGGTCAATCGGTCAAAATTGATATTTTCATTTCGGTTATAACAGTTAACCAAAAAATAACTGTTATTGTGCAAGCCCTGAATTATTTCAATATGGTTGTAAATCACGTCCTCAAAAATGATTTTTGGGACGCTAAGGGGGGTTTTCTTGTGACAGGTCACATATATGAAAAAGTACTGATGAGGAAAGGGTGATTGAGTACATCTCTGCCCTACAAAGTTAAATTGACAAATATCCAGAACGTTGATCTGGGTAACTGAATAATCTTTCCTCGATGATAAAAATGGACTTCAATCAATTTCTTCTGAAGATTTTGCACTAATTTTCAACGAGGAATTCGAAAATAACGTTGGATTTTCCTAATTCAATCTGGTTTTTGAGGAATGGAGTTACGTCAATTTGATAGATTTATGCTTTTGACGTATCTCCATTATCTCAAAAACCTGGCCGAGTCGGGAAAATCTGATTTGATTTTCGGATTCCTTGTTGAAAATTGAGTAGGAAATCATCAAAACTTTGTTAAATTAAAGCACTTGAAAATATTTGCGGACAAAGGGATCGCCGTGCACACATATAAACTGACTACAAGCCGACTACACACACTTAAACATTTGTTACGCAAAAGATACCATTAGGTAATCTCATAAAATGGATATACATCAATTTAACTTTGTACGCGGCAGATTTTGAGTAGGCCTATATAGTTTTACAGTTTTTCGTGAATTTCTTGGTAACACTGAATTTAAAGAAACAATGTAGAGAACAAAGTTTGAAGAGCATAAAATTTCCTTTCAGATAAATGTATTTTTAGGAAATATTGCAAAACTAAAAAATCTTTGTTGTTGTTGTTGCTTGCACACTCGGAATTATGTACCCGGTTGTGATAATTTTATTTGTTTCAGGAGAATGAAGACCTCATTCTACAAGAATGAGCCATTAGATGCGTCAGCGCGAATAATCCGGCCTACTAAAATAGAAAACAAAATATCATGTATTTTTGTGAAGAATTTGTAATTCTGTATAGATACAGGGGAGATTGATGAATGGATACCTAGGCCTACTGTCAATTTTAGTTTAATAGTCTCAATTTTTTTTTCAAATATATATTATTATATGCAATTGAAGTAGAACTCATTTAAAATAGGGTTTGGTTGAAGTGGGCAATGTTTTTTTTTTTTTTTTTTTAATGCGACTGAAGTACAACTTATTTTCAAATAGGGTTTAGTCAAGGTCTAGCAATATGTTTTTATTTTTTAAATGCGACTGAAGTACCAATCATTTTCAAATAGGGTTTGGTTAAGGTCTAGCAATATGTTTTTTTTTTAATGCGACTGAAATACAACTTATTTTCAAATAGGGTTTGGTTATAAGGTCTAGCAATATGTTTTTTTTTAGATACAACTGAAGTACAACTTATTCTCAAATAGGGTTTGGTTAAGGTCTAGCAATATTTTTTTTTTTTTTTGAATGCGACAATAAAGTACTATAGCAATTGGTTAAATGAATAATGGGGTCATAGATTTTTTTGATTTTTAAATGAAACTCACTGAAGTACTTTTTTTTAAAAGGATTTGTTGACCATGAGCTTCCATTTGCATTCAAAAAGGTTCTGAGTTACAAATGCAGTGTAGGCATTGTAATCATACTCTCATATTGACAGTCGCAGTCCATAGTTCTACATACACCATCAATAGATAAGAAGAGGCGCAGGTCCCATACTGCCCTTATGTGCAAACCAACAAATGTGAAGCTCAGCGTATTAAAAAAATAGGGAAGTTTTTATGATTATTTTTTTGAAGAGAAGAAATTTAGTATCCACAAAACAAAATACCTAAATTTCTTTGTAAGAACAGTTTCTCTCCTCTTGCCGGTAAACAGAACATAGTCTCTTTTTGTGTTAGTGAATTTCCCCGTTGTTTCAAGTCTTTTTTTTTTTCAGAAAATTTGTTAAAGAAGAGAAACTATTTTTGAATTCCAAAATTGGTACTCACCTGGCTAGCGGCTGTTGTCGTCGACGCGTAGCGACGACGCAACAGACGCTAGTAAAAATAATAAATCGAATCAGTTTTGAGTTTTAAAGACTTTAGAGTTTCGAGTTTTATTCGAACTTCTCGAGTGTTCCTTACGGTTTCGCGCTTGTGCAGCAGCTTTTACATGACTTGCACACATTTACTTGCGTTATGACGTACCCGGCATTGGCATAGCCGTTATAATAATTGCATTTATAGTCTGATTTAGTCCACTAGTTGCACTGCCTCTATTCACCATAATACTTCCTATTTTCTATCAGCGTAGCCATTGTTTAATGTTCATTTTTCTACTTCACTGAATCAACTTTCTGCCGGATTCAAGTCTCTTACAATTCTTTAGATTCCTCGGAATTGGGTTATTTCTTTGCCTGTTTACTGGTGAGTTTTATTATGTGCGTAGCATTATTTGCTTTTCGATGTATCATTTGCAGTTTCTTAAAACGTTTTACGATTCAGTTCGGGTGTATTTATTTATGTGATTGTAATGGCTTGCAACGTCGAACACGCAGATTCATTTATTAGTTGAGCGAACGGGTATGGATATCAATCAGAATTTAAAAGATCGAATTTCGATAAAGCATTAATGGAAATGATGACTTTACTGAAAATTAACGATGTCTGATTTCGTATCGGCTTGCCCAGATGATCACGAGTAAAAACTTCCACCATACATTATTAAATAAGGTTGAGATTTTTTATTCCAGAAAGATGACTTATTGTCAAAATTTGTCTAGCAGTTTTTTCCATGGTTTTAATGAATGAAGCAGATTCGAATGAGAGATCAAGTTTAGGGCAAAAGCTTTCGTAACTTCACGGATATTTCAAGAACTATTAGAAAAGTTATGTGAATCGTCCATGCTCATGTTTCTTCAAATTCAGTATATCGTCAGTAATTGAGGACCTTTCTGTCAAAAGGGCGTCCGCCTAATGTATTTCGACGTCCTTTTGTCAGAAAGGTCTTCAATTAAGTGTTCATCACGTTTTTATCATCAGTAGGTGCTAATGAAAGTTAGTTGCTAGAAGAACAAACTGATCCTTTGAGGAAGAATCAAGAAATACGAAAATAATTTACATGGTCTTTGTGACCTTTGACTGTGATCTCATCAAATTTCATGCAACCTAATGCTCTATTTCTGTGATTTCGTAGGTTCTCTCTCATCGAATAGGAACGGAAGGCATTTTATAAGGAATGAATAATAATGTATCGAATTTCGTAAAATGTACTCTCTCATCAGCTTCGTACGGCATTAATATAATGACCTTTTAATACTTTATCAACATCTAGAGAATGTTTTCTGGCAAGTGAATGTGTGAGTGTATAGCCTATGTGCATAGAACAATAAACAAAAGGACAAATTTTCTTATCGTCAGACTAGCATGTATAATACGTTCATTTATTGGTGTTGATATTTAGTTTTACATTCTTGAAAAGGAAACGCACACTCGAGCGTTTTACCTCACCCATTGGACATCTAAAAATATGACTCAGCAGGAACACCGACCTCTTTGTCTACCACGTCTGGAAACTATCGTGTGTAGTACTTGTGGCTTGTGAATTGTGTTCGTTTCGTTGTTGTTCGTGTTTCGTAGAAGTCAAGCTTATTCTTGTTGAAGAACTACAGAAAACGTACGAAGTCAAGAATTTGTTAGTGCTTTGGAATTTCTCTAGAAGTTGCTTTTTTTCTCGCTCTTGTCGAATATTTTAAGCTGCTTTCCTCTTCTCATCCTTTGTAAAGAAAGAAAGTCTTCAGAACGGGATTTTTGTGAGGGGAATTGACTCGTTTTCGGTTTCATCCTCTCCGACTTTTTGTGTTCTACTATTTTCAACTCGATTTTCTATCATCTTCGATCTAAAAATTGTTGAACTGAAGTCGATTCCTTCAGAATAACATGGATATATGTAGATGATTTTCGAGGTCCCTGGTAAGTTGGTCCTTTCGAAAAGATGTTCTGTAGAACATTAGAGCTCGTCTCGCCTTAGGAACAGAATAGTTTTCGCTGCAAGAGGTACCAGACTCAAACCTGACTAAAGAGGACCAGAAATTTTTGCGTTTTTTGTACAGAAACAGAATCATCGTCGACTTTATTTTTCTCTGTAAAAATCTGTTATAATGGGCTATCGCTAGTAAAAATGATTGTGCAATACCGTTTTGTCGCAAAGTGATGCTGTATTATTGGTTTCAGATACTCGAGAACAATGAGTACGATTGAAAGAAAATCTGTAAAGGTTATCGATCTCAAGAAAAATGACTTGAGCATTGACGAAAAGGCCTTGGACGATGTGTTCAAGAAGAACAGGGAACTCATGGAGCTTCCTGTAGTGGTCATCTCGATAGTAGGCGCCTTTCGCTCTGGAAAATCATTTTTATTGAATTTCATTCTAAAATATTTATATTGTATGGTATGTATTTCTCAAATTTTTCAGTTCAGCGTTTTGCGCATTATTGATAGCTCAATCTACAAAACTCGCTGTTTTTCTCACTTTTCGTTTTCAGTATAAATCAAAAAACTCAGAAGAGAAACCATCGAGTTGGTTAGGAACTGGTGACATTTCGTTAGAAGGTTTCGATTGGGCTCGTGGGACGGAACGAGTGACGCAAGGCATTCAAATATGGCCAGAAATTTTTTGCGCAACTCTACCGAACGGTGAAAAAGTAGGTTGATGACCATTATATTTAATTAATTGTTATTGCGTTGAAAGACTATGAAATTTCAAGTTTTACCTTCCCTTCTTAAGAAACATGACTGGGGACCATTCATTAGAAAGATTCGGACAATTATGGAAAAACTTCTTTGAAAGAACCTTGATTCTTGAAACACATGCGTTCTTATCTCACAACGTTTATTAATATTTTCATTTAGCAGACGTTACCGTACTATATTTACAAAATCCAGACCCAATGTTCGAGAGAGAGAATTCAGACTAGCTTTATTTCTAAGATGGTTAGCAAATAAACGAATCAGCGTGCGCGATCAATGACGGAGGGTAGAGATGGTTATGAAAGGGAAAATAATGAATTGCGAGATAAAAAGACGAAGTTCAATTCTTATCTGGTTTAGTTTTGAATTATATTGTTTTTCCCTTTGTATGGGTACGTATGAATAATTCGGAATCAAAAATGTTTCAGATGGCCATTTTATTGCTCGACACTCAGGGTCTTTTCGACCATAAAACCGATATGTCTGGAAATTCCAAACTTTTTGCGCTCTCCTCAGTCATCAGCTCTGTTCAAATATTCAACGTCGTGAAACAGATCGGAATGGATGATCTTCAACACTTAGAGGTAGATAATCACTTCATATCCTCGAGTCGGAGTAGCTAACTTTGAAGTTATGAAAAGAAAGTCATTCGATATTTTCTTGATCAAGGTGTTACGACAAAGAAATTGATAAATAAAATTCCGTTTAACATTTTGTTTTTCAAATAAAATTGCAGTTGTTCACGAAGTACAGCTCGGAAATCACAAAAATGGGTGGCGATGCGAGTGAGAAACCATTTCAGAATTTGCTTTTTCTCATACGAGACTGGTGCAATGCGGAAGAATATAGCTATGGTCTTGAAGGCGGCAAACAAGTCGTAGACAAAATTCTGGATAAGCCAGTAAGAGTCTAAATTTATTATTTTTTTTCATATTGTATTTTTTATTTTTCTTAGGTACCGAGCCAGATGGGTTTCAGCTCGATGACGTAGGTTAAGGTAGGATCGAAGATAAGTTGGAAAAGTATTTACGAAAGCTACTGAGACAGAGAAAAAAGAGGATCATTCATAATGTCTTTTTTTTTCTTTTTTCAATTGAAGGGAAAAAAATGTTCACGATGGTATAGGTAACAGGGGGATGATAGAAGAAATACCAATTTAAAAAGAAATTGTTTGAATATAAGTGCAATATTTTAACATTTTCATTTACGGTGACAAGAGATATCCTCTTTCTTCGCCTTCTTCCGAAGTATGGTCCCGTCTATGGACTTGAAATTTGGGACAAAGACCGTTTGAAAGGGATACAGAAAGAAACGATTTGAGGGTAAAAAACTCTTCATTCCTACTGTCTACAATCTGCATGTTGAATAAAGAAAACGAAGTGCCTATATTTGTGAGTGCAACTTATTTGTAAACAAGAGATGATTTCTTTACCCCGATGGAGCATGAAAAGATGACTTGGACTTTGTAGTTGCATTTTAAAAATATTTCTCTCACTTGAAATATTTTCTCTATTATAAAAATAAGAGATCTTGTCAAAATATTTGCCTAATCGTAAGAAATTATACTCTTCCAGATCGATGAAAATGAATCCTCTGGAGGAGACAAAGCAGAACCAGACTCGTTGCACTCGATGCGACAGCACATACGCACGTGCTTCGCTGAGATTAACGGCTGCCTAATGCCACATCCTGGGATGAAAGTGATGAACGATCCAAAATTTACTGGAAAATTATCAGGTGCGTTTTTGAAATTTCGATGTAAAATGATTGGGTGAAAAGTTGTTTCCTTTCTAATTATTGACTTTTTAAAAGAAAAAACCTAGATAAAAGTTATCTTCATTTTCATAGATGAAATATTCATAAAGTAAATTTTTTATCCCTCAAATTGCGCTGTGTATTCATTTGAGTGATTTGATGTGTAAAGGATATCGTCATAATGAATGATTTCGCATTGCTTCTATCTGATACAGATATTGAAGCGGATTTCGTGAAATGTTTACGGGAAGAATTGATACCGTCGTTGCTTTCACCCGAGAACCTCGTTCCGAAAATGATAAACGGGAAAAGAGCAAAATTGAAACATCTTTATCAGTATATCGGAAACGTGGTCGAAAATCTCAACAAGATGGAAGCACCGAAAAGTATTGTTGAGGTACGTCTCTACAATCAAATATTCCGAGTAAATGTAGTTTCACTCAATACAACGTGACCTGTATTTTCTAGGCAAATGCGGAATCGAGTTATCGATTGGCTTACGAAGCATCTTTGGAGAGGTTTAAACATGATATGGATATTTTATGTAATAGATCGAATTCGTGTTTGTCGGATGAAGACTTCGCTCAAGAACTGGAAAAAGATTGCAAATGTGTCAGAGACATTTTCGAAAATCACCCAAAATTTGGTGGAGACCAGTATCGGAAGAAATATTTGAAGAAACTGGAGGAGGTTGGTCTTATAGATTTTTTAAATTACGATTTTATCTAGTTATTACACCATTTTTATTTTTGTTTGAACTCGAGATGGATTTGAAATGTGTATGCTAAAAATTAAAAATTGACAAAACTGATCACGAGTCGATAAAAAGCATTTGATTATGGATCAAAGAAATGTTTAAATGGTTCATTTTTATAGAAGTTCATTTAGTAAAAAGAATTCCGTCACACAGGTGCGGAAAAATCATCAAATTATTTAAAATATCCGTTTCTCTTCGATGAAAGAACTCTCATAGGTTGTAAAAATACAATTCGTTTTCAAGCGGATAATTTAATGTATTCTCCATTAATTTTCAGGAATTGAATATAATCGCCAATTCATATTTCGCAATCAACGAAAGAAAAAGGGAAGTTGATTCGTTATCAAAACATTTGAAGGCACAGGAAAAGAAATTGGAAGCTCAGGCATCAGAAATTGACGCGAAAGACGAGGAAATTGATTACATGCGACGCGAAAAAGAAGCCTTAGAGAAAGAATATCACAAACATATTGATGAGTTAGATCGTTTGCGTAAGGTACTATCAGGTCAAAAACAATCTAGTTGTATTATTTTGTAACAATTCTGTGATACCGTCTTTGGAAGACGAAATGTGATACAACTCGTAACGAAATTACGCATCAAATCTGGTATTTGGATAACAAAATATCCTTTTTTTTTAGTTAATGTAATTTATTAAGAAAGTACGTAAAATCGAGTAATTCAATTAATTCGCTTTCTCCGAATTTTAATGATCGCGTTTACGATGTATGTAAACTTAATTTTTTCGCAAATTCAATCACCATGAAGTGACGAGAGAATTGTGAGACATTAAAAAGATTGGCTCCTGATATATGTAAAATCCAAAACAATTTTTTCGTGCAAGGAAATTTCATTATTCAAAATTATTTCATTTTTGGCTCTGCCCGCACATATTACAAATTATAGGCTTAACGTTTCGGCTGACCCGCTGTTGTTAAGCCTATAATTTGTAATATGTGCGGGCAGAGCCAAAAATAAAATAATTTTGACTCCTGATATATTTTTTTGAACACTTTACGTCAGCTCTTCGCATGGGGTGTCGTCAGGCTTTTTTCATGAAGACGATTCTTCGTAATCATTTCGAGGGGTGCGGGCATATAAAGTTTTTTCCCTGTTTTATCATCTTTTCTCTTTTTTTTTTCAACTATAAAAAATTAAAATTTGATGGGTGATTTCTTCATTGGACCAAGGAGATCAGAACACCGTGATGCCGATTATTCTGTTTCATAGCCTTACGTTCGTAGAATTAGAGAGAAAAAGCAAAGCTTAGATACTACATAGATTTATTCATTATTGGTTACACTTCATAAAAATTAATAATTTTTTGGAAATTACTGAAATGAGGTAAGCCGTTTTTGTTTTCGGAAGATAACAGTATCAATGATCGAGAGAGAACGTTTCGTCCTGCGACAACTCGTGTCAACGAAACAAAATCATGACCAGAAAATGCAAATTTCTATCGAAAGACGAGAAAAGGTTCTGTACTCAGCGCAAACTCTTAGTAATGACTTAAATCTTTTCATTGATTATACTACTGAACAGCTATCCTGTTTTAAAGATTCCATTATGTGATTCTTAGATACTTTTCAACGCTGAACACGAATCCGTTGTCCGTTTTTTGCCAGCACGTCACAATTTTTAGTAATCACGATAAAAGTTCTCGTTTACTTGCCGCGCGTCGTCGCGAAACACATCGACGATAGCAGCGTCGCTATCAAAAACGTTCGTTACGTTCCGCGACAGCGCGCGGCAAGTAGACGAGAATATTTGTTATGATTACGAGAATATTTATCGTGATTACTACAAATTGTGACGTGCTAGCAAAAAACGGATGACGGATTCGTGTTCAGCGTTGAAAAGTATCCAAGAATCACTCGTATTACCTACAATATTTGAAACAGGATGGCTGTTCAGTAGTGTCATGCAAAATATTTTTGATTATTGTGTAGTGTTGTGAATCGCTTTGTGAACATTTTGATTCTAAAACGTCTGAATATCAACGAAAAGTTGATAACCACGTTTTGTTTTATTATATGTATTTCTTCGACCAACACCCTTCGTTTCAACTTCATATTTTCGCCTGTAATGTTTCAAGTCTGTATCCTATAAACTATCGTAGCTAGGTCATTTGTCCGAGTGATACAGATCAGTTTTTGTGATTTATGAGTTCTACTCTCGAGCTATATATTTTCAAGTCCCTGGAATAGGTCAAAGTCATTGATGACGTCCCCTTTAATACTAAGCTTGTACTATAGGTTTCAATACCAAAACCAATTTGACCGTAGAACAGGTTCCCTACGTTCCTCGTTCAACTTCGTTAAGGAAACCGTCGTTTTTTCTAATATTTTGTTTTGCAAACCATCAAAGTCTGGTTGTCTAGCAATTTTCAAGTGTTTTAATTTGCGCGGATGGGTCCTGATTTTCGGACTTGCCGTCTTGACGTGAGAAAGTGAAGAAAAATTCTATTCTTTTTTTTGTGCCTGATGAATTTTTCTGAATGACAGGTGATTAAAACGTACTACAAGATTGGGATTTTTCTCTCTGACACCTCGTCAATAGATTGTCATCCTTCTGAGAAGAAGAATAAAAAAAAAAAAAAGAAAATATGTTCCATATTCTCTCATTTCACAATTTTTTTAAACTAAGGTGTCGAATTCTTCTGAGATAACCAATAAATCCTTACATGTTTTCGATGTTCTTAGAAACTCAAGGAAGAAGAAGATAGCCCATGGAAACCGTACAAAATTGTAAAAGTAGCGGCTGGAGTTGCATTAGGTGTGGCAGGCGGAGCCGCAGTGACACTGGGGGGTACAGCTGCTGCTTCATTCGTGGCTAGATATTTCTCTCCTTTTATTGCTGGTATTGTGGCCAGATTTTTTAAATCACTGTGATTGAAAATGTATTGTTCAAATTTTCGAAGCAGAAAAAATCATTAGATCTTATTCTTTTTTACTTTTATTCGTACATCATTTTATTGTGAATGAAAGAGGTTGAAAAACTCATTAATAATTATAAATATTTTTTTTTTTTTTTGCAAGAAAAATTGTCTCTTTTTCACAGTGTTGCTGCCATCTTTAGTACATAGTTAAATGTGATGCAACGACGTTTCAAGAGTGAGCGTTCTAACGAATACTCGGGCGTTTTCATTTTTTTTTTTTTGCTCATTCGTCAACTTGGTAAATAATATTTTGAGTAGTAAAAGTACTTGCCGACATTGAAATTCGTTGTCGGCAAGCCATATTTTGCCTCCTCCCTCCCTCTGTCTAAGGATATGCGTCCTAGCGAGTTTTTTTTTTTTCTCTCAACTTCGTAGATAGATAAGAAGACTTTATATCGTAAGAAATTTATGTATTCATGAGTTTGTTACGAGAACGAATTAAATTAATTTTGCTATCTCGGTAATTTAGCTTTTTTTCTATGATGCGTAATTTATAAAATAACAATCGAATCTTCAGAAGATTAGCGCCAAAACCTTTGACTGCGAATACGTAAAATTTGCTGTGCAACTTACATAATTCAATTCTTTGACGATAAGTTTTCTTACATGTGCTCCTTCGAAACTTTAATACGTTATTGGCGGAACGTCATGAGCCTTCAATCTCCTGAACTGATAACCAAATTCCATTCTTTGCGGAATGGAAAATACTTTTCGGATTTAAAGAGACTGGTATCTCCGTTTTACTGCAGCACGATAGTTTGTAGTGCGACAATACATTCACAAGACAAACTTTTATTTCTAGTATTGCAAAACGCAGACCTGTAAAGAATACAGAACACATCCTGGGAAAAAGGTTTTTTCCACTGCATCTAGAGGATTGGGAAAAAATACGTACCCAAACATATCCTGGGCCCACTACCGAACGGCTGGTAGACGTACGGATTTCGCCGAGCTTTATTCTCCTCAGAAAAGTTTTCCGGATCAAATTTTCCCGGATTTGGAAAATACTTTTCGTCTTTGTGCATAGCTGACATAGAATAAAGAATTTTATCACCGGGTTGAATCGTGTACGATGAATTTGGTAATTGGTAGGCCTCTGTACATGTTCGCCCGTTGACGGATGCCGGGGAGTGTAGTCTTAATGTCTCTAGACGCAAACACAAAATAATTTCTTTCTACACGATCCTGGAAACGCAATCACAGGTTACGTACTCTTCCTTACCAGATACAACCATTTCTAAATACTCCAAATCTTTCACCCTATTGTAATCGAAAATTCCACTGTTTGCCTTTTTAGCGGTATTGATTTCATCTCGCAGCTTTTCTTGGATTTCAGGATGTACAGCGAGCTCGTAAAAAGCGAACGAGGTTGCGTTAGCCGTTGTATCGTGGCCAGCGAAATAAAATACGAACATATTTGAAACTATGTGTTTTTCGGTAAACAAATCTGAAAATGAAATACTTAAAACATTGATGAACCTACGTAAAAACTTGCAGGCCAAGTATTTCATTCGTGTATACGTACGGCTAGCCTTGTCGTCTTTTTCGTCTCGTATATCCAACATGACTTGAAGAAAGTCTCCCCGATATCTCGACTCTTTTCGACGTAATTTTTCGGCGTCGTGAAGCAAATTAAAAAAGAAATTTTCTATTTCGTCCGGCGTTTGCTTGATCGTGAGCAATTTAATCAAACTGGGGCACAGTAGTTGTAAACCAAACCGAAGAGTATTTTTAAAACCAGAAAAATCGCTCATCATCTTTGCAATTTTTCGGTAAAGCGAATCGGAGTCTTTCAGCGTGTTGAACTGCAAACCAAAAACGCAGCAACCAATTACGTCCAGAGTGTAACGGGTCATTATCTCTCTTATGTCTACGGGTTCGTTAATTTTGGCTGCACGACTGAAAGCAAAGAACAATCGTTACCTTGATTACATTTGGGTAAAATTGAAAACGTACCTTATTACAAATTTGGAAAGTTCCCGTAGCCAGATAGCGGGGTGGGAGTGGCCAGAAGGGGACAGAACGAACGAAAATTACCGCTTAGAATACCTGCGCATGTTGACAAACATAATTGTCTACCTCCATTCGAGATTATATTCAAATATTTTGAAACCTTCCTAAACTGGATTAAAGTTCCCTCATATAAAAGTTGGCTCTCAGTGAAGTTCGAGCAGTCTAGTATGCAGTAAACTTCATAAGGAACATTTTTGACATGGACATATCTTAGGGCTCGAGGTCATCCGATGACGTCACAAGCCGTCGTTGGAACTAGAATGAAAACTCGCAGCCCACTCGAGGCAAACAGAGAGTCTGTTTTATGGGAGCTCCTTGTGTAGATCGATGTATCAATGATACCGTCTCCCTTGTTATATATGGTTCGAAAGTCGACATTTTTCCAAGTCCTCCTCGTGCCCTCTGTCATATATAGCTCTATGATCGAAATTTTTTCAAGTCACGCGTTTTTCCAGACATCGCCCGGCCTTCTAGCAGGAAACTGTTCTATGAGGGGTTATTTCGAATAATTTGACATGCGCCGAGCTGGCTTATCCTAATGAAGGATTTGGACTTTAAAAGATATCGAATTCCGAGCCATACTTTACGATAGAAGTAGGACCTGGAAAAACTCAACTTTTTTACAAGTCTTCCTCCTACCATATATTATGGCGGGGGATTTGGAAGAATTTCCACTCTCGAGCCAAAAAATATATGGAAGGGGGACTTAGAAAAATATCGACTTTTGAGGCATCATTATGATAGCAGGGAAATTTGGAGAAATTTCGATTTTCGAGCCATAATATGCCATAGGAGAGGAATTTCGAAAATTGTTCGACTTTCAAGTCATATTATGTGACAAGAAGGGTAGGCGGAGAACTTGAAAAAATGTTGACTTTCGAGCCATATCTTATGATAGGAAAGGTACTTGATTTGGACTTTCAAGTCATATTATATGATAGGAGGGAAATGTGGAAAATCATGACTTTCGAGTTACGTTATATGATAGGGGGGTAGGAGGGGGGTTTGACAAGATTTTGACTTTCGAGCCATGATATATGATAGGAGGGAAACTTGAAAAAATGTCGGCTTTCAAGTCATGTTATGTGATAAAAAGGGTAGGCGGGGAACTTGAAAAACTTTCAATTTTCGAGCCATAATTTGCGATAGAAGGGGAATTTGGAAAATTTCGACTTTCGTGCCATATCACATGATAGGCGGGAGACTTGTAAAAAGTTCAACTTTCAAGCCATATCCTATGATAGAAGGAGAACTTATAAAAAAATTTCTATTTTCGAGCCATAATGGGTAGGAGAGAAATTTGGAAAATTATTCTTTCGAGTCATGTTATATGATACGGGGGTAGGAGGGGTCAGAAAAAATTTTGACTTTGGAGCCATATTATATGACAGGAGGGGAACTTTTTTTGGACTTTCAAGTCTTATTATATGCTAGTATGGAAATATGGAAAATGTCGACTTTTGAGCCATATCATATGATAGGCGGGAGGCTTGTAAAAAGTTCAACTTTCGAGCCTTAATATATGACAGGAGGGGAACTTGAAAAAATTTTACTTTCGAGCCATAATGTATGATAGGAGGGGAACTTGAAAAATTTTCAATTCTCGAGCCATAATATGCGATAGGAGGGAAATGTGGAAAATTATGACTTTCGAGTTTCGTTATAATATGATGGGAGGGGTAGGAGGGGGATTTGACAAAATGTTGACTTTCGAGCCATATTATATGAGGAAGGGAACTTGAAAAAATTTTGACTTTCCAGCCATATTATATGATAAGATAGGAACTTTTTTTTTGGACTTTCATGTCATATTATATGATAGGAGGGAAATTTGGAAAATTTCGACATTCGAGCTACAATATATGATCGGCGGGAGACTTGTAAAAAGTTCAACTTTTAAGCCATATCGTATGATAGGAGGTGAACTTTTAAAAAAATTTATATTTTTGAGCTATAATGTAGGTATGATAAGAGGGATATTTGGAAAATTATGTCTTTCGAGTCATATTATATGATGAAGGGGGGGGGGGGGGTACGAGGGGTCTGAAAAATGTTCACTTTAGAGCCATTTGACAGGAGGGGAACTTTTGTTTAGACTTTCAAGTCATATTATACAATAGGATGGAAATTTGAAAAATTTCGACTTTCGAGCCATATCATATGATAGTCGGGAGGCTTGTAAAAAGTTCAACTTTCGAGCCATATAATATTGATAGGAAGGAGACTTCTGAAAAAATTTCAATTTCTGAGCTATAATTTATGATAGGAAAGTAATTTTGAAAATTATAACTTTCGAGTTATGTTATATGATAGGAGGGAAAACTTTTTTTTGGACTTTCAAGGAAGGAAATTTGGAAAATGTCGACTTTCAAGTCATATTATGTATTGAGAAGGATAGGTGGGGGACTTGAAAAAATTTTGACTTTCGAGCCATATTATACGACAGGAGGGAAACGTGGAAAAATTTCCACTTTCGAGTCATAATAATATTATATAATAGGAGGAAATTTGGAAAATTTGACTTTCGAACCATAATATTATATTTTGAGGACCATTTTCCGTGATGAGCTAAAATTCAATAAAAATTAAGACCATCGGCTTTATCATCACCATTTATTCAACTAGAAACTTTTTTTTTTTTTTTTTTTTTTTCATATGAAAGCACGATAGGCGGGGAACTTGAAAAAATTTTGCCCTTCGAGCCTTAATATATGACAAGAGAGGAACTTGAGAAAATTTTGACTTTCGAGCCATATCTTATGATAGGAGGGTAACTTGAAAAATTTCGACTTTCGAGCCATACGTATATGATAGGAGAGGAACTCGAAAAAATGTTGACTTTCAAGTCATAATACATGATAGGAGGAAATTTGGAAAATTTCGAACTTCGAATTATGGTACATGATACGGGGGGGGGGGGGGGGGGAGTAGGAGGGGGATTTAAAAATATTTTGACTTTCGAGCCATGTGATATGACAGGAGGGGTAGGAGAGGAACTTGGAAAAATCTCGACTTTCGGGTTATTTTATACGGTAGGGGGGAGGGGGTGAGAAGGGGAATTGAAAAAGTGTCGACTTTTGAACCTTATTATACTCGTATGATAGGACGGGAACTCAAGAAAATTTCGACTTTCGAGTCATATTATATGACAGGAGGGGAATTCGGAAAAATTTTGTATTTGCAAGCTATATTTTCTGATATTGATCAAAGAGACGGAGAAATTTTGACTTCCGAGTCATAATCCATGACAGCAGAATGAATGGAAAAATGTTGACTTTTATGTCGTAATATATGACAGCAGAGGGACTTTAAATTCTCAATACCAAAACCAATTCGACCCATAGAATACGTTCCCTACGTTCCTTGTACAACTTCGTTAGGGAAGACGTCGTTTTTTCCTCAAATTAACCCTCCTATAAAACAGGTGTCCTGTTAAAAAACGACGACTTCCCTAACGAAGTTAATCGAGGAACGAAGGGAACCTGTTTTATGAGTCAAATGGGATATGGTACTGAAAATTCAAGGACGCATAGACCTAGATAAAGCTAGTATAAAGAAGGCCTAGACCTTCTCTAAGCTTAGTATAATATAGTTTGAGAGTCTAAATTTTTCTCGAATCTCCAGCTACATATGATAGCTCGAGAGTTGACATTTTTCCAAGTCCCTTTCATATCATATATAGCTCGAGAGTCGAAATTTTTCCAAGTTTTTCGCTGGACGACGGACACCGGACGGCGTACGGCAAATTTCTCAAAAAGCCCCCCTAAAAAAATCTATCATATATAGCTCGTGAGTCGAAATTCTTCCAAGTCCCTCTCCTATCATATATGGCTCGAGGGTCGAAATTTTTCTAAGTTTTTCGCTGGACGGCGGACGCCAGATTTCTCAAATAGCCCCCCATAAAACAGGTTCCCTGTTAAAATTTCGACTCTCGAGCCATATATGCTAGGAGAAGGATTTGAAATATAATATAGTTTAGGAGTCTAAATTTTTCTCGAATCTCCAGCTATATATGATAGCTGGAGAGTTGAAATTGTTCCACGTCCCTTTAATATCATATATAGCTCAAGAGTCGACATTTTTCCAAGTCCCCCCCCCCCCTCCCCTATCATATATGGCTCGAGAGTCGGAATTTTTCTAAGTCCCCCTCCTATCATTTATAGCTCGAGAGTCAAAATTTTTTCCAGGTCCCTTTCATATCATATATAGCTCGAGAGTCGAAATTTTTCCAATTCCCGCTCCTATCATATATGGCTCGAGAGTCGACATTTTTCCAATTCCCCTTCATTCTATTATAAAAAGAGAAGTTGCAAAATCGCAAATCCATTTAACTTTATTCCTATTTCACCTACGAACTTGGAATTTGTTTCCATTGCTTTAGCTTGCCCAGGAGAAGGTTTATGCGTAATAAATTTGAAGTTACGAAATCAGACGAATGGCGTGTAGTATATATCTTTGTGCTTGGCGGGGGGAGGGGGTCATGAATGATTCAAGAGATGAAAAATCTGTATCATTCATTAATTTATTGATTGAAAATGCTAAGCAATCATTTTTGTTGACGTTCATCAAAAATTAATATGTGCTAGGCAATCATTTTTGGAAAATGGTTCTTTTTAACCGGAGAAGTTTTGAATACCCATATAAGTTTGGTCGCACAAGAAGAAAGAGTTGAACGATGCTTTATGATTTATTAAAAGAATCGTGAAATAAAACTCTTTCTACGGGTGTACAAAATGAAAAATAATATTAAAAATATACGAATCAATAATGATGACCTACACGAGAGGTTTGAAAAAACGTAATAGAATACATCAATTCTTTTTAAACGAAAGCTATCTACTAAAGTACCTACAAATTTCTTGTACATAGATTGTCTAAGCGCCAGTCGCAGCTGGCTTATCAGACGATGATAAGGTAACCTATCGAAAATGCGAGAGTTGCCGAACGGAGAGGATAAAAGAGAGGGAACGAAACATACGACAAGTTTATTTGTACACAATAAACTTACATCCCCCCATTCCAAGACATTTTCGACATTGAGTTAAACTCTAACTAACAACGATGTTGCGATCTAGCTGGAATTCCAGCAGTAGCTCTATTCGGTGCTACTCAATACCTAAGTGATTACCACACTTTGATCGATCATTGCAACATTGAGAAATATAGGCGGATAGTAGCCTATACCCCTCGATATCGTGTATTGTAATGAGGCCATCTTCATCCATTGGATGGCTCTAATCTGCACTACAACCACGATTTCAGTTAAGTTAAGAACGAAGTGAGCAGTCTGACTGTGTTTAACTCGCTGTCTTTAGTCAATTTTATCATTTTGCTGACGTGATAGAAGCGCTTAGTATTGGATTTGTAGCCTACATTTAATTCAAAAACTGTATTGGATAATTTCCTTGTTATTGGGAATGGACCAATACGAATTTCATCCAACTTATGTCGATTTAATTTGTTTCCATTTTCGACAAAAACGTAGTCTCCTATCTCAAATGTTACATTATTATTCTTTTTGCTATCATATCTTTTCTTGTTTTCATTATGCGATTTAATTGAATTCTCATAAGCCCTTCTTCTATCACGCACAAAATCTGGTATCTCCAAAAATTCCCTCGGAACAATATCAGAGAGAACACCGTTCATTAAATAGTTAGGAGTGAACTCAGTAATGGTATGAGTTGTATCATTATACTCAGTAACACACTGTCTAGCCACTGTGGCCCAGCCTACCTTTCTCTGATTTTCATTAATCTTACACCTTATTCTATTGACGAGGGTTTGATTTAGCCTCTCATTCAGACCGTTCGATGAGGCATTGTCAACTGCTGTGTAAATATGGAGTATGTTTTCATTTTCTACAAAATCAGTAAATTCTTTCGAGTTGAGACTACCATATTGGTCAGTTAATAAAGTTCCAATTTTATTATCAGTGTGTACGGATTTAATTGATTTAATAATCTCGTTAGCAGTTTGGTGTTGTGAAGTATGAATGTAAGCGTATCTAGTAAAATGATCAACTAAAAGATGTAGATAACGTTTTGTTGACCTCCTTCCACCGAACCCACCTATTGTATCAAAAGACATCACTTCAAAAGGTTCAGTAGCTGGGCCCAGATGTCCAAGTTGTCCACTCTCTCTACTTCGACGTGATTTATTTTTAATGCATACAATACATTTTGAACAATAATCATGAATCATGGCGTACATTTTTTCAAAATAAAAATATTTTTTTATCGTGTTTATGATATGTTTTGCACCTATGTGGCCAAACCTTAAATGAACTTTCTCAATTAGCCGCTTCCCGTAATCCTTATCTAATATAATTCTATTATTGCCATTTAATTTCCTTAGAACTATTCCATTGTTTATAATATCATTTTTTGTTTTTGTTATATTTTTTTGACTCATTCGTATTTCGTCTATTTCTAATAAATTAATGTTTGGTAGGATTTCATCATCGTTATTTCCGTGATCACTCTCCAAAACAGGATTGCGAGATAAACAATCTGCTTCGGCGTTATGTGATCCAGGTCGGTAAATTATCTTGAAATCGTATTGAAGTAAATAATTGGCTAAATCGCCTAATTCTTCATCGGTTCTAGACTTCAAGTTAAGATTCTCCAACGGTCGATGGTCAGTAATTATTTTGAATTTTCGTCCAATGAGCCAATATCGCCAGTATTTGACCGCTTCTCGTATTGCTAGGCTCTCAATATAAATAGCCTTTTTCTTTTTTTGAGACTCGTTCAATTTTTTTGAAAAATACGCAACTGGTTTCTCAGAACCGTCTTCCTGTTTTTGTTTCAGGACAGCACCGATTCCTACACCACTTGCATCTGTATAAATCATTATCGGTTTATTACGGTCAAATACTGCCAATACAGGTGACGAGGTTAGGTCATCTTTAATTTTCTCAAAGACGTCCTGACACTCAAGTGTCCATTCAAAAGGAACGTCTTTTCGAAGTAACTTATGGAATACTTCTAAGGTATTAGCGGCATTTTCAATGAACTTATGATAGAAGTTGATTTTTCCTAAAAATTGGCGAATGTTTTTACGATTTTGCGGAACTGGAAAGTTTTTAATTGAGATTAAATTATCGTTTAATGGGCGAACGGAATTCTTCCCTATGATATGTCCGAGGTATTGAATGGAATGGGAGGCAAAGTTACATTTAACGAATTTCAATCTAAAACCTTCCCGAAGAATTGATTTTACTAACGCCTCCAGATGCTCCATATGTTGTTCAAATGTTTTTGAGTAAATTAATATGTCATCGATATAATTTGTACAAAAATCGCTTAAACCGTTTCTTCGTATTATTCCTGATAAAATTCGTTGAAAAATTGCAGGTGAATTTTTCAAGCCAAAAGGCATGCTCACCCATTGCCAATGCCCATTTTGAGTGACGAATCCGGTTTTATACCTATCTTCGGCTTTTATGAGGATAGACCAAAAGGCAGAATTAATGTCAAGAGCAGAGAACCACTCACAATCTCTCGTTTTGACGATTATATCATCAATGAGAGGAAATGGTTGGCTCTCTGGAATGAGTAATTTATTTAATTCCCTAAAGTCTATACACATGCGGGTTTTTTCTTTAGGTCCACCCTCTCCTGTTTTTCGAAAAGCTAAAGTGACTGGGGCGCAGCAAAGGGTGAGCATGACTCTTCAATCATGCCATTTTTCAGTAATTCGGTGACTTGTTTCTCTATTTCATCCTGATCTTCATAGGAGCATCTGTACGGTTTTTTTGAAACGTATTTGTCTTCGATTAATTTAATTTGTGCTTCGTATCCACTCACTGTACCTACGTCGTATTGATGTTTAGCAAATACAGAACCATACTTGTCGACGAAATCATGCACGATTTTTTTCTTATTTTTATCTAAATGCGATGTTTTCATTTCAAATTTTTCTATAGGTATTGACTCATTCCAATTTATTTTTATCTCATTATTATTATCTATTTCAGTATCATTCTTTTATTGTCGTTTTGGAAACAGTTTCTTTCTCATTTATTTCTAACTCTTGATACACCTTTAATGTGTGGTGTTGACACAATTTAAATTCTGGAATGATATCTAACCCTATTAATAAATCATATTTATAATCTTCTTTGTCTATCACAAATACTCGGACTCTCTTTTTAATATTGAAAATTTTAATATTGAGGAAAGTTATTCCAATGACCCTATCTTCTCCGCTCATCGTATTGAAAGTAAGAGATTTTGGTGCATAAAATTTTTGCTTTAGCGTTTTCAAATAATGGAGTGGTATGACCGTTATATTTGCACCTGGGTCGTATAAACCTTCCGATTCCTTATCTTCTATCTCTACTTTCAAAGTGATCAGCGGAGGGAGACCTAGTTTTTTTGATTAGCTTCATTGTTAATGAGCTCCTCAAGTTCTGCTGTGTTCACTAACTTTGTGGGTTTTCCTGGAGAAACTTTTGCATTATTTCTAAAATTATTATTATTATTACTCGTATTATTCGAAAGTGGATTCGAATTTTTATTATTATCGTACATTTTCAATCTACATTCCGACTCGAGATGTAATCGGCCAGGAAAACCTTTCTTCTCACAATATGGACACGGAGTCCGTCTCTGATAATTGCTATTACGTTGATACGTATTATTATCCCTGTAATTAAAGAATTTTCTAGAATTTGGATAGTTGTTACCATTATTATTAGTATAAATTGAACTACGGACAGGTCTATCTATCGTATTTATTTTACTTAATAATTTGTCTACTGAAGTTACTTCCTCTCTGTCTAATTTATCACGGACTCCCGCCGGCAACCCTACGACTATAGCACAAATTTTAGTATTTTCAGACATTTTTGGGTCCATATCAACTAATAATTTTAATTTCTTTAAAGCGTACTCACTTAAGGAGCCTGAAATGAATTTAAAATAGAAAGCATTACATACATCTGACCATCCTTTAGAAGCGAACGCATTGAGAAATGATTGTCTCCAACTATTCCAGGTCGACGTCCCCAATACGGTGCGAGTAGCTTGATACCAATCTGACGCAGATTCTTCTACAAATAATCGAATGACTTCGCAGTAACGATTTTCTGGAATTTCAAGACGCGAGCATTCTTTTTCGAGGGTGTCGATCCATGTAACAGCGTTGCAATTTCGCCCGTTGAACTTATCAAGGACCGCGTCCTTAGCGATTGACGATAAGGTTTTTTGTGTTTTTGCCTCAACAGAAATTCTCGATGTGTCTACGGTTACAGTTTGGATCGGTGGAGTCTGGCTAACATGAACGGGATATTTATTGACCAGCGAAATTTCTTCAAGTAATTCACCTTCAAAACAAGCGTTACCATCATCATCGATGTAAACCTGCGTAACTCTTCATTTAAGGTGATAAACGGATTTCGATAACAGTTACGATTCTTCAGAGCTTGTTTCGCTTTTCTTGCGCCTGAGGTTTTCATGAGATCTTCGTGATACGAAAGACCCTGTTTTTCGGAAGGAAAGATAAATATTTCTTCTTCACCATCAATTTGAATTTGCTTCACTTTGTGAACAGTTGATCTTCCATCTTCAGAGGCTTCACAGGTGATCATGAATCTTGCCTTGATTGAAGTCATCATGGAAAATCTTGAGAGAATTTCACGATTTATAAGTTTGGTCGCACAAGAAGAAAGAGTTGAACGATGCTTTATGATTTATTAAAAGAATCGTGAAATAAAACTCTTTCTACGGGTGTACAAAATGAAAAATAATATTAAAAATATACGAATCAATAATGATGACCTACACGAGAGGTTTGAAAAAACGTAATAGAATACATCAATTCTTTTTAAACGAAAGCTATCTACTAAAGTAGGTACCTACAAATTTCTTGTACATAGATTGTCTAAGCGCCAGTCGCAGCTGGCTTATCAGACGATGATAAGGTAACCTATCGAAAATGCGAGAGTTGCCGAACGGAGAGGATAAAAGAGAGGGAACGAAACATACGACAAGTTTATTTGTACACAATAAACTTACACCCATACTATGAGTAATCGAATAGTGTAGGGTTACGATGAAGATTTTGCTTAGCAATTATCTAAAGAAGTGGTGGAATTGTCTTTCATTATTTCAAATTTAACGTGAGGACTAAGAAAAGAAAAACAATTCACGTCAATTTCGAAAATTCAATGTCGAAGTCACGGATGTTTCACTTTATTGCAATCCAATTGGAATGCCAAAACGCAAGAAAGCAAATCTAGGGTGGTTGGCGAACAAAGTGCAGAGGGCTCGTGTCAATTCCGAAATTTTGACATCAGAAAATAATAGAAAATGATTGTCAGAACGATAATAGTCCATTCATTAGGTACATTATTGAGAAAGAATATACCAGTATAAGTTCAATTGGGAATCTGGCAATTACGTGCACATTTTGTGATGGAAAATTTTTTGAAACTGAAAATCAAAATTTCTGCTGCGGGAGTGGTAAGATTAAGTTACCTGATTTACCCTCAATGCCGGATCTTCTTCAAAAACTATTAGACGGAAGGGATAATAGATCTCATTTTCTTAGTGCTTTCAATGACTTCTCTAGGGTGTAGTGAAGTTCCAAACATATTTACAACTTTCAAAATTTTTAGTGTATCATTATATAGGAAGTCATCTACCTCCTTTAACAATCCACAAAAAATAACAAATTTTTCAGCATACACCCAGAAAGAAGAATGCGCAAAGGATCTTCTAAAAAGACGGTATCCAACTATCAGAGAAGGTATTAAGAACGAGATTGAAAGTGTAAAACAAAATATCAACGATAAAAAAAATGCAATTGAAAAATTGGGAATTAATAGAATTAGATTAGAAATTGAACTAAAAGAATACTAATGATAAATAAATATCAAGAATTTTGAAGATAATTTAAAATTTTATAATATTTAGCGGGCTTACAGCTTTTTTTTTTTTTTTTTTTTTTTTTTAATACACCCTTTATTGTGAAAATAATAAAAAAAAATAAACAAATAAACAAAATAAAAAATAAAGATGAAAATAAAAAGAGAAACATTACAAAACAAGGAAGAGAAAAACAAAATTACAGAAATTTAGAAGGAAGAGAAAAAAAAAAATACAAAAATACAAAATAATGATGATAATAAATAAAAAAAAAAAAAAAAAACAAAAAAAAACAGGGTGTTGGAGGATGACAACTAGGCCTTACCTCGTTTAACAAATTGTTATGGATTCCGGAAGATGTTTAAGGAAATGAAAGATATGAGGGAAAATGGATAATTCTTCGGAGAGAGAAGGTCAATAGCTCGGAGAGGGGTTGGAAAATTTAAATTCATACATTCTGAATAGAGTTTTTGTCTTAAATTTGGTAATTCTGAGCATTCAAAAAAGTAGTGGTTGATGTCGGCTTTTAAAGGGTTATCTGGATGGAAGAAGCATGCGTCAGATTCTATGAGATTTATGCGTTTGAGGTGGACAGGGAGACGATTATGTCCGAAGCGAAGACGGCTGATTTTGACAATGAGAGAACGAGAGATGTCGTGAAATTTCTGAAACCAAGGAGATGTCGGAAGAAAGGGTTGCACAAGTAAATAGTGAGAATTTTGATTGTTAAATGAATTTGAATAATTGAGAGACCAGTCATCCCGTGTGGAGCGTTTAGTGAGCGAATACAATTCTGACATGGCAAGAAGGTTTGATGAGACCTGAGATAGACGTGCTAATTTAGCTTTCTCGTCTGTAATTTCATTGTTAGTAATTCCCGCATTTGCGGAGATCCAGAGGAAATCAATTTTGATGGGGGAGAGAGAATGGATTAAGGATATAATTGATAGAGCTAAGGATGGACTTATGCGAAACGGAACGGAAGAAAGAGATTGAAGAGCGGAGAGAGAATCAGAAATTATTAGAAAATGTCCCATTTGGAAGTTTTGTTTAATATAATAAAGAGCTTGGAAAATGGCCATCTGTTCTGCATGAAAAATGGATGAGAAAGGTGGTAATGCAAGAGAGCAATGAAGAAGCATTGAAGGGATCCAGAAGGCCATACCGACGCCTTCATGGTTCTTCGAGCCGTCTGTGAAAATCTGCGTATGTAGAGCTTGTATCATATATGGCTCGAGAGTCGACATTTTTCCAAGTCCCCCCCCCCCCCTCCCCTATCATATATGGCTCGAGAGTCGAAATTTTTCTAAGTCCCCCTCCTATCATATATAGCTCGAGAGTCGAAATTTTCCAAGTTTTTCGTTGGACGGCGGACACCGGACGGCAAATTTCTCAAAAAGCCCCCCATAAAACAGGTTCCGTGTTAAAAAGTTGAAGTAAATTTTTACCACTTCATAGAAAAACATTCAATTATGTACGATTATATATGTCTTTGAGTATTTGCAAAGAAATACAGCAATGCAAAGATAATAATATCAGTCTTCATTATATCGATTTGTCAATCTCGATTGAATCGATACATCAATCTTGATTACATCAATATATCGATCTCGATTGTTTCAAAAATATCGATTTTATACTCGGCTGCTATAGTAAGTTCGAGCTTCATTATAATGCCTGTATAATAACCATGTGACCATGTTTAAGTTTAGTACCTAGATACAATATTTTAAGCTAACTAGCTTTTGGGAGCTCACTAGTAATAGTAGGCGTAGTTAGTGTAAGCCTAGTATGTTGTATATTAGGACTAGTATAATGGAGGCTAGGCTTTGAGGGGCTCACTAACTCCACTCGATTTTTCGAGTCATCTGCATGAGGTTGACTTCTTCTCAACAGCCCTCAACTTTCGAAGAATTTCTCAAGGCGATGATTGGACTTATATAGTAAAGTTCAAATAAACGATGTCTTAGCAAATTTTACGAGCAATATTTCTTTGTCCCAAACTATTTTCCTGAATTCTTGAGATATTTGATAAAAACTATTGTTTTGTAGGGCTGGAAGATGTCAGAAAAAATTTAGAACAAATTGTGGGAGTGGGAAGTTCAATGTATCATTCGGGACCCTTCTAAAAAATTTTCCGGTTCTAATGTTTACAAAACCATTTTGTACTGATCTCAAAATTACCTAAAATGGTTCTTCATCACCATCGTGGCGCATTCTTCTATCATACCGTACATTTGCTTCATTTTGTACGACGAAAAGGTCGGAATCAGTTTGTTTCTGACGATTTTCCATTCCTCTCCTTGTAAACCGAAAACGCTGTAAAGAATAAGATCTCCGGCGATGGCTGCTTCTTCTCCTCTGGTGGCAAAATGACTGAAATCTTTTATCGTTACTTCATTAATAAGCTCTGGATCTCGAATAAAGAGCGCCGGTTTCAGTAGATTATATATGCCAACGTAAGGCTCATTCGGTTCGGCCTGGTATATGGAGTCGTGAATTTCTCCTATCGAACGACGTCCCAACAAGAAATCATAAGAGGCACCGAAAAGGAAATTTGTTTTCACAGTAACTATGCCGTGTGTCTTCCAATAGTTATTACATTTTTTAATGTAAAAATATAATGCAACGAACGCGCACAAAGTTAGCAGAAGAAACATATCTGCACTCGAAATTTAACAATTCTTTTCTGTACCCAGTACGTCGCGCACGTACTGTATATTGAGAAACTTGCGATGAATTTGACTTCTCGTGGCATATTACGCGTTAGTTTAGCGAGGTCATCATGCCTCCGCGCTGATATAATTGATAAATAAATATAAAGTCTGTTCACGTCAAGATAGGGCTGGGGAAAGAATTTGAGAATATTTGTAGGTTTGGATTAACAGACTATCACAATTTATTATTTAGGATCTCGTTACTGTTATTCATTCTCGTCTGTTTGTATCATACTCCCATGTATAATAAGGGACGGATAATTTATAGCTGTCAATAAAATGGATCAAAAATCTAAGAAATCGTTTCAACCGAAGACACTCAAATTATTTTCCACTTAATTGAGAATAGGTGTCTATGTTTGTAACGCATACGAGTATCTCAACGTAAATGAAAGTGGAAGTTGTATTCGTCAGCTGTTTACACAACGTTATCAATGTACTCGAATTTAGATTAAGAAAAACTTTTTGCATTACGTTAGTACAAATACAGGGCCCCGCCTCCTTTCTCAAGTAAAATTTGTCCTGCACATTTCATAAGACCGAAGTGGGAAAAAGGCCTTCATAACAGAATGAATACGAAAGACCGGATTAAATAGATCGCACCGTTTGCATGAAAATAATAGTTTTCTGTTTGAAGAAAATGTCGAGGCATATCTAAATTTTAACAGAAAACCTGTTTTATGTTTATTTTTTTTTGAAAAATTTGCGGACTGACGTCTCGCCAAAATGGACTTGGAAAAATGTTGCTTCTTTTCTAGAGCTATATATGATAGGAAGGACTTGAAACAATTTTGTTCTCCAAGTCATGAATATTAAGGAAGATACTTGAAAAATTTGGAATTCTTGTCATCCTAATAAATTATACAGGGGTGAGCAAAAGTCCCTTAATGCAGTCTATTTTTTTTGTGCGCGGGTGTTTGACCCGCATTAAATATGTGAAAATAAAATAAATTAAATTATTATAATTCTTAAATTGTTGTAGAAGATTTTTTTCTTAGTCCAATCCGGCCTTAATTGAATGAACGCATAACTCGAGAGAGCCGTGGAAATTTACGTTTATTCGTCAGACAAATTATTATGATTCTACAACCTCGTCGCTCGAAACGATTCGAACCGCGTCTTCGGTAAGTCGCCGTAACGGCCGTCGCCCCTTTTTCCTTTCCATGCGTCGACTTCTTCCTTTCGAAAAGGTAGGGAATTCGCGTTTAGCGTATCGCTAAGAATTTCGTAGGATCATGAATCACAAGTATCCCCCTCTCCCTGTACCAAATGGTGTGCCCCAGGGAGAAGTATTTAGTGTCCTACTCTTCCTCATAGCCATCAACGACATTACAAAACTTGTTAACCCTCCCCTTACGTAACGTCTTTTTGCTGACGACTTGACCATTTCCATCTGTTCTTCAAACCCTCAACGAGCCCACAGACTTCTACAGGAAACACTAAATCTAATCACTGCATGGACATCAAAAAATGGCTTCAAATTTTCTACTTCTAAAACCTACTTGGTGATTTTTAAAAAAAGACGCCCTATACCCTATTTTCAACCTCTTTTCCTACAAAATTTCGTAATTCCATTCCGCGATTCTGCTAAACTTCTCGGCCTCAATTTTGATCAGAAACTTTCCTGGACCCCCCATATCAAATATTTAAAAGCAAAATGTATACGTGCCTTAAACGTCATTAAATTCGTATCACATCCCTCTAAAGGATGCTCCAGAAAATTACTACTACAACTCTACAAAAGTCTTATTCGATCTATATTAGATTACGGGGCACCAACATACAATTTAGCCAACAAATCTGTTCTCTCGTTACTTGATTCCATTCAAACCTCCTCCTTGAGAATGGCCTTAGGTGCCTACCGCACAAGCTCCAAACTTAGTTTATGTGCAGAAGCCGCTGAACCTCCGTTCTCCTTTCGTAGACTCATCCTAACTTCTAATTTCTTATCCTCTGTCTCCCAATTCCCTGATCTTCCTATTTATAACTCAATCTTTCTACAAAACACTCAACCCTTTTCGACTCATAATCAACATATCTTTCTCCAATTCAATCACTCCCTCAATAAGCCATTTCAAGCAAATCCTTTGCAACCCATTTACATTACCTCCCCACCTTGGACGCTCCCTGAACCAAACATACGTGTTGACCTCATACAATTCCCTAAGTCTAACAACAACATGATTATCGAAAACATCCGACAGATGATACAAGAATATCCGGATTACACAATTTGCCTTTCAGACGGATCTAAAAAATTGAATAAGATTGCTTACGCTTATTCCATAAATGGATGCCTTACTTCTCACCGTATACGCAACATTGCATCCATATTCACAGCTGAACTGATGGCTATATTCTCCTGCCTTTCTCATCTCTCCCAACTCCCTCCAAATGGCAAATTCCTTCTCCTCTTTGACTCACTTTGTTCTTTACACTCCATACCAGACACGTATAGCACTCTCCCCTTATTCAACGTATTCACCTCACACTACTTATCCTTAAGTCAATCAACACCCAAATCACATTCATATGGATCCCTGGTCATATCAATCTTCCAGAAGATGATGCAGTCGACAGAGCCGCCAAAAACGCCACTTCCTTAACTAAAATAACCGATTTCACCGGTTTACCTATCTCCGATTACAAAAATCACTACCGTCTTCTCGTCCTTCAAAAATTAAAAACATTATGGAAAAACCAAACGACTAACAAACTTCACAGTATTAAACGAACTCCTGTACCCTGGTCCTCCTCTTTAAGAAATAATAGACGTGAAGGGGTTGTTCTCACTCGTCTAAGAATTGGTCATACTCGTATCACACATTCCTACCTCATCAACTCCGATCTTCTAGCTTCCCCATCCTGTCCTTACTGCGAAGAAGAGACTTTAACAGTCAAACACTTCTTTTCCTGTCCACTACTCGCACCTCTCCGCTCTTCCCTAAATGTACCCTCCTCCCACTCTCAAGCATTAATAAATAATTCAGACACAATAACCTCCTCCCTCCAGTACATACGCCTCACCTAATTTTACTCCTCCATATAAAAAAAAAAAAAATTCATATATATCAATCCTCTATAATAAAGCACAGTTTGTTTACAAACCGTCGAACGTGGTGTCTGTCGGTGGCCACCGGGGTGCGCTCACTCGGTCCTGCGTGTCGACAGCAAGGGTGCTATCGGCTATCATTCAGCACAACATCGATACCTACGTTGAATATTTTCAGAAAATTTTTATTATTATCAAAATTCATATTATGATTGTCATTATTATCATTCTGCTATTTTGTGTTCGAAACTTTGAAATTGGAAGACGACTGAACTGAACAACTGAGAAACAATTGATATTCATTTTTCAGCCAGAATAACGAAACAAAACTAAAAATTGTTCGATAGGATAGTGTTGGAAGACATAAATGGGTATCATTGATTTGTGATCGCATCTAGCTTCGGTTTTTCATATACTGGTATTATATGAAATTTGGAACGAAATAGGATCAGCGAGAGGTTGAAATTCTAATTTCCTAAGAAAACCAATACGAAATGAACAGCCAGGTTTTGTGTTTTCTGTTGTGGATGAAGTCTATTGGCTGAAAAGATCAATAAGCGCAAGTGAACTATTACTCATTAACAGGAGAAAGAGGTTGAAAATAGTAAGTACGGTAGGTTGATGTGTTCTTGATCGATTGTAGAAATAGAATCGTGATTCGAATTATGAATACAGAACGTGATTCTCGATCACATAAAGTGATACTGCTCTTACTTATTTATCAATCCAAGTATCCGATACTGGTACCTAGATGAATTTTCCTCATTGTTAGACTATTTTGTAGGTACCTATGTTTTAGTCCGCAAGTACTTTGATGAATTCTCGAAATCGAAGGAAAAACTAGCCTGTGAGATTTATTTCACAAATTGCGGAACAACATTAGAAAATGTTCGATAATGTCGTAAGAGGTAGGTATTTTAATCGACAGTACTGATGATACTTGATCGCATGTAGCTTCTGCTTTTTGTGAATTATGAAATTTCAAATCATTTTGTAGGTTCTTACGTTTTGGTTCTCAGGGACTCGAATGCTCTGAATCAAAAGAGAAGCGCAATGAGATTTAATCTACAAATCCCGAAAGTAAATAGAAAAATATCATCTGAATAGTAGGAGTAGTTTGATGTGTTTTTGATCAATTGCGATGAGTTTTTGATCAATTGCGTAAATACAATATGTAGAATCGTGATTCGAATTATGAATACAGAACGTGATCTTTGATTGTTTGAAATGATATCTACGCTTAATTAATTTACTTATCAATATCAATCGAAATATCCAGTTCCAGTAGGATTTTATTATCAGAGAAAGTGGTTAAATGTGGCTGTCGTGATATTTAGTGATGTTTTAACAGGCAACCTGTTCTATAGGGGGCTTTTTGAGAATCTTGCCGTCCGCTGTCCAACAAAAAACTTGGAAAAATTTGGACTATCGAGCCATATATGATATGAGAGGGACTTAGAAAACTTTTGACTCTCGAGCCATATATGATAGGAATTTTTTCAAGTCTCCCTTTTATCATATATAGCTCAAGAGTCAAAATTTTAACAGGGATCCTGTTCTATGAGTGGCTTTTTGAGAAATTTGCCTTCCGCCGTCCAACAAAAAACTTGGCAAAGTTTTGACTATCGAGCTATATATGATAGGAGAGGGACTTGGAAAAATTTCGACTCTCGAGCTATATATGATAGGAGGGAGACTTTGAAAAAATTTCGACTATCGAGTCATATATGATAGGAAGGGGATTCGAAAAAATTTCGACTATTGAGCCATATATGATAGGAGAGGGACTTAGAAAAATTTCGATTCTCGAGCTGTATGTGATAGGAATTTTTTCAAGTCCCACACCTATCATACATAGTTTGAGATTCGAGAAAAATGTTGACTCTCAAACTATATTATACTAGGCTTATAATAGGTCTAGGCCATCTTTATACTACTTTATCTAGGTCTAGGCTCCCTTGAATTCTCAATACCAAATCCCATATGACTCATATTGAAGAAATTCTGAAAAATATAAGACTATGATGGTCAGAAACCCACACCTTGGTCTTGACAGAGCTAGGACAAAATTAGCCTTTACCCATGCCAGCGGGCTGTTTGTTGGTTGAGTTTGGATTTGCGTATGTGTGTGTGTGTTTACTGGTGGGAACAGTGAACTAGATGGCAAGTGGGAATACATATTTGACTATTGAAAGTTCAAACGTTATGAGCTCTCATGAAATATAAAAATCTGCTCTGTCGCGTAGGTGGTAGGTATCTTTCAGCAAATGATAGTCCGTCGGCGGCGTGCTCTTCGCGAGCGCGAGTCTGTCACGACAAAACTAATAAATAGAGCCCGGATTTTTTGGTATTTATAATTTAATTTTCGGTACTAAAACTTTGATTTTCGGTATTATTCGGTATTTAGAAAATAATGACCAATTTTTACATGATTTTGCGTAAATATTGGTAAATTTTAGACGAATTGATGGCCAGTTTTCGGTAAAAATGATGCTTTCGGTATTTATAATCTACGTTTTCGGTATTTTACCGAAAAATCCGGGCTCTACTAATAAACAAACCAGCGAGCGCAAAGCGCGAGCCCGTAATCATGAAACAGCGAGCGCGAAGCGCGAGCCTGCCTGGCGCCGCAGGCCTAGCCGCCAGGCGCGCCGAAGGCGCGCCCCAAGCGGCTAGTAAATATATATTATACACATATAAAAGTAATAATTCCCACACTATTACCATCACCATAATTTTCATCCCTAACTCATCATGCCAAGATGTAAATTACACCTATACTCATATGTAAAGCCCGGATTTTTCGGTAAAATACCGAAAACGTAGATTATAAATACCGAGAGCATCATTTTTACCGAAAACTGGCCATCAATTCGTCTAAAATATACCAATATTTACGCAAAATTATGTAAAAAATGGTCATTACTTTCTTATACCGAATAATACCTAAAATCAAAGTTTTAGTATCGAAAATTAAATTATAAATACCAAAAAATCCGGGATCTACTCATATGTAATATTCGTCGAGCTAATAGCCCGGTTGTGTTGCTTAAATGCTCGTTGAAATAAATAAAAAAAAAAAAAAAAAAAAAAGTAGAAGAGGTTGACGCGCGAGAAATAAAATCAAAAAAATCAATTTACAACAAAATAATCATTATTTTATTGAAATAAGAATTATTTATTAAAATTTTTCAACAGAATTTTAAATAAATAACTCGGTTTAATAAAATTTAAAAAATTAATAAAAATTATATTTAGTGTAAATAATTTAATTATTAATCATTTAAAATTAAATATCAATATAAATGGAATTCAAATAAAATTAATATTAAAATATTAAATTGAATTTTTTAATTTTCATTTAATAAATTAATGTTATTTGAATGAATAATTTTATAATACTTTAATGAATAAAATAATTAATTAAATTATCAAAATTTTACTTACAAAACTATTCAAATAAATAATAATTTAATGAAAAAAATTTATTTAATTATATTATAAATATAATTAAATTAAATTAATTAATTAAATTATAATTCTATTTTATATTCATTATGTAGGATTATTAAGATGAGTTAATAATTTAAAATGATAATTTTTTATAATTTATTATTAATTTTAAAAATATTGTATAATTTTTTATAATGCGCGTCAAACGCCCGCGCACAAAAAAATCAGACAGTGTTGTGTGACTTTAGCTCACCCCAGTATGATAGAAGGAGATTTTGGAAAATTGGTATTTTCTTAATTCAGTTCCACCTTACCCTAGAGGTCAAATAGATGGTGAATTTTTTTTCTGATGGTTTTCCCAATAGACCTATAAACTTTGTTACTAAATAAACTCGACCTAAGGAACAGGTTTTCTGCGTTCCTTGTTTAACATTGTTATAGAAGCCTCAATTTTTGGCTTAGTGCCATCTGTCGAAATTAAATTAATCTTTTTTTTTTTCGTTCAATTAATAGAAAAAAATCATATTCTAATTGAAATAAATAAAATTGAAATTCATAACTTAATTTATTATTTTTATTAATATTTTTTAAATTCTAAATTTAAATTATAATAACATTAAATTTTCCAATTCAATAACTACTGTATGTTTGGACTTATCAGCATTTGTGAATTGACGGACCCTGGGACTTGACAAGATTGTAACTCCTTCTACCTTTATATCTGGATTTGCCTTCGTAGGTCCGTTTTGTCTCCTTCTCTCGTCCCCGCTCCAGGAGCGTTCATCCAAGATACTTCTTTCTTCACTTTGTGATGTCAATAATTGAGTGGGATTTCAGGCTAAATTTGTTCTTGCGCAAAAACGTGAAACGTTAGTTGTATAATTAAAAAGTACGGAAATTGTATCTCAATTTTATCTACAATTTGAGCCGAATCCAAACTTTTTACAATTCCTCTGGGCCGAGTTATCGATCAAAATGTGTCATAAATTGACCAATTTGTGAACGTCATTGAAGTAAAAGTCCTAGAATACCCTGATATTAAAACTTTGTAGGGTCATACAGATTTCTATTTTTTTCAAAATCGAAGCCAAATTTTAGAAGTAAACAGAATGAAATTTGAAAGTTCAAGCAATTTTTCATCTTTGCGGAACTTGGCAAATTTGACGCATATTACCCAATAAGTCGTTAAAAGTTCGGTCCAGGCTCAAATTGGAGATAAACTTGAGATCAAATTTTCATATGTAAAAAAAAAAACACGTAGTGTAACCAAATAAAATTAATAAAGGTTATGTTTTAGGTCTGCTTATATGATCCCTCGAAACCCCGCTTCCTTCTCAACCTAGAAAGGTCTACTTTGGCTCAGCATATTTTAAAAGAATACCGTGCACTGGGCCCATGTTTTCGCTCGTTTGTCTTCTCCTCTTAGCCTAGTAACTCTGGATCTTCGTTTATAAGTAAGCCCAAGATATTGAAGGTTACCCTGTATCAGGCTCCCGGCTTCATTCATGGGCTCTTCCTGTTTAATCTAGTAACTCTGAATTATACTTGGATTCGCCAACACTACAGACCAATTTAACGACCCAATCATTAATTAAACAGCCATAAAACTTGCCGGTAGAGCAACTAAATCAGCAGAATCTGCGAACTGCTGCAAATTTCGTCAACGGCCGGTGTTGATCGCTTACACCGTTATTTCTTCTTCTTGCTCAGCACTTAACCTAGTTCGCTTATTACGGCCTTCAGTTGTGCTGATTTTGCTGCCTTTGCTGCATAGTTGAGCGTATCGACTTCAGCATTTCGAGGATCCAACCCTTCGTCTCCAGCTCCGATCAAACCTCCAGCTTCCACAACATCATTATTTTCCTGTTCTGATATTGAGGGACCTGGTTCTTCAGTTTACACTGCCACTTCAATGTTCCTGTTCCTCACGACTGATGGCCTCAGGCTGGTCGCTTGGAAGGAAACAGCTTCCCCGAGTCGTGTCAGGCCCACTATTATCATTATACTTTACGCCTCTGTTAGGAGATTATGACACCGCCCGTTAGCCACAATCATACTTTCTCCTTCCCTCAGCTGCACCACCGTTTCAACTCCTTTCAAATCCCTATGACTACCAATTTCTATCATAACATATACAATACGCTAATTACTGGTAAATGGCTCCTAGAAATGTTATATCCATTCTTCTTCCTTCTTCTTATTATTATTATTCGACTATTACAGCTCACTTTCAAATCTATCCTTCCATCCTGTGGCCTCCAGATATGGAGAAAAATTGGAGCAAACTCCCTGCATCCGTATACAAGCTCTTGGTATCCAAAAGATCATTCACCAACATTGTACGTAGTTTGTAAACCATTTTGTAGCTGCGTCCAAGCGATTGTAGTACCAAACAAGAACCTTCCGCCGCGTCTTGGTTTTTCCTTCGTGTTTTGTTTCAACCATCGCTATTGTAGAACTGGTTATAATTGTCCTCCTCTTCAAGTACGCCCCTATGTTTTGTTAGATCACGTCATCGAACCCTATCTTCCTTCACTCGCAATCTCCTCTGACACGCAGTTCATGAGAACTTAGGCCTAAGGCTTCAGCCTAGTAATATTAATGACAAACAGTACAACGGGCTCATAACTTTATTGACGCACTCATTCACTCCGCCTGTTCGCCACTCGTACTGTACGCAGAATCTCGCCATCCTTAACGGGGTGTACACTGGATGTTGAAAGAATTCAAATTTTGTCTCGGATTTCAAACTAGGTTCAGGGAAGAGAAAGGATATGAAACATGTCAATGTGGACATCGTTTGGCGTTTTTGCGCAAAAAAAAATTCAGCCCAAAATCCCATTCAACTGTTGCATTCATTTTGGTACACCCTATCTATACGGGTAAGAAGAGTTTATACTCGTGAAAAAATTTATTTTGTAGATTGTGGCCAAAACAAATTGACTTAATTTAAATGAGAACAATTATCGATACCGTAAATAGTTTTCTGACGCATAATTTATGAAATAAAAATCAAGAATATTTAAAAAACTAATTTCGGAATTTTTCACCGCGAAAACGTAAAATTTGTTGTAACGCTTACGTATAGTTCAATTCTTTGATAATGAGTTTTGAGCCTTGCTCTTTCGAAATTCCAATAGACTGTTATTGTGACGTCACAACTATCGATAAAAGATCGATTTTGTCCATTTGGCATTTTGCTCCCATAAGAAATACATGTGGAGCAGAGATCACTACGCTACCCATTAAATATAAAAAATGATACAGTCACGAGATTTTTCTTTTCAAATAGCGAGAAGTTGATAAATAAAGAATATAAACTTTTCTGTAAACTTTAACATCTCATATTAAATTAATACCATGGTCATCTTTGATCCGCATGTATTTCTTATAGGGAGCGAAATGTCGAATGGACATATTTTCAGCAGAATAGTACGTTATCACAAATAACACAGTCCATACAATATTTGGAACATCACCTGGATCCTTTTTTAGCCAAACCCAACCAAGCGACATGATAACAATCTCGAGAAATGTTCCTTTACTATGAGCGGAGATTCTCCTTTTCCCTAGATCGTTATCCTGTCGCTTGGTTGGGTTTTGCTAAAAAGGGTCCACCTACAAACCTCCAATCTCTTGAACTGACAACCATATTCCATTCTTTGGAGAATTGAAAATACCGTTTGGCTTCAGAATGGGTGGTATCTCTGTTTTACTGCAGCATGATAGTTTGTAGCGCAACAATACACTCACAAGACAAACTTTAATTTCTAATATGGCAAAACGCACACCTGTAAAGAACATAATATCATGTAAATACGAATAATTATTATAATACAATAGATAGATCACACTCCTTGGAAAGGAGTTTAAAATGAATACCAAAGATAGGCATATCTGAACAATAATTATAATTTCTGTCAATAGATAAATTCATCAATGTTGTCAAAGAGTCAATTTGCAAACTGATAAGGGTAGAGCAGGTCAAACGCTGCAGGCTGTCTCCCTGCATTATGTAAATATACTTCTCTTATGAATTCCCATAAGAACTCTAATAACGCCTAGGACCGAGTAAACGCAGCATCCGATGCGAGGTGCGAAAGATTAGATTTAATTCTATTCACTCGTATCTTGTATTGTTTCTCGCGCGTTCTCATTGGCGGTGTACATTTTCTTGGCACCTTGCAGCCACTCTGTTTGTGGCGTAAAATGCAAATATCACTCAGAATGAATGATTTCTTAGGTACTGGTGGTTCAGAATAGGAAAGTAGGGTCTTTTAGCTGTTACACAAACTAACAAACTCCTAAAAATGACTGTTGATTTTAGAAATATCCCTGTTTCAGCAAAGGTGTTTTTATTCCTATGCACAGAGTAAACAGAGGTCGTCTTCGCTATGCTCATAACGTTAACGAATACGGGCATCATCCAAATTCGTAGTTTAGGTTCGCCTAACGCGTTGAGTGCGCGTCAAGCTCTGCATACAGCTGTACACAACGCAAATTGTTGAGTGTTGCAGATTCACCGCTCGGTTAACTGCGTTAGGCGAACCCTAAACTACGAATTTGGATGATGCCCGTGTCTCGAGCGCGTTCAGACGACCTCTGTTTACTCTGTGTTCCTATGGCAATTTACCTGTAAAACAGTTTGTTTACATTTCTCAGGGAGACAGCCTACAGCAATACTGTATAGGTACAAAGTTGAATTGACTTATATCCAAATCAAACATCAGACAAACTGTATCTTTTAGATAATGAAGGAAATGAACTTCCTTCCTGATTGTTGATTTAGATATACATGTAAGGCTCAGAAGTATGTTATGCAAAGTTGTTCTTACACCGTTTAGGTATGTTCACAGATGGCCTTCATTACTTACTTGACTATCCAACTACAATACTGCAAAATCAGTAAGCACTGGCGTCATTTGAACCGAGCATCCTCTAGGATTGCAATTTGTTCAACAGTAACAGTGCTTTTACCAAAATTGTAAGAGGTTTTAACTGTTTCAAGACTATGGCGTATGATGGTAGAAAAATGAAGAATCTGGAACAACTCTTGAATGAAACGGTATCAAAGGTTTTATCATTTTATTCAATTTGTAGAATGTGCGTTAGTGAAGGTGAACATCTTTCATGGGATTCAAGAAGCCAAATCCGCTTCATTTAAGAGTTATTTCATTTTCTTCATTTTTCTCCCATATATACAATCGTAGTTTTGAAACCTTGTACAATTTCTCCCTGCTGCAGCGCGATGACAGCGCTGCCAGTTCAACTAGAGACGAGCGCTTATATACTTGCAACTTGCAACTTTGAACGCAAGTGCTAATACAACGTTACCAACACAAAAATTTGTGAGAACCATAGAGCGTTCTTACCTAAATCAATCAACTCTGGTATGGCAGAGCATGTAGCTCTGCATTGAACAAAATCATCGTCATAGTCATTCATTCACAAATATGACGTCACAGATAATCAGTTTACACTTTTCTGTCGATCACCTATTTTCACTCTAGGTTATAGCTTCTGTTAGACTGTTAGAGTAGGGCTCTATAGTTTCACAAAGCCACAAAGGTATGCTGGGCCGCCATTTTGGTTTGAAAACTTGACGCTCCCATTTAAATTAATGGAACTTTGAAGTTTGAACGACATTTTTGAAAAAGTACAAGATGGGTTATTCATGTTTTCATTTAGAATGAAGTAGTGATCAACTTTTCTTTAGACACAAAAACTCTTTTTTTGTTTCTTCCTCTCAGCAGGTTTTAGCTAAGGCGAACAAAGTAAAAGCTAACCCTCCAAATTGATTGGTGTCGGCTATCAGCTAACGAGTAATGGCTCATCCAGTCTCATTGGCTGGCTAAGAGCTAGCTAATTTTGCTAACAACTAAGAGCTAAAAGCTAACGGTTGAAAGTAGAGGATCTAATGTGAAGATGTGAGGAGTGGGGAAGAGAAGATATTAGCCGTTAGCAATTCCAATTCAAATGGCTAACGGCTAACGTAATTTCATTAACCAGCTAACGACTCGTCAATTTTGGATGAAAATTGCTCGGCTAACGGCTAACAGCTAATGGCTTCAGTTTAGCCAAACAGCTCTGGTTTTAGCATCACTTGAATATTTTCAATTTGTGCTGCGAAGCATTACGCGATAAAACTTGTATCAAATTGGTGGCCTAGTATACCCTGTTAGAGTCATGGACTATTATAATAATATGGGGTCCGCTAAACAGATGTTAAGAATTGAAGGGTGATTTGGACCAAATTTGTCGTGGCTCAAAAACGCGAAACGTTAGGGGTATAGTTTAAACATACAAAATTTATATCTTAATTTTATCTTTAATTTGCGTCAAATACAAAGTTACTAAGTCTTCTCTGAGCCGAGTTATGGACCAAAATGTGCAAAAAATTAACCAATTTTTCAAAATTCTCAAAAATCTATTGAACTTCCACATTTTACTTGATTCGAAAATGAATTCCGAAAAAAATACCTGAATTATCCTATGAAGCTTGAAAAGGTAAGAATTTTCTATTTCTTATTCCGGAAATCTTGGTACCTAAATTAATCAATTTTTGGCACATTTTGATCCATAACTCGGCTCAGAGAAGACGAAGAAACTTCATATTTGGCGCAAATGGAAGATAGAATTAAGATACAAATTTTGTATACTTGAACTACACACCTAACGATTGACGTTTTTAAGCTACTACAAATTCAGTCCAAATCCCCATTCAACTGTTAACGTCCGCAAGTACGTTCGTGTATCCCTGAGCTTGATATTGGGAAAGAAAAAACCCACCCATAATTCCTGGATGTGCGCCCGTATCTCCGTCCTCACGTCTTGGGCATCTCGACTTGCTTAAGCCGAGGCCTATAGCGTATGATGACCAAGTATACATTCACTTATCGCGAGCTTAACTAAGGAGAAAGGAAATATACTTGTAGTTTTCGGACGAAATACTTTCCGCCCCGTTAAAAAAATTGTGAAAAAGCACATACCCAAACATATCCTCGGCCCACTACCGAAAGGCTGATAGACGTACGGATTTCTTCGAGCTTTATTTTCCTCAGAAAAATTCTCCGGATCAAATTTTTCCGGATTTGGAAAATACTTTTCGTCTTTATGCATAGCTGACATAGAAAAGACAATTTTATCACCGGGTCGAATCACGTACGATGAGTTTGGTAACTGGTACGCCTCTGTACACGTCCTTCCAGTGACGGGTATCGGGCCGTGTAGTCTTAATGTCTCTAGACAACAGAAAATGATTCCTTGCTACATGATCCTGGAAGTGCAATCATAAGCTACATGATATTCCCCCTTACCAGAGACAACCATTTCCAAATACTTTAAATTTTTCACCGTATCGTAGTCTAAAATTCCATTGTTTGCCTCTTTAGCTGCATTAATTTCGTCTCGCAGCTTTTCTTGGATTTCAGGATGCAGAGCGAGCTCGTAAAAAGCGAACGAGGATGTGTGTGCCGTTGTTTCATGGCCAGCGAAGTAAAATACGAACATGTTTGAAGCTATATGGTTATCGGTGAACAAATCTAGAAACAAAATATTCAAGAACTACCCGTTGATAACGAATCTAAATCCATAGGATTTTATTTGGGCATAATATTTCATTATCACGTATCAATCTACATACGGCTAGCCTTGTTTTCCTGTTCGTCTCGTATATCCAACATGAGTTGAAGAAAATCTCCCCTCCGTGTCGACTCTTTACGACGTAATTCTTCGGCATCGTGTAGCAGATCAAAAAAAAAATTTTCTACTTCTTCCGATGTTTGCTTCAAGTCGAACAATTTAATCAAACTGGGACACAGTAGTCGTAAAACAACCCGAAGAGTATTTTTGAAACCAGAAAAATCGGTCATCATTTTCGCAATTTTTCGGTAAAGAGAATCGGAATCATTCAGCGTGTTAAACTGCAAACCAAAAGCGCAGCTACCGAGTACGTCCAAAGTATAACGGGTCATTATCTCTCTCATGTCTACGGGTTCGTCAATATTCGAAGCGAGACTGAAAGCAAAGAACATTCGTTACCTCGATTACATTTGGATAAAATCAAAACTACACCTTCTTACAGACTTGGTAATAACAGGCAGAGGTGTGGTAGTGGTCAGAGAGACACAAGAGGGATTAAACTTACCGCTCAGAGTATCGCAATATTTAAACATGCGAGTATTTCAAGTGCTGTCTCCATTTGAGGACACTTTCGAATATTTAACCGTGTACCTAATCTAAATACAAGTTCCATCAGTCCCCTTTTAACGCAATGGTCACTTGAGGAATTTTCATCAGGTCCCTGAATTCAATCAAAACGTCCGTTTCCTTCGGGACCACAATTTAAACCAGAAGTCAGAACTGAGATTCCCTTCTTAGTTGTAGTCATCCACAAAAATAGAGGGCCAGAATCGCTACCACTCTCAGATATTTGGAGTCACCTTCAAACTTCAATAACTTTTCAAGTTCCTGACCTAAATCAGAACCCCTCTCCCTTGAATAGCTATATTGTCCGATTTGAAGGTTTTTTCAAGTCCCAAAGATGAACAGAATCTCGAGCTTTTTCGGACCACTATTTGCTGATTATAAAGCTCGGAATTCAAAACTTTCCAAGGTCCCTACTAGATTTATCTTCAGAATGGGCCAAATTATAATATTCTATAACCTCAGAGTTTGCTTTCAGTAAGTACTGCGGGGGACATCATTAGAAGTTCAAGCTGTTTAAACACAAGGTTGTTGCACACAATCATCCAGACGTGGGGCAGTAATGTAGCGAGCATTCGGACCGGGCATATTGTAGATTCGCTAGTGTTGCCTGTGTAAAATACGTAGGAAGTACTGATAAGCAAACGGTGATCGTGACTTGAAACCACGGTACATTATAGAGGTATTGACACAAACGTATATTAGACGTGTTTGTTATTGTCGCATGAGTTGTGTCAGTTGATATAATCTACGCTAGGAGCGTTGCAAGGTATTACTAAGCAGGAAAACGACATGAATACTACATAATGTAAATTCATCAATTTTTAAAAATTCGTAGAAGAATCAGATATCAACCTAAAAATCTGAAACTGGGTACGAATAGACAACTCACTATGCTCTACTTATTAAAAAAAAAATATCTTCTTAGGTGAATTTTAGTGTAGGGCACTATCAGTAGTACTATCGATACTACCGATAGTTTTCCTGCTGAGCTATCGATACTACCGATAGTATTGGTACCTAACTGGAAAACTATCGATAGAATATCACCGCTATCGTCACTACCGGTAGTATGTATTTTTCAACAAATTCTGTCATAAGTGTAACTATTTTTTCCTATTCTTGACGTAAGAAAAACTGATGAAAGGAGAAAAATATCATGTAAACTTTAAATGGACCAAGAAATAAGAAAAAAATGTCTAGACTATAAAAATTGGAAATGACACAGGAAAAGTATGAGTGATTTTCTTCTGCCCTAAATGGATCAAATGGAAACACTATCGGTATCGATACTACCGATAGTTTTCCGGAAAACTACGGAATAAATAGATAGTGTCAGAAGGAAGACTATCGGACTATCAGTAGTTTCAAACTATCGGTTTTTGCCCATCACTAGAGAATTTCTTCATCTTTTACAACCCTCGAAAATTTAGTATTAGGTTACCTCCGGTAAGGTTCCAACACAGGTGGGGTGTGGAAGGTATTCAAACGATCGCTGCAAGCGTAGCGGAATTCCGTATGAATTAACAGAGTTTGTGCGACAGAAATTTTGCGTCGTGGTAATACCTCTATAATGTACCGTGCTTGAAACTAAAGGTGATTTTTTAGTTTTTCTTCAATTTCGCCAAAAATGATGAATTTCAGCGTGTACTCCTAAGGAACGAAATTGAAAAGTGGAAAATTTTATTTTGTATGAAGATATTTTTGAGAGATTTTGAAAAATTCAAAAACTTTGCGCGACGCTAGAAACGCTGCCCGGTCCGAATTGTCCGAGGACGTAACTAACAAGCGTTCATCATGGTTCCTAAACATTATCCGGGCAACATTACTATCACGTGGGTACATCATAGCGCTTTAGCGGATGCACGATTCGTTGGACACTGCTATCTATTACTACTGTACTTGTATTCGGAGTGCAAGTGCGAAAGAGACGCGCTCTACAATTTCAATGGTGTGGAAAAAAAGAACTTGATCATTTTCCGAAAATCTTCAGACCAAGATGAAAATGGTCTCATTTGAAAGACAATTTAAAGGCTAATCAAACGTATTCTCTTTAACTTTTTAATTAAAGCTTTCGTTCCCAAGATATTTCGAGATTAGTTAACACGTAGTTGAATGGGAAATTGTACATGGTCACGTCTATAAGAGAGTCGACAGTAGCGCGCGATCGCTACCAGCACTCCGAAGAATTAGCGGACGGAGTCCTGAAAAAATCTCCATAAATTTTTTGGCTTTCTGTGACGGTAAATTGTTCAACTTTTCGTATTCTATGAATTAAAATTACTTTTATTAATACCCTAAGATTACCTAAAATGGTTCTTCATCACCATCGTGGCGCATTCTTCTATCATACCGTACATATGCCGCATTTTGTGAGTCGAAAAGGTAGGAATTAGTTTGTTTCTGACGACCTTCCATTCTTCTCCTCGTAAAGCAAAAACGCTATAAACAAGACGACCTCCCGCTGTGGCCGCTTCTTCTCCTCTATTGGAAAAATGACCGAAATCTTTTTTTGTTACTTGATTGATCAGGTCTGGATCACGAATAAAAAGCACCGGCTGCAGTATATTATATACGCCAACGTAAGGCTCATTCGGTTCGGCCTGGTATATAGTTTCGTTAATTTCCTCCAATGAACGGCGACCTAATAAGAGATCAAAAGAGGTGCCGAAGAGAAAATTTGTTTTTACAGTAACTATACCATGTTTCTTCCAGTAATCATTACGTTTCTTAAGATAAAAATAAAATACGATGAACGCGCACAAAGTTAGCAGAAGGAACATGTTTGCACTTGAATCCGAACAATTTTTCTTTGCACATAAACTTGCGATAAGTTCAGTTTCTTATGCCATATTAAGCGTTAGTTTAGCGAGGTCATTTCGCCGCGCTGACGATTAATGAGTGAATATAACGTTTAAATGAAGTACGTGGGATCTCGTTCTCGCCCACCGCGCGTATATATTTGATAAGTGACGGATAATTATTTAGATATGATTGGAATAGTGCACAATTTGATGAATATAGATTTTCGTGAATAGCGTTTTGACCAAGGACACTCGAATTACTTCTCACCATCGGATTCGGATAGATGTTTATACGTGTTCCTATACACGAGTATAATTATTGCCTTAACATGGCTCAACAATAAATGGAAGTGGAAGTCGAGTTTGTCAGCTGTTTAGCGACAGCGTACTGTTAACGTTACAGACCACTTTTCGCACGGGCCTCCGCCCCACCTGTAGCTGGAGATTTAGGCGCGTATTTTTAAAAATAAAACTTTACCTTGAAATTTTATTGGGAGAGAATACACGTGAGGTAGGACTATTTCCATCATATTTGTGAATGGTCTGAGCTCAAGTTACTATCATCGATTTCATGAAAAGACTGAAAAACCTTATGACGGAATGAATTTAAAATCATAGATCTATCTAACTCCATGTGAAGCCGACGCCGTTCGACGTCACGTACATGTACAAAAAAAAATGCGCGAATATTTAACATCGTAGAAAATATATAGTTTACCCGTACCTTGATGATTCAATTGGAGCAAACTCCCTGCATCCGTATACAAGCTCTTGGTATCCAAAAGATCATTCACCAACATTGTACGTAGTTTGTAAACCATTTTGTAGCTGCGTCCAAGCGATTGTAGTACCAAACAAGAACCTTCCGCCGCGTCTTGGTTTTTCCTTCGTGTTTTGTTTCAACCATCGCTATTGTAGAACTGGTTATAATTGTCCTCCTCTTCAAGTACGCCCCTATGTTTTGTTAGATCACGTCATCGAACCCTATCTTCCTTCACTCGCAATCTCCTCTGACACGCAGTTCATGAGAACTTAGGCCTAAGGCTTCAGCCTAGTAATATTAATGACAAACAGTACAACGGGCTCATAACTTTATTGACGCACTCATTCACTCCGCCTGTTCGCCACTCGTACTGTACGCAGAATCTCGCCATCCTTAACGGGGTGTACACTGGATGTTGAAAGAATTCAAATTTTGTCTCGGATTTCAAACTAGGTTCAGGGAAGAGAAAGGATATGAAACATGTCAATGTCGACATTATTTGGCGTTTTTGCGCAAAGAAAATTCAGCCCAAAATCCCATTCAACTGTTGCATTCATTTTGGTACACCCTATACGGGTAAGAAGAGTTTATACTCGTGAAAAAATTTATTTTGTAGATTGTGGCCAAAATAAATTGACTTAATTTAAATGAGAACAATTATCGATACCGTAAATAGTTTTCTGCCGCTTAATTTATGAAATAAAAATCAAGAATATTTAAAAGACTAATTTCGGAATTTTTCACCGCGAAAACGTAAAATTTGTTGTAACGCAATTACGCATCGTTCAATTCTTTGATAATCAGTTTTGAGCCTTGCTCTTTCGAAATGCCAATAGACTGTGTTATTGTGACGTCACAACTATCGATAAAAGATCGATTTTGTCCATTTGGCATTTTGCTCCCATAAGAAATACATGTGGAGCAGAGATCACTACGCTACCAATTAAATAAGTATAAAAAATGATACGGTCACGAGATTTTTCTTTTCAAATAGCGAGAAGTTGATAAATGAAGAATATAAACTTTTCTGTAAACTTTAACATCTCATATTAAATTAATACCATGGTCATTCTTGCTCCGCATGTATTTCTTATAGGGACGCAATTTCGAATGGATATATTTTCAGCAGAATAGTGCGTTGTCACAAATAACACAGTCCATACAATATTTGGAAGGTTACGGTGACTGAGCACACTACCTTCAAATTCCTTATATATTATATGTAAACGATTCTACTCCTCGAGACGATTCTAAGAATATATACTTCTTCACCCCCCGACGATTTTTTCGCTAAGAAATCGTCGATCGAAGTTGCGCAAAATCGACAAAATCTGCGCGAAACTCTCATTCGGGTGATTCACGTTCGCGCTTTTTTTGTACCGCAATCACCATGAATCATTCGCGCGCTTTTATTATTATTTTTATACGGCAATCGTTTGGGCGAGGTGGGAACGTGGGAGTTTTGAAGGGCGGGAAAATATTTTGGCGCGAGACAAATGTCCGTACGTTACAGGAACATGAAACGATTCTGACGATTTTTCTAAAAATAATATACTTTTACCCGGCCGGACGATTTTTTCGCTAAGAAATCGTCGATCAAAATCGACACTTCTACAATATTACGAGAGCACTGTCCCTGTTGTCTTTAAGTTAATGTCCTTGTCAAGTAAGGATACTGTCCGTGCAGTCTCTTGGTGAATGTTATCTTTGGAAATACCGGTAATATCAAAGCACTATGTAATAGGAACCCTCGTTTATTGAACCCTATTGAATGGTTCGCAATCACTTGTACACAAATGTAATACCCTGTACATTGAACTCTACCCAACACAGCAGGGATTCACGTTACTTCTTACCTGCATGTACCTACATGAATAAAAGAATGTGGAAGGGAAAAGCGCGCGAACGAACTACAGAAACTACCTAAAGCGCGCTTAACGGGTTGTTACCTACAAGAAGAAGCGCGCCAATTTTGTTGATTTTGCGGGAATTGTGTTGATTTCGCGCAACTTCGATCGACGATTTCTTAGCGAAAAAATCGTCGGGGGGGGGGGGGGGTGAAAAAGTATATATTTTTAGAATCGTCTCGAGGAGTAGAATCGTTTGCATATAATATATAAGGAATTTGAAGGTAGTGTGCTCAGTCACCATAACCCATTACCTGGATCCTTTTTTAGCCAAACCCAACCAAGCGAAATGATAACAATCTAGAGAAATGTTCCTTTACTATGAGCGGAGATTCTCCTTTTCCCCAGATCGTTCTCATGTCGCTTGGTTGGGTTTGGCTAAAAAGGGTCCATCTACAAATCTCCAATCTCTTGAACTGACAACCACATTCCATTCTTTGGAGAATTGAAAATACCGTTTGGCTTCAGAATGGGTGGTATCTCTGTTTTACTGCAGCATGATAGTTTGTAGCGCAACAATACACTCACAAGACAAACTTTAATTTCTAATATGGCAAAACGCAGACCTGTAAAGAACATAATATCATGTAAATACGAATAATTATTATAATACAATAGATAGATCACACTCCTTGGAAAGGAGTTTAAAATGAATACCAAAGATAGGCATATCTGAACAATAATTATAATTTCTGTCAATAGATAAATTCATCAATGTTGTCAAAGAGTCAATTTGCAAACTGATAAGGGTAGAGCAGGTCACACGCTGCAGGCTGTCTCCCTGCATTATTTACATAAACTTCTCTTCTGAATTCCCATAAGTTGTACTCTAATAACGCCTAGGACAGAGTAATCGCAGCATCCGATGCGAGATGCGAAAGATTAGATTTAATTCTATTCACTCGCATCTTGTATTGTTTCTCGCGCGTTCCCATTGGCTATGTACATTTTCTTGGCACCTTGCAGCCACTCTGTTTGTGGCGTAAAATGCAAATATCACTCAAAATGAATGATTTCTTAGGTACTGGTGGTTCAGAATGGGAAAGTAGAGACTTTTAGCTGTTACACGAACTAACAAACTCCTAAAAATGGCTGTTAATTTTAGAAATATCCCTGTTTCAGCAAAGGTGTTTTTATTCCTATGGCAATTTACATGTAAAACATTTATTTACATTTCTCAGGGAGACAGACTACAGCAATGCTGTATAGGTACAAAGTTGAATTGATGTATATCCAAATTGAACATCAGACAAACTGTATCTTTTAGATAATGAAGGAAATTAACTTTCTTCCTGATTGTTGATTTAGGTATACATGTAAGGCTCAGAAGTTTGTCATGCAAACTTGTTCTTACACCATTTAGATATGTTCAGAGATGCCTTAATTACTTACTTGACTATCCAGCTACAATACTGCAAAATCAGTAAGCACTGGCGTCATTTGAACCGAGCATCCTCTAGGATTGCTAACAATGTGCGCAATTTATTCAACAGTAACAGTGCTTTTACCAAAATTGTAAGAGGTTTTAACTGTTTCAAGACTATGGCGTATGATGGTAGAAAAATGAAGAATCTGGAACAACTCTTGAATGAAGCGGAATCAAAGGTTTTATCATTTTATCCAATTTGTAGAATGTGCGTTAGTAAGGTGAACATCTTTCATGGGATTCAAGAAGCCAAATCTGCTTCATTTAAGAGTTATTTCATTTTCTTCATTTTTCTCCCATATACATTCATAGTTTTGAAACCTTGTAGCTTGTACAATTTCTCCCTGCTGCAGCGCGATGACAGCGCTGCCAGTTCAACTAGAGACAAGCGCTTATATACTTGCAACTTGCAACTTTGAATGCAAGTGCTAATACAACGCTACCAACACAAAAATTTGTGAGAACCATAGAGCGTTCTTACCTACATCAATCAACTCTGGTATGGCAGAGCATGTAGCTCTGCATTGAACAAAATCATCGTCATAGTCATTCGTTCACAAATATGACGTCACAAATAATCAGTTTACACTTTTCTGTCGATCACCTATTTTAACTCTAGGTTATTGCTTTTGTTAGACTGTTAGAGTAGGGCTCTATAGTTTCACAAAGCCACAAAGGTATGCTGGGCCGCCATTTTGGTTTGAAAACTTGACGCTCCCATTTAAATTAATGGAACTTTGAAGTTTGAACGACATCTTTGCAAAAAGTACAAGATGGGTTATTCATGTTTTCATTTAGAATGAAGTAGTGATCAACTTTTCTTTAGACAAAAAAACTCTTTTTTTGTTTTTCCCTCTCAGCAGGTTTTAGCTAGGGCTGCTTAGCCATAGTATTGACTAAAAACTAGCTAACCCTCCAAATTGATTGGCTTCGGCTATCAGCTAACGAGTAATGGCTCATCCAGTCTCATTGGGTGGCTAACAGCTAGCTAAATTGAGGCCAATATAAAATGGCTAACAACTAAGAGCTAAAAGCTGACGGTTGAAAGTAGAGGATCCAATGTGAAGAGGTGAGGAGTGGGGAAGAGAAAATATTAGCCGTTAGCAATTCCAATTCAAATGGCTAATGGCTAACGTAATTTCATTAACTAGCTAACGGCTCGTCAATTTTGGATGAAAATTGCTCGGCTAACGGCTAACAGCTAATGGCTTCAGTTTAGCCAAACAGCTCTGGTTTTAGCATCACTTGAATATTTTCAAGTTGTGCTGCGAAGCATTACGGGATTAAACTTGTATCACATTGGTGGCCTAGTATACCCTGTTAGAGTCATGGACTATTATAATAGAGAGTTTTTGCATTCGAACGTTATTGAAATAACGTAACGCTAACGTTAAATTTTCCCATTGCTCACAATGAGAAAATTTAGTGTTAACGTTACCGTAACATGATAACGTCCCAGTGCAAAAACTCTCTAATAATATGGGGTCCGCTAAACAGATGTTAAGAATTGAAGGGTGATTTGGACTAAATTTGTCGTGGCTCAAAAACGCGAAACGTTAGGCGTATAGTTTAAACATACAAAATTTATATCATAATTTTATCTTTAATTTGCGTCAAATACAAAGTTTCTATGTCTTCTCTGAGCCGAGTTATGGACCAAAATGTGCAAAAAATTGACCAATTTTTCAAAATTCTCAAAAATCAAAAATCTATTGAACGTCCATATTTTACTTGATTCGAAAATGAATTCCGAAAAAAGTCCCATGACCTGAATTGGAAACAAACCAACAGTTTGTTTCCAAATATTCCTAAGGCTGCTACTATCCAGCGGATGGGTGAGCTACTCATCAGAGCTAACATTCCTCACAATGAGCTTCAGGAATTTTTTGATCTCCTGAATACTTGCTGGTCCCCTAACTTCTGTAAATTTGAAGGGAAATTTTTCGAGTTCCCTGAGGAAGTAGGGATCCCTATTGGATCACCTCTAGGCTCTCTTATCTCCGAAGTTTTCATGTCTAAGTTTGAACTTGACCTCTTTTCCTCGAACCAGGTGTTACTTAATCATATTCACTACTGGCACAGGTACGTTGATGACGTTCTATGTACCTGGACTGGTCACCCAGATCTCCTTGGTGAGTTTCTGAGGTATCTCAATTCCTGGTACCCTTCCATCAAATTTACGTTGGAAATAGGGGTATTTTCCATCAACTTTTTGGATTTATCGATCTCTATAATAGACGGTATCCATAAGTTTGGAATTTACAGGAAAGATACTACGACCGATGTTTTAGTCCACGGTGGTTCGTTCGGTCCTGTTGCTCATAAGATGGCTGCTTTTCATAGCCTAGTTCACAGACTGACTCGTATTCCGTTGAGTCAATCTGCTTTTAAGAAAGAATTACTTACCATAAAACACCTGGCTAGAGTGAATGGAGTCAATGTCGACGTTGACGTGATGGTTCGGAGGAAAGTTACGAGGAGCCTTCTTGATTCCACCACCTCCCTCCCCCGAGACACGATCCGTGATCGCCGTTTGCGTTGGATCAGTCTCCCATTCCTGGGGAATTTCTCCCAGCAATTGGGTCGGGCCCTTCGCCCGTTTGGTTTCAGACCCGCGTTTTACAACCTCACCACAGTCAAGAGGTTGTTTGTGAGACTGAAGGATCCCATACCGGTTGATGAAAGGAGTGGTGTTTATAAGATGGAATGTGAGGATTGTGGAGGCTTTTATATTGGTGAGACCAGCCGCCAGATGAAAGTTAGAGTAGCTGAGCACCTGAAGTCTTGGAAGAAGGGACGCTTAGGGGAGTCAGCTTTCGCTGATCATTTGATTAACAGTGGCCACAGTTTCCGCGAGGGATCCGAAAAGCTCCTCCATAAGGAGAATTCCTACCGTAAACGTATCGCCCTCGAGAATATAGAGATACTGCGTCACCTCAACACTGACGGTATCACTATACTCAACTCGTATATTCCGGAAGATGGCTTGATCGAACAGGTTTATGATTCACACCGTGATTTCTCGTTCGGACGATCTTAATACCTCTTCCTTCTCATTCGTTCGTCAGTTGCTTTCATTTCAGGTTTGAAGATGGTTGTTTAACCGAAAGCGCTCCCTTCGTTTTTATTTTCTGCGGTTTGCATTTGTTTACTCTCCCTGTAGTGTATTCGTTTTTTCGTTTACGATGAATTTGGTAACTGGTACGCCTCTGTACACGTCCTTCCAGTGACGGTTATCGGGCCGTGTAGTCTTAATGTCTCTAGACAACAGAAAATAATTCCTTGCTACATGATCCTGGAAGTGCAATCATAAGCTACATGATATTCCCCCTTACCAGAGACAACCATTTCCAAATACTTTAAATTTTTCACCGTATCGTAGTCTAAAATTCCATTGTTTGCCTCTTTAGCTGCATTAATTTCGTCTCGCAGCTTTTCTTGGATTTCAGGATGCAGAGCGAGCTCGTAAAAAGCGAACGAGGATGTGTGTCCCGTTGTTTCATGGCCAGCGAAGTAAAATACGAACATGTTTGAAGCTATATGGTTATCGGTGAACAAATCTAGAAACAAAATATTCAAGAACTACCCGTTGATAACGAATCTAAATCCATAGGATTTTATTTGGGCATAATATTTCATTATCACGCATCAATCTACATACGGCTGGCCTTGTTGTCCTCTTCGTCTCGTATATCCAACATGAGTTGAAGATAATCTCCCCTCCGTGTCGACTCTTTACGACGTAATTCTTCGGCATCGTGTAGCAGATCAAAAAAAAAATTTTCTACTTCTTCCGATGTTTGCTTCAAGTCGAGCAATTTAATCAAACTGGGACACAGTAGTCGTAAAACAACCCGAAGAGTATTTTTGAAACCAGAAAAATCGGTCATCATTTTCGCAATTTTTCGGTAAAGAGAATCGGAATCTTTCAGCGTGTTAAACTGCAAACCAAAAGCGCAGCGACCGAGTACGTCCAAAGTATAACGGGTCATTATCTCTCTCATGTCTACAGGTTCGTCAATATTCGAAGCGAGACTGAAAGCAAAGAACATTCGTTACCTCGATTACATTTGGATAAAATCAAAACTACACTGAAATGTAGCGACGAGGGCGCGGCGCGAACTTTCGGTTAGATTAAGTTTCTCGAGAGGTACGCAATGCGAGAGTATTGGTGTGGAAGCGAAGTAGTAAATATTCTTTTCTGTATGCCTATATTTTTTATCCTACCGCTGTGTAGCGAACGTTTTCCTGAACTTCCCCTTCCGTGTATCCTTATCTAACGTCTATCCTTGCCTTCCTACTTCTCCCACTATCTCGGTTCTGCCACAATCTTTCTCAAAGAGAGGCGATAATACGAGTAAATTTTATGCTTCACCGAGGACTTTTTGGTCATCGGTGAGGGAGTTGCGATCTGAATTTTGTCGAGGAAAGACATGTCTTTCCAAGTGAAAATTTTAGACTCGTATTCTCGCGCGATCTCGAAAACGTGCTTCTCTCCAAGTCGATGGGCCGTAGTTGTAGTAGAACAAGAAATATTCATGAATTTTTCTCTTCTCTCAGATGGTACGATAGGAGTTCTTAAAAGAAAGGATAAGAATATAGCGAAAACGTATTCATTCAATACGATGGTACGTTATAATTAATGAATTATTTTTAATAGCCGAAGATCGGATTTTTCTATCAACGTGTTGTTTACGTTTCCGATTCGAGATCGAAAAATTGGTGTTGCACCATAAGTGCATATCGGGTGTATTGACTCGTATGTTATTTATAATACCAGACTGAGCGAAAGAGTTCGTGCACTGGACCTCAGTATAAATTTTATTCCGGCTATATGTGGTGTTCGTATAGTTCGATCGCGCTTAAGTTTTGAGGATATTTATTGAGTAGGTGATATCTAGGTGGTTCGAAGACTACCGAATTCGTAACGCTTTACCATCAATGTCGACATCGAGGGAAAACCAGACCAAAGTCAATGGAATTCGAAGGTAGCTGAAATATCAACAAATTCAAGTTTGCTACCTTACATTATATTTTTAATGATAGATTCGACGGATATTCCCTTTGCTGGCCATGTGCCCAGTTGGGGTATTGTATATTATTGTTAGAATATAATGTGACTTTTACCTGTTTTTCGATGAGTCCGAATATTTTCCCCGCGTGCCGATGAGCGGCGATAAGATTTGTTTTTCAGAGAAGTCGTAAACTCCTAACGAATTAGACGACGAAGTGATTATACCTAGGAAGATATCTGCGGTCTGCGAGTTGTCAGCGAATAAGTCTTTCGATCCTATTTTACTCCAAATTTTATTTTAGGTTACCCGTAGTCCCTTTCCCATCTAGGCTCAAATGACCGGCTTGTACGGTCCTGGTTATTTTCAGGTTTATTAAAATGCTCGTTCACGTACTCCACGAACGAGCGGTGATTATGTTGATTTTAATTCTCTCTTGGATAAATGGTAGACTCTTAGCTACCTACAAGATTTATGAATTACTACGACAAACTACTTTCTTTTGTTTGACGGGTGAGAGAAACCGTATCTAGCGACAACACTAGCCTCAATTATCAAGATATTTCGTATAGCCTGTGTGATCTCAAAAGGTGAACCGAAAACTGACTGTGGTCTATCTTCAGTTTCTCACTCCCACAGAAGGATGTATTCATGCTCTTGGTACCCTGATTTGAGCTAGTCTGGGTCGGTCCTCTAAGGTGGAGAGGAAATGAGGTAAGGGTCGGATACATCCGGATGATGATTGTGATTAATTTGAAGTTTAGATTTAGTTACGACAATTTGATGAAGTACGAACTCTTGTCTCATTCTTGTCTGCCTTGGTAGAGCCGTGCCAACAATTTCCATTAAAATTTAGTATCTAAGTTTTATGTGTTCGTACTCGTATTCTTCTACTAATACGCTGCTACATCACAACACCTTCTTACAGACTTGGTAATAACAGGCAGAGACACAAGAGGGATTAAACTTACCGCTCAGAGTGTCGCAATATTTAAACATGCGAGTATTTCAAGTGCTGTCTCCATTTGAGGACACTTTCGAATATTTAACCGTGTACCTAATCTAAATACAAGTTCCATCAGTCCCCTTTTACCGCAATGGTCACTTGAGGAATTTCTATCAGGTCCCTGAATTCAATCAAAACGTCCGTTTCCTTCGGGACCACAATTTAAACCAGAAGTCAGAACTGAGATTCCCTTCTTAGTTGAAGTCATCCACAAAAATAGAGGGCCAGAATCGCTACCACTTTCGGATACTTGGAGTCACCTTCAAGCTTTTCAACTTCCTGACCTAAATCTGAGCCCCTCTCTCTTGAATAGCTATATTGTCCGATTTGAAGGTTTTTTCAAGTCCCAAAGATGAACAGAATCTCGAGATTTTCTGGACCACAATTTGCTGATTATAAAGCTCGGAATTCAAAACTTTCCAAGGTCCCTACTAGATTTATCTTCAGAATGGGCCAAATTATAATTCTATAACCTCAGAGTTTGCTTTCAGTAAGTACTGCGGGACATAATTAGAAGTTCAAGCTGTTTATACACAAGTTGTTGCACACAATCATCCAGACGTGGGGCAGTAATGTAGCGAGCATTCGGACCGGGCATATTGTGGATTCGCTAGTGTTGCCTGTGTAAAATACGTAGAAAGTACTGATAAGCAAACGGTGATCGTGACTTGACACTACGGTACATTATAGAGGTATTGACACGAACGTATATTAGACGTGTTTGTTATTGTCGCATGAGTTGTGTCAGTTGATATAATCTATGCTAGGAGCGTTGCAAGGTATTACTAAGCAGGAAAACGACATGAATACTACATAATGTAAATTCATCAATTTTTAAAAATTCGTAGAGGAATCAGGTATCAACCTAAAAATCTGAAACTGGGTACAAATAGACAACTCACTATGCTCTACTTATCAAAAAAAAATTATCTTTGTAGGTGAATTTTAGTGTAGGGCACTATCGGTAGTACTATCGATACTACCGATAGTTTTCCTGCTGAGCTATCGATACTACCGATAGTATTGGTACCTAACTGGAAAACTATCGATAGAATATCACCGCTATCGTCACTACCGGTAGTATGTATTTTTCAACAAATTCTGTCATAAGTGTAACTATTTTTTCCTATTCTTGACGTAAGAAAAACTGATGAAAGGAGAAAAATATCATGTAAACTTTAAATGGACCAAGAAATAAGAAAAAAATGTGTAGACTATAAAAATCAGAAATGACACAGGAAAAGTATGAGTGATTTTCTTCTGCCCTAAATGGATCAAATGGAAACATTATCGGTATATCGATACTACCGATAGTTTTCCGGAAAACTACCGAATAAATAGATAGTGTCAGAAGGAAGACTATCGGACTATCGGTAGTTTCAAACTATCGGTTTTTGCCCATCACTAGTGAATTTCTTCATCTTTTACAACCCTCGAAAATTTAGTCAATATTAGGTTACCTCCGGTAAGGTTCCGACACAGGTGGGGAGTGGAAGGTATTCAAACGATCGCTGCAAGCATAGCGGAATTCCGTATGAATTAACACAGTTTGTGCGACAGAATTTTGCGTCGTGGTAATACCTCTATAATGTACCGTGCTTGAAACTAAAGGTGATTTTTTAGTTTTTCTTCAATTTCTCCAAAAATGATAAATTTCGGCGTGTACTCCTAAGGAACGAAATTGAAAAGCGGAAAATTTTCTTTCGTATGAAGATATTTTTGAGAGATTTTGAAAAATTCAAAAACCTTGCGCGACGCTGGAAACGCTGCCCGGTCCGAATTGGCCGAGGACGTAACTAACATGCGTTCATCATGGTTCCTAAACATTATCCGGGCAACTTACTATCACTTGGGTACATCATAGCGCTTTAGCGAATGCACGATTCGTTGGACACTGCTATCTATTACTACTGTACTTGTATTCGGAGTGCAAGCGCGAAATAGTCGCGCTCTACAATTTCAATGGTGTGGAAAAAAAGAGCTTGATCATTTTCTGAAAGTCTTCAGACCAAGATGAAAATGGCCTCATTTGGAAGACAATTTAAAGGATAATCAAACGTATTCTCTTTAATTTTTTAATTAAAGGTTTCGTTCCCAAGATATTTCGAGATTAGTTAACACGTAGTTGAATGGGAAATTGTACATGGTCACGTCTATAAGAGAGTCGACAGTAGCACGCGATCGCTACCAGCACTCCGAATTCGCGGACGGAGTCCTGAATAAATCTCCATAAATTTTTTGGCTTTCTGTGACGGTAAATTGTTCAACTTTTCAACTTTTCGTATTCTATGAATTAAAATTTCTTTTATTAATACCCCAAGATTACCTAAAATGGTTCTTCATCACCATCGTGGCGCATTCTTCTATCATACCGTACATATACCGCATTTTGTGAGACGAAAAGGTAGGAATTAGTTTGTTTCTGACGACCTTCCATTCTTCTCCTCGTAAAGCAAAAACGCTATAAACAAGACGACCTCCCACTGTGGCCGCTTCTTCTCCTCTATTGGAAAAATGACCGAAATCTTTTTTTGTTACTTGATTGATCAGGTCTGGATCACGAATAAAAAGCACCGGCTGCAGTATATTATATACGCCAACGTAAGGCTCATTCGGTTCGGCCTGGTATATAGTTTCGTTAATTTCCTCCAATGAACGGCGACCTAATAAGAGATCAAAAGAGGTGCCGAAGAGAAAATTTGTTTTCACAGTAACTATACCATGTTTCTTCCAGTAATCATTACGTTTCTTGAGATAAAAATGAAATACGATTAACGCGCACAAAGTTAGCAGAAGGAACATGTTTGCACTTGAATCAGAACAATTTTTCTTTGCACATAAACTTGCGATGAGTTCAGCTTCATATGGTATATTACGCAACGTTGACGTTAAATTTTCTCATGTTGAGCAATAGGAGAATTTAACTTTAGGGTTACCGTGTCAAGATGACGTTCAAATGCGAAAACTCTCTAGTTTAGCGAGGTCATTTCGCCACGTTGACGATTAATGAGTGAATATAACGTTTAAATTAAGTATGTAGGATCTCGTTCTCGCCCCCCGCGCGTATATATTTGATAAGTGACGGATAATTATTTAGATATGATTGGAATAGTGCACAATTTGATGAATAGATTTTCGTCAATAGCGTTTTGACCAAGGACACTCGAATTACTTCTCACCACCTCACCATCGGATTCGGATAGATGTTTATACGTGTTCCTATACACGAGTATAATTATTGCCTAACATGGCTCAACAATAAATGGAAGTGGAAGTCGAGTTTGTCAGCTGTTTAGTCACAGTGTACTGTTAACGTTACAGACCACTTTTCGCACGGGGCTCCGCCCCAACTTTAGCTGGAGATTTAACCGCGTATTTTTAAACATAAAACTTGACGTTGAAATTTTATTGGGAGAGAATACGCGTGAGGTAGGACTATTTCCATCATATTTAGTGAATGGTCTGAGCTCAAGTTACTATCATCGATTTCACGAAAAGACTGAAGAACCTTATGACGGAATGAATTTAAAATCATAGATCTATCAAACTCCACCATACTCACGAAAAGATCTTCGCTTTGAAGAACAGGTAACAACATAGAAGGGAAAACGTTTAGGCTTACAGCGAGCTCGATAAAGAAGCTTACTGGTACCAACCCCGGCTCCAAACTCATATATGCAGCAAGTTGAACGACTTCACGTAGCAACAGTCCCTGCGAATAAGTTCCATTGTGATATTTACATGGTCTCTCATAGAAAATACAATTATTACCCAATTGATTTGTGACCAACTTCATTTGAAAGGAAATTTAAACTTGGAAAACTTTTATACTATTGTAATTTTCAAACAACCAAATCTATCGACCACCATCAGGAATCAGCGAAAAAATATTATTTTCAAATTTCTTCCAGCGCGAACTTCGACCCACCTTTCACTCAACTCAAACAACAATCAAATTCTAAAACAATGCGGGGCCAAGGAAAATAGTCTTTTCTGTTTCCCTCAGTTTGTTAAAGAGGTGAGGAAAATCATTAACAAAAGTGAACTCATTATGAAGAGACCACTCACAAAGAAAGCCATTTTGGAACCTGACCCGGGATAAAAAAGATGTTCCAGTGCTGCCGGTCGTGTCGTTTTTCTCGTCACCTACTAACTTATTAGCTAAATTTATAGATCGATGGTTTATAAATCACGAGTAGATTGTGCCTCCCCGTATTCAGTAAAGAAGTCGGGCTCTTTGGCGGATAGGTTGAAGGACGTAAACTTTCCTCCGGAAATGACCTTATGCTCCTTCGATGTCGTAGAATTATCTCCTCACATCCCTAAGGCTGTCACTCTCCAACCACGGGCGAGTTGCTCGTAAAATCAGGTGTCCCTCACGAGGAGATGGCGGACTTCTTCGATCTTCTGAGGGTTTGTTTGACTCCCAACTTCTGCAACTTTGAAGGGAAATTTTTTTGAGTTCCTGGATGAGGTGGGGATCCTCAATGGTTCTCCCTTGTGCTCTCTGATATCCGAGGTATTCATGTCCAAATTTGAGATCGATTTGTTTTCCTCAGGCCAGGTGCTGTTAAATCACGTCTTTTACTGGTATAGATATGTGGACGACATATTTTGTGCGTGGAACGGTCCAGTGGAGCTCCTCAGTGAGTTTCTCACTTACTTAAATAGCCAATACCCTTCCATAAAATTCATCCTGGAAATTGATGGCTCATTAATAAATTTTTTGGACTTGTCCATTTTTGTTAGAGATGGCGTCCATTAATTTGGAATTTATTGCAATTCACGGGTCGTCCTTCTGTCCAGCAGCACATAAGATCGCTACCTTTAACAGCTTGATCCATCGCCTGACTCATATTCCTTTGAGTCAGGACGCTTTTCAGAGGGAACTAAGAACAATTAAGCACCAGGCCAGAGTGAATCAAGTGAGGGTGGACATCGATCTAATGGTCCGAAGAAGGCTTACCAGAAAAAGCCTCGATTCTACCACCTCCATCCCCAGGGATTCACACCTAGATAGGAGGAAACACTGGATTAGACTTCTTTACTTGGGTAGGTTTTCGTTGAAATCGGGCCGCGTGCTCAGTCCTTTCGGGTTCCGTCCGGCATATTATAATACTAACATGGTAGAAAGTTGATTTGTCAAATTAAAGGACCCCATTCCTCTAGCCGAGAGGAGTGGCGTCTAAAGCATAGCATGCAACGATTGCCCCGGAGTTTATATAGGAATGACCGGCCGTCAGCTCCAAATTAGAATCGATGAGCATAAAAAAGCTTGGGAGAAGGGTAACTTAAGTGAGTCGGCCTTTGTCGATCACCTAATCGAAAGTGGCCATTGAGTCGAAGAGGAGTCCGGTACAATTCTCCATAGGGAGAACTCATACTTTAAATGTATGGCTTTAGAAAATATTGAAATCTTACGTCACTGGAATAACGAAGACTTCACTGTCTTAAACAGGTATATTCCTGATGAGGATCGGGTTGAGCTAGTCTATGAAAATGATTCACACTTCGATGACTCGCTGGTTCAATCATGATCCTCAAGTGTGTTTCTCTGTCTTCGTTATTGTTGGGTTAGTTGCTTTTGTTCGCGCTCCGAGGATGGTTGTTCAACCGAAAGATCTTGGCGGTTTGTTTAGTGTGGTTTTAATATTTCAGTACTCTCTTGTAGTGTACAACTTTTGTATCAAACAACAAGCTGAAAATACCCAAATAGATTTCTCCCTTAATCTGTCACAAACTCTCTCACTTCCCTACAACAAACCAATCACCAAACAAGAAGTCACACAAACCATCTCCCTCTACTCTAAAAAATCAGCTCCCATTCTCAACAAAATTAATCCCAAACTTCATCCCTAAAACGATATCTTTTCTCCACCTCCTTCCCCAATAAATGGAAAACAGCCCTGATCATCCCAATCCTAAAACCTCTCAAAGACCCTTCACACCCTCTATCCTACCGACCCATATCACTACTAGACAAAGTTCTGGAAAAAATTATCTATAATGGACTCTCTTGGTTCCTTGATTCCAACGAAATATTGACTTGCCCTAAAGGTCGATCAGCTCTAATGGCCCTTGCTGACCTCGATTCCCGAATCTACGATATCCATGCTCACGGAGCAAACCTCTACTCAATACTTTTTGACATGGAGAACGCTTTTTCGAGAGTGTGGATATACCACATATGTGTTATCCTCCACCGAATTGGACTTCGAGGACTGTTCTCTCTCCTACTTCAAAATTATCTCTTTAGAGACCGCGTTTGGGTACCAGCGGCAGTAATTGACACCTTGGTATAGCCTCAATACAAGCTTCTATGCTGTCAACTTACATTTCGGCCTGGCGGAAATAGTGGACGTTTTTCGGGGAAAAAAATTCGACGCCTTCAATCCCCTAGAATACCAAGTTTTGGAATTACAGCACCTTTAACTGTACTCGGCCAGCTATTGCCCTGCTAACAGGTCAGTCGGGTCAAGATACTCCCACAGTCAAACAGTTTTTGAAGGGTGTCTCAAATTTACGTTCAGGTCTTCCAAGATACTACGACACCTGGAACCCTCAAGCCGTCTTAAAGTGAGTGGAAATTACTTTCAAATCTATCCCTCCATCCTGTGGCCTCCAGGTATGGAGAAAAATTGGAGCAAACTCCCTGCATCCGTATACAAGCTCTTGGTATCCAAAAGATCATTCATCAACATTGTACGTAGTTTGTAAACCGTTTTGTAGCTGCGTTCAAGCGATTGTAGTGCCAAACAAGAACCTTCTGCCGGGTCGTCGTTTTTCCTTCCTGTTTTGTTTCAACTATCGCTATTGTAGAACTGGTTATAACTCCTCTTCAAGTACGCCCCTATGTTTTGTTAGATCACGTCATCGAACCCTATCTTCCTTCACTCGCAATCTCCTCTGACACGCAGTTCATGGGAACTTAGGCCTAAGACTTCAGCCTAGTAATATTAATGACAAACAGTACACCGGGCTCATAACTTTATTGACGCACTCATTCACTCCGCCTGTTCGCCACTCGTACTGTACGCAGAATCGCGCCATCCTTAACGGGGGGTACACTGGATGTTGAAAGAATTCAAATTTTGTCTCGGGATTTCAAACTAGGTTCAGGGTAAAGAAAGGATATGAAACATGTCAATGTGGACATCGTTTGGCGTTTTTGCGCAAAAAAAAATTCAGCCCAAAATCCCATTCAACTGTTGCATTCATTTTGGTACACCCTATACGGGTAAGAAGAGTTTATACTCGTGAAAAAATTTATTTTGTAGATCGTAGCCAAAACAAATTGACTTAATTTAAATGAGAACAATTATCGATACCGTAAATAGTTTTCTGTCGCATAATTTATAAAATAAAAATCAAGAATATTTAAAAGACTAATTTCGGAATTTTCACCGCGAAAACGTAAAATTTGTTGTAACACTTACGTATAGTTAAATTCTTTGATAATGAGTTTTGAGCCTTGCTCTTTCGAAATTCCAATAGACTGTGTTATTGTGACGTCACAACTATCGATAAAAGATCGATATTGTCCATTTGGCATTTTGCTCCCATAAGAAATACATGTGGAGCAGAGATCACTACGCTACCAATTAAATATAAAAAATGATACAGTCACGAGATTTTTCTTTTCAAATAGTGAGAAGTTGATAAATGAAGAATATAAACCTTTCTGTAAACTTTAATATCTCATATTAAATTAATACCATGGTCATCTTTGCTCCGCATGTATTTCTTATAGGGAGCAAAATGTCGAATGTACATATTTTCAGCAGAATAGTGCGTTATCACAAATAACACGGTCCATACAATATTTGGAACATTACCTGGATCCTTTCTTAGCCAAACCCAACCAAGCGACATGATAACAATCTAGAGAAATGTTCCTTTACTATGAGCGGAGAATCTCCTTTTCCCCAGATCGTTATCATGTCGCTTGGTTGGGTTTGGCTAAAAAGGGTCCACCTACAAATCTCCAATCTCTTGAACTGACAACCATATTCCATTCTTTGGAGAATTGAACATACCATTTGGCTTCAGAATGGGTGGTATCTCTGTTTTACTGCAGCACGATAGTTTGTAGTGCAACAATACACTCACAAGACAAACTTTAATTTCTAATATGGCAAAACGCACACCTGTAAAGAACATAATATCATGTAAATACGAATAATTATTATAATACAATAGATAGATCACACTCCTTGGAAAGGAGTTTAAAATGAATACCAAAGATAGGCATATCTGAACAATAATTATAATTTCTGTCAATAGATAAATTCATCAATGTTGTCAAAGAGTCAATTTGCAAACTGATAAGGGTAGAGCAGGTCACACGCTGCAGGCTGTCTCCCTGCATTATTTAAATAAACTTCTCTTATGAATTCCCATAAGTTGTACTCTAATAACGCCTAGGACAGAGTAATCGCAGCATCCGATGCGAGATGCGAAAGATTAGATTTAATTCTATTCACTCGCATCTTGTATTGTTTCTCGCGCGTTCCCATTGGCTGTGTACATTTTCTTGGCACCTTGCAGCCACTCTGTTTGTGGCGTAAAATGCAAATATCACTCAGAATGAATGATTTCTTAGGTACTGGTGGTTCAGAATAGGAAAGTAGGGTCTTTTAGCTGTTACACAAACTAACAAACTCCTAAAAATGACTGTTGATTTTAGAAATATCCCTGTTTCAGCAAAGGTGTTTTTATTCCTATGGCAATTTACCTGTAAAACAGTTTGTTTACATTTCTCAGGGAGACAGCCTACAGCAATACTGTATAGGTACAAAGTTCAATTGACTTATATCCAAATCAAACATCAGACAAACTGTATCTTTTAGATAATGAAGGAAATGAACTTCCTTCCTGATTGTTGATTTAGATATACATGTAAGGCTGAGAAGTTTGTCATGCAAACTTGTTCTTACACCATTTAGATATGTTCAGAGATGCCTTAATTACTTATTTGACTATCCAGCTACAATACTGCAAAATCAGTAAGCACTGGCGTCATTTGAACCGAGCATCCTCTAGGATTGCTAACAATGTGCGCAATTTATTCAACAGTAACAGTGCTTTTACCAAAATTGTAAGAGGTTTCAACTGTTTCAAGACTATGGCGTATAATGGTAGAAAAATTAAGAATCTGGAATAACTCTTGAATGAAGCGGAATCAAAGGTTTTTATCATTTTATCCAATTTGTAGAATGTGCGTTAGTGAAGGTGAACATCTTTCATGGGATTCAAGAAGCCAAATCTGCTTCATTCAAGAGTTATTTCATTTTCTTCATTTTTCTCCCATATATACAATCGTAGTTTTTAAACCTTGTACAATTTCTCCCTGCTGCAGCGCAATGACAGCGCTGCCAGTTCAACTAGAGCCAAGCGCTTATATACTTGCAACTCTTGCAACTTTGAATGCAAGTGCTAATACAACGCTACCAACACAACAATTTGTGAAAACCGTAGAGCGTTCTTACCTACATCAATCAACTCTGGTATAGTGGTATGGCAGAGCATGTAGCTCTGCATTGAACAAAATCATCGTCATAGTCATTCATTCACAAATATGACGTCACAAATAATCAGTTTACACTTTTCTGTCGATCACCTATTTTCACTCTAGGTTATTGCTTCTGTTAGACTGTTAGAGTAGGGCTCTATAGTTTCACAAAGCCACAAAGGTATGCTGGGCCGCCATTTTGGTTTGAAAACTTGACGCTCCCATTTAAATCAATGGAACTTTAAACGACATTTTTTCAAAAAGTACAAGATGGATTATTCTTGTTTTCATTTAGAATGAAGTAGTGATCAACTTTTCTTTAGACAAAAAAACTCTTTTTTTGTTTTTTCCTCTCAGCAGGTTTTAGCTAAGGCTGCTTAGCCAATAGTATTGGCTAAGAACTCAACTAAAAGCTAACCCTCCAAATTGATTGGCTTCGGCTATCAGCTAACGAGTGATGGCTCATCTAGTCTCATTGGCTGGCTAACAGCTAGCTAATTTTGCTAACAACTAAGAGCTACGAGTAAAAGCTAACGGTTGAAAGTAGAGGATCCAATGTGAAGGGGTGAGGAGTGGGGAAGAGAAAATATTAGCCGTTAGCAATTCCAATTCAAATGGCTAACGGCTAAGCTAATGGCTAACGTAATTTCATTAACTAGCTAACGGCTCGCCAATTTTGGATGAAAATTTTTCGGCTAACGGCTAACAGCTAATGGCTTCAGTTTAGCTAAACAGCTCTCTTAAATATTTTCAATTTGTGCTGCGAAGCATTACGGGATAAAACTTGTATCAAATTGGTGGCCTAGTATACCCTGTTAGAGTCATCGACTATTAAAATAATATGGGGTCCGCTAAACAGATGTTAAGAATTGAAGGGTGATTTGGACTGAATTTGTCGTGGCTCAAAAACATGAAACGTTAGGCGTATAGTTTAAACATACAAAATTTATATCTTAATTTTATCTTTAACTAGCGGTTTGCGGCGCGCCTGACCGCTAGCTGTGTGTTGAGTAGATATCTGTGTTTTATAGGTATCTGTATCTTGTAGGTAGGTATGTTTTGTAGGTATCTTGGCGGAATTCGGATGAATTTTTTGCTACGTTTTTCAAAAATTTAATACTGTTAAGCCTACTTCATTTTCACCGAGAATGATAACATACAAAGAGTAAAGAAAAAGAGAAGGTTGAAAAAATTGAAAAATGCGCATAAGATGTAAGACGAACCATTTCCCTCACATTTTCATTTTCCAGACTTGGGACTGGCAGAATTCAACATACACAAACTGTATTCTGGTATGTTTATAAATGGTTAGCATGCAAAGCGCGAAAAAGAGGTTAAAAGTTTCCCATAACCAAGAGATAATAAATTATTAAGAATGAATCGGAGTCGCGCGAAAATTAAAATTACCGAATTACATTATTTTTTTTTCTGTTCAAAAATAAGAAAATAGACACCAAAAACTGCGACTGTACTTATAAAATATCAAAGTTCCGAGTCGCACAAAAATAAAATCACCAAATTAAATTTTTTACACACTAATTCACTTGAGAGCTGACTTAACGCGTGAAGCCTGTACCGCAGCAGAATACAGACAAATCCATTGACATTTTGCCAGTCCTTAAGAAAACACACGGACAACAGGTAAAAAAAAGGGTCATTTCCGCTAGCCCATACGCAGTGCGCACCGTGTCTAGACATTGGTTCTTGTATGAGATACCGGATGTAAAATCCTTTATGTAGGTGTTTTTAAAACTGTGAATAAAATAACTTACTTAGTATGGAAGTACAGCGAATACTGTAGTCACAAAATTTCCTCCTAAAAATCTGGAACCGGGCTCATTCGAAAGGAAATTACAGGGGCTACAATTTTTGTTATCTTCAATTTTTCATAAAAATGAGTTATACTCGAGTTATCACAATAATTCAATTTTCGAAACTGCGCCACTCAACGCGCCTAGGTCTAATGTACAGCGCAAAGCAGTTTCAGTAGTCGATAATGCCCGTTTTTCCTAATTTTGTCGCCCCCTACTCCACCTTCAGGGAGTCAAAACATCGAAATGTATTTAAGAACCTGACCCTGAAAAAACGAAATTTTTCAAAAAAAATTCCAGGTCGATAGGTGAAGGCGTTCGAAAGTTATGGACGAACATACATACATACATACAGACAGACAAACATTCTACTTTATATATTAGATATTAGATTTGCGTCAAATACAAAGTTTCTACGTCTTCTCTGAGCCGAGTTATGGACCAAAATGTGCAAAAAATTGACCAATTTTTCAAAAGGGGAATAATAAAATGCACCTCGAAAAAGAGTGTCAGAGCGACGGACATGGCCCGTATGAAAATATGAAATTAGCGACAATAAATAGTAATATGCACGTCCAATCATACACGACCATGTATACTGCCGAAACGACGAATTAATTTTTTTAGGCTGTTCGTTTACATCTTCATCCCAGTGTCGTAATAATATATGACCACAGCCTTCAAAATTGTTCAGAGTTGGTCTGCCACACGAGATCCTGCGTCTGTCAATTGTTTTAATTTTTCGACGACCCCTACCCTCGGTACTAAAGACTGGACATCAGCGTACCAATGGGCCATGAAGAATACAAAGGTCATTCATGAGCCGGGAAGTGGCGTACCTTCAGTGTATTATACGACTTCATCGGATTTTGGTCAGCCAATAACCCCTGAACTTCTCACCACATTCAAAGAGCAGAAGTACGATACTTTCGACGACTTCAAAAAATTATATTTCTGTATTTGGATTATAACGATCGATTTAACAGGAAACCCACAATCAAGTTGTACATGTCCGCACTACCTGAAGCACTACAGATGTAAGCATTCTCTAGGAATGTTGGTGAGGCTGAAGACTGTGAAACTTCCTGATGAATGTAAATGTGTACCTCTCGGGCAACGCAGGAAACGAGGTCGGCCGGCGAAAGCAAAAAGGGCTCTACTTGTGCAATGATCCACCGCGTCCCACAACTTTTGTCAATATTTTATACAACGTTCATGTCCTATGTATTGTCGTTCATATTACAACGTGCGATTTTTTTTTTAAATGCGATATTTTATTACTTGTCGTCCATAAATTCTTTGTCGTTTAATAAAATTTGCCGTCGTTCAATTTCACATTTCAAATTGTTCTTCTTATTTAGCGTCGTTTACATATAAACTGGCCGTAAAAATTCTTATACCGTCGCTTACACACAATTCTTTCGTCGTGCTCACCTGTTATTTGGACGAGCCATTAAATCACACCCTTTTCAAAATTCTCAAAAATCAAAAATCTATTGAACTTCCATATTTTACTTGATTCGAAAATGAATTCCGAAAAAAGTCCCATGACCTGAATAATCCTATGATCCATAACTCGGCTCAGAGAAGACGAAGAAACTTCATATTTGGCGCAAATTGAAGATAGAATTAAGATACAAATTTTGTATACTTGAACTACACATCTAACGATTGACGTTTTTAAGCTACTACAAATTCAGTCCAAATCCCCATTCAACTGTTAACGTCCTCAAGTACGTTCGTGTATCCCTGAACTTGATATTGGGAAAGAAAAAACCCACCCATAATTCCTGGATGTGCGCCCGTATCTCCGTCCTCACGTCTTGGGCATCTCGACTTGCTTAAGCCGAGGCCTAGCGTATGATGACCAAGTATACATTCACTTATCGCTAGCTTAACTCAGGAGAAACTAAATGTACTCGTAGTTTTCGGACGAAATACTTTCCGCCCCGTTAGGAAAATTGTGAAAAAGCACATACCCAAACATATTCTCGGCCCACTACCAAAAGGCTGATAGACGGACGGATTTCTTCGAGCTTTATTTTCCTCAGAAAAATTCTCCGGATCAAATTTTTCCGGATTTGGAAAATACTTTTCGTCTTTGTGCATAGCTGACATAGAATAGATAATTTTATCACCGGGTCGAATCACGTACGATGAATTTGGTAACTGGTACACCTCTGTACACGTCCTTCCAGTGATGGGTATCGGGCCGTGTAGTCTTAATGTCTCTAGACAACAGAAAATAATTCCTTGCTACATGATCCTAGAAGTGCAATCATAAGCTACATGATATTCCCCCTTACCAGAGACAACCATTTCCAAATACTTTAAATTTTTCACCGTATCGTAGTCTAAAATTCCATTGTTTGCCTCTTTAGCTGCATTAATTTCGTCTCGCAGCTTGTCTTGGATTTCAGGATGCAGAGCGAGCTCGTAAAAAGCGAACGAGGATGTGTGTGCCGTTGTTTCATGGCCAGCGAAGTAAAATGCGAACATGTTTGAAGCTATATGGTTATCGGTAAACAAATCTAGAAACAAAATATTCAAGAACTACCCGTTGATAACGAATCTAAATCCATAGGATTTTATTTGGGCATAATATTTCATTATCACGTAGGCCTATCAATCTACATACGGCTAGCCTTGTTTTCCTCTTCGTCTCGTATATCCAACATGAGTTGAAGAAAATCTCCCCTCCGTGTCGACTCTTTACGACGTAATTCTTCGGCATCGTGTAGCAGATCAAAAAAAAAATTTTCTACTTCTTCCGATGTTTGCTTCAAGTTGAGCGATTTAATCAAACTGGGACACAGTAGTCGTAAAACAACCCGAAGAGTATTTTTGAAACCAGAAAAATCGGTTATCATTTTCGCAATTTTTCGGTAAAGTGAATCGGAATCTTTCAGCGTGTTAAACTGCAAACCAAAAGCGCAGCTACCGACTGCGTCCAAAGTATAACGGCTCATTATCTCTGTCATGTTTACGGGTTCGTCAATATTCGAAGCGAGACTGAAAGCAAAGAACATTCGTTACCTCGATTACATTTGGATAAAATCAAAACTACACCTTCTTACAGACTTGGTAATAACAGGCAGAGGTGTGGGAGTGGTCAGAGAGACACAAGAGGGATTAAACTTACCGCTCAGAGTGTCGCAATATTTAAACATGCGAGTATTTCAAGTGCTGTCTCCATTTGAGGACACTTTCGCATATTTAACCGTGTACCTAATCTAAATACAAGTTCCATCAGTCCCCTTTTAACGCAATGGTCACTTGAGGAATTTTTATCAGGTCCCTGAATTCAATCAAAACGTCCGTTTCCTTCGGGACCACAATTTAAACCAGAAGTCAGAACTGAGGTTCCCTTCTTAGTTGAAGTCATCCACAAAAATAGAGGGCCAGAATCGCTACCACTTTCGGATACTTGGAGTCACCTTCAAACTTTTCAACTTCCTGACCTAAATCAGAGCCCCTCTCCCTTGAATAGCTATATTGTCCGATTTGAAGGTTTTTTCAAGTCCCAAAGATGAACAGAATCTCGAGCTTTTTTGGACCACTATTTGCTGATTATAAAGCTCGGAATTCAAAACTCTCCAAGGTCCCTACTGGATTTATCTTCAGAATGGGCCAAATTATAATTCTATAACCTCAGAGTTAGCTTTCAGTAAGTACTGCGGGACATCATTAGAAGTTCAAGCTGTTTAAACACAAGGTTGTTGCACACAATCATCCAGACGTGGGGCAGTAATGTAGCGAGCATTCGGACCGGGCATATTGTAGATTCGCTAGTGTTGCCTGTGTAAAATACGTAGAAAGTACTGATAAGCAAAGGGTGATCGTGACTTGAAACCACGGTACATTATAGAGGTATTGACACGAACGTATATTAGACGTGTTTGTTATTGTCGCATGAGTTGTATCAGTTGATATAATCTACGCTAGGAGCGTTGCAAGGTATTACTAAGCAGGAAAACGACATGAATACTACATAATATAAATTCATCAATTTTTAAAAATTCGTAGACGAATCAGGTATCAACCTAAAAATCTGAAACTGGGTACAAATAGACAACTCACTATGCTCTACTTATTAAAAAAAAAAAATATCTTCTTAGGTGAATTTTAGTGTAGGGCACTATCGGTAGTACTATCGATACTACCGATAGTTTTCCTGCTGAGCTATCGATACTACCGATAGTATTGGTACCTAACTGGAAAACTATCGATAGAATATCACCGCTATCGTCACTACCGGTAGTATGTATTTTTCAACAAATTCTGTCATAAGTGTAACTATTTTTTCCTATTCTTGACGTAAGAAAAACTGATGAAAGGAGAAAAATATCATGTAAACTTTAAATGGACCAAGAAATAAGAAAAAAATGTGTAGACTATAAAAATCAGAAATGACACAGGAAAAGTATGAGTGATTTTCTTCTGCCCTAAATGGATCAAATGGAAACATTATCGGTATATCGATACTACCGATAGTTTTCCGGAAAACTACCGAATAAATAGATAATGTCAGAAGGAAGACTATCGGACTATCGGTAGTTTCAAATTATCGGTTTTTGCCCATCACTAGTGAATTTCTTCATCTTTTACAACCCTCGAAAATTTAGTCAATATTAGGTTACCTCCGGTAAGGTTCCGACAAAGGTGGGGTGTGGAAGGTATTCAAACGATCGCTGCAAGCGTAGCTGAATTCCGTATGAATTAACACAGTTTGTGCGACAGAATTTTGCGTCGTCGTAATACCTCTATAATGTACCGTGCTTGAAACTAAAGGTGATTTTTTAGTTTTTCTTCAATTTCTCCAAAAATGATAAATTTCGGCGTGTACTCCTAAGGAACGAAATTGAAAAGCAGAAAATTTTCTTTCGTATGAAGATATTTTTGAGAGATTTCGAAAAATTCAAAAACTTTGCGCGACGCTAGAAGCGCTGCCCGGTCCGAATTATCCGAGGACGTAACTAACAAGCGTTCATCATGGTTCCTAAACATTATCCGGGCAACTTACTATCACTTGGGTACATCATAGCGCTTTAGCGAATGCACGATTCGTTGGACACTGCTATCTATTACTACTGTACTTGTATTCGGAGTGCAAGCGCGAAATAGTCGCGCTCTACAATTTCAATGGTGTGGAAAAAAAGAACTTGATCATTTTCTGAAAGTCTTCAGACCAAGATGAAAATGGCCTCATTTGGAAGACAATTTAAAGGATAATCAAACGTATTCTCTTTAATTTTTTAATTAAAGGTTTCGTTCCCAAGATATTTCGAGATTAGTTAACACGTAGTTGAATGGGAAATTGTACATGGTCACGTCTATAAGAGAGTCGACAGTAGCACGCGATCGCTACCAGCACTCCTAATTCGTGGACGGAGTCCTGAAAAAATCTCCATAATTTTTTTGGCTTTCTGTGACGGTAAATTGTTCAACTTTTCGTATTCTGTGAATTAAAATTACTATTATTAATACCCTAAGATTACCTAAAATGGTTCTTCATCACCATCGTGGCGCATTCTTCTATCATACCGTACATATGCCGCATTTTGTGAGACGAAAAGGTAGGAATTAGTTTGTTTCTGACGACCTTCCATTCTTCTCCTCGTAAAGCAAAAACGCTATAAACAAGACGACCTCCCACTGTGGGCGCTTCTTCTCCTCTATTGGAAAAATGACCGAAATCTTTTTTTGTTACTTGATTGATCAGGTCTGGATCACGAATAAAAAGCACCGGCTGCAGTATATTATATACGCCAACGTAAGGCTCATTCGGTTCGGCCTGGTATATAGTTTCGTTAATTTCCTCCAATGAACGGCGACCTAATAAGAGATCAAAAGAGGTGCCGAAGAGAAAATTTGTTTTTACAGTAACTATACCATGTTTCTTCCAGTAATCATTACGTTTCTTAAGATAAAAATAAAATACGATGAACGCGCACAAAGTTAGCAGAAGGAACATGTTTGCACTTGAATCCGAACAATTTTTCTTTGCACATCAACTTGCGATAAGTTCAGCTGCTTATGCCATATTACGCGTTAGTAGAGAGTTTTCACATTCGAACGTTACCAAGATAAGGTAACGTTAACGTTAAATTTTCTCGTGTTGAGCAATAGGAGAATTTAACTTTAGGGTTACGGTGTCAAGATGACGTTCAAATGCGAAAACTCTCTAGTTTAGCGAGGTCATATCGCCACGCTGACGATTAATGAGTGAGTATAACGTTTAAATTAAGTACGTAGATCTCGTTCTCGCCCCCCGCGCGTATATATTTGATAAGTGACGGATAATTGTTCAGATATGATTGGAATAGTGCACAACTTGATGAATAGATTTTCGTCTATAGCGTTTTGACCAAGGACACTCGAATTACTTCTCACCACCTCACCATCGGATTCGGATAGATGTTTATACGTGTTCCTATACGAGTATAATTATTGCCTAACATGGCTCAACAATAAATGGAAGTGGAAGTCGAGTTTGTCAGCTGTTTAGTGACAGTGTACTGTTAACGTTACAGACCACTTTTCGCACGGGGCTCCGCCCCAACTTTAGCTGGAGATTTAACCGCGTATTTTTAAAAATAAAACTTGACGTTGAAATTTTATTGGGAGAGAATACGCGTGAGGTAGGACTATTTCCATCATATTTAGTGATTGGTCTGAGCTCAAGTTACTATCATCGATTTCACGAAAAGACTGAAGAACCTTATGACGGAATGAATTTAAAATCATAGATCTATCAAACTCCACCATACTCACGAAAAGATCTTCGCTTTGAAGAACAGGTAACAACATAGAAGGGAGAACGTTTAGGCTTACAACGAGCTCGATAAAGAAGCTTACTGGTACCAACCCCGGCTCCAAACTCATATATGCAGCAAGTTGAACGACTTCACGTAGCAACAGTCCCTGCGAATAAGTTCCATTGTGATATTTACATGGTCTCTCATAGAAAATACAATTATTACCCAATTGATTTGTGACCAACTTCATTTGAAAGGAAATTTAAACTTGGAAAACTTTTATACTATTGTAATTTTCAAACAACCAAATCTATCAACTACCATCAGGAATTAGCGAAAAAATATTATTTTCAAATTTCTTCCAACACGAACTTCGACCCACCTTTCACTCAACTCAAACAACAATCAAATTCTAAAACGATGAGGGGCCAAGGAAAATAGTCTTTTCTGTTTCCCTCAGTTTGTTAAAGAGGTGAGGAAAATCATTAACAAAAGTGAACTCATTATCAAGAGACCACTCACAAAGAAAGCCATTTTGGAACCCGACCCGGTGCCCCCCTCCCTCTTCTATGAGTTTTCTAAAGTACATAAAAAAGATGTTCCAGTGCGGCCGGTCGTGTCGTTTTTCTCGTCACCAACTAACTTATTAGCTAAATTTATTGATCGATGGTTTAAATCACGAGTAGATTGTACCTCCACGTATTCAGTAAAGAAGTCGGGCTCTTTGGCGGATAGGTTGAAGGACGTAAACCTTCCTCTGGAAACGACCTTATGCTCCTTCGATGTTGTAGGATTATTTCCTCGCATCCCTAAGGCTGTCTGTCACTATCCAACCATGGGCGAGTTGCTCGTAAAATCAGGTGTCCCTCACGAGGAGATGGCGGACTTCTTTGATCTTCTGAGGGTTTGTTCGACTCCCAACTTCTGCAATTTTGAAGGGAAATTTTTTAAGTTCCCGGATGAGCTGGGGATCCCCAATGGTTCTCCCTTGTGCTCTCTGATATCCGAAGTATTCACGTCCAAATTTGAGATCGATTTGTTTTCCTCAGGCCAGGTGCTGTTAAATCACGTCTTTTACTGGTATAGATATGCGGACGACATACTTTGTGCGTGGAACGGTCCAGTGGAGCTCCTCAGTGAGTTTCTCACTTACTTAAATAGCCAATACCCTTCCATAAAATTCATCCTGGAAATTGATGGCTCATTAATAAATTTTTTGGACTTGTCCATTTTTGTTAGAGATGGCGTCCATTAATTTGGAATTTATTGCAATTCACGGGTCGTCCTTCTGTCCAGCAGCACATAAGATCGCTACCTTTAATAGCTTGATCCATCGTCTGACTCATATTCCTTTGAGTCAGGACGCTTTCCAGAGGAGACTAAGAACAATTAAGCACCAGGCCAGAGTGAATCAAGTGAGGGTGGACATCGATCTAATGGTCCGAAGAAGGCTTACCAGAAAAAGCCTCGATTCTACCACCTCCCTCCCCAGGGATTCACACCTAGATAAGCGGAAACGTCGGATTAGATTTCCTTACTTGCGTAGGTTTTCGTTGAAATTGGGCCACGTGCTCAGTCCTTTCGGGTTCCGTCCGGCATATTATACTACTAACACGGTAGAAAGTTGATTTGTAAAATTAAAGGACCCCATTCCTCTAGCCGAGAAGAGTGGCGTTTAAAGCATAGCATGCAAGGATTGCCCCGAAGTTTATATAGGAATGACCGGCCGTCAGCTCCGAATTAGAATCGATGAGCATAAAAAAGCTTGGGCGAAGGGTAACTTAAGTGAGTCAGCCTTTGTCGATCACCTTATCGAAAGTGGCCATTGAGTCGAAGTGGAGTCCGGTACCATTCTCCATAGGGAGAACTCATACTTTAAATGTATGGCTTTAGAAAATATTGAAATCTTACGTCACCGGAATAACGAAGACTTCACTGTCTTAAACAGGTATATTCCTGATGAGGATCAGGTTGAGCTAGTCTATGAGAATGATTCACACTTCGATGACTCGCTGGTTCAATCATGATCCTCAAGTGTGTTTCTCTGTCTCCGTTATTGTTGGGTTAGTTGCTTTCGTTCGCGCTCCGAGGATGGTTGTTTAACCGAAAGATCTTGGCGGTTTGTTTAGTGTGGTTTTAATATTTCGCTACTCTCTTGTAGTGTACAACTTTTGTATCAAACAACAAGCTGAAAATACCCCAATAGATTTCTCCCTTAATCTGTCACAAACTCTCTCACTTCCCTACAACAAACCAATCACCAAACAAGAAGTCACCCAAACCATCTCCCTCTACTCTAAAAAGTCAGCTCCCAGTCTTGACCAAATTAGTCCCAAACTTCATCTAAATGCTATCTCACACCTCACCTGACTCCTAAAACGATTTTTTTTCTCGACCTTCTTCCCCAATAAATGGAAAACAGCCCTGATCATCCCAATCCTAAAACCTCTCAAAGACCCTTCACACCCTCTATCCTACCGGCCCATATCACTACTAAGCACTCTTAGCAGAGTTCTGGAAAAAATTATCAATAATAGACTCTCTTGGTTCCTTGATTCCAACAAAATATTGACTTTCCGTAAAGGTCTTTCAGCTCTAATGGCCCTTGTTGACCTCGATTCCCAAATCTATGATACCCACGCTCACGGAGCGAATTTCTACTCAATATTTTTTGACATGGAGAACGCTTTCCCGAGACATACCACATATGCGTTATTCTCCTCCAAATTGGACTTCGAGGACCCTTCCCTCCCCCTACTTAAAAATGACCTTAATAATCGACTATTTAGAGTGTGCGTGAGCGATCAGTGTTCCTCAACCCACCCCCAAGTATCCTCACTTAGTGGCACCCTTCTTCTCATCGCCATCAACAACATAACAAAAATCATAAAATTTCCAATTCAAACCCTGCTATTCTCTGATGACCTAAGCACCCATTTACGTTGCAGTAACACAACACGCGCCCGTCTACTTCAAGAAACAATCAATGAAATATACGCTTGGCTTTCCCTCCTAGGATTCCGTATTTCCTACCCCAAAATCAAACTCATCGTCTTCCAAAAACCACGCCAGAAAACCATTAAATTTCCCTCTCTCTCATTTGCTAACTACCCCACCCCGCAAGTCAAGACCATCAAAGTTCTCGGCCTCGATTTCCACAACCATCACTCTTGGACCCCCGTATCAAACTAAAAAAATCAGCATGCATTCGAGCACTCAATGTCCTGAAATTCTTTTCCTACCCTCAAGAGGGTTGTAGTGGAAAAATCCTCCCTCTACCACAGCTTAATTCGATCCATCCTCGATTACGGCTCACCCATTTACGGTCTCTCTCCCCCTCTCACTTAAAATCATTCGACACTGTCGAAAATTCCGCACTCAAAATAGCTACTGAATCATTCCAAACCAGTCCCGCTGAAAGCCTCTGCGCAGACACTGGCCACGCCCCACTCAATTATCGATGCCTCAAACTAACAACCAAATTCGTCACAACTATCCTGCAATATCCTCAAATTTCTTTCCATCATCGTATATTCCACCCTCACCACGACCAAAACTCCATGACCAATCTACGTTCCAATCTCGAACTCCAATTATTACGCCCCTTCAAGTTCCATTGTCTTAATCACATCGTTCCCTCAACCCTCCTTGGCTCTTTACTCCACCCAAAATAATTCGTGACCTAGCACGCCTCCCTCATCTTTCAACTTCTTTCGAAGAATACCAGGTGTTGGAGAATACTCTTATCTTTGTCTTTCATTTATTCTTTCTCACTTTGTTCTCATCTCATCTTAATTTATTATTTCCTTGGAATTTATATTTCGTTGTAATACCTGCGTAACACGAATGATTGTACTGACTTGAAATATAGTCTTATGCTGCTTACTTTCTTATTGGTATTATTTTTGAGACTTACACTCTCATTGCCACCTTTCTCACACCATCCCCATCCCATTATTCTTCATCTGGGTACCTGGTTACAAAAGTATCCCAGGAAACGAAAATGCCGACAAAGCAAACTGGTAACGCATAACCCATCAGTCAACCGCTTCCCCCTCTCACGCTCTGATCTCTCAAAACATATCAATAAATTCATAATTTAAACATGGTTTACTCATTGGTCTAATCTCAAATCACACTCAAACAAGCTAGCCCAAATTAAAAATATTCCCATCCCGTGGGACTCTTCAAATCTGTTAACACGCAAAGAAGAAATAGTCATTAACCATCTCAGAATTGGCCACATCAGACTCACACACACCCCTCTCACTTTCTCCCATACCCTCATTGCGAATCTGCCCCCGCTCCCTATCCGTTCAACACATCTTCTGCTGCCCCAACTTGACCCAACTCTGTCCGCTATTCCTTATCCGCCCCTCACAACCATACAGAGGCACTACCAGATGACTTGCCCTCCATCTCCAACCATATTCAACCTCCTACAACAAGTAAACTTCCTCTCACGCATCGAAATACAATTTCGCCGAGCTCGTAGCCCTGAAGGTAGGCTGCTAGCAGATCGTAAATTGATAAAAAAAAATAAGTCAACCTCATTCAATGAAATCAAGGAAAACGGGTTGGCGTCCATAAGAGTAAAATTTCATCACAATAAAACATGTTTCCGCGATATCTACCGTATGGTTTTTTCAACTTGCCGTAGATATGACTCTATCCGGCTCATTCCCACTAAGACAATACCTTCGCACGCATATTGTCTGCACAATAGGGGAAAACAATTTGAAAGAAAAATAATGGACAGGAGAATAGCCGACTATTTCCAAGCGTCAGATGGGCAGGTTTTCCCTAAGGTGAATGATTGGCAGATTAACACCAACAAAAAGCTTGAAGCCTCCACAACGCTACCCTCTTCTAAAACAGAGTTGAACTCGTCATCCATCAAGGTAAATAACCGTTATTCACAACTATAGAGAACAAAACTGAGGGTATAACTCTACCTGCTTCTAACAACTTGCCGCCTCCAATTTTTTTGCAAAACGTCGTCAGCCTCTCAGGTGTGATAGAAAATTCCGAGAGTATTACGAAAAATAATTGAAGATAAGGCAATAGGAATTGTAGTGGTACCTAACTGGCCAGCAAACCTTGGTTCCCTCTATTCCAGGACCTCTTGGTTTGCAAATAACAATTGAACTGTTCACCTTCAAAAAATTCACTCCGCTCTGTTGATAGCTTCCCTCACCCATTGTACAACAAACTTTCCCTAGTGGCAGGGCGCTCATCAGGCAAAGTTTCCAACAACAAAATGTACCAGCGGCAGTAATTGACACCTTGGTATAGCCTCAATACAAGCTTCTACGCTGTCAACTTACACTTCGGCTTGGCGGAAATAGTGGACGTTTTTCGGGGAAAAAAATTCGACGCCTTCAATTTCCTAAAATACCAAGTTTTGGAATTACAGCACCTTCAACTGTACTCGGTCAGCTATTGCCCTGCTAACAGGTCATTCGGGTCAAGATACTTCCACAATCAAACAGTTTTTGAAGGGTGTCTCAAATCTTTCGTTCAGGTCTCCCAAGATACAACGACTCCTGGAACCCTCAAGCCGTCTTAAAGTGAGTGGAGATTCTTCTGAGCAGCGCCAGCCTAATCTAACCTAACTTAGGTTGATGAAATCATTAAAGTCAGACGCAGATTAAGCTCGCCAAAAAAAACATATAGCGGGTTCCCGCTAGAAAAAAATCGTATCGATAATGAATACCTACTAAAAAGTGAATGAATTTTATTTCGCCTATGTACTTTTTTTCTAAGTGCCACCAATAATAAACTTGAGCCGAAATAATCAACATTGCTCGCGTATTCTTCAATATGTACCGGTATTTCTGGTACAAGCAAAAATACGAGGTATTTATAGCTAGATATCAGATAAGATCTAGATAAAACAAAGAGAATTCAAGCGATCACGCGTCGATAAATTCATTTTTTTTTTTTCTTAAACCGTCACTAAAGTTTTTAAACTCAATGTCGTTTAATTTCTCGAACACCGGAAAATTGTTTCGTGCCGCTGAAAGCAACGATCTGAAACAGTTGAAATATTTCATTGATACCGAAGATGCTCCGCCGACGATCTCCGATTTCGGATCAGGGCAGACACTCGCTCATATTGCTGCTAGAAAGGGTTATCTCGATATGTTGAAGTATTTATTGACGAAAGATTCTTCCCTCCTTGCGAAAACCGACTCGGAACAGTATGACGTACTTCACTTGGCCATTGAAGAAGGCCATTTCCATATGGTGAAGTATTTAATCGATGAATTCAATATGGACGTAAACAAGCAAAGTAAGCACGGCTGGGGTACACCTTTACACACAGCGATTGAGTTCCATCGAATGGATATCCTAAAATATATCATCGAGGAGAAAAAGGGAGACGTAAACGTGCTGGGAAAGATTACGGACCAACCACCGATTTTCCTGGCAATCAAATTTTTGTACTATGACATCGTGGAATATCTCATGGAAGAGAAGAAAGCCAACTTGACGATAATCGACTCGAACAGAGAGAATATTCTTTTCGAAATCGCGAGGAAAAATGATCTACCTTTCATGAAACGGATGCTGGACGAAAAGAAGCTCGATCTCGACATAAATCAGAGAAATTATCTTGGTGAGACTCTCGTACATATAGCGGCCATTATGAACAGGATGAAGATACTCGAGTACGTGGTTGATGAAAAGCACGCTGAGATCGATCTCCCGAGGAAAAGGGATAACATGACTGCTTTGCACTGTGCAGCTCTGCGTAATAACCTTGACGTTTGCAAGTATCTCGTGGACCATGGAGCCGATACTCAAGCGAAAGATGAATCCGAGCAAATACCCGCTCAGAAAGCATCTGACAAGAAAGTGATCGAATACTTGCAAACATCTACCGTACAAGTGAGAAACCGAAGAAACGTAGATTTGCTTTATCCGATATTCGAGCCTGAAAGTTCCACGCGAGAGTTTAAAATTATCGAAAATTCCTCTAGAGCTGTTAGTCTTACAGAAGTTTCGGAATTCCTTACAAAAGATAGAAACTTGATCAATCATATCCAGTTCCACGTTTTTCTTATGGTCGCTGGATCAACAATCTCGAGAGTAGAGCGGCGGTCGCACAATCATTCTTTTTTCTCGTCTCGGTTGTTCCTGGAGGCTAACATGGATCCTATAGCTTTTGACGCTGTTCATAATCCGCCTAATTTTCTACAACGATAGTCTTTAATTTTTGTTTCGAGTTTTGTTATCTTCTAAGTTTTATAACACGCCAGTGCAGCCAATCGGAACCCAAATTTTTGTTTAGTCGATGGAATACATTATGTGAAAAGCTGGACGCATGGGATTCCATACCTAATGACCACAAAGCAGAAAGAAGAGAGAAGCTTACTTTTAGCTTCACTTGTTTTTTTCCAAGTTTTTTTTTCTGATTTGTTGGGCTCCTGATTTGGGGAGGGGAATCCTATGGGAGAGGGTAGGACACTCCTCTGGGAGAGGGGGGGAGGGGATTTCCCCACCAAATCCTAAGAAAAGAACTTTGAAAATTTTTCCATGTTTTGGATGATCAATTTTAGGGGTATGAGGAATCAGGAGCGAAGATGAGTGGAAGAGCCCTCCGGGGATTTCCCAGAGGTTCCCCCTCCCCAAATCATCACAAGCCCCCCGAGACAAGAGAGAAAAGAACGGAAAATTTTTCAATGTGATAAATCACTGTACCTTTGATATGATAAATCACCATACGTAAATGGAGTATAGTGATTTATCACATCAAAAAAATTTTCAAAGTTTTTTTCTCCTGATTTGTTGGTCTCCTGATTTGGGGATGGGAAGCCTCTGGGGGGGGGGGTCTTCCCCACCAAATCCTGAAAAAAGAACTTTGAAACTTTTTCCATATTTCTGATGATCATTTTCAGGGGTTGGAGGAATCAGGAGGGGAGAGAACTGGAAGGGAAAAAGAACAGAAAATTTTTGAATGTGATAAATCACCATTTCATTGATGTCATAAAGCGCTATACGTAAATAGAGTATAGTGATTTATCACATTAAAAAATGTTCCCAAGTTTTTTTCTCCTGATTTGTTGGGCTCCTGATTTGGGGATGGGAATCCTCAGGGAGAGAGGAGGGGACTCCTCTGGAAGGGTGGACGACGGTCGCACAATCATTCTTTTTTCTCATCTCGGTTGTTCCTGGAGGCTAACATGGATCCTATAGCTTTTGACGCTGTTCATAATCCTCCTAATTTTCTAAAACGATAGTCTTTAATTTTTGTTTCGAGTTTCGTTATCTTCCAAGTTTTATAACACGCCAGTGCAGCCAATCGGAACCCAAATTTTTGTTTAGTCGATGGAATACATTATGTGAAAAGCTGGACGCATGGGATTCCATACCCAATGACCACAAAGCAGAAAGAAGAGAGAAGCTTACTTTTAGCTTCACTTGTTTTTTTCCAAGTTTTTTTTTCTGATTTGTTGGGCTCCTGATTTGGGGATGGGAATTCTATGGGAGAGGGTAGGAGACTCCTCTGGGAGAGGGGGGGATTTCCCCACCAAATCCTAAGAAAAGAACTTTGAAAGTTTTTCCATGTTTTGGATGATCAATTTTAGGGGTATGAGGAATCAGGTGGCAAGATGAGTGGAAGAGCCCTCCGGGGATTTTCCAGAGGTTCCCCCTATCCAAATCATCAAAGCCCCCCGAGACAAGAGAGAAAAGAACGGAAAATTTTTCAATGTGATAAATCACTATACCTTCGATAGGATAAATCACTATACGTCCACATCAAAAAAATTTTACAATTTTTTTTCTCCTGATTTGTTGGGCTCCTGATTTGGGGATTGGAATCCTCAGGGAGAGAGGAGGGGACTCCTCTGGGGGGGGGAGGGGTGGTCTTCCCCACCAAATCCTGAAAAAAATACCTTGAAAATTTTTCCATATTTCTGATGATCATTTTTAGGGGTGGGAGGAATCAGGAGGGGAGAGGACTGGAAGAGAAAAAGAACAGATAATTTTTGGATGTGATAAATCACTATTTCTTTGATGTCATAAAGCACTATACGTAAATGGAGTATAGTGATTTATGACATTAAAAAATGTTTCCAAGTTTTTTCTCCTGATTTGTTGGGCTCCTGATTTAGGGATGGGAATCCTCTGGGAGAGAGGAGTTGACTCCACTAAGAGGGATCCCTCTGAGATCTCTTTGAGTGGAGAATCTTCCCCACCAAAGCCAGAAAAAAGAACTTCAAACATTTTTCGATGATGGGAGTCAACATCTATTACTCGATAGGCATGATCGAAGGATCGATGGTATATCGATAGAACAATGGATCCATAGATGGATAGCGATGAAATTGGAGGGTGTATCCTGGATGAAATGTTGCCAGAAATACGATGGTGGAGTGATTTACCCTCGGTAACCAGGAAAAAGTTGTGGGAACCATTTTTCCTCCTCTGTATCATTCCGACCATCAAGTCCAGGAAACAAGATGCACATCTTTTTATATTAGTAGAAGATTAATAATTCGAGAGGAAGAGCTGCCCACATCCATCAGGCGCCCTCCGAATCAGGAGAAAAAAAAAACATTGAAAATTTTTCAATTTTGCCTGATTGGTTGGGCTCTTGATTTGGGGGTGGGAATCCTCAAGGAGAAAGGAGGGGACTTCTCTGGGGGGTCTTCCCCGCCAAATCCTGAAAAAAGAACTTCGAAAATTTTTCCATATTTCTGATGATCGTTTTTAGGGGTGGGAGAATCAGGAGGGGAGGGGACTGGAAGGGCCCTCTGGGGATTTTCCAGAGATTCCCTCTCCCCGAATCATCAGAAGCCCCCCGGAACAAGAGAAAAAAGAGCAGAAAGTTATTCGATTTATCATATCAAAAAATTTTTCCAAATTTTCTTCTTCTGATTTTTGGGCTCCTGATTTGGGGAAGGGGAATCCTCTGGGAGAGAGGGTTAGAATCTCGCACTTTCAAGCCACTTGTTGTTCATTTTTTCGGATACCCAAACGGAGAAGTGTATATTCTTACATATCTTAATCAGTGTCAAAAGAGGGCTCTTTTATTATCTTTCTTTTTTCCTTTCGATCTCAATTTCCAAGAGTACGCTCGGAAGTTGTAAAATTGTAATGAAGTGCAGTGTATTCCGGGACTTAAAATAATATTCTTATCAACAATAGGCATGAAAAATAAAAATACAAATTACGGTACCGTATATCTTTGAATATAAGACGCCCACATATGTAAGCCGCACCCAAGATTTGAGACATGCTTCAAAAATAATTTATTCTTGCGAATATAAGCCGCATTTATAGGTCGTGTCAAAAAATCATGAGAAATACGAATAAAATCACAAAACATTTAAAAAAACATGAATAATGAGAAAAAAATTGATCGGTCTAATCATCTGAATCATCTGAGTTATATCGATAATTTATCAGCGCATGCAACTCCACATGCAAAGACATGAAAATAACGGGAGATAAAAATAACGGGAATGGAATTAGCGATGACTAACAAAGACTAACCTGCTACCAATATCATTCAATTTCTTTCGATAATGTTTTTTTTTCAAAACTTTGTGTATAAGCCGCACCCCACTTTTGGAAATCTTAAATTCTGAAAAAAGTGCGGCTTATATTCAATGATATACGGTACTTATATTTTTAGTACTTCTAACATATTACATATATAATTATTATGTGTGGATGTTTTAATTTAGATGAACTCATTTCAAAAACTTTGTTTTTTCTCGCAAATACTTAACCTGTTCATAATTTACGTCATTTCGCAATTTTCATTGAGATGATGATGTATTCCTCAAACTTGTTTGCAATGAGAATGGCTAGACACACGCACATTAATCCGTTGGGTTTGTTGTTGAATACACGTTTTTTGTTTCTCTTCCTCTCTTTAATCACACACACCAAATTGGTCGTTCGTTCGACTACACCTATCTTTACCGAGGTAATCGTACGCCACTTCACCTAAGAAAATTATTTTCGAAAAAATGATAATATTCTTATTAGGACTATTCGTCGTCGTCGTCGCGTTTTATTTTTACGTGGAAAATAAAAATAATTACTGGAACAAACGAGGTGTGGGTGTCGTGAAAACAAACTTTTTTTTCGGCTCAACGTTCGATTTCATAACCGGGCGTCGTTCGCTTGAGGAAATATACGAAAATATTTACACGACTAGCGATCCAGAAAAGCCTTATGTGGGCTCACACAATCTATTAGTGCCCTTTCTTTTCGTGAAAGATCCAGACTTGATTCACCGCATAACGGTGACGGATTTCAATCATTTCCACTACCGTTCGACACCACTTGATTACGGAGGTCGTCTCATCTACAGCTTGACGTACGTGCGACAAGAAGAATGGAAACATGTCAGAGGTAAACTAGCGTCTACCTTCACTCCAAATAGAATCAAAAACATGCAGAGCTTGATAGAGGAATGCGGCGAAATTCTGGCGGAGCAACATTTCAGGTGATATCAGGTTACATACATTCGAAATTTCAATAAAATTCACCAAAAAACTCAAAAAAATTGACTCCATTATAGCGAATTAAGAGACAAGTTTTCATAATAGCAATGAATATGAATAATTTTCTATTTTCACATGGATATGTCTTGGGGTTGGGAGTTTTACTGGAATTTGGATACCCTCGACCCTCAGGACCAACTGTCCAAATTAGTTAGATACTTGTCTGACCACTTGCATCTTCTTTATGGAGACAACTGCAATAACGGATCGCCGCGAACACTGCTCACCACAATGCCGCGGCCACCAGTCCTCAGATTCTTGTCCCACGAGGCTCATCTCTTGGACAGAGCAGCCTCTCTACCACCCCAACGAGAGGTTGATCGGACCCCTGTTTTGGGTTTGTGAGACAAACTCCAGGTATTCCCAAGCCGATATTGCCATACCTGAATGAGTCTGCCAATCATCGAGACTCGGGCGGTCGACGATCTATACTCAAATACTACCTCGGTCGGCGAATCTATATCAAGCCCAGTTTCCCCGATGGCGTCCCATCTTCCTCCCTAAGTTGTAGTCCATCACAACTTTACCGTGTCACCCATAGAGACCACCCTGGGAGTGCTACCCCCCGGCAACTCTCGGGCCTTTGACAATAACAAGATCCGTATTGCCAAGAGCGTCCACGATATCCACTAAGTGCAATATACACTACTGAAGGCCTATACACAGACCACAATAGCTGACTGCTTTCTGGATAACCAAATGTACTGCAAAAAGTCCGGATGCGAAGCCTGTAAAGTGAGACTTGAAATTCGTAACCTTATGCAGCTCAGTGTGAACAGAAAATTTAGAAATTTTTTCTATTTTAAAAAGATCTCTAATCTTGTAATGCAGCTACAAACGTCTATCTCTACCTACGAGCCACAAACTTCTAAAAATCTTTGGACGCGTGATCAATTTTAACATATGGCTTTGCTTCCCGAATTTTTCAGACCTCTTGCAAAAGCTGGACAACCTGTAGACGCTAAAGAAGTTGTAGCCCGTTTCGCTTTGGACGTAATCGGTAAATGCGCCTTCGGTATGCAATTTAACACCATCAGTGAGTCCGAAAGCTTGTATCGAGAAATGGGAAAAACGTTCGCCGCTTCGGGATTTAAAAATTCGATAAGATTGGTTCTTCAATTCACGAATCCGAAATTACTGAAACTATTCGGTATGAAGATCACGGACGACGAAGTGGAGGACTTCTTTTTCAATTTGTTACGCAAAGCCGAAGAATTACGTCTGAAGGATGAGAAACATCGAGTTGATTTCCTACAACTTATGTTGGATATAAAACACGAAACTGAAAACAAAATCAATCGTAAGTATTTTGTTCGTTCGACAGCAAGCGCGGTGAATTACGTTACCGCCTAGTAAAGGGTGAAAGTTGTCTGTTACAGATTTATTTACGGACAATCACATCGCCTCGAACATGTACATATTCTATATTGCCGGCCACGAGACTTCGGCAAATACAATCGTTTTTGCTTTGTACGAGCTTGCTTTGAATCCTGACGTTCAAGAGAAACTGCGGCGAGAGATTCTGGAGAGTCGAGAGGCAAACGATGGACCTTTGGATTACGAAGCTATAAATAATATGAAATATATGGAGATGGTCGTTAAAGGTAATTTATTGGAAAACTAATTACATAATTCCTTCTTTCGATTTATCCGCACGATCGCTTCCTTGGAACTTACAAAAATTCCCACTTTCGCGATAGGTCCTCCTATCTAATTTCCTGCATGTGTTTCCGGGCGTGATTTGGAAAAAAAACTGACTTCTGAGCCAACAAACTAGCATATCGATAAAACTAATCTGAGGGTAAAAGCTCCCCCCAAACAGCTCAATAATCACGACGTTACGTCACGTCCGATGAACGTTGAAAACCCTGATGACGTTATTGGGTCATAGGCTGAACAATTATTTTGGGTATAATGTATAAATCCGAGAGATCTAGAGTGGGCATTAACGTGGGGGAAAACAGCGTCCAAGGGGCACAGACATCTGAGCCAATTTACAACCTCCTTTACTATACTTGTATAGTTATCAAATCATGCTGGGTTCTTTGCTCTTTTAAATAATCAAGTGCCCCGAAATACTTGAAAAATGGTCTTACCCTATCGTCTAACCAACTTGAAAACAAACTCCTCCCTATCAAGGCTAACCCTCTAAAACCCACAACTTGCAGATCATCTAGAAAAGAAACATCCGTTCTAACCCACCTCAGAATAGGACACACCCGACTCACCCACTCACACCTTCTTTCACGTTCAGAACCACCCAACTGCCCAAAATGTCTCTTCAATACAATAAACATAAACCATATTTTTACATGCCCTGAACTTACAACTTTACGAAACTCACTAAACATACCCCACTCTAGAATACAAGCACTCAAAAATGACACCTCATACACAGAACTCATACAATACCTAACCTCAGCCGAATTTTTCACTCTACTCTAAAACATTTAAATATCTATAAAATTATAGTAAAATTAGCCTTTAAGATGACTATACCTTTAGTGTAATACTGTATGTCAAGTTAATAGCTCAAAAAGTAGCTTAAAGGTTTGTAAAAAAAAAAAAAAAAAAAAAAACTAGAACATACTTCTGCTTACACAACATTTAAAATCGATTTTATTCCTCCTTCCTAAAAGGTTCCGCAATTCGAAAATAGATGAATACATATTGCTCAAAGTTTGACCAAAGGCCTTTTAAGTTTTAGAATCCTGTTGCGAAGGTAATTTAACATGTTTGGAGAAAAGCAGGTAGACGCTAGGCTTCCAAAGACAAATATTGAACTCACTGCCAAAATGATGGATTACACTATGGTTGAGCCAACGAGAGCACTTGAAACTTTTTGAATGGTCAATTTTATATCATTTTTTTTTTTGTTCCATACGTAGAAACGTTGAGATTACATGCTCCAGCTCCTTTCACAATGAGAGTGTGCACAGAAAACTATCAAGTGCCTGGCTCGTCACTCGTCATTAAATCCGGTGAAACGATAGTATATTCGATATCAGCCATACACAGAGACGAAAAATATTTCTCAAACCCGTTGAAGTTCGATCCTGAACGATTTGCTCCAGAAAATTTGGCTCGAATGAATTCTCACGTTTATCAACCATTCGGTACTGGGCCGAAGATGTGTTTAGGTAAGCAGCATTCTACCATGGCGTCTACTTTGAGATTGTGAGTTGATCTACCGCAGTCTATGATCAATTAAGATTATGAGATTACGACTTGATGAGTCAGTGATCAGAAGATCAGAAAAATCGTTATACTGCACGAGATTGCAGTTTTTGAAATGCTTATTCTTCCAAGCACTCCTCTCGTCATCCTTGTTTAACTCTCTTGGAAAATAACGAGGGGCTCTTCAAAAAGGAGGTTGGGGGTGTCTCACAAAGAAAGATTCGGCGAAATTAACAGCTAGCATCGTCACTACAGAAGATTCAGCTTTCCTTCCTGCTTAGGCCATCTCCCCCACCCCCCCTTGGTCAGAAAATTTGAAAGAGGGAATGCAGAACAAATCGTGAAAATTGAGAAAAAAAACTGAAGATATGCAAAACTAGCGGAGTAAATGTGATGCGCTCTGCGAAAAGGGACCACATGTCGCTATGGTGAAAGATCCCAGAGTAAAATTGGCCGTTGACCCGTCTTACATCAGAAAATGATGGAGCACACTTGGGACTGTCATCATTAACTTCTGCGATCCTTCAATCGAACATTGTAACAACTTCTTTGCGTAAAATGAATCCAAAGCTAGTTTTACATGGGGAGCTTATTCTAAGAGCATTACATACTATTCAGGAAGAAGACCTCCCTTCAGCCACGAGAATACAGATCGCTATAAAATTAGACTTTAAATTAGGAATGAGTTATACTGGAAGTGATTCTGAATATGGAAATGATGCTGGAAGAGTTGAAGACAAGTGTTTCAATACGAATCCATACAGATCCAGCCGTTGGCAACTTTTACAGTCAGACGACATTAAAACTGATATAATCTACATCTCAGAAATACAAAATGAAACTCGATTGGTTTTATTTTGATTAATTTTTATAACCTTATTCCAGGTGCATCTTTCGCAAAATTCGAGATCAAAATCTGTCTAGTATCAATTTTATCACGTTTTAAACTCTCCAAATGCGAGAAAACAGAAGTTCCAATCACGTTGAAAAAAGGCGGTATTTTTCATGCACCGCAGAATGAAGTCTGGTTATCCGTTCAAGAAATTTGATGCGGTAGCTACAGGTGAGTGCAAAAATGATAAACAGAACTATAGGTGCGATACTAAGAAAATAAATGAGCTCTTTATACTGTAGAGAGTATCCGCCCTCAATGGCGAAATGATTTTGAGGCGCGGATTCACGGGCAGGGGAGGAGACTCAGGAAAAAAAGAAGAAGTTTTCTACGAGCAAAAAATAAAGGTCATGTTTTATATCTCTTCTAGGACAGAGAACCTTATAACATTGAGGGTCTCCCCCTATTTAACTTGTTGACGGGGTTAGTCGCACAAAATTTTAAAAAAGTGCTTCCAACGAAAAAACACAAAAAATAAAAACTTTCGACCGACAAAATTAATACGTACAAGAGAAAGCATTGAAAAATCAGAAAGAAAAAAATATTTGGCCTATTTCACATTAATAATAATAAAAGACATTATTAGATATTTCAATTTTAAGACCTTTTATCAAAAATAATCAATTTTAAAGAATGTGGAATAAAAAATTGAATTCCTAATCTGACTAGAACGAAAAGATTCGAATTTTTCCATCTGTACCTAGATCTCAACGGAAAGTAATTTGAATCTCTTGAATACTAAAATCTCAGTAAGAAAAAAAGCTTCAGATCTTTTGGGTTCCAGATCTTGACAGGAGAAGCGAAACCGTAGATATTGAGAATATTCACCGACAAAAATAAAAAAAAAAGGAATAGTGATCGAAATTATTTTTCAAAATTCGAATAATAAATTTCGAACACGCAAGAAACCTTCAAGTACTGAAAAATCTTTTTTTTTTCTGTTTTCTTGAGAAAACACTAAAAAATCCGTGTATGTTTCTTCTTTTTTCGGCAGAACAGTTGAAAATTTCATGTACTGTGTTACGACAACTTATTATTTCGTTCTATTAGATAATTTTGTTGTAATGGTGTATTTTGTTCAAACACCTTCTTATTTTCGTGCAGTTTAATATCCCCCGTTTATTGTTGGTCAATAAATGCCATAGCTGATGCCGCTGGAAAAAATGAGCCAGTTTGCGGGCATTAAATAATGTAAGCGATGACAAGCATAGCCGAGGGAAAAAAAAACTCACGAGTTCTTCAACGTAGTTAAATGTGGGGGACAGGGAACCCGTTTTATAGGGAACGTAAGATTTGAAAAAGCGAGCTATATATGATAAGAGAGAATTTGAAAAACATTTGACTTTCGAGCTATACCTATATGATACGTGGGGGACTCACTAGCCATCTATTATGATGCGAGAGCGACTCAAAAAATTTTCGATCTCAAAAATTGCAGATGCACATCTTCAGATATAATGCTACAATATGGCCAAGATACAAAATGAAGCCATTTATTCTATACTGTACAAAATTGTATCGATCTAGTATAAGCCTAGCATAAAGCTATACTGAGAAAACCTGCTAATGAGTAAGCGAGGTTTATACTATAGCTAAGCTATAGGCTAGTAGAGGCGTAGACTTGCTTAGGCCTAGTAGCGTAGACCTAGTATAAACCTAGTGTAACTTGTGAACTCCCGGCCTGAACTCCTAGATTTCTGGGGGGAGGCACTCGCACTCACAGAATTTCAAATTAGGGGTCGGGGCTTAGTAAAATGTCAAAAACTCACGGGTTCTTTAATGGAGTTAAACGAGGGGTGGCAGGGAAGACGTTTTATTGGGTACGTGAAATCTGAAAAATGTAGATTGTGATGTCACAGGCCCGGACTTTGGAGCTATTATACAAATATAATAGGAGGGGTACTTGAAAAAAACTGATTTGTGACGTCATCAGATTATGACGTCACCAACCCCGTCCCAAAGCTATAGATGACAGGAGGAGGACTTGGAAAATTTCCGAGCTCCGAGCTGACCGGCCGGACGGCGGACGTTTCTTCCGAGAAACCCCTCAATAAAACAGGTTTCTCATTAAAATTAACAAAACGGGGGCCTAAATACTTCGTAGATCGTCAGTTGTTGAAAAATCCTATTGGTTGTTCTGAAAAAGGTCGTTTTAACAGGGTTCGGAAAAAATGACCGTCGTCCGTCGTCCGCAGTCCAGCCGACCGGTGACCTCAAGTTCATTTAGAGGTCGACCACCTATCATATATAGCTTAAGTCGAAATCTTTCCAAGTCCCTTTCTCATCATACATAACTTGGAGATCAAAATTTTCATAAGGCCCCTCCTTATATAGCTTGATGAAGAGTGAACTTTGTTCCTCACCGCCTCGAGCGTTTCAGTATCATGTACAGCTTGGAAGTCTAAATTTTTCCAAGTCCTTCTCCTATCATATAGCTCCAGAGACCAAGCCTGTATAGGTCAGGCTTGTGACGTCACAATCTGATGACGTCATACATCTTTCAGATCCCACGTGCCGCATAAAACAGGTTCCCCGCCTGGCTCGTTTAACTCTATTAAAGAACCCGTGAGTTATAATTTATTTTTCTTCGTGTGATTCGAGTAATCCCTACGCCATCGATTCCGATTTGTTAATATACAATGTACTGTAATTTTTCTTCCAAGTTGCGATCTTATGACGTCATGAGTCAGGCGCTAAGATGTTACGATAAAATGACGTCACAGAACAATTCCTAGCTCGGAAGGCAAAATTTTAACAGGGATCCTATCCTATTAGGCGGCGGGGGGGGGGGGGTCCGAAAAATTTTCTGTGCGCCATTATGTGCCCAGCAAAAAATCCATGCCGACAAAAATGGTCCAAGTCCAATACCCCGTCAAGTTCGAGTTGTGAAAGTAGTCCATGTGCAAGAATGGTTGAAATTCTTCCCATTCTCCCTCCTATCATATACAGCTCGAAGGTGGAAATTCTTCTAAGTCCTCCTCCTATCATAATCTTGCAGGTCGAAATTTTTCCAAGTCCCTCTCCTATCATCATCATCAAAGATATTTTTTCGAAAATGAGAGGTCACAAAAGTCAGACGCGGACGCGTCCGTTTTCTGAGGATGCCTCCCAACAAAACAGATAGCGGGTTCCCTGATAAAAAAGTCAAACGGTTCCAAAAATTTGTATCGCCTACAAGCTCGTCTGGATCTGCGTCAGGTCTTTAACAGTCGCCTTGTACGCAAAAAGTCCCAAGTTTAAATCCGACTGTAAGGGAACAAGAGTTTGTGCATATCTCATTTGTTTATGATCTCCCCCCCCCCCTTAATTCAGTAGCATTCGTTTCGCTATCTCAACCGGAATATAACGATTGAAAATCTCACATAAACCATTCCTAAATTGAGTGCTACGCTCTAAGCAGTAGTTGGCTTCGAGAAATATTTCAAGGTTAAAAGTACGTACATGCGTCCTCCTCAGAAAATTCTATTTACGAATGTAAATATTTTGCGAAAGTTCTATTTTTTCACGTTTAAACCATTATCATTATTTATTGTGTACTGTGGGAGTTGAGCGAAAAAATTTTCTCTTTTCTATTTTTATTACAGATTTTATAGTCCGATGGCTCCATGAAATTCATCGACAGATGTGCGTACAAATAAACAAAATGGGACACTACGATCATCCTTCGACGACTTTCAGTGAAATATGCGCATTTTTGTATGTACTGAGAATAATTTTTATTTATCTAATTAAAATTGCTAATTTTGTTCACTCATGTTTATTTCTATCGCTGGCACGCATCTGGAATATTTCTTCTCATCATAAATCATATTCGAATATAAAAAAAATTGTTGTTATATGTGTTATACAAATTTGTGGTTATACAGGAAAACCAAATTACTCATAACTTCGACCTTGACTCACTTTGAAATATGAAACAATTTTCAGGTCCTTCACTAACGTAAGCAGAACGAATGAGAACAAAATGAATACCGTAAAACGATATTCCTAATTGCCTTGTCTCGATTTGTTCCAGAAAATGTTGTTGTTGCTGGTGTGTACAGCTTTAGCGGATATTCACCCAAGAAAATTTTTCCCCCATCAAATTATACTCAAAAAAAAAAAAAAAAAAGGACAACACACTATATAAATTGAATCACGCGCAGAGATACTCTACGAAAAGAGTCTTTCGAAGGTACCTAAAGAAGTCATCCTCCAGCATGTTCACGCTTTGCTGGTCAAATTCCTCACTCCTCTCGATAGATTTATGAATTCATGAATCTCCACCGCATCTGTTGGTATTCCAATGCCTGTCTCTTTGAAGAAAAATTCTATTTCTATCGGTACCCCTATCGCTCCTCTGGGTTCATGCGCGAGTTCGTGTATGATCTATTCCCACATCTCCTATTGCTTCAGGTACGTCGATGATGTCCTATACCAATGGTCCGGTCTTCTTTGTCCTTTCATAACATTTGCTATGGAGAAGAAGGCTCTGAGAACAATTCCTTGAGCTGAGCCTTTCCACCGAAAATGGGCGCCGTGAGTTTGGTATTTTCAGAAAACCTACATCCAATGAGACTATAATCCATGGTACTTCCTTCAGCGCAAAATGCCGCAAATTTGCTGCCTCCAAGACCATGGCTAATATTCCTATCACCTATCAAAACTTTCGGAAAGAGACATGTAGTTATCATAAAACACCTTGCTGTTCTTAGTGACATTGGTATCGATCGCTTAGTCCACAATAAACTGAACCCCAGTGTATCGACCTTACCACGTCCATCCCTCGCGAGAATGGCCCGCGTAACAAGAAAAAATGGATCAAGCTCTTCCCTACTTAGGCCGTGTCTCAAACACACTCAGTAGGGATTCCCGCTTATTTAATTTCAATACCCTAAGTCATTTCCGAGACAACCTTCGAGGTGGTACCCCTACTTATCAGAGTAGTGGTATCTATCGGTTGAATTACAATGAATGCCTCAGCAAGGCGTTTACTTGGTGAGACCAACTGACCATCAAGGTCATAGAGCATGTTAACAATCGGACTTCTAGGATCTCAGACCACTCTGCTTACGCCGACTGCCTTATCGAAAGCGGTCACACGCATCAAAGAAAATCCTAAAAGCTCTTTCACGTAGTAAATTCCTATTGGTCGTCGTAAGTTGAAAGGCGCAAATTCAACGTCCTCATCCTGCTCAACAATATGCAGCTTGAATACGACAGTAGCTTCTCTTCTTTCCATCAAGTACGTGCAGCCAGAGAGACTGAACCAACGTAAGCTTGAAAGTATGGCCATTAGATGCGAACAAGCAATCCAAACCATGGAACATGGCGTGAGACCAGAAGCCCGAACCGAAATTGGAAAAGTGCTGTTGGATATCAAGGAGAAGATGTGCCAAACCAATTACAGAACGCAAGTAATGCAGAAGAAGGTCACAAATCTGCAAAAGAAGATCCGACAGAAAACTCGATTTTGACAAAGGCAACACGGTAATGGTAATGGAGAAGGAGGACTACACCCAAAAAGTGGAGTCGTACATCGCAGAGAATGGATACCAAGAGTTGACAAAGGACCCAATACAGGAATACCAAGCTGACCTGAAAGTTGTGTTTAAATGGAACAATTTACCTGGCAATGGAAAGACGCTTGAGATGAACCCAGGCTTGTAAAACTCCACAAAGCAAACCATCCGATGAGATCCCTGGTTAACAGTATCCAATCACCATGCTACAAGATAGCGAAGATCGTAGCCACATTCCTGAAAAAAAACTACCAGTTTGCACCCAGACAAAACATCAGAAACAACTGAGAGCTGATTGAGCAACTGGACAAGGAGGAATCCAAGAGTAATGACAAGTTGGTATCTTTTGATGTGGCAAACATGTTTGGTACCATACCAAAGGAAGAACTTCTCACCCTGCTCAAAAACAACAGATACAATTGGAACCCCGCCAAGAAAGGGGACTTGCGATGGGATCACCACTGTCACCAATACTGGCGGAAATATTCATGAATGATGTGGAAAATAAAATATTGAAGGGCAGCAAGTTCAAAAACTCGATCGAACACTGGGCGAGATATGTAGATGATATCGTAATTGTGTGGTCAGGCACTGATAGACAGGTGGACCTACTCCTTAATTCGGAAATGAGAAGAAAAAGGCGATGAGACCATCGACTATTTGGACCTTAAACTCACACTGGTGAACAACAGGTTGGAATACAAAATCTACAGGAAGCCGACGCACACACACACCATCATTCCAAATGACTCTTACCACCACCCCAGGCACAAGTTAGCGGCAATCCAGAACTACTGCTATCGAGCAATTTCTGTCCTCAAGAACAACAAAGAGAAGAGGAAAAAAATTGAGATAGTAATGCAGATCGCAGAATCCAATGGGTACCATAGAGGTATGGTAAATGGTGTCTTTGGGAAAATGGAAACAAAGAAGGGAACCCACCATGGTGGCACAGTGAGAAAGTACTCCGATCGATACCATACTTAGGAAAGTACACAAACAAGGTGATAAAGGCGTTCAATGGCTATGATGTAAATGTGGATATCCATAATAACCAACCCATGGTGAAGAGAAACAGCAATGACCAGGACAAGGAAAGCTTGAGCGGAGTGTATAAGCTCAGTTGTGGGCAGTGCGAGGGCATCTACATTGCATTGGTGAGATTAGGAGAAAATTTGAGATCAGGAAGAAGGAGTACAAAAAGTCGAGAGAGAAAGAAGATGGCAAGTCGCTGTTTGGTAAATACTGTAACAAAGAACACCACAATGGAGAGGGGATATTTGAAATAATACATGTAGAGAATCGCACAAAAAGAAAAAAACTCTGGGAACAAGTGGAGATTTCGAAAGCAAAGAGGAAGAAAGCCAGCCTCTTGAACAATGTAATCACGTTTGATAGCGAAGAATTATTTGGCCTGGTGATTGTACGAGAGAAGAACAGAACCAACCAATAAGACGGTAGGAAACTAGGTAGCCGATAGAAACGTAGTACATATTTAAGTCAGTTACGTGCAGTATTAACCAAATGATATATATGCACTCTAAATCTCATAATAATGCAAATATTTTATGCATTCTGAGTAGTTGAAATGCATTTTGACTCTAAAATATGGAAAAATATCTGCAAGTTAATGTGGTTGTCAAACGACGGAATTTTTACTTCTGAAGTGGAGAATAAATAAATGAACCATGTTACAGTGTTGTACTCGTCAGGAATTGCATTCTACCTTGTTTTCTTATCATTTTAAGCCAGTTCCCCGCTCATTTTTAATTTTCACTCGATCGCAATAAAACCGACTAACAAAACGATGAGAAGATTGCGATTTTCACTAATATTGGAATTAATTGGTATAAAATGAAGTTAGTTGGAAATGGGGATAAATCGAATAACAGATGGAACAGTAGAATTGACACGGTCCGAAACATACTCAACAGGTATTTTCCCGACGAAGGTTTAGTTGATTGGTCTACGAGTTTGAGTCACCTCGCGAGGGCTCCCTCGTTCAATCCTGATCTCGTTGGTATTCTGTTTTATGAGTCGTATCTGGGTCAGTGGCGTTCTAAGTTTACCCGATGATGGTTTGTTAACCGAAAGAGCTCGCATCTTCTCCTTTATATCAGCGGTCTTTGTAATTAAATTTCGTTTACTCTACTCTTTGAGTATTCTGTCATCAAGATGGAACAGTGTTGCATTCAAACAACAAAACAACTCCAAAATGATGAAAATTTGTCGTAAAATTGTATGAATGACGCAATATGCACTGTAGACCCTGCAAATATGCAAAATTAATACTATGCATTTTGGAGCTAAATATCCAAAATTTAATAGGGCTCATTTTAAAGGAAATTTCATGATTTGTAAAGATTAGTCAAATGTAGACTAACTGGGTAGATAGAAATAGATATGAAGTTTCATATTTCTCCGGTCTCTATTGATATTCGAAGACTATCTTGGTCATTCTTGACGAAGACTGTACGGGAAATAAAATTTGCAAAAATCAAATCTTAAGAGACAGAGAATGTATATCGTCACAACACATTTTTCCGGTGAGAACTTTTTGCGGCTCTGGTCTACGGCAAGGCAAAAGCCCACGAAAAAAGAAAAAAGAAAAAAAGAAACTTAGAAGAAGTAAAAAATTAATTTCCGTCGCGTAACAGCCAATGAAGAAAGAAAAAACAGTGACCTGATTTCTGTGGCGCTTGGCGACTCAACTTTGTTTTCCTGTAATTTACTTTGTATGCAAAATGAGCAAAAACGTCATCTCAATTTTCAACGCGAGAATTGACTATGAGTATTCTATAAAGTGGTTTGTAGCTGCTTGTGTAAGTAGTCCGACAGATTAAAGCACACCGATCGTTCATGTCAATCATTTCATCCGTTCTAACTCGCCGGAGTGACGATGTTTTCGACGACGATCATTTTATTCATTTTATGCGTTATCGTTGTCTTTTATTTTTACGCTTTAAAAAAAAATAATTATTGGAAAAGACGAGGTGTCAGTGTCGTAAAATCGAATTACCTTTTCGGTGCGCCGTTCGATTTTTTAATTGGTCGCCGTTCGCTTGAGGAAATATACGAAGATATTTACGAAGCATGCGGTCCGGAAAAACCATACATTGGCTTTTACACTGCATTGGCGCCGTTTCTTTTTGTGAAGGATCCTGAGTTGATCCATAAAATATTGGTAACTGACTTCAGTCATTTTCATTATCGTTCCACACCACCCGACTTCGGCGGCCGCCTCATCTACAGCCTACTCGGTCTGCAACACGACGAATGGAAACACGTTCGAAGTAAGCTGACGCCTACATTTTCTCCGAATAAAATCAAAAAAATGCAGAGTTTGATGGAGGAGTGCGGTGAGATGCTGGTGGAACAACATTTTAGGTAATATCATCAGATTATATTTGAACTTATTGTAAAATTCAGCCAGTGATCTTTCAGTTGAATCTCATAGAGTTAAGAAAAACCTCAAACGAATTAGAAAAATTAGAATTAAACGGAGTAATGAATTGGCAAATCCTTGCCCACGAATTAAAACCCCCTCCCCCCCGTGAAATTAGTAATGATAAGTATAAGTATTTTTCAATCCCGTATGTAGGCCAAGCAGTTGGATCATTAGTAAAAACCTCCGCTCTCTTAGTAACAACTTCAAAGTTGCTTTTGGAAATTATAACACCAACAAAGAAAAATATTTCTCGTACATGAAGGATAAAATTCCCAACGAACAGAAATCTGGTGTTATTTACGTGGTTCCCTGTTTGAATTGTCCCTCTTCTTATGTGGGAGAGACATGCCAAAGGTTGAAGGCTCGCCTCTCTCAACATAAGAGCGACGTCAGTAATCACAAAGACAATACTGCTTTGGCCACTCATGCCCTGGAAAAGGGCCATGTATTTAATTTCGATAGAACTAAAATTGTAGGGAGTGAAGAGAACGACAAAAAGAGGAAGATTCTAGAGGTGATTAATATCACCAAAGATGAAAATTGTGTTAATTTTAAGACGGACACTGATGGTCTCTCCGACGCGTACAAGACGGTGATTAAACGTTAGTCACCGGCTAATCTCTCCCTCTATCTTCTTTTCGTTCGGTCGTTTCGTGTTTTTTCTGTATTTCACTTGTTGTATTGTTTTATTTCCTGTATGTTCTCATTTATAATTTCGCCTGAAGATGATCACGTCGCGAAAAATAAAATGTGTTGTTCTATGTGGTTGATAGTGCCGAATCATTACTCCGTTTAATTATAATTAAAATTTAACCACACGTTCAAATCAGTAGAAAAATTAGATCAGACGTGAAGTCTAAGAGGAATGTTTAGCAATAACCTCAGACAGGGCATTTTTTAATGAAATTGAACTACGTGGCGAAATTAATTCCTAATTGTACCATCCGCCCGCCTATTTACAGAACAATGAAAAAAAGTAGACAAATACAGTAATACCATCCGCCCACCTCTTTACAGAACAGAGAGAAAAGAAATAGACAAACGTAGACTAGTAATACCTAGTTATGTTAGAACAGGCTCAAATTCTGATAAAAATAGACAGAACTATTGTACGGTAGGTACTTGCAAATAGACAAAGACGAACAGTATTCTTTCGTCTTTCGTAAAACACGACCATAGAAATATTGAACAAACAAAGCATTTGCACTGATTGATAACTGATAGGTGAAGTGAAGAGGTTATTTTTCTTATTTGTTAATTATATACCAAAAGATAGCATGTTTATTAATTTTTTTGCGTTTTCTTCAAATTTTACGAATGGAATTTTGTGGCCAAAATTTTAAAGCTGGGTGGCCAAATAAGGCCACTACGTGGCCTTTTGGCCACACAACTCTTACTTAAAAAATGCCCTGACCTCAGATAGAATTGACATCAATGGGAGAAAGTTTCAAAATAAAAAAGATTCGCTTGCACACGATCTCAGTCTGTTCGCCAGGATAAAGAAAGAGGAACAATAGTTGGAGGAAAACGAGAGGCAAAGAAGGACTAATACAAGAGAAGAGGAACAAGGAAGGAACAGAGCCAAGGAATGAAGGAGGAAGGAAAGGCAACTAACAAACAAGGAAGAAAAGAGGGAGGAAGGAAACCAAATTGAAATTATGAGAGATAGAGTTTTGGAGAAGAGACGCTTTTTCAATTAGGCCATAATGAGGGAGATGTTCATTAGGAGGATAATACCATCTCCGGGATAGTGTGGAGTAATTCTCATAATTTACCGAGTCTCACGGATGAACTCATGGTTGTTCTTAATCAAAAGTTTGAAAAAATTAGGTTCCTGCTGGTTCCAACATGCTCTAGGAACCTAATTTGGAGCTGATGCTCAGTCTATCAGCCGATGTAAATGAGAAGCCAATTTGTACGTATATCTCTCTTCTCGAGGTACCATGTTTCCAGAGTGGCGTCCTGAGAACAGACCTGAGAACGTAGGCTGGAGTTTTAAAGACCTAACGACTTTTATATGAGCTGATGTGAAATTGAAAATTCGTTCTTTTAATCAAGACGTAGGTACTCTGTTAAATATATACGAAGAGGTGAAAGAAAATTCCTCGCTTTTCTCGGAAGGGTAAGCCACAAACCGACCAACCGACCTTGTTGGTACTCGACCTATTTTTTGATAACAACAATGTATCCAAGGCTATAAGATTATCGCTGACATTGTTTTTTGTATTATCATGAACTCATTATCATAGACGTATGGGTTTCTGATTACGTGACCTAATTCCTCTCATCAGCTCTTTAGCTCAGTCGTATTATTGTGAGAACTATACAAACACGTTCACTTGAAAATATTTTTTTTATTATACCGACGAAGGCCTTGACGTGGAAAAAATCTGACTCGTCTGAAGGGAAAAAACGTACTCCGCGGTAATCATAAGTTGGATAATTAAGGTCTTTGGGAAAACAGGAATTTGAAGATAAGTTTGGAATCCCATGGTAAAGTCTAACTTGACCCGGGCAACAATTAATAACCTGACTACCTAGTTGATCCAAATTTACTTTTCTGATTATCTAGACCCCTCGCCAAGGCTGGGCAACCCGTCAACGCTCTTGAAGCTGCATGTGGGTACGGCTTGGATGTCATTGGTAAATGCGCCTTCGGCTTGCACTTCAACACCATAGGCGAGTCTAAAAATTTGTATCGAGAAATAGGAACAAAATTAATGGCTTCGGGAGTGAAGAATTCGTTGAGATTGTTTCTTCAATTCATAAATCCAAAATTATTGAAATTATTTCGAATGAATATCGTGTGTGACGAAGTTGAAGAATTCTTTTTCGACTTGTTGCGCAAAGCCGAGAAATTGCGTTTGACAGAAAAACAGCATCGCGGTGACTTACTTCAACAGATGTTAGATATAAAATATGAAAAAGACAACGAAGTCAATCGTAAGTGTTTGGATTTTCTTGAAAGCCGTTGATAGTCGTTACAATAGACTTCTAATAAAGGATGAATATTTCGTAACATACTTAGATCTATTCACGGATAATCATATTGCGTCGAACATGTCCCTATTCTATTTCGCTGGCTTCGAAACTTCGTGAAATGTAATCACGTTTGTTTTGTACGAGCTGGCTTTAAATCCCGATGTACAAGAAAAACTGAGGCAAGAAATTCGGGAGACTCGAGAGGCTAATGGCGGTACGCTGGATTATGATGTTAGAAGTAATATGAAATATATGGAAATGGTTATAACAGGTATTGTATTCAAGAAAGCTCAGCTTTTAATTAATTTTCTCTTCTCTGTCTTCGATGTAACTCGTGAGATTTCGGCTCAGATCGCAATTTTTGGCTCGTTGGGTAAAGCGCTCACTTTACCCATATGTATAATAATACATAATATATTGTTTTCAGCGTATATATTTTTTTTTTCGGCGAAGGAATGGTCTTTCCCACAGAAATTTTCTGTGTGCGCGTCTGGTAGAATTTCTCTCGAGTCGCCAACAAACTTCCACCTTGAAAAGATTTTCATAATGAACTAGGTCGAGGTCGAAAATTATTGAATGTTTGATTTTTTCATTTTATTTTTCGCAGAAACATTGAGATTACATCCACCAGTTCCGTTTAACGTCAGACTTTGTACAGAAACGTATCAAGTGCCTGGTTCGTCATTTGAAATTAAGCCTGGGGAAACGATTTTACTTTCGGTAACAGGCATTCATAAGGATGAAAAATATTACTCAAATGCTTTGAAGTTTGATCCAGAACGTTTTTCTCATGATAATGAAGCCCGACTAAATCAATACACGTATCTACCATTTGGCAATGGGCCGAGGATGTGTGTAGGTAAGCAACGTTCTACCGTTGAGCCCAGAACAATTTCTGAATCTCAGTTTGAATGTAACTGCCGCGTTACTGTGCTGAGCTTGAGGTTCTATTCCCCCTGTCCCAACGAAAAAGAGCGATCAGATTCAACAGGTAGAATCTTCTACTCCACCGGGATTTACTTCTCTCCAAATATCCGAGTAGGGATTGCTTAGCTCGGCCAGACTACAATTGAGTCCTGTCCACATTTAATCCACATCCGAATTGAGTCCCACCTAAATTTATCATGAGCCTGATGCTATAGGTGAATTGAATCCCTCCCAAATATTTTGCATGAAAAAATGAAGAAACGTAACCGCAAGTAATTGTGTATTAAGGCGAAGAAAAATGAATATAATGCATCTTAGTTACGTGTGCAAATAGAACTAATCAAAATGTTAAAATTTAAAGGTAAAAAAGTTTTCAATCAATGAACATTATAAAAAGAATTATCAATAGTTACAATTTCTCCTTTGGCAAAAATTTATAACTGACGCATTTAAAGAAAGTCATTACATCTTATAGTCAGAGTCGAATGCTAACATTTTTCCGGCTACAAATTGCTTCTTTTCTGATGACTAAAGCGGAAGTTTTCACAGCGGAACGCATCTTTATGTACGTGACAGTTTAGAAACGCAGTAGAACAGTAGTAAATGTATCTAAATTAGGGCGAGCTGAATAGAAACTTTTGCCCACATTTCTATTTGTATTATTTCTTTATATAATTCGTCATTACATTACATCATTGCTAGGACTCAATTGATATACTAACTGGGACTTAATCAGCATACCATCGGAACCCAATTAGACTACGGACCGGACTCAATTAGACAATATGGGACTCAATTGTAGAATTCCCGACTAGATCACAGTCGGTAGACCAATCAGGCTTGTGCAGATTATGGTCGATGATCGACACAGACGTGGAGGAGAAAGACGACCACTTCGTGAGACTGAGGCTAGGGCAGTAACAATACAATGAACGACTAATCTACGAGAAGGTAAAATACTCTCTTGACTCTTGTCAAAGGCTATCTGGCAGGGATATTTAGAGGAGGATTTACGCACTCAAAAACAATATAAAAAACGATCAGCACAACTGCAGATATACAGAGTACAGAAATTTTATCCGAATTCAGGCCCATGGCCAGAGTTCTTCTCTGGTGGGGGATTGAAGAAAATTTTGAAAGTCGATATTCTCCACTCGCAATTTCCTTTTTGTTTGGCGCGACAGTGATTTTTCCTTCATTAGGATTGTATTTTTTGCTTGAAGTGAGGAGTGGACTTGATAGATGTAGTCCTACATAATAATTATTCGAAATTCCATTCACGTCATTCAATATTTTTTTGAGAAACAACACCGAGTGAGAACAATTCTTAGAGTTACCTAAAAGGTGCGATGGAGGAAAGTGAAGAGCAAAGAATAAAAAAACTATCATACAAATATTAATATCAGTAACATTGTTCTCCAACGCTCAAACTCGGATTAACTCTATTACGTACATCATTTGCTCAAAATGAATTCAATAAAAATGAGTCCATACCTAGAAGAAAATAGGGAATGATTGCCGTTTTCTTAGGAGTGACGAGAGAGTGTACTTTTCTTCCCAAATATTTTTCGGGGGACTTGATTCATAACGAATTTAGAGAGGAAGAGGGGATGCAGGAGTACAAGAAAAATATAAATTATCAATATAATACGTGCAAGGAGAAAGACAAAAACCTAGAAAGAGGCATTGTGATAAGGATTGGTGGGGAGGCTTAGCAAAAATATTTCAGAATACAGAGAAGAAATGAAAACTAACAGCTACTCTCATACAAAATCCTAAAGCGAGGGACTTTTCACGAGCCGATGGACCGTGTACAATACAATTTTCTTTATGTGTTGAAATTACGTTCAATTAACGTGAAAATTACGTATGCCGGGTGTAGCCCGTGACTTGCATCTGTGACTAAACTAGCAAATTTATCTACCGAAAATAACCGCCCCCGATTAAAACAGCTAGTTTACCAGCTAGGCCAGTTTTATCAGCACGTATACCAAAAAAATCGATTGGGTTGGTAGGCCTACCTAGATTCTTACCTAAAGACATTCTTCCATCAATACCTAAAACGGTCGATTCCGGTAGCGGAGGAAACAAAATTATTGCATACGCAACCCACACACGCTCTACCATGGACGTTGAGCGGCGCTGCACATGAAATTGAACTTGATTGCGAGTAAAAGATATATTATTTCATTAAAAAGCCATAAGAACGTCATTCGTCGAGCAGGTTTTAGGCTTCATGAGCCCTGTACAGATACATAAAGTACCTAGCCTATATGTAGAGACTACAAATATTATTATTATTATTATTATTATTATTATTATTATTATTATTATTATTATTATTATTATTATTATTATTATTATTATTATTATTATTATTATTATTATTATTATTATTATTATTATTATTATTATTATTATTATTATTATTATTATTATTATTATTATTATTATTATTATTATTATTATTATTATTATTATTATTATTATTATTATTATTATTATTATTATTATTATTATTATTATTATTATTATTATTATTATTATTATTATTATTATTATTATTATTTTAATAATTTAATTTCCATAAACACATTTCAGGTAACTATTTCGCGAAATTCGAGATAAAAATCTTTCTGGTCTCCACTTTTTCACGTTTCAAACTATCGAGATGTGATAAAACTGAAGTACCAATGAGGCTGAAGAAAGGCGGTATTCTTCATGCACCACAAAATGAAGTCTGGTTGTCTGTTGAAGAAATTTAAACTGGCTTCCAGTAAGTAAGTACCTGTACATATTTACCAACCTACCTACAGTGTCTGAGAAAAATCACCACTGCAAGTGCGATTCGCGAAGCGTGGCAAAGGGTGCGCCCTCTACATTTGCTATGAGGCTATTTCCGGAAACAGGACCAAAAGGAGACATTTGAAAGATTGTTAAAAAATCTTGATTTTTGGTCATTTTATCTTGTTCTTCAGACGAAAAGGAAGGAAGAAGTGTTATTACAACTTAGTACCTACTTTTGTTTCAATATTAAGAAAGATAAATTTTAATAGTTTTGGCACTGCCATTCACAAATTTTTTCAAAAGAACACAAACCGACGTTTCGTCCGCCTAGCGAACATCATGAGGGTCGACAGGCAGTGCCAAAACTATTAAAATTGTAAAACTCTTGCACGTTTAAAATTGTTTTCCAACATAAGAAAGATAAAGCTTGCGCAAGTAGCATAATATGTAAATTAAGTTACGAGTATGTTGCCTATATATTACTAATCTATCTTCAAAAATAAACTTAGCAGGTATATCTAGCCAGCCTACTCATACAGAATAAATGGAAATTGATGAACTTCAAAGATGTGGTGATTAGGATCTCTCTAGATCACACTTATAAGGAAATCGCCGATAAGTAACACCTTGAACAACACATGGAGATGAATTCATGCCGGAAAAAAGTACTTGAAGAATTTCACTCAATCTTATTTCAAAAACAGACTTCCTCATCGACACAACAATACATTTTTTAAGTACAATATCCCTGCTCTCAACTCCTAATCGGTATTTTGCTTACTCCCACGATTATACGCTCTGTTATTTTATTAATTCTTGGTTTCATCACTTCATGGTAACCAGCGCTGAGGCTGGTCGTACTAAGTTACCTAAAAAGATTGAGATTTGTATTTTGAGTTCCAACTCTGTTAATGTACTTACTTTTGTGTCTGTAACTTTAATATAACGATGTGTTCATCAATCAATTTGTTCTTGTCCTTCCATACTTTAAAACAAACCTGCGTCATCATTACATTGCAGCACTGATCATACATAGAATTTTAATATCATAATTATTCAATACTACGTTTTCAGCTGTAGGGAAAAATATAATATTATCAATGAATCACGTACCCAATTTCCTTACTATAATACTATTGGTCATTTTAGGTACCTAGTACTAATTACCATACTGTTCATAGGACAAATGGACAATACACAAATCATGATGATCTGCCATAGTATACAGTTGAATTTGGTTGAATTGATGTATCTGCAAAAGGAGAATAAGGCTTTTAGTACAATCTACTGAAGCTTATGAAATCTTATTCTGCTGACCGTTGTTTTGAAGATACATCATGGACTCATGGTCATCCATAGACTTAGATACAACTGGGAAAAGGTATCTGTCTCCGGGAAAATTGCATACATTATCAGCCATTTTTCATGATTCATCTTTGACGCTTATGAAGTCCCTATGAGTTTAAAATAATTAATATTTTGTTACCTGCGATGAGGAAAGGATGCTCATTGCCCATTGGCGCAGGAACACCGTTTCTCTCTGATTGGACACCTAATCAGAAAGAAATGGTGTTCCTGTCAGTGGGCAATGAGCATCCTTTTCTCATTGCAGGTCATATTTTGAAAAATATTGTCGAGACTCGAGGGAAAGAAAAGGGGAAAGATCTAATTTTTAGGAAGTAAGTAAAAGTAGGGCCACAGCCTCAGAGTAGGGCCTATTGTTAGTTGTAACTTCATTTTGTTATTCTATCTTATCTTTCTAATTGATGCACGAGTTTCATGTCAAGATGAATACTGAAAATAATTACCTAGCGCACTTTGGTAGAGGTCGACGTGATGGAATAAATGTTCTACCTTCATTAGCCAAATTATCAATCGCTTGATCTGCTTGGAGTCGACATCTGCACATAGCCAATTGACCTCTTCCATTTTCAAACTCTATGGACTTTGTTTCCCTCGAAATCAATGCGCTAGTTTTTGTTTCAGGTCTCCCCTGAGTGGTCCGAAATTCGGGTTGTATATTTATGGGTACGCCATCGTGCACCATTGTTTGATGATGCATGAAAGCAGGTAGAATAGGCGCGAGTTTCAAATTGTCGTTTCCAATGTTATTGATGCGAGGATAAATTGGAGCTTGCTTGCATCTGATATCATCGTGAAGAACACGTTTGCCAAATTTGTCTATCGTATCACGATACTCACTGTTTGCTTACTTTTCTCATGAACTGCACTAGAACTGATGTAGCCTTTGCTGTGAATACAATCACAAGGGCTCATTGAAACCCCAAATCGTCGGACTGGGAGGTAGTCTATCCTATATTTGGTTACTTAGCAGGCACTCATATAAGGGATTGCTTTATCGTCAGCGTCGAGATGATCTAGAGTGCTACACGGATGCGTCACACGCGAGTACTGTCGACTCAGCGGCACAATCTCTCTTGGCGCACACAGAGCAAACCCATGTGGCCCTATTGTGTGCGGAAACTGAGTAAATAGCTGCTTCCCTAACTTAAGTTGTATCCTTAAAATTGTTGATCAAATTTTTAGCTGACAGTTGTCCGATTCCTATCATTTTCCAAGATAATAAATCGACACTACATTTAGCTAAGTTTAGAGCAGAAATCGCTTGAGCACGTAATTTATTTTTGTTTTCATTACATTAGATTCGCCACTCAACACAATTATGCGCAACTTCAGTGGGTTACCTCGGCAGAAAATATTGCTGATATTTTCACTTAAGCATCACCCAAGGCAGTGTACACCAAATTTTGAGATCAATTCGTTTTCAATAAAATTATACATAGTGATTATTGGGAACTTGATTTCACATTATTTGTTTTAGATATCGACTTCATTATCATTAATTCGTCCACTGGTCTGCGTTTACTCTCAAGATCAATTTTCTTTTGGTTTAGGCTTGTATTTACAAACTGATATCAAAAAATAAATAAATAAAAAATAATTCGTCCTATGTTTCATGTGTCAAAGGGTTTTTATCCTTGATTAGAACAGTCGAACGTATTTGTCTTGGATTCCAACTAGGTAGCTTCTGAAAATTTCGGACATCTGTCTTCGAAATTGGGATCTGCCTTCAAAAGCCGAAACTTTCACTTGTAGCATCAAGAAAGAAGAAGCTTCATAATCTCTAGTCACAGACTTTATCGTACCTATTCCTATTGGAACAGATACGTAGACCTACTTTAAGTTAAGGCGCATCTGTAGCCTAAATTTTTAGCCTAGTACAATATTCATATGGTTCAAATTATATAAAATTTTGGAAGTGATTATACGTAGGTATACTACCTACGGCTAAAACGTTATTCGTAGGTATAGTACAATGACTTACGAATTATCTTGTTGCCCTAGGCCTATATTATCATATCTTGTGACAAATATTTCTGTATTGAAGTATGACGCAGTAATTATCTTGTAGGTAGTAACTTCTCGCAGCGTCTCTGAAGCTCAATGAGCGTGGATGCACATGCTCTTTCACAAAAGTTTGAAGGCCCTGCAAGAACGCAGGCAGTACATGAGTATTGCAGATGGAGGCGTTCGCGAGATGTACGACACTGAGGCTTGCACATATGACTGTCGAACCACGCAGTGCACCTATACATTTTCTTGTAACCACCAAGCACCATGCCGACATATCCTGCTGAAGCGGGAACACGACACTGGCTCCCTTCGTTCTGTGTTTTCCGAGGCTCAATTCCACCCACGGTATTACAAGAATACTCATGTTTCTACCAGCCAGTCAACACCCTCCCTTGATACTGATGTTGTGGATGATGTAGTTCTAGATGATGTAGACTCGTGCGCGCCAAGAACCTTGAATACTCACGAGAAGTACCTACAAATTGATCTCACCCGTCATGATGAACATAGGCTCCCTGGTGTCGTGTCATGGCACTGAGCAATTCGACTTATACAAGGCAACCATGAAGGAGATGGAGAAGTTGATTAGATCAGGCTCCGATATTCGTCCAGTGCTATTTCAAGTGTTGGTTCTGCGAGAAGTTAGTACAAATAACGTTTTACCCGTAAGGATACTACCTATGAATAACGTTTTAGCCGTAGGTATACAACTACTACCTACGAATAACGCCAACCTAAAATTTTATGAGGAAACTCTTTTATACCTACACATTTTTTTGAACAAGTCGATAATTTCGAGTTATCGACAAAATTACGATGATTTACAACAAATTTTTGGAAATAGCGCTAATTTGTCGAAGTTTTTAGCCTAAGTTTTAGCCTAAAGTTGGGTTGTGAATGGTTGATATCATGTGAAATTTAACGAGGAATAATTTTTGTAATTTGGAAATTTTCCAAACGATGCGTATTTTTCGAGACATTGATGAAAAACGTAATTTGAGGGGGGGGGGGGGGGGGTAAAACGTGCCACAGAAAATTTTCCCATCCACATTGAGGGTGGTGTTTTTTTTCGGTTGTTTCTGACACCAATCCTGACACATACCAACAAACTCCTTCTTTCTACCAAGATTGTCTTTTTTGAGTGGGTCTCAAGAGACAGAGAATGTAGGTATATCTTGAGTGACGTCACAACACATTTTTCGAGTGGAAAATTATTGCGACTCTGGTCTATAGCAAGACAAATAGCCTAAAAAAAAAAAAAAAAAAAAAAAAAAAGTATTTTCGTCGCGTAACAGTACATGAGGGGAAGAAAATAAGAGATCCCGATACCGAGGCGCCTGGCAATTCAACTGCGTAATTTACTTTGTACATGCAAAATGGGCAAACATACAAAAACGTCATCTCAATTAACAACACGAGATAGCCTACGAGTATTCTATGAACTGTTTTGTAGCTGCATGTTACAGAATGTGTAGGTAGTTCGACGGAGGTACTATACCAATCGTTGATTTCATCCGTTCTAACTCGCCGGAGTGACAATGTTATCAACGACGATTATTTTATTCATTTTATGCATCATCCTTGTCGTTTATTTTTACGCTTTAAAAAAAAATAATTATTGGAAAAGACGAGGTGTCAGTGTCGTAAAATCGAATTTCCTTTTCGGTGCGCCGTTCGATTTTTTAATTGGTCGCCGTTCGCTTGAGAAAATACACGAAGATATTTACAAACTATGCGATCCGGAAAAACCATACGTCGGCTTTTACAATGCATTGGCGCCTTGTCTTTTTGTGAGGGATCCTGAGTTGATTCATAAAATATTGGTGACCGACTTCAGTCATTTTCATTATCGTTCCACACCACTCGACTTCGGCGGCCGTCTCATCTACAGTCTACTCGGTCTACAACAAGAGAAATGGAAACACGTTCGAAGTAAGCTGACGCCTACATTTTCTCCGAATAAAATCAAAAAAATGCAGAGTTTGATGGAGGAGTGCGGTGAGATGTTGGTGGAACAACATTTCAGGTAATATCATCAGATTATATTTGAACTTATTGTAAAATTTAGCCAGTGATCTTTCAGTTGAATCTCATAAAGTTAAGAAAAACCTCAAACGAATTAGAATAATTAGATCAGACGTGAAGTCTACAGTTAAGAGGAATGTTTAGCAATATCCTCAGATAGAATTGACAGAATCAACGTCAATAGGAGAAATTCTCAAAATAGAGAAGATTCGCTTGTACACCGTTTCAGTTCGCCAGGATAAAGGAAGAGGAACAATAGTTCCCGGTAAACAATTTGTTTCCCCTCTGAAGGCTTGGGAAAAATGGGAAAAACTACCCCTCTGATCCCCCATTTGAACCCTTATTTATCCCCTTGTCCCCGTCGTTTCCCAGTTGAAGCCCTTTGGATTCCCAGGCTGAAAGGGCTTCAATGGGGATAAACCTGAAGCCCCTCAGATTTCCGGGCTTCATTTGGTAAAAACTACCCATTTAATTCCCATTTGAATTCCTGTTTCTCCTTTCGAATCCCTAAAGCCCTTTGAATTCGAGGGCTTCAAGTGGGAACAATGTTTACCGGGTGGAGGAAGACGAGAGGCAAAGAAGGACTAATACAAGAGAAGAGGAACAAGGAAGGAACAGAGCCAAGGAATGAAGGAGGAAGGAAAGGCAACGAACAAACAAGGAAGAAAAGAGGGAGGAAGGAAACCAAATTGAAATTATGAGAGGTAAAGTATTGGAGAAGAGACAGATTTTCAATTAAGCCATAGTGAGGAAGATTTTCATTAAGAGGATGATACCATCCCCCAGATAGTGTCGAGCAATTCTCATAATTTACCAGTATGACCTTTCAATATGTATGAGAACCTCAGGCTCACGGATGAACTCATTGTTGTTCTTAATGAAAAGTTTGAAAAAATTAGTGTTCGTAATGGTTCCAACATGCTCTAGGAACCTAATTTGAAGCTGATTCTCAGTCTATCAGCCGATGTAAATGAGGAGCCAATTTATTCGTACGAGGTCTCTCTTCTTGGGGTATCAAGTTTCCAGAGTGGCGTACTGTGAACAGACCTGAGAACGTAGGCTGGAGTTTGGTAGGACCTAACGACTTTTAGATGAGCTGTGAAATTGAAAATCGATTCTTTCAATCAAGAGGCGAAAGAAAATTCCCCGCATTCCGCGAAAGCGTAAGCCACAAACTGACTTTGATGGTAACTGACCTTTTCATCGAAAATAACAATGTATTCAAGGCTAAGATTATCACTGACATTGTTTTTTCTATTATCATGAGCTGTTGATCATATTGACGTATGGGTTCCTGATTACGTGACCTAATTCCACTGATCATCTCTTTAGCTCAGTCGTATTATCGTGAAAACTATATGGCAAAAAATCTTAGTCGTCTCAATGGCAAAAATGTACTTCGTAGTACTGATAAGTTGAATAATGAAAGCTTCAGGAAAAGAGGAATTTGGCAATGAGTTTGAAATCCTATGGTCGCGTCTAACTTGACCCAACAATTATAATGATCTGACTAATTGACCAAAATTTACTTTTCTGATTACCTAGACCCCTCGCCAAGGCTGGGCAACCCATAGACGCCATTGAAATTGCCTCTCGGTACGCTTTGGATGTCATTGGTAAATGCGCCTTCGGGTTGCACTTCAACTCTTTAGGCGAGTCTGAAAGTTTGTATCGAGATATAGGAAAGAAAGTAATGGCTTCGGGAGTGAAGAATTCGTTGAGATTGTTTCTTCAATTCATAAATCCGAAATTATTAAAATTATTTCGAATGAACATCGTGTCTGACGAAGTTGAAGAATTCTTTTTCGACTTGTTGCGCAAAGCTGAAAAATTGCGTTTGACAGAAAAACAGCATCGCGGTGACTTACTTCAACAGATGTTAGATATAAAATATGAAAAAGAGAACGAAGTCAATCGTAAGTGTTTGGATTTTCTTGAAAGCTGTTGATAGTCGTTACAATAGACTTCTACTAAGGGATGAATATTTCGTAACATACTTAGATCTATTCACGGATAATCATATTGCGTCGAACATGTACCTATTTTATTTCGCTGGCCACGAAACTTCGTCAAATGCAATCACTTGGGCTTTGTACGAGCTGACTTTAAATCCCGATATTCAAGAAAAACTGAGGCAAGAAATTCGGGAGACTCGAGAGGCTAACGGTGGAACGCTGGATTATGATGTTATAAGTAATATGAAATATATGGAAATGGTTGTAAAAGGTATTGTATTCAAGAAAACTCAACTTTTAATTAATGTTTTCTTCTCTGTTTTCAATGTAATTCGTGAGATCTGAGTACACCTACCTTTAACTAACAATCCGATTTTTAAAATCCTTGCAGTAGAATGCTGTCATGCACCGAAAAGACGATGGGGGACTGAAGCGCCCTCTTAGGCTAAAAAAAATAAATTTTTTCTGTACATGGTATTGAAATGACGTTTTAACTGCACCTATAGGTACTGTCAAAGTTTCATTTTACCAACAACTTGATTAGCGTGAAACAATAATAGAAGCGTGAAAGAAAAAGTAATTACCTTGCTAACCACGTTCAAGGATTAGCTTGAAAGGAAAAATAAAAAAAAAATGAATTAGCCAATGGCGTTTGAGTATTTGTTGATTGAATTCTATTTTAACATCATTTATAGAAAAAAAATCTCACAATACATGCGGGTATCGTGAATATTCACCCACTTGGCAAATTGCTCTACACGTGTCGGCTCAGATCGCAATTTTTGGCTCGTTGGGTAAAAGGCTCACTTCACCCATATGTATAATGATATTATACTGTTTTTAGCGTATATTTTCTTTTTTTTTCGGGGAAGGAATAGCCCTTCCCCGAGAAATTTTCTGTGTGCGCGCCTGGAAGTATTTTGCTCGAGTCACCAACAAACTTCCACTATGAAAAGATTTTTATAATGAACATGGTTGAAGTCTAAGATTATTGAATGTTGATTTTTTCATTTTATTTTTTGCAGAAACATTGAGATTACATTCACCAGCTACGTTTAACATCAGACTTTGTACAGAAACGTATCAAGTGCCTGGTTCGTCATTCGAAATTAAAGCTGGGGAAACGATTCTACTTTCGATAGCAGGCATTCATAAGGATGAAAAATATTACTCAAATCCTTTGAAGTTTGATCCAGAACGTTTTTCTCAAGATAATATAGCCGGACTAAATCCATACGCATATCTACCATTTGGCAGAGGGCCGAGGATGTGTATAGGTAAGCAACGTTCAAACGTTGAGCCCATAACAATTTTTAAATCACAGTTTGAATGTAACGGCCGCGTTACTGGGCTGAGCTTGAGGTTTACCAATTCCACTCCAAAAAGAGCGATCAGATTCAGCAGGTAAAAACTTCTACTCCACCCGGACTTACTTCTCTCCAAATATCCGAGTAGGGATTGACTGGTTCACAGTCGGTAGAGCAATCGGGCTTGTGCAGACTATTATGATCAATGATCGATACAGACAAGGAGGAGAAAGAGGACCACTTCGTGGCACTGAGGTTAGGACAGTAACAGTACAATGAACGACTAATCTACGAGAAGGTAAAATACTCTTTTGACTCTTGTCAAAGGCTATCTGGCAAAGTATTTAGAGGAGGATTTACGCGCTCAAAAACAAGATAAAGAACGATCAGCCAATTGCTAGATAAGAATGCGCAGCTAGATACACAGAGTACAGAAATGTTATCCGAATTCAGGCCGATGGCCAGAGCTCTTCTGTGGTGTGGTGGGAGATCAAAGAAAATTTGGTTTGGCGTGATAGTGATTTTTTCATTAGGATTGTATTTTTTGCTTGAGAGGGGGGGGGGGTGGACTTGATAGATGTAATCCTACATAATAATTATTCGAAATCCCATTCACATCACACAGGATTTTCTTGAGAAACAACACCGAGTGAGAACAATTCTCAGGGTTACCTACTTATAAGAGAAGGGATGGAGGAAAGTGAAGAGCGAAGTATAACAACTATCATACAAATATTAGTATCAATACCATTGTTGTCCATCACTCAAACTCGGATTAACTCTATTATGTACATCATTTGCTCAAAATGGATTTAATAAAAATCAGTCCACACCTATAAGAAATAGGGAATAACTGCCGTCTTTTTAGGAGCGACAAAAGAGTGTACTTTTCTTCTCAAAGGTTTTTCGGGGGACTTGATTCATAACGAATTTAGAGAGGAAGAGGGGATGCATGAGAACAAGAAAAATAAAAATTATCAACTTCAAACGTGCAAGAAGAAATACAAAAACCTAGAAAGAGGCATTGAGATAAGGATTGGTGGAGAGGTTTAGCAAAAATATTTTAGAAAAGTGATTTTCCACGTATGAGCGTACAGCGAAAAAAAACTATTACCCATTATCACACAAGGGCCTCAAGCGAGTGACTTTTCACGAGATGGTGGACTGTGTACAATACAAATTTTTTTTTTTTACGTTCAATTTACGTGCAAATTACGTATATATTCTTCCAACACTGAAGTTATACCCAAAAGGGTTGATTCCAGTGTTGCGGGAAACAAAATTGTTGCATACGCAACCCGCATCCGCTCCACCATGGAGAACGGGCGGCACGCGACATGAAAGAGAAATTGAACTTAATAGTGAGTAAAGATATTCCATTGGAAAGCCATAAGAGCGTCATTCGTCGAGCAGCTTTTAGGCTTCTTGAGGCCCGTACAGATATACATAAATTACGTAGCCTATATGGAAAGACTACAAATACCTATTATAATTTTTTTCGATCAATTTTATTTCCATAAACACATTTCAGGTAACTATTTCGCGAAATTTGAGATAAAAATGTTTCTGGTCTCCACTTTATCACGTTTCAAACTATTGAGATGTGATAAAACCGAAGTACCAATTAAGCTGAAGAAAGGCGGTATATTTCATGCACCACAAAATGAAGTCTGGTTGTCCGTTGAAGAAATTTAAACTGGCTCCAAGTAAGTAAGTAAGTAAGTAAGTAAGTAAGTACCTGTACATACGAAAAAGAGATTTACTCGTGATATTGAATGCCGATTTTTCTGTTTTTCTTTACCTGTACATATTTACCAACCTACCTACAGCGTCTGAGAAAAATCACCACTGCAAGTGCAATTCGCGAAGCGTGGCAAAGGGTGCGCCCTCTACATTCGCTATGAGGCTATTTCCGGAAACTGGACAAGAAGAAGACGTTTTGAAAGATTGTTAAAAAGCTTTGATTTTTGGTCATTTTATTTTGTTCTCCAGATGAAAAGGAGTAAGACGTGTTATTACAACTAGTAACTTACTTTTGTTTCAATATTAACAAATACAAAACTTGCGCAAGTAGCATAATATTCGCTTATATGCATTGTCATTTCTTCTTGATAGTATTACATTCCACTGTCCATACGGTAGTATTATCCTCTTTTGACATTTCAACTTTATATCTGTACTTGTAGCCATCCCTCATTGTCATGTAGAATTGGACTTGAACAATACAGTTTGTTCATCGCACTGAGGCTCGTCAATATTTGCGTATAGAGAAAATGTGACCTCATCTTCGTATTTTTTTAGCATAGAGCATTATTGCGTATAATCTGAATTTCATACTCGTAGTCAAATTGCAGATATTGCTACCGGATTTCTCTGCCGAGGAAACAATAAGATTTGTAATAATAATAGGTACGACTAAAAAATAAAAATCATTTATAATCGGTACGGTTGAAAATAATGAATCATACCATGCTTTGTAACCATGTTCTTATGTTTAGAAGATCCCTCTTCATCGCATTTAAATATCTCGGCAGGCTTTTCAGCAATAGCAACAGGAAACTATTTTACACCTACTTACACATTTTTTTGTACAAGTCGATAATTTCAAGTTATTGACAAAAATATGATGATTTACAGCAAATTTTCGAAAATAGCGCTAATTTGTCAAAGTTTTTAGCCTAAGTTTTAGCCTAAAGTTGGGTTGTGAATGGTTGATATCATGTGAAATTTAACGAGGAATAATTTTTGTAACTTGGAATTTTTCCAGAAAATGCATATTTTTCGAGATATTGACGAAAAACGTAATTTGGGGGGCTAAAACGTGCCACAGGAAATTTTCCCATCCACATTGAGGGTGGTGTTTTTTTTCGGTTGTTTCTGACACCAATCCTGACACATACCAACAAACTCCTGCTTTCTACCAAGATTGTCTTTTTTGAGTGGGTCTCAAGAGACAGAGAATGTAGGTATATCTTGAGTGACGTCACAACACATTTTTCCAGTGAGATCTTATTGCGACTCTGGTCTATAGCAAGGCAAAAGACCTGAAAAAAAAGTAAGAAGTAAAAATTGAATTTCCGTCGCATAACAGTACATGAGGGGAAGAAAACAAGAGACCCGGATACCGAGGCGCATGGCGATTCAACTAAGGCACTATAGTACAAAATACACTATACAAACAATACTGGAAACTTCGGTGTCGTTTCTGAACCAGGGCTTGCGACCGAAATTTTTTTAACGGTTAACGGTTATCGGTCAAATGACCTCACAAATTTTTTCGGTTATCGGTTATCGGTCAAAATAATCCTCCCAATTTTTTCGGTTATCGGTTATATAACCGAAAAAATAACGTTCAACGGTCAATCGGTCAAGATCGATCGTCAATTATAACGGTTAACGGTCAATCGGTCAAAATTGATATTTTCATTTCGGTTATAACAGTTAACCGAAAAATAGCTGTTATTGTGCAAGCCCTGTTCTGAACCATTGCAACCCTCTTCGTTCACGTGACGTCACCAACTGCTAACATCGAGCAATTTTGATCGATAGTGCGCGATATTCTGCGATAGTATCATGCATTGGTGCTTAGAACATTATCGACTCCCGTAAGAATACACAGGGAACATTTCGATCATGTGTTAGTATTTCAAAATGAGAAATAAATAAGGAATTCAACGTTGATAATCAAGATCTGGAAGATCTCAAGTATTTGAGAATGTATTTTTCGTTTCTCACTTTATTCTTCTATTCAAATATGAGCAAATGATCGAATTCAATTTTTCTTCTTATGGAAAAGTCCGTGTAAAAAAAGTTTGTTTACTTTCCCTAAGCACCATCGATCACAAATCTCGAAATTATTTTGAATACAACGATGCTGTGAGGTGACGTAGGCGTGAACGAAGAGGACTAGCGGCAGGGATTGGTACTGAAGCTGTGTTTAGTGTCGGTGTAGTATAGTAGATGTTATCATATTTCAATGTCGTTCGAATTTCGAGTACTATATTTCCGCTTTTCGTCTCTTCATTTTTTAAATATTGTTAAAAATATATATTATTTCTCTGGATTATTGAACAATTGTGAACTGGTTAAGGATTATATGACCAAAAATTCGCAATAGATGGGTGATCTGAATTTTTTGTGTGGCGATGTTTCTTTGCCAGTCGGAACCGGTGTTGTACGTGCGATATTCGGCTGTGATAATTACTTTCAACAAAAGAATGATCACCAATCATTCTATCATTTTCCAAAAAACATTCTATTGTTTCCCAAAAAACGATAAATTTTTCATTTCCCACAAAGAACGCGAAGAAATTAGCCAGCTCAGTGTACAAAATAATTATCGAGAATTTAGATTCTTTAATTGAAGCAGATTGTAAGAATGCCAATAAGTGCCCAGTGTAAAAAATCTTGTTGAAGTTTATTTTAGTAAATATTAATGCGCATATAAAAAATATTAACGAGAAATCAGTAAGAGAAATTGTTCAGAACAAAAAATTATGTAAAACAGTTTCATTTTTTTATATAACTATATTGTTCTTATTAAACTTTGGGAAATTTATCAGTAAAATAAAATATAGACATGGGTTCCTGTTAGGTGACCTAATTCCTCTCATCACCTCTTTAGCTCAGTCGTATTATCGTGAAAACTATACGGGAAAGAATCTTAGTCGTCTCAATGGCAAAAACGTACCGTATTCCGTAGTAATGATAAGTTGAATAATCAAGTTCTTTATTAACACTAATAAAATTGATGACAGAATATGATTTTATAAATAATACCAAAAAATCTTTTAGGGAGAAATATAATATTATAAACTTGAAAACTATTAATTAATATCTAATAAAATATGATATTCCTCACAGAAGAAATCTGAATATTATAAAAATTAATCGGGATAAAAATGGGAGATTCACTTTTGGTATTTTTGAAAAACCTGAAACTAAAGTTTTGTCAAGTTGCATTGTGTGAGGAGAATTTGGCATATCTCGTCACGTACCTTCAGTGCGAGCGTAACGTAAGTAAACACAAACAAGCGACGATTCAATATTCTGGGGAAAAGACGCGTCCTCAATGATTAGTATATCAGATATCAAGAAATGTAATGTAAGGTAAGCTTCAGAGGGCACTCGCTCATAGTCAACTATTAAGTCGTGTCATCTTGTATTGTGAAAGCCTAAATACATGTGTACCTATCACTGTATCGCACGTCTTTCAATTCTGTACAACGTCGAGCTGAGTCCGTTCCCGTCATACAATGATAGTAGAATTGATGCATCCAATAAAGAAGGAAAACGTAAAGATTCTATGAGGAAAGTTTGTATCAATTCAAATAATAATCTAGATGAACAAATAGAAAATCAAAGTAATGAAAAGTTTGATTATATATCATTCATTGATTGTTTAGAAGAATTTGACTGAGTACTCCATTTATAACCTCAATAATAAATAATTAATTAATTAATAATTAAATAATTGAATAATTAAATAATTGAATAATTAAATAATTAAATAATTAAATAAATAAATAATTAAATAATTAAATAATTAAATAAATAAATAATTAAATAATTAATATAATTAATAATTAGAAAATGTTCTAAGTCCCTCTTCCTGTCATATATATGGCTGGATAGTCGAAATTTTTCCAAGTCCCCTAGACTTGAATTATCTCATACCATTCCAATACAATAGTGAGACAGGGGGCGAACGAGCGGAGCGAGTTCGCGCTACCTCATATTTCTCATAGAACAAAACTTATACGACGCCAAGATAGGTAAAGGGGTAAACGAATAATATCTCACGAACACTTGACCTAGTAGAAGAATTAATAATAAATAAATAAATAAATAAATAAATAAATAATGTTAAATAATTAAATAATTAAATAATTAAATAATTAATATAATTAATAATTAGAAAATTTTCTAAGTCCCTCTTCCTATCATATATGGCTGGATAGTCGAAATTTTTCCAAGTCCCCTAGACTTGAATTGTCTCATACCATTCCAATACAACAGCGAGACAGGGGGCGAACTCGTAATAATTAATAATAAATAAATAAAGAAATAAAGAAATAAAGAAATAAATAAATAATATTAAATAATTAAATAATTAAATAAATAAATAATTGAATAATTAATATAATTAATAATTAGAAAATTTTCTAAGTCCCTCTTCCTATCATATATGGCTGGATAGTCGAAATTTTTCCAAGTCCCCTAGACTTGAATTGTCTCATACCATTCCAATACAACAGCGAGACAGGGGGCGAACGAGCGGAGCGAGTTCGCGCTACCTCATATTTCTCATAGAAGACTTGAATTTTCTCATACCATTCCAATACAACAGCGAGATCGCTCGTTCGCTCCACGAAAGTTGATACCTCAAAATATAGAACACCCACAATTACCTCAAAATATTTCTCATGGAAGACTTATACGACGCCAAGATAGGTAAAGGGGTATACGAATAATATCTCACGAATAATATCTCACGAACACTTGACCTAGTAGAAGCCTAGAATGAAATATTTCAAGATGGCTGATAAAATATAAAAGACATGGAACATGATTTTCATTTATTTGGCTATGCCAGAAAATTTTTTATATATATTCTTATAATTATATTCTTTTATGTGCTTGAAGCCAATAAAGTGCTTCATTATATTATTCCATACAGGTAGAGTTAATTTATCGCGGTATAGGCGCGCATGGTGCATAGATGCCTAGTTTTCACACAGTATGGACAATTTTCAAATTTATTGATTTACTCGAAAAATAAAGATTTTTACGCAAAATTGAAGAGAAGTAAGCTTATTCCTCTTGTAATTTTCTATCGATTGATGTAAAGAAAAAATTTTTTCTTAATACATGGTGTTGAAACGCCGTTTTGACCATCGAATACATGCCGGTAAATTTGCTTTTTACCATCGACTACAAAAGTAAGAAGAAAAAGTGAATTAGCCAATAGCCTTTGAGTATCAGTTGACAAAGATTCGTAAAAGAACGATCATTTGTACAGCGTACGTTCGTTCAATTGTTTTTGCGTTATCGCTTTTCCGTCTTAATTTTGTTTTTCAAAGATTTTAACAACATTTATTTAAAAAAATATCTTCCTAATACAAGGCGGGAAGGTTTAACGTTGAGTGCAATTTACTCCACTCTCTTACCGCCTTGTATAGAAATATACTATTTCACAAAAAAATCTGAAATCACCCATGTTTGATAGGAAATTACAAGAGGAATAATTGGACCCTATTTAGCAAAACCCAACCAAGCGACATGATGATAACAATCTAGAGAAATGTTCCTTTACTAGGTATAAGTAAAGATTCACCTTTTCGCCAGATCGTTATCATGTCGCTTGGTTGGGTTTGGCTAAAAAGGGTTCAATTTTTGTTCTCTTCAATTTTTCGTGAAAGTTGATCGTTTTGGAAATAACGGGAAAAATTAAACATCAGCCATCAGCATAGTCTAACGCTGTTGCACAGCGCAAGCTTGGTTTTTCTATATGACTTTGGGATATTGGTATACCAGAATAGTTATAAGAAGATTGAAAGAATCCTATAAATTATTCGGGTGGCCTACTTAATTATTCAGATTTTTGTGTTCATATCACGATCAACTCGCTTCGCTCGTTGAACGTCAAACGGCACCTCTTCTCCCCGATCTCGCACCGAGAAGATGAGAGAAGTTGTATTCGAAACAGTAGGGAGTTGATCCATTGCATAGCACGCCGAGCCGAATCGCAATAATCAACACGCTCGCCTAACAGGCCTATATCATCCGCGACTTTGTTGATTGTTGAAACGTGTAAAAGTATATATTTTAAAGTTTATTATCTTTGCGGCACTTCCCGAAGATGCCGTAGGTTTACGTCGACGAATAGGATCGTTTACATATAATATATAAGCAATTTGCAGCTAGTGCGCCCAGTCACCATTACCCTCGCCGGAGTGACGATGTTTTCGACGATGATTTTTTTATTCATTTTATGCGTTATCGTTGTCTTTTATTTTTACGTTTTAAAAAAAAATAATTATTGGAAGAAACGAGGTGTCAGTGTCATAAAATCGAATTTCCTTTTCGGTGAGTCGTTCGATTTTTTAATTGGTCGCCGTTCGCTTGAGGAAATATACGAAGATATTTACAAAGCATGCGGTCCGGAAAAACCATACGTCGGCATTTACAATGCATTGGCGCCTTGCCTATTTGTGAGGGATCCTGAGTTGATCCATAAAATATTCGTGACTGACTTCGGTCAATTTCAGTATCGTTCCAGACCACTCGACTACGGCGGCCGTCTCATCTACAGCCTACTCGGTCTGCAAAAAGACGAATGGAAACACGTTCGAAATAAGCTGACGCCTACATTTTCTCCGAATAAAATCAAAAAAATGCAGAGTTTGATGGGGGAGTGCGGTGAGATGCTGGTGGAACAACATTTCAGGTAATATCATCCGATTATATTTGAACTTATCGTAAAATTCAGCCAGTGACCTTTAAGTTGCAATTCATAAAATTAAGAAAAACCTCAAACGAATTATAAAAATTAGATCAGACGTGAAGTCTACAGTTAAGAAGAATGTTTAGCAATATCCTCAGATAGAATTGACAGAATCAACGTCAATGGGAGAAATGCTCAAAATAGAGAAGATTCGCTTGTACACAATTTCAGTTCGCCATCCAGGATAAAGAAAGAGGAACAATAGTTGGAGGGAGATGAAAGGCAAAGAAGGACTCATACAAGAGAAGAGGAACAAGGAAGGAATAGAGCCAAGGAATGAAGGAGGAAGGGAAGGCAATGAACAAACAAGGAAGAAAAGAGAGAGGAAGGGAACAAAATTGAAATTATGAGAGGTAGAGTCTTGGAGAAGAGACAGTTTTTCAATTAGGCCATAGTGAGGAAGGTGTTCATTAAGAGGATAATACCACCTCCCGGATAGTGTCGAGCAATTCTCATAATTTACCGAGTCTCACGGATGGACTCATGGTTGTTCTTACACAAAAGTTTGAAAAAAATTTCGTTCCTGTTGGTTCCAACGTGCTCTAGGAACCTAATTTGACGCTGGTGCTCAGTTTGTACGTATAACTCTCTTCTTGGGGTATCAAGTTTCCAGAGTGGCGTACTGAGAACTGACCTGAGAACGTAGGCTGGAGTTTGAAAGGACCTAACTACTTTTATTGGAGCTGATGTGAAAATGAAAATCGATTCTTTCAATCAGGACGTACCGGTACTCTGTTAAATATAGGTACACAAAGAGGTGAAAGAAAAATCCTTGCTTTTCTCATAAGCAATCGCCACAAACCGACCTTGTTGGTACTCGACCTTTTCTTTGAAAATAACGATGTATTGAAGGCTATAAGATTATCGCTGACATAGTATTTTGTATTATGATGAACTCATGATCATAGACGTAGGCCTATTGGTTCCTGATTACGTGACCTAATTCCTCTCATCTCCTCTCTACCTCAGTCGTATTATCGTCAAAACTACACAAACACGTTTACTTGAAAATATTTTTTTTTATTACATCGACGAAGGCCTTGACGTGGAAAAAATCTGAGTCGTCTCTAGGGAAAAAACGTACTCCGTACTAATCGTAAGTTGAATAATTAAGGTCTTTGGGAAAACAGGAATTTGAAGATAAGTTTGGAATCCCATGGTAAAGTCTAACTTGACCCGGGCAACAATGAATAACTTGAGTAATAGATCAAAATTTACTTTTCTGATTATCTAGACCCCTCGCCAAGGCTGGGCAACCCATCGACGCTGTTGATATTGCATCTCGGTTCAGTTTGGATGTCATTGGTAAATGCGCCTTCGGCTTGCACTTCAACTCCTTAGGCGAGTCTGAAAATTTGTATCGAGAAATAGGAAAAAAATTAATGGCTTCGGGAATAAAGAATTCGTTGAGATTGTTTCTTCAATTCATAAATCCAAAATTATTGAAATTATTTCGAATGAATATCACGTCAGACGAAGTTGAAGAATTCTTTTTTGACTTGTTGCGCAAAGCCGAAAAATTGCGTTTGACAGAAAAACAGCATCGCGGTGACCTACTTCAACTTATGTTAGATATAAAACATGAAAAAGAGAACGAAGTCAATCGTAAGTTTTTGTGTTTTCTTGAAAGCTGTTGATAGTTGTTACCACAGACTTCTAATACGGGATGAATATTCCGTAACATACTTAGATTTATTCACGGATAATCATATTGCGTCGAACATGTACCTATTCTATTACGCTGGCCACGAAACTTCATCAACTGTAATCACTTTTGCTTTGTACGAGCTGGCTTTAAATCCCGATATTCAAGAAAAACTGAGGCAAGAAATTCGGGAGACTCGAGAGGCTAACGGTGGAACGTTGGATTATGATGTTCTAAGTGATATGGAATATATGGAAATGGTTATAAAAGGTATTGTATGCAAGAAAACTTGGATTTTAATTAATTTTTTCTTCTCTGTTTTCAATTTAACTCGTGAGTTTTGAATACGCCAGTCTTCAGCTAACAATCCGATTTTTAAAATGTTTCAAGTAGAAATAAATCGTGCACCGGAGGGGGATAGGGATTGAAGCGCCCTCTTAGGCTAAAAAATAACTATTTTTCTATACATGATAAGAAATAGTAGATTGCTTAACTAGTTACAAAAGCGGGCGTTTGTACGAGAGTGTGAAGTTTGCTGCGCGAGCGTTAGCGAGTGCAGCTTTCACACCGAGTACGATCGCTCGCTTTCGTATTTAGTCAAGCGAGTTACTTTTTTTAACAAGTACAACGAAACACGAAACCCATTGACTATACATACATCGCCTACGAAGTATGTATAGTCAATGACGAAACTGACGAAACTCTCAATCGCGAAAGTAAATGTACACTAGTGAAGTAGTGAAAAAACACTTTCGGTGACTCACGTCACGTTTTCGCCCACAGTTTTGACAGTGCCGGATAAACGCCACTTTCGCTACCAAAAACCGTTGTAGAAAGAGCGTTTTCGTTGTACGTGTTAAGAAAAATGGCGTTTTGACTGCACCTATAGGTGCTGTCGAAGTTTAATTTTACCAACAGCTGGATTAGTGTGAAACAAAAATAGAAGTGTAAAAGAAAAACCAATTACCTAGCTAATCACGTTCAAGGATTAGCGTGAAAGGAAAAATAAAAAGAAAAATGAATCAGCCAATGGCATTCTAGTAGGCCTATTTGTAGATTGAATTTCGTTTTAAAAGCATTTATAGAAACAAAAATCTTACAATACATATGCGGGTATTGTGAACGTTCACCAACTTGGCAAATTGCTCTACTTGCCTTCGGCTCAGATCGCAATTTCGTACAGTAATATACTGTTTTTAGCGCACATTTTTTTTTTTTTGTTCTCTTCGGGGAAGGAATAGTCCTTCCCAGAGAGAATTTCTGTGTACGCGTCTGGTAGAATTTCGCTCGAGTCACCAACAAACTTCCACTTCGTAAAGATTTTCATAATGAACATGGTTGAGGTTTAAAATTATATTGAATGTTGATTTTTTCATTTTATTTTTTGCAGAAACATTGAGATTACATTCACCAGCTACGTTTAACATCAGACTTTGTACAGAAACGTATCAAGTGCCTGGTTCGTCATTTGAAATTAAGCCTGGGGAAACGATTCTACTTTCGATAGCAGGCATTCATAAGGATGAAAAATATTACTCAAATCCTTTGAAGTTTGATCCAGAACGCTTTTCTCAAGATAATATAGCTCGACTAAATCCATACGCATATCTACCATTTGGCAGAGGGCCGAGGATGTGTATAGGTAAGCAACGTTCTACCGGTGAGCCCAGAACAAATTCTGAATCTCAGTTTGAATGTAACTGCCGCGTTACTGTGCTGAGCTTGAGGTTCTATTCCCCCTGTCCCAACGAAAAAGTGCGATCAGACTCAGTAGGTAGAAACTTCTACCCCACTAGGATTTACTTCTCTCCAAATATCCGAGAAGGGATTGCCTAGCTCGGCCAGACTACAATTGAGTCCCGTCCACATTTAATCCACATCCGAATTGAGTCCCACCTAAATTTATCATGAGCCTGATGCTATAGGTGAATTGAATCCCTCCCAAATATTTTGCATGAGAAAATAAAGAGACGTAACCGCAAGTAATTGTGTATTAAGGCGAAGAAAAATGAATATAATGCATCTCAGTTACGTGTGCAAACAGAACTAATCAAAATGTTAAAATTTAAAAGTAAAAAAGTTTTCAAACAATGAACATTATAAAAAGAATTACCAATAGTTACAATTTCTTCTTTGGCAAAAATTTATAACTGACGCATTTAATGAATGTCATTACATCTTATAGTCAGAGTCGAATGCTAACATTCTTCCGGCTACAAATTCCTTCTTTCCTGATGACTAAAGCGAAAGTTTTCACAGCGGAACGCATCTTTATGTACGTGACAGTTTGAAAACGCAGTAGAACAGTAGTAAATGTATCTAAATTAGGGTGAGCAGAATAGAAACTTTTGCCCACATTTCTATTCGTATTATTTCTTTAGATAACTCGTCATTACATTACATTATTGCTGGGACTCAATTGATATACTAACTGGGACTTAATCAGCTTACCATCGGGACCCAATTAGACTACGGACCGGACTCAATTAGACAATATGGGACTCAATTGTAGAATTCCCGACTAGCTTGCAGTCGGTAGACCCTAGTTTTTATACGTTCAAATAACGTTCAATTAACGTGCAGATTACATATGCCGCATGCCGGTTGTAACTCGTGACTTACACCTGTGACTCAACTAACCAATTTATCTACCAAAAATGGTCTGCCCGCGATTAAAATAGCTATTTTACCAGCTATGATTAATGGCCAGTTTTATCAGCACGTACCTATATAAAAAAAAAAAAGATTGATTGAGTTATTAGGCCTACCAACATAGTTTCCTAAAGGCATTCTTCCAACACTGAAGTTATATTATAAAGGGTCGATTCCGGTGTTGGAGGAAATAAAATTAATGCATGCGCAAACCACACAGCTTTCTCCGTCATGGTGGCTGGGCGGCGCTGCACATGAAATTGAACTTGATTGCAAGTAAAAGATATAGATTTCATTAAAAAGCCATAGAAGCGTCATTCATCGAGCAGGTTTTAGGCTTCATTAGCCCCGTACAGATACATAAATTACCTAGCCTATACATAGAGACTACAAATACCTATTATAATATTTTTTTTATCAATTTCATTTCCATAAACACATTTCAGGTACCTCTTTTGCGAAATTGGAGATAAAAATTTTTCTGGTCTCCATTTTATCACGTTTCAAACTATCGAGGTGTGATAAAACCGAAGTACCAATTATGCTGAAGAAAGGCGGTATTTTTCATGCACCGCAAAATGAAGTCTGGTTGGCCGTTGAAGAAATTTAAACTGGCTTCTAGTGAGTAAGTACCTGTACATATTTACAACCTACCTACTGTGTCTGAGAAAAATCACCACTGCACGAGCGATTCGCGAAGCGTGGCAAAGGGTGCGCCCTCGACATTTGCTATGAAGCTATTTCCGAAAACTGGACAAAAAAAGAGTTTTGAAAGATCGTTAAAAAGTCTTGATTTTTGATCATTTTATTTTGTTCTCCAGATGAAAAGAAGTAAGAAGTGTTATTTCAACTAGTACTTCTGTTTCAGTATTAACAGAGATGAAGCTTGCGCAAGCAGCATAATATCCGCTTATATCCATGGCCATTTCTAATACCCCCTTTGGATCATCAGCACTTAAGCTGCTTACAGTTGCCGCGCCTCGCGATTGTCACAGTATCACGGAAACAAATCCATTCTAGGAGTATATTGGCGCTTAATCTTTCAGGATACATATATGTTTGAAATGTAAGTCAAGTAATATTGCCTATAGACTACTAATTGATCTTCAAAAATAACCTCAGGTACGACCATCCAGCCTACTCATACAGAAAAAATGGAAATTGTTGAACTTCAAAGAGATGGTGATTAAGTACTTAACTTTCTACATTAGACTGATGAGGGAAAGGCCGATAAGTAACACCTTGAACCATACGTGGAGATGAATTCATACCGGAAAAAAGTACTCGAAGACTTTTCCTCAATCTTATTTCTGAAACAGACTTCCTCATCGTCACAACAATAGGCCTACATTTTTATACAATATCACACTTGCTATCTTCCTACGACAAATCACATTTTTCACTCGACTCTCTTGTTTCTGTTAACCCTTTTCTACTTATACGATTACACTGTTATTTTATTAATTGGTTTCATCACTTCATGATAACCAGCGCTGAAGCTGGTCGTACTAAGTTAAAAAGATTGAGATTTGTATTTTGAGTTCCGTTAACTCTTTTGATGTACTTACTTTTGTGTCTGTAACTTCAATATACCAATGCGTTAATCATTCAATTTGTTCCTGTCCTCCAATACACTGCAGCACTGACCATAAATTGAATTTTAAATTCATAATTATTCGATACTTACGACGTTTTCAGCTGTAGCGAAAAATAAAACCCATTTCCTTACTATTGGTCATTTTAGTTACCTAGAACTAATTACCTCGTCGTTTACAGGAGGAATGGACAATGCACAAATCACGATCTGGATCTGTCATATAGAGTTGAATTGATTCATTTGCAAAACCACAATTAGGAGAATAAGGCTTTCAGTACAATTTACTGAAGCCTGAAAGAAATCTTATTCTGCTGACCATTGTTTTGAAGATACATCATGCTCATCCATGGACTTAGATATCTGTCTCCGGGAAAATTGCGTACAATATCAGCCATTTGTCTTGATTCATCTTTGACGCTTATGAAGTCCCTATGGGTTTACAATAAATAATTTTAAACATTATTGTCGAAGCTCGAGGGAAAGAAAAGGGTAAAGATCTAGTTTTTCAAAACTAAGTAACTAAGTAGGCCTACAGCCCCAGAGTGGAGCCCATTGTTAGTTGTAACTTTATTTTGTTCTTTTGTCTTATCTTTCTAATTGATGCACGAGTTTCATGTCAAGATGAATACTGAAAATAATTACCTAGCGCACTTTGGTAGAGGTCGACGTGATGGAATAAATGTTCTACCTTCATTAGCCAAATTATCAATCGCTTGATCTGGTTGGAGTCGACATCTGCACATAGCCAATTGACCTCTTCCATTTTCAAACTCTATGGACTTTGTTTCCCTCGAAATCAATGCGCTAGTTTTCGTTTCAGGTCTCCTGCGAGTGGTCCGGAATTCGGGTTGTATATTTACGGGTACGTCATCGTGCACCATTGTTTGATGATGCATGAAAGCAGATAGAATAGGCGCGAGTTTCAAATTGTCGTTTCCAATGTTATTGATGCGAGGATAAATTGGAGCTGGCTTGCATCTGATATCATCGTGAAGAACTCTACTAGGCCTATACTGTGTTCACATTAAGGAAGGATAGAAATATGACCTTGAGAACGGAACGGTAGATTAAAATTACCCGGAGCGGTCCGTTCTCGAGGTCATATTTCTATCCTTCCTTAACGTGAACGGAGTATAGCAGCGTTGCATTGCAAAAGAAGCGCTTGTAACGTGAAGTTGCCGCACTTACGCAAGTGACGATTTGATTACTTTTCAGTCATAGTATGATTGAAAAGTTACTTTTCCATCAAAGTATGAGTGAATCGTCGTCATGATGCCGATGGTTTCCGAGTATTTTAAAATTTGAACTTAGCTGTCTTCCTCTTTCGATACATTTGTTTTGAAAAATGTAATACAATTCATGTATCGAATGTGAGCTTCATTCGGGATCCGTACATAATTCATCGCTTCACTCGCCGCTCCACGGCTCGTTCCGCGAAATCATGTACGCGTCATGAAAACGCTCACTTTCAATACATGTATTGTAATATACTATTTCAAAATAGAAACATTAAATGTATAGCCTACTGTAAATTGTGTTAAGAACTCATTACAATTCGAATTGTATGGAAAAAGGTAAATAAAGACCAGTGCGGACTTGAATCGACAGAAAATCCTCTCAGGAAATAATTTGGGCGTCTCTTCAACAATCTGAAATGGCTTTAAGAAATTTTGTCGAAGTCTGTGAAAACTACTAACAAGTCGATACTCTTAAATATTGGGACAGGACGATACGACACCTTCTCTACTGCTATTTAAATATTTCTACAACTTTTGTATGGAATTCTTCCTCATGGCAATCTTGAAAAACGGATTTGCATTTGCGCCGACATTAAAGACACTCAGAAATTGGGCAACAATGTAACAAAAATTAGATTTAATACGCAATAATTACGACGTTTAACAAGAAAAATTGAATTCTGAATGATAGAGGAATTTTCGAGAGCAAAACAAAAACGAAGTTTTTCTATTTCCTTTGTTTATCTAATATATAAAGCAGAAAGTTTGTCCGTCTGTCTGTCTGTCTGTCTGTCGTCCTGTCCGTTTATAACTCGAGAACTACTGGGCCGATCGCTTTCAAACTTTCAGGATATATTGTCCTCATCCCAGAGCAGCACATAGACTCATAAAAATAAAAATTTGACGGGGAGGTGCTGAGTAATTTCAAAAAAGGGCGAAAACAATGACTTTTTTCAATATAAAAAAACGTGGTCGTGTAGCTTGCCATGTACGTTAGACCTACGCGCGTTGAGTGGCGCAGTTTCGAGAATTGAATTATTGTGATAACTCGAGTATAACTCATTTTTATGAAAAATTGAAGAGAACAAAAATTGTAGCCCCTGTAATTTCCTTTCGAATGAGCCCGGTTCCAGATTTTTAGGAGGAAATTTTGTGACTACAGTATTCGCTGTACTTCCATACTAAGTAAGTGTTATTTTATTCACAGTTTTAAAAACACCTAGGCCTACATAAAGGATTTTACATCCGGTATCTCATACAAGAACCAATGTCTAGACACGGTGCGCACTGCGTATGGGCTAACGGAAATTACCCTTTTTTTTACCTGTTGTCCGTGTGTTTTCTTAGGGACTGGCAAAATGTCGAAGGATTTGTCTGTATTCTGCTGCGATACAGGCTTCACGCGTGAGGTCAGCTCTCAAGTGAATTAGTGTGTAAAAAATTTAATTTGGTGATTTTATTTTTGTACGACTCGGAACTTTGATATATTTTTATAAGTACAGTCGCAGTTTTTGGTGTCTATTTTCTTATTTTTGAACTGAATAGTTGTGAATTTTGCAAAACTCTTTCCACTGTTTCTTTTTTAAAAATTCATCTGAATTCCAAGATACCTACAAAACACACATACCTATAAGATACAGATACCTATAAAACACAGATATCTACTCAACACACAGCTAGCGGTCAGGCGCGCCGGAGGCGCGTCGCCAACCGCTAGTCTAATATAATAAAGCAGAAAGTTTGTCCGTCTGTCGTCCTGTCCGTTTATAACTCGAGAACTACTGGGCCGATCGCTTTCAAACTTTCAGGATATATTGTCCTCATCCCAGAGCAGCACATAGACTCATAAAAATAAAAATTTGACGGGGAGGTGCTGAGTAATTTCAAAAAAGGGCGAAAACAATGACTTTTTTCAATATAAAAAAACGTGGTCGTGTAGCTTGCCATGTACGTTAGACCTACGCGCGTTGAGTGGCGCAGTTTCGAGAATTGAATTATTGTGATAACTCGAGTATAACTCATTTTTATGAAAAATTGAAGAGAACAAAAATTGTAGCCCCTGTAATTTCCTTTCGAATGAGCCCGGTTCCAGATTTTTAGGAGGAAATTTTGTGACTACAGTATTCGCTGTACTTCCATACTAAGCAAGTTATTTTATTCACAGTTTTAAAAACACCTACATAAAGGATTTTACATCCGGTATCTCATACAAGAACCAATGTCTAGACACGGTGCGCACTGCGTATGGGCTAGCGGAAATTACCCTTTTTCTTACCTGTTGTCCGTGTGTTTTCTTAGGGACTGGCAAAATGTCAATGGATTTGTCTGTATTCTGCTGCGATGAATACAGGCTTCACGCGTTAAGTCAGCTCTCAAGTGAATTAGTGTGTAAAAAATTTAATTTGTGATGCGACTTGCGAAACCATAGGATAAGTCGCGCTGGCGGGACCCCCCTGTGTAAAACCTACCTTCACAATACGCAACTACACATGCTATACACACAAATATCTTCGTATTGTTTGCCGAATATTTGCGCCACGATGTTACTCAAAAGAAATTATTTTGGTTAACTGCATGTTGATATCGCCATATTCCGAGGCGAGTTTTACATAGGGTGGTCCCGGCAGTGCGTCTTATCCTATGGTTTCGCAGATCACGTCACATTTGGTGATTTTATTTTTGTGCGACTCGGAACTTTGATATATTTTTATAAGTACAGTCGCAGTTTTTGGTGTCTATTTTCTTATTTTTGAACTGAATAGTTGTGAATTTTGCAAAACTCTTTCCACTGTTTCTTTTTTAAAAATTCATCTGAATTCCAAGATACCTACAAAACACACATACCTACAAGATACAAATACCTATAAAACACAGATATCTACTCAACACACAGCTAGCGGTCAGGCGCGCCGGAGGCGCGTCGCCAACCGCTAGTTTAATATAAATTGGATATTACTGTCGATAAATCACAAAAATATTTTACGATACCGATCTCTTCAAGAACTTTCCAATTTGTGACCCCGTCTACAGAAACCCGGCTTAGCGTTGAATATTGATCAGGAGGAAAGGATCTTTTACTGAGGAAGGAAGATTCCTTTTCTCCTGATTGTAATTGAACACTAAGCCGGGTTTCTGTAGACGGGGTCACATTTAATGGGCAACAAAATAAAAAACCTCAAGTTGATAACGACTCCGCGTCGGCCCAGAGTCAAAAGGTCGTAACTCCCAAAATCAGTGGTTTTGAGTTGATGATGGTTTCTAGTTCTCGTGATGATATTTCATCGCTCTAGAATGATAAAATGATGTATAATTCATTAATTATACGAAAAATGACCAATTATTTTCCATTTATTGTAATCATTCAGTACCACAGAAAGCTGTTTTTTGACTTCCCTTTAAAATTACCACTTTCTTAGATACGACATTTTGACTCTAGGCCGACGAATGCTTCTTTTCGACTCATTTTGTGAACTGTAACAAGAGCAGAAATGGTAGTAAAAAAAAGATCATCAGCGCTGTCGACCATCACATGTCGAATAACTTTCGTTATTTAATCGTCATTCAATCAGATTGACTGGGGCAGAATACAGTATCATCATAAGAAAATAAGGCAACGAATTTATCGACTGTCAAGATCCAAGAATAAGGAATTTACTGTATTGTACTACAGTCGCAGACCCGTGCCACCAATGATTTTCAGAAAGGGCAAGTAGGTAGGTAAATTTCATAGTATACTGACATCATAATAGCGTATAATTAAATCATCATCAAATTGGTGACAAAGGCAGTAGTCATTAGTATTCCTATTAGGAATTAAGAAGAGTAATATCGGACCGTTGGAAAAGTCAGGATGATGGTCATTCGGATGAACGAAACTACGATCACTTTGTTATACCTACATATTCACGAAAAAATTATCTGGTAAATGTAAAATGTATTTAAAATAATACCTACATAATATACTGAGGAGAGGAATTATTAGTTACCAAAATACCAACTCGATAGTAAGTATAATATGAATTATATATCCCAACAGGGAACGGGCAGCACAGAAATGAAATAACAAATTTGCGTTATCAAAGTTCAAGGAAGCGTTCAAAATCAAAAATTCCGATACTGGCCGTCAAGGCAGCGCAGCCAGATTTTTTTTCGATATAAGTGACCTTCCAACAGAAAAGGGGCCCTCTAGGGTTAACGAAAAAGTACTACGTTTTTTTGCATTTAATTAACAAATAACAAACAAATTATGAGATCAAAGTGAAAAAGAAACTTGCGGTATCTTTTTTGTGAGTCTCCTCAAATTTAGTGAAATCAATATCAAAGAAAAGGAAGATCGAAACAAGACAGAAAAAATTTGATTCAGGGATGCCACGATGTTTTTATAGGAAAAACACCGCAACCTGCCGTTGCTAATTTGAGGAAGAGCGCAGTTTTTTAGATTTTAAGAAACAGACCCCGCCCCCTAACTTTTGACGGCGATCTTTTTCGAATCGGATTTCAGTTTAAATACAGCGAACATATCCGACCGACGCTTGCGATTCTTGAGCTCGATGATTTGTAATAATACATACGCAAAAAAACAAAACAAGGAAGAGAAAAGAAGAAAAAAAAAAGAACTTCAGCAATTAACGGTAAACACTTATATTCGATATTCAAAAAAAAATGTCACATAAATAAAATAAAAAAATTGAAAACGAGGATTCAATATAAACGGAAAGTGAAAGAGATCAGAGACTGAGTGACCTAGCCAACACGTTTCTTTTCGAACAATTCTTTTTCACAAGGTCCACCCCCCTACTTCTTGGACACAGAGATACATCATTCAAGTTAGATGGAAAACAGTGGAGGAAAAGTCATTCCGCGAATCAAAAAAAAATATTGGCAAAACTTGGCCAAAAAAAAAAATAAAAAACAAACAAACAAAAGAAAGAGGGGATCGCAGAGGAGGAAGAAAAAAAAATTGAATCTAGAAAAAGAAGAGGGGACATAGAAGGTGGAATACTCGAAGGGGATCGCTAGCCTCTCACGTGTGCATCAGGTCCCTGAGGAAAATCTTCTTGTTACAGTATTTTCCCAACAGGGACGTGAGCCTCTACAGGTGCCCCGCTTACCTTACCCCAAGCATCAAAAAAAAAAAAAAAAAAAAACTAGGCACGGTCTACCTACGGGGACAGCTATCCTTAAAGTTGGACTCGCTTCCTGAACCCAGATACCCAGAGTGGATTGTTCGAGAAGGACAACTATCCAGCAACTTAGGACTCGCCTCCTTACCTCGTCACCACCCATAAAAAAGGAATAACGAAAACTAAATTCGCAACAATGAAAGGAATCACAAGAACTCGACTTCAGCACGGGGCCGTGGCACACCCACACTCTAAAGACGCGAATCTCGGACATAGGAACCGATACAAGGCCGAGGCTCATTCATATCTTGGAAATGACAAGGGACCTTTTGGGAGAAGACCTATATCTTTGTGCCCCTGACTTCGAGTAATTCAGAGTACTTGACTTTAGGAGAAACCACCCTTCCCATGATTAAATGAAGATTTCAGCAAACTCTTCCCAAAAACAAAATCTAAAAAAAAAATAAAAAGAAATTAATTAACCCACGATAAAAAAAAAATCAGATGCGAAGAAAAAAAAAAACAAAGAAGATCGAATAACAGGCAAAATACAAAAAGTGAAAAATATTCAAAATAAATGAAATTCGGTTACATATCGTGCCTTGTTGAGTCGTTGGCAGAGATGTGCATCACGTATTCACCGCCGATGATCGTTTTTCTGAAAAGGCTGAAAAAATCTATACAACCAACAAATCTAGAACCATATGACTGTAATATCCTGATCCCGATTTTTTTTTTTTTTTTAACACACCTTGGCCAGTTACCCCCCCCCCCCCCTTTCTCTCTCTAACATGAGAAAAATTTTACGGCAAAGGTCGTTCGGTATACGAACGAAAGGAGGAAAAAATCTCGATTGACAAAAATAATACACTGATAATAAGAAATAAATAAAAGTAAAGAAAAAAAAAATATTCATTGATCGACAGCCGGGCAGAAACACACACAAAAAATATTGATACGAAGAAGAGGAGAAAAAAAATTAAAATGAGGAGACGAACAAACAAAAAAAAAATATTAAATTAAAAAAAAATAAAAACAAAGGACAGAAGACAGAAAAATTGGTGGATTTTCCTGATGACTACTGGAATATCGATGGTGGTTGATGGTCGACAGCGAGAATTTGAGGTGGATGGAACACTCGAAAATGCGCATTCCTTGGCCGGATGAAATACTTGGCACGCGCGAGAAGCGATTTTTTAACATAATGGCATGACGGTCGAGAGATGGGCCCACTAATGCGGGCTTAAGCGTTACACATTGCACAAGTCAACACTTTGCGGTAATAATTCAATACGAGCGCCGAGTAAGTTACATCAGGAATAAACACTCGAGGAACAGTTTCTCGAATTTGTGAAGATCCGGAGAATCGGATAATATAAACAAGCGCGGGCGCCATTCACTGGAAAGTCGCTGAACTTTGATAATATTCGAACTTAATCGTACAATTAGAATATTCGAACTTAGGCGTATGATGAGAACCAAGCTCAGAAAAATTTGAAATTCAAACTTAGAAAAATACGACGTACGACAATTATGAGCAATGGACATCGATTCGGTAGCATAGATGCGAACAAGAGTGATTTCGCGTCGCGTTCCATATAGCCGCCTTGAAATCTTTTAGAAGTTTGACCTGCCGAAAATTCCCCCCGTCTCCCTTATTTCCGAATGACTCCAGCCAATCCAAAATCTGGAATCTTACGTAATTGACCGCCTACTCAATCTTTCCCTTACGATTGGCCCAGAGAGCCGTGGTGTCAACCGTCTCTTAGCACCCTCCAGAGGTGTCCGGACTTTTGGGTGCCACCAACTAGGCGCCGGGTACATTCGGGCGCGAAAGGGTATTTTTCGAATTTTCAGCGCCATTTACTAGTGGACCAATAAAAATGCCAATTTGTGGAAGGACTGCAACTGTCACCGCCGGATATACCCGCGTAGTGGAGGTCGCAAAGGGATACAGGTGGTAGCCGGACGTTATGGAGCAAATCATAGACGGCTTTTTCCCACACATGGCATCTACCAAATTAAAAAATTGGAAGTATTGGTTTCTTGTAGAGTTCTTGAAAGGTGTTCCACAAAACCATAATTCCCGTGGTGCAGCACTGGTATCAGGGGGTTCGGGCTCCTTTGAACTTGAACATTTGCCTTAAAATACTGTCAAAATTACTTTTCTTTTATTGGGTCAGAAATGAAATAAATGGGACTTTTTATTGGGTTTATTGGACCATTTTAACAGAATACCTGTTCTATCGTGTTTTTTTTTTAAAAAACCCCCGCTGTCTGGCAGGACGGCAAAACTCGGAATTTGAAAAATCCTCAAGTCCTCCTCCTATCATATATAGCTTAAGGACGGGGCTGTGACGTCACTGTTGATGACGTCATAGGTCAGTTTTTTCCAAGTCCCCCTCTTACTCTCCTATCATGTATAGCCTGTAACGTTTAATGACGTGATAGGTCAGCCTTGTGACGTCACAACCTACAATTTTCAGATTCGGCGCCCAAAGTCCGTGAACCCCCTCCAGGATATGTCGAGATGGACGGCTAGACGACACCGCACAAGTAGTGAAATGTGTCATCTCCCCGAGAACCCCGACTAATCCTATGATTTACGAGGGCTTGCATCGCCTCCAACGACATTTACTAAGATCGGCTAACACATGCGCAAAGTCCAAGACTCGCTGCCCATCAAGAGGATCCCCAGGGTCAGGATGAGCCAGCTCGTATGAACACCGCACTCTCTATAGCCTATATAAGAGAAGAAACAAGAGAAACAAAGAAATAGCTGGGACCCGAAACTACAAATTTTCGTGTCTGCAGCCTTATTTTTACGACTTACATCAGTGGATGACACTGCAGACACGAATTTTTTAAAATAACATTTGCGTCTGCCCCAATGTCTAATTCCCAAAGAAACTGATACCTCCCGCACCAATTATTTTATTGCTTTTAGGCAGTTCTCCAAGAAATTAGAGTTTAGAACAAAGAAGTGCTGCGAGCCCGACTGAATAAGACACAGGAAGACCGTCGAATGAAAATAGAGACAGAATGACAAAAAACGAGCGAGACAGTGAGAACGACCACCAGCGGCCACGCAAACAAGCGCGACACCCGACGAAATAACTTGAATCTGCGCCTAACCAAACGAGCGTCAATCTATCCGTATTTTGAATTAACAAATTTTTTGTGACACTACAAACTACATTCATAAATTCATTCGCAGAAAATTTTCAAAATAACAGTAATGCTTCAACCCTACGGGCCTCAGTCCGTTGGAAGGTCACATGTATCAAGATTTTTTTCGAAAAAAATATGTTGGCAGTAAGTGAAAGCGAGGTTATCGCTATAATTTTGTTGAAGTCGGCTGTTGTGTTTTTCCTTCTAACCGGTGTAGGTCGTAGTTTTTTCGTAATAAATGAAAAGAGAAAAATCAATTCTCGTCTAAATTTCTTCATTATTTTCATTTATCAGTGTGATACTATTTTGTAGAACCATTTTTGATAGTACGAGTTCGTCCGTAAATTCGTAAATGGTCAAGTTTGGTACCCTGAAAAACATATCAAAGTTCCCACCCCCACACCTTGTGCTAAATTTTTTGTGGCACGTTTTAGCCCCCCAAAATCGGTTTTTTGCGAATATCTCGAAAAATTTGAGCTCAATGAAAAAAAGTCTTCGGGCAAAAAATGTTCCTCGTAAAATTTGCTACATTTCCGTGTACTCGAACTTCGTTGTAAGTTCAATTATAAGCTCAAAAAGTTTGTACAAAGTTGAGAGTTTTTGGATAAATTTTTTTTTTTGGAAATATCTCGAAAAATCAAGCTTTAATTAAAAAAAGTTACGAACGAAAAGTGTTCCTCGGGAAATTTGCTACAGAATGGACTACCTCAACTTTCTCCGAAAACTGGTAATAAGTTCCGAGCTTTAGGAAGCAAATTGGGCTTTTTCAAATATCTCGGAAAATTGAGCTCCAACGAGAGAAAAATTGAAGAAAAAAAGTGTTTTCTGCGAAATTTTCTTCAAATTTGACTATCTGTATTTTGTTTCAAAGTACACTGAAAGCTCCGAGCTTTTGAAAGAAATCGATTTTTTCAAATATCTCAAATAAGTGAGCTCCAATTCAAAGATGTTTCGAACAAAAAGTGTTCCTCCTGAAATTTGCTATAGAATGAACTATCTCGACTTTCTCCGAAAGCTGGTAGTAAGTTGGAAGCAAAATAGTCTTTTTCAAATATCTCGAAAAATCGAGCTCCAATTTAAAAATGTTTTGAACACAAAGTATTTCTCGTGAAATTTACCATAAAATGAACTATCTATCTTTCATTGTCAGCCCAATAATGAGCTTAAAGAGTTCTTGATAGTTGAGTACTTTCCAGAGTAGAATGATTATTCGCAAATATCACTAAAAATCGAGCTTCAATGAGGAAAATTTTTGGAATAAAAATTCTCCACCACCTGTCTGAACTTCCTTCCAAAATTTTTCAAAAAGTTGTGAGTTTTGTGACAATGAAAATACTAGACAATACGTAGGCACCAAACTTGACCATTTACAATCATTTCCCTTTATGTACCCCAAAATGTTTACGACGATGTCTTCATCTCCTGTACTACATGGCCGTGTTTAATATCAGGCCGGAATTTTTGAAACTTTTGTATAGTATCTTATGGGAGAACATTGAAAAACTTGATTTTATACAAATATAATGAAGTTTTTGAAGAAAATGCAGAGAATATCATTTAAAGAGCCAACGTCTTTCGATATTTTGAGCTTGGTCTCATTAAGATTGATCAACTACGAAGCGAGTTTTTCACCATTCAAAACAAAAAGTCAGACAGAGAGCTAAGCGCGGTACATTGATCAACTACTCGTACGAAGACGTTTTAAATTAAAAAACCCTCCTATCACACGTAGCCCAGAGGTGAAAATTTTTCCAAGTCTCACCTTTTGCCTTCCCGCGCCCGTCATTTTTCTTCAAAATACCCTCCGATAAAACAGGTTCCCTGTTGAAACGATAGGAATGGGTAGGACGTGTATGACCGATTCTGAGTGGGGAGAGAATGATTTCTTTATGACGGTTACTTTGATTGGAAGGAGTCCCGGGGACTGCTTTCCTTTCAATTGCTCCAAGTTTGTTTGAATGCTGATTTTTCCAAAACTCCGTTTTTCCACATTTTCAACCTGCTCTTCGTAACAATGCGGTACATGTGCCGCGCTTTGCCCTCTGTCTGACTTTTTATTTTAAAACGTGCTTCGTAGTTGATCAATCTTAATGAGACCAAGCTCAAAATATCGAAAGACGTTGGCTCTTTGAATGACATTCTCTGCATTTTCTTCAAAAACTTCATTATATTTGTATAAAATCAAGTTTTTCAACGTTCTCCCGTAAGATACTATACAAGTTTTAGCCCCGTGCAGCGTTGTCAAGTTTCAAAAATTCCGGCCTGATATTAGAGACGGCCATGTAGTACAGGAGATAAAGACATCGTCGTAAACATTTTGGGGTACATAAGGGGAAATGATTGTAAATGGTCAAGTTTGGTGCCGAAGTATTGTCTAGTATTTTCATTGTCACAAAACTCACAACTTTTTGAAAAATTTCGGAAGGAAGTTCAGACAGGTTGTATAATAATAAATTTCACGAGGAGTACAGTCTATTCTTATTCCAAAAATTTTCCTCATTGAAGCTCGATTTTTAGTGATATTTGCGAATAATCATTCTACTCTGGAAAGTACTCAACTATCAAGAACTTTTTAAGCTCATTATTGGGCTGACAATGAAAGATAGATAGTTCATTTTATGGTAAATTTCACGAGAAATACTTTGTGTTCAAAACATTTTTAAATTGGAGCTCGATTTTTCGAGATATTTGAAAAAGAATATTTTGCTTCCAAAAGCTCGGAACTTACTACCAGCTTTCGGAGAAAGTTGAGATAGTTCATTCTATAGCAAATTTCAGGAGGAACACTTTATGTTCGAAACACCTTTGAATTGGAGTTCAATTATTTGAGATAGGTATTTGAAAAAATCTATTTTCTTTCAAAAGCTCGGAGCTTTCGTATACTCTTGCTCAAATTTCTAGTGTTAACCAACTCACTTTCATTTTTCCGGGCTGAGCTCTGTAAAAACACAAATGGGTGCTCGACACTCAGATTTTGGACATAATTCAGTATAAGTATAAACGAAAGTTAATAAAACATGAAGAAAAAGAAATACCTATTTTAATATAATTATTGTGAAGTTGTATTGAGTCGAGTGGGTTATGTTGATATGTAATTAAGGTTAGATGTACCTATTAGTAAAATTGGATTGAACGTAAGTAAGTACGTATGTATGAGTTCCTGTTATATTGTTGGAGTTGTTATTTAATGCTGAAATGATATATGTCGGAATTTGGAGGTCAGTTCTGATGGATTGCAGTGCGGGACAAGTGAACTAATGTTACACTGTTAGATTATCTTCTAGACAGTGTGGACAAGAAGGGGAGTAAAGGTTTAATAGAAGGTGAGAGTGCGTAAGACGGATATGTCCTATCCTTAGACGGGAGAGTATCACTTTTTCACGTCTTGATTCTCTATGTTATGAGATGAGGACCATATGATCGGTTCTTTTTTGATTTGCGTAATTTATTGTTGGTTTAATTGTTCCAATTTTCGTTCCAATGCTTCAAGATTTTAGTTGAATAGTAAATTTTTAAATCTTGTGCAAATGATGGTATAGGGTCAGTTATTTTCGAGAGAGGCGTTACTTTTTTAGCAGCTTCATCTACTGCATCATGAGGTGGGAAGTTAATGGGACCCGGTATCCAGATGACAGTGAGGTGAGACTTTATTTATCGATAGTGAGGAGTGGATACGTTGTATTACGGTTTTTGAAAGAATTCTATAAATTATTCGGGTAGGCCTACCTAATTATTAAGATTTTTGTGTTCATACCAGGATCAACTCGCGATCGTCAAGCGGCATCCCCTCTCCCCTCTTTCCCTCCGAGAAGATAAGAAAAATATTCGAAAGTAAATGAAACAGTAGGCCGGCGCCCGGCAGAGTTGATCCGTCGCGTTGCACGCCGAGCCGAATCGCATTCAACGCACTCGCGTAATATACGTAGGAATCACGATTTTGTTGATTCCGCGCAATTTCTTTCGACGATTTCTTAGCAAAAAAATCGTTGAAACATGTAAGAGTACGTAGAATCTCTCGACGAGTATCGGTAGTTCGACAGATCCTAACTCGTCGTAGCGACGATGTTTTCGACAATGATTTTTTCATTTATTCTATGCGTTATCATTGTCTTTTATTTTTACGTTTTAAAAAAAAATAATTATTGGAAGAAACGAGGTGTCAGTGTCGTAAAATCGAATTTCCTTTTCGGTGCGCCGTTCGATTTTTTACTTGGTCGCCGTTCGCTTGAGAAAATATACGAAGATATTTACAAACTATGCGATCCGGAAAAACCATACGTCGGCTTTTACAATGCATTGGCACCTTGTCTACTTGTGAGGGATCCTGAGTTGATCCATAAAATATTGGTGACTGACTTCAGTCATTTTCAGTATCGTTCCAGACCACTCGACTGCGGCGGTCGTCTCATCTACAGCCTACTCGGTCTGCAACACGACGAATGGAAACACGTTCGAAGTAAGCTGACGCCTACATTTTCTCCGAATAAAATCAAAAAAATGCAGAGTTTGATGGAGGAGTGCTGTGAGATGCTGGTAGAACATCATTTCAGGTAATATCATCAGATTACATTCGAACATATTGTAAAATTCAGCCAGTGATCTTTCGGTTGCATCTCATAAAGTTAAGAAAAACCTAAAACGAATCAGAAAAATAAGATCAGACGTGAAGTCTACAATTAAGAGGAATGTTTAGCAATATCCTCAGATAGAATTGACGGAATCAACGTCAATGGGAGAAATTCTCAAAATAGAGAGGATTCGCTTGTACACCATTTCAGTTCGCCATCCAGGATAAAGAAAGAGGAACAATAGTTGGAGGGAGATGAGAAGCAAAGAAGGACTCATACAAGAGAAGAGGAACAAGGAAGTGACAGAGCCAAGGAATGAAGGAGGATGAGAAGTAGAGTCTTGGAGAAGAGACAGTTTTTCAATGGAGGATAATACTATCTCCCTGATGGTGTCGAGCAATTCTCATAATTTAACGAGTCTTACGGATGGACTCATGGTTGTTCTTAATCAAAAGTTTGAAAAAAATTTCGTTCCTGTTGGTTCCAACATGCTCTAGGAACCTAATTTGACGCTGGTGCTCAGTTTCTACGTATATCTCTCTTCTTGGGGTATCAAGTTTCTAGAGTGGCGTACTGAGAACAGACCTGAGAACGTAGGCTGGAGTTTGAAAAGGACCTAACGACTTTTATATGAGCTGATGTGAAATTGAAAATTGATTCTTTCAATCAGGACGTACTCTGTTAAATATACACGAAGAGGTGAAAGGAAATTCCTCGCTTTTCTCGGAAGCGTAAGCCACAAACCGACCTCGTTGGTACTCGACCTTTTCTTTGAAAATAACAATGTATTCAAGGCTATAAGATTATCGCTGACATTGTTTCTTGTATTATGATGAACTCATGATCGTAGACGTATGGGTTCCTGATTGCGTGACATAATTCCTCTCATCATCACTCTAGCTCAGTCGTATTATCGTCAAAACTATACAAACACGTTCACTTGAAAATATTTTTTTTTTATTATATCGACAAAGGCCGTGACGTGGAAAAAAATCTGAGTCGTCTCAAGGGAAAAAACGTATCTACGCCGTACTAATCATAAGTTGAATAATTAAGGTCTTTAGGAAAACAGGAATTTGGAGATAAGTTTGGAATCCCATGGTCAGTTCTAGCTTGACCCGGGCAACAATGAATAACTTGAGTAATAGATCAAAATTTACTTTTCTGATTATCTAGACCCCTTGCCAAGGCTGGGCAACCCGTCGACGCTACTGAAGTTGCATCTCGGTACGCTTTGGATGTCATTGGTAAATGCGCCTTTGGCTTGCACTTCAACTCCTTAGGCGAGTCTGAAAATTTGTATCGAGATATAGCAAAGAAAGTAATGGCATCGGGAGTGAAAAATTCGTTGAGATTGTTTCTTCAATTCATAAATCCAAAATTATTGAAATTATTTCGAATGAAGATCGTGTCTGACGAACTCGAAGACTTCTTTTTCGACTTGTTGCGCAAAGCCGAAAAATTGCGTTTGACAGAGAAACAGCATCGCGGTGACTTACTTCAACTTATGTTAGATATAAAATATGAAAAAGAGAACAAAGTCAATCGTAAGTGTTGGGTTTTCTTGAAAGCTGTTAATAGTCCTAACAATGGACTTCTAATAAGGGATGAATATTTCGTAACATACTTAGGTCTATTCACGGATAATCACATTGCGTCGAACGTGTACGTATTCTATTTCGGTGGCCACGAAACTTCGGAAAATACAATCATTTTCGCTTTGTACGAGCTGGCTTTAAATCCCGATATTCAAGAAAAACTGAGGCGAGAAATTCGGGAGACTCGAGAGGCTAACGGTGGAACGCTGGATTATGATGTTATAAGTAATATGAAATATATGGAAATGGTTGTAACAGGTAATGTATTCAAGGAAACTCGACTTTTAATTAATTCTTTTTTCTCTGTTTTGAATGTAACTCGTGATTTTTGAATACACCTATCATAGCTAACAATCCGATTTTTACAATCTTTCCAGTAGAATTCGGGCTTGCTCCGAAGGGGGACGCGGACTTAAGCCCTACCTTAGGCTAAAACAAATACATTTTTTCTATACATGATGTTGAAATGGCGTTTTGACTGCATCTATAGGTTCTGTCAAAGTTTAATTTTATCGACATCTGGATTTGCGTGAAACAAAAATAGAAGTGTAAAAGAAAAACTAATTATCTAGCTAATCACGTTCAAGTTCAAGGATCAGCGTGAAAAAAAAAAAAAAAGAAGAAGAATGAATCAGCCAATGGCATTCGAGTATTTGTTGATTGAATTTTGTTTTAACATCATTTATAGAAAAAAAATGTTACAATATATGCCGGTAACGTGAACCTTCACCAACTTGGCAAATTGCTCTACTCGCCTTCGACGCAGATGCAATTTTTGGCTCGTTGGGTAAAGCTTTCTTTACCCATATGTATAGTAATATACTGTTTTCTGAGCCCATTTTTTTTTCTCTTCGGAAAAGGAATAGTCCTTCCTAGAGAAAATTTCTGTGTGCTCGTCTGGTAGAATTTTTCTCGAGTCACCAACAAACTTCCACTTTAAAAATATTTTCATAATGAACTAGGTCGAGGTCGAAAATTATTGAATGTTTGATTTTTTCATTTGATTTTTTGCAGAAACATTGAGATTACATCCACCAGCTACGTTTAACATCAGACTTTGTACAGAAACGTATCAAGTACCTGGTTCGTCATTCGAAATTAAACCTGGGGAAACGATTCTACTTTCGGTATCAGGCATTCATAAGAATGAAAAATATTACTCAAATCCTTTGAAGTTTGATCCAGAACGTTTTTCTCAAGATAATATAGCCCGACTAAATCCATACGCATATCTACCATTTGGCAGAGGGCCGAGGATGTGTATAGGTAAGCAACGTTCTACCGTTGAGCCCGGAACAATTTCTAAATCACAGTTTGAATAATCTTCTACTCCGCCAAGACTTACTTCTCTCTAAATATCCGAGTAGGGATTGACTAGCTCACAGTCGGTAGAGCAATCAGGCTTGTGCAGACTATATAATCAATGATCGACACAACTGACGAGGAGGAGAAAGACGACCACTTCGTGGGACTGAGGTTAGGGCAGTAACGGTACAATGAACGACTAATCTAGGACAATGTAAAGTACTCTCTTCACTCTTTTCAAAGACTATCTGGCAGAGGTATTCAGAGGAGTATTTACGCACTCAAAAACAAGATAAAGAACGATCAGCCAATTGCTAGATAAGATTACTGTTATCCGAATTCAGGCGCATGGCCAGAGGTCTTCTGTGGTGGGGGATCGAAGAAAATTTGGTTTGGCGCTATAGTGATTTTTTCTTCATTAGGATTGTATTTTCGCTTGAAGGGAGGAGTGGACATGATGGATGTAATCCTACATAATAATTTTTCGAAATTCTATTCACGTCATTCAATATTTTTTTGCGAAACAACTCCGAGTGAGAACAATACTTAGGGTTACCTAAAAGGTGGGATGGAGGAAAGTGAAGAGCAAAGAATAAAAAAACTATCATACAAATATTAATATCAGTAACTTTTTTATCCAGCGCTCAAACTCGGATTAACTCTATTATGTACATCATTTGCTGAAAATAAATTTCATAAAAATCAATCCACGAATAGGGAATAATTGCTGTTTTTTTAGGAGCGACGAGAGAGTGTACTTTTCTTCCCAAAGGTTTTTCGGAGGACTTGATTTATTACGGATTTAGGGGGGAAGAGGGGGTGCATGAGAACAAGAAAAATAAAAATTATCAACTTCTTACTGGCAAGGATTGGTGGGGAGGTTTAGCAAAAATATTTCAGAAAAGTGATTTTCCGAGTATGAGCGTACCTACAGAGAAGAAAAAAAACTAACAGCTATTATCATCCAAAATTCTAAAGCGAGCGACTTTTCACGAGCTGATGGACTGGGTACAACACAATGAGTTTTTATGCGTTCAAATTACTTTCAAATTACGTGCAAATTACGTATGCAGGGTATAACCCGTAACTTGGACCAGTGACTAAACTAGCCAGTTTATCTACCACAAACGGGCTGCCTGCGATTAAAATAGCTAGTTTGCTATGATTAATGGCCAGTTTTATCAGCACGTATATTAAAAAAAAAAAAAAAAGATTGATTGAGTTATTAGGCCTACCAACATAGTTTCCTAAAGACATTCTTCCAACACTGAAGTTATATTCTGAAGGGTCGATTCCGGTGTTGGAGGAAACAAAATTAATGCATGACAATCCACCCCTGCTCCGCCATGGAGGCTGGGCGGCGCTGCACATGAAATTGAACTTCATTGCAAGTAAAAGATAAAAAGATATAGATTTCATTGAAAAGCTATAAGAACGTCATTCGTCGAGCAGGTTTTAGGCTTCATGAGCCCTGTACAGATACATAAATTACCTAGCCTATATGTAGAGACTATCATTTTTTGATCAATTTCATTTCCATAAACCCATTTCAGGTACCTCTTTTGCGAAATTTGAGATAAAAATTTTTCTGGTCTCCATTTTATCACGTTTCAAACTATCGAGATGTGATAAAACCGAAGTACCAATTATGCTGAAGAAAGGCGGTATTTTTCATGCACCGCAAAATGAAGTCTGGTTGGCCGTTGAAGAAATTTAAACTGGCTTCTAGTGAGTAAGTACCTGTACATATTTACAACCTACCTACCGTGTCTGAGAAAAATCACCACTGCAAGTGCCATTCGTGAATTGTGGCAAAGGGTGCACCCTCTACATTTGCTATGAGGCTATTTCCGAAACTGGACAAAAAGGAAGACGTTTTAAAAGATTGATTTTATACGGTCCTGCAAATTATGGCCAAGCATACTGAACGAATGGAATACTCAAAATAGTAAAACGAGGAGTAAACTAAACAAAGCCACAGAAATACGATTACACACTGGAGCGCTTTCGATTAATAAACCATTGTCAACAGTGACATGAAAGCAACTGAAACCAATTACCGCTAGGAAGGAGAACATCCGACGAGATCATGACTGAACCAGCGAGTCATCACGATGTGAATCATACTCATAAACTAATTCAATCAATCCCTCATCAGGTATGTACCTGTTTAGCACATTTAGGCTGTCGTTATTAAGGTGCCGAATAATTTCAATGTGCTCAAGCGCCGTTCGTTTGAAGTACGAGTTCTCTCTGTGGAGGAGGGTCTCGGACCCCTCTTTATAGCAGTGACCACTGGTAATGAGATGGTCCGCAAAAGCCGACTCCCCCAATTTCTTTTTCTCCCAAGCTTTCTTATGCTCGTCAATTCTAATTTTAAGTTGACGGCCAGTCTCGCCTATGTATATCCCTTTACAATCATTACAATTCACCTTGTAGACACCACTTTTTTCGAGCAATGGGATAGGGTCCTTCAATTTGACAAAAAGACTTTTTACAGTATTAAGGTTATAATAAGCTGGTCGGAACCCAAACGGGCGGAGTACGCTACCTAATTTTGAAGAAAACTTCCCCAAGAAGGGGAGCCTTATCCAACGCTTCCTACTCTCCAATGTCGGATTGCGGGGGAGGGAGGTAGTGGAGTCCAGGCATTTCCGAGTCAACTTCCTCCGGACCATGAGGTCAATGTCTATGCTCACCTCATTCACTCTGGCCAAATGCTTTATAGTCGATAGCTCCCTTTGAAAGGCGGTCTGACCAAGCGGAATACTGGTCAACCGGTGGACAAAGCTATTGAATGCAGCGGATTTATGGGCGACAGGGCAGAATGATCTGCCGTGGACAGTAGTATCGGTCGATGTAACTTTCCTATAGATGGCGAATTCATGGACACCGTCTCTATTGGAGATCGTGAGGTCCAAAAAATTAATAGATGAACCGCCCACTTCCAATGTGAATTTGATGGAAGGATACTGATTATTGATATACTTAAGAAACTCCAAAAGGAGATCTCTGGGACCGGTCCACGCACACAAAACATCGTCGACGTACCTGCGCCAATAGTGTATATGAAGGATGAAACTTTCCCGCCGGATTCGTCCCTTTGCTCTTTCGATGTGGTCGGCTTATTCCCCAATATTCCTAGAGCCACTGCTATGCAATATATGGGTACCCTTTTGGTACAATTTAATATCCGTCATGAAGAATTGATGGAATTTTTCAACTTGCTTAACATCTGCTGGTCTCCCAATTTTTGCAAATTTGAGGGTAAGTTTTTTGAGTTTCCTGAGGAGGTTGGCATTCCTATTGGCTCTCCTCTGGGATCCCTCATCCCGGAGGTATTTATGTCAAAATTTGAGCTAGATCTTTTTTCCTCTGGCCATGTGCTTTTGGGTCATATACACTATTGGCGCAGGTACGTCGACGATGTTTTGTGTGCGTGGACCGGTCCCAGAGATCTCCTTTTGGAGTTTCTTAAGTATATCAATAATCAGTATCCTTCCATCAAATTCACATTGGAAGTGGGCGGTTCATCTATTAATTTTTTGGACCTCACGATCTCCAATAGAGACGGTGTCCATGAATTCGCCATCTATAGGAAAGTTACATCGACCGATACTACTGTCCACGGCAGATCATTCTGCCCTGTCGCCCATAAATCCGCTGCATTCAATAGCTTTGTCCACCGGTTGACCAGTATTCCGCTTGGTCAGACCGCCTTTCAAAGGGAGCTATCGACTATAAAGCATTTGGCCAGAGTGAATGAGGTGAGCATAGACATTGACCTCATGGTCCGGAGGAAGTTGACTCGGAAATGCCTGGACTCCACTACCTCCCTCCCCCGCAATCCGACATTGGAGAGTAGGAAGCGTTGGATAAGGCTCCCCTTCTTGGGGAAGTTTTCTTCAAAATTAGGTAGCGTACTCCGCCCGTTTGGGTTCCGACCAGCTTATTATAACCTTAATACTGTAAAAAGTCTTTTTGTCAAATTGAAGGACCCTATCCCATTGCTCGAAAAAAGTGGTGTCTACAAGGTGAATTGTAATGATTGTAAAGGGATATACATAGGCGAGACTGGCCGTCAACTTAAAATTAGAATTGACGAGCATAAGAAAGCTTGGGAGAAAAAGAAATTGGGGGAGTCGGCTTTTGCGGACCATCTCATTACCAGTGGTCACTGCTATAAAGAGGGGTCCGAGACCCTCCTCCACAGAGAGAACTCGTACTTCAAACGAACGGCGCTTGAGCACATTGAAATTATTCGGCACCTTAATAACGACAGCCTAAATGTGCTAAACAGGTACATACCTGATGAGGGATTGATTGAATTAGTTTATGAGTATGATTCACATCGTGATGACTCGCTGGTTCAGTCATGATCTCGTCGGATGTTCTCCTTCCTAGCGGTAATTGGTTTCAGTTGCTTTCATGTCACTGTTGACAATGGTTTATTAATCGAAAGCGCTCCAGTGTGTAATCGTATTTCTGTGGCTTTGTTTAGTTTACTCCTCGTTTTACTATTTTGAGTATTCCATTCGTTCAAGACGTTTTAAAAGATTGTTAAAAAGTCTGGATTTTTGGTCATTTTATTTTGTTCTCTAGATGAAAAGAAGTAAGAAGTGTTATTACAACTAGTACTTTTGCAAATATAAAGCTTGCGCGAGTAGCATAATATCCGCTTGTATGCATTGTCATTACTAATATCCCCTTTTGGTCATCAGCACTTGAGCTGCTTACAGTTGCCACGCCTCGCGAATATCACATTATCAGGGAAACAAATCCATTCTTTATTGATAGGTAATCTTTCAGCATAAATATGTTTAAAATGTAAGTCAAGTTATGTTGCCTATGTATTACTAATCCATCTTCAAAAATAACCTTAGGTACATGTACCCATCAGCTCACTCATACAGAAAAAATGAAAATTGATGAACATCAAAGATGTGATGATTAAGTACCTATAATAACTTTCAACATCAGACTGATAAGGAAATCGCCGATAAGTCCGCCTTACTTGAACAAAACATGGAGAAGAATTCATACTGGAAAAAAGTAGGTACTCAAAGACTTTCCCTCAATCTTATTTCTGAAACCAACTTCCTCATCGATACATAACAATACATTTTTATAAGTACAATATCACTGCTCTCAACTCCTACTTGGTATCTTCCAACAACGAATCATCATTTTTATACTCGACACTCTTGTTTCTGTTGTGTTCCTTTCAAATATTTAGGCATTTATTTTATACAATTACACTGTTACCGGTATTTTATCAATTGGTTTCATCACTTCATGATAACCAGCGCTGAAGCTGGTCGTACTAAGTTAAAAAGGTTGAGATTTGTATTTTGAGTTCCATTAACTCTTTTGATGTACTTACTTTTGAGTCTGTAACTTCTGTATAACAATGTGTTCATCATTCAATTTGTTTCTGTACTTCCATGAACATTGCAGCACTGACTATAAATTGAATTTTCAAATCATAACTATTCAATACCTACGACGTTTTTAGTCGTAACAAAAAATAAATGTGACCTGCGATGAGGAAAGGATGCTCATTGCCCATTTGCGCAGGAACACCATTTCTCTCTCATTGGATATCTAATCAGAAAGAAATGGTGTTCCTGTTAATGAGCGATGAGAATCTTTTTCTCATCGCAGGTCACAAATTATCAACGATAATCACGTACCCAATTTCCATACCATTGGTCATTTCAAGTACCTAGAACTAATTACCTCGCCATTTACAGGACAAATGGACAATGCACAAATCACCATCATTCATCTGCAAGACCACAATTAGGAGAATAAGGCTTTTAGTACAATTTAGTGAAGCCTAAAAGATAACTTATTCTGCTGACCGTTGTTTTGAAGATACATCATGGTCATCCATGGACTTATACTCCGTTCACGTTAAGGAAGGATAGAAATATGACCTCGAGAACGGAACGCTCCGGGTAATTTCAATCTACCGTTCCGTTCTCAAGGTCATATTTCTATCCTTCCTTAATGTGAACAGAGTATAGATTCAACTGGGAATAGATATGTTTCCGGGAAAATTGCATACAATATCAGCCATTTTTCTTGATTCATCTTCGACGCCTATGAAGTCCCTAAATGGGTTTACAATAATTTAAAAAGATACTGTCGAGGCTCGAGGGAAAGGGGAAAGATCTAATTTTTCGAAAGTAAGTAACTAAGTAGGGCTACAGCCCCTGCCAGAGTAGGGCCTATTGTTAGATATATAACATTTTGTTATTTTGTCTTATCACTCTAATTGATGTACGAGTTCCATGTAAAGATGAATACACAAAATAATTACCTAGCGCACTTTGGTAGAGGTCGACGTGATGGAATAAATGTCCTACCGTCATTAGCCAAATTATCAATCACTTGATCTGGTTGGAGTCGACATCTGCACATAGCCCTTCGACCTCTTCCATTTTCACACTCTATGTACTTTGTTTCCCTCGAAGTCACTGCGCTAGTTTTCGTTTCAGGCCTCCTGCGAGTGGTCCGGAATTCGGGTTGTATATTCACGGATACATCATCGTGCACCATTGTTTGATGATGCATAAAAGCAGGTAGAATGGGCGCAAGTTTCAAATTGTCGTTTCCAATGTTATTAACGCGAGGATAAATTGGAGCTCGCTTGCATCTGATATCATCGTGAAGAACACGTTTGCCAAATTCGTCTATCGTATCGCGATACTCACTTCTCCATCGATCGTCTGCGCACGTATTTCTTTCATGTTGACACGCAAAATCTGTATTACGAGTTTTCTGGATGAACTCGCTATTTCCTCCGAACTCGTTCTTCTCTGACTGGGAAAATGAATATTTTGAGCCTTGAGGTATAATGATAGCTAGATATTCTTGATTCTCATTGTTACAAGAAGGTAAACTGAGCTGAAAAGCTGCACTGTTAAGATTGACAGCCCTGCAATAAGTACGATCCGAACACCCTTCGCGCATATTCATGTCAGATAATATTTTATTGTTTCATTCGAAAGTACGTTTAATTTTTGCTGGTGGAACTTGAATACAACTGATGAATAAGAAAGAATTGCCTAGCAGTAATTCAATTCCTGGAACTGTTGACTTGAAATATAATTTTATTTGGTTTCTTCATTCTGAGGAAATCCATTCAAGTTGGATGCAATAAAGAGGAAGGAAAACAAAAATGATCAAGAAAAATAAAAATCTAGTCGGGTGTGCAGGTTATCTGAAATATTAGTATGACAGTCGGAGATCTAAATTTGTCTTTAGGCGCAGGAAGATTACAATTCAGAACTAGGTGGTAGACAAAATTAAGGAAATTTTCATTTTCAATTGATTAAAATAAAAATATTTTGGCAAACGGAAACATTAAATGTATACTGTAGCTTTTGTTAAAAACCTATTACAATTTAAATTGTATGTAAAAAGGTAGATGAACACCTTTGCGTACTTTTCAGGAAATTTTCTGAGGAAATCATTAGGGTGTCTCTACAACAATGAAGACTACTAACAAGTTGATGCTCCTAAAAATTGAGACAGGACGATACGGCTCCTTCTGTAGTGCTATTTCAAATTTTCTACAACTTTCGTATGTAACTCTTCTTCATGGAAACCTCGAAAAAAGGAATTGAAGTCGCGCTGATAATAATAGAGACTCAGAAATTGGGCAACCATGTAATGGAAATTAGATTTAATGCGCAATAATTACGATGTTTAACAAGAAAAATTGAATTCTGAATGATAGAAGAATTTTTGACAGCAAAACAAAAACGAAGTTTTTCTATTTCCTTTGTTTTTTTAATGTAAATTGGATATTACTGTCGATAAATCACAAAAATATTTTACGATACCGATCTCTTCAAGAACTTCCAATTTAATGGGCAACAAAATAAAAATCTCAAGTTGATAACGACTCCGGGAAATAATTTATGAATGTTTAATTAGTAACGCGCATAATAGGAAATCACAGTTGGTCGCGTATCATTGAATCGTGGTATCTTCATCGATCAGGCGAGTCCACAATTTCTAATCAGAACACGATTTTCTTTGGAGATCGAATATCTGAAAATATGAACGAAATAAAATAAATAATGTTTCATCTTATTTAAATTTGCCACTTATCAATTAAATATCGAGCAACATCAGAAATGAAAACCAATCAATCATATTTTCAGCCTGGGGCGGCATGAAACTGTCATCATATAGAAAAAATAAAATGAATAAATCAGGACGATTCATCGTCACAATAATCGTCAGAGAATGTAAATTACCATTCTATCACTAAATATCTGCCTAGGGCGGTAACTCTGTCATCACAGAAAATATTGAGATCGAAACGATAAATTTAGGAGAATCAAAGAACATGAATTTAGTCTATGATAACGATTCTAATTCTATACTATATGCTAAGTATCAGAATAAAGTTGACATCAAGAATCAGCCATATGCTTGTCAAAAATTCATCATTCATTCATTTAGAAGTCTCGAGAGAAGAAAATTCAACTTACATTCAAATCCTTTTTCTACGATAACGATTCTAATTCTATACTACATGCTAAGGATCAGAATAAAGTTGACATCAAGAATCAGCCATATGCTTGTCAAAAATTCATCATTCATTCATTTAGAATTCTCGAGAGAAGAAAATTCAACTTACATTCAAATCTTTTTTCTACGATAACGATTCTAATTCTATACTATATGCTAAGTATCAGAATAAAGTTGACATCAAGAATCAGCCATATGCTTGTCAAAAATTCATCATTTTCGTTTAGGTTTTTCGAGACGAGAAAATTCAACTTACGATCAAATTTTTCTCTTTTGTGTGCTTATATACAACACATTGTTTCCTCGAATAAAAGCATCTCCGTACTTGTTCTTCAGTTGCCCATTAACGTATTCTTCAGTCTGTTCTAAGGCTATGTTCATATAGCCATCCAAGCACGCTAACACCCCTATAAAATGACGAAAAATTAATATCTATGATTCGAAAAATGAGAAAAGGTTCAATATCTCGCTCACCTCGATAATCGGTTCCATTATTCAATTTTACAACCACGGGTCTACCGTGAATTTGTTGAATGAAATGGGACAATGCTTCTTTTCGACTCATTTCAAGAACTGGAAGAAGAGCAGAAATGATAGTAAAAAAAAGATTATCAGTGCTTTCGACCATCACATGTCCAATAACTTTCGTCAGAATATTCTTTATTTAATCATTATTCATTCAGATTGACTGGGGCAGAATACAGTATCATCATGAGAAAATAACGCAACGAATTTATCGACTGCCAGGATCCAAGAATGAGGAATTCACTGCATTTTATTACAGTCGCAGACGCATGTCACCAATGATTTTCAGAGAGGGCAAGTAAATTTCACAGTATACATCATAATAGCGTATAATTAAATCATCATCAACTTGATGACAATGGCAGTAGTCATTAGTAGGCTACTCATATTATTAGGAATTAAGAAGAGTAATATCGAACCGTTGGAAAAGTCAGGATGATGATCATTCGGATGAACGAAACTACACGTAGGCGATCATAAAACTTGATCCCTTCGTTATACCTACATATTCACGAAAAAATTATCTGTTGAATGTAAAATGTACTTAAATACATAATATACTCGAGGGATTATTACTCACCAACTCGAAACTTGCGTTTGTTTTCAACTTTTGGAAGCGACGAACCGAGTGCCGACGAAGAGTTCGAAAATTCCGATGCCGACACAGTCACACAGATACCGGCCGTGTGGGGCACCGGTCCAACGTTCCAGTCATGGAATTCTGGACGGTAAGAGAGGAAGCCGCGATGCTAGCGCGCGTTCGCTCTGTCGAGTCCGCCCGGTCCGAACCACGGTCCGAACTCTCGACTGGCTACTGCGCCGCTGGCGCCGTGCTAGAGAGCGCTAGCTGATCGCTGAATGGCTGAATGACCAAAGTCCATGACGTCATATGAAAGCATGTGCTGCATTGAAATGATTTAAAACTGATAACAAAACGTGTAACCATAGCTTAATATTAAAACATCGGAAAAAGATTGGTAAAATGTATCGACGTTGAAGTACTTCACGTAATGAGTTCCACCGTCCATTTTCTTTTTAGTTCATACTTATTCATTCCATCTGTAGTAAAGTGAATACAAAATACCGATTATGTATCCTGAATCCAGAAATCAAGTTTGCAATATGCCTATGCCGGCATATTACGGTCCACCTTTTCCTGGGCCGTACCCGCCAGTATATCCCGGCACTGCTCCGTATTTACCACCGCCGAACAACTACAAGTATCCGTATCAAAATGTCAATAATTCCGGTCCCATCGATTGTCGATTTACGCAAAACACGGAGAACCGAATGCGCAATGTTCCGCAACCACCAGCCAATATGCCGGTTCCTCCTATGAATATGCCTGGGCCGTTTCCTCCGTTCAATGGTCAGTATACTTATCCTCCTTCGATGCCATTTTATCCGAACTATAGTGTAGTACCTCCGAATGCACCTCCAACAAACCGTTTCTCTAATGTACCGCCACAATATCCATCTTCACGGGGTAATCAAAAAGTTATTCGTGAACGGTCTCACCCTTTCCAACAGAAGAATCGTAAACAACCCCAAGTGAAGGTTAGTAAATAATTCGTGAGGCCCACTTGAAATATTATTGTTCGTTGAGTTTAATTTGAATTCAATTTGTTTCTTAGACACCATCATATCATTGTGGATCTTGTGATAAAAACTTCTTCTCTTCGAGCAGATACAATCAGCATGTATCGGAGCATGTCACTTGCGGCTTGGAGGGTTGCACTTTCAAAGCGCACGCTTTGATCGTTGAAAAACACATAGCTATGCAACATCGCAATGGTCTTTTTAATCGCATTGTGAAAGGCAATACACCGGAAGAGATCGAAAAATGGATATCAGAGAGAAAAAAGTGCGCTTTAGTTTCGAGTCTGTTCTTGGTTCTGCTATTATTCAGAGCCTTAAATAAATTATGTCTTTCCTTTTCAGACATTACCCTACCCATGAGAAAGTTGTTGAGAAACAAGTACGGAAGATTGAAATGGAAAAAAGAGGAGAACGTTATGAAGATCGTCGAAAATTATCGCATAATCATCGTAGAAATCCAACGGGTTAGATAACATTTGTCCCTGTTGATATTCACGTTTCAGTCTGTATAATCTCAATGTTTCGTGGACAGATTTGCGAAACCGTCAAAAATTTGGTCATAGAAGTAAGATCCCTGGTAAGAGCATTACAAAATTTGGTTCGAAGGTTGTCCCTACCAATCGGGTGCCGAAAAATGATATTCCTATATCTCTACCAAAAAAAAATCAGTCCTTCAAAACAATTGATGACGGCTACGAATATCAAAGGAATTTACCTCCATTCCGTGGAACCGGTAAGATTCCTCTCGATACGACTTGACTCGAAATATCAAAGTTTTGCTTACTTTCGTTTTTCTCTCTCATGTACAGCGTACTACTCATCGTCTCGAGCTAGTGACGATGAATTGGAGGATTCCGAGTTGGATTTCGGGAAACATAATAATGATGATCCATTGTATACAGAAAGACCGCTCATTCCTCCGGAACCTTGCATAGTGCGTAGTTCCCTCGATTTAATCAGAGGTTACGATTCCTCAGAAAACAGTGACAATTGTGATGAAACCACTGTAACGACAATATCGGCGATACCTTCACTAATCGAGGAGAATGAAAATGATGACAATGACGCTTCGGTGATAGAGGAAAATAAAGATGATGATGATGACGACGATAGCGGGCCGGAGGAATGCTCTTTCAAGTTACCTGTACCTAGTTTCATTCTTGGAGATCTTGCCAGACCGACAGTACAGTCAGGAGAAAACAATACCGAAAAAAACGTATCTCGAGCTTTTAATTCGCAGTCGAGTTCCCGTGATGAAAGAAGTCTCGATGCCGAAGAAAACAATTCGGACTCGAAAAAATTAGTGAGGAAACGTCGAAGGAGTCGAGTCGGAAAATCTGACGATGATCAGAAACCCGAAGGGGAGAAAAATGATGTGACGAAAAGTGAACCAAATACAAAAGTCAAGTTGCCTCGAAGACGTTTCAGACCTCCTACACTGTTAGAAAAAGTATGTAATTATAATTTTAGATTTTATTCTTGGGAAGGTATGTATTAAAGGTGTATAACTTCTACAAACTCTGTTTCAGTTACTTGCGCCTGAAATAAGACACGAACGGAACGTCATTTTACAGTGTGTTCGATACGTTGTTCAAAAAAATTTTTTCGGTATTAAATCTGAAACGAATGCTACTTAGTATTATATTGATACGCCATGATTTTCCTTCAGAATTCGACTGATCCTGTTTGTTTTTTTTTTATTCTCTGTTTTCTTTCTTTTTGATATCGTGGTTTTTTTTTCCTATTCTAAGTCATTATTTATTCGCAGCGTAATCAACTGACTAGTGTCCTAGAAGACATTTAATATATCATGATTGAATTGAATAAAAAATTTGAGTGAATGGAAGAAAAAATTTTATTGCTTGAGATCGCCACAATATTTATCCGAAACGCCCGTTTGAATTGAAAAATGGGGCGACCAATCTTTTTCTCAATTTATGGTCTTTATTTAAAATTTTAGATTTTACCGAATTGCAAAGCTTCTAAAACTATTACAAGTCAGTATGTTCATGAACGTGGGATTTTTTCTAAAATTGTAAATATTATTCGATTCCGGTCACGAATGCAATAATTGATCAATAGAAGTGGATCGTGTCTGTCAAAACAGAATTCGAAATATTTATGTTCCACAACTCTTCAGTGTATTCCTCATTATTGTTTTTTTTTAAATCGTCATATATTCTGAAGCTACCGAAGAAAAATGGTGCGTTCGAACTCCCAAGTTCCCGAGGCTAAAAAGTACCGCGTTACTCCGACTGAAAATTTGTGACTTGACTGACGGATGAATCGTAGGTATCTGATTATAAATTGATTGGGTTCAACTGTTGTATCCCGTAATCTGAAAGTCTTTTCAATATTTCAAATACGGAGCAAGAGATTCATCGAAAATGGCGCGTATGCTGAAGAAGACTGATGATTTTCGACTTTCTACATTCAAGTATAACCTTATCTGATAAAATTCAACGAGCCAAAAATGTTTACAATAAAAAAGTTGGAAAAAGGAAAGAAAAATGAAACTCGAAGAAAGTAATGTTCTTCATGAAATTTTCCTAAAAAATAAGTGTTTGCTTGTTATTGTTATTCAGGCGCGAGAAAAAACTCATATCCCATTAATAAAAATAAAATTGAAATATTACAATTATTCAACGAAAAATGTTATGACCAATGAAGAAATGTGAAATCAATTTTTGTGCGTTCGCATCTTTTATCCATGAGGATTCTCTTTCTTTCAAATTCAATCTTAATATTTATCTCTTTCTCTAGTTACAGGCCAGCATCCTTTTGAACTAACAACTTTTTAGAAAGCGAACGTTCACATATACCTATTCTTATGAGAGAACACGGAGAAAACTCAACTAATTCATTCTCACGCAAATATCGTGGAGTCTTTGAGAAAGTGAATTGAAGAACAAGCGATTTCCTATCTTTTCAGCCTCCTTAATAAATTGGTTCATAATGAGATAAGGTAGGTACAGTAATTGAACTGTTTGGAACTTGAGTGACTCAACATCCCACTTCATCGCTGACCCATTCAGACTTCTGATTTCGAAAGGATCGTAGCACTGACCACAAAAAGGTCCGGGTGTGCCCAAAAAATCAATTTTGAGATTTTGATTGTTTCTTGAAACACGTTTTTTCACGTGAGTAAATTTCTCGAAAACAATATTTTTGGACGCTTCTGTTTCCCGGCCTTTTTTATCGTCGTTCAATTTCGAACGAATTCTTTTCAGTAAAATGGGAGTCAGACACAAGGCCGAAGTCTGGAAACCGTATCCGAAACGGGATCCGAGTACGATCCTTTATTTTTGTGGTCTCAGATCTGGATTCGAAAAGAATGATAAAAATTGATCTTTGTAGTTGGCTATCTACTTTACGCTGCTAGCTGCAAGCATCTTTGATTGTTGTAACTTGTTTGAAAGCTTCATTCACCGCTACATAGTACAACCTGTACAACATAGTACAATAGAGTACCGGTACATTCGAACCTTTAATTCAACCCTTACTTCGACCTTTCATTTTCAATTACCTCGAATAAACTCAATATTTTTTCGTTAAGTAGAATTGAATATTTCTCTGTGTTTTCCGCCTTTCGATTTTGTCGTAAATCCTATTTGAAGCAGGCTAGGCTGATCTGATGAATACCAAGTTGAAGATCACTATAGGTTAATCTTCAAAATCAACAGGTTTTTCAAAATTTGAAGATAACCAACCGTACTGCATACCGAAATAAAACGCAATGTTTCTGTTTGGGGATTCACATGTGGATCTACTACATCAAGAAAGAGATGAGGCAGATGAGGTAAAGCTTGCGTAGCGGTACATCAGCATAATTTAGCTAGTGTTTTCAGTTAGCAGTAACTTATGTTCGCCCAATGATAGAAGAGTCTTATTTCACACAAATTTGTCTCGTGATTATTTTCGGCCAGACCTCTGGATTTATAGTCTCCCAAACGACTTTGAATTCTTGTACAACTTTTCCCAGGGAATGCAAGGATGGTTAATTTATTTAATTTCCGTGGGTACCCATTTCCGTAATTGGAATTATATTAATTATATTTTTTATGTTATAGGAACATGAGCAGTCGATGGAATCTATCAATTTGTATTTTTCGCAGAAAAAAACGGTAAAGTCTTTGCCTCTTTCCTTTTCATTAGAGGACGTCTTATATTCGCAGCACGAAGTATAATTGAGTACTTTTGATAATTTCAGAAAATACCTTCCTCTTGTGAAAACTACCAAAAATTTTACTCCAGAATTCACGAATTTTATTCTACCGAGAAACATACGGACGTGAAAATTGTTTGTGAAAACCGTACTTTCAAATGTCATCGGTTGGTTCTGGCTGCAGCTAGTGAATATTTTGATAAAATGTTCGGCAGTGGTTTCCGAGAAAATTATACTGAAGAAGTTTTTTTGCAGAATATCGAAGCAGCGACTTTTGAAGACATTTTGGAATACATGTATCAGGGTAAAGTTACAGTCCGTGAACTTAATTTGTACAATTTACTGTGTGCCAGCGAAATGCTCGGACTGAATGTTATCGAAGACGTCTGTGTTCAGTATCTTATGGAACGTAATATACCGCAAAACAACGCGCTCGAAATATTTGCATTCGCTCGCCGAACGCAGAAAAATTGCTTATTACGAGCTACGAGTCGATGTTTGATAGAAAATTTAAATAATTTTTCCAGTAATTCTGATTTTCTTCAATTTTCGTTTGATGATTTGAAAATATTGCTCGAGTACTGTCCTCCTTTATCGTCAAAAATGGAAAACCTTGTCATCGAAACACTCGTGCGATGGATCAACAATTTAGATTGTGCTCTAGATGATAAAAAAAACATTTTTTTTATGCTAACGCAAACCATTAAATTTCAGTATGTTCTACCTACACAGATTGAAGAATATCTATTTAAAAATCTTATTAATGAATTAAATATAATTGGTTCATGTTCGGATGTAGCAGGTGGGATAGATAAGTCTACTATCCACGTTTATGCTAGAAATACCGCACAGATAGATATTAGACCGAGTGAGACGTTCCTTTTGAAGATGCTGAAAAATGATGCAGATGATGTGAAAAAAGTGGACTGGAATCTCTCTCATTTAGTAGAATCTCGGAATATTGATTATATGAGAATTATTTTGTTTGATAACCACCTTTACTCTTTCAAATCACAATATGAACCCACAGCTATACTTGGAACACGGTTGAAATCCTTCAGTGTCTGTTCTTCAGTAGACCTATCTTCAAATTCATCATTATTGACTTTGCCACCGGATTTGAGTTCATCCTCGGAAATACCGAATTTGTGTTGCGATATGAATAATATTTACCTATACGATTATAGTTATGAAGAAAAAGGCTTCGACCAGCTCTACGTTTACTCTCAAAACTTGGATAAATGGTCATCAATTTCACTAAACCAGGAGCAAAGGAATAGATCGCCAGCAGTAATGTGCGACTCGGGTCGATTATATTTGATTGGCGGGCTCAGAGGTAGAAAAGGTCTAATCAGTACACGTTATCTACAATCATATGACCATCGTATTGGACGTTGGGAGCAACTACCAGAAAGCAGGCTAGGCCATCATAGAACAGATAACGCGTGTATTCACAAAGAAAAAATTTATGTTTGTAGTGGTGCGCCGTATATAATTTTGAAGGACCACCTCCTGGAAATTTACGATACAGTGGCTGGAAAATGGGATGCTATCAAAACGGATGATTCTCATCACAATGGTCCTACGAGACTACTGTCGTTTGAAAATGAATTATATGCCTTTTATGATCATCCTACTACTCTCATGCGTAAGTATGATCCATTGGCACAAAAATGGAGCCCTCCGTCAAATATTCTTCCTGCCATTGATAGTCAGCCTTCTTTAGAAAGTAATGAGTCCAAATGGTTTATTTTAAGTACACTTGTTTTTTAGCCCTCACAATTCAAATGGAATTCAATTTTTTTCTCGACACAATGGTTAGCAAATAATCACAAGATTTTACAATACTATTTTTTATCATTATTGTGAACTTTTAAGTTGACTTTATATACAGATATTGCGTTGGACTAATCATAATATTTTTAATGAATTATCCAACAAATTTTAATGTTGAAATTCGCTCAATTTACTTATTTTTTTCATTTATTTCCTTTACAGTCATTCTGATACGGTTACGTTTTGCTTAGTAATATTGCTCTTCAATTTTTCCATCGTTTTTTTCTCAATGTTTTTGTAATTTTTTTTTTTTCATTCATTTCCTGTCAAGTAACTCTAATATTGTCACCAATTATTGTATTTGTTTTTTAAATCCATATTTCTAATCGCACAATTAAATTATATCTCAATAATTTTTCTCTTCAATTGCTTTTGCTTTCTCTCAATGTGTTCCTAATGACAGTAATTGCTATTGTATTTGTATAGAAAATAAATAATCTTTTTAAGTATAAATTTTTGATCCTGAAAGTTAAGTTTTCTGTTCTCGTTGTAATTTCTTCTCACAGCAACTTTCGCATTTCCTATTTCGTTGACTGTTGTATGATTATCATTTTTCACTCCCGAATGGAGCCTAAATAAATCTTTCGAGAACTACTCATCCAATTCTCAAAAACATTGCAGGTGCATATCTTCAGATATAATACTACAATATGGCCAAGTTACAAAAAAATCCATCCGGTAGTTTTGGAGGAGTTCTGCGGACAAAAAAATCTTACACCGTATTTCATTGAATGTAAGCCGCCAGCCATATAAGCCGTACCCCAGATTTGAAGACATCGAAAAAAAAAAAAAGCGTCGCACATAAGCCGCGCCTCTACCAAATAAAAATGTGTCGTTATCCACGAAAAATATCTTCTTTATAGAAAAAATAATACCATATTACAATAGGTAATATAGCTAAAGCCTAATTATTATGACAGTAACAATCTTCTCTCTGCACTTCATACCTGATTTTATCCAATATAATTTAGCGCTTTGCCATTCAGGAAAAAGTTCGAAAATGCGTCCTCATAATGATAGGAAGTATCTAATGAAGGAGAGCCAACAGGCAAAATAAAAAATAGTAGTCGCCAAAATATCTTGATCCCTTATTAGTGTCAATTTTTTGGATCAAAAATCACTTCAATTGTAAGAAGTAAAAGAAGAAAAGCAATTGAAATAATTGGAAAATGGAATTATGGCTGTATTCCGAAAATAAGAATGAATAAAATGAAGTGTAGTGGGAAACAAACGACAATAACGTGGGGATAGGGAAGATAATTGGAAGAAGAGAAGCGGTCGAGTCAGGTGGCGGTACTCAAATTTTAAGGTAGGAGAAAAGAAAAAGAACGGATATGTACAAGTTGGAGTAATTGAGTAACATAGGTAGTTGCGGGAGTTGGAAACTGTGTTCGGAATAATTACATAGGACAGAGGATATGACTTAGGTTACATAATTGTAGGAGGTATGTTGATTTTGGAGAGTAGGACAGGAAAAAAGGTGTTAGATTGTCAGATTATCTGCATAATATAAGATTTACATGAAGGTGGAGAATGGAAACCCAGGAGGAGATGAGAATGGTTGAGTTGAGAGTGACCAATTCTAAGTCGAGCAAAGATAACCTCTTTATGGTGGGAATTTCTGTTCACTTTTAATGATTCCAAGTATGTTGCAGGTTGTTATTCTTTACAAGAAGCTAGGATTAAGAAATAATAACAGATTTTATGGTTGTAAGTAGTTACAAGGTGGGGTCGCGGTCGGTAATTTTGGGTGAGAGTGTGAAGTTTTTTGACGAGTGATCATTTTAATCATTTTGAGGGTAACTGATGTGAACCGAGATCCAAATAAGAGTTTCTGATGATTGGATGAATGATGGAGTATGAAGAATATAATATGTGGGTACGTTTTGTACAGATGGGCGTAGAAAAGTTTTTGAGCTTGAACCTAATGAGAATTTTAACTGTAAACACATCATGTGAGAAATTGAGGGGGATGTAATCAGGAAAAGTAGGGGGTGCGATTCTACAGGGCTCTGGACTGAATGAGGATTGTAATGAAGCTTTTAATCAGATTTCTATTATTCAACCAAAAGAAGTTGAATTGAAGGTAGTAATAAAAAACGATGGCGTCTTTGAAAAAGTTAAACAATGAATTTACACATCTTCTTCTGAGGACGGATTGGTTTTGATATTGAGAATTGAATTCAAAATTGGAGTCCCAAAAAGAGGATTCGGATTTGATGGAATTTCAAAAATTGGGCTAACTATAACAGGAGGGACTCGAAAAAATTGACATTTTTGAGCTCTATATGACAGATGGGGGTAGGAAAAATTTTCAATATCAAAGGAGTCAGATTTGAAAACACTTCAAATATCGGGAATCGAACTGTATGGACCCTTTTTAGCCAAACCCAACCAAGCGATATGATAACGATCTGGGGAAAAGGAGAATCTCCGTTTATAGTAAAGGAACATTTCTTTAGATTGTTATCATGTCGCTTGGTTGGGTTTGGCTAAAAAGGGTCAATATATGACAGAAAAGAAACTTGAAAAAAATTGAACTTACAGAGGAGATGAAATTGAAAACATTTTGTACATTGATCTTGAACAGAAATTTCAACTTTCAAGCTATATAATATGATACGAGAAGAAAATGGAAGAATTTCAACATCCGAGATACCTATACTTATATGACAGGAGAAGGACTTGGAAAAATATCAACCATCCTTCTAGGCAAAAAGTGAGACACCAAAATTTTCAAAAATCCCCCCCCCCCCTATGAAACAAGTTTCCCATTCAACATTGATTTAGTTAGGTAGTTGTTGTCATAAAAAACTGGAGAAGGACTTAACGTCATCAGGATTTAACAGAAGAATCTCTACAGAGTAGTGAATTGCAAAAATCAGGACTTGACGTCAAGAATAACTGTTTGTTGGAGGTGGGTAGACCCGGAGAAATGTATTGAGGGTCTTGAAAAAGTTTGTTCTAATTGAGCTAGATGAAGGAGGGGATTTTCAAAATCTCAACACGATCAATTATAGAGAACAGGAGAAGTTTTTTTAGAGAAAGAAGAAAAGCTTGAAAAAGAAATTAAAATGGACAGATACAAAGAAAATAGAGTATCTATCTAAATAATTCCAAATAATATGAAACCCTAGAGTCACTCCCTTTGTTTCATGTACCTTACCCGAATTAGTAAATAACACAATAAAAAGTAGTGTACTTTGTGTTCGCATAAAAATTTTGAGTACAGGTCCAGAGGAAAGTTATTTAGAAAATTTCTACTTTTTTTCACCCCCCCCCCTTTTTTTTTTTCAATATCCAGAGTCGAAATATCCAGATAATTTTACTGAGAAAATTTATTCCTTTTTATATGTTTTCCATAAGAATTTGCTTCACCAATAATTTATTGACAATTTCTTACTTCTTCTGTTTTGCGCTCCTTCGGGCAACATACCGCCCCATAGCATTATCTAGTGTCCTCGGCAAACTATTTCAAAAAATACTCGACGAAAGACTTCTTTGGTATCTGAAATCAAATAATCTTCTCTCACCCTTCCAATATGGTTTTAGAAAAGGGCGAAACACCACCCAATCTCTTTTTGATCTTCAATCACGAATTAAGAACTCTACACTCCGGAAATCCTGTCTTTACTCCATCTTTTTTGATCTCCAAGAAGCCTTCCCCCGGGTCTGGAGACACCTTATCGCAAACAAATTACACGAAATTGGCCTCCGAGGAAATCTCCCTAATATACTACAGGGTTTCCTTCACGACAGGACATTAATGGTACGAATACAAAATACAACTTCTCCCCCTCTCCCTGTACAAAATGGTGTGCCCCAGGGAGAAGTATTGAGTGTCCTACTCTTCCTCATAGCTATCAACGACATTACAAAACTTGTTAACCCCCCCTCCCTTACGCATCGTCTTTTTGCCGACGACAACAACATTTCCATCTATTCTTCAAACCCTCAACGAGCCCACAGACTTCTACAGGAAACACTAAATCTAATCACTGTATGGACAACGAAAAATGGCTTCAAATTTTCTACTTCTAAAACCTACTTGGTGATTTAAAAAAAAAAACGTCCTATACCTTACTTTCAACCTCTCTTCCTACAAAATTTCGAAATTCCAATCCGCGATTCTACTAAACTTCTCGGCCTCCATTTTGATCAGAAACTTTCTTGGACCCCTCATATCAAATTCTAAAAGCAAAATGTATACGTACCTCAAACGTCATTAAATTCATCTCACACCCCTCTAAAGGATGCTCCAGAAAATTACTACTACAACTCTACAAAAGTCTTATTCGATCTACATTAGATTACGGGGCACCAACATATAATTTAGCCAACAAATCTGTTCTCTCGTTACTTGATACCATTCAAACCTCATCCTTGAGAATGGCCTTAGGTGCCTACCGCACAAGCCCCAAACTTAGTTTATGTGCAGAAGCCGCTGAACCTCCACTCTTCTTTCGTAGACTCATCCTAACTTCTAATCTCTTGTCTTCTGTCTCCGAATTCCCTGATCTTCCCATACATAACTCAATCTTTCTACAAAACACTCAACCCTTTTCGATTCACAATAAACATATCCTTCTTCAATTCAATCACTCCCTCAATAAGCCATTTCAAGCAAGTCCTCTGCAACCCATTTACATTACCTCCTGAGCTTGGACGCTTCCTGAACCAAACATACGTTTTGACCTCACACAATTCCCTAAATCTAACAACAACATGATTATCCAAAACATCCGACAGATGATACAAGAATATCCGGATCACACAATTTGCCTTTCAGACGATTGAATAAAACTGCTTACGCTTATTCCATAAATGGATGCCTTACTTCTCACCGTATACGTAACATTGCATCCATATTCACAGCTGAACTGATGGCTATATTCTCCTGCCTTTCTCATCTCTCCCAACTCCCTCCAAATGGCAAATTCCTTCTCACTGACTCACTTTCTTCTTTACACTCCATACTTCAAGGAACATATCCTTTACAAGGGAAACTCACGATTATTCTACCCATCTTGAAACCTTCTAAAGACCCCTCCATTCCCGATTCTTACCGTCTTATTGCATTAACTAGCGTCCTCGGAAAATTATTCCAAAAGATATCAAACAAAAGACTTTTATGGCTCCTCGAATCAAACAATGTACTCTCTCACCTCCAATACGGCTTCCGAAAGGGTCGAAATACTCTTCAACCTTTGGCAGACCTCCAACAACAAATTACCGACGCAAAAAACGAAAATTCTGCACTCTACACTATTTTCTTTGACCTTCAACAGGCTTTTCCCAGAGAATGGCGCTATTACATTTGTCAAAAACTCCACTCCATAGGACTCAGAGGCAACCTCCCAAAACTTCTACAGAGTTTCCTATACGACAGGTCCATAACCGTTAGGATCGAAAATCACCTCTCTTCTCACCACACCATCCAAAACGGCGTCCCACAAGGTGAAGTCTGGAGTGTCCCACTTTTTTTAATAGCTATAAATGACATCACTAATTGTTCATCCTTTCCACTTACACAACGCCTTTTCGCTGATGACTACAGTATCTCTCTTAAATCTTCAAACCCTCATCGAGCATCACGACTCCTCCAAGAAACTTTGGATAAAATATCTACGTGGGCCTCAGACCGTGGTTTTCGCTTCTCATCGAGCAAAACTGGTCATGTTATATTCCGAAAAATCCGCCGTCCGAAAATTTCAATACCTCCTCTATTCCTTCAAGGCTTTCCAATCAAAATTCTTGACTCTTATAAATTCTTGGGGCTCACCTTCAACCACAACCTTTCTTGGATCTCTCATATAAAACTTCTCAAAGCCAAATGTCTAAATGCCACTAATATTCTCAAATATCTGTCTCACCCCCGTCTGGGATGCAACCGAAAATTACTTCTTCAACTATACAAAAGTCTCATCCGTTCCCAATTAGACTACGGCTCCCCGACCTACTCCCAGCCAAACAAGTCATCCCTTAAATTATTAAACACTGTTCAATCAACAGCTCTCAGAATCTCCCTTGGAGCATTCCGCACTAGTCCAAATCTCAGCCTCTGTGCTGAAGCAGCCGAACTTCCTCTTCACTTTCGCACACTAGTATCAACTGCCAACTTCCTCGCATCCTCAGCTCAATTTCCCGAACTTCTCACTGACACCGCTTCCTCCTTCCCTCCAAATACCTTAGTAAACTCTCTGAAACCGTATCTCGACTTTAATCCAAAATTCAATCCCCTCCTTCCTATTAAATCATCCATTCCTCCATGGCTATTCACCCCTCCAACCATCAGATTCGATCTCACAAATATTCCAAACTCAAGCAACACTGCCTACCGAAAACTTGTCTCAGAAATTATAGCAGAATTCCCCGACCATATAATATGTTACACTGATGGCTCCAAAACAAAAATTAAAACAGGCTACGCGTACTCCATCCAAGACAAAACTACGGCCTATCGCTTAAGAAACACTGCCTCTGTTTTTATAGCTGAGCTGAGTGCTATTCGTTCTTATCTCTCGACCCTTACTCAACGCCCTCCCAGACTCAACTATACCTTACTGTCCGACTCACTTTCCTCCCTCATGTCTCTACAAGATCCTCATTCGAACAACCGCATCACTCAACGCATTCACGTCATTCTCCACACGCTAACCTCTATCAAATCATCAGTCACCTTCATCTGGATTCCGGGTCACATCGATCACCCCCAACATGAAAACGTTGACCGTGCGGCCAAGAACTCCACCCTCTTACTAAAAATTACTGACCCAGCTCATTCACCAGTACACGACCTTCAAAAATATTACCGTTCTAAAATACTAACTTCTTGGCATAACCTTTGGGAAAAACAATACCATAACAAACTAAGATCAATCAAAAGCCTCCCTATTCCATGGTCCTCTTCAAATAGAAACTGCCGTCATGAAGAGGTCACCCTCGCTCGTCTTAGGATTGGCCATACCCGACTCACCCACTCTTACCTCCTCTTACGACTTCACGCCGCGCCGTCATGTAACTACTGCCAATTAGATAACCTCACCGTTCAACATCTCTTCTCATGTCCCGTCCTCCAAAATCAACGATCCGCCTACAACGTTCCCTTATCTATCACCTGCTCTATCCAACAACTCTGAAACCATCGAAAATTCCCTCAATTACCTCCACTCCACTTACTTCTACAAATTACTGTAATAATCTTAAGCCATCTAATAACAACTTTGTACAATTAAAGATTAAATGGAGCTGATGACCCGTATGCGTAGTCGCATAGCTCCCTAATTAAAAAAAAAAAAAAAAAAAAAAAAAGTTTTAAGACTTTTGTGTTCTTGCTATGACGTGTATCTAGAATAATCTTTTCAAAGTTCAGAACTTAATCTTACTGTTCTTGAAGTTGCCTATCATGATGTTTCGGAGGGTGGGCATATTTGTGTCAAAAACCGAGTGATTTGAGGTGAGAAAAATTTAATCGCTGTTGAGCATCGACTGTTCACTTCAATATTATTTTGCTGCTGAAAAAAGATCATTTTTTATGTTCCACCAATTCTATTTACTGTGTACCATTGCTGTTCATTTTATACATTTTTTAACTGTTCTCTCATTCCTTTCTGCTGCTCACAGATTTGTTGTTCAAACATCCTTTTCTGATGTGCGATTATAATTAACCTAAAAATCTGTGAATCTTTTCCTATTTCATTAGTTTGGTTAAGAAGTTGAATTCCGCTGCTCGTTGACTTATCACTTTTCACTCCTAGAATGGAGCCTAAATACATGGCTAAATAATAATTAATGCTCGCTTGTATGGGTACCCACATAAGAGAACAATTCCAGGAATACATTTACTAGACAGAAGGAGGATTGCACTTATTTTGAGTAAATTCTTATTTACAATTAGGCACCGAGAAAATGAATTTTAGAAAAGTCCTAGTCTGTTCGAATTTAAACTTGTAGGTACACCACAGCCACTATCCAGTAGGCTATCTAATATCTAATTTTTAATTTAATACTAAAATATTTTATTTTTATTAGGATTGGTTTCAGTTGAGGATTTGGAATGGAATAGAAAACAGAAAAAGTTTATGTTTTAGGTCCGCTTACATTATAAATTTTACAAAATTTTTTCAATCATTATAAGAAGTAGAGATGATTAAATTCAATAAAATAACATGATGATGTGAGAGCGATAAATGACGGTCTTGTTTGATCGTAGAGGATGAGAATCATAGATGAGATAGTTACAATACCTGATGAGAATGTTTTTTCAAAAGAAACGACAATTTCGACAATTTCACATTGTGTGTTTTCTCTTTTCTACCCTACCTATTACGAGTATAAACCAACACGTCACGCAGCTTGGTGTGTGTTAATTTTTTTCTCCCTGGAAACGATGAGTACAGCGCCCAGCAGAATGATTCGTAGCAACGGTCGCAAATCTCTCCCACTTCCACCCCATGTTGTGAATTGTTACCTATCGTATTCGTGCGCGAGACCTCGTCGCCGGTGCATCGTTACTCGTTACGCCAACTTCAGGATTTTTTCATCATGTGAGAGAACGTATTAGCAATGATAAGAACATGTGATTTACCGGTGTCGTGAATCAGTGAAATAGTCTGGTACAAATATCTCCCAAATTGTGAACATTTTGAGAGAAGTTACATGAAGGTGCTGAAAGAGCTATCCGGTGCAATTCGTGACTGATACTCTTCTATCAGCCTTATAAACAGGTGTAATTCAATTTCTATTTTTGAAGCACTCTCAAGCTGTTTTGAATGCAATTTGGGTGATCCATTTGAAAGGTACGTACACAGTTCACCACGCTCTAATATTTTTACAGGATTTTCAGATTTCTCAAAAGTTACGAGTAAAAAGTATTTAACATTTACCGGTTGGTATTTATTTGTTAGTTATAATTACTATTTGTACGTGCTGAACGAGAGCACGTGGTTTTCGACAGATAAGTTCTTACTTGAAGAGTGGGTAATAATTGTATGCAGGTGTACAGTCTACTGTTTAATTTCGAAGGATAGGAAGAGGAATTCAATAAAATGCGTACCATCTTCTGTACTATCTCAAGTACGCTGGTCGTATATTTCCATGACAAATCCAGTATCATTCGAATTTCGCGAGATATTCAGCGCTTTGTATCATGCTGTCAACTGTCCGAGTCATGCCGGTAGTCTAGTCCGGTGCCAATTCCTTGTTTTCATCAATCTCACTTCATGGGGAACAAGTCTTGCGTTATCAGTAGTTCTCACCTTCGTAAGGCGCTAGAGGTATTCTCAAGAATGTAAACAAACACTTGATGTGGTGGTAAATTTTAGTGAAGCGGTGCAACTTAATGCGAAATCACATTAAGTCGCACCGCTTCACTAAAATTTACCGCCACATCACGTGTTTGTTTACATTCTTGAGAATACCTCTAGCGCCTTACCTTCGTAATGATAATAATGTTGATAATTGCAAGGCCCGAATTTTCAGTACGGTGTGATGAGTGCCTGCTTAACGTTATCAGAGCGAGTATTATTTGTACTCAAGTTACCTACTTAAATTAATCCCATTTCTCGAGGAAGGTAATTATATTGAAATGAATCGTTCATTCGCGAAACATCAATTAGTTATCTTCAATTCACAATTTCGGTTTAATACGTTCAGCTATGTCACAACTTGAGAAAAAAAATCGAGTGATTCTCTTTTTGGAAAAAAAATTTTGTTGTTTTACTCCTCATGGGGCCGAATGTAATAGCAGTTTATTATTTAAAACCCGGAAAAAATCAGAGAAACGATATAACTTTGATTATTGACTGGAATCAAAAAATTTTCTGAAAATGAGAAGGAAAAAGTGTTGTTACGTTTATCCGTAGATTTACAAAATGGATTCCAAACTGTAAGTATAGGCTACTCACATTCTTGAGGCTGTGACAAGTCATGAAAAGGGTTTGAAAAAAGCCATCACATTTTTAGCCAAATTCCTTTCTTTCCAGAACACTAGGCCAATAGTTTGATTGGTTCACATCTTACAAAAAGTGCGGCGAGATTTTCGGACTTCTGGTAGGAAGGTGGAAGGGGTCGAAAATGGAAACATTTTGGTTTTGAGATATGTTGGTCAAAAATAAGTCGATGAATATTTGAGTGAAAAGCTGATGTATGTTCCAGCGCACTTGACTAATCTCGGTAACCTGGTTTATCTTTAGGAATTTTCTTGATATTTTTCTAAATGTGACCTTCCAATAAAGAAAGGCCCTTAGGGAAGCCCTCTTCTTCAGGAGAAGCGATTTTCCGAAAAATATTCTTGGTGAGAGTATGACAAAGTCAACTTTTGCATGCAAATTTAGAAGCACGTATTGATTGTAGAGAGCTGGGTTTTGACTCATTCAATTTGTTTGTTGATCACATTTTTAGTATTTTGTTAATTTCCCCCTAAGGATCTTATCCAGATTCTTCCTCTCGTGGATGCACCTTCGACTCTTTGAGAAGAAGAGAGACAAGGAAGCGGAAAACCCCGTTTCAATGATTTGATTGCCAGATTAAATTATTGTGGATTTTCAACATTTTCTTGGATGAATTATTCATAAGGTATCTCACGGACCCTAGCTCAAAAAACTGCTGATCTAAGGAAACTCGATCAACTAAATAAAATAGTTAGGAATTTATGCTAGAAGGCCTCATATAATGACGTGACAGAAAGAAAAGAAAATGCGAGTTTATCGATTCTAATAATTCTATGACTAATTACGTAATTCATTCTTTGAGGCGGTGTTGTAAGTATTCATAGAAGCCAGGTTTTCATCAAATAACACTACACAAAAAAAAAAAAAAAAAAAAAAATTGAAAAATACAAGAACGAAATTATACGATTCTAGAAGTATTTTCGACGCTGATCACGATGCCGTTGGCCAATTTTGAAAAACGGCCAACGGCATCGTGATCAGCGTCAAAAATACTTCTAGAATTGTATAATTTCGTTCTTGCATTTTTGAATTTTTTTTTTTGTTGTGTAGTGTAATTTACATTCCACCCTGCTGATCAACCAATGATGATAGGAATCCTAAAATAATGAAATATTTGACGCACTTAAGTTTCGAAATTGCACTAGTAACCTGAAGATGAGATTGCAATACAAACGATGTACAATCTTTCCGGGTTTTGAATATTACTCAAGAAAAAATTATTTGGCCTGGCGACTGGATGAGAGAAGAAGAACAGAACCAACCAATAAGATGGCAGGTAACCAGGTAGCCAATAGAAACGCAGTATTTAGGTCAATAGAGTGAACCAGTCACTAAGGAGTCTCTTATAGCCAATAAGAACACAATATCATATTATTGTACAAATAAGTCTCTAAGTGTGAACCAATCAGCATTGTTATAGCAATAAAGATCATTGTGTTATACTATGAAAACTTATGTTTAAGGCCTTCTTCTCCAGCTACAACACAACTGATGAGGGGATGACACCCAAAAGTACTCTTGTAAAAGCAACTAATAAAGTTGAAATGTACGCTTGAAAAACTTTTTCAAAGTATGTGAATATTTTATATGTAAACAAACAAGGAGAGAGAGAAAGAAAGGAGGTTGGCATGGCGGGAAGGATTGGCATCAAGGCCAGAGCCCGGTGTACCATAGCAGGAGGGGAAAAGATTTATATAGTAAATGAAGGCGAGGAGAAAGTAGAACCATGAATTTGCAAATTTCAGGGAAGATGTATGGTCTAAAGATTAATAAACTATGTGCGTTAAATGGAAGATGGATGTTCAGTCTGAGTGTTGCTGAATATAATTTGTTTCTTAATTCTTTGAGCTCAGAGCATTGGATGATTAAGAGAAGCTGAGGTGGGGATACTTTGATGTAGAGGGCACAAATTGAATTCTGGTAAATTTATTCTTTTATGGTGTGGTGGTAAATCTATTATGGCTAAATTGAAGACGACTAAGTTTGATGATGAAAGCTAGTTGTAAATTGTTAAAATGATGATACCATGGAGTAGATGGGAGATGAGGTTGTATTCAAAGAAATTGAGATGCTTGGTTGCTAAAGGGTATTGATAGCACCAATCGTCCAACGTGGAACAACAAACAACTGGGAGTAGTTCATCTTGAGGTAGAAGTTTGATATTGAAGGAGGAGGAACGACTTGTTTTAGCTTTGTTGTCTACTATATCATTATCTAAAATTCCAGTATGGCTTGGTATCCATAGAAATTTAATATGACTAGGGTTTAGAGAGTGATACAAGGATATGATTATAAACACTGGTGAGGATTTGGAGCATTTTGGTGACCTTGAAATGGATTGTAAAGCTCAAAGAGAGTCTGAAATGATATACAACCAGTAGAGAAATTTTGTTTTATGTAAATGAGGACTTGGTGTATAGCCATTTGTTTGGCATGGAAGTAGATGTGAAAGTGGGTAGAGATATAGTAATATTGGTGAGAAGAGAGAGGATCCAAATTGCTGAACCTACTCCCTTATTATCTTTTGAACCATCTGTAAAAATGAAGTGTAATTAGGAAAATGGTGCTCTATGAAAACATTGAAGTGTCCTTGAAAATTAGCGTGAAAATCAGGAGGTGTAGGTAGTCCAGCTTAATAAAGGTAACTTTCATCCTACAAATCTCCAATTAGTTGGTATGTGTCCAATGTTATTGGTAAAAGTTGTACATTGAATTGAAATGAGTCTTACAAGCGTTCTATTGGAGAGGCAATTTCTATAGAATTTTAGAGCATAAATATCAGCTTCCGCACATAAGGCCGGGATCGGAGTAGATTTGAGCGCCCCTATTATGAGACAGAGACATTTGTTCTGGAAGCTATCAAGTTTTTGTAAGTGAGCCTTACTAGCTGAGCCGTACAATATTGAGCCGAAGTCTAATTTTGACTGGATTATTGTTTTGTACAATAGTGATAGAATTTATGGGTCTCCGCCAAAAGTATCTTTAGTAAGGAAAAGCATATTCTTACTTTTTTGAGCAGCTCAATGATGTGTGATGACGAAAGTAATTTAGAGTCGAGTGTTATTCCGAGATATTCTGTAAGCTTAACAGGAACTAATAGAAGGGGGACGGAATGTATTGTTAATGTAGTGTCAAATAAATTGTAGGGTCTGAAAATGAAGGTTATTGTTACTGACTTGGAGGAAAAATTTAAGTTATGAGCATTGTCAGATATTTGATTTATGGCGCACTGAGCGAGGTAATTTGCTTGTGATAGATTTTTGTGTGATGAATACAGAACAATATGATCAGCGAAGAAAACAATTTCAACTCCAGGGATATTGGGTATCAAACATAGAGCATATATGTTGAAGAGAGTAAGAGAAATAGGGAAGCCTTGAGGTAATCCTGGTTATGAATATTGGCTTGATACTCCAAACTCAATGTAATGGAATACATTTCAATTGCTAAAGACGAGGGTAATTTGATGGGTAAAGTGAGATGGTAATCCTATTAGAAATAGGATGTTAGCTAAAGTTGGTAAGTGAACATTTAGATATGCTGAATCAATGTCCAGGAAGACAGTGATTGTATATGCTTTGTTGAGGAATGCGCTATATATCAGGTATTAGAAGATTAACTGCATCAATTGCACTTCAACCAGCACAAAATCTATGAAAAAATTTTTTTTTTCATATTTCAAAAATTCTTGTCCTTGCTTTGCTTGGAAAATACTCAAAGGGAAAATACGATAAAATTGCTCAGTACCAGAGTTTTCTTGACTTTCGAGGGAGGAGGGATATACATATCCTGTACCTCCTCCTTCTTTCCGGAAATCCGCATTCGTTTGGAAGCCGTCTTCTTGAATCATAAAAACTTTTTGTGATGAGTTAGTTCTCATTAATCTAATGATGTTTGAAGTTTGTGGTGAAAAAAATCGCGCGGATCACCCGTTCAACGAGTCTTGAATTTTCTTGAATCAAGATAGTACATGACTTCTGTTGATTTGAAGCTATCTATCGCGGAAAAATATTCATCTTCCATCAAATTATTTTTTCGAAGATTTAAAATCAGTTGGGAAATATTTAAGAATAGTAGAAAATTCGATAGTTGATTTATTCAGATTCTCCATGATCTTATTAAGCGTTAGCATTTTCTCTGAATACGAATAATTCTCCTTTCTTTGAAATAAAATTAAGGAATCATTGGTATTTCAATTTGTTCTTCCTTCATTGTAGCGATTTCAAGTCCCTTGAATCTCAAATTTAGAAGTTACAAATAAGTTTACTATCCATTCTCTCTCATTGTTCACCATTTCATCGATATTTCTGTCTTGATTTTTACAGATTTTCGACGTTCACAAGAAAAACGAAACCGAAGAGTACCCGCAAAGAGTGGGATCCTTAAGACGTATTCGACGTTCCTATCTAGTGCTCAAACGCTCTAAGGAAAGTTCAGCTTGGTTGAAATCTTCTACGGCAGAATGCGAACTCAAAGTTATGGAACCAAAATGAAGACGTGCAGTAGAAAAGCGAAAACTAAGAAGGCCAAAGTAGTGGTCGAGCAAAAGAAATTTCGTTATATTTGTTTCTTCTGCTACAAATGTTTTACATCGAAATGCGGTTTTGATATACATACGAAAATGCATTACGGAGAAAAACCAACATTCTACTGCGCTCATTGTCCGGCAACTTTCTACCGCAGGGATCTGTGCAAAAGACATTTGATAACACATGGGAAGAATCCTGCCTCTCACTGTTGTCACAAATGTTTGAAAACTTTCGCCAGCGCTTGTGAATTACTGCGACACGAACCCGAACATTCGATAGAGAAAAAAAATAAATGTCGATTTTGCGCGAAAAGATTTCGCTCGAAAGAAATTTGTGACCGACACGAAATGATTTATCACGATGGACTGCCACACGTATGTCGCGCGTGCCTCAAAAAATTTCATTCAAACTTAGCTTTGATCATTCATAAGAACAATTCGTGTTTAAAATCGAAAGGAAGAACGATTGATTTCGTCGTTGGGAATCAGCTGGGTATTCAAGGAGTGGAAAACTTACCGTCGAATTTTAAAAGCCCATCCTCAGTCAAGTTACCTACAATTAACCAAAAGAAATGGCCAGCAGTAACATTGACAAAAATTGAAATATCTCAATCATCGGTCAGAAAATACCCGTCGATTCAAAACAGCGAAGAAATACATAAATGTAAGGAAATGGAAATATCCCCGTCACCGGTTAGAAAATCGCCGGTGATTCAAAAAAGGCAGAAATGCAAGGAAATGGAAATATCCCCGTCACCGGTCAGAAAATCGCCGTTGAATCGAAACACCGAAAAAGTTCATAAATGTATATTTTGTTGATGAATGACGAATCATTGAAACATTGAACCATTATTGTTAAAATTATTATCGCAATAGTACTAAACTCCGGATTCATTTCGTGCTTCTTGATCTGTATTTTGATTCTTAAAGAGAGAGAATGTATTTAGTTTTAGATATAAAAATTTAATAAAATCGATAATAGAACTCACTATGAATCTCGATTTTAAAGGTTGATAGAAATACTTAGAATAAAATAAAATTGTTCTTCACGACCATAATTAGGAATCTCAAATCCACGAGTAAATATGTACTTATATAGGTAAACTTATCGGAACAAATTTGAAAGTTCAATTGCAAGTATAATTAATTTGAATGATTATAAGGCTGGAATGAAGGAACGTTTAATTTTCTTCGTCGACCTTTCGCTCGATCTGATACAAAAATATTTACCGAAAATCCTGAATTTATAGTTCTTGAAAAAAACTTCGAATATACACGAGTCCTTCGGTACAGCTGGAAAAAAATTTTGTTAAAAACATTAGAGAACTTCATAACGATATATGCGAAAAACGTATACATGAGTACGTACTTCTACAGACATCGTCCTTTCCGATAATTTGAAAAGTGAATTTTGTGTCGATTACAACTATACCTTCTAAACCTATCATTGTATTGCACAGAGAACTAGCTACCCTCAAATAAGCTCCGTGATAATCCGCTTTCAACAGAGTGTTACTCATTTGATCCCACAAATTTCCGCTTTTTGGATTATACCACCTTTAATAAAGAAAAATTCAATTTAACGACGAGCAAAACATGGTTAGTTTATGCACAGCGAAACACCAACTTACTCTCTATCACGCAATGACTCGAAATTTAGGAACCTGTGCATATATGCCTGCCACAAACTATTCATCGGCAAAGCTTCTTCGTAGGTGATATTGATCCTGGGTAATCGAAAAAGACCGATAGCGCGACGTTCTCTCTGAGATAATCCTACCCTGCGACCTCTCGGCTTAACGCGTTTCATTATACGAGAAGTCAAACTGAGACCAATATTCTGTCCACAAATTCGAAAATATGAACGTACTGGGGATGGAAGTATAGAATATGTAGGTTTAGTCGTTGATAATTCACTTACTGTTTTACGGATATCTTGCTTAACCGATGCAGCTTCACCAACCGGGAGAATGCCGGATACGAAATCTTCAACACTTTGACAACTAACTGTCTCAACACTGGTACCACATTCGCTTTCCTTCAGAACTTTCTCAGGCAGCTCCTGATACAAGGGATCTGCAAAATAATAATGTATTTTTTGATTGAAGTATCGAATACCGACATACAGATCTCAGGCAGAGGAGCATGCTTACTTTTGAATGTTTTCTTACTATCACTCATTTTTTCTTCGATCCAATTAAAATCCGTGCAAACAGAAATAAAAAAGAGTCACTAGGTTGAAAATTACCAGAATTACAATCACATTCTAAAAAGAAAATTCAGACAAAATCATGACCACGTTCACTATTGAATAGAACCGCTTCCGCGTGAACAACATGGAATGAATTCTGAATGATAAATAAATCCATAAGCAAACTTTCTAATTTCTATTTCCTACCCACGTGTTCGACTTGTCCGAGAACCTGAAAATTGACAGAAACGCTCTCTATAAATAGTTTCTGAAGTTATTTCGGCGAACATAATTATGACATGTGAATACGATTTAGAGAAAAAGGTTTTCGTAACACGACTGGGAGCTCTTATTCTCTAGACTTTTAAGAATCTGTATGACGTCAGAATTTATTATGCATTGTTTTTTTTTCGATTTTGGTTGGTATCATTCTTGTTTCTTCTCATTCTTCAGCCTGCTGCAGGTCAAACGCTAAAACGAAATCCTGACGAAATCTATCAACAATCGTATCATTACTGCTCAGCTCGTTGTTTTCTCGTGAAAATAACTTATTTTTATTAAAAATTTCGAAGTTTCCATTCGCTATTAATTTTTTTTCCACATTTCAAAATTACTTGCGCATTCGTATTAAACTTTTTTCAGTTCTCTGTGTTGTATATACTTCTTGATAAAGATATAAACGGTATTCAAGATGAAATAACAATCTTTCAATAGGTACATCTAGTAAGTAAAATGATTCCTTTCAAATGGAAGTTCGAAGGATACAATATTCGTGTCAAACGGCATCTTTCGTTTTGAAAATGATTGAAGATCTCACGGTTGGAAGTATATTTCCCTGATTACAGATACACGTGAACTACATTTTCGCAAAATGTCTTCTCGTAAGAGGAACAGGTTTAATGATTCCGAACAATCTAGAAAGGAATCCTCAAATGCTGCTGGATTTGTTAACGTTTTTCAGAATGACGGCAGCTTCTTAGAAATGTTTAAGAAAATGCAGAACGCGTCCCAAAATGAGTCTAGTCGCGTCGTTTCGTCAGCAGTTGTTAAACCTGAAGAAAATGAATCTTCGGAAAAAGAGGTAAATCAACCTTCACTAACAACAGCCTCGACTTCGGCACCGCCTCCTCCCACGCTTTTTGGCAGACGGCGGTTAACTAAACTTCTTCCTGTGGGAAAAGTGAAGAAATTGAAAACCGATGACGAAGAGAAAAAACCCGCTTCCACAGACGCTTGGGCTAAGTATTTAGAAGAAGTTAAAAAATATAAAGAAACTTATTGTGATAGCGAAACCAAAAATAGATCTCTTGTAAAATAACTTCATCACTAGTAATACGTATTTGGGAGAGCGAGATGGTGAACGTGTCTTAGAATTACATGTGTTCTCGTAGAAAATTTCTGACGTTGATCATCTTCACTCCTATTTTCCGTCGAAAATTCTCTCAGTATTGTAAATTATTCGATTCAAATGTGCTTTGTATTAATATCTTATCGTGTTTTCCAAGATTTTGTACATGATTCTGAGGATGATTATACTGTTGTTCCATTTCCTGTTTGTTCTTAGTAATCGTCTCGAACTGATGAACGAGTTGATTTGCGTTCGAATGTAGTTTCTAATTTCGCATCATAGGGATCAAGCAAAATTCTACGATAATGATTACTCGTGAACCAGCTATTATCATTATTATTATTAAGTAATCATTAAGTAAAATACTGCCACAGTAACTTCTTTGGTACGTACAAATTATAAAACGAACAACGTATACAAAATTAACGTAATAATGAGGGGAAAACTAGAGATATGAATTTAGGACTATTCCTCCTGATTTGTTAATCGAGAAGGAAAAGTTATTGCACGTTTTAAAATATTAAGCTATTCGTATACAAAACTTAAGTGAGTTAATTACAACAACGTAATAAAAAATACCGCAACAAATAAAATGAAAGCACAGGATAAATTAATGAACGTACGCAAAAAGGAGAGTCTCCTAGCAATAGGAATATTGAAAGTAAAATTACGTATCATGGAATCCACGTAACCGAATTAGCCGCCTCTTTTTCGAAACAAGTGATAATAACGCTTTCTTTCGTTTCAGAAGTTCATTTCTTCGACAAACCTTCTTTCATCTCTTTACCTTTCGTTTCAACTGGTAAGATTATGCAACAGATGGCAGCCAATAGCGCTACGACGCTATAAATCGACATGGCCATTAAAAGCGAAGATTTCATCAATACCTACGTGAAATTTTAAGACGAAAAAATTAGGATAAATTCTTGTTAGTCTTTTATGATACAAAATTTGCAGCGTAAGTACTTGTGCCACGTATGGAGTAATCATAGCTCCTAATCTGGCCATCATACTGCATGCGCCAACTCCGACTGCCCTCAACTGTGTTGGGTACACCTAAATTCAAAGAAATTGAGTGTTAGAAAAGCCAATGCACTCCCATGCGTTCGAAGCTGAAAATTATGCCACTTCCTCCGACGTATCAATTATTTCGTACTTACTTCAGGTGTGTAAACATAAGCAGCCTGGAAGACGCCAGCTATGATACCGCGAGCGATAAAAAGAGTTATAGTCAGGAAAATGCGGCTGAAGAAAAAAAAGGAATATTCCATCGTAAGGTGAAGTCGAACCAATTTTAAATCGCAGAATTATGAGATTTTTGTAATTTAAGGATTTTAAGAGATTTTAGGAGAAATTACCATGAAAATACTAATGAACTCTTGAAAAGTGGACTAGAAGAGCGAAACATTACAACTACCTACCTACGACACTCGAAGATTTGGGAAATTGGGTTTCGATCCACTTCAGGATTCTACGAATGTCGAAAAAATGTTTGAAAAAAATCGTACTTTTGTCATAAGCCTAAAAAATTTTCACCATGGGAGGAAAAAAGAATTTCAACCTTTTCCACTTCGATCAAAAAAAAAAAAAGACACAGTTTTAACATTTATGCTTAGTTACATCCAATTTCGGCGACCCGAAAGATCAAAACGTGATAGATTTCTTATATTATTCCAATAAGTTGTAGAAAAATCTTTCGACCTTTAAATAAGAAATCGTAAGACAAATTTAACAGGCTGGAAAGACGAAGGCTTAAATTTTCCTCGAAATCAGAACCACAAAATATTTAAAAAACTCACTTCTTAGTGCACACAAACAGAAAGCATACACAGACGGCAAAAATGATAAATTGTAACGCCATAGTTTTCTTCCGGCCAAATCTCTCGATGACAAATATTGTAGCGAAAATTCCTGAAAATGAAAATGGTTCTTTCACTCGTTGGACGAAACGATGTTCGAGAATTTCAAATAAAGAACAGAACTGCAACGAACCAGGAAATTCGGCCAACGTAGTCCACAACAAATCCATATAATCTTGCGTATTTAATTTACGACAGTCGGCAGAGCAGGTTTCAACTGGTCTGAATAAACCCTGAGTTTTAGCGCATGTTTCCGAAGCTTCAAAGAGTTCCGTCGTCATCAACACCACGCCGTAATAACAAAATGCGCATCCGGTCCTTGAAAGTAAGATAAATTTCATCAATAAGTACATCGGAGAACGCAATCATTGTCATTTTGAAAGAAGCTTACCAAATAAACCATAATAAAATGGATGTTACTCGAAGTTGCGAAATCAGTAAATCTTTCAGACAACCACGTTCGGTAATGACCGTATCATCGACGACCAATCTCCCTAACAGCATAGGTTTGCCATTTTCAGCCGCAACTTTCTTCAACGTTTGCAGAGCTTTATCAGATTGACCGCTAGCTATTTGAAATCGAGCACTTTCCGGTAACCACTATAGCGAAGAAATAGAACGAGAAATTAGGGGGTATCTTCGAGGGTATGTTGACAAGAAATTTAGTCGCCTTCGTTTCAAAACACTATCATTTTACAATTCTTACGAAAATGGTTCAAAACCCGCTACGACTTATACAAAATTTTCGTAGATGAGAACAGAATTGTCTCGATTCTGATTTTGAATTCTATTTTTGAGCAAAATTAAACACAACCGTTCGTGTTTCCATCTTTCGAAAGGAAGGCGATATTTTATGAATGTATAGAGTGCATACCGGACAAATGCACGCAAATGCCAATAATGGAGCCGTAGATATTGCTAATAACCAACGCCATCCTAATGTAGGCATTATCATCAATGCTAATAAAACCTCCAAACAAGCGCCAAATGCCCAGAAACACTACAATGCAATAACAATGTCTAACAAGAATTCGAAATATGGTTCACGTCTGATAATGCCAGCATCGATAATCTGTACAGCTAAGCACCATCACCAGCACAGATAAAATTCTCTATCACTTACATCCAACAACACTACACACTTTGCTCGCTGTTTAGAAGGCAAAAATTCAGCGTACAACGTCACTCTATAACACAATACCAACAAAATGTGGAAATGACCCCTTAAAACAACGACGAATATTGATGAGACAGGTAATAATCGGCAATACTTACGATTGCGGCACACAACCGATAGCAAATCCAACAAGTCCTCGAAGCAATAGAACCCAGAGGTAGTTGGGGGCAATGGAGCTTAAAAGTCCGTAGTAAAATAGCAGCACCGCGCATAAACTTAATGCCTGTAAAACGAGAATTATCAATTGTTTGTACTGTTAGGTATACTTCTCTCGAACTCTCTGTTTACTTACCTGCTTGCGACCAAATCGATCGCTCAAGAAACCCCAGAAAGTCGAACTCAACATCATCCCAAGAAATACGATCTGTAAGACACAAGACGATATCAATGTTTCATAATACGACTTTTAACTATCCCGTTGCTGATTAAAGGCACAAACCGTAGTTGCCAAAGCTTGCTGATACCGAGAGATTCGCCAATCACAATGTAAGGCAAGAGACAAGATGCTGAGAATAGTCATCTCCATACTGTCCGCCATCCAACATAGCCCAGTAAATAACGATAGTTTAGCTTGAAATTTACCAAATCCAAATGCATTAACTGCTTGTGAAACGGTGAATGTGTCTGAAATAGATGCAGATGATTAGTAACACATGTTTTGTCATAATACACTCGAATTTCTGAGCACGATTTACCATCCGGGACAACAGATACGGAGTTCATTTCCAACTCTTGACCCGTATGGCCCAGAGAATCGTAGCTGTCTGAAGCATCCTCTCTTCGCGCGTCCGGTGAACTCTGAATTCTGTCCAAGTCTTCGTAATTACTGGCGGATTTTTTCCGGACTGCTTTCTTGGCAGCAGTTATCAAAATTTGAGACATGATATCGAGAAATAGCACAAAAACACGGACTGTCTTGATGAGTGTACTTTCCAAAACTAATTCTAGTGATCCGTTAGATTATTCGAGAACGTAATGGAGAAAGAAATCGACATATTTGAAGAAGGTAGATGAACTGATGGCAGTTCAACTGAGCTGAAATCAACCTTCGTAAGTAGGAACCTGTACTTATAGATAAACGTATTTGTTGACATAGACAACACAACACTCAACAAGTGTTGTTGAAAAAAAAAAGGAGAAGGAGCGTAGAATTACTTCACTGCGTGGTGCTGCACTCTGTACACGCTCTTCTTAACTTTACGATAAGCCTAGTGTTGACAATCGAAACATCGAACGGGCTTTTTCTTTTGAATTTCAATCGACTGACCGAATTTTCAATCGGCCCTTTCATTGACAAACGAACAGCCGACTTAACTTCGAAGCCGAAGTATCGACGGTCCAAATCATAGAACGGCTCAACGGGTGAGATCATCAGATGATTGACTGGGCAGAACATCGCACAGCATATTTCAACTTAGAAAGTTCGAATTCAACTTATTGAAAAATAATAAATTCGCAAATTTTCAAAGTATTTATTTTCATCTAGTTAGCTAAGATAATTTCTACATTCCACATATGATTTCTTCCTCTAATTATATACCTACAAGTTCAGAACAATAATTATGATTATACATAGGTACGGTAGGTACCACACTTCAAGGTGTCGGTACTTCTACATGCAGCTGGAGACAGAAAGTCATATATTTAATTGTCAGGAACTATTTCTAAAGGATTTTTCAAATTCCTACTTAACCCAATGCTCCACAATCTTGTATATATCTGTAATACATCTGCAGCACAAGTACGGAGAATTTTTTCAATTTTACGCACCGATTTAAGACTTATTAGCGAAGAGTTTCATCAAATTTTTATTGTCTCTTGTTCTCTGGTCTGTTGGAGTTTCGTTTTATGGTTGTATATAGGCTATTTATGGAACTAATATTACCAAATAAGAAAATCGAAGACCCCGCTTTCACTGTCTTAATATGCAATGACTTGAAGGGCTGCACTCCTTCGATATTCCCCTTGATTTTCGGTTTGACTGCGGTGATAATAGAATGTTCAGTAATTTTTTCAATAAAACAAGTTCCAAATTCACTTCAGGTTTCATTGTTGAAAGGTCCTTTATTTACTGCCCACTCCTCGCAGTGAATTTCAAGTATCGTGAATATGAATCCGGTATTAGAAACCTATATAGGTAGGTGAATAAATTACATTATTTTATTGTCTATAATATCGAACTTACCAAGTGTGATTACGTGATTAATGATTAAAAATACTACACCGATGAGATACTTACATTATTGTCTTTTTCATGTAGTATTTCGTGTTTATTGATGCCTAGCCTACTTACCTACCCAAAGTATACCTAACTGAAAAGCGTAGGCCTATAGAAAAAAGTATTTCTCAACAAAAGTAGAACATCAAATTTTATCAATCTATATGATTAACAGCATATAGCACAACGTTTTTCTGATAAGATTTTGTCCTGGGCTACCTACCTATTGTTATTTTACCATACAAGGTAGAATTTTTATCAAAATTTCATGACAGGATTCAATATTAATCAAACCTTACGATCAAAATTTTCAATTATATTGATTTCAATACCCAGACTAAATCAGAAGTCAGAACGCACTGAATGGAAACGTCTACAATCTTTGTGTTTTAGCCACCAATATTTTGATGACTATTTTTGCAAATTAGGCATCATGCAGAAATTCTAAAATATTTTATCGAGGTACCTACCTAATTTTTAAAAAATGAAGGAAAAGGTTTCGTTTTTCTGATCTAACTAAAACTAACTTGGTAGGTAAAATAATAATCCGTCAAATCTATTCTGTTTAATTTTTAGAATTGAAAATAGTTTTAGGTAAAATTGAAAACTTTCTTCTATGATGAACCCCACATCACCTCTACACAGTTCACCATAATTATTAATAAGTTATACATATCTAAAAATCATCTGATGTCTTCAAGAATCTTTACAAGGGATTAATTAAAATACGAGTAATATCGCGGAACTGGAAACGATATCAAAAGAATGTATAAAAAATTACAGAAATATCAATAAGTTACCTGGATATTATTTCCCAAAGAATTTAGAACTAGAAAATATTGAAAATTTCTCGCCCCTCTCAGCGTGTTAATCAATATTACGGTACTTTTCTTTTTCTTTTTTTTATTTTAACGAGCTGTTCGACTACTTGAACGCGTCATTAGCTCGACAGCTCAATATTGTACGCATTACACCGGTACGTTGATCAATAGATAGAGTCTTAATGTTCAATTATTTTTGTTAAATAGATAGTAAATCGATTCAAATTGACTTTTTATCTCTCTATTTTATGACGTATAGTTTTTTTTTTTTTTTTTTTTTTTTTTTTTTCAGGAATACTGTACGGGATAAAATACTCACTTCTTCAAAGGAGTATGGCGCCATAACCTAGAGAGTGATTTGCCATCCAGAGAAATAAACTCGTTCGGTATGAAGAATCCTAGAAGTAACCAAAACTTCTCGCCCTCACCAGGTATACAGGCCCACGTAGATAGAAAACGCGCGCACCCAAAATGTTGAAAATGTGACCAACGCTTTGGTCGTCGGACTCTAAGTATTTATTTTATTTTACGTCGCAAATTATGACCGGAAATTTTGTTTTATCCTTCTCGTGCCTCACTATTGAAAATTTTCTATTTTTCTTCACGCTACATTTATCAAGTGTCAGTGTTGAAATTTCTTCCGATTCCTTCTATTTAACGAACTCGACAATTTTTCAAGTGTTTATAAGTAAAATTCTGGACCGATGAAAGGTACATAGGTATTGATTTTATTGAAATAACCGGTTTTATATTTTTCTTTAAATGATAATCAAAAATAAATACCTACTCGCAGGTACAATGCAACAGTGTATTTATTTTCTTCGTTTGACGATAGTCAACCTATTATTTTTGGCACATTGGAGCATCGCACTGGATAACGGTTTGGCTCGAACACCTATGATGGGCTTCTTGTCTTGGGCACGATTTCAGTGCAATACTGACTGCCAACAGGATCCGGAGGAGTGTATCAGGTGGGTGAAACACTCTTCTTTTCTTTCATTCATTCTACCCACGGAACTTGCTTTATGATGCGTCATTTAGAAAAAATGTCCGGCGTTCGCTATTCGTCGTGCTCCGGCAAATTGTGGTTTCGAGGAGGGTGGGCTTCGGAAAAATGGACAGGAATCCAGCAATTTATATAGAGGCCTTGGAAAAGTTTTGATCTTCGAGTTGACCCTGTTCTACGAAGGAAGAGGCAGCTTTTTTCAAAGTTTTGGCGTCTTACTGTCCACTGTCTGGCAATAACTGACCTTTTTTATGAAGGAGTTGGGCTTAAGAAACTTCTATATATGGAGCTTTATAACTACGATAGGAGGGGGACTTGGAAAAATTTCGACCTCCAAGCTATACATGATAGGTGGGGAACTTGGAAATATCATATATAGCTCGAGAGCCAAAATTTATTCAAGTTTTTCGCCGGACGGCGCACGGCGCACACCAAAACTTTCAAAAAACCTCCCATAGAACAGGTTTCCTGTTTAAATGTCCACTTTCCTACTTATATGATAGGAGATAGACTTGGAAAAATTTCAACCATGAAAGTAGTTGCAATTGAAAAAATTTCGATTATCCAGATTTCAATGACAGACCAGGACACAGAAAGATTTGATTCTTCTTGTAATTAGGTACTTTTTCCTTGTAAAGTTTTTCTAAATTTCAAAGTTCGTCTCATTGAATATTCGTCATAATGTCATTCGCAGTGAAAATTTATTCAAGAGAACCGCCGACTTGATGGTTAACGAAAATTATAAAGATTGCGGTTATGAGTACGTAGTCATGGATGGCTGCTGGAATGAAGATAAGAATTATTTACGAGCGAATAAAACTAGATTTCCAAGTGGAATCAGAAGCCTCTCGGACTACGTAAGTGAATCTTTCTATGTAATAATATTGATGCTGTAGCTTTTTAAAAGGCAATTTTTTTCGTACGAGCAGATACATTCAAAAGGTTTAAAATTTGGCCTTTTAGAAAATCTGGGTAATAAGACTTCCAAAGGATTTGGTAACGGTATAAATGGCCGTTTAAAAGAGGCTGCCAATTTGTTGGCTAATGAGTGGCACATTGATTATATTAAGTTTATTGCAATGGAAACCGATATTTTCACTCTCACGGAAGGTTTGTACAATAATTTACTTTTTCCACTTTACGACGAACTTCCAAAACTTGTAAGTTTGTAGGTTGATTTTTATGTCCAAGACTTGAGCTGAAGAGTAACAATATGGCACAGATTTCATAGTTAGGTGAATATGGGAGACCAATTTTGATAAAATAAATACAAAGTATAGATCAAATCTATCCAAAATGAAGTCCCACCAAAATGTTCAACATTTGGGAAGAAGAGGGCTTCTTCATCTTTGTCATCCAATTAATATTAATGCAGGGGAAACTGCCATAAATCATTTCACCCCTTTCTAAAATTCAAAGCTGAAGTATCTCCCCATCTTATCTTGATTAGAAAAATGAGATGTACCACTCTTTCCAAAGCATTCCTTCCGCAGGACCTAACCTGACATGAAATAAAAATAAAATGCTATCTGCTATGGAAAACTTTGTATCCTTTATGGAATGCAACAAAATTTTTGTAATAAAATTTAATATATTCGTTCGTTATTCTTCACAGGTTATACGAAATTTGAACGATACCTAAATGCTACTGGAAGACCAATCGTGTTGTCTTGCGGTTGGCCAGCATATTTAGACAACCACAGCGTACCGGTAAACTTTGGATAAAGCTGCGATGAGACAAAACCTCGAAATACCACAAAACCGTTCCATTTTTTCATCCGAGATTAATATTATCAAAAATACTTTTTCAAAATCTTTGAGGCCTACTTGGAGGAATCCGAGGAGAAGAATGGAGAATTTTATTGTTTCTAGCCAAAGAAAGAAAAACTCGAAGAAAATGTAAGGGAACCAGGACATCCTCTATTCCGGTCGCATGAAAAACATTCCTGTCTATGGGGAATGATGAAAAATGACTGATATTTGCATTTATAAATCGAAGTGCTTTCATCATGGCATCCTCTCTGCAGTTTTTTTTTCGTAGTCCCATCCGCCCTCTCTCATACTTTTCCTGGAACTCTGCCAATCTATACCACTGGCGCAGGATTGGACACATAATCAGAAGAATGAGTTCAACATTCATCTATTTGAACTCCCTCTTTTTTTCTCATTAATATCTCTTTTAAGAGATGTGGAATCAATGGTTTGTTATAAAAATATTTTGTGATTGGGCGACAGCATGAAACTTATCACCGCACCCATTTGTTTGACAAACCCAGCCTACCAAAACGTACAATGTTCCTGTACGAAGATCAACATTCATATTTTATTTACAGATTGACTATAAACTGATCCAGAAGACGTGTAATTCATGGAGAAATACTAACAATGATATTGACGACTCCTACGGTGACCTGACGAGCATCATTGATTATTTTGCGCTCAAACAGGATTATTGGCGACCCCTTGCCGGTCCAGGCCATTGGAATGATCCAGATCAGGTCTGAGTTCAATCACTTAATAAATACATAATGTACAGCTTTCCAAAAAGAGCTACGAAATTTTTACTTCATAGAATGCTTTTCGTCACTACAATTTCAGTCAAAACATTGAGCCACACTAATTTGTGAGTGTCTAGGCTAGTAGTCCTTTAGTCTGTTACAGTCGCAACCTACTACCCAAATTTCTTAACTTTCTACAATAGACTCGCAGGGAAAAGAATGGAGGGGTAGAAGAGATATCGTGGCTCGCATTATTTGCTCGTTCACTGGGAAGGAAAACTAAAAACCTGAAATTGTGATTTTGGTATGATCAGCGGCATAGCGAGGGAGGATCCAGGTGAATGAGGTTGATGAAATTTATAGAAGTGGACGGTCACAGCAATACTGATTCGGAAGAAGGTGAGAATCGAGAAAGCGAAGGTAGCTGTAGTGACGGAATGGCTTTGGAGACTGGTGGTCCAGCTTGAAACTGTATTAGAAAGGAGCAATTTCGAACGTTTTTCATAATTTCATAATCTTCTCCTCCCTAATTACCACAGAGAGATCAAGATTCCATTCCCACCGAGGAACGAAAATTGGCGTAATTTTTTGTCTATGAAAATCATCATTTTTCTCAGCCTCATTTTTATTTTTTAAATGATTTTCAAGTTTGTTACTAAAGTAGACTTCCTTTACTTCCTTTACAGCTTATTATTGGTGATTTTGGGTTAAGTTACGAGCAAGCCAAAGTGCAAATGTCAATTTGGGCAATTTTAGCCGCTCCTCTTCTCATGTCGGTCGATTTGAAAACAATCAAACCCGATTTCAAAGCGATTTTGCAAAATAGAAAAGTTATAGCCGTTAATCAAGATGCTTTAGGAATCCAAGGAAAACGAGTATATCAAGTTGGTATATAATTTGATAATAATTATAGGGTTCGACAATCTGAAAACTAGGTTACTCGCCCGCTGTGCGACATGCCGTCAAAGTTGGGAACATGAGAGACTTATGACGTCTGTGACGGCAATCACCCATTTAAAAAGTACGGTGAGCCCCTGTTCGTGGCTGAATCCAGATTGCGGCCCAAAGTGCAAAAAAACGTCCACTTTGCGGCCCGAAGATGACCATATTGCGGCCAACTGAGAAACGAAACACGACCAGATTGCGGCCAACTGAAAAAACAAAAGGAACCACATTGCGGCCACAAATCAAAACAGGTAGTTCATGAACATATTTTCTTAACTAAAAACTTGCGTGACACCTTCTTAACAAATTCATATCTATCAATACGTCCCTCTTCAAATGTGTCCATTGCCTCGCGAATATATTGTTGCTTCAGCGCGCTCTTCTTAGACATTTTCTTGATGTGGACAGACAACATTTTTGAATACGTTCTCTCTTGAATCTCCAATAGGGCGTCGATGAATAAATAAATATTGGGATGAGCGTGATAGAACTGTCCATTCAGTTTAGTGTTGAACGACTCGCACGCGTTAGTGCTATGCTGGAAGAGTAGCTTGCCCATAGGTAAGGGGGGAAGAGGGCACCGGGTCGCACGTAGTTCTCGTATACATACTTGGAGAATTCCTTCACCGCAGGATGGTTGGGTTCCTTCGTTTGGAGTTCTTGCACGAAAAAGTTTTCCATGTCAGTTGGATCCAGGAATGGCAGCCCGAAAAATACACGTAGGTAAGACCCCTCCGTTGTTTTGCTCCTATACATCTTAGTAAGACCGAGTGACTGGATACGCCGGAACCATGATTGGCCTAAATGGAACCGACATCCTTGTATTAAAGTCGATCGCCACACGCTTTCAACAACGTCGTTATTTTCGGCCGTAAAAAGGATGTCTGAACTCGACACATAGGCCGCAAAAAGGATGTCTCAACTCGACACATGGGCCGCAAAAAGGATGTCTCGACTCGACACACGGGCCGCAAAAAGGTCATCTTTGGGCCGCAAAGTGCATATCACAACGGGCCGCAATCTACCAACACCGCTGTTCGTCACCCAACTGTGACGTAGATCTGCGCCGTCACCATTCCATCATGTGACGGCATTTTGCACAATGGGCGTAATACGTCCGTGAATTGAATTGAGGGTTTAGACCAAGATCGCCTGTCCAACGATTCTTTTGAGCTCACCGTCACCTACAGTGAATTGAACGAAGGACAAAAACAAAATTGAACATTTCTTCCTATGATCCACCAAGAAATGATATTTTCAACGTTCTAAAAGTACGTCAAGGACATTAGCCCCTTCCTAATGTACGTGGAAGATTGAAATTTGTGCACGTCCCAAGATCTAAACTTGTAAAATCTCTTCAGGGAGAAATCAAGTCTCGAGTCCGTGATGGAACTTTTCATAAGTTCCCAAAGTGGGTGGGTCAAGGTCAATAGCCTCCTCCGCAATTCATATTTATAGATGACACAATTTCACTTACTATAGGTATCTTGCTATAATTCAATGTTTGTGAATGTTCTGCAGATTGACGGCATCGATTGCTGGACTAGACCAATCGAACCTGTTGTCGACGGGTGCTATTCGTAAGTTTTTGTAAAATGACCTACCTATATTTCAAGTGCACAATCGTGCTCTGATCGCTGCCTTTAAATCGATTGTTTTCTTGTTTCAGATACGCTTGTGTGTTCATGTCTCGCCGTACGGATGGCACTCCCCATTTATTTAACGTTAAGCTAGACCACATTGGACTCAAAAATAAGTCTGGATACCGATTTAGCGTAAACTCAATTCATAACTTTTTCTTACTTGTAACTTAGACGTAGAGCTCGTCATCATCAGTCAATGTTAACGGAGTGTTTCTGTCATTAATAGGCCTTGTACGATGAAGATTACATTAAAGAGAACGGAACATTTGTTTTGAAGCCAAACGAAGTTCTGGGTACTACAATCAATCCCACAGGTAAAGTACTGCCAGAGTGGTAATATGCCATATGAGATTCGTAGAAAAATCGTGACATGACATGTCAAGGAGGTTACCTATTGCTCTTTTTCACTTCCTTGGAAGTTTTTAAGGCTTGAGAGGATAGGGAAAAACCATAGCACGACAAACAGGGACTGCTGCTTATTCTCGACTCTATCGTGTGATCATTTTGTATACTTTTTTTGAGAAACCCTCCCACACCATGTAATTCTATTCTGTAATCCGCGGAATACCGAACGGTTGCGCTACAGGTGGCATTTACAGAAACTGGACGAGAAGATGTTCGCGTTTTTTTTACCATAAGAAGATACCTATACACATAAAATCAGCTCTATCTCTTTTAAATACAAATATTTCTGTCAGAGAGTACGCGATGAACGAAAATTGCAGCTTTCAAAATATTCTCTCCCCCGGTAAACAATTTGAAGCCCTCTGAAGCCCCTGGGAAAAACTACCCTCTGAAGTCCTCATTTGAAGCCCTGTTGATTCCCTGTTCCCCTCTTACTTCCCTATTGAAGCCCTCATGAAGCCCTCAAATATAAAGGGCTTCAGGGACAAAAAAAGGAAACAGGGCTTAATTTGGGAAAAACTACCCTTTTAATTCCCATTTGAAGCCCTGTTCCCTTTTTGTGTCCCTGAGGCTCTTTATATTTGAGGGCTTCAAGTGGGAACAATGTTTACCGGGCCAGTGAACCCAATCTTGAATCTTTTGCAAAACTTTGGTCTACTTTTATCACTACTAGGTACTGTTGGGCTTCCACTCGTTTTCCACATAGTTCTCACCTTTTTTTCCCCTTTCCTTCTTTTTCGAACATGATTTCTTGGAATTCTCGGATCTAGGAGGAATTTAGAAATTGAGGAGTTATCTGGTTTTTTGGAAATTTGTAATTGTTGAATTCCTTATGATTCAAACTATTATATTCCAACTTCAAAACATCATATTTGAACCCTCATATCTGCTAAAATACGGAAATTTTAGGTGAACTTTGTACGGGTCATAAATCAAAATATTATTGAGTAGACGTACATCATAAAGTTTGAACATGCGTACTCAAAATAGCCCGCACGTACGGTACTACTCTATATACGTCACTTTGAATCTTTTATGAACTTACATAGCAAACTTGAAATATACATCATGAAGTGGAACTCAAAGAATATTGAAAAATAGGTATAAACAAACCAGAGCTTCAGAACAATATATTAGGTATATTAGAACTTGATAATCCAACATCTACATCATTATAATATTAATGAGGAAGATGTGAGAATGAAGGAGATGGGTCAGGTATTAGGTAAAAATACTCAAGAATTATACACGCAGACGAAGATTTAAATACGAGGCAGGTGGCAATATTCCACTGATAAACTTTGATGAAGTACGAACAAAGATCGCGAACTTTGTTCAACTGCCGTTTGTAGGTACTTATTCAGTTATGGAAATGCGTGCGTACTTTGTTGAAGTTTTGTTAGTCAAATCGCCGCCCAGGATTATATGTATTTTTTAAAAATATTCTCAAAAAGAAGTAAACTAGACAATAATGAAGGAGCTGTTTGAAGTTCAAACTTCAAAGAGCGTAACGCGTTCAAAGACTGATAACAAAAACAAGATGGCCGCCCAAACCAAAAATTTTCTAAATTTCCTCATTTCGATTAAAAGGGCGTCCGAGGTACTCTACTTTCTAACCTTTTTAAATAAATATTACTCATTAACAAAGAAGATAATTGAGCGTTATATTCACAGAGAAAAACTGAACAAATTTCAAAGAATAACTTTTTTACAATAAATCACTCCATCAAAAGTTATTTCACATTGAAACTTCAAAACGATTTTTTCAATCAATGTTTTGACCGAAGGACGCCCTTCTGACAGATAACTCCTCAATTAGAATTTAAAAATTTGAAGACCCACATTTTTCCGCGCTTGTGGATCGCAAATCACGGATCAACGATTCCCGAATCATGGATCAAATGTTCTGATCCGCAGTTGATTGATCCATCGAGTTGCAAAAAAATGTTACTGATCCGTGATCCGGATCGTTTTCAATGGACGATTACTGATCCGCGATCCGATTCATTATGAATCCGATGATTCGCGATCCGCGATCCGGGTTCCGGATCAAATTTTCGTGATCCTTGCCCCACTCTGGTTTTACTGCAGGGCTTCTTAGCCAATCGTATTGGCTAATAAAATTTAGCTTGAAGCTAACCTTTCAAATTAATTGGCTTTGGCTACCAGCTAACGGCTAACTCAGTCTCATTAATAGCTAGTTAATTTTGGTCTAAAATAGAATGGCTAACGCCTATCAACTACAAGCTAACGGCTGAAAGTACGGGAGAAGTCACTCCAGTGAGGAGGGGTGGAGTGTGAGGAAGAGAAAATATTTGCCGTTAGCAATTGCCAATTTGAATTTCATTCGCTAGCTAACGGCGAGCTAATTTTGGATGAAAAATGCTCGGCTAACGGCTTATTTGCAATATAAACGGCGTAACCAGGGATGGTTACGTTCGTGAACTTGAACTGAAGTTCACGTTCACGTTCTTTCTTTTCCGTGAACGTGAACGTCCAAAAAGTTCACGTTCATTTTTTTTTGTGTACATGAACGTCTAAAAAATGCAAGTTCATTTTATAAACGTGTTTTTTCACGTTCATTTTCAAATTTCTACTTTTTTTTTCACTTTTTCACATAATTACTTCTTCAAATGTTAACAGTTGAGTTTCTACTTTCTACTAGGGTATATCTGCAGTACTACTACAAAGACTTTTCTTATCGTTTATGTATTGATTTAAACTATCAAAAGTGCAGGATTAAAACGAGTGAAATGAACCCGTTTCTTCTGTTCAGTTCTTTTTTTTATGCTGTTCATTCCGTTCACGTTCATTTAAAAAAAATGAACGTGAACGAGTGAACGCGTTCATGAACGTAACCATCCCTGGGCGTAACCTACACTGGGTAGCGCCAGTTACAAAGGTAATCATGGATTTTTTCCTTATGGAGCAAATACATACGTTAGTTCAAACGCATTTTCTGAAATTAATTGACTTTTATAATCAAGAATAGTGTGAGAATCAAGTAATAGAGAATTCTCAAAAGAACATTTTTTGTAATGAACAATTTTTTCTAAAGCTCATTAGGCAATTAAACTGACGTCACAAACGTGACGCACGAGAACTCACTTGATGGCGGTAATACATTGCGGCTTATGGAGCGTATCCTGTTTTTCTCAGTTTTCTCAGGAAATAAGCCTTTAGATGAAAAAATGAAGAGAACAAAGTTTGTTCCCCTTGTAATTTCCTATCGATTGGACGCACTGAAAAAATTTTTAATTTTTTTTTGTACCATTATGTAGGAAATTACAAGGGCAATAAATCTCATTCTTATCATTTTTACATTTTAGGCCTCCATTCCAAAGATAATCGAGAAAAACCGTGCGCGTCCCATGCAATGTAACATCACCAACGAGTGAGATACTAGAACATGCCGAGTGACGTCACGTTGAATTGTCTAATACCGAAATTGGAAAACAGAGTCGAAAAATTGTTTGGAGATAAACCAATTGAACCATGATCACCTAATCTATGGCGGTATATGAGAGAAAAATGAAAAATGTGGAATAAGTCTTGAATGAAGCGGAATTGAAGATTTTGTCATCTCATCTAATTCGTAGAATTTTTATTTGTGAACATCTTTTATGGGATGACCGGAAGCCAAATCTGCTTCATTCAAGTGTTATTTTAATTTTTTCCCCATATGTATGCTGCTTTAATTTAGCTCCCGTTTTCAATTCCTCTCCGCTCGGTAAAAATGCAGCGCGACGCTAGCGCTGTTCGGCCCGAATACTCCGCTTATCAATTTTAATATGCCCAGTCCGGGTAATACAGGCCCCTAGTGTCTTCACTAAAAGTAAGAAATTCTTGACAGAGATCTGTAGTAATGTATGAGAACACTATCTATATTCATCAAAATGGCTAAGTTTATTTCTCTTCTGAAAAGGTTTTTGTTTGTCATGTCCAGGGATGAATGTACAGAACGTAAACATATTATATGTGTATGTGACCTGTCACAAAGAAATCGACCTTATGAGGTTCATTCTGCAGCTACATTTCTGCAGTATGAATAATTCAGTGGTGTAGAAATATATAGCTCTACAGCATAAATCATAAGGTCGATTTCTTCATGACGGGTCACATAATATGTGTGAAACTTTACCAAAATGAAGTTGTTCTTACTGTTTTATTAATTTTCAGGTTGTACGATGTTCAAAGCTGAAGCACTGCCTGGAGGCTCCTGCTGTGATCCCTATTATTGAATTTTTAACGCTACACTAATTACTAATCATGATGAGTTCATACTTTACTGATAAGGATTTGTGTGATGCCGTAGTATAATTCTAAAGGTGTCAAAGTTTCAATGAATATATTTTTCGCCCAGTCCAAACTATAGTCCTTATAGCTGTTGAATATTGAGTCAACAAATCCTCCTTTTTTTTATTGGATTTCAAGTTAATATGATCGCTGAAATTTATGTTTAACTGAACCGAGTTCTGTATAAGAGCCGGCCAAGCGACGAGCCAATGATCTATAGAATAAGGTCTATCTCATTCCTACAAGAGGTCTGTTCTTCCAAACTGTTGGCCTGTCGCTTGAACGACTTTTATAGAACTCGGTTCAATTTAGGTCAGGTACTGTTCTACTTCATTATTTCTAAAGTGAAGAACACTTCACATGAATGAAAAATTCTCTAAAATTCTTCCCTTTCAGACTGCTCGTTATTCGCAACGAGAAAACCTGAAGTATATTAGGTATTTATTTCTCGCTGGGGTCAAAACTCAACAGTATAATTTATTTGATTCTTGTAGAAGGAATATGACTTGGATGTCCCATTATGATAACGAATTTTATGTTGGTGACAAGAACCCGAGGAAACTTGAAAGATAATTTCTAAGGGAACCATATATAACTTGAAGATAAATGTTACAACAAAATACGAAATAAGAACGAATATGGGAAAATAGAGGACTTTTCGTCATAAGAACTAAGTTAGGGGAAGTTATAAATTTATATTTCAGAGAGAAAATAAACAGCAAATAGGATATGATACGCGGATAAAACTTATCGCGCGATCATAAAAATAGAGAGTTTAAACTTTTAAAGAGCTTGGCTGATGTGTATCTATTGTCAGAACGTTTTGCCGTAATTGTTTTTTGAGCAATGAGAAAGGAGCAACGATTATGAATTACCTTATTTTATTTTAATTTTGTAATTTGTTCAACTGTAAGTTCCATCTTTGTATGTAGGAATACAATATTGATAAAGAGCACTTATTTTAAGAGGTTAGTATAAATTTTAATTTTCTATGGTTAAAAAGAGTGATTAACGTTTTTTGTGATTTAACAAGCTACAGTGTGTATAATCTTGAGCAATCAAAACATAAAAATACAGGCTCCACCGAATAGAAATATTAACGCGCGCTCGCAAAGGGTTGAAAACAAGACCTACGAGCTACATTTTGGTCGTCGGACTCCATTTATTTTATTTCACGCCGCTTATTATGACCAGAAATGTTGATCTATACTTTTCAAGCGCCGTACTTTTAAATATCTTCTGTTCTTCTTCACGCTACCTTTAAGAAGTATCAATGTTGACTTTTTTCCGATTGCTACCACGAGTATTCAGCGTACTCGACAATTTTTCAAAATTTCCTCTTCGCCTTTTTCAATTATCTAAGTATATGATTCGGTGTGAGCGTCCGCACTAACTCAATTAATATTCTCTATAAATATAATTCGGGACAGATAATAGGTATTTTTATTGAAATAACATGTTTCTTAATGTATTTTTCCATAAATGATGACTATACCCAGAAGTACTATGCAAGGGTGTATTGAATTTCTTCGGTTGACATTATTTAACCTGGTGTGTCTGGTAAATTGGAGCACCGCATTGGATAACGGTCTGGCTCGAACACCAATGATGGGTTTCTTGTCGTGGGAACGATTTCGGTGCAATACTGATTGCAAAACATACCCGGAGGAGTGTATCAGGTGAGTAGAAAATTCCCCACACTCCGCTATGAAAATCGACTTGAAAAAATTTCAACTTTCGAATTATATTAATACAAGGAAGCACCGCATCCGTCTTTACCACTGAACTACAAGCAATCTTTATTACCTATGATTTTTCCGTGTAAAGCTCTTCCAAGTTTTAGAGTCTGTGCTGTTGCACCACAGTTTGATGGAACGTACTGTCTTTGTATTATTTTCTGTCATGTCATTCGCAGTGAAAACTTATTCAAGAGAACAGCCGACTTGATGGTTAGCGAAAATTATAAAGATTGCGGTTATGAGTACGTAGTCATGGATGCCTGCTGGTATGAAAATAACAATTATTTACGACCAAATAGAACCAGATTTCCAAACGGAATCAGAGGCCTTTCGGACTACGTGAGTGAATTTTTCCATGTAATAATATTGATACTGTAGCTTTCTAAAAGACATTTTTTTTCGTTCGAGCAGATACATTCAAAAGGTTTAAAATTTGGCCTTCTCGAAGATCTGGGAGCTAATAATTCCAAAAGCCTGAGTGACGGTATAAATGGCCATTTAAAAGAGGCTGCCAATTTGATCGCTAATGAGTGGCATATCGATTATGTCAAGCTTATTGCACCGAACACCGATCTTTTCATACTCACTGAAGGTACCTTCATTTATTTACTTTTTTCTCTTCATGACAAACTCTCAAAACTTGCAACTTCTTGAGTTGATTTTCATATCCCAAACTTGAGCTGAAGAGTAACAGTACGGTACAGGCTTTATGGTAAGGCAGGTGAAGATGGAAGACTGGCATCTATTAAGCGCGTATCCAAAGAGAAGTCACGCCAAAATTTTTAATTTTCAATAAGGAGGAGGGTTCCTCATCTTTGTCGCTCGATGAAGCAGGCGCGGATTTACGGGTAGATAGGGCAAATATCCCCTTCCAAACCTCAAAAAAGGGGAACATTTTTGAACAATGGAATATCCCCCCCTTCCCCAAATCCACGCCTGTCAAATAATGTGGGGGAAACTGCCATAAATCATTTTACCTCTTTCCAAAATCCAAAGCTGGATAATAATACCTCACCATCTCATTTCAGTTTTAAAAATAAAGTTTGCTGCTCTTCTTGAGGCAATCCTCTGAAGGCCCAAACTCTTTTCCCATGAACCTGACAATGCGTACAAACTAAAATTCACTATGGAAAACTTTGTCTTCTCCATAGAATACAAAAATCTTCGCAATAAAATTTTTTTAGTGGGACCCCCTCTATCACTTTTGTTGGGGGGTACTTCCAGGAAATTTTCGTCCGCGAGCGGTTCGAGGTTGATGAAGTCACGGAGAGGAGAAAAACGACGGCTTCCTTAACGAAGTTGAAAGAGGAACGCAGGGAACCTGTTCTATGAGTCAAATTGGTTTTGGTATTGAGAATTGAAGCAAGCCTAGACCTACTATAAGGCTAGTATGGAGGAGGCCTACGAGTAGACCTACAATAAATCTAGTATAAAATAGGCTTTCATCAGTGACCTGGACCTATTTTAGGGACTGCGAAATATATAGCTGGAAGTCGAAATTTTTCCAAGACCCTCTCCTATCATATGTAGCTCAAGCGTCAAAATTATTGTAAGTTTTTCGTCGGACGGCGCATGGCGCACGCCAAAATTGTCAAAAAAACCACATAGAACACATTCCCTGTTAAAATTTCGACTCTTGAGCTATTTACGATAAGAGGGGGACTTAGAATACTTTCAATTTCAAAGCTATACATGATAGGAGGGGGACTTACAAAAATATTGACTCTCGAGCTATTTATGATAGGAGTTTCTAAATGTTCTAGTTTTTTTGAAAGACCTTCCGCAGTGGAATACGGGTCTTGCGGGTTCCCCGCTCGGCTCCTAATTTTTTTTTTTTTTCATTCTTCACAGGCTATACGAAATTCGAACGATACCTAAATGCCACTGGAAGACCAATTGTATTGTCTTGCGGTTGGCCAGCCTATTTAGACAACGAGAGCGTGCCGGTAAACTTGAGATAAAGCTGTAAAATCATTGGATCGTGTGTACTTCTAGTAAAAGTGACCCTTGAAGTGCCATATAAAACCGTCCCATTTGTTTTATCCAAGATTGATTACGAAAAATACTTTTTTGAAATAATATGATTGTAGGTTTACTTGGAGGGGTCCGAATAGAAGAAAGGCAATTTTTACGATTACTAGCCAATCGAGACAATAAAACTGCGGGTAGAAGAAAATGTGAGGTGGGCCAAAACGATCGGACATCCCCTACATTCAAAACAAATTTTTTGTCTTTAGGAAATGATGGATAATTTTCAATTGTTTTTATCAGTCCCGCTTCCTCAGTAGTTTTTTTTGTCGTCCCCTATTTGTCCTCTCTCATAGCTTTCCTAGAGCTTTTTTAATCTACACCAATGGTCATAAATTCAGCTCATTATATCAGAAGAATGTGTTCAACCTTTATCTATTCAAAATCCCTCTTTTCTTTCCCTCCCTATAAATATCTTTTATACGAGGAAGAGAAATATTTATAGGAATTAATGGCTTCTTATAAGAACATTTTGTAATCGTATGACTATATGAAACTTATCGCGATCCATTCGCTTGATGTGTGATATTTCAGCGAAAATATCAGCATTCGTATTCTATATCTCATTGAATATTTTCAGATTGACTATAAACTGATACAGAAGACATGTAATTCATGGAGAAATACTTTCAATGATATTGACGACTCCTACGACGACATGACGAGCATCATTGATTATTTTGCGCTCAAACAGGATTATTGGCGACCCCTTGCCGGGCCAGGCCATTGGAATGATCCAGATCAGGTTTGAGTTCAATCTCTCAACACATAATCTATAGCCTTTTACACAGAGTAATAGAAGCCTTAATAATTTCCAAGGTTGGTACTAAAGTAGACTTCCTTTATATTTCCTTTACAGCTAATTATAGGTGATTTCAGCTTAAGTTATGATCAAGCCAAAGTGCAAATGTCAATTTGGGCAATTTTAGCCGCTCCTCTTCTCATGTCAGTCGATTTGAAGACAATCAAACCCGATTTCAAAGCGATTTTACAGAATAGAAAAGTTATAGCCGTTAATCAAGATGCTTTAGGAATCCAAGGAAAACGAGTATATCAAGTTGGTATAATTCGATCATTTAGGGTTCGACAGCCTGAAAACTACTTGTAATACGTGAATTAAATTGAAACTTTAGGCCAACATACTCCCCCCTACCTATGGTGAATTGAACTAAGTCAGAAACAAAACTTGAAAGGTCCCCTCCCACAATCCCATGTCATATCAGGAAATGATATTTTTCACTTCCCTAAAGAACGTTGAGGACATTAGCCCCTCACTCATTTTTTAGCTCAAACATCAATATTTTTCTACGTTCTACAATCCGTACATCGAAGAATGAAATTTGTCAACGTCCCAAGATCTAAACTTGTAAGATCTCTTCAGGGAGGAAAGAAGTATCGAGTCCCTTGATCTTTCGGTGGAAATTTTCATAGCCTCCTCCGCAATTTATATTTATAGATAACACAATTTCACTTGGTAGGTACATCTTGCCATAATTCAATGTTTGTGGATGCTTTACAGATTGACAGCATCGATTGCTGGACTAGACCAATCGAACCTGTTGTCGACGGGTGCTATTCGTAAGTTATTGTAAAATGATCTATTTTAAGTGCACAATCGTGCTCTGATCGCTTCCTTTAATAATGACAAACTCTATTAGGTATTGTTTTGTTTCAGATACGCTTGTGTGTTTATGTCTCGCCGTACGGATGGCACTCCTTACTTATTTAGCGTTAAGCTAGACCACATTGGGCTCAAAAATAAATCTGGATACCGATTTACCGTAATTTCAATTCATAAACTGTTCCTTACTCATAACTTAGATGTAGAGCCCATCATCATTCAATGTTAACGGAGTGTGTTTCTTTCATTAATAGGCCCTGTACGCTGAAGATTCCAGAAAGAACGGAACATTTGTTTTGAAGCCAAACGAAATTTTGGGTACTTTGATCAATCCCTTAGGTAAAGTATTTGTACCGTCAGACTTGTTATGCATTGAACTAGAGAGAAACTGAAATTATCTGATTACAAAATCGGGTCACCTATATCTGCCTTCTCTAAACGCAATGATTTAGATATACAGTTGTGTGTAAAGGATGAAGGGCTCGACCATTAACAGGGGGCATTGATCAAAAATATAGCTCTTAATGCATAGACTATATAGGCAGAGTGCGACAGGTTATGTACAAGTAGCGTTGCAACGTAGAGACAAGAATATTTCATATCCCCCCCCCCCTGAAGAGCGAAGGTTTGACATATATATGAGACTTGGGGCAAAATCATGAAATGACAAAGAAGTACTGCTTTTCTGAAATAACTTCCTCGAAAGTCTTCGAAGCTTAAGAGGCTGGGACAAAACCATCCCACAAAGAGGAGGGAGAGCTACTCGTCCTTCATTACTCCCTCGAGAGGCTTTTTGAGAAGCTCTTTGAACGGTTCTCGCTAGTAACGCAATATACGGCTTACGTTTTCAATACTAGGAGAGCAGGTGGTTGCCCTTTTCCTTTGTTTTATTTCTAAAAAAGTTTTCTCTTGTTAAGCTCCACAGTTGAGGACGTATCTGGCAAAAGGGCGTCTGCACAATGTATTTCTTATGGGACGGACGCCCTTCTGCCAGAACCCTCCTCAGTTGAGTATAGAAGTAGGTATTAGTGAAATTTTACCAAAATAAAGTTGTTCTGACTCTTTTATTAATTTTTAGGTTGCACGATGTTCAAAGCTGAAGCACTGCCCGGAGGCTCCTGCTGTGATCCTTATTATTGAGTTGTTAATACTACAGTAATCACTAATCATGAAGGGTAGATACTTGACTGATGAAGTATTATGAAGTCCTAATGCGATGCCGTAGTATAATTCTGAAGTTGTTAAAAAGTTTCAATAAATCCTCTTCATCCAGTTCAAATTTCTCTAACTTAGTGACTATAACCATATATTAGTAGAAGGGGAGTACATTGAGCCCGCCAGGGAAGGACAGACCGATTCCCCGGTGACGTCACAGTGTTGATAACAGTGAGCGATAGTGAGTCAAAGTACCCAATTTTGTAATCGATATTACGATTATTGGGCAAATCATGATATCAATTTCCATAAGAATACACAGGGAACGATTCAATCACATACAATTATTCAAAAACAAGATGTTCCTAATGTATTAGACATCTCTATCTAGAATCTAGAAGTTCTGTAGAATTCAAATATATGTAGTTTTTATTGCTAACGTACTTCTTGTTCTTGAATACTAGTGAATGATCAAAACGTTCCCTGTGTATTCTTGTGGGGTTCTAAAATAGCTGCCCCAAAGCCAGCAGCAGAGAACAAGCATTCAATCAAAATTGAAGATCTTGACGTCACGGGGAATCGGTCTATTGCGGACGGAAATTTACCCTATAGAGTTAGGATGAGAGGGGCAAGTGTGGATCTGTTGCCGCGTATTCTTGCGAATGGAGGTGTACTCGTGATACTGGTAGATTTTCTAATGGACTTGAAAAAAATTAGGTCTGGCCCACTCTGCAAAATGGAGAAGGCTGGATGATGAGGAGATTTTTGTTTTAGTGATTTCTTAATTTTATGAAAATTTTTGCGTGGTTTAGTGAGAGGAGAAGATTGTTGTTTAGGTTATCGAATTTAAAAATAATTTCGCCGTGTTTATCTACAAATGGGCAGCACAATATTATGTCATAATTGTTTAATTCTCGAGATCCTACTAGTGCGGTGAAGAGGTTTAATTTTTTGGTATGTTTTCTGAATGGATATATTCCTGAATGTATATGTGGTCAGTTCCTGGTTGGAAGAGAGTGTTGTCTTGAATGAAGAAGACTAGTGGCTAGGTACTTCTTTTTTTTCGTTTGTATGTATCGTAATTATTGAGATTTTATTTCAAACATGATGTTTTTGGTAAGGTGTCTTGAGAAGACAATGATCAACTATCAAGATTTCTTGACTTTTATAGTTGAGAAAGGGAGGCGTGATTCCCGACCCTTCATATTTGTGCATGTTTCAACTAAGAATTTCAAACACAAATGACCGCAGATTGTATCGTTAATATCTTGTGTTGAAACGTGTTGAAATGTGTTGAAATATGTTCAAACATGTTCAAACATGTTGAAATGTATTCAAACATGTATACCTACCCTTCAAAATTAACTTTATTAAGCCTATTGAATTATTCTCAAAAAACAACTCTTATAACTTGTCCACTGACTATCGACAGTTGACAATGGATTTTGTCAAAAAAAAAAAAAAGAAAAACACAACGGTGATAATATAACTGATAGTTTGAGAAACCACTGATAGTTTGACAATTTTCCATTTTTTTATCACAAGCAAAAATTGAGAATATGTGCCAGTTCAATACATTGAGATCAGTATTAGGCAGTACCAGTTGTGCAATGGGCATGGCACCTTGTTTTTACAACTTCTTCTAGTCAGGTCTGCCCTTTTGGTAACATTCCTCAATGAGGTTCCAGAAAAACAACAATCAGGAAAAATGTATCTATCCTATGCAAAGCGTAGGCCCTTTTCTCTTGATCAACAATTTTTATTCAAACTATCGACAGTATTGACATTGATCATACACAAAGTAATATATCGTCATTGGTATTGATAGTTTTGAAAAAAACAGGGACTACTGATAGTTTCAATTCGGAGTGCTGGTAGCGATCTCGAGCTACTGTCGACTCTCTTAGACGTGACCATGTACAATTTCCCATTTAACTACGTGTTAACGTGGTCGCGACTATTTGGACCGGGCATAATTGTAGATTCGCTAGCGTCGCCTGAGTAAAATTAAGGAGTAAAATACGTAGAAAGTACACTGATAAGCGAACGGTGATCGTGACTTGAAACTAAAGGTGATTTTTTAGTTTTCCTTCAATTTCTCCAAAAAAATATAATGAATTTAGGTATATACTTGTAATAAGGAACAAAATAAAATTGGAGAGCGGAAAATTTTCTTTCAAATGAAAATATTTTTGGGAGATTTTAAAAAATTCAAAAATTTGGTGCGATGATAAATTGATAATTGGATTTCTCATCGAATAATCTTCTTAATAACACATATTTACATCTCAATTAGCCGTATTATTCTTATTTTAAGAAAATGGAACTTCTTCCCAATCGTCAATTTGGATACGTCAATCCAACTTTGTACGGCAGATTCGGACTAGCAGGGCGACTGGGCATATAGGTGCGCCAGCGTGGATTGGGTTGGTACGTTTGGTTGCGTGGTTAACAAGATGAATTTCCAATTTTTATTAAATTTAGTTTTAATATTTTTCCATCTTTTGAAGAACTGAATATTTACAGAGAAAAATGAGTCGATCTGTATCCGTTTTGCGTTGTATACTGGATGTTGATGAATTTACAAGATTGGGAAAAACCATGTGACTCGGTCAACCCAGAAAATATAGTTGTTATAAAGAGGCACAAAATTTATGAATAAAAGTGGGTACCTAATGGATATAGATTATAAAACTGGTATCTATTCTTGTAAAATAAGTGTATCTTTTCGTCGATTCATATTTGTGAAATAAGTACAATATCGAGTTCAAATATCAGCCTCTGCATCTAAGCAGCCAAACCTCCTCTCCTCTCTTGTACATTAATGTCAACTGCCAACTCCCTCGCATCCTCAGCTCAATTTCCAGAACTCGCTACCCACACTGCTTTCTCGTCTCTTCGGACTTCTGTACTAAATTTTCTTCAACCCCATTTCAACTCCTTCCCCAAATTCAATTCTCTCCACCATATAAATAATATGTTACACTGATGGCTCTAAAACAAATGATATGAAACAGTACATACTCCATTCAGGATAAAATTACGGACTATCATTTAAAGAACCCAGCCTCCGATTTCATTGCTGAGTTGAGCGCTATTTGCTCTGGTCTTGCAATTTTTACTCTGCGTCCTCCCGGACTCAACTATATCCTACTACCTGACTTACTTTTCTCCCTAATATTTATTCGAATGACTCCATCACCTAAGGCAGTCACGTCATTCTCCATATCCTAACTTCTATCAAATCATAAGTCACCTTCATCTGGATTTCAGGTCATATCGGTCACCCTCAACCTGAAAAACGCTGATCGTGCAGCCAAGAAATTCATCCTCTTACCGAAAATAATTACTGACCCAGCTCATTCACCAGCATACGACCGTTGTTCCAAAATCCTATCTTCTGGCATAACCTTTGGAAAGAACAACATCACAACAAAATAAGATCAACCAAAAGTCTCCCTATTCCTCGGTCCTCTTCAAATAGAAACTCCCGCCACAAGATGTCACCCCTTTCCATCTCAGGGTTGGTCATACCCGACTCACTCACTCTCACCTCCTCCTAGATCTCCACGCCCTATCGTCACGTAACAACTGCCATTCAGATTATCTCACAGTTCAACATCTCTTCTCATGTCCCGTCTTCCAAAACCAACGTTCCGCGTGCAAAGTTTCCTCGTCTATGACCTCCGTAGCATGCAACAACTCCAAAACCATCTCCAATTCCTCAACTACTTATGTACTACCTATTTTTTTTTCCAACTTTTCTAATTATAAAACAAATACAGTAATAAGACAGATATTAAGTATAATAATTATTGTACAGACAAATTAATACGAGCTGATGATACCCATTTCGAGTAGCTACTTATACATACCTTGTAAATAAAGAAGAACAAAAAATCCTCGTCAGATGGGGTGGCGTACTCAGGAGTTTTTTCTGGAGGGGGGAGGGATTTGTCGAAAAATGAGGTGATGTAATGCTGTCGCATCCTTCCTATCATAATTGATTTTTATTTTCGGGGGAATCACAAGGATCTTCTGGGGGCTCCTGGATCCGTTTCTAATAACAGTGACTGTCGGTGAAAATTCTACCAGTGAAGATTACGGATACCGTAACACCCCCCCCTTCCCCCCTTGGAGCCCAAACCCTAGGCCAATATAGATTAATATTATAGCGTTGGAGTACTTGGCGCTGTACGTCAAATTTTCTATTAAAAACTTGGCGTCTTGTACTTAGGTTGTACACAGAATTTTACGTTGTTTTTATGTGGAATACAGGCGTTTGTCCACTGTATATGTATCATATTATTTACTCGTTCATCTGATTCTTATCATGATGGAATTTACAGTCGATGAACGAGTGAATAAATCCAAATATCTACTGTAAGTACTTAATAAGCGTACAAAATTCTCCATTAGGGAGTGGGAATTTTTTTCTATGACACGTAACAATAAACAAAGAAATATTCATGCAGAGATTACAAAGTGTAAGTTGAAGGACAGCGCGAGCAGAACCACTTTAAAATCATTAATCTTGAAACCTAACTATCATAATTGAAATCTCGATTTCTTAGCTTCCTGATGGTTAAACTCTGGAAAGTTATAGTTTAGTTTCAAGAAGCGTACACTATGATAAGTGCCTACAAGATTACCATAATTGAAATCTTGGTTCTCTATTGAAATCTTGATTTTTAGTTCTCTGGTTAACTTTATAAAATTATTAGATATTTCAATTTCAAAAAACGTAAACTGATGTGTAGACTACACCATATAATATCGGTGACTTAGAGTATTGGGATGTTAACCTATGTTTGGTAGCGCTAGAATCGCCTTCCTCCCTCGCCGCACTCGCTTGAATTTCTGGGTGACGATTTTACGTTCAATGTATTCGGCCATAAGAAACGAGATTTTCAATTAGTCGTAGATGACTCAATACTTCACTATTAGAATTACCTCTTTTAGTTATCGATTCTCTTGAAGTGTTTAAACGATTTATAGGATATAATTTTTTGATATTACGAATTGTAATAATTTAAATCGTATTTGAAAATTTCAAATTCTCCATCATGAAGCATGGTACGTTAAAATTATCCCCCACATGTTCGAGCACGGCTACCAACTTACGCAACTTGGGTTAACATCCCAATATCACACGAAAAAAATAGAAAAATGAGGATTTTATCCAAAATCCACCTTGGGTTGTACTTAGCCTTCGTTTCAGTTAAATCTGACGACAATTTCCTGGTCGTTTCTCCCTATACTGATGAAGAATTTTCGTGTCCTGGTTTACAGCAAATAAGTGAGTTAAAGTACTTTCTAATAAAATATACCTATGTTATTTCATTATTAAGTTAGGCTACCTAATTCATTCCATTATTTTCAGGAAGAAGACAACTGCACTTTCCAGTTGAGGAAGATGAAAGTATAAAAGATGAAACCTGCGGAGCTATCGCTAGGAGCGATTTCATTCTTAACACCTTTTCGATTCTCCCACTCGAGCCAAAACATCCAGAAGTATTTTGGAGGACGTCTTTAATAAAAACTCCGGCCAATATCACAGGTCCGTACGGGCCACGTGAGATTCTTATTGGTGGAAATATTTCTTACGAAGCGGTTTACCCATGCGTGACCTTGGATTACAACACCGGAAATTTTTTCGAGATTTTTATTTCACGCCAGTTTAATGTTAGTCTTTTGCACTTAACCCCGTTTCGCTTGGTATTCAAGCAAGACAAAACAGGAAAACTTGTTCCTGTCGCTATTGCTGAAAAGCCTGCCGAGATATCAAAATACGTTGATGTGGGATCTTCTGAACATAAGAGCATAGGTATGAAGCTTGGTATGATTCATTATTATTTCAATTGTATCGATTAAAAATGATTTTTGTTTTTTAGTTGTACCTACCTACTATTATTACAAATCTTATTGTTTCCTTGGCAGAGAAATCCGGTAGCAATATCTGCAATTTGACGACGAGTATGAAATTCAGATTGTGCGCAACAATACTCAATGCCAAAAAATACAGAGATGAGGTCACATTTTCTTCATACGCAAATATTGACGAGCCTCAGTGCGGTGAACAAACTGTATTGTTCGAGTCCATCAAGTACTTGACAATGGGTGGCGAAAACTACGAAGTTTATAAATCAGTAAAACAAAATAATATTACCGTATGGGCAGTGGAATGTAATGCAATTAAGAACCGTAGAAGAGTTAGTTTTGATGTGCCGACAGTCTATTTTTACATCTTTCGAGAGAGTGAATCTCATTCATACTTTATTGCACGAGATTGGGGAAACGAGAAAAAGGTTGAAAGCAAATGCAACCTTTAGATATAGATTGTAAATTGCAAATTGGGCTAAACAAATCAGAGTTTGGAGGCTTTGGGTATCCGACAACAACAGACAGAGCAATAGTTAGTTAATCTTCTTAAGGAATGGAATTTCGGGATTTTTCTTTTCAATTCCTGTGAGACGCACATTTGCCTCTTCATATCGTATGTCTCTCTTATTATGGGGTTACCAAGTTGATAGCAGTTTCGGTTCCAAACTTCAGAGCTAGCAACAACAATAATAAATTGACTATTGAACCCTCAGCTCAGACAGAATGTCCATGAAAATACCTCACTTTTTTTGGATTTTCAACATTCATACTGTTTTTTTGTAACGTTTGTAACAGTAATAACATGTAGGGCTACCTACCAAGACCTACATTAACTTTCAATGAATATTAGGAACCCGGTAAACATTGTTCCCACTTGAAGCCCTCAAATACAAAGGGCTTCAGGGACACAAAAGGGAAACAGGTCTTCAAATGGGAATTAAAAGGGTAGTTTTTTCCAAATGAAGCCCAAGGAATCAGAAGGGCTTCAGTTTGACCCTGTTGAAGCCTTTTGAACGCGGGGAACCAAACGGTTTCAACAGGGAAGTAAGAGGGAAACAGGGAATCAACAGGGCTTCAAATGAGGGCTTCAAATGGTTAACCGGGAACAAACAAACTATAAAGATATTTGATTTGAAAAATGAAACAAATTGTTTCTAAACGTAAAAAGATAAAGTTATTGAACTAATAGGCCTAGTACCTATATTATGTACCTAACTAGTGCAAAAAGTGAAAAATATATGGCTACCTAATAAATATCAGATATCCAACATACAAGACAAAACCAAGTGTAGTAAATTGCGCTGCACAAGTAGCCATTTTTTTCTGTTTTGTACATTAAGTTTTGTGAAAATTTTTATTCAAAAAGTGCAGAAAAAAGTTGCATAATTATTGCACTATGGACCTATGGTGCGATAATAATAAATCACCTTTTTTTGCACTTGTTGGAAAAAAAAATCATTTTATTTTGTATGACATCAGTTGTTTGCGTTTTCCACATTTCTGTGTAGTTATTGCTTTCTGAGACAAAGACCACAATCCTTACAGATACTGAAGGCAATTTTTCAAAGGATGATTCAGGGCAAACAATCGTAATATTATGATGTTTTGTTCATTTTTGTTATGTTTTTCATTTTACCCAGAATTTTTTGTTTCGCTTTTCTGCCCACTCTTTATGCTGCAAGGAAATAAATTTCATTTTTTTGGTCATGGGTGTCAATTTAATTGTAATCAAATACCTACCCATATCTGTTCATACTATATATATCCGATATCCATGGTGCAATCAAAGATTCTTCTTGCTTGCTCTATGCAGATAATGCTGCAGCAAGACATGAATTGGATTGTTCAGTGGAGTGATGTGAATAAACTACCCCCCTTAACATTAACAACATTTGGTGTATATGCAGAGTTTAACTGGGGCAGCTGGATTTTCTCTTTTACAAGCTGAAGCAACATTTTACCACAACTCATCTGAAGAGATTATATCAACAACTATAAAAGTCTGGGTCATTTTATGGAATTATTCATTGGGGGCGTCCCCACATTTAAAGTCTGTAAAATTATGTTTGCAAAACCATTCTCTGTCCCTACCAAAAAGAACGTTGGCAGTATAGAAATCTATCCAAAAATGAAAGTCCATAAACTTCCTGGCCTCTATAAATACAGAATGGCGATGTTTATTTTCAAAAATGAACTAGATTTTCGGGTTCACGACTCAATTGCCTGGACCAGGTCTGGTGGTGCGTTGGTTGCCTCAAACTTGGGCTGGAACTCTGGATGGAGCGTTTTCAGTCGAAACCACAGTATAATATGAGGTATGAACACAATATGAAAATTGTGTTGCCCAAAAAGTGATAGTTGATGCCAAATTCCGCTAGAGTTGCAACAATCTTGAGATAGTTTGGCGTCTCCTTCCACACTTCTCTTGTAGCACTATCTTACCGTAGATATCCTAGTATCGCTATACATTTTTCAAAGATAATAAAAAATTGAGAAAACTGGGAAAAATAATTTTTCCTGAACATAATACATTAAAATAAACTGAATTCTTGCGCCAAGGCTCAACTCTCTGCACTGATTCCTGTAGTAAATTTTAGAAAAGCAGTGCATTGCCATAAGACTCTGTACATTGTCTATCTCTAATTCTCTAACTTGCAATGAACTATAAAGATCACGTCAAAAGTTATCACAAAACCAGAGACAACATATTATACTGCAGTTAGAATACGTGCGTATCCATATCTGTATATCATAGTGAGGTCAAAACACAGAAGTTTTAAAATCAAGTCCTGTCTACTTTAAAAGTTGTTAATGTTAGAACTAAAGCAAAATTTAAAAGAAGCAAAAAGAAAATTTGGGCTGGACAGCGCTATAGTTAGGGTTTGCAATATAACAGTTATACAACTGTTATATCCAATAACTGAAATAAAAAAAGTTTGTTAACCGTTAGACCAAAAACCCTTACAAATTTTCAAGACCATTTGACCAATAACTGTTAACCGCTTCAAGAATAAAACGGTTATAGCTGTTATAAAATGGTTATAACGGTTATAACCAATATTTTTTGGGAAAATTTCTGACAGTTTGACCGATAACCGTTTAAATTTTGAGAATGATCTGACCAATAACCATTAACCATTTTGGTTGCAAACCCTAGCTATAGTATGGACTGTGTTATTTGTGATAACGCAACATGAATGTGAGTGCAAGATGCATAGGTGTGAGAGAGCAGAAGTACCTATTCTGCTGAAAATATGTCCATTTGGCATTTTGCTCCCCATAAGAAATACATGTAGAGCAAAGATGACCGAGGTATTAATTTAATATGAGATGTTAAAATTTACAGAGAAGTTTGGATTTTAAATTTATCAACTTCTCGCTATTTGAAAAAAAAAATCTCTTGACCGTATTATTTTTTATATTTAATTGGTAGCGTAGTGATCTCTGATCTCTGCTCCACATGTATTTCTTATGGGAGCAAAATGCCAAATGTGACCGAGGATGGGAAAAAGGATCTTGGTGGGTAAAAAAATTGATTTTTCTTGATTACACCATGTGAAAGAGCGTGAAAAATTTTGCAAAGAACTATCATGAATAGGAAAATTGATTTTAAGCTCACTAAGGTCTCTTTTCTCATCCTCGGTTACAAATGGACAAAATTGATCTTTTATCAATAGTTGTGACGTCACAATAACACAGTCCATTGCGCGCAATCATATACAGGTAAATTGATAGGCTGTGCGGGTGACAGACAGACTTTCCTTATAAGTCGATTTAAATAAATTTTCATAAAGAAAGACAATTTGTAGAAAATTTTACTCTCTAAAAAAGTAAAAATTTTGTTCTCTCCATTTTTCTTTTAAATCGCTTTGTAGTCCTGTTTATATCATTTTGCCAATTGTAACGCTTCCAGCTAAGGACTATCGCAGCAGATAGCCAGCTCAAAAATTTCAGGTCAATTATAACAAAGCAGGGCTTGCGACCAAAATTTTTTTAACGGTTAACGGTTATCGGTCAAATGTCCTCACAAATTTTTTCGGTTATCGGTCAAAATGATCCTCCCAATTTTTTCGGTTATCGGTTATTGGTCAAGCTGTATTTTGGCCAGTAACTGTTAAATGTTGAAAAATATTTCGGTCGAAGTCCTAAAATTTTCGGTTAACGTTGTTAGAAGACCTAGAATTTTCGGTCAAATAACAGTTATAGCCAAAAAAATAACGGTTAACGGTCAATCGGTCAAAATTGATATTTTCATTTCGGTTGTCTGAAGACTTTCGGAAAATGATCAAGTTCTTTTTTTCCACACCATTGAAATTGTAGAGCGCGACTCTTTCGCGCTTGCACTCCGAATAGTACCTTGGAAAAAATTTGACTATTGATAATATTCAATAGCATGAAACTATCGACTATCGCCCATCACTAATAATACAGAGATGGAAAGCGATTCAATAACGCTATCGCTTTTCGATTTCGCTTCTGACCTTCAGAAATGAAGCTACAGCTTTTTGCTTTTTGCTTTTCATTTTTTCACAATTTTCAAAAACAAACAAGCAAAAAAAAAAAAAAGAAAAAAAAATAGGAACGCAAAAATGAAAAGCTATTGCTTTTTGCTATACATTCGTTTCGCTTTTTGCTTTCAAAAAAGGTTTCTCGTTTATCGCTAAAAACTCATTGCTTTTCAATAACATTCCATCTCTGCTAATGAATCAAACTCAAAATTACCTATTTACCTGATCTCCACCAGCAGCGTTTGTAAATAACCTATGTAATAATAATCTAATATATAAAGTAGAATGTTTGTCTGTATATCTGTATGTATATCTGTATGTTCGTCCATAACTTTCGAACGCCTTCACCTATCGACCTGGAATTTTTTTTGAAAAATTTCGTTTTTTCTAGGTCAGGTTCTTAAATACATTTCGATGTTTTGACTCCCTGAAGGTGGAGTAGGGGGCGACAAAATTAGGAAAAATGGGCATTATCGAGTACTGAAACTGCTTTGCGCTGTACGTTAGACCTACGCGCGTTGAGTGGCGCAGTTTCGAAAATTGAATTATTGTGATAACTCGAGTATAACTCATTTTTATGAAAAATTGAAGAGAACAAAAATTGTAGCCCCTGTAATTTCCTTTCGAATGAGCCCGGTTCCAGATTTTTAGGAGGAAATTTTGTGACTACAGTATTCGCTGTACTTCCATACTAAGTAAGTTATTTTATTCACAGTTTTAAAAACACCTAGGCCTACATAAAGGATTTTACATCCGGTATCTCATACAAGAACCAATGTCTAGACACGGTGCGCACTGCGTATGGGCTAGCGGAAATGACCCTTTTTTTTCCCTGTTGTCCGTGTGTTTTCTTAGGGACTGGCAAAATGTCAATGGATTTGTCTGTATTCTGCTGCGATACAGGCTTCACGCGTTAAGTCAGCTCTCAAGTGAATTAGTGTGTAAAAAATTTAATTTGGTGATTTTATTTTTGTGCGACTCGGAACTTTGATATTTTATAAGTACAGTCGCAGTTTTTGGTGTCTATTTTCTTATTTTTGAACTGAATAGTTGTGAATTTTGCAAAACTCTTTCCACTGTTTCTTTTTTAAAAATTCATCTGAATTCCAAGATACCTACAAAACACACATACCTACAAGATACAGATACCCATAAAACACAGATATCTACTCAACACACAGCTAGCGGTCAGGCGCGCCGGAGGCGCGTCACCAACCGCTAGTATTACATATGTAATATGGACGCCATTACCGCTGCTGGTTTAGATTAGAAAATTTTTATTATTTTTTCTTTTTGAGAAATTTTCCATGCGCTGTGCGCGGTTTGGAGAAAAACTTGGAAAAATGTTGACTCTCAAGCTATATATGATAGGAGGACTTGGAAAAAAACTGATCTATGACATCATCATATTGTGATGTCACAAGGCTCCGCCTCCCCAAACTGTACATGATAGGAGGGAGACTTGAAAAAATCTTGAGCTCCGAGCTTTGACCACCCCCCCCCCCCCACTAAAAGTTGAAACAGGTTCCCTGTTAAAACAGATCTGCTTAGCCAATCATATTGGCTCTAAACATGTAGCTAAAAACTAACCCTTCAAATTGATTGGCTTTGGCTATCAGCTAACGACTAACCCAGTCTCATTAGCTAGCTAACAGCTAGCTTATTTTGGACCAAAATAGGATGGCTACCGGCTAAGAGCTAGAAGCTAACGGCTGAAAGTAGGGGAGGGGGTCACTTCAATGTGGAGGCGTTAGGTGTGAGGAAAAGAAAATATTAGTCGTTAGCAATTCCTATTTGAATGGCTAACGGCTTAGCTGATGCTAACGAGATTTCATTATCTGGCTAAAGGCTAATGGCTACGGCTTAGCTAGGCAGCCCTGGTTAAAAAGGTGCGCAAAGGAAAAGCTTCTGAACATGAAATATCCGAATACAGGCCCTTACTCTCCTCCGGCCCACGCTTGGGAGATATTAAAACGCTTCATGGTTAATAGACTGAACAGAACAGTTGACCCTCTACAATCAACTCAACAATATGGATTCAGAATTGGAAGAAGTTGCGAAGAATGCATCACTACAGTTTGTCAAGAGGTCAATCAAATGAGGTGAGCTACCAATTACATAATGGCTGTTTCTTTAGATATTGCTATTGCTTTCGACCACGTTGACTGGCCCTATACATCATAAAAGCCATGACAAAAATGGAAATTCCCGACTATCTGGTCCAAACAACGAAATCACTCCTGTCTGATAGAACTGTCAATTAGCCTTAAGCATAAAGAATGTTCAACTTCCTTCGAGATAGCATTGTCAGGTACGGCTAGATACAATAGTCCAACATGCCCCCCTATGCTATGTATCCCTGTATTCTCATAGGTAAGGAGACAAAAAAAAAAACGAGTACCTCAAGAACTAGTGTTAGCCTCGAATGAAGTTAAGAACCCGGCGTTACATCTGAAATTTGATGGGTCAGGAACTCTGAACTAAATGCTGAAAGATCGCGTAAATCAGAACAAGGGAGATCTGTTGATGCTGACTGGCGGTCTTAAGAGACTGCAGGTAATCTATAAGCTAAACATTATAATAATATTACTTTTTAGTAGAAAAACTTTTTTATTTTAAACATTTTTAGCGAATATTTGCAATGTGTTTTGTATCTTGATAACTAGAAATGACATAAATTTCTGGACAGACCGGTGAGTGGGTTAAATACCCAGTATGACTACTCACATCAATATAATGCTTAAGTATTAATCAGTTCGAAAGTCAAACGCGACCCTTCGATCATACGCGGATTAGAACTAATATGTAAAAGTAAGTATCATGTGTCGAATGAGTTCCGACTAGAACTTGTAGGAAGAAATTTGAGTGATCGACTATTAAATTCTGGAGCATAAGATATGTATCTCAATGCACACGATCTAATTCTGCTTGGTGTCCAATTCTCGTCTTTCCGCTTCCGCCTTAGCTGCCTCTAATTCAGCTGCGATTCTCGCGTGTTGTTCGGCAATTTGAGCGTACAGAAGAGCGTGTTTCCGTTTCGCGTCTGCGACAGATCGAGTCTCCGCCGGTACGACAACTTGATTATTTCTGGCGATCTAAAAAATCGAATACGCGGTACAGCCATTTTTGTATAATCGTGTATTATGTAAGGAATATTAGAAACGATATCTATCCCTCAGGGCATTCTGGTTTTACCTCGTTGAACAATTTTAAATGGCGGGACCTAGCCGCGATAACTGCTGGTGTATCTCTGGCAGCGGGTATATTTAATATCGGATGAAATCCGTCCTTGTCTGCGGTATATTCGACGGCTCGTATTTCCTGCCGCGGATCGACATATGTGTACAAACCTGGAACAAAAAATACGACAGTTCTGTAAGGAAATACTTTATGCACGTTTCTTCCCTTCCCTTAGAATAAAAAACACGATTTGAAGAAAATATAGCCAGGCCGAGTCATATTATTAAAGTCAAATCTGCTGTGTTTTGGAAAATTTCGTCCTTTTCAACACCAAATACGATTACACTCAATGCAAAGTTGGAGCACGTGTAAAATTTCCCTATCAGCAAAAATATTTATTATTGTTTACCTTTAACGATCCCGTTATTGTCGCCATATTCGGCTCGTGTACGATCTATGTGGCCCGGATAACGACCCGCCGTAAAAGCGAAACTGTACGGTTGCGGACGCGCTGTTGTCGAAACTTCGTCTGCGTATTCGGCCCGCGCGAGAACACAGGCCGAAAATAATATGATCTACACATATCAGGACACGGAAATTATGATTAAGCGACACTCTCGTATTCGATTACAAAAGTACTAGAAGGAAAAATCCTTCATCTCACCTGTTGTACTATCATTACGTAAAACGTGCGCGCCACATTCGCTCGTGTGTATCGAAGCAGCTTCACCATCACGTATGACGATAGTGAAAGTCTGTAGCAGTGTCAATATCTAGAGTCCCATCGACATTCTAAATAACTCGATTTTATTCGACGTATGTACGTATCCAAGAAAAGATTATGGTGTATACCAAAATCAACAGCCTGCTCCCCCTCCAGCTCGAGACAAGTTGATGGACGACGATAGAAAAGCCATCAAGGTTACAATAACGAGTAATAAGTATTTAATCCGAATATATCCGCGAGCGCGTGGAGACGAAGCGTCAATGAAAACAAAATAATTACAAAACGAATACTAGTACATTCTCTCTTAGTTTTATTGACGAATCAATGAAACAAAAAATATTGTATACGTACATAATATAATATGTCGAACATAAAACATGATTTAAGTTTGAAATGAATTTAAAAAAATTATGTCATAAAAAGAAAGAGGAGAGAGAGAAAAAAAAAAGGTAATAAAAATATATCGGTATATAAAATCAAAAAAATAAATAAAATACATTTTTTGAGTCAAATTGGTTCTCAAGCTCGCCATTCTTGAACAAAAAGAGTACAAACATAAAAAATTGGTATACACGTGAAACAACGTGATAAATACACAGCATCGATGAATTTAATTAAAAAAATGGAATTGTACTTTTACAACTTGAACACCTAAGAAACAAAAACGATATAGTACTTTTGTGGCGATTAAAAGTAACAAAAATAGTATTTCAAAAAACAGAAGAAATAATCACGAATTCAGATCTACGATAAAATTAAAACCATTGACTGGACGTTGAAATATAATTTGACAACACGTTAGCGCTGACAGTCAGTTTTGAAAAAAAAAAAAAAAAAATACACCAAGTCATTTAACTTTCAAGGAGAACTCCCGTCTCTTTCTTTAATAAGGATTTGAAGGAAAGAAAGGAAGGAAAAAAAAGATATTTATATAATATACGAAGAATAAAAAATAAATGGCAAGACCAGATCTTTATAAAGTCGTAAAAATATTACGATGATTTTTGTTGCATCTGAGCTTGAATCTTCTCCAATTCCGCTTGTATACGTTTTAGTTCGGCTTCTTTCTCTTGTAGGATGCGATCTTTGTCAGATATCGAGTCCAGATTACCGTTCTGTTTCTCGTAATCGGGCAGCGAACTGAAAAATACAGGAACGGTATGATTAACACACAGGAAGATAACGGAAGTAGTTTGTGATATCTGAGAGAAATATCATAGCGAGATAATGACGTGCATTATTATGCATCATGACGGTTACTCCAAAAAAATGAAAAATTTACAATCAAATAATTCGAGTAGCAACAACGAATTGATTAATTTCATATGGTGGACACTGTTGCAGATCTAAATGAATCATATCGACTGAAAATTGGTCAGGTTAGGCCCTCACTATACATATAATTATGTATCATGACTGCACATTCTGTCTGCGAGTGGCAAGAAGGCTACAAGGGGACTACAGACCGTCTCTAGATTAACGTCGATTTGACGTCGACCAATGTGCATTACCAAAGAACTATAAACTGATTTAATATTGACCCAACAGAGCAGTCGATTGATTCACAGTTGATAGAAATATTTGAAGAAGGTGACTAAGAGCTGATTTCTGATCAAAGTCGATCTGAGGTCAATTTGGAGCCAACTTTATCAAAAACAAATCAACTTGACTTCAGGTCAATAAAAATTTTGGAGAAGTTGACTCAAAATTGACTGAAAATCAACTTTTTTCAAAGTTGTAATAAATTTTGGCATCAAGTTCATAAATTTCGACTCATTCGTCCGTTGATTTCAATTTAATTTTGAGTCGACCCAAAATGATCGGAAGTTGGCTCAAAATGGACCGCTCCTTTTCACTATCATCTTGTAAATGTTATAACAACAGTTCATAGAAAGATGGGGAAAAAAAAAAAACCTCATAGTTGACAAAGTATATTTTTTGTGTGGCACTGCCGTCTGTTGAAATTGAATTACAAAAAAATATTTAAAAAAAAAGATATTAATCTCGACCCCGAAGATGCCGTAGGTTTACGAGGGAAACGTCGGTCCTCATTCAAATTGTTTTCAAAATTGCTTTCATCTTTATTTTTCTGCATATTTCTTCATTTTTTATTTACAACTTTTTTCTATATTTTTAAATATTTTTCTGTAATTCAATTTCAACTGACGACAGTGCCGCAAAAATAATATATGTCCTTCGATACATCTGGACAAGTTCTCTTTCTTCTCATAGATGACGCCAAAATTGGGTCGACCAAAAACCAACGCGACATTCATTGGTATAAGATTTGCAATCGACGTGGATACGGCGTTGCGTCAATTTCGAGTGCGCAATTTGATAGTTTCAACCATGAGTCACCTTCTACCAAATTTCAAAACCGACTAAAAATCGACATTGAAATTGTGTCAATTTGACCATAGCTGATCTTGTCCAGCATAATTGTATTTCTCGATGCCTCTAATTATACAATAATTACAACTGCACATTCTGTTTGCTCGCAGGAAAGTCACCACACAAATAGAATTTGATTCTAATCAATTTGAGGTCAATTTAAAGTCATCCAGCACACTAGAGAACTACGAATTGACTTCAAATTGATCCAACAGAGCAGCCGATTTCAGATTGATACGAGTAGAAAAATTTGGAGAGGTTTAATCAAAATTGATTCCAGATTGTCGTCGATCTGAAGTCGACCAGCATTTATTACCAAAAATCTACAATTAATTGACTCATCAAAATTATCGATAGAAAAATTTGGAGAAGTCAGCACAAAATCGACTCTAGATTGAAGCCAATTTCAAGTCAACCAACGAAAACCAGAGAACTACAAATCGACTTGAAGTCAACCCAACAGAGCAGTCGATCTTTAGGTTGATAAAAAAATTTGGAGAAGTCAACTCAAAATCAAACTGAAATTAACGTCGACGTGAAGTTGTTGATTTCGACTAAAACCTTCAAAGAAGTAAAATTCTGGTCGACCTTCAATTGATAGTCAACATGGTTTATTGGGCCTTTTGTAGCGTTCTGTCTAATTAGTGACTCTGCTACTAAGGCAATCGAGAATCTTATTACGCTCGAACGACGAGTTTCAGTCAACATTAATCTGATACCAGGAGTCGACTCAACGTCAGCAATGAGTCGAAAGAACAAAATTAGCGGTCAATTTCAAGTCAACTTCCAGTCAAGTTGGGTTAATTTGCGGTCATCCTTGGGCGGAACTCATTCAACGATCAATCAACGTCGATTTTGAGTCCAGAAAACGAGTCGAGCTGGAGAATTAGCGACCAGGCGTTTCCGAGCAAACCGATAGGATTTGATTGCCATAAAAGTTGTGTTTACAATCATTTGAAAAATGTGTTTTGAAAAAGAATACATACGTTGTTCGTTTAGGAACTGGTGCTCCTTTAGCCAGTCTTTCAGATCTGTAATTTTCGTAATGCACTTCTTGAGTAACGTCTTGCATGTCTTGCATGTGCGTGCTGCGGATTAAACATCAAAAAATGAATAAAATAAAGAATTGTATCATCAAGAATTTACGAGTAAAAGATGAGGATCACGTTTGATGTCTCTATAGATGAGAGGTTTGAACTAATAGCGTTACAATACAACAGAAAGATATGAAATACAATATTAAAAGAGCGATACGAGATAATTCTAGTTTTGCTTGATTGATTGAAGTTCGGTTATAGAACAGACCACGACTAATTCTCCATTTTATTGAAGAGTGGAGAGATACTTCGGATGAGTCTTGCAGAAAATAAAGGAACTTGCTTATATCGTTGAATAATAAGGATTTTCGTCAACCGAATTGAGCTTTCATTGAGACAGGAGTATCGAGTCAAAGTAAGAACACCTTTCAATAAAATACTAACAGTGTATGAAACTTCACTCAAATCACAAAAAGACGGTACGTTGTAGAGAAGATAAGGATCGAAACTTCTGCAATCAATGTGTTTTGTTTGAAATACTTTCATTCGTGGGAAGAAATTATTCTCTAAGTAATGGCAAAAAGCATATTACTATTGGTCGACTTGATTAAACGAATTTATGACCACAATACGGTGACCTTGAATCTGCACGTGCAATATTCAATCCAATATAAAATACGTAACACTCGCATCATTTAGAAAAAAAAATACATTTCTTTCTTCGAAACCTGTATTTTTCCGAAAATATTTTTGAACTCTATGAGAAATTTTACATAAGCTGTAGAATCGATCAGTTAGGGATAAAAACGAAGTTTTTTTTTCCACGAAGTTTTCATTGGATACACGAAAATTTTGAAAAATTTCTATTACAGCCAACAGGGATATTAATTTTGTCCCGATTGTTTGCTAGCATGAAATTTCGACCAAATTTTACAGAAGCTAATTCCAAAATTATACTCCAGAGGTTTGCGTCACATATTATGTTGGAATAGGTGGTAAACAGTGACTAATTCACAGCACGCTAGGCTCTGTTGAAGGAAGGCAATAAATATTGCATAATTTCACTTACAAAACGTATCGTGCAAGAAATCACACGAATGAATTTCGACATTTACAAGCGTATGAAGGCTTCCTCGGCAGCTAAACCGGAATTATAACGAGGTTTAGCGGATTACATAAATCCTTTTTGAGGACATTATTTATTTCACATTCACAAGTTTCCTTCCTTCGAGCTCATCATTCTTTTGCCTCACATTCAAACCACTGATCCTTTCTTAATACTGCACTCATCATTGAAAATGAAGGAAACCTAAGCAGGTTCGAGGAATGCCTCATCAATTAAAACTCAACGGCGGTAGAAGCAAAATCAAAAGCTCATATTCCAGTCTCAGATTAAAGGTACATCGTTAAGAGATCCTCAAGATCATCTCAGGGATGTTCGAAATTTTCAAATTAAACTTACACTAGCATAGCTCGTAATTTGATGAAATCGTTATGGTCAGGATTTTCGACCTCAACCACACCCCACGGGTACGAACGTCCTCGAATTTTCTTGCCTTTTACTTCGATCATGGTGTTGGCCCCGCAGACAGCGAAAGGTACAGCTTCTTTTAGTTGTCGAATCTGCAACAAATAAAATAATGATAGAATCGAGCGAAATGAGCCGACTTCTGCTATATGTTCTTGATTAATGAGGTTATTCCTCGAGCTAGGTATAGATAATTAGGAAGAACGAACCTTTTCTTTGTAATATTCATCTTCATCGCTATCACAATCGGGTAACGCATAAATTGTTATACCGTGTTTCTCAATCTCTTGCATAACCTACGATCAGTAAAGTAAATTAATGAAGAAAACCGACACACGAGTATTGTCACATACAACCTCCGAGGACGTACCCTTGTTTTCAGTCTTAGAATTTCTTTTTTCGTCAGAGCATCCGATTTGGCAATAACTGGTACAATGTTAACCTTGTTATGCAACTGTTTCATGAATTCAATGTCCAGTGGTTTTAGACTAAGAAAAAACAGAAAAAAGTTCATGAGATTCGAACACCGTATCATATACAAATTCGATATGTAATTCCAGCCAACCCGTGTCCGAAAGGAGAGATAAAATAGAAGCAACAGTGCACCCGATTGTCTGTGATATTTCTTCGGTTTAAACCACTCTCGTCTCTCAGAAATCTTTCGAACTGATCGTCAATGTATTGAATTATGGCACGGAAGCTGAGAACATTAAGAAAAAATAAATAACAAGATTGATCACGAACACGTCGTTTCACGACGCTTAACTGGTGAAGTACCTGTCAGTGTTATCGATACCGTCTCCGTATCCCGGAGTATCTACTACGGTTAATCGTAATTTTACGCCTTTTTCTTCGATTTCAACCGTCGACGCTTCTACTTTAACAGTTTTCTTCATTTTTTCTGCACGAACGCGAATGTATACGGTTCAAGATTAGATAATCGAGGATAATTGATTTCGTAAAATTGCAATAATTTACTCTTACCGTTCGCACTCGGTATCACACGATCCGGGTAGATATCGGTATCAAATAAACTATCCACAAGGGTAGATTTTCCCAGGCCGGATTCGCCGACCACCATCAGGGTGAACTCGAAACCTTTCTTCACCGATTTTCGATGTACTTGATTCGGTAAATTTGCGAAACCCACATAGCCTCCAGTTTCCAGATTTGAGTACTAGGAAGATAAGAATTAATCGATTATTCGACGAATGGTGGGTGTTTCGTATTTCATCGGTGTGATAAGAAAATTATTGAAGAAAACCGGTATAATTGAAGAACGTTAGAAAAGTAACTTACAGTTCGTATCGATTCCGAAGACATGACAAGTATTTATGATGAATCAGCGATACAGGAACTAGAAGTTGAATTGAAGGACGACGATCACTTTGTTGATGTTGGCTAGTTTGAATCAGTTCGACTTATCGGCAGGTGATGGTATTTCACAGGATCGCATTTAAAACGGTTCAGGCATGCATCGGTTCACCACTTCGAAGAACAAATAATAATTTTCGAACGAATCTACTCACTTCTGTTGATACTAATACGCCTAATACGACTGATGTTTTGAAATGAAAAAAAAAAAAAATATTATTCTATGTCTGAAGCGAGCACTCAACGTACAAGGCGTAGCTTGTTGTAGTACACATTATTCGCGTTCAGCGGTGCGTTCCGAAACAGTTCGCTCTGCTGCAGCTTACGTAGAGCTATCTTCCCTCTGTGTTGTGTTTGTGTTGAGTGTTGACGAATATTTTGAATTTTTGAATGATTCAGGATAGACGATGAGCGGGGCGAAGACGGTAACGTGTGTAACGGAACGGACCAACGGTGCGACGCGACGCCTGAGTCTGGCGGTATTTTCAATTTATTTGCTCTGCCGTCCATGTTGCGATGCGTTGAAAAAATAAGTGGTATCACTGTACCGACATCTGTAGAAAATATTTTATTTAGCTAGAATCTAGAATCTTATAACGTTAAAGTTTGTTTGAAGCGTTCTCAAATTTGTTATAGGCTATTACGTGCACGTCTATTACACTATTCGAAAGTTGAAGAGGCTAATACAGTGTTTCATGGCGTCGGACTTCCTCACTTGGAACGACCAGAGATGATATCGATAGAATCTAGTTATCATTATCATATGTATCAAAGCGTCCTGCTGGCGTAGCAAAATAAATGAAGATCATTTTCAATATGTCTTTCTCACTACCCTATATTAATCTTTTGTTTAATTCTGGTGAAGAAACCGAGTTAGGAATTATCAGCATACTAGGGTTATACTAGGTTTATAAGAGGCTTATAGGATAAACTGCTGTCCTATAAAATGTAGTACGTGACTCGTCCACTGTGTATTCGACTGAGTGGCTCTGATTGGCTCACAGGTTTAGTTCCGATCGATCCATCCTTAGTAGTTAGTATAGGCTGAGTGGTTAAAGAAGCAGGTTTAGTGAATCTCAGGGCTAACTCGTTCCGCTCGTTTGCCCCAAGTTAGCTTAATATCCAGCATACTACAATTTTGTATTAGCGAGTGAGCCCCCCTTCTTGGTTTAGTCAAGTCTAATACACAATATTTTGAGCTAATTAGGCTCACTCTCTCCACTCGATCACGCCGTTCCTCTTGGTCTAGTATAAGCCTAGTATACAATAGAATCAATGCGGTTTCTCAATTTATGGCCAGAAATTCTAGACGAAGTCATACTCAAGCGAGTAATACAAACGGAGTAATTCCCGCTTTCCAGTCCCCGTTGACAATGATTGTTTGATCGAAAGCGCTCCGGCGTCGTTTAATTTCTGCGGCTAAAATCGTAAATTACTCCGTTTGTATTACTCGCTTGAGTATGACTTCGTCTAGCTTAGTATACAATATTGGAAGTTAACCAGCTTTCCGCTTGTTCGCCCCTTGTTTAGTATGGTTTAAATCTAGTATAAAATAATATTTTAAGCTGATAACCTTTGAAGGACTCACTCGCTTCAAGCCAACTAGCTTTCCGGGGCAAATGAGCAGCGCTTCAGTATAAGTGGACCCTATTTAGAACCCAACCAAGCGACATGATAACAATCTAGAGAAATGTTCCTTTACTATAAGTGGAGATTCTCCTTTTCGCCAGATTGTTATCATGTCGCTTGGTTGGGTTTGGCTAAAAAGGGTTCAAGTGTTGTACCGAGGCAAATATTATAAGCTACCAGCTTTCAGGGTCTCACTCGCTCCGCTTGTTTGCCATCCTCTTGGTCTAATATAAGTCTAGTTGGCCTATACAATATTGTAAGTTATCTAGCCTTCAAGGGCTCACAAGCGATGCTCATTTGCCCTTCCCTTTTGGTCTGGTATAAGTCAGGAAGTATCTGGCAGAAGGGCCTCCGCAAAATGTATTTCTTATAGGACTGAGGCCCTGCTGCCAGAACCCTCCTCAAGTCTAGTCGGTCAAAAACGACCCTAACTTGTATTAATTAAATTTGTGACTCAGGTATTTTTGTTTTTCGGGGCTCTTGCCTCTGGCAAGGCAAGAGCCCCTATGCAATTGCAAAAAAAAAAAAAATTCTCGCCGTAAAAATGTGTTGTGAATGTTGTGATGTCACTGAAAATATATATTCTCTGTCTATAGACTGATTCCCCGTGACGTCAAGATGTTCAATTTTGATTGAATGCAAGTTCTCTGCTGCTGGCTTTGAGGCAGCCATTTCAGAATCCCATAAGAATACACAGGGAACGTTTCGATCATTCACTAGTATGCAAGAACAAGAAATACGTTAGCAATAAAAGCTACATATTTGAATTCTACTGAACTTCTCAATTCTAGATAGAGATCTCTAATACATCAGGAACATCTTGTTTTTGAATAATTGTATGTGATCAAATTGTTCCCTGTGTATTCTTATGGAAATCGATATCATGATTGGTCCAATAATTGTAATATCGATTCAAAATTGGGTACTTTGACTCACTATCGCTCACTGTTATCAACACTGTGCCAACTAGCTTTCAAGGGCTCACTCTCTCCGTTCGATCGTCCCCTCTTGGTCTAGTATAAGTCTAGTATAAAATATCTTCAGCTAACTAGCTTTGAAGGCCTCACTCGCAGTATAAGTCGAGTATACAATATTTCAAGCTGATTAGCTTTCACGTGCTCATATGCTACGCTCATTCGCCCACCTTTTAATTTGTTATGTCTAACACACAATACTTTAAGCAAAGTAGCTTTCATGTGCTAACGAGCGGTGCTCCTGTATACGTCTAGATTATAATATTTCAAGCTAACTAGCTTTCAGGGGCTCATATGCTACGCTCGTTTGCCCACCTTCTGGTCTGATATGAGTCTAGTGTAAAATATTTTAAGCTATCAGTTTTGAAGGCCTCACTCACGTCTTGGTTTAGTATAAGTCTAGTGTACATGATTTCAAGCTAACTAGCCTTCAGGGGCTCACATACTCCCCCTGTTCGCCCTTTTCTTGGTCTAGTATGAGTCTAGTATAAAATATTTAAACTCACTAGCTTTGAAGACCTCACTCGCATCTTTTTCTAGTATAAGTCTAGTTTACAATATTTCAAGCCAACTATAGCTGCTTGTTCGCCCACCTTTTGGTCTGGTATGTCTAGTACACAATATTTTAGGATGAATAGCTTTCAGGAGCTCACTCTCTCCGCTTGTTTGTCCTCCTTGGTCTAGTACAAGACTAGTATAAAACAATCAGGAGAAATGTTATAAAACAATCAGGAGAAATGTATCTATCCTACATGAAGCGTAGGTACTTTTCTCTTGATCACCATTTTTTATCCATATTATTGATAGTCTCAAGAACTTGCAGCCCATTTGGTGAGCTGCGCCGGGTTGCCTTCATTAACTTTGTTATTGAGGCAAACACGGAACCTGTTTTATGGGAGTCACAAGTGTGCATTATCATTCCTATACAGCTTGAACCTTGTTTCTCACCACCTTGATGGTTTTTTCTCATCAGGTCAAGTTCTAAGCGCTTTTTTTTTTTTTTTAGTGGTTTCCCCAGTAGGCCTAATCCACGTTGACGTCAAGAGTTTCTTCCAGTCCTTTTTCCATTTGATACAGCTCAGCCACCCATATATACAGCTCGAAATTTTTCGAAGTTTCCCTCCTGTTGTATACGGGGTGAGTTCAAAAGAATGATGTTACCAGTTGAATGGGAGTTTGCGTTAAATTCATTCCAGCGCAAAAACGCGAAACGTTAAATGTATACTTCAAACCTACAAAATTGTATCTCAATTTTATCTTCAATTTGCGCTCCTATCCAACTTTCTACGACTTTTCTGAGCCCATTTATGGGCTAAAATGTGCCAAAAATTGACTCACTTGCCAAAATTTTTGAAATCATAAATTGAAAATTCCCCCAATTTCAAGCTTCATAGGGTTATTTAGGTACTTTTTTTGGAATCAACGTTGAATTTCACTTACAAATCAAGTAAAATATGAAGGTTTGAGCAATTTTTAATTTTTGAGAATTTTGGCAGATTGCTCAATTTTTGTCACGTTTTGGTCCTCAACTCAGCTCAGAAGAGTCGAAGAAAGTTGGTAGAGGCGCAAATTGAAGATGAAATTGAGATAAAAATTTATATATCTAACATTTCGCGTTTTCGCACTAGAGGGAATTTAGCGCGAACTCCCATTTAGTAAGACTCTAGAGTCTAGAGGTATTCTCGCTCAATGTAAACAGATGTACAATCTAAAAAATCAAGCGGTGGTGAGTCCATAAGATCGTACACCACCGCCACCACCATCACCACCACTTGTTTTTTTGTATTACACACCTGTTTACATTGAGCGGGAATACCTCTAGCGCCTTACATTTAACTAATAACATTTTTTGGTCTCACCTTGTATAGCTTGGAGGTCGAGAGACCCAAATTTTATATGACTGTACATTGCCACACTTAGAAATATCGATTTTTAGGGTTGTTCTTCCCTTGGAAAAATACCATTTTTTTCTGAGTACTGAAATTGAAGAAAATGCCTCCGGAGGCACTTCTAACATTGATCAGTGTGACCAGATGGAGCTTATTGGCTTATCAGTGTTGCCAGATGACAGATGATACTCAGAAGGTACATCAAAAACTTTGGTTTTTATTCGAACCGAGCAGCCCTAGCATCGAAGAAACTGTTGGAGAAGAACATGCCTCCGAAAGGGTCCTTGAAGGCACCTCCAAGCCTCCAGGTGGAAGAAAGGTACCTCCGAAGGCAAAATGCTCTAGCCTCCAACACCTTGGTTCAAATCCTCACTATAGCTCTCCGGAGGTGGCTCCAGATGCCTCCAGAAGGGTCCTTGGAGGCGCCTCCAAACCTCCAATGAGCCTTCAACATTGGAGGCGAAGGCCAAGTGCCTCCAGCCTCCAATACCCTTGCTGTCAAGTCCAAGTGGCGAGGCGTCAATGGTGGCGCGTAGGAGTCATGGGACTGTCTCAATTCACGAATAAAATCAAAGGAGGCGCTCTTTATTTTTTTTTTTTTTTTTGTGGCGGAAGCTTGTCAAAAGATGATGATCTGAAAAAATTCACCCAGACATTTGAAATTCGTTTTTTCACTCGATAATGTACAGTTATGTGTTTGAATCATAGTGAAGGGAAATACATACGATTTTTGTTCGATAAAAATATCTCAAAAGTTACAGTCGATATTACGAATTTACTGTCATGGTGAAAAACGCTACGATCACCTTCTCAACATCAACAAGAGCGTCTCTACAGATAGTTTTATTTTCAAATTCCTGACTTGAAAATTTTAGCCATGCAGATTTTCGCGTAACCTCTTACTTCGCTAAAGGACGTCGAAGTGCCTTCTTTTCTCTAGAGATCGTAGAAAGATTTGCGGAATATGGACTAAAACTGAGGAAGTCGTTTGGCTCCAAGTTCCTCATAGTCGTGAGTAGTTCTTCAAAAGTATTTTTAAAGGCCCTGGTGAGAGATATGGAAAGGGAGGGCTCTAAATTTGGTTTGATAGGTACTAGGTAGTAAATTAGATCGGATTTCAACTCTTGGTATAACTTTTAGTTGGACGATTTTTCAGTTATTTTTCATACATTTTAGGTACGTAAGTTATAATCACACGTTTTTGTTGTCTTCATTTCTCCCCGTTGATAACGAATAACTGCTAGCAAAATTCATCCCTACCTTCAATTTTTTTTTTTTTTCTCTATTTCGATCTTATCCATTAAGGAACCACCGTATTTTCCATCACGTTCCCGAGTATAACACGCAGTAGAAATTTGAAGACTCGATTTTAAATTTTTTTTATACAACACGCAGGTCAACAATAAGTCAATTACAATAATCTTCCAAATTTTCTGGATTTTTCCACGAACCTTTCATACTTTTACTACGATTTTTTCAACATTTTCAAGATTTTCCAAGATTTTTTTCGTGTTTTTTCCCAATTTTCTAGATTTTTTCCGACTTTTGCACCGAAGTTTGTTTTTACTCGTATACAGCACGCACTCATGTGTAACACGCACCTTAGATTTTCAATTTTTAAAAATGAGAAAAAGGTGCGCGTTATATTCGAGCTTTTTTATATTATTTTTCATCGGCTATATTTCGTTAATTATTCATTGTACCAAACCGAGATTCTCTTAGAGGATTTCTTACAATGCGGCTGGCGATGAATCGTAGTGTAATCTGAAAAAGTCGTCGCCCTTTCATACTAATAATATTCTAAATCGCTTGAAGATTAGATACAGAATCCTCCTCTTATGCTCGGACAAAAAATTTTTGTGAACACAAAAAAGCGAATGAAATTTTCACTTTAATTTCGTATTATTTTTCTCATAAATTAACAAAACAAAGGAAACAATTACCAAATAAATACTTAAAATTATAAAATTTACATTTTTCTTTTCATCATAATCGCTTTTACATACAAGTACGTATTACAATATATTATCGTAATATTAATCATAATAATGATGATAATCATCATCATCGTAATCATCATTATCATTACTATCATTATTATTATTATTAATCATAATAAAGAAAGACAAAAATGGTAAATTAACAATAACGCATTTCAAGTTTTACGTATAATCGTATATAAATAAACGAGGTAAATACGACAAAAAAAAGGGGGAAAAGTTGAACAAGAAAAAAAAAAAAAAAGTAACAGAAATGCAATAATAATCATGATATTATTCATTTTTGTTCCGACAAGTACATACAGTTTCCCATAATTTTGCGCTCTTAAAAAATCGCTTTAAAGAAGAATTACACGAATAAATTTTCATTAGTATAATAATTATTCAAAAGAAAAGATTGAACGAACAAACAGAAAAAGAAAACAAAAAGTTACAAACATTTTTTATGGCAGGTCAAACAAATTTTGAAACATCTCCATCAATAAGACTAAATAGTGGCTGACATTTATCCTTGTGTAATTACTTATTTAGCACCATTAAAAAAGGGGGAAAAAAAAGAAACAATAAAACTGTATCATTTTTCGTGTAAAATATCGTACGCAATTATCGAAAACATGACTAAACCAGTTGATAGAAAAATAATGATGACGATATATTTACCATTCTTGTAATAAACGTTGACAAAAATTCGTTCGCAGCGGAGCTATAAATTCGAGACAGACAACGACGAAGAAACAAAAGAAAAAAAAAAAAAGGAGAGAGAGATAAAGAAAAAAGTCGCATAATAATACACTAGTACAATAACAATGAAATAAGACTAGGGTGAACAGATACAAATTTTTTACTTTTTCAAACGGAAATTTTCATTCAAACCTTGAAATATGTGTACGTCTATAAATTATAAACAGATTTTGAGGAGGAAAAAAAAAAGATCATAACACAATTCATAAATACAGTAATGCTAAATGATTTGATGGTAAAAAAAATAAAAATAAAAGAGGATCGAATTCGCTCGACTCGCGAGTTCCTTTTTTTTATGTAATAATAATTTCACCGTTTCTTACATCTATCTTCCGCTTACGATTGTAATACACTCTTATTTGCACTTTATAATAAATTTTTACACGAACAAGAGAAAAAAAAAGAAAAAGAAGAAGAGCTACAACATACAGAAATCTAGAATATTTATATAATATAATCTAATATAAAATATATTAGAATGTACTTAAATAATTAATAGCGTAATATAAAAATAAACGTAACCTCCACATCGATAAATCAAAAGGCCTGACTTCTCACTACGGTCTTTTTCGTTTCTCTTCCCTCTCGTTTTCATAGCTTTCCTAAGTTTAAAAAAATTTCCTTAAAGCGCGATACGTAAAACGAGTACGAGTACTATACAGAACAGCCAATTTTTTTTTTCATTACGGACTTCTCATCATCAATGAATTTATTATATACGCGGTATATTTTTTACTTCGCTAATACTCGGCTAATATAATATTGAATTGTGACTCTTTCGATTTATTCGGGTTTGTAGTACCGAACCTTCTTAGCTCCGGACGACATACTATCCATGACTTCTTTCCAACCTGCAACATTAACAAAAATTCGATCGCGTGAGTAAAGCGAATCATGAAAACATAATATTATTACCTCTTCTTACACCGTACAGACGAATACGATTTGTTTTACTTAATAAGTTATAAAAGGATCGATCTACTCCAATGTCACCAAGCATTTCACACAACACACAACACACTCGCACAACTCGAGAACTTCTTAATTATTTCACTGTATAACTTGATAATTTGGAAATTTTTACTTTATCTCCACGGTTTTACTTTAAAATTGGGTGCACTGAATGTTCGATGTGCAATTTTTAAGTACAGTAAAAATAATTCAGCAAAATATTTACCAACTCAACTACCGTTTTCCTCCCCAAGATACTTGAGAACTCTTTGCTTCTCTTTTTTCAGCAGTATCAGCTGATTCAAACCACGACAACGACTTCCTCAATTTCAAATCCCAAGCCGAATATCACCCCTACTTCTTCACCACGAACCTCTCCCCCTACGAACTCGACTCTACCATTCAAAAAGATCTCCAAAGAGCCGCTCCTAACTCTAACATGCTCAAAAACTTACACCCCAATTCCCTTCATTCCCTTCTCTCTCCCTCAACTCCATCCTACTCCAAGGCTCATATCCCTCAGTCTGAAAACTAGCTATTCTTCTATCATATCTAAAATTCTCTAAGAATCCCTCCTCCTTTCATCCCATCGTCCCACAAACTCTTTCGCTTATTCTAGTTTTTCGAATCTAACGACATCATATTTCCATGCCAATCTACTGCCCAGTTCCTCCATCTCCTCGCCTTCCTTCCCTCTCTCGTCCCCAAAACTCTTTACTCCTGTCATTACAATCTCATATCTAGACCACCATCTTCTCGTACAGATGGATCCTAATCGGACTCCAAAACTGGCTACGATACTCTTTTGTATGAGAAACCCGACCGCCATATGCTGCTGAACTATCTGCCACCTATTCCCTCCTACTCACCTCACTCGTCTCCCTCAACCTTGTGAATTCCTCCTCCTGTCTGACTCTCTCTCCTCTCTCCAAGCCCTACAAAACTCCTACTCCTCGAATCGCATTATCATCCTCCTGCATACCTTTACATCTTCTCTGTCTTCGACCGCTTTCCTCTGGATCCCTGGTCATGTCGGTCTACCGGAACAAGACGCAGTGAAGCAATCTTTGCTCTTCCCCTCTCCAGCCTATGATTCCAGATCTTTCGGAAGATTGTAAGACACAGAGGAATATGACCTAAAGTCCGCTGGTAAGGGGTGTCGGGCTGATGTCATTTGGTCTCTTATGGAGCACGCAGTCTTACTTTTCGACTTAGCCGTGTAACATAAAACTGGTTCTGAGAATTCATTGATCATTTCAGATAGATGAACGTGGTCTTGACGGAGCGGTGTGAGATCAGAGTTGTAGTCAGGAGGGTGTGTTGATAATGGCTGATGGTGTGCGGTTAATGAGATTCTCGAGATATGTCTCTAGGTATAGATACGATTTGGTCTAGGCGGTGGTGAGGAAGGGTGGACTGAGAATACGACTGCGCATGGAGAATGAAGGCTTGTGAGTTTTGGTGAGGTCTTGGTGAAGGGCAGCTTCTGCACTGAGGTTAAGCGCTGGTCTCGTCTGGAGTGCACCAAAAGCGAGACAGAGGTTCGAAGATTGAACTAGATATGCTTCTATGTTGAGATCATAAACTGCAGCTCCGTAGCAGAGAATGTACCGAAAGTGGATCGACGTACATGAAGAAGGGGGGGCAAATGAAGTTGAAGTTGGTCAACATGAGATTCTTTCTAGCCATTTGTTGACCTATGGAGGAATTTTGAGTTTTTCACACGTTCCATGTATTTAGGAGTTTGAACATTTCCTTACAGGCCCGTAATTAGGGGAGCTGAGCCCTCCTTCAGACGTGTCACTAACCCTCTCAACCAAAAATACAATAACAATAAAATAAAGAATCATTATTATTACGCTCTGCCCCCTAATTTTCATAGGAGCCCCTTATACAAATAGACTCAAGTCACCGCCCTGCTTTCCCATCATTTCTCTTCCTGACAGAAGAAGGACAAACATGGGGGGGGGGATGCTAGGAGGGCACTGTGACACTCCAATTTTCGCAACACTCCCGCAACTCGCGGGGGCGGCGGCGTATTCCCTCTGCCTGGTTTGACCACCATTTTTTTTTGTCGCCAATATTCATACCTTAGGAAACTATTCCAATACATTGATCCAAGACCTTAGCATTGATTGAGGAAGGAAGGCGGGCGAATCCTCGTGTAGGTCAAGGTCATTTTGGATCTGGTGGACGACGTCAGGACCATTCGGCCGCCCTCTGGGTCAGGATCGCTGAATTCACTCGGGGAGTCCGCGAACCCCTCCTACCGTATTCAGATTGCTTTCCTAGTCTTAGCGTAGTTCAAGGTCATCATGCTCACTAGCCCTTTCTTCTTACGATTTACAGATCAGTTGGAATCAGGAGGGCGAAGTCAAGGTTTTTTGGGTAAAATTCATTGGACTCAGAAGGGATAGAAGCGGTAACAAGCCTGGGACTCGCTCTTCTCTCACCATATTATTCAGGTCGTGCTCCTAGTCCTCAACATGGTTCAAGCTCATTAGGCTCCCTAGCCCTTCTTCTCCATGATATGCAGATCAATTAGAGTCAGTAATGCGATGTGAAGGTTTGTTGGGTGCAAGGGATAGAAGCGGGAAAATGCCTGGGACTCACTCTCCTCCCACCATATTCAGGTCGCGTTCCTAGTCTTCAACGAAGTTCAAGGTCATCAGAATCACTAGCCTTCTTTCCCTATGATATGCAGGTCGATTAGAATCAGGATAGCGAATTCACGGTTCTTAGAGTGAAAATCACTGGACTTAGAAGGGATAGAGGCGGGAATATACCGGAGACTCGCTCCCCTCTAACCATATCAACTTCTCAACGAGGTTCAAGGTCGTCAGGTTCACTAGCCCTTTCCTTCCACGATATTCGGATCAGTTAGCATGGAGAGTGCGAAGTCAAGGTTTTTTGGGTAAAAATCATTGAACTCAGAAGGGCTAGAGGCGGAAACACGCTTGGGACTCGCTCTCCTTTCACCTTATTCAGAACGCGTTCCCATTCTTCAACGTTGTTCAAGGTCACATGATCACTAGCCCTTTCTTCCCTCGACATGTAGATCAATTGGAATCAACAGTGCAGTGCGAGGTCACGTTTCTTTGGGTAAAAATCATTGCACTTAGAAGGGATAGAGGCGGTAATGCCAGGGACTCATTCTCTTCCCACCTTGTTCAGGTCGCGTTCAATGGTGACTTTTACTTCAGGTCAAGAATCAATCTGGCTGAGGTCAGGGTCCTGCAAGTGAAAATCATAAGACTTACGCCCGCCCCCTCAAATATAGAACAACCTTTTCGAAGCATTTAATGCGGATCAAGCTCAAAGTGCATGACGTCAGCGTCCTTCAGGTCAAAGTCATTAGCCTCAATAATCCTTTCTTGTCCTTAAAATATTACCAGGCTCACCGAAGAGAAGTGGCACTGCAACTGATTTTTACAACTTTAAGATTAGGAATTCAGACTCCCGGGCCTAGGGAAAGAGTATAATTCCCCTTCTACTCGATCTCAAAATACGTCAATCGGGATGAGAGAAGTGTGAAGGCAGGGTCTTATAGGTCTAGATACGCCTCAGTCTTTCTTTCCAGTCATCATATTTGGGGTCTTTTGCAGTAGTTCCTGAAGAAGTTCAAGGCCATGACATTCTAAGTCGTACGTGGTCAGGGGAACAACTTCAGCGTCCTTCAGGTAAAGGTCATTGAACTCGCGAGCCTCGCACTCCATTCACTGTATCTTTTATGGAAGTCAAGATCAATCTGGATTAGAAGCCTGCAGTCGAGATCGTTCGGGTCAAGATGACTGAACTCATAATAAGGATGACCTTGACCTAATTTAGGAATCTTCAATCAGTCAATATTTATCCCGAGTCCCAAGATCATGACGAGCCAGGAAATATGAAGACATGAAACAAATCAAAACCGATGTTGACAGAAGAATTATGAAGGGAGGACGCCAATATCGTTACGCCTCCTTAGATGTTGGTTTGTAAAAAGTGAAAATAGCGCGAAGTAATAACACGAAAAAAATGGCAGAACTTTCGAAGGTCATACTCAAATTTCATCATCAAAGACCACTCGTCGGAAGTTCAGTCCACCCACCGTTCGCCTGCAATGTTTGGAAATAGAAACCAAGAAGCGAATGAAGTGCCTGAGCATCTGGTTGAACTTCAGGCACCATTTCCTGGTGGCAGCGGAAAAGGCGGGCGCGGTAGTTGGATACCTAAACCGCCTGGTGAGAAACCTAGGAGGACCGAGAGAAGCAAGAAGAAGGATCATGACCACCACCGCCTTGTCGATCATCCTGAGCCGACTCATGAAGATACCATACAGAAGAAGAGAGATGGTAAAGATCCAACGAAGAGCTGCACTAAGGTGTATCAGTGCCTACCGCACTGTCTCGACGGAGGCTTTTTGCATATTAGCACGTTCACCACCAATCGAGCTCTTTGCTCTGGAGAGAGCGGTGGTGACAACGACGACTAACCAAGAGGCTTTAAGGGTCAAGCAGGAGGCCAGGTGCTCCTTGTTTGTAAAAAGGAAAGCAAGAATTGCCCAGAAAGAGTTGAGTACATGGACAACCCGTGTGCTAATACACGTCCTTGACGAGTGGATGAACCGACTATATGGTCAGCTGAACTTTCACCTGACGCAGGTGTTGAGCGGCCATGGCTGCTTCAACGACTACCTTCACGAGAAGTTGAGGAAAGTTGAGCAGGCTACGTGTTCGCACTGTGGCTCGCTGATAGCAGATCACCTCCCTTCCAACGTCGAAATATTACGAGTATTACATAAGTTCGATTCCTGAAACCAAGTACAAGATAGGCCGAGTGTGCAGCAAAAGGTAATGGTAGAGGATGAGATAAGACACACTACTTTGACCCAAGAGATAAGAAAAATATACAAAACGTAGAGACGCTTTGTGTTTTCCCACAAGAATAATATACTGAAAAATTCACATTATATTTGTTTCTTCGTCATCAGGTCTTTAAGTCACTGCTTCTGGGTCATGGGCCCATCCACCCTCGGACAAATTAATAATACTTCGCTCATCCAGAAGTTGTGGATTCATTTGGAATCTCGTCTTCAAATTGTAGCACACGGTTCCATGATTGATACTCTGGATTCATCTCGTCAAACCTCTCGCTAAGGAAACTCTTAGGTGACATGATCCTCACACAAACCAAACCATTCACGGTGTAACTTCGAACATTTCATTCTGACCCATTAAAAGAGATTAGGAAACGAAAAAATACTCACCGGCCTGAACCATTCGGACGCATTCTGTGACGTTGAACTTCGAGCCGCGTTCCACAGTCTCTTTCAAAATTTCGCTCCGACGTTGATCTCCGCTCACAGCCGCTGCCTCGTCGAGTAGGTTCGCGTCCACCTCGAATCCAACAGTGATCGTATTACCGCCCTTCGCACCTGCGGCTTGCGACGGTAATACTATCACACGATTACCATCTCCGACTGCGCCGTCGGCTGCTATTGAAAGTTTCTTGAGTTTAGACGAGCCTCTATCCTGCGTCGAGGATCCGCTATTGCGATTGTTCTTTACTATAACAGTCTCTTCTACGGTGACGTCGCTGCCGCACGCGTTGTTGTTCACCTCGACCAAATCAGTCTGCGTTTGCGAGCATTTCGTCTTTACGGACGGCGCGGCCAACGTGTACTCGATAAATAGATCGTTACTATTCTTCTCGCCTTTGCCACCGTCCATACTCTGGTCGATAGTAACGTCGTGTTCTTCGGCTGTAGTCTTTTTCTTATTCTTGTTTTTCTTCGTTTTATTACTAACACTATTATGATTATTATTATTTATATTATTAGTATCAGTGCTGGTGTTAAGACCTTCCTTGACGGCGGACTTGTCTAATTTACCACTTAAACAAACGTGACTATAACTATTCGTACTACAATTATTATTATCATTATTGTTAACAACATTAATATTATCATCACTTTCATTACATTTATTGAATTTACTTCTGCGTTTTGGAGCTACACCGATTCGGTTAATATTGTTACCTGTATTGTTATTACTATCGTTAATATTAGAACAATCATCGTTATTATCTAGATTCTTCGATTCGCCGACTGCGGACTCGGTGGCCGCGGCACTATCGGAGCTCGAGCAGGAATTACTACTAAGATTTTTACTTAATAATAACTGATCACAGCCATCGTCTACCTCGACGTGGTCTTCGTATTTCGTTGACGAGACTAGTTCCACATTTTCAGGCGAGTCTACGGTATTCGCGGATTCGACGCCGGTCGAGTGGCCGCCGCTCGCGTTCGTAGATGAAGACGACGAAACGTTGGAGAAGGTCTTCGTCGTCTGCCATTTTGCGGTCGTCGTCGAGTCCCCGTCCAGAATCATTGAGCTCTGACACTGCGGCGACTTGGCGATGTCCGCGTACGACGCTTGCGGCGTGCAACCGCTGGAAGTGGACTTTTTCTTAATTCTATACTTGGGCGTCGTCGACGACACCGGTAACGAGTGAATTGAGTCGGAATCCGAAATTTTATCCGAAGGCACGACGGATGACACCGATTTCCGACGACTTCGGTGTCGATTCTCAGTACTACGCGTCGAACGTTTGAAACCACCGCTACCGCCGTTGTCGTAGCCGCGGTCGGTATAGTTGTGCGGCAAGAATCCGTGCGACATCGAAGCTCTGGCCGCGGCCGCCACCGACGACGACGACTTATGGTCGGTGTTGCGCGACTTACTTCGGCGCTTCTTCTTGCGTTGCTTTTTGGTAACTAAATGAAATTCGTCCGTATAGCTGTCGTCGACAGGACTGTCGTAGTACAGACGTTTCGTGTCGACGGATTCTTTGACCGCTATCGGCGCCGGCGCCGGAGACTCGCACGTGACCGCTTTTTTCGCAGGTGGTGGCAGTGACGTGGGCACCGGCGACGACGGTTTCGTCTTCGCCGCCTCGTATTGATTATCGTCGACCGAAGACTGTTTCTTATTCGATTTCGCCGCCGGCTTGCTGCTGTGTCTGAGATCTTCGAGACTGGTGCTCTTCTTGAGACGTTCTTTGGCCTTGGCGGCGACTGGTTTCTTATTGCTGCGTATGTCCTCGTCGGTACACGCCTTACCGCGAGTCTGCTTCTCGCCCTTCACGTTGCCGACGTTTGCCGGCGGCTGTTTCGTCCGGGGACTCTTCGGATGGCTCGCGGTACCGTTAATGGAATGACTGTTGGCGTTACCGCCTCCGCCATGGTTGGACGACGAATGATTCTTTTCGATATACGTTACGAGGGTGTCGAGATCTAGGCCGCCGCAATGGCCTTCGATGTTCTCTGACAGGGTAAAATTTTCAGGCTGCAACGAAGAAGAAAAAAATGAATAAATAATGAGAAATTAAGGAGACGTGCAAAAGCGTAAGGGGTGGGATGCGAGAATTGGATGAACAAAGAGAAAAAATTGAGGAAACACTTTTTTATGGAAGAGATTATCTGGCAAAGCCAAACGAATAAAGATCATGTTTCGTGTCTATTATGGCCATGCCTACGTTGTAATGAAATCATGGCCTAGCTAGCCTACGAAGGGCTCACTCACTCTGCTCATTTGCCCCATTCTTAGCTTGAATTTTGGGTTAAGCTATCTAGTTCATATACGGATATCAACATTAGCTCATGACGCCATAGCCACCCAAGATGGCCGTCTGTGACGTCATCAGCGCAGCTTCGGCTCTCTCTTTTTTACTCTCTTCTATTCTCGGGGTCGCTTACTTCGCTCGTAAGCCTCTCAACAGTCTCCTTTATACTAGGCCTCCGGTTCACGGGTGATGACGTCATACTTGCAGATTTCAGAATTATACTAGGCTACAGGTATACAGTATACTACATTATACTAGGCCTATTATTAGCCTTGAAACCAGACCTAACATAAAAAAAAGCTCAGATACCAAACCACTTATAGATGACAAGGATGGGGCGAGGTGGATTGCACTCGCAAACTTCAGAATCAGGCACGGGGTCACGGTTGATGATGTCATCAGCTGATGACTTCATACTGCGTTATTAGAGATAGGATTTGCTAGCATTCGCCGAATGAGTTTGTTTGAGATCAGATGAGAAAAAGACGGTTTCCTCAAAATGGTTAGATAAGGATCGCAAATAACCTGCTCTGTGGGTCAATCATTTCACTACGTACTTCTGCAGCGTCTTGTATTCATTTAGCTCTGACTTGTTTTACCTTCCGTGGCCTGACTGGTAAGCAGGCCCCTCCAACTAACCCATCGCTCTCTTTATTTTCATTTAACAGGGAACCTGTTTTATTGGGGGGTAAACTGAAGGAAAATGACGGGCGCTGGGCGCCGTCCGGCAAGAAAAAGGGACTTAGAAAAATTTTGATGAAGTGATAGGAGGGGGACTTATCCTCTCTGCTTCATGCAGTATATTATACTAGGTTTATACTACGTATTATACTAGGCGTATACTAGGTCCAAGCCTCCTTTATACTAGGTCTAGGCATCCTTCATACCATAAGCTTACAAGATCTTTATCAATAGCTTATACTAGCAGTTTGTCCTAGCTCTGTACTAGGTCTTAGGCTTCCTTTATACTATAGGTCTAGGAGGTCTGTATTAGTGGTTTCACTAGCTCTGTGACGTCATCAGAAAGTGATGGCACGATGATCGTGACGTCACAGATCTCCATCGTGACGTCACAGATCTCCATCGTGACGTCACCAGATCTCCGAACTGATAACAGGATAGGCCTACTGGGGGTACCACACAGGCTGTAAAAATAAATAGCAGGTAACCTGTTTCATGGGGGCAAGCTGTAACATTTAGTAAATTATATTGGAGAATTTTAAGATGCATAAATAGGGTACTTTTTCCTAATATAGAAATTTTGTGAGAAGAGATCTCAAGGTGGTGAGGAACAAAGTTCACTCTACTTGAGACGACAAAAAGCAAAAAATGACACTCACATGATTATTCCCATAAAACAGGTTCCCTGTTTGCCTCAATTAACAGAGTTAATGGAGGCAATTTTTCAGAGATCGTGGCTATTTTCTCTTTTTTTGTTTTGTACCCTATCTCACTCGTAGTTTGCTAAGTATAAGGTTTTGAAACCTTTCTAATCAATCGTATTTCAGCAAGCAGATTCTAGCTGTATCTATACACGAGCAACGTTAATGAAAACTCCCAAGATTTGATTTGATTTTAACTCACTCCTAACCCCTAATTCATAGTGTTCAGCGACTCCCTACCACCTTTTTTAATTTTGCAGAATCACCTCTCAGTCAATTGAAGGCCCATCATGTGGGTTTTGACGGAGCACGATGCCGATGCTGTGAATCGAGCCACCAAAAAGGTCTACTTCCAATTGTCACACGGTCTCGAGAACGACCTTACTTCCAATGAATCGAATTAATTAAACAAAAACCAATCTCTTGGGCTCTTTCTAATAGAATTCCACCAACATGATGAAATTATTCTCTGGTGCATATCATCTATCTTCCACTCAGGGTTTTCTCATCCCTTTAATGTCATCACTATTCTTCTCGTGTTCTACTCTCCAAAATAACTTGACATTTCTCTCCTGCTCTGCCTCGTAAACCATATCCATAGTCAGGCAGGGTGAGAGAAGGAGCAGATCCCGATTACTAATCTCAGGAGCTCTCGCAATAGCCAGAAATAGAATTCTGATTTTAAAATCCACTACTAAGACGAATGAAAAAAGATAGAAGGTACAGACAATTGAAAAAAGATCACTAGTAACAACAAGAGTCAACAGTGACTACAACCCTACTTTAGGCAGTCATCGTTTGAAAAGAAATTCCGATATACCAACGTTTTTCCCAGACAACTGAGATGAGAAAAGTGCCTCCGAGCATCATTTGTAATTTGTTCTTCTTACAACTTGACCAAAATTAATTTTTGGAATCTTCATCCAATTGTCCGCCTTGTTCTGTCCCCAACTACAGTGAATTAATTGCTAATCTTATCTCGCTGCCTACAACATAATCTATGTGTCTTCGGCAATGGAAGGTCCTCTATCAACCTTGGTTGCCGACGTGTTTATGAATAGTCTGGAAATTGACACAACCAGCATATAAGATTTTGAGCCAGATATGTGGACGACGTTATTTGCGTATGTGTGGTCCTGACTCTGCTTTCGATGATTTACTCGTACTGCGTACTTTGAATAGCTATCCCCCTTCCATCAAGTTTTCCTCCGAAATTGGTAACGAACGTCTGAACTACTATTGGACCTCACCTTAACATACGCCGCACTGAGTTCGCCATCCATTGTAAAGACTCTTTCACCGGCACTTTGGTCCATAATAGATCACTCCATCCAACTGTTCACAAGATGGCTGCGGTAAATTTCCATAATCATCGCCTTCTCACTTTTCCTCTTTCAACTTCAGCTCAGGAGACCGAGGTCAGAAACATCAAAAGTATCGCCAAAATCAATGAGCTCAACACAAAGGTCCAACTCACCATACATAGAAAAAGACCTCGTATCCTCTTGTCTCAAACAGCTCCTCTCTTCCTCTCAGTTAGGCTAAAAAGAAGAAAAAATGACTCCGCCTACCTTTCTTGGGCAGACCTTCAGAAGCTTTATTTAAACATAGAAATAGGAAAAATTTTTCTTACTAAAATTATCTAAATATTTCTACACTGGATATTGGAGGAAAAAAAAAAAAAAAAAAAAAAGTAGAAATTCTCCAGATAACTTTTCTCTGGACCTGTATTCCAAATTCTTATGTGAACACAAAGTACTTACTCTACTTTTAATTCTATTATTTACAAATTTGGGTAAGGAATATGAAACAAAGGGAGTAACTTGCGATTTAATAATAATTGGGATTACTTAGATCAGGGGTACTCAACTTTTTAAAGCCACAATCAACTTTTCAAAATTTCCAAATGTCCCGCAATTGACAAAAAAAAAGAGAAGAGAAGAGAAGAGAAGAGAAGAGAAGAGAAGAGAAGAGAAGAGAAGAGAAGAGAAGAGAAGAGAAGAGAAGAGGAGGTAACATTATATGGTTTATTAAGACTTGTAATACAAAAATGATGGAAATTAGAATGGTAATTGTAAATTTTCTGATGAATGAAAAGACATGGAATATTTCAGACATTGATTTTTTTTTTTTACAATTTCTCGAGAACGCTGGCGATCGACTACAAATTTTTGGCGATCGACCGGTTGAGGACCGCTGACTTAGATAGATTCACTATTTCCTTTGTATCTTTCATCTTATTGTTCAATCTGCTCAAGTTTCTTTTCAAGCTTTTCTTCTTTCTCGATTTCATTCAATTTTACTTTCTTTCATTCCTTACCTACTTGTTCTTCCATATGACTTTTTTTTTCTTTCTTTTCTTTATCATTTCCTCAGCAGTCTTCCAAGTTATTCTCTTCATCAGTATCATACTATTTCATTTCTCCTCTCTTCCTCTGCTTCTTTTTCAGTCTTCTGCATCCATCTCCTTTAATTATCCATAAGTAATAATTGATTCTGCATGTCGTCCTCCTCTAATCTGCAAATTAATGAAAGAAAAACGTTTCGATTCTAAGATTAGGATTCATATATTACAGTCATTCCAATCTTCAGCCATGATTAGTTCTACAACATCTATTGTTTACATGCAAATAAAACAACTCCTTCTGTTCTCTAGCTGATTGTGTTGAGATTTTGAAAATCCCTTCCTTCATCTAGCTCAACTTTTTCAAGGCCCTCAATATATTCCTTCGGGTCTACCCCCCTCCAACTAACAGTTATTCTTGACGTTGAGTCCTGATTTTTGCAATTCACTATTCTATAGAGATTCTTCTTTTAAATTCTGATGACGTCAAGTCCTTCTCCAGTTTCTTATGATGTCAACTACCTAATCTATTCATAAATAAAATTGAATCCTCAAAGGTACGAGCCATTTTATAATTGAGGGTTGATATTGTTACGTGCCTATGTGCCGTCCAACCCTCAATTACCTAATCTATTCTTCTATGTTCCTCTTTTATCACACACATGGCTTGAAAAATGAAATTTTTTCAAGTTATCGACTAGTTATAATTCAGGGTGTCTACCAAATTTGAAAATTAAAAATATTGCACTTTTATTGGACGTTTTGTCGCAAATCTCCTGATTTAACAAAACAAAACAAAAAAAAAAAAAACTTTTCTCAATTCTTGATTATTGATTTTTATTGAATATGTATTAAAATTAGAACTTTTATTCTCGATTATTGATTTCTATTGGACTTGCATCAAAATTAATGAACTTTTATTGACTTATTGGACCATTTTTGAAATAGTGAACTTTTATTGGACTTATTGACCAGGTAGACACCCTGTAATTGTATAGCTTGATGTACAAAATGTTTTCAATTTCAACTCCTCTGATAGTTCAATTTTTTCCAAGTTTCTTTCCTGTCACAAATATACATTTTTTTTTTTTTTTTTTTTTTTAATGTATTACATCCAACCAGAAAAAAATTATTAAAAAAAAGAAGAATAGGGGGGAAATAATTACACACATGCATAAATGTATTTAAAAAAAGGTGAAAACAATAGTACTCCGTTGTAAGGACTGGAGCCGAGTTTGATTTCTTGTATTAAAAGAGTATGATTTAATCGCTCTTTAGAATTTAAAGAGAGTAAAAAAAAAAAAAAAAAAAGGGGGGGTTGGAAAGAGGATGGCTACTGGGCCTTACCTCGAAAGAAAAACGGAAAAAATGAATTGAATTTAAATGTTGATGGAAGGAGGTAGATCAGAGATAAATTTGAAAAGTGTGAGAAAATTGAAGGGTTTTCCGGTGATAGGATGTCGGTGGCTCTGAGTGGGGTAGCGAATTGTAGATTGATGGCTTCTGAGTATAGTATTTGTCTAACGTTGGACACTTGTGGACATTCGAAAAGATAATGATTGATGTCGCCTTTAGAAGGATTGTCTGGATGGAGGGGGCATATATCAGATTCGGAAAGATTTAAACGTTTCAAGTGAGTGGGGAGACGATTGTGTCCAAAACGAAGACGGCTGAGTTCGACTATAAGGGAGCGGGGAATATCGTTGAAAATTTTATACCAAGGGAATGCCGGAAGTAGAGGTTGAACGAGGAAATAATAAGATTTCAGATTGTTAGCGGATTTTGAGTAGGATATTTCCCAGTCGTCTCGCGTGGAGTATCGAATAAGAGAACATAGTTCTGACATAGGGTGCAGATTTGATGAGACTGGTGATGAGCGGGCTGATTTAGCTAAAACATCTACAATTTCGTTGTCGAATATTCCTGCATGACTGGGGATCCAGAGAAAATTGATTTGAATGGGGTTGAGAGAAATGATCAAGTATATGATTGATAAAGCTAAGGATGGATTTGAGAGCAGAGAGAGAGTCAGATATTATGAGAAGCTGTCCTGTTCGGGAGTTTTGCTTTGTGTAGGAAAGGGCTTGGAATATCGCCATCTGTTCCGCATGAAAAATAGATGTGAAGTTTGGTAGAGATAAAGAGCAATGAAGCTTAGTTGAGGGGATCCAAAAGGCCATACCCACTTCCTGATGATCTTTAGAACCGTCAGTAAAAATATGTGTATGATGAGGAAAATGTTCTCGCTTGTTTTTAAATCTGACTCCTTTTATATTGACAATTTTTTCTACCCACCATCTATCATATGGAGCTCAAAGGCTCAATTTTTCCGAGTCCCTCCTGTTATAGTTGGCTCAATTTTCGAATTCTATCACATCTAACTTCTCTTTTTGGGACTCCAATTATGAATTCAATTCTCAATATCAAAAACCAAACCATCCCATAGAAGAGGATGCGTGAATTCCTTGATCAACTTTATTAAGGACGTTATTACTTTTTATTACAACCTTTAATTCAACTTCTTTAGGTTGAACAATAGAAATCTGATTAAAAACTTCATTCAGTTCAAATCCCTGTAGAACTGCACCCCCTGCTTCTCCTTCTCATATGATGTGTATATAGTTGATATTCTCATTAGGCTCAAGCTCATATACTTTTCTACGCCCAATTCTATAAAACGTACTCACATATTATATTCTTTATACTTCATCATTTATCCAATCATCAGAAACTTTTATTCGGATCTCGGTTCACATCAGTTACCGTCAACATAATCACACTGATCGCGCGCCAAAAAAACTTCACCCTCTTACCCAAAATTACCGACCGCGACCCACCTTGCAGGGGCGGATAGGCCCATCGGGCAATCGGGCATATCCCAATGCGCCCCCAAGAAGAATGCAAAATGCGCCTTCACACCCTCGGAAAAAATTATTCAAGCATTTCCTGAAGATTTCTTTAGCAAAATGTAGAATTGTAAATTAATCTCTAATGAAATATGAAAATATGATGATTTATATACAATTCAGACCGCTTCTGAAAATTTTGTTACATGGGCTAATACGTGTTTAGAGGCTAAAGGATCAGACATCATAATTGCTAATGAACTTCCAGAACGCAGAACCCGTAAAAAAAAAAGAAAATGTTTTTGACTATGAAGGAGAAGACGAAACAGCCAATCAGAGTGCCATGCAGTTATTTGAATATGGTGTCCACAATTTGAAGAGCACGGCAAGTTGTGTGCTGATTTTTCATGCCTTGATCCAAGAAATTTTGATCGAATTTCGGAGAATTTGCCAGACAACGCTTCAAAAGAAATATTTTCTATAATGACTTCATTCATTTTGGATTTAACTCTGGAAGATTTGCAGTTAGAGCTAAAAGATTTCAGCTCAAGATGGAATTCCTTGAAGAAAACCATTGGTACATTTTATAAAGAAAACGCCACTGACACTGACTTCACCGAATTATTTGATGACGATGAACCGACTGAGGCTGACAAGAAACATGAACACGGAAAAAATCACGATGAATATTGCATTTCCTGTGTTTACACATTATTATTGTAATATAATCAGTACTGCTTGTCTTATCCGGGCCTAGAGCGGGCATATAAAGTACTACTTACACTTTCAGTCATACAAGTCTCCTGTGAACGCTGTTTTTCCATACTGAAGATCATCAAAAATCGATTGAGAAGCACTTCAACACAAGAACACGTGGAGAGCTTCATGATTATGACTTGCGAAAAAGATATTCTTGTTAAGCTCTCAAACGAAGAAATAATTAACCGAGTTGCCCAAAAATCGAAGTTACTTACTACACTACTTTGTTTCTAAGAAAAAATTAAAAAATGTTCAATGGTTCAATCCACTTTTCAATTTTATAATGGAGAAAAATTTGTGAATCCTATTTATTATTACATATTCGCGAGCGGAAAATTTCGTGTTATACGCCCTCCAGAATTATTTGCCCGATGAAGAAAAAGTGTCTATCCGCCACTGCCACCTTGTGACTACTTACAACCCTCAACTAAGTTAAAGGTATTTTGATCCCATAGAAGAAATTTCTTTTCAAAATTTCATTTAGGTATGCATGGAACACAAAGTACGTAAGGTTCGCGCTCAAACACTACTTATGGACGTAATAGCACAATAAAATCACAGGTAAATTGCGGTAATTAAAAAAAATTAAGAAATATATGCATTTTAAGTGACATTTTCAGGTTAACTTATAGAGCTAGGCTAATAAACAGGTGGTCGTCGATTCGGTAGGAAATTTGACGAGGAATATTATTTGTCCCCTGACTTTTTTCTCTGCTGCCCATATCTCCCGAGATATAACCAAAAAACGGAATTGGGGCGGCCAAAATGCGACGCAAAAAATTTTCCATAAGGAGTAGAGGGTGGGATTTTTGATATGTTAACCTCGCACTTTTCAGCAAACTCCTCACGTTATCCCCAAAATGTTTACACATAAGATTTTAGTGCCTCTACCGCCTGTACTAGATAAAAAATCTAATTAACAGAACCACAAAACCTTGAACACTTTACAAAGGAGAGGCGAGCGATGACGTAATTTTCATCGATATTGAGATACTCGACGATGACGTCAAATTTCAAGCGCACGAGAAACGGAACGGAGAAGAAGGTTTTCGTTACACGTTAATATTAAACGCACATCATTATCATCATCCGACTTAATTCGAAGTAGAGTAGAAATTTCCGTTAATTTCGTTCGTTTCGACGAGTACGGAGTACTCGATTTTTCATCGAAGAAATTCTGCGAACAGTGCGCGGCTGCAGTTGCAGGTGTTCTTAGAAAAGCAACGGCACAGGAAATTCTCAATGGTTTATCGCTAGCTATTTTATTTCTTCGTATATACGAGGAGTGAAAGAGGCGATAGAACGCGACCGATCGGTGCGAAAAATACAAATCCAGAATAATTAACAACAAAAGTTTTAGTTAAAAGATTCTCAGTAATCTGTACCTACCTTCACTTTTTTCTTCTTTCTGGTGCTACCGTCTTTCGTTTGGTAATTGTTCTCGTCGCCCGATTTCTACGTACGAAACAATATAAAAATACGATTATCAACATTTTGATCGAATAAAAATATTAAGTAAATAAAATGAGAAACTACTCGAGCAAGAACTAACTACAATATTCTAGGATTCTTACTTCAGTTTCAATCTCAAGAGTAACGCGTATAATTATTATATGTATATATATTTTTTTAACGAGCTATTGAACTACTCAACGGGTCATCAGCTCAGGAGGGAATATTTGGGATTAAATAGATTTGTAGTAGTAGGTGGATCGGAGGAAGTTTCACGTGTTCGTGATGGGCAGAAGGGGCTCGAGAGGATACAGAAAATGAATGAAGGGCGCATGAAAGAATGGGAGACGTACAAATTTTCAGTTTGGCAGTCCGAGAAGTCGGAAGAAGTGGGTTAGGCGAATGTGCACAATTCTTAGACCTCTTCGCAGCGTGAGGAATGGATTGAAGAAGACCAGGGGATCGAGGATTTTTTGATTGAATGAAGTTTGTTTCATGATCGAGAGGACCAAAGGCTGTGCCACCATGAGATGATTCAAGAACGGTAGAAAGATCTTGATTCGTAGGCTGGAGAGGGGGAGAGCAAAGATTGCTCGGCAGCCAGATCCACCGCGTCTTGTTGCAGTAGACCGATGGAGGAAAGCAATCAAAGATAAAGATTCTTAGCTCGACTGAGAATAGGACACACTCGTCTTACTCATACTCACCTTCTAGCAAACCTTGGCCCACCATCATGTCCGCACTGTCTCAAAGACAATTTAACAGTTGAACACTTTTTCTCTTGCCCGACTTTACAACCTCTCCGATCTTCCCTCAACATGTCTATTAATGTACAACAAACTCTCAATAACAACTCCGAAACAATTGACTCAACTCTAACTTACTTACGATCTACTGACTTTTACAACCACGTTTAACTCCAAACGATGACGCCAAAAAAAAAAAAAAAAAAAAAAGAATATTTTTGTTTTCCTTTATATTTTTATTTCATCTCAATTCTTTTACATGTATTTTGTTTTCAACTTTCCTTCCTTTCTACTTTATTAAATACTAAGTTTATGTAAAAGCAGAACTATCTGCCGAGCAAATAGCCCTTAGCGCAGCTGCATTGCTCGTAAAAAAAAAAAAAAAAAAAAAAAAAGATGTTTAGGTATGCAGTAGGATGATAATGCGATTCGAAGAGTAGGAGTTTCGGATAGTTTGGAGAGAGAGTCAGATAGAATGAGAAATTTAAAGGGTTGAGGGAGAAGAGTAAAGTGAGTAAAGCAGGAATAGATTGGCAGTGAGATAGATCAACAGCATATATGGAGGCCGAGTTTCTCACACGAGACACTGAGACTTCCACCATTGATGGTGAAGGAGTATCCAGTTTTGGAGCCCGATTTGAATCCATCTGTAAAGCCTAGGTTGTGGGACGAGAAGTCATTAGCAATTGAGGACCTATCTGTACAAAGGGCGTCCGTGAAGAAAAATTCATTACAGAAAAATCAGTTTGAAGTTTCAGTTCAAAATATCTCCGCAACAACGAGTTTAATTGAAAAAATGGTAAGGATGAAAATTGAAGAGCAACTCTTCTTCTGTAAGAAACGATAATCACATTTTGAATACATCCAGAAACAAACAAAGTAGAGATCATTAAAAATATGACAACGGACGCCCTTCTTTTTGAGATGGAAAAAATTGTGGGTTTGAAAAAAAAAAAAAATTTATAAAAGATAGTTTATGATCTGAAACGCACGAAAATCGAGGTCTCATAAGTCCTCAATTATGTCTTTGAAGAAAATGTTGAGCGATGGCCAGGTGAAGGCGAATGGGAGGTGGTTAGGTCCGTATGTCCATGGAAGGTTGCATGAGAAGATACGGAGAAGGGGCTAAAATTTGAGATGGTGGTCTATATTGAGATTGTAATGGGAGGAGTAGGAAATTTTTGGGGAGGCGAGAAGGGAGGACAGTAGACGCGAGAAAGTTGGTTGTAATCAATAATGAGCAATTGTAGAGGGGGAAGGGCTGTGTCAATGTAGGGCTGCAGATTGAATTGTATCCGGGGATTTTAGGGTGGATTTGTCAGCTTGTCTGTAGATAGGGGGTCCATAGTCCAAGTAGATCGAATTAGAAAGTTGTATAGTTGAAGGAGGAGTTTGCGACTGCAAAAAGTACGAGTGTGGGATAGATATATTTCAAGGACAATTAGTTAGTTTAAACGTTTGGCTTTTAGAAAATGATTGTGGGGAGTCCAGGAGTATTTGGAATCGAAGGTAAGGTCGAAGGATTGGAGGCTGATCAGAAAGTTCTTTAGGAGATGGGGGAGGGAAGAGGGAAGACGTGAGGTTTTCTACGGAACATAAGTAGAACGGTTTTTTTGCTAGAAAATTGGAACCCACAATCCGAGGCCCAACAGGGGACCTTGTCGAGGGTGAGTTAGAAGAGACGCGTTGCCTTTTGGGATTTGTAGAAGCGAAGGAGACACTGAAGTCATCTGCAAAAAGTTGTTTGGAAAAAAGAAAGGGAGAACAGTTCACTAGATCATTTATGGCAATTAGGAAGAGAGGAACACTCTAAACCTCTTCCTAGGGATGCCATTTTGAATGTAGTGGAGGGAATAGTAGTGGTTATGAATTCGAACTGTTATTGATCTGTCATGAAGGGAAGACAGGAAGAGGGAGAGTAAATTGTCACGAATGCTTATTTCAAAAAATTTAAAGGAAATGTAGTGTCGCGAAACAAGGGCAACGCTTTCTGCAGAGAATGTGGTGTAGTTATTACGTAATGATTCTTCAATTTGGAGATAGACGTCGGAGATGGCTTGTAAAGTGTTTCTACCTTCATGGAAGCCGTATTGACATGGAGATAGGTTGTCGTTAGCTTTGAGAAACTGGAATGATCTTTTGTCGACGATTTTTTGAAAGAGTTTGCCTAGAACGACAATAGGTTGAGGGGAAGGAGGGATTTTTGGAGAACAATAGCTAGTTTCCAAACTTGCAGTAGGATAGAGAAGAAGAAGAAAACATCCGCTCATAGCAATGGCCGCGCTTGATATTGCTGGTGCCTTTGACCACGTATCGTGGCCAAACACAGTAAATGAACTGAGTAGAGATGGTACTCCTAGCCAGCATGTCAAACTGATCAAGAGTTATTATAGGCCGATCGTTCTAGACCGGCATAGGGAGAAAGAGGAACACAGAGAAGTCGCCCTGAGACATTGAGGTAGATGAAACAGAAAAGGGCATTAGAAATGCACCATCTAAATCTCATTGAAGTATTATTTCGATTTTTTCATTTTTCTCCTATATATCGCTTTAGTCGAGTTCCCGTTTTCAATTTCTTCCCACTCGGGTGAAATGCTTGGCCATACCCGACTCCCCCACTCTCACCTCCTCCTAGGTCTTCACGCCCCTCCGTCATGTAACTACTGGCCATTCAGACAGCCCTCATCTATAACCTCTCCGAAATCATCTACAATTTTATCAACTACCTTCGTTCTACCTACATACTTCACTAATTGTAGAACAAATTTATGTAATAATATTAAGTTCGAGTATAATTATTGTACAATAAAAGTAACGCGAGATGATGTCCCATTTTGAGTCGTCGCATAGCTCGTAAACAAAAAAAAAGAATAAATTACAACCGTACGAGATGAATCTCAAGCAAAATAAAGGAATTCCACCAGCAGTGATTGTGATATAAGATCCTTACCAGGATTGAAACCCACATCCTTCAAACCTCGATAAAGACATTTTACTGGGTTTATTGAATACAGCGCCGAACAAAATGAGCTAGATCCAGTTTGGAACGAATTTTCAAATTAATGATTCGGGATAGTGTCGAAAATATTTGAAAGAAAAAAATATTAAACTAATAATAAAACTAGAAAAATACCTAACTCTTCATATTATTATTACAACGCACAAAATTATTCGCCGTCTTCGACACATTAATTTTTTTTCTTCGAGTTTCAACGATACTTTCGCAGAAGTGAAAGTCAAGTTGAATTTAGGTGCAAGGTTGGCTAAATTCTATCTAGATTCTCATAATTACCTAATAAAAAACAGGAAGATTTTCAAGAATATCAACGTAATTACGAGCATATTCTTTAATCATGGTTTTCATAAAATAAATCACCTCAGAACGCTCAAAATATCGACTATTCGGGAAGATGAGAAATGAGCTTTGGAAAAGAACTTCCATTTTTAGTACAATTTCAAATTGGTCACGACATTCAATAACAAATGCGAGAAAAGCAATTCAGCCTTCTGAAAATGGAAGAAAATTGAAGATCGAACTGAGAGCAGCACTGGTGAAGAGAAAATCTACAGAGCCCCAAAGAAATAGCTGAGTAACTTTCGTATCTTACTTTAAACTAAGACCCAAAACATATAGGATTCTTGAAAGAATGAACGCACATTTCAACAAAAATGTATACTTACCGAAACTAAAAATGGAGGATGCTTAAAAGTACTATAATTACCTATGAAAAGATGAAGACGAAAACACAATAGAAACACCAATGGAAATAGTTGACCGAAGGTACTTTACGATAGGGTAAGAAGGTAGGAATTAGAGAGAGCCTTAAAGAAGAACAAGAATTCCAAAGCTCCTGGCGGACTGTTCAAAAATATGACAGTATTACTCTCAAAACACGATTGCTAAACTTTTAAAACCTGAGACCAGAGGAAGGATTGGAAAAATGCAATTGTTGTCCCAATTTTCAAAAAATAAGACACGGCAAAAGCGGAAAATTATCGTGGAATTAGCCTTCTCAGCATCAGCTATAAAATACTGGCAGGGAGGATATCCGAGATGGCGCACGATAAGATCTTAGAAAGCCAGGCCACGCATGTACGGATGCGAGCTTCACAGTCAAATCAGTAATAAAAAAACATACCTAGCATGATTTGGAGACACAAATGTGTTTTATTGACCTGGAGAAACGAATACAGAAAAATAGCCATCAAACTAGGCGACGATATATCCACGTATTCAAAAATAAATAAAGGTGTCAGGATAGGGTTGTCCACTGTCTTGCGTACTATTCAACCTTTACACGGACAAAATAGTACGAGTATGGACTAAGAAAGACTTAAATGGAATACAATTAGAAAATCAACAATATTTGGACTTTCCTATCTCCTTTCCCTTTTCAACTCTATCTTTGCTCATAATACCTACCCACATTTTTGGAAAACAGTCATCATCCTTCCCATTCTGAGACCCGGCTCAGACCCCCTCCTTCCGGCATCATACCGCCCCATAGCATTATCTAGTGTCCTCGGCAAAGTATTCCAAAAAGTACTCAACAAAAGACTTCTTTGGTATCTAGAATCAAAAATAATCTTCTCTCACCCTTCCAATACGGCTTTAGAAAAGGGCGAAACACCACTCAATCTCTAGTTGATCTTCAATCACAAATCAATAACTCTAGACTTCAAAAGTCCTGTCTTTACTGCATCTTTTTTGATCTCCAAGAAGCCTTCCCCCAGGTTTGGAGACACCTCATCGCAAACAAATTACACGAAATTGGCCTCCGAGGCAATCTCCCTAACATACTCGAGAGTTTCCTTCATGACAGAACATCAATAGTACGAATTCAAAATATAACCTCTCTCCCTCTCCCTGTACAAAATGGTGTACCCCAGGGAGAAGTATTTAGTGTCTTACTCTTCCTCATAGCCATCGACGACATTCCAAAACTTGTTAACCCTCCCCTTACGCAACGTCTTTTTGCTGACGACTTCAACATTTCCATCTGTTCTTCAAACCCTCAACGAGCCCACAGACTTCTACAGGAAACACTAAATCTAATCACTGCATGGACATCAAAAAATGGCTTCAAATTTTCTACTTCTAAAACCTACTTGGTGATTTTTAAAAAAAGACGCCCTATACTCTACTTTCAACCTCTTTTCCTACAAAATTTCGTAATTCCATTCCGCGATTCTGCTAAACTTCTCGGCCTCCATTTTGATCAGAAACTTTCTTGGACCCTCCCATATCAAATATTTAAAAGCAAAATGTATACGTGCCTTAAACGTCATTAAATTCGTATCACACCCCTCAAAAGGATGCTCCAGAAAATTACTACTACAACTCTACAAAAGTCTTATTCGATCTATATTAGATTACGGGGCACCAACATCCAATTCAGCCAACAAATCTGTTCTCTCGTTACTTGATACCATTCAAACCTCTTCCTTGAGAATGGCCTTACGTGCCTACCGCACAAGCCCCAAACTTAGTTTATGTGCAGAAGCCGCTGAACCTCCACTCTCTTTTCGTAGACTCATCCTAACTTCTAATTTCTTATCCTCTGTCTCCCAATTCCCTGATCTTCCTATATATAACTCAATCTTTCTGCAAAACAGTCAACCCTTTTCGACTCACAATAAACATATCCTTCTCCAATTCAATCACTCCCTCAATAAGCCATTTCAAGCAAATCCTTTGCAACCCATTTACATTACCTTCCCACCTTGGACGCTCCCTGAACCAAACATACGTCTTGACCTTATACAATTCCCGAAATCTAACAACAACATGATTATCGAAAACATCCGACAGATGATACAAGAATATCCGGATTACACAATTTGCCTTTCAGACGGATCTAAAAAATTGAATAAGACTGCTTACGCTTATTCCATAAATGGATGCCTTACTTCTCACCGTATACGCAACATTGCATCCACATTCACAGCTGAACTGATGGCTATATTCTCCTGCCTTTCTCCTCTCAACTCCCTCCAAATGGCAAATTCCTTCTCCTCACTGACTCACTTTCTTCTTTACACTCCATACCAGACACGTATAGCACTCACCCCCTTATTCAACGTATTCACCTCACCCTACTTATCCTTAAGTGAATCAACACCCAAATCACATTCATATGGATCCCTGGTCATATCAATCTACCAGAACATGATGCAGTCGACAGAGCCGCCAAAAACGCCACTTCCTTAGCTAAAATAACTGATTACACCCGTCTACCTGTCTCCGATTACAAAAATCACCACCGTCTTCTCATCCTTCAAAAATGGAAAACATTCTGGAAAAACCAAACGACTAATAAACTTCACAGTATTAAACGAACTCCCGTACCCTGGTCCTCCTCTTTAAGAAATACTAGATGTGAAGAGGTTGTTCTCACTCGTCTAAGAATTGGTCATACTCGTATCACACATTCCTACCTCATCAACCCCGATCTTCTAGCTCCCCCATCCTGTCCTTACTGCGAAGAAGAGACTTTAACAGTCAAACACTTCTTTTCCTGTCCACTACTCGCACCTCTCCGCTCTTCCCTAAATGTACCCTCCTCCCACTCTCAAGCATTAATAAATAATTCAGACACAATAACCTCCTCCCTCAATACATACGCCTCACCCAATTCTACTCCTCCATATAAAAAAGATATATATTATATTAATAAGTATATACAGTATATATAAAAGTAATATCCGCACACTATTACCTTCTCCATACTCATCCCTAACTCATCATTCTAAGATGTAAACTCTATTATCTTTACTCACATGTAATATTCATCGAGCTAATAGCCTGTTGTGTTGCTTTAAGACTCGTAAAAAAAAAAAATATTTGGAAACAATTCAATACTATTCGCCGACGATCAGGTTTTGTATTTTCAGAAAACGAGCATGAGCATGTATGACCTCGAGACTGATGAATGTAACATGAAAATGTCCTCAAGCAAAACAAAGGTGTAAGCATTCAAGGGAAAAGACCATATGAGGAGCGAAGTAGCTATTAAAAATACGATAACTGAACAGGTCAATAAACATTTGAATACCTAGGAGTGAATAAATCATAAAATGAAGAGATCAACGTAGGTAACAAGTTGTAAAAGTTCATAAGGATCACGGGCGCCATAAACAGAATCCCACCCTCATAAAACAGATTCCTCGCCACCCCCCCCTTTCAACTCCGTTGAAGAAACCGCGAGTTTTTGAAATTCGTTCGAGGGTCGAGCTATTTTTTCCAAGTCCCAAGGTTATCTGCACAATTTTGGGATTGGGGCACCGGAGAAGAAAGGTCAGAGCAAAGACAGGAAACAAGTCAAAATAAAGACATTAAGACCAGGGATGTCAAGCTTAAGGCGTTGTTTTGGCCGTTATTTTCAAGTTTCAAGTCGCCCAATGATTTTTTTCATGATTGGCTTCAAGCCTGAAGTCAGCCAAAAGCTAATGTGATTGACTTGAACTTGTGAGTCCGATTCATTCCGCTCCAGAGCTAGTTTATTCCACTCCGGATCCCTCGCTCCAAGACAAACTCTGCTAAAAACCAAACGTTATTAAGTCGATTGGGAAGGGTTGACGATGGCTGTGAGTTTAAGTTGATGCCAGAATCAACTGGAAGCCTTAAGCTAAAGTTTAATTCAATGACGATTGGCTTGACATCCCTGATTAAGACCCCGTTTCCGACATTACTTCAATCACGTGAGCGCATTTTCAACTCTTGAAAAAGAAACTTGAAGTAAGCAAATAGCGTAACAATTCTCGCGATCGTATTTTCAACGAAAATTCCGATCGACGAACATACGTACTCTCGACTCCAGAGATTCCTTGGTGAGCGAATCTGAAAACAGGAACATTGACAAAAAAAAAAAAATTAATACACACTCTTTTTCGTTCAAAAATTTGGTTTGGAAAAAAAAAAAATTTAAGAACAATTTTTCATCTCCGCAATATCAAGAATTGTCACAAAATAATAGAAGGACTTGTCCAGACGAGTATATCATAAACAAAATAATGAACTTGAAAGCACTGTCGTCTTGAAAAATTTTCACTTATACGACGATCGACGTTTCGAACGTACACACGTTCTTCTTCAGGTTTTGTTTATTTTGTTTAAGAATTGTCACTTTTTTTTTCTCAAATTTTAGACGCAAAATCGCTCTAAAGGAGATGAAAAATGTTTCATTGTCTGAAAAAAAAAAAAAAAAAAAGAATCGGTGCTTCAATCGCAGTTCAGTACATGCCATTCTTGCTTTCTAATACTACTACAAAAACTCAGTAAAAAAAAAAAAAAGTACAAAAACAAAACAACAAGTAGAGCAAACAAAACTGCGAAAAATCGATTAAAAAAAAAAACATAAACATAATTTTTATACTACTTCAGATATACAGCAATTATATAGCGAACACGAGGGATAAAATGAAAATAAACATCGAAAAAGAGAAAGGATACTTTGATGATTCTTGTTAACGACTGGGAATTAATTTTCCTCGTCGTTGAAAAACAAATATAGGGGAAGGAGATCTGAAGAGATTCAATTTGTTTATGTTTTTTAGTGTCGTATAAAAAGATAGAAAAAGAAAGAAAAAAAAAAAAAACAGGTTATTAGGTTTCTCGAGCATGTAAAAGAGAACGAGGAGTAGGAAAAATACAGGATAGGCCAAATCGAAAACGTGGATACGATATAATAATATGAAAGAATTTTGGCCTATCCTGTAAAAGTATAATATTGGATCTAAACATTCAAGCCATCATACTTTTCTGCATCCGTCTTTTCGAAAGATCCCAGATACAAAATTTTATTCTCCCGCCCCTTCCTACATTCTGGCGACTTTTACCCTCATCGACTTTTAGTCGCGTTATTTTCTGCGCAGCACTTCTCACTCAACAAATGGTTGTCGTCCTCTTTTTATTTTATCTTTTTTTCTCGTTATCGTAGGCAACAACTGCGTTAAATGAGGAAGTACTTACCAGTGCTATTTAATATTAAGAAAGGCGTATTCAAAGGGTACATAGTAGTCCAAATGCTTTGAACGTTTTGAACTTTGTTTTGCAGCAGACGTGTTTTGGCCTCGTCCACGGACGATGTTCCATTCGCCATAACAACGTCCGTAGAGGAATTATCAGATTTCGTTTTGTTAATCATTGTCCCATCGTCGAGTTCTACGTTACCACCAGGAGTAGTCAATCACACAATCGGCCACCATTTTTGGGAAGATAATTTTTGTTATACCAAGTCAGTAGTACGGAATGGACACAGCAACAACCAACCATAAACGTCAGTTTAGCGTTAAAAGCGCAGACAGGTGATAGAATAGAAGCAAAACCAAAGGAAAAAAAAGAAAAAAAAAGAAAAAAAAAGAAAAAAAAAAAAAGAAAAAAAAAAGTAAAACCACTAGTTAGCTTCTGTTAAACAAGCAAAAATTAAGGAAAAAAAAACAATAAAAAGTATAGGGGGAAAAAATTCAAAAATAACCTATAGTAGTCTAATAATCGTAATAATGTACAATTTTTTCGAATAAATTTAGGTAAACTACTTTATGTGTGAAAAAAAAAATTGCTCCAGATTTTTGGGAGGAGGGCTCGCATTGTTTGCTGCTTTCAACTTTTCATACAGACTGTGTACACGGACTCTTTGGCACTCGAATGCTACTACACGGTCAAAAGAAACTTTTTTTCAAAAAAGGTATGAAGGGTACTATCCGAAAATTACGTTTCATTTCGAATACCAAGCCATCTCTTACGCTATGATATTCCAACATGGCACACATTTCATCCATCGGTATAAACCGACTTACGCAATAATTGAAATACCTACGTAAATTATAATCATTATTATCTCAGCTTGTGAACTCTGAACTGTCTTCGGACGATCCTTTAAAAGCAACCTAATATTGTAATCGATAAGTCGAAGCGGTGGTTACGGAGTTATTGAGATATTCATCTTTGTTAATATATTGTTTATTTTTGAAAATCTCTCTTCGGTGCAGAAATATATCTAGAAACACTCTCTTGTCAGCGTGTTATTACTACTGGTTTCCCTTCTCGAAGGTTATATGATGCGGATTTCAAGTGCGACGGGAGGATAATGAGGGGGAGGAAAGAAAGAAAAAGAAAAAAAAAAACACACAAATATACGACAAAATAATCTATAAAATATAACTAAATACCAAACAATATGACGTAAGAATAAGCGTATTTTCTTACCCAGCACTGAGTTTCCGTTATCCTCTTCCTTGTTATCTAATGAGCCGTTGAACGGTTTGTAGGCAGCCGAACGTTGCGAAGACAAATCTGCGTTTCCATTTAGTATACTTGTACTTGATGCCTGCAACAGCAGAAAGGCCTAATACAGTGGTTACAATTGGTCTTGTTACACATTGGTCGAGTGCGATATTATTATAGAAGTAAGTTAATCACAAGCTTTTGTGGAATCCAGGGTAAAATAGTGAAAAGATCGAGTGAATTCGTCGAACAGCTTCTCTTCCAGCTAAGTACGATACACTCACAGACTAACTGAGGCGTCAAGAAGGGCACACGTCTCATAAGGATTACATTAATCAGGGACTCGTTTGACAGATAACTCTTTGAATATGTATCATAATCTAAAACTCACGGATTCTTTAATGGAGTCAAACGAGGGGTGGTAGGGAACCTGTTTTATGGGGCAGGTGGGATCTGAAAATTAGAAAGCTACTTATGATACGATCTCCAAGGTATACCAGTACAGGGTGCGCCAAAATGATGTTGACTGTTAAATGGGATTTAGGACTAAATTTGTTCTAGCGGAAAAACGCAAAACTTTACATGTAAAGGCTCTAGCCGGGTAGGGGGGGGGGGAATGGCTTTGGTCGGGAAATGTTTCAAATGTCCGTCAAGATGTTGTCCCCAATGAGAAAACTCGAAATCCAAAAAATTAGACCCATCCGCTCACCCACATGGGCTGCAGAGTGATTTTTACGCCTAAAATCCAAATGGCTATATCTCAGCCAATAATGATCGCACAGCGATGAAACTTGAGGACATTTTAGTATATGTCAACGTTCATCCATGGTATTTTTTTCAAAAAAAAATATTCATATTTTCCCTAGTTTCTAGCTATAACAGAACTTCAAACTCGAATAAAAACAAAATCGGGGGGGGGGGAGGCACCTGGGGAAAATCATTCATTTGAAGCGCCATACCCTCTACTACAACATACATGAGTACCATAGTCCTCGGTGAGGTGCAACATTCCCAAAAAAATCAGTATTTAATGAATTTCTGTGATTTTTCCATGAATAGCGGGGTGAACTATGACCGCTACCGCAATAGACCGCGAGAAATCAATGGTCAATGTTCGAGGTGAAAAATACGCACTCCTCCGTGAGATGAAATGGGAATGTTGATAGACCAAAAATATATTTTTAGTATTTCGTTTATCGATTTGGTCAATTCTTATTTAAACATGTCCACCGATTCGGTGAAGTACGTTAGATTGAGAAAAATAGTTGAAAAATTCTCCAGTCGCTGGAACAGTCTGAAAATAGAAGAGAAGTGAGGAAATCCACTTTTTCACCCTGGAGGACCGTGAGTTTTTATATTTCATCCATCAAATAGGTCAGTTCTCACGTAAACAAGTTCGCCGAGTTTGAAAAAAATGGTCAAAAAGTTCTCCAGTTGCTGGAACGTTCTGGAAATGACAAAAATTAGAGGAAATCCACTTTTTCACCCTGGAGGACCGTGAGTTTTGGTATTTCATTCATCAATTCGTTCAATTCCTAAATAAACATGTACGTCAAGTTTGAAAAAAATAGTCGAAAAATTCTCCAGCCGCTGTAATGGTCTGGAAATGACAATAAATCGGGGAAATCCACTTTTTCACCCTGGAGAATCGTGAGTTTTTGTATTTCATTCCACAATTCGTTCAATTCTTATGGAGGGTTTGAAAAAAATGATCAAAAAATTCTCCAGTTTCTGGGATGCCCTGAAAATAGTAAAAACTCCAGGTAATACACTTTTCCAACATGGAAAACCGTGATTTTTCGTATTCTGTTTATCAACAAGGTCAATTCTTATGTAAATACATCCGTCGAGTTGGAAAAAAATAGTCAATAAATTCTCCAGTCGCTGGAACGATCTAGAAATAGTACCAAATCCAGAAAATCGACTTTTTCAACATGGAGAGCCCTGATTTGTGGTATGTTGTTCATCAAAAAGGTCAAATCTTATGTTAATACCTCCGCCGGGTCTGAAAAAAAAGTCCAGAAATTCTTCAGTCGCTGGAATAGTCTGAAAATGAAAAATTGAAAATATCTGCTATTTGAACTTAGAGAATTGTGATTTTTATATTCTATTTATCAATAAGGTCAATTTCTGAGTAAATACATCCCTATTTCGAAAAAAATATACAATAAATTCTCCAGACGCTCATTGGTATGGTCGATTCTTCTAAGAACACTTACGCCGAGTTTTAAAAAAATTGAAAAAAATTCTCCAGTCGTTGGGACGCTCTGAAAATATTAAAAAATCAAAGATACACACCCGCCACAATGATTCATGTGTTACTTTTCCCCCCTCGAGTCGCAGCAGTACAAATTGTGTTACTGATAGCCGTGCACTCGCATAATGTGGAGGAAACCTTTTCCGAGACACAAGAAGACAATCGTCTCCTTTGTATTGTCATGCTCATGAATTCCAATATTTGAAGCATTGTCACCTCAACTCGAGAGGAGATTCCTGCACTTCATGGAAGTGCACGGCTCCCACACAGTTTGTACCTCTACGACTTCAGGGGAACAAAAATAAACATTCAACACTTTGAAGTAAAGGAAATGAATCTTAGGGGTGGGTGTGTATCGGTTTTTTACTATTTCCAGAGCGTCCTAGCGACTGGCGAATTTATTGACTATTTTTTTCCAACTTGTAAGACTTATTAACATAAGATTTGACCTAATTGATGAAGAACATACCAAAAATCAGGGCTCTCCATGTTGAAAAAGTGGATTTTCTGAACTTGGTATTTCTGGACCGTTCCGGCAACTGGAGAATTTATTGACTAACTCGGCGGATGTATTTACATGAGAATTGACCTTGTTGGTAGACATAATATGAAAAGTCACGGTTTTCCATGTTGGAAAAGTGGATTACCTGGAGTTTTTACTATTTCCAGGGCATCCCAGAAACTAGAGAATTTTTTGACTATTTTTTTCAAACTCAGCGGACATGTTCACATAAGAATTGAACGAATTGTGGAATGTGTGGAATGAAATACCAAAACTCACGGTCCTCCAGGGTGAAAAATTGGATTTCCTCACTTCTCTTCTACTTTCAGACTGTTCCAGCGACTGGAGAATTTTTCAACTATTTTTCTCAATCTAACGTACTTCACCGAATCGGTGGACGTGTTTACATAAGAATTGACCAAATCGATAAACGAAATACTAAAAATATATTTTTGGTCTATCAACATTCCCATTTCATCTCACGGAGGAGTGCGTATTTTTCACCTCGAACATTGACCATTGATTTCTCGTGGTCTATTGCGGTAGCAGTCATAGTTCACCCCGCTATTCATGGAAAAATCACAGGAATTCATTAAATACTGATTTTTTTGGGAATGTTGCACCTCACCGAGGACTATGGTACTCATGTATGTTGTGGTAGAGGGTATGGCGCTTCAAATGAATGATTTTCCCGAGGTGCCTCCCCCCCACGATTTTGTTTTTATTCGAGTTTGAAGTTCTGTTATAGCTAGAAACTAGGGAAAATATGAATATTTTTTTTTGAAAAAAATACCATGGATGAACGTTGACATATACTAACATGTCCTCAAGTTTCATCGCTGTGCGATCATTATTAGTATTATTTTTCTACCCAACTCTCTGGTGAAATTTAGCACAGAGTCTGTAAAAAAATGGTTAAAATACTCTGCGAAGCACCCAAATGGGTGATTTGGCCCCAAAAAAGTCAAAAACTCTCCACAATGAAAGATCGCTCAAATTTTGTATTTTACTCTATTCTTAGTGAAATTTAGCGCCGAGTCCAAAGAAAATTGACAACATATTCACCCCATGAAGAATCCAAATGGAGGAATGAGCCCAAAAAGAGTCTAAATTAGCGCATTTTCAAAAAAAATGTTGAAATGACGAGATTGAAGAAGTCCTTCTCCATCCAGGAGACGACAGATAAACAGAAAAGCGATAAAGAATGTTTCACGGGACTGCCTTCCCTACGTGGAACAACAAGGTGATCTTGTCCTATTGCCCTCATACAATCGAAGCGGGCAAAAGCAGGGGAGTAACTCGTTGTTTCAGATCATTTCGAACTTAGCACTAATTTTTACTGTGAAATCAAGAAAAATTCTTAAGCTCACAGAGTTTCTCAACTTGGAACAATTTTGAACCTCCTTATTAGGTCCATTCGCTCATTTTTTAGTTACTTCAAGATTTTTTTCGGATTCAATGCTAAATTTTACGGAGAAAATGAGACAAATTTCTAAGCTCACGGAATTTCTCAACTTGGAACAATTTTCAACCTTTTCAGGCACATCCACTCATCTTTGAACTTTCTAGTGCCATTTCGAATTTTTTTCGCGATTCGCGCCAATTTTGACCCTTTCTTGGCCCAATCACCCATTTGGCTGCTTTGCAGAGTATATCGACCATTTTTTTTTTTTTGACTCGGCACTAAATTTCACTAGAGAATCGAGAAAAAATACTAAGTTTGATCAATTTTTATTTTGCGAAATTTCGACCCTTTTTGGGCCTAATCACCCATTTGGGTGCTTCGCAGCGTATTTTAACCATTTTTTTTTTCAGACTCTGCGCTAAATTTCACTAGAGAAAAAATACAAAGTTTGAGCGATTTTCATTTTAGGGAATTTTAGACCCCTTTTGGGCCCATTCAACCATTTTGGTGCTTCGTAGAATTTTGTAACAGTTTTTTTCGTTTTTTTCGTCCGATTTCCCTGGAGTTACAACAGTTTAATTCTTAAAATGTTTGAAATCCACTTAAATACTGTAAAATTGATCATTTTTGAACACCATTTTGGGAACCCTGACAAATTGGGTCAATTGTCGGCAAATTTTGGTCCCTAGCTTGGCTCGGAAAAGTCGTAGAGACTTCGTATTTGGCGCAAATTAATGATAAAATTGAGACACAAGTTTTGTACATTTGAAATTTACATATAATGTTTTGCGTTTTCGCGCTAGAACAAATTTAGTCCGATGTCCCATTTCAACAGTCAACATCATTTTGGTGCACTCTGTATATGTGTTGTGTATGATAGGGATAGGAGGGGGACTTCGAAAATTTACATACGAGGAGGATTGGAAAAATTTCGTCCTCGGGAAACTTAGAAAAAGCATTGCATACCCCGTTACTTAAAGAGCTACCTTTCAGTCTATATACAGAGATTTCTGTGCTATATATTACGATGCGAGGGAGACTTACAATAACCTTAAGAGGACGTTCTGAGTCTCTTGGTGTTCGAAGAATTGCATATCTGGCTCATTGATGGGGCTATCTTTCAGGCTACATACACCGACCACCAAGTTTTATATCGTAGGAGAGGGACTTGAACAATTTTCGAGCTGTCCGGACACGGTTTTTCCGAAAAACCCCCCGATAAAACAGACTCCGTATCAAAACTTCAATTTAGGGTGACAATCCGAAGAATCTTCACAACTTTCACCCTATACAAAAGAAAAGTAAAAGAAGACTTCATGCAAGAATATTGAATCATCTGGTCGACCCAAGTCTTAGTCGAAACCCAGGCCGGAGCGCTGGTATCGCGAATTGATGGCCAGGGCGAGTGACGGACAGGCGGAAAGTTTCCTTAATGAGAAAGGATGAATTGTGGAAAATTTTACGTTCTAAAAATGTTGTTTGGAACAGGGAATCTGTTGACGTGTTTCATGTCTACAGTCTTTTGTGTCACCGTACCTCAATTGCAAAATTCGCGAGTACAGCCCACCTCTCCCAAATTTTGGACGTTCGTATGCGCGTAAGCGTACGTGTGCGCGTGCGAGTTTTTATTCCGTGGGTGATTCAGAAATTTTCGAGGACAGCTTCTCTATCTTTTAAGAACAATGTTTGAATCTAATATTAGAATAACGTTGAAAGATTTCTACCTCATGCTCAGCACCATGAGCAAAGTTGAAAAGCAACGTATCAAGACATGAAACATGATCTTTATTTATTTGGTCCAGCCAAAAAATCTGTCACAGTTAAAGTGGGTTAGTTCACGTAAAATCTTTCTTCATTGAGGAGGGTAAATTTGATGAAAAATGATGTGCATCGACCGCCGGAAGCCGTCCGGCAGAATGTGCGACTTGGGAAAATTTCGTCCTCCGACTTATATATGATAGGAGGGGGACTTGGAGAAGTACGACCTAATTTAGGAACTTGAAGGAATTCTGATTATTCAGACAGATATATTGGAAGGAGGTCTGGGACAAATTTTAACCTTCGAGCTGTAAAAAAGAGAGAGGGAATGGAAATTTTTATAATGTCGATCATTTAACTGTATAACCGTCGTTTCGAAAGAGGCGGAGGCCCTGACCTACTCAGGAAACTTGGAAGAATTTTCACTTTTGAGCCATGAATATAAAGTAGAAGGGGACTTGATCATTGAACTATATTTGAAAGGGAAAGGAGTGAATTTTAGCCGCAAGGAGGTGGAGGTCCGACCTTCTTCAAGCAGGCGGAAAAATGTCGTCAAGAGGAGACTTCTAAACGTTGAAAGGAGATGTGAATTGAAGCCCCAGAGGAGCTGTCTTGAGAGACTTCGACGAATTCTGATCGTCAAACCACAGATATGAAGCGGGAGACTTTAAACAATTCGACCATTGAATCGTATATGCGAAATCAAAATGGAGGAGAAACTTTGAAAAATGCCGCTCATTCAGTTGCATATAATTATGGAAGGAGCGAACTTGAAGAAATATCAGAAGATAATTTGGGGAAAGTTCAACCATTGAGATTTGAAAGGAGTGCCCTATAATCACGAAGGAGCGGGGCTTCCAACCTGATCTCCTTTAGAGACTTTCGAAAAATTTCGATCTTAAGGAGATTTTGAGCGATGTCGACCACTGAGCAACATTTGAAATCGAGGGAGGGAAAGAAGGAAAAGGGTGAGAGGTGCCGAGGGTGCGGCGACTCCAATCTACTTTGCGTACTTGTGAACTTCTGAAAAATTTCAACTATCGAGCCACATATATGGAATTTGACCAATGAAAAATGTTGACCATTGAATTGTGTATTAGAGGGTGGAGAGGGGGTGGAGGATAAGAAAAATTCCAACTATTCAACTACGTACATGAGAAAGGGGACTTGTAAAAATTTATAAATCAGGAGGTGAATTGGATGAGTTTTATTCGAAAAGAGAGGGGATTATTATACAGCGGCCTTGAGGGAGCTCTAAACCTTTTTTAGGGAATTTGAAAAAATTAGACCAGACGACGGGGGCGGGGGCGGGTACTTCGAACTATTTTGACCATTACATTGAATAAAAAGAAGAGGCGAGGGGTGGAAGGGGATTCTGGAAAATTCCGAACGACTATCATCAATACATTCGAGAGAAGGGAACTTGAATATTATGGAAAAGGAATGGCACTCGGAAAAATCCCAATCATGCAAGCTAGGTCAAGATTCCAAAGTTCCAAACACATAAGCAGAAGCTGGGCTAATTTTTTAAAAGCTTCGGCCATACATACGCAGTTGAAAGAGGCTAGCCTAATCAGCTTAGTCCAGTTGAGTGTCTACCAAATACATAATTATAGTCTACCACTCTATCGTATGGATTTAATAGGGTGGAGTCATCAAAGGAACTAAAGGGCTACTCGTCGCTCTCAGTTTCATTTACATGAAAAATGGACTTGAAAAAAACCTCAATTTCCGAGATGTAATTACAGACCTCTAAAGACGGGAGTTCAATGAGTTTGTGACGTCACAAGAGAGGACTTAGACATTCTCACAACTTTAGATTCAAGCCCGGAGACTTTAAAACTCGTTTTATTCATTTATTTATTCGCTTTTGCGGGGGGCCGGAAAAATATATGACTTTAATGACTTCCTTTCCAAATAGATGACGATTATACCCAACAAAAGTAATGACGGTTGTCAGCACAGACTGAAGGGAAGCGAGCGAATGGCAAAAGTCGATGATGGCACCAATAATCGTCAAACATAACCAAAGAGCCACGGAGAAGGAGGGGAAGGAAGTAGTCTGTCATGAAACACATTTTCTAGGTTCAATATAGAAAGAATTCTACAAACCTTAAACCTTCCATTACTCGCTTTCGCTTCAAAAATCTCACCGAGCCATGAAGGGAGAGGATTCTCGGTCATACTTTCGACATTCACCTCTTCTGAATCTTTCGTTATTCGTCCTTCTTCCATCGATCTCTCTCTCATACAAGATCCTTAAACACGTTAACCTATTTCCACATCAGCCGTGTAACATTCAAATAAACAACTTACCTTGGTTGAGCAAGATCTATGTCCGTCGTCCATCAAGGAGCCGTACTTGCTGATCGCGTCATCGTTCTCGTTTTCGTCCACGTCGGTCTGCTGCTTCGAAACGTTCCCATCGATCTCCAGAGAGGCGCGAACGGTATAATTGCAACCGTCGATCTCGTTCAGCGATTTCAGCTCGATATCTTCGTTCTTACCGGAAGTCTCGTCGCCGCTAGAGTTTGCCTTCGAGGCTGCGTTACCCCGATCGAGAAGAACCATTTCCGCTTTCTGCTGCTTTCGGGGCACCACCGCTGGGGTCATTATAGGCTGCTTGTTGGAAGTAGTAACCATAGGTGTATCTATATTTGAGGAACTAGTGAGAAGGGTGGCGGGCTTGGCGGGCGTATTCAGACGGGTAGACAACGATTGCTGCGTTCGGGAGGCACCACGACTGCTACTGTGGTAGGAAGAATTCGCGCCACCGTTACTACCGTTGCTGTTGCTGCCGCCGCCGGTATTCGCGTTACTATTGTTGCTACCGTTTCCAGCGGCGCCGGCGTTACCATTATATACGGACGTTGGCGGAGTGATTTTCAGCGAGTGTTGGAACTTGTTACGACGCGAATTACCATTTGAGTTGCTGCCGTCTCGTTTGCTGCTCTTCTTCTTCTTCTTGTCGCTTCCGCCCAGAATATTAGTGAGGAAATTCTGGTCGCTAGCCGATTCGGGATGGCTACTCTCGATCGCGGACGATGCCTTCAGGCGATTCTGATCGATCAACTTGTTCTCAGCATCGCTTTCCTGCACCTCGTTCAGGAATTGCTGAAAACATCAACGAAACGAGTAACTACATTAGGTCTGGATCGCAATACCTATTCAGTCCCCCTTATCGGGGGAAAAAGAGGCGTCTTGACGGATATTATAAAGTACGTATACATAATCGATTATGCACACCAATCTTTCTTATGATGAGCCACACAGTGCAGGGAACGGCGCTGCGTGCATGTACACGGTAGCTCGCGAGAGATGCAGAAAATCGAATAAGTTATGCATACATAAAAGACACGACACTGTATTTATGATACGAGAGAGAGAGAGAGTCTAAAATCAAACAATGTGTAGAGGTACATAATTCAATTGCATAGATACATAACTTACGTGCACGGTGGCCACAATTACATTATAGGAAAACCTTCTTCGAGATTTCAAGGTCCTTACGTAAAACCAACAACAGCGCACAATATAATGTGCTGGTCGTACTTACGGTACGATATTCGCGAGTTATATTATTATACATCGTACTGTGCATTATAAGTAATATTGTGAACCTAATAAAGTACTAAGGCAAGTAAGTACGTTCATTACTGGTCTCTCTCTCTCTCTTTCTCTTTCTCTCTACTATTTCATACTTATTGATATTTTCATTTTCCTTCTTTCTCTCCTCTCTTCTTATACTAAGTATGTTGTATTCTCTTCCTTTTGAACTTCCTTGTTTAAAAAAACTATTACCATGCAGACTTACTGGTTACGTAGCAACCGATAACAGGGTACCACTATATTCATAATGTTTACGAGGATATACGTATTGTAATACACACAAAAACATACTTTTTGACGATGGAGATGAAAGACGTCATCCCTATCTACGTACGAAATATCGACTATTACCATTTATGAAACGAACTGATTTTCCATTCAGCATAATATAGTTACAACAGCCACTACTGCAGACAGGCCCGCGCCCGCCCAAATTATAGGTATACAAAAGTAGTATCGATGTCCTATTTTCCCCAAGTTCGACAGCGCACGCGGTACACACGAAAACGACTTCGGCATTGGTTAATACTCCAGTGTCTACCTCTAGGGTGTAATTATCATTAATGAACTTTCGACAAGACGTACGACATTTTAGCGACTCCGAAATAGTAACGCACGCCAATACATCGATTCCCTCGAACCGTTGTTTTTTTCTTGAAACCGTTATAAAACAGCCGGTAGTTTACCTGCGCGGATTTACAATGTCTAGTACCTATAACTTATTAATGGCTTATTATAACCACTCAATTTAGTATATCATTATACCTATATAATACTATTGCAGGTAGGATAGTCAGATACATCGAGAAAGTTAACGATCGCGCACCGCTTTATAAATGCTATGACCATAAAGTATATCGCCATGCAATACTTAGAACGAGTGGTAAGTAGTGCACGCGCTGACCAATGGAGATGTCCACCAAATTTTATGATCCGAAAGCCTTGGTTTTGCACGTATTGTAACTCAAAATTTTCGCTCATTCAGGATTCTAGCATAAAATACAAAAAATTAGCGGTCATTGTACTTTTTGGAACGGGAGTGAAGAACTTTGCTTCGCTACGCAGTTAAAATTTCCAAAATTCCTTGAAAGTCTCATTTCTTATTGTAACCACGGTAATCTTTGACAGATAGTTTGGAGTGAGCATATTTACAAGGAGAGCTGCGCCCAGTCACTTGTGGAATGCGGTCCTTGGGCCACTCTTGTACTGCGTTGCATCGAGACCATCTGCTATGCGGATGACATACTGGTGGTATGCACTGCCGAAACAAGTGAAGCAGGTCGGGTGTATCGAGTCGGCTAGACTGGAACTTGCAGTAGGCGAGACGAAGGCCTTATTAGTCGAAAGTTCAGTCCACCCACCTTTCGCCTGCTAGGTGAAGAAATCAAGACCAAGAAGGTACCTAGGCATCTGGTTCGACTTAAAGCTGAACGTGAGGCACCTTTTCCTGATGACCGCGGAAAACGCGGGCAGCCTGATGAGAAACCTAAAAGGAGCGAGAGAAGCGAGAAGAATAATCATGATTAGCACCACCTCATCGATCCTCCTATATTGTATCCGAGTATAGGCCGACTCAATGAAAATGCCCTACAGAAGGAGAGAAATGGTGAAGATCCAACAAAGAGCTTAATGCCTACCGCTCTGTGTATAAGCACGTTCACCATCACTCGAGCTGCTTGCCTAAGAGAGAGTGGTAGTGTTAAAGCAAACAACGACGACCAACCAAGAGGCTTTACGGGTCAAGCAGAAGGCCAGGCGCTTCTTGCTTGAGAGATGGAAAGCGAGAATTGCTCGAAGTGAATGCGACCTTGATGAGTGGATGAACCGAAACCATGGACAGCTGGACTTTTACCTGACAATGGCTGCTTCAAGAAGTTTCTTCATGAGAAGTTGAGTAAACAACGGGTTTGCACTGCAATCAAGGGCAGGGTGGATGAACTACGAGAACAGCACACCTTATTTGAGTGTGAGGCGTGAGCGGGGTCAAGCTTAGTATAGGTTTCTTCAAGAGATAGGAGTCTATGAAGTGCTCGTTCCGAGTAGCCTGGTAGCTACCATAATATAAGGTCCCAAAAAAATAAGGGACCAGTTTTCTGCATTCGTAGCCACAGTCACGAAGAAGAAGATGGACCTGGAATGGAATAGGCAAATACAAAACCACGCCATGGCCTGCTCCACACTTGTGTACCATTCACATACAGAAGTATAGGAAGAATAGGAAGATTGATTGAACTCAAAGAAGGAAGAAGAAACTTCAACAGCGATCTACTATATCTAAGGTGTTGTTGTTGTTGTTGTGGGGGCACTGCAGCTTGGAGGTTGCCAAAAAGGAGAGATTCTTCCAACTAAAGTTACACCGGAAAGTGCCGAAGGAAACAAAATTAATGCGTACGCAACCCAAACCCACTCCACCATGAAAGACGATCGCTCTGCACATGCCACAAAAGCGATGACCATAAAGTGTACCTGCATGCAACGCGTACAGCTCTATACTTCAACTGGTGGTAAGTAGTGCACGCGCTATCCGAAAATGCCCATCAAATTTCATGATGCAAAAGAGCGATCTATAATGAAACCCGACTGGTTTCATATGTATTCTAAGGCAAAATTTTTGATCATTCAGAACTCTAGCTTAAAATTAGCGGTCTTAGTGCCTTCTCTCTGTAGTGACATCGAGGAACCACAAACTATTTCTCTCTTTTTTTGTGCGTAGTTGAAAATCTATAAAATTCTTGAAAGTCGCTCGAGATTTTGAAGTAGACGGTTCACAAGAAATATCATTAACAAAAAAGTCGAAAAAGTGGATACTTTCTAGGAAGCCAGGAACGAAGATTGAACCGCGTACCTCTAAAATCAGAAGCCCATGACTCGATTGCTTGGCTACCGGCGCTACAAAGATATTGCAGTATACCAACTTACATAGCAAGTTCCAACAACTTGTTATGAAAGGCACACAGGCCGTCACAAATTCGCACTAATGGCAAGAAAAACCGCCAAAAAGAGCCACCAAAGGGCAAAGAACAGAAATTGCACTTAAAATACAGCCATATTTTTTGTAGCGCGGGTGGCCGTGCGTTCGAATCGCGAACTTCTGATTCAAAGGTGCGCGGTTTAAACCACGTCGTTGGCAGGTCAGAAAATGTCCGTATTAATTCTCAACTTTCCTGCCATTGTCGTTTTTTCTTGACATTATGCTCCGATTCTTCCATAAGACTTGAAACAAAAGTCATCCCTCGGCGATATCGCGCTCTCCTGCTTGCACTTTCCTCATCTTCGGAGATTCTGTGCGCGCCCCTCTCCCCCTCATAAAACCGCCACTGATGATGAAAGATTAAACTCAAGAGCTGCGTATTGAACTACAGCGAACTTTGAATCCATTTTAATAACCTTGAACGTACATAATAGCAAAAGAAAAACTGCTCCGCAGTTAATTGTTATATCACCAAAAAATTAACTTTCAATCGATTTTGATAAGAGGAACCGTGCTGTTTTTCCCATGATCAAGGCAAAAGTGTTTTCAATCCAAAGTTCTTCGCGAGCCCCCTTACATCTTCACCCCGCAGTGCAATGCCCTCTAGTGAAGGTTTGATCGCTTATAGCGCATCACCTGCCGAATATTTGTTTGACACTAGCGCTCCAGAAATCAAAAGATCGACACTTGAGAGAAAATCCACCACATTCGCTAACATTGTGACAAATGAACGCAAACGAGTCTTCCACCAACGGGAACAAAGTGAAATTTGAGAAGCAGCAAACACAAACTCATTTTTCTGGCAAGTGAACGTGTTCAGAAATGAAATCTTAGCAAACGCTCCAATTTTTGCAGTTCTAACCCCTCAAGTACATTGATGACGTCACACTCTCCTTCAGGCTCGCTTTTTCTTTTTCCATGTAATCAATCAACCACGCTTGAAGGAGAGTCTTAGCCTATGATCTTCCTTTCGTGAACTCAGGCGTAGTTTTTGTCCAACAGTGCATGTTACCAGATTTGTCTCGATCATGTATCACATTTCAAGTCTTGTCACACACCTGGACTACATCAGCTGTTTTAAATAATCAATAAAAAACTGAACTCTTATCACTTATTCCAAACAACAAATGAAAGGTCGACTACTCCGGCTAGGCCTGCAGGGCTTCATTTGGACAGGTCTGCACTATAGGATTTTACTCGTAAAGGAACTAACTGTGCACTCCAACACACTGATACTTACACGACAAACATTCAATTTCCCTGGTTTCCTATGTAATTTTAATGAAAACTATTGCAACGATCCTAGGAGTTGAACGGTGCAAATCGCAGAAATGTGACACTCTATAGAGAACAACTACGTAGCCAAGGTGAGTGACGGGCTTGAGAAATTCATGCGCCACGCGAGCCACAACAAAAATAAGCGGCTTTGGACTCGGAGCAAAACGAAGAGACTCCACAACAAAGTGCAGCGATTCAAATACCAGATGTAGATCGATCAGTAAAAACAAATACCTTTTATGCTGATCTTTTTCAGGCAATGATTATGCCACAAATCTTGTATGCGATACCAAGTGTGCCGCAAAAATTAAAATATACCACATGCGGCACAAATGTGCCACCACTGATATCTAGACGTACCTCTCTTTTCCTACGCACAACTCAACAAAGTAAAATTCTTCGAACAGGTCAAAAACGAGAATATCCGATCCTGAAAGTATTTTTCACGCTGAATTCGATGCCGTTATTCGTTTTTCGTGCGTCCCTCGTTTTCTTCCGCCATCTTGATGTTTAGTTGCCGCAGCTTGTTGTGAAGCGCGACACACTTTTTCGTACTATTACCCTTTAGTGTTCAATACGCTTCGCAAAGAGTCGCCACAACTAAACATAAAGATTGCAGAAGATAACGAGGAATCACGAAAAAAAACAATAACGGCATCGAATTCAGCGTGAAAAATACTTTCAGAATCGGATATTCTCGTTCTTGACCTCTTCAAAAAATTTTACTATGTTGACTTGTGTTATCGGTTGAATTTTATATGCTCGTAGACGACCCTGTGTGGAAAGCTCTTGCGCAATAATTTGAATCACACGGTGTGCAAATTGGAATAAAATAGATTATTTACTTCATTTTGTTTTGAAGTTTCCTCTTTCATCTAAATAACTGTGACAGATGGTCAATCGAATTCTTACGACTGGGACACCACTAGCTGTGAAACGAGTTTCTGTCACGATTTCAATACGATGACGTCATCAAAGACTATGGGGACTTCAAAAAATTTCGCCTTGGAGCATGTGTACAGAGAAGACGGAGCGTAGTATGACGTCATCAATGACCTTGCTACGAAATTTTGTCGTTGGGGGATGTTACTATGACTTCATCATGACCTTGGTCGACTCCATCCAAGCTGAGATGGCTGTTTCCGAAGTCGATATGATCGATAGAAACGTTATCAATTTTCAATACATCGATAAAACCGAAGATTTGTACCGACTAGCGGAGCGAGAGCGTTTCGAAATTTGAATGTTAAGACTGTAGGTTAACCGAACTACAAAATAGAACTTAACGAAAATTTGATTATACTTACATTATCCGCCGTTTCTCTAATATTTTCTTCTCGCTCGGGAGATAACCGCTTCCTTCTTTCAAGCTCTTCACTGCCTAACCAATGCAAAATTGACGCAGCTAATCGCAACAGTAACACGCGTCGCGATAAAGGGATACGCAATAGGAGGAATCGATGCATTCTACCGAGGTAAAAATGACGACTTCGTACTTCAGTATCGCACTTAAGACTGATAATAATCTAATCACAGCATCGCACCATTCTGTCAAGAAACTCGCTGATGACTTTTACTTGACCCTCTTTCTTAAAGGCATATATATGTACAAAAATTTTACACCAAGATGAGTGAAATGTGATACTACGTGATTTCGTTACATTCATGGTCGAAAAACAATATAGGATTTTCAAAAAAATTCGATGATGATATTACAATTTTATATTTTCTCCAGAGGACGACAGAATTGCCGCGGTAAAATGCTAGGCTTTTCATCAACGAAACGCCCATTTGCGTCATTTTAAAATGACATTTCAGACACGATATAGTATTAATTTACATCTATTTTTAGCTACCTAATTACCAGACAGAATAAAGTAAACGTTATTACAAACGAGTTTCATGCGCATTCGTTATCAATATGCGTTTTTTTTTCCCAACATTACACAACAGCGCACAGCGCAACCATGTAAAATACCGCGAAATCGAGCTTGTAAAAGTTAGAACTTCAAATCGGTGAATTTCTACCGCAGAAGATGGAACTTTTAATTACTGCACTGTGAGACGTACACAGGTAGACACATTTCACTTATTAGTAATGTACACGTATGACGTCATCCAACAAATTGTCTTTCACGCCGCAACCTGAGGCTTTCACGGAGTCTTCAATCGTATACAGTGAAAAAATTGCAACGAAATTATGGGCAACAAGTAAACGAATTCAATATCCTGAACAGTAATTGCTATTTTCTTCTTACAAACAATTAGCACTAAGGACAGCGTTAAATGTTATCTTCAACCTGTCATAAAATCTACGAAAAATCCGACAGAGCTTCTGCATTTTTCTAGAGGGCGTGGGGCGTGAGTTAAATTATCGCGCATAAAACTGAAACGGGAAGTAGACGACAGACAGACAGAGAAAGAACAGAACAGAGAAAACATATATCGTACGTGATTCACGGTTGAGAAAAGGAAACGGGAAATAAAAATATTGGAATTTTGTACGAAATGGCAAACAGTAACCGATAAATTCAATCAAGATGACTTGAAAATGAGTTTATATTACGGCGTAAAATTTCGTATCGGACTCGCGGGTCAAGTGGCGTTTCGACTCGTTGCGTTCCCGACACTCGCGATCCACTTGTGATGGGGGACCTTCGTAACTCGTTTAAACGGCACTTTAACCGGCTCGTACAATAAAATAACAATTTCAGGGTGTCTACCAGATTTGAAAAATGGAAATAGTTAACATTAGTTGACCTTTTTTCGATATTTTATTTGACCCTAAAAAATATCAAACTCCCCCCCCCCCCTCCTTCCTCTCCAAACTAATATCGTAATTTCGGTATTTTTTATTCGTTTGCAAGAATTAATATTTAATTGAGAAAAGTGTCATTTTAAAAGTCAGAAGTTTGTTGATCATACCTTGATATTGTGCACATAGGAAGACATGTGAAAAACATTCTTTACACAAAATTATGCATTTATGGACTTTTTAGTTGACCTACGGATAGAAAAGTTGACTTTACTTGACTTAGTTGACCTGGTAGACACCCTGTATTTCCAGAGACTTCGAGAAATACTAAAAGTCAATTAATTACGGAATTAAGTCCAGGTAGACGAGTAAACTATACGAGAGATTATTGACTAGCTCTGACAGATTAAGGAAACAGAGAGAGAGAGCAACTATAATTTTTTTACTTATAACAGGGTGTCTACTGAAAGGACATTCTGAAAATACATGACTTTTCCTCGACTTATATTCGACCTTTTCTCAGGTAAACGAGTTAACAAGCAAAAAAGAAAAAAAAAAAAGTCAAATTGGGTAAAAATACTACGATTTTTTTTGTCTTTTTTTTTGGCAAAATGTTTTGACCGTTAATGGAAATACCTGACTTTTACTTGATTTACTTGACTTACTTGATCGGTAGACATTCTGTAATAAAGAAGAGACAAAATAACAATCTGAATTTTTCTCTCAAAATATGTGCACTCAGATTTTCAGAAGAAATGTTGAAACTTGAAGGACTCCAAATTTTTCTACCCTTCTTCTTCATTAAAGATTTGCAGTTCTGAAATTAGCGCTCCAGACCAGGGTTCAATATTTTATTTATGACTTTTTTTTTTTTTTTTTTTTTTTTTTTTGTGATTACGTACCGATATTGAGCAATTCATCAAATTCGTCTCAAAAAAATAATTTATTCTTTCAATCGACGGGTCTGTCTCATGAGGGTCGCCTTCCTTCCGGCGAATTAAGCTTCCGAAAGCAACGGAGCGGAATTCGTGAGTTCTCTTTCATTAACTACGATTATTGAGGCGAATAGAGAATCTGTTTTATAGAGGGAGATTTAGCTATTCAAGAAGTCAACTTTTTGCAATTGAGTCTGAGACAGTTCAAATAGAAAAAATTGCTACCCTCAATGGGATAGAAATCGATGTTCGTCTTATCATCAGGAGGGAACAACTTTACGCAAGCTCCTCGACTACTCCCGGATGGCTCCGCCGCCCTCAATCTGGCTAGCAAGAGAACTGAAACGGTTTGATTATAAGGTTGACTTCTACCCTTCAACAACCTTGGCTTCACTGTCAAAATCAAAAGACCCCATCGAAGACCTCGACAAATTCGGCGTAGACAGAATGATATGTGGGGAATGTCCGGATGTCGACATGGGGAGAACTGGCAGGGCCTTAGGCTTAAGGGATCGAATTCAAGAGCACACATCCGCTGCCTACTTTATTCGACTGGGAAAATCGGTCGTTGCTCTCCACTGTACAGAGTTTGATCACGACCCCCAAAAAGTGACCGCTTCCCACATTCATATGTTTAACAAAGGTAACAATCTCTCTCCGCCTCTCCTCAGTCTATTTTCTCACCTGATGAAGAACGTCCTTACCCGCCCAAAATCGGTCGTGATCCTACACAACCTCGAACAATTTCTTGAGATTTTTCATTTTTCAATTTTTTGTCTTTCTGATTCTTCTGATAATTTGGGATTTTTCCTGTCTGTTCGTTCATTTTCCTTCTTTTAGTTACTTTTCCTTTTATCCGTACTGTTACTAAATTTCCAACAAACAAAATTTTTCGTATTTGTCTCTCGTGTTACGAAGTCACAATTTCTACTCAACTTTTTGTTACTTCATAAAGCCTATGCCCAGCGCGGCCGTACTTATTCGCGTTCTAAAAAGGAAGGCAATAAATCAACCCAGCATGGACGAAAGGGTAGGATAATGTACAAGATTACACTACTGAACAATTAAAAATTTTTTTCTTGTATCCGAGGTAAGAGAATATGATTCTTAAGTATTTTTCAACGCTGAAAACGAATCTGAAGTTCGTTTTTCAATCCGAGCTAAATCTTTTATGGAATGACGTGAAAATCTACTCGTTCATTTGCCGCGTATCGTCGCGCGCTTAACGAACGTAGTATCATCGGATATCAAGAACTCGTGTTCCGTTCCGCGACGATACGCCGCAAATGAACGAGTAGATTTTCACGTCATTCCATAAAAGATTTAGCTCGGATTGAAAAATGAACTTCAAATTCGTGTTCAGCGTTGAAAAATACTCTAGATGTGTATAATGAAATTCAGGATACAAGATAGCTGTTCAGTAGTGTTATATGTTGGCAAAACAAAAGGAAAAAGAAGGAAATTGATCAAACAAGCCTGGATTCTCGATTAAAGTTGGTCATACATCGCACATGAAGAAAATTATTGATAAAACTAACCTTAGCAACTGTCCGAACGTAGGGACGTAAATTTCATAACTAAGGATAGAATTGGGATTTATAAAACGAGGGTCAAAATATTTCCAAGTCTCAAGGTTATGATCGTGCGGACGAATGGACGCTGATTCTGGAAGTAAAATAAGGAAGGGGGGAGGGATTAGAATACGACAAACCACGAGTCAAAACTAGATAGAAATGGAGGGAGAAGACTTGGAAAATCGCTAGCATTTAGCTGAGGAGGAAGAAGGGATGGCGGGAGCACTGACCTACTTTAATAGCCTAATCCATCGTCATCCCCCACAAAACGGGGTTCTTCTTCGCTAGGGCGACACCAGCCGGCCCATCGCGAAGGCAACACTGCTAAGGTGAAGATAAGAGAAGAACTTCCTAAGTGATTGCTCTTGAACCGGTTTTATCAGGCGTATTTTTGGAAAAAACGTCCGCTATCAAAGCTCGAAAATTTTCCGAGTCACCCCCCCCCCCCATCATACATATCTCAGAGTCACAGAAACACGTTGGTTAACGTGACGTTAACGTTCATTTCCGTGTTAAGGCACTTTAATACTGAATAATTTTTGAAATTTAAAAAAAAAAAAAAATTCAAAAATTATTCAATATCTCGGAGGTCAAAATTTTTCCAAGTCCTCCTCCTATCATATATAGTTCGGGGGCAGGGCCTGCGACGTCACAGTTTCATGACGTCATAGCTTAGCCTTGAGACGTCACAATCTGATGCCGTCATAGATCAGTTTTTTCAAGTTCTCCTCTTATTATGTATATATGTAAGCTCCAAAGTCCGAGCCTGTGAAGTCACAATACGACGAAAAAACGAATACTCTAAAGGGAGAGTAAACAAATGCAAACCGCAATTCTATGACGTCATGGGTCAAGCTTGTGACGCTACAATCTACATTTTTCAAGTTCCCCTCCTATCATATATACCTTGAAAACGGGGCCTATGACGTCACAGTTTGATGATGTCGTAGATTAGTTCTTTTTCCAAGACCTCTTCCTATTATATATAGCTCGGATTCGGGTCTGTGACGTCACAGTTTGATGACGCCATAAGTCAGTCTTGTGATATCACAATCTACATTTTTTAGATCCGTCGTGTCCCATAAAACAGGTTCCCTGTCACCCCTTGTTCAACTCCGTCAAAGAACCCGCGAGTTTTTTCATTGTTTCTTATTTTTGGCTTTCGATAATCACTATTGGGGGGGGGGGAGAGGAGAGACCTTGCGAACTAATTACTTTCTTTTTTCTTTCAATTATGATCAAAGTCGCCAACTGCCTGAATTCTATCAACGGATATGTTTGAAGGCTGAGGGTCTATCTGAAACTTGAGTGACGAAATTACGAGACGAAAATGACATCCCGCCCCGATGATATCATGAGAGACCTTGACCTACTTCAGGGACTTGAAAAAATTTCAAAACTTTCTCTAACAAGTAGACAGTCTAAATCATCGACTCAAGGCTACATATCCGAATGTAACGTTAAGAAAGAGAAGAGGAGGATGTCATACTATTGTATTTGAATACAAGAAGATGTATAGATATGGAAGTCGATGTCTCAACATGAAAGTCGGTATATTGATATATAGTGGTCGATGAAATCTGCGGTCTTTTTAATCCCTTCTCAGCGCCGATCTAAAATCAAGCTAACGTTTTCCCCAGAAGGGAAAATCTCTGGTAATTTTTTCGTACATTCCGCCAACTTCAGTATCTGGTTGTAAGAGGCGGAGGAGACTCTCATTCCTCAGAATCGCGACGGCCTTACTGCTCGCTTCAATCAACAAGGTGCAGATTTTCATCTTCTTTTTCCAACTGCCTTTACTTACTTCATCTCGAACCAAAACAAATTGGCTGACAACTCTTCCACCTCACGCATAGATTTGAGAACAGGACGAGAGAGGAGAAAAAGAGAATAATCAGATACGAGTTCTTTGTTTCGTATGACGATGTCTCATCAAGATTATTTTTTTCCGACTGGAACCTCTTTGATTCGAAACGAAGCTTCGAACACAAAATATGATAATGAAAATCAAAATTACAACATCGCTTTGTCTTCTTGGACGACGGATACTGGACGCGAATTCAATTCTAAACAAACACGAAGAAACCAAGCAAAATAAATCTCACGCGATCATCGGGTAGAAAAATTTCTATACCTACAAGAAATCTCTCACTTTTCCATGACTTTTCCCTGATTAAATTCACAATTTTGTTCACTGGTTCAGAAGATTTTCTCGATTACAGTCACTTCAACTAAATGCAAATGATTAGACAAGATATCCCTGACTTTCATCTGCATTCTCAACATTTCTGGATTTTTCCCTGGTAATTTCAACCTTCACTAGCCCTAAGCAGACATAGGGAGAGGAGAGGGAGGGTTCAGCCACTCTAAATAGAAAATTAGCCTCCATGGTTATTTTCAAGAAAGGGTCAATTCTATTACATTGAAAAAAAAAAAACGGTTATACTCAGAGCTGAGTGAGCAACTACAACCAATATAAGTACAATAAATGAAATTTTCACTTAATTAACATTATATTCTCAAGTTTTAGTCATGATTATTGAATAGAACAAGTACAATGCTTCGAAACTGAATCAGAAAATTATGATTATCCTTGTCTGGTTAATAAAACTTGAAATTGGTCACGGGGAACTTCAGAAGCTTGAAGAAAAGCTTTCAACTTCGACTAGTTATCCACGGCGATTCTTTCTGCCCTGTTTTCCACTAAACGAACGCGTTCCATCACTATAGTGGGTATCTACCGCCTCTTACGGATTCTTCTGAAGAATGATGAAATCATGAAATTAAAGAGCTGGTCTATCCTAAAAGGGTCGACGTTCATACTGGTAAGCAGACTCGGTCATACTTCACCCGCATTCGGTTCAGCAAGGGCTCTCAAAATTCCAACTATAACGACCAAATCATAAACATCTCATCGTACTCGATATTTTACACCCCCCCTCCCCCGTCATCACATTGGGATGAATCGCTCATCTAGGCGGCAAAAAATCGAAAAAGTGACTTCGCCAAAATATAATGTAACTTTGAACATTGTTTTGTACTACTTTAAGAATCCTGAATCATGTATTGAAGAGTCTGTAGTCGCATTGAGTGACGCCTTACGGTTACTTGAATAATGGGGAGAGTAGAAGGTGCGAGGATTTGTTATTCCGTCGCTGCAGAGCTCACTGTTGAACCAGTGTCGCACTAATCGGCATGTACTTTTTTAAATATTGAATCTGGAGTATTTTTAACGCTCTTTTATGTGGTTCTAATGGCTTTTAGCTGTGTTTTCAATTAAAGCTGGAATGAAGCATTGCCAGTAAGTACTACATACGTGTTGAAAATGCAAGTTCTTTAGACTGGCAAAAATTTGTGCCAATATGTGCCGAGAAAGTATAACCACAAACAAACGCACAAAAACTTTCACTTTAATCGTGCATTAACACTTGTTGCATTAATTTGCATTTTGCAGTGATATGATCATGGTTTTAAAAGTATATGTGGCTTACAACAAGAAATAATTTGGATTTTTTTCGAGGTATGAAGGGAAGTACCATCCTGAAGGGTGTGCTTCGGCCGTTGGGAAAGGTCAGAATGGTGTACAACAGATTGCATATATTCTCCCCAAATACCCTACACGATTTGGTATACCAGTAGTTACTCTGCGACGCTTGTCGGGTGTGCATAGGTAGTCTTTATAAGGAATGACTTCACAAAACTTCACAAAAAAGTTGCTCAAAACTTCATTTATACAAGAATTTTTTTGATCTCCAAATTTTTGATCCAAAAAAATTTCACAGCGTCAAAAAATAGACAAATTTTCAATGATTTTAAAGTGAAATAAAAAGCTTATTAAAGAAAATGTTCCAATTTTGCTTTGATACCGTCTTCAATTTAATCTTTCTAAAAAATTAGAAAGATTCATTGAAAACTCGAGCAGTGAAAAAACTTTTTTCACAATAGTAACTGAAAAATATGATTTCAAGCTATTTTTCTTCCCATTTGAATTTTATTTGTATTCTTGCAGATTAAAATTTAGGGATGGTTAGGGAGAATTGCAATGAATTGGAAATATTTAATCGGTAAAATAATTTTTTTAGTTACTAAACTTGCCCTTATTACCTATTTCATTGAGAAGACGCTGACAACATCTAAAAAAAGTATCAAAATTGCTAAAAAAAAACTGTTGGGGAAGAAGAAGATGACTACAACGATGAGTTTTTCAATTGAAGATTTATATGATGAGAATTGAAAAAAAAAAGGAACAAAATAAGTGTAAATAGTTAGTATAGAAAAATTTCTTTTTTTTTAAACTTCCTTCAGCGGCACACAATAATTCATATTATAAATGTGACAAATCAAATAGTGAACGAAGGGGTTCATATCAGATATACGACAGAATTGAATTTTTGTGGAGAGGGGAAGGGACTCTCAATTGGATAATAAACTTCGGATTTGTGTTCTGTGGTTTAAAAAAAACCTATATAGATCTTTCTACTGGAGAATCTCTATTTACATCATTATCATAATAAATTATAGTATCAAATACTTGTAGTTGGGGGAGGGGGCTTCAAATTAAAAAAAAAGGGATTTCAGATATGTGTTCTGCGGAGCAAGAAACCCCCAAACCGATCTTTCTGACAGAGAATTTTTATTTATTCTCTGCCAAACATGTGTAAATATATGTGGAGAGGAGAGGGGGCTCCGAATCCGAAAATGGATTTTAGATTCATGTTTTACAAGTATCAAAACCCCCTGGTCAAGACGGTCAAAGTAGTTTTCTTAATTTTTTATTTTTTGCCGGCTACGAGAGTGTTTCATCCCGCTGTGCGTCACAGCCCTAATTCACTCTGAGCATGGTACCAGACTCAAAATTTCATTCACCGATTTCTATAGGCGATTCAAAGCCGATTTTTCGAGATCGTCGCGAAAAATTTAGGCAAACCTTGCGGCGAATTCGAGCCACTCCTATATTCTTCCCACAAACGAGGGGGCGCCGCGTTTATCGAAACCCTCGATACGAAATGGGTGTATTACGTCCTACTACGTCGCGGTTTTCATACAAGAAAACAATTTTTTTTTTATTGCTTCCGTAAAATTATGAATTATTATTGATCGGTGCGCAATTTTCACGGTTCGTTTCGTTCCATCGTAGTCTCCCGAAATCCATCATCGAAACTAACCGTTGGAAGTAGTTTCGTACAATGCTCGCGAATACAAATCTCGACTCACCTGAAACAGACTACTTTTCCCTTCGCGATCTTTCGGACTCCGATATCTGTACGCTTCATCTAATAACGACTTCAATTCGCCTTCCCCAAGCTCGTTTACATCGATCGGTTCCTTCTGTAAACAACAACAAAAATAACACTTTAGTAATTTAGGTAATCGCATTCAGGGAATTTCTAACAACCATATACATATACTCTCGAGTCGTATGAGCTTCGCGTTATATTATACACTTCACGTATGAAATTAAATCGTACCTAATTCTCTCTGCCGTTATACTCTCGCCCGAATATGTTAAGCGACCGTAAATGAGAAAAGAAAGATAATTTTTGTAATTTTCTTCATTCGCGATGCACAAAATCAAATTTAACGAGCATAGACGCAGAGAGAAATAACGAACAGAACGCGCGGAGAAATGAGAGAAAAAAAATATATGAATAAAAAAAAAAAAAAAAAACACTCTAAAACGAGAAGCAGATGTGCAAAAACATGATTCAATTAATCATTTTCATTTATTCGTATTGTACCGTTCGTATTTTACAATCGTAATTAGAGAAAGTGTGAAGACCGCTGTAAAATTTATAAATAGTCAAGACGAGAAACGATCCAGTCTCGCAAAAATTTCCGTATTATTCTTCATTTCTATTTAAGTATAGCCTTTTTTTTTAATATATATTTTTTCCTTCCTTCTTCCATCATTTCCTCGGAACACACTTCGTTTTCCTCACTTACTTTCCTATTCCGTCGCTTCTCGACAATAAAGACGCTATACTTACTGGAATCAAATGAAAATTATATTACATTTCACTATAAGGCAGAGGAGGGCTGAACTAAATCTCGAAAAACAGCTGAGCTGTACACGGAGCCAGAAATTATTCCCACGCTTTTTGAACGTGAACTCATTTTCAAAAAAGGATATAAACAACACGCCTAGGTCTAGGATATATATATATCTATAGTAAAAGCCGGAAATGCTTTCACTTTCATCACGCATAACATCGCAGCAACAGTCGGTCGGAACGAAATCGAAAACTTACCCAGAACAAGGACACACACAATATCGGTCTCATGTCACACGAAGTGTAAAAGCGAGAATTTCATAAATAATAGTGACGATCGCTCGTTATAGTGTTGACTTTAAATTTTGAGGGTAAACAAGACGACGGCGACGCGCTCTCTTCTCTTTCTGATGCTCTTTCGAGCGAAAAACTCTACAAGGAGAAACTTCGTGAATTTCTCATGCGACCGATACGATAAGCGACGCGAAGTTCTAGCCTTCCAATTCGTTCTTCATGAATAATACAAGAATAGCGCAGACACGCGAAAAGATTATTCTTTTCATCTACATTATTGAACTAGACTGCTTCTCGACTCGGGCAGGCGCGCTATAATATGGTGTCTAGCTCTTGAGGCAGGATAGAAGCGATGTCTTTTAGAATGTCAAGTGTGACGAGACATTGTAGAACATTTGCACGTGTGAATCTCATTAGACATGAAACTTTCTCAGTTTACACGCTGGACTCTCTGAAAGATTTTCGCAGCTCACAAGGTCTCTTTCATCAACTACCTTGCGATCTCGATTTCGGGTGTACCTGACAATAACCGTCTCACACCTTCCTTCAAAATCTTCCGCAAACCCGATAACATGAGCATCATGATTCATGGCTCTTCCTCTCACCCTGACACTCACCAGCGTGCAGCTCTATCGCCTTATCCCACTTCCCGTTCAGGAATATCTCGCTTACTTCAACTCCATATCCACGGACATCAAGAAGATTATCCGCCATAAGTAATGGCCCTCCTTCCGTTCCTAATGTCGAACCTCCGGTGAATCGCTACCGCACCTTCTGGATCCGTCTTCCCTTTCTTGGGAAGTTCAGGGTGCACTTTTTCTCTGAAATGAAATTCCCTGACTTTTCCAGGTTTTTTCAGACCATAATCTCTACTAAAAGGAAAAAAAAAAAAAAAACTTCTTAGCTCGAACTTTTTTTGACGTATCTCAAAAAATTCCCTGACTTTAAGTAAAATTCCCAAAATTCCCCGACTTTTCCAGGTCTCACAAAATTCCCTAACTTTTACCTGACTTCCTGATTTTCCAGACAAGTGGACACACTGGAAGTACCTCCCACAGAATCGCTTATATCTTGACCCGATACAACTACCGAGTAGCGTTTTATACCTTGATATCAATTGACCATCTCTCAAACATCAAGGATATCGTTTTCTCCCTCCAAAGATACGGGGTCTACAAACTGCAGTGCATTCCTATCGTATACAGTTCGAGGGTGGACATTTTTCCAAGTCCCTTTCCTGTCACAATAGCTCGAGAGTCAAAATTTTTCCAAGTTCTCTTCCTATCAGTAGCTCGAGAGTCAAGAAAAATGTAGACTCTCGAACTATATTACACTAGGTTTATAGTAGGTCTAGGACTACTTTATACTAGCTTTATATGTATTAGGTCTAGGCTTCCTAGAATTCTCAATACCAAATCCAATTTGACTCATAAAACAGGTTCTCTGCGTTCCTCGTTTAACTTCGTTAAGGAAGCCGTCGTTTTTAATATGGAACCTGTTCTATGTTTGTTTGTTTTTCTTTTTTTTTGCAAAATTTGCAGTGCGCCGTCCGGCCAAAAACTTGGAAGAATTTCCACTCTCAAGCTATATACGATAGGAGAGGGACTTCTGATGTTTGAAGCATTGCATATCTAGCTCATCAAAGGGGCCAAGCTAATTGGTGTATAAAGCATTGCATGTTTAGTTACTTGAAGGGTCTAGCCTGGGGTGGGTCACACCATATATTATTTTTCAATACATAGAACAGGTTCCCTTCGTTCCCCATTTAACGTCATTAAGGACACCGTCGTTTTTTGGGGGGGACTTACTGGCAGGGTTGATGTGAACTCGCAGTCTTTTGGCCTAGGTTTGGAAACTTTTAGAAAGGCATGTTTTTAGCGGAGCAAATTCGTGAGGATGGTGTGGACTTGCAAATTTTGGAATTAAGGGTTACGATTCAGGAATGAAAACTTGGGTCTCACAAATTTCTACGCGGAACATCCGGATAAAAATCTTTTCAAAAACTCACGGGTTAAGAGGGATGGTAGGAAACCTGTTTTATGGGGCAAAATGATGAGATACCAGATCTATGACGTCATCAAATTGTGACGTCACAGGCCCGGAATTTAGCGATGGGGACTTGAGAAAATTCCTACCTCCAAGCTATATATGATCGGAGGGCGACTTGGAATACCTTGGAAGAACTTCGAAGTCTTATGGTGTTTGAAGCGTTGCATATCTGGCTCATTAAAGGACAGGTTCCCTGCGTTCCTCGTTCAACTTCTTAAGGAAGCCGTTATTTTTCAATTAAAGGACTCCATTCCTATAGCCGAGAAGAGTGGTAGACGGTATAGTCTGCAAAAATACTCCAGGAGTCTATATAGGGATGACTGGCCGTCAGCTTGAAATTAGAGTGACTGGACATAAAAAAGTGTGGGAGAGGGGAAACTTGGGTGAGTTGGCCTTTGTCGATCATTTAATCGAAAATGGCCACAGTTTCAAAGAGGGGTCTGAGGTCCTCCTCCATGGCGAGAGTACCTTACCTTTCCCAAGACCTCATAAAAGTAGCAGAAATAGTGTGATGGTTTTCATTTTGGTAATTGTTATACACAGGTCGCAAAATTAGGGACTTCAATGCTAAGCGTCTAAATGATGGGGACCATTGACATCGTGATGACAGGTACCATTGAGGGAACGCCTCGTCACAGCTGCATAATTTAAATGTTTCCAAGCTTGGCCCTACTTCCGAGTTGGGACTTGAAAAGTCGACCTCCAAGCGACAGATATGAAGAGAAAGGGACTTCGGCAAATTTTACCGTCAAGCTGTATAGATTAGAGAGCAGGGGTGAGAACAGGAACCGGGTCCAGACCGTTATTTTTTGTCCAAAGAACCGGAACCGAGAAGAACTGGATCCTGAAATCTGAGCCAAGGAGCGGAACCGTGAAGAACCGCATCTTGAGATCTACTCCAAGAACACGAACCGAGAAGAATCGGATCCGGAAATGTGGACCACGGAGTGCATTCTCATAAGTAGACAGCCCAGATTTTGCAGCACTAAAAATGAAAAGTTTCAACACTTTGATATTGTATTTTCGGCATATTTTATGATCATGAAGCGCGGGGAAAAGATGATCTTGACACTCTGATACAGATCACAATTTCACAGATCACTAATTCTCTAATTCGGGTCGGACGTTGCATTCCTGCCGACTGCCGAGCGGGGAGAGATTGAAAACAGGAACTAAACTATGTCGGTATATGGAGTTTGGCTCCCTGAGATCCCATAAAACATGTTTACAAAAAAAATTCTACAAATTAGATGGAATGACAAAACCAGGGGGGAGAACCGTAACAGGAACCGGTTCCAGAATCGTTTTTTTTTTTGTTCAAAAAACCGGAACCGAGAAGAACCGGATCCTGAAATCCGGACCAAGAATCGGAACCGAAAAGAACCGGTTCCTGAAATCTGGCACAAGAACGGGAACTGAAAAGAAGCGTTAAAAAAATAATAAGGTTCTCACCCCTGTTAGAGAGAAGACTTCGAAGAAAGTTTGAGCAGGTTAGGAGGAAGACTTGGAATAATTTGCATCTTCAACTGTGGCCGAGGATAAAATAAGGGATCTTGGTGAGCATAATGAGATCAGGAGGAAGATTTCTCAGCGCACTTACACGCTGAGAAATACTTATCTTTATTCAATTGTTCTCACTGAGGCCGCTCATCTTATCCTTATTCACAAGTATGAAGGAGAGGAGGACGGCGCCCCGAATAGATTCTGACTTTTCATCTTTGAAGCACCTAACCCCTTCGAATCCTCAATTTGTCATAAGGACAAAAAACGTTTTCCCTAATGATCCCCATCCTGCTCTTATTAAACAGGTTTTCTGTCAAAAATACGCGTAAAAGACGAGCATTTCTCATATTTTTTCAATGATGCGTTCAATCGAAGCAAGAATACAGCATTATCATAATGGAAACTTCCTGTCTTCTAAGAGCCATCCAACTTTTGTAAAATTTGTCCCATCTTTCATGTCTAACATTCCTTACATCAACGAAGTAAAAAATTTCATCATTTTCAAATTACGTACTAGAAATAACTTCGTAGTTTCTTTTATTACACCAGATGGAAGAGGATGAAAGAAAAGAGTGTCAAAGGGGAGATACGTCGTTTCAGTGCAAAGCGAAAAAAAAACAACATTTAAACAGGGATGAAAAAGAAGAAAAAAGCTTTTAAGACAGTATTTTCATCGTTTAAGATTTCGAAGAATGCATATACAAATCAGAGCACGCGTAAACGTCAGAATTTTCACAATACTCAACAATACTTTTCATCGTTATCTCGTATTCGCTTTCATTCTGACGGAAGTTAATTTTCCAACGCACTCCAACTCAATTTACGTATTTTGTTGTTTTTTTTTTGTTTCCTCATAATGCGGCTCCGTAGGATACACGCAATAGGGTAGAGAAAACAGGTTAACGAATGGAACAAGTAAACAACAGAAATGTAATTTTGTGCTTGCGGTACACGGTCGCTAATATAAACCACTCTTGAAGTACACGAGTATTACTGTGAGTGAGGCACACGGTTCAGCGTCGAAAGAAACAAAATGAATTAGGATTTTTTAATAGGCGTAGACCTAGCGTTGTAGTAGTTAATTAACGCGAACGTAGATCTAAATTTCGATAGACGAAGTTCATAATATACATGTAATATCTCCGGCATGTTACGTTAATGCTATACAGACATATTTAGCCATTATCATTGACGACGCGCGCGATTCGACGTCGACGTGAAAACAAAAATTCTCGTGTTTATTTACAAAACACACCAACCTGATGAGGAAAATTTGCCATCATCGTATCGTCGCCGTCGACTAGAAACGTAGGTACAGACGAAACATCAGATAAACATTGAAAGAGAAACAAGGAGCGTAGGCTTATTGCGGGAAGGGTGCCTACTTAATGAATTTTTATGGAATTCTTTCATAATTAAAGTGAGGAGACGTAAAAAAGGAAGTAGAAGGGGAAAACGAAGGGGGTCGGGTTATCCATCACCAGCGTTGAATAATAACGCCACCAATACGAGCGCGTTAAACTTCCATAATGAATATTCATTATTTTTTTGACACGTTTCATACCTTTTCTGTACCTTCAACCCCATTTAAACCCTAGGACAACTTTGGCCCCTCCAAAGGAACTAAAAAATTGAAGTGAACTACGAAGTCACCAATGGCTTCACCGACCCCCTAGAATGAGCTCATCGTGCCCCACCAACGACTGATAAACACCGCATTGAAAGACAAGAAATATGATCTTAATTTATTTGACTACACCTGAAATTTTTAATATGTTTCATGTCTTTTTTTGTGTGTATGCAGATATTTCACGTGGAAGGACAGAAAACAACGGTGTTTCATCTAATGGCTATCCATTCATACCTCAGGAAGACCGTTCGTCGGCAAATTTTGTATCAGTTGCGCAGAACTGCACAAACAAGATGGGAAATGATCCCTATACTTCGAAAAATGGAAAGTCAATCAAATTGAATAGTACAGATTCAGAACCCGGTGATAATAATTTAATTAGAAAAAGTCTTGCACGTCCACAGTCCTTCCGGCAAATTGTAGTTCCAACGAGACCGAGGCCTCTTACCAACTTGAGGGTCTTGGAAAATTCCGAAAGTCGAAATTTTACACGACAGAAGAGAGTCGCTGAGAAAAATGTTAATCATCGAGCAATACATAGGTACCTATATTATTACAACGTCAATGGTCCCCATCATTTAGACGCTATAGCGACCACTGAGTTTATCTACCTCGAAGAAGGGTGGTAAAAATCTCGACACAGGGTGTCCATTTTTTCTCTTAAATGAAATTCCCTGACTTTTTCAGGTTTTTCCAGAGCATAATCTCCACTGAAAAGCAAAAAAAGAAAAAGAAAAAGAGGAAAAACTTCTTAGCTTGAACTTTTGTTGACGTAACTCAAAAAATTCCCCGACTTTGGGTAAACTTCCCAAAATTCCCTGACTTTTCCAGGTCTCACAAAATTCCCTGACTTTTCCCTGACTTCCAGATTCTCCAGACAAGTGGACACCCTGCGACATACAAGTACAGTTACAAAGATGAAGGGGAGAGGTGAGGACTACCGATAGGTCTAACCATCGAATTATATACATCCAGAAATTAGCCTAAAGATAAAGCGCGTGGACCATCGCTCGACGTGAAAGTCGTGGGCCGTCACTCCATGTTGAAGCCACAGACCGTATCTTGATATTGACACTGTGGACCGTCGCTACAGCCATAAACCCCTTACTAGATGTCAAAGCCACAGACTGACAGTGTTGCAGCCTTACATCGTCGGTCGACATTTGCAGCCAGGGTTCGTCGTTTAACTTCGCACCCATGGATTGTTATTCAATATCAAAACCATAGAAATTCACTTGATATAGCAACAATAGACCGCTTAACATTGAAACCATAGATTTTCGCTCAACGTTGCAGCCTCGTACTGTCGCTCAGCGTCAAAGCCAAAGATTGTTGCTAAATATTGCAGGAGTGGGATATTGCTCAATATCAAACCAGAGACCGTCGCACGACATCGCAGCAATAGACACCTTCGCTCAACATTCAAACCATGGACTTCTGGTAACGTTGCAACCATAGACTGTCGCTCAATGTCAATGCCACAGAACTTTGCTCAATATTCAAACCATAACCCTTTTCTCAATTTTCAAGTCACCGACCAATGTTCAACGTTGCAGCCACGTGCTGTCGCTCAACTTTGACGTCAAAGATCGTCGTTGAATATTGCAACGATGGACTGTTGCTAGATTTCAAACCCAAAGACCGTCGTTTGACATGACAGCAATAGACCGTCGCTGAACGTTGTAGCCATGAATTATAGCTTCACGTCATAAACTGGACCGTCAGTCATTGTCGTAGCCACAGGCTGTGACTTGTCATTGCCACTGTGGATCGTCGCTCATGAGCCCTTGCTTGACGTCGAAGCCACAGACTGACAGCGGTGCAGCCAACGCTCGTTGATCAAAGTTGCAGCCATAAATTTCTGTTCAATATCAAAACCACAGACAGTCCCTTGACACAGCAGCAATAGAGACAGCTGAATATTGAAACCACAGAACTTCGTTCAACGTTGCAGCCATTGACCCTAACTCAATGTCAAGAAGCCACAGACTTTTGCTCAACGTTGCAACCTCCGACTGTCGCTCAGCGTCAAAGCCACAGATCGTTGACAAATATTGGAGTAGTGCTCAATTGACATCGCAGTAATAGACCTTTGCTCAACATTGAAACCATAGACTTCCGGTAACGTTGCAGCCATGGACTGCCACAGACTGTCGTTCAACGTTGCAGCCACAGATTGTAGCGCGACGTTGCTACCGTGAACCGCGCTCGACATCGCACCTATGGATTGTGAGTAATGGACTGCTGCCTAATACCAAAGCCACAGAACCTCGCTTGATAGCGCAACAACAGACTGCTCAACATTGAAATCATACAACTTCACTCAACGTTGCAACCATGAACTATTGCTCAAGGTCAATGCCACAGGCCTTGCCTTCATTCCTTTACTCAACGTGGCAGCCACGAACTATCTCTTAACGCCAAAACTACAGACCCTCACTCAACATTGATACCATTGATCTTCGCTCAACTTTGTAGCCACAGACTGTTGCCTTCGCTTATAATCAAGATGCAGACCTTCGTTGTACGTTGAAGCCACAGAACTTTTGTCAACGTTGCATCCACGGACTGAAGCTCAACACTGGAGCCGTGGACTGTCACCCAACTTCAAAGCCAAAGACCTTTGGTAAATATTGCAACCATGGACCGTAGTTCAATTTCAAAACCACAGACCTTAGCTTAACGTTGCAGCAGCAGCCGGTTAAAATGCCTCAGACCTTTACTTAATATCCGACAGTTGCAGACTTTCGATCAACATTAAAGCCACCTCCTCGACTTGAAGTCAAAGACTGGTACTAACAACTACAGTCATGGACTGTAACTCAATGTCAAGGCAACAACTGTTGCATCCACATTTTGCCTTATGTTCAAGCCACAGACATTTGCTCAACGTCGAAACCAAAGGCCCTTGCTAAATATTATAACCACGACTGTTGCTCAATATCAAAAGCTGCGTACCGTCGCTCAAAGTTGAAGTCATGTTCTATCGCGAACTAATTCTGACCTTATTCAAAGGGCGAGGAGGAAATTGTCGTTTTAACGGGTGTGGGGACTCTACCTACGTTAGGAGACTCGAATAAAATTATGATCATTCGAGCTGTATCCACGAGGGTCGTGTAGAAGGAGCGAGAGGCTTTGGCCTGCTTCGGGGATTTCTAAAAATTTCCACTTTCTTTGAATAAATCGGGCTGAAATTCGAATATAAAATGGAACTAGAAGGCTAGAGCAGTAATGAATAGAAATGACCAACGACAAAGGGTGATTATGACCATGTGCCAAGGAAAGCTACTACAAATAGTGACAATAACCAGTAGTCGGACTTGACAGAGCAGTGGCGCGCTACCTTCGCCACCTCACATGCATCCTAATATTGATAAGAACAACCAACAGCAATACTTATAGAAATAACTTTCGCTAGTTCTCAGCCACTCCGCTGTCAAGTCCGTGAAGCTGATGCTGCAAATGCAGACCATCTTGAACACCCCCAAGACACCTTAGAAATCAAAGATACCACTCGTTCACATTGGGCATCAAATTTCTCGACAAAACTCTCACAAAAGAGTGTGTTTACGTCCGTCAAATCAAAAGCCTCTCCGCTTAAAATGCACCATCATTTCAAGCGTCGCTGCTCATTTCATAAATCAGAATAGAAGGAACCACTCGACTCTCGTATCGATTATTCGAACGGCTGTATTTTAATAACTGTTCAACATACAACAGTTTATGTAGTGCCATAAATATGAAATGCAGCGGCATCAGCAACGGCAACAACAACAATAATTAATTATCATCATCATTATTCGGTTTTCTTCTCTATTTCACTCACTGTATTACACGTCTGCTAGCAGGTCGTCGCTCTGTACAATACGAATATGCGATTAATTAGCATTTCGAAACGGCAGAACAGTCGCTGAGTTGATATTTATGGTAAACGCCATCGTCGCTTATATCGAACCACCATCGCTTGCTTATCAAACACTAATACGATATTATACGAAAATTATTATTTCACCACGCTGTCGTGATATAACGTTTAAACGAACGCCTTATAATACTGCCACAATATTAATTTCCTTATCGGTTTCAACATACGAAGTCTATATACATTACTGTACTTGAAAATTATCATGAGAATTTATTAAACCGAACGCACGAAAAAGTTTTTCCTTCTCTCTCTTCCTCTCTCGCAGAACTGATAAATTCTGATTTGAGGAGGGGGGAAAAAAAACGAATGAAACTAGCTTCTGTATGATTCCATAATATACTTCAAAATGTATACGATGATCATCGAACGAATACCACAAATGCAACCACTTATTATCTCTCAGCTTATTTATCGTGGATTCGACTTCGTTCAATTATCACACACGAACACGCGCGCGCGCTTCTTGCACAAGATAGCGAGTTTTATGCAGTAAATTTATTGGAAGAATTTTCTTAAAACCTCGTTTCAACTACACCGTTTCTATAACACGTAATAGAACTAAATGAAGTAGAGTATATTCCAAATTTATAAGAAATTTCGACCATACCAAAACACTCAATGAGAAGATGATGCGAGCAACATCTTCATAATATTATGCACGAACTTCGCACGCAGAAAAAATACTCCGTCCTTTATGTACTGTATTTTCGAAAACCACAACAACTCACTATAAAAATTTTCCAAGAGAATACTCATCAGAAAAGCCTAGAAAGTAAAGAAATAAACAGTTTTTTTTGGCAGAGACAAATAAATAAATAAAGATCACGTTTCAATCTCTACTATAGTAAGTGATCTTATTTATGTTTTGAGGCCACGCCTGCTTTGTGATGAAATCTAGCTTGTGAATTTCTCTAATTTTCTTGGACTGATATATAGGCATAGTGTGCAGTACGAGTGAGATGAATTTTGCGCGGGATGGACGTGAACTCGCGAACTTTGGAATTAGGGGTTAGGATTCAGGCAACTTCAGAAAAGACATGAAACATGTCAGAAGAGCAGAATGATTTACAAGATGCAAAAACAGAGGTAAGACCGAGGAAGAAGGAGCGGGGGAATATTCAGTAGAATAAACTGGCAACAAAGATGAATTCCTCGATAATCTAATTTTTATTGATCACGTGGTTCTTAGAGAGCCGTTGGAGTCCTCACCATCCTTGGAACTAAAATTTTCCGAGCGGATGACGGCAGAGATTAAACTATCCCGGGTCACCTTCTCCATAGACACCTTTTTTCTCCAGTCAGCACCCCTGCACTAAACTTGGAACCACTGTTAGGCGGACTGGGCAGACGTCGAAATCCCTCCGAGCCTCTATAATAAGAGGATAATCGAAAACTCCAGAAAGTAATCTGTTCCATACATTTTTCTTTTCATGTTGTTTGACCTGGAGACGACCTTATGGTTTCATGGCCGAAATTGGGTTTCTCTAGCCGAGTGTACGATTTATAACAGGTTATTCATACTGGCAAAAGAAGAAGAAGAAAATCCATCAAGTAGCTTCCACTCCCCATTCTAATGTTTTTTTTTTTTTTTTTTTTTTTTTCATTACCAAAGTCAGGGAAGACAAAAGACGGTAACGCGAGATGGAAGTTGTCCTTTCAACGGGTGACCTACAAATTTATACTAAGGCACCAGGTGTCTTCCCCTCTCATTGATTCATCATAACTTTGACAATATTTTCTGTAAGATCGTCAGATGGACCATATTCTGAACTGCCTGTAAAGTGTTTCAAAATCTCCTTTTTTTGCACTTATCTGAACTCCTCACTATCCTACATATCTGCGAACCAAAAGCCCATAGACTTCTACGCAGGATACAACCATTATGACGGACTGATTGAATAACGATCCAACCACTAAATACTTTTCCTCCAGCTCCGCTCCTTATCATGCCGCGGCTACGAGCTCCCGAAGTCTTGTCTTGGGGAACTCATCTCCTTTGCAGAGCAACCTCTCCATCACCGCAACAATGAGTTGATGAATTAGTGAGACAAACTCCAATCGCTGCAAGCATCGAGCCCAATATAGACTGGGTACTACAGCTAAGCCCAGGTTTCCCAAGACACCCTATCTTCCTGCACGCGTTCTAATCCAAGGACTTACATTCTTGCCCTAGCACACAAGCCATCGAGACTTTAATGTCTTCGTGCATCGTCACTCCTACCTATCTAAGCCTACAAACCAAAAGATCATACGACAACCTAGCAGCCCTCTTTACACAGGACATGCTGATCGTCCAGAACTGTTGAATAACTGTCTAACCACTTGATACTTTTCCGCCAGCACCGCTCCTTACCTTGCCGCAACTACAAGTTCCCATAGTCTTGCCTTGAGGAACTCATCTCCTTTGCAGAGCAACCTCTTCATCACCGCAACGATGAGTTGATGAATTAGTGAGATAAACTCCAATCGCTGCAAGCATCGAGCCCAATATAGACTGGGTACTACAGCTAAGCTTAGGTTCCCCAATGACACCCTATCTTCCTGCGCGCGTTCTAATCCAAGGACTTACATTCTTGCCATAGCACACAAGCCTTTCTGAGGGCGCTATCTCAGCAACTATCGAGACTTTAATGTCTTCGTGCATCGTCACTCCTACCTACCTAAGCCTACAAACCAAAAGACCATAGACTACCTAGCAGTCCTCTTTACACAGGACATGCTGATCGTCCAGAACTGTCCAACCACTTAATACTTCTCCACCAGCACTGCTCCTTACCTTGCCGCGGCTACGAGTTTCCAGAGCCTTGCCTTGCGGAACTCAGCCTTTTTATCGCCGCAACGATAAGTAGATAAATTAGTGAGACAAACTCCAAGCATTTCCGGACCCAATAAAAATTGGATACTGCAGCTAAACCCAGGTTCCCCAATGACAAAGTCAAGAACTCATAATCTTGCCGTAGCACACAAAAGCTACTCCGATGGCGCTATCCCAGCAACTACCACGACCTCAATGTCTCCGTGCATCGTCACTTCCACACTTGGACCATAACAAGATATACACTCCCAAAAATATTCTCAATATCAACCAGGTACGTCTCACCTTACGTGAGATATCCACCAATAAAAGCCTTCGCACGCGCACAACTGGCTGACTATCTTCTGGATCGTCATCTAGATAATGAACTTGGAGTCCCAGTCACAAACGCTCCATTCATCACTATTCCAGAGCACTATAATAACTCTGTGAGTGCAAATACAGAAATACTCAGTGAACCAACTCACCAATACAGCATTGATGACTCAGCGCAGTAACTTAAACTGGTCCAGGACAATTTACTGATGTGACAACCGAATATTTACAACATTTATAATACTTGAGAACATTGTCTCACTTCTTTGAAGCATGCACACAATTTACCAACTAGCGGGAAATATTTCGAATAGGTTGTCACCCAAAAATACCGACCACTACAAACTAATTTCTACACATCGAGAGTCGTTCAAGGTCCACCCCTAGCGAACTACGTCCAATATCATCCCTCGACACCAATTATTCACGCACGCCTCCCTCCACATTTCCACGAATTAATGTTCATTAGCTGTAGAGTGTCGCTATATCACCGCGACTGCAGCGCACTGCTTCTACCTAGCTCGCGTTTCTCCCAAGACTATCTAAAGGCATAGAATTCGCTGGGTTTCACGCGCCTTGACTGTCACTCTGTGTTCTGATAAGAGTGTTCACAAATCAAGCCTAAAGCAATGGAGATGGTCCAAATTTCGGAGAATACTATCAGTAATCGTCCTCATTAATCAGTAATCACAAATGAAAGACTTTACACCGAAAAACTATTTCACCAAAATATGAGGCGGGAAGACTTCAAACAGTTAAAGGAAAGAGAACGTTGAACTTCGAACGTTCGAACATCGCATAATATGAATAGTGAGAACGTTTTTTAGAGTTATGTACTCGTACAAAAACCCAAACACTTAGAAGGGGTCTAAAAGTCTTAAAAGAATCATAAAAATTTATTAATGGTCACCAGAATCATAAAACACGAGCCAGGTTTTTTTCAAATGAATGTCGAAAAAACGAATAACAGATAATGACCAATAGTTTTTTTTTCTTTCTTTTCTTTATCTACGAATTTTCTTCTATTTTTGTTTTTTTGCTTTTTTCTCAGATAAATAAAATTTTGGAAAGCAACATTATCTGATTTCTGCTTCGGGGGGTATCTTTTGAACGAACACCGAACTTCAACAAAATTTAGATATTAATGGCTTCAGTCTCCAACTTCTTGATGTTCGCACCAGGAGGTTGGTGACTCTTAAAGTGAGTGACCATAAAGAGATCGAGGATTTTGCAAGACATAAGAGCGAAAGACAATGCCTCTTCTCCGCAGAATTCACAGTTACAGTACCCCTGCATGCCAAAAAAGTTATTACGAGTGAGTGGAGATTCAAAGATCAGGAGTGCACGTGAACGGTTCTCATTGGAAGAAGATGACGTCGTCGAAAAATTTCTAGAAAAGATATTCCTTAACCGGAGAGCGGGGAAGAATAAAATGGGATGGTCGACTCTAAATTAATAGCGAATATTATTCCGAAGATGATGATGGTGGTATCGTATTACATTACACACACGCACACCTACTCCGCTGTTGTTTTATTTTCGCATAAAGATATGATATTAAGCTCCGAGTACTCACGCAACACATTTGGATTTCTACAGCTGTATTACAGTATAACAATTTGTTGCACATTGCGCTGATGTAGCCTGTGGTAAGTAGTATAATATACTGTGTTGTGGCCACGTTCCAGAAAAACGCACATCCGACAATTCGAGGCAAAACAAAAAATAGAGTTCTTATTATTTTTTAAACCAACTTATTTATGCCGCATCGTGCCATAATATTGTATAGACGCACACTGCTGTAAAAGTGTGGTAATATATACTCTATCTCTCCAAGTTCCTCTCTCCCGCGCTCCCCATCTGCCGGCAGCTCTGTACGCTATATTTCTGCGGCTTTGAAATTCTACTAAACGGAACAATCATGTACGTGAAAAATGATTTTTCGTATGTATTACCGCACTCGCCATTAGCAGTAACCATCCAGCACATAAACTTTAAGAATATTCGCTCGTTCCATGGAGTCTTGTGTGACGCTAACGGTCGCAATTTTTTGACATCTTTCGAAAAAAAAAAAAAAAAACCGACACCATCCCACATTCGCGACTGCTTATAACTTCGTATAGATTTCGCAGAAATGAAATAAAGCGCGATATAATGGGACGCGAGGGGGGACTAGAAGGAAGAATGAAGAAAAGTCCGCTGAACTCTTCGAGTATTTCCACACCATGCATATATGAGCCCCTCTTATCGCAACGGTAAATATTTAAATAATGCAAATTATACGCGAACGCGTACGCACGTAAGTTTTATACACGTATACACCTTCAATATACGTAAGGAGCAGTCTCAAGTGAATTTCTATCAAGTACTTCAATATTCATCAACACGACGTTTGCAGACAAGATTGAAGACACTGAAGCTAGCGTGAAAACTGGATCGTGGCAGAGGAAGTTGGAGCTAGCTCGTTTTCGTATCGAACACTTGAGGCTCTATACTTGTCGAGAACATTGGATACCGTCGATAACAAAAACTTTCTAGCAAACTTATGCTCCCAACGCCGAAAACTAGGCTTCCAATCTTTTCTCATTATTAATACCCCTTAGTACGCGGCCGAGTTTCTTACCCCCCCCCCCTCCTCCTCCCTCGAAATCCCAAAAATCTGAGAGGCTGAGTTTGAGTTTCGGAGTCCTAGCATACAGTATTGTGTACTATACTAACTGAAAAATAAGCTTTAAACTACCCTGATAGCACAGTGAGAAAGTACTCCGTATCGATACCATATATAGGAAAGTACACAAACATGGTGATAAAGGCGTTCAATGGCTACGATGTAAATGTGGGTATCCACAATAACCAACCCATGGTAAAGAGAATCAACAGTGCGAGGGGATCCATATCAGTGAGACTGGGAGAAAGTTTGAGATCAGGAGCAAGGAGTACAAAACGTCGAGGGAGAAAGAAGATGGCAAGTCACTGTTTGGGAAACACTGTAACGAGGAAAACCACGATGGAGAGGGAATATTTGAAGTCATAGACGTAGAGAATCGCACAAAGAGAAGAAAACTCTGGGAACAAATGGAGATTGCAAAAGCCAAGAGGAAGAAAGCCTGCCTCTTGAACAATGTAATCACATTTGATAGCGAAAAATTATTCGGCCTGGTGATTGGACGAGAGAAGAAGAACAGAACCAACCAATGAGACGGCAGGAATCCAGGTAGCCAATAGAAACGCAGCATTTAGGACAATAGATTGAACCAATCACAAAGCAGTATGTTTTAGCCAATAAGAACACAATGTTATATTATTGTAAGAATAAGTTTCTAAGAAGTGAACCAATCACAACACAGCATTGTTATAGCCAATAAGATCACAGTGTTATACTATAAAAACTCATGGATAAGGCCTTGTTCTCTAGTTGCGACACAACTGATGATGGGATAACACCCGAAAGTACTCTTGTATAAGCAACTAATAAAGTAGATTTGTACAATTGAAAAACCCTTTTTCAAAGCTTTAAACTAGCCTTAATTCGATCATACTACCATCAAACTAGGCCTAGCTTATGCCTATGCTACACTATACTAATACCATTTTTATTAATATTATTTAATTTTAAATGATTACTAATTGAATTATTTACAATAAATTTAATTTTATCAATTTTTTAATTTTTGATTTATTAAATCAATTTATTTATTTAAAATTTTGTTCAATAATTTTAATAATAATTCAACATTAATAAGATTGAAAAAATTAATAATTTAATTCATAATTTTTCATTTATTTTTAAATTTAAATTATGATAACATTAAAGCTTCCAATCAATTAATAAAATAATTATTAAAGAATAATTAAAAATAAAAATAAATTTAATTAATAAATATCAATATAAAAAAAATCAATTCAAGATTAATAAAAATTATTTAATATTATTAATAGTAAGTAAATAAAAAATAATGTAAGAATAAAGAATGTAAATCTTTGTCGATCACAGTTTTTCTTAAGATTGCAAAAGTTTGAATGTAGGTCAGATTGTGATTTTTTGTATTTTGATGTATCATGATATAAAAAAACCTCAGCTTTCCAGTAGTAAGATTCTTTTCATGAGATATAAAACCTATAAATTGAACAAAAAATCTTCATATTTTGTTCTGTGACACTTTGTAATTTTTTCATCTGTGACAAAAAAACGTTGAAATACTCTAGCTCACCATCTACTGGATCGATTTTCAATTTTTTCTTTTTTAATTTGACCCTTACACGCTAGTAATTGATATAAACTTATTACTCTTCATTCCAGAATTTTTTTTTTTTTTTTTCCAGAAGTCTAAATATTTTTCATAAATTTTACAAAACATTGTAAACTTCCATAATGCAATTTTTATCAGCCGAATCTGTAGAAACCCGATTGCCCAATTTTCAACTTCAATACCACTTTCCTGACATGAATTGTGGACCTAATAATATTTCAAGAAGGACTTGTTGGACTCAGAATTTCATCTACTTTTACACTCCACTTATAACTCCATACCGACAAGGTGGGACCTTTCTAGTTGCACGCTCCCAATTTAAATAAATTTTTCTTCAATAATATTAATGATAAATAAAATTTCAAGTATAATATATATTATATTCATATTTATAATTTTCTTCATAGATTTAGATCTTTAATATTATTTATAATTAGTGGATTATTAAATTATTTAAGAAATTCACGAATAATATTAATTAATAATTCATTACTAAAAATTTAGTCGATAAAGCTATCAACTTTTTTATATCAAAAATAAACAATATTAAAATTCTATAATATAAAATCCCAATTATTAAATAATATATTCAATTCATATTAAATTTAAAAAATTTAAATATAGAAAAACAAAATATACTCCAACTGTAACTAGCCTGTGCTAGGCTTGAACTAGACCTAGTATACATTATGCCAGTCAGAGAAACTCCATCTTGTTGTTGAGATGTAGCGCTGCGGACAGCTGCAGACCAACAGATGTTCTACTTCTGTTAGGAGGAGAGAGAGTCCCAACCTACCTATCCTCACTCACGATATCCTGAATTCAACACTAAACCAAATTACCCACAGCACCTGTCTTTCCACTCACACCACTATGACCAGGTAAAGGTGATACCACGATGATCATATCCCTGGATTTGCGTCCTGGATTGAATTGCATGCATGATCCATGTCCACCGTTCTCAGCCCGACTTTAATAGATCCGTTCAGTGCCTAGAAGCCAAAACAGCGCTGGAGCGGATGGCGACTGTGGAAACTAGCCCACCACCTACGTAATTTGTTCCCATGAATGTCACCATAGTGATGACAACAGTGCTCTACTGTGGACCTGCCTGGGTGTGAAGTGGAGAGCAACAGAGTCTTCCTCGACCCTGCGACTGCCTGAAGTGTACCCGCCCCGACCAGATCAGTTTGACTGGACTTACTATACGAGTATTTATAATTCTACTTAATCAACTTACGAGAGTACTTTCGTATCACTTTTGAGGAAAAAAGCCTTGAACATGAGTTCTCATAGTATAAGACTACGATCTTATTGTCTACAACAATGCCGAATTGTTGTCATCTTGGTGATCGGTTCTGTTCTTCCTCTCTCGTCCAATCACCAAGCATCGGATCTATTTCTATCAAACCTGATTCCATTGTTCAAGAGGCTAACATTTCTCCTCTTTGCGTCTATTCCAGACTTGTCTTCCCTTTAAACGGTTTTCTACATGTATGACTCCAAATATCCTTCACTATTGTTCCAAATTCTGAACTCTCTCCATATCTCACCAGCGGTGTTCGCCACTGAGCTTGTCAAGTTCCACACTTCCACTTGTCCTTTTATTCCGTCTGGTCGTTGTTTATCCTCTCCATCATGGGCGGATTGTTATGGATGCCAAAATTCACATCATAATCATTAATCCTTCTTTTTGGAGTATTTTCTCTCTGTACTGCCATGGGTTCCTTTCTTTGATTCCATTTCCCCAAGAATTACTCAAGGAAAGCCCCAGAGTACTCGTTTAGCTGCTGCGCTCTGTTTTACTATCTCGATTTCTTTCCTCTGCTCTTCAAGACAAAAATTTCTCGATAGCAGTAGCTCTGAATTGCCGCTAACTTGTGCCTGGGGTAGTGGTAGGAGTCATTTCGGATGATGGTGTCTGTATGATGCGTCGGCTTCCTGTAGATTTTGCATTCTATGCTGTTGTTCACCAGTGTGATGGTTTGGTCTAGATGGTCGATGGTCTCATTGCTTTGATACTTTCACTCATCGCATTTGTTTCAAGAAGGAACTGGTTCACCTATACAGGAGTGCCTGACCACACATATCTAGGCCGGAGTTTCATCAAGTTTCTAAACTTGCTGATGCCCTTCAATATCTTGTTCTCCATGTCATGGGTGAGAAATCATAATCACTAAACTTTTTATCACCTTGTTGGTGTACTTTCTAACTGTGCTATCGTGGGTTCCATTATTTGCACCCATCTTCTCAAGGACTCTCTCAAATACACTTGCCGAGTAACTACTGGTTGCTGCAATCTGCTTTACGATCTCGATTTTTTTTCTGTTCACTGCTCAGTTGCTGTAGTTCAGAGTTGCCGCTAACTTGTGCCTTGAGTAGTTGTACCAGTCATTTGGAATGACTGCAATGAAGAACAACATCATGGTAAAACAATATTTGAAGTCATACATGTAAAAAACCGCACGAAGAGAAGAAAATTCTAGGAACAAATGGAGGTTACAAAGGCAAAAAGGAGAAGGATCTTCAGAATGGCATATCCTTCTAACGCATTAGAATGATTTTGTATAGAGACGCTCTTTCTGACGAAATTCGACCAAAGGTCTCAATGAGTATGCAAGGGCTGAGTTCAAAGTTCTGCAAATGTCAACATAATAACGGGTCCATCATTCAAAAGTCAACATCAATGTTCTAGGATTCGTCGATTTCTCCAAGATGTAATCTTTGTTCGAAGTGTGTACAAAAATAGGGTCACTTGTGGCGTATATTTTCCATTTCGATAGTAATGACGATTTTTTTTCTTTCTTTTAACGGGCTCTCTTATTTCCAGTCTTCCCGGTCAACCTACTTTATGTGTAATACGACAGACCCAAGTTTTTTTTCTTCCTCGCATTTTATTAATTCGGTGTTTCAGTTTACTCAATACCTCACATTGCTTTCAACTGCTTGTTCCTACAGCGGGAGGAGGAGAAATAGAAAAATATCTGAACATTTTTAGCGACCATTATCTCGATGATATTTCGGTGATTATAGCGACGCGTTGACGACTACGACGAGTACAAGAAGAGAAGAGGGAAATTCCTCAAAAACACGATGTTCCGTTCTTATTTCGCTAAAATTCATCTCCGGTTTTACTCCCTCTGCCCCTACTCCTTTTGCCAAGAACGACTCCTACGATTATTTATTACAATAATTTTCTTTTCTTCATTTTAATTTTGTTGTACCGTGTACTGTACCGTTGCTGATTACATGAAGCGGAAGATAAAGGGTCGCGACAAAAGAATCCTTTTTGCGAGTAAAATGCACTCGTCTGCGCGCGTATACGACTTGAATAAGTAAAAGGTGACGACGTCGGAGCGTAATTATTGTCATTTCGTCGTTGTACTTTAGTGGCATAATAGTAATTAATGGGCGAATCCGTATAGTCGAGTGTAAAAACGTCTAGATACTAACTTTACAGTCACGATTTTCCGTTTTACGAGAATTACTATGCGATGTCGTAATGACATTTTACAAAATAACTCGTAATAATATTTTATGTAGAATCGTAGAGCTTTTACGCGATGTAATTTTTGTTCCTTCTACTTCATTCCGCGTTCGAGAAAGGTGTCTTACGGTTGAACATTGTCTCTGTCTCGAGGTTGATGTACGCGTGTTTTGTTGCAATTCGTCGTACAAGAATATTGGGAAGAAGGACATTATGACCGTTGATAAATTATGCGAACTTCGGACGCGCGAGAATGATGTCATCGTGGTTTGAAAGATTTCAAAAATTCGACCGTAGGTTTGTGAATTACGTACTTGGCGATGATTCTTTGGTGAATGAACTTCGAACATGCGACCGATTCTAAGACGCGCGCGCCTACTTTCTTGAGTTGGGAAGTCGTGGACAGGGAGAAGAGGAGTGAGTGCTCAGTTTATTTCGGCCTCCGATACAATTATACCCCCAAAGGTTACTACATCATGTGGAGAGGAACGCAAAATATTCACTATATTTCTCGAAAGAAATTAGAATACGTGTCGATAATCTATAGACCACATTCCTCACACTCCTCATTATTATTATTATCATTATCGCGCACCATTACACTACACTGAAAATAGCGAAGACTCACCCCAGCATTTTCAGGGTGTCTACTGGAAGGAAATTCTGAAAATAATTGACATTAACTTGAACTTTTTAGAAAGTAAACGAGTTAACGAGCAAGAAAAAAAAAACTGACGAGTTCTTCAACAAAGTTGAACGAGGGGTGGCAGGGAACCCGTTTTATGGCGCACATGGGATCTGAAAAAGGTAGATTGTGACGTCACAAGGCTGACCTGTAAAGTTATCAAATTGCGACGTCACAGTCCCGGATTTTGTAGCTAGATATGATAGGAGAGGAACTTGAACAAAACTGATGACGTCATGAGATTGTGACGTCACAAGGTTGACGTATGAAGTCATCAAATTGCGAAGTCACAGTCCCGGACATTAAAACTGAATATCATAGGAAGGGAACTTGAAAAAAATTGATCTATGACGTCATCAGATCGTGACGTCACAAGGTACAAACCGGACTTTTTAGCTAGATATGATAGGAGAGGAACTTGAACAAAACGGATGACGTCATCAGATTATGATGTCAAAAGGTTGACGTATAAAGTCATCAAATTGTGACGTCACAGTCCCCAACTTTGGAGCTATGTATAATAGGAAGGGAACTTAAAAAAAATTGATCTATGACGTCATCAGATTGTGACGTCACAAGGTACAAACCCAAATTTTGTAGCTCGACATAATACGAGAGGAACTTGAACAAAACTGATAACGTCATCAGATCGTGACGTCACAAGTTACAAACCCGGACTTTGTAGCTAGATATGATAGGAGAGGAACTTGAACAAAACGGATGACGTCATCAGATTATGATGTCAAAAGGTTGACGTATAAAGTCATAAAATTTTGACGTCACAGTCCCGAACTTTGGAGCTATGTATAATAGGAAGGGAACTTGAAGAAAATTGATCTATGACGTCATCAGATTGTGACGTCACAAGGTACAAACCCAAATTTTGTAGCTAGAAATAATACGAGGGGAACTTGAACAAAACTGATAACGTCATCAGATCGTGACGTCACAATGTTGACGTATGACGTCATCAGATTGTGACGTCACAAACCCGGACTTTGTAGCTACACATATTACGAGAGGAACTTGAACAAAACTGATGACGTCATCAGATTATGATGTCAAAAGGTTGACGTATAAAGTCATCAAATTGTGACGTCACAGTCCCGGACTTTGGAGCTATGTATAATAGGAAGGGAACTTGGAAACAATTGATCTATGACGTCATCAGATTGTGATATCACAAGGTACAAACCCAGACTTTGTAGCTAGACACAATACGAGAGGAACTTGAACAAAACTGATAACGTCATCAGATCGTGACGTCACAAGGTTGACGTATAAAGTCATCAAACAGTGACGTCACAGCCTCGGACTTTGAAACTGTATGTAATAGGAAAGGAACTTGGAAAAATGGATCTATGACGTCACAGTGCTGATCTATGACGTTATCAAACGGTGACGTCACGGGCCCCGCCCACAAGCTATATATGATAGGAGAGGGATTTAGAGGTGCGCTTAGAACATTTTCGAGCTCCAAGCTTTGCCGGCCGGCCGAAAAGCGGGCGTTTTTTCCGAAAAACTCGCGATAAAACAGGTTTGCTAAAAAAAAAGTCAAATTGGCTAAAAATACTGTTTCATCAGGGGGGCTCAAAAAAAACGTCCGCCATCCGGCAAAGCTCGGAGCTCGGCAATTTCAAGTCCTTCTCTAAGTCTCCTCTTATAATATATAGCTCGTGGCTGAGCCTGTGACGTCACAATCTACATTTTTCAGATCCCACGGGCCCCAAAAAAGAGGTTTCCTGCCACCCCTCGTTCAACTCCGTTAGAGAACCTATGAGTTTTTTTTTGCTTTTTTTAAAAGTTTTTGTCATTTTTCCCATTTTTACTTGACCGTTAATGAAGATACTTGGCTTTCACTTGTTTACTTGACCTGTTATCAAATACTTGACTTTTACTTGCATTACTTGACTTACTTGACTGACAGACACCCTGTATGACGTCACATATCGTGCCTTACGGTTGTACCTACGGTCTGAGTGAACAACACATTTTCCCAATTTATTTAACACAGTGATAATATTTGGTTCCTTCCATGAGGTGGAAAACTAATACAAGTGTTCTGGTTTAGAAGACTGATAAAAGTCTCTAGCTAATGAATCTAATTACCAAGATCTTCAAATATCTACAATTCTCCAACCAATTTTCCCATATAAAATCCGTTGTTTATATCTTGCTCGTGCACTCGACTTAAAGGAGGACTGCAGCACCAGCAAGTCAGCAGTGTAGTGTGACGTCACTGAGAAATCGGTCTCTTGGGAAAGTACTGCTGGACACCGAGGAGAATATGTGCAGAACCAATGACTCAAGGCAAGTGATGCTAAGGAAGGTCACAAATTTACACAGGAAGATCCGACAGGACAAACTGATTCTAACAAAGGCAGACAGAAGCCAACACGGTAGTGGTGATGGAGAAGGACAACTACACACGAAAAATACAGTTGTATATTGCAAAGAATGGATGCTGAAGGTGGACCAGACCCAGACCTTCCCTGAAAATATGTTGAGAGAGAACAAGGATAACAATGTTCCTAGCGATGTGCGGACGCTTACGATGAACCCAGCGGTACCGAAATTCAAGGGCCATGTAAAACTTTACTAAGCGAACTGTCTGAGCATCCAATCATCATTTCGAAAGATGGCGAAGATTGCGTCCTGATTCTTGAAAGAAACCAATTAGTTTGCACCTAAACAGAGTATGAGAAACGATGGGAAGCTGAGGGAGCGATTGGACAAGGAGGAAGTTGGAAGTAACTACAAACTGGTATCCTTGGACAGGACAAACATGTTCGGCACCATACAAAAAGAGGCACCCTGCTACAAAACGACAGATACCATAAAAATCCTGATGGTTCGAAGCACGCCGTAGTAGTGGAAAAGATCAAGGATCAGAACTACTGCCGATTCAGTAACAAGGACTAGCTTAGGACTCATTAGTATTTTCATCAGGTTGTCTTTCTGACCATTTTAACGAAAAGAAGTATGTCCAGCTAGAGCCCTTTCTTTTACCTAATTGACTGGACTAAGTACACTAGAGATTCTTTCGATATTCAGGGCCATCGTACTGAAAAAAGTTCCAATAATCTTTCAGCAACGCATGTGAAAAGTAGCATTCTCTTAAAGGAGTTCGTCAGACAAAAGGAACTTGTAGATGTGTTCGTTTGTTTTGTAAGTCCCACCGATTTCTCTGATTCCAATTAAACATCTATGGTTCGATGGCAAGAATAAATTCCCAATCACCTAAAATTTTAAGAATTAATGTACTAGCCTTCACCTTTCCATCTTGCAATAAGTGCTACTGGTTTTCTCGCAGCCTCAGTACAATCATATACTTCGTTGACCGAGAAAAACGCACGTACAGGTTTCCAATATTACCATTCGCCAATTCACTGCACCACACTTACATGCTGAAAACCTCGTTATCGTTAAGTACACATCTGCGTATATTTTACTGTGAAAAGTTTCTAGTACCCAGCAACAAGTGTATATGTGTATGTACGGGTACATAATTCTTCGGTGACAAACCATATCGCTAGAAATTATGGAATCAAATTGAGTGTGAACGTATACAAGAATTTATAACACTTGAACACGTGCACAGACAGGTACACAAGATGTAGCGAAAAACAAAGAATAAAAAAAAATGAACCTGTTGTTGTACTCGCTCATTTCTGTGCCGTCGAAATAGCAAACGGTCAAGAATATTACGTTAAATACAGCTGTTTGTCACATACAGAAACAATTAACAACCATCTGCCGCCTTTATAATATTTTACAAAAACCTCGCATGATCACGTGCGCTCCAAAGAAGAAGAAGAAAAAAAAAATGACGAAGTAAAAGTCGATAATTTACCGACTTTTATCGTGAAGAAAAAATATACGCACGCACACACAATCATTCTATGCATATAAGGCGTACACCAGCGAACAAAAAGTACTTCGGCCAAATAAGGTAATGCAGAAACTAGTTCGCGCGCACACACCGAATATTCAGTCCATAAAAATACATTGAAAGAATGAAAAAGTAAATTAATACCATTACGAGTCAAACTCTATAGTGAATCCTTGTCGCCTGCATATAGTCTCCCTGAAACGGACAAATTATGACCCTTTCTACAGCAGCAGATTGATTCCGATTCAATTCTAGAAGGCATTTTCTCCTCACACTGCGAGGCAATCATTTATCAAATTAACGATAACGAGATGAAATAAATCATATCGATGTGGGTCCTGTATAATACAATCACTTAGTCGAAAATTACGAGGGTTTGCTTGCGCATAGACCTTCTCGGCATCGACGATTTTAGATGAAGTTTAATCGAGGACAAGTTCGGACCAATACGAGAGAGACCGTAATCAATTATCACGATCGCAAACGTGGCTCTATTTATTCTTCTTCTACGATCAAAATTCGCTAGAACGAACCTGAAATTATCCCAGCTGTTGTTCCAGCGGTTGCTTAAACGCCTATGTGTAACCGGACGAAGCCCGCGTTGTTCTCGGCGAACTACAACGAGCGTTCTCCAGAGACACCGAACCATAATAGGAGACCCATTCTATGGGAGAACGATTCTTATCAAATACGATGTAACAATTATTATCGTCATCATTGGTTGTGTTTTTTTTTTTTTCACTCCATCGCTGACAAACTGTTCGTTTCATTCACGGTGACATCCTATCAACAGCGACGCTGCAAGCCGCGATAGGATATCAGTGTAAGCGCTATTTACACAATATGAAACATGCATACGATGAGAATGACAACGACAAGCTAGTATAGATTTACATAACCTTTTTTTCGAATTATTGCAGAAATGGTATTTTCTATGATAAGAGTAAAACAGCTCCCATGTTGTTCAAATTCTACGCAGTCTCAACATAGAATTTATAGACATGTTCCAACACTGCACTGTGTGTTTGAAGTATACGCGAAAATCGACTGTATCAGAGAGGGTAAATGTGGTCCGATGACCGTAATATTACATCATTCGCCGGAAACATATATATCTCACATTTGATAATATTCGATTCGAACGCTACTCCACGTGGAAATGAAAGACACTCGACCTTCTGAAGTGCTTAATATCACTACACAATAATTGAAAATTTTTCGAGAAGCAGTGAAATCAGATAAATCGTACCTGAAAGTATTTTGAACAGTTTGTCGTTTCTTGATAGCAGATGGCCGTTTCTTGTTACGATCTTATGTAGCTGCCGCGCATCGTCGCGAGACGTAACGTTCGTTCTCGAGCTATCAAGGCTCGATAAGGGAAGCTTCCTTTCGCGACAACGCGCGGCAACTGAACAAGATGGTAACAAGAAAACGCGATCTGCTATCGACAAACAGCAAGCGGTTCTCAATTCAGCGCATAAAATACTTTCAGATACGACCTATCTCCTTTCATTGATTTTCAAACAATTTCTAATTGTTGTGTGGTGATATGAGCAATCTTCAATACGGTCTTTTATCGTACCGACACAAAGAGTCCTCCTACTTTCAACACTTATCTCTACTGTACCAGAGATTAACTTTCGGAGTGGAAGGTGGGCAACGAAGGAGAAGCCGAAATGGTAGAATTCAGATTGCGGCCCAAAGTTCAAAAAACGTCCACTTTGCGGCCCGAAGATGACCTCTTTGCGGCCAAGTGAAAAATCAAAAACTGTCGACTACAGTGTCCACTTTTTCTTTGAAATGAAATTCCCTGACTTTTTCAGGTTTTTCCAGACCATAATCTCTACTGAAAAGGAAAGAAAAAAAAGAGGAAAAACTTATTAGCTCGAACTTTTTTTGACGTATCTCAAAAAATTCCCTGACTTTTCCCTGACCTCCAGATTTTCCAGACAAGTGGATACCCCGACCACATTGCGAACAATTGACAGAAAAAAAAGACCAGATTTCGGCCAATTTTATTCACACATCGAAAATTTTGGTTTATCAACAACTCAAAGTCTACTTAAACAAGGTCATGTGCATTGCCCGAGGCTAGAAACGCAGTGAATTTCTTCAAGGCTGCTCATTCAGTATTTAGGGGGCAGCTCTCGTCGTCTCTTTGCACAAAATTTTGCTTGGTTTTTCGGACAAAGTCTTCACTCGCATTTCGCTTACAGCAGTTGGCCATTTGCCTGATGCATCAGTGTATTTTCTGGATCACGAGAATGGTTATGCTCTAGTTCAGATTTGAGTATACGACTGACCATCGCGTTTAAATATTCTTCGTTTGTACACAACTCAGTGATTCCATTCTTCCGTTCATTCGATCTTTCTCTCGCTCATCCAAAAATACAAGATCAAACACGGAGAAATATAATCAATGATTTTGAGAAAAGAATGATAAGAGGAGCAAGATTTACTTTCGCACCATCATTTTTGGCCGCAAAAAGAATAACTCAATTCGACGAGCGGGCCGAAAAAAGGTCATCTTTGGGTCGGTCAATTCCAGATAATCTCTTAAACTTGACTCTAAACCTACCCTAAATGCGCTGAAAATTAAAAACTTTTTGTGAGGAGCCAAAAAGGCAGATCGGGTTCCAAGTCTCCTCACAACTTTCGGAACTAGGGGAACCCGGAGGAGAGTTTTTCCAGTAAAAACAAGGAAGATCTACCGAAATCCAGATCCACTTGCGTATACAGGTGACAAAACTCAAAATTCTTCCCAGTCCCTATAATAAGTCAAAGCTTTCGTCCTCTTGGGATTGCACTTTGAGGAGAAGATTCCGTCTAGTACGGCCGCAAATTCTGGAATCAGAGAGGAGATGGAAACATAAAAATGTCAAAACGTCAAAAAATTTTGAAGTTCGATGTTTAAGAACTTGTGTGCCGCAGGAGAAAGTGCACATGGGAAAATGTGGCGCCATGTACGAAAGGTTGACAAACACCGAACTAGAAGGTCCAATGGTAGGAATTACACGATAGACCCTTGAGCTCGCTATCTTTCTGGTACATACCATCGTATCAAAATAATGTAACTTTTCAACCCGGACACGAAAACTTTGGCGACAATCCGCCGTCATTCGAGAAAGTATAAATACAATAATTATTGTTCCATACGGCCAACATTACGTAAGACTGATGACACAAAATATTCGCAACGACGTGTTTAAATGACAAACATGCTAGTGTTTATTTCAAACATGTTCGGAAAGAGATTCATATTGATATCGCTCCCGATAGAATACAGTACTTGCGAATGCTCTTCATTGGCACAACAGTTTACACGTTTCATCTTCTATTTCTCCATATACCCTTTCAGACAAACACAATAATGCAATTTTGGAACTGGTTCACGCAGTTCGCAGACAACGATGATTCTTCATCCACAAGAAAGTAGTAATTCAAGATTAATTGACAAAAAAATCGTAGACGCTCGATCGAGTCAATTTGCAATCGAAAAATTCTGTACAACGAAAACTCAAGTTCTTCTCATGCGCGGTCCTCCAAAATTTCCACGACTCAATTTCCGTTCTCTCATCCATTACTTCCACTGAATTAATGATTGAATAACAAGGAAAACCAATATATTGAAAGGCAGCAGAATAGTCGGAACGTATATCGAGTGTGATGAAGTGTAAGTAGTGCACTGAAAATTCAAAATCTCTAGCTAACTAGCTTCTGAAATAGAATTCTACATTTGAGATTTTTCTAATATCCAGTGCTCTACTTGCACTATTCCTGATCTCCTTCCCCAGTCTTTACTGCAACGAAAACTCAAATTTTTGACATATTTCATATCCTTGCTCTGACACTTACCCTGATTTTGAAATCTGCGTGCGTCCACCCGGCCGACTAAATGACCTATACACTAGCTTTATACTAGGATTATGATAGTCTTGAACTATTCGAAACTGGACCTATATTAGATCACGAAAAAGGGCAAACAAGAGGAGCGAGTGAGCCCTCGAAAAGTCACTAGTGTCCTCCAAAAGCCATTAGCTTAAAATTTTCTACAGTAGACTTATACTGGATCAAGGAGGGGAGCGAGTGAGCTTTCCAAAAGGTATTACGTTGAAATATTCTAAATTGGTCCTATACCAGACTAAGGCGAGTGAGCTCACGAAAACCCACTATAGTTACTGAGAAAGATATGAAACATGATCTTCCTTCATTTTTCTTCTCACGCGCGGTCCTCCACAATTTCTACGACTCGATTTCTATTTCCTAATCCATTACTTCCGCTCTTTCCAATAACTCTGAATAATCATCGACACTGGCGGAGATATTAATGATTGAATGACAAAGAAAACCAATATCTTGAAAGGCAGCAGAATAGTCGGAACGTATATTAGTGCGATGAAGTGTAAGTAGTGCACTGAAAATTAAAAATCTCTAGCTAACTAACTTATGAAACCGAATTGTACATTTGAAGATTCTTCTCATATCCAGTGCTCTATTTGCCCTACTCCTGATCCCCTTCCCCAGTCCTTACAGTAACGAAAACTCAAATTATCATGCGCGATTCTCCAAAATTTCCATGACTCGAGTCCATTAGTTCTGCTCTTTCCAATAACTTCGAGTCATCGACACTGGCGGAGATATTAATAATTGAATGATTGGGAAAATCAAGATATTGAAAGGCAGCATTGAGTGTGATGAAGGGTAAGTAGTGCACTGAAAATTAAAAATCTCTAGCTAACTTATGAAACCGAATTGTACATTTGAAGATTCTTCTCATATCCAGTGCTCTATTTGCCCTACTCCTGATCCCCATCCCCAGTCCTTACAGTAACGAAAACTCAAATTCTTATCATGCGCGATTCTCCAAAATTTCCATGACTCGAGTCCATTAGTTCTGCTCTTTCCAATAACTTCGAGTCATCGACACTGGCGGAGATATTAATAATTGAATGATTGGGAAAATCAAGATATTGAAAGGCAGCATTGAGTGTGATGAAGGGTAAGTAGTGCACTGAAAATTAAAAATCTCTAGCTAATTTATGAAACCGAATTGTACATTTGAAGATTCTTCTCATATCCAGTGCTCTATTTGCCCTACTCCTGATCCCCATCCCCAGTCCTTACAGTAACGAAAACTCAAATTCTTATCATGCGCGATTCTCCAAAATTTCCATGACTCGAGTCCATTAGTTCTGCTCTTTCCAATAACTTCGAGTCATCGACACTGGCGGAGATATTAATAATTGAATGATTGGGAAAATCAAGATATTGAAAGGCAGCATTGAGTGTGATGAAGGGTAAGTAGTGCACTGAAAATTAAAAATCTCTAGCTAACTTATGAAACCGAATTGTACATTTGAAGATTCTTCTCATATCCAGTGCTCTATTTGCCCTACTCCTGATCCCCATCCCCAGTCCTTACAGTAACGAAAACTCAAATTCTTATCATGCGCGATTCTCCAAAATTTCCATGACTCGAGTCCATTAGTTCTGCTCTTTCCAATAACTTCGAGTCATCGACACTGGCGGAGATATTAATAATTGAATGATTGGGAAAATCAAGATATTGAAAGGCAGCATTGAGTGTGATGAAGGGTAAGTAGTGCACTGAAAATTAAAAATCTCTAGCTAATTTATGAAACCGAATTGTACATTTGAAGATTCTTCTCATATCCAGTGCTCTATTTGCCCTACTCCTGATCCCCATCCCCAGTCCTTACAGTAACGAAAACTCAAATTCTTATCATGCGCGATTCTCCAAAATTTCCATGACTCGAGTCCATTAGTTCTGCTCTTTCCAATAACTTCGAGTCATCGACACTGGCGGAGATATTAATAATTGAATGATTGGGAAACCAGCAGAATAGTCGTATTGAGTGTGACGAAGTGCAAGTAGTGCACTTGAAATTGAAAATCTCTGACTGACTAACTTATGAAATAAAATTCTACACTTGAGATCTTTCTAATATCTAGTGCTCTACTTCCACCTCACCATACTTCAAATGAGTTCCAATCGTCTCAAACTCTCTCACCTATCTCGAATCCACCCTCTTGGTTCTTTTTTACAACTTCCTTTCTATCGATCTGATGACCCACCAAGAAAATAAATGAATAAAACTTGGCAAGAATAATTACAGGACCACTATTTCAACACCACCTAACATAGATTTTGTTTTACAATTATTGACGACATTGCATAATATTATCACAAGATTTTGAAGAAGTTCATCTGAAAAACTCTGTCGGAGTACAAATGTTTTGGGACAGTTCAACAGTTTACACGTTTTATGTCTCGAACAAAGTCTAGTGTAGACGTGGGCAACCTTTTATAATTAGCGGGCCATATTCCAGCAATCGACAAATGCCGCGGGCCGCACATGCACGATCGTACGACTCAAGTTATACCGTGAAAGGGGTGATTGAATTTGTGGGATCGTGAAGGTTCGATATGAGAGCGAATAAGGGTATATTATTCGACGCTGATAAGCCTCACATGGACTAGCGCTCACAGTTTGGGATTGACCGACACGTTAAAAAGTGTTCATATTCGTTTTATTTATCTAGACAGCGTCAGAATACAAGTCGCTACAAATTTATAACACTCATTTCTTGACTTTTTCTGCCTTCTCCTTTACAATACTTATCCACGATTGCGACAAATCGCCTACCAAGTTTTCCGCTTTTTCGGTTCTACATTCCTATTAAAGCACCTTTTCTCGATGATGAAGTCATTCAAAACATTGCACAGGAGTCGTATGACTGACGAGCACTTTCACGCTGCACTCAGGTTGAAGGTCGCACTAATTTTCATACATAGATATTGCTACATTGAGTAGAGCCACTCAAACGCAGAAATTATAGGTACTTTTTTCAGTCAAATTATTTCACCACTTTAGTTGTATCAGCATGAGTTGTGATTCAGGCCAAAAATGTCATCAAAATAGTTTTGATTTCTTCTCCACGGGCCGCAGGTTGTTCATACCTCGTCTAGAGGACGTCTTCTGTTGAAATTCATGAAACCTATATGTAGAAATGCGAACTTTGAACACTTAAACCTCTTGCACTAGGTCAATTCTAATAGGGAAAAATATTCTGGAAGTTTTTGGATATTTCGATATTGATAAATACATCCTGGAGGAAATCAATTTACAGCATTCCGAAAGCGTTGTGCCTCTCGAATTATTCAGGTCCCCATTGACTTCTTTACTTCTCGACAGTCGAAGTCTTATAAACTCTGATATCAGGACCACCTAATTTCAAGATTTTGGAAGGACTATACGAGTCGAGTACGACACCTCAGAAATCCGTAACATCCACCAAAAAAAAAGGTATTTTCTGGTGAAATCGTCACAGAAATCCTTCAATCAAAATCGAAGATTCAGACCGACCGAGTTTCCGACTTCTTCACATGTGTTCCGAGACACATGCTGGCCCCACCTTTGTACAATAAATCATTCATGATTTTAGCACAACTAGAATCCCTCTCTCTCAATGATCCACCAACACAATCATACGCTGTTTTTCGCAAATAAGACTTTCTCGTTGGGTTCGACCTCTCTAGAAAGACCTGTACGTAAGTTAATGCGAGCTACTAACTTGCAATAATTTTTACGAATTGTTAGCGTGTATTCACGAAACGTAAACTAATGTTCAACCTTCATCATACCGTACTAATAAGACGCGCTCAGGTAGGGAAGATAGGGTACAATATTCACCTATATTCTATATGGACTTGATACATGGGAACCGAGCGCGTACGAAGATATACACAATTCTCTCTCTCTCTTTCTTTCTACAAGTCATGTTCGTCGTACATTATTAACAAATTCGTAAGGCCGTCGCAAATGAAAGAAAGACGAACACGAGTCGAATACTTAATCATGGCGATAGGACTGCAGAAAAATTACGAGAGTAGTCATGAAAGAATTTTTCGTTAAAAATGAGGCAGGAGTGCAGCTGCGCGCTGACAGCTCAGTATTTCGACATTAATCCGTCAAGTGAGGAAAAATGCGAAGAATAAAAAACTCGTACTCGCTGAGCTCGACAAAAAAAAAAAAAAAAAAACAGGAAAAAATACGAGACAACAACAATGAAAACCGTTGAAAAATCTTTCAAAAAATAGAAAGGAATATCGCAGAAAAAGAAATTTCAAGTATTTCTTCGATAAATTCGACTCGTTCAAGTACGCAAAAACTTCACAACAGATCAGCTGATCACTTTGATTCGGTCGAATGAATTAAACTTGAGCTTTCGCGTGCAGCAAGCGCGAAAGAACGTAGAACACTGTAATATTATCGCTCTTTTTTCCCCACAGCAATTTTTTTTCAAGCTCAACACTAAAGCGGACTAGATTTTGGAGCGTAATTTATTCAACTAACGAATCTTACTTGTGACTAGAATGTTCGCTAGCAAAGTTGAGAGGTACGAAGCCGTAGTCCTTCCGAGAATAAAGCCATCAACAATTGATTGATTTCTCCTTTCGCACACTGATACAACGATAATTACACTTTCGATCAAAAAATACTTCGCGAGTAACGGGCGAAGGAAATCGATCTTTCATAGACACTTTTTAAATACTATCACAAAACACTATACTCGAAAGTTTCCAGTAAAAAAACGCTTAAAAAATTACCACCGTCATTGAATTTTTTTTTCACACACGGACACAGATATACACTCACACATACACACACACACCAAAATATCACGTACAACGGCTCTAGATATGTATTAAAAGACGAACTGCAACACGCAACACATATAAAATGATATAGTCATCATCGTATATGGCGAATTTACCATATGATAACGATATCCTCACTGTTGTTCGCTATGCCATTTACTGACGTAGATACGACCACACTTTCGGAACGACACTTCTCGATACAGTGTTACCACACTCTGGTATCGTTCGCTGCAAAAAAGTGTACGAACGCGCCCATGTCGACTCCGTACACAAGATTCTATACACACACACACCATAATAAGTGCTCGCCAACAGCTGAGCGTCTCATTACTATCCGGTTTTAATGGGTAAAAAAAAATTCAATTTTTTCCCCACTCTCTCTCCCTCTACCTTCGTTGCTTATTTCGAAATTGAAAAAAAATCGATCAGCCATTCTCGCCACATTATTCTCGTTTTTCTCTTTCGAATTATAGAATAAGCGAAATAAACACGTCTTAAATTCCAATAATTCCTCATTATTTTTGTTCCATTTCGCTGTACATTTATAAAATAATATTTGCGAACGTAATAAAATTTCTGATCGTAACGTAAAACACGTGACTTTCGTTCGTGACTGCAGCGCTTTTCTAAAAAAAAAAAAAAAAAAAGGTTAAAAAAAAAAAAAAAAAAAAAAAAAAAGGTTAAAAAAAGAACGAGCGAGCGAAAATAAAAAGGAAAAGGCGAAACAAACCAACGCCCTAGAAAATCGTGTCATAATTAGAGGTACAGGACGACCATAACGGAGCAGCATATTTTACCTTGAACTTCTGCTAGCGTAAAAGACATCGCCGTAAAACTTGCGTCAGCTTTGCAAGAGCATACAAGGTAGGAAAATTACACACACACACATACACACAGCAGGGTTGAAATGTAGTACGGTATTCGACAAAAGTCATCACGCGACCTGCGCAATTTCATACAGCTTTACCCGGGGTTCGCTGGGAGGACTTTTGCAACGCGATGATAATATTATTATGCAGTCTCGGGGAAAGAATTTTAAAAATTATATCATTATCGTCCTTCGCCGACGAAGAAGACGAAAAAATTTCGACGAAACACGACGTAAATTTCCAGTAGCATAAATTTTACGTAGCTCGCTATAGGTACGGTTCAAATTATAAAATAATTTACGACTCTGATAAAACTTTTCGTTATACGCCTTCACTCGAGCTGAATATGAAACTGGGAGTTTGTACACGTTTAACAGAATAGGAAAAAAACTTCCAGACCAAAACGAAGTTTAAAATACAAAATAAATAAAAATTATAACTTCTTTTCGCTTATCGCGAACGTGAGGAAGTCGACAATAGCTGACCGATGGAGTTATTCGACAGAAAAAAAAAAAAAAAAAAAATGCAATACGTATTATCGAGAAGAAAGAGGGCTGAAAAATATCACGCTCCTCACGTATTGGCCTAACTTCTCGGAGATATGCAAATATCCTATCACCCGAAAACTTCACATCGGAAAGTTGACGTTCTTGACTCTAGCGATAGTTTCTGAAGAAATTTTCCTGCGAACAATCCGATACTTCGAAAATGAAATTCGTTTCACAGTGGAGGTATTCAGGGTGAACGTGCGTCGTCCTTTCGACAAATTACCGCTCCAAGGAGGAGTGGGGGAGAGAGAAAGCAATAGGTTAAGGCTGTGACCTACTTTTGGGACCTGAAATTTCAGCTTTCATGTCATATGGGAGAGGCTCTATTATACATAAATCAAAATGAGAAGCTTGGAAGAATTTATAACTTTGAGCTTTACAGTTGAGGGAAAGGGAATGTAAGAAAAATTATTAATTTTTATTATTATTATTTTTTATTTATTGACGAGCTATATAAACTACACTGAGAGTTATCAGCTCGGCGGTTTATAATTATAGATAATACATCTTATGAATTAACAAGGGTTCATTTTAGATTATTGCAAAATGATATGTAGTAGTGAGTTGGAGGAAGTTATTTATTATTATTATTATTATTATTTTTTTTTTTTCATATGTTGGTATAGCAGTGAGTGCGACGGAGAGAGAGAGAGAGAGAGAGAGAGAGAGAGAGAGAGAGAGAGAGAGAGAGAGAGAGAGAGAGAGAGAGAGAGAGAGAGAGAGAGAGAGAGAGAGAGAGAGAGAGAGAGACACGGACCTAGCGATCCTGTAATAGCAGATTCAACACATCACAAGCAGGTTCAAACTGGATTATGTCTTCACTGTAGAGGTGGTGAGCCGACTCCAAAAGGGGTTACCCGGAGCACCGGTCTTTTCCAGGGTCGGAGCCTGAAAAATCAAGCTCTGGCTTTGGGGTCAGCTCCGGAGCCAGGAGCCGGGCAAGTTTTGGATCTATTCAGCTCTAGCTGTAAAAACCGGTTTCCTCACTTTTCCCTCGCTCCTTTACTCTTCCGAAGAGAAAATGGAAATGAAAAGATCTGCCAGAGAGAAGAGAAACAAACTCCTCAGCTCCTTTGGCTTGTTTCGGCTGCAACCCGGAGCCGGAGCGGAAAAATAGCTGGCTTCTCACCTCTACTCAACGGTGCTTTCATCCACGTAGTCTATTGGAAACTGCGAGCCCAAGTCTGAGTTGATCTCCCCCCCTCCCAGGAAATTGCAAGGAATTTTGGACCAGATCCAGAATAGTTCCAAACAAAAACTGAGAACAAACGAGCGGGGCGAGTGGGTCTTCGAAAGCTAGTTAGCTTAAAATATGTAAACTAGACGTCACAGATACTTTATAGTTATAGCCTAACGTATAGGCTTATAGCTTACAATTTCTTCACCTTCACGAAGTTTCGGTGCTCAAAATTCTTCCAGCTCCTTCTTTTTCAGAGGTTTATAGCGCGCACTTTTTCATAAAAGATCGAAGTTCGAACGCAGAAGTTTTTTGAGGAATCTTGAGGATTAGAAATTGAGAGGGGAGGAGGGAGGACGTGAACCAGATTTTTCGACCAAATCCTAAAATATTAGCTTTTTTTTTCAATTTAACGAGCTATAAGATGAACTACACAGAGGGTTATCAGCTCGCCGGATTATGATTATAAATAATACATCTTATAAATTAAACTTTTAAATGGTGGTAGTGAGTTGGAGAAAGTTATTTATCATGTATTATGATTGATATTATTTTCATTTATTTATTTATTTATTTATTTATTTATTTATTTATTTATTTATTTATTTATCTATTTATTTATTTATCTATTTATTTATCTATTTATTTATCTATTTATTTATCTATCTATTTATTTATCTATTTATTTATCTATTTATCTATTTATTTATTTATCTATTTATTCATCTATTTATTTATCTATCTATCTATTTATTTATTTATCTATTTATTTATTTATATGTTGGTATGGTATGGAGTGTGACGTAAATAATCAAGAGATAGAGATATTGAATCCGAGTTGTTTCCCAGAGCTTGCGCGAGAGCGGACGGGACATTTAAGGTAGAGGGAAGAGGAGCGAGTGTAGGACTGGAAAAGACGTGTTCAATTGTTGAGGTTTCTTTCTGACAGAAAGAACAAGATAGGGGAGCCAGAAGATCAGGATTGATGAGGTTGGAGTAAGTGATTTTTATGTGGCCGATTTGTAGTCGAGTAAGGTTTACTTCTTCACTTCTATCATTTCTAATAGATTTGGACCACTGTGAGGGACTTTTTGAGGAGCTTATTGGGAGTTAGATTTTTCCAAAGATTTGTTCATTTTTCTAGGATGAAAAGAACGGTAATAGTTTTTGTAGTCTGAGACAGGGATGGGTGAGTTATCAGTTATTTTGGGTAAGGATGTTGCTTGTTTGGCGACTAGGTCGACTGAGGCGTGGTCAGGGATGCAGGTGTTGATACATTTTAGTGAGCGTAATATAAGGCGGATTCGTTGAATAAGAGGATGGTTGCTAGAAGTATCTAGGAGAGAGTGGAGTGAAGAAAGAGAGTTGTTGTTTGGTGGAAGTTCTGCGATGTGAAAGAGGCAAGAGAATAGCTATTAATTCTGCTGTGAGTATGGAGGCAATGTTGGTAAGTGAGGTGCCCATCTATGGAATGTGCATAGGCGGATCTATTCAATTTTTTGGATCCGTCAGTAAGGTAGATTTTGTTATCTGGATATTCATATATTAGTCGTTTATTGTTAGAGATGGTGGTAGTGTTGTATGATTTAGGTAATTGAATTAGGTCAGGACGAAGGTTTGGAACGGATAGAGTCCGAAGGGGGAGAGTGGCTTGGAATGATTTATTGAGGGAGATAATGAATTGGGTTAGGATGTGTTCATTTGAAGTGGAAACTGGGTAGGCGTTTTTACCAAAAATTGTTTCGTATTTTGGTAGATCTGGGAATTGGGAAGCTGAGGATAGGAAATTGGATGTTAGAATAAGTCGCCGAAAGGGGAGCGGTACATAAGCCCATTTTAGGGCTTGTGCGGAAAGCACTTCATGCCACTCTGAGAAAGGAAGTTTGAATCGTGTCAAGTGTAGAGAGAACTGTTTTAATGGCTAAATTGTAAATTAATGATCCGTAATCTAGTTTGGAACAAATTATGCTCTTGTAGAGTTGTAATAATAATTTTCTAGAACATCCTCTAGAGGGAAGTGAGAGACATTCAAAATGGATAGGGTACGGATGCATTTTGCCTTTGGAGTTTTGATGCGCAGGGTCCAGGAAAGTTTTTGAACAAAATGAAGCCCGAGAATTTGTGCTGAATTGCGAGATGAAATTTCAAATGGGTAAGAGGTGGAAGGGGAGACAAGTTTTTTTTATATCATTGATGATTAAGAGGAAGAGTAGGACGCTGAATACCTCTCCCTGGAGGACTCCGTTTTGAACAGGGAGCGGGGAGGAACATGAATTTTGAATCCTTACAATCAATTTTTGCAGAAAAAATTGTGACCTGGAGAAAGTCTTCTCTCCAGACTCCACAAACTAGATGTGAGACGGGATTCCACATGTGCCAATACAGTGAAGGTCAAAATTTTTCCTTGCTCCCATGACGTAATCAACTCATGACGCGAATTACAGAATGATACCCAGATCCATGTTAAAAAAGAAGAAGATACGGCGCTGATGACTGAAGAGGAATAAGAAACGACGGATTTCTTGACGAAGTTGAACGAGGAGTGCGGGGAACCTGTCCTGTGGGATAAATTGGTTCAAGAATTCATAAGAGAGGAGACTAGGGACTTGAAAAAATTTCCACTTTTGAGCTGAAGGGTCTCTCTTATATTATATAGCCGGGGAGTTGAATTTTTCCTTCATTAGAGTAGGTAAGTTCTGAACTCTATACGAAGGGAAGGTTCAAATTCCTTTTCTGTCATCTAATATATAAAGCAGAAAGTTTGTCCGTCTGTCTGTCTGTCTGTCTGTCGTCCTGTCCGTTTATAACTCGAGAACTACTGGGCCGATCGCTTTCAAACTTTCAGGATATATTGTCCTCATCCCAGAGCAGCACATAGACTCATAAAAATAAAAATTTGACGGGGAGGTGCTGAGTAATTTCAAAAAAGGGCGAAAACAATGACTTTTTTCAATATAAAAAAACGTGGTGGTGTAGCTTGCCATGTACGTTAGACCTACGCGCGTTGAGTGGCGCAGTTTCGAGAATTGAATTATTGTGATAACTCGAGTATAACTCATTTTTATGAAAAATTGAAGAGAACAAAAATTGTAGCCCCTGTAATTTCCTTTCGAATGAGCCCGGTTCCAGATTTTTAGGAGGACATTTTGTGACTACAGTATTCGCTGTACTTCCATACTAAGCAAGTTATTTTATTCACAGTTTTAAAAACACCTACATAAAGGATTTTACATCCGGTATCTCATACAAGAACCAATGTCTAGACACGGTGCGCACTGCGTATGGGCTAGCGGAAATTACCCTTTTTTTTACCTGTTGTCCGTGTGTTTTCTTAGGGACTGGCAAAATGTCAATGGATTTGTCTGTATTCTGCTGCGATGAATACAGGCTTCACGCGTTAAGTCAGCTCTCAAGTGAATTAGTGTGTAAAAAATTTAATTTGGTGATTTTATTTTTGTGCGACTCGGAACTTTGATATATTTTTATAAGTACAGTCGCGGTTTTTGGTGTCTATTTTCTTATTTTTGACCTGAATAGTTGTAAATTTTGCAAAACTCTTTCCACTGTTTCTTTTTTAAAAATTCATCTGAATTCCAAGATACCTACAAAACACACATACCTACAAGATACAGATACCTATAAAACACAGATATCTACTCAACACACAGCTAGCGGTCAGGCGCGCCGGAGGCGCGACGCCAACCGCTAGTATAATATAGTTCAAAGGTCGAAATTTTTCGAAGTTCAATACGAGAAGAGGAGGAAAACAGTCGATCAAACTAGCCAGGCCTTCTCAGAAATATTTGTAGGGTATACTAGGAGATACATTGGTGGAAGAAAAAGGCAATCGATCAAACTAGGTCGAGATTGCGGGGCCTAGCTTTCCTCCACTCAATAGGGTAGGGGTTGAAAGATGAATACAAAATCGATGGAATTATAATCTAGAAACATGAAACACATTGAATATTCTCACTAACCCAAATTATCAATTTCCGATCAATAATCAAAGTTGAAATACAGATTTTCTCTTTTATTCAAACAGACATCAGGAATATGAACCTGAACCGTCAATGTTCGCAATAATTTGCCTGCCCTTCCTCTACCACGCTCTGTCCTCCTATGCGAAAAGAAACGACTTCAGTAAGTGGTTGGCATCTCAAGGGAGGATTTGAAAATATCGAACAATACATATTATGTAAGACTGGTTGTATTCAATCGTAGATTTTCTGGGAATCACACTCATTGGCGAAAGAAAAAGTATCAAGTTCAAGCGTTCCGATTGGTAATGATATGCGCGGCGAGTGTATTACTCATTCATGCAATCTACAGATCATAGGAAATGCGTCATTTGCGATTAGAATCAACATCATAATAAAAAACTAAGATCTGACTAGAAGCAATGAAAACAAGAAAAAACGTTTAGCATAAATGCACGCGAAATGAAAATATATGCCAACGAAGGAAGTGGACGAAAAAAGGGTTGAAAGTGACACACTTTTATATGTGATTCACGCGATGACTGTTGAACGATATGTGGAACAGGTTGTAACGCGAAGAGGAATATATTCACGCGATAATTGTGCAATCTGATTTAGTTCAGTTAGTGATTACTATTTCAGACGAATACACGTACTTTTTGTCAACATTGTAATATTTCGGCATGGATCTTACGTACATAGACGAATATTCTAACGAAAGTGATTCAGGAGAAGACGACGAAGAACATCATCAGCCAGTACGTAAGCGAAGAAGATTAACACGTATTTGGCTTGAACGAAAAAGATTCGAAACAGCCGAAGAAGCGAAATTGGCCGTTGAAGCAAAACAAAACTGGAAAGTTTCATCGACGAAAGACACACCGTCTGGGCTACGGGTGAATTACCGTTGTACTGCGGGGCAATACAGGCGTCTTGAGTGTCCCGCTGGCCTGTACCTACTATATCGAAGCGAAAGTGAGCAAGTGTCGTTGTTCGAAACGGAGGATACGCATGCAAACCATAGCACTGAACCAGTTCGAGGCTTACACTCCAGCGTGAAAGCTTATGTACGAGCCAAGTACAATGATGGTATTACGAAACCTAATCATTTGATGGACCGAATACGGAATGAAAAATTACCCCTTCCCCATAAATCGCAACTTATATCGTTCCTCCAGGCGATCCGAGTAAAAAAATTTGGCTCTGCTACAATCTCTGCTGCAGACTTGCAGTCTTGGTGTGAGGAGAGGACAGACTCCCCTGCAGACGTAGATGAGGTATTTTTATATCATTTTTTTCTTCACGATATTTCAACAGATGACTATTTGTACGACTCTTGTACTTCTGAAATTTATTTCTAGGTTTTTGTGGTCGACTTCGAGGTACGTGCCGATTCGTGTGATGTAGATGAACAACAAATAAGGGTTGTACTTTCAACACGAAGACTATTATCATTCTGCAAGAACTCGCGTATGATCCAATGCGATGCAACCTATAAATTGTTATGGAACGGCTTCCCGGTCCTTATCTCCGGTACCACGGACCGTAATCGTGTGTTCCATCCGTTTGTCCTCAGCGTAACGACCGGTGAGACAGCTAAAGATTTCGAATTTATATTTCGTGCGATTCGCAAGTTTCATCAGGACTTGGTACCCACTATCCTATTAGCTGGAGGGGACCAACGCTGTTATCAATCGGGAGCATACCATCCGAGCTCGACTTCCCCTAGCGCAATTTCTTCATAATAGCAGCAATTTAGTGCAATCGTGGTCGAAACGTCGTGATCCCTCTGAGGTTGACTTCATTCCTTTCTCAACGACGCCATCAATATCATTACCACAGTGGACAGCCGCTTTTCAGTGGGCATCAGAGAACCATAAAGTTCTTGAGAGGAAAGAAGGAGATAAATCCGTATTCTTCGTTACATCTACCCAGTTGAGGAGTGAAGTGTCGCCTGATCTCGTAAAAAAATTTGAAAGGGAGCAAGGGAAATGGAAGACGTTTCAGAAGTTCCAGACGTGGCGGTCATGCCTTTGGAAAATAGAAGTGAGTGCTGAGGGAGCGAGTTGCACGTGCCCAATTTTCCTGAAGAAGATGATGTGTAAGCATTCTTTGGGCATGCAAATTCGTTTGAAGAGAGTTGTCGTACCAGCCACTGCCAAGCAGATTCCAATAGGCCAGAAGCGTAAAAGAGGCCGACCACGGCTGGCCACAAAAGCTTTAATAGTGTGATACGTATTTACCGACTTTTTGTAAAATTTATTGGTATAATTATTCATCCCACTTTTCAGTTATTGATTTTAATTAGTAAAAAATGTCACAGTTTAGAAATGTAACTTCGCGTTTGATGAAATATTACTTCGCGTTTCAAAAAATATAGCTTCGCGTTTTTTAATATATGTATCGCGCTTTTTTTTTTTCCTGTATAACTACATTCATATCGCGTGGAATCATTTCTTTTGTACGTACTTTAATTTTTTTTTTTGCGCTCGTTATATTTTCGTGTTGAATGCATTTAATATACTGTGATTTCCCTTCCTTCTTCGCGTGATTGCATTACTTTTTCGCGTGGCGAAAAATCGAACCCTTTTCAATCCACTGCTCCTCTATCTATACGAATTTATAAATTCTTCTCAGAAGTCGAGTAGACTCTTCTCAAACGTTCCCTCTACAACTCGCGGAACAGAAGAGTTGGAAGTTAAGAAAAGCACCAATCATTAAAATATAGAACCCTTTCTTTCAATTTTACAGATATTGTTATTAAAATTTTTCTCATCGAACGTCATAATTAGGGAAGTTTTACAGCGAAATATTATTTTTGGAACCAAGTGATTTTGTAAAACTACGAAATAACAGTAATTATTTTCGTCAATTATCCTATTTCTGACCATTCGTTTCGAAATATATACGTGTTCTTTTTTCTCCACATTCTATAGCAGCGATAGACACGGAGCTCGATGCTTACAGTTTCTAAAACTATATTCGTCATATGTACGGGACTATACTATGAAACTATAAATAGGCCAATTGGAAAAATATTGAGAAAATTTTTCACAATTGAATTAACTTGACAGCGTGCCGCAAAAAAACAAAAATGTCAACAACGAACTCCGCGGCTGATAAAAACTTCAACACGCGATCACAACTAAGAGGAAAATAAACTACTGCACGTCAATAATCCGCCGGATGATTATATCATGTTACGTATGACTTTCCGATATTTTCTGAGTACATAAGAATAATTATTTTCATCGGCAACCTTACTTCAAGAACGAGGAGGGGAATCTTCCTTCAAATTTCTATTCACATTAAAAGGGGGGGGGGGGGAGAGGGGAATATCGTTTTTTTCGACTCTAAGATCGGATGTACACAATTTGAGCGGTCCGTCATGATACTCCAATTTCCCTAGTTTCCAAGATAATATGAATTATTTACTCGATCAAATAGAAATGCGTCACTGAGAGTACACAGACAACACACAACGTTCGTCTATTTCATAATTCAACTAGATTAGACTGGTAGGTACATAGAAAATGATTATCAAATGCCCTATATTCGAGTAAATAATGAAAAAACTTCTGCGACAAATTATATTTATTTTGACGTAATTACGATTGTTTTGAAAAGGGAAGTTGTTCACCTCGAAACAATCGCTCGATTCGAAATAGTGCAAATTACCGAGCAGAACTTTGTTCAGTATGCGCGCGACGAATCCGAGCAAACCGTCAAATTTAATCAATGACAACCAAACGTAGAGAGCACCACTTCGACTCATCTGGTTTCTAGAATCCAACAATGTCATAAACAATTCACAATATGGATAGCCGGGCTTCATAACCATTACCATCAAAAAAACTTCGATTTAGGAAACGTTTTCCCAAGAGTCTGGCGACAACCCTCATCCTCCACAAATATGATTACCACAGTCTGTTCCCATCTTTAGCTTCTCTCCGCTGCATCCACCATAATTCACAATCCATCAAGACAACCCTCGCCGATGACCTTCCATCCATCCAAAATATCATCTCTTACCCAAAAGCAGCAAGTTACATTCAACGCATCTAAAATAAATTCACCATCAAGAGCTTGTAAAATGAAGAATGGAAATAAGTGCCATCTTGTTTTTCCAACCAACCGTCACAATTTTCCTTTGATATTTCTTCCAGAATCTCGAGAAAAGAAACCAAGGTTATCTACAACAATAATCTCCAGATTTTAGATTAGAGGAAACTTTACTCGTCGAAGATAGAAACCAATTTCCGATGACTTCAGCCAACCAGTTTACTAAAAAAGGAAAAAAAAACAGCAACTTCGAGTAGAAGCACTAGGTTTTTGGCAACGATTTAGAATTTTTAATGTTACGATCCATACGACACTGTTTTTTCTGCAAAGACATCTGTACAGCGACACCATGAATATTCATCACGATAATATCAAAAAATAGATCGAATACATAACGTCTGACATAATGACATACATACAAATTTCATCTCCGTCAAAATGTAAATAAACAATCAATTTTATGCAGTGAATGAATTCACTTTGAAATGTTTGAATCGGTAATCGAATATTATATAAATTTGCGCTGTATAGAAATGAGAATCACGACGTCGACGATCATAGACTACATGAAATATTGGAGAACTTTTTCAAACTCTACAGAGAAGACGAGTATGAAGAATAAAGATATAAGATTCAGCTGAGGTTCGCACAAAATGATGACGTCGCAGGTTAGAGAATATAAAGTGAAATGGATAGCAAATGGAAAGGTATTATAAGAAGGAGACCGGGAAAAGGAACAGAAGACTTTCTGGTCCATTTTTGGAGACAAGATTGGTAGAGATTGCGCACCTCGAGTCTCGTAAAGGAAAATTTTGAGAAAACGGAGGAGACGAATAATTAATAGTGTACGTAGAAGAAGGAAAATTTTCATCTTTCTGATACAGAGGAAGGCTTGGCCTTCATTTGAAGACTCGTACCTCGGGAAAAAGGAAGTCATTATCCGGAATTTCTATTCAAGCAGCACCTCCATCGGACAAAACCACGGCAAAGCGGAATCGAATATTCGCAAGTAAGCCAGACTTTCTTTCCATTTGTGGACACATGCAACAGACTTACTAACATCTGGAGTACTTCAGACAGAATACAAATGTTGCAAAGGTCGTGGACGCAAGATAGTATGGACTTCGCTTCTGGAAGCCATTACCCGATGCGCAAAATCGAGGCCAGGAACACTACAATGGTGACACTTCTAGAGACAACGCAATGTATTGCAATTTCAGCATAGAGCTGAAATACGAAATCAAGGCTAAGGTTGAAAACTAAAACTGGACAGAGGCGGAAATCCTTTTCCCCCAATCCTTCGAAATAACACCTCGTTCAGCGTTCGAGAGGTCTCTTTCACCAACAAGATGACTGACAAAGGCTTCAACCTCGGAAAATTATTGGCGAGAGAGGGATAAGTTTGAAAAAAAAAGTCCACTTCCTAGTAATTTAAGTCGAAAATTGAAAATTCATTAAAAATATCATTTTTTATTTGACTAAGTAAGGAGGAAGATACATCGGAAAGTGATTCCCCCCCCCCCCCCCCGCCGCCGAAGTAAGACCTATGATAATTGAAGCTGGCAAGGAACCTATTTCAGGGGGGGATTTTCCGACATCGATAATCGATTAGAATCGATTAATTTGGTCGGGATTCTTTCAAATCGCTTCTTCCTTTATGTGCGGCTCAACGGTTGAAATCGCTCAAAGTCCTCTCCTTGATACGTTGAACTCGAAAGTCGAGATTCTTTAAAGTCCCTAAAGTAGGTCAGAGTGCACCACTATTCCCCTCCTCCATCGTCATATATGTGGCCTAATCGTCAAAATATTACTCTGGTCCTAAAATAGATCAGAGCTCCCTCTCCTCGAAGCGACCAATTATTGTCCCTCCTCCTCCTATACAACTAATACATTTTACGAGTCCCTCTCCCATTCCCAATACGTATAAATTTATAGCTGGAAAGTCGGTATCTTCTAAGGCTCTAAAGTAAGTTAGAGTCTTTACCTGCCCTCTCGGCACCACAATTTCCCTCCTCCCTCTTCTTATACGGTTTAATCGTCAGAATGTTTCTTAGTCTTTGAAAGAGATCAGAGTTCGCCCTCGTCGGAGCCACAATCTACTCCCCTCCCCCTATATAATCAAATTATCAACAATTTTCCGAGTAACCCTATCGATATATCTACTGCTGAATAATCAGAATTAATCCAAATCTCTCCACCATCCTCGATACGTATTAACGGTATTTTTTGGAGATCAGATTCATTGCGAATAGCCATCGATTTGGCGCGGGTTAAATTTGGCACAACCTCAAAAAAGTTTGTAATAATAAAATTTGAAGTTTCGTCTGGAAATTCAAGAAGTAATAAAATCCGAGATCAGAACTTCTTCCAGTCCCCTTTCAGTACAGTATCTGAAGTATTCTTTAAAAATTAGAATTCCACCCTCTCTCCCTTTAAACCACTATTTTTTACTCTCAACAGATATCAATGACCCCATTCACTCCGGATATCCCTTACTCAACAGAAAAATTGCCCAAGAAGGAGAAATTTTGCGAAATGTTTGAGAAATCACGGTCGACGGGCCGTTATTCGATTCACCATTTAAAAATACAATTCATTGTTTCTTTGGCAGACTTCTAGGGGTATCTTTGTCTGCTTGAGGGTTCTTTTCAAGCCACCAGACTCTATCGTAAAGTAGGGAAGAAGAACAACCCTCAATCTTCTGTCTCTCACAACAGTATCACAAGCATTCTTGCATAAGCCACTCACTCCCCTTCTGTTCAACAGTCGGACACTGCCGTCCTTCAATTAGATTTTTTCATTCAACTCCAAATTTTATTATTAGACTTCGGATTCTATCATTACAGACTTTCTTGAGGTTTGCGCCAAAGCGAACCCTCGGGCCAAATAAATCGAGTCCTGTAATTACTTTATTCACTTTTTCCTCCTTAGATCCCAACCTAAACGAGATCAGAGTTTGGGACCCTTCAGAGCCACAATCACTCCTCTACCCTCTCTCATAACTGAATGGACGAAAATTTACCAGTCAGTTCCCTCCCTTCTCAAATACGGCTCAAAGGTTGAAAGTTTCCTTTGTTCCTTACGTTTCCCTCTCATATGAAATTTAATTTTCCCGAGTTCTCCGCCTAAATTTTACCGCAAAAATTATGTAGACATCTCGGAAATCGAACTCTTCCAAGTCTCTCTCTGGTCGACATTTTTCCAAATTCTCTTGTAAGTCGGAGGCCCCGTTTTCACTCCCTCCGGACCAGCAGCAGGAATTCCTCACAAATAACCCTCCCTCGAGAAAAACATCGAACTCGCACGTGTCAGACATAATTTTCAAGATACCCCTTCGCCTAGAAATACGAAATTTCAAGCTTTTGGATCTTAATTAAATATTTTTGATTAGACTTCTAACCTGGTCATTAATTTTGGTCCGTTAATAGATCATACCTAAATGTCCATAGGATGACATACGCAAAATGTCAATGGATTCAAAAACACGATTTATAATTCTTTTGAAACCGTGCACGTTAAGAGAGTCATTGGCCCACGTGATTGAGCACGGTTTTGTAACTACGGATATCCAATTTTACAGCCAGAATGAATTTCCCAAGAGATTCGTCATATCAACTTCTAAAGACGGAGCCGATAGTCGTCGCTTCAATTCAACAATCATCAAAATTATCATTTCCTTTCAAACCTCTTCGCAGTAACACTTTTTTGTCGATCAGCACTAATTTAATTTTTCCGGAATACTTTTGATGATCGTTTCCGAACGGCGTACGCAGACGACTCGACCTCCTCACGACTTCTTGTTACTCCACCTCAATCAATCACATCGCGATACCTGAAATTACAGAACGTTTTTCGAATTCGCCATCGTGATTTCACACTAAAACGTTAAACGTTCCAGGCACGTGACTCATTCTTTAAGAAACTTATCCGAACTGCTGGTGCATGTCTGCTCTCCGCCATCGGAAGGAGCAAAAAATTCAATAAAGTAATAATAAAAAGCTTCTTTTTTTCTTCTTCTTCTTCTTCATGCGTCGTTAATTCATCCGGCAAAAATTTTTCTTTCTTCTTTCTCTTCATTATGATACGATCGTATACTTCACTTTCTGACAAACTGTCACGTTTCTAATATATATACACGCGCAAAACGCAATTATTCTACATCGACATACTTGAACCTAAATTTTTATACAATTTTCACCGTTATTTTCGTACGACACTCGAAGTCGCGAGCGCGTAACGAGCTTATTTTCCTTCTCTCAACACTGACAAACTATAGGTATACCTGAAAGCCGTACATCCAACGGTGCTTTTGTACTTTCATTATTCTATCGCGTGTAAAGAAAAACGATCGACTCGTTTGAGAATCATTCTTCTGATCAATGTCATCATAAATCCTAAACTTCTTAACGCACATACTTGTACTTCGCTAATGATGCGATGCCGCTTCCATACCGATATTCTTGTGAAATTAGGAGCCGAGTGTACCTGTATAATATTGCAATGCCGCCTCGTCTTCGTCGACAACACTTCAGCATAACTGAGAGAGCTACGGCGATATGAACACAACCTAACTGACACCAAAGTACATAAAATCGTACAATTCATTAATGGGTGTAAAGGCAAGGTTTTAACTGACAGCCGATTCTACAAAAGTCATTAACTAGGTCAGGGTCGGGCAACCTTATCCTTCTGAAGGGCCATATAAACTTCTCGAAACTATTGGGAATTACTTTTGCGCTGTAATTGATAACAATTTCGTGTATTTTAAATATCTCTTCGCGGGCCATATTTTAGATCATGCGAGTCGCATTTAGCCCCAGGGCTAGAGGTTGCAGGTCGAGCTCAAAATGTACGAACATTTAACAAGTTGTCTCAGAAAGAGAAGTTGACAGGCTACCAGAAGGAACAGTCATCAATGAATTCTAGCTAGACAGACCTGGCTCTCAAGAGCGGCATTGGCACACTCCCAAGAAGTATTCGGAGAGCCAAGTTTCTGGATAACATGAGAGACTAAGTTAATTCTCCCATGTGATGTCGTACATAAAATTAAGGAATGGGAGATGGCAACCCCCAAAGTTCGTCCACGACGGTTTCCCCTTGCTGTATGCACATCGAGTAAGCAACGTACGATTCTTCGAAAAGATATTCGGAACCTTAAGCTCGATGATAATTACGATGTACCTGTTTATCATTCAAAATTCATCAACAGTAAAAATAAATCATCCGCAGTATTGCGTTTCTAATTTACTATTGAATTTCAAGGTTGCGTTCAGATATCTTGATATCAATATACTGATTCTCAATATGAGATTATTCTTCATGAAAGGATACCAAAGTATTGAAGAAGGTTTAAAAGAAATCAAAATTAGTTCGATATTCTGGACACCTGGTCAATATCTTGATCTACATCTTAGTTCTTCTCTACACGAAGAATTGTCAAGAAATAGGATTCTTCACACAAAATTTCTAACAAATCCCTCCCATCGAAGGAAAATCGATGAAATGTATTGGAGAGTCCTGCTCGTGACTACATTGTAACCCGATTTCAAACCCAGCCGAACAATATTTTACTCTCTAATAAATCCAACTCAATTCATTACGATTGTGACGTAGGAAAATAAAATCCAGATTATTGCAGACTACGACTTGCAAGTGGTGAATGCCAAATGTCGTCCACAATTCGTTTGAAAAGGTTTCCCGATGAAACTTAGTGGTGACGCTCATCCTTGATCTCGTGCGTTCTCCGTCACGCTACCACGCTACACAACCGGTTTCCTCCTTCCTTTCCTTTCGCTTTTTTGCTCTGTACGACGATCGAGGATGAGAAAGAGAGTCCGGTCCCCGCACAACCTAATTAGACGGACCAAAGATCAGAACTGGGTAAAAAGAAGATAAGGAAAGCTTATTCAGATGCACTCGACTTATTTCGAACGCCTTTGGGAAATTCATCACTCATTGATTGAGCAGCATCACTCGTCCGAACGCGAATTTATGGACAAACCTCGAGATGAGAGGCGACGAATATCCCGTCGTTCAAAAACGACAGATTTTCAGGCAGAGCCAAATAAATAAAGCTGCATTGCGATGGAACCATAACCTTTCATGATTTTTTTCCATAAAGGCGCACGCCCCGTTCTAGGACTAAAAAAAACGTGGTATACAGTAAAAAAAGCTTGCTAACTCAGGGGAAGCTCACTTTCTCCGCTGGTTGACCCCCCGTTCTTGGGAAACTACATTTTGAGATGTCTAGCTTAAGAGGGAGCTCACTTGCTCCGCTCGTTCACCCCCCTTCTCAGATTGATATAGGCGTGGTGTGCTGTGAGATGAACCATCTAGCTAAGAAAGGCTCACAGGCTCTGCACATTCGCCCCCAAATAGATATCAAATTAGCTCGTGACGTCATAACCATGTATGATGGCTGCCTGTGACGTCATCCCTCTCTCTCTTCCTTATTCCCTTCTATCCTCCGGATCAACCACTCCGTTCGTGCGCCTCCAACAGTCTCCCTTATACTAGGCAGATTTCAGCATTGGGGTACTACTCCTTAGCCTCCATTATACTGGGCTATACTGAACTACACTAGCGCTACTCTTAGCATTCAGGCAACCAGACTTAACGTAGACCCAACATACTACATTATAAAAGTATAAGCTGAACCACTTGAAGATAACAAAGATGAGGGGTGGTGGATTGATCTCGCAAATTTTAGTATTAGGCTCTGGTTCGCGGCTGATCACGTCATAGGTTGTGATAAAGGAAGAGGAAGAATACAATATAGGACTACCAGGGCGTGGAGGCGACTTGCGGAGGTGGTATGAATTCGCAAATTTTCGAATCAGGTTCTAGGATTCAAGACTCGTGGAACTCGTACATCATCAGAATTACGACCAATTTTCCGGGGGGGGGGGACTCGCGGAGCGGCGTGAACTAGCAAATTTTACAATTAGAGGCTACGATTCAGGAAATTTTGGGAAAGACATGAAACACGTCAACAATTTCACTCTCGCTTTGCTCGAGAAATATAGTGAACATTTTTCAAAGATTGGTGGAGAGTGAGAGAAAGAGAACCTCTTACTTCTTTCCGTAAATATACGCCCACCATTTAATACATACAGGGGTGCTGTGGATCCCAGAGTTACAAAAAAAAGAAGTAATAAAATAATCTGCGGTTAATCCTTCCCCCCCCCCCCAGTTACTGACGAACCAGATGATGAAAAAAAATTAAAAAAGTAGACCCACAGAAGAACTTTCTTCAAAACTTTATAGAAAAAGCACTTCTGCACTACATCAATTAAAGAAGCGCCTGGATGATAATCACTTCAAAGTATTCAAACTTTGTAAGACTAATAAACGATGCTGTTCACAACTTAGACATGTTGGACTCACATCCCGGTGCCACCCTTTGCTTCACAGACGGTTGGGAATTCAATAATCTAATTGGAACAACAAATATGTCTCTCACCGTCACCGCAACTACTCCGTCTCAATCCTAACAGCCGAAATCCAAGCTTTATCTTCCAATTCCTGAAATCCATACTGGTTTCCCGTGTTGCTTTGAACTCCCTATCTGCCCTAACAGCAATTCCAAAGTTACCTCCACCCACCCATTCGTTTCACGCGTTCGAACGTTCCTTCTAACCCTCTCATCTATCTCCTATTCCGTATCCTTCATCTGTGAGTCCAGCCAAGTGGGAATCAGTGGTTGAAAAAAAGTCTATGAAGCCGCCAAAGCAGCCGCAAGAATACCGCGCATCAACTCCCTAGTTCTATCATGAACCGTGGATTGTCCATTGCCAAAAACAAGTCTCACAGAATAAATTTGCACAAATGAAGCAGTTTCTCTTCTCATGGCCCACCGCGGCGAGAAAATTCACCTCTTGTCTCCGCGTAGGCCACAGGCGTGCTCTCCTCCACTTTTCAGCTTGTTTCATACAAAAATTGCAACCTCGGCTCGACTTATCCTTTTTAATTGGTCACACGACCGCGAGTCTCGCCCTGGTACCATTCCATCATACCTATCAACCAGTGGCATAGCCAGGCTGGGTGAGAGGAATGAATCCCCCATCCCTCGAGGATTAGAATTTACTCTTGCGGTGCTGATGAGCAGATGGACCGCAGTCGTTGATTCCTTTACCTCCCTAGAGAAATTTCTAGCTATTTCACTGCTCTAAATAGCTATTGGCGATAATCTCTTCTCTCTTATCTCCACACTCCAATTAGCTACCACTCATTCAATTTTCTGACATTTTTCAAGTCTTTGTTGAGACCCTGCAAGTTTGGCTACAGAGGCCTGACACAGGCCCTCCTTTTCCTACCTTTCAGCTTCTCTGGCGTGAAAATAGCAGCCTGGACTTCTCCCTTCCAATTGGTCATATGATCGAGAGTCTCACCCAGGCAGCACTTTATCATATCTCTTCACCAGTAGCGTGGCCAAGAAATTTTGCTCTTCAAGGACTGGGATTTACTCTTGTTGTTGATAAGCAGATGAATTTCTAGCCCTATTTCTAAACCATAATCGTTCACCCTCCCCCCCCCCCCTCCTTCCTAGAGAAATTTCTGGTGACGTCACCGCTCTCAACAATTATTTGCAATAATTTTCTCTCCTGTCTCCACACTCTAATTACCTCTCATACATTCGAGTTTCTCCACCAAGCTCATGACCCTAACGCATCGAAGCTCGTGTCAGTGGCGTACCTAAAAATTTTGGATCGGCGAAGTAGACGGAAAATTTTTGAAGAAAATTTTATGACAATTCAAAGGAAATTTACCAGTTCTGGAGAGTGGAGACGCGGGAAGGCCTCCGGAGGTTTTCTCACGATAATATGTCACTGCATGGTGAAAAAGAAAACTAAACTTCGTGAGAACATTTTTAAGAAAGAATAAAAGAAGACTCTAGATTACTGGAATCCCTTCACTCACTCGTCAAAAAGTTCTACTGTAAAGAGATAAAAGTGGAAAATATCACCGCGGAACCAAGGAATCACATCAGATTGTGAAACTGAAACAGGTAAGGAAATGAAAGAACATACAAATTTTTGCTTTTTTCCAATGGATTTGAACTTACAAGGCCCACTGCGATGCGTTTATTGGAACCGTTTAACGTATTTCTTATGGAGAATCCTTATTTGTCATCAAAAGAATACAAAACCTAATTGTCATTTCAGACTCGATGTGCCCGTGGTTATCCAAAAGAATCTGGGCTACGTCCCCAGCTTTACGACAGAATTTTACTCAACAACAGCCCTTTCCATCAACAACATCTACCAAATAAAGATCGTTGACGGAGCTCAACAGGAGTGCAACAGCAAGATGAAAGAATAAGTTGAACGTATCACACACACCTTCCTTTCTTCAAGTTTCTATAGAGTACACGACTTGTAAAGACATGTTTGCCGTCGACTACTGAATAATTTTTTCCATCTCTTACGACGTACGAACGAACATACGAGTTCAATCCGCTGATAAATCATATACGAAACAGTGTTACCACAACATGTTTTATTACCATCACTCGACTGTAAGATGAGCCGATTGGCTTATCTGTTATCTCCTTCGGATAAAATCGTATACCCATACATCCCATTAATCGTGGCGCCAACATGAGCGGCATTCCACCGCACATGAGCGCGGTAATGCGACGAAACGTACGAGAAGAATTGAATTTTCAACGCACAAGAAAATAACATCATTAACAGAGTGTAATGGGATAATTGCTTTTCAAATGTAGGACAACGGGCGAACCATTATCGACAGGGGTAGCCGGATGAGGAACGGGCCACACCGTAAATTTAATACCCCGTACGCTAAATACCCGAACACGAGGAGTATCTTCCATGCGTAAACGTCGTTTTCGTGTTCCGTGCCATTAACCATATTACAGGCAAGGTCAGAAAACGATATTCCTGTACCTCTCGCGATACACATACTACAAAACGGTGGCATATAATACGAATATAATGTTCGACAACGGAGAAACAATGAAAATCGTGGTGGTAATCTGAACTCGCTATCACCGCACCACCGTACGACACATACGAGGAATAAATCGTATTATACAGTACCGATTTACCAAATTGTCGAACGCGTTGTATTCTCGCTCACACATACACAGACAGAGCTCGAAAACAGGTACACGTGAACGCGGAAATACGATTTAAAATGGATAAATAAATACTGTATAGGTATACTGAAATAGATTTCTCGACGTTTCGAGATACAACAGAGACTGAACAGTCAGCGGTGGCGTGGTTGGCTAAACCAGGAAATCTACCATAATTAATTAATGGGCTGTGTAACTGCGTGCGCGTTATATCTGTGTACGCGACTTTCCAAATTAGAGATGTGGTACAGCGGGAGACTGAAATTAAAGTATTCATAACCTCCGGGAAACTTGAACAAATAATCGTGCCTGAGGAAATCGCGAGAAGCTCCGGAAGAAAACACAAATATACGAATTCAACGTTCGTCGACTTCACAGAAAAATTGTAAAATATTTTACGTGTCCAACAAAGGGGTAAGAGAGAATTCTCGCATGAATACGACGCGTGAGCGCCCGCTCATTTCCCTACCTTTCGTTGATGAAAAGGGCAAGTAACCCCCCCTCAATCCATTCGTAATTTGATTATGTGCTATAAACGGCGCGATGTGGACAACCAACCGGTACTAAGCCTGAGGCACAGCGCGCAAGAGGTCGACATTGACGGAAAAAATGAAAGCTTAACCATAATGACACAAAAAAGGAGGGATGGTGTTTAGATAAAGACATGAATTATTGGTGAAACGCATAGGGATCAAGAAATGAAGAGATAAGGATTGGCGATAAAGAGTAGGGTTGGACGAAACTTTGGCCAAACCGATTTATTCAGACAGGGGCAGGGGACTACTTTTCAAACACCAAGTGGACAGACAGAGGATAAAACGCATTGAAAGAGCGAAAGTTGAAAAGTTGATGGAACGAAATTACCCTGGTCGTAGCTAGGATCTATAAATTGACAGGACGAAATTAAAAACTGACACCATTAAAAGAAGCTTAATGATGTTGAAAAAGAAAATCACGCTTGAATAGAAATCACCACAAAATACGCGACAACCGGAAGAAGAAATAGCTTCGGAAGAAACTCATTATTTTGATCGATTATGAGTAGAATTAATTTACTTTTGTGCTTGAATTCCTCATAAGACATGGAAGTCAATTAGATACATCATAGACAATGAAAAGAAGAATTTTAGCGTAATAAATAAAATGCGGATGTAAAATACCTCGATATAACTAAAAATGGTCCAAAAGTATTCATTTACGGATTTGTAATTAATAGTAGCTTTAACCGAAATAATCGTAGTTCATTTCGACTGTTGGAGAATTTTTCGAGTACACCTAATCCAGAATAGAGTCTTTAAAGAGGCAATCGGAGAATCGTTTAACGACCATCATTCTATTTAGAAACTTGAGCAAAGAATAGGTTAGGTGAAATAATACAATTTCCAAAAATAGATGATCAACCGGTTGTTTAGCGATAAACGCTAATATCGCAATAACTGGCAAAAGAATTGGTTAAACAAGTTTCTTCCGTTACGTTTTCAGTTTCTGCCGAAGTATACAACTTGCAAAAATGAAATGACCCATCAAAATGTAGAATACTAATTGTGAATTTAACGAAACGAGATTTTCGATAATACCTGGACATGAAATACGAGACTGAAAGTTTCGAACGAGGGACCAGCGTTCGAACCATAAATCGCAAAACGAAATCCCAGTAATAAGAGAAATTGTATTCACGATACGAAATTATTTTTAGGACACTTTTCCAGAGGAAATTGAAAAACAAACAACAACGACAACTGGCAATCTCAACAATGGGGAAGATTTGAAAAAAAAAGCGCTGTACTCACTTTTTTCTTTACTTTTCAATATTCTAAAATCTGGAATAAACTAACCAAATTAATCATGTAACAGTTCATCAAAATCAAATGTAACTAGAAATGCATAGTTCGATCAAACGGTTTTTTTCAAGCTTGGTGAAGTAAGTTCAAATCAGAAATAGTAAAAAGATGAAGATAAAAATTATTACCCGAAGTAGGAATAGAAAGATTTTTCTCTCGTCAGCGAGAACTCTTGGGATAGATTTTGAATGCACAATTTTTTCAAAACTTATCTCATTCTCTGGTACATCGCATTATATAATTTCGTAAGTGAAAGTTCTACAGCCCTATCGTGTAACAAACATAAACAGTTATTAAGCGCTCGTTCATCATCTATCCTCTCACAGATCCTTGTACTTCCTCTCCCTTTCCCTTTTCAATTTGAAACAAAATTCGAACATTACTAATTTTAGTCGCGAAATAGATGGCTACTAAATCTGAAATGAAAGGTACTGATAATTGAACATCAGTCCACACGCTTCTTGTATTCTCGACCGAAATACGTTGACACTATCATCATAAACAAATACAGAATTACAGATTCAGTAAAAGGATGGCATTCTTTCGGAGGGTAGGAACAAATCGTCCGTTTAAAAATTACCACTCCGAAAAAGATATTACGCCTACATACAGCGCTTACGAAAATAAAAAAATGAATGGCAACAAAGGTTACCTACGATTTTCAAGGAGACTAAGAAAAATGAGACGAGTACTGCAACGAAAGTTTCGATTACCAAATTCCTGGAACAGAGTCACCACTCATCGTCGCTTAATTACGATTAAACTATTTTTTGATAAGACTTTTTTACCAGTTTATAATACGCCATTGACTGAGTCATACATCAAATTGCACGAAAAAAAAAAAACTGGCATAACAGCCAACCGAAAGACCGTATGTACAACACGCGAACAAAACCATGTAGGAACTCAGATATATAACTGAAGGGAAATTGCAATGATGAAAAACCCTAACAGGATGAAATAAGACGTGAGACTAATTCGCATGTGCGACTGAAAGACCACAAATGAGGTTACACAAAAAACGTACAACCGATTATCTCGCCCGACGAAAACCAAGCTTTTCATGGACGAGCTAAGGCACGAATATCTGCAGCTGTAAGCGCATAGCATTTCAATCTTCGAAGTAATCTTTCAGTATTCTCATCCTGTTATGATGTCACAAACTATCGCGACTGGATACAGAAATCTGAAACGTATTTAGAAATGAATCAGTTCGTACCATGGCAAAGAGAAAAGAAAATGTGGCGAGCCAGACTTAAATTCTTTAAATAATTAGAAATCGACCAATCGAACCACAAGAGCTTAAGATAACGCGTAAGTTCAACGCAAGAATACTTGGAAAAAGTAGATAAGGAATAAAATATGCATAAGAAGTGATCTTCGTTGTACTGCTACAGAGAATATGCATGATGCGATCGTCAACTGAGATTGAGAGTCGGTACTTCGAAGAACATAAATGTAGCAGGGGTATTCGATGAACAGTGCTTCCACTCCAGGCAGACAATCAAAAACGTAAATCTGACACTCAAATACTGAAAAATACCAAACATAAATTGTATTTCGATTCTACATGACTATATCAAAAATACCATACCTGGTATCAACCTTTAAGATGTCGAACGAATATTATCATTTTACCGCAACCGCATACACGACCTTCATATAACTTGTTAAGATAATTACGAAAGTTACATTATTTGTCGAGTGTGACCATCATACACTATGATTTTCGATCGAGTGAATGACTATGACTAAAATGGAATTATGAAAGTACAATTCTTATATGCAACTCGTACTTACAGTAGATTTATCCTTGGCGCAGGAATCAACGTTATCGCTGGATGTGTTCTGCTTGTCTTTTCGGGAACCATCATCTGGACTCTTTTCACTGTTCTTATCGGGTCCTTTCGGCTCGTTTAAGAGAGGTGATGGTGCCATCTTGAAAACAGATACTGAGCACGAATTTACACTCACAATCTTACATCGTCGTAAATCAGTTCACAATCAGCATTAGTAATCGACTGAATACGCGAAACAGTGTGAGAAAAGCGCACTAATCAGAATTGTACAGATAAGATGAGAATTTTCGTCACCATTTCAAGTATTAGCGGAAGCCATTTATCTTTGAAGCGGTCTATCTATGCGACGAATAAAAAAAATTGGCGATTATTTTCCAAAAAATACGAATTGGGCGATGATTTGATCCGAAGACTCAGAGAATCGCGTCATGCTTCATCCATCGTAGTTTCGAGCGATTCCGCACGAGCCTAAAAAAATCTGAAAAAACGCAGTGTTTCCTAAAAAATTGTAGCAAAAAAAACTAAACTGGTACCATTTTTTACAGGTTGAAAATGAAATCGAATCGCTGAATTATCGTCAGATTTGCTTAATTCGATGGTATTATTACTCACCAACAAATTATAGACAAATTTTAAATCTTTAGAAATAAATTTTCTCTCAATACCATCTTCAGGTTCTTCAGTTGTTAGTATTTTTTCATCAGAATACTTTTCTTTGGTAGCAATGCACGAGCAACACTGAAATTCTTATCACTATTGAAACTTAACTTGACAGAACACAGAAACAGAATGTGCAGAACTCACAGTTTCGCATGGTCTACAGATGTACCTACATAAATCATCACAGAAATTAAAGGTGAAAGGTGGTTTGATGTTGTAGGTACAAAATTTTTTGGACCATGAAAATTTTCGAAATTTTCACATCGTATCAATCCTAATGCTACCTATAGTAGTCGACTAAGGGTAAAGTTTGTTTCCTAACGGCCAGGTGCCCAAGCCGAGCTGAATATTAATTTTCAATATTATTAAATTTTTGTAAAAATCATACGATCAGTCTCTTTCTTTGAAAAATGAATGCGTTGTGAATAGTGAATAAATGTACGTCATGGACTGTACAAAATACTGTAATACAACAAATTAATATTCACTTTGAATATTTTCGGTACTAATCATCTAATCATTCATACAAAATTTTCAACGCCATGTTTCTCGACTACACCTTTGACGTTTGTGAAAGTGAGGTTAAAAATACCTACTTATTAAAAATACAACACTGAATGGACCTTTTGATGAAAGAACTTGTTTTAATTAGAGAACGTACCAAATGGCAATGACTATTGACTATAGTGGCCGGCATCAACAAAATCTCTTTCGTTAGTTTTAGAAATACCATTTTAGATTTCTACATACCACACCAATTTTTTTTTACATTTTTCCCCCTATTGAATACGTTCAATAAAATTTACTATAAAACCGGATAATCCTTACCTACATAGATACCTGAAATACCTATTCAGGGATGACAGTCTATGTACTGACGAATTCTAATAACAAAAACGTGATCAAAAAAGCTTTCCCAACTCATATTGATAAAGAATGGAAATATTGCGGATGTTCACAAGAAAACTTACCTATTCGATTTTCGTCCGGGCTAGAACTAAGAGGACTTTTTTTTGTCATACTTTGCCTCTTCATTCCTCTTTCACGTAATGGTAGAGTATAATTTCACCCACAATCAAATGATTTTTACATTATTTTTCATTTTCAAGAAAAATCTAACCCTGATACTGAATTAAATCCAGAATTTGCCACTCTTCGATTACTCTTCTCGTTCTCTTCTCGGTTCGTGAAATTTTTTATTCGTGCAACCGTGCAGCAATTATCCTCTTCTCAATTTTTTCGAAAAAAAAAAAAAAAAAAAAAAAAAACATTTTCCCGTCATAATTTTTCAGCATATTTTTTCGACTTCGCATAAAAGTTATAATTTTTTGGTAGGGTATCATGATGGAAATGTCTTTATCTTATCAAGGTTCCCACTCGACCATTCAAAATTAACCTGACTGTCGCACATAACGTCAATTTTGAGTTATCTTAACAAGTAAATTAGTTTTTCTTGGGTCCAACCACACCCGAAACTCAAAGCTGATGGAGCGAAAATTTTATGTATACAATTAAATTCATTTCGTTCGAAGTTTTTCAATTCAATTGAAAAAAAGAAAAAAAACATAAACTTATTTTACTTTGCAAGCCGCAAATAAAATGTTCATAAAAGCTATATTATTTCATTTGCAATATCATCAGTGATGGTGATAACAATTTTTTTATTCATATTTTTATTTCTTAAAGTGAAAAAACTAAAAAGTCTCAGGAAAACTTGGTAATCACGAGGAGAGCAGCCCTCTAGCGACAATTGTTCAATCAAATATGATATACCTATCATAGATCTCATCCAAATTTAATTTCAAATTGAATTTTTTTTTTTTGGATTTCCGGACTCACAATCTGAAGAAAATTTCAGGGCAAAATTGGAAATAAAAATACATATTTCTCAAAGTTGAGCTTCAAACTGGATGAACACTATAATTTTCCAAATTCCTGCATTACCTAAGTATTACGTTGAATTGGATGCTGATAAAGTATTCTCGATACAGAAGACGGTTTTTTTTTTTTTTTTTTGCAAGTCATTGTAATAACTCAATTCAAGGCCTTTGCCGTTTCCCTCTTTCTCTCTCTCAAGGTACCTACGAGAAAGTGGATGTTCACTGAGTCTCATAATTTCCAACAACTAGAAAATGTCTCAAATTTAGTCCAGTTGCTTGGGTGAAAATTGGATTTTGGATAGACAATGAAGCTTTTCTAGACTATCTGAATTCAAAATTGTGAATTAATAACATCTTTACTCTTAGGTCTCTGTTATACCCATTAAATCATAATAATGGTCATTAGGTCAGTAGTTTTTCAATATTTGTGAAATAAGGCTCGTTGGGCTCGTATATATATTTTCACCTTTCTTTGTTCATTCATAAGCACAATATATTTCTTCAGTTTCTTCGTTTTTGTAAGTAGGCCTAATAGTAGATATACAATGTATGTTCTGCGCCACTCGTGCGCCACCCCTATTTTTCTATGCGCCAGAGCCATTTTTTCACCCCTCAAAAAATCATCAAATTTCCCTATTTTTCAAATCGTTAATTTAGTTATTTTTAAGGTAAATATCAATCATTTCACACCATTTTTTCTTACTCACTACTCCAAAAAATTTCAAACTTTTGTATCATTTTTGTATCATTTTCATCCATTTTACTCAAAATTCTAGGTGCTCTAATATTGACCCACTCATTCGACATGACGTTTTTCCTATACCCCAGGCTTATTTTTCACAATTGCACAACTATTAAAATTCAGTGGCGGAACAATTTTCAGAGAGTATGAATATTTCCATACTTTTGTATCAGTTTCATCTCTTTTTTACCCACTCATTTCCTTATTTACAACTCTTAATTTTTGTATCAATTTTTAATAGAAATTCATACTCTCAAAATTTTTTAAAACATTTGTATACATTTTATATCAATTTGTATCAATTCTGAAAGAAATTCAGAGAGTTAAAAATTTTCATACATTTTATATCAATTTGTATGCAATGTATCAATTCTAAAAGAAATTCAGAGGTTCAAAAATTTTCATACATTTTGTATCAATTTGTATCAATTCTTAAATAAATTCAGAGGTTCAAAAATTATGATACATTTTGTATCAATTTGTATGCAATTTGTATCAGTACTAAAAGAAATTCAGAGGTTCAAAAATTTTCATACATTTTGTATCAATTTGTATCAATTCTGAAAGAAATTTAGAGGTTCAAAAATTTTCATACATTTTGTATCAATTCTGAAAGAAATTCATAGGTTAAAAAATTTTCATACATTTTGTATCAATTCTAAAAGAAATTCAGAGGTTCAACATTTTTCATACATTTTGTATCAGTTTTAATAGAAAAAAGAAATTCAGAGGTTCAAAAATTTTCATACATTTTCTATCAATTTTCATACAATTTGTATCAATTCTAAAATAAGTTCAGAGGTTTTAAAATTTTCATACATTTTGTATCATTTTTATACAATTTGTATCAATTATAAAAGAAAATTCAAAGAGTCAAAATTTTCATACTTTTTAATTATTGATATATAAAAAATTTATCATTCATTTACTTCACTGATTTTCAACTCAATAATCATATCAAAATTATTAATGAAATTTTATAATAAATAAATAAAAATGGATTGTAAGTCTAGGTTAAAAAGAGAAAGAAGAAATAAATCTTTTAATCCTAATTTAATTAATATTTTTAATCAAAATATTGATTTTATCAATAATAATGATTATAAAGAAAAATTAAATCATAATGTAATGAGATTAAATAATATTGAAATTGGTAAAACATTAAATGAAAAATTTAATATTTCTAAATATTATTTACAAAAAGCTTATAAATCAATAGATAATGTATATTTAACTAAAAGTTATAATTTATTAAATAATATTATTGATTTAAATGATTTTTCTTTTAATATTCTTGATGAAATTATCCAAAATAATACTTTTTTTAAAATAATCAGTTATAAGATAGAAATATTTAATTTTCTAATATCTTTTGGTCACTTTTCTAGATATTATTTTTTTAAGAAATATAATTTTATTATTCCATTTTCTGATTAAATATCTATAAATTTATCTCTATTTAAAAGGTTTTATAGTTTCATTTACTATAATTCCATTTTTATTAATATTTTTCAAATGGTTAATAAAATTATTTCTTTCTACATTAATTTTATAATGACCCCAAGGTAATGTATCAGTTTCTTCATCAATTAAACATCTTTTATCATCGAATGAACTTAGCCCTCTCTTGTTCTGCTCAATGGTATGAATTTCATGTTTATTACTTCTTATCATCTTCTGTTTAATAGTCTTCGTTATTTTATTTTCTAAACATATCTTATAATCATTATGAGTTATCTGATTTTTAATAATATTTTTCTTTACTCCTTTAGCTTTCTTCATTTCATCATTATTTGATGCAAAAACTTTATTAGAGTATAATTTTGAAGCTAGACCAATAAATTCTTCCAAAATTTTTCCATTCATCTCATCTTTAAATTTACCTAATACCTTTTTATTAACTTGAGGTACCCCATAAATATTATCTTTCTTATAATCTGATGTATCAAATTCATCTATCATTTCTTTCATATCTTCATAGAAGTCTTCTGTCTTTGTGACTGGAATTAATGAATCAGTATCACCATAAAGTAGTTTTATTCTATCTCCATATCTTTCCTTCAATCTATAATAGAAATCATACATTAATGTTTTAGAAATATCTAAAATAGCTACTCCTACATAAATTGGTTGATTGAATTTTATTACAGTCCTTTTCATATGTACAGCTGCTAGATTTTTACCAAAGAATGTTGACTTCTCAAAATTTGGTTTTGAAACATACTTAGTATATTTATTACCTTCAGAAATCAATTTTATATCTACATGATTCCTAACATTCATCATTGTTCTTCCAAAAACAGAATTATTCATTAATTTAAAGAAATCCTTTTCAAAATCATTCTTAGCTTCTTGTCTTAATTTTGTATTCTTTTCAATATTATACCTTCATCCAATCAGATTGATCAAATTTTATAACTCGATGAATCTTCTCTAATTTTAATCCTACTTCAAGAGCTTGTTTAAGATTTAAATAATGACAGACATAATTTTTCTTATCAAATAATGTTGTAAATAATTTTGGAAGTTTACTATCATTAATCAGATTTTCAGGACAATATGGTAAATCAGAATGTTTATCATGTAATTCTTCAGGATATTTTAAATCTACTTCAAAAAGATACCCAATTTTCTGATCATCTTTCATTTTTAGAATTCTTTCTTCATTAAAATATTCTGGTTTTCTCCATTCGAATCCTCCATAAGGTAAATACTTACACATAGCCCATCCATATAAATTATTTGCATCTAAATATTGAATAAATACCGAATCTTTATTTTTATCATATTTCTTTCCCATATACTTATTATTTGCTTTTGCGTATCTGTTTGAACATTGAGAAATTCCTCCACGTTTAGCTCTTTCAAACATTAATAACATATCATAATCAGTTAATAACTCTAACTTTTGTTTGGTAGTTTTTAACATACAATCCCAAGCAAATCCTGGAGTTGTGTAGTACCAAGCTGGATCTAATTTATATATTCTTAGTGAAGTTTCTCCAAAGTTTTCCATAATATCAGCTAATAAGAGTACATCTATTGTATTGTACAACATTGTAAATTCTTTCATATTTTTAATATTAAAATATTTCCAAATTTCTTGAGCATAATGATATTCCCCTTCATTAACATGCTCATCATTCAATAGATTATTAAAACTTTTCTCTCAACGGTAATTCTTTTTCATTATACTTTTCTAATGAATTCATATAATCATATGGATAAGCTAATTTCTTACTCAATAATTCGAATAAATACTTTCTTTCCATCTCAGATAAGTTTTTAGGTGCAGTTTTATCAAACCATTTCTTTAAATTTTTAAAGTGACATCTTTTCATATTTTTAGCCGATTGTGATAGTGAGCATGGTAGGAATTTATATGAATCTAAGAATCTAAGCTCAATTTTGTTGTAAATTATTTCATTTTTATTATTCCTAAACCCACTATCATATTTTACAATTTTTGAAAATGATATATACCTATTTTTCTTCATTATTAGGAATTAACGTAATATCATTATAATCATCTCCAAATTCTTTAATAATTAAATGAGCATCATATCCTGAGAAATTATGAAAATAAATAGGAATAAATCTAGGAACTTTATAATTGAGGTTACAAATACTATGAGCTGCTCCTCTGTATTCTCCAGTTAGATGATCATGATCCCGAACTTTCATTTTATTTGTAATTTCATTACTATATTCAAATTTTATTTTCATTACCAAGTTAGAAAGTTCTGTATATAATTCTTCTTTCTTCTCAATGTTATATTTCCTATTCTCTACAAATTCTATAAGTTTGTTGAGTTTCTCTTCATTTTTTGATTTTATATTTTTTAATTTAAATGCATATAGTTTTCATAAAATGTATTCATATCTCCTCCATCTTTTTCATACTTATTTTTTGCTTTGTCTACAATTTCTTTAAACTCATCTTCCTGTTCTTTTATCCACAATAATATCTACGTCACTAAAACGCCTGTCTATTCTTCTTCTCCCTCAAAAGAAAAAAATATTTGGCATAATTTATCTAGATGTATTGCTTATCAAGGCTACTGTTTGGTGAAATCTCATCCGTTGACGCATGTAAGACGATGAAATTTTCAAGATGTTACGGACGGTTGGTCACGCAAAAAAAAAAAAAAAAAAACAAGCCGAGTAAGAAGTCTCATCTCGACTTATTTGAGGAAAATTATTCAAAATTACTTTTACGTTGAACCCTTATCATTATGTCTTATCAATGCAACTCGTACTCATCAATACGTGAAAAAAGTTTCCCTGCAACCTCTCTCTCTTTCTTCTCAATCTGATTGTCGTAATCTTCTTAGCTGATTCACACACACATTCCAATTTTGAACCGGACGAGCAAATGGTAGTCTTATGAAATCGTCAGTGAGATAAAAAATGAAAACTGAAAAAAAGTAATAACTGGGAGTGATAGGCAATTTTAATCACATAGTGGTAAGATTCCATTTACATACGTGTACATACAAATTCTTGTAGAATGCATTCTTGCGATAGAGAGCCAATTCAGTTGGGTACATCTTCCGTTCATTTGTCGTAATATTTCTCAAATTTTACCTTATTAATGATGAGACCTAATGAATTTATGCTGATTGTTTTGGTCATCGCTCTGTGTCGTGGATTCACGTCGTCACTAACCGAGGGAAAGTTGAATACCGAAGATACCCCGTCTTCAGAGGCAACGCCCAGGATTCTCGAATCACGATCAACGCAAATTGGAAAACAGTGTTTAACCTTACCGAAAATAAGTAATCCGAGCGTCAAAACTCTAATTAAACAGAAGTGTTATGTAGACAAAACCGCGTACTTGGACCAATTGATGCGGGTAGGAGAGAAGTTCTACTTCCTGTCGCGCCCCAGAAGGTTCGGCAAAACACTTTTGGTCGACACATTGCAGGAATTGTTCGAACTTGGAGGAGACAACAAGTTATTCAAGGATACAGAAATTTATCGACGACGTGATGGTGTTTGGTCGCGTTATCCAACTATTCGACTCGATTTTTCAAATGGAGTTGTATCTAGTTCTGTCGCTGCATTCAATGAGACCACGTTAGAGTTATTGGAAGAGCAAGCAAAAAAGCACAAGATTAATCTAGGTGCACCGAAGTACATCGAAGTTGCCATTAAACGATTGATTGCCATGCTGAATGAAAAGTATAATAATGCGTCGGTAGTCATCCTTATCGACGAGTATGACAATCCATACACAAGTGCTTACCCAGACATGGAAACGGCTTCAGGTATCTTACATAGTATGCCAAGTTTTTACAAGACATTAAAAGCTCAGTATAAGACAATCCATTTTAATTTGGTGACCGGCATCACTCGACTGGCACTATCGGATTTTTTCTCAGGAATGAACGCGGCAACGGACCTAACCATGGATCCGGATTACGCAGGAATTTTGGGGTTCAATAAGAGCGAGCTACTACAGTATTTCGATGATTTGATCAATGATGTCGTACGCGAAACTGGAAAGAAGAAAGAATATATATCCTTGAAACCATGAGGTGCTGGCACGACGGATTTCAGTTTTGCGAAAAAGATGAGTCTCTCTACAGCCCGGCTTCTGTATTCGGCTATATAAGGACCAAAGCTGTGTCAACCACTTCCTGGAGTGAATCAGGTGGGCCTAGTAAATTTCTAGTTGAGAAGTTAAAAGAATTTCTGAAAAGTGCTCTCGAATTCTTTATAAATGAGCAAAACAATTTCCAAGCAGATAAAAAGGAAGATATGGAGCCGCCTATAAGAGCCCCCAGAAGAGATCTTGTAGGAAAAAATGACTTCACGAAACTTGATATTCAAGCGTTAACAGCACTTCTCTTCCACAGCGGGTATTTTAGTATCAGAAAGTATGACGTCAAATCTGATGTTTTTACTCTGAATTTCACCAATTTGGAACTTAGAGAAGATTACATACTGCGTATTTCCCAAAGTATAAAGGAAATATATGAAGGAGACTTGGATGAAAAAATCAAAATGATGAAGAGAGCGCTCAATGTACGTGACTGGAAAAATTTCACTGGAACACTAGACTCTTACAATGCAAATATTCCGTACCAAATAACCGTAAACCAGAGAAAAGAGTTAGAAGCTTGGTTCCAATTCAATTTGTATTTGGTGTTAAAGTTCGCAAATTACCATCGAAAAATATCAGTAGGAATAGAAGAGTCTACAAGTATGGGACGGATAGACATTGTATTTGATAATGGACTCGGTGTATATATATTCGAGCCGAAGATGGAAGACAATCCCGAAAATCCGGTGTATGAATGCAAAGAAAAATACGTAAAAAAATATTTATTCGATCCGAAAAAATTGAACGTATATTGCATTGGCATTAAGTTTACAACGGAAGGACATATTCACAGTTGGGGCGTAGCGTCATTTTCATATAACGGCAATTTAATCACGGAAGAGGGATCGATAAAACTGACTAATGAACTCAGTCCTGAAGAACGTAAAGATATACGGGTTAACGTGACGAATTACAGAAGCGAAAATCCTGAATGCAAGCTGGAATCAGAAAGACTCTCTGATTTTCTAGAACAACTAGGGCCCACAATGGAAGGTCAACTGATATTCGCCGAAAAATTTTTTAAGAATACACCTATCAAGAGTCTATGCCCTGTTCTAAGAAACATAAAACCATTAATAGAAGAGCCTAACATAAAAGGGATGATATTCTCCTTTTTGAAAGCAGCCGATATACACGAAGAATACCTGAAAAAGGAAAAACCATTGGATCCTTGTGAATATGAGTTTTTATATTTACAAGCCCTTCGACCTGTGCAAAAAAAACTTTTCAAAGATGAGAACAACGATTTCAAGATTTCTTTTCAAAATTTTGTTAATTTTATTTGTAAATGTGAAGTACCTAAGGATGCCCCGTCTATTGTTTCTTTCTATACTGAGGACATTCCAAACCTACTCACCCTGCTGAATAAGAGTCACCCTCTCGTCAAGGAACCATTAATAAAGAGTCGCATCACACGTATCCAAACGGCTCTTGGAGGAACCGGGAGTAAAAAGAAAAGTAATCGCTCGCAACACCCAAAATGAATGTCATAAATTATATTTAGTAGTATTAGCCGTAGTTATTGTAATTAAATTGTATGCTTTATCGTGCACGGAATTTCCGATCACGTTTTAATTTTTACACCGATTTCATTGATAAATTTTACTCGAGAAACATCAACAGAACTGCGGAATCCGCATCATAAATGGTATGCTGTGTCTGGAGAGAAAGTAACGTGGCGACTTCTAGTACCCACAATTTCAATTGAGGAGAATGTGGGTGAAAAATCCTCCCGCGTTTCCAAAGGTGAAAGTAATGAGCATCAATTTTTTCAGAAAAAAAGGATCAATTTTGATTATATTTTAACCTGTGTTTTTTGAACACGCAGGGTGTATGATAGTACCTCCTGGAACATGGGTGGGTCATGTTTTTAAATATTATAAAAGTTTCAAATATTTTGGTGACGAAAATGGGGAAAAATGATCGTGTATCTTTTTTTTCAGGGTCCGAGCCTTAGCTTGATTGAGGTTTATGAAGTTTGTTGAGACTTTAAGAAGTTCAAATTTTTCTATCCTTTTTATACCTTAACATTAGAGGGTAAAAATAGAGGAAAATGTGTTGAGAGAAAACGCAGGGTAGATAATCATCGTCCCCTAGGGTATATGGTGGTAGCCCTTAAGGTATTGAGAGTAATTGTAGGGTTCTTCACACCAATCTCAAGCATCATGATCAAAAAGTGAGCGTGTTTATAATTATATAATGTGCGCGGAAATTTTGCACGCGTTCTTGATAATTCTTAATATTTTCTGAGGAACTTGATATAATTATTTGAGATTTCTTTGGGGTGACAGGTTCTATCATGCACGAAAATTCCGATCATGTTTTAATTTTTGGCTCCTCTGAATTTCTATGAAAATAGATAAAACATTGATACAAAATATGGAAACGTTCTCTGATTTAAGGGATTTTTTGAATTCTCATAAAAATATGAAAATTGATACAAGTTGGATACAAAAGTATGAAAATTTCTGACTTGTATGAATTCTAGTTAAAACGAAGAGAAATTAATGTGGATTCTAATTAAAAACATGAAAAATTGATACAAAAATATGGACTCCGAATTTCTTTTAGAATTGAAACAAATTGTATACAAATTGGTACAACATGTGTGAAAACTTTTGATCCTCTAAATTTTTTTTTTTTTAGAATTGATGCAAATTGTACACAAATTGATACAAAATGTATGAAAATTTTTGTACCTCTAAATTTCTTTTAGAATTGATACAAATTGATAGAAAGTGCACGAAAATTTTTGATCCTCTGAATTTCTTTTAGAATTGATACAAATTTCTAATCCTTTGAATTTCTTTTAGTATTGAAACAAATTGTATACAAATTGATACAAAATGTATGAAAATTTTTGACACCCTATTTTTCTTTTAGAATTGATATAAATTTCATACAAAAGTATCAATCCCTCTGGATTCCCATCGAAAATTGATATAAAAGTGAGAAAATTTTCAACTCCTTTGAATTCCTATTAAATTGTATACAAATGTTTGAAAATTTTTGGAGGAATTTATAGGACTAGCTTCTAAATTATATTCTAATAAAATTTTTGCATCAAATGATGATAAAATGAAGAAAGCCAAAGGTGTGAAGAAAAATATTATTAAAAATCATATAACTCATAATGATTATAATTAGATATGTTTAGAAAGTAAAATAACTAAGACTATTAAACAGAAGATGATAAGAAGTAATAAACATGAAATTCATACTATAGAACAGAACAAGAGAGGATTAAGTTCATTTGATGATAAAAGATGTTTACTTAATGGAGAAACTGATACATTACCTTGGGGGCATTATAAAGTTAATGTAGAGAGAAATAATTTTATTAACCATTTGAAAAATATTAATAAAAATGGAATTATAGAAAATGAAATAATAAGACCTTTTTCATCATTTTATAACATTCATGAATTAAATGATTGAGTGTATAAATTAAAATTTAATGAATTATTTAATAATAATCTCTTTAGTCTGTGTCACTGAAAAAGAGTGTCGTGCAATTGTGGATAAAAAGATGTGATTTATGAATTTCTTTTTATATTAAAATTGATAGAAATTGATACAAACAGTATGAAAATTTTAAGTCATGAATTTCTTTTTATATTAAAATTGATAGAAATTGTATAAAATTGATACAAAAATTTTGATCCTCTGAATTTATTTTAGAATTGATTTACAAATGTATGAAAATTTTCGATTCTTTGAATTTATTTTAGAATTTATACAAATTGATACAAAATGTATACAAATGTATAAAAATTTTTAACCCTCTTAATTTCTTTTAGAATTGATACAAATTGTATAGAAATTGATACAAAAAGTATGAAAATTTTGAAACCTATGAATTTCTTTTAGGATTGATACAAATTGAATGAAAATTTTTAAACCTCTGAATTTCTTTTAGAATTGATACAAATTGTATACAAATTGAAACAAAAAGTAAGAAAATTTTAAAACCTCAGAATTTCTTTCAGAATTGATACAAATTGTATACAAATTGACATAATTTGATACAAATTGCATACAAATTGATACAAAAAGTATGTAAATTTTTGATCCTCTTAATTTCTACTAGAATAGATAAAAATTGTATACAAATTGATACAAAAAGTATGAAAATTTTTGAAGCACAAAATTTCTTTTAGAAAAGAAATTTGAGAGTATGAATTTCTATGAAAAAAGATACAAAATTGATGCAAAAATTAAGAGTTGTAAATAAGGAAATGAGTGGGTAAAAAAGAGATGAAATTGATACAAAAGTATGTAAATATTCATACTCTCTGAAAATAGTTCCGGCACTGAATTTTAATAGTTGTGCAATTGTGAAAAATAAGCCTAGCGCATAAGATTAGAGCACCTAGAATCTTGAATAAAATGGATGAAATTTATACAAAAATGATACAAAAGTTTGGAGTAGTGAGTAAGAAAAAATAGTGTGAAATGTCTTTAAAAAAGCTAAATATGAAGAGTTGAAAATTAGGAAAATTTGATGATTTTTTGAGGGGTGAAAAAATGGCTCTGGCGCATAGAAAAATAGGGGTGGCGCACGAGTGGCGCAGAACATACATTGTATATCTACTCCTAATCATAGTTACAACTTACAAGACGGTTATTTCAAAAACGAATGCACCACCCAAAAAAGATGATTCCACCCAAATACAACTCATACAAGAATATTATTCAATTCGTCAGTGTTGCTTATTTGAATACGCACTTGACGTATTTTGATTTCTCTTCATTTTTCAATCGCTGAACTGATTACACTGAGTGCGCAAAGAGCGATAAAGATTTTCTTGTGACATTGCCCAAGATTTCAGGATACTTGGAGAGTTTTCTGTGATTGCTGATAAATTAGGAGCGATCGAACAATATCTGAAAAAATTATCCCTCCGAATAACCCCTGTATCTACCATAATGTAAGTATTTCCCTAAAGGTTCGATTATATTGAGCGATATCATCTCTCAATTTTCGAGCGATCGTTTCGGAATCGCACTCTTATTAACGTTTGCGTTCGGTTTCAGGATTTTCGATTTCTTTAGAAATATTTTCAGTGTTTCTTCATCCTTCACAAAAATACCCGTCGTTCGAGCAGATGACGATGATGATGAGGAAGAATTAGTTGATCCTCAGGAATCCTTACGAGTAAGTAGTGTCGGTCTGTTGGATTATGCTCGCGAAATTATGATAGAAGATACTCATCCTCGTTTATACGTACAGCGCTTAATAATTAGAGTTCGCATAGTTTAGAAGTTTCGGATTTGAAGGACCCACATATAATGAGTTTTGTTCTATCTTCATTCATAGATTAAATGTCGCGGACAACCAGCCGCTCAAACTCTGCATAAGAAGTTACAAGAATGCAACGATCGAGTAAGATCAAAAAAGAAGACGAAAGAAACATGCGAAGAAGAATTCTTCGATTGGATGGAGGTCGTCGAAAAGTGTGTCAGTAAAGACCTGTTTACTTATTTGAAATGAAAAATCATCGCCCTAGTTTTAGTTTCAAGTCGTTATCTAGTTATGTTGGATTCATAATATTCTGCATCGTATTTGAGATCGAAAAAAACTTATTATCAGTTTGTTAACTGAACGAGTCAAGGTGCATTTAAGCTGGTAAACTTCTTTCTGCCGTATTAAACGTGTTGATTATATTGTACATAAAACCATTATTTGTGATGAAGCTCAGAAATGGTATAATTTGAAGATATAAAATATTAATACGATTATAAAACCAATAAAAATGACAAAAAAAACTTAGGAATAAAGGTAGTTTAAATCAGTCGATCAGTAGAGAAGCTAGAAATAAAACAACATTTTTTTGCTTAAGTGGTAGATACTATTCGCTTCTTGAGTGGAGATAGCTTTGGAAGGAGTAATCTAATAATAATAAAATGTGAGAAGACATAAAATTTGATTTAAAAAAATACAAAGAACAGTAAATATTACGATAATAATGCACGGCCGCGATCATTACAAGTATTATTTATTAATCTAAAATAATGAATATTGGATGAGTGTGCTTAGTACGCTCCTTGTAAAACATCGAAACAGGTAACGCAAACTCTTACAGGTTTATTAATACTGTATTTTATGATGGGTATATCTCTTGCCGCGCATTTATTGCACAATAGACGTCCGCAATGTCGACTGCAAATGAAAAAAAGTTTGTCAATTGTTGAAGTTATAAGGTTTTTTGATAAAATATTCCAAGTTTTACCAATGATGTTTCCTCATCGTAATGCCGAATTTTGTATCACATTCTTGACAAATTTCGCCTTCGACCCAAGTAGGTTCACGTGATAACGAATCTAGGAGTCTACGTTTCAAAAGTATACAGAAATAGGAAAATTTTACGAACTTGACCTTCATCGAATTTCAGAAAAAAAAATGGAGTGACTTCTTCAAGATTTGTGCCTGTATTACCCTACCTGTTTAACAATTGTTTTGTCGCAACTTGATAATTGAATATCGTAACACCTTGTTTGTTCATCGCACCCACAGATGCTCCGGCTTTCACGAGCGTTCTACATAAATTCCCGTTACCATTCATGTAAGCTAAAATGAGGGCTGTCAGCACACAAAAAAAAAAATCATTCATAAATTGTATATTATTCACGGAAACTATTTTATGCCATAAGTACGCAATACACGAATGCTTGTAGCTGGATGATTTACCATTATTAGGCACTATTTTTCTTCTCATTTACACTCATAAAAACGGTTTCATGATGAACTACAGTATGTATGGCACAAAAATTTTTTCTACATCAAAGGAAAATAATCATGTATTTCTAATGGTACCTACCGGTATTTCCTTCGGCATCTGGTTTATCAAGCGGATATTTAGGCATGTATTGTACAAACAATTCGCAAATAGCGGAAGCATTATCCCGCGGATATTGCGCCAATAAGTGAAGAGGAGTACGTCCGCGTGCATTTACAGCCTCTGCATCAATCTGCGATTCGGTTAGTAATTCTTTTATAGCGCTCAAATGACCTTCACGGCACGCTATGTGTAAAGCGTTGTTTCCTGAAAATATGAGAGTATCATAACAAGTTTTTTCATCGTTTACTGATCGCTCTTCGATCAACTTACCATCCACATCGCAAGCAGTGAAATCAATTCCTTGACTGAGAAGGGCAATAATGACAGTAGCATGTCCTGCTTCGCTCGCGACATGTAACGCTGTTTGATTTTTCGTGTCCTTATCATTGACCTGGTAAAAGATCTTTGGTTAATGATGGTAGATTATTCTTTCTGGGGACGACCAAATTTTGCACTAACCCTAGCTCCGGCGAGTATTAGGCTCCGCACGAGCATTTCGTTTCCAGTTCTTGCGGCCAGGTGCAGAGGGGTGGTTTGACTTACGTCTTGCACTCTAGAGTTTACATCCACATGGATCGATAACAGGAACAGAATACTTTCAATATCACCCTTCTGTATGGCCATATGAAGAAAATTACGGCCTTTGTTATCGAACTGAAACAATGTCAGGGCAAATAATTAGCCCCAGTCGGAATGAATGCGTGAACAAAGAATAAAAAATTTAATAAGGCACCTGCTCCGCAGCAGTCGGCATCTTCTTTAGAATTGCTTGCGCAGCTTTATCGTTCCGACAAGTCAACGCTGTCGCAAAGGGAGTAAATCCGGTCTTATCTCGCTCTGACAGAGATACGTCAATAGCGGGATGACATAGTAATAAGTTAATTATGCTAGGATGTTGATTGTAGACAGCGACGTGTAATGGTGTTTTCAATTCAATATCCTGTAAAGGAATTAGGGCGCATTAGAAGCTTGTTTGGAATGAACGTACACGATCAAGAATCACTATAAACTTGACTCACTTTTACATTCACATCAGCTTGATGCTCGATCAAAGCTTGTACAACCATCTCCAATCCCCAAGAACAGGCTAGATGTAACGGCGTTTGGAGATCGAAGGCTTCATCGCCCCCACGACCTCCAATACCCGGCTTCCTAGGACTATTCAGATCACAGCCACTGCGAAAGAGAAAAATAAAATATGATTATTCCGGGTGATTTTAGTCAAAAAATTGAAAATTTGGGTTCAAAATTCAAACGAAGAAAGATAAAAATCTGTAGAAGTCGTGACGTCTGAAATTTCTGTATCGAACAAAGGATAAGAATAATTCAGGGAGAGGATCATGAAACAACAAAAAACGCGCCAATTAGGGTGTTGCAGCCAGCCAAAAGCCGTATTTTTGGGGTATTTGGCTCAAGTTTTTCACAGCCGTATTTTTTTGGCTTCTTTCGGCTGACATCTGACAATTATGATTTTCACAAAAATTTCAATTTGTGGTTCTTTTGACATGTAATTGTAAGCCCAATTGTAATTATTGGAGTTTTTGAATGAATCATAATCTTTTCATTTTTCATATTTCTCTAATGTAATATCAAATCAATAAATCAATTTTTCCCTTTCGTCTCACGTGGTCTTTTTTCCCTTCGGTCTTTGGAATTTTTGGATTCTGATTTGATAATCAAATTTAATGAAATTCTAATAGGATAATGATTATTCTACTGCTGGAAACTTTTTGTAGGATACCGAACTCAACGATCAGCCAAAAGCCAACTTTATTCAGCCGAAAGCCTAAGCTGTATTTTTCAAAGTCATCAGCTCCATTTAAAAGCCCAAGCCGTATTGTTTGGCTGCAACACACTGCTGCGTACGAAACGCTCGTCAAAAAAAAAAAACAGAAACTTGTGCCTTTTCGTTATTTTTCACAATTAAGTCAGGCTTTCAGCTCCATCTACGGTCTACTTTAACGATGAAAATGTAAACAACCTTTTACGATGAAAACGTTTGGTTGTTTTCCAAGTGTAAGATGTTACTTCATAAAGAAAGGTAGATGAATAACACCATTGACTTTGAGAATTTGAGTTATTTTACAAGCAAAATCCGTCGTTCACATGACATTAATTAGCTCGATCACAAAGATTGGAGACAAGGGAACGGGGAACTACAATATCAGCGAGTAGCAACTTAGCAGCAGTATTCTGTGATATCACTGGAGGGTTGGTCTGATACCCCTCCCCTCCTCAAGTGTGATTTTAAAGTCGTGATTCGTGAATATTCATACTTGATTTCAGGGATGCAAACTATCGTACAATTTTGTTATCGATATCCATCGGTAGTTCGAAGCAAGAATATCGATATTATTTCACATACATTGAGTGGACCTGCCCTCCAATATTCAATTGACGTACGTCACGAATCGCATTTTAGAGAAAGATATCTTTCTTCCATGAATAAAACGCCTATTTCTGCGAATTGAGATTCGTGACGTACGTCAATTAAATATTGGACGGCAAGGACGCCCTTTTGACAGAAGGATCTTCATTATAGTGCTGACCCTTAATGCTAAACTCTTATTATTTTTCAATCTATCAAATTATCATACTGATAACAAAAAACTTTCCTTTTCAGCCCACCAATGAAGCCTTATTACTCGAATACGTGTTCTTCATTGGTTTAATACTTTAACCGATATAATCATTAACGATAGCTTCGACGTTATCGATAGAATTAACGATAGAGCCTACTATCGATAAACTATCGATATTTATCGATAGTATTAGCATTTTTACTAGACCTTTTTAATTTGATTCAATAAAAGTTTCTTAACAACGCTCAATTAAATAGAATTAATTTAAGCTCGATTACCTTTGGATAAGGAATCTAGCGATCGTTTGTTGATTCTCATCGATAGCTCGATGCAGTAAGGTCTGCATACAACCACCAGGACCCTCTTTCCAACAATCCGTATCAACTCCATAACTACCGGAAATGAGAATAAAATTCAGAATAAGATGGGTCAGGAATTGTTTTGATTTATTTTTCCTAAATACAGTACTTATCACTCACCGAACAAGAATCGAAGCAATATCCTCTTCACCGGTCGATAAGGCCACCCATAACGGACAATCACCGTTACTATCAGTCACCGACATATCGACTCCTTTTTTACACAATTCCTCCACTACCGCGCCAACACCATGTTGTATGGCTAACTGAAGCGGAGTCAAATTGTTCTGAGTTCTGATCGGGGGAGAAAAATAGAAATGAAGAAGTTATCGTACAGTTCGTAGGTATACAGATATTTATATTTATTCGTATTTTTACTTTGCGTCCATATTCGCTCCTTGATTGAGTAAGAACAAGGCGGTCTCAGCATCTCTCTTCGCTATTGCTTGATGTAACAGCGTAAGACCCTCACCATTACGAATATTGACATCAGCACCTCCTGAAAACGTTAATTCCCAGAATATACATCAAGTGAATCCCTCGCCTCCTTTCATACGTTTGCGTTTCCATTTTTCACGTACCAGCGATCAAATTCGGAACCAAATGTTGTAGATCCATGCTCAGAGCCAACGATAATGAAGAATCCCCATTCGAATCCTTATGATTTAAATTGAGCGTCGTTTTCGAATCTTGACTCGCATTAGCTGAGGCAATCATCGAGTAGTGTTGTAGAAAACGATGAAATGTATTTGCAAATTGTTTTCATAAAATTTTTTTTACCGAAATAATCGAGCATTGCTTCAACGGCTACATCGTGTCTGTTCAATATGGCCGTGAGAATTGGAGTCAGTCTGAATGAACTACTCACAATATCTTCTGCGATACCGAGATTTTCCGGTGTCGCCGTTGCTACATTCGGATTGGCGCCGCAATCCAACAACTTCAAGATTACGTTTACGAGTCCGCGTTCGCAAGCAATGTGTAAAGCGGTCTCACCCTAAAAAACGAAAATCTTAATTGTTCTAATTTGATGAATAGGAATCTTCACCTCGCTTACGGAGCAATAATTGATTAATTTATAGCTACGAGAGAATCTTGAGAACTTTGTAAGATAAGTACAAAGAAATCAAATTTTATTGTCGCAGTCTCGAGTTAATGTTCCATGGACAATTTTTTGAAAATCATCCGTACTCCAAGCGTCAATTATACAGAATAAATTTAATTTTCGTTTACATCATAAAATAGTGATAAACAATCGTTTCACTTAAATACTTACTCGTCTATTAGTATGATTTATGTTCGTCACGTGTGAACAAATGAATAGAGCAGCCTGTTCCAAGCATTCGTCGATGACGATGTGCAATAGCGAATTGGAATCCGAAGAGTAGATCTATAAATGTACAAACGGAAACATAATGACGGTCGTAAACCCCGTAGACCAGTAATATTGTCAGTTTATTCGATGAAAACTCACCGGATTCGGTTGAGCTCCTTTCTTGACTAATTTGGAGGCGAAATTGTCGGTGTCGATTAATTTTGGAGTACTGATGAGCGCGTAGTAAAGAGCAGTATGGCCATCTGAAGTACGCGCATTAAGATCGATATCGTTTCGACTGATCAACAGATTGAACAGTTCTTCGTTTCTAGCCATAACGGCCAGATGAAGAGCAGTACTGAAATGTAACAAGAATTAAAATCATTAATAAATACCATCTTTGTACAAATATGGAGATTTTGAAATTTTGAAAATTAATCGAAAGCAAGAAAAAAATGAGAGTCAATGCTTCCAATTTGATGTAGGTCGCTGTCTGGTACTTCATCTTAGGTCAGGACGTCCAACTATTCTTACTCTCATTTTCTTTTTATCTTATCCTCATAAGTTATACTCCTTCTTTTTTCATCCCTTAGCACCCAAATCGAGGTTTCGTACAGGTCATTTATTCTTCTTTTCTTTTATTATGTGACTCGAATCCCCAAGTTGTTCAATTAAAAGTGTGGAGGTTCAAGGTAACTCTAATCAGCGAAAGATATGAGGAAGTCGTCTCATAATCCTCCCCTGGGATGTTCCTCAGTATCGTAAAGTAATTCATCGCGCTAATGATTTCTTCATGAGGGAGTTCACGATGCAGGGAGAGATAGGATGATAAAGCTGGACATTTCTAGAGCAGAGTAATAGAAGAAATATAGAACGGATAGAATGTCAGCATTGCAATGTCGACAGAGAGTGAGAGGCGTAAAAAGACAAAAGAGGGGGTAAGACGGGTACAACCTATCTTAAGACGAATTAGGATAACTTCCTAGCGTTGGAAAAACCGTTATTTGAAGTAGACCAAGGAATTGTAGGCTACCTGTTTTCATAGATTGGAGCTTACTGGAGGTTGGAGAGGACCAAAATGATACAAAAAGAAGAGGATGCAGTATTAGGGTTTGAAGGGAAAGTGAACGCAGTGACTGTTTTGCGGCAAAGTCTACTGCGTCATTTTCCTTAAGGTTACGTGGGCTGAGGATTGGGAAGATTCTCAAGTATTGGATTGCTGGGGCTAGAAATATAGCAACGAGTGGAAGAGCGCGGTAACAGAAAGGAGGAGCACCCACCACCGCGCATAGGCTAAGTAAAGGGCTCGTGCGTAGTGCGGCCAGGGCGAGTCGAAGCTTGGAAGGTTGGAATGGAGTCTAGTAATTTTATGGTCGTTTTGTTGGAGTGGATATAAATTGGGAAACCGTAATCAGGTTGGGAGTAGATTAGATTATTGTAGAGTGCAACAAAGAGCTTTATAATTACGTCAGTGGTGCACAATTCAAGCCTATGAACTTACAATCCTTGGTTATTCTGAATATTGGGATCGAGACCCTTATCTAAGAGCATTTTGGCTACCAAATTCATCACATCCATCGATTCATCAGGACTCAGGTCAGGAGACGACGACGCAATCATGTGTAGAGCTGTATCTCCTCTTTCAGGTGTTACAATCGATACGGATGCACCATTCTCAAGTAGGAATCGAGCTGTGAATCCATCACCTAGGAAAATAAGGACATGAAATTACTTTCTCGTCAAAGTAGGTCAACAGATGAGTATTTTTCACATGGGACATATGAAATCGGAGACGATTTTCGCAACAGGCTATCCTTAGTTACCTCGTTCGACTGCTCGATGCAATATAGTCCATCCCTTCGAATCACGAGCGTCTGGATCAGCATTATGTTGGAGCAATGTTCGAGCTATCCCTTCTTCACGAGCCTTCAAAGCTAAATCTAAGGCCAGCTCACCTTTACTGTCGAGCCCATTCACACAGACGGACAACTGTGAACAGAAAATTAGAACACAAGTTAGGTTGATGACATAAAAGACGAGTCTGCTTTCAAGTTTTTGACTCTCTTCTTCGACCTCTGTTGAACTATTTTCAACATACAGTCAGTGGCTTCACCCGCTTCATAGGGACCTTCCCTTCAGACTTGGATCATGAATTATCAAAGTTCTTGCCAGACAAAAATTTTACAAGATAATTACAAACTCTTGATCCCCTAATCAAAATTACTGAAAGTCACAGATTACAACTCGACAGAATAGAATTTGGAAGTATGTCACTGCCTCAGTAGGATATTAAATTCTTGAAAATTAATAGTCGTTGATACGTATCTTTGCAATTGGCATGGGCATCAAGGTGTGATAATTTCAGAATTCCTATGGTCAAGTCTAAAAGTTGTGAGAAGATGATTTTGGGAAGGAGGAATGAAGAAGAAAAAAAGAGTCTTCTTGATGAAGTTTCAATTCGCGACCTGCGCAGGCGGAATGAATACACGTCCACCCCCCTTCCGTTTCTATTTTTGATTCTACCCCCTTTTCAAGCGGAATGAGAATTTTATTGCCCTTCGAGGTTTAAAAAATAATAACGAAGAAGTACCAGAGAAAAGAGAGTCGATTTTCTAATTTAGTGGATTAATAAGTCTTCCGTAACCAACATTTGAGAAGAAAGAAAGAAGGGGGAAAAAAAAAAGCTTTAACGATTACTCGAGAACTCCTACACGTAGGAAATTGAGAGCGATTCAGTTTTCAAGTCCAACTTTCCGACCTTTCACACTCGCGCCAGATAAAATTTCAATTTCAGTCCCGCTACAAATTGAATTTTCATCGCACGTGTTGCGAATTCAGGCCCGGCACCCAACGGGACGCCCGCAAACAATACAAAAAAAGTTTGGCTCGCCTTGAAAAATTTTCTGCCTCTCTTTTCGTAATGATACGAACAACGAACTTCTTACCTTCTCGGTTACAATACTAAGAGACATCATTAAAACTTGATGTACCTGCGGCATGCATCCACATCGTTTAAATTACGTAACATATACACTCGAAACTTTTACCGCACTCATAAAAGACAGTACGAGATCAGGCGACCTCGGCGACAGAAACTGACAGAAGGGGAGAAGAGAGAGAGAAAAAATTAATTGCAAAAACATTCCTCCCGGTATAATTACTCGTTTTTTTAACGGTCGAAAATATACGAAATACACCGGTACATACATTTGGTATTCGTTTCTTTTGTACATTATTACATACGCGATGGTTGTGCACTCGTAATCGTATGTACAATGGTTTAAAACCTCAATTTACGAGCTCAAAATGGATTAACACGAAAGTTGAAAAGGAAACTGTATGTACATGACAGAAGCGTTTTGTACCAGCTTGGTCTGGTGGACAAGTGAGGCAAACGCCTCACTTTTATCATGTCAACGGTATTTTTAATCAAAATGATTTTACGACTCTCGTAACAGATCGGAATAAACAGGAACAAATATTACCAGAATGGCAGAATGATTTGATGGGTTGTGACACTTATTGGCGAGGGTGGGCCACGAAAGAAAAATCGGACACATCAGTTGACGAGAGTTTAACCTTGAAAGTGGTTCGAAACAATTTTCCGATTACGGTTTGTACATTTTGTTCTTCTGCATGATATTCATTCATGTTACTGAAAGGGAATATGACGAAAAGACCTCTTAACCCAAGCAAGGCTCGAAATCCCCCCCCCCCATCGTATACAGCTCAAAGGTTGGACTTGGAAAAATTTCGACTCTCAAGCTGTTGAGAAAATAAAAGGGGTTCAATGATGAGATTACCTTATACAATATCTTACTACCTGCTCGATAAAAAACATCAGCCTAAAGCTGGTTAAAGGTACGTTTTGACCCCCTCCACATATCTTTAAGGGTAAGAAAGAGAAAGTCAATGAACAATATATTCTCGATTCTACCCGATATACAGATATTTATAGAGGAGTTAGTCCGGTCTAAGTCGTCGAACATTTAAGTTCAATTAATAACGTACATTTGGTGCATTGGCCGGGAAAAACCGTAAAAATTTTGTATCAACGCTTGCTATCTATACGAGTTCGCATTGTGATTGTGATTGTTTCATACAGTTTTATTCAAGTTATACGCGCAATTTACTTAATTCTTAATTTGTTGTTAATTCGGATTGTTTGAAGTCATTTCATTTTCGCGTTCTTAAAAAAGTTAATCGATTAGTTCGTAAAAATGAATAGTGCTGATGCAGAAGCACAATTGGTGAATGAATCTTCGATGCTTGGCGATGAATATGATAACGTTGATAACCCAGGCGATACGCATACGAGCAGCTCGACCGATCTACATACGCCCATGGAAATTAATGACGAAGTTATGCAGGAAATTATTAATGACGATAAAGCTGATGATCAATGTTCGAAAGAGTTTGCACCTGAAATTAACAGGTATTTATTATTGTGTAGGTCGTTAGAGTCGGATCTTCGGCTACAGGAAAACTCATTGGCGCAGTTAACTGGTGAAGACTGTGAGTATGTGATACAGGCCGAATTAGACGATCTTGAATTGCTCAGGTCGAAATACAATTCTGCCTTTGAAAACCTATTAAATTTTGCATCAAACTCTGCGTCAAAGTATGATTTAAAATTAGCTGAAGTACGAAGGGGTAGATTTATGACAACATTTAAGTGCGTTAGGCAAACATTATTTCGTCTTAAGCCATCCACGTCCTCTGCTGCGACAACTAGTACATACTCCAAACTAAAAAAGCCAAAAATAGACATTGCCCCTTTTAGTGGTAATTTTAATGAATGGCATAACTGGAAGCAAATATACATGTCATTCGTACACAATGATACCTCTCTTGAGGATTTTGACCGACATCAATTTTTGCGAACCAAATTACAAGGAGACGCAGCAGTTCTAGTTTCAAAAATTCCTATTACAGGAAAATACTATGAGTTGACGTGGGAGCAGTTAATAAAGACATACGACGATCCACTACAATCCGTGCCTAAACATATTAGGTCGTTGAAAAGCTGTGCGCCAATAGGATTTAAGAAACAAACTCTTAGAAGTTTAATTACAACCTATCGTGCTAATGTGACGGCTTTAGAAATTATTTTCGACGAACACAAATCCATTGACGCGTTATCTCAGTTCGTCATATATGATTTTCTTCAAAAGGTCGATTTACCAACCCGCACAAGTTGGGAGGAGGAACAGACACGAAATAAAAAATATGCAAACTTCGAAGAATTCCTGCAGTTCATGGATCGTCGCTGCGTTGCCATGGAGCGTGCAAATCTGGTCAAAAATGATGTCAAGCCAGTTCAGAATGTTAATGAAGGCAAGGTTCTTGCTTTAGAAGACAAAGAGCAGCCTAGAAAAAGGCTACAAGCTCAAAGGAGAGTATGCCGCGTTTGTGGAAGTTGTGAACACAAAATTTATAATTGTGACCAGTTTCTCAAACTGACTCCGCTAGAACGTCTCAAGTTCATAAAGGAGAAGAAACTCTGTTACAGATGTTTGGGTTTCTGCAACCGTAAATGTAAAATGTTCTGTAAAATCTGCAAAAACGGGCACAGCAACCTAGTTCATGAAGCGTTTCCATCAAGCAGCACTGCTGTGGTGAAAGACAATTCGGGTGAGTCAATTAAAATTAATACTGAAAATTTAAATAAAAATAGCGATAAATTAATTAATGTAGTGAGTGAACCAATTGAAATTACGGTTACCTCTATTAATGAAAATTCAAGTAAAGATAATGATCAATTAATTAATGAAGTGTCAGATCAACATTCTAGCGTCACAGATCTGATGCTAGAAGGGTGGACAGGTTCTTTAATTTCGAATAACATTTTTGCCTTATTAGCCACCGCCGTAATTGATGTTATCATACCAAAGAATTTTACAACAAAATTTAAATATCGCGCGCTATTAGATTCATGTAGTCAGTATAACATTGCTTCGTCTGAATTTGTAAATTTATTAAAAGTTGAAACCACACCCGCTCATAGTTTGATTAATGGGGTGGGTAGTTGCTCAACGTATTCACAAAAAATGGTTTCCTTAAGGGTTTGTTCAAGATATAAAGGCTATCAACAAACAGTTAATTGTATCATTATGGATCATATTGTAGATGAAATGCCTAATCAATGTTTATCTATTGAAGATTGGAACCTTCCTGAAAACATATTTTTAGCGGATCCCAAATTCAACATTCCGCAAGGAATTGATTTATTATTGGGTGCTGGAGTATTTTGGAAGGTGTTATTAAATGATCACATATCGTTAGGTACGCATTTACCACGCTTACAGGAAACCAATTTAGGGTGGATCATATCTGGAGAAATTAAACTATCAGATTTCAAATCAGTTTTAGTAGATTACACATGCGTACTTTATGATGAGACAGACAATGCACTCTCGAATGCAATCGAAAGATTCTGGTTATTAGAAGAAATACAGGGTGATTCCGAACGTACAGGTGAAGAGATTCAGTGTGAGCAACACTTTCTAGCAACTACCTCGCGAGACAACTCGGGCAGGTTTATAGTTAGATTACCTTTTCAGCTCCCTAAAGAACGACTCGGACACTCTAAAACACAGGCATTGAAACGGTTTGTTTGGTTAGAAAAACGATTTGCTAAAGATCCTTTATTCAAGGCTCAATACGTCGCTTATGTACAAGAAATGATGAATTTAGGTTATTTAAAGGAAATCGTTGAAAAGGAGAATGAATTGTGCTATTATATACCACATCACGCTGTACTTAAATCTGCATCCACAACAACATCGCTTCGAGTGGTGTTAGACGCTAGTATGAAAACCTCATCTGGGGTCTCATTGAATCAGTGTCTAATGAAAGGATCAACAGTACAAGCTGATTTGTTTAGCATATTATTAAAATCACGTCTTCATAGATATGTATTTATTGGGGATGTAACAAAAATGTATCTACAATTTCGGAGACATCCGGATGACACTTGTTTTCAACGTATACTCAGGCGAGCCTCAGAAAAAGAAAGATTGAAAACTTATGAAATAACAGTTGTTCCTTTTGGTCTAAAATCATCTTCTTTTCAAGCTACACGATGCCTTACACGTTTGTCTGAGCTAGAAGGCGCAAATTTCCCAGCTGCTAAAAATATTCCCTTTGAGGATATGTATGTAGATGACGTTTTTTCAGGCGCTGATTCCATTCAATCAGCCATACAAAAACGGAAAGAATTGACAAGTATGTTGGGAAAGGCTGGCTTGACTTTAACTAAATGGGGTTCTAACGCCGAGGAGATTATTAATGATATTCCCTTGAAGGATAGAGGGATTAATTTTGTTTTTGATACCGACAACACAGTTAAAACTTTGGGTTTATTGTGGTGTAATAAAACAGATACATTCAAAGTCTGGATTCAAAAGCCAAAGGTAGAAGAGTCGTATTCAAAAAGAACAGTCTTAAGCACTATTGCGGCGATATTTGATCCATTAGGCTTCTTGGGTCCTATAATTATGGTGGCTAAATTATTCATGCAGTCCTTGTGGGCACAAACACACCATCTAAAAAGTAAAGAATCCCACTGGGATAAATTGTTATCTACCCACGAAGTTGAAATTTGGACAAAATTTATAAATGATCTCGAGTACTTACAATCTATATCCATACCTAGATTTATCTTTGATGAATTTGAAAAACCAAAGGTAATAGAGCTACATGGGTTTTGCGATGCATCCATCAAGGGTTATGGGGCAGTGTTATACATCAGATCAATATATAATGATAAAGTGATGGTTAAGATGCTCTGCTCCAAGTCTCGTGTTGCCCCATTAAAGAAACAATCCTTACCTAGATTAGAACTATGTGCTGCTGTCTTATTGAGTGAATTAGCAGAGAAGGTTATTAAACAAATCACAGACATCACACCTATCAATTCTATACGGTTATGGTCGGACAGCGAAATTACGCTTTATTGGATTAATTCTCCTGCCGAACGTTGGCAGCAGTTTGTAGCTAATCGGGTGAAGCGTATACAGAATGGATTAAAAAATGTTACTTGGGATCATGTGAGGTCTAAAGACAACCCTGCTGATTGTTTATCTAGAGGTCTAGACGCCAAAAACTTAAAAGAATGTGAATTATGGTGGTCTGGCCCTGAATGGTTGACCTTAAATATACAACCTACTCCCACAGGGTCAAAATACGTATTTAAAGAAGCCTGTTTATTGGAAATTAAAAGACCAAAGCCTAAATTTACTCTACTTACCGTTAATCCTAGCTTATTATTTAATAAATTTTCCCAATACACTAAGCTCCTTCGTACTACAGCATGGATAATGAGGTTCATGTAGAATACACACTGGTTTGGTCCTAAAATTTTCGGGGAACTTCGATTATTTGAATTACAGCATGCTGAGGCGCAGTTAATTAAAATGGCTCAAAAAGAATGTTTTGCTCAGGAGATAGACATGCTTGAACGCGGCCTACCGCTTAAAAACAGCAGTAAATTATCTTCCTTATCGCCATTTTTAGATGCTATGGGTTTAGTCAGAGTGGGTGGTCGTTTACAGAATTCAGAGTTGTCATTCGAGCAAAAACATCAAATTCTTTTAAGTGCTGACCACCCTCTGACGAAATTAATTATACAATACGAACATATCCGAAACTTACATGCTGGACCTCAATTATTAAAATCGGTGTTAAGGAGAAAATATTGGGTTTTATGTATTACCAAAGCAGTACGGTCAATGATTTTAAGGTGTCACCCTTGCATAAAGCAAAGAGCTGCGGTCCGCAATCAATTGATGGCCCCTTTGCCAAAAAACAGGGTGGTTCCAAAAAAGGCGTTTTCTAATTCAGGTTTAGACTATGCTGGCCCAGTAAAGCTTCTAGGAAAGGGAGGAAGGCATAGAGTCATCATCAAGGCATATATAGCTATTTTTGTGTGTTTTGCTAGTAAGGCCATACATCTAGAATTAGTAAGCGACCTCACAAGTGAAGCGTTCATTGCTGCTTTTAAACGATTCATTAGTAGAAGAGGCATCAGCGAAATTATAAAATCAGACAATGCAACGAACTTTGTGGGTGCAAAAAATATATTAAATGACCTAAATGATAGATTTACCCAATTTTGGGCTGAAAAAGGAACGGAATGGGAGCTCAATCCCCCGGACGCACCGCATTTTGGAGGTTTATGGGAGGCTGGAGTAAAGTCCGTTAAGACGCATATAAAAAGAGTGGTGGGAGACGCTATATACACGTATGAACAATACTCCACCTTACTGTGTGAAATAGAAGCGTGCTTGAACTCCAGACCTCTATGTGCTGAATCGACCGATCCAAACGAGCTTAATGCTCTAACACCAGGGCATTTTTTAATTGGTGGTCCTATTACAGCACTTCCCAATGCGAATCTTACTGAAATTCCTACAAATAGGTTAAAGTATTGGGAGAAAATTACACAAATGACTCAAACATTCTGGAAACGATGGAGTCTTGAGTATCTCCATACACTTCAACAAAGAAATAAATGGAAATTGAAAGAAAGGGAATATCAAGTAGGTGATTTAGTGGTAATAATTGAAGACAATCAGCCCCCCACAAGATGGCGTTTGGCCAGAATAATTGAATGTCACAGAGGTAGAGACGATTTAATTCGAGTGGTAACAGTAAAGACAGCTGGCAATCAGTTAATTAGACCAATTACAAAACTCGTCTATCTACCTATGGACTAATAAATGGAAATTTTTATTTGTGTTTCAGAGACGTAAGGCAAAAGATATACATTTAATTTAATTGGATTGGAGACAAGTACTCCAGTTACTTGAAGAAAATTGATTTTGTTATGTAAAAGTAAGCTCAATAATAAAGAAATTTTTTTTTGTTTCGATTCGAAAAAGCTCTTATGAATTAATTTATAAATTTCATTATACCGGTATATACTTTAGGTCAGCTTGGGCACTTCTGCTTTTGAGCTTACGATTTGAATGTTCACAATTCCAAGTGAAATTAATCTAATTGGACAGGTAAGCCGTTAGGCTTCACTTTGTTAGTGCCAACAAAGTTTAAAAAAGAGCAACCAAAAAAAAAAAAAAAATATATTAAATGTCGCCTACATTAAATACAACACAAATGATTATTATATAATTTTTAATGAATATGATTGAAAAACCTGTCAAGATCAAGTGTAAATTGAACCACCAATGAATGATGAGCTCCTGCAGCTCATGGGGCAGTGTTAAGAAAATAAAAGGGGTTCAATGATGAGATTACCTTATACAATATCTTACTACCTGCTCGATAAAAAACATCAGCCTAAAGCTGGTTAAAGGTACGTTTTGACCCCCTCCACATATCTTTAAGGGTAAGAAAGAGAAAGTCAATGAACAATATATTCTCGATTCTACCCGATATACAGATATTTATAGAGGAGTTAGTCCGGTCTAAGTCGTCGAACATTTAAGTTCAATTAATAACGTACACAAGCCATAATCTATATTATAAAGGAGAAGAGCGGGTTTTTTAGACGAATAGGCTCCGTTCGTATGGTACCGATTTTCTTGAAACTTTGAGTGTTATTTCCTATTAGTGCGGAATCGAGAATAGGGGGGGTTAAAAATAAAAAACATCCCCTTTCAAAGCCGTGGCGTATCGATATTACAAAATTGGACAAAATACCATTTGGCTGATAATCCGGTAAGAATTAAGTATACGGAAGCTCACTGAAATACATCTATATGATAAGAAAATGACGAGCGGCGGATCTACAGGATGATTTACGGGGAGAGAGTTTACGACTTTATTGAAAAAAAAAAAAGCTTTCCACTATTTCCTTCAGTTCCTTCTTTTTTTCGGGGTGGGGGGAGGGAGGAATTTTTACTAGAGTAGAGGGAGAAAGTAAGTTGAAGGCAGATAATTAAGAGAGTGAGCGCCCGTTTTGGAATTGTTACAAAGAGCAGGTCGAAAACGTGGAAAAACAGAGTTTGAGACGAGAAGAGGTGACGAACAGATTTATTATCATATTGGCTGTGTTGACAAGATGGGAGGGGGAGAGAATAAACCTAAAAAACGATAGGAATGGGTAGGACGTGTGTGACCAATTGAATTCTGAGGAGGGAGAGAATGATTTCTTTATGACGGTTACTTTGATTGGAAGGAACTGCTGCAAATAATGAAAACTTTACGCAGCTGCGGTTCGCTAGCTATGGGCCTGGACGCAGGATTCGAGGGATGGGACAACGAATACGCAGATAGTATAGGTTGGAGGTAGAGAATTATATTGTAATACAAGACGTAGGACGCAGGAGCATCAAATTCACAGCATTGGAAAAGACCAAGGAGACCATCAACTATTTTAGCGAGAGATTATTTTGCTCGATGAGCGGACAAGAAAGGAAGAACATAAGCGACCAAGAAGATGACAGCATAACTCGTACCTGATACCCAATAGAAACACAGGATATGGATTAGAGAGTCAACCAATCACAACGCAGCATTGTTGTAGCTAATAAGATCACAGTATACTATACGAACCAGTTCTTCAGTGGCTATACAATTGATAGCGCGATATTAACGCCCAAAAGTACTCTCGTAAACAGACTAATAGAGTAGAATCGTATACCTGAAATACGGGGGGGCTTTTTGAAAATTTTGGCGACCTGCCGTCCGCTGTCTGGTAAAAACTAGCCCACCATTATGAAGGAGTCGGACTTGGAAAGAACTTCACGGGTTTTTTAATGGAGTTGAACGTGGGTTAGGCCACGTAAGGTTTGAAAAATGTAGATTGTGACGTCACAGACCCGGACTTTGAAGGTTCATGAGATTGTGACGTCACAAGGCTGATCTATGACGTCATTAAATAGTGACGTCACAGGCTCCATATCCTACCTATGATATCAAGGGGGAAATTTCAACCTCCGAAATATTATATATGGTAGGAGGGAGACTTGTCTGCGGAGTCGTTGAATGAGAGGATAGTTGCTAGTAGTAACTAGGAGAGAATGGAGTGAAGAAAGAGAGTCGGTGAGGAGGCGGAATTTGTCGTTTGGTGGAAGTTGAGCGATGTGAGAGAGGCAGGAGAATAGAGCCACTAATTCTGCTGTGAAGATGGAGGTAATGATGCGAATCCGGTAAGAAGGAAGGTGTCCATCTATGGAATGTGCATAGATGGATCTATTCAATTTTTTGGATCCGTCGGTAAGGTATATTTTGTTATCTGGATATTCATATATTATTTGTCGGTCGTTAGAGATAGTGGTAGTGTTGTCTGATTCAAGTAATTAAGTTACGTCAAGACGAAGGTTTGGAACGGATATAGTCCAAGGAGGGGAGAATGCATATATGGATGGAAGAGGGTTAGCTCGGAATTATTTATTGAGGGAGATGTTGAATTGGGTTAGGTTGTGTTTATTTGAAGTGGAAACTGGGTAGGCTTTTGTATATTGGCAGATCAGGGAATTGGGAAGCGGAGGACAGGAAATTGGATGTTGGGATAAGTCGCCCAAGGGTAAGGGGGGTTCGGCCGCTTCCACATATAAGCTCATTTTAGGGATTGTGCGGAAAGCTCCTAATGCCATCTTCATGAAAATAACAGAGTAAGTTTTGGAGGGGGAGAATTGGAACTCATTTGGAGATTGCGTCGAGTGTAGTTCGAAGGAGTCTGTGTGCTCGTTGGGGGTCGGAAGAGCAAATGGAGATGTTGTAATCGTCAGCAAGGAGACGGTTGTTAAGAGGAGGGGAGACAAGTTTTGTTATATCATTGATGGCTAAGAGGAAGAGTAGGATGCTGATAACTCTCCCTTGGGGACACCGTTTTGAAGAGGGGAAGGGGAGGAATATGAATTTTGAATCCTTACAATCAATTTTCTATCACTAAGAAGTTTTGGAGTATTTTAGGAAGGTTGCCGTAGAGGTCGATATCTTTAAGCTTTTTAACGATCAGGTGTCTCCATACCCGGGGGCAAGGCTTCCTGAAGGTCAAAAAAAATAGAATAAAGACATGATTTATTGAGAGATGATGTGTTAATTTGTGTTTGGAGATCAAGAAGAGGTTGAGAGGAGTTACGTCCTTTTCTGAAGCCGTATTGATAGGGAGAGAGAAAGTTATCCATATTATTAAAAAAATTTGGGATCTATCCTTCTCACAGTTCGTGGAGGCGTTCTCCCGGACGGATTTGCTTCATTTTAACAGGGAACCTGTTTTATGGGGGGCTATTTGAGAAATCTGCCGTCCGCCGTCCGCCGTGCGCCGTCCAGCGAAAAACTTAGAAAAATTTCGACCCTCGAGCCATATATGATAGGAGAGGGACTTAGAAAAATTTCGACTCTCAAGCTATATATGATAGGAGGGGGACTTGGAAAAAATTTCGACTCTCGAGCTATAGATGATAGGAGGGGAACTTAGAAAAATTTCGACTCTCGAGCTATATATGATAGGAGGGGGACTTGGAAAAAATTTCGACTCTCGAGCTATAGATGATAGGAGGGGAACTTAGAAAAATTTCGACTCTCGAGCCATATATGATAGGAGAGGGACTTAGAAAAATTTCGACTCTCGAGCTATATATGATAGAAGGGGGACTTGGAAAAATTTCGACTGTCTAGCTATATATGATCTAGGCTTCCTTGAATTTTCAATACCAAATCTCATTCGAATCATAAAACAGGTTCCCTGCGTTCCTCGTTTAACTTCGTTAAGGAAGCCGTAATTTTTCAAAAAGGGTGCGATTTGGAGTACGCCAAATGTGTCACCGGTGCTCCTCCCCCAGCGAAAAAGAAAAGAGTTGCCTCCCGCAACCAGCGACTTCTAGCAGTTGTAGCGGAGTACGAAACGCGGACAACGATTGAATATTTGAGAGCAGTAGCTCATATAATTCATCTCTAGTTTTAGTACAATTTTTAAATTATGAATTCGAAAATCATTTCTTCTGATGTTAAAATAATATATTCGCAAATTTTAACTTTCTTGCAATTTTTCTGTTCGCGCCGACTTTCAGAAAAAAATTTTCGAGCTATTTGCGGCGACTCATTTCGGCGGCGATGTAAGCCATCGCGCCGAATCGTCCGCGCCGAATTGAACGGACCCCAAAATTTCGAGTCGAAATTTTTCCATGTTTTCTGCCGGAAGGTGAACGACGCACGGCAAATTTCTCAAAAACCCCCCATAAAACTGGTTGCCTGTAGAAAAATTTTCATTCTCGAGCTATATGATGATAGAAGGGGGGGGGGGGGGGGTACTTGAAGAAATTTCATCCTCCAAGCCATATACAATAGGACTAGAAATTTTTTCAAGTTTAGAAAAGTTTAATGCCCCAGCCATATACAATACGAGACAAAAGTTTTCCAAGTTTTTCGCCGACGACACACGGTGCGCTCGGGCTCCAGCTCGCGGACGTCACGGAGAGGGAGGAGGGGGACTTGGAAAAACGACGGCTTCCTTGAAATTGCAGCGCGTTCAAGTTGTCACGTCATCATTTTCGGGACTTGGAAAAATTTCAGCCTCTAAGGTTGGTATGATAGGAGGGGGACTGCAATGGCATCTAATTTTTGTCAATGGTGTTTTCAAGTTCGATTTCAGGAATGGAGAAGTTGTAAGGAGATAATATTTTCTCGGAAGAGTCGAAAGATATTTTAAATTTTTTTCGTTGGAGTTTTTAAACTAAGAAGGTAGGGTCGTAGTTAGCGTTTGAAGATACGTTAGTGTAATGATTTGTAAGAATTTCTTAAATTTGAAGGGGATCAGAGTTAATTGAGTTGTCTGATTGTGGGTGGAAGATTTGATAGGAGGAACCATTGCCCGATAGTTTCTTGATGTCTCTTCACATTTGAGAGATAGATACGGGATGATTCAAGTCCGCTATAAAAGTACTCCAGGACTGTTTTTTCTCTGAACAGATTAGAGACCTCGCTTTAACGCGTACTTTTTCGTATGATATAAGGTCCGATTGAGTTCTAGTTGAATTGTACGTTCACAAGGCTTTTTTACGGTCTTTAATTCGTATACCGTGGACAAAGAAGGTGACAAATGTGGAAGTGCTGAAGAGGGCCAATGTGGAACGAACAATTATGGAGACGGTGAAGAAAAGAAAGATCGGCTACCTCGGAATGATTATGAAGGACCCAAGATACAGACTCTTACGCCTCATGATGCAGTGATGCAGGGGGAAATGGAGGGACGCAGAGGAAGAGGCAGGAAGAAAATATCATGGCTAAACAACGTTAGAAAAGGACAGGAATAAAGTGAGTGGGTGAATTGATGCGAGCAGCGGAGGAAGACCAGCTGTAAAATAATTAAGAAATCTAGGCTAATTTACAATTATTTATAGCGATGTATTTATATGCCGATGGAATCGTCTACGCACAGACATGTGTAAGACAGAAAAAAAAAAAAAAAAAAAAATGGCCAGGTGGATTTTATCTGACCACCAAGGTACTTGGTAACGTTTAGAGGAACCGGAAGTGCGTGGGATTGATGATTTGACAGCGGTGATAATGACTTACCAAATGATTTCTAATGGGTTAAGTTAGTTCCCTATCGATGTAGCGCCATGAAGCTTCGAAACGCGTCCTTATCAAGGTTTTTATTTACTTTAAAATGGTACCCCATTTAATTTTGATTTTTCACTTTTATTCTAACTTTTGATTTTATTATTAAATGAATAAAACTTTTTTCGTTACATGTTCTAGTGCCTCCAATCTAGTCTTAGCCTGAGAAGCTCCTCTGAGGTCCAGTTTATGTTTAGCTCAAGACTTCATAATTATAACCAAGCTTATCTCAGGGCGCACTTTTTCATAGAAGATCGGAGCTCGGACGCAGAAGTTTTTTGAGGATGAGAAATGGGGAGAGGCGGGGAGGCGGGGAGGCGGGGAGGGGATGACATGAACCTGAAGTTTTGACCGAATCCTAAAATATTCGTAAGTAGATAGATATTCCCAAACCATCAATAGCCGCTGAAATACTTCGCTACAAAAATTCTACCGAATTTCTTATTCCTCAACGCAATAAACGAGGGGTGAAAGTTGGTTGTGTATTCAAATACTGCCGGCAAAACCGAATAATGCGGTGAGAAAATGAAAAAAAAAAAAAAAAAAAACCTCAAAAAAGAAAACGAAGCCAACGATAGCTGTAAAAAATTTGACCTTAATATGAAAAACGCAAGCGCGATTCCCCATTCTGTGAAGAGCTTTCAAGTTTATTACTTTTTATCAACGACAACGACCTAACTAGTCGTCTGTACACGGTGTAATGTAAACACCGATATACGTACAGGAGGTTCCATGGCTCGAGTGGCTGAGAGGCAAAGCACCCGGGCAGATCAAAATAATAATATATTATTCACACAACGGCATCATACACGAGAGCTTGGGCAGGTATACGACTTTGAATTCAGCATACACACACGAATCGTAAATAACGTTTTACCACTTTACCAGTTAGGCCAGTTACCGCATCGTCGTATACAGTCTTTCGATTTTTATCGCGGTCGGAGTCTCCTACTCAGTCAGCGAGGAGAGTGTCAGTAGTTCATTGTAAACGATCGGCGGAGATGAACGTGAAAATGTGCTCGTGACTTTGTGCAACGCGTCTGACGAAATTTCGCGGACAAATGTGATTTTAGTTTTCTTCTTTCTTCCTTCTTTTTTTTTCTCTCTCTCTCTTTCTTCGCGGTTAGAATGATATTCCAAAATTTTCCGTTCAATCAATAAGATTTTTCTACATGTGGTACTGTAATACACCGTCGATTATCTTCTGTCGCGTTCGTCGTAACTTTTTGCTTTCCGGAATTACTTTTCTCGAAAATAAATTTCTAGTCATTCGAAAATACATAAGTATATAAATGTGTAGTTACATAATTCCAACAAAATTCCTTACTATGGCCGACAGACTGATTATAATATTATTTATTACATTCTATCTGGGTGAGTAAGTTAAATACACTACCGCAGAATCGTATAGGTAATTAAGAAAGATGTACCCGGTTGTGGCGTGAGGAACCGGGTCAATTTCAGGATAGGCCACATACCGAGTAGAACAAAAGAGTTGCACTGCCCTTGAACGATAATTTCAGGTGAATTGCAACCCCCATTCGCGACTTATGAGACGGAGCATCAACAAGTAGTTGAATATTACATTGTATTCGCACTCGCGACTTATTGATTTTTAACGCGTTCTCTTAGTCATCAGAGAAAGAGAGCAACTTCGTTTTGGAAACTGTGCCGCCTCTAGAGAATAGCAGCCATATATATTCTTTTTTCAGCAAATCGATTTCGTATCCACACGTTGAATTCGAGAATGTAACGGCACATTTTGACCCGGCGGCAAATTTCTGTATGCCCTAGACTGACGATTCAGTACGATTCGCAAGACTATAAGTACGATATGAATTATTTATAGACTGTTGAAAAGCCTTCGACTTCACGATTACCTTTGGAAATTCAAGGTGTCTAATGAATACGAATTTTTGAGCTTTTTTGTACCATTTCCGTCGTTGCAAAGAAATCGATCGGTGTTCTTCAACATATCGCTTAGGCTAATATTTGTACGATTTTGGTGAGACTTTTACGACATAGAGAGGAGGACTTTTGTTAAACTTTGATGTCGCAACTGCTGAATGAACATCACAACAAAAATGCAAATTGGCACAGAAAGGAAAGACAAACAGAGGTGAGGCAAGACAATTCTAACCCATCTTAAGTAGACGTCTGGAAACGTACACAAATTGTTCGCGGACTAGACCATTTCACCTCCAATAAATCAGAGAGAGCAAGAGCATTTTTAAACCAGAATAAAAGTGTTCTTCTACAAGAATTTCTCCTTTGTATTTTGTGCTTTCTTCCTGATCGCTTCAACAACTTTTCTCAAGAGAGGCCGTACTTCCATCGTACACAGGAGTCGGTTCTACGAATGAAGACCTAAATTACAAGACATTTCCTAACGTATCTGCAAAACCAAGATTAGACGAATAAGGCTTCTGACATTACCTTTCGAAGGTTACAGGAAGTCTTAATTCCATTGATCTTCGTTTCGCAAATTCAACTTGGTACGGCAGATTTGTAGGAGATGATAGTTTTATCTGCACGGTAACAAACACCGATACGGAACTATCGTTTGAAAACAAACAAACAACGCAATCACAATGTACAGAAGGCGTCCTAAGAGCTTTCCTTCTTTTGAATTTGGGTCAGGTCACAAACTGCAATCGAAATACCAGGAGTCCACTCCAAATCAACGTTTTTAAAATTGCAAGATCACAAATTGCGAGACGTACGAAGAAACAAAGGAGGAAAAACTTTTCCAAGGGAAGCTCGTGAAAACACAGATCCCTACAATGATTAAAAGTTGGTAACCTGGTATTTGAGCAACCTAATCAAAGAATTTTGTGTGTTATCCTAATTAACGTCGCTGAAATTTCACTGTCATTGTCGAGAAACTTTCAAATTACAAAGATAGAATGGGGTGGTTGTTGCTCGTTGCCAATTTTCGTTCATTATAGGAGACACCTAAATCCTGGATGATTAAATTACAAAATGACATTCGCAACGATCAGCGCTAGAATCGTTTTTCTGAAGAAACTAACCGTCAACAACAACACATTGACATTTACACGACACACATTCAATGTCCCTGGTTTCCTTATCAATTTTATCAGGAACTATTGCAGCGATCCTAGCGGATGACCGGTCCGAATGTTAGGCACTGTGACTCAAGAACCCACCTACCTCCTCTCCGGGGAAGAGCATCTTTCACTACAAAGGGGAAAGCTGTCCTCTCTAGCAAGTTCAACAAAGATCCATCTTATGTAGAGAGGAAGGGGAAACGTCCATTCTTGTCCTGAGAGGACGAAGATCAGGAAAATACACAGCAATTCACTGACATACTTCTGGGACCTACGAAAATTTCTACCTTTGTGTTGTGAAGATCGAGAGCAGACATGAAAAACTTTACTTGAATTAGAGAAAATTTTGACTAGATAAAGATGTGATTTAGAAGAACATCGACTGTCAAGCTACATACATGAGAAAGAGGGGGAGGAGGGATTAAAAATTTTATGCACCAAAGGGGTTGCACTTGGATTAATTCCAATTTTCGAGGTATATGTGATAGGAGGGGAACATCAAAGCAAAAAATTCGACACATAGAACAGATTCCCTACTCTCCTATTTCAACTTCGTTAAGCAAGTGGACGTTTTCTTAGTTTGCAGTGCACTACTTACACCATATCACAATCAAAATGAGTCCTGACACTCCTAGGTCGATACAAAAGACAAGCGCGGAATGTACGTTTGAAAATCATGCTGAACTTCGACTCGTAAAATCTGACCCATAGAACAAATTCCCTGGGCTCCTCGTTCAACTGCGTCAAGAAGTAGTGCACTACTTACACTCTAGCACACTCAAAATGAGCCCTGACACTCCTAGGTGGACACAAAGAGGAGCGAGGAATGTACATTTGAAACTGCTGGTTGAACTTCAACTCAAAAAATTCGACTCAAATTCCCTGCGCTCTCTTACAAGAAATATAGTGATATTAAGTGCCGATTTTTCTGTTTTTCTTTGATTACGTTAAGTAAGTATTGGACTTTTTTAGTGTCAAGTGCACTACTTACACCTCATCACACTAAAAATGAGTCCCGACACTTCTAGGAGGACACAGAAGATTGAGGAATGTACATTTGAAACTGCTGGTTGAACTTACTCAAAAAATTCGACTCAGATTCCCTGCGCTCCTCGTTAAACTACGTTAAGAAAGTATTGGTCTTTTTTAGTGTCAAGTGCACTGCTTACACTTCATCACACTAAAAATGAGTTCTGACACTTCTATGAGGACACAGAAGATTGAGGAATGTACATTTGAAAGTGCTGGTTGAACTTCAACTCAAAAAATTCGACTCAAATTCCCTGCGCTCCTCGTTGAACTACGTTAAGTAAGTATTGGACTTTTTTAGTGTCAAGTGCACTACTTACACCTCATCACACTAAAAATGAGCCCCGACACTCCTAGGAGGACACAAGAGGATCGAGGAATTTACATTTGAAACTGCTGGTTGAACTTCAACTCAAAAAATTCGACTCAGATTCCCTGCGCTCCTCGTTGAACTACGTTAAGAAAGTATTGGTCTTTTTTAGTCAAGTGCACTACTTACACCTCATCACACTAAAAATGAGTCCCGACACTCCCAGGTGGACACAAAGAGGAGCGAGGAATGTACATTTGAAACTGCTGGTTGAACTTCAACTCAAAAAATTCGACTCAGATTCCCTGGGCTCCTCGTTCAACCGCGTTAAGAAAGTCGTGGTCTTTTTTAGTTTCTAGTGCACTACGTACACCGGAAGAAGACATACTCAAACGAGTAATACAAACGGAGTAATTTTCCATAGGCACAGAAATTTCTGTGGCTATGGTAAATTACTCCGTTTGTAGTACTCGTTTGAGTATGTCTTCTTCTGGTATATCTGGCCATAAATTGAGAAACCGCATTGATTCTGCACTACGTACACCTCATCACATTAAAAATGAGTCCCGCCCGACACTCCTAGATAGATACAAAGGATGCACGAGGAATGTAATCGTTCAACTGCGTTAAGAAAGCCATGGTCTTTTTCAGTTTCAAGTGCACTACTTACACCCCATCACACTGAAAATGAGTCCCGACATTTCTAGGTGGATACGGGTGTTCCGTTACTCTGCACCCAACCATTCCTATAAAAATGCAGAACCGTGTGAGAACATAGAAGCAGGATTAGTGTACCAAATATAAAATAAGGAGGGTGCCTCTACAGATGAATGCTATTCTACAGATGGATTTTCTGCAAAGTCAACAATTTTATCATTCTAATAGGTATTGAAAGCTATTCAACGAGTGCAGATGTGTAGTTTTAGACAACAGTCATAATTCTGAGAGAAAGCAGACTTAAGATTCTTCCCGATATCAACTTTTCATTCGGCGACAAACAAATTTCGTCCAAGATCTTGGTGCCGCTTTCACGCTGTCACACTACCTAAGCTAAAAATCACGTCATTTCCCATGACTCGTAGACACCTTTGCGAGGAATTTTGTAGGGGAGAACGTCTTATCCACGATGGGCTGTTAAACGAAGTAAGAACAGTGAGGAGAAAACGTTAGCCTAGGAGCATGAAATGTGACGACGACGATGATGCGGTCGGAATATTTCTATACGTCATTAACGTAAAGTACTGGAGAAAGAACGCCTTACGTCATGTAACCAATAACTCATTCTTAATGATCATTCTCGCTAGAGAGACACGGGACTATCGAGAATCAAACTTGCGCTCGAATCTCAAAAAATCCAGAATAGATAACTCTAAAATTAGAAACAAAAACACCCGATACTCGCGACGTTCACCGTACAAAAGGCTGAATCAGAATTTATTGTCGCCGTCATCTCTCGTAGGAGCACATGTGCGCTAGCACAATATGGATATGAGCTTCTCACATACTTGACTAATTCATCTCGAATTGATACTATAGAAGTGAATTTATTCGCCTGGAACAGTGTCGAGAAAAGAAAATCTTGGTAACACTTTTATCGAGGAAAAATTAAGTCCGCACGGCCTATACGACGCCGAGGTGCTCGATACACATTATTCCAGGGTTTAATGTAGTCAGAAAAAATGTGCAGCCACCGCACGAGAGAAAAAAGGTAAACAACGTATATTCGCTTCATTCGCGCAGTCCCGACCCTGGGATCGTCGGTTGGGGGCATTAAAAACGAGTGCGGTTATAAGCCGCTCGACATTATTACTTTTCGTATAATTGTACTTCGTTATCGTCATAAAACTCCGAGTAATAACAATGTTGTACACGTTTATACGTTTAATGAATACCGCCTTCAAAGGCGCCCCACCGGCTTGAAAATGTATAGCTTTCTCCGTGCACTCTCGCTGCTCAGCGGTTAATATGTATAGCGTTTTAAACAAAAGAAGATGTGACTAAACGAGTTGCGGAGGGATATACTCTTCGAAAATCCTTCAGGTCAAATACGCTTAGATGCTGTATTTCGATATAAACTGACGTGAAGGGTTCCCAAGACGTTTACGGAACAAAAGAATGTTATGTCACTCAATTTAATCTTCTTCGCGTTCAAAATGTCCACACGTTCACGAATTGGCAACGTTAGTCATCGTACAGCACCCCTACGGCGCGGCGCGTCGATGACTCACGAAAGATTATAGCGCGGCCTTTGCCAATTCTGATTCTCTCGTAATAAGCCGAATACCTCTGCATCCAGTGTTTTTTTTTACTTTTCTTCGTGCAGACGAGGGGGAAATTTACTTATGAGAAAGAAATAAGAAGCTGGAATCGGTACGTTTTACAAGAAGTTTCATTCGATCTCTCGGAAGAAGAAATGTGGCATCGAACTGCCTTTCGTGCGGTATTCACTTTCAATAGAGTGATAGAAAGTGCATTATAGTGCGTACAAAATTTTCATTATTATGATGAATTCATGAAGAGAATGCGATGTATAATGTATTCGAACGGGGTCAAAAACACTTCATCGTGGAATAAATAAAAACGACGACTGGTGATGTCCACCTTTCCAAATACGTGCATATCCATAGCACAGCTATATATACTAAATAAATTATCTTTTCTCCTCATCTAATTTTCTAGCCCGCGCCTATTTTAAATCCACGTTTATCGGGAGCGTACGCAGAATTTGGTAAAGGGTGGTGTCCAGAGAAATTAATTAAGGGGGGAAGAGTAGAACTTTTCAAACGTTTTCTACTTCATTTCTTATGCTTCGGGCCTCATCAAATCATTATAATTTCAGATTACCCAAGACAGCGAATACTACTAGGTAATTTGAAATTGAAGGCCATTTCAACATTTTTTTCGTTTTTGTTTTCTATGTTTAGACCTTCAAAACATTTTCTCAGGCACACCATCTAAAATCGACTATAGAAAGCTTTTGTATGACTTGAAGAGTCTAACGGCGAAACTTCATCGGGCACCGCCAATTCCTCAAAAAATTAATCTTTGGTTCTATTTTTGGATGTTGCTGGACTCAGTTTGATTTTCTCAACTGGCCTTTCCCTGTATACTTTTGCTCCAGTCAGATTTCGACGGGCGGATCCTTCATTCCAAGCCCAATCGTTAGATCCATAAAACAGATTCCCTACACTCCTCGTTTAACTTCGTTAAGAGAGTCGCGGTCTTTTTTAGTTTCTAGTGCACTACTTACACCTCGTCATATTCAAATTGAGTCCTGACACTCCTACGTGGACACAAAGAAAAGCGAGGAACGTACGTTTGAAACTCATGGCTGAACTTCGACCGAAAAATTTGACCAATAGAACAAATTCCTTGCGCTCCTTGTTTAACTGCGTTCAGAAAGTCGTGGTCTTTTTTAGCTTCTAGTGCACTACTTACACCTCGTCACATTCAAAATGAGTCCCGACACTCCTAGATGGATACGAAGGACGAGCGAGGAATGTACGTTTGAAACTCATGGCTGAACTTCAACTTGAAAAATTCGATCCATAAAACAGATTCCCTGCGCTCCGCGTTCAACCTCATCACGAAAGTCGTGGTCGTTTCTAATTTCTAGCGCACTACTAACACATAGTCACATTCAAAATGAGTCCCGACACTCCTAGGTGGACGCAAAGAAAAGCGAGGAATGTACGTTTGAAACTCATGGCTGAACTTCGACTCTAAAAATTTGACCAATACATCAAAGTCCCTGCAGTCCTCGTTCAACTTCGTTAAGAAAGTCATGGTCTTTTTTAGTTTCTAGTGCACTACTTACACGTTGTCACATTCAAAATGATTCCCAACACTCTTAGGTTGGCACAAAGACAAGCGAGGAACGCACGTTTGAAACTCATGGCTGAACTTCAACTTGAAAAATTCTATCCATAGAACAGATTCCCTACGCCCCTCGTTTAACTCGTGGTCTTTTTTAGTTTCAAGTGCACTACTTGCACTCTAGCACACTCAAAATGAGTCTTGACACTCCTAGGTGGGCACAAACAAAAGCGAGGAATGTACGTTTGAAACTCATGACTGAATCTTGACTTGAAAAATTCAATGCATAGAACAGATTCCCTGCGCTACTCATCTAACTTTATTAAAAAAGTGGTGGTCTTTTTTAGTTTCTAGTGCACTACTTACACCTCGTCACATTCAAAATGAGTCCCGACACTCCTAGATGGATACGAAGGACGAGCGAGGAATGTACGTTTGAAACTCATGGCTGAACTTCAACTTGAAAAATTCGATCCATAAAACAGATTCCCTGCGCTCCTCGTTCAACCTCACCACGAAAGTCGTGGTCGTTTCTAATTTCTAGCGCACTACTAACACATAGTCACATTCAAAATGAGTCCCGACACTCCTAGGTGGACGCAAGGAAAAGCGAGGAATGTACGTTTGAAACTCATGGCTGAACTTCCACTCAAAAAATTTGACCAATAGAACAGATTCCCTGCGGTTCTTGTTTAACTGCGTCAAGAAGTAGTGCACTACTCACACTCCAGGACACTCAAAATTAGCCCTCACACTCCTAGGTGGACACAAAGAAATCGAGGAACGTACGTTTGAAAGTTTGAAACTTTTGACTGAACTTCAACTAGAAAAATTTGATCCATAAAACAAGATACCCTGCGCTCCTCGTTCAACTTCATTACGAAAGTGGTGGTCTTTTTTAATTTCTAGCGCACTACTAACACGTCGTCACATTCAAAATGTGTCCCGACACTCCAAGGTGGACGCAAAGAAAAGCGAGGAATGTACGTTTGAAACCCTTGGCTGAACTTCGACTCTAAAAATTTGACCAATACGACAAATTCCCTGCAGTCCTCGCTTAACTTCGTTAAGAAAGTCGTGGTCTTTTTTAGTTTCTAGTGCACTACTTACATATAAAATGATTCTCAACACTCTTAGGTTGGCACAAAGACAAGCGAGGAACGCACGTTTGAAACTCATGGGTGAACTTCAACTTGAAAAATTTGATCCATAGAACAGATTCCCTAGTTGCGCTTCTCGTTTAAATCGTGGTATTTTTTAGTTTCAAGTGCACTACTTACACTCTAGCACACTCAAAATGAGTCTTGACACTCCTAGGTGGGCACAAAGAAAAGCGATGAATGTATGTTTGAAACTCATGCGGCTGAATATTGACTTGAAAAATTCAATCCATAGAACAGATTCCCTGCGCTACTCATCTAACTTTGTTAAAAAAGTGGTGGAGTTTTTTAGTTTCTAGTGCACTACTTACACGTCAACACACTCAAAATGATTCCTGACACTCCTAGATGGGACAAAGAACGATCGAGGAATGAGCGTATTAGCAACACCATCGTGTCCGTCCTTAACTAGCTATCATACCGCGGATTTCGAATATCCTCCTCCAAGTCCTGTATCCTGCTTTTTGACAATGTCAAGCTCAAATCCCATTTACTCCCCTCCACCTCAACTCCATCCCTATTACATTTAATGACACAGTAAAAGTCCTCGGCCTCCGCTTTCACATCAAAAGCCTCAGAGGTTTGAACGTCTCAAAATACCTACCTAGTCTGTCTACAGAATGGGATCGTGATATTCTACTTCACCTCTATCATACCTATTCCGATTTATCCTGTATTAGGGCTTACCTATACACGGACTCGCACCCTCGTCACATTTCTCAGTTCTAAACGCAGTTCAAAATTCCGCCATTCGTATTTGTACGGGCGCTTTTGGCCCTAGCCCTACTCCAAGTCTGGTCGCCGAATCAGGTCATCTACCTCTACATTTCTCTGTCTTACAACTTCCTCAAACCCCAGTTCACAACATTCCCTTCACTTCTACCTCAAATCGTCCTACTCAGCACAATACCTTCAACAAAATACTCTACTTTCTCACGCAGTCCCTTCACAAAAAAAACCGCTTCCGTTACCCAGTCCATATACAAAATGTCAATAACCCAACGAACTGCATGGTGTTTAAGAAAAGTAAACAAACTTTCTGTACATGGACCTATCCATAAGGAAAAGAATTGAATTCGATCATTCGTTCATACTTGAAAAAAGAATATAAGTTTGAAAAAAAATACATTTTCAAATGCTTGGATATTTCCACATCCTCATTTAAATTGCTTATTTATTTCTTACTTTTGAATTTTGACAAATGATCGAACTATTCCTTGTGTATTCTTATGGGAGTCGATAATGTTCTAAGCACCACCGCATGATACTAGAATATTGCGTATTATCGATCACTATAGCAATTATTGCTCTCGTCATGAGAACGAGAGGTTGCAATACCCCCGCTCGTGTAAGCTTGTCTCTTTCTTCGTTACCCACAACAATAAGGAGTCTTTAGATCGAACCTCTGCCACCGCCTAATTCTTTACAAAGGAGCTTCGCGAGACAGATTCATTTTTCAGTAGATTTATGAAGTTTATTTCAATAAATTGGGAGAACTCATGAATCCAAAAATATCACAGTTTACAACTTGCTGCATCGATTAGTCGACCTTACAAAACCTGGTAAGACGACAGTTTTGAAGGGTATTTTCTCAATCTCATTACCTCCTGTACTCGGAAAATTAATTCCTCTGTCGCTTTCGTCACACCCTTCTCCCGCCTCCTCTAATTTAAAAGCACTGCGCTCAATCCGGCGCCATAACTCGTTGACCTTTTAGTCGCGTTGTGTATTTTACCAAGAAACATAATGAAGTCAGCAGGATGACAAAGAGCTTGCAGTAAGTGAAAACCGCTATCGCTCATCACTTTTCTCATGTTAAGGACACGTGTACTTCTTTTAGCTAGCGATTCGTCAACGATGCGTTGGCACTGTGCCAGATGGTTGGTAGCTTGTTTTGCACACCTATCTATCGATGTAGCATACAAGAGCTACCGGTACTTTTTAACTCAACACGTTTTCATGATTCACGCAATTTACCGCGTAAATTACCGGAACAGAACGATATTTTTACTGCCGACTGTTTTCTCGCCCTCATCATTTGTCATCGTGTTTTTATTCGAATCTAAAAAATGAAAAATTGCGGCACATTTTACACTCGTCGATGGAAAACTCCAGCCCGGAATCCCGTTTACAGGTTTTTACTTTCCCTCGAAGGTCAAGGATGAACCCAGAAACAGATTGCGTGCTGGAGAATCGAAACGACTTCGCAATGTGTGTTGCATGTCGTTCGCGTTCAAATATCGTCAGAGAAAAAAAATCGAATCCACCCTTTTCAATGTTAGTATACATGTATTATGGTGCTATTAATTAAACAAAAAAAAAAAACATATGCTGACAGTCTGACGTCTTTGTTGAGAGAAAGAAAAAGGAGTACAGTGTCTCCGAAAGAATTGTCGACCCCCGTTGCACGCGCGTAATAATCTGTTCTTTTAAAATTCGCTTCGAAATTTTTATTACAGAATGTCGTGTCGAACATCATTTCTTTCTTTTCTTTGTTAGATTTGGCGCGTTATTTTATCGACTTGTTGCTTTGTACCGATATTTTAGCAGACGCGTAATGCAGAATTTGCTCTTTTCAACAATGTACGACAAGAGTTCAACGAGTTATGTCGTCGTCGAGTTCTATGACTCATAAATATGATAAGAGAACTACAACATTAGTATGAACACTTGCGGTTGGGATATTTCGAACCTCTAAAAAAGCACGAAACGCGAAATTCACACTCTCCTCTTTCTCAATCTATCGCCGGCAGTTTATGGTAACGCTTGCCAGAATTGTGCCATTCATGGTGCGAAAAAGAAATTGGCGGGCTCGAACGGAAGTTCTCAATTTAGGATTGAAATTAACTGCAGAGCATTTTTGGATCGAAAAACGAGATGACGAAGGATTCGGCCATTCTGGGCTTTCTAATTGTGTTCACTCCAGTCATATTAGACCAACCTTCTCACAATTTTGCACTATTTCACTTTCAAAGAAGTTGATTCAGGTGTCAGTCCAATCGAGATCAGTTCAAACCTTGTGATTCAAATTTTAGGTAAATGTGCATGATTCAAATTGATGTTGAATCGCGACAATTCAGATATCAGTTAAAGCTAAACAATACACAAGTCAGTTAAATGCAGAGATGATCCAAAAAACAGTTCAATTGAGCTGATTCGAGTGTCAGTTATATCTGAATGTGTCAAGTAATAGGTAATTCTGGACGATCCAAGTCTCCTTTCAAACCCTGTGATTAAAGACTTAGGTGTTATTCGAGTGACTCTCAAATATAGACGATTCAAGAGTGAGTTAAAGCTAGATGATTAAAGTGTCGCTTGAAAGAATTAATCCGATCCTCCAAATTACGGCTATTCATATTGACGGATACTCACGAGAGTAAAAGCGAAAAGAAACTCTTTACTCTCGTGAATAATTTTCTTTTCGCTTTTACTCCTGTGAGTATCCGTCAGTGTCGCTTGAATCTAGACAATACAAGTGTCAGCTAAATTCATATCATTCAAGTGTCAGTCAAACCTAGACAATTCAAGTGTCACTTATGTTTAGATTTTAGATGATTCAGCTTTAAATGATTTAAAACTCAGTTTGATCTAGAAAAGCGAGTTGAATTTAGATGGTTCAAGTTTCGGTTAAATCTAAATAAGTTAAGAATCAGTCAAATCTAGACGATTCAATTTTCACTTGAATCAATAGGATTCAAATGTCGGCTAAATCTAGATGATTTAAGTATGAATTAAATCTAGCCAATTGAAGTTTCAGTTAGATCTGGGTGATTCAAGCGTACGACAGTTGAATCTGAATGATTAAAGGGTCTCTTTAAAACTAGACAATTCAGTGGTCAATAAATTGAATCTAGATAATTCAAGTGGCAGTTGAGTCTGTGTGATTCAAGTGATGGTTGAAGCTAGATGATTAAAATGTCAGTTAAATACAAATGATTCAAGTGTCAGTTAAATTTTTTCAACGCAAGTTCAATTTGAATCGGTCAAGTCTAGACAATTGGGTGCCAGTTGAAACTAGATGATTATTTTTTTATTTAAAAATTCAATTTTTCTAATAATAATTATATTAATTCAAATTTCAAGGATGATTTTTTTATCTAAGCAATTTTAATAATAAATAAAATTATTCATTTTATATTAAAATAAAAAAATTAAATATTTATAATATCAATAATTGTTGAATAAAAAAATATGAAAATAAATAATAATAGTTATTATTATTATTTTTACCTATTTATTATTTTTTTCTTACGAGCATTTTAGCTGCACATAAGGGCTATTTGCTCGGCGTAACTTGGATTATAAACTTAAATTTAAGGGACGGTAAGTATATTGTAAGTTTATGTTGAAGTTTATTCATGTTAAAAGTAGTAAGTGTAGTTACATGTGTTCGTAAAACTCGGTGGAGCGTAAGTAAGTTAAAGTTGGGTCGATAGAGTCGGAGCTGTTTCTTAGAGCAGATAGCCGATGTCGGATGGTGTTTTGAGAGCAGATCGTTTTGGTTGTAAAACAGGACATGTAAAGAAATTTTCTACACTTAGATTGTCGTCTTGACAATGAGGATATGATGGAGGGAAAAAATTTGTTAGAAAGTATGTGTGAGAGAGACGAAAATGGTTATTATTGATCCTATTGTTGATAAGTTATTTCAAAATAAAATAAAATCAGAAAAAATTAGATATTGTCTAGGTATACCATTTAAACCTAAGAAATGTTGAGGGAAAAATGTTAATCAAAATTGTGATCATTTCATTAAAAAAAAAAAAAATAAAAAAAATAAAAAAAAAAAAAAATAAATAAATAATCAATGTTATAATTGAAATTTAATAATAAATTATTTTTAGAAAAAGAAAAAAAATGATAAAAATTATTATTAAAATTAAAAAAAAATATATTATTCAGGCTATATATAGTCTAAAAAAATTTATTGTTTAAAAAATAGATGTCAAATAAATATATTAAATTTTTAATAAAAATGATTATTCGATATTAATTAAAAATATAAAAATTGAAAATAAAGCTAATAACTATTAAACTATTAATTTCAGGTGGAACTTGAATCCGTGTAATCAAAGGGTTAGTTAAATCTAGATGATCATTTTTCTATTTAAAAATTCAATTATTCTAATAATAATTATATTAATTCAAATTTCAAGAATGATTTTCATTATTACAATTTTAATAATAAATTATTTATTTTATATAGAAATAAAAAAATTAAATATTTATATTACATCAATGATAATTGAATGAAAAAATATGAAAATGAATATAATACTTATTATTGATCCTATTGTGGATAAGTTATTTCAAAATAGAATAAAATAAAATAAAATCAGAAAAAATAATAGATCGTCAAGGTATACCATTTAAACCTAAGAAATGTTGAGGGAAAAATGTTAATCAAAATTGTGATCATTTCATTTAAAAAAAAAAAAAAACAAAACAAAACAAAATATAAATAATTAATGTTATAATTGAAATTTAATAATAAATTATTTTTAGAAAAAGAAAAAAAATGATAAAAATTATTATTAAAATTAAAAAAAAAAATATTATTCAGGCCATATATAGTATAAAAAAATTTATTGTTTAAAAAATAGATGTCAAATGAATATATTAAATTTTTAATAAAAATGATTATTCGATATTAATTAAAAATATAAAAATTGAAAATAAAGCTAATAACTATTAAACTATTAAACTCAGGTGGCACTTAAATCCGTGTAATCGAAGTGTTAGTTGAATCTAGTTGACTTACGTGTCAGTTGAATCTAGACAATTCAAGTGTCAGTCTAGTCTAGATGATACAGGTGTCACATTACATCTAGAAAATTCAGTTATCGATTCAAGAGATATTTAAACCTGGCTGATTCAAGTGACAGTTAAAGTTAGATAATTCAAAGGTCAGTTAATTCTGGGTGATTCAAGTGTCACTCACGTTCAGATGATTAAAAGGTCAGTTAAATCGACTTGATTCGATGTTCACTCGAGTTTAGGTGATTCAAGTGTCAGTTAAATCGATTCAATTCAAGTTTCAATCAGATCTAGACAATTAAAGTGGCAGTTGAATCTATATAATTCATGTGCCAGTTTAACTGGGGTGATTTGAGTGTTCGCTAAATTCAGGTCACTCACTTCTGTGCTCTTCAAAAATCCTTGCACTTCTATCTGGTTCTCTCTCATCCTCATAGCTCTCGAAGACCCTCATTCTACTGGTGTGAATCTGTGACAAATTTGTATTCCGTTGCACTGGTCAAATTCTTCCTCATTCTCTATCTCTTTTCCAAGGATACCGGGACACATTGTGCTCAAGGAAGGAAGTTGCCACGAAGCAGTCACTCCGTTCTTTCTCCATACCTGATCCCTCCTCTTATATGATCCCAAGTCTACTACTGCTCCTTCGTCCTCTTCTCCTGGCATGATTCTGATCCTCTTTATCCTCCAAGAAGCTCCTGGGTGTCTATTTAAAAAAGCTCTTTGATCATTTTTGGTCTACTTCAAACCACCCTTCCTGACCATTTCAACCCGTTTTCTACCCCTCTCTCTCAATTTATACCTATACTGCGATTGCCCAGCTCGCAAAATATTCCGCCTCTCCCTGCAGTACAAACTCCCTCTCAAACAATCACAAGAAAACCATTAGGACGATAAACAACCTCCGACCCACTTTTCGTCCTACTTCTACAACACCATTCAATTCATATTCGTCCTTATTGTTCCCATCTACCCACCAAAAAATATCTAATATCCTGTATAGCCACTGGTCTTCATTAGAAGGAACAAACTGAAGAGATGAATCATACTAAAAGCAAACCGATAAAAAAGTTACACAAGATCAGACAAAATTTGATACAACACTACCCTACGTAACCCCAGTTTCGCACTAGTACAAATAAAAAAAATCGATCGTTACACAGAAATACAGATGATGAAGGAGTTTTATTTTACACCATGAGAGAGACTTCAGAAGAAGAATAACAGTCGGAAATGGGTACTTGAAATAAGGCAAATTCAGCGCTTGAGAGTTATTTATTCTCAACTTCATTGCTTTTAGTCAGTCGTGTATTTCACCGGGTCACGTGGCGGCATGAAATAAATTTTACCTTGGCGTAGGTGTCATTCGGTTCTCGCGGAGTACCAACGAGAATAAAATTAGGAAAACAACTTATCATCATCGAAATGAAGTTAGTACACGTAGGTTCTCGCGTAAAAACTTTGTATATATTCTCTCAATTTGTGTAGGCTTTCAAATTGAGATAGCATTAGGTTTCCCAAAAAGGATTTATCGAGCGTTGTGAATCCACTTTTGTAAAAGTGAAAACGAAAGTTGGGCCATCATAATGAGGGCGGAGGAAAATGTCGACCATCATCTTTTCGATTTTATTTCTCTCGTCTTTGCACTGCTTAAATTCGAGAACTCGAAGAACGTGGCATATCGTGCGGACAGGAACACATGATCGTAGGTACCAACTGTCGTTCGCGTGACAGAGAGCAATAGAAAATTAGGCCAAGAGAAGATGGATAATAGAGAAGAGTGCGAACGGAATATCGAGGACATTGAGAGATGAAACAGCAGCAGGCGCTGGGATAGCGAGACGATACAGACTTCTGATACAATTACTTTTACGTTTGATGGATTTCAATGCGTCCAAAACTAACTCCGTGTATATTAGTATCTATAATTATGGCGTGTCAAAAAAGATGCTCCTGCACAACGGAACGAAAGAGAACTTAGCGAACTGGAAAGACAGATAAAGAGTTCAGTGATCGCGCCTTGGTATCGCTCGTCTGAAATCTCTGAACATTTAATTGGTGAGCGCTCCGCGTAGAGTGTCTATATAAAATTGAGTGAAATGACTAGTAAGAGTGGTAGAATATCGATGTAGATGCGAGCAGCTTGTCTTATACCCTGCAAGTGTTTAGATAGGGTTAGTACTCGAGTATTTTTTTTTTTCTTCTCTCTCGAATGAAATATTAGGTGGCTCTGTGATAGTAGCCCTACGCACCATCATGTAAAACACATGCAACTCGAATAAACCTGATAATAAACACGAATAGGTTATTGACTAGCTCGCTGGCTGGTTACCTATTTAAGCGTGCGAGCATGATTGCTGCTACGCTATTATGGTTTCGGTTAAAATTTGACCATACCATGCGAACGTTTACAACAGTTTGTTGTAAGTAGATACCGTGCACTGAATAGGAGAAAAAAAAAAGGTTCGTTATGTTATTCGTTACGGCTGACGTGAAACTTCGAATGAACGCAGACACAGACAGGACCCGTATCATACTCAGTGTCAGTATTTTCGATATTATACAGTGAAGTATGATTCACGTTCCAGCTGAGATGATACTAAAGACGGAGACGTACACTTCGACCTTCAGAAAATAAAAGTGAACGAAACACACAAAAATTACACCGACAAGTTTGAGATCAGCATGATAAAGTGTAGAAATGTGTCCGAGAATGGTTCAAAGCATCCGCAAATCATCTTGACAAGAGTACCACCCATGAAACTTCATGTCTGGACCGACGACACTTTTCCCCGCTCCGAAGTATTTCAGAAGTCTTGAATTCCTAAAATCCTAAAGTTAAATCAGGTCACATATTCCCATTAACACAAAACATTCTATACACTTATCTGCACATAAATGTATCTATGCGCAAACGTCACTGAAATTCTCAGGCTATTGATGAATTGCACCAACCAAAAAGCGAGTCCAAGGAATCCAAGACACAGGTAGGGAACCTGTTCTATGTTTTTTTTTTGAGAAATTCGCTGTGCGGCGAAGAACTCGGAAAAATTTCGACTCTCGGGCTACATACGATAGGAGGGGGACTAGGAAAAATCTCACGAGTTCTTTAACGGAGTTAAACGAGGGATGGCTAGGAACCTGTTTTATGGGGCACGTGAGATCTGAAAACTGTAGATTGTGACGTCACAAGGCTGATCCATGACGTCATCAAATTGTGACGTCCCAGACCCGGACTGTGGAGCTATATGTAATAGGAGGGAAGTTAGAAAAAACTGATCTATGACATCATCAGATTGTGACGTCAAAAGGCTGACCTACACCATCAAATGTGATGTCACAGACCCCGCCCCCAAGCTATATATAGGAGGGGGTTTAATAAATATAAAATTACTTCAAACATAACAGGATGATCTAACAAAATATTTTTCATTTATTACCTCGATGTTGAATTGATAACATTATATCAAAAGAATTTATATAATTTAATCTGTTTGATTAAAATTTTATTGTATAAATTTGAGTTAATCATTTTTAAATAATTAATAAAATTATTTTTAATCAAAATTATTTTCAAAATAATTTTTTCATAATTTTAGAAATCATTTAATAAAATTTCATTTTACTTATCATTATATTTTTTTATTGAGTATTATTACAATTAAAATATAGAATTTTCTTCAATCTCCAAAATTATTATTCAATTTTAAACTTTATTATTTAAAATTTAACAAAATTATTAATATAAATTTACAATTTATAATTATTTTATTCTAGTAAGTATAATTTGAATCATTTTTAGTACAGTGGAAACTCTATATAACGAATCTGAAGGGACCACAAAAAAAATTCGTTATATAGAAAAGTCGTTAAAAAGAAATTCATTTTTTTTCTTATTTTTGCGATGTTCCACATTTTGAATGATGAAAATTTTCAAATTTCACCTGAAAGTTGACATTGTTAGAAGGAAATGTTGAAACATTCGTCAAAATTCAAATTTTCTGGAGAAAATATTCAAATGTTTACCAAAGAATCAGAATAGGCCAGAAATAGACATTTTTTTGGAAAAAATGACAAGATTTCTGTAGAAAATTCGTCATATAGAGTGAATTGTTCGTTATAAAGAGATTTTCTAACACGTAAAATTCATTGAAGGGGGAGGGACCGAGGAAAAATTCGTAATATAGAGGAATTCGTTATATAGGGGTTTGTTATATAGAATTTCCACTGTATTTAATTTAATATTATTGTTATAAGAAATAAATTTTTTGTAGATCAATAGTTATGGTTGATAATTAAACAAAAATTTACTTTTAAAATTCAAGAACAAAAAATAAATTTCACTCATAAATTTTAATGGACTATTAATTCTGAAAAACAAATAATAAATATAAATAAATAAAGTGGTTTAAAATTTTTTTTTCAATTTTCCAATAAATTTATCAATAAAACTATCAATTCTAATATTTATTATAATTATCTGAATCAATAAATATTATTTAAAATTTAATCCAACAATTATTTTTAAATAATAAAATTATTTTTAATTAATCATTTTCAAAATAATTTGTGACGCGATTTATGAAAAGGGACTACTTTGCGCAAAATAAAAATCATGTTTTTCATTTATTTTGGCGGCCAAAGTAGGTGAAAAAACATGATCTCGCGAAATTTGAAGAATTGATGGAAAATGTTAGTATACAAACATATTCCATTAATTTTTCAAATTGAAGAATTGATGGAAAATGTTAGTATACAAACATATTCCATTAATTTTTCAAATTTCGCGAGATCGAGTTTTTTTGGCCTATTTTGGCTTCTCATGTAAAATTTGATTTTGCGCAAAGTGGTCCCTTTTCATAAATCGCGTCGGATTTATTAATAATTCTAGTAATTATTTAATAGAATTTCATTTCATATAATATCAACATCATACTTTTTTATTGAATATTATTAAAATTAAAATGCAAAATTTTTGAAAAAAAAACTGGTCTATGACCATCAACAGATTGTGACGTCACAGGCCCCGCCTTCAAGCTATTGTATGATGAGAGGGCTTGAAAAATGTTTGAACTCCGAGCTTTGCCGGCGGACGGACACCGGTGGACGTCGGACATTTTGTCCGAACCCCTTCCCCCCCCCCCGATAAAACAGGTTTTCTGATAAAATTTCCACTCTCGAGATTACATATTATGATAGAAGAGGGACTCGCAAGAATTTTCATTCTCAAGCTTATATGATAGACGGGGCACTTGGAATATTTCGACTTGCGACCCGTAATACACGGCAGAAGGGGGACTTATGGTGTTTGAAGCATTGCATATCTAGCGTAGTGAAGGGGCTAAGCCAATTAGTGGACAAAACATTGCATGTCTAGTTACTTGAAGGGGCTATCCTAATGCGGACTCGTAGAACAGGTTCCCTGCGTTCCTCGTTCAAGGGCATGTTTTACCTAGCCACTAACGCACATAAAACTCTCTGTAAACACATAGAAAGTCACAACCTGCAGCACATTGTGGGAAAATATTCTGGAATACTGATAACAGCTTGAAATTATAACTCTATCAAGAATGGAAATTAGTCCATAATCGTTAGTTTTGTTCTTTGTTTGCCCTACAATCAATTAAAAAAATTGATTATTCTCGCGACCACGATAGAATCGCAAAAATGTATCATGAGCCAATTTTCCGTGCTCTAAAAACGTTTCACTTGAAGTATACAAAGTTTCAACAACTTCGATGCGGATTTCAAGTTGTAATTAGTATTCTTAGTTAGCTCTTTTTTTTCCACATGTGTGTCTTTGTGTTAGTAGATAGGTAAAGCACGACCTTAACATCGTTAAGGAAACCGTCGTTTTTGGTTCGGTGCCGCAGTACTTCGCAGCACGAATTGAACATGTTCGAGTGATGCTGAAACTGGCTAAGAGGAACAAACAAAAAAAAGAGTTCATCTGCCCAAAGGAATATGTGAACATGGAAATGTTTGATCACTTCTTCATTCCAAATTAAAAAATCAATAATCTGTCTCTTAGTTTATCAGAAAATGTCGTTCAAAGTTGCATTGATTTATATGGCAGCGTCTAGTTTTGAACCAAAATGGCGACCTAGCACACCTACGAGTATGTGAAACTATCACTACCCCAAGCTAGTCAGTGTGATGGAAATGGGAAAATTTCTGGGGCTGGTCAACAACTACCGGAGGTGCATTCTACAACATCCTCCAAACGCGACAAAACCAAAAGAGGGAATGAGCATCTGAGGAGCACACATCTCACTAAAGAGCATCCCTCCGTGCTCTACTGTGACGCGAGTGACAGTGCAACCAAATTGTGTGGAGAAAGGGACTTGAGATTAATATGACGCCATTTCCAAAGCGATTTGTGAAAGAAGACATTTCTTTCCCCTGATCGTGCCACTCTTGGTGCTTCCACACGTCATAAGATACCCATAAACAATGCTGTAAACTATTTACCAAAACAACGCGTGGATATTCATTTGGAATACATAATTCGATAGAGTACATAAATTAACCACATTAGTTTTTCACTCACGTCATAACATCACTTACGCTGTATAATCGTAATTCATCTGCAGGCGATTTAAACGAGTCGAAAATAATTTATCGTGATCGATACGACGCGCGCACTATCCGCGCGGTCTGATTGTTAATGAGATAAATCATTTCGTATCGGATGCAAGGAAGTTCTGCGTCATCAAAGTAACGCCGCAATGCACGAAGAGGAGAGATGAGAGTGTTATAGCGAGAGAGAAAGAGACTTCTATTACCTTGCTAAAAAAATATATTCGGATACTGACAAATGATTCGAAATTTCTTGAACCTGGAGGACAGCGTAGATAAAATTTCCCAAACTTATAATTAACATCCAACGAGTCTATGTACAACTAATAAACAAGCGCGGATTCTAAGAATCAGAAAGAGGTACGAGTATTTTAATTCGCCAAATTATTTTGGACTACTCACAGCTGATTTATGGCGTCGATAAGTAGTACTTTCGTTAATACGTGATTATTTATGTGTGTTTGAGGCAAGATTCTAATGATTACTAGTAGAAATACACTATTAGAATGATTTAGAGGAAATTTACTCGTAGAACAAAACGATTAAAGGGTGAGGAATAAAAATTTCAATTCACTTTAATCCCATATTCTCCGGAAAATAAATTTGTTTCTTACGGCACAAAATATCCGTTTCAATTTTCACCAGAATTATCTTGACACCGATTTTCAACTTTGTGTCGTCCGACAGTACTGCGCTTCGGAAAGGCACGTTACAATTGGTTCAAAAATAGGTATTTAGGTCTTGAGTCCTATTTTCCTCTTTAAAGTTCGAAACTGAGTCCCATCCTCTTTATTGCGGTCACAATTTGTAGTCTTTCAAATCCCTCACGAGCTATTCAACTACACAGGGGATTATTAAAATTAGTATGGGCCGGAGGAAGTTTAGAGTGTTAGTAATGGGTACTGAGTTGTTGGAGAGGGCCGAAAAGGCTTACAGAAAAAGATTTTCTGAGGTTTAGGAGGTATGGACAGAATGGTATTGGAATGGTTGAGGAGCGGAGAGCCCAAGAACAAGGGAAGAGTCAAGCGGGTGTGGCCAATTCTCAGTCGTGCGTGGCATGAGGAACAAATTAATGAGGACCAGCGGCCGGGGATTTTCTAATTGAACGATCCAAAACAACGAACAGGCAACCTGTATCTTAGAATTATAATTTCTTCCCGATTGTTGATTTGGATGTACGTCAGTGCAACTTTGTATGGCATAGAGAACCAAAGATTGTGCCATGATGAGATGATTTGATTTCGAGTCATACGCCCGAGAAGGTGAGGGATCAGAGATCGCGGAGTAGAGAAAGGCTTGCTCGATAACCAGGAATCCAAAGGAAGGCAATTGAAGATAGAGAAGAAGTTAAGAATGCGCTGAACGATTGGGTTGTAAAAGTATGGGTCTTGCATAGCTCGCTGAAAGAAAAATAAGAAAGTCGGAAAGGAGGAGGAATTCACTGGGAGGGGGAGAGGAGGAATGTGAGTAATTCAAGAATATAGATGGCAGATAATACAGCAGATTATATGGAGGCTAGAGAAGACGTAACCAGTTTGGAACATGTTGAAAGCGCAGGTTGAGGGAGGGAAAATCATTAGCAATAATGGGCCGATCACGTTGGGTGATTTCGATAAGTTGGCTAAATCAAGGCGAATGAGGAGTGTTGGAGATGCCCAGGGAGGGGTGAATAAATGGATAGGGATAAGGGGCTTAAATTTGAGATGGTAGTCCAGATGGGAGATTCTGATGCAGGAAGTAGTGAGTTTTGGGAAAGGAAGGAGGAGAAAGGTACGAAGTTAGGAAAAGTGGACCTTAGAGGCAAAGAAGTTGGCAGTAAGCGATAATGAGCTGAATTGCAGAGGAGGAATACCAGCCTCGGCGCACTTGTTCAGCGTGGGACAGCGAATTTGTTAGCCTGTCTGTAGATTGAAAACTCGTTATCCAGTTGGGAGCGGGTCAGAAAATCGTATAGCTAAGGGAGGAGCGAGATTTAGTGCGCAAATTCAAGCATTTGGTTAAATTACCGAATAAGGGCCAGTGTTACATTACAACGTTACTCACCCTAACACATCCCCAAAGGGGGAAGCCCCCTCCCCCTGCCTAATCTTACTGGCTCTTATTCGGTAATTTTACCAAGCATTTGACTTTCAGAAGTTCCATCGAATTTAGAATCGAAGATAAGGCCAAAGAATTTAGTGAAGGATTATCAGAGTGTGATCTGAAAATTATGAAAAGAAGTGGGGGAGGGGAGGTTAGGTGAGATTGGAAAAACGAAATCCACTAATCATTGTTTCTTGATGACTGCACAATTCGATCGCGAACCAAGGAAAAAATATCAAATCATCGATTTTTCTTCAAATATACAAAGAGTTTTTCGGAAGCGAGGAAGTGTCGAAGTCGTGGATTTGTAATTCAGAAGGGTGTGGTTCAAACCTTATTATTGGCATGGCAGAAAAATCCGTATTTTTCGACTTTCTCGCTTCAATTCAAACCTTCTTGGTATAAGTTATGATCGAAAAGCAACCGAACGAACCTCAGACTTTTCGATATCATCGAGATATCGATTTGTAACGATTTATATCCCAGTATATAATAAAGAAGGCCTCTTCCCCTTCTAACGTAGCCTAACATACGCGTATTTTATCGGGCGGTTTTCCGGAAAAAACGTCCACCGTCCGCCCGGCCAGTCGACAAAACTCGAAGCTCGAAAATTCTCCAAGTCTCCCTCCTATCATACATAGCTCGGGGACGGGGTCTATGACGTCACTGATGACGTTATAGATTTTTTTTTTCAAGTTTCTCTCCCATTATAAATGGCTCCTAAATCCGAGCCTGTGACGTCACAATTTGATGACGTCATAGGTCAGCCTTGTGACATGAAAATCTACATTTCTCAGATCCCACGTGCCCCATAAAACAGGTTCCTTGCCATTCCTCGTTTAACCCCGTTAAAGAACCAGTGAGTTTTTCAACTTATGCATTAGTTAGTGAAAGCTCCAATTTTTCCAGGTTCCTAAAGTAGGTCATAGTCACTTATGACGTCACCAGCTCGGGACTTCACTTTCTTCTTGCGTTTTTGTTACGCAAATTTCAGGTAGACCCCCCCCCCCCACCTTAAGATATATCCATGAAAAAAAAGAACAAGGAAAACCTAAATTAATGCACAGTCTGGGCCTTTATCGCTACAGACGATTTGCGTGATGTCATTAGGGTACAACAAGAGTTGAAAAATCTTCTGCCATTAATCATCTTGATTGAGGAAAGCGATAAACCTGTTTTTACAACATTTTTTTCTTGAAATTTTCCCTATTCCCGCAATCATTCGTAGACGTTCAGAGCTCGAAATTTTTGGGCAGAGAGACCGAAAAATCCTGACTTCTCCAAGTCTTTCCAGACTGTAATTTCCACTTTTCAGTTCACACCGTCAGATTTTTTTCTGATATTTTTCATTCACGAATGCGGCGAGTCTCAGAGAATTTCCCGATTTAAGGACGATTCCGAGACTTCTGCATGGCTTCTCAATGAACGCACTCGAAACTGGTCTCCTAGACTGGAATTCAAAGCCATAAATCTGCCTTAAAGGGCGCAATTTTTCCAAGTCTCAGAAAGATAGGGGTTCAGAGCTCGAAAATCCCTTCAAGTCGAGGTTAGGTCAGGTTTGGCGGCAATGCTCACCGAAAACCCCATCCATAATCTTCACTAGACGGAAAGAACATAATATAGCTGACCTTTCGAAAAAGGAGAGTGTGGCGAGATCAAAACACAAGACGTCATCAAGGGCTCAGAAATATTTTTGTAGAAAAGCAGAACAGGGAGACGGCTGAGCGACTTGGAGAGCAATAGCTGACGTTTTCGAAGGAAGATTTGAAAAATGGCTCGCAACGCTCCTACCATAGAATTCATTTTCGAAGGACTTGGAAAAATTGTAACTGAATGAAAGAAGATATTGGATTCGAGAACAGAGGTTCGAATTATAGAGCGTTGACTTTCAATTCATCGTCATTGTGATGGAATTTGATTCCCGATTTCTCGCTCTTTCTTTCGCGATATAATTTATTCGTTTCTCAAAACGATTCGAATGACTTGAACAAACCGGTCACACACCCTGTCTTAAACGAAGCTTGAAATGGATTCCAAAATTCCGCTATTCAATAACTTTCAGTAACTGAAGAGCAGGGAACGTAGATTTCGAAGGGTCTCCCCGTTCATCTGTCATTTGAGTTTTAAAAAATCGAAATATTTCACACCCCAAACAAAATAGATTTTGGGCCAGCAAAATTGTCTCACCACCTGTAGTGCACCTGTCGCTAACAGACAAATTCACATTGACAATTTTACGTTAAATGAAGAACCACAGCGGTGGAGTAAGCCGGTAACTTTCCACCGTCGCTGATTTATGAGAAACGGTACTTTCACCATTCCTGAACCTCGAACCTCTCGTTATTTTCCATATTTTACCCGCAGCCTTATTGACAAAACCTAATTAGTCGCGCGCGATAGCGGCACAATGAACCACGTTTGCGAGGACTTCACTAATTTTTTTTCCCGTTTCATTTATTTGTGTTCGCAGTGCACCGGACCAGCGCTCATTTGTCTTGTTACGTGTGCGCGACCGCCTCCTACCAGTACCCGAACAGAACCATCAAATCGTGTACATACTTCGAAGAGACGAAAGAATTCGAAATCTCTTGTCCGTATTCCACCTACTGCATGAAGAGGATTTCAGAATTGGTCGTGCAGAACGGTCGTAAGTATACCTCAGGTTTTACGTGACGATTGATATGAATGAGAAAAGCGCCGCGACGACTCCCCCCGAAGGTATTCCGTACGTACCGTACAGTTCAGTCTCGTCATACCGGTTTGCAACGTACGTTTGTAATTATGACGTCACATCCGCGAATCGCTACAGGAAGAGAAAAATTGGCGTTATTCCTCCCTTCTCGTCTCTTTGTTCGAGTTATAAAAAAATTTATATCGTCGGAATGCACTTCCTCCGATTCCAAAAACCTCACTCGTATATCCCAGTCAGACGTTCCCATAATTATATCGAAATGACCTTGCGCTTTGAAAAACGTTTCTTACGTTTATTTCTTCTCGTTTGTATAATGTCAATTTTGAATTTTTATAGAGATTATACGCGTAGAGGAGAGAGGTTGCGCTAGTCAAAAGTACACGTACCACAGATTAGAGAACGGACGCTGGGTACAGGAAAACGGTATCGAACAAGAGATCTACCACGAAGGTTGTTTTCCCGAGAAGCAACCGGATGAGTTGAAAGCGGCCAAAAGCGTGTACTGTTATTGTTCCTCGAATTTGTGCAATACGGGCAAACGTTCCAGCGAAACGTCCTTCTTCCACCATACGGACGCTATGTCGGTAATATTCATTTTTAATGTGGTAAAATTTATGCGTAACGTTCGCTGACAATTTGGAGCGCTCTCGAAACAGGCATCTTTCTTTCTTCATCTCATTCCTGTTCTGCCTTCAGACTTATAATTGAATCCATATCTTCGGTCTTCTCGTTACGCTATAATTTCCGTTCATTCCTGGGCTGTGTTCCTTGATTTTTTAGTTTAATTTTCCGCGTTTTTTTCTTTATAAAGGAATTTTTTTTTTTTTTTTTTATATTCTATAAGTATTACGAGAAACTCGAATGTATAAATGATTAAATTATTATTATTCTTTTTCGTGATATTATATGTTTATTTACGTTTGTTTGTAAGACTTTCAAACAATTGATAACTATAGTTGTTTTTTCTCCCCCTCTCTTTTTCTCTTTTCTTTCTAAGAGATAAGTTACCTTTATACTTACGTACAAATTAGAAAAATATATTTTTTTTCGCAACAGAGTTTATATAAACCACAAGCAACAATTCTAGACGCATTTCTTCGCATCAAAGAATAATATAGATAATTTGAATGAACATCAGCTACTCATATTACCATTTTACAAAACATTTTTGTACGATTTTCTGATTATAAATACAGACTAGATAACATTCTTATTGCGCTTTATTTTTCGATACGTATTATTGTTTCTATTTTTTCGATTTAAAATTAAAATTACGTATAAATTACGAAAAATATTTTTTGTTTTCTTGTACGAAACAATCCTGGTGGATCGCCTTGGCGGAAGGGGGAGGGGCTGGGGGTGGGTCAAGCGAGCATGCGACTGACTGGAAAAGTACAGTCCAGCCACGGAGAAAAAAACTGTAGTAAATTTGACTAAGTCGCTCGATAGAAAAGTTGGTAAAACTGGCCCTAAGAACATAGTAAAGCCGGTCCAGTCACGATTTTTTAGTCAAAACAACTGAGCAATTTCAGTAATATTTAGTTTTATTGACTACTTTTTCTCGTGAGTATAACTATATTTTTCAGTCGTTGGTAACAATAATTTTTGACTGGATCGGTTTTACCAACTGGAGTAAAATCGGAGATTGATTCAAACGACGATTAATAAAAGTCGGCGATTAGTTAAACTTTCAGTTTTACCAAACCTGCTTTTAAACGTAGATTAATAGAAATAAAACTGGGATAATTACTAAATCGTCGATTAATTTTACTGACCGATATTGGCCAGTAAATTATTAAACTGAGATTATTAATTTTGAAAAAACCTTTGTCGGTCGTTTTTTTTTTTTATCTAAGTTTTATTTTGAAACAATCGTCGATTTTCTAGTTGGTAAAACTGGCCCTTAGTTAAGTACCAGCAAAATTTTTCTCAATGATATTGCGCTGTTCGCAGGAGGAAGGTTGAAGGAGGAAGGTTGAAGTTGAAAAGGAGGGACGAGTGAGGTGATTTCCGTGATGGCGGTGTTCTCGGTGATATACGAAGGCATTGAGATGGGAGATAGACGGGAGTCAGAAACAATAAGGAAGCTGTGTGATAAGGGGAGAGGGGCCGGAAAGTTGGATTTGATTTCATACATCTGCAGGTGGCTCGGATTTCGACTGTTGAGATTGGAACGGAGTTGCGGTGACGGTGAGAGAAACGTTTGCTGGCGATTGAATTAGCAAAACCAGTTCAATATTGCTGAATTTTGAGCCGTCTGTGAAGCAAAGAGTGGCGTCGGAGTGTGAGTTCAGCACTTCTCGAAAGTGATCGCTGTAAGCAGACGTCACGAGGTTGATAACATCACGAAATTGATGACGTCACGGGAAGGGAGGGCTTAGAAAAAACTCGCAGCCCACACAGTTAGCTGCTCGGAATTGCCTTCATTAACTCTGTTAATTGAGGCAAACAGGGAACCTGTTTTATGGGAGTAATCATGTGAGTGTCATTTTTTGCTTTTTGTCGTCTCAAGTAGAGTGAACTTTGTTCCACACCACCTTGAGATCTCTTCTCATTAGGTCAAGTTCTAGGCGCGTTTTTTTTTAGTGGTTTCTCCTGTCACAAATTAACTTTTAACAAAAGAATAACAGTATTCCTTTTTTCGTGAAACCACGCGACCACGATTCACTGATTTGCTAAGGAAATTGATAATCGATTTTTTGATCCAAAATGAATAAAAGAATCGAACAAGGTTAAACAAGAACGACAAACAATGATAATTTGAAATAAACAACAGCTTCAAGGTCCAAATTTGCATGCTTATCGCGTCTTGCCAGTTGTACCCTTTTCTGAATCTAACGTTAACACCCTTCTCCATCATATACAGCTTGGAAATCGACATTTTCCAACCTCCTATTACTTTGAAATTTTCTTACGTATACCTATCCCATCTTAAAAATAGCTTCAAACCTGACATCTTTCAAGTACCCCCCCCCCCCCACTATCAATCGCTTGAAGGTCATTACATGTCTCCCTTCTATCATATATATTTTGAACGTGCTTTTCCCATCATAATATTGTAGCTTGATATACAAAATTTTTAAAATTCCCCCTTTTATAGCTTAAAATTCTCCAATTATAATTTACTAAATGTTACAGCTTGCCCCCATGAAATAGGTTTCCTGCTATTTATTTTTACAGCCTGTGTGGTACCCCAGTAGGCCTATCCTGTTATCAGTTCGGAGATTGCTATTTATTTTTACAGCCGTTTTGGTATTGAGAATTCAAGCAAGCGTAGACCATATAAAGCTAGTCTGAAGGAGGCCTAGACCTATTATAAACCTAGTATGAACTAGGACGTTATCAAGGATCTGGACCTTTTCTTGAAGGGGACTTGAAAAAATTTCTCCTCTCGAGCTATATATGATAGGAAGGGGACTTGGAAAAAATTTCATCCTCCAAGCTATATACAAAAAATAGGAGTCGACATTTTTCCAATTGTTGGGAGTACTTTCAGGAAATTTTCGTCCACGAGCGCGAGCGGCCCGAGGTTGATGACGTCACGGAGAGGCGGGAGGGGAATTGAAAAAATTTCTCCTCTCGAGCTATATATCATAGGAGGGGGATTTCGATCTCTAAACTATATATGATAGGAGAGAGACTTGGAAAAAGACGACGGCTTCCTTAACGAAGTTAAACGAGGAACGCAGGGAACCTGTTTTATGAGTCGAATGGGATTTGGTATTGAAAATTCAAGGAAGCCTAGACCTAGATAAAGATAGTATAAAGAAGGCCTAGACCTACTATAAGCCTATCATAATATAGTTTGAGAATCTAAATTTTTCTCGCTCGAGAGACGAAATTTTTCCAAGTCCCCCTGCTATCATATATAGCTCGAGAGTCGAAATTTTTCTAAGTCCCCCTCCTATCATATATGGCTCGAGAGTCGAAATTTTTTCAAGTCCCCCTCCTATCATATATAGCTCGGGAGTGGAAATTTCTCCAAGTCCCTCTCCTATCATATATGGCTCGAGAATCGAAATTTTTCCAAGTCCCCCTTCTATCATATATAGCTCGAGAGTCGAAATTTTTCTAAGTCCCTCTCCTATGGCTCGAGGGTCGAAATTTTTCTAAGTTTTTCGCTGGACGGCGCACGGCAGATTTCTCAAATAGCCCCCCATAAAACAGGTTCCCTGTTAATTTCTCCTCTCGAGCTATATATGATAGGAGGGGGACTTGAAAAAAATTTCATCCTCCAAGCTACGAGTATATACAAAAAATAGGAGTCAACATTTTTCCAATTGTTGGGATTACTTTCAGGAAATTTTCGTCCACGAGCGCGATCGGCCCGAGGTTGATGACGTCAGGGAGAGGCGGGAGGGGCCTTGGAAAAATGTCGTCCTCCGAACTATGTATGATAGGAGGGGGACTTGGGAAAAATGTTGACTCTCAAGCTATATATGATAGGAAAGGGACTCGGGTCGAAATTTTTCCAAGTTTCTTACCGGACGGCATACGGCGCACGGCAAACTTCTCAAAAGAAAACCATAAAACAGGTTCGCTGTTAAAATTTCCACTGTTGAGCTATCTATGACAGGAGGGGGACTTGGAAAAACGACGGCTTCCTTGAAATTGCAGCGCATTCAAGTTGTCACGTCATAATTTTCGGGACTTAGAGAAACTTGAGGCTCTAAGATTTATATGATAAGAGGGGGACTCGGGACAGCGGCCCCTCCGATTATATACCGGCTGGGGCAGAGAGATGTTACCAGTTGAATAGGAGTTTGCGCAAAATCTGTCGTAGCGCGAAAACGCAAAACGTTAGAGGTATAGTTTAAATGTACGAATTTTGTATCTCAATTTTGTCTTTAATTCAAGCCACATCCGAAGTTTCTCAGACTTTTCTGAGCCGGGTTATGGACCAAAATGCGACAAAAATTGACCAATTTGTCAAGATTTCCAAAATAAGAAATTGAAAAATCTCCCACTTCCAAGCTTCGTAGGGTTATTTAGGTATTTTTTTAGGAATCAGCGTTAAATTTCACTTTCAAATCGGATAAAATATGGAAGTTTGAACAATTTTTAATTTTTGAAAATTTTGGCAAATCGATCAATTTTTGGCACATTTTGGTCCATAACTCGATTCAGAAATGTCGTAGAAAGTTGAGTAGGGGCGCAAATTGAAGATAAAATTGAGATACAAATTTCGTAAATTCAATGTGTGCATCTAACCTTTCGCGTTTTTGAACTGGAGTGAATTTAGTTCGAACTCCCATTTAACTGGTAACATCTTTTTCAGCTACAAAGTTTGGGCCTGTGACGTCACAATTTGATGGCGTCATAGACCTGGTACGTCAACATTTTTCAGACCCCACTTGCCCTATAGAACATGTTCCCTGCCACCCCTCGTCTAACTCCGTTAAAGAACCCATGAATTTTCAACAGGGACCCTGTCATATCGGGGGGGGGGGGGGAGAAGAAACCGTCCACCGGCCGGCAAAGCTCGGAGCTTGAAAATTTCTCCTCCCCTCGTCTAACTCCGTTAAAGAACCCATGAATTTTCAACAGGGACCCTGTCATATCGGGGGGGGGGAAGAAGAAACCGTCCACCGGCCGGCAAAGCTCGGAGCTTGAAAATTTCTAAGCCCCTCTCCTATCATATACATAGCTCGTTGATCTACGTATATAGCCTAAAAGATAGCCTTTCGAGTAACTAGATATGCAATGCTTTATACGCAAATTGGCATAGCCCCTTCAATGAGCCAGATACCATAAGACTTCGAACGTCCTTCTAAAGCGATATTCCAGGGCCCCCTCCGATCGCATCGCTAAAGTCCGGCCCTGTAACGTCACAATTTGATGACGTCATAGATCTGGTATGTCAACATTTTTCTGATCCCACGTGCCCCATAAAACAGGTTTCCTGCCATCTCTCGTTAACACGTGGGTTTTTGAAAAGATTTTCATCCAGATGCCCCATGTAGAAATTTGTGAGACCCTAGTTTTCATTCCTGAATCCTAGCCCTTAATTCCAAAATTTGCGAGTCCCCACCAACCCCGCGAATTGGCTCCGCCAAAAACATGTCTTTCCTGAAGTTACCAGAATCCTAGCCCAAAATTTTGAGAGTTCATACGTGAGTGAACCTCCCCCAGAAAAAAAAAAGAAAAACGACGACTTCCTTAACGATGTTAAACGGGGAACGCAGGGAACCTGTTCTATATGTTAAAAAATAATATGTGGTATGACTCGCACTAGGATAGCTCCTTCAAGTACCTAAACGTGCAATGCTTCATAGACCAATTGGCTTAGCCCCTTCAACGAGCCTGTTATACAATGCTTCAAACACCAGAAGTCCCCCTCCTATCATATATGGCTCGACAGTCGAAATTTTCCCAAGTTTTTTGTTGGACGACGAACGGCGCACGGCAAATTTCTCAAAAAGCCCCCCATAGAACAGGTTCCCTGTTAAAAACTCACAGGAATTGAACGAGGTGTGGCAGGAATCTGTTTTATGGGGCACGTGGGATCTGAAAAATGTAGATTGCGACGTCATGAAGCTGACCTATGATGTCATCAAAGTGTGACGTCACAAGTCCTGCCTCCAAGCTATATAATAAAGGGAACTTGAAAAATACTATCTGTATGACGTCATTAGATTGTGACGTCACAGGTTCCGAAAAAAACGCCGATAAAACAGGTTCCCTGCTAAAATTCATGAACTACGCCATGATTTCATCAGAAAGCAGACGTGACCTTGAAATATAAATGAGATCACTAGTAGACTCAAGACATGATCTTTATTTATTTGGCTGTGTCGGAAAATCTCTCTCTTTGTCTTCTCATCTTGCATGTTTGTTTTTTTTTTGGGAGATTTCAAGTCACGAGCTATAATATGGAGAAAGAATGCTTTTAGAAACTTCGATTGAACAACAAAGGAGAGAATTAGCTAACTCGTTTGAAGGACTTAGAAAAATTTAAAGTAATGAAATCACAGACACTGATTTCTCGCGCTGTCTGTCTTCGCTCTAACCCGCTATCACTGTTGTTGGGAGTAAATACTCGGAAAACTTTGCGCTCACGTGTCTACCTAAATGAACTTGACATCAGGTTTGAAAGACAAACAATATTTCATTCTACTTGACCCAGTTTTGAAATATAACATGCTTCATTATCAGGAGTAAAGAGAACGAGTAAGCGAATACAAGAAATTGGAACGATATAAAAACCGGAATCTATTTTCTCTGTCATATCCCGTAAAATTGAGGACCTATAATCGTTCGTAACAGTGACATCATCAGTAGAGAAGTTTATGTAAGTGACTGCTAAGCCAATGAAATACGTATAAACAGTATCATTTAAAAGCGTGAGATTATCATCATTAATACCAGTACGTTAGTAAATGTCGATTAACTGCAGCCGATTCATGATTCCAACTTTTTTAGAAGCACGTGAACCCTAATCATGATTATAGAGTAAATGACTACCATTCGAAATGAGTTTAGCACGGTTCATTGATGGTGGCAGCAAGCGCTCATAAAACATGCTCTGCTTTCTCACCCATTCCCTTCACAAAAAATTCACTTCCATTGCTTAGTCCCTATATTCCTCACATTACCCTCGCGGGCCTTACCTGTAACTAATAATGTACAAACAACGTCAACTACCCAAAAAGACTACCAACCCCGCAATTTACCGCGACCTCTTTCTAGTAATACTCAACTCTTTTCCTAATACTAGCCTTTGTTTCACAGATGGATCAAAAATCGAAGACCAAATCGCTCGGTTTCGCGTTTTCAATAGGCAACGAAATCTTTTCTTACCGCCACCGGGACTCTGTATCAATTTTATGGCCAAAGTCCAAGCCATCTTTCAAACTGAAACACCCTTTCCCACTTAGCCGCACTTTTCTGATCGCCACTAACTCCTGGCAATTTACAATGTACGGAAGCATTGCATAATATCCAGTTACTCGGAGGGGCTATCTTTCAAGTAATATACGCCGATCAATAATATGATAAGAGGGAGACTTAAGAGCTAAGCTAGTTGGCGTATGAAACGTTGCTTATCTACTTACTTGAAGGGGCTATGTTTCAGGCTATGTACACTGATCTCCAAGCTATATATGATACGGTATGAAGGGTACTTAGAATACATTGGAAGGACCTTTGGCCTCACGCATCTGTTGTCTCATTGTAGCCCTCTCATCCATATAGGGATCCAAGGTAACGAAAACGTCGATTTCGTTGCCAAAACTGCCACGAAACAATCTAGTCTTCTTCCCATTAAGAATTATCTCACCCACACTACCCACCTCATAATTACGAACGAATGAATCACACTCTGGCAGAATCCAATCTTATCAAACAAAATTATACAGGCCAATTAAAACCATTACCATTCGCGTGGGCTTCATAATCCTGCCGTCACAAAATCTTAATCACATGCGATTCACACACGATCACTTTCTTGGCGAACATTGTAGCCTCGACTACCCCCTCACAGTCACCCCCATCTTTAGCTCCTCTTCACCAGACCCACCAAATTTAACCATTAATCGAAACAACTCTCGCCAATGATCTCCTATCCATCCAAACGGTGTCGTGCTGGCTCACACTTTTAGCTTAGGGGCGGATAATCAGCTCGTCGGGTCCCCGGGGACTCTCATAAGAAGTTTAAACGTCATTTCTTATCTAAAAGCAGTAAATTACATCCAACGCCTCTGACATCGACTCATCATCAATTTTATAACCGAGTGCAGTCAAGAGTTGGCAAAATTCAATAATAATAATTAAAAAAAAAAAATAACGAAAGAAAAAAAAATAAATGAACTCGCAAGTTCTTCAGCGGAGCTAAACGAGGGAGACAGAGAACCTGTTTTATGGAGTACTCACGTGATACAAGGAAGACAGAATACCTTAGAAAGACGTTCTGAGTCATATGGTGTTTCAAGCGTTGCATATCTAGTTACTTGAAGGGACTATCTTTCATAGCTATATATCATATGACTTGAAATACTACAGGATATTCTGTCTTATGGTGACTGAAACGTTACATATCTGACTCATTGAAGGCGCGAAGGCAAATGGTGTATGAAGCATTGCATATCTAGTTACTTGAAGGGTCTATCTTTCAGGCTATATAACCAATTTCGGAGCTATATATGATACAAGAGGGACTTCTTAGAAGGATATGAGTTGTATGGTTTTCAAAGTGTTGCATATCTGGCTCAGTGTAGGGGCTAAGTCAATCGATGTATGAAGCATTGAAGGGCTATCTTTTACGCTACATACACAGACCACCGAGCTGTCTATGATAGGAGGGTACTTTGAAAATTTTTGAGCTAGGAGCTATGCCGGCCGCGGCCGGATTGCGGACGTTCCTTCCAAAAAGCCCCTGTAAAACAGGTTCCCTGTTAAAAAACTCACGGTTTTTTAACAGAGTTAAAAGAGGGCCTTTATATGATAGGGATAGGAAGGAGACTTGGAAAATTTTCCTCCTCCGAGCTATATATGATATGATACAAGGGAGAGTTAGAATACCTTGGAAGAATGTTCTGGAAGCATTGCGTATCTGCCTCATTGAAGGGGCTATATTAATTCGTCTATGAAGCATTGCATATGCAGTTACTCAAAGGGGCTATTTTTCAGGTTATGTACGCCGATCAACAAGCTTATATATGATAAGAGGGGGATTTGGAAACTAAGCCAATTGGTGTATGAAGCATTGCTTATCTAGTTACTTGAAGGGGCTATCTTTCAGGATATGTACACTGATCTCCGAGATATGTATGATACAATACGAGGGGTACTTAAGAATACCTACAAAGGACCTTCTGGAAGCATTGCATACTTGACTCATTGGAGGGGCTATGTCAATTTCTCTATGAATTATTGCAAATCTAGTTACTTGAAGGGGCTATCTTTCAACCTATGTACCCTGATCTCCAAGCTATATATGATACGAGGGGGAGTTGAAATACTTCAAAGGACGTTCTGGCAGCATTGCATATTTGACTCACTGACGGGGCTATATCAATTTGTCTACGAAGTATTGTATATCTAGTCATTCGAAGGGGCTATCCTGAGGCTATACACGCCGATAAACAAGTTATATATGATAGGAGGGGGACTCGGAAAATGTTTGAGCTCCGAGCTTTGCCGGTCGACGGATGTTTTTTCTGACCCCCTCCCCTGATAAGAGAGGTTCCTTACACGAATCCGTTCCTTTAAGTTACGGCTATCCATACTAAACAATAAAGAGGAATACTCCGACGGGATTTTCTGCAGTTTGCATTTTTTTACTCCACGTCGGAGTATTCCTCTTTATTGTTTAGAGGTTCCTTGTTAAAAACTCATGGGTTTTAACAGAGTTGGACGAGGGGTGGCAGGGAACCTATCTTATGGGCCAAGTGGGATCAGAAAAACGTTGACCGACGGGCCTGTGACGTCATCACAGGCCCGAGAATAGGAGGGGACTTGGAAAAATTCCGACTACCGAGCTATAATGGTAGGAGGGGGACTTAGAATACCTTACGACATTCCGAGTCTTCTGGTATTTGACGCGTTGCATATCTGGCTCATTGAAGGGGCGAAGACAATTGATGTACGAAGCATTGCATATCTAGTTACTCGAAGAGGCTATCTTTCACGCTATATACATCGACCATCGAGCTGTGTATGATAAGAGAGGGACTTGAGAAATTTTTGAGCCCCGAACTTTGCCGGCCGCGGTCAGACGGAGGACGTTTTTTCCGAAAATCCTCCCAATGAAACAGGTTTTCTGTTGAATCGCTTAACCTCCATCAAAATGATGAGTTCATTGATTTTGAGGGTACATAATCCAAATTTCTTCAAACTACATTCAATTAAATGTTTCCCAAAGACACGCCTGCGTAATCGTCGAATTAAATCAAACCTAAAAATTGACAATTTTCGTCTTTATTTCAAATTTTTACAGGCAAGTTTTTGGAAATTCTGGCTGCCTAGACAAAATTTCCACACATCTCAATCGAGTACCTTCTACGCCGTAATATTATTCGTATTTTCACAGGCCATCGTCGATAACCTGATTTCCTCAGTAAAAATTTGACCTCTGGCTGAAACCGCATTGCGAATACTCACCCTCTTCCAACCACCTTTCCTACTGTTTAAAATTCAGTCACGTTCGCGATTAATCCGTATTTTTTGCGAAGACTGCGAGTGTTATTCATAAGAATTCTACTCAGTTTAAAATTCATCACAATTTCATTCCCTATTCGAAAAATAAGTCGACTCCCAGCCATTACGCGAACTAAATGCTCAAAATTTAAAGCGAAAGGCACGGTGGGCGAAAATGTAGAATGCTCGTAAACTTCTATAAAATTATCATACACTCGTTCGTGTATACATTAGCATAATGAAAATTTCCTGTATTCGACTGATATGCTTTCAAAAAACGTACGACAAGAGCTAAACGTTATCATGAGTGTGTTTTCCCAAAGAGTTGTATACGGAATATCATATTATTTTGATGAATTAAATCATCCGTAGGTATTATTATAAATGAAGTAATACGAGAAATTACTATTTTTTAATCGCAAAGAAGTCCAACGAATAACGGACATAATATTTTTTATAAAAATTACGGTTAATGCTCGAGCTTAACTAGACAACGATTAGCATAATTGTTATCGACTTTATTTGTTAGAGTGAGATTGACGCAGGCGCGGCATCAACCGCATACGATCGCATTCTAACTAGTTTCCATTACACGGTCAATCTTAGGCAATATCAAACAACTTTTTTCTATTTTGTTCACTTTCTTCCAGTATTGTCCGATTCTTGCGACCTATTTTTTTAGCATACATTCTTCACGTAATGTTTCTTCAAAAACCTTTATTCGTGAACAAAAATTATTTTCGATGGTCATTCACATTTCTCACCTCTCTTAAAATAACTTCGGAATGTATCCGCAGCTCGTTTATGGATAAAATAAAACTGCATTCATTAGTATCGAGTCTACGGGCACCTATCATATACTCTGTTATCGTCATTCACCTTGAACGCCGGAACTCGAAATTTCTTCTACCATACAGACAATTTAATAACCGATTCCGCGACACGACAATGTCAGAGTGAAACGTGTATATATTAGATAATATATAAAATAAATTCTGCGCTTTTAAAATCGAATGGGAAAATTTTCCATTCTTTCGATACTATCACATTTTTTCCACAAAATTTTATATTTTGGTCGCTAGTCAACTTTCCGAACTATGCGGTGAACGTCGAGAATCTCATCTTGATTCCATTTCTGCTTCTCTCTCTTTCTCAATTGTAAACATATGTATAGAATAAGTCAACTCTATCAAACTCGTTTTATACTAAATGTTCCGGACGCTCATGTTATGTTATCTAATCGCGGTTCGACTAATTTCATCCATTCCTGTTGAGCTGCACGAATACGAGAAGAATGTCATTTTTTTAAAAATATGTCAAGACCCGCGGTTTCAATGATTAAAAAAAAAAAAAAAAAAGATAAAAATAACTGTCATAGACGTCTTTTGTGGCTGTATGCGAAATCGCTATCAATTTTCAAAGTAATTTAATTAAATAATTCAATAGGTATCGAGAAAGATGATTGATCAGGAATTATTTCAATAATTTGCCTTGAGTTTCATTAGACATTGAGAATCGAATCTCTAGTTTCCATTTTGAAGGGAGGTTGCAAAAAGTGTTATCAACTTCTAATGATGCGGTTTCCCATGAGAGGCAACTATTTCGAAAATTTCTGCAAAGAATTGTTAAAAAATTCTCAAAACTATCGACACCTCTTAAGATGGGCCTGGCACACTTTTATTTCGCCTCGTGAAGACCAGAACAAATGTATTCATACTTTTCTGAAAATAAAATATGATCATTGATAAGCAGTACTTAGAATGTTCAGACGGGAAGAGGAAAAATAGGAAGTTTGACAGAGAGAAAGAATCGAGACTCGAACCAATTTGAGTTGCAAGTGACAATAACAATCTTTCCTTTGTAAATATCTCATAGTCAATAATTACGTAAAGACGATTTTGTCCATTCTTGACTCCCCCCCCCCATTTTTTACTCCTCTTTTTTTCCTTCTTCGGTAAGGTTTTGCTAAAAATTCTAAGGAAAGAAAAAAAAACTTTTTCTCTTAATTTTTAAATTGGTAACGCATTATTTAATTGCTCTAAAGATGAATTTTGCTAATTTTGGCTCGTAAAAAAACTTGAAAAACCTTACGTAAGAATGGTTTTCTACCACTCAAGTAAGGACATGTAGAGACTCTTCAACCCCCCACCCCCTTATGAGGTCCTTACGTAATTAATGAGTGGCTCCCAACACCACAAGCTCCAATTGTGAGACATTCACACACACCCGGGTCAGGTCGCTGCCACCAGTTGAACTACGTACGTGAGACTTCAAGGAAGTCTAAAGCACATAAGTGCGGCGGAGCGCCGAATGCTAGTATGCAAGATGAAAGTCTCTTGGAAAAAATAAGAGATGAGGTCCATCTCACGTCCGAAACGAACCTACGTAGCTGGGCTACGTGTAGAAAAGGATAGGTACGAACTCCAGCGTGTGAGACGTTCTTTTAACACAGTGGCTGTCACAGAGGAAGAGCCCGCAGAAAGCACGAGACACTTTACAATGAAAGCATATCTGGAGGTAGGAAACGGAACCCACACTGGTTCCAAGATAACACAGCAGAAAATGAAGCCGTCAATAGCCAAAAAAGAGAAATCTTACAATAAAGTATTCTCCGATCCGCAAAATAACTCAATGTAAAAGAGAACACAAGACTGCCAAATCCGAAGTACTGAAAACCAGAGTATAAGGCTTTTAATGTTGTGCGGGTTGCATATTTTATCAAATCTCGCTGAAGGATAAACACCGATTTCAAATGAATTTATCTCTATAATTTCGCAGGAGTTCTTGAAAAACTTAATGGAATTGAATAAAAGTCGAGTATTTCTAGCGCCATATTTTACTTTTACCTGAAATTTTCAAAATTCAATATTGAAGGTAAAAAATACAAAAGAAAGCTCGTAATACGTGTATTTAATAAACACTAACATATTTTGGCAAGAACTTAATAAAATGATCGAGATAAATTGATTTGAAGTCATTGTTGGTCTTCCAGCGAGATGTGATGAAATATGCAACCCGCACAACCAGCTGAACGCCAAAAGCAGAATTCAACTGAATTTTTACTGATGAGAGAAAAGCTGAAAGCCAGCTTTATTCGAACCTTTGTCACCCAAAAGTTGAAATAAGCAAATTTTTCAACCTTTCTTTAGCTTTCCCCATTCACACAAAATAGAAAAAAACCAAAAGCACTGCTTGAGTGTTCGAATTCCAAGTTCAACTACTTCACTCTTTAGGCCACACTGACTTTGTTAAAAAATATTATCAACGAAGATAGGAAAGATTGGTTCTGGTTCAGTTCAGCCGTTCAGCATACAAGCGAGTAATGCAGAAGGTATCTTTCACAGAAATGACAAAGCTCCAATTCTCCTGATCATTTCATCCAGACTCACATTATCAGCCGAATTAAGCCAGCTGCAAGGATGGAAAGTTATTTGGAAGTTATTCGATAAATGCGCTCAGGAAGTGGAGGCTGGAAGTTGGAAGTCGCAATGTGAGAAGTTGGAAGTAAAAGTCAATAGCATATCTCAATCTTTTTTTTTTTTTTTTTTTTTTTTTTTTTTTGTATGGCATCACTGCATATTTTGTTGGAAGTTGGAAGTGGAAGCTGGAAGTTATTCGATAGAAGCGCTTAAGAAGTGGAAGCTGCAACGCGAGAAATTGGAAGTGGAAGTTGGAAAGAAAAAAAAATTGGAAGTGGAGGTTTGCATCCTTGGCAGCTGATTTCTTTCAAAAGCCGAAAGCTACGTTTTTCAAGGTCGTAAGTTCAAGCCGATAGCCAAAGTGAAATTTTCGGCTGCGATACTCGGCTGAAAACAACACACCGAGACAAGAACGACTGGTACTGAAGAAAGCCACTGAAAAAAAGAAATCCACCAACACGCACGATACAAGAAGCTTCTATAAAAAAATTTCAGAATCCTTGTGCAACAAAGAAAGCCCGGAATGAGATAGCAACCCTACAAGGCATAGAGTCTCTCTAAGTCTTTCAAGCATGGAGGACAAAAAATACAAGCCAAAGTGCATTGCCTTCTCTCTATTCTGAAAAATATAAGAGGAAGAAGTGAGCCCCACAGACTCTACTGAAGTAGCAATCGTCAACATTTTCAAGAAGAAAAACGACCGTATGGATGTACCTAGCCTAAAAGACTGAAGGGAAAATACTTGATTTTTACTAGCCCTTCTTTCAAAGTAAGAGAATCAAAAAAAAAAAAAAAATTCAAATTGGTTAAAAATACTGTTTTTGCTTTTTTCAACATTTTTTGTCATTTTCACTTGACCGTTAGTAAAATTACTTAACTATCACTCAAAAAGAATGACAATTAAATAGAAGTTTCAAATTTGATACTTTGATACAAGTAATTCTTTAGAATGGAGACTTGTAACGGAAACAAATATCGATATGAAGCTCATACAATGAAATAATTTAAAAAATGAAGCTGAACAAAGAGGTGAGGTAGAGACAAGGTTGAGAAGTGGAGATACAACGACCATATAATTCTATCGCTTTTCACAATATTATAAAATATGACATTTCAAACTTCTTCCGATGCGTGAAAATTTTTTTCCCCCCATATTTTAAATGCCATGCTCACAAGTAATCGTTTCAATATGTCCGAAATTGAAATTTAATACATTATAAAATGTTTCAAAATCAATTAAGTTTTTAGTCCTAAACTAGGAAAATTTCACACGAGTAAATTTGTCACTTATGATAAGCACAGAAGCATAATAAAGACTTTTTTCTCATCAATTGTCAAATCAGAGTGATAACTGAAATAAACTTTGAAAGAGATATGAAATGACACCTGTATGGAAATACCTAAAAAATTCACTAAGAAGAATTTGAAAAAAATACTCGCACAATGTTCTGAAGCGCATTACCTCGACAAAATACCGCAATCAAATTGCAAGAATAATTTTCATCACAAAGTCGAAAAATTTTATACGTTCTTTGTAAGTACATTTTTTACCCATGAAAAAATGGAGTCAAGTTTGGAGGAAGACCTAAAATAGGAATTTTTTAAGTTTTTTATACTTTGAATTTTAGATTTAAACCTGTATTTCAAGGAAAAAAGGATCAGAGAGTTCGGAATCTTCGCTCAAATCCTGAACCAAATTCCGTGTTCAATTATGAACTGCGTGAACAATTTTTCCTCGTCTCATTCTTTAAAAGCATCTGTTCCGTACAATTAACCCTGACGACCGAAACAAAAAATTTCTTAGTCATTCTCGTTACTTCGCTTGACCAGGCAAAGGGTAATTTATATTCAAAGCTACACCTTTATAATTAAAATTTAAACTTAAAAGGCACTGCCATCAGATATAATTACTAAAATTTAATACCTTTTAGGTTTAAATTCTAATTATATTTTCCATCAGGACAAGGTTATTGTTCTACTTTTATAGCTACACCTATATTCTCGCGACGGTTTCATAAAAGATGGAGGGGAATGGAGGGATGTACACGAATTTCTTTTTCACAGAATACTGTAAAAATATGATATGTAATCTAGCGAGAATGACGTTCCATAAAACTCACCTGAGAATTTTGTTCGACTAAACACAAGAAGACAACATCTTCTCGTCTCAAACGTACAGCCGAATGTAATGGATACTTGGTTTTGTTTTTAAACATGTGAAATAATAACGCAGCTGACATGTGCGAAAAGTCTTCAGACGTAAAGTCTTCCTGTAATCAAGATCAAGGAAAAAATAAGATTAGAATTAAGTTTCATTCTCATCAATCGAGGGTTCTTGAATTAATTCCTGTCCTGTCGGGAAAAAAAGAAGGAATGATTTGTCAAGATTTTTTACAAACAAACAAAAAAATCATCAGATTGGTCGGAGCAAAATGATAAGTAATCGATTAAATTTACAAAGAATTTTCTGAGTGGATGACTGGTCCACGAAATTACGAGAATATTACGATGAATAAGACCGTAGAAATAAAAACTCTTACTAAACCTAATACAATTATGCGGTTGAAAACAAGAAAACGTTCGCTATTCAATAATTTACTCGTTTGTATTGAAAAACAAATTTGTGGAACGGCCCATTAGTTCCACAATAAAGAGCAACGAACCAAAATTACAATTCATAATGCTTACTCTACTTTCGATACTTATCAATTGAAGTACGATTGTGAGACTGTGTACACGCAGAGTAAGAACAAAAACGAATAATTAAAAAAAAAAAAAAAGAGGAATAGAAGAATGAATAACGGGATATTATTTCTTTCGACCTTAATTCATTGACTACAAAGAATACTAGATCGCACCGAGTTCTAGTAAGCAAATAGTAATAAATACATAGACTTCCTCGTCTCTAACTTAAAGATATCACTACAGACAGCGGTGTTTGAATTTTGTATACGGTGTTCATTAGAGCTATAAATTGTCGATAAAATAAGAAGCCAGATAAGTAGTAAGGAGCACTTCTAAAGGAAAATGTATTTACCCAGTGAGTTGATATCAAACTCGAGCAATGTTGTTTTAGAGTTTCGGCATTGATTTCATCGGCTGTAGAATAGAATCGTACGCAGTTTTTTTTATTAACGAGAACCATTAAAGCGTTTTCACATCTGAAATGATAAATAAATTACAGTCGATAAATTATGAACATTACCTGCGTAACAATAAATAAAGTTTGTCCTTTCAGAAATAAATTTGATTTGGTATTTACAAGGAGAAAAAAAAAATCACATGACGTGCTAGAGAAGAAACAAACCAAACCAGAAGTTTCTTTGATCCTTTCCCTCGTCTGCCTCTTTCATTTCCGAAGGGTCACAAATTTTACCCTACTCAAAATCGAATTCAACTCAACCCTGTGATGCGTGCACTCCATCCCTTCTCAATAATATTTTGATGAATACGTCTTACTTTGAGATCAGATCGTCCAATCGATATTCATTAGCTATTTTAATTAGTTCTAACGTGAAATCTTCTCCTTTACTGAAATCAACTTGATCAGTGTATATCCATTTAACTAATGCGGTCCCAATATCCGAGCTCATATGGGTCCAATCTAAATACAGATACGGTATGTAATTTAAAATCATTGCTCACGAATATTCATATCCGGGAAAAAGCAATTTCAAAGAAAAGTATACCGCACCGAGAGAATCTACGTCCGTCAAGTTGATACCTCCCCACGAGCTGTTTCTAGCTGTCAGCACAAGTTTGTGAGCAGATATTGTTCTAGTTTTGAGCTGAATACTCATATCACTGTGAAAAAAATTAAATATGTCATCAAAAAGAGGTACAATTATTAAACGGATTGATAATTGGCTATCGATGTGTTCACCTATACATGGAATTGTCATACAGTTCTGTGATGACTTTCAACAATCGTGACACGTAACTATTTTCGGTAACATTACCATTTGTTGCGCTCAAGACGGTATACTTTCTCTCAAGATCATTCTTCAGATTTTGTAATTTCTGGTACTCTTCCCTCAACAATGAAAGATGCTGTTGAAGTTTGTGAGTTTCATTGGAGTTTGAATCTGTTGACGAATGTTAATGCAATTAAAAACCGCTTTCGAGTTCTCTAGATCTTTCAATGGAATGGCTTACTCACCGGATTTTACTGCATACATTTTCGAGAAACGTAATGCAGAAATAAACACGATTGAGATTTGGTTCTAAATAAATATATTACCTACTTCATCACAATGTAGAAAGAAAGGCCATCTTTCTATTCACACTTTGGGGAAAGGAAGCAGAATAATAATGCAATACTTTCAAGTGGATTTGTGAGGATCGTATTCAGAACAGACTTCGCGATTTCTCGTCTTATCTAGGCAGGCATCTGCTGGTAATTTTTGATAATTTCACCAGTGTGGCCAAAGATACAACGTTGAAATATTGCTAGGTTCTCGATTAAACCTTTCACTCGGGTACTTAGCACTACTTAATCTTCACAAATTTCATCGATCATCATTATGGAGAATATTAATTACATGAATAGAGTAAATATAACGAGTAACTTCGGTAACATACACCATCTTATACTCGCTCTCATTACGCGCCACAATGGACGTACTCCGTTCAATATCGAACAAAATGAATAATTTTGAATTGATCAATCCGAACTATTTCATCATCCGCCCTGAATTGAATAATACTCCAACGATCATAATATTTTGTTCGCTAGCAGATAAGCATATTTCAGAACTGATTGAAAAAATGGACCGTCAAGATCTTACAGAAAAAAACGAACGATTTCAACACCGGCCCTCAATCAGATAAATACTCTCACGACCGTAATAATATCGTGTTCGCTAGCAGATAGCCATATTCAAATACCGAGGATTGAAAAAATGGACAAAAATGGTCGGTCAAGATCTTATATTGAGAAACAATCAAAATTGTTAACAAAATTACGATGCACTAGTAATCTTCTCTTCTTCACGAAGACGATCTTTCTTCAATGGGCCCATGAATGCCGCCTTATCAACAACAGTCTGGAATCTACCATGACCGAATTTGGACGACGTATCGATGAACTTCAGATTAATCTTCTCGAGAGACGATCGTTTGGTGTGAACCAATAATGACTGAAAGAAAAAAAAAAACGGAAATGAAATTAAAATAGGTAAAAGATGATCTTCCGACACTCGATGTGCTTTAGACGAATACATTTCAGTCCTATCATTCAATTTCATAGTTCAAATCATTGGATTGGCTCTATATTTTGTCATCATTAATGTAATTTATCTCACTAAATCTAATGGAAAAAATCGAAGATTAAAATCGTACTTTTCGGAGAGTGATGACACGTTTCTTCGTTCCAACACAGCAACCCTTGATCATTATGAAATCATTATTAACTTCACCGTAATGAGGAAAACCTCCCATCGGAGTGATAGTCTTCTCCGTGAGATCGTATTCGGTGGAAGCATTATTCCTGACAACCTGTACAGAATAACATTTATGATCATTACTAAAACAAATTACACAAATTTCGACCTATCGATCGTTACGTATGATCTGTATTTCATATGGTTTACTCCTACTTCACAGTTTCGAAGAAACTAGTAAAAGTTTAGGAATAATATGAAACTAGCGCACCAGCTTACGAAAGTAAGGGGCTCAGTCAATATATGATGTTACGGTTGGCATTACTGTAATTATTAATACAGTACCTGACCCGCTAGGGAAATGAATCCCCATCAATAGAATTTCACCAGTTCAAATTAATATTCAATTTAAAGTACATACAAATACAGATTCAAGCACGATTTCACTATCAATGAACTGTAAGTCGTATGGTTTACTCCTACTTCATAGTTCGAGAACTAGTAAAAGTTGAGGAATAATACGAAACTAGAGCACTAACTAAGAGGCTCAGTTGATGTATGATGCTACGGTTGGCTTTACTGCGATCTTTACCACAGTACCGGACCCGCTAGGAAAATAAATTCCCATCAATAAATATTTCAAAGTAAGTGAATTTCAATAAACTGTAAGTTGCCCTTCCAGAACGGATATAAGATAACTCGATTGCTTTTTCCATCAACGACTAGAAACATTGATAAAATGCTAACTTTGGCTATTAATGAAAACCATTCCTCGAATTTGTAAGCTATATCGTAAAGTTTCGCGGTATCTCGGGAATAAAAAAAAAGAACGTTCAAAAAATAAACGCACCTTTCCATCTTCGGTGTGAATTCCCTTAGCAAGTCGGTAAATCTTCTTATTTATTTCGGTACGGTGATGGTAACCTTTTTGACCAGCACGAGCTACAGTAAACTGCACTCGACTTGGATGCCATGCTCCGATACAAGCAACTTTTCTCAAACCTTTGTGTGTTTTACGAGGGAGTTTCTTTGTATGCCAACGAGACGTAACACCTGAAAATCGATAATACAATGTTACACGAAGAACTTGCAAAGTAGATTACACAAACATATAAATTAGAAATCTATATCTTCAGTAGGAAGGCAGCATATGAAAATCGTCACCATAATTCGGTACAGGCAATATGCTATTCATCATGAGATCTGAAACTTCACACGAGGTAAATAGCCGGAACAGCTTACCTTTGTAACCTTTACCCTTGGTGACACCGATGCAATCGATCATTTCATCTTGAGCGAAAACATGAGATATCGGTAAGGCTTTTTCGAAATGTTCTCTAGCCCACTGTACTTTTTCCGGAACAGTTCCGCCGTTTATTTGGATTTCCATCAGATGCGCTTTCTTTTGACGGAATTTCAGCAGTTTCATCTAAAATCAATAAAGACGAGCACGTTAAAATTACGTTAACTGATTAGAGAAAACCGAAGTTAAAATTGCTTGTTCGAGTCGACTCACCTGAGTATGAGCGATGACGCGGACAACTTTGCAGAATTTGGCGATCTTAGCTAAGTCTTTGTCGATAGTTTTACGTCCCAACTCATCTTGCCACTTCTTGGAAGCTTTGGTGAATGCACGTTTCTTAGCTTGATACCTAGTGAATGAAAAACAAGAGCGGTTTCATATACACGAAGTGTGCAAGAGGAAACCAACTCTCGAATCCAGAGAAAAGGCTAAAGAGCTTTTCTGCATAACTGGATCGAATCAATCTCTCATCTTTCGAGCGGAGAGTTAACGAATCATTAACAAAAATTGATCAATCAAAGTTGAGAATCAAGCGTGAAAAAATAATAAATCTTACGATATCTCAGACCGCCCTAGTTTAACATCATATGATTCAGTTAGAATTCTAACCGTAAATGAAGGTGTCTCATCATGGATATCGTAAGTTTTCAACATTCACTCTCCAAATCGTCAACTAAACTAACCAATTCTTATAGAATCGACGTCTGCAATCTTCGGATAAATGTTCGGCCCAAACGGTCGACAGAGCCTTGAGACCATGCGGTGTTTCGATATAACCGACGACACCAACGATCACCATCGGTGGAGTTTCAATAATCGTGACAGGCTCGACGATTTCTTTCTTGTTCACCTCTACACGAAGAGATAATGGACAAAATTAGAAAAGTGGACACACAACGTGGCTGCAAAGGGTTAACGAAGACACGTGGAGGTACGTACTTGAACCCGGACGATCGGCTTCACGAACCACATGGGTCATACCGGCTTTGTAACCGAGGAAGGCCGTCAAATGAACTGGTTTGGATGGATCATCCTTCGGGAAAGATTTCACTCTACCACGATGTCTGCGAGCCCGCTTCTTTGGGTAGAAGCCCATTGAACCATGTCGAGGCGCACTGAATTTCCGATGAGACTGGAAAATAAGAGAATTTGTTTACGGAAACAACTTCGAAAATCTCTACACCGAGTAAAAATTAATATAATTCGACTAAACGAATGATCAATTCAAGATTGAAATAAAGTGGTTGAAACATCACCACGTGGCGACGAGACCGGATATAAGCGATGAAGCAAGTCAAACTCACCATTATTGAAAAAGGAACGAAATTAATTCAAAAACACGTTCTGAGAGTTTTAAATTACTTTAAAAGTAATAATTGAAACAAATTAAATTGAATAAAACCAGATACTAATTAGAACACCGACCATACGCCGCTTAGGCCACACACCTAAGGGAACCGAATGTACGAAATGAAATCCGCTATTCTTGCTTCACAAGTTCGCTGAGAATTCGAAGGGATCTCATAGAAATAAATGAAAAATGGAGGATAAATTGAAATCGTGCCTTTGGAGGGAAGGTTACAGCACGTTACAGTTCGGTCACATACGCTAACGTCATGCGTCATGCATTACAATTGATCGACCATGATTGTTTGATGGGTGGTGCATGGGAAATGTTACAAACCAGCCGATACCGAAAACTCTGAATGTTGAATATAGAGTGAAATCTCATATATGATATACGAACAAAAATTGAAATTACGTGTATAACCTTTTCTTCATTTTGGGCAGCAGAACTTTTTGAAATATTGAACCAGTAGGTACAAAAAGAAACTTGTGACACAATTTTTTTTAATCAAGACGTCATACAAGTTTAGTATTCTGAGTTCTGAGAAATAATTCTTTGACATTCCCTATTTTATCAGACGACCGCGTCCAGAGGGAAGATGCCGTTGTTTTTTGTATGGAACAATACTACAAAATTCAACGTTGCACATAGATTAGTTTGTTGCGAGCATGGAACATCATTGCGTCCAATTCTCCACCCAAGCTTTCCTAGCATTTTGCTGAAACGCTACAGTTTCGAGGCAATAGATAGTAATCGACGAAAAATATGAACCAGATTTATTAGCCGGCATTTTACCACTTTCAGACTTGAGAGCTTGTCCAAGTTTTTGATTTACATAATTGCTTAGTATTTCAACTCTACAACGGTTTGATACTAATCCGAAATAAAAATGTATCCACACTTTAATATACAAAGAGACGAATATGTTTCTTGTGTACGTGTTGTTACAATAATCGCACGTTTTTCGTACAAGCGACGAAAAATCGACCAAAGGATGTATTTCTTACTTATCAAGAACAGAAGAACTGAACCCAATATTTTAAAGAACAACGACGATTTTTAATTCGCTGCATCCGCTTTTACGGTTGTACAGCCACCTTCGATCGAAAAGGTGACGTGAAAATAGGACGACAAACAGTGAATAATTATGTGAAACATTTACTACTCCCGAGTCAGTCGGTTGGTCTGTACTCTTTAATGAAAGCATATAAATAGATAATTGGAAATTAAGAATTCAAAGAGTTTTGAGAAATATTTTAAACAGCTAAAAAAGAAAGTACCCAGAAGCGCGTGAAAAAATCCAACCAGACTTCAAGGAGACCAACCAGGACTCAAAGAAACTATGGGTGTACTCTCAGCTTTAGTTACGCAAGATTCCGGGGTAACTGTTCTTAAAAGAAAATTACAAAAACGATTTACGAAAGCAAGTCGAGCTTCCAAAGATAAAAAAAAAATTGAGAAAAATTATTCGATTCTACAATTAAAATAAAATAAATTTGGAAGAAAGATTCCCATTCTCTACCATCGCCTCATCCTCTGCCAATACTTTTACCCTAAGCACTGTCTTTTCAGGAAGCTCATCTTTCGAAATGTGCAACTGGAGTCGGTAATATAGCTTACAGTATACAGACCTATGTGTTCACAAGGAGTAAGAAGGTAAAACATGAAAAAATTCCGACGTTCGTGTTTCATAAGTATATTTTTAGGAATTGAAGGCGACTCGTAAGACGCGATTTCTAATTTACGGTAACAATTATCACCCGTATCTCTAAGTGTTGCTCCAAAGAAAAATGGGTTGAGTAATAAATTCATGTAGTGAATTTGTATCCAATCCTTTGTACCTTTTTCCCCCTTCTCTTTCTCACATAGTCAGTTATTCTAGGAAAGAAGTGCTACTATTTTTCGAATAAAAAGCTATGAACATCCGAAAGTATATCTTTCAATGCATCATACTCAGCTATTTTGAACGCTTCTTCGAATAAAACCCACTTAAAATTATCGTGTTCCTTGGACAGTCTTATCGGTTTTTGCGGGTCTTTCAGCTCAGCTATCCAGTACGTGATATTTCTTTCTTCATTTTTCCCCTTCAACAAATACTGAAACAATTGAATTTCCCGTAAGAAGGAATAGTAATTAATTATTCTTTCGTAGATATTTGTACAAAAAAAAAAATTTCTACCGTCAATTCTTTCTCAAATCCTGGTGCTATTCGAACATCGTCTTCTTTGAGTCCAGTTTCTTCATAAAGCTCTCGAAGAGCCGCCTGATTCGAACTTTCTCCCGCATCAACGTGACCTTGAAGCAAATCAATCGAAAATAATGTTGTTGTGATGAGAATGTATCAGAAGATTTAGAAACGAAAGACTAAAGAAATTAAAAAGTTGATCGAACCTTTAGGCGGTGACCAATGATAGGCGCCTTTTGACTTGTGTAAGAGCAAGTACTCGATTGTATCGTTAATTTTTCGATATAAGATGAATCCAGCTGTGCGTACCCCCATGGCAATTTACACGTAAAATCAAATACACAAAATATTCGCGTTTCTGAAAATTTCATTACGAATGAGGCTTCTAGTTGTTTTGAAACAAATCAGAATTGCAAAATATTTTTAGGTACAGTCATGACTCACCTCTTAATTAGTAGACTGATGAACCGATAAGTTGGTAAAAAACAAAGATAACAAAGCTGACGTAGGTAACATTGAAACCATGAATAATCAAACAAGGAAGCGTTCGCCGAGGAGAAACTTCTCCACACCGGGTCTTTCATTTAGTGCAAATACACAACTCATATTTCACAGGATACTGATTCTTTATCGTTCTCTACCAATGAACCATTTCACCATTAATGAGCCGTTCAACCAAAGATATACTAAATTTCGGAAAATGAAAGATCAACAGGAGGGTATAGGTATACCTACTCATCTCAAAGAGAACTCTGGACTGCAATGAAATTTATTCCAGTTGTTCTCTACGTGATTTTTAGTTTTTCGAGGATCAACTGACTTCCTGAAAGAAACTGAAAGGCTCTTATTGCTGAACAAAATTAATATTTTGTGCTGTTTCGACATTTTCGTTCTATCACTTATCAGGTGAGATTATCATTTCTATCACTCAGTTCACTCGGTACCGTGCTCGGTACTCTACATGGGCGACGCTAGCAAATCTCTGGATGATGCACCACCCTACATAGAATCACCATACCGATCAGCAAAATAGTTCATCAGAACGAGTTGAGTTGCCACTCGAAACACTAATTTCCTTGATTTATTTAATTAGAATCGTGACTATTTGAAAATGAGTCCCAAGTCACCGAAGCCGGGGAGCCAAAAAAGTTACCCAAATCCTCAAGTTATTATTATCACACGTCGTTGTGTCCCATGCATTAAATTATACGACTGAAATTTAATTATTGAGTAAATAATAATTAAAATCATCCTTAGTCCGTTGATGCGTTCAGATCTTAAAGAAAATATATACATTCGAAAACGTTCATTCGGCTTTTGAATTTCAGGATTCTTAATACAAAATGACAGCCACTGCTTCGGTTACGTTGAAAGACGTGGATCAACACGACTTCGTGACAGCTTTTTCGGCATTTCTCAAAAAGTAAGTTGAACTTTCTTCGTTGAGTGAGTGATCTTTCATTTGTTGTTGAAAATACCACCTTTTCTATCATAGGACTGGTAAAATCGAGGTACCTGACTGGGTAGACCTAGTGAAGAGTGCCAAATTCAAGGAATTGGCTCCTTACGACGCCGATTGGTTCTACACAAGATGTGCCGCAATCTTGAGACATATTTACTTCCGTGCGCCTGTTGGAGTTGGAACCGTAACTAAAATCTTCGGAGGTTTGTTATTTTTCTAATCATTTCCATGTAGTTGAGAATTTGGCGATAGTTGTCTCTTCAGCATGTATTCTCAGTTATGAAAATAACGAGTCATGAAAGGATACTCAATTTAAAAAAAAATTAAGTATTTCTGTTCATATGAAATTAAGAACTTTCGCTTTATTTATGAAATTGGAAGTACGTTCCCAACCATGAGACGTGTTGGAAAAACTTGGCCCTATCGTCAAGTTATCAGTGTGCTGGAGCAGGTGAAGCCATGGAATTTCGAATCACACGGACAAAGAACAGTCCGTTCGAAAATACTCAATCTTGAAGGACCGTTTGGTCTACGCTTATATCATTTTCGATAGAAATCGTTTCTCAGTTCTCATTTTGTCATGGTGACTTTTTTCGCATTTCAACCGTGTAAAGAAAAATGGCGTATATGTTACGCAAGAGTAATCATTTCTGAAGTCAAAATTTCAATTTTCAGGACGTAAACGAAATGGCGTGCGACCGAGTCACTACTGTAGAAGTTCCGGTAGCGTAGCGCGTAAAGCTTTACAAGCATTAGAAAATTTGAAACTTATCGAGAAAGTACCAGACAACCGTGGTCGAAGAATAACAGCACAGGGAAGACGAGATGTTGACCGTATTGCCGCTCAAATAAAAGTCGACGCGAAGAAAAAGTTACTTCTAGCTAAAGTACAACAAGCCGGAATCACGATTCAATGATGAACGGATTTCTTTTCTTTTATATCAACTATTCATAATACATGTTAGGTTCTACGAAATAAAGGAACCGTGTAAGAATCTTGGTGTCAGTTTCTCGTAAGAGTGAATGATGATCGAAAGACTTTTGAAAGCTTAAGATATTTATTTTGTATCATTTGTGCAAAACCATTGAGAATTATTGGTACATTCGCTGCTAACTTCACCGGTAAGAAAATCGGACTTGATTTCGGGAACTTGGGAGGATAGCTGAGTCTCGAATGATACAAAATCGGCGAATGATTCGTCAGGAGATTTCTGAACAGATTCCTCTCCATCAAGACCAAGGTCCTTCAGTTCAGCGAGAATACCATCCTCGCCGATTTCAACGGCTTCGCTTAAAAAAGGTACGTCTGGAATGAGTGTGTTTTCCTGTGAGTTTGGAATGTCTTCGGTTTCGTCCTCGAATGTACTCTACAATGAAGGTATACACGTTTATTACGAATGTAAAAAAAATGTGGGCAACTGATCGTCTAATAATTTATATGGGTCGTAAACTAACTTGCATGAGGGCTTCATCGTACTCTAATGCACTTTTAGCCAAGTCCACTTCAATGGGGAATAATTTATTTTCGTTGAGTAACTCGACAATCTGAGTGTGATAATAAGCGAGATTGGCGACAAATCTTTGTAACTGCCATACAACATCTTGGATGTGTTTATTATCAAGTAATTCCAGTTTCACGAGAACGTCAGAACGTAATTGTGCGAACCGCGCTCGAGCGTCTTGTCGACAACGTAATATCAGCCTGAAAATATTTATGACCATAAAAGAGACAAGAAATGAGAACTAAATTGTACGAAATGAGGTAGATATCCTCGGAGGTAAAAATTTTATTCTCCATGAGATGAAAAAATCACATCCTCTCATTCCCGCTTTTCCAATCGAAACTAACTAATTGACCCACGTGTGATACAATACAAACCTGTACTCATAGTTCCCTGTATCCACGCGATAGAGTATTTCTTGTAGACTAGCGTAACCTAATTCTTCGTCATCCATTTCTTTCACTTTGAGACAGTACGATAAATATTCGAATTTTGCGTCCGCGTACTTCTGTATAGTCAGCTTAGTATCTGGAATGGCTTTGGTGAGGTACGTTCCCAGATCAGAAAGAACCTAAGCACGATAGAAACAATGCAGTAACGTCATAATTACTAAAACATCTCAATAATAGTTGACTTACTGGTTTGATGGTTTTGATAGTTTGGATGCCTAATTTTTCCATTTTCCTATGGTAATCTCCAAACTGAGTGAAAACTTCGCATGCTTGAGGGTAAGGATCACGCACACCGATTGTCGCAAAGCAATCTCCAAAAGCTATTTTTATAACAGGTGAAACTGAAATCTCATCACATAATTCAAAAACGGATTCTTTTTTATAAGTGAGGCCGTACCTTTATAAACTTTCAGCAGGGCATAAAATGACTTCATAACTCGGGTCGCATGATCAACAAGGCCACGATATGTAGTTTCAATATTTTCCAATTCCTTCAATTTCTGTACCAGGGCGTCGTTACACAAAATGGCACGAGATAGACCCAAGGCGTCGGCTGTTTCTGTACTCATGTGCTCAACTAAGCGATGTTTTACTTTTTTCAAAATGATATCCAACGATTTTCCTTGTTGAGGATCGGCGTGAAGTTTATTATAGGCGATATTTACTTCTTTCTTCATGAAAAAGGCAAACAATATTTTCTTCAAACTTGATATATAATTTCATTTTGTTGAGCAGTCTACAGTATCGTGGATGTGTATTTATATTTGTACGCCCAGAATGCAAAATTCAAGATAAGAAATAGCGTTTCAAGAAAAAAATTTCTATTCCATTCGAATGATTCGTAAAATTTTGTGCTTGATAGGAAAATAAAGGAGAGTCTTTTTTCGTGGAAAAATACTAATTAATAAAAAATTTGTTTCGCTTTCTTTCACATTTAGTACGGTAAAAATACAAAATATTTTTATTTATTTTATTTTCAAATACTGTTCAACAGTTCGACGGGCTAATTACGGTTATAATTCCTCCAAGAATATTTTTTGTTTACGAGTTTCCCAGTCCTTTCCAGACGTGCGAAAAAAAAAATCGACAATGACACTCATTATCAACTGATCAAACATTGAGAATATTCTTTTGAGATTTATTACGTTCGTAAAAAAGTAAACGACTTTTCCTCCACCCAAGAAGCAATTATTTACGAATCAGTGGAATGAATCATAATACGAATAAAAAAATTTATTTCGAGAAAAAAAGGTATAGACTTTAGAATTCAGTTTCATTGTACAATATATACAATTTTCAAAAAATTATTTCGGAACCCTATTGAATTTTCATGAACTTACGTCACAATTTTGTATCATCTTAGCCACTTCAACTTTTGTTTTTCCTTTGACAGTTTGTCCATTAATGCCGATGATTTCATCACCACTTTGCAAAATTCCATCTTTGGCGACCGGTGAATTATCGAAAATCTGAAATACGGATAATGAGTAGATACGGAACGAACGAAATACGTGTAATAGTTTCTGACCGTTGGAAATGTTAATAGCAAAATGGAAGAAAGTAGTACAATAATGAAGTTAATTGTACCTGAACGATATACAAGCAAGGACAATAAGGAGCTCCTCCACCAATACTAATACCGATTAAGTTGTTACTGTCCTTTTTAATTGTAACATTACCCGATGTTACTTTCATGCCCCTACAAATTACGAGCCGGGTTTTAATAATAAAATTGAACATACGAAAATGTAAAAAAATTACTAAATTCTTATGACCAGCGTGTATAACTACTACAATAGAAAGCGGAAGATTAACCTACGTCCATTTATTCATTGTGGTATTCGCTTCATCAAAGTTTTCCTCCAAGGAAGAATATTTGATAAGCGGGAAGTCGTACTTTCGATACAACGTCGACGACATAGTATAAGAGGAATACGACCAAGCATGTGAGCTAATTATTCGTAGAATAGTTTAAAGCATGTTATGAAAATATTATAGAGTTAACAGAGAGAAAAGCAAGCAATGAAAACTTCACAAATAAATATAGGAAAAGTAAATAATGAATAATGGATTAAACATATGGTGTACTCAGGTGTACTGAAACGAATGCAATATCATGCGATAAAAAAATATGAACTACAATCTTCACTATGAGCGATAGATATTGAAGTGAATATAAAGATTTATTAATTAATCATAATAATTTAAGCTTACATTTTATCCTCTTCGAAATACTCGTCAGCCCAGTCCATATTGTGGACGTGTAGCTGGGAGGAAGCGTAGAAGTTAGAAATAATATCGAAAACTATTTATCAAACTGGCTGGAAATGAAGAGACAAACTGGAAAAACAGTTTTCTCAGATATTGAGTTTTACTACAACCATTTAATTAGAAGTATTCGCTCATCATTTAAGCATTAAGCATGAGCCTCTCTAAAAGATTTATGAGCGTTCGTTGTGGTCTAGGGTCTACGTCTGTTTAGGTCTGTTTACATTATATCGAAAAGTTCGAAATTGACATGTTTGCGCTCGCGCGGACGTGATGATAAGAATTTTAGGCCTTCTCCGCGTTCGTACGAGATTCATTTTCATTGGCTGAATATTGGGTGTCATATCCGAGATAACGATTAAGAGAAAAATATCTCCCTCAGGATTACAGAGCGCCCATTTCTCTTGATTATTATGCACGAGAGAGACTTACTTATTGTGCGATGGTGGCGCGCCGAAGTCGCGTAGTTTCCACATGAGTTACGATATTATCACTGAAATTAAAAGATTGAATATCCTTGAAAATAATGCGGCATGAGACGAACCTGTAGTATCTGTAGTTAAGTGAATCGAGTCGACAATTTATTGAATTCTTGAAAGTAATGTTACGATACCTTCATGACTGACCCAGGAAACCAGAGGCTGTTCGTCGGAAACCTGCCCAACGACACTACTGAAGATGATTTGAAAAAACTGTTCAAGAAATTCAAAGTTGCTGATGTCGAAATCAAGCGAAAGAAAACTTTGGATGCAGAATCTGTGTTCGCTTACGTAAATATCAGTAAGAAACGAGTTGATGAATGTAAGTATTTGAATTATCTTTCTCATTAAATAGATAGAGTTATCTCTACCTGAATGATTGAATCCAATCGTAATTTCTTACAGGTATGAATGGACTGTATGGTTACAAATGGAAAAATCAAGGATTAAAGATCGAAGTCGCGAAGGAAAGTTTCTTGGACCGTTTAAAGAATGAGAGGCTACAAAGAGAAGAAGGCAATACCGAGAAGAAATCGATACCGGCTTCCTTGTCGTTGAATAATCACGTGCCGAAAAATAAGAGGATAAAGTTTGACTTGGAGGATGACTCTCCTCTACATAATGAAAACGGCGAAGAGACAAGTCCCGAGAAAAACATCTCGAATGAGAATGAAGAATTGGATCTCCCTCGCAGTAGAAACTTACCTATGTTTCGCGGAATCTCAACCACGGACGATTATCAAGATATACCTGAAACCGTGACCAAAAAGTCGCCCCAAAAAACTTCCTCTATCGAGAAACAGAAACGAAAATCTGGCATCGAAAACTCGATGAAAAGATTCGAAGATTTTAGTAGCGTATGGAGAGATGATACGGATGAGAACAATTTTGTCTTCGGTAATACTGATCTTTCGTACGATTCGTATAATGGAGAAAAGAAATCATTGAAGAAACAGCGTAGAATTGAAACGGAGAAAAATCACTTTGAACCGGAAAGATTGAAAAAATCGGAACCTCCCCAGATGAAATCGAAAAGCGTGAGCGAAATGAAACGTAGATCGGCCCTGGAAAAGAAGTGGAATTCAGTGAAGGAGAAGAAAAATATCATTCAAAATGCTTTGAAAAATATTGTAAGTTTCTGGGTATGTTCGTGTTGGGCCAGAATCGCGTCGCTGCAGTGATTATTTCTTGGTAAAAAATTATAGTACAATAAAGCGCTGTATGAAGTTTGGAGAAAATCTTTCTCTTGAGGATAAAAATGAGGTGTCATTGATCTGGGGTAAGCAGCTTATTGTGAATAGCAATTGCAGCGACACGGTGATCGTCCCGTCCTTAAAACAGAATTCTGTATTGAATTTGGGACGTGCTCAGAAAACTGTAGAGTAATTCATCAAACGTGTAAAATATTGTTCCCGTCTTTTCTTGTCTCTCCAAACGCTTGTTGTGAAATATTGTACCTCGTAGCCACCACTCATACCACCGGTAGTTTGTTCTGAGCCCGTCATAAATTATAACTTATTGTTTAAGAATCTTATTTTTGGTTTTTAGCATGTGAAAAAAGATATGTTACATCACGACGACGTGGAGATAACATCACCAATCCAAAATGGAGTTCCAGTCCTCAGTGATTCAAACGAGAAACCAGCATCTAGCCATAAAAAGCTGACCTTATTTGACGATTCTGCCGATGAAGATATTCCAGAGCCTAGTTTTGAAGTCAGACCTTATTTAGAAGGAGACAAAGGTTTAAAGGTAGGTTTTTTATATTTTTAGCCGTGATTTCTTCTGACACAGTTACATGGGCACAAGAAAAATTCTTCATGTTTCTGTTATGTCAAGAATTTCAGTAGCATCCTCTGTGTAGCCTTTACAAAGTACTGCGTGATGACTGAATCTGGGTCTAAAAGTATTTTTCTGTTGGCATCCTTGATGATGAACTTTTTTTTTCTCTTGTGCCGGCTGATCCATTTGATCAGAAGATCTCAAAATTGGAGAACTAACATTTTACTAATCTCAAAAGTTGTGCATTTGTTTAGAGACTGAGTTTGAAAGCCAAGTTAGCCAATGATGAACGTTTCCGAATAGATGAACGCTTCTTTGATGCAGACGAAACGAAGCCTATGACCTTAAATGGTGGGAAGAACAAGTCGACGCCTGGGTAAGCCTCAGTTTTTTTAGATCTGTTCAAAATTCCCTTTGTATTGAATCTTTTTAGGAACTCACCATCGAAAATAATGAGATGGTGAAATTTGTTTTCTTACTAAGCTTCTCTGAATTGAAAGAATTATAATTGTTCAAGGTCGATGAAACGTTATGATCCCACGCAATCTATTGCTGAAAGGTCTGTAAATCAGAATGAGAGGAAACTTCATAAAGAAAAGAAGCTAGCAGAGAAGAACCGAAATAAAGTTAACAAAGAAGAGAAGACCGAACGTTTACAGTTGTTGAAACCTGAAGTATCTAAAGAAAAACATTACACAGTGTCGGAGAATTTGTGGGAAGCATTTAAGGAGAAAGATGAAAAAACTTCGTTTAGCCTTTCGGCAATGTTTGACGCTCAGTTAAATCAAAGTAAGTACCATTACGCGGTATCCTGTTCATTGATCTTAAACTCCTAAGTTTACTAGCGTGTAATCGTATTCATTGTTTAGATAAACGAAAAGGTAATGAAGAAGAGAAATCACCTTCGATATTCCCTCAAAAGAAGCAAAAAATCGTCGTAAATCCGTTAGAGAACATTATTCCGTTCGAAGAAGAAAATAGTGAAGAAGACGACGAAAGACCATTGGATATCTTACCGGTGGCCGTACCCCCTGAAAAAATACTCGGTAAATGTGGAGTATGGGGTGAGACATTTTTCTTCAAACCCGATGATTCTCGACTGAAAGGTAGGCGTAAATATAACTCTCATCAACTTATGAATCGATTCTCGTTTATTTTTCTCTCACATTAGTTCCTCGTTTATATTAATGTAGAAGCGGCAAGTTTTTATAAGTCTTCCAAGCTGACAGAAAAAGAAGATTTTGTTACACGAAGGAAACATTTGAGAAGTATAGTTAAAAAGAAAATCCAGAACAGTCGACGAGATAAACGAGTGTTCAAACGAAAATTGGGAGGTAAAATTGATAGAGCTAAATTTAAGATGAGATTAAAGAGAATCCATTCGTGATAATTTTAAAGATAATAATTGTGATAATTAATATATTTTTATTGAATGTTTCAATTGTACAGAATACGAAGAATGAAATTTTTTAATAGATTCGTTCCAAAAAAGTTGTTTTTTGTTTTTGAATTTCACTATCTCGATATTAAACGTTGATAAACTTTGTGAATACCTACCATCTTTAGAATGAAGGCTGAATTTGAAATTCACGACAAACGGTACAAAATTTTTTACAATCTCTTGCAAATGGAGACAGAATAATTTTGTGAAAAAGCTATAATCATCTTCTTTCATAAATGAGACAAAGAAAATTGTGAGTTTTATATATACTCGAATGTCTTTCTTTTCCAAACAAATACCCCCATCATACTTATGTTTGCGAATCTGGCTAAATAAACCTTTCAAACAGCTTATGCACGCTGTGAATATTTTGTCAATCCTTCAGTGCGTGTTGAAATGTTCTTACTTCTACTGCCTATTTTAAAATGATGTTAGAACGAGTCAGTTTAAATGGGTTCTTGCTCTTAATAGTTACACTAGGAGAATATCAAGTCAGTGGTTTACCTCCGTCACAAGCTACCATCAATAAGTACGTACCACATTGTAGTTCGATTCCAAATTTAGTAAAATATATTCAATTGTATGTAGTATACCTTTATGAAAGAATATTTTAATAATTGACCCTGGTAGATTAATCCCCCACCCCACTTACCCCTGTTTTTGGTTCCTAACATGTATTGAATAGAGACACTTACTCAATAAGATCAGGTATCAACATAATTGTTCATCGTATTCGACAACCTAGCTCGTTTTTGATGAATGAGGCGCAGAAAAACTACTGAATTATCAACTCCATCATATCCTCGTAGTGTCTACCTACCTATCTATTTACGTACTTAGGCGCATTTATTACTATGATTCAGATCAAAAGGAAATGCATCATCTTCATCAGAACGCACCTGGTTATCTTCTTGTGGTGAGTACGATTAAAACCTGGAACCATATTCATCACTATTTGAATTTTCTTTTTTCGATGAAATTTTGTCGTTACTACCACACCAATGGTGGTATACCAATAGCCTAAAAATCAAGTTCAAATTATTGTTACCTTAAAGATAATTTCTTCAAGAGAGGTAGTGAACTAGCGGCCATAGGACGTCGACTGCAGGAAGAAAAGAAATATGATGAGGCAATCAAATGTTTTACCAATGCTATAGTGAGTATATCTAGACATAGTGGGAATATTCGCATCATGGTCTGTTCCTTTGAAGCATTCCTCTTCTTTTCAGAACAAAAATAGTCCTAGCAAAATGGATTATTACAGAATGCGAGCAAATTGTTACAACGAGATGGAATATTATGATGAAGCAATTGCAGACCTCGAAGAAGTAATTAGGAAAGAATCGCGTAAAGAAGATAGGCTCACCCTTAGCAGAGTGCTACTTAATGCCGAGTATTTGAACCGAGCAATAGAAGGTGTGAACATCTTGGTATGCTGATATTTCTATACTTTATTTCTATACTGGACCCAAAAGATTTAGGCCCGTCTATTCTGAGGTTTATCTTCTAGTACAGGAGAGAGATCATCCGATTGTGAACATTTATGAGTAGAGCATTTCTAGGGGTTTTAAGGTTTTTAGAATGTTTTCTATACAATCCAAAATTCTAGACTGAGGTTGAATTTTATGCAGCTTATTTGTTTTGCATTTAATCCCATGAAGAGTACTTGACCCAAAGTCATTACAGGAATAAGATGATGTTAACCTGAATCTGATTCAACACCACAGTTCCTCGAATTTGTATATTATTGAATTTCTTTGTTAAAGAAATACTTGCTCTGAATGATATCAACGAACTAGTGAACTTAGCAAATGAATTAACGTCCAAAAGACACTATAATGATGCACTTCGCTGTTATACTCGCGCAATTGTAAGTATAATTTAATGAAAAATATAGGTCTTGATAGCACTGACCGGAGTCGGAGCATATCTGAGATCGAAAGTTTTCACGGAAGCTAAGAATATAGTTCTGACATCGAATCTCGAAATGAATCTATTTTGTTTAATCTAATTTCAGGAGAACGATTCTTCTCAAGCGCGGTATTTCGTATTACGTGGAAATTGTTACACGGGGATGAGAAACTTTGAAAGAGCAATACAGGATTTTTATAAAGCAGTAGAAAAAGACCCTTCTACCCAGTCGCATCGAAAACTTTTGAAACGAGCATTGTTCGATCATGGAGCATTTGATTCCCCGAGAATTGTGGGTAAGAATGCATAAACTGTGTCAATCTCTCTTTCTCGCTATACTTGACGCGATTGAAATTCGAAGGTTTAAAAGCTATTGGGGATAAATAGAAACACCTGATTATTTTGTGAGGAGATTCAGCATGGACGGATTTTCTATCATGTGAAGAGTTGGTAGCCAGTCTCACAAATTGTGAAATACTCACGCGTTTTGTAACTAGATTTTTTTTCTTCCTAGGACCTCTTTCTGTGTTACGTGAAATCGAGTTGGAAAGTCTAGGAGATCAGCTTTATTCGAATGGAAAATTTGAAGCAGCTGCCCGTTGCTACTCGGAGGCAATTGTTAGTAAAGGTTGCGTAGAATGATGTGTGTCCAAGCGAAGGGGCTCGACTTAGCCTATTCAGCATATGAATGTTACAGGTGTCAGTTCTCATAAGATACCTAATGTTGAATATGCATATCATTTATTTTTCAGAATAAAAATCCTCACCAGATACGATATTATCAACTACGAGGAAATTCATTTCTACAAATGAGAGACCTGGAAACGGCGCTACACGACTTCCGATACATGAAGGAACTTGACCCGCATAATATGAAGATTCGGATTTTTCTATGTCAAGCATTAATGGATTGCGAACAATTTGACGAAGCTATAACTGGTACATTTGTATTTCAATACTCTTTCAACAACCTCAATGTAATTCTTAATTCAAACATTGTGATACGTGCACTTCTAGTTGCGATTTGAATTAGAATCAGATAGAACTAGGCCTAACACATGCGAAGTGAGCTTTTAACAACAATGATCGCTGTATGGCGCGGAAAATGTTGCCTTCCCTCTGTTTTCAAAATCAAAACACCGTTTAAACATTGATTAGCTGATTCACGTCTAGTGTAGGGCTGAATAATCTCAGTTTACAGAACCTGTTTAAAAATACATATAATTAATATATCTGTAGAGAAATAGGTGCCTAGCATAGCCTATACCGTAATCATTATAAGATGTACGTTTGTCCTCAAAATAGAAACAATCGAGCTGAATGATCCTGAAAAGCTCGCGCTACTGGGGAATCAGTTGACAGCCAAGAAGCAATTTGATGGTGCCCTTCGTTGTTACACAATTGCAATTGTACGTGATATTTCAAATGATCGAGAGAACTACTTTAATTACCTTTACATTCTACTTCGGTTTAAAACAATATCATTTCAATCTTAGGAGAAAGTACCCACGGAAGCTTGGTATTATCTGCTACGAGGAAATTGTTATACGGGGCTAAAAGACTTCAAGAAGGCAGCTCTCGACTTTCATAAAGCGGTGCAATTGAAACCTCATATTGAACCAACGCGAGATTTATTGAAGAGAGTTTTACTCGATGTTGGAAAATTTGATGCAGAGTTAGAAGGTGAGTGTCTGTATGAAAATTTGATTCTTAGTTACAACGTTTTCCAGATTGTAGATTATGATTGCGAAGAGAAAAGAGGACAGTACATTGAGGTTAACTGAAATTATGTAGATTTGGCAGGAGGAAGGAGGATTTTTTGGCTGCGAAAAATAAAACTTTTGAGTGTATTGATAGAATTCGAGCTCTTAGTCTTGTTCCAGAAGATTTCCATATATGGAGGGGAAGGGGAAGTATTAATTGTGATAACAAACCAAATTTTTGTAAGAAAATGACCTTTCATAATTATCTCGATACCTTGAATGATACACTCTGTCCACAGGAACTCTCACCGACCTCAATGATACTGAACTCTCATCACTTGGAAACGATTTTATTTCCAGAAATAAATTTGAAGAGGCACTACGTTGTTACACTGAAGCAATTGTAAGTATGTACAATCATACCTTGAATGTTTTCATAATTTCGAGATAAAACTTGAAGCTTACATTTTTCCGTATTAGAGAATACCTCCCGTATGTCTATACATTGAAATAATAATCTTTTAGAACAAAAATTCAACGGTAACGCAGTATTACAAAGCGCGAGGAAGTTGTTACTTATCTTTGAAAGATATAGGTATGGCAATATTCGATCTCTGCATAGCGGTGCAAAACAATCCTCAAGATATGGAAAGTCAGGAATATTTGAGGCAAGCGTTGTTTCAATGCGAGAAATTCGATGAAATTACAGAAGGTAATGTGAACTCGCTTTTTGTGAGACAAAAGTAAATCTGATAAGTAATTTGGATGAACATTGAATGAAGAAACTAAACAAATCGAAAGTCTACTACCGTACAAATTGACTTTTTCCTTAATCAGGGACAGATTTTATGACAATAATCAATTTAAAATGATCTTGTCGTAATCGTATTCGTATTTTATTTCAGAAACCCTTCTTCTACTGACAGATGATAAACTTGGAAAACTAGGAATTGACTTTTTTTACCAGAATAAACTTCAAAATTCTATACGATGTTACACTGAGGCAATTGTAAGTTGGGCTGGTGAAAATGAATTGAAAGATAATTAACCCGTAAATACGGTGACCGAATAAAATAGTAATATTTCTTCGAGAGCTTTAGGAGAGATTGAAATTATAATTTTAAAGTATTTTGTCTTTCAGAAAAAAAATTCTTTCAAAGTACGATATTATAAAGACCGGGGAATGTGTTTCCGGCAACTTAAAACTCTGGATATGGCAATAAGTGATTATAAAATGGTTCTGCAAATGGATCCGAACGATAAGGACAATCGAGACTTTCTCAACAAAGCGTTATTTGAATCCGAAAGATACGAGGAGCTTATAGAGGCAGGTGAGAATATTTTATATTGAACCTAATGCTTGAAGTTATTTACCAGAGGGTTTTATCTGAAGCTATTTTCTCTTCGGAGGGGAGAAATTCATTTATTGTTTCCAACTTGAATTTCTCGAACCACTTTGAGACACATTAACTTTATCATAGCTCCAAAGAATTTGTCATACCTACTTTCGCGATATACACAGTTAAGTTACATGTTTTTCCAAATTCCAAGAGGAATTTCGAGCATTAAATCATCATCATTGAAGGGTGTCAAAATTTAAGAACAACAATAATATCTTACGCCTTTTCTATTTCAAGGTGCTCTCGCATTTACTCACGCTGAAATGGCCGAGCTTGGAGAGAAATTTTTTTCCATCGAGAAATTTGAAGAAGCTATTCGCTGCTACACGGAAGCAATTGTAAATATAATAATTTAGCATGTTTTAAAACATTTTTAAGCCCACTCCCTCTTTTTAAAGAGGTCTCAGGCGCCCCTGTTGGTAAACGTTTTTTCGGGGATAGAAAAACGCCAATTTAGGCTATTAAAATTCATCGTTATGAATTTCAGAGAAAATATCCGCACGAAGCGAAATATTTCAAAAAAAGAGGTCTCTGCCATAAAAGAATGGGAAATTTAGCAGAGACTGCGTCGGATTACCAGAAAGCCGTGGAACTAGCGCTCTACAATGCTACGCATCGGATCGATCTGAGTGCAATATTTGAAGAAATGGGAAAATATACCGAAGCTCGAAATGGTAGAGATATTTTTACTCGATTTAATCATTATTATGATACTTATTTATGATCGTCAGTGTGAAGTCACGGATTACAGTATTCTTTCATACAACACTGCCTAGCTTTGGCAAAGAACTCCTACACAGAACGTATGAACAGTTCGGATAACGCTAGATTAGATGAAGCGCGTCAGAAATTGGAGGAAAAAGTTGAAAATATCCGATTAGAAAAGCTGAAAGTGAGTCTCTTATTGACGAGCAATAAAGAATTCAAAAGTTCTCAATCCCATTGTAATATACGTGTCATCTATTGTTTAGGTCTACTTGATGAAGTTGATACGTGAAGATACTGAACGTAAAATTTTTAAAATGCAAAGAGAGGGCATGAACAGCATTTTAAGAATAATAAGAAGTCTAGAATCAAAACGAGTACAAGTACATTCTGAGCTATCTATTAGAGCCCAGTTGAAAAGAAACAATATTTCTATTTTTTGTAATTCTCACCTCCTCTGATTTTTTGCAGGATATGTAATCAAAATCTACATATCCTCAATTTTTTCTGAAAATCGTTGATCTTCCTCACAGGGAAAAGCTAGTCTCACTGCCATCTGTCTGCAACTTGTGTCCTATGCATATAAATGGGAGGAGTGAAAAAAAAAGTCAAAGCCTCACTTGACAGTAGAATGCAACCTTCGTCAAAGTTTCAACATGTAGTCTTATGGGGTGTGGTAGAAAGAAGACAAAATGTCAAAATAATGTCTGAAAACTGTCTGAAAACTGTCGACATTTTTGCCCAGGGGGATCCGCATCGAGAGGCCACGAGATGTGAAAATATAGAAAATTTTGGAACTAGTGAAGGGCATATGACTATGAAATGCCTCAGTTGGTGGTTTTTATCGCTACCTTATTTTGTTTTGATCCTCGATCTGTGACCTAGTTCCAAGAAAAGTCGGTGAGTGTCCAAAAATCGATCTGAAGATAAGGGTTCTTCCGAAGAGGCAGGAAGAGCCTTGTTCCCAGATTGCTATTTGAATGCTCCCCTCTTTTTCTTGAAACTAGATCACATTTATGCTATTGTTTATCGCGATACTCGATCGGTTGGAAGAGAGTGTTTTTTTTGCCCCACAGGATACTCATATCAAAAATTTGACCAAAGCTTTCAACGATTATGACGAATTTAGAACGGCCGAGAAAAATCGTGTTCCTACTGATGACGACTATGATAGTGATGACGTAAGTTAAACGCTTTCAAATTTTGAACCTAAATTCAATTCTACTTTAGGTATTGATTTTACTGAATGATTTGTACCTTTTTTCAGTTACCCGATTTCTTGATGGACAAAATAAGTCTTGACATTATGAGAAATCCATTAATCACTCCGAGTGGTATTACTTATGACGAACCAACAATCATGATGCATCTGTCGGTACGGTTCACTCAATTCAAGTTATATAACTTATATAATTTTTTTGATAATTAATAATTTCCATTCGAAATTTTCGTAACTACGTTTTCAAAATGGGTACATGGGCGCACTTAAACATTGCATAGGCCTATAGTTTGAACGTATAATTACAAGTCTGAAATATCAAATGATTAGGAGAACAAGTTGTAAAGATAAAATACGTACTTCGAAGGAAAGGAGGTGAGGAAGTATTAAAAATTTATAGGAATACCATTCTAAGATATAAAAATTTTTAATGTACGTAATTTTGTTCTGTCAATAGTTCGCTGATTGATTTATTCAATGATTAAGAAATTACAATAATTATAGATCAGGAAGAAAGAAAAAATTTTACTTAATGTATTTTAAAAAGTAACTTACCTATAGTAGATTCACGAAAATAAGATTGCAAATATATTCATAATATTAAATTTAGATCATCACAGTTTACGTGCATTAAGCCAATTCTTATTATTGCCAAAAATTTATTCAAATACGTATTTTGTTACGCACTCATATCTAGACTAAGAAAACCGATCCAACAGCAGGAGTTCCGCTCTATGAAAATCAATTAAGACCCAATCTCGCTATAAAGGAAGCCGCAGAATTATGGTCGAGACGGAGGTGATCGAGTTCGCTGATCGATGATTTGTATCGCTGTTGGTCAAACATCAGATATTTTTTATAAACGTGAATTTCAGTTCCACTATTATTTGAACACTGGAATCTTATAAATCTTCATTATATGTTTGAAAAAATTAATGGTTTGCGTAATTTAATGAATATTGCACGTCTAGTCTCATCAGAAGACCGCTGATGGAGTAAATATACAAGTAGATAGCCGCTGTATTGAGTTACCAGAGAGGAAAAATACACACCAAGCTGCGTGACCTGTTGGTTTATTAAAAAGGTAGGGTAGAAAACGCGCAATGTGAAATTTTCGTCTCTTTCGAATTCACAGATTTTTCCCAACTTTCGCAACAGTTGCTGCAAGAAGAAATTATAACAAGAACAGAAAATTCAACTTCATAAGTCTTTCTTCTCAAATTAACTTTTTGGATCAGAAATTTACATACAAGAGCATTGAAATTATAATTAATTTTCTACACAAATAATATCAAAACTATCATTAGAAACACATCAAGAAAAAAGCAAATTGGAGAAAAAAAATTATTATGACATAATTCAATTATGCGATTGGAAATTCCGGATTTAAAAAACAAATACCTACAACAATTAATGGTGACGGTATCAGAGTTGCTCCAAAGGAAACATATAAAAAAAGTTACAAAAACATTTAGAAAAAGACGATGGGAAAATAGAAGAGAAATATTGCTAAGCAAAAGGTAACTTCTGAGTCAGAGCGATTGCAAAGCAAATAAAATTTTAACGATGAAACAAAAAATTTGTTGGATAATTCATTGGAAATGATCAGTCCAATGCGATATCTGTATATATAGAGTCAACTTAAAACTTCACAATAATGATAAAAAATAATATTGTACGAGTCAAATCTTGTGATTATATGCTAACCATTTCGGAACTATTGTGTGGAAAGAAGAATTAAATTCCCATTGAATTGTGGGGCTAAAAAACGAGGGTACATAAAATGGACCATTTCGACTTATTACTTTCAGGAAAAATATTTGATGGAGGGCTCCATTTTTGTGCAAATAAATCATACGCCCCCATGAGAATAGGAGGACCATCATAAAAGGCATATATTTCATTTTCAAACGACTGTAGTCTAGTAGGACCATAATAAGTGATAAAAGAATCATACGTTTTGATAGCATCCCATTTTCCAGCCACTGTATCGTAAATTTCCAGGAGGGAGTCTCCTCCCCAAATATAAATTTTTCCTTTGTGAATACACGCGCTATCTGTATTACGATGACCTAGCCTGCTTTCCGGTAGTTGCTCCCAACGTCCAACGCGATGGTCGTATGATTGTAGATAACGTGTTTTAATTACACATTCTCTACCTCTAAGGCCGCCGATCAAATATAATCGACTCGGGTCGCACATAGCTGCTGGCCATCTAATCCTTTGCTCTTGGTTTAGTGAAATTGATGACCATTTATCCAAGTTTTGAGAGTAAACATAGAGCTGGTCGAAGCCTTTTTCTTTATAACTATAATCGTATAGGTAGATATTATTCATATCGCAACACAAATTCGGTATTTCCTTGGATGAACTCAAATCCGGTGGCAAAGTCAATAATGATGAATTTGAAGATAAGTCTACTGAAGAACAGACACTGAAGGATTTCAACCGTGTTCCAAGTATAGCTGGGGGTTCATATTGTGATTTGAAAGAGTAAAGGTGGTTCTCGAACAAAACAACTCTCATATGATCAATATTCCGAAATTCTAAATGAGAGAGATTCCAGTCCACTTTTTTCACATCATCTGCATTATTTTTCAGCATCTTCAAAAGGAACGTCTCACTCGGTCTAATATCTATCTGTGCGGTATTTCTAGCATAAACGTGGATAGTAGACTTATTTATCCCACATGCTTCATCCGGACATGAACCAATTATATTTAATTCATTAATAAAATTTTTATAGAGATATTTTTCTATTTGTGCAGGTAGAAGATGCTGAAATTCGGTGGTTCGCGTTAGCATAAAAAATATGTTTTTTTTATCATCTAGAGCACAATCTGAATTGTTGATCCATCGCACGAGTGTTTCGATGACAAGGTTTTCCATCTTTGACGATAAAGGAGGACAGTACTCGAGCAATATTTTCAAATCATCAAACGAAAATCGTAGAAAATCAGAATTACCGGAAAAATTATTTAGATTTTCTATCAAAAACTGACTCGTAGCTCGTAATAAGCCATTTTTCTGCGTTCGGCGAGCGAATGCAAATATTTCGAGCGCGTTGTTTAGAGGTATATTACGTTCCATGAGATAATGAACGCAGACTTCTTCGATGACATCCAGTCCGAGCATTTCGCTGGCAATCAGCAAATTGTACACATTAAAGTCATGGACTGTAATTTTACCCTGATACATGTATTCCAGAATGACTTCAAAAGTCGCTGCGTCGACATTCTGCAAAGAAACTTCTTCAGTATGATTTTCTCGGAAGCCACTGCAGAACATTGTATCAAAATATTCACTAGCTGCAGCCAGAACCACGCGATGACATTTGAAAGTACGGTTTTGACAAACGATTCTCACGTCCGTATGTTTCTTGGTAGAATAAAATTCGTGAATTTTGGAGTAAAATTTTTGGTAGTTTTCACAAGAGGAAGGTATTTTCTGAAATTATCAAAAGTACTCAATTAAATACTTCGTGCTGCGAATATAAAAAGTCCTCTAATGGAAGGGAAAGAGGTAAAGACTTTACCGTATTTTTCTGCGAAAAATAGAAATTGATACTTCCCATCGACTGCTTACGTTCCTATAACATGAAAAATAAAATTAATATACTTAATTTTAATTATGGAAACTAAATCATTCTTTGCATTCCCTGGGGAAAGTTATACGAGAATTCAAAACCGCTTGGGGGAGTATAAATCCAGAGGTCTGACCGAAAATAATCACGAGACAAATTTGTGTGAAAGTAAGTCGCTTAATTATCATTGGGTGAACATACTGCTAGCTAAAAACGCAGACCAAATTATGCTAATTTACCGTTACTCAAGCTTTACCTCATATGCCTCATGTCTTTCTTGATGTAGATCCCCAAACATGGTTGGTTATCTTTAAATTTTGAAAAACCTGCGTTGATTTTGAAGATTAACCTAAAATAAAGGTGTTCAACTGGCGTTCGTCAGCCTAGCCTGCTTCAAATAAAAAGATTCACGACAAAATCGAAAGGTAGAAACACAGAGAAATATTCAATCCTGTTTAACGAAAAAATACAGACTACTGAGTTCAAACCACGTTTAGCTACCATTATTCCGAGTTGGAAGTATTATTAGAGAGGGAAAGGAATTGTATGTACACGATATATTTTACCCGAATCCTATATAACAAATGGTTAAACACATGGTGAAAGCGGTAGAACGGCGGTAAACGGTTATTAGATACTCTGAACACGAGGTTACATTTTGGTCCGTAGGGATGCGGAAATAGAAGATGAGAAAAGAAGGGATGATGATGAGATGAAGGGTGACGTCGCTTGCTAGCGCGCCACTTGTGAAGACGTGGAATCTCGCGGTTGGTATCACGAATCAGTGTTGCCATTTGCGACAAAACGAATAGTCGAAGTAAGGATTGAACAGGGGTTGAATTGAAGATAGGGGTCACGATTTTTTTTTATCTATCTATACTATCTATCATCGGTTGAATTGGTCCGCAAAAAATCGATGTTTCCCAGATTTTTGGAATGTCGATCCTCGAGTGATGCCAGATGTACAGAATTATCAGTACATGTACGGATTTTTTCACTGCCTACGGATTTATGTACCGATTTGTGACCTTCTGATTGGACATGTAATCAGAGAGAAATGGTGTTCCTGTCAGTGGGCAATGAGCACGGCAATGAGCATCCTTTTCTCGCAGGTCACATTTTTGTAAGAAAGAATACGGATTTTTCGACGAAATATGGACTTTTTCGATTTTCGTGAAATCGGTCAGCAAGGATCGACATTCCAAAAATCTGGGAAAAATCGATTTTTCGCGAATCGATTTAATCGATGGTCGATAGATCGAAAAACAATCGTGACCCTTAGTATGTTAGTTGCGTTCCGAGCTAGTTTTACATGTTTGAGTTGAGTCCGAAGAAAAATAAAAGATGTTAAAATCGCGGCTTGCGCTTCAGAGAGAAACATCAATGAATTGCGTCCCACCAGAATATTTTTATGTACGCTGTTCGGGGACGGTATTAAGAATTAGACAAACGAAAACTCAGATTCATAACGCATGTCGTAACGTGAGTATACTAATTTCGAAATAGCTATTCATCAGGCGGTACCTGGGGTTTGGCCACAAATATCAATATTCGGTTGTCAATTCCGCCTTGAGCAGTCTTGGAACCGTAAACTTCAGCAACTTGGCCTGCAAACTACGTACCGAATACGTAATGCTGAAGGTCGTTTCTTAGAAACTCTTTTGGGCTCAGTTTCCTGCGAGAAGCTTTGCTAGAAGACTGAAGTCCAGGATATATCGTATACCTGAAAATGCGTAGCGGCCCCGGAAGTGACAGCATAGACCCGAAAAAAGCCGTTGAACAGTACATGACACAACTGGACGGAGGTGACATCGATAGATAGATTATTCTTTTCTTTATTACGTTGATTGAGGCGAGCAGGGAACCTGTTTAGTAGGGGGAGGATCTCTCTTACATAGTACGTAGGCCTAGTTCGAAAGTCGACATTTTTCAAAGTTCTTTAATTACATAATAAATAAAACCTAATGTCGAATTTTTTTGAGTCCCTGAAGTAGGTCAGAGCCCTCGCCTCTGGAAAGTCACAATTCTGAACCCCCATCTGACGTGTTTCATACCTTTCCCGAGGTTTTCTGAATCCTAGTCTCCGATAACAAAATTTGTGTGTTCACACCACCCTGCGAGTTTCCCCTACCCCCAAATAATCCTGTATATCCCTTCTCTTTCTTTATAAAAAACTATGACATCAGCTGGTGACGTCACCAACCGTAAACGGCCGGAGCCTGATTTTGAAATTTGTAAGTTCAATCCGCCTCCCCTCATTCCTTCAATCTAAAAGGGGTTTAGTGTAGACTTTCATTAGGCCTGGTTTCATGAAGGCTAATAGTAGGCCTACTATAGTTTGGTATGATATAACGGAGGCTAAGGAGTAGTATCCCAATTCTGAAATCGGCAAGTATGATGTCATCAGCCGTGACCCGGAGCCTTAGTGTAAGGAAGACTCAAGCAGTATTCGCTTTTGTCGCATACGCGGCGCCACCCGTCCTCCATGGAGGAGAGGGTGTGGGTTGTGGTTTCCTTCAATGGCGGAATCGACTTTTTCGGGTATAACTTTAGTGTTAGAAGAATTTCCTGGAGGGCACTTCGAAAAATGTTGACTCTCAAGCTATATATGATAGGATTTTCTATATCATGTTCTACTTTTTGAAAGACCTTCCTCAGGGGAATACGAATCTTGCGGGTTTCCCCCTCGCCGTTGCAAAACTTGCAACGGCATCCTACTTTTCTTCTATTTTTCTCCTAAATTGCTTTGTTCCCATTACTGACATCCAACCAGAATAAATCGGCCTTTTCTATCTCGTACAGCGCTATTTCAAGGAAACTTTAAAGTTCAGCGATTGATCTTGAATTTTGAATGAAAATTAAGGGGTACATTGATATGTCAAAAAATTGAAAAATCTGAAGGCCAGCCAAAAAAAAAGCTAAAAGCCAGCTATAATTTTACAGAAGTTCAAAGCCAAAAGCTGGAGCTGTATTTTTTAAGGTCATAAGTTCAAACCAAAAGCTGAAACCGTATGCTACAGCTACAATGCCCTGATCAGTGATCACAGGTAGCCGTCACGGGCACTGATGATGACGTTACAGTAGCTATCATGGATGGTTATGACGTCACTAATGTTAGCGAGTGAACCCCTTTTTGTGGACTAGATAGCTTGACTTACTGTACACTGGGCCTACATTAATCCGGATTTTCCAAGTCCTACAATTACATATGGAAGTCGACGGTCGAAGTTTTTCAAACTCTTCCCGTCTTATGATAGAGATCAAAAGTCGAGATTTTCCAAGTCCTCAAAGTAGATTCCTGAGGGGATTAATGCCGCCTATGCTCTAATACTATGGCGCCTATGACAAGTGTATGCTGTACATATTTCTTCTAAAATATAAAGGTACTCGATGATCTCACAGATCAAGCTAGAATTAAAAAAAATCAGACATATAGATTCGAGATATTTTATATTAAGCGTAACAACAGAACAACACAGTCAACAATTAATTAGCGTAGTAAAATAATAAATGCACTTTGATAACAAAGAACCACGGCTTTGGTTGGAGTCGTTTATGGTAGGTAGGTAAGAGAAGACTAGAAATTAACGAATTCAACTTAAAATATTTAAAATGGTAAAAGAATGTATAGAAAAATACAAAACAAAAGAAATAGGACGGTCGTTTGTCAATGAAATCTAGGTATACATGTGAATATGAAAGGTTGCAACTTATTTTTTAAAAAAGTCGAGAAGGATTAGACTGATGATCTAAGTAAGATAATTAAACTACGAGAGTAACAGTTTTCTTTTTTTCAAATTGAAAAAAAAGCATCAGTTTAAAAAAAAAAAATGGAAATATAAAGCGACAAAAATATTACAACCTCATTGATGAACAATTTATCCAATCGAGAGTAGCGAAGAAGTACAAATTAAAAATCGATCAACGTAGAATAAATTTTTCTATCATTACTATACAAAGTACGAAGTTCATTCAATTTTTGATGGGACAATCACTCAGGTTATGCATTCCTTCGTGTTTATGATCAGGATATTTAATCATATCGATCCATTGACGCAGGCGATCGCCTTTCGAATGACAGCCAAGCTCTAAGCAACCTGTGCAAAGATCAAACATTTATTTTACAGCCACACTTGCGAAAACTGCGAGAGGACTTCGAATTAGGATTACGGCTCACCTAAATAATCGTTACTACGACCCGGATCCTTATCCCAAATGGTAATAATTAAAGATTTTCTAGATAGATCGGTAATTTTAGTATCGAAAATGAACTCCTCGTTATAGACTGGATTTAAATTCTTCCACTTAATACTCGTTTTGTACTTCGGAGAATTTCCTTCCGGTGATTTCAACCATCTGAAATGGGGAATATTAGATTTTATTTTGCAATATTATAAAATTCAAGCGAAGTGTTCAACAAATCGGAAGAATTCAAATTCGTGACCGTAACCTTGTAACTTATTCCTCCTGCCCTCCCAAAATTTCATCTAAAATCAACACGAGTATCAATTTGTAAGTTCATCATAGTAAATTCAACAAAAAAGGAGAAACATATTATGGCTCTTCAAAAAATCATGATACAAATACATTCTCATTTCTACTTCTACGTAATTACAAATAGGGTTTCTAATAATCTTGAATAGTTTCCCCTCTCCTGGTGAAAATCCGTGTCTTCGTAACCTTAAGGGCTTTTCGCAACAAGTAGGAAATAGTAAACTTACAATTTCACGAAAGGATCGGAATATCCATTGCTATCCATCGGTATTAAATTTACGCAACGTACGACGCCAACTATTAAAGCCCTCTTGCGAGTTGAGTATAACAAAGTGAGCGCAATTTGACCATTGGAACCTGAGACTTCGCCCCAAACTTCTACCTCCGAAGCTCCCTGTAAATTAAAAGAATGAAATCGAACGAAATGACGAAAAGAGATGGGAAAATAGAAATCTACATAAATTAACGTACAGGAATATGCTTCTCCAAGTTCAAGCAAAGATCTCTGGTAATTCTGGGTTTTAAACGATTCAAAGGAAATTTCGCCTCACCCAAAAAATCGTGCCCATATTTGTCATCATCTATAAATTCATCGAATGCCTTCTAAATAGTAAATTTCAACAAAATATTCTCTCTAGTATTTACGATAGATATACCTAAAATTAATATATGTAGAGACTGATTTTGTATGTCGGCGTCTGTAATACCGTAAAAAGTTAAGGTTTCATTGAATTCTGGATTCACAGTCTTCGCAACAGTCCTAGTACGTAATCGGTATGCCTGCGAAGATTAAAATTATGGATAATAAATGTTTATACACGATAACTTGGGAAGGTATATACTAGGTATGCACTTACTTTCGCACCGACACGTAATAGATTCAATTTACAGTACGGGTCAGACAGACCGCTGAAATCCATACCTTTCAGACCCTGTACAGAAAGTTTGTTAGTAAATAAGAACTTTGAAAATTTCATAAAAGAGGAAAGTCAACTCACCTTCGCCCTGTGGAGCGATACGTGTAAAGAATTAGCATCTGGATCGTATTGAATACTCAACTCGATAGTACCCATGCAAGAACCTTGAGCAAGTATGGTTGATCGATAGGAAAAATATCGTTCTTTTAAGCATCATTCTGACTTAATTGAAATTAATACTTACTAAGCCTAGACACAGAGCGAACGGATCTCGAATCTTCGTCCGAATACTCATCATTCGCATGATGGTTAGATACTAAACTTCTATCTAATTCAACTAAATTACGATTGTTTGTTTCATAACCTGGTTCACCATCACTGCAATCACCGCAAATATACGCAATAGAAAACACAAACTGGGGAGATCGCAACGCGAAGGTTGAAAAAAAAGACGCCTCACCAGCAATTAACGTATATTTGTGGTACCGAACCGCCGGACTCCGAACTTTGAGTATGGCTAGATCCAGACTCGAAACTGCCGTCCCTTCTGAATGAACGTTCGTGACTTCTGCTTTTACTACCTACAAATGTGAAATCGGAACGTGTATCATTATCGTACAAATTTACAAATCTGGGAGAGAGTACCGGATATTTTCATTACTTATACTCATGCTCGATTCGGAATTAGCTATTTTCGTTATTTTTGGTGAGAGTGATGAAGAACTCAATCCTCCAAACACATTTTTCGTACTACCGGGTGACGCTGGCGATGACTTATTACTCATTCCGGATAAACTGAAACCGAATATATACAAAAACAACATAAGCCATACGGACGACGCGGTAATAACAATTTTCGAGGAGGTTGTCTTCAATAAAGAACATCGATCGCATTGTGAGGGCTTTGGGATCATCAAAATTGGTCAAAGCAACCGCCTTCCTCAAATATCTGTAGTAACCTCGGAAAATGTCAGTAAGTCCCTAAACTAAGTCCGATCTCCCGTCCTCCATCCCTCGTAAACCGATTTTACTACAGACTGAACAAGATAAAAATTTTTGTTTGCGTATTAAAGGAGGTGGTGATAAAAATATAACTGAATTCGATTCAGATCCGTTCTTCGCTATCACGTCATGTTCTTGGTCAATCACGTGAATTATGAAAAACCGTTGTATTTTCAAGCCATCGTATCATGATAACTCATGAGAACAAATGGTACCTACCCACTTAATTAAATAAACTCGAATATGAAAATCTAGCTAGAATTTTACTTCATCGCAAATCAAAAATTCAAAAAAATTTAATATTCTTCAAACAAGGAATTCGCGAATTTCTGGAACCATGATGATCGTGATAATAACACTAACAAAACACAACGTTCCGTGAGATCGCAAATTATGTTTTTGAAATTATAGAATCTTTCTCAGCCTTTGATATGTGATGATGAAACATTCAAGTTTTAGATCTTCATAGGTTATTCGAGTTTATCACCATCTGTTTTCAAAAAGATTTGATGTTCTGAAATATAATGAATCTTGCGATTACCGGTACTCAAAAACGTGACCTGATAGCGAGATCAACATTGAAAATACCTACTAAATTCTAGAATCAACTGAAAACTATCTTGCAGGGTAGAGTAAAACTTCGTGCAAACACACCGAGATAACCAAATTTAATCTGCGTATGTAAAGACGGTTTCGTGAAGATGCCCAGACAGTTTTATATTAGATTTCAAAGAGTTGATGAGGATCCGTTCAATTTAGAACCTTTGCATAGATTATATTCGGAACGAAACCTACATGATTAAAATCCTCCTCCATACTTTTTTCTTCTATCCGCTTCACATGTGGGCATACGATTACCCACGTAATATATTCATAAGAGACGTACTTGTATCTGGCTGGCGCCGAAATGGTGGTTCTCATATCGTCTTCTGAACTACTTTCGTCTTCCTCTTTTCCATAATCTACGAGAAAATAAAGTCGTCAACATCATTAGGCTGGCTTCGAATTAGACGGAGTGAGAGTTTCGCTGTTTTAAATGACAATAGATTTTTGCATTCTCCCGCCAGTAAATTACTTTACAGGCGCTCAAGTTTGTATCCACTAATCGACCTTCACTTTCATTCATATCGTACTTACCAGGCATTCTATTTCTTAAGGGTGTACCTAGACGATAATTATTTGGAAACATATCGGACTTTTTCGGCAATACATATTTCGGCATACTCTGGAATTACAAGATCAAACTTCTTACTGTTAGCCACCATAATTGTTTATAGGACGCCAATTATTTTTCTCTATAAGCGATTAGAAGCTACCACGACTCACTTTATAGAACCAGGCTCCAGATTTTTTCCACATTTCGCGAGTTTCGGCGCATATTTTACACAACCATACCGGCTCTTTTTGTTTCGTAGGAGTGGTTTCGATACCGCATTTATTACACATCGACTGAAAAAGAGCGTCATTACTGATGTTTTACTGTTCTACAACTTTGAAGAGGCTTCAATTCGAATAATAAGAACATACTTTATTGCAATCGGTACAAAGCATACCCGATGCTCCCAGGAATCCGAACTTCTCTCCACATAGAACACAATGTTTGGTTCCGGTACCCAGAGCATTCTTCTTCATATTATCGAGTCGTTCGACGAGGAATCTACGCAAGAGTTTTGTATATTAGTTAATTATACAGTAATGAGAAAAAGCCAACGCTTCCGGATGAAAAAAATCCATGTTTAACTACTGAGAAGACTTGAAATGTGTATTTCATCGAGAATAAATTCATATGGACAAGGAGGTTGATCGGCTTACTCGGAAGGTTATCAAATCAAGCGTTAAAAAACATCTCGTCACGATAGAAATTAAAAAAAAAAGGAACATTTTCGAAAACTAAAAAAGTCTCTCACGATACGTTAATCCTGAGCTCTTTTAAAATCTATTTCAATATTTCTCTCACAAAAATCGCTGAGTCAAGAATCCCTCATCAGATTCAGGTAAAATCAAAGGAAATATAGAGCGAAAATGAAGCAAGCATCCTGCTAGGTAATAGACAAACTGCTCAAAGTTGTTTCACGTATTTTTTTTTCATTTATTTTTTTATTTTTCAATAAATACTTTTTACCTTTTTTGGGCTACGAATATTATTTTCAATCTGACTAAATTCAAAATAAGAGGAAAAAAATCATTTCAAAAGATGAATCTCTGCACGATTATACGAAAAATGAAAGAGAGAGAGAAAAAAGAAAGTGTACACATTTTTTTGTCACTTAACTTCAGTCTGCGTCCGTAAAAAAATACGAGTTTCTCATTTTTGCATGCTCGAATAGCTTTGAAAATACGTTTTTTATTTCCTTATTCGGCACTACTTTCGATACTTCGACTAAAAGCTATCCTCGAATATGTTTACGCGAGAACGATACGAAGTACGCAGATGTGACTAAACTCGCACTGGGTAAAGCGGTTAAAAGCGTGTGCATGTTCAATACATTCTTTATGGAACGGACGTCTTTTTTCAGACACCTTCCGAACGTAGAATATGTAATTCAAAAATCCTAACATAGAGCTTCGTTTTGTCGTTAGCGAATAGTAACTACTTTATTATTATTATCATTATTCTTTTCTCTTTTTACTTAGACTATAAATGAGCATCATTGATTGTTTCGTAATTTGCACAGTTGGTAGGACATTGAATTACTATCACTACCTGGACTGTGCATAGCCTATCAGAACGCTTTCAAGAATTCGGATAGAGATAATTACATGTTATACTATCGACTACGAATAATCATTTAAATAGGTGGAATAATTTATTTCGAATTCGGATAGGTCCTATGTACTTAGGCTCCTAAACCTTGAAAAATCATTTAATTTGAAAAACATAGGTCCCATTCTACCGACGGAAATTTTGACGAACTTAATTTTGTTGTCATAAACAAAAACATGTCCTAAACAAACGTATTTCTGCACAATAATTTCAAGAAGTCAATATTCAAGTTTTTGAAAATAAGTATCGCTCCATTAAAGTTTTTACCTTTACGAATTCAAAAATCAACGTTCAGTGCTTCAAACACATGTATTCGAAGCACTATTCTGATGATAGAATGACATCACTATCCTAGATTTCTCTAACAACCATCGTAGATGAGGTTCCTTTATACTGCAGCATTTCGCATTATCGTAGATGTACTTTTGTCATCTTTTTATGAATTCTTTCAGAGGAGATAGTGAGCAAGAACAAAAAGGCTCGAAAAAGTTACACCGAGGTAGAAATGACTCTACTTTAGCATATTCTATCTGGGATGAACTATGAAACTAAATCATCCTTGGAAGGCAAATCGCAGCAAAAACAATTCACCGTCGGGAGGGTCAGGACGTGCTGGAGTACCGACAACAGCGATTGACAGAAAGTAAAAAAGATTCTCACCCGATACGTTCTTGTTCCTGCTTCTCCATCGCTTCGGCTCGTTTAATCACAGAGGTTATGATATCTTGTTCTTTATCAGACAGAGGTTTCGGTTTACAGCCGTATTTATCGTATAATTCTGCCCTTACTGACCATCCTATTCGTAATCTAAGGGTACAGATTGTAATAAAGAAAAAGATAGTCACTAGGTTATAGAATTTTTCAGATCAAGAATCATACTTCGCTCGCAAAGTAAGTTGCCTATCGTTAGGACAGACAAATTCATTAAGGCCGTGGTTACGATCTTCGGAAGCACTCCTTGCTCGTATGAAACGCTGCTCTGGGATTGATGTGTCCCTGAAATTGAATCATTATGAAAACCCAACTTTGAAAATTGTACACGACCAATTTTTCACATACTTAATTGGTTCTGGTTCGCAACTTTCACCTTCCTTCGGATTCTTACTTCCGAATTTGGCTAAAAATTTGATTCTGCTCGACTTCTCCTGGGCCGACTGTTGCTCACTCGACGGAACACTGTAAAGGCGATAGGGCGAAAATCCAACATTAATAACACGAGAAGGAGATTCTACTTTTGTGCGAAATTGCTTACGACCAAAAATAGCGAAGATAAACTCACACATCTGGTATGATGAGCGGATACAATCCTTTAGCGCGGGTAGCAGATTTACTAGGCGAATTTCTCTCTTCGTTCGTCGTCTCCATGATACACGACTGTCTTAAAATTAGAAGCGATCGCGAATCTCAAAAATGATATGACGAGGTACAGGAATCGAGCGCCTGCAATAAATAAAAAACAGATTTCTTACTGTGACGTGCGCCAGGTTTTTATTTATTTAAGCCACAGCACGTTCGACATACGTACGGTGAACATCATTCGAATGGCAGTAATTCGAATATTTTAAATGCTAGATGTCCAATTAATGCGTTCAGAAATACGATCTAACGCTAAGTACGTCATTAAAAAGTAATGGGCAGAAGAAACATACGTAAACGAATGTACTACGAATGTAACTTGTTGATATGATCGAATTACGGAAACGATACCACTTCAATTCGTCGTCAGCGTTCATGCTGCGTTGTTCCTACATCGATATGTTATCCATTGCAATTGTACAACAAAGACTTAATTTCTATCGTATCACTGAAAAACCGAAAATTTACTCATATCGTTTAGCAGAATAATCGACTACAGAGAGATGTCATTCTCATCAGGTGTGCGTCTACAGCACAGTGGAAACACGAGACTGGTGCTTACGAGTTACGAGCAGCTTGCTTACGAGTACGAGAACGGCGAGGTAGAACACGAGCGAACGACTTGTCGATTTCGTGTGTTGCATTCGTGTTCCTAGTTACCCTGTTACCACGGTACTTCGTATCGTATCGTACAAATTTTCACCCGATGAACTCCCCTTCAGTCAGAGACAGTGCTGCCAGGTTTTGTTGATGAAAAGTTTCAATTCTGCTGGTTGAAATTGCCGCCCACAGTGAAGTGTAGCCCAAAATCGCCCATTATCAACCTTGCAATAGGCAAGGAGCCAGTTTGAAGTCGCCAAACACCCTCATTAATGAGCCTAATTGGCGATTCATGGACCAATCTGGCAGCACTGGACTCAGAGATATGCCATAACGTAACGAGATACGGACGTAGTAGCGATGCAGGAAAAGGATAGTAAAACTTTTGCCACCATCATCACGGAGACTCAACTTTCGGCGAGCAAACCCTCCACGCGAAGAAGGAAGACGAGTTTCCCGAATTTTCACGATTGAAGATGCTCGTATCATTTTGGTATCGTTGTCATGCCCGAAGCAAATAGCACCTCTCCTTTCCACAGACCCGCGGTCACGCCCGTATTCAACTTAGCATAATAGATAGTACCGTAGAATGTAAATGCGCGATATCATTTTCTGACTCATTTTTCTCGTCGATACAAACGTCGTTTACTACGTATCGTGATACATTATCTGTCACGACCGTGAACTCCCTTACATATTTCACGATCTACTGTTTACGTTTGTACGTTAAATTCATGAATATCAAATATGCTACATTAACGAAAATATTCACCGCGGAAAATCTCCATGAAACAGGCGAAAATCACCTCAATTTTGGAAGAAAACAAACAAACAAATAAACACAGAAAATTGACAAAATTAATAACAACAACAACATGACAGTTACAATTAAATAAAATATATTGTAGAAATACGAATATACAAGCGGAACAGATTCCAAATGAAAAAATACATCATTCACTGAGACTGCAATTCATTATTGAAAAGTCACTCGTCAAATATTACAAGTATCCTGAAGTAGTATTCGCTAATCTCCTCATGCGCCTGAAAAAGTAAAGAACGTAGTATTAGCAAAAAACTTGTACAAAAAGATTCCATCTTCTTGTTATTTCAGAATAAGATGAAAAGAAATATTTTTCACAATGCGTCACTCAACTTTAAAGAAAACTGAGATGGAAGACACTTGAAAGCTCTCGATACAAGTTCATTTGGTTGCCCAAGGACATTTCTTCACTAAACTTTTGACCAGTTTTTCGTAGAGTAATAATAGTCATCAAATTTTGAGGATAACCATCTCCAGGGACTTCTTTCTTCTGATTTTTGAGGAGGGTAAAGGAACTAACCTTTCAGTAGCATATTTTCAGAGCGATGTGAAAATTCGTCAGTACTTTCCATAACCCCCCGACAGCAGTGAAAGCGTGATTTCGTCGCCTTTATCCAACGCCTCATGATTACGTATCAAATTCTTAGTTATATGATACAAAAGTGAACTATCCAGTCTGAGTGCTACATTCTTACAGTCAAACTTGCTCTTGAATGAAGATAATAATTTACTTGATGACAACGATTCCCAGTCTAATGTCATCTTAAATTCTTCGAATGACCAAACTTACCTTGATACCCAATCAAAGATAGTTTTTCTCACACTTCTGTCAATAATCAACTTTTCAACTTTCTTTCAGGTATTATACAATGATTTTTCTTTAAAACTAACACCCGATGTAATCGGTCCAACAGCAAGAAGTATGAAGGGAGAAACTGAAAGCCAGACGATTTACCTAACACTCCAATGAAGCAATGATTTGAGAAATAGAAAATATCCTCAAAAGCATAGCTCACTTAAAATGATATTACCAGAATTCTTTTGACTTCATTTCTCAAAAAGAAAATCGAAAATACACTTTTATACGAAGAAAAAACTTCAGAATAAAAGATCTGAATAATCCTTCAGCAAAATTAACGAAGTTCGAAAATAAGAACCCTATTTTCATACCTAGTATTCCGATCTTGATCCCGTATCTTCTTCTCCATCTCCGCATCGGTTAATGTTTCGAGGAACGGACACCACTGATCCGATTCAGAGGGTGGCCTAAATGGACTTTCCACAGTAGGTAAGGGCGCCTCACTAAAATAGGAAAAAAAACCTCTTTGGTAATGTTTTCGTAATATTGACAACTCGAATTCAAGGATTTATACTGACCTGAACGCGTAGGTTCGTTGATGCCAACTCAACTGTCCTCTGATGGAGTAAGCGATAGCTGTAACAAATTCACCACCTAAACCTAATTCAGCACATAATTTCATCGCAAATTTTTCTGGCGAGTTATCTTTTTCACTCATATCCCATTCAACCTGGTCGACCAACGACGTATTTCCCACGTGAATATTCAACTAGAGCGTAAAAAAATGAATTACTCAAGGAAGATATCACAACTTTTCTAACGTGTTGGAGAATAGAAAGCTACCTTGATGATTACTCGCTGATCAAATTGCTCATCAAGTACACTATCTGTCGGAAAAGCATCGACTTGTTGGCGTATAGCTTGAGCTATGGCCGGTACAAACGTAGTGGGATTCAGGTCCAGATCATCGCACAATACTTCCGCGAACTGTTCGGGCGTTATTGAAGTTTCTAGGAAACACGAATTTATAATCATTAAAAAACACACGAAAAATTTATTCTGTTCAAATTCAAACAAATAATCACCATTTTTATTCCACGTAAACGTATCGCGTAATTTTTGCCCCTCCACTTCCATGTCTAAACGGATCGGAACAAGAGTTTCGGGTTGAGATGCATTCTCGAACACTACTATAGCATCAGAATCATCAAAACTGAAAAATTTACAAGTTTTGAAATACGATACAATGAAGCTATCATAAATACTTCTAAGACTGTCACCAACCATAAAGGAAAGGTTCGAACTTTCTTCAAATTCACTCTATTTCGATTGATCGGAGTTGCCTGAGGAACTGCGTCTAAATGGGAACTATTCGGTATTGAAGGAATCCATGTCATGGATTTCTTGCTTTTACTCTCCCTGCTACTACAGATACAATCCATTCAAATTACACGTATACTTGAAGAAGTCAAATAAACAGTTATCAAGAATACCTTGGTACGAATGGTTCGGTAGAGTGGACAGATACGGACTTATATTTCTCATCGTTGCCTTCGATAATATCTTCTATTTCTGACGCTCGTAACAACGATACACTGGAAGCTAAACAATGTGGACTTATCCCCATATCAATCAACTTTTTCCGTTCATCATTCGTAATTGTTCGCCGGTACATTCCAGGATACCGTTTGTACAGCGATCCTCGAAAAAGACGAAGGTAGTTACCCACCTACGAAAGCAAATTGAAGATTAATTGGATGAAAGGTAGTGTTCTCCACACAGAGCATCATAACTGCTCAAGATGTCAAGTATTTTTTGTTCAAGACGTAAGGATATGCACCGGTAGCACCTATATTTCAAAATTATCTTACTTCAGACCCAATGCAGTAGTACTCTCCATTTTCTTCCAATTGAAAACTTAGCGGCTTGTCTCCGTACGTTTTTACAGCCATCGTGGAATTATCTAAGACGAAATTTGAAACCAATTCAAGTAGTCGTGTTCATTCTCAATAAAATGCGTTCATACATACTAGCAAACCGAAAGAGTGAAGTTTTTAGTTTTCACCATTTTTTTTTTGATAAAGCCAACAGAAGAGAAGCGTCTTTTTATCATCTCGCATCAACCTTAACGCTAATTGGTTGAAATTTGAAATCCTATCATATGATTGGTCGTATGGTACGTGGTACACTTGTACACTCTGCGAATACATTCTTCTTCTCGAAATGTACAAGCTTGTTTCTGCAGAAAAAGTCATGACTGTTTTGAAAATTCGAATGCAAATCATACGTGAATAATGAAATTTTATTCTCGTCATTTTCTATAAAATTGATACAATCTTAAGCTTGTGATTTTGTTTCACGGATTGCCGTTCAATCCATCATAATATTCATAATTATTTTCTGCATTTTTGAAATTTTTTTATGAACGTATCTTTCAAAAATTACCCCCGAAATGAAACTCTAGAAAAATCTTGGTAAAAATCTTCTTCACCTTCGAGTACTGTGAGAAAAATTTGAGAAATAAAAAACTATTCTTCAGATTGAAAGCACGTTTTTCAAATTTGATAGATGAGCGCCGAGGAAAGATACTTTGCGGCTTGTATTTGAGGACCATTCCGATTTGAAAAATAATATTCAACTTCGTTGTATTTTTGAATCTTCTCTTTTTTTTACAACTCCTGAGAAAAGGTATCATTGTTGCTCGTATTCATACTATCAACCTTCCTAGAACGGATTGCATCGATACATCAAAACTGATTGGGCCTACACCGCTCGATTCGTGAGGACATAAAATATCTTGTCAATTCGAAAATCAAAACGCTTAGTACAATGGAATGATGGTAAATCTAAAGATCACTGAGGACGAGGCTCTTCGAAACCAATTGTTGATAATAATTTGTAGAATTTATCCTACTTTTCAGTACACGTAAAATAACTTGATACTCAATATAAATACTTCTGGAAGACCGAGTAGTACTAAGTCGCGGTTCAATTTCGAAGAGAAATCGATCATTTCAAATTTAAACGAAACAAAGAAATCAAGAACGTTTAAAATAGATGCTAATTGACATTCACACGAATTAAAGAATATTCTTCAAATCAGTTTTTACTAGTTGAAAATACTAATCTCGATGACAGAGCATTCTTGCAGAATTTTACAATCGATCACACGTCCATCTTCGGAAAAAGAAGTATCAATTTACTACAGAAACTTTTATGAACAAATAACGTAAATAATATTCGAAAACAGACTTTTATAAAAGTTTATGACTAATCACCGGGCAAAATCACACAATATTGGTCCCTTTTTTTTTTTCCAAAAAGGTCTTACATCTAGTTATTTAAACAGAGTATCTGCACATAATTTCAACACAACTTATCAAATATTATATTCTTTAATCACATTTCCAGCAATTACCAGACGTTGAATTTCAGAAGTTCCTTCATAAATTTCCGTAATTCTAGCGTCACGATAATGGCGTTCGGCGGGCATATCCGATACGTACCCCATACCACCGAGAACTTGAATACTCTGGTGCGAATTAAAGGTGGCTGCTTCCGAAGCTGCTAACTTAGCCATAGCTGCTTCCTGTACACAGATAGAATTTCGACGAATTAGCATACGCAGAAAGAATGATTTGAAAACGAATTTTGTGACAGTTAGTCTACTTCGAACTGGCTCGCGACAAAAACTAGTGACACGAAGAATTTTCAGGATATAACACCGCTTTTTTTGTTGGAACGTAACTCTCAAGTATCAATTACAAGATTAAAAAACCTTCTGTTGATAAATTTAAGGTATTTTGGAACAAAACGATGAAATATATGAACGGAATTCAAGACAACAGCTCCATCATACCGTAGCAGCAATGTTTGCTACGGTTGAAAGATTAAAACAGAATGTCAATTAATGTAAAAAAATAATCTCTTTACCTTCGTAAATGGCAGTTTTTTATCTTTCAATGCAGCAGCTCTCCAAGTCAGCAGACGCGCGCTTTCCAATTTCAAAGCCATATCTGCTATTTTATTCTACAACAGAATAATATTATCAATTTAATATGACACATAAAGCAAAAAATATTCAATCAGAAAATTCAAAATCACTTAGCACCTGTATACTTTGCAATTTGAGTATCGAAGCTCCAAAAGCGGTTCTTTTAGCCGCGTAATCGACTGCAATATCTAAAGCGGCTTGAGCAATACCGAGAGCTTGACTTGCGATACCAATCCTTCCTGAGTCTGAAAACAGATTTCCTGTATAACTGATGATGTTACAAAAAAAAAATGCCGTTCGGGGTACTGAAACTAACTTACCGAGAGTCATCATCGCAATTTTGAAACCAAGCCCTAGTTCGCCGAGAATATTTTCCTCGCTGACGGGACAGTCATCAAAATTCAAAGTACACGTGGACGATCCTCGGATACCTAATTTATCTTCTTTTTTTCCTAAACTCAGTCCTGTTATTGGAAAGAAATCGCGATGATCGTTAATGCGACGCCAAAACATACATGAAAATGAAATATTGATCTCCATTCACCTGGGCAAGGTTTATCAATAATAAAAGCGCTAATTCCTTTGTGTTTTTTTGACTTATCCGTCGTGGCGAAAACGATACCCGCACCAGATTCGTATCCATTAGTAATCCAACATTTACTACCATTCAATCTATAACCGCTATCTACTTTCGTGGCAGTTGTAGAAGCAGCACCTGCGTCACTACCATTACCTAAAAAGCGAGGTGAATGGCTGAGTAACATTGCCGAAAACAGTCATCAATGACATCGAACTTTTGACAACTATTTCCATTCCCCCGAGATCTCATCAGTCATCACACTTGATTGAACTAAGATTATACACAACCTTACCTGGCTCACTTAATGCAAAACATCCGATCTTTGATCCAGTTGTAAACGGGGTGATGTACTTTTCTTTCTGTTTGTTGTTTCCAAATTTCAACAGAGGCCCTAAATAAAGTGAATTATTAACGCTCATTATAACCCCGGTGGATGCGCAACCGCTGATATTACAAGAAACAAATAAGGCATTTAAAATGACATTAATTAAAAACTTCATAACATTTACTATAAACAGAACTTAAAAAAACAAAAACAACACAAGAATCTTAAATTTTAACTTAAAACGAGAAGGACGATTAAAATTGTTCACGAATTTGAAAAAAACAAAAAAAAAAATGTATTGAAAGTCGTTAGTTTACGGCAACAAGTCCAGGTCCAGGTGTAGCACGCGAATCAATTTTAGTGTCATCCGTCTCGAATGAAATATCTGGATTCACGTTGCCGGTTTCCAAATACAGCCATATTTTCGCGACAGTATCTTTAGCCACGGCAGTAACAAAATGGTAGGATAACAGCCACACGTAAAAAGGAAACATGGCGCAAAAAATTACAAAATTGATACAGGCCGTGATATTTTCTTTTTGAAAAATCATTGTGAACATACGAAAGGAGTTATGTGGATGCGAAACGAGAACCACGCGCAAGAATCCTTGAATAATCGGTTATACGGATCACTACTTGCTGTCTCGCGGAAACTGAGAAGAGTACTGAAGCGCGACTGACTCTTACAAATTAAGCTCCTATAAATGATCGTCAAGGGGCGAAGTCGGGTAGATAATAAAGCACTATACAAAGAGTTGAATGGGAAAATACCGTACTCTCGCATAACGATAAGAATTAACTGTACAATAAACGCACCGAGATATCTCTTCCATTGCAATCGCGTACGCTAGACTGTCTAAACCTGCACCACCTAATTCGGTAGGAACTTCAATGGCCATTAATCCTAAGTCGCCCATTTTTTTAATCTGAAAAATAGAGCATGCACATGCGTGTCATTATTTCTCTATCTCGGAATCTCAGATTGATACGTGAATTTCTGCAGTAGGTCGTAAAATTTAGCGATAGCACGTGAACCAGATCGCTCTTTCAATTTGAATCGCTCGAAATGAAAGCGAAATAAATGATAAAGGTGATTTACTTGTTCTTCCGGGAACAAATGGTCTTTATCGAATTTAGCAGCATTAGGTTTCAGCTCGCTCTCGGCGAAATCTCGGCACATTTTATGAAGCATTTGATGCGTATCAGGAAGTTGAGATAAGGAAACAATGCTACGGTGAACGTATTTATTCGACACAGCCTTGACATCTGCAGATAAATGAAGGGATTAATAATTCCGGCAGAAGGTTATCGTCTGAAATGCTCGTAAGTTCAAGAACGATACTTACTTTTGAACAAGTGACCAACAGCGGTTGTCATACTTCTGTCTCACTCTTCCGCACGTGAAATTGAATATTCTCGACACTTTGCCAAGAAACTGAAATTATAGTTAATGGTTGTTGGATGATGATTTGATATTTGGAGGTGGTGTACAGATGCCGTTATTACCTGCCGTCTCGTTTTGTGTTCGTAAATGTTGACAATGGTAAATGGAAAAAATAAAACGATAACGAGTAGCGGCGGCAATTCGCGGCGTCAATGACAGTGTGACACCCTACGACCTCTTCGTATTACCTTTCGTTTGCACAGCCAAGGAGAAAGTAGGTTAATGTCTTTGATCGGAAAATTCTCCAAAACTGAATTAAAACAAAGAACAATTAGAGGGCGAATGAACTATATTCCCAATTCCAACAATTTGGTAAGAAAGAATTGTCGGATTTGTTTTGCTTTTTGTTATAAGAACCCAGCTACTCCCTCGTTATATCGCAATATTGTACATCGTTAATTTTTCGATCAAAATTCTTCCGGCATCTCTCAGAGCATTCTGTCGGAAGAAATATACCTACTAGTCAAGAAGACTTTAGTCAAGACTGAATTCATCTGAAACTTTATAACTAAAATGTACAGCTCACGTCAAATCTAAATAACGTCCAAGTTTTATTTTAAAAATATTTATTTTCAGTCTGTATACGTGGATACACTGCGTAAGCGGATTATTTTTTATCTTTTTTAAAACGACTTCGGCGAATTTTTTGGGTCCATTCCAATGTTTTTCCATAGAAAATTTCACGATCGTTCGACTGTCGCATCAGTTGACCGCTGACCAGCACGCGTACAAAATTTTCAGTCTGAAAATAAAACAGTAAAAGAATATTTTTATTATTATTTGTTTTGAGTTCTTCGATAGGATTATTTTACATGATCTCCAGAAGATGAATAGGTAGCTTTTATTTGAAATTGATTGTGGGTAAATTTATTGATTGATGAAGCAAGCTGTCGTGTAGATCTCCCTTCAAAAAAATTATGCAGTGAAGTAGATAAATTTTGCGTGTGTTGAGTCATAAAAAAAAAAAAATTGCTGTATTAAAACCTGTAGTAGGCTTATTTCTCTCATTAACATGGCTATAAAGACAAAGTTAATTTTTCAACATCTAGGTTTTTATAGCACATGCAATAATATTATAATCATTATCATTATGGAAATATTATGATATAGGATAATAAAATGAATCATATTATGTTTTCTTTCTTATAATTTGCTTAATTATATTAGAATATATATAACAAGCATTTCTTCTTCCTACTCATTAAATCATTCAGCTGATGGAGGAAGGGATGTCTTTCCGTCCTGTCATTTTATAGAGCAATTTGAAACTGAAAGTATTATTAGGTACTAGTTTTTTCGCTATTTACATCATACTATAATTTTCAATAATTTTTATTTTTGAGAGTTTTCATTTTCTCAGAAGTACCACCATGCAATTATTCTTATGATAATACACAATACCGGTATTTACTGTCACCGAATACACTTTCTGTTGGGAGGTGGGTGGTGATTCTTCTTCTCATTATTATTAACGACTTTGAAGGATGTCTACGATACCCTCTGGGCCTTCAGCCATTGGGATATACCTAGCACACTTGTTGAAGTGCTAGGTTTGTGAGGTAGGATATTTTTTCGCCTGATAGCCCTATGTAAAAATCAATATGAAATTTGAAATACAGCCCTAAATCTGTCCTCATTGCACTGATCAGCGCCTTCCTCTACCAAATACAGAGACCCAAATGTTTATCGGCCGCCATCGCCTACATTAAGACCTAACTACTCTTAATTATGTTAGTCACAATGTTGCACCGTAGGGATAATTATGGTAATTTATTAATATGCCAATAAATAAACCTTGAGAAAAATATACGCATACATAATAGTGTAACCATATTACTTAGTATGAAGCCAAAAATTGGGTGAAGTGGACTTCCTAGTAGGGATTACTTATGAAGTAGTATGATGTTCTTCTAAATTCCAGTTAGGACCAATGAACAGTGTGTATTTCTACTCTACTTCATAAGTGGTCATCTGATCCTCAATATTCATCAATGAATTTTATAACAGAAATTCATGTTGATGAAAAACTAAAGTTATCAACATTTTAATTCAGAAGTTTCCAAGTCCCTCTTGATGTGAAGCATTTGGTAGCCACGTTACTCACAGATGAAGTTTGTGTGGTGATAAAAATATTTGAAAAAATATTGCCTGGTGACATCACAATTTCAAAATGTCCAGTTCTCCACCAGCTACTCATCTTGAAACTCATAATACAGCTCAAAATTAAAAAATTCTCCATATTCTTTTCTCGCACGTGTAATTTGAATCCCTGAAGCGGGTCGAGGTTTTGACTTTCTTCACTTTCTCCTCCTAGCTCAAAACTAGGTGATAATGACTCCTTACCTATGATAATATGCTAGGCTATATATTAAGTCAAAAGTCACAATTTTTCATCGTCCCGTCCCTCCTCAGAAAGTCAAGGTTTTATGGGTTGAGAATTTTGCCCCTCCGATTCTCTCTTCATTCCCTCTTCCTTCCTCCCGCTTGTAGACATATTCGCGTCAATGTTTGACATATAAATTCCAGTCGCGATGGAGAGCTAAGCTGTATCACGCTGTTTGCTAGGACATTTTGATAACAGACGAATTTATCATGAAAGTCCACTGACGACAACCCAATTCAAATTGATGAGGCCCGGTTGGCCGGACGTCGAAAATGTAATCAAAATCGTTTTCTGGAAAGCGACATTTTGGCCCATCGACGATTATGGTCATAGCGCAAGAGTTGAACTTTGAGTCGTTAGTCCCCGCCTGGGTACAGTTTGCCGCCATTTCGTAAAGTGAAGAAGGGTCTCTTATTCATTCCCGCGAGTGATTAGTACACAGACAAACCCTTTCTTGGGAGGATGGATAACGTGTGAGTCGTTCTCTTTGTCGTGTTTTCCGTGTAACGCCAAGAGTCTTAGGAGTAGAACAGACTTTAATTTGTGATAGAGTACGAAACCTCGGTAGAGCTCATACGCTAGTAGAAACAAGGAAGTAATCTTTCAAATCAAAAAAACGCCCATTTTGACGGACAAACTCGGTCTCGTGACCTTCTGTACACCAAACCACTATTGAGCTAGCAGTCAGGAGGACAGCATAGGAAGCTCTGAAGCGATCGAAGGCTCGATGAGACGCTCTCTTGATTCAAACTTTGTCTGGAAAATCGCATAGTTTGAGGAAATTGTAAGAAGTTACGAGCTATTTCTAGAAAGGGGACGGGCAAATTTTCACCGAAAGGCCGGGCGAAAGGAAGTTGGTTGACGTATTTTTTGTTGAGGATATATCTTCAAAAAAAGGCTTTCGTGGATGACCTTGGTCTAATTAGCAACTTTTACAAATTTCGAGCTTTGGACTGTATAAAGGGAAAGGATTTGAAAAATACTGGCTGTCCTATTGGAAGGACTCGGAAAGAGTTCTAGTCCCAAACTCAAGCCGTATAAAGGATTCATGTCGCGAATATTACAAAGGGAGGGGACTTGAATGAATCTTGACTCGAGAGTAGAGGAAAGAGATAAGGAGCTTTTGAAATCCTTCTGCAGGTTCGTCCTTGTTACCCATTCGCTTTTACTTTCGCGACTTTCCTTTGCTTACCCCGAGGTATCTGTGCTTTACAACTTACCAAAACGGTCGTGTCCCCATCATCCCTCATCTTCGCTTGCATTCGATTTTCACGGATAACATTCGCGCAGTCTCCTATTTTCCTTATTGTACTTCCATACCTCGTAAAATTTCTTATTCCTCTAATCCTCATTCTATTACCCAATAATATCGACAAAGGTTGCCTCCCTTCTCAAACTCTTCACCAATTTCTACTTGCCTTGCATTCCCATCTTAAGAGTCAGTCGTCCGCTTTTCCAAATTTACATAGGTACCTATGCTCTTATTGGTCATTGAACCTGCATCCAGTTGCCTCCACCGATTTTAATAGGCAAATTCTCGAAAATTCTTTTAGATCAATATTTGAAAGTAAATTTTTTAGCGAAAAATTTGTCACTCTTGATCCAAAAATACGTACTCAATTTTCAAAAATTAGCGAGAGTATTTCGCAAGTTCTATACAAAGATTTAGTACCGTTTTATCAAAAGCACGCGATCTTTTTAATCATTTCCAACCAAAGAAGAAGTAAGTAAACAAGTGAAGTTTGTGAATCTCGGCGAGAATCACTGTAATTTGTTACGTTGGTTACAATGGTTACCAGTTTACTATGTTAATGCCCTTTAACTTGTAACCGTGACTGGTGGATCGATTGACACACACGTTGAAGACTGCGTTCAATGGGACTACTCATCTAAATACCCGGTGTCTTATACAGGCTACAAAAATGGCTCGAAAAATTGTTCAAGATGATAAAGAGTTGCTGCAAATTTCGCAAATGGAGTTGAAAAAATTACAACGCCAATACCGCATCATGGAGAGAGACAAAAACTCGTACGCCAGCGAAATAAAATGCCAATTACACAAACAGAGGTTACCTTTTTCTGTTATCAATCCTATAAATCGTGGCACAGTGTATTTACGATTTTTTTTTTTCATTTTTCAGAAAAATAATTGAAACTCTAACCAAAGAAGAAGCCAATCTGATATCCAGATTAGCCATAGAAAAAGCGGATACTTCGAAAAAGGAGGAGAAAAAGAAAATTTCCGAGATGACCAAGACTTACGAAAAGTATTTAGCTCTGATCGAAGAGAAACGAAAGAAGATAGCGGAACTAGATGAAAATATAGCAAAGCTTAGAAACGACCGTAAAGTTATCAAGTACTACAACGACACCAAGACTTGTAAAATGGATGAAAGCATTAAAAAGTCAGCCAAGCAAATTCAACTGCTGCAAGATAAACTGTATAACGTGAGTGCTACGATTAGGGTCCTGGGAGAAAAAGAAACGTTTTCACTCAAAACGATCCTTCTTAACTTACAGGAAACCGTTAAATATGACAAATTATTGGCCGAGAATGCGACTAGCAGGCAAGCTGTGGATTCGCTGTTGAAAGACAGAGCACGATTCAACCAGTTGTATAGAAAACTTGTGACGAAATTGAATTCGGATAAGAAAAAGTTGTTAGCATTAATTGATCAAGCCAGCGTAGCCTGCGAACAGAAGTGAAGTCACGAAAATTGTTTCCTATTTCCAGATAATGTAGGAAGTTGAAGCTATATTTACTCATGTATTTTCCAGAGACGAGGCCGATGAAAAACTAAAAGCTACTTTGCATAAAGAAGAGCAACAGTCCATAGCTGAGAAGCATAACATGCGTGAATTACATCGACAGCTAGATCATCTTAGTAATCTGAAGGAATTTATCAGTGTAAAATGTAAGTAAAAAATGATACAAGATAGGTATTGAATTGAATAGACGAAGTAGAACTCGAAAAAACTTTGAAATCCCAATTTTGAAGGCTGGAAGTCATCTGAAAAAGTTTTAATCTCCTAGACAATTGCTAGTAGGGGGTTCGCCTAAAAGGAACACTTTTTCCAATAAATCCTATCAACGAATTTCTCCACGTTAAGGAGAAACCCTGGATCATGTATAAGTTTAATTGGAACGTTTGTAAAATAATTGAAAGGGAGAAGAGGTCGACCCTAGCTGTGCCTGACCTGGCTCAGGCCGGGTTCTAAGAGATGCACTTTATAATATTTTCAAAAAGATTTTAGTCTAGTTTCTAGTGGACTTGAAGCCCTCAAATGCAAAAGGCTTTAGGGATTCAAAAGGGGAAACAGGGCTTCAAATGGGAAATAAATGGGTAGTTTTTCCCAAAAGAGCTCGGAGATCCGAGGGGCTCCAGATTTGTCCCTGTTGAAGCCCTTTCAGCCTGAGGATCCAAAGGGCTTCAACTGGGGAAAAAACGGGAACAAGGGGATCAGAGTAGTAGTTTTTCCCGTTGTTTCCAGGGCTTCAGAGGAGAAACAAATTGTTTACCAGGTAGCCTAGTATAATGTTACTAAAATGAAGATAAATACAAGTTACAGAGTAGCGACGGTCGACATTTTTTTTAAATCCTCAAATCAGGTCATGGTCATTTATGGCGTCAGGCCTTGTATCGTAGAAAGCGTCTTGCAACTTTCCGACTGACCCCCAGCCAGAAGACTTCATGCATATCTAGAACGATTTTCACATAATATATTTTCTTAGATTGGTTCTGTTCTTCCTGTCTCGTCCAATCACCGGGCCAAGTAATCTGTCACTATCAAACGAGATAACAATGTTTAAGAGGCTGACTTTCCTCCTCTTTGCCTTCGCTATTTCCATCTGTTCCCTGAGTATTCTTCTCTTTGTGTGGTTTTCTACGTGTATGACTTCAAATATGGTGCTTTTCTTCATTGCACTGTTTACCAAACAGTGACTTGTCATCCTCTCTTGATATTTCGTGCTCCTTCCTCCAAGTCTCACCAATGTAGATAACTTCGTTCTCTTTGCAACTCAGCTTGTACACTCTGCTCAAGCCTTCATAGTCCCTTTCCTCCATCTGGTCGTGGCTTATCCTCTTCGCCATGGATGGGTTTTTATGAACACCCATAACCACTGAACGCCTTTATCACCTTGTTTGTGTGCTTTCTATGGATGGTACTGATCCAGAGTACTTTCTTACTGCACTGTCAAGGGTGCCCTTCTTTGCTACCATTTTCCCAAGAACTCCCTTAACCACGTCTCTAAATCAGCGGTTGGCTGCTACGATCTGCCTTCTCATTTGAGACAGTAATTGCTCGCTGGCAGTAGTTCTGAATTTGTAAAAGTCCATTAAGATGATGGTGTCAGTGTGCGTTGGTTTATTGTAAATTTCGTATCCTACGCTACTATTCTCCAGCGTCAAGTCCAAATAGTTGATCTAATCCTTGCCCTCTTCCGGTGTGAATTTAATGCTTTCATTCATCACATTCGTTTCTAGCCACCGGTCTCTTAGTATCTGACAGGGGTGCCGTGATCGTCCAAAGCTTACGAAGATTCCGCCCCTACCCCCCCGAAAAAAATTTTAACAAGCAAAAAGAAAAAAAAAGCCTCCCTCCCAATAATGTTACGAGAACAAAGGAAAAAACCGACCCCCTAAATTTCTTACGAAGAATCATCTTCAAAAAAATGGCCTCACGGCACCCCTGGATAGTATCTGACAACACAATAAGGATATCATCCACTTATCTAGCCCAGTGTTAGATCGAGTTAAAGTCATTTATAAATACAGTATCTCTGCCAGCATCGGTAACAGCAATCATCCAATCGCTAGTCCCCCTTTCTGGTTGTGGAACTTGCTGTTATTGAATCGGCTGTAATTCTGGCCCGCGCTCTCTTCCACTATTTTGGCGTACTTCAGCGCGTCTGGGTTCTCTATTTTGCGGTAGAGTGAAAAGTTCTTCTTCTGGTTTGGTACCAAACATGTTCCTCACGTCCAAGGATACCAGTTTATTGTCACTCTTGACTTCTACTTTTGTCCAACCACTCCATCGGCTTCCTGTTGTTTCTGATGCTAGTTTTCTTTCAAAAATCTGGTGGCGATTTTTGCTATCTTGTAATATGATGATTGAATGCAGTTAACCAGTGGTCTCATCGCACGATTCGCTTTGTCAAGTTTTACAAGCACCGTGAGTTCCGGTGCTTCCGGGTTCACTGCCAGGTATATTGTTTTCTTTCAACACACTTTTCAGCCTGTTTTGCTATTTCTGGATTGGGTCTTTTTCAGCCTATGTAGAATTTCATTTTTTGTGTGTAATCATCCTTCTTCATTACTACAATCGCACTGTTCTTGTTCACCTTTGTCGACATTACGTTGTTCTGCTAAATGTTCTTCTGTAGATTTGTGACCTTCCTTTGTATTGCTTGCGTTCTGTCATTGGTTTGACACATATTCCCTTTGATGCCCAGCAGTACTTTCCCAATTCTGGTGTGGGCTCTTGGTCTCACGTAATATTCTGCGGTTTGGTTACTTGTTCGCATCCAATGGCCATGATTTCCATCACTCGTTGTCCTCCGTTCGGTTTTCAATTTTGAGCTCATATTGTAAAATATTCTATCGGGTTATTGAGTTATTTGAAGTATTCACTACCGAACTCGAGAGCGGAAATTTTCTCAAGTCCACATCCCATCATATGTAGCTTGGGGTGCGTCCTGTGATGTTACAGTTTGATGACTTCATAGGTCAGCCTTGTGACGTCACAACCTGATGATATCATAGAGCAGTTTTTTCAAGTTCCCCTTCTATTATATATAGCTCCAAAGTTCGGGCCTGTGACATCACAATCTACATTTTTCAGATTCCACCTGCCTCATAAAACAGGTTCCCTGTCACCTCTCGTTTAACCCCCTTAAAGAACCCAGGAGTTTTTTCCAAGTCCCCTTCCTATCATACAATATACCGGTATAGCCCGAGAGTCGAAATTTCTCCAATTTTCCCTCCTATCGTATATAGCTCCGGGCGGGGCCTTTGACGTCACAGTTTTATGACGTCATAGGTCAGTCTTGTGACATCACAATCTAATGACGTCATAGATCAGTTTTTTCAAGTTCCCCTCCTATTATCTACACCCACCTCCAAAGTCCGGGCCTGTGATGTCATAATTTTTCCAAGTCGCCTCCTATCATATTTAGCTTGGGGGTGGGACTTGTGACGTCACAGTTTGGTGACAATATAGGTCAGCCTTTTGAGGTCACAATCTGACGACGTCATAGATCAGTTTTTTTCCTACACATATAAGTCATCTCCATATCATATACCTATAGCTTGGGTAGCAGGGCCTATAACGTCACAGTTTGATGACGTCATAGGTCAGCCTTGTGACGTAACAGTCTACATTTTTTAGATCTCACGGGCCCCATAAAACAGGTTCCCTGCCACGCCTTGCTCAACTCCGTTAAGGAACCCCCGTGAGTTTCCTTCTTCCTTGTTTTTACTAATCGTTTTGTTCAACATGCATACGTTGAAATAAAGTGTACGCAATATTGTATATTTGATTAATTATCATTGTAGCACAAAAACGAATACCAGTGGATTTACAAGAGAAAGAGATGAGGAAGAAACAAGAAAAAGCTGAAGAAATTGAGTCGTATTTGCGAAAACACGAATCCATTCTAGAGCAACTGAAAGAATTCTGCGACGAAAGTGATGCAGAAAAACTGTCTGCCATATTTACCAAACAAGAAGAGGAAAATTTTGCTTTATTCAATTACGTTAATGAAATCAATAACGAGGTAATTATGCACACACGTGTGTAGTGGGCAGTGCGACTGACATATTTATTGCCATCGGAGACAGCATACAAGATCCTGACTCGGTTAAACAGCACGTACATATGTGTACACGATTATTGAAGGGAATGAAGTTGGTAAATTCTTTCTCATTCTCACAAAATACGTAGAATGTTAGAACCTCTGCTACGAACCGAATACAATGTAGAAATATGAATTGCACGACATCAGAACAACAATTCGGAAACATCTTCTAAAAAAATTTTGAAAACTTTTATACCCTTAATAGCTCGAGTCTCGATGGAAAATAAAGCGATTCAAATCGTTAACCCGAGAGATATCTACTTTTACTACCGTGTCCATCAAGTTATCCTCGTGAAGAGAATTATATGGGAAATTTTCAGCCGTGACAACTTTAAGATTTTTTGACTTTTATTACCATTTCGAAAGTATTTTAAAACTTCGAATGTCTCGGTCGTTATTTACCGAGCTTGGATGAGGTGTTTACTTTTTACTGGGCTCGTCGCCGTTACGCTATTGAACAATGTGTAGGCCTACAAAAGATGAACGACGTTTAATGTACGACTGACGTACGTCAAAATGCACGTTTTTTGCTATTTAATATCCGAAGAAAGAAATTCTACTATTTCGCGAGGAGTTAGTATGAAAATAAACTCGCAGTCGCTTGATAAAGTTGATGCTGTTAATTGGGGCAAATTTATTATCACATTTTTTGTTAATATTTTTATAATCCCACATAGGATTCTTTTATTTTATTATGACCACGAAATTCTAATTTAGTCACGGGCCTATATTCGTCGAAGAGTCTGAAAATTCAGTTGCATTGCGGTACTACGAAGTTTTTCTGCGCTGATCGCATTTTTTTCTCTAACCATGGGAAGATAACCATCGTGATAACGCGCTGTAAATAATTTAGCGCCAGCGTAACAGTGCTGTAAAAAATTCTGGGAGATTCCATATCCCTGTACACACGTCTCTTCTTGTTTGTCCTAAAATATCTAAGTAAATTTTACCACGCGCCTCATTTAAAATTACCTCGGAAAACGAATTGGCATGCAGTTCTTTTTTGTACTTTAAGAAGCTCTCCTAGCTCTATGTTGCACTTGACTCATTAAAGCACGTGCCCTCCCTTGATAAAATCAGCCACATCTGAAAAGTTTTTATCGCTCCTTCAAAGGTACTGGATACGACTCATTGGCACAGTAGATCTATTTTCTGAACTCCTGCGTAGAGGAGGGGTGAATAAATGTTATCGTTTTCATTGATGCGGTATATTTCTCAGGGAACTTGAAACGAGCTGCGAGCTTTATAGACGAGAAGGTACCCAGGTAGAAAGATTTTAAAGTCGTCAGGGCGTGTCCGTATTTTATAACTCGAATTTCTTTCGAGGAAAATCTTGGAAAAATCATATACAAGAAGATATACGTCATCAATAACCCTCAGTTAAGTTAGGGACTTGGTAAAATTATAAGCTGGAGGAGAACTAGACAGTAAGAAGTGACGTCATCAGAGAATGATCAATGGAGGAAAGATGAAAATCGGTGCGTGACGTCGAGAAAAGTTACTAGCTCGAGTAGGATGTGATATCATCAGGATGTGACGTTATCATTAGGGTTTGAAAAGATATTGGATGGCCGATCCATTTTGTGAGATCTAGATAAGGTGATTCCAAGCAATACAAAGGATGAGATTTTTAAACATCTCGATTAAAGAACAGGAAGGGGGTGAACAATAGTGGAAATAGCTAATTGGAACAGAGAAAGAACTAGGTCATGCGGTTCTGTATATAGGCGGGCTTGGGTGGTCTCAAGTGGCCCCCCTACTACTACTACTACTGACAACACCAAATTACCACCAACTTGGCCGTGTAAGAGGGCAATTTACTATCAAGCTGCGCTCTGGCCATTTTCTGTAATATTTTTACATCATTGGGTAGCTACAAACAGTTATTGCTGGTGTCTAAATAAATTGAGAATCTCCTCATTGTTTTCCAGTCCCTCTACAAAGATGCCCAGATTCATGAGGGATACGGACTTCATTATGATGAAAGTTGTAATCCTATTGGGTGATAAACATACAGACACTCATGTAATCGAATAAAATTCCCATTTGTTCATTTTGCACCCGCTTGAACTTGAAATTTAATTGTGTGACTTCTCTACTCCCAACGCTTGCCTGCAATGCATCAGATCACATTTTGATTCAAGTTCGTTGATGTTAACTTTATTCTTTGGATCGTCACAGATGTTCCACACATTCCCCAAAAGTGAACAAAGTGTGAAGTACTTACTTGTGCTGTATGTGTAAACCAGCACATCTTAAAGTCTTGCACAATGGAAAGTCATTGACACGTTGTTGACACATCCCTAATATATTACTGACACGTCATTAATATGTTGTAAACATGTCATTGATACATTGGTGTGTGAAGGACATGTCAAGTACATGTGGACAACGTGTCAACAATTTGTTGACGACGTGTTTACAGTGTGTCAGTGACCTATCAACGATGTGTCAATGTCGATTCAACAACGTGCAACAATGTGTCAATGATGTGTCAACAACGTATCAACAATATGTTAATGACGTGTCAACAATGTGTCAATGTTGTGCCAACAATGTGTCAATGATGTGTCAATAATGAGTCAACAATATTTCGAGGTCGTGTCAAAGATGTGTCAATGACGTATTGACAATGACATACCAACGACGGGTGACAGCCATCTAGTCCACTAATGAAGTCCTTATCCTTTCCATAAATATAATTTCTGTGAATCCTGGTGTCTATTCAAGAAACCCTATTTCTAAAAGGGAAGAGAATATATACTTCCAGGCACGGATCTAAGGCATTGGTCGCCTTGAATAACATGTCTCTGGAGGAGAGATTTTAGCTTCTGTGCTGTGTCTTGGTTTCTTCTTTGACACGGTTCATTTCTTTCCCAATCTTGATTTCAAAATTTGTATGACTTCTTCCTCTCCTCTCCGTGATTCATCATTATCTCGCAAGACATAGCAGGATATTGACCTCCATTAGAAATTTGAATATTTGACCTGTAGGTATACTTTGGACTTGGTCATCTGAGAGAAAAAAAGAAGAGATTAGTATACCTTATTTTATCTCAATAGTCTTGAACTATCGACATGTTCCATACCTTTTTCCAACTCCTGAACCGCACCTCAGACTTCAAAATTCACGAGGTTCCTTCCGCGAGGATGAATCAGAATCTTGATTTACATTAAGAACTTAAAAAACTTGGACTTTAGAATGTGACCTAGTGACCTATATGTATTAGACATGGCCATCAGAGAGAAACAAGAGTGGGGGAAGGACGCTGAGACCTACTTCTAGTTCCTAAATTTGCCACACTTCCCCGCAGAAGAGGGGAGATGAAATTTCATACACTGGATCCTGAATGGTCTTGACCTACATTGGGAGTTGACAAATTTTTGATCACCCAAATAGGAAAGGAAGGGCTTTATGAGGCTCATTACCTCGCCCTGAATGACTTTGAACTATAGATATGTCTCATCAAAATTTGCGAACCTTTTCCGCAAGATGTAGTATGACGTAACAGCCTGTTAGCAAGATCTCGTAGCTTGAAAAAATTAAGAGAGAGGAGAGAAAAACCCACCTCGACTTCCTCAGTTTGCACGCTTCTGAGACGTAAAACAAAACTTCACACCTCGGGTCTTGAATGACCTACATTGGCAAGTTGGTACATTCTGAATTCTGACTTAACGTATATCGGACTTGCTCCTACAAAAGGGAAACGAGAGGCGTCCTCGAGACTATGCCCCAAATTATTTCTAATGTCACAACCAGCGTGTTTGTCATACTTCGCAGAAAATCACAAAATTAGATAGTGTGACAGGATGTTGTTTTCAAATCACATTAATTGTAGATACAGTAGGAAGTTGCCATTTTCTGATTCCGCTTCCCTCACCCCTTTTCAACACTCATTTAGTCCACCAGCGAAATTTTTCCAAACCTCAGCTCTTTTTAAATCCTCAGTCCAGGGGGTACAGACGAAGAATATTTCCAACACTCGTTTTTTAAAAAGTGAAGTTAAAGTATTTATGGTGGCATCAATTATTGGGCTATTTGTGCTGGAGTCTGTCCGACTTTGAATAAAAATACAATCATTTCCTTTGGTCTGCCATGACTCTCCCCTGTCTCTCCCCCTCACACCTACATATCGTTTTCTTGTAAAATAAACCCCGAAAAAACGATTCGCGACTCTTCCTAGGCCATCCTTCTCACTCGTGAAATTAAAATTGGAAAAATCCTAATAGGTCCTCCTTGTAATGTACGTTCAAACCAAACACACACACAAGAAGAAAGATAAATAGTTTGTGTAATCTACAACAGCTGCAATTCATCTTAACTCGTACTTGACTATTCTCATGAAAGTTACGCATTATTTATCATACGAGTCCACTCAACAGAGTACAATTTGGCTCAAAATCGATGTTCTATTCTACTATATTTTAATTTCTTATCTCGTCTCATCTTTCTTCCTTCATTTACGTTACCCTTCCCATGTAACATTCGACCTAATTTTTGCGAAAAAAAAAAAAAAAAAACAAATTTCTTGTAATGTCAAGGTGGATTGAGTTTATCAACTTCCTCGACTGTTTTACAGGTGGAAAATCTTCGAGAGGAATTTCGAGCATTGCAAATTTCGCTCGAAGAACAACAAAGGCTCACCAGCACCGATCGAAAGGAACAGAGTACATCCTTGGACTCGTTACAAAAGGAATTAGAGGAGACGAAAGATGCTAACGAGCAACTGAGGAAAGACATCGCGACATGTAAACGCATGCAAGAAGAAATATTCAACGAGATCGGATGCGTGTTTGCTTCGCTAAAAGATAGCTGTCCATCTTTAGTTCATTTACTTGGTAAGGTATAATTTATGCACGCATAATTTGAAAATCCTGCATGGTACAGTCGGTTTACGTGTATCATATTTTGACCCCGCTCCATCCGCTCTCCCAAAGTGCGTATATATGTTCAAAAGCGTATCAGTACAATTACTTTCTGCTCTCGTTAAGAAGCATTTGGCATAAAAATTGTTGTCGTGGTGGTCGTCCGGTAAACTCTATTATTACCGTGCCGCACGTTACCGAATTATGACTTGCATATCGCCACACGATATTATGATGCTTATAGTCTATAGAAAATTGACGGTACCATCTTTCCTTTGTATACGCATAAAGGCTACCCATATACTCGTTTTCAAATGACAAATTCTCCAAAACAAAGATAAATACAAAGATGAAATTATTTTAAATTGAGTGTCGACTAGATTTCTCGTCATTGTTCTCGTATATCTTCGTCTTATAACGAAAATACCGCGGAAAAAAAAATATGTAGTACAAAAACTTAACTTACACATGGACCCGGGCCAAAAAAGTCAATTATTTTGCGCTCATTTCTTTTACGTTATTATGTAAGCGATGTGGTTATTTAATTGTGAGAAGTGTGTAGAAAACTTTATACTCTTCATTTGTTTTTGTAATTGAGCGTTAATACCTTGCGTAAAAATGATTTGCTGTTTGAAATTCGTCGATACTCGATCGATCGTAGACCACGGTATAATTTAGTAGACACAGAGAGGACAGAACCGAGTATGGTTTCTATACATTTTGTACAAGTCACATGTCTGATAGATATATGTGTACTTCTAGACACAGGCCAAAAATACGCGACTGTAGCAGCTTTAATGGGCAATAATCATGAAATTCCGAGAATAACGGAACTCGTACAATTTCAGTCCACTTCGATTGAAGAGGACTATTGAGAGTTGTAAATTCGAGCGTGAGAGAAGGCGAGTGGGTTACGAAGGGGTAGACATGTACGGTGAGTGAAACAGTTGCAAAAATTACGTATCCTTTATAGTCGTATGGTGGTGGCGCACGCTTATAAAAAAAACAAGCGAAAAGATTCTAACGCTTCGAACTTACATACTGATAGGAAATATAACGAAAAGGAAAACCATTATAAATCGCAATACGACTGGATATGAATCGTTCTAGATATACCTACGCATTCTAGTATACTCTATATATTTTGCTCCCTCAGAAGAGACTCAAAAATTTCTCTCGCGAGCTTTTATAAATTATTGAAAGCGGTTCTCTCGATATGCGCGAGATACAAAATGAACGAACTGAGTAATTGATGGCATCACGACGAAAAGAATCCGCGAGATTCGGAATAATCCAAGTTGTACGTAATTTACGTGGGCTCGTTAGCCAAAGAAATGACACGTTTTTTTTTTTTTTATTCGTCCGCATTCGCAAAATTTCACAGAATTTTGCGACACGTATTTCTCTCGATTACGTGTGGCGCAATGAACCCGCGTGAGATTGAAAATTATGATACGTATACAATAACGTCAGAGATACGGCTCAATAACTGATTTATTCTCTTTCTCGGAATAATAAATAAGGAGAAAGAAGTCGTCGCAGCTTCCGGATACCATTCCATTGGTTAAGTTATAATTTAGAAGTGCTAAAAACTTGATACGAGTTCATGATTAAATTCGCTCTTTTTAGACCTTTTCCTCCTGCAGTGACTGAACCGACTAATTTTTGTATCCCAGCACTTTAAAATGTCCACTATTCTTCTTATTAATAAGTTCCATATATGGCTCTTATTTAAAGGATTTATGGTGGGAAATTTTCCTGAGCCGCCTTCCCTTTGCGTAAAGGACTAAGAACTCGAAAATTCTCCCTAAAGTTTCACGCACCCCGATGTAATTCAGGGAACGAACTTTCAACGCAGAATTTGTACTGTACAAGGTCATCTCGTTGTACAATTCTGCAATCTGTTGTCATGATTTGCAAATAGTCACTCATGTTGTAAAAAAAATAGAAAGACGAGAGAGATATGATTGTGCGCCTAGCTTAGCTTAGACCACAATGCCGTCAGACAGGCTGAATCCCTCAGTCTGGTCTACCACATATTAGGATGGAAGGATACTGGAAAGAGTGAACACAATAAAATTTATATAGACCGCAGAAACAACAACACAGACCACGAGCGCTTTTGGTCAAAAAACCATTATCTATAGCGAGGAGAGTAAAGAACTAATCCGACGACGACTACATCCGACGAAACCAGGACTGAATTAGCGAGTCATCACGGTCAACCCCTCATCAGGTATGTACCAGTAAGGTTGTCGCTATCCCGTTGACGAATTATTTCGATATTCTCGAGCGCAACGCATTTAAACTATGAATTTTGTCCACAAATACCGATTCTCGTCTATTCTTTTTTCCCCATGCTTTCTTATGTACGAAGGTGGCCAGTCTCACCGATTTAAACTCCCTTACAATCCTTGCACTTCGTAGTATAATTCCCACTCCTCTCGACAGGTAGGACAGGGTCCTTGAGCTTAACAAATACTCCTCTAACAGTATTAAAATAAGAAGAACTGCGTGGAAAAAGGGCCTCCGTCTAATGTATTTCTTATGGAACGAAGACCCTTTTTCCACGCGGCGCTGAAATTGTAAAACGCAGGCCGAAAGCCACAAAGGGTTGAGAATACGATTCGACTGTACGGAAAACTTCTCTAGAAATGGGAGCCTGCTGTAGCGTTTCTTGCTGTCACGATTCGAATCACGAGAAAGGGAGGTAGTAGAATCGCGGTATGTGAGGGAGTCAGTGGAAGAAGACACAAAGGAAAGAATAGGACGCGTCGGAATATCTTTTTATGGACCTTGGGCAAACTGTATAAGAGACGGATACGGGATTAGGCTCCAGGAGGACTCTTTTTAATGAAGAACTTTTAATAACAAATTTACAACTATTAATAACTTTTCTGATTTCTATTACATGGTTAGGAAAACTAAAGAGGCCATTTTCTTTGGCACCACGCTGGCTAAGCACGCCGTAAACCTTGGAGACGTAAGAGGACTTCTCTAACACAATAATGACCTTTCCTGAGTGACTCACTCCCTCTTCGCCCCGCCACCCATATTTCTTAGCCTAGTATAAACCTTAATTGTATAGTCCATGTTAGGCTTCGCCCTTAGCCTAGTTTAGCCTTCATATTGTAGAAAGACACAATACTTACGTGCGGGGGTAATATTAAAGGAGGGGGAGTTCTGTTGAGGTCTGATGCAAGCTGTGCTTGCTCCCTCTAATATACACTCGGTGAGTGTTCGTCGTCGTTGCGGGTAGTGACGTACTAGTTCTCGTCGTTGGTAATTGGAAAAATTCGTGGAAGATTTGATCGCCCTCGTAGCTCAGCGGTTAGAGCAGTCGCCCGGCAAGCGAAAGGTCTCGGGTTCGGATCCCGACGAGGTGATCAAATTTTTCGCTTGAGTTTTTCATTTACCAACAACCCCCCTCCTTTCATATTGTAGGTTCTAACTCACATATACGCTGTATGTTAGGCTAGCCTTCGGAGACACCAAAGAAGGGAGATATTATGTACAATCATGTTGTCTAGAATTAGTCCTCCAGCTGATGGCTGCATCACATTCATTTTTTTTTTTGTCTTTCGATGACGTTTTAGGACGCTGATGACGTAATTCTACACCAAACAAGGCTGTCCATTATATCTTCCTTTTGAATGTCTTAGAATAGCTCTCTTTGAGGTAGTTCAAGGTCACTGATGACGTTTTTGGCAACATCATGCGTCTCACAAATTTCGGACTGGCTGGGACCCCCAGTCTAAGGACATGTACTTGTCAAAATGCCCGCCGCGCATCCATCATCCTTCCAGCAGGTTATAGTTTCAAAGAAGCGGGGAGGGCTATGACCTTTCGGGAGTTTCAAAAATATGAGGGGTCTAGAAAAAGTTCGATAACCAAGCTACGTGTATTTGTCAGGCTTTTTATTGAAACTCACACGCTGTTTGGTGACATGTTAACGTTTTTCCCATTCAGCTACGTAGATACGTAGATTAGGGAGGGAACTTGGGAAAACGTTGACATTCGAAGCATGTACGAGAGGAGGAAGACTTGGAAGAATTTTGAATATCGACCTACATAAATTGAGAAATGGTTATGGAAATTTTCTGACCATCCACCTATGTATACGAAGATGGGGGAGAGGAACTTCGACTCTCGTCTCATGGAGAAGGGGAGGGGGACTTGAAAGAATTTCGGTTACACGTAGGGGAAGGATAGGAAAAAAATTTCAGCCACTCAAAGGGACTCGAGGTAATTGGTATGAGGTGGGAAAGTATCCGCTTCCAGCTATGTTCGTTGAGAGTTGAACTCAAAGAAATAATTATATAGACGAGGAGAGTGGCTGGAAAAATTTTGCTATTAGTAAAAGAAATAAAGAGTCTATGAAATTATTCCGAGCATTGAGAAAAATGAATTCTCGAAGAGGGCTGGAGCACCGACCTTGTTTAGGGACTCTGAAAAATGAAGACTTTTTGTTCTCGAGCTTGAATCTTTTCCGATTCTATTTTTCTCCTAATACCCAAGGCTCAAAATTTCCCCTCGGATCCCTTGCCTGATGGATTCAAGGTGAAATATTTTGAAAAATTGGAGGCCCTTATGTTTCTCTTCTGATTTACATGACGTGCAGCATTTCTGATAGAAGGGGGAGGTGCGCCCTATATTTTTACATATCTGTGCCCTGACCTCTCCTCTTCTCTGCCACAATTCCACAGTTTACGTGCGCGTATGTGTAGATAACCTGAGGACTAACGTCCCCTCTCTACGTTTGCGAGTGCCCCCTTTTTTATTCTAGGCTTATATTAGGTCTAAGCTTCCGTAGTAGGTGTAAATGTGAGGCTTAGGGACTTGACAAGTTGACAGATGAAGATCATTGACCTTTACGTTCGATATCTCGTCGGTCCGGACTTGTACGTGTGGTTGTGGAGACGTTTAGGGAAAAATAAATGAGAGCTCACACTGTAAGTGTGTTTCCGCGATATTGCAAAGAGGTGTCCAGTTATACATGCTAATACAATGGAAGATTTCTTAAATTGACCTCAATATCAAAGGACACATCACCGTCAAAGGATACATTATCGTCAAGGATGAAAGAAAAATAAATGTTTCCATAACGTGAGAACAATGGGTCTGAGGGGGAAAAGCGTTGATTTGGACATTACTGAATAATCGACTATTTAACGGGTTATTAGCCGAGAAAGATGTTCGGATTAAATAGATTTGTAGTAATAGGTAGAATCGGAGGAAGTTTAAGGTGTTGGTTATGGGTTCTGAGTTATTGGAAAGAGCAGACGGGTTATGGGAGGAAACAGAGAATGAATGTCGGATGTTTATAAGAGAAGGCAGGTGAAAAAGTAAGAGACAGATAAATTCTCAGTATGGCAGTATTGGCATGAAAGAGGGGCAGAGAGTCCAAAGATAACGAAGGAGTGGGTTAGGCGAGTGTGTCGAGTTACAACTATTTCTTCGCGGCGTGAAGGACGGATTGAAGAGGACTAGAGGGTCGGATACTTTTTAATTTACGAAGTTTGTTGCCCAGAGGTTATGCTATGACGATGTGATTTGTGAACGGTGGAATGATTTTGAGTCATAGGCCTAAAAAGTGGAGTGATCAGTGATTGACAGAAGAAGCAAGGCTTGCTAAACAGTCAGGTCCACTGCGTCGTGTTCCGGTAGACCGACATGAGCAGGGATCCAGCGGAGAGCAATTGAAGACAGGGAAGATACTCCCTTCATTACCTTCTCTCCCTTTTCAACACCACCCTTCTCCGAGGATCAGAACTGGCTATCGTTCTCTCAATTCTAAAGCCTACAAAAAATCCCTCCCTCCCCTCATCTTACCGCCCTATCGCCTTGAGCTCCGTTCTTGGCAAACTCTTTCAAAAAATCCTTAACAAAAGATAATTCTGGTTTCTCGTATCTAACCTTAGATTGAAATAAGACTCGCATAAAAGTTTTTCAATTTTTTCTTATGTTTGTTCTTCATCAAATTGCTGAATAAATAAAGCTACATCTAATTTCTAGTTGCGTACAAGTTGGAATTTCGATCAAGTCGAGTTTCTTCCTTCTTCCATGGTGTAATTAAATTTATCCAACCAAATAATATTGCTACAACAATGATTTTATTCTCTAGGTATGCACATTTTCAATTATTAATATTATCATTATCATCATCAACATAACGATTTTAGTTCGTTACACAGACAGTTTTTTTTTTTTTTCCACCGTCTGTAAGTAATTTTAAAAACACGAACTTCATTCCTAGCATGCATTACTGTATACGTAGTTAGAAAATTGTACTCGTCGTGAATTCCGCTCGTCTACCGGTGCCTTTTGTGCGGAGTTTTCCGTCTGCAAAATATTTGAATGAATGATTTCTCTCTGTCTCCTTTTCCTTCCTTTTCTATTCTCGTCTTTACTATTACATAAGAAGCGATACCAATCTTAATAATATAAATACGATGAGAGACGTCACTTTTTGTACGGTTGTAGTAGGTCAAAAATTGATCATGAAGGAGGCCATCACGTAATATCGGGGAACCAATTTTGTAAATGGTAAGTACTTCTCAAAGTATTTTCGTGAATATGTAGTTTTCGAATCCCTGTCAGCTTTCCGTACACATATGGTGGCAGAAACAATTACAAAATGGAATTCGATGCACTTAAAAATAATATTCGCATGATCATTTCTTCTGTTTGTAACGGTTTTTATAACTCGATACATAAAAATTCTGTTTTGCAAGAGAATATTTTTGCGAACGTCTTCAATTTGAATTCTTCCGAAGAATTCATTTACATCGACTGATCGAGATCTAAGAAGGCGAAGTTTTTGGCAAAGAATCTGTCTGAGGAAAATATTCGTCTTCCACTGTCGTCATTCTCCAGCAAATTGTAGTTCCGAGGGTAAGAGCGAGCGGGTGCTGATGAATATAGTGGGAAGTACGATGGTGGATGTGGGTGCAGAGTTTCTCATACGGAAAGATGTGATGTTACCTTTAATGGAGACTGCTTCGGTTCAGGGTTCCGATTTGAACTCGGCCTGAGAGCAGGGAAACTTTTGAGCGAATAATTTTGTTGATGTGTTGTTTCTCAATAAAGTTGACCGTTTTGGGAATTTCAATAAGGTTTAAATAAATGTATGTCAGGGATAGGGGTTGATCGAGGAGGAACGGATGAAAAAATAGGAAGTAATGGTCTCAGTTTGAGATAAGAGACTAGATGGGGTTGAAGCGACAGAAAGGATGACACTCGAAAAGATGGCAAGATTTGGGTATTGGGTTCTTGAGGCATGGACGTTAGCAGTGAGTGAAAGAGAGCGGTAACAAAGCGGAGGAACATTTATCTCAGCGTATAGGCTGAGTGAAACGCTAGTACCTACGTAGGGCGCCAAAATTCAGTCGATGTCCGGAAGATTAATTGAAGTCCAGCAATTTCAAGGTTGCTCTGCTGGAGTGGATGTAAATTTGGGACCTGTAACCACGCTGGGAACGGGTTAGAGTATTGTAGATTAGAGGAGGAGTTTTCTGTTACAGTCGATACGGAGGAGTAAAGGTATTTGTGATCGTTCAAGGTTGCTCTCAAGATTATGGTTCTGGGTCCCAATTTGGACCTGTCTGTGTAGCGGAAAAGGTTAAAAAGAAATTTTGAAGAAATTATTTTGTGATGTGTTGTTCATAAGTAACGTCAGCTACTTTGGAAATTTAAGTGAGATCGAGACGGATGTCAGGGATATAGAGATTAACCAAGAGGGAGTGGATGAAGAAATAAGAAGTAAGAGCCTAAGTTTGGGATATGCCTACATGTGATTGTAGCGACAGAGAAGGTGAATTTGTAGGCTGAGAGCATTTGAAAAGATGGGAAAAATTTTGAATATTGGGCTGTTGAAGCCAGCAAGTATAACGGAGAGAGAAGCACCTACATCAGCACATGAGATAAATAAAAAACTGATGCGCAGTGCGCCGAGGGCCAATTAAGGCCCAGAAGAAAGGATGGGGTCCAGCAATTTCAAGGTTGTTCTGCTGGAGTGGATGTTAAGTGGATTAGATTGCGATGTAGAGTGTGAGGTGGAGTTTGCAGTTACTGTCGATAGGGAGGTGTGATAGGTATTTGTACTCGTTCAAAGTTGCTCTCAAGATTATGGTTCTGCGTCCCAATTTGGACGCGTCTGTGTAGCACAAAAGTTTGGAGAGGAAATGATTTTATTGATGTACTGTTCGTCAGTAACGTCCGTTGTTTTGGAAATTTAAGTAAGATCGAGAGGGATGTCAGGGATAGAAATTAACCAAGAGGGGTGGATGAAGAAATAAGAAGTAAGTGCTTAAATTTAGAATGAGTGTCTTGATGGGATTATAACGTGAATTTGTTGGTTGAGAGCATTTGAAAAGATAGGAAAATTTGGGTACTGGCCTGTTGAAGAAAGTTAGCGGTATAACGGAGAGAAGGTCACCTATCTCTGCACATTGGCTAAGTGAAGAGCTGATAAGTAGTGCGCAAAGGGCCAGTTGATGTCCGAAAGATTGAATCGAGCCCAGACATTTTAAGGTTAATTTGCTGGAGTGGGTATAAATTGGAAAACCGTAATTGAGTTGGAGACAGATTAGACTATTGTAGAATTAGAGGAGACAGACATATTAGATTTTGGAATCGAAGGTGAGACCAAGGAACTTAAGAGAGAATTGCATGGTGATTGTGAAATTTTGTAGATGCAGAGGAGGAAGAGGCATAGGCGTCATCTTTTTTGGAGTACTACCGCATGCTGTTTTCTTGTCTAAAAATCGCTCAGAAATTTTCTCATGAGTAATTGAAGTAGTCATGACTCTTTTCGGGCCCATTCACTCATTTTGGTGCTTCGCAGAGTATTTTAACCATTTTTTTCAGTCTGCGCTAAATTTCTTCAGCGAATTGAGTAAAAAATACAAAGTTTGAGCGATTTTAATTTTGGAGAATTTTTGACCATTTTTAGGCCCATACACCCATTTTGGTGCTTTGTAGAATTTTATAACCATTTTTGTCGTTTTTTTCGTCAAATTTCCTCGGTGTCACAACAATTTAATTCTTAAAATGTTGAGAATTCACTTAAATACTGTACAATTAATCATTTTTGAACACTATTATGGGCACCTTGGCAAATTGGTCAATTTTCGGCGCATTTTAGTCCATAACTTGGCTCGGGAAAGTCGTAGAGACTTCGTATTTCGCTCAAATTAACGATAAAATTGAGTTACAAGTTTCGTACATTTGGACTTCACATGTAACGTTTCGCGTTTTTGGCACTAGAACAAATCTGCCGTACAAAGTTGAATTGACGTATATGCAAATAATGAATACGAGAAAAAGAGGCTCAATCAAGTACACCCATAACCTCTTTTCCTCGTATTCATTATCTGCATACACGTCAATTCAACTTTGTACGGCAGAAATGTAGTCCGAAATACCATTTAAAACTGCTAACATCATTTTGGCGCACCCTGTATAACTCAAGAGTGGAAATTTTTCCAAGTCCCCTCCTATCATATATAGCTCGGGAGCGCGACCTGTGACGTAGGTAGCCTTGTGACGTCACAATTTGATGATGTCATAGATCGTTTTTTTTTCAATTTATCTATTATCATAATATAGCTTGGAGGGTGAGTCTCTGACGTCACAATTTGATGACGTGTCAGTCTTGTGACATCACAATTTGATGATGTTGTGGATCGTTTTTTTTTTTTCAATTCTCCTATTATCATAATATTGCTTGAAAGGTGAGTCTCTGACGTCATATTTGATGATGTGTCAGTCTTGTGATGTCATAATTTGATGACATCATAGATCAGTTTTTTTTGTAAGGTCGCCACTTATTATAATATAGCTTGGGAGCGTGGCCTGTGACGTAGGTCAGCCTTGTGAGGTCACAATCTGATGACATCATAGATCACTTTTTTTTAAGGTCACCTCCGTGGTCACCTCTTATCATAATATAGCTTGGGGGGAAGTGACATTTTCCTCGTGAGTACGAGTATTCGAGATCATTATTAACAGTTTTTATCACACTCGTAACAGATTGAAAGTCAATGGTGGAACACAGGGTGTAATTTTGAAACCGAAATTTTGAATTTTACAAAGAGTCGAAATTATAGAAATTTAAATAAAGATCAAAATTCACAAAATTAAATTTAAAATAAAAATACACAAAATTAAAATTAATATTTTAAGTCCACAATTGACGCTTTATTTTAACGCGACCGGTTTCGTACAAATGCAGTACATCATCAGGCGTAACTGAGCAACATTGCGGAGAATAACCTACGAGTGATACGTAAGAGAATAAAATAAAAGAAAAAAGAAAAAGAAAATTCATGTACGAACAGGTGACTCATCTAGCATGTAACGTATGAAAGGATTGAAAAAAACGTCTGAGTCATTTAGAACATTATTACAGTGTCGATTTATAGAGTTTAAAGTATAATACTCTTCTAATCTGTTCATCTTAGCTCCTTTCTCACAATATTGGAGGGGGGAGGCAACGACTCCATCGAAGCTGTGGTTTTCTTGGTTACAATGTCTAGCCATGGCTGAGGGAGAATCTGGTGACTTTTTTGAGGAATTTTGAAGATTTTTGAAATCACGTAGATGTTCATTGAACCTATAATCTTTATAGATCGACCAGATTGGCCGATATAAACATCGCCACACGTACATTTCAGTTGATAGATTCCAGACTTCTCCAATTTTGGGATTGGATCTTTGAGGCAAGATAGGTTTTTTTACCTGATTTAAAGGGTAAAATACAACCTTATAACCATATCTTTGGAGCTCTCGAGCCACAGAATGAGAACCCTTTCCCAAGTAGGGAAATCGAATCCAGGATTTTACTGAAGTGGAGGAGGGCGGCAAGATAGAGGAATTACTCGTACGATTCAATGAAGGTTTAAACCATTGGTTGATACAATTGGAAAATTCGATCGATAACGCAGATGAAGACAACATTAGGCGGAGACTTTTCCGTTTGATTAATTTCCGAACATCAACCTTTAATTCATTTTTCTCGGCGATTTGTTCGATAAAACACGTTTCTTTCTCCTTGGCCTCCTGGCTAAGAGGAAGGCGCAGCATTCTGCAACCTGGCCATAATCCAGATGTTAGCGGTTTTCTAAAACTCCGAAAGCGATTAAAAGATGAAAATTTAGTCATAGTTAAAACCGATAAAGGTAATTCTCTCGTCCTCATGACAAATCTATCCTACCAGGAACGTGTTGGAAAGTTTCTCCAGGATTCCGGAGCCGTACCTATAGATGATCACCTTGGTTTTCTTCCAAACACTGTGCACTGTTACCCTCAATTTACGACCCTCGATGATCGTATGAATTCTTTCGTAAATTGGACAGGAGCTGTTCCTGCTGAGGCTTTAGCGCAGGCTGGTTTTGTTTTCTCAAAGTTTGGTGATCGTACCTTTTGCTTTCATTGTGGCGGTATTCTCAAAAATTGGGTTGCTACAGATGATCCGACTCGCGCCCATAAGCATTGGTTCCCTGAGTGTACGTTTCTAAAGAAACGGGGGAAAAAATTTACTGTTGAGAATTTTAACATGGAAGTTCGCCGTGCCATACAAAACTCGATTCATGTCATCCCTGCTAAAAAGAAGCAGCTTCTTTATCAAATGGCGTACTCAATCCCACGTCTTTATGGCCAACTAAAAATTCACAAAACTGGCCAGCCAATTAGACCAGTTGTGGCAAGTTATTCTTGCCCCTCGTTCAAACTTGGGAAATTTTTGGCTTCCCAGTTCCTTGCAGTTACTCAATTTTCTCCCCCTCATTGCATTCAAAACTCTGTTGAGCTAGCGGAAAAAGTAAACAAACTTCGGTTTCCTAAAAACTGTAAAATATTGTTAATTGACGCCAAATCAATGTATACAAACATTCCAGTCTTAAAAACCATCGATATCGTGTACGAGCATCTTATAAAAGCGGATATGTCTCATGAGTACGCTGATGAGTTTGGGAAACTGCTGCTAACCTGCATACAACGGAATCAGTGCCAAGTTAATGGAACAACCTATTTGTTCCCCGATGGTTTACCGATGGGCGGACCGCTATCTGCATTAATGGCGAATATATTCATGGATCGGCTGGAACGATGGATTTTAAAATTTGGACGGTGCGCTTCCCGTGTTATATTATGGTATAGGTTTGTAGATGACGTGTTTTGTATCTGGTCTGGCACTGACAGTGAGCTTGACCTGTTTTCTGAAGATCTTCAAAGTTATGACTCAAAATTAAAATTCGATATCACACATTCGAACCACCTCGCAAATTATCTGGACTTAACCATATCATTAGAAACTGACGAGATTAATGACAACTTATTGACACCTAATTTTTCGGTATATCGGAAACCTCACTACACTGGTGTATCCATTCATAATCGATCTCTCCACCTTATATCTCAAAAACTATCTGTGACTCACTCGTCCATCAACAGAATGCTGCGCCTTCCTCTTAGCCAGGAGGCCAAGGAGAAAGAAACGTGTTTTATCGAACAAATCGCCGAGAAAAATGAATTAAAGGTTGATGTTCGGAAATTAATCAAACGGAAAAGTCTCCGCCTAATGTTGTCTTCATCTGCGTTATCGATCGAATTTTCCAATTGTATCAACCAATGGTTTAAACCTTCATTGAATCGTATGAGTAATTCCTCTATCTTGCCGCCCTCCTCCACTTCAGTAAAATCCTGGATTCGATTTCCCTACTTGGGAAAGGGTTCTCATTCTGTGGCTCGAGAGCTCCAAAGATATGGTTATAAGGTTGTATTTTACCCTTTAAATCAGGTAAAAAAACCTATCTTGCCTCAAAGATCCAATCCCAAAATTGGAGAAGTCTGGAATCTATCAACTGAAATGTACGTGTGGCGATGTTTATATCGGCCAATCTGGTCGATCTATAAAGATTATAGGTTCAATGAACATCTACGTGATTTCAAAAATCTTCAAAATTCCTCAAAAAAGTCACCAGATTCTCCCTCAGCCATGGCTAGACATTGTAACCAAGAAAACCACAGCTTCGATGGAGTCGTTGCCTCCCCCCTCCAATATTGTGAGAAAGGAGCTAAGATGAACAGATTAGAAGAGTATTATACTTTAAACTCTATAAATCGACACTGTAATAATGTTCTAAATGACTCAGACGTTTTTTTCAATCCTTTCATACGTTACATGCTAGATGAGTCACCTGTTCGTACATGAATTTTCTTTTTCTTTTTTCTTTTATTTTATTCTCTTACGTATCACTCGTAGGTTATTCTCCGCAATGTTGCTCAGTTACGCCTGATGATGTACTGCATTTATACGAAACCGGTCGCGTTAAAATAAAGCGTCAATTGTGGACTTAAAATATTAATTTTAATTTTGTGTAATTTTATTTTAAATTTAATTTTGTGAATTTTGATTTTTATTTAAATTTCTATAATTTCGACTCTTTGTAAAATTCAAAATTTCGGTTTCAAAATTACACCCTGTGTTCCACCATTGACTTTCAATCTGTTACGAGTGTGATAAAAACTGTTAATAATGAGCTTGGGGGGAGGTGAGCCTCTGACGTCACAGTTTGATGACGTGTCAGTCTTGTGACGTCACAGGTCTACCTCGCGACCTCACAATCTACATGGGTCAAGTCCCACGTACGTCACAAAACAGGTTCCCTGCCACCCCTCGTTTAATTCCGTTAAAGAGCCCGTGTATTTCAACAGGGAACCTGTTTTATGGGGGGCTTTTTGAGAAATTTACCGTGCGCCGTCCAGCAAAAAACTTGAAAAAATTTCGACTCTCGAGCTATATATGATAAGAGGGGGACTTGGAAAAATTTCGACTTTCGAGCTATATATGATAGGAGGGGGACTTAGAAAAATTTCGACTCTCGAGCTATATATGATAAGAGGGGGACTTCCTTTTTTTTTTTTTTTTTTTTTATTATTTACGAATTTTAGTCATGAGGGTTGGGTGAGTTTTACCATTGGTTTTTCCTCACCCCCCTCATGACGAGCTCGTGACATACTATGTTCTGTAAGAGGGTGACTTAGAAAAATTTCGACTTTCGAGCTATATATGATAAGAGGGGAGCTTGGAAAAATTTCGACTCCCGAGCTATCTATATATGATATGAAAGGGACTTGGAAAAATTTCAACTATCGAGCTATCATATATAGCTGGAGATTCGAGGAAAATTTAGACTCTTAACTATATTATACTGGGCTTATAGTAGGTCTAAGCCTTTTTTATACTGGCTTTATCTAGGTCTAGTCTTTTTCCAAGTCCTCTTCCTATCATATATGGCTCGGAGGTCGGAATTTTTTCAAGTCCCCCTCTTATCATAATATACAGCTCGAGATTTGAGAATGGTAGGTCTAGGCCTTCTTTATACTAGCTTTATCTAGGTCTAGGCTTCCTTGAATTCTCAATACCAAATCCCACATGACTCATAGAACAGGTTCCCTACGTTCCTCATTTAAAACTTCGTTAAGGAAGCCGTCGTTTTTTTATCTTCATCTAAATGTTTCTGGCCTGTATGATGAGATGGACGTCTTAAGAAGGGTTTAATCGCCGCCAGCTGTTGACCTTTTTCTTTCCGTCTTTACAATAATATTATCCGTATCACGCACCTCTTCCGCCAACTCGCGAGTCCTCTTTTTGAACATTTACAATCTCTTAGATGACAGCCTACGATGTTGCTTTGAACCAACTTGGAAAAACTAATAAAATAATACGTATTGTATTTTTTCTCGGGTTTTCTTGCGTGCGCAGTTATTGCCCCAATATTCTTTGTTATACAAACGTTAGTGTTGAATGAAATTTGGAAAATATATTAAATCTCATTTACTCGTTCTTGCGTTTTAATGAGGTTTATCATAAACCACAATGTAGCTCGTCGTCACCACACACACACACACACACACATATGGATTTCTTCTTGGCCCGCGTCTCAGCTATATGCGGCAGTTGGAAACCCTCGGTTTACACTCATGACGGAGCAACAAAAATACTGTTGCTCGAGGAATATTTTTTGCGAGTTGAAACGCATGAAAATTCGAAAATCGTACTTTTTCAAGTTCAGCAACTTTTTCCACGTCTATATCGAATGATGACGGGCGTGGGTCAATAATCTTGTAGTAATGAGAAGGCAGACATGATAGATACTAAATGAAAGAGAAAAAAAAATAATAACAACAACGGTCTCAGAGCGTCAGAGCAGCGCGCGATAGTCCTATTACGATGAGTTATACAATGTTTACATTTTGAAGGTCGAATTTTGAATAAGATTTGGACGTAGACACACGCTTAAGAAAAAGGTTATGATGCCAAACCAGAGCGCTCGATAAAACCCAACAATATTATAAGCTCATCGTATTGATTGCTCGCTAAATAAACGCTACTTATAAGTCACGTTTCTTTGATCTTTCGTCTGACTGGGGCGTGCGAGTTTTCGTAAATCTAATTTTGTTTCCTGTACAAGTTTCCATATCGAACATTAACTCGTTTCCTTTGATCGTACGTACAAATACAAATTGATAACATTTTCAATTATAAAAAGCTGTTTCTGTATTTGACACGCCATTGTAACAGTGTTACAAATTTTTCGAGTGTATGTATATTACGAATAACGAATGGAAAAAAAAACAAACAAACAAATGCACACAGAATTAGTACGATAAAGTTCGCGAATTCGTATTTTTCCATTAATTACAAGCAGAAATAGAGAATAATACGTTGTACGAACTACTCCTACCAATAGGTATTAATGAAAACGCGTTTTCCTCGAGAAAATTTGAGGGAGAGAGAGAAAAAAAAAAGAGTTTTAAAGAGGATACGAAAATGTAGAAGTAGAATGATATCCGGTCGAAAGCAAACAAAATTTATGGTAACCAAAAAAAAAAAAAAAAAAAACCAGACAAGTATTAACTCTCGCATTTGAGAGTACTCTCAGAAGTTTACTTTAAATAAACAACAATCGAATGATAGAAACGAGACAAAAAGTTAGTGAACGAAAATACGGAAGAAAACAATTTAAATACGTAAGCATTAAAAAAAAAAAAAAAAACTTTCGACGGAACGAAAAAATGTTTCTTTCCGTTTTCGTTCGCTCGAATCCGCCTCGTCGAAAATTACCAAAATTATTAGTCTGAGAACTAAAAAAAAAAAAAAATGATGCTTCTCCAAAACGAGTGTAGGTACAATGAAATAACGAAAGAACTTACGGGAGAGATAAGAGGGAGAAAAAAAAATCATAGAGCAAATTAAAAAAATTAAACGATACACACTAAAAGAGGAACGAGTAAAATTTTTTCACTTAAATGCGATTAAAAATTATCAGTCGTGGTGACAAATATTCCATTCTTATTATTTTTTTTTTTCTTCAAAATCTTAACGTTACAATAACAAATATTATAATCTATGATAATACCCTATAACTGATTTCTATCAAAAAGTTCATAAAACTGTAATATTCGACTATAAAACGACGACACACACAAAAAAAAGAGAAAAAAATACACTTGTTAAAACTCTTTGTCAATATACAAAAAAAAAAAAAAAAAAAAAAAGCGAGAAAAAAATATTTTAAAAAGCTACGATCACAATAATATACGACGAAAAAAAAAATATATGAAAGAATGCAAGCTAAATCGAGGTTTCAGAACAAAAAAAAAAAGAGAAAAAAAAAAAGTAGAAGACTTACAACGTATTAAGAATCTGCTACTGGTGATTTTGTCTGGAGAACCGGTAAAAATCTACGACACTTGGTGCCAGCGTCCGGTGAAAGGTTGCCGTCATTTGAGGGCGGACAAGAAGAATAAATACTATTATGACCAGAAGTGACGACTTTTTCGACAACCGATTTCACACCCGGCGCTTCAACAGCCATTTTAATCGGATACAGCATATGTATGGGAACGCCTCGCACGCTCGCGCTCACCCCCGACTCCTCGGAGTGGTCGCTGTTACCACCCGAGGTCGCTGACGACCACGATTTACGCGATGTCGGCCGATGAAAACGCAACTGCAACTGCGACGGATCCGTAACGTATTTATCTTGGTTCTTTCGATGTCGCCGTAAAGCCGGCGTGTACATATTATCGTTCATATTGTTGTTCATGCTGGGGACGTAATTATTTATCGTTTGGTTGGAAGAAGCATTACGATTTCGAAGACGCGTCGGATCTACGACCACATTTTTATTTCCAGTAAAAGGCCTAAAGGCGGGATCGTCCAAACAGACGCTATTACTTCTCACGTGATTATTAAACGTCTGCGAATTCTGCTGCTGCGTCGTCGTATCCATATCGAGGTGATTCTTCGCGTTCATCTCGTTCACCCCCGCCAGATACGAGGTTTTAACAGGAACTACAGGAACCGGGATTTTGCTGAATTTGTTCGTATTATTTTGCTGCTGCTGCTGGCTCAGTCGTTTCTGACGCATATAGTCTTTCGTATTCTCGTCGAGCAACGATTCGTTGGACAAATATTGCCGCACCAAGTGCGCCTTGTTGCTGTCGTTGTTGTTACACCTATTCTCGTTCGACGGCTGGACGGAACATTTAGAGAGAATGCGATCCGTTGAGGCGCACAGCGAGTTCCGGTTCGTCGGAGGAGGAGGCTTCCCGTCAGTCACGCGAATCTCCAACTTCCCGGATACCGTTTCCAGAACGCATTCGTCATTCTCGTCTTTCTCTCGACGATTATTCGAAACGGAGAGCTGCTCCATTTGGAAGCTGATCCGTTTCAGGTCCTCCTCGAGAACGCCATTCTGCGCGAATCCCTTGAACATGAGCGTGGTCGGGAGACTAGAACGACGCGACTCGGCCGCCTCTTTATCGCCTAATCGCTTTTTCGTCGCCACATTTCGCATCACGTCTATCTGATAGAGTATATCGTCGATAACGGCGTGCTGCAAATACGGCGGCGTTAAATTCAGTCTAATTTTCGCATTCACTTGCGGCAGACTCCAAGCTCGCGGCAATATCATTTCTAAGTTCTTCTTGAGCTCCTCCGCGCTCTTCGTCGTCGTCGTCAGCGATTCCTTGCGTTTCGCTTTCAAGCGTATCGAATTCGAACTCTTCGTCGGACTATCCTCTTTGATTCTGATTTGCACGCGACTTTTGTTGTCCTCCAGGTCGCTATCTATGTTACGTAAATTCGCGAAAGTACCTGCGGACAAAAGAATTAGAGAAAACATTCAGATTGAGGTTGAAAGGAGATTTCAGTGCTTCAACATGGTATCAACAATCTTCATACTTGAACACCTTCTCAGGGAATGGATAGAAAAAAGCAACTACTACAAAGATCAGCCAAAGAGACGTAGACAAAATAAGAAAGTTCTTTGGCTACAGAATGATAGTAGTCCTATCACGTAAAAAGTTCTTCTATGATTGGAGGACTTCGGAAAATATCGAGTTTTGGACTCCTGAAGGAAAACTTAGACCTCTCTAAAGAAGTGACTTTTAGAAATTTCGCTGACAGCTGAAAGTATAGAAAGAGAGGAGGGAAGGGGGAAACACAAAAATTATCTGAACCACTCGGCTGAAAGTAAAAGAAAACGAGAAACTTGGAAACATTTCGAGTTTTAGACTCCTACAGCGGAAAAGGAAGCAGGAAGGACTCGAAAATATTCCGCAGACCGAGTGGTAGTAGAAGAAACGGACGAACTTGAGGAAATTTTGAGCCGCGAACTACATACAGAGGGTACGGCTCAACTTTAAAAAAAGCCGAGAGACTTGGGAGAAATTTCTAACCCTGAATTTCAACACAGGGGAAGAGGGAGGGCGTGAAAAACCAACCTAAAGGCACTCGGGGAGAGTTTCGCTTATGGAGAGGATGTAAAAGAAGAGGATCAACCTCTAACTTCGTTGATAAACTCAAAATAAAAAGAGAGGGGAGACTTGAAGGAATTTTGAGCTCTGGATTCAGAAAAATTTTGCTGACGAAGTGACAGTAAAAAAGGAAGACGAACTTAGAAAAATAATGAACTCTCTGAGCCCTTATAGAAAGGTGATTTGTTGGTGGATGAATTCATAAGGAGCAGAGAGACTTGAAAAAATTTCCAGCTCCAGTTCTCTACAGCCGAGGGAGAGCGCTAAAACCTTCTGCAAGCCAATAGAAAGGGACAAAATGAAATTTTGCTGATGGAGGGGAAGTAGAGGGAGGGGACAAACGTGGAAAAATTTTGCGTTCTTCGTACCTCTCTAGAGGAGTGACTTTCAAAAATTTTGCCAATGGGCTAGAACTATAAAAAGAAAAAATATTAAGCTCCAGACCCCCATAAAGAAGATTGAGGGAGGTAAAACTTTAAAAAGTTATTTAAACCTCTATAGATTAAGGATTTACAGAAATTTCTTTAATGGCTGAAAATATGTGGAGACGAGGGACGTCGAAAAACTCTGGAGGAGGAGGCGGGAGTCTTGGAAAAATTCCGTTGACGGAATGGAAGTGATTGAGGAGAACGAACTTGGGGAAACTTTTGAGTTCTTTGAACTCTACAGAGCGATGACTTCGAAAAATTTCGCTGGTGGGCTGAATTTATAAGGAGCGAAGAGACCCCGAAAAAGTTTTAGCTCTGAATTCAGGGGAGGACAAAGGGAGGACAAGACGTATTTGAGGAATCCCTGTAGGAAAGAGACTTGGAAAAGTTCAGCCGATGGGATGGAAGAATAAGAAGGGGACAAAAATAGAGAAATTTCGAACTCGTTTGAACCACTATAGAGAGAAAAGAGGGCGAAACTTATTTGAATTTCTAGACATTTAGCACTTACAGAAACTTCTCTGATGGGCTGAGAGTACGAGGAGACAAACACTTGAGGTAGTTTTTAGTTTTGGATTCACAAAAAAGGAAAGGGAGTCCGGAAAAATTTCGCTTAAGGATTGACAGTATAGGAAGAGGACAAACTTGGAAAAATTTTGAACTCTTTGAACCCTAGGGAGGCGTGAATTTTACAAATTTCGCTCATGGGCTGAATTTACAAGGAGCGGAGAGACCTAAGAAAATTCTAACGCTAGACTCCTTTAGAGAAGGGACTTTAATAATTTGGTGAATGCAAGGAACGGCGTAAAATTATACCAATGCAGTGGAAGTAAAAGAAGAGGACAAGCTTAAAAAATATCGAACTTTTGAACCCGTATAGAGAGGTGAATGAGCTGACATTCTGGAGGAGGAGAGACATGAAAGAATTTCAAGTTTCAAACACCAACAGAATGAAAGCCGGAGACTCGGAATTTAACTCATAAGCCAAAAATATCTGCAAAGGAGAGACTTGAAACAATTTCGAGCGTTCGATTCCTACGGAGTAGAGGAAAGAGGGTTTAAAAATTTCCGAATCTCTATAGGTGGAGGAACTAGAAAAAATTCTGTTCATCGAAAATCAAGCAATCGACTATCGAAATCGAAAAATTGGTTCTTTCATAATCAATTCTCATCGTCAAACTGAGCTGTGCGATTTTACAGTCGTTGATAATTTCTATGCCCCGCATTTCTTAAAAACTCTGTCGGTAAACACCCGAGTCTTTCTATTTTATGCTAAGGATGAGCACGATAAAAGATAGCCTCACAGTTTCAATTCCTGAATTTAGAATCCGATTACGTCACTTTGACCACTTAGGCCTACTTCCACTAGCTTCTCAAGACAACGCCGAATTTGCAAAGACTTTGATCGTCGTGCCCAGAGGAGCTAAGAAGGTTTTGCCACCAAATAAAAGTTCGAACATGACAGGAAATAATTAAGAAAACGCGCATTTCTCCATTTTACAGACCAGAAGAAAAGAATCCCCTGTATAAGGAAGACAGAGGGTAGGAAGAAAGAGAGATGCAAATCGATGACTGATAAGATCAATCTTCGGAAGTGAAATTTTCGCAAGCAGAAAAATCGTTGGTACTATGCGCCTTAAGGAATTTATTGGTTATCCCTGGAATGATGATCTGGCTGTGGGCTCGAGAGATATTGTACGAGAATAGCAGATGATAACAGCTTTCAAGTCGGATTCTAGGTCCCATTCCAGTGAACATTCATTATGGGAACTATATGGGAACTATTTCTTCTCCCCAGAGACTCACATTCCCTCAGTGGTAGAAATGTTTCAACAGGGAACCTGTTAGCGGGGAATCCGCTATCCCTTTTATTGGGAGGTACTTCCAGAAAATTTTCGGTCCGAAGTTGGTGACGTCATGGAGCGGGGGGAGGGGGACTTGGAAGAATTTCGACTCTTGACCTATATAAAATAGGAGAGGGACTTGGAATAATTTTTCATCGGGGGGTTTTTCGGAAAAAACGTCCGTCGTCCCTGTCCGGCCGGCCGGTAAAGCTCGGAGCTCGAAAATTTTCTACGTCCCCCTCCTATCATATATAGCTCGGTAATCGGTGTACAAAATGTAGCCTGAAAGATAACCCTTCGAGTAAGTAGATATACAGTGCTTCATACACCAATTGACTTAGCGGGAGCCAGATATGCAACGTTTCAAACACCATAAGACTCAGAACGTCCTTCTATAGTATTCTAAGTCCCCCTCCTATCGTACATAGCTCGGAGGTAGAATCATATATAGCGTGGAGATCGGGATGTTTCCAAGTCCCCTCCTATTACATATTTTTCAGATCCCACGTGTCCCATAAAACAGGTTCCCTGCCACCTCTCGTTGAACTCCGACAAAGAACCCGTGAGTTTTGGGAACCGCACCACACACTGGAGGTCTCAGGTTCAAACCGTACTGGAGAGAAGAAATTTCTCCCTCCAGAATGATTTTTTGTATCTCATCCAGCCTTTCCTCGATGGCGATTCCCCACCTCCTCCACTATGCTTACTAAACCAAGCGATACGACATACGATTTGAGAATCCTGAAATAGCAAAAGCTACAAAAGTCGCCATTCAGTTTAGACAAGAGAGAAAGTGACGGATAACAATTTTTCCGATAGTCGAAAATAAGTATTGGAAGAAAATAATGAAGGAAAAAATTATCACTGCCGTCTAAACGTTCTCAGCGAATCGAGAGTGGAAGATTGAGAACAGCGATTTAAAACGGACCAGCGTATTAGTCGAGAAATGGAAGATTTTTTTGAGTTTTGATAGAAACAGTTGCAAAACTATAGCCTCCACTAATCCTTGTTTAGTTAATTAGCACATATTCGTAGTCGTAATACGTGGGAAAATACCTAAGCAAATTTTATAATAGCCACCATTCATCATCAACCTAGCGCACAGCGAAGAATAAATATTCTTTAATTTTTTACTTCATCGCGGTACATATGTTTCTAACAAATTTCATTAAGCGAATACTACGAACCGCAGATAACCTTGAAAAGATATTATTCAGATGGGATACGTTATTTGCTCTTCCTCTCTTCGTTACCTCGAGCAAATTAATCGATTGTCACGGAACACGGCAAAACCGTTTTTCCTTTGAACTAACACTTCGAATTCTGTCTCTAGCAAAAGTTCCGCAACACAAAGAAGGGACCACACGACTCCGAAAGAAACCCTAATTAAATTGGTAACTGTACAACAAAATTGATATCGTGGGTATTCGTGGATCCAGGAAATATGAGATTACGGCCACAATGAAACTGAATTTAATACAGACGCAAGTTCGAACAGGTCAGAAGACTCCAATCCAGAATTTCGATTAAGACAAACATATCACAAAAGGGAAAAAATGTTAATCGAGGTGAGAAAAGCGTGCGACTGTTCCCGTAATTTTCGTTTGTCACAATTATTACGTCATTTTTCCAAGTTTATAAACGAGGTCACTTCCTTTTTTTCTCTTTCTCATCTTCTTGACCCCACCCAAATCGAGAATATCACAAGGAATAGAGTCGTTAATTGATTCCGAAAATCGATACCAATTTTGTCGCTATACATATAATATTGAATCCACCCTTTACATTCAAAGTTTAAAAAGAAAAATCACCGAAACTTTGGGCTTATGAACGAGTATTGTAAACAAGGGAGAAAACAGGAAGTTTCAAACTTTTAAAGTCAAACAATTGAAGATTAAAAGCAAATATTTGAAAGCTTTTTCTCTTACTTAGGAAAAATTTTACAGTGAGGTAAAAAAAAACAAACAAAAAAAACTGAAATAAAAAAGTTATGTCAGCTCCAGAACGACTAACTGATATCGTATTTAGAAGTTGAGAAATTATGGCGTCGTAGCTTCGTTTTCCTTATACTGAAGATGTTCGTAAACTTGCCAAACTCGTCAATTTTTCACGACTTTTTTTTTTACGATGAAAAAATAATGAATTTCACGCAAAAGAACTATAATTTTTAGGACACATTTTAAATTGACATTGACCTTCTTTATTGATTGAAATAAAAAACTTTCTTTTTCCCAATCGATTGACGACGTTATACTGAAAGGATAAACTATAAGACGTTTCTTCCGGCTTCTAAAATAACAATACAACAAATCCAGAAACAAAATTCGACGACAGAAAATTCTTTACCTACTAAATCAAAACATTCTGACGTGGATTGTACTCTCAATAAGCTCCTTCGCCTTGGTCCTCTTCAAAGAAGGGATCAATCATCGAAAAAAGTGATGCTAGATGCTGATGTATGTTCAGGTTTTTGATATTGATAGGTGAATGTATGCGAGCCGACTAAGAATCGATCTCAAATCGATATCGAAATCCTACCTTCGAACGAAATTGAGCTAAAACTCACGGGTTCCTTAACAAAGTTGGAGGAGGGTGACAGCGAACCCGTTTTATGGGATCCATGCCATGGGATCTGAAAAATGTAGATTGTGACGTCACGATAACTTATGAAGTCATCAGATTGTGACGTCACAGGGCCAGACTTTGGAGCTGTATACAATAGGAGGGAACTTGGAAAAAACTGATCTATGACGTCATCAGATTGTGCCATCACGAGGCTGACCTAGGACGTCATCAGATTGTGACCACATAGCTGACCGATGACGTCATCAGACTGTGACGTCACAGGCCCCAACCCCCAAGCTACATATAAATGATGGGAGGGGACTTGGAAAAAAAACTCTCGGTTTCTTTAAAGGAGTTGAACGAGGGATGGCAGGGAACCTGTATTATGGGGTAAAGGGGATCTGAAAAAAGTGGATTGTGACGTAACAAGGCTGACCTACGACGTCATCGAACTGTGACGTCATAGGCCCCACCCCCAAGCTATACTTGAAAAAAAAACTGATCTACGACGTCATCAGATTGTGACCACATGATTGACCTATGACGTCATCAAACTGTGACGTCACAGGCTCCAACCTTAAGCTATAAATGGTGGGAGGGGACTTCAAAAAAAACTCGGGTTTTTTGAAAAAGTTGAACGAGAGGGGGCAGGGAACCTGTTTTATGGTGTACAGCGGATCTGAAAAATGTAGATTGTGATGTCACAAGGCTGACCTATGACGTGATCAAATTGTTACCCCACAAGCCCGGATTTTGAAGCTATATAATAGGAAGGGAACTTAGAGAGAACACTGATTTGTGACGTCACGAGGTTGTGACGCTACAGGCCCCGCCCTAAGCTATAAATGACAGGTGAAATTTTTGAGCTTCGAGCTTTGTCGGCCAGCCGGACGGTGGACGTTTTTTCTGACCCCCCCCCCCCAAACAAAAACAGGTTCCCTGTTAAAATTTCAACCTCTGAGATATACATGATAGGAGGTGGGCTTGGGAGATTCTCGAGCTCCGAGCTTTGTCGGCCGGCCGGATGGGTGATGAACTTCGGACGTTCTTTTCCGAACCCCTCGGATAAAACAGGTTCCTTGTTAAAATTGGTGGCTGGGGTCAGTTAGGCGTGACGTGACGCTATATGACGTTATTACTGACCTTGACCTACTTCAGGGACTTGGAAAAACTCACGGGTTCTTCAACGGATTTAAACGACGGCTGGTAGGGTACCTGTTTCATGGGGCACGTGGGATCTGAAAAATCTAGATTGTGATGTCGCAAAGTTGACCTATGACGTTATGAAATTGTAACGTCATAGGCCTCACCTCCCAAGCTATATATGATGGGAGGGGAGCTTGGAAATTTTTCGAGTTCCGAGCTTTACGGGCCGGTTGGACGGAGGACGTTTTTTCCGACACCTCCTCGATAAACACAGGTTCCCTGTTAAAATCCTCTCTTCATCCCCTTGATGGACGATTCTACAGCTCAGTAAAAGATAATTAGAGGCAATTGGAGAAATTTATTGTCAAGTGAACGGTGAAACTACAGGTCAATGTGTCCTTGTACCCTTTAACCATCCAGCGGGCATTCAATTCCTATTTAAAATTAACTGGGCGCCGACATCGATATCGAGTCGACTGGAAATCAAACTCGTTAACCTGATTTCGACTAATTAGTTGTATCTATCACCCTCTCCAAATGCTCGGTGGAATTTGAATCAATTGCTGATCGACGTCTAGTGCCCTAAGAACTAGTCGATTTTGAACTCAGCAGAATCGATTCTGACCCAAAAATTCCATCTACGAAACCTCACAACACCCATGGAAGAAATTTACCGATCGATTGAAAAACTTTTTTCGGTTTTCGCTGTACACTGATACAATTAGCGATTAAATAATGTCAACACAACATACCATTTTTATGGTCGGGACTTTGAACATTTTCCGCTTTCCATTCGTTGTCCGTCTCCTCCGAATCGTCGAACTGCGATTTCCACTGCGAAGCTAGCGTCAGACCACCGCCTCCACCGCGCGTTACTTGTTGCATAGCCGAAATATTATCGTCCTCCATGACCGCGAACTGCGTATAGGACGCGTCGATCGTGCTGGAGCTTCGCGGCAGAAGGTAGTTTGCCGTGGGTGACGCGTGCTGTCGGCGCATTCGATGTTCCTTCATCAAGAACGACGTACGCGAGCCGGCTTGATCGTTATTCACAGGCAGTCCAGACTTTTGGTATTTGTTATTATGATTGTTAGAAAATTGTACTCGCGGATTCTGATCGGCGGACAAAGCCTTCGAAACAGGCAGTATCACGTCTCCTTCGCCATCGTTACCCGAGTGCGCCGTTCCCGGCATTAAAGAAAGTTGAGAATTATCCGCTGCAGTCTTTTGTTCCAAACCGGGCATCGAAACCGTTCGCCTCTCCATATTTTTCCTAGTCATACCTTTGGCACCGTTATTGACAGCCGGATCACCTTTCGCCTCAACGTCCATGCTCTTGATATTGACCACTTTTTGGCCCACGTTCAACATTCGTCTGTTCGACAACGTGCGAATCAAATCGCCGTATTTCTCCTCTAAGTCTTTCTCGTTGTCTGGCTCTATATTTTCTTGATCGTTATCGTACGCGCTCGTGATCAGCTGGATATTAGGTTCGGCTCCGAGCGAGGTTGTCGTCACCGGACGCGATAATATCGCAGTCGATATATGAAGAGCGTTCGCGGCTTTCGGATTGTGATGCGCACTATCTGGCATGAGCATAGTCTTTTCCCAGTCAAAAGCGTCCGTATCTTTTACTCCACGACGTTTTAAACACCTGTCCAGGATGCCGGCTAACAGGTCATAATCCGGTTTATCCACGTACTCTAAACTTTGGATATGCTCCAGAAACTGTTTTAGATCACTGGGTAGATGCTTTAGAAGCTGTCTGTGATCGTACTTTTCTTTCATTAAACCTACTTGTTCCTTATCTTTTATTTTTCTCCACGGTAACTGACCATTTACAAATTCGACTAGCATATAAAACAGAGACCACAAGTCGTCGTGACGACCCATCTCCTTATTTTTGTGGGCGTTTAGCGAAGCGTAACGTACCGTACCACGAAAGCCGGCTGCAGAACGCGGCTGTCGCACCTCTCCCGACGCGGTCGTATACTGGCGAGCTAGGCCAAAATCCAGCATATACACTATCCGGCAGTTCGTAGGAAGTCTGCCCATGGAGAAGTTCGACGGCTTTATATCGCGATGCAGAAAGCCCACGTCGTGGATACTCTCGATAGATTTAAGAATTTGAAGGCCGAGACGCAGGGTGGTGGATAGTGAGAAAGCGCCTTTCGGTTGAGAGCGACGCAGCTCGGCCAAATTTTTGCCCTGCAGTTGCATGACCACGTAATTAAATCGATCGTTACGTCCACAGCCTATGAAACGACACACGTGTTCGTGACCCTGCAACTTTTTTAGCACAGCCACTTCCATTTTCAGTACTTGCTTTGGTTGACGAGCGGATTCGACTTTCAAGGCGACTAGTTCGTTGGTGATGACATCCAGTACTTCGTATATTTCGCCGAAGCCACCGCCACCTATTTTTTTCTGCACTTTCCATCTTTCCTTCACTATATGGCCAGGTTGAAGTAGATCTTCGGTCATCGTTCACAATTCGTTGTTAACATTGGCATGCCAACTGAGAGTGGATGTCATCTATAAATTGAGAAGAAAAAGAAAAATTATTACCTGTTTTCTGAAAACTCCTACGATATCGATAATTATCACGAGAAGCGAAATTTCTGAGTTGGTTAAACCTGTTCACGTTTGATAAAACACGTTTCGATAGTGATTATTCGCGAGTAGCGTGATAAGCTTCTCTTTCGTCCCTGTTATCACGAAACACTTTCACTCGGCTAACGCACACTAACGAAAAGAGAAACTATGGAATAAGATTGTTTGATATTTTGACATATCGAACGTGAAATCTTTATAGTTGATTTCGTATCGAAAGAGAATTGCTCGAATCGAAGTGATCATAGTCGCCAATGACAGAGACAACTTTTGCCTAATGAGGACGCATTGAGTATACGAATTGATAACTTTATGAGCTCGTCTATGTAAAATAAATAAATACTTACATTTGAAAGACTGAAAAATCCGACAATATAGAGCAGAAGAAAATGAAAAAAAAAGGAAAAAAAAGGGTTAAAACAACGATGAGCGACGAACAGACATCAAGTCTCCATATTAAAAAAATATTATAATTTTCAAGCTCTCTGGTTACAACACCAGTTCGCGATTAACGCACGATATCGTCGTCAACATTTCAGAAAATTATCACTCGAAAATACGAAATCGTTACTTTTACTGATCGAAAAACGAGTATTGCGAGAGGCGAAGGATTTTCTCGTTAACAATAAGGTCATACTCCAGACGCAGAATTTCATTGCTTGCAAAATGAATAAATCGATAATATATAGGCGAGCTACATAACACTGCAGTGTGGCTAAATAATGGAAAAAAAGATACCGAATATCACTGCAAGTCTCACACACATCCACTCAGCTGACTACTTACCGCTAAGTCATGTACGCGTAAATGAACTCATAATTATTTGAAAATAGTAACGCGTTATCAGTTGTACTTGAATTTTTAATTGATAGTATTAAAGGGAAACGACGGCGAATTGAGGGTTATTTTTAATTTAACAACACCCCCGTACCCGACGACGAAATATTACTCGTCGCAACACGGACTCGAATTCCGAATTCGTGTGTGCGGTAACACGGTAGAGAGAGAGAAAAAAAAAACGAAATCAGTGCAGCCGATACGAGAAACGTTAAAGAAACTCGAGCGGAAGAACGAAATGCATCGTATTGGAACAGCTGAACTGCGTGATGATAATGTTGATGCAGCAAAGTATTAATACAAAAAAGTTGTTATATTGTTGAAACTTTTTCTTCCTTTTCCCCCGTTCCCACACAAAATTTCCTCCTCGTACGATTTTCATTATTTCATCATTCTCCACAATTATAAACACGAACGAATAAGACTGTACAATATGTTTGTCATAGTGGATCACGTTCGCACATACCTAGTTATTTTTTACACGATGCTATTTAATTGAAGTTCCCTAAAATCGAGCGGAACAAATAATTTTAGCTTAGAAGGAAGTTTGTTAATTTGATGAGATTTTTCAATTGCAAAAAATTCAAAATTCTATCATTAATTACGGGTTAATCTAATCGTAAAGGATATTTTCATGGCGAATGATATTAAACTTTCAAGATTTTCGTTCTTATTTCCGAATAATATAGAAAATGTTGTACCTTGCACTGATATTTTTTCATATACTTTCCAGTCCGCAAAATTTCATCAAGTCATAACTTCTGAGCGAAAGAAGCGTAGTCATAAAATATTTTAAGAGAGACATTTATTTGTTCCTATTCGAAACTATATTGTCCTACAGATTTTTTTTGCTAATTTCAATGAATACTTTTGAGTACTTTCCGCAAAAGGTACCGTTAAGTGGATGAATTCTAACGCTACTACCATCACAAGTATCCGCAAAGTACCTCAATAATAATTTAGATCACATGAAGAGGATCACGAGTATTTTAAGAGGCTGCCTATTCGCTTTAGATACGTATCCAAACTAGAACAATGACTCTGAAGACTGTATACTTACTTTGCACTCTTCTAGCCTGAATTTTTTTTTTAAGATTGTAGATCTATGTATTTGTGACGCTGGCGTAAAAACGGCATCTTCTATACAAGCTTGAACAATATTCCTCGAGCATTAGTTACCATGTATAGCCACAAATACCCCGAAGAACTAAATTTCTAAACATAATGAAAAAAATGGGTATCATTTACCTGCCCGATAAAATAGAGTGTATGAACGATGAAGAAAAAGAATACAACAATTAAAACATGCGCTCTCCAAATGAAGAAGCAATGAACGATAAAATGAATGGTTCGTCAGCGACTCCTACTCAGATGAATTACGCTGATTTACATACATCGGCCAGCTTGATTTTCCATGACTTAGTATTTTCAAAATATTTCTATAAACGTAAAATCGAACTAGTAAGGCTTTGAGTCGCATATAAGAAAGTGTAGGTATTTACATATTTCGATCTTAAGAACAAAAAAAAAAGTGTTGTACTTTTCTATCGTCGAGCTCATTTTAAAATAACGTTATTTTATTCCGAGAAATCGTGCTAAATGTAACACTGATTTATACATTTTTATCGTTCAAACATTAGATTTCATCGTTTTGTTCTCATCGTCTATTCACTTCATTTCAACGATCCCCAGGAAAAAAATCTAAAGATTGCAGATTTTTCTCAGATTTTGAAGTTCAAAAAAAAAAAATTCATTGTGAGTCGGTAATTGGTTATTTGACAGATTTCTCGCAACTCCATCACTGTTTATCAAAGATGTTTTTTTTTTATCGTACCCAATAAGCCTACTCCGCGATCATAACTCACGAAAAATTATTTTTGAGAATGATATTAGCTTAGCGTTACAAAACGTCCTAAAAATTGAGGGAAAGTAAGCTGTAAATCACAGTACATTCTCTACAGTCCTAGAAGTTATACCATTTAATGGTATACTTTCTCATTAATTTCCATGTAAATATTCATATTATTTACTCATTAATCAATTAATTTTTTGTGCAGGTGAAGACCAGGTCACTTCCGAGAATGTAAATTTGTTCCTTGATATAATAGAAAGAAAAGTTGAACATTATGTCGCGAGTACGAGTACTTGAAGTTATTGAAGATACCACCCACTCGTGATATTTAAATTAATCAAATAATAACAGAAGAAGGAATGTGTGAGGTTCATCAAGAAATTAAATCTCATTTAAACAGATATCCACTGTACTGAAATACAATTAGTTTAAAAAATTGAATTCAAAAAGAAGGTACCTGAGAATATCAAGAATATAAGTCGAACAGTTGAAGAAACTACAAAACAATACAAAGTTCAATAGAAATGTTGGAAAAAATTGAGACGCTCATGTCATGCCGAACAATCGACTCTGAATCACCAGGAATCTAAACTGGATAGTTTTTTATTTTTAATTCGACTTCTGAATTACAAGAAACCGAATGATTTGTTGTTCAGATAAGTATTTCATTGGAAATTTATTTACGGAAAATATATTTTTTCGATATGTTCAAGGTAAAAAATAAATGTAAATTTTTATAATATGTACCTAATATATTTTCAAAAAAATTATAAATTTTTCGTAACAAAAGACATTAAAACAAGAAATAGAATACATCAACTAGGCAAGTGTAGATGATTATAAATGCAACCTAATAGTAATAATAACAATTAATTCAACTAAAACATTGGGAGTTATTACCTACCTATTGGAGATGACAAATTCTCAAAAAGAAATTAGTTGGTAATTTGATGAGAAGATTTTTAACCGTTAAATTAGGTAGGCCTATATCGAATGAGACGGTAAAAATAAAAAATCTTACTCTGTATGTTTGATTCATTTTATGGCACTTCATTCACAACTCATTCTTTCCCCATGTTCCATCAAAGGTAAATATGAAAAAGCTCCAACTGAAAGAATAGGCCAGCAATTGTCCCTTTAATCTTTTGATTCGCTCAACGTCTCCATTTTTTGAAACTATTTTAGAATAAATTGATCGTAACCACAGGTTTCTAAGAGCGCAAATATTAATCACAGTACTTGATACTCGACTAGCCTACAGTCCCGCTCATAATTAGACGAATGGAATAAAAAATTGAAGTCTAGAGTCCTTAATAATTAAATCAACCGCTTCACAGTCATGAACGATGAGTCCGCTTCGTTGGATACATCACTTTTTTCAATCAATTCCTGAGCTTGTTTCACAACTAGTCGCAATTCATCAACCGTCTTCTCAATAAATTGATTCTTCTCATCGTTATCCTCCAATCTACATGACGGATGGATCTTTTTCCATTTACACAACAGGTGATAAACATTGTTATACGACCATCTCATCTGTAAAAAAAAAAATTAGAACACCGTATGAGTGAGGTATAGTAAAAAGCTGATTATAATACAAATTTTCAATACCATTAAGGTTTCTTCCGTCTCATTTTGTAATTTTATGTTTTGTTTTGCTAACTGATTACTCAATAACAGTAAATCTTCTTCTCGAAAATCATACTGTTTTTTGGTACGAAATAAATCATTGGTTTTTCTGGAAAATACAGCATTCTTGACCTGAAAATTAAGACACTGGCATTATTCTGCGTATCAATAGTCAAGAACTGTTGCTCGAAACTTCATTTTTATTCCTTTAGTGCAATTATAATCTTTTCTAGGCAACTGGAAAAGAAGTAAAAAAATATTTTGAAGTCAGCGAACTGATGCACGCGACAGAGGATCTGTAATGCCAAGCAAATTATATGTCATTGCAGTACTGCTGTGATAATTTTTATTATGACAGTTTGTATTAGATTCCGATGAGATCGTCTACGCACAGACATGTGTAAGACAAATGGAAAAAAAAAAAAAAAAAATTATAATAGAAAAATGGTGAGAGGCGAGTCAGGTGTTCCAATAAGTCCTAAATTATGATGAATTAATTTCAATATTATCGAGGCAACCATCTGTGATTAAAATATCCTATTTGTACAAAAAATTTATATTGATTCAATTTCAATCGGGTAAGTCCAGAGAAACAATTTGAAATCCAAAATCGTGTAGGTAGGTACTTACCGCTTTATATTCGTGCATTTGTAAATTCAAGTTCTCAATCTCTAACAAAGTGCAAGCAAACTCGTCGTGTAATTTTCTTTGGGAGGTCAAGAGCATAAAAGTATTAATAAAAGCATTTATACTATTTATCTCTTCTAATTCTTTGTGTGCGATCAATTTTTCTAAAAAATCCTGAAAAAAATTCCACATTTTTCAAAATAAATAGGTATTGAATGAAAAAGTAAAAGAAACAACAACAGAATTCAGGTATGTGATCTTACATTGTAAGGTAATAGTGTGTTGACGGAATCTCCCATTGTTTCAAGAACGTGAGACAAATATTCATTTCGTTTTTCACAAATACCAATTTTTCTTTCATAATTATCCTGTTTTACGAGCTCCTTCGTGATTTTGGCCGAAATTCTTTTACATTTATACTCGTTTTCCTGCACTCATTAAAAAACATAATTCAATAAACATGATTAAATTATCAATCGCTATTATTTTCAATTCAGTAAAAAATTTCTTATAAATGACGACAGTTGAATCCGATGAATATGTCGCAGGCTATAGAAATAATTTTTTTTTCAATATTTTTACGGCTACATTTTCCGGATCTCTTTTTTCTCTGTAACTTGTAATTCAGAGACTATTTGACAATATATTTTTTTCTTTTATTAACACCTCTCCAGGAACTCATTACTAAGCCCAAAAAAGTATTACCCAGTGCTATAGCCCTTCTATTCCATAATTCCAACGGATCTATTGACTTGCCGTGAAAAAATAGTAGAACAACTTTAATAATTAGTTACGACGTTTTGAAATAGTAAATAAAATATCTATTCACCCTGTAGAATTGATCGTAGTTCCGAACCTCATCGAGAAAATTAACTTGTTCGGTTCTCAGTTTCTCCCATTTCATTTTCATTTCGGTATTGAAAAATTCCGCTTCTATTTCTTTTTCCACAAGTTCTGTTCTTACGCGTTTTCTCTCTTCGAAGGTTTGAATAAACCCGTAATCTGCTGACAACAATGGAGAATTCCATTCTGGAAAAGTTCTGAAAACAATCAGAGTTTTCCGAATCAATGAACTTGTCTCGCAACTTTTCGCAAATCAAACGAATTTGACAAGATCGAGAATTTTATTACTTAGCAAGGTCAACCGATTCGTAAGGAAAAATTTTCTGTTCCGAAATATTCATCTGAGGCATAAGAACTCTGCCTACGACCTCCTGCGCTATTAAAATGTTGTTGTCAAAACAAATTTTTCTTTGTTATCTTGTTGTTACGGCGGCAATGTGAGTTGATGCTAATAATCGATCCTATGATCCTCATAGAAACTAAAATACGTCTTTGGGGTGGCTTTGTAACGCAATGAACCTTTCCCCATTGATTGGTAAATACTCGAAATAGAGTAGGTATCGCGTGCGCTTGCAATTGTAGTGCAGAATGGTATACAAACGTGGTAAAATTATGTGAAAGTTTGATCGAGTTTGTTCCGGGGCGCGGATATTGTTTATTTTTAGCAATGATCGAATGAACGAATTTGTCAATTTTTCAACTTTACCCTGAATCATTACAATGGAAAGTGAGGACCAGTTCGGTCGAAAAATCGGGCATTTTTGGAGGGAAATGAATTTCATCATTATAAAGGTAGTTGAATACAGGATTCGTCATTCAAATGCATAGGTATTTGAGTAGATATCCTTTGTATGTTTTGCGCCACTGTGGTTTTTCCTATTTTTTCTATGCAATGAGTTCAATTTCCAACCCTCGAAAGATTTGAATATTGATGCTTTCAGTATCATTCCCATTGGAGCAGCTCTTCACACAAGAAAAATATCATCTGCGTACGAGAATGAGATAAAATTGTCGGTTGAACAAATGCAGCAACTTAAAGCAGAAAAGAAACAGTCATTCAACATTCATAACAGTTATGAAAGATAAGGAATTATGCTACCATTATACAGGATTGTCGCAGGGTGACCAAATCATACTCATTTTAGAGGAAAATACTCTTTTGGAGGTCTAAAAAAAGAGAACTCTTCCTTTTTTCTAATTCACTGAAAATACTCTTTTCTTGGAAATTTATACTCTTTATACTCTATTTTGTACATGAGCACTTCAAAAATACTCTTTTTCAGGTTTGACAAGTTTTTGTTCTTCTTTTTTTTTTTTTTTTTTTTTTTTTTTGCTCGTCAATTAAATTTTGGTTGAATACTCTTTCGTTTTTGAAAAAATCTGGTCACCCTGTATGACGAGTGAGGCAGTTTACTTGTTATGTGATTTACTGTAAACATTATTGACTATAACGATTAACTGTGAGTAAGAACTTAATTTGACTTCATATAGAAATGGTTTTAATTAAACCTTTCAAATAAAAACACGTAGTAGCACCCTAAAACTAAAGTTCTTGAGTTGATAAAGGTTAATTTTATTAGCTTATAAAGCTCACTAGCTTGGGATTTCTTAGGGTGATAGAAATTTGACATAAAAGTTCTGAAATTTTCGAACTAAAGTGGAAAAGAAAAATAGATTGAAATAGGTAACCCACATTGATTGTATTAAAAACTGCTAAATACCTATTTCTGTTTTTTTTTTTTTTAACTTCGTTTATTTTACAGCGCTTGACTTCTAAGATAATTTGCACTGAACATAATATGTACAATAGAATTCACAGTGGATACATAGTCCTAATTAGACTATAATAGTTCTGCTTTATTTAAGAATATAAAAACTTTTCGGACGGTATCCTCTGAGTCCTCCAGCAACGAAATTTCGGTGGAGCGTCCTATTATTTGTGTCTTGTCTTTCAGATGACGAGCGCAGTTGAAGAGGTGATTGACTGTCAGTTTTGTACGGCATACTCCACTTGTCTTAAGTACAGATGTTCATGCGTTAACCTATAATGGCCCAGACGGAGACCGGCGAGAATTATTTCCACTTTTCGATTTGTCTGGTAGGATGTTTGCCTGGGTCCAAGAGTTTGGTTGATTAGGTGCAGCTTATTCAAGAGTTGCTACTCCCAGTCTTCCTGTTGACGTGTGTTTATCTTCTCTGATAAAGAAACGTTTTAGGTTTTTTAAGGGGCACTTTTTTGCGTGTTCCTCGTCGATTTTGTAAAATGTAGGTAGATTCTAACAGCGCACTCCTAGCGATTTAAGTGCGTTGTATCTATAGGGTGAGTAAAAATTTCCGTAGTGGTTGATATGCGTGTTGGTATGGGGTAGATTTTTGAGAAGTATAATAGGGATAGTAAATTTCTACGGTGTTGTAGTTGCGTGGTATCAGATTCAGCGTGAAGACTGGAAACTGGACTGCTGCGAAGTGCACCTATGCGGATTCGAAACGCTTGGTTTTGAATGGTGTCCAAAATTTTAAATGCACTAGGTTTGGCAGAGGCGTAAACTACACAGCCATAATCCATGACTGAACGGATGTGACTGTTGTAGAGCCGAATGTGCAGTTCTTCGGAGGTTGGAAAATGAACTTATCGCATAGAAAAAATTGGAAAAACCACAGTGGCGCAAAACGAACAAAGGATATCTACTCATTTGTTCGAGTGAATTTTTAAGCAGTAATACAACATTGATAATTTGGTAGGTAGGTATAGATATACACGTCAAATTGCACAGACGATGATTTTGATGACACTGACCATATGAGCATTTATGATAATATGGACATACCTAGCTATATTCGAATAATAATACACAACGAATAGATCATTCTCTACCTTTCTAGAATTTTCTCGGTCCGTCGGCGTCGCGTCGACCGTGAACGAGAACGATTACGGACCCATGTCCAATAGTGAAAAGTTACCCGCGAAGGCGAAAACTAATTCAGAGAATTGTTTCATCGACAGTGTTACCATATAAAACAATTACAATGATTCAATTTTTTCAAATAACTGGAATTGAAGAAACGTGCCGTTTACGGCTCATCCTCCGCTATTACCTTTGTTTGTTTTCGTCGTAAATGACAATTATTGACATCTATTAAAAATGAAACATTTTTACAGAAGAAAAATCTAATATTTTCAGAAAATTGTGAGGTATCATTTTTCGTATATTCTTGGTAACACTGGCACCTGCGAATCGCCACATTGGTTGAGAACGTTTCACAGTTCATTTTACCTTTTTCATGCAGTTTTATTTTTGTGAGTGAAACTTTGCTGAACGTATCTATATGAACAGAAGTAGTGATAGCTGATATTAATTTTTCCTGATAATTTTTGTCTAGAATTTACTTTTTCTCACTCGATAACGTGAATTTTCCCCGCTATTGTTCACTCACATTCTTCTATTGGGATTTTTTCGATATCATTCTGTATCGATTGAATACTGTGGTCTATCAGGTAAGTATTTGCTTGTAATACGTAACTTATCATGTTATTTATTCTACTATTCTTGATTGTCAAGTATAACTATCAAGATTTATTAATATCTCACGTTTTTCATTTCTAATTGTTCGATTCTGCGTCAGCAGTTCTGTAAAATGTCCACAATAATGTTTCCAGTAAGCATGAACTTGCCTCCGAGCGTGGTAGGTGATCCACTTGTCGTTCAACCTGCGTTCGATGCTCAGTCAACATTTCCAATTCAAAATCAATGGATAAATAGTAACAATAACGGTTACGGTTCCTACCAGTTACCTTTGCAGTTGTCTCAGTATTACAATGTATTCCCTGCAGATGTGCCATCTACTAAAACATCGTGGACTTTCCCAAATGGATGTGTCACATCGAATATTGTCAAGTAAGATACCGAACGTTAATATTGTGTTTTTATTGCAAAGATCTTGCTTCCATTAATGCCTGACTATGTCGTATTTTCAGATTTACTGGATTGCCTACGCCAACTTATCCTGTAGGTTCAATTATGCAATCAACTCACCTGTCCGAACCAGCTCCTGTAAAACGCAAATCATTACCTTTAAATGATGAAGAGTACGTACTTTGTATCTGATTGAGTGTTAAAATCTCGACAACCAATTGAGGCTTATGAAATTTTCACGAATTACAGACGACCTTCTAAAATATTTATTACGGAAGAAAAAATGACAGCGCGAATGAACGAAATGCATATAAGCAACGAATATGTTTCGTACGATAGACCTGCTGGTGAAACAGTGGTAGGTAGCTTTTGGCGTTATCGTTTCGTAGTACTTGATACGGTGGAAATATCGATGAAAATATCTTCTTGTTGTAGGATATAAGTGAAATGGACGAAGAATTACCGGAAGTACCTCCGAATGATACATTTAAACCAAAACTTATTGTTTGTGATGAATTAAAAAGTCTACGACGGGATATTGATTCGATTATTCCAGAACCTCTAATACCACAGTGAGTAGCAAATTTACGTCTGGGGAAAATATTTGCGCGGCGTTTTACAATTCCTTGATTATTTCTTTCAGTGATAAATCAAGTACTGCTCTGGTAATATGGAGGCCACCAGTATCTTTCGTCAAAACTGACCAATACGAGGACGAAGAGTACTCTCCAAGATCTTCCGTTATCATTACCGATATCACAGATCGACCTGATCTCGAAAATAACAACATTTCGTCGATAGACCTGAATAGCCTTATGATACCTCCGAAAATTGAGTAAGTGAAATTTCTTTTCTCTCGTTTTGTAGTTTAATGTACAGGGTGTTTTAAGAGGTTAGTGACGAAATGAGGCGAAAATTACGGTATCAATTTTTTAATTTTCGACTTGTTCGAAGTTTTCGAAGTAGCGTTTTTATTCATGGGTGGTGAACGGTATTTCAAATTTCTGGGGATGGAATGTTATATCTTGGAGAATTGTGACAGATACCTGTGTGCTATGTATTACGGTTTTATTGGAGGTATCATTATTTCTATCTATTAGGGAGAGAATCTCACCGTCAACTCTTTCTAAACGGACCGAGACAATTCGAGGCCACTCCGAACGAAATTCATATTTCTTCTATCTATTTTAAAAATATAATCTCATCGTGCTGTTCTGTTAGTACTTCTATTAAAACTGTAACACCTTGAGGGTTATTTTAATTTTCGTTCGCAGTACATATTGATTGTGTATCGAAAAATACTTCTCATCGTAGTAGTATCGACTCTTTGAAACTATTTTTGCGAATATGGTGGAAAATTTGACCTGCCAAAAACGCTGAATTGTCTTGATGATGTGTCTTATCGAACGGCCTATCTATGTATTCTTATTGATTTTTTTGTTGTCGTTGCTTAACTTAGTTTTAAACACTACAATTGTTTTTTTCCGACAGGTATCCACCCGAATCGATGGAAGAGATGGAGTTGTAAAGTACGGATATATTATGTAGAATTCGTTGTATTTTTGTCGTTTTGAACCTATTTCTAGAGCGTAGTTGTAATCGTTATAACGTTTATTATTTTATTATAACTTTGTATTTTTATTGTTTTGTATTATTCTTACATCTCACGATTCATTGTGATCAGGCTTATCATTAAATGTAATACTGCCGAAATTTATCGACGTAATACCGTGTTATCAGTTTTGTAACCTCAATCGGAATGAAACGAATGCAGAATAATAGTGTCAAAATTTTGTATTTTGTATTTTTAATTTCGTCTTCAATTACGACAAACGAGTGTTGAATTTTTTCTGTTTTTGGTGTTCCTATTTTACTTTCTTTTGTATGCTGTGTTAAAGTATCAAAATAGAAATTCTTTACTTTCTTCGGATCTTATTTCTTGTGGACAATTGAATTTACGACAGTTTTTCTATTTTGAGAAAATGGTCTCAGAAGCCAATCTAGGAGCTTTGAATATGCACTGCCTAGGCAGATTCTAGAAAAGGTGGATGCATCGAATTTTTTTCCATATTTACTGTATGAAATTTGGTCTTATTCGCCGTCAGAAAGCTCCCTTTTGAATACGCGCATTAATTTAATTTGGAGAAGTAGGGTCGAGGAAATTCTGAGCGAAGAAAATTAGAAGTCTTCTTTGTTTCAATACTATGGACTAGAGCAGCGATTTACATTGGTATTGATTTAGTAGAATTCAGTTTGAGATCAAGTGTTGTGAGTATTTACCAAAAATATCCAGGTCAAGCGAAGTTTTCTGAAGCATTTTTAACTTGAGCCGAGTTTTTCAAAATCATATCTTTTTTAGGCACAGTTTTCTTGCGAGTACCTCTCTGGGTACCGCAGATCACTCTTTTAAGGTGCTAACTATATGAAAGAAAAATGAAGAAATTTTTTTTAATCTGGGGAAGAAAGTTGTTACAAGTTAATTTGTTTGCTGCATTCTTTCCTATGTTTCGCACATGAGAAGATATCGAAGATACTTTTTAGAGAATTTTCAACAAAGATTGCGTTAATTCAAATAATTAGCTATTTATCAAGTAGTAACAGAATTTCATAGACATCACTACAGGATATACTGACCATCCATTCAGTTTTGGAAAAATAAAGACATCCTTGTGGACTTGTTCATCCAAAAAACTCTTGATAGTTCAGTCAAATTTTCGAAATTCATATTAAATCGTGATTTTTATTTTTTTTATTTTTTTTCGTGATAATAAATTTTAAAATTCTTCACTAGAAATGTTTCATAGCAAGAGATATTCTCTCAGTTGCTTAAGGCTGTCAAAACTGTTAACATGTCCATCGATTATTTTCTTTTTTTTTTTAAATCGTGATTAATTTGGTTGCTTTCAACAATAAAATTTATATCTGTTTGAATTTTATTGATAAAACATTAAAATTTTAAACATAAACTCGATTTAAAAAAAAAAATGATAAAATTGACGAACATTTTGATTGTCTGGAGGGGTTTTTACGATGTCTATCATAACTATGGTCTGCTGACAGAACTTTGTTCATGTATTTCTATTCAAGTATTCATGATTTTTTTTCATGGTGGCTCATGGTAAGGAAAAACAACGGGCGCGTCATATTATTATATAATTTTTATTATCCTCTTTATTTTATTTTATTTTATTTTTTCAATAGCGCCTCCCGTAATTTACCTGGTCTAAAAGGCTGTGTGGGGCAATCAAGAATATATAAAATATAATAAAAATAAGAACTTTGCCATCTGTCGGTCCGGTCCGTCTTTTCTGAAGAATAGTGCCCTTCCTCTAGATCATATTGCTTAGGTACTTGTTTGCCTGATTCTTATCGTAATGGTACTTGCTTTACATTGTCCATTGTTATCAGCAGGTGTGTTGCAGCTAGCCGAAAGGCAAAAGCCGTATTCAGCCGTCGTGTATTTTTGGGGTATTTGGCTTCAGCTTTTTCGAAGTCGTATACGTTTGGCTGTCAGCCAAAAGCTGAATTAAGCCGTATTTTTTTGAATTCTTTCGGCTGACGATGATTTTTACAAAAATTTCAATTTATGGTTCTTTTGACATGTAATCGTGTTTTTGCGAATGAATCAATCGACAGAATTTTTCAACCTTTTCTTCTTATTTTTTATATTTCTCTTATATCAAATCAAGAAGACAAAATCAATTTTTCCCTTTCCCGGTTTTTCCGTTTGGCATTCCTAAATCCTAATCCTTGTCCATGGTGTCTGGCAGTTGGCTAGTGGCTGGCGACTGTATTTCTGATTTCTGTCCCACACGTGGTCTTTTTCCCTTTGGTCTTTGGAATTTTTGGATTCTGATTTGATAATCGAATTTAATGGAATTCTAATAGGATAATGATATTCTACTGCTGAAAACCTTTCAAAGGATACCAAACTCAACGATCAGCCAAAAGCCAGCTTTATTCAGCCGAAAGCCTAAGTTCTATTTTTCAAGGTCATCAGCTTCTACTGAAAGCCTGAACCGCGTTGTTCGGCTGCAACACCCTGGTTATCAGCACGCCAAACTGTGATTAGACGTGTAAATTTGGATAGGGAGCTTAAACTATATTATAGTACCAATTACCATAGACTGAGCTCAACCTGAAATGTGACGAGAAATAAGCATAATTGTGGAAGAGAAGGCATTACGGTACGTTGCGGAGGGAGAGGATTCAGATGAAGCGCCGCGGCACAATCCGCACTCTACAGCATTGTCTTTTCTTCCCGCCGATTATGCTTATTTCTTACCACATCCTCCAGTTGACTGTTTGTACACATTTACATGGCCAAAGCTCGGTCTATGGTACTATATGGTCTAAGACCGGAGGGAAAAATTAAAATTTTTTCTTACGTATATTTTCAGTTTTTTGTCGTTATTTTCAAAACTACAACATTAATCAATAAATTTTATAGAAGAGAGTCCGTTTCTCTTATGAAATCCTATCGGATGATACTTACCTATTTTAGATTTTTTGTCGTAAATCTCAATCCCCATACGAATACCATGTAATTTGCCCTCTATCTCGTTCTTCAATTGGTCTTGTGACGTCATCTGCTAATGGACAATTGAATGAGCAATAACAGCATATATTATATTCTCCTGCCATTAGGCCAATGTACTACCATTACTTAGAAATCGGGCAAACGAGTATACAATATGATATACCTAGAGAAAGAGCCCTGTACCGGTATACAAGGATTTTCGCTACCATTGATCTGGATTTCTGAACCAAATTTTCTACAATTTGAACGTATAGAATGACAGCTGGCTAAGGAACTTAGAGAGAAAAATTCACAATAATTTAAATTTATTTTTCAATTATCGTCACATATAATTTTAGCTTTTTAGCTTGTGTTTTCCGTCCCTACGTCTCCAGTTCGGAAAGTCCGAATCTATAATTGTAGATCGTACCTAAGTTCGGCCTTAATAGGTGTAAATGATCTACAATTTACTCGGTCGCTAAACACAGGTACCTATTGAAATTTTATAGGTAGATTGTTCATTGGAGTATCACTGCGAATTTTTTTTAGGTTCAACCGCTACCCATCGAGTTAAGAATCTATATAATTGCTTGGAGGGGAAGACGGTATGCAGTTATTTCTGGATCACGGTGTATACTGATTTAAATTCACATCTTAACCTGTTAGTTACCATCCAGTCTTCGTTTTGCATTCATGTGAGTCGATATAGTTTTCCATACCTACCAATATTGCGTAGGCTATACCTAATGTACAGAGCTTAACGTATATATTATGGATTCTGGTATTACCGATGATTATCAGAAGAGTAAGCAAAACCTGATATAATCGCGTGTTTTATATATTTGTTTTGGTTTTGCTCGAGTACGGATCATTGGAGGTTGTATTTTTATCGGTTCCGTTTCGCGTTTCATTTCCTTCGTCTTTCACCGAGTTTCGACTCTTTCCAGCGAGAAACACCGACAATTAAGGCTTTCATACAACTTCCCCTCTCTTCAAGAAAACTGTCAGTCAAGGGCCACGGAAGGAGACTAACTATTCTTGCGTCGAAGGAGGAGGACGACCTTTGCTCAGACGAGAAGAAACGATATTGCTATCTGGAAGGTACGTTTATTAGTGGGTATTTTACTCATTGACTTTACCCTGTAAAGATTGGAGATTTTGTGATAGCCAGAAAATAATATTAGGAGTAAGACCTAAGTATCCAATATGGCAGGACTCTAATATCTATTTACTATAATGAAGAATTACTGCAACAAAGTATTCACATTGACCGATGAATTTCATCTACTTATAGGTGGCGCTAATTCGCTCCTAATTCAGGGAATGAAAATAGAAATATCATTATAACTCGCAGAACTTCGGTTTGGTCATAATGTATCGACACATAATGGTGAGTCATATCGGATTACTTACTTTTTAAATGGAAAAGAATTTTTTGTTATCTACCTATGAATGTCGTCTCCATCAACTACATGCGTCATATGCTAACGCAAACTGAATAAAACTAAACATATCGTATTACGATCTCTTGTGTTCTACACATGGTCCACCTTGAATCCACGCGCATTGTAATTATATGTTAGCCTTGCTTGAGATCGTATGTTTACAAATAAAGGTAAGGGTCAATGACGTCCATATTGTAGACATACAGTGCGCGGAGTGATTTCGGAATTAAGGGGACGGATAAGGAAATCATTTCGCTGGATCAAAAAGTAGATTATTCGTCCGAAAATCGATTCATTGGGCATGACACCGAGAATACAAGGGAAAGAACTTAGTTGAAATATTGAAAAATCAACTATTTTTGAGTTGTTTTTTTGTATGTATCGGTGTAATTTCATAATTTTGAAGTTTTGTGAAGTGATTTCATCTTGCCATCACCTGCGTCTAGAAGAATTCTTCCGTTTTTAATTTGATGTGAAAGAGGAGCTTATTTCTGTAGCAAATTTCTCACCAGCAGTGAAAGAAAGGCTAAGCTATCAATTGGGTGTGAGAAAACAAGAAAAAAAAACTTTCGAACATCGAAAATAGCTAGAGAATCATTTAAGTAGCAAGATAATATTCTTTCATCATTACCGATGTTTGACGCGCTGGTTCAATTTTTGTTACGTTTTACAGGTTGCGAAATGGGTACGGGAAAAAAGTATAAAATTTTTTATTTGTGGGGCTTCTGCCTCGGTAGGCCGAAAGAAGTACCTTTCAACAAAAGGTGTCCCCCTCCTATCATATAAAGCTCGAGAGTCGAAATTTTCCAAGTCCCTCTTCTATCATATATAGCTCGAGAGTCAAGATTTTTCTATATGTCCCTCTCCTGTCATATAAAGCTAGAGAGTCGAAATCTTGCTAAATCCCCCTCCTATTATATATAGCTTAGAAAGCAAAATTATTTCAAGTCCCCCTCGTATTATATAAAGCTCGGGAGTCAAACTTTTCCCAAGTCCCCCCCGCCCCTTCCTCGTGACGTCATGAACCTCGGACCGCTCGCGCTCACGGACACGAAAATTTCCTGGAAGTACCCCCCAACAAAAGGGATAGCTGGTTCCCCGCGAAAAAAAAGTTGCCTACTAAATGGTACGTTGTGACGTCACGACTTTAGATACATTTGAAAAGTTATCTGTCAAAAGGGCATGTGATCAATTGAATTCTCACAGAACGGGTGCCCTTCCGACAAACAACCTGTCGAGTTACCTTGGATTTTATTTTTGCTTAGCATTTTTAGAATTTCTGTGCAGTCCTGGCAAGTTTTATGTTTGCATGGTATTTTTCAAATTTTCGTACATACTTTAATAATGATAATAGCCTATACCTACCGCATGTATTCTACAACCGTGAAGATTGTTCTTAATATACTTTTTGATCAAATTGACAAGGAAAAAGGAACCAAATAGGTAACTCCGGTTCCCGGTCTAAGTGCTGGAACAAAGATGAGGATCTCTTGGTTTCCAAATGACTTTTTGAGCTTCATACCTTGGTAGAGAAAAAAGCTCCAGAACTTCTAAAAAGGGAATTCCCTTCATGTAACAGTCAATGAGAAAAAAAGAACAAAGAGACCCGAAGAATGAGGCGTATGGCGACTCAGTCTTGTTTTTATTTTATTTTACAAACTCTTAAATGCGCTTGGGTTATGAGCTTGATGGTGAATTGATTTTAGATGCGCTGGATATGATTTGCTGCTTCTAGATGAGAGATGATATTTTAGATGAATGAGAGGTCATCGGCGAGAGTTGTTTCGATAGAAGGTGAAATCTGTTGGGTGTGGCGAAAAGAAGCTAAAGGTGGGCATGCGAAAATGTGGGTGATTGGAGAGTCGAAATTGCAATATTCGCACGGGAGCGAGCAAAGGTTGGAAAGAAGATGAAAGTAGATTTTCTTACGGCGGGATTCCTGGTGTGATTGAGCCCCGCGAATGGTAATGGTTTTAACTGGGCTAATTTATTTGATGAGTTGATTTTGCCAGAGTGTGTTATATTCGTCGGTAATTTTGAGGTGGATAGTGTGCGTGAGACCGTTTTTACGGGGAAGAAGATAAAAATTAATTCGTGAAAGTTTTGTGGCTGTTTAGGCGGCTAAATTGACTTTTTCATTGCCTTGGATCCAGATGAAAGTTATGTCGTAATGAATAGATGCCTGAGACAAGTGGATGTGTGGAGTGATATTGCAAATTGCCGTTAAACTAGGCCGATGAGGAGTCGGTGGCGACCAGAAAAGTACGGTTTGATGGGACAGAGAGAGTTAGTATTGTTTCTAAGCATTGAAACATAGCTTGAATTTCGGCCGACAAAATTGATACAACCAATTGCATACGCAAAACCGCCTTGATTTTCGATTTTTAATTCACTTTTGAAACAAAGGGCAATGTTCGGAGAAGAGTCATGTATTTCTAAGAAGATGGAGCGGTAAATTACAGTTTTTATATTATTTAAGGTGTAGGAGAGGTCCAAGGGGGGGGGGGGGTAACGTGGGAAATACAGAGAGTAGGCAATAGAAGTGATTTTTTTTGTGAAGGGAAGTAATGAGCATGTTGAAAGTATTATTTGGGGTGGAATCAAGGAGAGCGTTGTGAACTGGGGTTCGGGGGAGTTGTAAGACAGAGCTGAGGAGACTGCCGCTCAAGTTAAGTCTACAAAAATGTAGAGATGGGTAACCTGATTCGGCGACTAGACTCGGAGCGGGGCTAGTGCGAAAAGCGCCCGTGCACACGCGAACGATAGAATTTTGAACTGTATCTAAAAACCTGTTTTATGAGTCATATGAGATTTGGTCTTGAGAATTCAAGGAATCCTAGACCTACTATAAGCCTAGTATAATATAGTTTGAGAGTCTAAATTTTTCTTGAATCTCGAGCTATATATGATAGGAGGGGGACTTGGAAAAATTTTGACTCTTGATCATATATGGCTGGAGAGTCGAAATTTTTTCAAGTCCCCCCCCCCCTCCTATCATATATACCTCGAGAGTCGAAATTTTTCAAGTCCACCTCCTATCATATAGAGCGAGAGTCGAAATTTTTTCAAGTCCCCCTCCTATCATATATAACTCGATAGTTCAAATTTTTCCAAGTCCACCTCCTATCATATATAGCTCGACAGTCGAAATTTTTCCAAGTCCCCCTCCTATCATATATGGCTCGAGAGTCGAAATTAGGACTTCTATTGTGTCATCAACTGCGAAATAAAATGGGGTCTTAGCTTGTGTTTTGTCGAAAATCACGATACAGGACTTGGAGGAGGATATTTGATATCCGCGGTATCCATCAAGCCCCTTGATCGCAATACGAACACATTGCTTGGTCAACTTTACTTAACATCTCATAAAGGTACCAGTTGAAGCAGCCAAGTCCACTTGCCACCTGCGTCTAATGAAAGTTCAACTGACCATGGTCGGTTCATCCACTCATCAAGGCCGCATATCAAGACTGGTCGTCCATTTCCCTAGTTCCTCTGAGCCACTCTCGCTTTCCATTTCTTAAACAAGGAGCGCCTGGCTTTCGCTTTAAGCCGTAAAACCTCTTTAATCAGTTGTTGTCCTCTTTGCATTGAGTACCACCGCTCTCTCCTCAGTAAGAAGCTCGATTGATGGGGAACGAGCAAATACACGAAGAGCCTCGGTCAAGTCAGTCGGTAGGCGCTAACCCACATCAGTGCAACTCTTCGTTGGATCTTCTCCATCTCTTTCCTGCTGAAATTCCTCATCTGTAGTAAACAAGTTACACCTTGCTGAGTGCGGTGTATGAGTAAAAATGATGTAATATACTCCCTTACGAATTTACTCACTTTTAGTGAGTATACTTTTGCTCGTTCTGGTATATTTTATTAATCCATATTTTACGGCTTTAATAACTTCATATGTGTATGTGAAACGTGTATCGTAACATAAAATGTCTGTTGGAGTCTGCGAGGCACAAGTCTCCCCTCCTTCTACTCAATCAGAAAAATTGTGGTTGTACAAGGTTTCGAGTTCCAAGCGTCTCTGTCTCGGTGCAAGTGAGGCCACACCACGCCGATTTTCAACATACATAATTCATGAGCTGTTAGTTTGAAAAAAATTGACTTCTAGAAGGAGGTGGAGAGGCAGCCAGAATGGCAAGTACAGGATGGTATTTATTTTTAAGAAGATACGCATTTTATGGGAGGTTATTCGTCAAAAATGTCCCACCGTCTTCCCGGCCATTGTGGTTCCTGTTATAGTTTGATACCACGTATAGCTCTATAGATTGTAAGAGGAACTTGGGAGACTTTCAACCTCTGAGCCATAGGTGAAAGAAAGGGGGTGGAAAAATGTCGTGCATCCTCGGAATTGTGTTGAGCAGCCCTCGCTGGAAATCAAATATTGATACAGTCTTATTAATAAATTACCTCCTCCTAGATAGAATAAAACTTCACGTACATTTAAACTGTTTTAGTTGTACGAAAACAAGTGTCGACGACCGTCTTTTTCCTTTTTTAAATAATCAAGTAACGTTTCATGACCAGAGAACAAAAAAAAAAAAAAACACTCGCAACGAGTTCAAGTACATTTTAGAAGCTAGTTTGATTCCGGGTTTCTCCAGACAAAGATTCTTTTGTATATTTGCTACATGAGGTCGATAACTTATCGTGCAAATTTACAACAAGTAAAATAAAAACTCATCTTGTTCCATATTTCATCCGCACTCCGGTTTAGTTAGGTAGTTTTTTTTTGCTGTCAATTTTCGACCAGCCATTATCATCCATCAGGTTATAGCCTGGATCTGTCGATCGATCAACTCTTGTCATTCTAAAAGTATCTCACCTATACGTACAACTATAACCTAATAAAATAAAATGGAATAATTTTGGGAACACCACTTCGAAGATACAGTGTATAGTAATTTATAAAATATGTTTCTCGAATTACAGTTTAGCATTCTCTGCTGCCTGGTTGTAGCAAGATTAATCAACGCCGCTCAACTTCGTTCGCCATGCCCAAATGTATTCACGTACGAGGGCGAGCCAGAAAATGATCGGTGGTACGGTATCATGACGTTTTCTTCAAATATTGAACTAGTCGGCTTGATTTATAAAATTCAGCTCGATCGTCCCGGCCAGCTTCTAGTCGTAAGTATAAACTGAATTAATGTAATTATTTAAAGCATTTTTAGGTGGGTTTGGACTACTTGTCTCGACATTTCATGATCTAAACTTTCAGGTTTTGCTAAGTGGACCTTAATTGAGATCTAGAAATGAGACGAATCAATTTTTTTGTATCTCTTATTTTGAGCTACATACTGTATCCCTCGTATTAAATAAATTACTTTCTTCCTTTAACATGGAGAACATTTCGATTTTCTCATCCCTGCCTTCGTCCATCATCGAAATTCCTCCTGCACATCGTTGAAATCTATGTCCCCCGTTTATAACGACATGTTTCATATCTTTTGACCAAGTAATTGTCGCTGAATTTTTGTTTTATGTCATCCCCGTTTTCGCCCCCCCCCCCCCCTTTGACCATGAGACTTGAAAACATTTCCAAGGATTGTTTGAATTAATTAGAAGAAGAACATTGGAATTTGTGTGCCCAAAGTTTTAAAAATTCTCTGTTTTAGTCTTGGGATGGTGAAGTACGCAGCGAGGACAACATAAATTTCAGTGTATTTGACCCCAAGCATTTTCAACGGCCTGGAGAAGTAGTGAAGGCGAGAATCATGGTCAAATTCAATCCATCCAGTAATCCTCCGAATGTTGTGAAGATCATCATCAACGGCAACATTATGTGTTCAGGTAAGACTGTTCGCTCAAAATTTCAGAAAATTCTCCTTTATGTTAATTATGACTTTTTTTTCTCTCTAGGGGATGGGAATAATCCCTTAACTTTGGGACTACCCACTGAATCGCCATCCAACAATCGACCAGATCCCACGTTTGTTGAAGAGGATATAGTTTCTGAGTACAATAATCGTCCGAGCAGCAACCAAAATACCAACTTGGGCACCGATAAAGGCAGTAGACCGACATATTACGAGCCCAATTACGGAGGAGGTTCTGGCACGAATTTTAACACGATTTCAGGATCTAGTCCCAATTACAATGGAGGAGAATCAAATTACGCTTCCAATTCCAACTCCGCTGGTTACAATAGTGCCAATTCAAACTATCAGACTCCCGTCAATCCAAAACCTTCTTACCCAAGCAGCAATAACAATAATCAAAACTACGCCTCAAACCCTACTTATAGTAATTCTCCGAATAATTATATTCCCCCGGAAAATATTGTTTACCCGTCAAATATTCAGTCTAATTCCGGCTTCAGTAATGCTCAGCCGCAATGGTCGTCGTCAGAGAATCAACAAAATAACTATGGTACTAATCGCAACAACAGCAGTAGCAGCAATCAAGGCCCAAACAACGGACCTCTCGTAACGACTCTTACTTTGCCAAACAATACTCAGAATAAGAATAATGTGGATACAATTATCCAGATAATCAAAGACCAGTTAGAGCAACAACAGGTGACTTCGAATACTAACAACACAGTCATCGTCGCTCTGGTGAGTCCGGTAACGAATCACGGGGGCCATCAAGCAATGCCAAATTCATCGCACAATAGGGAGTCTATAAGCGAAACTACAACTCACAGAACGACAACCAGTACGCCCTCTTCTGTGGTATCGAAACTTCGATCTACAACAGCGACAACTCCCTCGACCAAAAGTCCTACCATACGCAATAAAGACTGACATTGTGACGTTGGGCTGCCTTAGAGATCAGTCCTTTTTGTTGTGATTTTTATGATAAATACCCGACTTGCTGTGTATTATTACGATGTAAATTAATAAATTTGCCTCAGTTTTTGTACCTTTTTATCGATTAGACTTTCATGTTTTTCTTACGCTGAGAGAATTGACGCAAATCAGGATGTTCCAAACAAATCAAGACTCAACTGAAAAAATCTTTCTCCATCAAAAACTTCTCAGAATATATCACAATATTGTACCTGAAATATAAACAAACTTTCTTGAAGAGAATCATGCATTAACAAAAGTAATATTTCTTTAGTATATTTCTATTTGTGCTTCCCCTCATAAGATCTGCAGTATTCTTATGCAAGAAATTGATCTGCTTTCATAAGCGCCGACTGAAGGGGGTGTGACGATGTTTGCCCCCTCCTCTAAAGGCTATGAAAAATTTTGGGGAAAAAATTGTGTTTAGATAATTTATTTTTTTAGAGTCTCCCTCCCTCCAGCCCCCATTCATAACATCTTAAAGTCGATACAATTGTCTGCTTATTATTTAATGTTCACATTTTTGCATCATAATAGAAATCAATGCATAGCGATGGCTATAGTTCAGTCTGGGTGATAATGACGTCATGAGACAAATATAAAGCAGGATAGAGCACTCAACTAGAGTATTATTTCATTAAAGGATAACAATTTCGTCACGGCGTAACTTTGAGTGAGGAGTACACTTGTTGAAATTACCGTCACAGCCAATATTTCTTGCAAGACGTGATCATGACGTACCAAAATTGTGACTCCAATTTCCCTAGCTCGCGCTTATCACAGCTAAACAAAAAAGAGTGATCACGAGAAAAAAACGCTAGATGTCAAAGAATAGATCAATGAAATAGGCTTATTGGCACTCTCGCGGGGACACCCATTCTACAGATTGTTTCTATGACGCCTGAGGGTTTCTTCTCATGACAGTTCACTTTTGGTCTTGACGTGACCAATTGTAACCCCCATTGACAAATCTGGAAATGAGGAACAATGCGCAATAATTCTATTGCGGGAAATTGTCATTCTTAGATGAGAGGAGGCGGCTTCTAAAAGTGGCTATCAAAGTAGCTTCACTCCAAGTTTTTTACAGCCGAAAACTAAACGTCGGTTCAGGTTCAGCTCCTAGGATCTGGCTTTAGCTCTATCCAAGCAGAGTTTGAAGGTCGCAAGAGGAAATTTTAGCTTTTGACTTTAGCTTTCAACTTAAATCTTGAAAGCTTTTTGCTTTTGGTTTTTCTTTGAAAATATGACAAGTGTGGGCCAAAACTGGCAAGTCCCCTTCCTTTTGTGCACTTACTTCATTTTACTTACTCTTACAAATCCTGGCCGATTATCTTGACCTGTCACATGGAACAGTTTGGTGAGGCAGAGGACAACTGGGAAGGATATTACTAAGCTTATATCACTAAAATTGTAATTCTTCATAATACTCGTATCGTTATTACTATCCGGCTCCCATTTTTTTGGAGCTGAGAGCCAAAAGTTGATTTTGGCTCCAGCTCTTGGCTCTGTAGACTGTAGACTGGCTCCGGCTCCGTGTTTTTTTGGAAGCCATTTCCGTACTTTGGAGCGCAAAGATGGTTGGTCCCACCCCTACTCATCCTTATATGGAACAGATTGTAGAAGAAATTCTGAACGGTCATCTTTTAGGAGCCCTACAATCACCATCAAGAATTTTCCTGATTAAATTAATTCAAAATTCGCGGATTCGGAATCCAGTTGGAGCGCTGGGGACGGTATCTTGAATGTACTATAAGGTGAATGTCGTTTATTCTAGTAAAATCATCTTACTTGCTCTAAATATTTTTTTATGTAGAAAAATGTAAAGAATGACCTTTGAAATGAGTTCAACTTCAGATTTTTTGGAAAACTTTCCTCTCATCTTTACTTTTCTAAGAAAATTTAGAGCGGCCATCCGTTAGGATTGCTATCTACGAGCGCGGTTTGTTTACCGAAAATAGTATTTTTGCCAAATTTGAAAACGGGAGCTAAACTTGACGATATGTGGGAGAAAAACTGACGGGTTCTTTAACAAAGTTAAACAAGTGGTGGCTGCGAACCTGTTTTATGGGGCATGTGGGATCTGAAAAATGTTGACGTACCAGATCTATGACGTCATCAAATTGCGACGTTACAGGTCCGGAATTTGGAGCTATATATAATAGGAGTGGGACTTGGAATACCTTAGAAGGACGTTCTGAGTCTTATGGTATTTGAAGCGTCGCATATCTGGCTCATTGAAGGGGCTGAGTGTATACAGTTTTGCATATCTAGTTATTCAAAAGGGTATTCTTCAGGCTAAACTGTATACACCGACCACCAAGCTATATATGATAGGAGGAGGAGGAATTGGAAACCTCCGAGCTTTGCCGCCCGGCCGAACGGCGGACGTTTTTTCCGTAAAAAACCCCGATAAAACAGGTTTCCTGTTAAAATTAAGATCTTGGAATAACTCTGGCTTCGCTGTCTCATATTTTTATTTGGGAATATCTTTTATGGGCTATCAGAAAGCCAAATCTGCTTCAGTCAAGTGTCATTTCGATTTTTCCATCTTTCTCCCACATATTGTCTTAGTTTGGTTCCTGTTTTCAATCTCTCCCAACTTGGCAGAATTATTATCCGGTCTGAATTGTACCTTACCAATCAGCAAACGGATTTGTTTTGCCGCTAGAGGGCGGACCCTTCGCCCGAATTCGCAAATAGCAGGACTGAAAACTTGAATGAAAAAAATATGTGATTTTTCTGGATCGGCTTTTCACAAAGAAAAAAAAAAGTCTATATCGGATCTTTTTGGATCGGAATCTTACCTTTAAAAAAAATGAGGTTTACTCAACGATGTTAAACGGGGAACGCATGTAGGGAACCTATTCTATGAGTCGAATTTGTTTTAGTAATGTGGTTTATAGGCCTATTGGGTATGGGAAAACCACTATTAAAAAAAACGCATTATCAATTCGACCTCTAGGGTAGTGTGGATCTGAATTGAGAAAACACCAATTTTTCCAAAATCTCCTCGTATCATAATTATATTATGACAAGAATTCAACATTTTTCATATCCCTTCCTCAATATTCGTGACTTGGAGAACAGATTTGTTTGAAGTCCTTGCTATCACATTGTATATATAGACCTCGAAGGACGACAGACAGCTGATTTTTCAAAAAAAAAAACATAGCACACGTTCCCTGTTAAAATTTTGACCTCCGAGATAGATATGATGGGGGACTCGCCTTCCTAACATATAAATAAATAAATAAAATAAATAAATTAGTAAATTAAATAAATCCAAGTCCTCCTCCTACCACTCCCCTCATATCATATACAGCTCAAGAAAGAAAGTAGAATTTTTCTAAGTCCATGAAAATCCTCCCCCCCCCCATAGAACAAGTTCCCTGTAAAAATTGGATATTTTTCGACCCCGGTCTGAGACCTAAAAAGAAGGGTATTGGTCCGGATCTCATTACGGATTTGACAAAACCCAAATATGCAGATGAAAAAAATTACGGGGTCATTTCGAATCAGATCTCAGAGTTGAAAATTAAAGATCAGATCCGGATTTCAGCTCTGAAAATGAGTCGAGAACAAAGCTATTCATTTGCAAAAAAAGGAGGGAACAAAATTTCTACAGCGTGAAATTTTATTCTCTTCAAAATTTGAGGGAATCGATTTGAAGCAGGGGTGGTGCTCAGCCAATCGCATTGGCTAAAAACTTAGCTAAAAGCTAACCCTCCAAATTGATTGGCTTCGGCTATCAGCTAACGGCTAACCCAGTCTCATTGGCTAGCTAACTGCTAGCTAATTTTGGACCAAAATAGATTGGCTAATGGCTAAGAGCTAAAAGCTAACGGCTGAAAGTAGGGGTGGGGTCACTTCAGTGTGGAGGGGTGAGGTGTGGCGAAGAGAAAATATTAGCCGTCAGCAATTCCAATTTGAATGGCTAACGGTTAAGCTAATGGCTAACATGATTTCATCAGCTAGCTAATGGCTAGCTAATTTTTTATGAAAATTGCTCGGCTAACGGCTAATGGCTAGTGGCTTCGGCTTGGCTGAGCACCCCTGATTTGAAGAGAGCTTCGACCCACCGGCCGTCGATAGACCCGTTTTTATAGAGCGCGACACTAGCGCTGACCAAACCAAATTTACATATCTCAAAAACCATACTATTCTTCCTTATTACAACCTCAGTAAAGTTCGTACCCGCGAACATTTACTTCTAATAACGTTTTTTGGGGGGCTAGCAGTCGCTTGGACTGTCAATCTGCACTGTCCGAAACCCCCGTTCAAAACTAACTCTTTCTTTCAGAAATCCGAATTGGCCGTCAATCTTGATGAATCGGTGAGAATTGGAGGCTGCCAGCTAATCAACTATTTTAGATGCCTTCATCTACTTTTTGGCTCAGCCACAGAAAGTCAGTTCTCACAGTATACAGCGTCGTTTTCTCCTATCGGCCCAATGGGGCCGGCCCTACAGCGGCATTTTTAGGGGCGTCAAATTTTGGCAAATCCTAGGCAAATTTTGAATATTTTGAAGTGCGAGATATTAAAAGAAGGGTGGGCGGCGACAGAAGTTGGCCGGGCCTACAACGACGCACTACCGAAAACACTGAGTACTCATCTAACCGCCGTGTTGTATGATTTAGGTCCTACCAAACTCGTCAATATGTGTACAGCGGTTCACCCGTCCCGCGCTTATTTCTATTCCAGTGTACCCGAAAATTTTTTATCGAATCAATAAAACGCACAACGAGCGTAATTTGTTTTGAATGATGACAAAAATGAATAATTAACGGGGAGATCAAGGGAACTGGTTTGACGATTGTATAGATACCGCGCGGTTAACGCGTTCTACTACGGTTTTACGCCACTCGATATCGTGTTCGAACACGTTGAAATGACGAAGACAACCGTTCTGAGCAGGAATTTAATACGCGTACCTTACCTGCCTACTGCCTAGTGGTAGTGCAGAGATGCACTAACGATCTTCCAGACGTGTCGACAGGTTCGTAAGTTAGCGTATGGTTGTGTTCGCGCGTGTTTTATCTTCTTTAACCGCAATGGAAACTCACCATCGGTAGCCATGGTAAGGTTAAATATTAAACATTAATTACGATCTAGCATCGTGAACCAGGAAATTATATCATCGCGCCATAATTCTAACCTCAAGTTGAAAAACAGTGGCTTTACAGTTTCTTGCTGCTGAAATTTGTGGTCTCCGACGCAGCCATACTATTTCCAGCATCGCCGTGTCCGCAAATTTTCAAATACGAAGATGATTCTACGGCTGGTGACAGGTGGTACGGAGAATTCCTAATTAATCCTACCACGACTGTGATCGGACTTTCATTAAGGATCTCTCTAGATCGACCCGCTCATCTTTTGGTGGTAAGTTTCAACTTTGTTTATATCCTGGGTTCGATACTGTTGCAGAGATGAGAGTATGTGCGTACGTTTAATTGGTTCAAGAGATATGTGAAAGTGAGTTTGAGACAGACTGAAGAGAGAAAGGGAATGTTTCTAAATGCGGAAATTTTGAACTCGTCATTTTTTACGTGGTGTACGCAGGAGGTCCCAAGTTATCGGATCGTTTTAGAATTTTCGATTTCTCATGACAATACGGTAATATACGAGTCGTAGAAGTTGGCATAAATTTTAGATCAGCTCACTCAAATTCCATCATCCGACACATCCATTAACAGAAGGCTCTGAATATGATCGTGAAATTTCACCAGTTCGATAAATTGTGACTTCTTCAAATTCCTCGCATGGTGCCGCTCATTCTGAATTTATGTGACTACCTAAAAGCCACAAATTACTTTCATAGGTTCGATCCATTAGAAATTTTTCGAGCGCTCGGATAATGATTCTCAAATTCTGTGTAGTCTCGTTACTTATAATCCTACATTTATTTGAAGTAGGTATCTGGCCGTATAAATCGTGGATAAGGACCACGAGTGAAAATTAGGACGTCCAAGATTATATCTCGTTGTTTATTTAGATATGTTTAAATTTTTAAAATATTCTATTTCTGACCGTGAAATACCCGACGCATGATGAGATCATTCAACCTGTATGGGGGCGACGTGTAAGAACGCCAACGCAAATGATGTTGAAGGAATTGATGGCGAGTGTTGAAAATATAAAATCACTAGACTACACTGATACAAATTTAATATTGTTCATTCTAAGATATACGTGGAATATAAATGTAGGCTTATGGTCTCTAAACTTGGGCATACTTATGCTATTTCCATTTTATTTCATTTGTTTATCATTCTTCTATTTGAAGGAAAAGTTACCACTTTCTTCCGCCATTCCAATGGGAGGATCTTGCCGTTGTATTGGTTTCTTATTATCGTAGGTCAATTATATTTCCTTAAGTTGAAGGCCACTCAGATCATTGATCTTTTATACGAATATGAATTACATTTTCGTCGTTCGTTAATGCATGTTGTTTATTTTGTTAAATGAACAGTACTTTGTTTTTTGGAGTTTTTCAGAAAGTATTGATGGCTTGTATTTTACATAAATACGAGACAATAAAAATAAATGAAGAGTAATTTGTAATTCACGTTCGACATTTTCCAAACTGCTCTCTTTTCATAACAGATTGTAACTTGAAATTTCCCCAAATCCCTAAACGAGCCGTCATATCGTGTGGATGTAGAAATTTTCCGAAGGTGCATCCTCTATAAGCACCTTCCCCTTCTATATTTCGGCTAATAGGAAGTAATTCTCATTTGTCGTAGAGAAGAATACTTGATTAGCCCACCTCTACCTACAAGTTTGTGGCTCTCAAATTCTCAGTCTATCACTTTTTCTCCTGACTCACCTTCCTTGTCTCTGTTCAGCTCTCAACATCTCTCCTAGTTTGTTCTCTTTCTGAGAGAACAATACTGACGTAATCATACTACACCTACACTACCTCCTCATTAGCTAAATTCTCTCCTTACAGAAAGTTCAATGAATAGAAAATTCTATAATATTCTCGCAATCCTATTTTATTGTTGGGACTACAAAGTTTGTTTTCCCGTTTAACCTGACACCTTTCCAAGAACAATTGTACAGGTACTATTCTGATTTTTCAGCGATCGCCTCTGTACAGAGATTTGGATACGATTTTTATCTACATTTCTTTCGGTCTTGACCTACGAATTCAATCGTGGTTATGTGACGTTGACTTGAAACAATAATAGGATGGATGCACATTATGCAAAATACGTCTTAATTACAATAACAAAATCATAATTTTAAAAGCATTAAGGATGACGCGACAACTGCGGTGGAAAGTCTATTATGATTACATGTATAGTTTGTGCTTTATCATAATGCTGTACAAATAATGTCAAAGAGCATCTTATTTTTAATTTTGCCCGGTTCTACGTTTATGTTAATTAATTCAAAAGGAAATAAATAGGAAGTATGTCCATGATGTGCAATAGTACTTCGTTTTTTTCACCCTATTTTAAAACCCAATCTCGTTCACCAATTTGAAACTTCAGTGGTGTCGATGTTTTTCCGTTAATCAATACGGTACTAATAATTGCGCGTAATTTGGATGTTATAGAAAGTTGAAAAAAAAAATAACCGGATGATTCAGCCGCGTGCGAGAAAAATAGATAAAAACGATTTCCCGTGTTGTCGAGTCGTGATATTTGATCCTCAACAATGTTTACGTCATCATTGTTTCAGGATTGAGTAGGAATTTTTTTTTTTTGCTCGTAGATTGTCCGTATGTTTTTAAATTGAAATTTTTTACTTCCAAGATTTCTAAATGAGTTCTTGTTTAAAAATATCCTCTCCTGCAATAAATTGAGAAGGGTAAAGTGTAAAGGGGGAAACGAGGAACGTCCGGAGGCCAAGGTCCTTCATCGAACGTTATTTTATTTTTTTCTTTAAAATATATGTCCCTCAAAGTTCCTGATCCGTTGCCGTCGGATAAGAAGTTATAAACTTACAGGAATTTGTTGTAAACAAGAATATGTTGCCTTAAAATGGCATTATAAACAAGTGTTCTTATGTGAAAGGCGAATTAGTCCTTGTAAGTTTGGAGTCATGGGTGCTCCAGGTCTGTATTTCAGGCTCCTCTTCAGCTGGCTACATTTGAGAAGCGTCAAGGAGGGGCTAATGTTTCTCAGATACAAGAGGGAAAAACTGTCTGTAATTATCAATCTAAGGACAAAGAAAGAAAATAATTGCGCGTGAGAAAGAATGTTGTTGTGAAGATTAATTCGAGTTTGCAACGTGACCTGCCTTGATTTGGGGACCTTGAAACGAAAAGTGATGAGTTCAAAACATCAGAAATTATGCTAATCGGTGTAGTTGACATGGCGTCGAACTACAAATTTTCGAACTCGATTGGTCTATTTATAATACAGTATCCTGTTCCATCTAATAGAATGTAGACTTGACAAATCTTCAAACAGAAGAACGTTTGAAAAAAAATTACGGTTTGTTGCATCAAGACTATGGAGGACACGCGATGTCTGGTTTTATCAAGTCCAACGTCCCTCTGATCTCTAGTCAAGATTTCGCTGGACTTGAAATCTTTTCAATGTTTTCAAATAGGCGAGCCATCACCCTGTTCTATATAGTCGAATTTTTTTTCATGCTCTTTTCCGCCGGACTGATATTTTGGAGTCGCGAGCCATCGCCTTCCTCTGTGTTTCTGTTGAAACTTTTCCCTCCTCCTAGGGGTTAGCCATCTCTCTCTTCTGCTCATCAGTCAACATTTTTCCTAGTGGCCGTGATGAATTCATACCTTCTTTCAGCCTAGTTCCTCAGTTGGAAGTTTTTGAAATCCCTCTGATAATCGCACGCTCCTCCTGCATTGGGATCTAGACGCTTCGAGGATGTGTCTCCAACTGACGTGATGGGAAGTTCCCGGTGAAAAAGTAAAGCATTGGCTATGTGATGGACGAATTCAGTAGGGGGGGGGGGAAGCAGGCCATTAGTCCTCGGGCCTGCAGAACATTTTCAGGGGTAGAAAAAGCCATAGGATCCAAAAATAATTGAAACTTTTTTTTTTTTTTTGCTTCTATTTTTCACAAAAATGAGCCCCATCAGCTCTTTGGTCATCCAAACGGAAAACTCTGAATCCGGCCCTGCTACGAAGTGTTGACTAGGAACTCATTGAAAGACTTCCCAGGGATTTTGAAAAGGTGGAAGTGGTCTAAAACTTCGAGTAGACAGTAAATAACTTCTGAGTTGACTTGAAATAATACGAGAATCTACAAATTTTTTATGTGTAGATGGCCATCAGGGTATTTGAAATTTATCTTAGAATTGCTTCTCTGTAATCAACGTAGTAGTCCTGGTTCACACTATCCTTTTGCTTTATTTAAAGGAAAACTCAAGGTTATTCAATCAATTTTAAAAGAACATCAAACTTTGTACTACTACGCTTTCAAATTAAAATATCCATTAACATAAAGTCTAAAAACAATTAAGTTCAAGTCAATAAGATCACGATTCGCATTGCCTCTCTCATTTTGGTCAATTTTGACTCGAAGTACCTACGTATTACAGAAAGGTGATTTTCAATCACCAATCCAAGAGTGAGAAACGAATTTCTCTGTAATTTTATCTGCTCCTCCGGGAGGTCGTGGGCCCAGTCTGGCAGAGACCTTACAAATAAAAATCCACTAAAAGAATGGAGAAAAAACTTCATGAGCTACTTATTTTTGATTTGTTGAATACGCAGATTTACGATTTCCGACAGGCTCCAAGATAAAATCTATCAATGGTGACAGCTGTGCCGGTAGGCGTATTTGTCTATCACTTCCGTCCCTCTCTTTAAGTTGTTTGCACTCTCCTACTCTGCCCCGCCTAGTGATATTCTGGTGGATATCGAGCAGGGCCGGATTGTCCTAACGGTTCGCCCCCCAACTTACTGAGGTCTTTCTTTTCGGAAAGTGCAATATTGTTCACAATGGTATTGTTCCTATCGGCTTGGTGGCTTCACCTCTTCTTTCGACCTCCCAGAGAGTACGGACTGCTCCATATAATCCAAGTTTTTAACAATCTTTGCTGGCGTGTTTCCGGGGTCGTCCGTTTTCGTATGTAGGGCAAATCAGCAGGACGTTCTCGGCTGTCGGTTGGGGTGCGACACGCGGGTATTTTGCGGTCTTTCTTCTTGAAGCATCGTGCCCGGTAAGAGCTTGGGTCAAGTGAAAGTTTATTGAGTCGTTTTTATATGGCCGGAGTGATGGGCAAAATTTCTCGCGTTCTTCTTCCTGCTACTCACTTTTTCTCTGAGTATTTTTTTATTACCTGCATGAATGATCGTAAGGAGGTCGTGTGCATAATGCACAATGCGTTATTCCTTTCTTCTTTGAGTTTTTTGGGAATTTGTCATGTACAATGTTCCACAACACTGCCTTGCGGGTATCCACTGGTTATTTGTATTTTCTGACCTTTGAATGCGAAGTACTCAATAAACTGCTGATTAGGTACTTGTGGCACTGAATTGTCCTTAATGTTTCAACTATGACACTGTACTTTACAAAGGCTGTCACTCTGCCTATCTTTTTTTCATACTTTGTGATAGCGTACTGAATGCAGTTTCCTGTTCTTTTCCTCTGTGAATCGCAATTGTTCGCTGCTTATGTGCCCCACTTCGTCACAGTGCGATTTCAGCCTTGCCAAGATGGTAACTTCAATAAGTTTGCCATTGTTTGGCAGCAGAGTTAGGGGGCGGTAGCTGCTGGTAGCTTGTTGGCCTGTTTTATAGCTTTGTAGGAATGTCTGAAGCTTATATGCATTGTTAACAATACACGGCAGAGTGTGGGGTTGTCTAGCATGAAGTTTCTTTAGGTGCACCCAATTATTTGTATGTTGTCAGGTCCTTGTGCCGACGCATTCCTTCTTCTTTTGAGAATTTCTTGGATGTTCTAGTATTTTTTGGCCTCTAGTTTCGTTTTCTATGTCATTCTAGCGCCAATGTATTGCGAAAACTTATCCTTTAGCAAGAGCTGTATTGCTTCTATGCCATTGGAGGAAGTTTCCTCTCGATGTTGTTCAATGCTTCCGGGATGGCATTCTTATCTCCTTTTTTCTTTACCAGCAGCTTATAATATATGGAGTGCTCCAATTTATACTGCTGGTGATGAAGTCCCTATACTTTTTTTCTTTGGCCTTCTTCATTTCCAGCTTATATGACTTCTTAGCCACCTGGAATGCTTTTTCATAGAGTTTGTTGGTTGTTTGTGACTGACGGTGCCTTTGAGATATTCCAGATTGGCATTCCAATAATAAATTCCGCTTTTTCCTTCACAGATAGATGTTGTCTGTTTAATATTTTCTGCTGTTGAGGCCATGTGTATATTCTGCTACAGTATTAGGAGGGTCGGGCTGCGGCGGGTTTTCCGTTATTGCCTCGTTGAACGCTTTGTAATTGGACCTGTCACCAATTCACTGTGGATATTGTACTCAAAAGTGATGTAAAAGTGGTCTGATATTGAGTAACTGGATGAGTCCGTTATCCAGTTATTAAATTCGTATCCTGTGTTTTAGTGTGTAATCGGTAATGGAATAGTAGTCTGTGTGGTACCTTGTAGGCTTGTTATGATGGGCAATTGCGAGTTTTCGTTCGCTCAGAAATTCGTCTCTTTTTCTCCCTGAGGCGAATATTCTTTGGTCAATTTTATTTTTACCACTTGTTGGTATACTCATTATAATTTCGGTTACATTATGTAGTCGAACTGCAATTTTCTAGACTATTGTTTGGTAATCGTCTGATATGGGCTATTAATTTTTCACAGCTCTGGAACAATCCTGTATTTTCTAGTGACAATCAAGTATTTTTTGCTAACGAAGACGATGAGAATATTGAAGCCGGTACTAGACTCTCCTACAAAATAATGGTCAAATTTAATCAGACTCAACGAATGATCCCGTTCTTGTATACTATTCATTTTAATGGCCGTCGTGTTTGTCCACCAGATACTCCTCGTAAGTATTTGTTGACAATTCCCTTAGCCGGAGAACACAATAAGAACTCCTAAGGAGCTAAATATGAAGTCGCAAATTTCGCAAATGAATATAATTATATGATCTTTGGTTTCTATTACAGTTACTTTAGCGGTGGCTAGTGAATCCAGCACGATTCCACGTCCGTCAAATAATCAACGCCCTGATTTGGCTTTTACCGAAGCAACTGATCTGTTTTCAGATAGAACGCGCACCACGACTAGAGCCCCGGTTCCGAAAAAGTAAGTTTTCAACGTCTGCTTGTACAGTCTACGAACGTAAACAATAACTATTTATTGATATTTCATGGTAATGATAGTTACCCTTGCGGCATCGTGGAACAGGTGACCCCTCTGATCACTCACGGATCAGGAACGTTACCTGGACAGTGGCCGTGGCATGTGGCCTTGTATCGAACAGAAGGCGTCAATCTGAACTATAAATGCGGAGCCACACTGGTCTCTAAAAATAAAGTCATTACAGGTATGTTATCATCCATCAGCCCGATTTCCGAAAAGTTTGACGTAACCTTCAACTGTTGGTTTGAATTTTAGCTGCTCATTGCGTGACGAACGAATCGGCATCATCCGATGGCACACGTAAGCCCATAAATCCGAGTCAATTGGTGCTCTACCTTGGAAAACATCAGCTGCATCACTTTTCCGAAGAGGGGATACAAACTAAGCAGGTACTTGGAGATTTTAATAGATTTTCAAAAGTTATGGTCATGGTCATTGTTTGAAAAATTTGTTCAAGGTTTTGAAAATTGTCGTTCATCCTGGCTATAATGGAAACGATTACTACGGAGATCTTGCCTTATTAACTCTCAACTCTGATGTGGATTACAGTAAATACGTCAGACCAGTATGTTTGTGGGAAGGTGTGTCGAGTACTTCAGAAATTGAAGGAAAAGAGGGAACTGTAAGTAACTTGGTCCTTTTGTCTACATAGTCTCGTCGGTCAATTTTTAGGGATCGATGGAAGCCAATCTATGAGCGTTTATCAACGAGAAACTTTATTTGAACTAAGAATTGACTTATCCCACAAATTATAACCCAAGTTGTATTCTGACTTGAAGCCAAGGGTGTTAAGTTCAAGCTGTTTTTGGTTTGAGTTGAGCGTTAAGCCAATGGGTTCATAGTTTTTGAGCCAGCTTCGAGTCAGTCAATCATTAATCTTTGAAGGCAGAGGTTTCCAACGTTTATGAATTGACCGACCACTAAAAAAAATTCTGAGACGTTCTACGGACACCTTTCTCATGTTTTTATGATGAACTTAGACGCAAAGTAGGTATTCTAGACTTAGCTGTGTACGAATTTGCGGACCAACTACTGTTCTGAGGAAATGTTTTTCGGGCAGGAAAAAACATATTTCTTAAAAGAAAAAAATGTTTTTCATATTGACATTCATCACTCGAAAACTTTTTGAGACAGCTATGAAGCCAGTGATTATCGCCCAATTCAGCCAATAATTGAGCCAATCAAGAATTAATTTTAAACCAGCTTTAAGTTGACGGAGATTGGCTTTACATCCAGGCTTAAAATTGGTGGAAGTTGTTTAGTGCGTAAGTCTCAAAAGAAGTCTAAAGAGCTGGCCCATACTTTTATGAGTACGTTTTTCGTGCATCAAGTCAAGGGCAGGAAATGACGAAGTTAAAATGAACAGAGATCCTTTCAGGTATTATGACTGCTATTAGTAAAGGAAACGGTACAGATAACCAGTTTCATGGAGGGTTATTCGGGAAAACGTCCAGTGTCCGCCGTTCTTCTGGCAAATAATGGTTTGAAAGAGGACTGAAGCTATTGAGGAAATATCTTCTCGGAACTTATGCTAGAACTTTAAGACCCACTTTGAGGACTAGGAAAATATCGATTTTTGATTGATACAGGAAGGGAGAACTGAAAACAACTCCACGGGACTTGAGAGCTCAGGCCATTGAAGAAAGTTTCATTTCAGAAAATGGACAGAAACTTTTTGATCTATTTTAATGACTCGAAAAAAGTTTGATCTTCGAAGTATTCGTATGTGAGTGGGCTGAATGGAAAAATGTTGACCACCAAAAATATGTATATATATATCAGAGGACTCGGCTAGATTTAGGGAACAGCATGGTAACGACCATGAGGCTTCATGTATGAAGGATGGGAAGAGCGAGAAATTCGGATCATCCGTAGGGAGACTTTGAGAAAATTCAACCAAAGAATCGACCATAGTCAATTATTCCCTTGCTGAACGTCGCTCGTGATCTTGAAATTTTTCTCAAGTTCCTCAAATGTGTCGGCCAACTTTCTCTTCTACTCTTAAGTCAATCCCTTCTCTCTATACACTTCATGACTCAAAATATTCCCAATACAGCATCACTCGCGACTCGAAAGTTTCCCAACACTTTTTCCATTAAATAGCTGAAAACTTGGAATTCTTCTCAGCCTTAATAGAATCAATGCGTTTTTTAATTTTACGGTCAGCGGTTCTTGTATTTGTGTTTCTTACTCTTCGCGAGTATATTTCTCTTCTCAGCCTCTTAAATTGGTGAGCCATCTTTTCCCCTCTGCTCCTCAATCCAAATGGTGTTTTTTTTTTAAAGTTTCGAATATTCCCAAAACTCCTTCCTCAGTATAGCCTGTGACTCGAAAATTTTTCAAGTCTCTTCCTCTCTATAGCTTGAGACTCGAATTTTAACAGAGAACCTCTTTTATGGTTTTTGTATTTTGGCGTCCTGCCGTGAGGTGCCCGGCGAAAACTGAACTTTGACGTCATCAGACCCCAACTTCAAGGGGAGGGTTAATTGAACCATAAAATATGATAGGAAGAGACCTGAGAACATTTTCAACTTACAATAGAGAAACTTTTTAAAAAGTCGACCTCTGAGCCAAATACGATAGAAAGTTTAACAGGGGGCCCGACCTTATGGGAGATAGAGAGCAGAAGAGGGCCTTGAAAAATTTTGATTTGCGAGACATACGGATATTATAGGACAGCAGAGTGCAGCAGAGAGGCTTAGAAAAATCTCGACTTTCAAGCCATAGTGGCATAGTACTTCACACACTTTTCGAGACTCCAATTCCGAATTCAATTCCCGATACCAAAACGAATTCGATTCATAGAACGTTTCTTGTTTACCTTCGTTAAGGAAACCATCTTTTTTCTTAGCCTACCAAATTCATCAGCCATTTTTTCCTCTCTGCTTCTAAGTCGAAATTACTCGAAATGTCTCCAAATTTTCTTCCTCATCTGCGTAGCCCATGAATCGAAAAACTCACGGGTTCTTCAACGCAGTTAAACGAGGGGTGGCAGGGAACCTGTTTTATAGGGGATCTATAATGTCATCAAATTAAGACGTCAAAAGGCTGACCTACGACTTCATCAAATTGTGACGTCACAGATCCGGACTTTAGAGATACATGTGATAGGAAAGGGACTTGTAAAGATTTCGATTTCCACGCTCTGTATATGATAGGGAAGGGACATGGACAAATGTTGACCTCCGAACTATATGATAGATGGTTGACCTCTAAACGACCTTGAAGTTGCCGGTCGGCCGGCCGGACGGCGGACATTTTTTCCGAAAACCCCTATAGGTTCCCTGTTGAAATTTTCCAAATCTTTCCTCTTCCTTATAGCTTGGGACTGGGAAATTTTAACAGGGAACCTGTTTTATAGGGGCTATTTGAGAAATCTGCCGTCCGCCGTCCGCCGTGCGCCGTGCGCCGTCCAGCGAAAAACTTAGAAAAATTTCGACCCTCGAGCCATATATGATAGGAGAGGGACTTGGAAAAATTTCGACTCTCGAGCTATATATGATAGGAGGGGGACTTAGAAAAATTTCGACTCTCGAGCCATATATGATAGGAGAGGGACTTAGAAAAATTTCGACTCTCGAGCTATATATGATAGAAGGGGGACTTAGAAAAAATTTCGAATCTCGAGCTATAGATGATAGGAGGGGAACTTGGAAAAATTTCGACTCTCGAGCCATATATGATAGGAGAGGGACTTAGAAAAATTTCGACTGTCGAGCTATATATGATCTAGGCTTCCTTGAATTTTCAATACCAAATCTCATTCGAATCATAAAACAGGTTCCCTGCGTTCCTCGTTCAACTTCGTTAAGGAAGCCGTCACTTTTCTCTGTCTTTGAAGTTGGTTAGCTATTTCAGTCGAAAATTTTTCCTCTACATAGTTTGTGATTCAAAATTCTCCCAACTCTTTTCAATAGATCGGTCACCTTCTCCCCCTGTTCCTCAGTCGATATTTTTCTTCTTCATGTCCATTTCCTTCTTAAAGCTCGCGATTCAGGATTTTACCAAGTTCCTCAAATAAGTTGGCCAACCCTTCTGATTTCAAGTCGTGATTTTTTCATATCCCTTCTCTGTATGACTCATTATTCGAAATTTTATACCACGTGACTTTCCATTTTTCAAAAACCCTATAGTTAGGTTTAGGTCATCTGGGTGCGGAAGTTCTTTCCAAAAGTGCTTCCCTCCTCTCAATAAGGTAAGGGAATTAAAAGACGAAGTGTGATCGGAATATAATAAGAGATAGCGTCCACTTCATACACGTTTAAATGATGGATGAAGTTGGACAGGAAAGATTTAAATCACAACCATTGTATCCCTAAAAAATCAATTAAATCACACGGTCACTCTATTGAAGCGAAAAAGAAGTCTTTTTGTTAGCGAGATGAAAGTTCTTCATAACAATTATCATTTTTGGCGATCCTTTCTAATGGAGTTCTAGGAACTAATTCCTTCATTTCGCCATACTTAATGCTTCAATTTAGAATATCGTTAATATTTCCTAAGAACAATTATTACAGAAATATTAAAAAACCATTATCAATGTTTCCTAGATTGTCGGCTGGGGATTAGACGAGAACGAACAAACCACGGAAGACCTTCAAGTCGCGAGATTACCCATTGTGTCTACTGTAACTTGTTTACGAAGTTTTCCTCAGTTCTACTCGAAGTTTACGTCGAATGCCACTTTCTGCGCTGGCGCTAAAAACGGTAAGAATTCGCAAGAAGCAAAATCTCAACCCTCTCTCGATGGTCGAATGAAAAAACGAAAAGTGGTAAAGATTGTACAAAAACTTCGAATTCGACACAGTGAGGGCATTTTTCCTCCGAGATTTTCGACGATCGAATTCCCGCATTCGTTGTAGTTTTTCATATAGAAAATTCCTATTCGGCAGGTACCAGCCCCTGTAACGGTGACAGTGGCGGAGGAATGGTATTCAATCGGAACGGAGTTTGGTATTTGCGCGGCATTGTCTCGCTGTCGGTCGCTAAGGAGGGTTTCAACTTCTGCGATCCAAATCACTATGCCATATTCACGGATTTGGGCAAGTTCTCCGACTTCCTACAAGCTAATTTGTACAACTGATAATTGACGAGCAGATTATCCTCAGGTGGATAGAGGCGTTCGGAATTTGCTTCGTGTGCTGTGATATTTTTTTGAAAAAGAAAAAAATGGCCACGGGCTTTTGCTGTCCCTTTTTTTTTTCTATATACGATTTATAAATCTATCCATTTTAGATTACTTTGTACTTCATTGACTGTTCACGATTGTAATGCATACTTTCATTTTTATAGAATACTTTCTTAGTTATGAATAAAAGTTTTTACCTGGTCAAAAAAAAAACTAAAATTTTCGTAGAATTTTCTTTCCTATTTGAACTTCGAGTCGGGAGAATTCATTTTGATTAAAAAATACATGAAGAATTTCTTTCTTAATGTTTTATTCCTGAGGATAGTCTCTAGGCGCCAAATACCATAGGCACAAGTACTCTTACTACGCGAGCAAGTTTTTTTTCCCCCTCAAAATAAATTAAAACAAGTTTTTTCCTGATCTCGAACAAATAGCCATTGCTACCTCTCCCTCTCACCGATACACATATGATACGCTGTTTAAATTAACCACGATCTCCTATGTACAATAGTTCAAAACATACAGTCGGTTGAAGACAGGCTAAATCACGGTCACTGTTTGAAATAATTTTCTTCCAACCGTTGGAAGAAGTTCAGTTGAAAACAGGTTGCATCGCATTTCGGTTGGGTTTTCTATGTATTTCGTCTAACTTATTAAGGACGAATATAATATTATGTGATGTTCGTCGTCGTGACGTTATCAGCCGCCGCTAATTACCAACCAGAATTAATCGACGCGCGAATGAGTTATTCAAGAGATAATGGATGTACATAATATTACGTTATAGTTTTTTTTTTCTCCAATATTTTTCGGCAAACACGCGCGCAACAATAAGTCATGTTTTATTGTCTGTGCAAAATTTAATCATTTTTTCTTACATTTTTTCATCGTCGCGTATCTACGAGGATGGAAATTATCAAGGTGGGTATTCCGCGAAGTAATTCATATATTTCTAGCTTCCGCTTCGTACCTCTATATTTGTACTTGGTACTTTAAAGAATTCTGTACTATCTCAGCTTCTTCACGTTAATAAAACGAGTTACTCACCGAGTATACTTTCTGACACACAGGTATACAAAATCGAGTAAATCACGGCGAGTTATTTTGAGATTTTATGAAATTATCGATATGATTAATGTTCACCATTTCTGGTTTTACCATACGCAGCGTGATCCATGTATTTGCATCGAGTTTTTACTCATCATATTTCATAAACTTTAAAGCTTCCAGAAAATAACAGACAGGTTTTTTTCTATATTACCGATTCGTCTACGACTCTACGTAAACGAAAAGACCCCCATCATTGCTTTTTGGTCTTGATGAGATTTTTCTGTCAAAAAGTGGTTACCTATCATAATCCGGACCAGCATTCTTGAATTAACGAGAAAATATCAATAGATACATTTTTTATCGGTTGGAAATGATATACGAAATATAAATAAAAAAATGCTCTCAAAATTTTTCACCCCTTAGTCACGTCTTGCCTCTTAGGGAGAGATCCCAGATTCAAACCCGCTGAAGAGTAGCAGGAATTTGTGCGACTTTTGTGGTTTCATAATCCCACTACTGTGAACGTGTTCGCTCTCATTAATTCAGTATGGGTCAAAGATAGAAGTAGAGATCCCATGAATGGTTTCTGCCCAAGTCTCCGCAATTTTGTTCAAGTCCTAAGTTCGTGAAATTCCGTTTTCAATATTACTGTGAAAGGTGAATCAAGAGATTTAAGGAAGTCGTGCACTCCTTACTGGGCCCATCGAGGGTAATGCGATTGTAGTGACGAAAAGTTCTTTGTAAGTTACTAGAATTTATGAAGTGCTCGAGCGGTATAAGGCAAAGGAAAATTATAAATTTGGTTTTCCTAATCATATTAAAGAGAGGTGTCAGCAATAAGTGCAAGTTAATCATGAGAAAAAGTCCTCCTTAACCTATGTACGTGCTCCCTCTCTCATAGAGGTTACCTAAGGTGTCCAAAAACTTGCAGATTCTTCAACGTAGTTAAAAAAGGGGCGGCAGGGAGCTTGCTCTATGGGGCACGTAGGATCCGAAAAATAGAAAGCTGTGTATGATGCGACCTCCAAGCTATATATGAAAGGGATAGGAGTAGGACTTGGAACATCTTCGACTTCCAAGCTATACATGATAAGTAAGATTGCCTCTTCAAAACCGTTACCAATTTATTAATTTTTCTTACATTCTTTTTGTGGTCTTTGAATTATATTTATATTTCGTGACTCTAACAGTTTTCATGTTACGTGACCTTTACCATGACTATACATGATGGGAGATCGACCTCCAAATGACCTTGAGGTTGCCGGCTAGCTGGTCGGGGGACGGCGAAGATTTTTTTCTAAAAACTCCCCGATTGAGTTTCGGTGGCCTCGAGTGTGTCAATCTTTCCTCAGGATCGATCCTCTGGGCCTGTTCAGAATATTCCTAAGGCCACCACCATCTAATGGATGATTCAGTTACTAATATTTATCATGAAGAATTTAGTGAAATTCTTTGCTTTGTTAAATATTTGTTGGTCACCAAATTTTTGTAAATTTAATGATAAATTTTTTGACATTCCCTGAAGAAGTGGGTAGATTCCCTCATCTCTGAGGTATTTATGTTCAGTCTGTTCTCTTCGGGTAATGAATTCTCGAGCCATATCTATGACGTTTTTATGTTTCAAGAGTGAACTCCTTTCGTATCTCAAGTTGCTTTACCCTTTCATAAATTCTCTGGAAGTTGGTGGTCTCTTGAAAAACTACTTGAATTTAACAATCTCGAAAAGAGATTGTTCCTGTGAGTTTGGGATCTATAGGAAAGATTCTTCGACCGATGTTGTAGTCAACGGTTCGTCATTTTGTCTTGTTCTGATGCATATTCCTTAGCTTTCTTTCCACAAAGAATTGATGACCATGAAACACTTGGCCAGAGTGAATGAGATTAATTTGGACATCCACTGTATGATCCGTCTGAAAGATCACAAAAAAATGGCTTGATTAAGACGCGTTGGATTAGGCTCTCTTTCTTCCTGAGAAAGTTTTTTCTGCAGCTGGGCCGCGTCCTTCGCCTTGTTGCTTTTGGCCGGCGCGTTATAAACCTCTTTCTGTGAAAGGGTTCTCGACATGTTTCATGTCTTTCCTGAAGTTCCCTGAATTCTAGTTCCAAATTCCAAAATTGCGAGTTCACACCTTCCCGATAAGGTGATCTCCCTCCCCCCCAAAATGGAACCCCAGATATGATTCAGAAAATCTACGAGTTCCACGAGTCCTGAATTCTGGCCCCTAATTCCAAAATTGCGAGTTCACACCACACCGCGAGTTGCCCCCAATTCCATAATTATCCTGTATGCTGGATATATTCTCTTTTCCTTCATAGTAAACTATGACGTCATCAATTTCTGACGTCATCAACCGTGACCCCGAGCCCGATTGTGAAATTTGCGAGTTCAATCTGCCTGTTCTCATCCATGTAATCTATAAGTGGTTTAATACAGGCTTTTACACTGCTGCATGTTAAGCTTATATTAGCCGGGTTTCATGAAGGCTAATAGTAGGTCTAGTATAGTTTAGTTTACTGTATAGCACAGTCTCATGGAGGCTTGGGAGTAGCACTCCAATTTCTAAAATGTGCAAGCCGTGACCCGGAGGCTTTGTACAAAAGGGAATCGAGCAGTATTACATCAGATGTTGGGAGGCTCACGAGCAGAGTGAGTGATCTAGACTCTGGCAAGGGAAGAGCCCCTATGCAATAGCGAAAAAAAAAAAAAAAAAAAAGGTCTCACCGCAAAAATTTGGTGACATTACTCGAGACATACATTCTCTGTCTCTTAAGATTTTATTTTGCCTGGCAAATTTAATTTCTCGTACAGTATTCGTCAAGAGTGATCAAAATAGTCTTTGAATATCAATATTGATGATGATGTATATCGTTTGATTAATACTGCACGACCTTATTATTCTGTATCACCTATGATTTTATTTTTGCATAAAATTTTTCGAATTTCTCTACACTCGACTCCTGGCGAGTTTTATTTTCGTACAGTCTGTGAAAAAGTTTCTTCTTCTCGCCACTTCACTATTGGTAATATACCTACCGAATGTATGAAGTCTCTCAGGTTCCAGATCTGAGCAGAACAAAGATGTGGATCTATTGGTTTCTAGATCTTGACATAGAAAAAATCTAGATCACTTGAGCTTTACATCTTGATAGAGAAACAGATCTTTTGAAAAAAATTAAAAAATAAATTTCCGTAGCGACACACTGAAAGAGAAGAAAAAAACCAAGAGACCCGGATACTGAGGCGCATGGTGACTCAGTCTTGTTTTTTCGTTAGGTCGGGTTTTTCCAGATGAGAGGAGTGTAATGACTGCAGAGGCGGGTATGTAGGTGAGACTGGTCGTAAAGTGGTTGAGCAGGAGAAAGCTCAAGAAAAAGAAAATGTAGGAGGCTCGGCTTTTGTGAACCATTGAATCACTAGTGGTCACAGATTTTGGAGTGAGTCATTCGTAAACTCTAATATTTCTCACGAAGAGTTGGAGGAGTTCTTTGATTTGTTAAATGCTTGTTGGTCTTCAAGTTGTCGTCGTGATGGACTTTTTGAGGTTTCCTGAAGAAGTGGGTATCCCATTTGGTTTCCATTCCTTATGTCTGAGGTATTTATGTCTAGCCTATTCTCCTCGGACATGAGCAGGCCCGTAACGGGCAAATAGGAGCAATGCCCCCTTGAAACTTTTTAACCGCCCTAGAAAATACGTTTGGTCGTATTAATTTCTCGATTCTCAACCTCATACCTGGATTCTAAAAATATTGGTGTCACTGAAGACTCAACACTCCCACTTGTTTATTATTGGCACAGATATGTAGACGACGTTTCATGTACATGGACTGGTTCTCAAGATCCCTTAAGAAACTCGCGGTTGTTGTCCAGGTATTTCTCCTTTCTTCCCGATAATTTTTGTTCAAGTCCGCCGGTACTTCTGAAAATGTTCTTAAGGTCATTTTAATTAATGTAATTCATAAATAAATAGGAAGAGGATATTTTTTATAAAAAACATATAAAATTGAGGAAGCAATCGAGGATTTACGGTGGAGTAAAAAATATTTTAGTAAGCGTTAAGCGATTCTAGACTAGCGGGCTCAAACGGTAGCAACAATAATTTCGGGTTTCCCATAATTACGAAACTCGAAATTGCGAGCCATTACCTACAAGATTAATTTAGTGGCAGATAATGAACGAGAGGATTTGCCGTAGTTCTACGAGAATTTTGTATAATATGAGATCTTGTTGAACCGGTTACTTGAACTTGGAATTAGAGAAGTACATGAGTAGGTATTTGACCGCATTTGGAATACGCAATAGAAGTATAGAGTACCTGAACGGTACCTTCTGGATAAATTGATGCATGTTAAGATCTCAAACTGAAACTCTATGGATACTAGTACTAAGTGATGACGAAACTTGCAATTCACTATGGGTTAAAATATGAACATTCGAATTGACAAGAACTTAAATCAATATAGAGTAAAAGGGATTGGTATGGGGAGAATTCGGAAACCTTTCTACTATCCTGCAGCCGTATACACGAATGGAGAGAAAGATTTGGGAATATTTCGACTAGAAAAATTTCATCCGTTCACTCATATATATGAGAGAAGAGAAAGTTCGACCTTGAAGCTGTATATGAGAAAAATTCTGACCATTCGGGGAAGCAGGGTTCCAAAGGAAGCTGCACCTTTGACCTAGTCAGAGAATTTTGAGAATTTTCTCTTTCAAGCGATATAAAGTTTATACGTATCCGCGAATTCCAAGTATGATTCTTGTTTTTTAACAATTGAGGAGGAATCTGTTAAAAACGCTCGTTTTGCAGATACCTCCTAAAATTCTTCTTCGTTTTTTTAAAAAGAAATTTTTTCTCAAAATTTGCTCGAAAAATTTTTTATTCCAGTTTAGGAGCGAAATTTGTTGGTTGAGGTAAGGGCTGGCTCGTGCGTAGTGCACCATCGGAAGATTGAATTGAGACCAGCATTTTCAAAGTAATTTTGTTGGAGTGGGAGCAAATGGGAGAACTGTAATTGAATGGGAACGGAGTAGATTATTTTACAGTTGGCGGAGAAGTTTGCTATCTGAGCCAATTTGAGAATGCTCAAAAAATTCAGGTACTTTGCCCCTAAAATTTTGATAAAGGGGTTCTGGGGTTTCGGAATCGAAAGTGAGACCACTTAACTTGGCAGAGAATTATATGATAGTCGTGAACTTACGTAGACGCAGGGGAGGAAGAAGCGCGGGGCGCGAATATCTTTTTTGGAATGCTACAATGACTGTTATCTTGTATGAAAATCAAAATCCACAGTCAGATAACCATTTGAAGATTTGGCCAAGGGTTAGATAAGGGTTGGAGGTTGATAGGGAGATACCGAAGTCATCCGTAGAGAGGTGTTTGGTAGGGGGACATCTGACACTGCACTGTTCGTTAGGTCATTAAATACTGATGCATTATACATTTTCCATTTTTCATTAGTCTACATACTCGTCGGTTGTCTACTGTATACAAATTATTACTTGAACTCTAAGGGCAAGGATTTCTTTGTCAAAGCTATGATCCACCGACAAAATCTAGTTTACGTCATACATGATCAGCAAAACAATAAACAGTATTAATGATGTCGTATGTGGTCTTCCGCACGTGTGCGACTGTTTGTAAGAACTTCTCAATTTTTTTTGCAGATAAATGGGGCACGAGCGTCTGAATTGTTGATCTTGATCTGTTTTCTCCTATTTTCAAGATCTTCATCTCAATTTATACGCTTCAAGCCATCACCATGTCCCGAGACATTTAGTTACGAGCGAACAGAAGATGGCAGTGATCGGTGGTACGGCGACATTGTTTGGAAAATAAATAAAACTATCAACGGCGTGAGCTTTCGTATCACCTTTGATAGACAAGTGCAACTTTTAGTCGTAAGTACACTTCGAATGAGGAATTTTTCAATGCGTATAGACATACGACCCAGCGAATTCATAAAATTTATACTAATGACGACGAAGGGTTGTTTTTGACAGTCCTATTCTGCAGAATCTTCGACAGCGGACAATCGAATTTTCACTGGTTTCGTATCCGACGTCTTGTTTGAAGCAGGAACGGAATATAGGGGTCGAATTATGGTCAAGTTCGATAGAAATAAACCAGTACCGATGCTCGAATCAATTTACATAAATGGTATCAGAGCCTGTCCCCTTGACCCCGGTAAGAAATAAGTTAAACAACGCTTGTTTATTTCTACATTTTCTGCGAGACATTATGCATACGAAGTAGTTAACAATACAAGGACTTTTGAATTTATAATTATCACAATAGAGAAAAAGATTTCAATATATCTTTAAATTTTAATGTAGTGGAAATGACCTTGAGAATAGCGCACAATCAATGTTAACGAATCTATGTCATCTTCGAATTGAAAGATATCAAAATTTCGTCACGATGGTATAATTCAAATTGGTTCCATCGTAATTAAGGGTACATGAAACTTCGAAAAGGAGGCATGAAGAAAGGCCCGCTAAATCCCCATTCATTTTAATAACCCTGAACACATTAATGAGATTCACGTCCTCGAAAGTCGAGATACCAAAAGAAAGAACTCGATTCGGTGACTTTTAAAGTTGAATAAAAATAATAATAGAGATAAGCTTCAAAAATAAAAATTCAAGTTCTAATAATATTATTCCACGGAAGAACATTCGTATTCCGATTGTGACATCATCAATATTTTTATCATGAATTCTCATGGAGAAAAGACTTAGAAAAAAACATTAACAGCTGAAGGTGACCTTGAGGGAGAGGAACGAATTGTCCCCGTTCAGGTTATTATCAGGGGGACTTGGAAAAACGGTCATAAAAATTCCTTTTCTCATCTTCTATGGAAGAACAAGAAATAACTCGAACCTCTTGGTCCCTCCTCCCCGTCCCCATTTCAAGTGGAAATAAGCGTTTCAAAAGCAGTAAAAAGTAGGGTTAAAAATTCAATTCGAAAAATATGAACTCCAATAATCTGCTTATCCTATTTTTCAGCTATTTTGAGTTACAATAATATGCACAACAATAACAACAACAACAACAACAGGCCTCCCCACACTACTCTCGGAAGACCAGATCCGCCTAATGCAGAAGTGCCTTCAATAACGACAGACAGGTATGATTTACCTGTGTGGCTTAAAGAATTCGAGCATTTTCTAGAATTCACTTGATATGTCTAATTTTATTATCTTTAGGAATTCACCAAATTCAGGAGGAAAGCCATCTTCCGGATCAATCTCTCGTCCTTCTCAAGGGAACAACCAGAACCAAGGTACCCTCACAAAGTCCAAAGATATTGAGACCTGACCAATCACACGTTAACACTATGTTTTAGGTATCAATCCGGGTCCTTCAAATCAAGGAGGGCGACCAACCGGAGGCAATACTGGTGGTAGTCCTGATTTAGACACTGGTAATGCTGGCGGGTGGGATACACCCACTCGAAGACCCACAAACCCTACGTCTCGTCCCATTTCTACAACAAATACCGGCATGAACCAAGGTGGTGACGACCCATGGAATCATGAAACTAACGCGAACCAAGGTATAGCCTAAGAGGTTTTTCAACAGGTAATACTGGAACTGGACAGAATTTTTGAAAATTAACGATGATAATATAAGTTCCGACGAACGTAGGGAGCAACTCAGGAGGTTTATCGAGACCGACAGGAAGTAATACCAACTCAGGTGATTCATATCCAGATACTGATGGAAATGCTTCAAATAACTGGAATAAACCAACTGCGAGGACGACGACAAGAGCTACAACATTTCGGCCGGTCAATAATAATAATAATAATAATAATAATAATGCTGGCACTTGGAATCAAGAAAACGAAAATCAAGGTATATGATTTTGATGCTTAACAAAAAAAAAAAAAATATATGTATACATAAATAATGAATGGCGAATTGACTCGAATGGACAGGAATGAATCAAGGAGGTTTACAAAGACCGACGGGCAGTAATACAAACTCGGGAGGTGGAGGTGGTTTTGAACCAGATGTCGATAATTCTGGAGGGAGTTCGAATAACTGGAATAAACCTAGTCCAAAACCTACAAGAAGTACCACTTCTCGCCCCCCTCATAATTCAAATAACGGAAACGGTGCTGAAACATGGAATCCCAATTCGAACAACTTTGGCGGTTCTCATTCGAGCAACGGCAATATCAACCAAGGAGGTGATACTGATGGCGTTTTCCATGGAGGGGATTCGGACAACTCTAATCAGGGCGGAAGTATCGTTCCTTGTGGGACTGTATCAATAGCCAATCCTTTGATCACAAACGGACAAAAAACCCATCACGGACAGTGGCCTTGGCACGTGGCGTTGTACAAGACCGAAGGTATAAATTTGAGTTACCGATGCGGAGGTTCGTTAATCTCGAAGAATAAAGTCATTACAGGTGAGTGTTAGTCTAGTATACAGGATAGACAAATATTTTCTCGATATTTGCTTAAAATCCGTGGATTTTACGTATATGTGGAATAAATGATCTTGATCATCGGACTTTGGTCCCATAAAACTCCTGTGAATATCTCTTTTAAATTTTACATAACTTCTTCTTCTTCTTTTTTTTTTCAGCCGCTCATTGTTTGGTATCAAATCCGGGGAATAAAATTTTAAATTTCAAATCATTGGTCGTATATCTGGGAAAATATTATTTGAAACAATATTCGGGCGAGACGGGAGTGCAAACGAAAGAAGTAAGAGATGAACGGTAACTATACCTGGTCTTCTTTGTGAGATACCTGACTCACTTGCAATGATTTTAGGTATCCAGTATAAAAATAAATCCTACATACAACAGCTCAAATTACCAAGGTGATATAGCTATTCTAACGCTAAGTTCGGAGGCAGAGTTTACCAATTACGTAAGGCCTGTTTGTCTCTGGGAAGCAACCAATAGCATTGACGATATTGAAAATAGAGAAGGAGTTGTAAGTACAAAGCTGAATGGAATTTCTGTTTGAATAATTTTACAAGGGGTACAAATAATACGTCTTAATGTCAGAAAGTCACAGAAAAAAAAAATAGGGAAAGAGAAGATGTTGACGCTCGACTTTTTACTATACGCTGCAGGGATGCAAATCGTGTCATCCCAAGTCTCAAATAAGGTACTTCGTTCTATCCTCCTCTAATTTCAAGGCATTCAAAACTGTATAAAGTGGCGTCGGCAGATGGGGCTGAGGAATTGGAACCTCCTTGATTGCCTACAATACCAGATTTTTGTTTGGAAGGAATAAAAAACATATTAGTAAATTCGACATTTTCTTTCAACTACGCCTCCAAATAGAGCAATAGGAAAAGTTGAGGTGAGTTTTTGAATCTGCTGAAGTTACATACCACTGGAAGATCACCCACAACTTTTGACCATTTTGAGTCACACCATGTGTCTGTGGATCTCAAACATCTCCAGTCTAACCAATTTTCACAGTGAGAGCGACCCGAATGATTAACCACCTTCTTCCAATGATAGATATGAACGATATCAAACTACAGGTTGCCGGTTGGGGTTTCACTGAACACGATCAAACTAGTGAAGAATTAAGGATGGCAGCGTTGCCCGTTGTGTCCACAACAACTTGCGTGAGAAGCTATCCAAAGTTCTATGCCGAATATTTATCCGAGACAGGATTCTGCGCTGGATTCCGTAATGGTAATGGGTTTGATGTTTTTAAGAAATAATGCGGGAATTCAAAAATAAAGCGCTAACCTATGTATGAATTTTTTTAGGTACCGGTCCGTGCAATGGCGATAGTGGCGGCGGATTGGTGTTCAAACGCGCGGATAACTCTTGGTATTTGCGTGGTATTGTATCCTTATCCGTGGCAAAGGAGGGGCTCAATTTCTGTGATTCAACTTATTACGTTATATTTACTGATACTGCTCGTTATGTCGAATTTATTCAGAAAAATGGCTCGTGATATTGTAAACAACTTTCTAGTGCCTTTTAATTGTTTTTTACTTTTATACAGCCAGTTGATGATTTTTTTTTAAACATTTGGAAGACAGGTTAAATTCTCATTTGTTTTTCCTTGAAAATACCGGTGAAAAAAAAATGAAAATATAGTATGAAAATTCTGTTTTTGTAAAGTTTCGGATCAGACCATTTTCTGGAAATAATTACTCATTTATAACTTGTTAAGAGTTTTGCATTATTTCTATAATTAATATGAGGTAGAATGATTCTTCTTAAACTCCTCTCTCCAAAGATCATCGACTGGTCATATCTGTAGACCATCCTCTCTAGTTTCATCTTTATACCCTTGTGAAATGAACAAGAAATTGAGAAAAAGCTCCTGAAATATATCATGTTCCGGAATGCAGCGTAGAATATACTGTTGAGAAGAAGGGAGGAGGAAAGAGGAGAATTTTCCAATAAATTTCGTCTCCCTATCTTTGTACGTATACCTGATAACAGCGTTCTCTGATGGCAAAGTCAAATTCTACCTTGCGTAGAGCGAGAATTTTATAAATCCGCCATTGCCTCACAAGAATTTCACTGTGTCTCAATACAGATTTGCTAACTGATGAAATTTCTACACAATTTTCCATGTAACTACATTCTTACCCATTCTTATGGGCTTCTACGTATCAAACCCGTTTATTGAAACTAAGCCAGCCTCCAATTTCCATCACACGACTGGAAGAATCAACACACTATACTAACAATAAATTAAGTGATATTTCATGTGTCTTGGGGGGGGGGAGGAGGAGGAGTGTTTCAGGCCTGACGAAGAGCCTAAATTGCAGGAAGTGTTGTTACCTATTGTGGATGGGGTGTTTTTTTTTTCAACTTAGAAAAAGTACTTAAAATGGAAAATTTTCAAATAAGTGCGTTTTGTTTCAATTTTAACTGCTGTATGATTTTTGAATGTGCTCGATATTTTAACAACAGTATATTTGAATAAAAAAAATAATACGAGTGCTTATGTTTACGCAGGTTCAACTATATCAAAATTTTCTTGAAATTCTCTGTTATGAGTATGCGCATTTTTATGTGATTTTTCGAGAATAAGGAGTGTGTATCTAGGTACCTACACATATACTTCAAAGCTGCAGTCGGAGAATAATAAATCAAAAAGTCGACACTGCACTAAGAACAATACCGTCAACAATGTTGGTATGATGTTTTCGATGTGGAAGACAGTGATTTATATTATTATTTCTTAAAAGTCATTTTAATAACACTTCGGAATTTCATTTACAATCGTGCAAACTCGTCAGAAAGATGAATATTTTTAGTCACCGGTGTGAATTCTAATATCAAGATGCGGTTCCCGTACAAATTGCTGTTTCTTTTTGGATCGATCTCGATCATATTGGTTTTTCAGGTTTGTTACTTGTCGCCCCATAGCCTAAAGCGAGATTTTTTCTCTCGCGCTAATTTACAAAGGAGACCAAATGAATGAACGATTCTACAAAATTCGCGTTTGTGAAATTGAAAAATTTCTGGTCATGATGCTCACTTTATTCGAAAAAATTATAGGAGCAAAAATTTTTCGGACTTAGAATATTTTTTACGAACTAATTTTTAAACTTGGAATACCGGTGCCTATATTTTCCAGTTAGGTATACTGATTTTTGAATTAGGACGCGGAATATTTTTCAAGTTCAAAAGATAATATTTTTAGAATTAAGCGAAAAATTAAAAAATATTTTGAGTTCGAACGTATTTGACACGTCTTTCCAAGCAAAAACGAATATTATAAGTACTTATTTCAAGTTTGAAAATTATTATATCTAAAAAATATTTTAATAAGTCCGAAAAATAGCCAAATGAAACACGAATTACACAATTTTCTGTGAATAGTTTTCTCGCCCTTATCAGTATAGTCGGAATACGAAAATGTATACCTAACAAGGAGAAAATCTCGCAAACATACCTTGTCAGTTTTCTCAAGATTTTCCTTTGATGGAATAAAACTGCCGTATGAATTATAATTATGTAATGCTTCACGTAGGTGATCGGCAGTACGGCTAAACCCGAACCGTATAAAAAATCAGATTCGAAGTGTTACTATTCTAATAAATCATTACCACCTCCACCACCGACAGAGCAACCATCAGGAAATTAAACAAGAAACCAATCACACCACAATTAAAACTGGACAATGCAGCTAAGCTAATATGAACGGAGTTGAGAAATTTTCAAAAAATTCAATTTTAATTAGATCATTGTGATGAGATTCTTATTAGGTACATAATTGTATCTCTGGCGTCATTATCATTTATTTTTTTTTTCTATGACTTTCTTACCGACTGTGGCTAAAATTATGAATTATTCTCTTTAACTCGAAGCAACCCTTTTTTCTCTATCATTATAAAAATATGCATGTTACTTGAAAAAGAGTCTCAGAGTGTAAGTTTGAACTGATGCAACAACTGTAAATCAAATAATCGATTGAAAATCTATTCTTGTCTAGTCTATATGCAGGAGCTTTTTTGCACCAAGAGAGGTTCGTCGTCTACAAAGAAGAGGTATTCTCGACTTCAAAGTTTGAACTTTGAATTTCCATCGAGCAAATGATGGTAACATGGTCTACTTTTGCTTGCAATTGATGTGCAACACCAAGGGTAATATAGGGAAGGTTAGCCCATTTTGCCAGGTGCAACACTGGGTCTACAGACAAAAACTAGGGTAAAAAAAATGCATTTTCAAAATTTGGTAGAAAAATTCTGAAAGATACGACATATGAAAGATAATTTAAATTTTGTTCTTTCGACTTTTTCGAGAAAATCAATATCTCTCGAGCTATTTTGGTTTAAATTTGTGTAGATTCATTGGCCGTTGTACGTGGAGGTCTACAGTGCAGACGCCATTATTGCGGATTGCATCGCCAGTGGGCTAACCTTCCCTATTACGCTTGGTGCAACACTTCTGAGTTCTGATGTGTTTTGAAAATTCCTGCTATCAGGCTGTTGTCAGAAGATTCAAAACTATTTCCTTAGCAAAACTTGTGTTTAAGTAATAAAGGTTAGAATTTGCAATTTGTATTAATGAGACATCAGCCTGCTTTCACACAAGCGGATTTTTGACGGATTTATCCGCAGGTTTAGCTCGTTTGAAGCATCCATCTGTGACCTCCTTGTGTGTGCATAGATAATAATAATAACTTGATAATAATAGAGAACCTAGACATATCGGAATCGTCAAAAACTCTGTGAGCAGCGGAAACCCGCGGGAGCGGTGCAGGGTACACCGCGTTTAACACATGTCTTATGGAAGCTATGAGGCTTTCACAAGCGTCAAAGATGAATCAGGAAAAAAGGTTGATATGATATATGATTTTCATCGAGACAGATACCTTTTTCCCGGTCACATCTTAGTTTGCAGGATGGACTATATTTCGCGCGACAGCATCGCACTGAGAGGCCAACAAGTGTGCAGCGCTGCGATGTGATAACGACGATATCAACAAAATCTAGTTATCAGCAATAACAACACTGGTCACAGGTCGTTATCTCGCATTCTTCGCCACATGCAGACAATATCAAATTGCCGGACCTACTCGGAGAACCTAGCTATATTATTCGAAATAATTGAAATTACGGTGCAATATAGTACCGTGATTAGAAGTACCGTGAGTAAAACTAACTCAAAACACAATGCATTCGAAGAAGAACGTAACCGGTGATGATCGATTCTCGAAAGTATTTCGGGACCCTAAATTCAAAACTTTGCCTAAACGTAAAGGTAAGGTCAAGATTGACAAACGGTTTCAATCTATGTTCACAAATGATGCGTTCCAAGTGAAATATGCCGTTGATAAACGCGGTCGGCGAATATCACAATCAACGAAGGAAGATTTGTCTAAATTTTACCATCTTTCGTCGAGCGATGAAAATGACAGCGAGGTTGAATCCACTTTACCGGATGATGATGAGGAGAGGGATGAAGATATGGATTCTTCATCAGACCAAGAAGATGATGAAAACTCTAAATCCAAGGATTCAGAGGACGATCAGAAAACTGACAGTAAAAAACACCGCGATAATGTGCCTCTTCTCTCTCGCGAAGAAGAGGACTTGCTCAGAAAAAAACAAATTTCGAAGAAGATCCGGAAAAAATTGAAAGACATGAATGTAGATTATGCAAGAGGAGAGGGCAAATTATTCTCTGACAGCTCGTCGGATGAATCTGAATCCGAAGGTGAAATTTTATATTCGTGAGCAAGAAATGAAAAAAGTTGAGGTTTTATATTGGAAAATTTTAATTACTTTCAGAATCTGAATCAGAAGTTTACCACGAGTGGAATGAACTCGATAAAAACGCTGAAATCACGGATAAACCGACGAAACGTTTAGCGATTTGTAATATGGATTGGGATAATGTCAAAGCTTTAGATTTGATGGCTCTCTTCAAATCATTCTTGCCCGCTCAAGGCGCGATTTATTCGGTCGTCGTACGTTTTTCTTCACCTTGTTTTATCAATCTCAAGTTCTTCCGTTTCTACTGTAAATTTTTTCGTTTTTATTGGTTGTAGATCTACCCATCGGAGTTCGGTTTACAGCGATTAGCCGAAGAAGAAATGAAAGGGCCCGCTGAGCTGTTGAATACGCAGAAAAATTCATCGTCTGAAGGTGATAATGATAGTGATGATGATGACGAAGTAAGTTGGAAATGTCTCTGAATTCTCGCGTTCCAAATTATTTTCAGTAGCAAATTACTTTCAGTAGCGTGAATTGTATTTCTTTTCAGGGCGAAGAGGGGAAGCAATATCGTATGGAATTGATGAGGGAATATCAGCTAAATCGTTTGAAATATTACTACGCTGTCGCTACCTTCGATTCAGCCGAAACGGCTAATGTGATTTATGATGCGTGCAATGGTTTTGAATATCAAAAAAGTGGAATTCTTCTCGACTTACGGTTTATCGATGACGACATGACTTTCGATCAGGTACAGTTACTTCCTTCGAGAACTTAGGACTGAGAGACTTCTGACTCATACGATTTTTTTTAGGAACCGAAAGATGTCTGTAATAGTGATGTTAATTTGCAAAAGTACAAGCCTTTGGATTTCACCAATTCCGCTTTACTGCAAACGAAGGTAGAACTCACGTGGGATGAAACTGATCCTCGAAGACGAGAGTTAACTCAGCGGTTAACAGAAGCAGCAAAAAAAGGCGATATAAACGATTCTGATTTAGAAGATTTGGTTGCATTGTCTGGCTCAGGTGAGATGAGCGGTGAATTTTTCTTAGTCATATGTGTTGAAATTGTTTTCAATCAATATTTGTTTTCAGATGAAGAAGATGAGGAAGACGATCTCTTAGAAGCACTACAGATGAACTGTACGTCTGAAGAATTTGCTCCTTTTCAACATCTACTTGAAAAGAAGAAATCCTCTGAGAAAAATAAGATGGTCCACAAGAGTACAGACGTAGATTTGAATGATGATGAGGAAAAAGTAAGTGCTCATTTATTTTTTGTCAAGTATTTAAGAATACAAAATTGAGCATTTTGTAACATCTCTTCATATGACTTGAGAATGATAAAAAAGAAACAAACTTGGAACACTGGATAATGCTTCCTAAAAATATTCTTTTATTCAGGTCGACAGTGATGATCAGAGTCAGAGTACAAGTAACGCAATTTCCAAAAGATCCAAGAAACATAAGAAAACGAATAGCGACGATGAAATTGATGAAAAACAGAAGGTAAGCGTATATTTCGTAACAGAACGAGCCATTCTGTATGCGATTTGATTTGAAAGGGAAACTTTTTCAAGACATCAAGGGATAACAAGCCAAGTTATGGCTTTCATTGGGGAAAAATACTACGTAGAACATGATTCTTAAATTAAACTATTTCAGCTTGAGAAATAATCAAGTTGACTGAGATACTTTTCAACCTCTTTTTTTTTTCATTTTCTTGCGCGTAAATATCTAGATTGTGAAAAGAAATATTTTTTTTTCTTTACACCTTTCGATTTAAAAATAAGGTAATAATGCTCGGTGTCCAGATTGACAAATCAATCGATCAATTTATTTTTCGTTCCACTCATGTAGAGAACATTTTTTGTCCCTGAAATTTTTCCTCCGTGTTCTTCATACCTTCTCGCGTTTCCAAGCTCAAATCTACTTCATCTCTTCAAACGTAAATCCGCGCCTGAGTAAAAATAATTGTTTTAATAAATTGTGCTTTCAAGTATTAAATTTTGCGTCTTCGCCTTCCCCATCAAAAATTCATGTTCAACCAGTTTTTCGATTAACCTTCCCTCTATGCTTCGTCAAATTTCTTCGCTTCATGCCGATGTAGTGAAGATGAAGCTATATGGAATATTAAAATTTGAAGAAATTGACAAGTAAGACGGAAAAGTTTTCGTCTCCGAATTTTCCTATGTGAAATTCACAGAAAACTATGACGTTTGAGGAATCGTATTTAAGAACCTCTACATACATTCAAAATTAGTGAGCGCTTTCGTTATAATATTTGAAACGTTGTGGTAATTGAAAAATAAACGTGAATAGTAGTGCCGACTGTTTGTTACTGAAAATAATACGTGCATTATTCTTTTTTCAGGGTGAGCTAGAGCTCTTATTAATGGAGAACGAAAGTGGTAAATGCCACTTTAATATAGACCAGCTTCAAGAGACTGATGGGAAGAAGAGAAAGAAACGAAAATTTGAAAAAAAGAAAGATAAACCTTTGGAGGATAATTTCCAGGTATGTTTAAGAATTAGTTTCGTAATACTTTTCAGTTAGGTTTTATCAGTGCTCAGCTAATGCAGTGCTTTCCTTCTAGGTGGATGTCAACGATGAAAGATTCTCATCTTTGTATACGTCTCATAAATTCAATATTGACCCGACCGATCCAAATTACCGTAAGACGAAGGGAATGCAGGCTTTTGTTGAAGAAAAGCAGAGGCGAATATGTTCTAGCGAAAACAATACTCTCGTAAGTTTCTTCCTCCTTCAAATTATTCTAAATAGTACCTTAACTGATAAAAAGCCTACAAATGAGACGAACCATTTAATTAGGTAAAGCTATATTTTACAGATACGTAGTAGCAAGTATTAGATCAACTTTTCGAAAAAGTTTTCCTTGTAATTACTTTCAAGTATTTGTAAGATGTATCTTCACGTTGTCAAAAGCCTTACTTTGCTCGTTTTCCGTTTCTTTTTTTTTCTCTTTTATTTTTTTCATTGAATTCGAAATAACTTATTAATATTTTGTTTTTTATGTGTATAATTTTAATGATGATCTCAATTAACGTTTGTTTCAGCTGCAGAACGATTCGTCAACTAGTAATAAAGAAAGAAATTCCGAACTTTCTTCTCTTGTGAAAAAAGTGAAGAATAAAACTAAATTCCTTATGGAAAAATATAAGAAAAATAAGATAAATAAAGAGAGTTGATACATAGTCATTGTTGATTATTCTAAGCCATATTGTCTCTACCATCACAATCGAACTAAATTCATGACACAAATAAGATCTACAGACTAAAATACATAGAAACGTTGAAGAAACTTGAGTTTTCTTCTCGAAACAAGAACACATTCATCGATAATATTTCGCAAGATCATCCAAACAAACTACCTGTCTGTTCACGTACCATAATTATGAACAGGAATTCTTCTAGATGCGCAATATTCGAACAGAATCATGGATTAATCAGAATCGGAGCTCGACTGCCTCTTTTTTTTCTCTTTTTTGTGCTTCTTCTTTTTCTCTTTTCGACGTTTTTTCCTGCGTCTCTCGCTACGTTCGCTGGAATGTTTTCGTTTCTTGGTTTTCTTCTTCCTCTTCTTCTCGCTCAACTCTTTTAATTTTTTCTCTAGTTCTTCATCTCGTAATTTGATAAGCGGAGTGATATACTCATCGTCTTCGCTGCTCGTACTACTGACGTCCAAAACTATATCTTGATTCGGGTCGACTTTGATGAAATTACGACATTGAAAGGTTAGGTGACCAGGATAACCACATTTTTTACACGCAGCTCTGATATCTTTATTTTGTGAAGCTAAACGAAATTCCGAATCCATAGTGAATGACTCGTATACGTCACTAAGAGTTACTAAAAATATGTTTCATGTCTTTCCGTGGTTTAAAAACACCGATATCATATCTGACCAAAAAATAGTGACTGCTATCGTTTGATTAGTTGCGGTTAACTGTTTATGATTAGATTGAAACCACTCAACTACTTCGAAAAAAAGCTACTTTACATTTCGACTTCGCAAAAAATTTGAAATAAATTAGTACGGAATATTCAAATATTGCGAGTATTTGTAATAAGTATAGCAATCAATAGAGGATTGAATCTATAAACATTAAGTTAGGAATATTCGAAATGATAACACCGGTTCAATAAACAAGGGGTAAGAAAACAGTGCTGTCAGCTTACAAACCAAAAAGAGAAAAAATCTCATTATCAAGGTTTTCTTTTCATGGGATTTACCCTATCCTACCTATCGTCCCCTACCTGCCTCATGGCTCATGGGCGAATTTGCTGACAATCATCTCGAACGCATGGAGTTTTGACTTCAATCAAATTTCACGGAAAAGAGCAGGAATAATTATTATGGTTTTTCATCATACGTTGGATCTCGTGTGCACATTCATTATCGTATTTTCTAATTTAAGATTTCCAAATTCCAATAATCTTCTCGATAGTACATTTTGAAGCTTTCAAACTGACAGCACTGGATCAAACGTTGACGCCGATGCCATCGATGCTGACGGACGATCCCGTAATCACAAAAGTATCGTGTTTTTTACTGTTTTCGTCGTTCTTTCTTTCTAGTAGGCAGTCATTAATATTTCATTTTACATTTTTATCGACACTGTCGAAGTCGTTGTTAGCTTATCATATCTTACAGGGAAACAAGCAGTATTAAGTGAATTAGTATTTTTCCTACGCACATTTTTATCAGTTGGCCTTCTCTTTCTTTAGCACCTAATCGTTTCAGTAACATTCGAGCTCAGCACGTTTCACAAGAAGTTCGACAATGAAGGGTAATAAAGACGATATACCTCCTAATTCAAGAGTTTTCGTGTTACACGAAAAGAGCTCGACAAAAGAAGAGATAAACGAAGCATTCAAACGTTTCGGAACCATAGAAGATATATGGATGGTTCGAGATCGCAATAGTGGTGAAAATAAAGGTGATTGATTCAGCAAAAAATAAATTTTGGTCATATTGACGTGAAAATTCTCTAAATTTTTTAATTTCGTATCTTAGGTGTGACTTACGTGAAATTTTCGAAGATGTCCGAAGCTGCTGCCGCCGTCGAAGCCATGAACGCAGTTGCCATAAGCGAGAACACTCGGCCCTTGAAAGTTATCATTGCCAACAGGTATTCTACTGTTCCAGTATCTCGATTATTGTCTGTACTTATTTTAACAAAATGTGACTAATCTGTACCATATATCAGTCGAGATGAGGGTTCCAAAAAAGATGACGATATCGAACGCTTTCTCCGTCTCTTCATTGTGGTACCGAAAGACGATTCAGAAACCGACGATAGCCTCAAGAAATACTTTTCTCGGTTCGGAGAAGTTCAGGACGTTACGATACTGCGTAATCGTGACACAAATGTGCCAAAAGGATTTGCCTATGTCAAATTTAAGAAGTACGTTACTGTTCTCATTTGACTGTTCGACCCTTCAAAAAGAAATCTCATCCCAAATTTGAAAATTACAGGATCTCAGACACAGCCAAAGCATTAGAAGAGAGTGATCCAAAGTTCAAAGCAGTATTAGCTCAACCGAAGGAAAGGCGTAATGAAAAAGTAAATGAAAGACGTAGTGATCGGCGTAACGAATCTAGCGGAAATATGTCCCGAGGAAGCTACGACTATGATCCGGAACCCCCACAATCATCGCGTCGAAGTAGGAAATAATCCCAGTTTTATTTTCTCGGTTCTATTATTATCGTTTCATCCCATACGTATTCTGTCCTATTCAGCCACCCTACTTGATAGGTATGCTCGTGATGAAGGTTATACTCGAGTTGTTGCATTTATTTCCACGCAACTGAATGAAGATTTGGCTATTCGTTTATTCGATCTGACCCCCGGCCTCATGTTTGCTAGAATGTCGGACGAAGTAGTACGTAAAGAATATTGTGAATTAAAATTTATTCTTTTTAAATCCTTTTCGCAATTTCTATCTTTTTTGTTCCGGAATAGGTCTCTCATCGGACTCAGAAAATGCTACTAGAGTATGGGACTCCCGAAGCTGCTTCATTTGCTGTTGAGAAGTTGAATGGGTTTGAATATCCTATCAACGAACCAATAATGATGAAACCTGAAGTCGGACGGTCAGTATGATAAAAATATTTCAAAGTCTGGTAAAGAAATATATTTTGTTAACGAGTAAGTTGATTACGTACAGCAAACCGGGTTCTCTTTCGATGTTAAATTCTGGTAATGAGAGGAAACGAGGGTTCTCGACCTTATCAGGTAGGGATAAGGATTCAAGTTATCAATCGTCGGATAAGTTCTCTATGTTTTCTCATGATGAACCCTCTATGCCCTTCAGACCGCGTGGTATCGCCTCGGGTACGTATTCCCAATAAGAATTTTCTAGTTATCATTTGCAAATTCGTTAACTTATTTACAAGTTAAATTTCAGACTCTGAAAGATATTGCAGTGCCAAATTACCTCCAGTTCAACCTATGGCGAAAACTGACGATGGAAAATACAGGTACTTAAAATTTAAGTCAATTTATCTTTCAAGTTGTAATGACTTACAAAATAAAATGTTTTGGTACCACATTCCTCTTTCGAAACTTCGCTGACAGCGCACAGTGATGTTTCTCGTTAGCAAGTGTGGTAATACATCGAATATTTCACAAATCTCTCGACGCTAATTATTATTCTTTTCGCACGATTGTATCGACTAACATCATTTAGAGTGCTGTCACGCGAAAATGAAATTCTTGTCGTCAATAAACGTGTAAAATATTTAAAAATCATGTCTGTTGCTTCAAACTGGATTGATATATCATCCAAATGTCAAATCGACGAAAGGTGAGACGGATTTTTTTGTACGAAGTATGTGCACATGTAAGCGTACCATGTCGAACCGTTGACGTTTTATATTCGTCAGTTTTCTTTGTCGGCAAGTGACGTGTATCCACATTATAAACCTGTTCGAGAAACAACACCTGGTTCTAAAATATTAAAGCCATATTTCGTAATCTAGGAAATAAAATTTATCAGCTCAACCTTTGCACTTCGGAATTTTACTACATTCTCTTGAGCGACTCAAAACTATTTACAGAATACATAAAAAGAAAGAAAAAAACAAATGGAGTACTAATGTTAGAAACGTACATTTTCGTGTGTTTGTGGATCACAATTAAGTTGTGACCTCTACTTTACCGATGATGTGCTGAATAAATTTGAATTGTATATTAGTATGAAAATACTCGTACATTTTCTTTAGAAGGGATTCATTCTCTGATCGCTCATTCAGACATACTTTGAAAACTATAATTAGTTAATCCTGTATACTTTTGCATTACTCCTCTTCCATGTGTATCAATATAAGATCGGTATTCCAGGTTATTCGTCATCTGCAAACCGGAAACTCCTCCAGTCGGAGTTCTGAAGGACGTATTTTGTCGTTTTGGCAATTTGGTGGATGTATATCTTATTCCGGGGAAAAATTTCGGTTACGTCCATTATTCGACGCCAGCTTCAGCGAACGCGGCTATGTCGGTATGTTGACCATACAAGGAAGATTAATTCTAGCCCGTTGCGTAAGATTTTATTTAGAAAGTATTCGCTTTTGATTATGAATATTTGTAGACGTTACATGGTGAAGAGTTATATGGAAACCGTATTAAAGTCGTTGAAGCAGAACCGCCTCGTGAAGCTAAGAAAGCTCGTCTCGATTAAAAAATTCATAAAGGGTAAGTACTATTTTGTTAATACTTACTTCATCTTTTTGTGCGCGCAGTTGAAGACTTACGCATTTCAAATCTCAGACAGCAGATATGAACGATTAGAAATGCAATTCACTCTGAATTATGTATTCTGTCTTTTTCCGTTTCCAGGACTTGACTAATGACATTCTCATATAAATACGCGAAGACAAATGAAGACAAGATACGAGACTTCTTTCCAATGATTGACTCTTGTTTTCTTTTCCCCCCTTTTTCTTCACAGTCTTAACGATGACTAGTAAACGGAAACGAACACTGACACCAAGGACTACAATATTTGAGACCATACTCAAATCACTTTACAGTGGTAGATTTACAGTATTATTTTTATTTTACCATTTTAATTACTTATGTTAAACTTAAAGAGCGCAAGTGCGAAAATTCGACTAGCGTGTGATGGTAATACTAGTAATCTTCGTATAATATTGAATGGTTTTAATGAAATATTAATCGTTAATTGAAAAAATAATATGTTATCAATACAATAAGATATTTAGAGGATGAGGTCTTAAATATCTTTGTATAATTGTATCACTTGTTCTAAGTTGGCAGAATGTACTCAATTTGTCATATTTGACCTCCTCATCTGTCTTCAAATTCTTCAAAAATACTCGTAAGATTTTGTAATTCTTCATAACTGTTTGGTTATGTCCCAGCGAAGACTCATGCCTGATCTTGAGTCTTGTGGATACTTTGTATAACTTTTCCCAGAGGCGTTTTCTTCTGTATCCGTTGATTTAATTGAGGTATTAATTATAACATAGTATTTTCTAACTAAGAATCTTTCCCGAATTCTCATCGATTCTCGAAGATACTGTAACACCTATTGTCTTTATTTAAGTAATTACTTATTTTGTATTTTTTCTTCCTTATATTTGCTTATTATAGACGTTCTCAGACAACGGTGACATTTTGTTTGACTTACAGTACATTCAATCGAGTGGTAATCGGACTCTAGGGCCTACCTAGGTTGGATAGAGAAACTTAGATATTCCACAAAAAATGCCCAATTATAGGCCTATAAGTGACTAACTCTGTAGAGGTTTGATGTTGCGTTTTTAATTGGGAACTGAAAAATAGATATGATCAGATTTTCTACAAAATGTTTGAATCACGAACTATTTGTGAATTTGATCAAATCCTAATTTTACAATTCATCATTGATGTTCGATTAAGGGCGTGTTCTCCTGGTCAGTAACACAAATACAAATAGATCCGTGGGAATGAAACGAGGTGACGTAGAATACCAAGTACATCTTGAAGTCTGCTCCAAATCGTATGAAACTTTGTAGATTGAAAGTCAAAAGTTATAAAAATAACGCAAATACGTTTATGATGCAAAAAATATTTCTCATTTTATTATTCTATCGAAAGAAGTTGAGCTCCTTCGTACTGATAACGTGCGAATAATCATCTTTTTCAGGTGATTGTTATTCATATGAATAAATGAAACTAGCAATTATCAACTCTGCCGTTCAAAAAAGGACTGACGTATCTGCATATCAACGACCAGGAGAATGAGATTTTTGGCATGATCGTGTGCATGTGTGACGACAATCACGCTGTGTATTTGCGAGAGCCAATTTGCAGATATACGTCCAAATAATTTCGACGTATCTACATTCGTGAAGTTTTGCGAAAAACGAAAATCGTTATCCTAAAACTAACTTCAAAATCAAATTATCCATTGAGAATAATTCTTAGAACTTGCGTCTACTTTATATTTACTGACGTTACTGTCATATTAGGATTTTTTAGAGGAAATTAGATCATGATGTACTTTTATCGTGATCCTTGATTCTGTAGATACGTCCATTCTATTTTGTACGGCACAACTAGTTTCCGTTACTGATGGAGTCTTTTACCAGTAGACTTGTGGGTTTCATTAGATTTAGAGCTAATTTCAAGTTGTAATTAGTATTCCAGAATATTTTCCAATGGTGTACTGCGGGCTGCGGAGTGTATTTTATAAGTGTTAGTGACCAGGTAGATCATTTCCTTAAGAGAAATGAAGCGATAGACGCCTAAAAACTGCGATTGATTAGAAATTCATAATCTAATTGAAATGATTTAATAAATTATAATAATTTCATGTACATAAATGCCATTACGATCGTAGATTATTTTTGATCTCGCTTCACTCAGTCTGTGGAATGCAGCACGATCGTATCATCAATTATGGTCTTGTTAATGATTGAATTACAATCGGAATTTTGGCAGGTACTTCATAGAATTTCTTGTCCTTGTCGGCGAAATGAATTATAAAAATTAAGTATGGAATGTCTGCCTTTTAGATGCTTTCTCGAATAATAAAAGTCTTGACATTATATACCAAATTTCCATACTGGGAAGTGCCTCAATTTCAAACTTCGATGAAAAGACTGTAGTAATCCAGAGATCGGAATTGACGGATAAACGAATTCAAGTGAGTTCAAGTTTGTTTTTTCGAATTCTGATTGTAGAGTTGAACGTGAAATATTCTTGCTTTTACAGTGAGTGTTCTTTTGTTATCTAGGAACTAGACGGCCAGAACCTGAAAGTGCATTATCAACTCATTGATACGTCATTGCTTTGGAGAGTTTCTTAAAGATTGGGTTTAAACACCTAGTTGCATTTGTTTTAAATCAGTTTTATTCATGTTCTTTTTTTTGGAGATTGAATAAATTCAGCGTGGTTTAAAGAAGAAGAGGATAAAGAGAGAAAACTAAATTGCCTCAATTGAAATTGTATTTTCATATTCTTAACAAAGTTCTTATTAATTTTGCATGTCATTGATATTTTTTTCTCAAAAATTAATGAAAATATTTTCGCGGATTCCAATGTCGTACTTTTTTAACGAAAGATTCAGTTAGTATAGCATCTTCCTTGCGAATACTTGCATGAGATTTAGTATCAATGGATACGATTTGGAGAAGTAGAATTGTGAAAAGTTTTTATTCATCCTAATGGAGAGAAAGGTAGAAGGTAGATCGGTAGACGAGAAAACAGGTTGAACTTTCGTCTGACATGATTCCTCAGTCGCATGCGACTAGTAGTTTCAAGCTTAGGATTCTACTTTTGGTAATACGAGTATTTGCGCTACAAAAACATATTCGATCATAAAAACTTGCAAGTAACACAGGTCGTGATTTTTAAAAGTTTCATTCGCTTTATACTCTCGTACATTTTCTGGAATGAAGTACGTGTATCGAATAGTTCTGTACTTTTTGAAGTAACCATCTAGAATTCCTTAGACTGATAGCATGCGTGCTTTTTATATAATTATCAAATAAAATAGCACGTCCTTCTCCTTTTTCTTATTTTTTTTTTTCCGTTTTGCAAATTGTACCAATCACCTGAATCCATCTTATTTACACAACTTTGCGAACTCGCAGCTCGTTTGCATTCGAAAATTCAGGGTCAGGAAATTTGTCCGTGCGAAAATTGACCGAAAGAAAAAACTCACTTAAGAAATTAAATAATGGCGAAAGTAAGTAGTCTAATTGTCAGTATGAAAATTATCTGCGCGAAAAAACTCGTATGAGAAATTAGACAATGACGAAATTTTTACAGTTCATGAAGAGAAAAAAATTGAACTGCCTATCATTCCTCAACAATCATGTCGCAAACAGATGAAGTTGATATTTTATAGGGGGAGTTGCAATGGTGGCAAATGAATTTTTCTCAAGTGACTAGTGCATCCCCACTGACAAAGTTGTCTTAATTCTCTTGTTGTTAGTCCTCGTCCTTTCGACTCCTTTCATCTTCTTGTTCAGGTCTCTGAGTATTTTTACTCAGTAATAGCATATCGAAGGCTTTTCAGAGCAAGCATACCAAAGACTACAAATGCGATCAAAACGAGGGCACCACGGTTCTGAAGCCACTCTCAATACGTAAAATCTCCAAATTTAAAAATTAATCGAAACCCTTGAAGGAGAGCAATCCTTAACTGAACTCTGAAACTGCTTATGAACAATCGGTTGCAGGAAAGCCAGCGTACAATTGAGGAGGGTTCTGGTAGAAGGACCTCCGTCCCATGAGAAATACATTGTGCAGAGGGCCTTTTGCCAGATACGTCCTCAATTATTATTAAGCGTCGCAAATATAAAGCCATGACTTTGATTGAATCAAGCAGTGTTGGCTTTCAATATTCATGATAAAGAAGAAACCTAGGTTATCATGAAAATAATGAACGAAAGAGCGAGGTCTTACATAAGTAAGCAACGCTTGGTGAACTTGGTGGTCAAAACTCAAAAGTGGTCTCAAGAACATTGCGGAATTCGCTGCAAAAGTGCACACCACCCTGCAGTTATCTCGAATCACATCTAGAAAAGTGTTCATTCGATTACATTGGAAACTTGGGAGCAAGGAACAACTGAATGAATTAAATGACAGAGGGTCGAACACGTTTTGTTCTATAAAACATCAGCAAAAAAATAACTAGAACTAGCGACACTGGCGATACTCGCCTTCGTGATTGAAGTTCGTTCATCACGTTTTATAAAGTGTGACCTGCGATGAGAAAAGGATGCTCATTGCCCTCTGACCGAAACACCATTTCTCCCTGATTAGGCACCCAATCAGGGAGAAATTGTGTTCTTGCGCCAATGGGCAATGAGCATCTTTTTCTCATCGCAGGTCACAACCATCGAGTTCTACCAAGTTCCACCAGATGTCGGCCTCTCCGCGCTACGTCTAGTGTTTTGTTTCATATAAGTACTACGAGACTGACATACGCGTCGCCATTATTATTCACGATTCACGTTCACCATTTTCTTTACGTTTGTGTGTTGTGTTTAGCGTCATTTTCTCGTACTAAAAGACGTGATACTGTGCCTTTGACTACTGCGCACATTTTCGATCAGAACAGACTTCTAGCCAGTATTTCCCTCATTCCCTGGCTATGTATTCTCATTTCGCTATCTATTGCGTTCTTCTTACAATCATAGTGATTCTGTTGTGTGTGGTCGCGGCTTGCGTTTTGAAGAAATCCATACGCTTTGCATCATCTTTTGGTTGGCAAAAAGTCGTAACCCAGTCCAAAGGAGCCTTTACCCAATCTGTTCAAGTCTTTAGATCTCTCAGCTGCGCAATTAACTAAGTAAGTACTGAAATAATTCTTTTTTATCCATTATCTAGTCGAAATAGCTGAGCTGAATATTAACTTAGGCTTCGTATCGCATGTCAAATTCTAAAGTTACTTCATCATCATTAATTTTTTGTTTGTAGTGTTATTTAAAGAAAATTGAACGAGCATCTATCAAATATCTACTCCTACCCAGTTTTACTTCTCTTACGTTCTCAAATTATTCCTTTGTCTAAAAAATAGAGGAAAGAAAGTAATTAACAAAATTCGAAATTCTTGTGGTTCGACCATGACGCGAAAATGCATCGAAAATGATTCCCGATTCAGAAGTAATTGTTCATACGATTAAAGTGTTAAATTAGTATGGAGTATTATGAAGTCTGTGAATTTCTAAACAATATTCGTCGAATTAAAGGTTACTCAATGCTCTACCTAGCAACTCACAAACAGAAAATACACGTGTATTACGCAATAATAATAGTGTGTTACGGGTAGCGATATCGATATTTGCCCAATTATAACGCTGAATAATGATTGAAATATTTTAAGACATGGTGTTATTTATTCTTAAAGTTGGAGAAAATACGTCGGATTAGTAATTTACCAACAGTCAGTTCGTAAAATATTCTGTAAGATGTTTGAACTTACGTCTGAAGGGGCCATCTTTGAATTTCTATCTATAAACGAAATTACTCCGCGTAAACAAATCAACCTTACCTATTTTCCTAGAATTTGCCTACAGAATTACGAAGTTTCAAGATACCAGCCTTATTTAGTGAATTATTTTAATGAGAAAATCTCTACACGTGATACACCATTTTGTATGTTGTGAGAGTGACAAACCAGTGCATACCCAAATAATGTTTACAGGACATCGTCAAGTTTGCGAAACCTTCAAGTGTTGCCCTCGTGAAATGAATGAAACATTTATGATTCACGTAGATCACCTATCTTACAAGTATTTGCGATAATTTTCGTGCTCCGACAATGTCTACATCGAGGAAACAATGAGCTATTATACACTCAGAGTGGGACATTTTCACTTGCGTCAGCGAACAAAGGAATCTGTGAATAATAATTTCATCCGCCGTTGTGAAAATAAGAGCATACTTTTCATACCCTTTTGGAGTGTATCCAACGTCGACAATATCAGACGTTCAATTTTTCTTGGTCTGCAGGAAACGTTGTCATTATGTCACCCACGTCGTGTATTTTTCCATTGAAAATATATCGTTTCGTACCAGGTGGTACGACGGAGTGAAATGTAGATAAATTTCTTTTTGTTTGCTTCTTGATGAACTCAGACTTACAAAATATTGTCCTAATTCCTCTTCGAAAAACGTAGTTCATTCAAATACAGTCGCAGTCTTATTTGCGTCCTATCCCTGCTCGTGTGATTCGATCTTTGTTCTCTCACTCTGCGATACGCCATTGATTCGAATGACGTTATCACTTTCTTATTATCTTGCATGCGTGTTTTCCGTCCGCTTATTATTCATTGCACAGTTCTCGATAATACCATACCCATATAAACCTTCTAGAATCTAGTTTCAAGAATTTGTTGAACGATACTTCGTATTACGTAGTTGGCCTTATTAAGTGAAGCGAAGTCAAACTTATTTAGTCATTCATTCCTCATTCGTATTACAGTCGACGTGCACTTGTACGCGTTCATGAAAATATTTTCTTCTGTTCTTCAAATCTGATTTTTTTATTATAATTTTTCAACGTATCAGTATCCTTGTTGAAGTAAGTCTTGAATCTTTATTTTCTATTTAAGGTTGGATATTCGAAAATTGCTGAACTTTTTTTTTAATTTGTTTTTTCCGTTCTTGAAATCGAAAATTGTCGAATTAACATCATTTGATCGACTGCAAATGGGTTCGCCACCACTTTTCTATTCTCTTTTCAATTATGTGTATCATGAAAATCATTCTCGTGAATAGGTGGATACATTTGCGTTATGAATTTCTTGGTGATGAAATTGTCGAAGGAAAGAGTTCCTTGCATTAAATGTAAACGAATTTCGAATACATCCAGTTTTCATTTATCGTGATTGATTATTGTATGAGATTTCTTTCTCGTGATTGACGAAGTCCGATAATGTTTATTTAGCAGCTCGTCGTCTGGTGACCGTGATTAAATTTCAACGATTTCTCTATTGAACAGAATTCGTCAATCTTTATTTCACATACTTATAAGATTACGTCATCATTTACTATTTTCTTGGAGTATGTTCGGTTTGCTCGTAATTCTCTCTTCACAAATTCGTTATCGTGAGTCAGAAAGTAAATCTGAATCAACTATTTCATCTGGTCAAAGAATCTGCGAAATCCGATGTATCGTTCTTGAGATTTCACACGATTCCGAATAATAGGGCGTATCATTAAAGTTCGACTTGTTAAAGCATGACTGATATTTGTTGAAGTTCTGTCGAAAGAACAATTGAGAATTAGGTAATTTTCTATTCTTGTGAATGCTAAATAAGTTTCGTATTTGTGAGTGGTCGCCAATGCTTTTTCTTGAAAAGTTGGTTGAAAATCATTTTGTGGAATTTCGCTCCGTTGTCAATCATGAACTTTGTGTCTCTCATATCAGAAGGTGATATGTGCGTTTGAAACCAACAAACAAATTACGCCTCGTAACGAATGGAATTTCTTTGATACTCGTAATCATGGCAAAACAAAGCACTTCTGAATTCTTTCCACTGCGGTTAGAAACGTACTAAGTGGTTCGAATAACAGGAAATATCATCTTCGGATTTTCAATTGAAATTGAATTCGAGATTTCTATTGCGTTTTTTTTTTCTCTCCCTTTATTTCCTCGACCGAAGAGAGAAAAAAATTGGTAGTTCGTCTGTTGTTTTTTTCTTTTTCTTTCAATATTTACAGAGCCTAAATCCAGGTTTACAATGATCGAGGAAGTGGACTGTTTAAATATTTTCAGAAACAGGAAAATATTTTCATTGCGTTCGAGTTGTCGTCATGGTTGATTGTTGATCTGACTATTGCCTGAGATTTTCGAATTTTGAAGTGAATTGAGGAAAGTGGTTGAAATAATTTTGCATTTTGACGTAAAATAATTTCGATCGTACACTCGGATATTCTCGTGCGTTTCGGTAGCATCGGTTATTCCATTGACTTGAGATGATTTTTGAAATCGAATATGAAGATTGGAGTGGAAGGCTTCTCTTCTTTATGAGTGGAAATGTGTCGTTATTCTGAAAAGAACAAAACGAATTTGCCATAGTATTCTTGGCTCTAAATTTCTTAAGTGATTTAGCCTATGATTTTTGCAAGTGTTCTGAATGATCATTGAAGAGTATGAAGAGACAGGAGTGTATGTTGAAGGCTAGATACCTTAATTAATTCTATTCGAAAATTGAAAAAATTTAGGTCCTCTCTCTTATGTACATCATATTTCCTAAATAACTTACTATAACTTTTTTAAAGTTGAGTTTTTATTGTTTTGATTTACTTTCATATTTGCCGGAAAGCTGTATTCACGTATCGAATTTTTGTTTGTTTCAGTAATCAAGCAAAATGCAGATTTTCGTCAAGACACTCACCGGTAAAACGATCACCCTCGAGGTTGAGCCATCCGATACCATCGAGAACGTTAAAGCAAAAATCCAAGACAAAGAAGGAATTCCTCCCGACCAACAAAGATTGATTTTCGCCGGTAAACAACTGGAAGACGGAAGAACCTTGTCCGATTACAACATCCAAAAAGAGTCGACCTTGCATTTGGTACTCCGTCTTAGAGGAGGTATGCAGATTTTTGTCAAGACCCTCACTGGTAAAACGATCACCCTTGAGGTCGAGCCATCCGATACCATCGAGAACGTCAAAGCAAAAATCCAAGATAAAGAAGGCATCCCACCTGACCAGCAGCGTTTGATTTTCGCTGGTAAACAACTAGAAGATGGAAGAACTTTGTCTGATTACAACATCCAAAAAGAGTCAACTCTGCATCTGGTTCTTCGTCTACGAGGAGGCATGCAAATTTTCGTCAAGACTCTTACGGGTAAAACAATCACCCTTGAGGTCGAGCCGTCCGACAGTATCGAGAACGTCAAGGCAAAAATCCAAGATAAAGAAGGCATCCCACCTGACCAGCAGCGTTTGATTTTTGCTGGTAAACAACTGGAAGATGGAAGAACCTTGTCTGATTACAACATCCAAAAAGAGTCAACTCTGCATCTGGTTCTTCGTCTACGAGGAGGCATGCAAATTTTCGTCAAGACCCTCACGGGTAAAACAATCACCCTCGAGGTTGAGCCGTCCGATACCATCGAGAACGTTAAAGCAAAAATCCAAGACAAAGAAGGAATTCCTCCCGACCAACAAAGATTGATTTTCGCCGGTAAACAACTTGAAGATGGAAGAACCTTGTCCGATTACAACATCCAAAAAGAGTCGACCTTGCATTTGGTACTCCGTCTTAGAGGAGGTATGCAAATTTTCGTCAAGACCCTTACGGGTAAAACAATCACCCTCGAGGTCGAGCCGTCCGACAGTATCGAGAACGTCAAAGCAAAAATCCAAGATAAAGAAGGGATCCCACCTGACCAGCAGCGTTTGATTTTCGCCGGTAAACAGCTAGAGGATGGAAGAACCTTGTCTGATTACAACATCCAAAAAGAGTCAACTTTGCATTTGGTTCTTCGTCTACGAGGAGGCATGCAAATTTTCGTCAAGACCCTCACGGGTAAAACGATCACCCTCGAGGTCGAGCCGTCTGATACCATCGAGAACGTGAAAGCAAAAATCCAAGATAAAGAAGGAATCCCACCTGACCAGCAGCGTTTGATTTTCGCCGGTAAACAACTTGAAGATGGAAGAACCTTGTCTGATTACAACATCCAAAAAGAGTCAACTCTGCATCTGGTTCTTCGTCTACGAGGAGGCATGCAAATTTTCGTCAAGACCCTCACGGGTAAAACAATCACCCTCGAGGTTGAGCCGTCCGATACCATCGAGAACGTTAAAGCAAAAATCCAAGACAAAGAAGGAATTCCTCCCGACCAACAAAGATTGATTTTCGCCGGTAAACAACTGGAAGATGGAAGAACCTTGTCCGATTACAACATCCAAAAAGAGTCGACCTTGCATTTGGTACTCCGTCTTAGAGGAGGTATGCAAATTTTCGTCAAGACCCTTACGGGTAAAACAATCACCCTCGAGGTCGAGCCGTCCGACAGTATCGAGAACGTCAAAGCAAAAATCCAAGATAAAGAAGGGATCCCACCTGACCAGCAGCGTTTGATTTTCGCCGGTAAACAGCTAGAGGATGGAAGAACCTTGTCTGATTACAACATCCAAAAAGAGTCAACTTTGCATTTGGTTCTTCGTCTACGAGGAGGCATGCAAATTTTCGTCAAGACCCTCACGGGTAAAACGATCACCCTCGAGGTCGAACCGTCCGACAGTATTGAAAACGTTAAAGCAAAAATCCAAGACAAAGAAGGAATTCCTCCCGACCAACAGAGATTGATTTTTGCCGGTAAACAACTGGAAGATGGCAGAACCTTGTCTGATTACAACATCCAAAAAGAGTCAACTTTGCATTTGGTTCTTCGTCTACGAGGAGGCATGCAAATTTTCGTCAAGACCCTCACGGGTAAAACGATCACCCTCGAGGTCGAACCGTCCGACAGTATTGAAAACGTTAAAGCAAAAATCCAAGACAAAGAAGGAATTCCTCCCGACCAACAGAGATTGATTTTTGCCGGTAAACAACTGGAAGATGGCAGAACCTTGTCCGATTACAACATCCAAAAAGAATCGACTCTGCATTTAGTTCTTCGTCTGCGAGGAGGTATGCAAATTTTCGTCAAGACCCTTACGGGTAAAACTATCACCCTTGAGGTCGAGCCGTCCGACAGTATTGAGAACGTGAAGGCGAAAATTCAAGACAAAGAAGGAATCCCTCCCGACCAACAGAGATTGATTTTCGCCGGTAAGCAACTGGAAGATGGAAGAACCTTGTCCGATTACAACATCCAAAAAGAGTCGACCTTGCATTTGGTGCTCCGTCTTAGAGGAGGTATGCAGATTTTCGTGAAGACCCTCACTGGAAAAACTATTACTCTCGAGGTCGAGCCTTCAGATACCATCGAGAACGTTAAAGCGAAAATCCAAGACAAAGAAGGAATTCCTCCCGACCAACAGAGATTGATTTTCGCCGGTAAACAACTGGAGGATGGTAGAACCTTGTCCGACTATAATATCCAAAAAGAGTCCACCTTACATTTAGTTTTACGTTTGAGAGGTGGCTCTTTCTAAATCAACCACAACTACTTTTCTGGTGCACATGACAGCTCGCTTTTTTTTTTTTTTTCTTCAATGACTAAAGTTCATAGCATTTACATTTTCTTTTCCGGTATTAATGCGAGCTGTTTCATTCCGCTTCTACTATTTTAGCTTTAATTACATGATTCCATTTTTTTTTGTCTTAGGCTATTAATTTGATGTATTTGCTATGAAAATATCGAATAAAGAATTATCGTCCAGCTATTTGATGAAGTTTTTTGATATTTCTAGTTAGTCGTAGTAGAGTTTATTATCTTGCAGAAATGGGAAATGAACTCAAGAATCAGTATTATTATTTCATCATAAGTAATGTACAAAGAGAATGAACCTTGACAGAGAAGAAATCCAACGTTCAATTTATATCGTTGGAACTGAATGGCAGACATCAAGGAAGAAACTGAAATTATCAAACGAAATCCTGATTTGAAATTTTTTCAACGATAATGCCAAGTTATAGTTTTTACTCGATGCTTTTAACTTTTTTTTTTCAATTCTAGTCAGCGTCTATGAATTTCTTTTTCGAAGACGGAATGATGCGGAAATCTTTGGATCATATAGGTTGTTAATGGTACTTCGTCTAAATTGTAATATATTATTAAAACATACATTAAGTCTGACGAATAAGCTAAAGTAATTGGGCAGTCCAAATATCCACATCCCTAGGCTTCCTAATAGTTATACTTCAAGCAAGTAGTTTTATGAATTCGTTTTCCAAGAATGTTCTTCATTCTTATCTTATGATATCAGGAGCTGTTCCCAAGTTCCGTATTATTTCAAATACCGATGCCGAACTCTGCTTGAAAACGACGTAGCAGAATTCGAAAAATTTTTCTTCTCTCAATAAGGTCTCAGAACCAGTCAGAATAATAGAAGATATTCAAGTCTTCAACTAAAGGTCAATAAAAATGAGGAAACTCCAATTTGTTGAATTAGCGTTTTGAACATGGTTAGAAACTTTATGTACCGACCTAGCGATTTAAAAAAAATGGAAAAAACTATATTGACGAGTCGATTATAACTTCATTCTAGTTAAGATCTTGCCCAACGAAGAATAAAGCGGAAGAAAATACTTCATAATTACCTTCTTTTCACGGAGGATTAGTTTGGTAACGTAGATGTTTTAGTAATTTACTCGTCCGAACTCTACAGAGAGAGAGAGAAAAAAATTGAACAATACCTATATGAAATAATTTTTCTGAATGAATCGAAGAATTATTTTCGAGTTCATCTCAGAACATGGAACTCTAGAAAATATAGAAAAAAACAAAGGGAAGATCTCATAAATTTATGCTTTTCAACATGATCTTCATTTTAAAAAAATATATCAATATAAGGTTTTTCCTTATTTTTTGCGCACCAGCAGAAAGTCTTTTTCTTTTTTTTTTTTTTTTACCAGGTATTCATCAGTTTTTCGGTTTTGTGATTAAGAAAAATGGGCTTTAAAAATATTATTACTTACTTGTCATGAGTGAAGGAGCGGCAAAGTAATGAGACTTACACCCATCTTTTCGTTTAGTTTTATTTCTTGAGGTAATGAAAGGGTAGCTATAAGTTACGTACATACTGTAAATTCAAATTCGATTGAAATTTTTCGTGAAGACGTCAGAAAGTTTTCAAGATTTTGAATTTCTTTCGAGCACCTTACAGAAAATTCGCATATGAAAATATAATTTATTCATTTTTTTTTTTCTTTTCTTTATTTATTTCAAGAGTTGTTCTATTACACAAACGGGTCATTAGCTGGACAGTGTAAAGGAAGATTAATAAAATGTGATATCTGATTTCTGTACATTTTGATTGGAAAATTCCATCATAGTTTGAAGTTAGATACCTACTTGATTCGATATTTTTTATTGAAGTGCAATTTAAAGTATTTGACGCATCTACCCATCATTGTTTTGAATTTTTTTGAAAATGGTTTTCAACTTCATCAATAACATAATATTTTTTTCCTTGATATGTTTTCAATAGTACGGCTTACGAGTTAAGGGCATGCTCTACCTAGGTGAAGATACGTGCTAACCAGGAATACCTCTCACGACTCGAATATTGCACCAAATTCAACGAAACTTGAAAGATTTACTGATGAAGATGAAAGAAATAACGGAAATTAGTTTACAGCGTCTAATATTCGTTAGTATCTGATTTATGAGACTTGGAATGTGCGTCGAATAGATTTGTATTTCGAGAAGTTATGCTCAGTTGCAAAGTTTGATTCGCTAAAGTAAGCCTTTCACACTTGGCGTTTGTTTACATTTTTCTTATCATACATGTAGTCATATTATCAAAATGAGGAAATTCAGATTGAAAAATTGACAAAATTCTTGCAATTTTTGGGCGAATTTTTATTTTTGCTTCTTGACAGGATGGTAAAATGTAAATAATTATAATCCACAAAATTACAAAAATTATTTGAAAATAAAAAGTTGAATTTTTGTTTGACCACGAGTTTGATAACAAATCAGGCAAACTCTTATACTATCCGCATTAAGAACCCGAAGTGTGAAAGGCTTTCTTATGGGTGTTGCTGGATTGCATACTCATTTTCATTGTGGAGTAGTTTGCCATAAGAGCAATGTTAGAAATACTACCATTTCGATAACTCGTATGCAATGCGCCGACGTGGAAAAGCCCTATTGTTCCTGTACCTAGGATTTAAAGCATAATTATACTCTTATCGACTGCTTAGAACGCTGAAGAAATGACAGAAATGGATTTGTCAATACTTAATTGCACAAAAACATCGATACCGCGGTACCTAATCCAGTTCTTAATTCAACGATATCTAATTACGACAAGGATTATGAGTCCATTTGAAAAGAATCATTCATCAATTGGAAAACTAAAAAATTTTTGTTGGGTCTATAAACCTATATACCGTAGGGGTGCCGTGAGGCATTTTCATGAAGATGATTCTTAGAGAAATATACTCACTGAGAGTAACAAAACAAATACAAGAACCGCACAATAATATAAACAAACCGAGCGCTTTCGACTAAACAGTCATTCTCACGGTATAGAAAGCGACTTCACCGTGAGAATGACTGTTTAGTCGAAAGCGCTCGGTTTGTTTATATTATTGTGCGGTTCTTGTATTTGTTTTGTGACTCTCTGTGAGTATATTTCTCTATGATGGATGACCGTAAAATTAAAAAACGCATTGATTCTAAGATGATTCTTCGTAATCGTCTTAAGACGAGCCCATATAATTTTTTTCCCTCCCATTTTTTTTAGCTATAAGAAATTAAAGTTTGTGGGGGGTTTCTTCATTGGACCAAAGGGATCACGGCACCCCTGATATGTGAGTACTTTTCGAGGAACCGGTGAACAGCCATGCTTTAAAGAACTTCATACATTCGATTTCAAATCTCAAAAAAACTCGATAAAAACTATTCGAGTGAACGACAAAATTGATTCTGAACTAAATTTTTTTATTGCGTTCGTTTCATAAAATTACAACAGATTTGAAAACCATTACAACATAAAATGTACACTCACGTTCAAATTAACATAACTTACAACTTGAAGTTTAAATTTGAGAAGAGAAAGGAGAAGAAAGAAAGAAAAAAAAAATAAAACAAAAAGGTAGAAGTAATTCTTCAAACAGGAAAAAACATCGTACCTTTCTACGACCAGAAGAAAATATATCAGTCAACGAACGAGAACAACTTTATATTATAAAATATTAACAAATAAAACTTATACATTAAAATCCAATTTAACATTCTTAATTCGTAGGCCTATTTATATCGAAAAATGCAGGATGTGCGATATCCGTGGTTTCATTATTTAACTCTATCTTTTTACTCCATAAAAAACTGAAGAAAATAAACAGAAGTAAAATAATAATTAAAAAAAAAAGAAATTAAAACAAGTAATAAAATAGATAAAATAATCAAGGACTTTCTAAGAAAATTAAAATAAGTTAAATCAAAAATATTTGAATTCCCAGCTTAAAATATAAAGAAATGCAAATAGGTATTAAGCGCTTTTGAAATTAAGTTTCTTTCTTTGTATCATCTCTAAACGTAATTTCCCGACGATGTCATATCACGCTATTTTTTTTATCCGTTGAATTCTTCAAAAGGATTGCTTTAATTTCTTCCTCTTCGCACATACTTTTTTTCGTTTTTTCATCATTCAGTACAATATTTAACAAAATTTATTTACATTTTTAAACTTGACGTTCTTTTTCTTTCCGTTGATGCGAATTTTGTGAATTCGTACCTTTTTAAAATCTCATCGTCCTTACAACATTCACTCGTCGTCGAATTATAATTCTTGATTCTATTCGACTAATATTATACTCACAGTATGAATAGTAACTACAGGGTAAGACAGTTGTTACTATAATATTACCAACGATAACAACTATGTAGGAATAACCTCCTTAATTTGAGATCATTGAAAAATATTCAAAACGCTTCTTGAATTTTGAAAAAAAAAAAAATAATAATAAATAAATAACTAATATTATCAGTTTACCAACGTTACTAAGGAAAGGGAGAGGAAAAGAAAAGAAAAAAAAAAAAAAGTCTAAAGACAAAAGAGATTTACTAAATCCTAAATAATGCTAATTTTAAAGAGGAACATTAATAAAATTTTATCATTACCATTTTTAGGTACACAGCGATTTTTATCGATATAAATATGGTATACGTAGGTACTAAGTACTATCATCATTTCCCAGAAGCTACGATTGATGTCAATTATTAAGAAATAGAAATAACAGAAAGAGAGAGAGAGAAAGAAAATAATTAATGAGATTAAAAAAACTTTATGAAAGCACAATGTTGAATACAATCTGTACCAATATCAACTAAGACTTTCATATTTTCTGTACCTAATTTACACATCATTCCATCTCGGTCAACAATCTTGTATAATATTATCACATTGCGTAGAAAAAAAAACGTAATCTACTTACGCACGTATTACCTATTACTTATACGTACTCATGTACTTTCAAAAATTCGTCCAACAATAACAAAATAAAGGAATGAACGACGCAGGCCTTAAAACTTAAGTACATATTTCTACTTAGGTTTTGATAACCATACTCATATTTTCATCGGAAGCGTAATAATGTTGCTGCGTACTCGTCGGGCGACACGACGTTGTTTTCCAGTGGGTTCTGAAAAAAAAAAAGAAATTGTAGACATTTTTTTTTTACTACAACGGTTGACATCTCGGGGTAGGTAACTGTGGGGAGTTCGTGAAAATTGAGAGGATTAGGGATTACAGTAAGCAGAAAGTAAGTGGAGCCCAAGAGTTAATGACCTCACTGGAATTGTCACAAAGGGCAGATGAGGGTGAACGAGACACGAAAAGAGGTGTTGAACTTCATTACTGCAAACCACAGGCATCGCTCCTAGATTTGCAGTAACGAATTCTTATGCCATAGGCCTAGTGCGAAAATTGAACAATGAGCAGTCTCATCTACCTTCTTCCTCTAAGCTTATCTCGTATGGCTGACTGCAGGCCTAAAACCGAGTGCACCGAGGGCAAACCTCTGAATAGTATCCAATAATTTCAGGCAAGACTTACTAGATCGACTATAATGACTATACATTAGAGCACCGAAGTCTACCTCAGAGCGTATCAGGCTTTTGTATGGTTAGAAAAGGAGTTTACGATTACAGCCAGCGCGAAGGTGAGCTACATGCTTGAGGATGTGATGTGAATGGAACCTAAGACATTCGGCTCTTAGCAACTTGATGTGAGGGGTCCAAGAAATTTTACGGTCGAAGGTAATGCTGAGAAGTACGCAGCTTTGAAAAAGTAAAGAAAGGAAGGGATATAGAACGCGAAAGTCTTCATGGAATGTTACCAGGATTGTTTTATTCTCGGAAAAACGGAAGCCACGCGCTGAAACCCATGAAGACTGAGGGAATCTCTTGGCTCTTCGTAAATTTGATGTTCGTTAGGAAAATGGAGTTTGTTAAGTCAAAATATTGAACAGGTTCGAAATCCTGAATCATGTACTGATTGTCTCTGAGTATGAATTCAGAAACTCACCTTAAACCGCTGTGACTAATGTACTTCTTTCCACAAGTCATACATATATACGGCCGTTCGTTTGTATGCAGTCGTTTGTGCAACTTCAGGTGAACCAACTGAGTGAATTTTGATGAACATAAGTCGCAGCCAAATGGTTTTTGACCCGAATGCAAACGTCGATGTGTTTTCAAATTTGACGTTGAACTGAATCGTTTATTACAAGTATCACACTGATGTGGTTTTTCTCCTGCAAAGTAAAACAATTATTCCGTCATCACGTATGCACCGTTTCAGGTTCAATCTTCAATGCAGTGGCGCAGTTATATGAAGGGGGCAACAATTATCTCTACCAAAAAGAAGAAGTCCCTCCGTATAATTACACCATCGCTTCTTTATATTCAATAAATTCTTACCAGTGTGCACTAGATGGTGCTTCTGAAGATGCGCCAACTGTGTAAACGTTTTTGAGCAAATATTACACTGGAACGGCCGTTCCCCAGAATGAGTTCGTAAGTGCACTTTGAGGTTCGACAGCTGTCCGAAAGTTTTCATACAAATATTACATTCGTAATTGATTTTACCGTCTTTCTTCTTCAGAGGGTAAGGTAGGGATTTGTAACCGCGGGAACCGTTTGGACTGCCGCAGGAGCCTTCGTCCGGTGACATGGAGCCGGGCGACGAGCACGAATTGTGCGATGGTAACGAATGGTGCATCGGTGGTACCGGCGTCAGAATATGATGAAGCGGCGTCGACATATTGATATCGAACGAGGACGGTGGATATTGGTATTGTATATTCGACGAGGTAGGAGGCGAATAAGTCAGCGGCGGTTGATTCGAGATCTGTTGACGAGGCGACAAGGACTGCGGACAATAGTTTTGCGCCGTCGAGTCAGGACTGACCGGCGTACAGCCGTACCTTTGCGACTTCTTGTACGAATACGCTATCTCCGTCGGCGATAAGGGAGGCGAGGAAACCCCATGTAATCGCATGTTTGTCATCTCGTCTTCCAGGCGAGCCTTATCGCGCTTTAGAATATGTTCTAATATTGATGTCTGCGGTGGTAAGATCAGATTCGAAGTGGGTGGTGGAGATACCAGTAATGGTTTCGAATCTTCGTAATCCTCTTCCTTGATTAGAGGGATTCTTGGTAAAACATTACGCGAGGTTTCTGACTTGACTATGACGGTAACAGCGTGCGATAAGGGTGCGTTGGTAGGTGGAGTGGCGCTCATCGGCACCGGCGAATTATTCTCCTTATTCTCGGTAGCGATTGTTGACAGCTCTCGATTATTTGAATCGACGACAACGCTGCGGTTATTGGTACAGTAAGACGATGCTTTGGACATCTTGATTTTCCTTTTACGGTACTCATTAGCGTCCACCACCGGCTCGTCCGTCTCCATTGGCACCTCGTTGTTCTCCAATTGACTGTTGGGTGTAGTTGGTTTTTTGCTGTGAAATAAAACAGAAAATCAGTAAGGCGCTATTTTCCTACATCCAGAGGTTATCTCGTGCACAAAAGTACCTACCTGAAGTCGAGAATGAAATTATCTTTATCTTCGAGTTCGACGCTGTCTTCGGAGGGTGGTAGAGAATCCTCGAGGAATTCGTTGATCGGCGGTTCGTCGGTTGTCATGCCGTAGTCGTAACGCATTTTAGGCAGAATAGATCGCTTCTTCAGGGTTTGAATTTGACTATAGTATTTGTAGTTCTCGATATTATTGTTGTCGAGATCGTGTAGCTTTTTCTCGTCTACTGTGACGATTTTTGGAGGAACATTGCCGTTGTACTTCACCGTCACACACTCGTTATCATCGTCCTTCTCCTTGTCCCGTTTCGTCGGAGGTAGGTGTAACTTCTGCTCGATATGTTTATTAATCTGCAGACGAGATGCGGGAATTGGTGGTTGCGACGTAGTGGAAGACACATCCGGTATGCTCGTCTGCGTGACTACCTGCGCGGGCAACGTTGGTGCGGGTGCTGCAGGGGGCCGTTGCAGTATTCCTTGTTGTCCTGTAAAAATATTGTTTTAGGTTGAGCTTTGAGTATGATTTTGTAAAACGATTTTACGTTGCTGAGTAAAATACAATTCTAGTGACTCACTTTGCATTTGTAGTAACATTTGTTCACCAGTCGGTGGGTAATTCAGTCTTTCGGCGAACTCTTTGCAATACCAGACCAATAATTCTTTGCCTTTAGGTATGGTACGTATGGTGTAGAAGTAAATGTCGGTCTGAAATAGAAAACAAAAATTATCTAAAGAAACGCTCTAGGCTAGTAGGAACGGATCCCTTGATTGGGTCAGAGTAAGCTTCCTCGAGACACTCGATACTCACCTTGTACTGATAAGCTATAAGATTTTGTTCTTCGGGTGAGTAAGCTGGATTCACGTATCTCATCCAATTCGATTTTGAAATATCGAAACCGTCGATATAATAAAACAGTTCATTATCTTTGTACACCTGCACAAAAAACAAGTTTTCTTTCCGTTAGAAAAAGTCTCGCGAATAATGCAACGAATTGCAACCTAATACAAAACTAGATACAGTACTGTACAACGTTATACGATTAGTCTAAAATACACAAATTCTAAGGCGAAGAGAGGTTAGACTTTGCGTGAAATATTACTCGGTTCAACGCATGCAAAAAAAGGTTTCCTATCAATGTGGAACGTGTGTATAAATGCTAAAATCAACGAAGCCTATTGTCGAGCAATTTGAAATTGAGACAATTCGAAGACATGTATGAACATATTATGCGGAAAGAAACAGAGAACAGATTTTATGATTATCACAAAAGTAGATACAATAGGTACTGATATGCATGGTTCATCATCAAGCAACGACCTGATGATGAACCGGTAACTTTTTAATAGGTACATGTGCGTGTCAGTATTGTATTTACTCCTATGATAATAATCGCTTGCAACTTGGAACACGCAAAATTTGTAATTTTATTTACTCAAATAAATCATACAGCACCTTTGGAGAGACTTATATCAGTCTCCAGGGGAAGCGCGATGGAAGGCGGGGGGGGGGGGTTGAGAGGACTTACCCTGAACTAAAATATAGTAAAGTATTGCATGAAGGTTTTGTTCAAATCCCTCTCAAAAATTTTCTGGCTACGCCTCCGTCGATCTCCAAACCTTTAATGGAGGGACGGAAATAATCTCAAGCTGAACTCCTGTTTAGGAAAAACTTTGAGATATTAAGAGCTCGCGAATCAAGTTTAACTCTTACAGAATTAGAGGATATGCGTACAGGAAAAGTACCGTTGTTGCCCTTGTTGGTGGTATATTTCTCAGGGATGAGGAGCTTTAAACTTTATGAAGAGAATGAGACTTGGAGAAATTACGAATTACGAAGTTTTTAGACGAGAGGGTACTCAGATATGGTAAGCTAGAGGAGGTTTAGGCGTGACTTTTAGCCTAAACTCTTCAGCAGGAGGGTCTTAGAAGCATGACAAACGAGAAGATGTGACGTCCAGAGTATGATGTTGTTGCAGTGAGGCTTGACGTCGTTAGAGAGTGACGTCATCAGAGAATAAATTAGGGCGGGGCGTGACGTCTAGAAAAGTTACAAGTTCGAATAGAATGTAATGTTATCAGCAAGATTTTGAGTAGAGGGGGAGAAAAAGATGCTTGATCTATTTCGAGAGACCTAGAAAAATATCGTTTCAAACAAAATGCTCAACTCAAGAACAGAGAAGAAATTAGGAGAATGAGCTGCGGTACGTGCTAAGAAAGAGGAAAGAATTGCTTCCCATTCAAAGCTGGCCTACAGAATTAATCGTTGAAGGAGACGTTGGTGGGCGATAAAGGACGAAGTAGGACTGACAAGATTAAGAAAATCTCTGCGCTTGCGTAAACATACATGAGGAAACGGAGCTTGGTAGGTCTCTAAAAGGTGGATATTTCATTCACAAATAGCGAAGAAGTTTGAAAACACATGATTGAATATGAAGAGCGTTAACGAGGTTGTAACGTGGCTTTCAGCCTTGTATGAGTTTTCATAAGAGCGATTAGTGTAGGCGGTTGGCGCCCGGGGCCCGTATATACTATTTGCAACAGCAACGTGTGTGCCTAAATGGCCAAAACGAACGAAAACGCATTCCTAGCTCCGATGATGGACAAGAAGAAGCTCGAAATCGGTCAACAAAATCCCGCGTACCGGTATTCAAAACTTGCTTATTTTTCATTGTATTTAATCAAGATTCGCAACGGTAATTTTTGCTTGCTATACCTGCAATGAAGATCGCATAGTACCTTTTTTTTGTTTCGTTTCCTCTACGGAGGTACGTTGTCGATTCCAAAATAACGGACTCCATCCAGTCCGTCATCGATCCGTCATTCAATCGAGGTCACGTATCGGTAATTTCCATTTTATTATGAATAAATGGCCATCATTAAAAAAGCTTTTCATTCGAGATTTTGTGAGGAATGGTGATATAGATTCTCGGATTTGTCGGGGGAGTGGTCTTTCCACATCGAAATGTTTTGAATTTTAAGAATTTCTATTATTTTTTTTTTGGTTGGGTAGGAGGAGGGGGTTGAAAGGCTCCGATTCTCTCAACGGTGCGCGGTTGGTTCCATTGAGGATCGTGGAGACGTTATCGCCCTTCTCATTTAGGAGCTTGATACCTATGATTACATCTACCCCAAGCCGTCAGTGGTAGTTTTTTCGTCCTGTAGAGGAGGGAGTTCGAGACATTACGAGGTCAAGTTTTGACGTTATCAGAAAACTTGAAAAATCACAGTTGCCCTAAGCGCCAGCAGCTTTATTTCTTTAGTTGTTTGGATACGAATTCAATATATGGCCTTGTAGGCTTGATGCGTTGTATGTGCCGAAGTCGAGACGTAGCTCAGCCGCCAAACTACTGCCATCGCGACTTACCTCGACGTGTAGCTGGTCAACTGTTGGCAGAGATTTGGACGTCGGCCGAGACCAGATTACAGAGTACGCCACAACTCCCAGCCAACAGTCAATCAGCCACATGTCTAGGTGAATCGCGGCGGTGGTAGGTTGGCGGCTGGGCTACCCCTCCAACTTCCATATGTACGACACGGGCACACACAACTCATCAAGGCTACACATTGGATTGAAAAATCAAGTTCAACTCCTACAGAGAGAAGGGGGTGGGCTTAGGAGATGAGTCGTTGATTTTCTAATATATTTCTCAGGGATGAGCTTTGAACTCTATGAAGAGAAGAAGGAGATCTAGAGAAAGTACGATTCACGAACTTTTTAGACGAGAGGGTACTCAATTACAGAAAGCTAGAGAAGGTTTGCACGTCATCAGGGAACGACATTGCACCTAAATTTCTCGACAAGAGAGTCTTAGAAGAATTATAAGTAGGGAAGTGTGACGCTTAGAGCATGATATCATCAATAACGTTGATCTAATTTCGAGACTTGAAAAATTGTAGGCTGCAGTACCACTGGTATTTCAAAAGATCGCTCATTCTCCTAGGCGAGGGTTAGTGAATACGGTCGTCACTTTATCTTTTTATCTGTACAGGAAGACGTAGTATTACGAAGATCTGGGCTTGGAATTTCATAGGTTGCTCTAAACCTGTCTCGAGTTCATATCGGTTAGGTTTAGGGACCTTTAGTACTAAAATTATTCATAAGAGTCTACGATTTTAGCTCGTAAAATTTTTAGAGGCAAAATGATACAATGGCATCACTGATCCTTATTAAAAATATTTTTCATTTCCCCGAACTTCATTTTTAGACGACAGTGGTTCCCGGAATTAAAGCCTATGACCCTCGTCAGCTGAAGCGATATTGAGGAAAATTGTTAAAGAAAGTTAGACTATAAATCTTGTGCGTAAGCCAAAACAGAACTCGAGAATATCGACATTCTTTCAATTCCCTCATCGGAGGTCAAAATCTCTTTGAAATTCGACATTTTAACAAGTCCCCAGGTCGAAATTTTTCCAAGTTTCACGTTTTGCTGGACGGTGCCCAAATAGATTCCCTGTTAAAAATTTGTGAATTCGTTTACCAAAAAGTTTACTCGCTGCCTTTGCGATAAAGTCTTTTTCAAGTGTTCTACAAAATCTTTCATCGTTCGCAAAAAACCTTTTTTTATGGACCTAAAAATCTTAAGGCAATTCGACTCAAGTTTTCTAGACCAAACCGGCCATGAAATTGACTCCCTCGCGCCACATTATTGTTCCTTGATTTGCCCACATCATCGAGTTCAATCTACGACTTTGTGAAAATTATCCCAAGATTTCATCCGCGCAATCCCTACGCAGCGAGTGATTTTATCAGTCGCTGCAACGAAACTTGGAAAAGAAAGGATGCATGAAATTGCCTCATCTTGGTTAGGAAATGCTATGATTATTTTCGCTATTTATCATTCAGCGTTAATAACTTATTCGCTTATAAGAGTAGTGCCATCATACGCTTTGAATAAAGTAATGTCGAAAGAAATAGCGCTCAAACCGAACGAATGTGCGTCTAAATATAATAGTATGAAATAATATTATTTATGTTGATAAAAACGGATGTGCAAATGATTATCGTTCGGAATGAAACTAGATCCATTACCGCATCCGAGTGTACTTGAGAGGAAGAAAGAAAGAAAGAAAGAAAAACATAATATTTACAGCTATTAACATGTACCGTACGTTCGATTATTTTTCTTTTAATACCTGATGAGATTGTTGTTTTGAAATCGATTTGATTTGGATCTACATAGACGATGATTTGAACGAAATATTCCATCGATCAAGAAACGAAAAGAAAAAAGAAATAAAAAACAAATTAAAAGGTGGGGAAGGAATGTGTTTCACCGACACCAACAATGTTAATTAAAAAAATAATGATAATAATAGCCTTTAAAATTACAGCGAAGATACGCCGCGGAAAGAACGTATAGACGATAAGGTAGGCAACCTTAAATACTCCGCTGTATCGTTAAAGTAGGAGCGCATAAGAAGTACGATTAGTCTACAAAAAACAATCAATTACCCGCCAAAAATATTTTCGGTTCACATTCGTAAGGACTGCATCTCTCGAGTAACGTTCACCGATCAACGGACCAAAACGCGTTCCACGAGGAATCATTCCGGTGCTCCATACACCCATAGACTGTAAAAAAAGTAGGTTTAGAAAAAAAACATCATCGTGCACAACTTTCATAAAAATTGATACGCACTCCTGGTGTAGCCTTTGAAGCCTTCAATTCTAGATTACGAGGTAACGAATTTTCCGCGCGATTTTCGCAGTCCGGTGCGGTTGGCATATCCCGGACATAATAGTTAACCAGTTTTTCAAAATCATCTTCATAAGTGGTCAGCAGGTTTAACGAATCGCTCTCGCAGCTCAGCGATTCGCCCTCCGGTTCATTTTGGTCCAAATACGTTAATTCTACGTCCTGCGAACAAAATACGTATTTTAAAAAAATTGCAGCGGAAAGGGAAGGCGGAAGAGTCAAAAGTTACCCTTTAGAACTGTCATTTTCTCGGCGATGCGCCAAGAAGCCTCCTCATCTCCCTCCCTCCTCCTGTTCGACGAGGGAAGAATGTCGAACGTATTACTCGGCAGTGGCGTTCTATGCTTGGTAGACGTTATCTCTCGCTAATCGATAAACTGCTCACCAAATTCCCTCTTACTCCGTCGTCGACGTACGTACAGTTTCGTAGTTCTAGTGACCTAAATTTTTCACTCTCGGTGACTTTATAGTTAGATTGTATATAAATGCACGCTGCTTTCATGTGTATGGGACGACGACGACAATCCTCCGTCTTTCTCACTCCCTTTCACAATGCACTTTGTCTGTATCCCTTTCGTTACTGAGCACAGAAGCCACACCAGTGCTACCAACATATTGTGTATTTTATGGTATCGCATATACAAAAACGCCAGAGAATATGTCATGTTCATTGTTCATGACATTTTCATGCATTCGGATAGCTGGCAAACGTCTTTAATAGAACAGCGAAGGACTTTTAAAAATAATTGCGCGCTCGTATATCGACGACGACGACGATGTGACATTTTGCTCGACGATCTCTCTAAGCGGCAGAGAATTTTCATTTCTACCCCACGCTCGCCCCTTCTCTCTGCTCCTGCGATTGCAATTCGGGAAATGATTTATATACTACGCGGAAAGCGCGTACTGTATATAGGTTATAAATAAATGAACTTGCACATGCAGATCGGCGTAAACTGTTCAAGGTGATGGACTGTACTTTCTTGATAAAAATTGCAACTGCAATAATTATTTTTTCTCGAGCGCATTATTCATATCTAATCTATGTAGGTCTAATATATTGCTCAACAATATTTTGTTATCTCAATTAGCCTACTTTTGCATCATTTTTCTACATAATGAACGTGCGCAAATTGCCGTACATTTTAAGACTCGTTGCATAGACGACCTTTGATTATATGATGCACTAGATGCATCCGTTTACGATTGTAAACTGCGTCGACTTTAATCTCGTAAACATGACGTAGTCGACGCACATCGCAAACAATTCCGACACCGACCGCCGTTGAGAGAAACACCGACCGCGGTCGTCAATTAATACTGCGTTTCAGACTATAGGTACCTATGTACGCGCCAGTTGCCGAATTTTCTAACACTTTTTCCCTTACGGAAGGTTAGGGACGACGGCGACGTCGTTGACGTATACTTTTTGGCATTTGCGAGCGCGCACTCGTATAGAAAACGAAAGGTTAACAGCATCACGCGTAAGATTGCTCCAGCGTGTTATAGGAAAAGAAAGGAAAAAAATACACTTACTTGTTTCATAATGATTTGATCATCGATGACTGTAAATCATTTCACGCTATCTGAAACAAGAGAGAGAAAAAAATAAAGATTTAGATTAGCGTCGAAGAAAGAAAGTTGGAGTGCATTTCATAAATTGCATACGAGGTCGTCATTAATTTTACAAATAAAACACTGCATAATGATTTAGTCAAGTGGTCGCGAAGGTCGTAACGTTAGATAAAAATAGTGGTATTGTCAATTGTACGAAATTATGGCATCAGATGCAATTCTCTGTTATTCTGTTTGTACATGTGCATCGTCGATTAAAGTAGACCGTAAAATTTGTGTACCAAATACGGGCCCTCGAAGGTATACAAGAGCCATAAATAGGATCCAATGTCTTCGCAGTCACTCTTGTTACACTCTCGATATAAAGGAGTGAGGGTGGATGTCATTATCGCTTGATTATAAACGCTTCAGGTGGGAAAGTACGACAGAACGTCGAATTCGTGCTTAGGTGTCCGAGAAAGTCCGGTCAAGACGAGGGGGGGGGGGGGTCGTCAAATTATCTCGTCATACCCCTCAGAGCCTGAAGTAAGATCTCGTAAGGTCGACACTACCATATTTTGTACGTCGAAGCCTTAAGTAAGATCCTGGAGAGCTTAAAAAATAGGAGTGAGCAAAGCGTAGGAACATCGAAATTTATCAGAAATTGCATTCGTGCTTCGACTTCTGGCGAAGTTTCAACGAGGGAGAAGAAGGCGGAAAAGGATCAGAACCTCTAGTAGGATTTTGGAAAGGCTAAAGAATAATCACGTTTAGGGTAAGTGTATAGGGCAACCTACGGCTCGCGGGCTCAATCGGGCCACAGGATATCCAAAGTGGCGATTTCAGAAGTGAGTTAAGGAGATAGAGAAAAGAAAGTTGATATCATGTTTTATGAATCAGAGCCTGAGAATAGGGTTGAGCTAAATACGTATAGAAGAAGTAAAGCATTCACAGGCGATTCCACAACGTTATTTAGGGAGCCCAAAAATATGATTTCTGACGAAAGTGATGGATATTATCCTACTACCTACTTATATTTGTCAAAGTCCCACGTGAGATCTCGGAGGGTGGATCGGAAGTTGATCGAGCACCGAGATTTTCGCTCTATACTTGCCGAGAGGAGAGCGAGTCGTTATTTTTATCGCTTGTATATCACAGCCTTGACGATGAAGAAGAATGAAATAAGGAAGACAATTGTTTTTCAGATTAAGAAGATAAGGTGGTTGACTAAGCAAATAAGAGGATGAGGAAATAACAAAACTCGGTCATTGGGATAATTATGACGAGAGTAAACTAGCGCTATTATGAAAGGTTTGCTAGAAAATACGGAAAGGAAACTTGTTTTCTTAGAAATTCAGTCCATTTTTTCCTTAATTAGGTATTTTTTAATCTTCTTATGTAAGCATTTATCAAGACTCAAATTTCTTACATTGCTAAATATTTTTTTTGAAGTAAGACGATGTATCATAGGCCCTAAAATATGGCTCATCATATATACCTCTCCTAAATCGAAACTAGTCAGTTTCCCCTTCAATACCTCAGCCTCGCCTGGAAAATTAAATTTTCTTAACTTTAAGAATGAATGCTCATAAGTTTCGAATCGTCTCAAAATTTTGTTGTCCTATTTGACTTTCTCTGCACAAAAGTAAAGCTTTCTCAAGTTTTCAAGAATACTTTTTTGAGATGCGTGAAAGGCGGCATAGGGAGGGCTTTCCAATAGATACCTTGGAACTACAATACTTTTTCAGCTTACTTTTTGCCCTTTTCTTGTAACAGGGAGCCGGCGGATGGGGGAGAAGAGAGACGATGTGAGACGGGAGAAATACAAAGTCTTCTAACTTAAAGGTAGGAAGGAAGCAATCTCGCTAATCACAAATATACAAACTAAAAGAAATAATTTAGCGCTCGATACTAGTGCCAATTTTTAAATCAACGGTCTTTTCCCCCCGTCATTTTCTTATCATTTTTCTCGACGTCAAAAGTACTCTTATCACTGTTCAAAACCATGCCCGCCTTAGGTGCACATTAATCGGAAAATCGCCCTTACAAATTAATTAGAACGTCGCGTGGGTCATTTCGTCAAGAAATTTCTGTTACACGCGAATAATTGCAACTCCGGATGTAATTTTGAACACGTTTTATTCGCCATCGTGCGACACATACAGCGAGAGTACCGCTGCTACACATAAGTTGTGCACTGTAGGTGGAAATTAAAAAGCTGGTTAGCTTGGTACCCTGCCAAAAGGTCGTCGTTACGTGATTAGCCAATTCGATCAAGGTTGATAACTTCTTCTTCATCTTCCTGATCGTGTTGAATACGTAACAATTCGCGTACGCTAATGCTTAAACGTAGGTACGTATTTAATTCGTGTGGACTCTTATATTGTTTAAAAACGGATCAATCTATATTTTATTTCTGTTCTGTTTTCAACTCGTCGTCGTCTGTCCTAATCTCTCGAAAAGGAAAATTAATTTTTACGCTGTTAAGTCGGCACTCGTACTTTGTACTCTCCTGAATCGATCCTACCGCAAAAAGTTCGAGGTCACGCGCGACCTTCGACGTAATAATTACAATACGAAAATACTCTTGAGTACACTCGTAAACACGTAAGGTACAAACGTCAATCAAAATACGAAATGTTCGTCTTTGAGGTATAGATTTGTTTTTAATTGCGCAAGATGACAATTTAAAAAAAGGCAGACTCTGCAACTGGCTATACAGGCCAATAGAGAAAAGGAAAATTTCATGTGCAGCCGCAGCTTCAAAAGCGCCCATGCACACGTACGCAAAAGTTCGAGCTGCTGCTGCTAAAAACCAGAAACGATGGAAGCAAGAGCAGGGCCTCCAAACTTCGAACCGCGCTGCTCCGCGACCGCATTTACAAAATGTATTTGCAACCTCAAAATCGATGATAATTTTGAAAGCACGGGCAAAGCCAACGCTGCGAAAGTTGTGCGCGTCGAAAGTAAAACTAACTTTTTCCCATCCTCGATTTCCTGTACCATTCTCTCTTTCGGTTCGCGTTGTTGTGTTTAGTAGTACACGCTGCCGCCTCGAGTGCAGCTTTCCTCTAACGCCTTTCCAGAATTTCGAGAGGACAGAGACAGGAAAATACTGCACACTCCAATGTTTGCACCCGGGCTAAATTAGATAATTCATTTTTCGCGGAAATAACTCGCGTTTTCACTTTTTCTACTACATGTGTGTACATTTCGTTCACTCTTACCCAAACTTTAGTCTGTTCCTTTTTTTTCTGAAATTTTCAGGAACATGAAGGAGAGAGAATCAAGCCTGATCGAAAAATGTTGCGTACCAAAAATTTTACAAATACATAAATCTAACTAAGAATTTTTTAAAAACCGAAAGAAATGTTAATAGGTTGACCAAGAGAACATTTATATGAATGAGACTAGTTCATGACATCTTGGCGAAAAACTTGGAAAATTTGAACCCTCGAATGAAATTCAGAAGATTTAGAGTTTGATGTGACGCCATTTTCATCTTAGAAATGATTGTAGAAAAACAGAACATTTTTCACACCCTTTGACCAAGGTGCCCCCCCTCACGAGCTACATAGTGAAGATTCCTACACCACTAAATCTTCGACTAGAAAAATATTGTCATTTTCAAAAGGTTTCTATCTAATATAAACTAGACAAGTGTGCGAATACACGATAATTTGAAGTGCATGTTGGCGAAGCGATTCGTCGATTATATAATTTCTGAACAAGGTCACTATCATGAACAATTAATGATGTTCGAGGAATATTCCGTCTGCGTTTACTGTAGGGTAATATGCAACGTGCATTATTGTTTAGTTCGCTAAAATGCTTTATTGGCTGGTGCACGACTTACACGATCACGCCGCCAATCGAATGTAGAATATTATGGTTAATGGTTATGACCGTTGTGGTACGGGTGGTGACGGAAAGGGCTGTAACAGCGGAATATCTGGCGTTGCCCAGGTCGCACTTTCGTAGCACGAAAGTGAAAATAATTTCCATATTTAATGCACTACAATACGACGTGTGTGTGTGTAATATTACTGTAGTTTTATACTGACCTAGGATAATGTTTTCACGGGAAAGGGTTCGAAAGCGAAAGGGAGTACTCGAAAAAATTATATCCTCGTCGTCTTTGAGCGGTACAGAGGAACATCAAGGTGACCTCTTCAGAAAAACTTTGTTTTATCTCGCTTGCGATAGGTCATCTCAAATCACTTAGGTACTCTTGTTCCTTTGTCCAAAGGACAACTCTACACAAAATGACGTTTTCTACTAGGAATTTTTTTTAGCATACATAATATCATCACTACGCTCTACTAATAAATTTAAGAAGATGAAATTATCTATCCTGAAATAAAATGAATTTATTCACATCATGGATTCAACTGTAAAATTATTGTGCATCGCGGTAGAGACAAACAACTTCGAAAAGAATGCAACTTGCATTCTCAACGTGGACACAATGTTTATAATGTGCGTCAAATTGACAAAGTAAAAATGAAAAATTGGCGCATGCGTCTTCAAGAGTGTACTATACTATCGGGGGAAAAATTGTTTCGAAGAGAATTGAACTTTCAAAATGAAAAAAATTCAGTTACAAAATGAACCCATTAAAAATATTTAAATCGATGATAAATGGTCTAATCGAATACGCCGAAAGGAAAAGTTGAAGGAATCAAATTCACTTTCCTTCTGCATGACAGCTTTTGACTGAACCTGTTTTTCCAGTCGTCAAGTTGGGAAAGTAGAAGTAAAATTTAAATTTCGAGGGCACAACTTCTCGGAAAAATGCACCTATGGATAAATAATTTAAAATCATATGCAGCACTTACTATATAGAAAATGAAAATTTTCCTACGATCGTTTCCCCCGAACACGCTTTTTTCGCTATCGATAAGCGACGACTCTTTCCAATTAAAATGTGCGATCGAAACAATAAAATCGATAAAACCTCTCGGACGTGTACGACAATTTCACGATATTCTCAAATTTCTTTCGTTACTCGGAAAACGCATTTAAAATATACGATAAGTTTGTATGCAAAACGTCTTCTCAGTTTGGACATAAACGTGCAAACTGATATGTCTCTGAAGCGTACTTTATTTTTCCGACCTATCCTAACAGTGTTTTTAGTTTTTCTATCTGGATGATGGTGTGCGCTTCAAACGATGAAGTAATACACGCGTAAGTACGGAGGAGGAGTTGGCGGGTAGGAGCGCGAGCAGGGCTCATAGAATGCGCTTCTGCTTAAATGCACTCTCGCGGCGGCCGTCGCCATCGTCGCAGCAGACGGTGATAAAGATGCATTTCCGCATGCGCGTTCCGCAAGACGCGTCGCCCGTCGCCGCGTCACCGTCTGACGCTCGCTCTCTCCTCCGTCGACATCGCCGCCGTGTCTTCGTCGCGCTCGCGCCGCAAAAATAAGGAAATAATGCACGCAACGCCCGTTGCAGCTCCGCCGCCGCGGACTACGACAATGCGATGCACGTTCGTGCAAGGTTTTCTATACTGTGTATATTCTCTTTCTAAATTTTACGTCCCAATAATAGAACTCGCGATAAAAAATGCTCTTCTGATGCACTTTCGTACGTACGTCTCATCACTTCACACACTCCTTGCCCACACCTATGGCACTCTTCCTTTCTGCTTCATCTTTCGTTTTCTTCCTTCCTCCGTCGTCCACCTTCTCCTTTTCAATCATTAAACTCAGACAAAATTTATATATTGTCGGGGTCGAAAGCTGTTGCGTAAGAAGTGACCTTAAGGCTGTGAATATTTGTACGACAACGTTCAATTAGTGTAATCGCTTCATTTCGGAAGCTGTCAACTATATAATACGTGCGTTTATTTTCGAAAGCGAAGGCTGCGATTTATTTAGAAGGATTTTTCGTCAACGTTGCGGCATCGTATGCAGCGCTTTTCTGTTACTTCCGGTCAATAAATCTCGAGTTTGGTTCGTGTAGTAATTTTTGAAGGCGTGACGAAAGAATCAAAAATTATTGTGTCATATACGACATTTTTGGGATTATCAATCGACTCGAGACATCGCACTTGCAGGATCGTTGAAAAATCTTGTTGAATAGATTTTGGTCTCTCCTCCCTTCCCCCATGTTGCTCGTACACCAGCTTATAGAATCGCTCAACAACTTCAAGTCTCACTACTCCAGTGTTACTACAGTCTGTTCACGTTAAGAAAGGGCCAAAAGTAGTACTAAGTACGTACTTTGAGAAAGGATAGCAGAAGGTAATTTTCTTATCACAATGTTCTGGATAGGGGAAAAATATAGTGATAAGAAAATTACCTTCTGCTATTCTTTCTCAGGGCACTACTTTTAGCCCTTTCTTAACGTGAATTTTTGCTTACCTCTTCGTCTTTCTTGATTGACTTGAGATTTCAACCCTCTGTGTACTTCTTTTATATCGACGCCATAGAGAACGCACTAATCATGCAGAACGGAAGTCGAAGGTCAAAAACTTCAGAATAGGTGGACTCTCCATGCTAGACCCTCCACAGAATAAATTTCTTGCTGGAAATCGGATGCCATGGCGGGACTTGATGAAGGACAAGCATAGTTTCAAAATTATCTCAAGTAAATGACTCGAAATTGATCGAAGAAAGCCGATATTGACCGAGAAATATACACCTAGATCATTCTCATTACCTGTTGTTTAATTTATTCAAAGGTACGAAGCTTTCTACAATGTAAGTATATCGAGAACGTTTCTCGAGCGAAAAAGCGTGCAGAAATCGTGTTTCGCGTTCTCTATACCGCGCTCGCGTCCTTCGCATTGACTGACGATCGCGTATATAAAAATTAAAATCTCAATCTAACCACGTTCCAGAAGTCGACGCACGTGTTACTCGGCGAACGCGTAACGGGTTACGTCATGGAATGTCCGCGCGCTTACCGCCGCGTTGCGCCGCGCCTCTCCCCGACATCGTGAGTAGAAAACGCACAGCAACGACCGCACGCTTATTACGCTATCGTATCGGAGAAAATGAGGACATCGCGAGAGAAAGGATCGAGCGGCCAATCGAATGGTCGTATTTAGTCATTTGTACGCGGGTCATTGTTCGCTTTCGGTTGCATGTACGGCTACATGGACATCATCATCAGGTTCCTTCGAATGACCGAATGTCCTGAATCCACACACGGTCGTACGCAGCGGAACCGTACAAGGGCCCAGCATTGCCAATAGCACCGGTTTTTTATTAGATTCGCCTCTCCGCTACCGTTGTCACTCTCTCTCTCCTTCTCTCGCGCACCTTACTCTCTCTCATTCTTTCACCTTTCTTTCACTCCAGCAACGGAGAACGCAAACGCAGCGGTGTACCTGACCTAGTGAACTTCTGGTCTGATTACAGACGAATGGTAATACGTATACAATTTGTATCTTGCGCGCGACAACAACGTGCACCCGCATTCAATACATGTATTCTTTCTTTTATTTCATTATTACTTATATTATTTTTTATCGTCGCCATCCTTCTTCCTGTTCTTCTCATCGTAAATTGGGACCAAATTATCGCTTACGGAATAACGGTACATACTTTGTTTTCGACTTATAATAACACTTTCAACATCCAAGACACGAAAACGGAAATGGAAAATTTTAAATCGAACTCGAGAACGCATGAGCAACTCCTGAACCAGTTGTCGTCCATAGATTTTGTATACGGTAGGTGACAACGAAATTTTCGGAGGTGACCGAGCGTATCATGAGAATGTATATAGAAAACTTTCATCATGGGGTGACCTCGGTTCTCGCTTGTTGACTCCATTCTATCGAGTAGATTGTTTTCCTCAGTTATTATGAAATACATCTCATTGTATACGTAAATAAGGGGAGGATAATATTATCGGTGAGCGATTTTCCTGTCTGCGCGATGATTCAACCTTCCGTAAATACGAGTATTTTATCAAATCGAATCGTATTGAAGTTGCCGAAAAAAATAAGAAGGTAATATCGTACAATAATATATTGACATATGCGAGAGACTCCTGTAGGAGGCGAAGAGGAATGAATATTTCGAGAAAAACAAGATAAACTCGAGAAAAAGCGACCTTAAGCTTTATTCTGTTTACAGGAAAGACATGTTTTTTTTTTATTTCTTTCTATTTTGCGAAAAATTTCTACAACGCGTATAAACCTGCGCAATAATAAAAAAAAGAGTCCGTGCACTCTGTGTACAATATTACAGTGCCCTACATATAAGTGCATCGGTTGCAATAAGACGCAGATAAGATATCTACTTTCATGGCCATCGCGAAATTATTTTTTTCATACCATTTATGAGTTCTTTGTCGAGTTTCATCATTTTCATTCTCGTTCCTCCTCGCTCTCTCTTCTTTCTCTTTCGCACGTTTCTCGCTTACCATCGTTGCGATAAATTTGAAATGTATAGAATGTAAATTTCTTTCGCCCTCCGCGCGAAAAGTTGTAGATAGTCGTGGCAGCGTGGCCGAATTTTCTTTGAATTACTCGATGAGTAGGTAATCCTGACTAAATTCCACTCAATGTGACACGAAAAATGTGCGTAGATAGCGTTTGAGAGAATTTTTTAATGAATATGCGAACCAAACGTGAGAATAAATCATAGTACGAATAATATAATTTCGATAGAAAAAGGACGAAAGAATTTTCTCACGTTTTAAGTAATAAGTTTGCAGGATCATCCTTCCAAAGGGTTCAATTTTTAGAACATTCGTCGGAGAATTGAGCTCTTTTGTTTTATTAGCACACGGACACCTAAAGGGGTATCTGGGAGGTCCTAATATCCCTACATAACGGAGGTTGTGAATATCGGATAATTTGAACCAGGCGCAGATTTATTCTTATCAGATTTCATCAGATTTCTAGGAAAGGGGTCCTTGTGCCAAAACAGGTATTTACAGTATTAATAGAACAACAGTAAATGATTGGAGAAATTTCGCTTATCCCAACATCTGTAGTTCTCTCACCCCACCTTCGAACTGCATGGACCCAAGTCTGCACAATTCAAGATGATATCTACAGCACAAACAAAACTTTTACAATTTGAGCTTCAATACTGCGTACTATTCACAAATTTATTCCTCTGGAACAGGCCTCAATTTTCGATATCTGTCGCTGTTGCAAGCTTTCGACACAAATCGATATAGAAACAATGATCTACCATTATGAGTTTTTTCTTGAAAGAAGGAAGGGAGAACTCTTGTCTTCAGATTGGGAAGATGAACTAGGGTGAGAAGGAAGATCGAGGGCAGTTCATCATGCTAACGATTTTCTCATGATAGTTTCAGAGGAAGTTTGTGATGCAGGAAGGGAAATAATGGCGGAACCGGATGTTTTGAGAACAAGAGAAGTGTTGAACGATTGATCGTCAGTATTGCAGAGGCGTAAAAAGAGAGAAGAGTGGATGAGACGTGTATTGTCTTTTCCGAGATGTGTCAGGATGACAGCAGTCTGAAGTAGACCAAGGCATCAAGGTTAATTGACATGTTTCGTATCTTTCCTGAAATTTCCTGAATATTAGCCCCTAATTTCGAAATTTGTGAGTTCACACCAGGTATGACGTCATCAGCCGTAACCCGGAGGCCTAGTATAAGGGTGACTCGAGCAGTATTATCATTATGCCTAGTATAATGGAGACTGTTAGGAGGCTTGCGAGTGGTCTGAGTGTTCGCGAGCATAGAAGAGAGTAAGGAAATGAGAGAGCCCAAGTTGGATGGTTATGACGTCACTAATGTTGAGATATATAGGGGCTCGCTAGCTTAACTTACAGACGCTCATGTTAATCCAAGGCTCGTTCGCCCTCTTTAGCTAGATAGCTTACCACACCTACATTAGTCCAAGAAAGGGGCGTACGCATCTGTGAGAACATTTCGCAAACCAGACCATGATTTCATCACAAAGCAGGCGTAGCCTCAAAATATAAATAAGTTCACTTATTAGTAGACATGACGTGATCTTTATTTACTGGGCTCTGTCAGAAAACCTTTCGTATTTTAATAGATCAAAGCTTGTTGGAGGATGAGGAGGACCAAAAGTTATGCTAGTAGGAGAGGTGGAAAGAGCAATAAAAAGAATCGAGCTCTTACAGGGGGCATGGATCACCCTGACTGCTTTTCGACGAGGTCTACTACGTCATTTTTCTTGAAATCGATGTGTCCCAGCATCCATAGAAAAGAGATGGAGGAATAAGGGGGTGCCGATTTGAACTCGTGGGAGGGAAATTCTGCAGAAATAATTTTGTTGATGTGTTGTTTGTATTTGAAGATAATTATTTTGGGACCTGAGTAAGATCGAGACGGGTGTCAGGGATAGAGATCAAAACTTACTAATGTCCAGTTTTTAGAATGAGCGACTAGGTTGGATTGAAGCGACAGAAGGGCTGGATTACGTGGGTTGAAAGCATTAAAAAAGATAGAAAGATTTGGGTATTGGGCTGTTGAGGCTAGAAAGTTCGCAGAACCGAGAGATTGACCTTTTTGACTGGCCTCTCCTCCATGCATCATCGTAAAATCCACAATTTGGGACCTTTCCTAGAAGACTATAGGCACCACACAACTGCGTACCAATTTGTTCGCCTCTAGTAAAGGTGAACAAACCATTAACTTTCGGGTTATCTGCGATGAGAACGCGTCGTCTAACATTGTCTTTCTGATAAATCGACCTTGGCCGCTCACGTGCCGTCTAAAAAAGTCGTTCGCGCGAATTTAAAAGTTGTAAATATAATTTCGGCCCATTTTTTTCTGACCGTCTAATAAAAAATTTGCCTAATTTCTTCGACATAACGCGCTTTCCTCTTTTTTTTCTCTCTCTCTCTCTCGCCAGAAAACACTATCGATGTGTTTCCCCCTATCATTAAGAAATATTTACCTTAAAATTGCATTTAACCTTATCGCGGCTTCGAGGGGTCTTATCGTGAAAGGAAACATACATCGATACGCAATAAAACAGAAGCTTATACTCACTATCTATACTTTTTGTTCCATGAATATATAATACAAAATTCAACTTCCTTTTTTCGAGGAAATTTGCAACATTTTGCATACTACGTACATACACGAACTTGAAATTGACTGATGCAGTATATAACCTTACAATGTGATAGAGAAAATACGCGATTGTTTAGGTGATTTCAGGAGAAAATAGGATTCCAGAGTAAACAATATGGCACAAAATTTGAACCTTCTGTTCCTCTATTGCGAAAATATTTAGTCAGCCGGGCGTATATTTACTCAATTTTTGAAGGAGAAAGCATAAAGTTTCGAATAAATCGGGTCTTTGACTGTCTTACTAGGAAATTTCAAGTGTAATTTAAATGAAAATAAAAGGTAGAATTATATCTATTACTGTCAGTGATGAAATTTTGGATTTTGTTAACCCGTTTTCCGTACAAACCAATGACTCCCTAAAGAAAATATCATCGACATACATTCGCAAAAATTCAGAAGTTATCTAATTATTGCCAGCGATCGCAATAAATATTCATTCTCCGTAAAAATTTACTTCTCGATGAATCTTATAAGAACATGGTCCTCCTATATTCACGGTGACGAATATTTTGAATTTGATTTTTACTACCGGAACTAAATAGTTTTACTCGTAAATGTATTGTCTATTTATAGACCTGCAGTTTGGCGATGGAATTCTTACTAGTGTGAGAATGTGTGATGTCACTATAAAGAAATCAGACGATAAATTTGTTAACACATGTTCGGGTTTTACTTTCCGTCGAAGTATTTCCTCAAGGCTGTCGGCACTACCCTTAAGAGATCGGAACTAAATAGTTTTACTCGTAAATGTATTGTCTATTTATAGACCTGCAGTTTGGCGATGGAATTCTTACTAGTGTATGTGTGATGTCACTAAGAAATCAGACGATAAATTTGTTAATACATGTTCGGGTTTTACTTTCCGTCGAAGTATTTCCTCAATGCTGTCGGCACTACCCTTAATAGATATAGCGCACAAAAAATACTAAAAACAAGTATGTAACTCTTCAATGAAGAGGATACTTTGACCTTTTACAGAGAAATGGGAACTCCCACACAGATTTTCTAGAAAAACAAGTTCGGATCTTTGTCGGCGTATTTTTAGATTTCACTTTCCGGAAAACCTTTTCTCTACCCTCCGCTTCGAAAGAATGGGAATTTTACCTACGGAGAAGAAAAATTTGAAAAATCTCCGAAGCATCCGTCTTGTGAATAGAAAAATTAATTCCGGACCTTTGAAAGTACAAGTAAAAGAACTTGTCCTGACAGATAATAAAATAACCGTTAGAAAAATTGAAACATCAAAATGGACCGACGTTTTCGATACACAATATTCATCCTCCGGGTCTATAATCGCTACACCTTTTTGGATTTCACTTTCGACTTTCTCGACTACCCTAATCCGATATGGTGAATAAAGAACGAAAAATCTCGGAAGCATTCATAAATTAATTTGGGCGAAAAATAGATGTCATATTTCTATGATAGCTATAGGTTTCAAACTAGGGGGAAATTTGGGAAGGTAGAAAGTTGAGTGAGGTCTGGACCAACAGAGGACAGAAATTATTCTACGCGCAGTTTGTGACGTAGGTAGCACATTGTGCCTTGTTGGTCAATGAAACTCCTCGAGAGCTTTTGACTTTATTCATAGTCAGGAAATCTATATTGTATCGATATACAATATTGACTTTTCAAAGACACATTACGGCATTCGATTTCATTAACTTACTGATTCACCAGATTGAACGCATCTTCTCTCAACAACCGGTTTCTGGCAAAGATTACTACATTCACATCCCTCCTTCCGCTATTACAAAAACCAAAATAATGAACGAGCATCACTCTCGAGCGCTCGTTTTCTTGTCGGTCAAGCCGAAAAAAATCATCGTTTTCCCTCTCTCGCTGGAACCATTAAACTCGTACACGTATTTACGATTCTCTACATTCTTCCTCTTTACCTACACCTGATTATTATTACATAAACTGGAAAGAACGTTGACTCGACGAGTATTATAGGCCGTTAAAATTTCTCCCGATATACATTCGGAATCGTGAGCGCGGTGCGTGTTTACTGATGCGGTCGCATCGGTCGTATGGTACGAACGTACCTTCTCTCCGAACCCGGGAGCCTTCCTTCCTTCCTTCTTCTACTATACTATACTAACATTGGCAATGAAACACGAATGTGTGTCACGGTGCCCACGGTAACAATAATGATACGAACGGCAACACCGATCGTCCGCGTCGCCGCCGAGGCAAGCGCGCAGTGCCGTCGTGGATTCTTAACCCGTTATCGAAGAACGCAGAGCTGTGGTAGTTGAGTGTTATATGGTTGTGGTGGAGCGACGCGGTGGCGGGGAAAGTAGGAATTAATTATACCGTTATTTCTCGTTTGTTGTTAGTATGTCGGTCAATGATCTCAGCATCACGTCTTTCTTTTTTCCTCTCTTCCCGAACTGAAAAACGTGGTAACTTTCTTACCGTCATGACCTTCCCCGAGTATAATGCTGGGGCAAACGTATCTATGTATGAAAATGATCACTATATGGTTCTACCTCGTACCGAAAGTACAACAACGTTCGGTGAACGCTGTCAATCTATTTTCTTCCCATTTTCTCGAGTGATTACCGGCAATTAAGCTGATTGTCACGTATATACCTGACATACCCTTTTAACATATACAGCGCGCGGATTATACATCGTTAACGAGCCAGTACGGGCTGCGTACATACGTACGTAGCGCTGCTAACGACGATTTTTAAAAGCGAATTTTAATTTGTAACTGTACGGAAAGAAGAATAAGTTGAGAGTGTAAAGTAAGTCGCGTTCCCATTATGACGTCGAGTCTTTGATTTCGCTCAGAAAGGTTCGCCCTATACCTACATGGGTTGAGTTTGAGTTCTTTGGATACCTGCAAAACCGAGCGTGGTCCGTCTACAGTTAGATAAATTTTCATATTCACTCTTATTCTCCTATCTCGTCAAGGATGAGTTATTAAGAACCTAATCCTATCGAATCCCCTTTCTCGAAGGCACTTTAGGTACGCGCAGGTAAAATGGACCACCATCTCAGGCGAGCGCTGTCGATTGAGTGCGCAAAGCGCCGCGGTAGAGTTGAAAACGGGCGCTGCGCAAACACTACCGACAGCGCTCGCTGGTTCATTAGGAATCGAAATGGTGGTCCACTTTACTTGTGCGTGGCTATAGTGCCGTAATTTATCCTGTCTTCAAAGACTTTTCGCTGAGTATTACGTCTCTTACAACCATATCAACTGCCACAATTGCACTTCACCCCACATGAGTGTAGGATCGCTGGAACATCCTACCTCTTCTCTTATCTAGTTCATTGAAACATACATTTAGGTAAGATGACCCTCCATAAGAAGATATTACCTGATTGATCATCTGATCAGACAACTTAGCCCAATATCAAGAAATGAAATTAATACTCTTAAGTCCTTTTAGTGCTCTGTAGTTTCCTGAGAAGCTCGTTGTATATTCACAGGACTTGAAAAAGCTCTTTTGATCTTTGTAGAAAACCTTCTCGTCTACTTTCTAACCATTTCCTCTCATTAGAACGTTCCTTCGAGGATGGATACCCAAGGAGATAGAGAGATTCCTCTCCCAAAATTTTCTCTTGCGTCCACAAGGGAACAAACTTGAAGACTCATCAACAGTGTTAGCTGAGGAAAATACTTTCTAAGCATGCTCTCTCACTAAAACGTACTTCCAGAAGAGGTACACGGGGAGAGGATAGAAAGATTCCAGTCCCAAAATTGTCTCCTGGATTCATAGGGAAACAAATTTGAAGGCTCATCAACAGCGTTAGCTGAAGAAAGCAGAGAACCTTCATGGTCGATTCTCTAATTTTCAAGCCCGAAACCCGCATAAGACAAGGATTCTAAACATTGTGAATTTTGAATCGACGCGACGTCATCAACTTGAAAAAATTGCGCCAAAGATGAAAAAAACAGACAGGAAAGACGTCACCAGTTAAATCGTCGTTAGAACGTTACGTCATAAGGAGATATTGTCTGGAAAGTTGAGAAGAAAAATTCAATTTCCCCTCTTGATATACATCTAGTTAACTCGGATATTGAGATTTTTCCAAGTCCCACTCCTCATATCGTTGAAATTTTCCCAAGTCAAGATCAATCCAAGGTCAGAAGAATGAGGAAAGAGATGAAAGTTTTCTCGTACCTCCCCCCCCCCCAAAAAAAAAAAGAAAAGTACTTGGATATTGAACAGCCCGACGAAGCCTCTTTCAGGTTACCCAGGGTACTCTAAGAAACTTCTTAGCAGTTCTTGTCCGTAAGGTTCCGTGCAAGCCCTATTTGAAAATTGTGTACGAAATGGGAAAAGTCTTGAGCCATCGTTAAACGTCGATAAGCCAGAATACCTATCCTTCCTCAGAAGCCAGAGATATTTCACACTCCATATAGAGTTTCGGTTATGGCGAACTTCTTTCTCCCGCTTAATCTGTTTACGACCTCTTAGGGCCGGCGAACATAGTGGTGCAACCGTGCACTTGCACCTACTGAAAATTTCCAGCACCTACGAAGAAAAATTCTCTATCATGTATTTTTTTTTTTTTCATTGATTACTGGAATTTTGAGTTTGCACCGACGGGAAAAATGAAAAAGTGCCGACCCTGCAACCTCTTATAGACGCACGATTCCAGGACTTGAAAAAGCTTTTTTGACCTTCGTAAAAAACCTTCTTTCTAATCTTCTCGGAAAATAACCTGCCCTCCCACTTAAACGTACCTTCAGAAAAGAGTTACCTAAGGAAAGCAGAGAACCTTTATGTTCGTGTTTTAACGATTCTATAACACTCAAAGGTCGAAATGTTGACCTCCAAGTCTCCAAAATTTCCAAGCATCGAGCTCCCATAAGGGAAGGATTTTGAAAATTTTGAATTTTCATTCCAATAGAGGGAATAAGACGATTCACGATGTGACGTCATCAACTTAGCAAGACGAAACGATGTTACCACTTTCTTACAGAAAAATAGCGATATCTTTCTAACCCTTCCCCCTTCCCATTTCATATTTCTCAGAAATTTGCATTTTTCCAAGTTTCTTTTCTCACATCTATAGCTTGAAAGTTGAAATTTCTTCAAGTCAAGATCTTTTCAAAGTCTGAGGTTAGATAAAGATGTTTTCTACTCTCTGTATAGGCCAAAGAAGTCTTTGTCGGGCTAGAAACTTCTTAGGACGAGTAGTTCTTGTCTGTAAGGTTCCGAGCAGGCTCATATTTGAAAACTGCATAGGTGACCTTTTCAAAAGCCACGAAGAATGGGAAAGTCTTCAGCCACCAACATACGTCGATAAGCCAAAGCAACTACCCTTCCTCAAAGGCTAGCCAAAGATATTCTATATTTTACAAAAAGTTTGGTTATGATGGCAAACTTCTTTCCCCCGCTTCCTACCTCTATCTGTTTACGACCTCCTATATAGAAGCACGTACTTCTAGATACGATTCTTTTGTAAAATGCCTTCACGTATGATATAGTAATTACACCGATCCAGACTGTAGAAAGGGCGGATAAGAAAGGAAAATCGAAAACGAAACCTCGACTAGTTCGCGCTCCAGCGTAATACGCATGTGCACAACGTCCGCAGCATAAATACAGTATTATATTCTTTTCTCGTGCTAATAGACGGAAGAACCAGTTCGCGTCGATGTTTGTTGGTAATATAATCATTGACCTTACGAGTGCCGTCGATGACTGTATATTAGCGAAAATGGAAACAGGTACAAGATGGCGAACGTTACAGAGAGAACAATGACCTTCTAAAAAGTTGCCTCCGATGCATAATATAATGAGTATATCGTAGCGCGCGCGGCGGCGCGCGAGAACTTCAGAAGAGCAACGCGACGAAAATGTCTACATCAAGCGTACTCGTGTTGACGCGCGAGGAAAGAAAACGCGATACGAATGAAAATTTTTTTTGTTTTCCCGAGCGCGCGGCGCCTGACGCTCTTCAACGTATGCAACACATCGACCATCGTCCTGGATAGTGAAATAGTTCCACTTTTCCAAAAGCGCGAACAATGCAATCGAACGTTATTTATTTATGATTTCACGGTGCGCATATACAGTATACCTATACATGTACCACTATAGGAGCAGAACGAATTAATGAGCACACACTTTTTGAGAGAAAGAAAAGAAAAAAGACGAATTGAAGGATCACAAATTTTTTGCTATAACAGCAACTAATATATAATGTATTACAGTTAGCCAAGAGGAAGTACAGCTAATCGATTTTTCTGGGTTAATTAAGTCCTCTTTTTTCCCCCTCGTATTTCTGGTAGTAATTAGTATCGAGTGAAGCTATCGTAATACAGTAAGTATATTATGCTCGAGTCTTGCTGAAGAATTCGCGGTATGATAACGGAATGTCGTGGGTCATGGAATAGAATGAATTTCAGACAGTCAGTGCATAAGTCATTAGCTCGATAACTTTCATTACAGTTATAACGTATAATGCCCTCGATCTATTTGCCAGACTCAGCAATATGACGCAGCTATTTACCAATTCCAAGAAAGAAAAAAAAAAAAAAAAAAAAAGAGGTAACGAAACGTATGGATGAGTGGAGTGACTTTTTCCTCGACCAGGGATTTCAATTTTTTCTCAAAGTTGATGATTTTTCGCAGAGCGATAAGCTAGAACCTGTCTTTGATTTATTTTATCTAAATTATAGCTGGAACACGTGGCAATATTACACAACACGTGCACATTAAATTCCTTTCATTATTTTTAACTTTCGTTACAAGGTTATCTAACGTGATGCACACATATATAAATAACAAGACCAAGAATTGATATGCTTTCTTTGAAACGATATGCACCTTACAAAGTACATATGTTGTCGATAGGAAATCAACAGTTTTCATGAAATATGAAAATTTCATGCACACGATCGTTCAATATTGATGATCAAATAGCGGACAACTTCCTTATCTCTTAGTTTGCTCCTAGGAATAACAAACACCGGAAACATTGAGTCCATTTGGCGTGAGCTTTTTGAGTCACACGTGGATTCAGACGAACAGCGCTTATGTCGTATGTCTTACTAGGAGGGAGACTACAAAATGGTTCAGGGAAATGTGTAATGAGCTGTAGCATTTCTTAATCCACAAAGTCGGGCCAGATTGTTTGCTGTTGGTCTTTACCTATACATAGAGGAAAGTTTTGTAATATATGACCGTTCTCCGAAGAATAATGGGAGAAAGATCGACGGTTTCCTTTGAGTGGCTTAGTATCTATAGAGTCTTCATTTAACGAGACCTTGACCACAAGCTATCTACCTGACTTTGTGGTTCGTAGTACAATTTGTAAATCCAGCATGAACGAAGGAAACGAAAAGGCGAATCACTATATAAATCAGTTTCACCGCTGTTGTGCATGACGAAAAAAATTGTAGATTCACATGGTAAGGACAGATATAATCCAAAGTACAGACTACCTAACGGAATCGAAAAGAGAGAGAAAGCACATCTGCTGATTCCGGGGTCAGGTATCGCCCATCGAGCAGGTATACCTATGAAAATAACAAAACTTCCCTGCTATATACAACCAAAATCAGAAATCAGTATCCACACAATGAAATATTTCTTTTTTCTACACCCGTTACCTTGAAGGATATTATTCTTGCCGACGACTCACTTTCATAATTCAGTATCTAGCTTTTTCAAGTTCCATAAATCAAGGAATGCAATTGTCACCCGAACACCTATATACTGGTGAAAAACAAGATAGCAAACGAAATCTCAAGGAAGCCAACGCACACCAACACTCTCGCTTCAAACGATCCATACCAACACTCAGGCACAAGTTGGCGGCTTCTGTCCTGGAAAATAATGAAGAGGCAGATCGCGACTGCCAAGGCTACTAGAGGCGTAGTTGTGGGAGTCATTGGCAGCCGTGCAGTCAGAACGTAGATAGATTATGATGTGAATACGGGTACAACCCAACTTTGAAGAAAAAAATAAGCAATGACAAGACGAAAGTAAGTGTGTCTAGGGGAACTTGAAGCATCTACTTTGGTGGGACTAGGAAATTTTAATAGTCCTTGTCCTTCGACGTTAGGTCTGGACAAGATTGTATCCACAACTTCGGGAAATATTCGATAAGGGTTCATCAGCATTATACCAAGAAAATAACTTTTTTCTTGTCGCTCCTTCGATGTGTACCTCTTTAGTTTTCTCATAAACGATAATCGACACGTTCCCTTGTCGTTGACTTCTAGTAAATTATGCATTTTATTCTCTCGCAGCAAAGTTTTACTCGTATCGCATTCGATTACGTCACGATTAAGAAAGAATATACCGTTACAAGTGAAAAAATATGTCACGTATAAATATTTTATACAATATTATGTGAATTGATAGAGCGAAGTATATTAAAGAAAATTTACACGAATCCGCTTTATCAAGAGTCCGAACATTTAGTAGCTAGTGTTTAAATTTTCGATTGTTTTCATTTAACACCCGTCTCTTTGTCTCCGCACGCAACAGACGATAGTTTTGTATTTTAGCCATAATAATATATTATCGAACAGTACTACCTACTTGGCCCGAATATATGCTCTTGTAAATAACGTACGTATGTGAATTTTAATTCGAATACCTGCGATAATTTTTATTGAATCAAGTATTTTTGCGAATGTTTATACGTACAAAAAATAAAATCGCTAATTAACAATTCGTACCAGTGGTCTTCAAAGTATGAAAAGTTTGGGACTTCTGGGATGACTTCCCTGCAGGGAGTAATTGAATTCAGAGCGAAGAACAGAACAGCATGCTTCCTGGATCACCACCCTAAGTTGGTTCCTAATAGATTGCAGTTCGTCTCTATCGCGAGTCGTGCCCTTTCTTGTATTTTTAAATTTTCTACGCTTTATTATGGACGAGACACAGTATAAAATCCTTGTTAAATAATAGTAGGCAGTGGTCCCTTGTTTTTTTTTGTTGTTGAAAACTATCGTATTCTTCTCTTTGGGTAGCCAAAACAGGTATAGATATCATTTCGTATCTAGAGGACTCGACAGTATTAAAGGGACGGAGAAGATTCAGGAGAAAAAAATACTAGAGAAGGTAGGAACTGATAGTCCAATTACTTTCTAGAAGGCTCGAAGAAAACTAGTGTGGTAAACTGTTACAACTGGTGGCAAATGGAAAAACCCAATGTTGGATCGAACCACGGAATGTCTCATGTCGACACAAAATTGAAAACCTTGCACAGAACCTATAAGAGAAACTGTACTTTTACTAAAACGTAGTACCGGCGAGAAAAAACTTACAAACCGCCTTGAAGATTCTATAATACCATTTTCAAAGGGTACACCTTCGACCTAATGACCCAATGTGAAATCCCAAATCAACTTGGGAGACAGAAGAAAAGAAGAAGAAAACCTACAGAATGGGATTGAAAGCAGTAGGTCATCGTGCAATACTCCGATCGAAGAGACCAAACGAAATCGAAGTATTGGATTTCATGCGGTGATCGGAAGAATAGAACGACAACATGAAACGAAATCGAAATTCATGGCTTTCCAAATTGACAGGATACTTTCAGTGGCTGAAAAGAAAATCATGAGAGAAAAAGAGAATTGCAAAATTTCGATACCATGAAAGGCCGCCCGGCTAGAACATGTTGCGAAGTCGAAAGGATAATCTTGTGGCTAGGTACTAAGAATGAAAGGATGAATAAGACAGACATACGAGAGAGATCACTTGCACGTTGAAAGGACTACCTGTGGATTATTATATCCTGCCGTTGTACGGCAGGAGTTTCCCGTTATATCTATTATGTGAATTTCAAGTACAATATCAACCTTATGTAATTATTATTTTCCTTTGGTGGATACAAGTCGTTTACCTGTCTTCCAGAGATTACAAGTACCCTTTCCGACCTTCCGCAGACCGAATAACGGTGCATAGAGGGGTGCTTAATAATGCGCCGCGTATTCAGTTTATTTTATCATAATCGAGAGGGAAGCAGGCGTACGCGAACCACTTTCGTTAAGGCGCTGGTCAAAAATTCCTTTTCAATCTCGTCGATAATAATTATTACGGTAAATGGAGGCGTGTACATATTTCGTATACTATTTTCATATTAAAATGCTGCCGCGGAAGGACTTTTTGGATCGTACAACACATGGAAAGAGAGAATTTTTCTTCTCTACAACTAGAATCAAGTTGAAACATAGTCAATTTTTCTAGCATACGATTGACTTTCAATAACAATTATATGATTATCTGAGAAAGACTTTATTGTGATACAGGTAAAGACAGAATGCTGAAGCCGGATGCTTTCGAGAGCTGGGTATTAGAAGAAGTGTTCAACCGATAGATCGTCAGCATTGGAAGAAATGCATTAATGGTGATAAGTGGCGTACCATAAAAATGAGGATTCGTTGACGATAAAAAAGGTAGAATGAGGGTCTGGGATACAAGTAACGATGAGAGGAATCAGGTAGTAAATGGAACTTGCGGTGTGAAGGGAGAGGCTGGTGAATATGGAAGCGACGTCTTGTCACCCGAATAAAGACTCCGTATCTGGTTCTGGGTGTCGATTAGGACACGTCCGTTTAGCAGTGGAAAGTTGGAGAGAAATCCCGAAAAAATGATAAAGAAAGTTAGCTGTTTTGGGAATAAGATTATAGGATTAAACAAGGAGTAACGGATGAATAAATGAGGGCCTATGTTGGGCTTGAAGCGACAGATGGGGTGAATTTGGGTGCTAAGAGTATTTGAAAAGTGGAAATATTTGGGTATTGGGCTGTTGAGTCCAGAAAGTCAGCAATGTAACGAGAAGGAGGAACACCTACCTCAGTGCGTAGGCTAATTGAAGAGTTGTGCGTAGTGTACTAAAGGCCAGTCAAAATCTGGAAAATTGAATTGAGTCCAGCAATTTTGAGGTGGATGTAAATTGAAGAACCGTAACTGAATTTGGAACGTATTAGACTATTGTAGAATTGGAAGAAGCGGTAGGTTTTAATATAGAGGGTCCAGTAGGTTTTGGATTCGAAGGCGAGTCCAAGGAATTTGGTAGAAGATAGTCAGTGTGAAGTTCTAGAGGTATGCGTATCGGATTGTTGCTAAATTAACTTGTTCCGTGGGAGGTTATTTCAAAAAATTTGCCGTGCGCCATGTGGCGTCCGACAAAAACTGATCTATGAAGTCATCAAATCGCGACGTCAAAGGTTCTACAGTCAGGCCTCTTCCCTGTATTACCAAAAGGTCCCTGTCATATGATAGTCAGAATTTTTCCACGTCTTCCTCCTATCACATATTATGGCAAGGGACTTCTCAACTTTCGAGAAAACTTTCGACTTTCAAGCAAGGTATATGTATACACTATGATAGGAGGAATACAGAAAAATGTAGACTCTTGGAAATTTGAATCCTCAATACCAAAACCACTTCGATCCATAGAACAGGTTGCCTCTGTTCCTAGTTCAACTTCGTCAAGAAGACCGCTGTTTTCTTTTCCTGTCTGGAAATCGAAATCCACGGTCACATGACCATTTGGAGGTTAATTGGAGTAGTCGTTCTACTCGTTGAGAGATGCTGTAGTCTTCCGCAAAGAGGCGTTTGTAAAGGGGTAAGCTGACATTGTTTGTTACACCCATTTACAGCAATTTTGAAAAGAGGAACCACTCCTTACTTCTTCCCGAGGGACACGGTTTTCGATGCAGTGAGAAGAGTATCGGTCTTGGATTCTAGGAGTTTTGGTAAATTGCCTTGAAGCTTAATGTCATGTAATTTGGAGGAGAGATGCCAGACAGGGAGTTCAAAGAGAATGGTGTGATTTGAGATTTAGAGGAGGGCTTGACGTAGCAAAGTCAGCAATATTTTCGTAGAAACGAGGACAAACGTCAGAGATTTCTGAAAATTGTACTTTTCATCTGTTCGTGTTGCAGTCATATGAAATTCGATCGAATCGAAAATTGAGGGAATTTTTTCGAATTTTTCTCTGTCACATAGGTATTACTCAATTTTAACCGAAGGTAGGTACAGCTCTAAGACTCAGGCAGTGTACGTGCATACGCTAAGGGCCCACTTGGTCGGTATGGAGTTATAAGTGGTGTGTGAAAGTAGATGAAATTCTGAGTCCAACAAGACCTTCTTGAAATTGTTAGGTCAAAAATTCATGTCAGGAAAGTTGTATTGAAGTTGAAAATTGGAGAATCGGGTTTTTACAAAATCGGCTAATAAAAATTGCATTATGGAAGTTTACGATGTTTCGTAAAATTTACGTAAAATGTTTAGACTTCTGGAAAAATGTGATTTTCTTGAGAAAAAAACATTCTGGAATGAAGAATAATAAGTTTGTATTAATTACTAGAGTGTAAGAGTCAAATTAAAAAAAAAAATTGAAAATTGATCCAGTAGGTGATAAGCTACAGTGTTTCAAAGTTTTTTGTCACAGATGAAGAAATTACGAAGTGTCACAGAACAAAATATGAGGATCTCACTTTCTCATGATTTTGTTCAATTTATATGTTTTATCTCATGAAAAGAATCTTACTACAGGAAAGCTGAGGTTTTTTTATACAATGATACATTAAAATACAAAAAATCACAATTTGGACCTACTTTCAAACTTTTGCAATTTTAAGAAGAACTGTGATCGACCAAGTGGGCCCTTTTCATATGCACGTACACGGGCTGTGTTTTAATCTTTCAGATGCTCCCCTCTCCTTTCCACCTTACTCCCGATGACCCATCAAAACTAATACCTCGCTATCCAAAAGTCAGTAAAAACTACGTATTACGGGAATTCTTTCGAAACGACGCGAAAGAAAAAAAAAACACGGAACGAGATGAGAGGGGAAAAAATGAAGTCGTAAAATTTATGTTCGCGCGGACGTTGAACCGAGAAGAGTTGATCGTTGTAATAATAATGGTGTTTGTTTTTCGCATTCACCTTCACCCAGATAATTGCATGCAAAATCGACGACGGCGATGACTCTCGTTCGTTGCGTCGCGTCTTTTGCCGAAGCCGTTCGTACGTGTACGAGTCTATACTATTTCGTTCCTTCCTTTTTTTTTCCTTCACGAATTTCAGGGGAAAAGAAAAGAAAAAAGAAATACGAGGAAATTTAGGCGGTAATATGTAGCTGGAAGCGATACGAACAACAGGTAACTAAACTCTCAACATGCCAAAGCACAGGTATGGCGAAAAATATACGTAGACTGATTTTTTCGCGCAGTCGAACGAACAAGGTGAAGAACGAACGAACGTTTTTTTTCCCTCTCATTCTCAGCCGGTTGTGCTCCTATAAGGAACGAAATTTCCGAGTCGGGAATCGACGCATTAAAAAAACACGCAGTTATTTTTTTTTTATTTTCTTTTTTTTTTTTCGTCGTGGCATTGACCTTAGAAGTCGCGCTTAATCGTTCGGCGTTTATCGCTATTTTAATTTCCGCTTCGTTCGCTTAATTAGAAAATCTTATCGATGCCGAGCGATCGGCTGCAAATTGAAACGCTCTGTCGTGCGAGAGCTTTTTACCTGCATCGTATAAGGTAATGTGCCTCGACTCTCTGGTGTAGAGTTGCACCGCGCGATCACGTTAATCGATTTCAAATGATCTAGAATTGCACCGAGAGGGTAATGACTTAATGCCACGCTTTTGCTTTCGATAGAAATAACTGCTATACGCGGTGCACACAGCGCATTGCACGTATCCACCATGGCTTAGTTCGGTTTCATCGACGTGTACACGAGTACGTGACAAGTTTACATTGATCAGGCTCGGGCATCGTCCAAGTTTTAATCGCAAAGTTGCAAAAATCGAGCACTCTACTTGCCAAAGAATAGTCGACTCCTGGTAAAAGTCAAAAGACGAGCGAGAGAGTGGTAGGGTCGCTGCCGACCCTTCCTCAACTTCTTACCTATTTTAGAAGAATTAGGCTTGCCTACAACTTATCATATGTCAAAAGACCTTTTCCTGATAAAACCAAATTCCCTGAATTTTAGGTGACCTACAACTAGAGGCGTCACAGGCTTCGTTTTTCAGGGGAGAGGGGGTCAATACAAGGTAAGGTTCTCCGCCACGCTAGAACTGATGAAATCTTTTTTCTTTTTTTTAATAGAGTGCGTGTTAAACACAGGAAGAGTCATTTGCCAACATAATTTGAACCTTGCCGCACGGAACAAAAAAATGAATGAGTCGATCTGATCAACTCGTCCCCAGATCAAAAAGTAGCCGACCGAGGTACCGAAACACCTTTCATCAAGAGGAAGGACCAAAAGTCCTATTCAGAAGAAGGATTAAGATACTGCTAAAAAAAGGACCTAGTAACATTCAAGAAAATTAAAATGGAGATTTGGAAGTATCACAGAAATGAGAAATTGTATTTTGAAGAGAGGCCACGTTTCAAGTTCAATCAGTACAATAGAAAGACAGAAATAAATAAGGAAACAGACCTCTTGGTTAACTTTCGCTCTTAAAAATGTCAACATACGTGAAAACGTTAATTGTCAAGAAACATTTATCACTTATTGATAGGTTTTTAAGTACGCATAGAGTATCGTCCTCGGTACGATGATTGTTCACAATTCGTCGTGAAGACATTAACGAGTTTTAAGTGTTCTCGAAGTCCCATGCACTCGGTCACATAACCTTGGAGAGTCGACTGAAAATAAACTTTAGGATGCTGCCTCCTTCTTTCTCGCTTGAAAAAATTATTCGGGAACCATTAGATCACCTCGAAATTGCGTCTACGGTAATCTTTCTTTTGTTTTCGTCATTCTATACTTATTTTTCCTACTTTTCTCGCGCGTTCCTCTTCCATCCGTCGTGAGCCAATGCTCTCGAGCCGTAAAGTTGTATAGTGTGCAGTATACCGTTCATGAAAGAATAACGTATACAGTACACGCGGTCTAGCCTCAGGTTCAATGTCCGGACAAGCCAAGGTAAAACAAGATGGTACATGGTTCGACGCCGCCTTCTTCTAGTATTTGGGCGTGAAGTGGTGCTGTAATGCTCTTCTCAGTACCGACGCTCTGCGATCGTATACCGGCAGCGGCAACGGACCGAGGGCAATGGACACTTGGGCCCATATTACCACGACTCGCTTCGAGCATTCCTTTTTCTTCTCTTTTTTCTTCTCTTCGATAATTTTCATTTTTACGCGATCGCCGACGTACGCCGCCGCTTTTATTTATTATCACACTCGGATACGTATAAATGTGATGCGATCCTATACGTGTGTACTTGCATTCGTATATTTCTGTCTCTCATCTCCGGCGAAACATTCTTTTCTTATTACAGGATTTCATTACCATGGTCATCATGGGCCAGATATGATTGCCGCTACACAACGTATTTACGGAAACCGTCAAAAGCCAGAAAGTCACGCGTTACCTAAGAATGTCCTAAGACGAATTCGTCGCTTTGATTTCAGCGTGAATTTGCCAAGAATGCTGTTCGATTGTACACTCCTATTGTGATGGCTGTCAATAAAGATTTTCGCGGGTCATTGACAGTAGCAGTAGGAATGAAAAGGGTACACGTGCTGGGGGGTTAGACTCCCACTGAGAAGATTGACGAACAGGGTGGTCGCTGACTTCATCCTTCTCATTTTACCACGAACAAAAGAAAGAGGGTACAGAGTTTTGAAATTGAGTAGAAATTGAATTGGTGAAAACCATTAAGATAAAAGTAACGACGTGCTAATTCGAAAAGGAAATCCTGCTCGGCGCTACAATTATTCCGGGCATTTCAGTATGAAAATATTTAAAGAATCGAGAATTAGAAACCCTAATGGTGTAAGTTCTTGGAATTCTCACAGGATGATGATTCTAATTCGACCCTGGCATATGAATCGTGACTTTCACTTTCTAATAGGTACAGCGCTTTCTACCTAGCTATCGCGTCCGCTTTATTGAGAGGCCTCATTCATATTTTGCTTTATTGAGAGGCCTCATTCATATTTTTCAAAAACGTATGCCGCTGAGTGCAGTAGTCCCTGAATAACTCGCTCGGGATACGCGGCCCAGATGAAAATAGAAATTACATATTTGTCTTGGGATAGTACCTTTAATGCACGGATGAGGAATTCCCTAGCAATTCGAAAATAGAGGGAAGATTGGTGAACGTAGCCTAGTCTGAACATAAAATTCCCTTGAAGAAAAATGTATTTAAAAAATTCGCTCATCTTATTTTGGTCTAAGTGCTGAGTTCAGTGACCCTTTATCAGAAAAATAGGTCGTTCCAACAGGGAAGGTACACAATGAGATATCCTTTTGGTCCACACAGAAGTCTAGACCCGAATAAAGATACCTTCCCATCTCCTCCAGAATTTTCTTTACAATAGGTTTCTATTAGTTCGAATTTAAAATTCATCTTCCCTTCGTCACCTGATCCAGAACAGCAACCCTTAAGGAGAAGTATGGAGTGTTGATAGGTAAATCTAGTTTGAACCTAAAATACCCCTGAAGAAAAATACATCTAGATTAGCAGCGTGAATTCAAAATCGCTATTCCTCTGATCACCAAATCCAGACCGGCTTTAGTGTTCCCATCTTTTTGCTTGCAATCATCGATAATTTTCCTCAAACTCAACGACTCATCGCCGACGATTATTTTAAACGAAGAAAATAATTCAAACGAAGAAAAACAAGGCTTTACCCGCACAAATTTTATTTTTAAGACGACGTTTCGACCAACTGGTGGTCTTTTTCAAGTAACTACAAAATGTAAAGCCTTGTTTTTCTTCGTTTGAATTATTCCTTGCACGTATAAAAATTCCTTTTAGTTTTGACGATTATTTTATTTGAAACATTTTAGTGTACAAAGCCTCGTTCGCCATTCCCTTCTAGCCAAACCCACTTGGAATGATTTTCTTCAACTCCTCTTCCTCTTCCCCTCCCTTTCATAACAGATTCATTATGAGTACAATTTTAATATAATTTGAAAAATGCGTCCCCAAACTTCCTTCCAAAGACATTTTACTGTTGAAAAATATATCTATGGTGTTGTCTATCTTTTCTAATTTACTGCTTGGTTCGACTTGATGGAACATTAAATAGATTGGCTGCTGTTCGTCCAATCCCAGATGGAACAAAAAAGCGGATACTTTCTAACAGGGAAACCGAGTAAATTTTACAATTGACAACGTCTCTTAAAAACAATGAAATAATTGAATCTCTCCTTACTCGTGAAGTTGTCAATTCCTACATCCTATCAAAAGTACACAATACTACAGCACTTTTCAATGAGCTAAAAACTTCCTGCAGGGAAATCATGATACAATACACAGAATACAAAAGTCGCAAGACCAACGGTCATTATATTCCCCCCAAAAAATGTTCCTCTTATATCCTTTCCTTCCGTATCCCTTTAAAACTTTAAGTTGCTAAAAGCCAGGTGCCCAACTTCTGTTAACATACTCATATTTAGCTCACCCCCACACTCGGTGTAATCGTAAACTTCCTCTCCCAGTTGTTCAAAAGTGTAATTTGCTCTCAGCTAGGCTACGGGTGCTCCAATGTACAGTCAACCTAGCGCGCTCCCAGATAGCTTTCAATATTTTTCTGAGTATTTTATGGAAAAGCCAGAGTGATGAAAAGCTTTCACTTCAAAAGGTATCACTATTCTTTCCTATTTTCAGGTAGGATCTTTCGAACATAAATGGTCCACAAACCAAGGTTACGTTTTCTACTTTCAGAAATATCGGAATATATCACTCACAACATTCAATTGAGGATGAGAAGTTTTCACTTCAAAGATATCATCAATCTTTCTTCCCGACAGGTAGGATCGTTCGAACAGGTATGGCGCACAAATCAAGGAAGATTCTTGTTTTTTCATTTCAGAAATATGGAAAAATCTCTACATCCATCAACCCATATAATTCGAGAGAGGCGGATTTATTCCATCTCAAAAACAAACTCCGTCGAGAGGAAACAATCTGCAGTATCACTAGTGAAAATTCATCAAGGTCATACATGTGACCCCAAAAGATCGCACCCCTCTCTGGTTCTCTAGATTCACCTACAAGGAGACAACTTTGTCATGGCGTTCCCTTCATAAATACAAGTTCACGTTCTCGTATTTCATTGACAAGTGCTGTCTGGATACGAGGTCGTTACACCTCGGCAATGTTTCAAACCTATTCCTAATTTCTGATAATGCAGTCTGTCCCGCCAATTAGAGAATACTCCTTCCAAAACTAAAGTGCTCGTTACCACTGACGAGTGCTCTTGTAGACCTTCACGCAAGTACACGAAAATATTGAAACAGGAGAACGAACGAACCTGTTTTTTTCTTATTCAAATCGCGTTTATACCTACAAACAATTGACGAGGCGATAAAATACACGAAAATATACCGTGGCCCGACCGAATACCACGCATGGTCACATCGATTTTGCAACCAGTAAGTAAATTCAACCGAACCGAACACGCACCGCGAATATTGGCTGTACTCGTATTTCGTATTCTTCGAATATTGATGTATTCCACATTTGTAGACTGAGACAGAAAGAACCTGCGTACCTGTACGGTATTATTACAAGAGTATGTGTGTACGTCTGGTTCTCTTACAATTGCCTTCGACATAACGGTACCGGAATACGGGCGAAAAACAGAGACAGATTCAACTATTATAAACGCATTATAATATAATAGTGTCTATATATGTGAGGATAAACGACGACGATTGTAAAAATAAAGAGGGAATGAGAGAGAAGAATGCTATCTCGTATACATGTACTCGACCCGTTACCGAGTAAAACATGTAGGAGTCCGATGAGATTGAAAAATACCGCGTACAGCCGCGCTGCTTTTTCACACCTGTTCCATTCTCACTACCTGTACATAACGGGATACAGGATAGCATCTTCTCGTTCCGAACAATGATGCTCATGATAGAGATGCTAGATTTTTTTCCGTTTCATCGATCATCATTCACTTTTCGCTTCCCTCTTCTGGCAATTAGAAGCCTCTCCTATGGGAAAACAAGTCATTCAACTATATAGGTGTGTAAGTGAATCTCCTTCTAAATATTCTAATTTGCGCATGAGAAGATAGAAACCAGATCATACCATAGAGCACTCGAGGAGCGCATCGGAGCTTTAAGAAAATATCGAAAGAACCTAATTTTTTTCTTCTTTGTCGCGTTACCACTCTGTGAAGTTACTCGAGAGCGAACGCACATCCTGATGTAATTATTTTTTAAACCGGTTTCTCTTCTCGTTTTTGTAAATCAACGTTGGTCATTCCTCTCTTTCTTGTATACACTCGTGGTCAAACACCTCATTGTCGTAAATTTGTTATGTTGGCTTAATGAGCTCGTGTTATAATGTAATTGCAACTCGACTACTCTTTCTTCTTTTCCTCTCCTAATGTTAAACGTAATCGAGTAAAACACGACATTATGATCCTTTAGATTATTTTATAATAGTCGATGATGGCGTGGTCGAACAGATCGACTTCGTAGATTGCATGAAAACGAAAGGAAACAATATAATAAAACCTCGAGATAAATCATTTTTTTAGCGGAGTATAGAGTGCCTAAAATATCATAATAGAATATTATGGTATTCGAGGTCAACCCTTTTTCTTTATTTCGTCTAGGCACTCTGACATTCAAAAAAGCAATATCAAACGAGTTTGTTTTTTTTGGGTAATATACCAATGCAATAAAAGTAGTGATATTATTTCGAACAAGAAAAAGGAAAGTAAATAGGCGGCGTCGGCATCGAAAACACGATCCGAGTACGAAATTTTGCATTAAATACCTTTTTGAGGGTTGAATAGGTATTGTCAGCAACCCTTCGTATGTCTGGAAACCTTTCTTAATTGCCTATAGAACATCGGCCTTAGTCCAGTTGACCGTTGACCTTGGCTATTCGTCCTTTTATTGCGCGAGTATCGGAGACAGTTTTTTCTTGTTTGTGCATGTTCTCTTCCTCGTTTTCCCCAGCAGGACCTTTCGTTCACAATGAAAATATCCTTGTCCACTTTCTTTCAAAAACCTTTTCGCTCCAGGTTTCTATTATTCCCTGTACAGTGACTGTTTTCGTTTAGATATTAATTTACCTGTTTTTATCATCCTCTTCATCGTGATTCTCCCTTGAAAGAAAAATATCAAAATATTCTGTCATTCTATACCTTTGGCTCGCCTAATAAATAACCACATGTGACAGCTGATGTCCGACCTTTACTCTTCTTTTCTTAAACGCAGGTCTATATTATTGTCTTTATGGTAATATTTGCAAACAATCACAGTTGATAATAAAGAGTTCATATTTTTCCCTCCTTAGCTACTTTCATTTTATGTACAGGACAACAGGTGGTTTCAACTATAGGGACATTCACTCGTAGAAAAAGTGAATTGAAGTTAATACCGTCTATTAAAAATTTGCACATTACCATTCTTTAAAGATATTGTGATCGATGAACTTTTCTTAAATGCAAACACACTCTTGGAAGGATAGCCGGGGTTCTTACCTTAACAAACAAACTGTCAAGAAAGAGAAATAAAAGTTCATAATATCGCAAGTGTTTTCACATACTCGACGTTCAATTAATCACGACTCTACAATAATAATATCTTCAATAATAGACGTAATTATCAAAGTTGAGGTGAACGTACTCAAAAGTTTGAAGGCATTAGCGGAGTGAAAAAATACTCGACTTCCATTCGACCTTTTCCCGAGGGATTTCGGGTGACATTTAGGGAGGAGATTGAAAACCCGCAACACTTGTCCGAAGTTTGATGATGGGTCGCGATAGGAGGCAGGGGGGAGAGGATTTCTGACTTTTAATGATACTTTTCGTCTCGAGAAAAACTTGTGATAGGGGGCGTTAGAAGACAAATTTTTGGGGGAGGGAAAAGTAGAATGATAATATTGTGACTCTAACAAAGAGAAGATGAGTCTGGAGAGGACGGTAGGCATTATCATACAGAAAAAATTACACTTTCATTCTTTGTGGATGGAAACTTGATTTGTTGAATGACCCTACCCACTCCCTCTGTTCATCATTTATCATTGACTTGGGAACTGATGAAAATATTTGACAGATTTGAAAAAAAAAAAAAAGAAACAAACGCTCATCCTAAGAGACATTGAAGACGAAGAGAGACACAAGTACCCCGACTTTGATTTCGTAGGCTGACGGGTTAGAGTGGCTAAAGACTTCTCAGCAAGGCTCTGAGGATTCTTTCTCCCTCGTTAAAAACTTTCTAATACCAGCTTTTTCTTTTTGAATCTTGTTCCTAGTCTTCAGGTAAAGAAAATCTGTCCTTCTTCCCTGGACACATATTTCAAGGGATGGAGACGCACCTTCATCCACTACTTTACATCTATTCTATCAGACAACTTTCATGTTACAAGTGAACAAATAGAATTACAACAAGCAAGTGCCGAGTATTTTCCCCATGAACTGGAATACATCACTTTTTCAGTACGGAACACAGTGTTCAAATTCTGTATTTTCTAATTTTCTTAAATTACAAGCTTCAAACTTGAGTAACTAATCGTTTGAGATAAGTATAGCAAAAAGAAAGGTTTATCTTCACTTTTTTTAGTTCGCTCGAAAATATACAAGAAATGCAAGGCCGTGAGGGGAAAATCTACAGCGTCGACCAGAGAATTTGTTATCGTATTTTATCAATGCTGTACAATTTTTTACCTCGGGAAACTTGGCTACTTAAAATCTTGATTTACCTCTTCTACCCTCAAAAGTGAACTCATCACAAAAAAAAAAACACGATCCTAATAGTCTCGATAACTTTTTACCGTCGATGACGTCGAGAATAGTTCCTATAATAGTGATTACGTATTTTCGACACGAATTTTACGTCCGAAAATATTATAATTTCAACCCGGTATACGTTTCCTTGACGACGAAAATTTCGACACGTACCGACGTGCAAACGACGGGAAAAGTGAAATAAAAATCGAGAATGAAAGTGCCGACCGTGTTGTTGATTGCTAACTAAACATCGATAAGTCTACACATTTTTCGTACCCTAATAATAATCGTCGACGATGTCATAAAAGTCATAGACAATAAGCCGGCATTTACGACTTGTCAAAGAGTACGACCAGATAGCGATGCTTATTAAAAAGAGCAGACATCATTCGAAAAATACAAAGTTGACACCACCCATAAGGTAGTCGAGAACAGAAAGATAGAGGGTCCCTTACCCGCTACTGACTCGTAAATTTGACAAATTATTGGGAATTTGCGTCACCGACACGAAGCGAGGAAGACGAAAGTAGTAAAAATTCTCGGATTTTTTCTAGTGATGACCTCCGGATATGAGTGGGTACAACTAGCAAAAATTACTCTATGGTTTTTCGAGGAAGAAAGGCGGTCCTTTTTGGCCAGTTTTCCGAACTCCTTACGTACATCGAAAACATGATAAGAATCCAAAAAAAAAAAAAAAAATGGATCAAGAGCCACGGTTAAATAAGGGAAATTTTGACATTTCGATTAAATGTACAAATTTGATGATTGAGGAGTATTTCTACAATGTTTCCGATAAGATATTCAGACATGTGAAAACTGTTTACAGTTAATTTACATATATGACGGACCGTTACAGACTACCTACTTCTGAGAGAAGTCTATTTTTCCTGCGATGAGAACACTGATTCAAAAGCTTGTAGGTACAAAAATTATCTTCCTATAATTGGCATAGATCTCTAAAAAAAAAAGGTTGGAGACCTAAACAAAAAAAAAATCCTACGACTAAAGCGTACAACGTTTTTAAGGAGAAGCAAACAACTCGACAAAATTGAAAACAAAAGTACAGAACTACGTCAACATGAATCATTTATGAACTCCATACCCCACCCATCCTCACGCAAACTAATTAGAGTGGATGTATTTTTAATTCTAAGTCGGTGTCAACGTTAAAACAAGGGGAAAAAAATCTTTTTTGCAGCAAAGTTCGATTGACAAACACAACTTATAGTAGAAATGCGACCGGAAAAATTCTAAAAATAGGAAACCGAAGGTTTTTCAAACGGTGTTGAAGGTCAAAATTAGACAATAAAAACGATACCACATTTTTTGATCTTTTGGTGAAAACCACGGAGACGTAAGGAAAATCGGACATTTTGGTGTCTAACAGATGCGAATAAGAGATACAAAAATATTTTCAAACAGGAAGCGAGGAAGAAGCTGCCTGAGTATAATATTTATGAATTTTTATGACATTTGAATTCATACTATTAATATCGAAGGAGTTGTCGATGATCGAGGTTATCATTTCGAATGAACGCAAAAGAATTCTCTTCGATAAAGTGCGATCACCTCTCTTTATAATACAGACGTTGACGAGATAAAAAATTATTATAAAAATATTTCTCAGGTTATTTCTCCGATGAAAAGTGTTTCGAGAGACGGGGTGAACGATCCTATCTGAGGAAGAACAGTTCGAACATCTATAAAAGGAAAAGATTGCGCATTTACGCATCGTTATCAATCACTAAGCCGTCTCAACATCATTAGTTGTCGGTTATGATAAAAATCTCGCAGAAATTCATTCACCCCTTAATCATAAGGAAATTTGAGTCATAGTTTAACGGTAAGAAAATTAGAGAAACTTTCCATAAGAGTAAACCATATTATTTCATCTGAAAATTTATGAGAAAAATAGCTCGTATGATTTTCATCACATAGAAGAAATTGAAGAAAAACAGTACAAGCCATTGCAAACTTCTAAAATTACGCACGATTTTAATCTCAAAATACATCAGTTTTTTGATGAAGAAAACACTTCTTATTTTTTTTCCCTCCTTCGAAATGAACTTACAAAAATATTCGAAGGGGTAAATCATTCAGCAAACCCAAGTTTTGGACAAATTCCTACAATCTAGCCTAGAAAACTTCGTCCAAGCAACTTGAACTATAGCATGGTATAGGTTGACAACGTTATCGAAGTCGAACGCGGACGTTTTCTGAAGATTCCCACTCCTAACTCAGCTTAATAAAGTCACAAGTTGATGACTTCATCAAAGTAATGTGTCTTCCGGGTTCCCCCATAAGAAAACTCCGGCGTGGGTCCACCCCCGCTCGCGCTTCAATAAAGTATTAGGTGATGTAAACAAGAATATTTAAGAAAGACGCTTTAGGGGGGAAGTGGAAAATTATTTATTCAACAAAACGGACATTTACGAACGTCATGAAGTATTTCTCGAAATTTGTATCACTCGAATTGCGGATCTAGCAGCGAACTGAAGCTAATTACACAGTTATGACGTCATGCTTGCAACGAAAATGAAATTCGAAAATAAACTCGAGGGAAAAAAAACTTTCTTTACCTAGAGTGTGATTATTTCAAAATACAGTATATCGATAATACATAAGTTATACGATTGTAAAACTTTTAACTGTTGATAAGCACGAGTTTCAGAAAATACTGCACTGGGTAGTTGTTTAATGTATTTCCCCATTGTCTTTATCAAAATTCTTGTTTTTATCTGTTTTGGATTTATTCTTAGTACTAAGTCCAATTTTCGTAACGATCTGATTCCATGTGTACTTTTTGGGTGAATAAAGATGTAAGAATCGATCACTCTTCAACACTTCGATTTCGCTAATGCATCATACACTTTTCCGCGAACAATTCTAAGAAATTTAAATAGCCTCATTCTCTCCTCGGCTCGCGTACAAGAGAACGCCTGCATTTGTCACCTTCACGCTTCACTCGTACGAATGACGCGTCCAACAGCTTTTTTTGACGAATCACTCGACTTATACTCGCTATGCGGTCGCGTGCTCGTGTACACTTCAGCCCTTTCTCGCTTCTCGGATACCTGCGCTACTTTGTCTCCACAATCATCTGTACACTATTGTAAATCGGGCTCTTTTCTTTTCGTACGCACCATTATATAGTTTCCATCAGCTATATCGCTAAAATCGTTATGAACTCTCGCGATTTTCAAAATGCGAATCTATCAACCATTCACATCTTTTGCTCTCTCGCCGAGGTAACCGAAATATAATTATGCACTTCTCGAATACCTGTATACGATGCATCAGTCGCGCGTCTTATCTGATATCGCGAATCGAAAGCGTATTTAATATGTAGGATAGAACCGGCTGCGACCGTCTCATCACGGGCTCGTCATATCTAGTCGTGCATAGTTCAAGGTGACTTTGATATTTTCGTTGGTCATCTATACAGCTGAGTTTCAGGTGTTCGAGAATCTCATCCAGCTCGGTATATACACGAGATACGTATCGTGCTCAAGTTTCTCAAATGCTGTCACCTGTCACATCATCTTTCAGAAGTTCAGTCCAAGTACAGGTTGACCAAGGTCAATGTCAACTTGAGGTTCTTTGGAAGAGGAAACTTAGGCTAGAGTGATGTACTGGGACGAATTTCGAGGAAATTGAGCTTTCTGTGCCTCTTGAAAGTCTATCTCTCTCCTTTTTAGAACTGAAAAAAAGAGTTAGGCACCTTTCTGTACCGATTACTTTTTCAACTGAATAATGACTCCATAAATCCCACTCAATAAAAGAAAAGACGAAGGTCGCATTTTTCTCCGCTGAAATAAGCCGAAGCAACAATTTTGAGGTATGGAAATATTCACATTTTGTCTAGACTAAAACTGCCACTAACTTCACTCATGCAAAAATGCTGTACGACCAATATCGGAAAATACCATTAGAAAAATCATGAAGCGCTGTTGACCAACGTAACAAAATGGAAATTAGTATCAATCCCGGTCGACTAGTACCAATTCTTGACACCGCACGGTTCAAAAACGACATCGGAGTTTTCGGTCCTACATCCTGTTCGACTCATGTAGGGATGAGTGAGAGTCACGAAATTACATAACGTGTCCCAATGAAAAGGGTCTCTATTCTGACAGTCTCCGATGCTCTTTGGACTTTCAAGTGCGAGATTAGCCGCTCGACACGCGAATTATCTATCGTTGCCCTATTTACTTGTGACGAGTGTTTCTTGACCGCCGAGTCTTCACAAAAAAGCCTATAAATTCGATTCCTTGACGTCCAGCGAAAAGGTTTGAGGAATTTGAAAAACGTTTAGTCTGGAAAGGTAGTGAAACTATACAGGATGTAAAAGGATGCTATCATGACTACAGAACCTGTCATGTGACTGTAAATGTACACGTAGTCTGGTTCAAAAGGTTTCCATCGTCACTATATGTGCGGTGAAAGTACAAGTGGACGAAACAGCGCGCCGTGACAAATCAAAGTCCAGGAGTGCGTAATTGCGAATCATCCTTACGACCTGCATTATATTGTCTCTCTCAATTTCACACTGCCTAATCTCGTCATGATGCCACCCCCTGTGTCAAGGAAACGTCGTAAATCTGTTTCAGGGTGGTAGCGAAACGTTTGAAATTCAACTTTCTACCTTTCTTCAATTCAAGTGATAATGAAGTTATTTTCTCACTATTTTGTATCAATTTATGTCGGCAGGAAGTCAGTTTCTCCGCAGTATGAGTTCTCTACAGCGACGAGTCGATCACTTTTCCACATTTACGTACCACTGGTTTGCAGGCGTGCGAAAAATCCATTCGACAAAAATTTTCCGCAACCAAAATGTGCCAAAAAATGACCAACATGTCAAACTTTTACGTATTTCACTCGATCTCGATTTACTAGTGCAATTCGTTGATTCCGAAAAAACAAAAAAAAAAATAACCGAATAATCCTTCCAAGCTTGGAAGTGGGAGAAATTTTGAACTTTCGTTTTGGAAACTAAGTCTATTTTTGGCACATTTTGGTCCATTACTCGACTCAGAAAAGAGAAAGACATTTTTCCCCCCTCTGGCCTCACCCGGTATGTGAACGAGAGGGAGAGTCTGCGAAGGTATCAATTTCACATCTCCGACTCTTCTATTCTCACCTAGGAGTAAATCGATAGGAAAACTACAAGAATCCGAGTTGGTGTTGTAATAAAGGAGGACTCCCAAACTCTTAAGAAACCAAAATATTCCTATTAATGAATAAAATATCCACTACTCCCGCGAGTAATTCTACAAAAGAGTGCGTCTTCATAACTGGTTCGTACCTATTATTCGTATTTCCTTGGTGAAAATTGACGTAGCTGAATTTTTTCTGCCGCAATATTTCAGAAGAAGCCTCGAACACTTAGATGATACATGAGGAAGGAATCTTCCTTTCGAGGAGATTTTTCCGTCATATTTCCTCTTCTTTCCTTATTTGTATGATTCCTTGTAAACGTACTTCAACTTGGATAAATTTGATACGTTTATTTCGGGACTATACTCCTCGAGGGAGGGGAAGGGCAGTAAGTCTCCATAGTTGTTCAAGCCAGGTCAACTTACTGCAAATTATCACATCAATATTGAAGCTGGACGAGAAGAAATTCCTAGCCTCAGCGATGTCGGTGGACTAAATTTGTGACGGGAGAGATCGATATACGTTAACGACTTTTCTAAACTCTTTAGAAGCTAAAATATATCCTACAAAAAGGCGAGTAGTAGGTATACACAACCGGTTTGTATGCATGCTTGAAGGAAATTCATAATAGTTGAAATTTTTCAAATCGCGATATTTTGTAAGCCTCGGAGACTTTTTCATACGCCTTGACTATTTAGATAATAGATAACTTCCATAATGAATAAATAATCTCTATTTTCAAGCCTGTATTTACCGGCTTCATTTTCATCTTACTCCTTTTATTCATACGTTTTCCGTTTTTTCACTTTAGCTTACTGGTGAAGAAAACGTTTATGTAAGCGTTGAAATTAAATTAAATAATTGTGCGGGTGCAGCCTTTTCTTTTAAATCTGTAATTATCCTTGCACGAAAAAAATAAAGTATTTCTAATTATTTACATGATTCCTTATGAACGTCCGCACTGCTGTAATCAACATCCTCAATGTGGATAATTTGAACACATTTATTTCGGGATTACTCTCTCGAGGAAGAGGGGGGTGGAGTCGTACACTATATCAAGGTCAGTTAGCAAATCATATCAGTAAGTATTAAAACTAAAAAAAACCTCATCGGTTGGGAGTTTTTCCTTCCTCCCCGCTCCATAGATAGCCTACGCAATGCTTGGATTATTTTTTCAAAAGTAAGAGAAGTATTTCCGCCGGAATTCGAACTTTCGATAAGGAAATATATATGTCGAACTTATCTAGGCTAATACTGTCACATCGTTCGGTAGAAGAATTTCAAGAATTCAAAACTGCGCAGTCATACACTTTGAATCTTCAATTCTAAGAATTTAAATTTTATTGTAAGTCAACTTCCGAGATGCGCCGCGACGAGTCTGCTTGCGACAAAGATCTCTGACAAAGAACAAACTGGATCGCATACTCTTGAAAAATAATTCGAGTAGGTATAGGTAGTGAAAATATTTGATAATATGGACTCAATACCTGAATAAGGAGAGTCACCGGATTCAGCTTCGAAATCTTCACTCTATTGTCTTCTGCAGCAACAAATTTTGATTTGATCTACAATCGTACTTTTGTCATTTTTCGAACCGTTCAAACGTGCTGAAATATTTCACTTCCGCGTGAACATTGGCAACATATAAACGCGTGCATTTATTGCAACTTATCGTAAAATTCGGTCGAAAAAATAAATACCGGTAGTCGTTACTTGAGCGAATCGGTAGATATGAACGATGTCGCGTGCACGAAAATGAATAGGTATACGAACACACAAATTTAGTCGCGAATCACTTATCAACGATGTCGAAAAGGATTCATATAATAAAAATTGTTAGGAAAAATTGCGTACACGAAAATTCGAAAAAAATGCTTCAATAAAAATAAGATACAAAACAGGAAAAACGATGCACGTATAATATAAAAGAGTGAAGAAAGGAAACGAGTAGTGATAACATGCACAACACTAGAACAGGTTTCAGCTAGATGACATGAGAACTAATCGGAACGCTTCAAGAAATGTGTTTCCTTGGTCTTAACCTTCGAAGAGCACTCTAGCGGCTACCTGAAACATCGAGCAACGGTATCTCGAGGTTAGTGAACTGTGGCTTATAAGCGAAGGTAAAATTCACTTCTCTGTACACAGGCAGCTTCTTATTTTATTTTTTTTCGTATTATACCAGCGCGTATATTTGTGGTAGGCCAAGAAGTATCTCTCTCGATCGCTTATTCATCCACTGTATAGGTATTCTCCAGGCAGAGTTCACTCCGGAGTCTCCTCCTCTATTCCATGTCAGTTTTCCGTTATACGTATCATTACGATAGTGGGAAGAAATGCGCTCTACTTCGGAGAAAAAGGAATCGTAATATTTTTCCGCAATTGAGAATTTACCCAGAGAGACTTTATAATGCTGGCGCGAAGAAAAAAAAAAACACCAAAACTAGTGCAGCCTCATTTACATTCGTGTCAACGGTAAATTAATCGACAATTTCTTTCTCATTTTTTTTTTTTTCCCCAAAAATATTTATTCATAAAAACCGAAATAGACATTTTTAATTCGGCTTATCGAGGAATTTTTAAGGAAATGAAAATCGAACCGGTACTTTTTTTGTTTATTTCGCCAACATGAGGAACGAACGCTGAGTACCTGTTTACAGTCGTGGTCGTCGTCGATAATAATTAATTATTAGTTTTTTTTTTTTTTTTTTTTTCTCTGCTTCTTTCGTTTTCTGTATACGCAGGAGACGTTGAACCCGACCGGGCGGCTCGCGCAAATCAGAACTCGCCTCAATACGTGTGTGAGTAATACGCGCAACCGTATAAGTTTTTTTAGAAAATACAAGTGGAATAATACTCGCTACTTCATTTTTAAAACGTTAGATAATTGCAGTCGAGGAGGGAATAAAAGAGACGCTAATAGCGAAATTTTTACTCAATGCGTTGTTGTGATCGGAGTACATACGACACAATGGTGTGGAAATGAGCTCGAATTGGGGCGGCAAATACGCGACGGGAATAACGTTACTTCTCGTGGCTCGTGCGATTTTTGTAGTCGAGAATAATACCCAGATGAATCACCGTACTGACTAGTCATACGCTGGTGCAAAAACCTGCCAAATAGTAAAGCAGATATGAAAACTTTCAATTCGTCACCTCTGCGGTGAGACACAAGTAAATATGAATGCGTGGAAAGAGGAAGGGGCGAGCGCTATGATCGATCTCAAGGCTCCTCTCCCGGCCACTTCGCCGCTTCCGTAATGATAGCCTTAAGTCAACATCAGGTTGGCCATCAAGACAGGTGCATTCTGTTCGGTCCAACGCAGAGACCCTTAATACTCCCCAAATTAAAGTACTGACCTTTAGGAATATATTTCCAAAGGAGTATCAAACTTTATATTCTCTCTTTCTTTTCAGAGAGTGAGTTAGGTCTGAAGCCTTCATAGCGGAATATCATCATCGGTGCGCGACGTTTCAACAAGAAACAGAAGCATAAAAAAGAACAACTTCCTGCTGGTTCGCGAAAAATGAAGATCATTTTGGGGGGTAGGGAATGCTCTTGCAACATTTCATCGTATCGTTCGGGGAAGATTATCAGGATAGGTAGAGATCAAGAAGAAGACGTGAGTTTGGTATTGGCAGAAATAGGAGAGGAAGAAAATAATAACAATTGAACGAGGTAGCCCAAGGGTGGGGTGAGCTTCCTTCCCCAGCTTAATCAATCCATTGTCTTCTCAAGGTTATGAACCAATGCACTAGAATGTTATATCAAGTGTATTAGCAGAGATCGAACTAGCCTGGGTCCTGGGAAGCTCCTCCACCTCCTAGCCCTCCCTTACCGAATTGACCTTGCCTATTACTGAAACTCGTTTTGAGTATGATGAGCTGTAAGTAGAGCATCTCTTCGATTGGCTGCAGGGTTTGTTGTCATCTTATTAGTCGGTTCTACTCCCCTTTTCTCGCCCAATCACCAAGCCAAATAATCTCTCGCTCTGAAGCGCGCTATTGTTCAAGAGACTGGCTTTTCTCTTCTTTGCCTTTGCAAGCCCCATCTGTTCTCAGAGTTTCTTCTCTTTAGCCGGTTTTCTTCGTGTATAACTTCAAATATACCTTCGCCATTGTCTTGTACTTCATTTTACAGTTTGCCAAACGATGCCTGATTACCTAACTTCTTCCCTTCATATTTCTTGCTTCCTCCTGATGTTGAACTTCCTCCTAATCCCACCAACGTAGTTATCTTCGCTCTGTTCGCAATTGAGCTTCTACACTCCGTTCAGATTCCCCTTACCCAAGGACCATCTCGCCATGGGTAGGTTAAGGATGCCCATATTTACATCATCTTCGTTGTATGCTTTCCTACGTAGTACTTTCTCAATGTGCTGTCATGGGTTCCTTCTTTGATTCCATTTAGCTCCTAAGAAAATAATGATGGCTTACATCGCCCCTCGGGGAAAAATGAATTTTTAAAAAGTTTTTTTCCTCTAGTGAAGAATTTCTATTTCCGACTTACGAGGTTTTCATACTTATAAGTCGATATATCAGGCTATAAGAAGATGTACGAATGTAAATCTAGAAATGGGGGAGAGAATTTGAGGGAAGAAGAGCCCTTCTCAGTGTAGTATTTTCCAAGAGTATGGATCAGTATAGCCCCGTGGTGTGCGCACGTCATATCAAAAAATATCTCCCGCTCCATCTCATACGTCAAAGACTCTTCTACATTTGTAAGTGGAATATTGGCAGAAGGAAGAGAAGACAATCGGTCCAGCTAGCTACTGAGCAGCGTGACGTTATGCCTCGCCCTACTACTCTTTCCCTAAAGTAATCTTTCTCAAGTTCTTGATCCAGAACAAGATTAGTGAAGCTCCTTCTTCGAAGTTGTCGTTCCCCAGATCGTAAATCAATATATTATAACATGACAAAAATATTCTGGCGAAGCCAAATAAATAAAGATGTCTTTTTTTAATTGCTCGATCCAGCGACCAGTTAAGACAAAATAATTTTAGGAACAGTAAAGACATCCTCTTTTCTATAGTATAATAAGGTAACTAGCTTTCGAGGACTCTTTCGCTCCGCTCGTTTGCCCCAATTTTTAGTCTAGTAATTAAAGGTAAATCTGGAATTCAGCTTTCAGGCTCCGCTTGTTCGCCCTCATTCTTGGTCCAGTATAATAAGTTGACTATATCTGCTTGTCATGTCATCAAGCTTGTGAAGTCATCAACATTCCCCTCTTTTTCTCTTTCGTACTAGCAGACTGCTGGATTAGGTTGCAGGTTACGTCTAGTTTTAATGTAGTACAGCCTAGTACACAATATGCTAGGCCTAGTTTCAGCCTATCGCGTAAAGCTAGTATAGCCTGTGTACTGGGACTGGAAAACTCATACTCGGCTTCGCAGATTTATGGATTAGGCCGCGGGTTAGAGACTCTTAAGTCCGTCAACGGGAAGGGGACGGGATTCTTCATTCGAGCTACATATCAGGAGAAGATGGAGTACGGGTACGGCCGGTCTCTATAATTCAACATGTTTGTAATCAATTTTTACAGGTTGGGATGAATATTTTACAAAATAATAGAAGGACTTGTCCAGACGAGTATATCATAAACAAAATAATGAACTTGAGACGACAGTGCTTTCAAGTTCATTATTTTGTTTATGAATATTTTAGTTGTGCAGTTTGCACTTAGTGGGAAAATCGGGAAGTGACGGCCCTAAGTAGGGGGCAACATAATTCCCGTGAAACTTGTTCTCTGCTACACCTATTTACCTCTGTTGGTAAACCCTACATTTTTTTTTTCAAGGCTCCTCTTCCGAATGTGTGTAGGTATCTTAAGAATAGATATCCGACTTCTCATGTAGATACTAGTGGCTATGCTCGAATAATATAGTTCGAAAATCGGATACCCTCCAAGTCCTGTACTCTCTCCTTGGAAATATGACGCGAGAGTAGAAATTTTTCTATTCTCCATTCCAGCTAGAAAATTGGAAAGTTCTAAATTAGAGAATAGAAACGTTTTGTTGGCCGAACGCAGACGCGGAAATTCCTGAAACTGTATTCGCATTTCCAAAGAGAGCGAGGACGTTCAACCAGAAACATTAAGGCTTGTCTTTTCTTGCTCCAGTAATTTTGGAAGTGTGCTTTGGTCTTGAGCATGTCATCAATATTACGGGGTGAGAGGATTATAAAATCACAAAAAATGCGTGATTTTCTGCTCTTCCCTAGTGAGGTTTGAACGTGGGACCTCATGCGCACTAGGCAGTCGTCAAAACTACTTCGCCGCACTGAGGAAAAGCCTGTAGCGCCTCTCGGTCTTTAAACGTCCACACAGACCATCAATATTCTACAATTTGTAAGCAGGAATAGCTCACTTGGGGAAAAGTGAATTTTGCTGATAGAATGCACGTGCATTTGTAGCGTGAGATATTTTTATTTATTGTGAAGTTCGTCAAGAGAAGAAAATATTATTTTATGGCCCTGTTGGCGGTAATAATCGTTCTTCCCAGAGGTACTATGGCACGTGGATTTTCTCGCATACCCATAAGCGACGTACATTGAAAGTAAAGCAAAAGTGATCGGTGCTAAACGCAACAACAAAATACATTGCAAGAAACATGAATTCTGTGAAATTGTGTTCGTTCGTCAGTGATCACTAATACAAACGCATTTCAACTATTTTCCTCGCATTGTCTCATATTGTTGTATTTTTCCCCTCAAGATATTTTTGCTTCACCTTTTCCGTTCTTTCGCCATATTATAGTCGAAAACGTGGATACTCCTCGAAAAAACGCTAGCCGAGTCTTGCAGCACCCTGAATTGTCTAAATAGAGCATCGATGTCGAACTGATTTAAGGCTTAATGCAGTTCGCGACAATGAAACACGTTTGAAATGCAATATGATGAAATAACCTTTGTATTCTTGATTTTACGCAGTGCAGTGCACAAGAAATATGCGACGCGTCTCGCGCGATAAATATTTGATAAAATCAGATCAATGTACAGAGTAGAATCTAGGTTTATGTATTTATGAACATCGGTCTTGTTGTTTTCGAACGATAATGACTGAGAATCACCAAGCTAAGTTGAAAACTGGAACGTGTTTATTATGATGACACGTGTTAAAGTAACCCTTATCAACAAATTAACTGCAGGTCAACGGCATTGGAGATTCTTTCCTGTATTCTATCTCACAAGTAGCTTCCGTATAGTGCTGAGGCTCGTGTTCTTCAGGAAAAAATATAAAAACTGGAACTGAGAAAAATTATTATATGAGGCTTTTCTAGTATTTCATATTTCATATCAATTATCCTACGCGATATCAATCCGGTAGCGTTTCCAACATTGATCTCATGGCGAACTCCCCGGAATGAAAATAATAATGCAGAAGAGCCTTAACAGAAGAAAGAACCTCCCTCCTCCCTAAAAAAATCTATATGGAGGTACCTAGGGTTTTCTAATGGTCGTGACGGAATTTCTTCGAAGTCATCCTTTTTTTTGCTGAAATCATTCGTTCCCTTCTATTTCGAACAAAAAGTTTGTCGAGTTCATATGCATTTCTCAAGTTTGGTTCGGGTATTCGAGCTACGTAACTACAAATATTTTCACTTACTTGTTATTTTCTAGAAGTTGCAGTTTTGTGTTGGGGAAACATTTGTTATCAACTAAATTGTAAATGAGCAGGAAATGTTTTTTTATTAGTTAATCGAACTCGCGGTTAAAAATATCCTGAGTTAGCTTCTGTGGTGGAGCTCGCGTACTATTGATAATTACTACTTCATTTTCACTCAAGAAAGCTTTTCTTCGCTATATCGTAGGATTTTTTTCCAATTTTATTTTTGTATTGGAATTTTTTTTTTGGTACTTACTTTCTTTCTCTGTTGACCTAGTTTACGAGCTTCTCCACGGACTGTATTATCAGCGCGATGAAAACATAGGTTTATGATGGAGATATACGAAGATAAGGAAGACAGTGATTATTTGAAAGTTATTACTGCAAAAAGCCAACATATTTATTGGGAAAACGAAGTGATAATGGTGAAGTTTTTGAAGAAAAAAGCGCGAGAAGGAGTGGTGTCCGGATGTCTGGATAAGTTGTCGAATAAGCAGTAGTAGCCTGGGAAGGGTATAGGAGAAGAACAAGAAGAAGATTGAAGAGGTGAGAACTAATTCGAGGGTACCTGCAGAGGGAACACAAAGAACCGATCGTTAAGTGCACGCTAGTATATTTTTCCCATATAAATATTAAACTTGAAAAATTCGGAATTACGAAAGTAATGACCTTTTTTTGACATGGAAAGGGAAGAGTCGTGTGACCAAAATTTTGAATCCTCTGATGACGTTATAAAGTAGGATATTGACCAACTTTGGAGACTTCCAAAAATGTTGAGTTCTAAGCCAATATGTAAGTTTATAATGAACAAACTAGTCTAGAGTGGAGATACCAGGCAAAGTAGCCAAAAAAGTACCAAGTTAGGATAGGACTCTTGACGACCTAGCCCTTCACTAAAGTACAGATTTGATTAAGACTTAAAAGACATGAGCCATACATAGGTAGCTAGTATTAGTATGTATATTACAAAGCATGACACTAGCCTAAGGGTTAGAATCTATGTGCTGACGTCGTAAGGTGGGCAGTATGTGACGACCGAGGGAATTTCACTCACGTCATTGAGTAGGCGTGGTCATGACCTACGAAAATTTCAAGTTCTGACCCAAGCCCTCATATATGAGAGATGGGGATTTGAAACTATGCTGTAGAGGCGGCATCCTTGTCAACGAATGAGTTTTTCTGCCGCTGTGAAGCGAGGATGGTCGTAAAATAATGATTTAATAAGCTTCGATGGTAGGTGATTGAAATTGGATTATTGTGAACGGAAATTGATGGAGGCAATTGATGCGCTGTGACTGATAGAGAGTCGGGGAATCGGGTGTGACATTATCAAGAGGTGCAGATTTTTCTTGATCTTCAAATTACAGCTGAAGGCCTAAGACTTGCCCCCCCCCCCCTGTGGACGTATAATATGAATGATTAATCAATTATTGATTAATCATTTCTTTGATTTCAGGAACGGAAGAAAGGCAACCAAACTCAGCTGAAAGAAGAATGAAACGAGAAATTGGTTGAAGACGATATGCGGGAGAGATATTGTTGTTGAACGTACAATAGGCCAAAAATTTTACGGAAGTTCCCTCGTTTGGCAATTTTACAATTAGACGAGGGATATTTGGGGTTGACTGGAAGAATTAATACATATGTCTATAGAATCAAAGTGCCCTTTTACCGTTTAACGAGTTGATGAAATTTTATATCGTAAAAAGAAGAAAGAAAGAAATATGAAATGGGATCTTGTATCTCCACAAGAAGCAGACAGTTTTTCCATCATATAATTTTCTAATCTTAAAGTCTGCCAGGAAGACCTCTTTTCTACCAATTATAATACAAGATATAGCTTGAATTATAATTTGAAATAAGATTTCCACAACTGTTCAAATTAATGAGATTTAGCTCTATAATTAGGTAATATCAGTCTAATAAGCCCAAAAAGATCCGCTTTGGAGACCCTTCAATGCATAAATAAAGAAAAATGTGACAAACGTTTCGATACAGCAATGACTTCTCCTTCAGGAATTTTGAAAGGTAAGAAATACGAATAACAAATTCTATACAGTTCTTTCATTTTTGAACTATTTTATGCACAAGGCGAACGTGCTGATGGGAGGTAGCAACATTGTGTCTCATATTCACAGAATTTGATAAAATTCACGTGCGAGGTGATGTGTACCTATTCCCATGAATCAATATCTCATAATCTGTTCGCAGATCACGAGTGTGAACAGATATTGCGTCGCATCGGAAAGAAAGCAGTGGGAATTTTTAGACAGTATTGAAACAAGATGTAATGATGTTATTAATAAAATATTCCTTTGTCAGACGATCACAGAAGTCTTCCAGAGAATGATTCTTGATTACTTATGCAGGGATTTTCTACTGGAAAGACAAAAAAGAAAAGAAATAGGAAAAAAGATTTTTGCGTAATAGAGTCACACGCAGAGTTAAGAAATGAGAAAGGTGAATTGTAGTCAAGACCAAGAATTCATTTCTAGCACCTTTTGAATCTTTCAACTTTCCCTCATTCAAATTCCTCTTACATGAATGATGAAAGAAAACACGGCCCTGCATTAGCAACGATTCCTAATTAGAGGGAAGAATTCCATTGTGTCAGGATATTTAGCCGGTTAAGCGCATGGGAGATCGACCGAAACCGATTATGCATAAGGAATTTAGTGAACTGAAATTCTTCCTTTATTCAGCAATATCATTTAACCCTGTGTTTGAGGTTCAAATACCACCTCATTGCTGGTAATTTGTTGGCGAATCACCATAAATCTGGTAAGTTTTCGACCTGTCTTGAAATGAACGAAAGAATGAAGTAAAGAGAGTATAACCCTTGGAACATCTTGATACCGTTTTGTTTTGGTCATCTGCTCAAATTTTGATGTTCCGAAGACCGCAGAGCAAATTTTGAAAGATCCGCAGGCTAAGCCCAAAATAAAACAGAATAAGACCTGATTAGACACACTTTCTCGGCTTCGATAGTGATCAGACTGAAATCAAGGGTGCGTGATTTATGGAAGTAACAGCAGGACTGATATTCAGTTTCTCCACAGGACTACACTTGCATAAACATTCAATATACGGTTGTGTGATAGAAACAAATCCTAGGGTTTCGCGCACCGCATCACATATGATAGGAGGGGGACTTAGATCAACTCGCGCTCGCGGTACTAGGTTGATAACGTCACGGAGGAAGGGGGGGGGGTGGACTTGGAAAAACTTCTACTCTAGAGGATAATATGATAGGAGGGACGAGGGGAGGCAGAAAACTCATTTCAAGTTATGGAGTACCTTGGGCTCGCCGCAGTGGTATGAGGGTCTTGCGGGTTCCCGCCTCGCGATTGCAGAACTTGCAACAGCATCCTAATTTTTATATTGTATAGCGTTTGTGAATAGGAGTGAACAGAAGAAATGTCAAAAAGTAGGAGAGGGTAACATTGATGGATACAAGGAATTGAAACAATACAGAGTAGACTAAAAAAGTTCGCCATATTATCACAGTACTAAAGATTTTTTCGTGCAGAGAACATCAATGGTTAAGTAAAAACGGCTTTGCTCGCACTATTTTTTATTATAATTACTCGTCCAAACAAGTAAAATTTAAGGGAGGTTTACGTTTCAACGTACTACGACGTCTTCATCAGAACCAAATGTACTACATTGCCGTGGTTCTGAGATTTAGGACGTGGTAATGATTTTTTTAATTTGATTTTCTAACAATTTCCTCCCGATTTCTTCTACTTTCTTGTAGATTTACGAGTAGATTATAGATGTTAAGCAAGTCTCCGCAAAACTTGGGTAAAAAAATTTGGAAGATTGGGAGTTCTAACTGAATAAGTGAACTAAAGGTTTGATGGACATTGAGTGCTTCATCAAAATAACGTAATGTCTCCTTGATTTCCACTCCGTACTCAATTTCTTTCTGCTTTCCTCCTCCCGAGAAAATGACTCAATGAAATTTTGAAAATTTTAACTCGAATATGAGTATGAATACCTACCAAAAGGAAACGAGTTGTTCAAGGCCTTATATTGTCGAAATTCATACAATAATGTACACTAATGCATGCTTGTCTACTTGCGAGCAGCGTAATAATTAGTCGTTCTGTCTTTACTTTTCGCACAGACGCTATTATTCATAATTTTATTATCCCTCTTCTTATCCAAATACGTGTATACTGGGAGGAACCGGCCTACCTTAACGAGTGCCGAAAAATCAGTCGTTTGTTGAATTGAAGGTCGCATTTGCATCACACGTTAGAAGTTCATTGCTCCTGCAGGCAGGTGAAGTTGTACCCAGTCTACGATGTGGATGATTAGAGAATTACGTTTCTCGAATGCAATAGCCAAATTCTCGTGGTTGATTCTTGTATACGATAAACCAGTCTCACGACTCTGTTTCAAAATTCTAACCACCAGCACTTCGTCATCCGTCGCATCATAAAATGCACCCATGAGTGATACAACAAATTAACGAGACTTCTTCTTTGGCTCCAGCAGGTTAGCCAATAATCTTCTTTCGCGCGTTCGGTTTTCTTATGAGGAAGTGCACGCACACATGAATTCCTCCTATGTCTGCATCTTTTCGTAGAATTGCATACCACCCATCTGAAGAAGGTGCTTAGTTGCACTGTTGCCCAAACTGTAGCCAGCGCCGCTCCATAATCTCGACTCGGAATAACGGTTAGGTTTTTATTTCGTTCGGCAATTTAATTTGATATGCGCAACACCGCTATATACGCCTATATTCTCAGTTTTCTTTAAAACGGATTCCATTTTCGGCGTTCGGGAAACGAGTTGGGGCAGATTCTTTTTCTTTCAATGGCACTACGAAACTAGTCTTATCAAAAAACGTAGTCCGAACCGAACTATTCGGATAATTTCGTGCGGAGATCGCAATTTTCGACATCATTATAAACTCCGGCGATAAACGCACGTAAAATTATTACTCGTGTCGTACGAAAAAATCGTACTCCGTTTTCTTTCTACCAGCGAGTTCCAGAAATAATCGTGAAAAAAAAAAAAAAAACTGAAACCATCGAGATGTCGATGGCACCAACAGAGGTGAATAACTTCCAGTTATATAATTTGACATGTGTTTGTGTGTGTGTGTGTATGTATAATGCTGAATGTTCACCTGTTAGAATTCATAAAATTAGATCATTCGTCGTGGTTTTAGCTTAAGCTTATATACCCTCGTGTGTCATCAATAACACCTATTTTACCCGCATTATTGGCGGGTTAACGGCTTATCTCTTCTCCGGTATCATCATCGAGATCGCATACTATGGCACCGCGTCCGCGCGTCAACCAAGTCGTTTGAGAATACCGATCAAAATACTTGAAATCCCGAATGAAACGAAAACGATCATTATATTATCATTAAAATATCATCTATATAGCCGGTATCAAAACTTAACGCCGCAGGGTGTCCGGAAACAAAATAGCGAGGCACGACAAATGACTTTTGACCTTAGAGCTGAAGAAATGTGTGAGTAATTTTGCCAATTATTTCGGAATAAAAATTCGGTGCTCAGTATGCGGAATCATTATGGATCTTGTTGGCACTCGACTTGACTAACTGGAATAAATTTACATCTTGTGCGGGCCATTGTTAAGGCACTGCAAGGAAAGTAATTTGCAGCGCTTATTTCGGTCTTTATAGATTGATTTGTCTTCAAAAGATTGAAATTGCCCATTAGTATTATTCAAGTTGTCTTCATCGCAGAAAAGAGGGTTTCTTTTTTCCTGTTAGAGTGATTTACGATACGAAAATATTTCACCTCTGTCCTGAAGAACAATGCAAAGGCAGATCGTAGCAGCCAAAGTCTGCTATAAAGGCGTGTTAGGGGATCCTTGAGGATCAAAAAAGGGAATCCATGACAGAACTGTGAGAAAGTATACCATCGATAGGAAAGTACACGAATAAAGTGATAAAGGCGTTCATTAGTTATGACCACCCACCGATGGTTGAACAGTAAGCAATGAGCAGACGGAAGAAAAGGACGAGGGGGACTTCAAGCGGAGTGCACAAACTCAATTGTGACCAGTGCAAAATCACTCACATTGGTGAGACTGGGGAAAGTTCAACATCTGAAAACGAAGTACGAAAAATCAAGGGAAGAAGAAGATGAAAAGTCACTGTTCGGCAATGATTGCAATGAAGAATAGCACAACGGTAAATGAACATTATTTGAAGTTAATTCCACAAAGTGGAGGGAAAAAAATTTCTGGGAACAGGAAATAGATGGAGATTGCTGAGGTAAAGAGGATGAAAGACAGCTTTTTGAACTGTGTAATTACCTTTTGACAGCGAGAGATAATTCAAGTCGGTGAATGGACGAGAGGAGGGTGGTGTCCCCCTGTGCCTCCCTTGGATCCGCCACTGGATACAGAAATTAGACGTAGATTTGCGACATATACTTTCAAGGTCAAAATTTTTCAAGTCCCAAGGTCATGGTTCTACGTACAGTCCCGCCTCCTCTCCTCCTCAGCCCAACCTACTTTAAGGGGGTTGTAAGGTTTTTTCGGGGATTGTCCTGCATTATACATTGCACTAATCTTGAAAGTTGAGGAGCACGTAACTGGCTGAAATTGATAAACCCTCACACTCTGACCATCTTATATAATGCGAATCAAACTTCCAGTAGAACTAATAATGTCTCCCTAATCCATAGGTACTAAAAAATTAGCAAGCACACTTAATGAGCTAAATGTAGATGAGGTGGAGATAAATATTTGTGCTTAATAAAATTAAGCAAACAAAAAAAAAACAAAAATTATAATGATAATATTATATGTTTTTTCTAAGGATTTTTCAAACTTTAATCTTGTTTCTGTAAGCGTTTGACGCCACTTGAAGAATATTCCGTATTTCTAAATTCCTTGTATAAATTTGATTTAATCTTTCTACTTACTCATTTCGTCTTCATTTATCAAATCTGCTATTATTCTTCATTTTTCGGATATATCTGCATGCGTTGTGAAGGACGATCTCTTAATCTTGTATGTATTTCCAAAAAGAAAAACAAAAAAAAATGTGGATGTACCTCTGCGAGGGGCAGTATCGGAACTACTTCTAGTGTAATGGAGAAAAATCACGTTAAATCTCAAAATAGTTTTTCAAGAAAATTTACTTCCTCGCGAGAATATGTAATTTTATGTAAAATATTTCAATGAAATCTGACTCAAAAAACGACCGAGCGGTGGAATTTATTAAGTCTATAATAGTTACGTTGGATTTCATCGCTATGAGCAATGCCAGGAATGTACGTACCAAGAATTGAAAGAGAAAACAGGACTGATTTGTCATGGTCCACCTTTAATCGTGGGAATCGGCAATAGTCACTTCGTAGAAACTCCTGGGGTAGCCTCGCGAATCCAATGAGTACAAAAAAAGGGAAAGCATACCTAACACATATGCTCATACATTTAGTACTTATGGGTATAGATTTTGGCGAAATGAATGTGAAGAAAATCGAAAGTCGGCTCCGAGTTGACTACCTACATAACTTTAACTGTATCTTACCGAAAAAAGTGATCACTGCGTACCTTTTTTGAATCAATTTTCACCGTTTAATCTCATCCTTACTTAGAGTCACTGGTCTGCATCCTCCGAGACTGCGCGGTATCACCACAGGTGTTATGACGCATTTCTTGAATTTCACTGGCGATGTGATGTTATGACACCTTTCTACATGTTGGTTGTTTGGTACGACAGAAGGACATTCACTTCTCGATAGTAAACCAATAACGCATCTTTGGTTGGTTTATGATTTTTCGCTCCTCAATTGGTGCACCATACCTCAATACATATTTCATTACGTTGCATGATATGGAACAGTAAATAGATGTCTTCAAGTCTCTCTGAATTTGTTATTTACATAGACAGAGAGGTAGGACGACCTGGTTAGTCTTTGGATATACTCAAAACTAAAGAGGCACGGCAAATTCTTCTCCTCTCAATATAGAACCTTACCATGTTAGTACCAGGTATTGTGCCCTACATTATGGAAATGTAAGATCAAAGGGCTGGGATGAATTAGTCAGCCTGACATACAATATATTCAGCCTTTAGCGCACAATACTAATTTGGATTTCTGTCATGATATTATTACTAACGTCACCAATGACCTTGGCCTGATTAAGCGACTCGGAAAAATTTTACCCAGGGCGAAGAAATACTGATAGAGAGGTGATGTGAACTCGTGAGGACCTTAGTATACTATACTAGTTCAGATATACTCCACGCTGGGAGACGAAGGAGCGAAGTGAGTCCGCCTGTCTGCTGGTTAACTTATGACACGCAATTTACTAGGCATCTACTTGGCTTAGAGGGGGGGAAAGATGTACGAGCTAGCCTTTCGGCAAGTTAGCTTAATATATTTTCAATATGTAGCAAACTAGGCTTAACAAGGCTAAAAGCGTAGATAGTGAGAACCATACCGAAATAGTTCCCAATAGAACAGGTTCCCTGTTTAAAACTCAAGAGCTACGAAGAACACCACTAGGAATGTCGCAGAAGTAATGAACATCCGAATTGTTCTTGCAATTTTCTTTTTAGCTTTTTCGTTATTTCATTAAAAAAACTGTGGAGGGTGAGAATCTGGCTCCCCGGAGAGACGTTTTTTCTAAGAGAATTGAACAGCAAACGATCCGGGAGTCGAGCCTTGCTCCGGGTTTGAACCTCGAGAGCAAGAGCTTAATTTTGGCTTTCAACTCTGGAAACATTGGAGCAATAGTTCTTTTGAGAATCGGCTCCCCACTTCTAATTAGTACGAACTACCCTAAGGAGTTTAGAATGGGCATTAGCAGAATAGAGTACGTCCCATTCCCCATTTTCTAAGATAGTTTGACATGATTCATGTTTATACTCGTTGTTTTCTAGCGCTACTGTTCTAATTTCTGGACCATATGAGTGTAGAAAAGCCGGGACTAGGAGAGGGTGTTGGGAAAATAAGTATTCAATTTTGAGGCGGTTTCGTATATTCTTCTGTAAGTAGCGATCGCTATCTTTTACTCCTCGATCAACATAATTAATGAAATAATCTCCGTAAGGTGCAAGTTATTCTTTCATTCGCGTTTGCCTATGTTCGTCCTGGCAATGAAACGACACGTGATAAAATGAAGTTCAAGAAGTAGGGCAGCAGAAAATGAAATTTATATGCCATCCCGCGTTGTTACAGTGTATGAAGAATTTAGAAAGCGTTAGGTATACCTTAGTGGCTTTATACCCTCACATTATCTCCACTCTATCGCATCTACTCGGGTGAACGTTTTAGTGTTTCAGGAGAAAACGTAACTAGGCCACAGGAGCAGTGCACTGCTATCCAACAAGCGACCATCTTCATTATACATACTTTTAAAATATCGTGTATAACATAATCGTATATTATTTCAAATAATTACGTTTTCTTTCATCGGCGTTCTCGTTCAAAAGCGAGAAAGAGCGAGCTAGAAGATTGGACGACGAAGTTTTAAGGAGATAAAGGAAAGTCCTCATTGACGTGTATTTTATTTATTTTTAAAAAACCGAAACATTACGACGATAACTAGTATTTTACATAATTTATCCATTAATCGAGTAAGAGGAGATGTTTTTTGTTTGCCCTCTCTACGAGATGGTCAAGAGCAGCATATAAGCGCGCGAACGTAAAATAAATTAAGCCTTCCGAAAGCGTAGGAAGCTTAAGGTGTACAAACGTGCATCGTATAAGATAGGTTAACTTGTGTAGAATTATATCACGAGTGAGTTGATATTACGACTTCAAATGAGTCAACAAATTGTTTAAAAATGCAGTTTGGTAACTTACGATTGTATATATCTTTTGTACTCTCGGAAGATACTTCGCTTTCTCAACAGTCGACTAATTACAGCTTGTATAAAGTCAAGGTTGGTCAATCCGAAGACGGATAAGTGCAGCGTCGGATTTCAAAATGAAGCATCGTATCGAGTACCGGTTCCTATCGCAAGAAAAAAAACTTGACACTTTTAATACGTTTTAATATCTTGGATAACGTATTGAAATTCATGTGCGTTGATTTTTGGCGTCAAATAGTCGTGCATCCGAAAAAATCGGTCACTAGGTCCCAAAGCGATCCTATGCCAGATGAGCGCAGACACGGTGGCATACACATAACCCTGAAAATTAGCTTTTGCGTAAACTCCGCACCCCATGGCGTGATAGGTACCAGGAACTTCCGAAATCGGTGTTGCATCACGAATTCTCAAAAAGTCACCCAAGCCGATTCGTTTTGTTTCTCGAATAAACGCAGCACGCGGTTAATAAAATTCTTTTTGATACTGTCATCCCGCGCAAATATTATTCCTTGGACATGAGTCCTCCGACAGGACATCTTATTAACGCTGTTTATCAAATAAATAAATCTCCCGGCTACCAGTCTTTACAATGTACTTCAATCGCCCTTTCATGTGCGGTTGCCAATTTCGGTTCCTGTGTACCGGCGATAGAAATTTCTCACATTTTAACCGAGTCCGGTGGAACATTTTGAATTCAAATATAAGACGGAAAAAGAGAAAATAGGTACTATGGTCTCACTTACAACCGAGCTGAGATGGACCGCACACGTAGACGTTCTAAGAAATTTGAGTTTCCATACATATTCACATCAAAATCATTCTGTGTAATGCTTCTCGTTTATATCATGATGCAAGAGACCTATATAATTCTTATTGTAATGTACTTGTTTTACATTGGTTTCATGACAAAGGAATATATAGCTATTATTGCATATTTAATTCTCTTGCCATAAGAACAATGTAAAGTACCCGGGGGGCAGGGGCCCATCCCCCCCCCTATTGGGGAATAAAACCGAAAAAAAAAGAAGGAAAAAGCGAAAAAACAAAAAAATAAATAAAACCGGGAAACGAGAAGAAAAAGACAGAAAAAGTTGGAAAAACGCGACTGAGGAAGGTACTTTACAATTATAGTACTCAAAATGTTCCAAAAATTGAGAGGACGTGAAGCAAAAAAAATTTTTCCTCGCTGACGTGGGAAAATTTTGGATCCCTCCTAATTGCAGTTTTCTAGATCCCTAACTGGCAAGTACATACCAGCATTACGATGAGAACCAGGTAAACGAGTACTCAATATCATATAAAAGAAGAGGCCTACTATCGTAACATGCTCGTATTTGTAGTAAGTCTATAAATTTTTATTCTCAAAAGAAAAAATGCATCGAATCAATTCGTCCTTCTGAATTTGTCAGTTCATAGAAGCCGACTGCTCATAAACTGTCTTTGTGGACACGCCACCATGACCTTCACCCTCTTTTCACTGATTACAGTATTCGATACTAACGCTGCGTGGGTGGGATACTCGTTTTGAAAGAGAAGAGATGGCTAATTCAAAGAAGAAATTAAATTCAGTTGAGGCATAATATTGGCCACATTAGTGCAGCGATCGCCAACATTGGCAATATTGCAAGACTACTTAGATAGCCAACATAATTATACACAAATTCAGGCCGGATAGCGTTAGTATTGCGCACCACAAGAACGGAACAATTGATGGACGGTGTGGGTCCGGGCGGAAGGCTCCTTTAAAGCGATTTAAATCAGTTATCATGAGAAGACCTCGCAAAGTTAAAGGTTTTTTTCAGAACTACGCGTTGTTCTCGTACCAACTCAAATTGAAATATTTCAAAAAGCAAGACGTTTCGAAAGAAACCAAAGAGAACCAAACTTGTAGGATACGATATTTTCATTCAATTGTAACTATTTTTATACCTACGTTCCAAAATGTCACTCCGGGTGTCAAAATTTTCACCTTCTGCTCGCTGATATGTGTAGTCAACACTGATGCTGACGACCCAAATACGTCGACCTAGAGGAAGACCGCAACATGCGAAGAAAGACGCACAAAAAAGACCAACTTTTTCAAATGTTCCATGAGAATACGTGAAAAAATTGGGCACTTTGAAAAATTATTAAAAAAGAATCGAGGATTTTCCTTCGATTTTCGAACGTGGCCCAATGATTGCTCTTATTCTTGGGCGGATACACATCGGGTTGAATTTTTTTTTTCTTTCCGATTAGATTTCTTTACAGAAAGAAATAATAGAAATTTATAAGAATTTATGGTAGTTTTGGTAATCATTTTCTTTTAAATCAGGAAAACAAATTTCTCTTGCATCATATACTATCTCTCCCTCGATACCTTCATTACCAGCCTTTGGGTTAAGGACGTAAAACATCATAATTGTCTTTCTTTCCACGCTAAACTCAAATCATAACTCGACCAACAAGAACACGCTTTGCATAAAACAAACACACTAATTTGTTTGTCAAGTTGCGCAAAGCGCCGAGACCTTGTTGAAATTCAAAATATACTTATTAAAAATTGAGACAAAAAACTGACAAAGGTGATTGAAAATTATTATAAAAAGGAAAAATGAAATTAATTTCCTCTTTGAATATTACTTCCCATTCTGAAAAACTTTCCAGGAAGTTTTTCCTATGACTATATTCAATAGGAACTTATCCCTTATTAATTCTCTAAATTTCTTCCTCTCATAAGAACGCACGCTAGGCTAAACGCTCTTACTCATGTGCGTTAGTTAACGTAGTATTAGTGTGTATATTATAGTAAACTAAACTGCTGATACTCGTATATTCTCATCATTGCAAAATCTGCAAGTTCATGTTTTACTTGAAGGACGCTATGCCGTGGTTTATACAAAGCAATGCTGGTAGTTCCCCAGATTTGAATGGCTTATAGTCACATAGAAGTATTTTTCTCATATTTTTACTGAGGAATTTTCAAAGTTTTCAAACAACCAATTCTCCAGTTAAAATTGGAAAAAATTGATAAGTTTTGATATCGATGAGAATTAATTTTTTTGGCTTTCTATTGTTGAAAAATTGATATCATACAATAATTTTTCACTTTTTTTAATTGCCTTTGGGAGCGCCAAGTGTATTAATATATTATGTAACATAACTATTTTTGAAGATTGAAGATGGTATTTATTTTTCCATTCTAAAAAATGTAAATCTGTGTTTCTGTTATTTCTGTCAGAACTCATGTAAAACAAAAAAATGCAAATGGTAATGGTAATGGCAAAACTGTGGGAATGGTGCGATGCAAATATGAAGATTCCAGCCTGACCAGATTTTTTCAGTAATTCTAAAAAAATTCCTGGGTTTCTTAAAGAACAAGAAGAGAGAGAAAAAAAAAGGTTTGAAGTAGGCCTACATTGTATCACTGAAAAAGTATTTAAATAAAAATAGAATACAAATTTAAAAAAAAAAGAGTAGACTAATTTTGATGAATATAGATAGTTTTTTTTTTTTTTTCTTTTTCAGTAACCAAAAACTGTACTCCACTGAAAAGAGTACCATCTGGTCACCCTGTATCTTTCTATGCTATTTTTTGAATTTTCTTCTTCACGACTAAGAATAATTTGAAAACAATCAAGAACCAACCCGCAAATATTTGATGTGGAGAAACAATTTTTTAAAAGTATATTACCGTATTTTGTAACATGAACAAGAAATACTTTATTGGTGAATATATCACTGTTGTTTGGTAAGTTCTGACTCTGACATTGTTCTGATATCAATAATCATGTTTATAACTTGAACAAATCAGTTGATAAGCAGTAAAGGATGCTTTGAGATGAAAGAATTTATAAATCTTGGTTTTTATTCATCCTTTTATAGTTATATTTGATAAATGATGCTTAATGTATGTTACAATTTAATGTTGAAGGATAAGAGAAACTGGTGAACAAAACAAACGCAATATTAAATCCCAGGATACAGATATAAAGGACAAACTATCGGACAATAGCACACTGATATCGGACAATTGTGCAGAGAGTGGAAGAAGAGCATTGCGTTCACAGGGTTGAAGAAAGGCTGACGTATATCTTGGTTATTGACTCCCCTACTCACTGTTAGATGGACCCTATTAAGCCAAACCCAACCAAGCGACATGACAATAATCTAGAGAAATGTTCCTTTACTAAAAGCGAAGATTCTCCTTTTCGCCAGATCGTTATCATGTCGCTTGGTTGTGTTTGGCTAAAATGGGTTCAGATGATATCCAAAAATACAGAAAATTTGTTCAAAAAATTTTAGAAAAAATACGCATCTTAATGGAAAGTTTATTATCAGTTATTTGCCAATAAGGGTAGTGTATGCGCTGCTATGCGAGATTTCTCCAAAACTAGCACTCAAAGGTGACGATTAAGGCGCCTTATGACGATGAGTGATAAACTGATAACGACTAAACTAAACAACATTATTTTCTTCTCGCTCGATCTCCTTTCTTGTAAAATTCAAATGGAAAGCCACCTAAAAAAGTTTTGTAATTGTCAGAGTAGACTCGGCTCGAACTTTTGTTCATCTCATTTTTTTAAAGTTGATTGATCAATTAAGTAGTGAGGAACTTTTAAAAATAATTCCTGTGTTATTTATATGGGATTATTACACACCATCACCTTCGAGTGTAGCGTGGAGAGTGGCGCTTCTAGCAGTGGCCTTACAGGCAAAATAAGGTTACAGCCGTTCCCGTTACAGACACTGCACTGGTGTTTTTGAATCGATTATTGATATCACTTCACATCGATAAATCGAGAAGTCGCTTCTTATCCACACCACACAAGGTAATCTATTATTATTCTCAATCTCATTTCTATGATACCAATCAAGTTTTGACCGTTCTGGGTGACTGACCTTCATTTTCAAAGCATATTAAACAGGCTATTCCGAGTTTGACAGCAGAATACTTACTTCATTAATTAGGCAGCTTTTGGAAACATTATCAGAAATTTTAAAATCTTCCTCCAAACTCGAAATCTACGGGAGATTCTGCATGAGAATCAACTAGAACAAGAGAAACTCTATCTACCTAAAATCTACTTTTTTAATTTTTATCATGAATGAATCAAGTTTTCATAAGCATAGGACCCTTACTTGGAGCTCCGAAAAATTTTCAATTATTATTTTTTTTGAAATACAGGTATTGACTGTGAAGCATGACAACAGCATCCTCGAGTGTGCCTTCACAGCTTGCTAAGAATAATGTCATTAGAGTCCATGATTACGAACTTTATTGGGTGAGTATTATTGCGTGCACTAAATGCTTGAGGAATATTTTCAAACAATTAAATGACCGTTTATACTTGTGTACGTATGTGTGTGTGTGTTTAACTGTAGAGAATACGTCGATTCGTTTCATCGTACATCAGAATAGAGAGCTGGATGGACGTTTACAGGACTCTTCTCCTTTGACCTTGACCGTAGATTTCCGATCTCGCCGTTAACCGCTTGTTGAGTGAAGTTCATTGAAACGCATAATGTTCTGATCTTCCAACTAACAGTGAACCAGATTGAAGCCGAACTCGAAAAGTCGAAACATTCGAATACCCGTTTTCATATCATTATCACGAGTCAGCGTTGGTACCGAAATGTAAGCTTGATTTATTCTTCGTCGTTGTTCATCGGGTCGGAAATCCTTAAGTATAGGTACGTGAAAACTCTTCGATAGACTTTGAGTTACGATATCGAAAGATCTATTCTTCTCTAGTTAATTATTTGAAATCATAAATAAGAGGAAAAATGACGAGGGAATTTTAGACTTTTTTTTGGAAGAAATTAGGTAACTTTCAATTTTACTATACCCTTTTATTTTTTCTCAAGTGTAAAAAAAGAATATAACCATTTTGACGCTCCTTTCTGTATTAAATTTGAATAAATGTTCTACAATATTAGAGCTCTATTTAATACAAGTGAGGATACGGACCGCCATATTAGTCGTTATGTTTAATTATGATATATCCTTAAAATTTCCTATTTAGGTGAGAAATTTGTAGGTATAGGTAGGTAATTATAGTAGGTAGTGCTACCGGGTATTTTACATATCTTAATAGTGCCGAGTTTTGTATTTTGCTTTCTTTAGCACATTAGTCTCGCTGTTCTCTTATAATCTCCAAATCCTGATAAATTATTATCGGTTATTTGAATAGGGAACGAAGATAATGATGGCGTAAGAACTAAATATTCCCGCCACGGCCCATATCGTCACTCTTATTTACAGGGTTCTACTACAATATTTTTGAGTACCTAACTAGCCTACCTATAGATATATGAGTAATTCAAGGAAAAGAATGGAGACAATAATTGACTTTATAGATTGCGCTGGATTATTAGATATATTTCTTTCTCATTTACAGAGAAAATAAGTCGTACCCAGATCATTGTTGGAGAACCTTGAAGAGAAAATGAGACAATCTTTCTGCGAGTACAGTGCAGCCAGTTTGTACGTACCTACTAATTTTTGTTCATTTTTGAACTCTTTTGAGATGATCTTGGTCTCAGGAGAGTTATGATATTTTCTTTTTCTCAACGATTACGTGTTTCAATCCCTCTCACTCGTCATATTTCTGATCAAGGATTGAGAAGTATATCTAAGGGTCATTACCCTCCTCTTATTCTCGCCTAAGCCATACGTATTATTTTCGCAATTAACATACACGTGATGTCTTATACTATAATCGTGTTCAGTCAATTACACCATTAAATCCGTTACATTTCTTTACACCATATAATGTGACATCCCAAATACCACGCCTAAGAACAAATGTAGAATTCAAAACAGTGGATTAATAACCTGCAAAAATAACAAGTCTAGTCAGGGTTCTTGAAAATACAGGTTACGAATTTCGCGACGAAGTAAATTGAGGTAAAAACAGACGAGATACAAGCTTTAATTACAATCATAAACACGGAACAATGAAAGTACGCGAGTATGTTTGTATACACGAGTTCAGGTATGGAAAAAAAAGTTCGCGTATCCACAATTTTCTTTTCAATAACAAATCGTAAGGAATAATAAGATCGTTGTCGTTCGACGTGGACGAATTTACAAACATTTTATCTAACAAACAGTTAAGTTATTCAATAAGTTACATTTTACTGTTTTTCGTATGCACAATTTCCGAGTACATACGTCGGAGTGTAAACTACGACGCTATTGTAAACGTACGTCAATAATTAGGTGTGCGCTATGAGGGATTCACCGTTATCTGCGAAAACAGACGCAAGAGTTTATATATATATACATACAGAAAAATTTCCCGTACTATACACGATTTCTCGAAAATATACAATATACCTCATCCGTGCATGTTTGCACGATTTTCGTAATTTCTTGCTAGCGTAATGTTGACACGAGGAAAAATAATACACACGCTGAAAATATAAACAAAAATTGAAAAGAAAACGCACGACACAAAGAGTAAGAAGCGTTCGTTAGTTTCCCCGGACTTACGCGCTATGACGTGCAACGGGGTCGCGCCGACGAGTTCACTCTCGAGTTTGTCTCCTTGGCTGAAGGTTTGCGAATGGTAATGTATGAGACATTAAGCGACACTTCCTTATCCAGTAGTGTTACGAACTTCCATCCGGACCAAAGTATTCTCGAATAGCATTTGAAAGTCAAAAGGAGAAGGATTGTTACCGTTTTCCAAAGGAAAAGTTTTATAGTTTCTTGAAATAAGTTTCGAGTTTTTAGTCTTTTTAACGACTTACTTACTCCTCGTGTGAAAACGTTGCAATACGAAGCCTCAAGTTGAACAATTACTCTCAGGTCGAAGTGTGAATCGAAAAGAAAATGAAGACCTGACATACAAAGACCCTGGCGTAGCCAGATTAAGTTAGAGAGGTCGAAATTCCCTTAGTAACTTGAAATACCACAACAAAATTATTTTTTCATCTAGTTATGATGCCTTACAGTTTGTATTGAAAAATTTCTATCACTCCAACCCTTTCTTTTGCAAGAAAAAATGCCTCTCCCTCCTTCTTACAATTTCATTGTCATTGTTCACCTATGCTTTTATATAGAAAAAATGCATTTAATACTATGAACTGAGAAGTGAGTATCTGGGGCAGTCCAACTTAGTTACAATAACTTCATTGAGTATTTGGTCACAACTGCGCTTCTGCTAGTCATCTCAATGTCGAAGCTCAGAAACGTACAGTAACATTTCTCAACTCTTTGAATGTGCTAATGCATCAATTCCTGAAAATCATATCATTTGTTCGCCAAAATGTTCATTTCGTAAGCCTTCCAGCATTTTCCTGATCTATCATCACATACATAACTACTTTTGTGCAAGATCAATATCAGGTCTTCTAACTTATTTTTCGAAAAGTTCATCCCCTCGTTTATAAGATATTTTTTTCTCTAAATAGAATATTTGCAACCAGAATGACTGGATGAAAAGCCTTATTCAGCAATACCCAAAATTACGCTTCCATCTTGAACTTCGTCAGCCTCAAATTACTGTGGAGGGTACACAGATGTCGAATAGGTCACAGCGTGGTTCTGCATTTCTCTATTCCATTCCAGGTGACTATGGCTGCAAATATCAGAAATCAGGTTCCATAGTTCTCGGAATTAACCCAGCTTCGTGGCTACCAGGCTAATCAGAGCAAGCGCTTCATCTACCCCAATCTCTTGTAGACACCGATTAAGCTTACCCTGCTCACTCCTCCACGCCTCACATGAAATAAGGTGTGATGTGGTCCAGTATCCCGCACTCAGTTGCAGTGCGAACACGTTGCCTGCTCAACTTTCTTCAACTTCTCATGAAGGTATACTTGTTGAAGCAGCCATGCCGCTCAATATCTATGTCAGGTGAAAGTTCAGCTAACCACGTTCTCCGGTCATCTTCTCATCAAGGTCGCGTATCAATACGTAGGTCATCCACTGTCCGAGCAATTCTTGTTTTCCATTTATCAAGCAAGCATCGTCTAGCGTCCTGCTTGACCAGCCTCTTGATCGGTTGTTGTCCTCTTTTATGCTTTGAATGCCACCGCTCTTTCCTCAGCAATGAGCTCGATTGGTGGTGAACGTGCTAATACACAAAGGTCGAGACAGTGCAGTGGGCGCTAACACACCTTAGCGCAGCTCTTTGTTGGATCTTTACCATGTCTCTTCTTGCCTATGCTGGGACACCATGTAGAATGATCGACAAGGTGGTGCTTATCATGATCCTTCTCCTTGCTTCTTTCGGCCCTCCTAGGTTTCTCGTCAGGCGGCTTAGGTATGTAAACTAACCTGCCCGCCTTGCCCAGTGTTATCAGGAAATGATGCCTGAAGCTCAGCTTTGAGTCAAACTAGATGTCTAGGTAATTCATTACCTTCTTGGTCTTGATTTTCACACCTTGCAGGCGAGAGGTGAGTCGACTGAAATTTCGACGAAACGTGAATAATATGGCCTCCGTCTTACCTACTGCGAGTTCTAGTCAGGCCGACTCGATCCAACGCGTCACTGCCTCTAGGGCCTGGTTTACGTTTCGGCAGTGCATACCACCAGTGTGTCACCCGCATAGCAGATAAGCTGACACCCGGAGGCAGCTTCAACTTGAAAATCCCGTTAAATGCGACGCACCACCCCTGCGGCATCCTACAAGTAATTGGACGCTTTACTGTACCAGCAGACGTCTCTGCTTGGTTTTTCGCCTGAGCAGGTATACGGGCACTTCTGCGTCCATGAGGGCTTCCAATATCCTCTCCCATGGAATCGAGTTGAACGAATTTCTGATGTTAAGACCGTCGGCTGCGCAAAACTGACTCGTAGGTATTGCTGACTCGGCTACCCTCTTCAGCCTAATTCCAGCATTTGATACACAGCGTCCAGTTTGAAAGCCGTACTTATTACATGAGATTATGTTTCTTTCCTTTAGATAGCTACCGAGTTGATTGACTACCACTCTCTCCAGAAATTTGCCCACTTCGTCTTGCAGACAAAGTGGTCGATAAGAGGATGGCAGGTCAGGTGGCTTATCCTTTTTATCGATCTCCCCGCTAGCCTGGCTTCTTTTCACCACACAGGGAACAGTCTCCAGCAAATGCCGCATTGGTTGTATCAACAAGCAGCGCTGGGTCAACGAAATGTATTGCGCTATAGACAGGATTCGGAATCGCGACCGGACCGAGAGCCTTCCAATACTTATCCTGCGGTCTATTGACTGCTGCATCACCTCCTCGGTACCTAGGAGGCCAATGATTTGCCCCACAACATGCGGCTTCAGTTGGCTCATTGCTGAGAGTCCCTTTCTTGTACGGCTAAGCTTGCTAAAAGGGGCTTCGTCTGCCATTTCACCCGGCTCTTCCCATGCAGCACTCTTGCTGTCTATGTCTTTTTCCAGCCTTTTACGAGCCAGTTGGTATTCAGGTGCGACCACCCACACCTCTCCGCTGGTATATCCGACGCTGACGGTTGCACTCTTTCCTTAACTCGTAAATATTATTAGTCCACCAGTAAGCGGCTCTCCTATTCCTTGGTGAGAAAATATGGAACGCTTTACAATTTCCTTGCACAGGGACCATACTAGTCTTCTATGTATCGTTCCTGTTTTAGTACGTGTATCACCGAAGCGATATATTGATAAAGTCGAGATTGATTTATCGATTTTGGAGTTTGAAACAAATCTTCTCTTCAAGATCTTAATTGAGAAAAAAACCACCGTGTGGTCCTTTTTCAAATAGACATTCCTTGCGCTGCGCTACCAAAGAAATGATTGGTTTTCCGTTTTCTTTTTTCAGCGATTTTTACCATCTTTCCAAATTAAGAGACGCGTATTTCGACTATATTCTTACAGTTCACTTATTTTTGGATTACGAGCTACTGGTAATTTTTTAATGCGAGAACGAAATTCTTTTATCGTCATACGTCCGTCATTGTCATCACTTCGTTAATCCTCTGGGGGTCATACCTTGCTGGAAATTCTATACATACAATTTGAAGTTATTCAACACTTTTAAAAGACATGTACAGGAGGAATTTAATTGGCTATTTTCTTGGTTGACGCTGTTCTCTTCCTCCGAAATTTTCGAACCACGCCACAGGATTAAAATCGGAATTATTTTCGCCGGAATTGTACATCCCCGGGCGCGCTCTCACATCTGTCTAAGCTGTATCATTCGTGATTTAAGACGACCGAAAAGGAAGCACGAAACAAAACGAGAGCACCATTATTACTCCGTCTTCCGGGATGCGGAATTTTTTCATCACACTGGACGCAATATACGGCGAACTCGAAACGTATACCGTTATCTTTTGCACACCTTCGCGTGTACGGACTAAAAAGTAAAAGGAAGAGATTTTTCAAAATGTATATTCGTTTCGAGTTCGTACTCGTACAGGTTACTGAACCTTAGAAGACATAAAATCGGATTTCTGCAGACTCGCTGTTCTTCCGACTGGTTTCTTACTTTTTTTAATTTTCCAACGGTCGACGTGACGCATAACCGACCGCAAAGGTAGCAACTTGAGGGAAAATACCGGTAATAAGATTTAAACAAATAGTTATAAGTAGTTGCAATCTGAGCCTACGTTGAAAAGGAAACAAAAAATAAAACAACTTTTGCTTCGGCCGAACAAAAGGTGAACGAACTGTTATTCGGTGACGTCAGTAGCGTTACCTTGCAGCGTGCATTCGCTCCAGTGATCTACATTTATAATATGATGATGGCGATGGTCGACGGCGATGAGGACAACACGACTAAGATGATGAACAAGCTAGAGCAACGTCTCGTTTATTCATCAGCCTTTTTATTTCAACAATAATCGGCTATCAACCAGTGGCTCGTTGAAGGTGTAATAAGCGACCCAGCGAACATAATAGCAAAGGTAAAAAGTATTACTGTAGGCCTTAAATTACTCCGGACCAACAGTAATAAGGCAAGAGAGAGAAGAAAAAGAAAGAAAGAAAAAAAAAGGTGAGAAAGAAAAAGTGTCAGTAGATCAGCATCTCAGCAGTAGCTGTAGCTGCCGAGTTACACAACGTACCTTTTGTGTACTTAATGAACACTTCGAACGCCTTAGGAGAATCAGGTGTTTTCGGTACAGAACCAGACCAAGGGAAACGAGAGAGAGAAAAAAAAAGAAGAGGCAGGGGTCTCGCCTCGAATACATTGTCTCTGTAGTCTTCCTGTTTTCTAACTTAAACTTTATCGAAATTAGGTTACAACATGTTTATTTTCCTCGGGTACCGCGATCGCAATAATTCATTCAGTGCGACCAACGGTGTCTCGACTTACGCATCGTGTGTGCCCGTAATATATTTTTGCTTCCGAAATTCATGTTTCGATTATCCTCGATTCTAGAGTTTCAGGCGAAATCGGATTGCGGCGTCGATCGGGCGCACTGTGCGCCTTTGAAGTTTCATTCTACCTTTCTTTTCTAAATGCTGTCCCAGGTCATCCTATTTCACCGACCGTGATATGAGTTACTTACCTAGTGAGAGAAAGGTGAATTTGATACCGGATATGACTTTTGAAATGCCTAAATTGGCGTGTAGATAAAACTGAGAGTGGATGATTCCTTCGGTACGTGGGTACGTGCTCCAGTTATTTATTAATCGAAGATAGGTTACGTGAGATTGCTCACTTCCCAGTGAAGAGTTGTTAAGCAAGTGCAAGGATCCTCTAGGTTACGTGAGATTGCTCACTTCCCAAAGAAGAGTTGTTAGGCAGGTACAAGGGTCCTCTAGGGTACGAGCCATGATGAGTGCGAGTGATGAAGGTCTGACATGTATCAAATTTGTGTATCCGTATTTATATCAATCATCAAACGAAATGTGCTAGCTTTTACTTGAATCCTCTCTGCCGACTTCAGTCGCCCTACATGCTTGTTTTCCGCAGAGCCTCAACGATACTTCCAATGTCATCATACTACGCTCTTCTTTTCTCCTCTACCAAACCAATATCTTGATTTTCTCAATGATTAAAATCAAGCTCCTTTTTTTCTACAAATAAAAATCAAAACTCATACCGAACCTCACCCTCACCTGTAGATTCGAAGTTATTTTCAGATGCAAAATTATGTTTCGTAGTCAGTAAATTAGATCAAAGACTCTATTTCCTGTTCGGTAGTCTATTTGAAACTGTAAAGTTATTTCTATGATTTCATTTTCTGTGGGTGTAAGCAGAGAGAGGAGGAGAACATGCCGTTTGACGGTTAGAGTTCTAAGGGACTCCTTTAGTCCAACAGTCTGATCTCTATCAATATCGTGAATGTTAACAGGGAACCTATTTAAAAGGACAATTATTATTTGATGAAAAATGACTTCTGATATCCAGTGTTTGCCTGGACAACCGTCACTTAGGTTGAGTAGTTGAAAAAATTCTAGGCTCCGCCTAGGAATTTTCTTTTTTAGTCGAATTGCATCTTGGACCATGTGGTAACATAGACTGTCGATGCAGGATGTAAACGACGCCATCATTAGTCCAAACATTGGAGTTGGAAATGGGCCAGTTGAATCCTACGTGGACGTTTGAGCAATCGACGAGGTAAAACGTTCAGGACCAAACTGGCTCAACTTTCCATTACTATAGCCGGGCTATGTTAGTATAATTATGGTCTACGGGCTGCATCCATTTTAAAAAAAAAGCTACGGCTCTTCTTAGTTGAAAACCGTCTTTTCAAATTTGGCTCCAGCTCATGTCCTGGTTGGAAATGAATAAATTTATAAGGGTACAGCACCAGTCTCAAACGGCCTAGTCATTCATTTTCAAGTACTCATCTAAAGTCCTACTAGGAAGAGAGGGTGAAGAGACACTAATAGGATCCAAGATCATATGAAGAACCTGAGGGGAAGGTATCAAACGAACGCAGCGACTGCTTCGCGGCCAGGCCCACTGAGCCATGTTTCTAAAGGTCGATTTTTCTGGCTACCCTTAGGAAAGAGGTTAAGGATGAGGAAAAACTCGCCGAGTTTAAGAATGAAGATTCGTTGAACGATAGGATTGGCAAAATGACGGTCTTAGGTAGGAAGTAAGGATGAGAGAGAAATAGATAGTACCCATAAGATGAATTTGCGGGATGGAGGCAGGTGAAATATCGGTAGCGGATATGGCAGCGAAGTCTCTCATGCGAAAGGATGTGATACTACTCTGAATGGAGACTGCTTATCTAGTTCTGGGTTTCGATTGGTTTCGATTTGAAACTGTCCTCGTAACAGAGAAGATGGGAGAAAAGTTTTGAAGAAATGATTACATGAAATTAGCTGTTTTCGGAAATTCCGTAATGTGCAGATGGAAGTCAGAAATAGGGGTTAACCAAGAGCAAGCGGATGGATAGGAAAATGAGGGCCTAAGATTGAGATGAGTGTTTAGATGGGATTCAAGCGACTGAAGAAGTGAATTACTTGGGCCGAGCCGTTGAGGTCAGAAAGTTTGCTGTGAGATGAAGAGCACAGTAACCGAGAGAATGAACACCTGTCTCAGGGCGAGTGAAGGGCTGGTGCTTAGTGCACCAAGGGTCAGTCGAAGCTTGAACGATTGAATGCCAACAATTTGTTTGAGTGAGTGTGTATTAGTGAATTAGAGAACCGAAATCAAGTTGGGAACGGATCAGACCATTGTAAGGTTGGAGGAGAAGTTTGCAGTTACAGCTAGTACGAGGGTGTGATAGGTATTTGAAAAGGTTCGAGAAATTTAGGCATTCCACGAGGTTTTGGAGTCGAAGGTGAGACAAAGGGGTGGTAATTATGAAGTTTTATGGACGCAGAGAAGGAATGTGTAGAACGTGAACATCTTTTTTGGAATATAACCACAACTGCTTTCCTGTCTGAAAATAAAATTCACCGTCAGATGACCACCCAGAGATTTTATCAAGGGTCAATTGAAGTAGTCTTGCTGTTTGTTGGTGGTTAGAGGTTAGAAGGGTGATACTGAAATCATCTGCAAGGAGGTTTTCAGTAATGGGAGAGCTAAAACTGTTTGTCAGGTCATTTATAGCGATTAGAAAGAGAGGACGCCAAGTTCTCCCTGAGGAACGCTGGTTTGGATGGATTAATGGGAAAAATTATTGATCTTATGGTCTAGAATTCTAACTGTTAGAGACCTGTGGTGGAAGAGAGATTGCAGGAACTTGGGTGAGTTGCCTCGAAGACCGCAATGTCATATAAGAGATGTAGTGACGCCAAACACCGTCACACGCTTTATGAGTAGGCATTGGCATGAAAATTGTTGGCAATGTGCCGCTGCATTCACGCTTTGAAAAAGGCTTATTGAACTAGAAGAGTCTATGAGAGAAGTACCTATGTCGGTATTTCCTCTCTCTTCTCAGTCTCTGAGCTGTCATTGCCACGACGTTGAAGGTTGAAGAAACTGGATTAGAGTTTTGAATTTGAGCGAAGAGCTCCCTCAATTTAAAAGTTCAAATCACATATGGCTTGGAGGATATTGATATGAAAATTTGGACACAAAAACGGAGATCTCAAAGAGAGAGTTTTTACACGAGATTTACAAAGTTTTTTGTTTCGTTAATTTCCCTCAGCTTCGGTGGTATCTGTGAAAATAGTAGGCGCAGTCAATTAGATTATTCGAAATTGAACTCGAGGCCCTTAGTAGCCATTTTCCAGTCAATTGTCCAACAGGCAGAAACGATTTTTCCCTTGATTCTTCCAAAGACCAGTCTGTGTCAAAAATTGTGCATTCATTTGTATTTTGAGGATTTGAAATTGATTATTAAGGACTTTCACACAATTTTCAAAAGAATATCAAAATTGACTCGATAGTTTTTCATTGTTTCATCGTTCTATCAGTAAGATTAATTTTTACTCTCCTTGTTTTATAAAACGCATCTTAGATTGTAACCGAAGATGAAAAAAGGTACCTTAGTGGGAAAAAAATCGAATTTTCCTGAGTACATCGCGTGAAATAGAGTGTGAAAAATCACGTAAAAAACGATCATAAACAGGAAAATCGAATATTTACCATTAAGGCCCCTTTTTATTATTCTCGGTCACAGTTTGATCCACATCCTTAGCCCCACCCTTGATGGGATTTTGAGACGCGAATGCATTAAATTGTTTGTGCTACGTTTCCTGCCCGTCCAATCTTTGGGAGAGGGTGGCTCCATGGTAAATCGAAGAGTGAATAGAGAATGTAAGCCTGGTAACGACGAAAAAACTTGACAAAACTTCTCCGAGCTCGAAGACTTTCCTTTTTGAATATTTCCGAAGTTATTTTTTAGTCAATGTATACCTTTTTTGGTATTTCAATAAGAAAGTTGAAAATTTTCCAAACACATTTTTTTCGAGGCGATTGTTCAGGATAAAAAATAATTTAAAAAAAAATTAATTTAATTAATGAATTGATATAAATTAAATTAATGAAAATTAAGTTCATTATTAATAAGTAAATAAAAAATAACGAAATAATTACAAATTTAAATTCATTATTTAAATTAAAAATTGACAAAATTAATATATAAATTATTAAAAATCAATATAAATATTTTTATCAAATAAATAATTCTAAAATTCTAAAAAAAGGGGGGAATCCCATAAATGATTAAAGATTCAATATTGTAATTTTATTTAATTATTTGCAATACAATCTACGTTGATATTTACTTGTGGTAATTTTCATGAATGGATTACATCTAAAAACGAACAAATTAATATCGTTTGATAATTAAATGGATCTGAAGAAATTATTTACCTCACTTACAGATGAATACTATCCACTAAGATAGACACAAAGGGAACGCAATTAGGCGTACGATCTTTGTTTATGACCACCAGTACATGTTTTTTGGGTGGGTTTATAATGATACTTCTTCGATACCGTTTTAATCCCCACCTAATTTCTAGATTAGCGACTGGGTGTTCGGGCGTGACCTTGAAAATCGAAAAAATTTCAACGTTAGCTGTACTCTTATATCTGATTTCCTACCTTACTACTTGAATTTTTGCGTCGAGGCGCATACTAGGCTAAAAAATGATGGGGGCGCGAACTAAAATACTACATATGTTGGACTTTACTAGGCTAGGAAGGGAGCTTGGCAGCACTGCTGAATGATTTGGACATGGATCAACCCTTATAAGGCTAGGGGTCATCCTTAAATTTGCTTTAAGAGATTACGAGACCTCACAAGCTCATGAAGTCACTACCTGATGAAGTCATGAGTGACCTTGACCTACTTGAGAAACAATTTTCAAAGTCTAAAATTCTGCCGACTTTCATCCATGCTAGATCAAGGACGTCGTGATGTGGGAATAGCTTTGACCTACTTTCGGTACCAGACAATGATGACATGATCCACTGTGAGATATTAGACATGATTTTGATTGTTACCCTGTATAAAATTTTTGAAAATTCCTAAAATATATCAGTGCTTTCGCCTCCCTCTAAACCACCTCATTTTAGCGGGCAACACGCTATCCCTTTTATTAAAAACTACTAACTACCACAGACTTTGTGCATAGCGTTCTTTATGAGAGTAAAAACAGCCAAATCAAAATCAGAATTCACTATTTATTGTGAGTGGAATTAAAATTGTAAAATGCCTCTCAACAGTAGAGTCTGATGTTTAATAGTGATAAAAAACTCGGTTTAGCATGTATGAAACATCAAGTAGGAAACTTGTTTCATAAAAGATTTCTGGATGAAGTTCCCTTTCTGATCAATGTAGCTCGATGATCAAAATTTTTCTATCGCATCTTCAGGAAATTTTCGGGTCCGCGAACGCGTCCGAGGTTGATGACGTCATCAACCTAAGGTTACAACTTTCGAGCTATATATAGGATCGAAGGGGGACTTGAAAAAGTTTCAATACCTTCCTCTTGATCTATAGAAATGTCTCCCTCCCCTCTTATAGGTATATTTTTCAAAATCCTCTTCAGTACATATTTTTTATAAGTCTCTATTCTCCTCACACAAAAAGCTTCAACTTCAAAATTTCCCCAAGTGTCACTTCTGATATTATTATTATTATTATTATTATTATTATTATTATTAGACTTCATTACAAAGAACTTAAATATAATACATCGGTTTGTTAACTTTTATGATAACAAACTCCGCATCACCTCATTAGGCCCTGATTCTGAGCGAAGGTCTCCCTCAATCTGTTCCACTCCGTTCGATCCCATGCTACCCTGTGGAATAAGTTATGTCCCAGAAATTTATTTATATCGTCACTCCAGTTATGTTCCTGACCTACTCTTTTTCTCTTTCTGTATGGTTGTCAAAAAGTTATTTTGTATGTCCATCGGTTGTCAGACATTCTTGCAACATGTCCCGCCTAGTCCCATTTCATTCTTCTGTACCTGTGTACTGCGTTTATAATATTATCCCTCAATTTTGATTTGATTTTTGAAATTGAAATTTTATCTTTTAATTTTAACCTTTCCATGCGATTTTGTGTTATCCTGATTTTGTTCTCTAGATTATAGGTTAAGGACCATAACTGCGCTCCGTAAAGTAGAGTTGGTAGAACGCAGGCGTTGAATATTGAACTTTTTACTCCATCGCTATAATTCCCTTTCAAGATATGTTTCAGACTCCAAAACTTTGTCCACGCGAGACAGCAGATGCGTCTACCAACTTCTTTTTTCATTTTTTCTTTTATGCTCATTTCTTGGCCAAGATATTTTGAGTCTTCAACTGGTTCTATTTCATTTTTCCTTATTTTGACCATGGGTGTTGCATTGTCACTTGTCATCACTACTGATTTTTTGTGTTTATTTCTAACCCTACTTCCTCCCCTTTCTCTGTTAGATCTGCCACCATTTCTGTCAACTCCCCAGGGCTTGTTGCGATTAAGATAACATCATCCGCGAATCTCAAGTTGCTTAAATTTTCCCCATTTACGTTTACTCCTCTTTTTTCCCATTTCAACTTTCTATAAACTTCCTCAAGCAGGCAGTTGAATAGGGTTGAAGACAGGGGATCACCTTGTCTCACTCCTCTTTTTACGTCAATGTAGGGTCCACTTACATCAGTTACTATTCTAGTTTTTAGATCTGTGTACATCTCTCTTATAACCTCTATGTATGTTTTTGATACCCCTTGTTTTCCTAATGCATTTATGATTTACGGAGTCGAAAGCCTTAGTGTAATCCAGTGTTTCTCAACCGGTGTGCCGCGGCACATCACTGTGCCGCAAGCCCGCCTCAGGTGTGCCGCAAAAGTTTGATCAAAAACATAAATCAAAATGAACTAAAAAAGAATTGTCATTTTTTTTTTTAATAACTTGACGAATTAATGTTATTACTTTAACTAAATAAATTGAAAACATTTTATCAACATAAATAAATATATTTAATTTCCAATTAAAAAATTGTATACAATGATAATAATTTTGATTCTTGGTACAAATTAAAATTTTTGAATTTAATTTATTAATTTAACTAAGAGAATAAATTTAAATAATTACAATATTAATATCTTTAGGGATAATAGAATGATTCAATAAAAATTTTTAATTTGTTACCTCGATGTTGAATTATTAGAATTATATTAAAAGAATAATTTTATATAATTTATTGAATCTGTAATTCTATTCAATTGATTGGGGATACAATCTATTTTAATATAATGATGGTAATGTTCATGAATGAATTATATTATATAAAATACCCCGACGATATATTATTTTCTCTGATTTTATTTTATTTCGAAATAATTTAGTAACAATAATATAATTAATTAATTATAAAATAAAAGATTCCATCAATAATATATAATTTAAAAATAATTTCATATTTAAAAAATAAAATATTAAATAAATTGTATAAATTAAATTTTTAATAATAATTAATATTCGAAATTAATTAAAAATAGAAATTGAAAATGAAGCTGATTGCTATTAAACTCATAATAAATTTAAAAATCAAACTTTTCAAAAGAATTTAAAAATTAATATTCTTTATAATATAAGAATTATAAAAGCGATACTTGAAGATGATGAAATAATTAGATTTATTAATGATAGCAAAAAAACCCAATTTAAATAAAATTGAATAATATATTTTATTAAAAAATAAATTGAAATATTCATTTGAATTATACACGAATACAAATTGAAATAAAATTAATTAATTGTGTATTTTCTATTTAATTTAATTATTATAAATTAAATTCATAATTTATTTAATTATAATTATTTTTATTTTAATTATAATCAAAATAATCTATTAATTTTCTTTTATATTAATTCATTAATATTTTATTAAATTCATTTTGTAAAAATTTTTATTAAATTGATAATTCTAATTTTTAAAATTTAAATTGAATATTTTATTGATGAAATTACTTGGAAAAGTAATCATAAGCCCTATCTGACCGATGTGTTCCAATTTTTGAATGATGTCCATTCCAGTTATAATTACTTAAACTTGAGTCCAAACCTGCAGTCACTGTCATAAAAATCAAGAACTTCCTGTGACTTGGCCAGAAATACAGATTATATTTCACGTTTTTTCATAAATTTCGGAATTAGAAGAGCCCGGAGGGTTTCCAGTAAATACGGGAAGCATCCAGACTTTTTTGCGTATATTGGTGGAAAAATTTTTTTGAGTCCCGGTGGAAGATCAAAGCTCTTGTTTCTTGTGACCGTAGTACAGAGAAAGAAGGATGAGGCCTCATATAGCCATCTTGTAGGCCACAAATTCTGAAATTAGGAGGAGGAGATCTGTAGAGACATGAAAATGTCAAAACGTACAAAAATTTTCGATATACAATTTGGAGTTCTGGAAATGCTGTGCCGCAGTAATATCATCTCATGGAAAAATGTGCCGCGATGTAAGAAAGGTTGAAAAACACTGGTGCAATCTATTTGCATCACATCACTTCTGATATACCCCATAGTTATACAAGCTTCAGCGGTCGGAATCTTTCCGAGTTCTGAGTGTATAGCTCGGAGGTCGAAATTTTTCCGAAGCGTTCTCCCGATTTATATAAGTCGAAAGTCCAGTTAAGTCCGACTTTCGATTTGTACTACTCAATGGTCGGAATTCCTCGAAGCTTCCCAGATCCTTCGTAGTACGCATATGGATCGATGATTGAAATTTTTTCGAGTCCTTGAGGTATGTTACGGCCTTTGCCTCCTTCGGAATCACAATTTTCCAGGAGGACAATGAACGAGAGAAAAGTACTATTTAAAAACCCGTTCCTTGTCAAAAATCATTGCGGCCCACGATTATCCAGACCTTGGCTACAAATACAAGGTTGCCTTAAAAGTGAATACTCGAACGTCTTGTGTTTCAATCGTTGTAATGTACGAGGTCTCAGAAGAGCATTTCTTGAAAATATCGACTTACAGACTTAGAATTCTTCCTTTATATTTTTATCGTATATGATTACAAAAATTTTAAGATGAAACAGAAATATTAAGGAGAAACTGCGCTAACTTTGACATTCTTGCATGGGAAGTACCTACTAATCGAATTCTCCTAGATCATTTCCGCGCAGTCGTCACACGCGAGTATCGAAAGGGAAATACCTACCTATACAGTTGATGACGAAGATAGTCTTGGTTGTGCAGATTGGAAAACATTTATTTTTAATAACACCGGCCAACACTCATACTTTTATTGACAACTTCACAGTTTACGAACTGTATAAAAACGAGAGTCACACTAATATTGAAAATAAGTAGCGTATGAACCAGGATATACGATATACGGTATATTCTATTACGACTACCACCACATTGTAGCGTCGAGATGCTTTCCACATTCATTTTATTGTTGTGGTCGTATATGTATTGCGTGCGCGCGTATATGCGTGTAAAAATTGACGACGACTACTTAGGTACCTATATATAAACGAAGAACTTCTCTATTTCTATTCGTCTGTGGATACAACACGACGACGCTTCGGTTTAGTGAATGAAAGTTGGAACCTGCGCCGGCAGGATGATTATTATGTAAAAAACCATCGAGTTCGTTCAACTTTTACCTAGCTCGACTACTTTACTTGGCATAGGCCTTTCGTCGAGCGTAAGATAGTTTTTACCATCAAGTTCCCGTCGCACGATCTTCTGCTGGTTGATACCTGCATAGGTGCGCGCATACATGTGCTAATCGCATCATAAACACTCCTATATCGTATACTTATTAAATCGTGTTATGCATTCTTTCAACGAGAATTCCTTTTTTTTTTTATGATGTTATGATAATACGAGCCTTATTCGGGGGAATTCTCTTCAAAAAACGAAATAATTTTCAAATCAAGAAAGAGTCCTCATTACTTTCCCTCCGAAGTTCTTCAAGATTTTTCCGACAATATTTCCTAGTCTTGCCTGTGTCTTCATCTTGGCCTCTTTGACTCCGCATCTCATAAATACAGTGACATAACGACTGAAGAAGCATTGCGCCTTCAAAACGCGGCCTTTTAGTGATAGGCTGTGAAGACGTTCAGGACACTCAGCATACAAAGCAAGCCGCATATCATCTTGGAAAAGTGTCACATTCGACATGAAGTAGATACATTGCAGATTGCCGCAAGATAGAATCTTAAACATTTTAAAGTTTGTGGTCATACATAATTAAAACCAACAATCGCCGCATTTACTGAAACCACAAGCAGAATAATCCAGGACACAATGTAAGAGCGCGAGAAAATGAAGCCAATAGTAATTAACCGATTTTATCTGCGTACCCGATTGATGTTCACAAATTGAAACGTCAGTCCGGTACTCCTCGTTATTGTTTTTAAAATCTCAAAATGCTAGGTTACAACGTTTTCTAGTATTAGCCTAGTATAGCGTAGTATTCCTTGGTAGTCTTAAGTCTTCTTCCTCTTCTGTCACTTCATTTCTCAGCCTTTCAAAGATGTATATGATCTACAGCTTAACCCCGTATAGTTATAGGTCAAAAATTAAGAATTTTCCTCGAAGTAGGTCAAGGTCACTCGTGACGTCATCTTGTCCCGCAAATTTAAGAATGACCCTCAGCCTTATAAGATTGATTCACGTCAAAAGTATTCAGCAGAGCCACCTCCCTTCCCTGCCTAGTATACAATAGTATTACATTCTAGATTGTGGCGTGCCCCCTGCCTTCTTCAGCCTAGTATATGGGCCCAGACGTAAATCCAGATAATAAGGTCGCAAACATCAAAATTTTTCAATTCTCAAGGTCACACCCGGACGCTAATTCAGAAATAAGGTAGTGATTAAAATGGTATTCAAGAAGTATTATTATAAACCCACCCCAAAAAAACATTAAATATGTCAAAGTGTCAATTTTCAAGCCCTTTGGCGCGCGAAAAAAATGGCGGTGCATCTCTGCAAACTTTTAAAATACTTACTGAATGGACACAGGCGAATACGAGTGTACGCGTGCCTGTGAAAAAAATATACCCCTCTCGATTTATTTGTTCTCCTACAATACTCCTTCGCTTCGTTCTTAGCCAATAGAATACTTTCCAGTTATTCATCTCACAACATTGTCACAAATTACTCGATATACTATTTTAAGGAAGTATGGCGTAGCGTTTGTTCTATAATGATTGGAGGGATAACTTGAAAAAATGTCGACCAGGCCGATTTCTTCCAGCCTTTTATATGCTTTCAAGATTGGGACTACTCTTGAAGAAACCGTCAAGAAAAATCGTCACGATTTTTGTCACGCTTGATGACGTCATCAATGGCCTTAACCTACCGTCATGATTTTTTGAAGGACTTCCAAAGGTTTTTGACTCGGACTACTCTTGAAAAAGACCGTTGAGAAAAAGCGTCTCAATTTTTGTCACCCTTGATGACGTCATCAGTGACCTTGACCTACTGTCACAGTTTTTTGACGGTCTTCCAAAGGTTTTTACTTCGAATTACTCTTGAAGAAACCGTCATGAAAAAGCGTCATAATTTTTGTCACGCTTGACGACGTCATCAGTGACCTTGACCTATCATTACAGTTCTTAAGGGTCTTCCAAAGGTTTTTCACTGCGACAAAAAAGCGTCACAATTTTTGTCTCGCTTCATGACGTCATCAGTGACCTTGACCTTCCGTCACGGGTTTTTGACGGTCTTCCAAAGGTTTTTGACTGGGACTACTCTTGAAAAGACCGTCGTGAAAAAGCGTCACCATTTTTGTCACCCTTGATGACGTCATCAGTGACCTTGACCTACTGTCACAGTTTTTTGACGGTCTTCCAAAGGTTTTTACTACGAATTACTCTTGAAGAAACCGTCATGAAAAAGCGTCATAATTTTTCTCACGCTTGATGACGTCATCAGTGACCTTGACCTACCATTACGGTTCTTAAGGGTCTTCCAAAGGTTTTTGACTGAGACAAAAAAGCGTCACAATTTTTGTCTCGCTTCATGACGTCATCAGTGACCTTGACCTTCCGTCACGGTTTTTTGACGGCCTTTCAAAGGTTTTTGACTGGGACTACTCTTGAAAAAACCGTCACGATTTTTGTCACGCTTGATGATGTCATCAGTGACCTTGACCTACCGTCACGGTTCTTGAGGGTCTTCCAAAGGTTTTTGACTGGGACAAAAAAGCGTCACAATTTTTGTCTCGTTTCATGACGTCATCAGTGACCTTGACCTACTTTAGGGATTTGAAAAAAGGCGGCCTTACCTACTGTAGTGTACAAAGCCTAACAAATAGTACACTAGGCTGTACTAGGTTACACAAGGCCAATACTAATACTCTCTTATACTAAGCCTAAAATACAAAATACTGAGCTATACTGGCCCTATACAAGTACTCTCTTGTACGAGCAACTGAGCCCGTATGCTAGTTAGCCTAACATACAGAGTACTAGGCTTATACTTAGCAAAGAAATCCTGTTGGAGGGAGACGTTACTACGACTTCGATTAAATTGAAGTGCATTCAGCGCAAACTGTTTAAATGTTACACTACGCTTCTTTGGAGGAGATATGTTAGCTCCCACCCGTAGTTTTTCTAGTGCGACAAAATTTTCCACATGCCAAGGGTGTATCGAGTACCTGAATAAATAAGCAAAACTGTAACGTCTTCTACCCTGAAATCTCTGTCTTTGTGTTGGAACTTTCACATAAATATATTTGACTTAGATTTCCCAACTGAAGAAGCCCTCTGTTCGAATTTAAAACTCTACTCCCGTTTCGTTGACTTCCAGGAAGCGTTCGCCAGTGGTTGGCATCACCACATCTCCTAATTGTATGACATTAGCTTTCGAATCCTTCCTCCACGACAGGTTTTTAACGGTTCCAATACTCTTACAGAACACCCAAAACGATGTTCCTCGGGAGTGTTCCTCTCTTTCTAATCGATGTAAATGACCTAACAATCAGTGTCAGCTTTTCCCCTTACCGAGCGCATGTTTGTGGATGCTTCAGTATCTTCCTTCTGAACTCTAACCAGACTACTCCAATTAAGCTTTGATAAAATCTCTAACTGGCTGTGCGCGGATTTCGATTTTGAGACAAGAAAAAAGTTTTGGTATTCACGCTCTACGCCTCATCCTTCTCTGCGTCCACAGAATTTCTCAATTACAAGTCGCTTATTGATCTTATCTTCGTCTCCAAACCCTCGTCCTCCCATATACAACATCTGAATTTCTTGAACGTTCTGAAGTATCTATCAGACCTCATACCGGCTGTAACAGCAAATTCCTCCTTCAACTTTGCGATAGACTAATCCGTTCCCAAATTGATTACAGTTCTCCAATTTACACCGACTCGAACTTGACCACCTTAAAATTGCCTGACTTTTCTCTTTCTTTCTAAGCTTCGACTGGCGCCTGGTACACTGCGCAACAGCCTGCGGTGCTCTCTCTCTCTCTCTCTCTCTCTCTCTCTCTCTCTCTCTCTCTCTCTCTCTCTCTCTCTCTCTCTCTCTCTCTCTCTCTCTCTCTCTCTCTCTCTTACTCTATCTCTCTCACGGACCACGCTCGCGACATTTCCTTGCCTCTTAAACTGGTCTTTCCTACGTGCATCATTTCACTATCACTTTCTTCTCGTCAATCCTCCCTCTTTCCGCGATCATCCCGTGTGCGCGAGCACGGTCCGTAGAGGGTAGCTTAACGCACGCTGTACTGACAATTAGTTCATCAAATACATTCGTCTTCGCTCGTGATCTCTCTTCTATTATTTCGACACGCGGTAACTTATATTTCCGCGAGCCCTTCATTCAGTCTGTGCGAGACAGGTGTTCTTCCTCTTCGTTACCACGATCTCCCTGGCCTCAACCACGTAATTCACTTCTTCAGTCGCTTCAATCCCATTTTAAACTTCGAGGCCCTCATTTCTCTTTATTCATTGGTTGACATTCCTGATATCCGTCTCGATATTAATGAAATTCCTAAAACTGCTACAAACAACAAACAACAAAATCATGCCTTTAGAAGTCTTCTCCTACCTTTTCTACTACACGGACGAGTCCAAATATAGACCCAAAACCGGATATGCAGTCTCCATTCAGGGTAACATCTCGTACTCCCCTACGAGAAATTCCGCTTCCAGAACCACCGACAAACTTACCGCTATACTCACCTGTCTTTCTCTTGTCTCATGCGAGAGGCGGTGTGGTGTTATTCGCGGTGAGAGCTCAAATAGTCCCGTAAAAAGGCCTAATTATATAAGAGGCAATTGCCCCGTCATTTGCAGTAAGCACGCAAATAGTCCAAATCAGAAGAGGCAGTGTGCTGGAGAATATTTCTTCGGAAAACAACCTGCGAGAGAAGCTTTCAACAGCCATTGAAAACAAAGCCTCTTTTGATATTCCGTCTATATTTTGTTTCGATAAACTTGTGCTATGTTATTGAAAAATACAAAATTTCATCTAGGGCGTCTGTATTTTTTTGCACTCTCCAATACGTTTTGAAATGTATATGTCTTTGGGCTGGGGATCAGTCAGAAATCTGCTTGACGTGATGCAGCGTGTCGCTTCATGACGTCGTCAATGACCTTGACCTACTTTAGGGACGGAGAAATTTTGACCTTCAGCCTTCATTATACTAGGCTTAATATATAGTATACTGAGCGCAGAAACCGTTGTCTCATCCACGCGGTTATAGACGGAGGGGAAGGGCTTCCAGGAGACCGGCTTCCTCCTTCATCCGAAGTTCTAGCGTTGTCTAGCCCAAAATCCCGAGATGTAAGTCCGTGCTCAGGCAACACTCTGTCAAGAACCGAATCGCCGAACTCTACGAGATGCCGGGAGGTTTCAAAATCCACCAAAGCTTTTCTTCGGCGCCAAGCGGTTGACACCTGAGAGGATTAATGAACGGCCCGCCTCGACTAGGTGCTCTGTTAAGGCTGACTTCCTTCTTTCAAGCTTGGAGGTGAAGCTTTATACTCCTTGAAGCGTGTGGAAAAACTTCTCTCAGTCTCCCCCACATAAAGCGCCAGACAATCAGGACACGAAAGTTTATAGACTCTACATTTTCCCGATAGTGTGGTGGGATCTTTAGGAAAGCCCAACCGGGTTCCCAAAGTTCGGAGTTTGTAGTAGCCTGCCATAAATTTATCAAGCTTGAGAACCTTAGCCAATTCATAAGTGAATTTCCCCGTGTAGGGGAAGGAGATCCATTTTGTTCTCCCAGATGAGGACAAGGAGGAAGGGAAGTTAGCCGGCTAAGGTTCATAGATATGATTTTCCCCTGGACCAACCGATCAATACCCAGGTGATTGCAATTCTAGGTGACGAGGACTTTAATGGTGTTAAGTTCACTCCGGAAGGAGGCTCGCTCGAGAGGTAGGGAAACAAGGTGGTAGATCTTAGATTTACGGTACCTCTATTTGTCAGGGATGGAAGTAAGAAGAAGAGACGATGTATAAATCAGAGGAGGTGGGTTTTCTATAAATGCTGAACGTGTATCCTTGCTCCGTTAGGGAAATTTGGAGATTCACCTCCCCCACTCCAACGTGAATTTCACACTGGGATAGCGGGCATTGAGAAGGATAGAAACTCGTGCAGTGCAGACTCCAGAGTACGTCATAGACATAACGTTGCCGGTGAGTGACGTGACTCGCGAGAGGGTGCCGAAGAAGAAATAGAGTGGTTAGAGAGCGTAAATTTATATGACCTGGAGATTCATCTGTCCTGTTTGCTCCTGTCGCAGTTCCACTCCTTAGTCTTAGATGTCTCTCAAATCTTCTCCTATCAGTTCTGTTTTCGCTCGGCACTGTTGGTGATGGCCTTTGTTGCTGAAAGCGTTTTGTAATTTGTATTAAAAAATCCAGTAGTTGAGCAACGTTATTTTTCTTAATTAGGCATACCAACTAGACTGCTATTGTAGGTTTAGCCTTCATTATATATACCGGACGAGCAGGGAGCCCTCGAAAGCTATTCAGCTTGTACACTAGATCATGAATGGGGGTGCGGAGAGCGTGAGCCTACTAGCTTGGTTAACATATAGTATAGTGACTTATACGAGTATGGAATCGATATTTCGATACGAGGGAGATCAATATAATGATCTCTACTTTGGATTTATTTGCAAATGCCCGAAGACATAATACCTACATGATTCGATGTAATTTTCCATGAAGTGGAGAAATTTACATAAATTTTTTCCGGTACATACGTGCTCTAAAACGTCCGAGCAAAAAAAAAGGTAACAAAAGCCAATTGTTGTTAAAATTGAAAAAATTTGATATCAAATCAATTAATAAACGCCGATATCCTTTTATCGGCCCCCATATCGAAAGGAAATTTTGAAATATGTACTGTATCTCAATTTTGTGTTATCTCGTGGAGCACAAATAATTCTTCGCCTGTTTCATGGGTTCGTTAACCTGTTGACAAATTCATTTATGTACTATTATTTATAATGGCTTTAGAATTGTTTTCCTTCAATTCATATTAATTATCATCTAATCGTTAGTTATAATAGTGCGATAATTTCTCGGAATTTTAGTCGACATAGGTAATGTGAGAGGTGCGTCTCTCAATTAATGTTCAATCTGAATCGAAGTTGATGATTACTACAAATGCGAAAATAATTATTTGTTGTTAGTCCTGCTCCTCTTCATATAATATATCAAGTCCTCGTTCCTATTATAGTCAAGATACCTCTTCCGTACACATTAGTACAATACGAAGTCATGACGAATTACGAAATAGAGATAGCTACAGAACGAGGCAACTATCGTCTTTTTTTTCTCCACTGACAAAAAGAATAAGATGGCAGGAGAAAGAAAAAAAATAAATAAAAGACAGAGTGGGTTGTGATTTATGATTAGAGGTTAACTTTGTAGCATTTCACTGGAGTAGACCTAAAAAGGAGGGAGGCACTAAGTAACGGGACCCTAACTAACATTTTCTATGATTGATACAGTTAGGTAGAATAGATTTAACTGTAATATTTCGAGGTTGATGTTAAATGAGTTCCGTAACTACAGCAGCTAGGCAGGCAATAATGAATGTCGACGAAGACACAGGTCGTAGATATACAATGAATGTTCGACAGTTACTTTTAAAAAAACCAAACAACAGTAGAAGATCGTCGTTGAACTGAATGTTGATTGTCCGGACGGATTGTTCCTTATAGATTCAAAAGAACGAGAAAAAGAATTATAATAGAATAACGTAAAATTTTTAGAAGGGTTATTTTAAACCTTAACAAAAAAATAAATTGTTTTGAAGACTAAATAAAATAACAACCTTGATATGACCATTCGATTGAAAATAAAATATACTCTGAATGTTTGTCAAGCGAAAAAAATACGTGAGGGTGCTACTGCGGAAACAATCTAGAGAAACCATTTCACAAAAATATTTTCTAAAAAATGTCGACAGATATCCGCTCTTCAAATGGAAAAAAAAAAAAAAAGAAGAAGAAGAAGAAGAAAGAATTTTCATTATAAAATCGAAAGCATTGCTTTGTAAAAGATATTATTGATACATCATATTGCACATATAAGTCACTGTCTGTTTCATTTCAAAAGAATTTTACATGGGAGATAAATTCACGATTTTTGAGACAGATATATCGTTTATTTCATCCCTTTCACAAAAGTATCGGTTATAATTATTAACGAACAAATAGACAAACTGTGTGTCTTGTATCAGGTTATTCTTGGTCATTGTCCTACTTCCGTGAACTTCTGTACAGCATTCCTCTTTCATAGTTGCTGCTAGTTTTGAGTGGGATGAACGACTCACGACAACTCTTTGTGTTGTAAAAATTGTCTGACTCGGATTAGAGTACCATTTTTCTTTTTTTTTTCTCCTTCACATTCGTATGTAAGATCAAAATGCACATGAGCCATCATTCGAGCTGGTTATCTAAGTTCCTTTTTTTTTTTTTCCTATTCGCTTGTTTTCTACACTTCTTACGTAGGTACTGCTGTTTCTCTTTAGTAATTGCTGTTCATTGAAAAGTGAGCGTTTCACAACATTCTTGCACTTCTCCATATAGCTGCCTGAAATATTTTATTTATCACGATTTTTTATTCCTTTATCGTCACCCGAGCAGGTTGAATATTTTTATTGTAATTTTATTCTAGTTATAATAATAATTGTCAGCTATTACGAGCATTATCTACTCTTGCTTTCATATAATGTACAATTACAAATCTAATGTAAAATTCAAAAAAGTGATTTGATTGATTGGTCAACAATCTATATTATTATGAAGTAGAAGAGTCGAATAGGCTCCGTACGCTGCATCTTTCCATTGTGGAATCTGTGGGTATAAATTAAAGTTTTTCACTTCAACGATTGGAAAAAGTTGCTCAGAAATACAGATTGTGTGTCGATAAAATGTCAGTGTATAATTTCGAGCTTTTTACGGTGAATTTTTCGTCCTTCACTGTCAATTCATAGTTCGCCACTTGGAAGTAATTTTACACTGTATTATTGGTTAACCCTACCATGGTGTTGGGTATGCAAAAAGTTTTAGTTGTAATGTGTTGAAACTTTATTATTATGGAGTTGGGAAAGGATCGGAGACTATATAACGGGGTGGAAGTGAGTGAAGCGCGTATAGTTAAGAGAGTTCGTGACCGTATTGTCGTGGCGTAGAAACAATTTTACAATGGGAGGGGGGGGGGGCATTTCACCCCGGTAAAATTACCACTAAAGAAAAGGTAAATTCCTCCACTTCATATAAAAACTAAGCCTAGTAATAGTATACTGTATATTAGACCTAGTATAATGAGGGATAAACTTATTCCGTATCTAGGTCTAGTATCTACTCATTCGCCTCCCTTCTTGGTCTAGTATGAGTCTAACTGCCCTTTGGGGCCCGTAGTCTACTATAGTCAGTATTTTATAATTATATTAAAGCCTTATTTAATGAAGGCTAAACTTATTAAGCAGGCTGGTAAGTAGAGGCCCAGTATACAGTGTATTAGCCCTAGTATAATGCAGATTAATGGTCGATATTTTTCCAAGTCCTTAACGTTCGGTGAACCACATATGTATTTGACAAGCAATGCTGAACCACATAATCCATATTATAACAACGCTGAACCACATATTCCATATATGCAATGCTGAACCACATATTCCATAAGCAATGCTGTTGGATGCAAAACGCTAACCGTTCAAGGTACGGCAAAACGTTGAATGGATTTAGATTCAGGGCGTCGTGATGCATCTAGAATAGACACCTTGAATGCCATTTTTCGACCAGTTTTCAAAAGAATCGCATTTCTCGCTATAAAACTCTAACTGCTGTACCACATATTTGGTGAACCACATATTCCGTAGGAAATGCAAAACCATATATTTGGTGAACCACATATTCCATAGGCAATGCTGAACCACATATTCCTTAAGCAATGTTGGACCACATATTCCATAAGCAATACTGTTGTATGTAAAAAGCTAACCGTTCAAGATACGGCAAAACGCTCAATGGATTTGGATTCAGGGTGTTGTGACGCATAGAATAGATACCTTGAATACCTTTTTTCGACCATTTTTCGAAAGAATCACATTTTTGGCTGTAATACTCCAACTGCTACACCACATATTTGGTGAACAACATATTCCATAGGAAATGCTGAACAAAATATTCCGTAAACCACATATTGCATACGCAATGCTGAGCCACATATTCTGTAGAGAATGCTGAACCACATATTCCATATTGACATGTTCCATGTCTTTTCTCTCGCCGGATCCCGATTTTGAAACTCGCGAGTACACCCCACCTCCCCCCCCCCCCGTCAAGAGAAATCTCTACCCCGTGGCTGATTCAGAAATTCGCGAGTACACCCCGCGTAATAATAATAATTAATAATAAATAAATAAATAATTAAATAATTAAATAAATAAATAATCAAATAATTAATATAATTAATAATTAGAAAATCTCTACCCCGTGGGTGATTCAGAAATTCGCGAGTGCACCCCGCGTAATAATAATAAATAATTAATTCAATAATAATTAAATAATTAAATAATTAAATAAATAAATAATTAAATAAATAAAAAATAATTAAATAATTAATATAATTAATAATTGGAAAATTTTCTAAGTCCCCCTTCCTATCATATATGGCTGGATAGTCGAAATTTTTCCATGTCCCCTAGACTTGAATTGTCTCATACCATTCCAATACAACAGCGAGATCGCTCGTTCGCCCCACGAAAGTTGATACCTCAAAATATAGAACACCCACAATCACCTCAAAATATTTCTCATACAAGACTTATACGACGCCAAGATAGGTAAAGGGGTAAACGAATAATATCTCACGAACACTTGACCTAGTAGAAGAATTAATAATAAATAAATAAATGAATAAATAAATAAATAAATAAATAAATAAATAAATAAATAATATTAAATAATTAAATAATAAAATAAATAAACAATAAAATAATAAAATAATTCAATAATTAAATAATCAAATAATTAAATAAATAAATAATTAATATAATTAATAATTAGAAAATCTCTACCCCGTGGGTGATTCAGAAATTCGCGAGTACTCCCCGCGTAATAATAATAAATAATTAATTAATAATTAAATAATTAAATAATTAAATAATTAAATAAATAAATAAATAATTAAATAATTAATATAATTAATAATTAGAAAATCTCTATCCCGTGGGTGATTCAGAAATTCGCGAGTACACCCCGCGTAATAATAATAAATAATTAATTCAATAATAATTAAATAATTAAATAATTAGAAAATTTTCCAAGTCCCTCTTCCTATCATATATGGCTGGATAGTCGAAATTTTTCCAAGTCCCCTAGACTTGAATTGTCTCATACCATTCCAATACAACAGCGAGACAGGGAGCGAGCGAGCGGAGGGAGTTCGCGCTACCTCATATTTCTCATAGAAGACTTGAATTTTCTCATACCATTCCAATACAACAGCGAGATCGGTCGTTCACCCCACGAAAGTTGATACCTCAAAATATAGAACACCCACAATTACCTCAAAATATTTCTCATACAAGACTTATACGACGCCAAGATAGGTAAAGGGGTAAACGAATAATATCTCACGAACACTTGACCTAGTACAAGAATTAATAATAAATAAATAAATAAATAAATAAATAAATAAATAAATAAATAAATAAATAATATTAAATAATGAAATAATTAAATAATTAAATAATTAAATAATTGAATAATTGAATAATTAAATAATTAAATAAATAAAGGCTGGATAGTCGAAATTTTTCCATGTCCCCTAGACTTGAATTGTCACATACCATTCCAATACAACAGCGAGACAGGGGGGCGAATGAGCGGAGCGAGTTCGCGCTACCTCATATTTCTCATAGAAGACTTATACGACGCCAACATAGGTAAAGGGGTAAACGAATAATATCTCAATATCTCACGAACACTTGACCTAGTAGAAGCCTAGACTGAAATATTTCAAGATGACTGATAAAATATAAAAGACATGGAACATGATTTTCATTTATTTGGCTATGCCAGAAAATTTTTATGCAATGTTGAACCACATGTTCCATAAGCAATGCTGAACCATATATTCAGTGAACCACATATTCTGTAGGCGATGCTGAACACACGTATATTCCATATTATGCAATGCTGAACCACATATTCCATATGCAATGCTGAACCACATATTCCTTAAGCAATGTTGGACCACATATTCCATGAGCAATACTGTTGGATGTAAAAAGCTAACCGTTCAAGATAAGGCAAAACTGATTTGGATTCAGGGTGTTGTGACACATAGATAGACACCTTGAATTCATTTTTTCGACCATTTTTAAAAAGAATCACATTTTTGGTGGTAAAACTCTAAACTGCTGAACCACATATTCCTTAAGCAATGTTGGACCACATATTCCATAAGCAATACTGTTGTATGTAAAAAGCTAACCGTTCAAGATACGGCAAAACGCTCAATGGATTTGGATTCAGGGTGTTGTGACGCATAGAATAGATACCTTGAATGCCTTTCATCAACCATTTTTCGAAAAAAATAAAATTTTTGGCTTTAATACTCCAACTGCTGTACCACATATTCCATAAACATTGCTGAACCATATATTTGGTGAACCACATATTCCATAGGAAATGCTGAACCATATATTCGGTGAACCATATATTCCATAAGAAATGCTGAACCATATATTTGGTGAACCATATATCCCATAAGAAATGTTGAACCATATATTCGGTGAACCATATTCCATAAACAATACTGAACCATATATTCGGTGAACCATATATTCTGTAGGCAATGCTGAACCACATATTCTATGAGCAACAAATGTGACCCTGTCTACAGAAACCCGGCTTAGCGTTGAATATCGATCAGGAGGAAAGGATCTTTTACCGAGGAAGGAAGATTCCGTTTCTCCTGATTGTAATTTAACACTAAGCCGGGTTTCTGTAGACGGGGTCACAAATATCAAATTTTTCCCAGTCTCTAATATAGTCTTGTTTACTATACGAGTCTCGTATATTAGGTATGTATTAAGCCTAGTGTAATGAAGGCCAAAGTTCGAAATTTTTCCTTGAACCTAATGTAGGTCAAGGTCATTGACAACGTCATAAAACGTCGCGTGACGCAGATTCTTGACTGGCCCTCATGTCCTAGTACAGCGGTGCTCAACCTTTTATGACAGGCGGCAGCATAAAATGAGTTTAGAATTCTCGCGGGCCACAAAACAAGTCAAATTTTTTAATTGGTAATCATCAGATCAGCAGTAAAATATGGATATGAAGGCACGCAATTTCATACCCCCTACCCATTAAAAAGTCATAAATATTGTTCTTTTCTTAATCATCAAGTTTCTTGCCATTTTAATTTTTCCTTTTTTCCCCTTTTTTTTCTTTTTCTCCTTATTTTTTTACGTATTTCTTGTTACGGGCTCGCGGGCTGTAGGTTGAGCACCGCTGGCCTAGCCAAACGGGTCCCGTCCATTATTTAGAAACCGCATTTTAGAACGGACATTTATTAGAAAGCTGTAATTTAGAAACCTATTATTAGAAGAAACATTTGTTAGAACAGCTAATTAATAGAAAAGCTTTTCTTCGAATCCGTTTCGTAGAAAAAACAAATTCGGGCCGGCCATCTGCTAGGATCGCTAATGAGCAAATTTCTTGGTGAGCTGGTAGCAGCGATGTACAAAAATAAAAATCATATCTTACTAATAAAATATATTATTCCTAGCCCACTTAAAAACATCAGTTTCTAGCTGCACATGCACATACGAGTAATATTTGAAATTGAACGTGGTCCCTGAATGCTTATCGAGGTTGAACTGAGTGGAGAAATCTATTTTAGATTATGATTTTCTTCACTCTCATCTTACGCGAAGGAAAGTTTTCTTTCGCTACAACGGGTGTTTTGATAGATCTCCATTTATTTCATGATCGTGAGGAATTACCCTAAATTTCATTCTGTGACAGAACTTTCTACGAGACCGAAAACGAAAGAAGAAGGGTAGAACATGGGAAATTGATTTCATTTTACAAGTAGATATACGCACGAGCTGTATATGAAATAAAAAATTAACCCGTAATAGAGGGAGTGTATCGTCGAAGAAAAAAAGAGAAACCCGATAAAGCGTTGTTTTAAACACGGAAGAGTTCTCACGCTGTAAAATACAAAAACCAAACGATTTCACTGCAACAATGTTACTGTTTTAGGTTTCCTGCATCGTGTGCAGCCGACGACCTTTTGAAAATTTCGAATTTTTTTGTGATCGTGTTGCGTAGCGAATGCTAGGACGCACTAATTTCGATGAAATACCGTTCATATACGAGTGCAATATGGTGAAGGGTTGTAGGAGAGATGAGTGCTCGTAGGGATGACGATTTGTTTCTGAAATCGAAATGTTTTTCGGATCAGATAACCACCTAACGGTATTCGAATATAATATAAAAATAATTTTCTCATCGGGAGCCAATTTTTTGAAGTAGATTGCTCATTTTGACCTCAAAAAACAATTTTTTTGTTGTTCTTTCTTGGCATTCTCGAATTTCTTACGTCATATTGAAGAAAGTAGAATACAAATACCAAGTTTGGTACATCTTCCGATGTGCCGTATAACCGCTCGGGAGGCCGGCCACGGTAGCGTCCAATTTAGCTCAACACCAAAGAACCTCGTCAGTAGAGGTGCATCTACAAGTATATTATCGTGCTAGAAGAAGAAAGAAAATTGATCAGAATAGTTGATGAGATAGAGGGGCTACACTCCTCTCATAAAATTTCTGACCCTGATGTACTTAACCCTGCTTCTGACTTTAGAAACAATTACCAAATCCCTGATACTTGACTCCTGGCATGACTTTTGCAAAAGTCAGTATTCAAACAAACCTAGAGCACTTGAAAGCAAAGCAATCCTCTGGACTTCTTCCAATCGAAGTAACCGTCATAAAGAAATCATTCTCTATCCCGCCTCAGAATTGGTCACACACGCCCACCCGTTCCTATCTTTCTTTAGGTCTTTTCTCTCCTCCTCCCTTCTTGTCAATACTGCCAATATCATGATATATCTGTTTGTCACCTTTACCCGTGTCCCGCTCTTGAAAATATCCGTGTCTCTGACTGTTTCTCTCCACATCTTCCACCTGCTCTTTTTAACAATTCCAATACAGTAATGGAGTAGAAAAGGAGAAGGGGCATGGGTGATGTATCCCCATTGCTTTTTTTTTCACCATCTCTCGCCTACTCTTATCGGTCTTCTTACCAAGCAATTTGTTTTTGACATGTTTCAATTTTGCGATTGGCCACTCCTTCATTCTTATCACCCCGTGTACCCCCCCTTCCGCACTATGATATTATACTGTATATTAGGCCTAGTATAGTGTAAGCTAAGCCTGCAGCTTAGTTAGTATAAGCCTAGTATACTGTTTATTTTAGGCTTAGTAAAATGAAGGCTCAATATAAGTCCAGTATACTAAAAGTGAAACTAACTGGCTTTTGGAGGGAGGAGCGCGAATCAGTTTAGAATAAGTCTAGGAAGTTTAGTATACTGTATGTGAAGTTAACTAGCCTATTCTACTTCTACAGTCCAAGCTTCCTACAAGATACAACCGTTTCAGTTTCCAGCCTACAACTGCCCCCTTTCCAAACCACCTTCTGCTCAGTATCTACCACCACACTCACATAACGTCAAGTTTTTTGATATAGCATACTAGACTTATAATTCATACTATGATAGACATGAAATATGATACTTATTTATTTGGCTACGCCAGAACATTTTTTGACATGAACGTATATATTTCTTTCGGCTGGAGGTCAGTCTGAAAGCTGCGTCACGCGACGTTTTATGACGTCATCAATAACCTTGACCTACTTTGAGGACAGAAAAATTTCGAACTTTGGCCTTCATTATACTAATTAGCCTGCTTAGTAAGTTTAGCCCTCATTATACTAGCCGACACCGGTCGTCTCTCACATATAGGTAAAAAAAAAAAAAAAAAATTGTGCATATCCACAATCTTAACAGGGAACCTGTTTTATGGGGGGCTTTTTGAGAAATTTGTCGTGCGCCGTGCGCCGTCCAGTGAAAAACTTGGAAAAATTTCGACTCTCGAGCCATATATGATAGGAGAGGGACTTGGAAAAATCGATTCTCGAGCTATATATGATAGGCGGAGGACTTGGAAAAATGTCGACTCTCAAACTATATTATACTAGGCGTATAGTAGGTCTAGGCCTTCTTTATACTAGCTTTATCTAGGTCTAGGCTTCCTTGAATTTTCACCAAATCCCATTTGACTCATAAAACAGGTTCCCTGCGTTTCTCGTTTAACTTCGTTAAGGAAGCCGTCTTGTTTTCCTTATTGTTTATATATCATGGCTTGCAACGTCGCGCACACCCTCTCATCAATCCCCCATATTTCTATGCTTCACCACCTCTTGTCCCTCCCTCTCAACTGCGACTCATTCCCGACTGAATTTTGCTTGATAAAGACCGTGGTCCGGAAAAATGGCATCACTCTTGATCTCGACCCTATGGTCAGAAAGGAGCTCGTTGCTAGAAGTCTCAGACAGTTGACGTCTCTGACGAGGCAGTATCCCCTCCCTCTCAAATATTTCAAGTGGATTTACCTCCCCTATTTGGGCAAGTTTTAGAAAGGCTTGGCCGAGATTCTGAAGTCTCATCTTCTTGAACCCGGCTATTACAAACTACGCACTTTTAGATGATCACGATCCACCCTCCTCCCCCGGTCAGGTAAGTGTGGAGTTTATGAATCATCTTGCCCTGACTTCTCGGCGCTGTACATAGGGGAGGCTGAGCGAAACTCTTCCGTCCGCTTCAATGAGCATAAGAAAGCGTTCGATACGAACCTAAAAACTAGAAAGTCCACGTTCGCAGAGCATCTACTTCAACAAATGCCACCCTATTCTGTTTGAACCGAGGTTCCGTCGTCGAACAGCAATTGAGGACTTCGAGATTTGCCACCATTTGGCTACGTATGAAGATTACGTCCTCAATAAATTCCTCACTGAGGAGAGGCTCATCCCTATTTATTTTGAGCTGCTTCCTACTTAGTTGCGTGAGTAAACGGTCGAACTTCAAGAAGAAGAAGTTATGGTACAACAGACCACGCAAGATCTCCTCCTCCCTCCCTTTCCAAGTATTGATGACAAGTGCGAGGCTGGCGAAAAATAAGGCAACACTCACTTGGTTGGAAAGCGTCGATTAATGACAAAGATGATTATATCTGCGCAGAAAAATGGCCGTCAATTATCACGATCGGGGAGAGTCATCTTGAATTGACGAATAGGCTTTTTCGTATTTTCAAAATATTGTTGAGTCACGGTTTAAATTGCTCTCATTTTGAATTTAATCCTGTGATAAAAAAGTACAATACAATCAATATAAAAACTCTGCATGGTCAACTATTTGTCACTCTTCGTACTAAGTCAAACTAGAAGAAATAGTACTTCTTTTTTCGAAAAATCTTTGCTACTCCGAGGAACAAAAGGACTAGGATTTGTGTTCGATCGCGCGTGGATCTTCTCCTGTTATTCTTTTTTTTTTTACTTAACCCGTACTTTCTTTTCCTGGGAGGCGTGTGAACAGAACGGTCAACTTCCCGTTTAAAAATTAACTCGTGAAACACCACTACGGAAGAATTCACGTTTCTCCTCAGCAGGTGCGCTTATATCTGTGAACGCGAGGGATGAAAAAACCACTTCACACTGATTTCGAAGATACAAATGACCTAGATTCAAGCCAATTGTCTAAATACGTTTCGAGGCACGAGTAATGATGCACGCCGTTTTCTAATGAGGAACCCGTTATGTATTTCAAAGCGATGCGGTCAAGTTCGAGATTATGAATGATGGACATAAATCGATCGATGATGGTTTCACACTATTGGTATACGTAGCAGGATCGTCAATCAAGTTCGTTTCGTGTTTTGGTCCTCGCACTGATCTTCCTTCGAGGCGGCCATCCATCACTGTATACTGCAATGCCCTCTACAAGTAAGGGAGGAAAACACATAACCATGTGTCGAGTAACGGTAAAACATCTCAAGGTTCAATTGTTTGTACAAGTCGGTATCAATTACGCGTTATAGCGCATCATCGAACCGATTTTGACGATTTAAATCTTGAGAAATACAAAAATATCTGCGGACCGATGAAATTCGGTAAAATATTGCGGCTCGAAATCAAGAGATCTCCATCGAAACGGCATCCTCGAGCGGAAATATTATTTTGAATTACGAAAAAATTAGCATCAAAATTCCAACGTGTGATTTTTTATAGAGTGAATTTTTTAAAAACGTGTCTACGTGAAATACATACGGGTTTCTTTAATTTGTGCGATATTCCAGATTTTTCTTATAAACAAGGAAAATTTAATAACAATGAGTGGCGTTACCCAACGACTACAGATGAAACTCAGTTTTGCTCTCGTAATTGTATTGGATTTTTCTTATTCTCCGTTAAACCGCACGAAAAAAAAAAACAAGATAACGAGTTGATAAATATCGAAAGGAATGCTTAAGTGTCTCGCAATACATAGAGCAGTAAAATTTTTAGTTTTGATTTCTAATCATTTTATATTTTATTTTACAGTGTTTATTTGGTAGCGTGCCACGTGTAAACAGACGTGTAGTCCAATTATTTGCTGCAATTTTTCATAATAAGTACATATGACTTTTGGGGTTACCAGTCAGAGGTTGCCTTTCACGTTACAGTATCAGATAGGTACGATATTACTTGAAACAAGGTACAATTAGTTACATTTAGATTATACTGAAACCTGAAATTTAGTACGCTTGTTTTTCTTCTTCCTCGTGGAGGTTTGCCGACTATTGACATATTATATATCTTTGCTGAAGCTTACTCCTTAATTCGAAATTTTCCGAGTTGCTTGAGGAACGTATTCGTTAAATTGTTAATGATGGTTATCACAGATCTGGTAAAAAAACACACATGGCAGACGAGGAAACGGCAGGACATAAATGGTTACAAATAAAGGCTGCATTTGTGTTGCAGCGCTCAATGTTAAGAGGGCGCAGACGAAGAACGGAAAGTAATCCAGCGTGATAGCAATCCAACAAAATTCTATGGCAGGCAGTGGGGAGAAGACAAATGAAATTGCTCTGAGAAACGAACCATACAAGGTTGAAGAAGTTCTGAGTAAGACTTACAAACTGTTCTGCGTTAGCGTCTATTAACCTAGATTCTGACTGTCCAATAGTAGCTGGTAGAGAAAGGTGAGAAATGTGTACCCTTTGAAGCTGACTGAACCAAAAGTCTCCATGAGCTATGTCTCACCTAACCGGACTTTATTGAAGTTTGAGGACTTCCTCTTCTTGTTGAACAGCAGTCTATCTAGAAGACAATGCGAAGGAAAATTCCTCGGCGATTTCACACCAGACCCGGCTCGACTGACCCTCAAAGCTGTTCCTTCGAGTAGAGGATTGCGGACAAAGGACTATAATTTTCGTCAGTGTCGGCAAGATCACACCCCCGTACTTCAAAAGTTTGGTATTACCCTTCCTGCAGATTGACCTGCAACATTATGAAAATTGCCAGAATCTACTGTGGTGAACATTGAAGAAGAAGACAATTAACATATTTGTGGGAGGCGAACCATATAAGGTTAAGAGGTTGTAGGATGGTACACAGGCTGTACTGGTTTAGAATTCATTGGCATGTATTCTCAGGTTCCTGTGCCAGACAGTGAAGAAGAATGCAATTGGCATCATTCTTGGAAATGAAACGTTTAAGGTTACGTGAGTTCTAAAATGGTACACACACTGTACTGGCTTAACATCTATTGGCTAATTCCCTGGCTGTCCAATAACGTCTGAAAAGCTAGAAAAAGGTGAGGAGTATGGGGTTCTATAGCTTGCTGAAGTAACAGTCCACAGCTACTATTAACAGGGAACCTGTTTTATCGGAGGGTATTTTGAAGAAAAATGACGGGCGCCGGGAGGCAAAACGAAATTTTGACAGAAAAATCAAGGGTTCGAAAATGTTTGCCTGACAGAGCTTAGCTCGTCGCTTTCGAGACTGAGCTGCTCTCTGGATGAGGCTTATTTTTTGTATCTCATTTCGTATGAATTTTCTAACGAGGAACTCATATCCATCGTCCGGCGAAAACTGATTTGTCTTAGTCTGAACAATGATAGAAGGTAGACTTCAGAAAATGTTGACTTTCAAGCTACCGGTATTTATTATTACGAAGGGAATGGGATTTAGAAAATTTCAACCATTATGATAGGAGTATTGGAAAAAATTCGAATATCGAGCTGTACATATACGAAAGAAGGGAGACTCACAAAAATTTCAACTTTTGGAGACTCCAATTTTGAATTAAATTTCCAATATCGAAATTACGAGAGAACAAGTTTCTTGAATTCTTAGTTCAACTCAGTTAACGAAGCCGCCGTTTTGTCTTCTTGGTTCCCTCTAATGGATGTTGAGCTTAGGACAATCTACGCACGGGGGTTTCTCATCAAAAATCTATCTACTAGTGCACATTTTTACTATCAAACTCATGCAAGAGATAGTAAGGAAAAACTTGATACAGATGGCGTAATACACACTTTCGATAGAAATACTATCCAGATTTTCTACCTCAGCAGCAAGTTTCGTTCCCTCCGATCCATCAATCTTTGTCCGAAATTTTCTGTGTATCGTCTGACGACCACAAGAAAATTGCCGATTCATTCAATAACTGTTCGGTTGTTTACAGCATATTAGCGTATTAATCAAGTATAGGGCAGAAAAGTTCAAACGAGACTGAAAGAACATAACAAGCGTTACTTTTGTAACCTCATTTCCTCGAACTGGGTCACTCTGTAAAAAAACAGGAGGCTTATTACATCTCGTGCGTCGCAGAAAAAGTGCAAAAAAGACACCAGCCCTTGAAAAGCTTCAAATAAGAAAACAAGATTGTGCCACTTTCAAAGCTTAAAAATAACGCAGACGCCCGTCATCAATTATTATTATTATAATTGACTCATTCTTATCTGAAGAATTTCTTTTCTTCTTCAACAAGTCTTTTATCTCGAGCGTAATTGTTTTCAGTCTATATTTCACCTTGCTCGCAAACGATCATAAGAATTAAAAAATTCTCTTCCGCAATTTGAAATACTTGTTGATGTATAACTCCACTCGGCTCTACAGATATTTACTTAATGCTGTAGCCTGTCTAGTAATCCCCTTTCGATATGTCTTCTAAAAGCGACAACGCGAAGCTTTCGAGCTTCCGTGCTACAGAAGACTAAATGGAGAGGTTTCCGGTGTTGTTGTATGGAGCTAAGACGTGGGAAAAAAATGGCCGACAGGCGAAGCGGCATCTTTTGAGAATCCCGTGGTCAGCAAGACGGACAAACACATCCATCACCAACGAACTGAATATACGCACTGGACTGCCCACTATCTTCAAGTTGAAGATTTGTTGGTTGAAGACTTCAACCAACAAATTCTGAAATTTTTTCGCCACATCATCCGTAGACCCTCGGGTGACCTGGAGAAACTGGTGGTCCAGGGAAAAGTCGAGGGTAAAAGACTAAGGGGTCGCTCGTCAAAGCGATGGATAAATCAGGTGAAGAAGATTACGGGCCGCCCCTGGAACGGACTTTACATACAGCGGAGTATCGGACAGACGGGGAACAAGTGGTGGAGGAAATTGGTTGATGGATCGCCGAGGCTTGAGACATGAAGCACAAGGACAGATGGTAACGATATAAATACTTCATGAAGCAAGAGAGGGTGGGAACTCGGAAAATTTTGAATCAAGTCTCGGGCACCCGCCTCCTAGTATAATAGAGCTAGTAGGAACTTGGAATGAGGTTACGGCTATCCATAATAAACGCGAAAGGACGAATACTCCGAAGGGAGAGTAAACAATGCAAACCGTCCCTGATGAAGTAGGGATCCCTATTGAATCACCTTTAGGCTCTCTCATCTCCAAATTTTCATGTCTAAGTTTGAACTTGACCTCTTTTCCTCGAACCAGGTGTTACTTAATCATATTCACTATTGGCACACGTACGTTGATGACGTTCTATGCACCTGGACTGGTTCCCCAGATCTCCTTGGTGAGTTTCTGAGGTATCTCAATTCCTGGTGCGCTTCCATCACATTTACGTTGGAAATAGGGGTATTTTCCATTAACTTTTTGGATTTATCGATCTCTATAATAGACGGTATTCATAAGTTTGGAATTTACAGGAAAGATACTACGGGCTGCCTTTCATAGTCTAGTTCACAGACTGACTCGTATTCCTTTGAGTCAGTCTGCCTTCAAGCAAGAATTACTCACAATAAAACACCTGGCTAGAGTGAATGGGGTCAATGTCGACGTTGACGTGATGGTTCGGAGGAAAGTTACGAGGACGCCTTCTTGGGTGCCGGCAATTTTGTTGAAAACTCTTTTATCGAAAGCTATTTTGTCGAATGGCAAGATTTCCGATAGTACATAGGTAATCATCGAAAGATCTTTTTTGTCGAATACACAACCGAATGTAGTGCTTGTCGAGAGCCTACTTTGTCGAAAAAAAAATTTGTCGAAACACTTTTTTAATGAAATACATTACATTTAAAATTGAAAATTTATGTTTAAAATTCACTCAAAAAGTAAAAAAATTTGATTATTAAATTGAATGCTTTTAAGCACGGCATTAAAAATTTGCAGCAGTACACGTTAAATTAGTACGAAATGTTGTGTGCTACCCCTCGAAGGTACTCCTGCACGTCATCTGTCTCTTCATATTTCAAGACGACGCCCGCTAGTCTGTCTGCGGATAACTTTCCTTTTCTTTTCAGGAGGTGGATCCCCGAGATGTTGCTTTCCACTTGCAACTCGCATAGACTCTCTTCTCGTTTGAAATTATCGATCGTTTCCCACAAAGACTCATGATAACGAGTTGTGAGAGCATTAAACCCGCGGTGCCAGCCTTCGACTGAGTTGTTCGTTCGTGGCAATCCCTCCAGTGTAGAATCATAACAACTCCAAAGATCATGTGAATACTGCGGCGGTCGTCTACTTCTTCCTCGTGGCCTGCCAATCCACACATCCTCGAAGTAGTCAATCACTTCATGAGCATTTTCAGGGAAGAAATCAGCGTCAATGAGATCTTCAAATATTCTTGTGACGTCAGCGGGAGGTACAAATGCCAATGCAGACAGATGACGCATTTTTAAAGCAAACTCGCTGTCCGTGTCGTACTCACGTTTTAATCCTGCGTCCTGTATTTTCCTATAAATACACTGGTTGAAATGAAATGAACAGCCTCGTATACTAGCGTTCGGAAACTTTTTTTTGAATGCTTTGATAGACCCGGTCTCGAAGTCACTGAGCACTGAGGTCGGACTTGGACGGGGCTCGATTTGCAGTAGCGCATCGATAAGTTTTTCATAAGTCGTTCCTTCTTTATTGGGCAAAAGTGCAAAAACGTATGGTAAACAGCGTTCATTCTCTAAACCGTGTATTGTAGAAATCTGGTGGAATAATTAGGGCAATGTTTAAAGGTCCCATCAATAAACCAATGAGGAGTCCTCCTTAACCGTTCCAAGTGAGACCGCGTACCAAAAATTATAATTCTATTGTCTGCAGGTCCTGAGTCGTGTAAAAGAAATGGAATACCACGCGTTGTCTGTCTGTATGCTTCAGGTAATACTATATCTCGTCTTTTTTCTGGATCTTGAAGCCGCGGCCCTTCTTTCTTCCTTACATTCCGAACTATTCGCCTCAAATTTAACGATGACTGCAGCTGACCCATTGCTGCTTGACTGCAAGTAGCAATGCTTTGTGACAACACAAACTTCGGTGCATCTCTCGACTTTGCAGCCCTTTTCCTCAGTGCATTTTGAATTTGAAGAACTTCAACACCAGTTGCATTCGCAGCATGATTATGGTCATTTGCTATCACGACAGAATCATTGCGCTTCACTGCTCTACCTGGATATCGACCAGAGGCGGAGGTATACTTGCTACACTTCCAGTAAGAATTTCTATTGACGGTCCTTTCCTCATAATACACATATCCCTCACATACTAATAAATCACGACCGCGCTGACTTTTAACGAACGGATAAGAAGCCATCCGATTACGCAGAGTGATCATCGTATTAAAATTTATTTAGTTTTTCCACGTTTTAACGCACACTTAATCCTGTAAGATGATCCAATAGGGATCCCTACTTCATCAGGGAACTCGAAAAATTTCCCTTCAAATTTACAGTAGTTGGGGGACCATTAAGTATTTAAAAGGTCGAAGAATTCGTGAAGCTCATTATGAGGAATGTTGGCTTTGACGCGTAGCTCACCCATACGCTGGATAGTAGCAGCCTTAGGAATATTCGAGAACAAACCAACAACATCAAACAAGCAGATGGTCGTTCCCGGGGAAGACTTACATCCTTGAGGACGCCAGTTAGAGAGGCCGAATTCAAAACCGACGTCGTCTTTTATTTTTCTGCAGTTTGCATGTTTTACTCCACGTCGGAGTATTCGTCTTTCACGTTTATTGAATCAACAAGTTGCATTCATCAATATGTGGACATAATATAACACGTATTTTTCATGATATATGAATGTAATTGCTGAAATAATACGTGCGATTTTTCAACTACGAACTAGTTCGTAAGCAAGCAATTAGTCACTCTTTTTCCTTCCATAAAAAATTTATTCGATGTAATTGAGTATTCGACAAAAGTGATCTTTCGATGAATATGTACTATCGGTAATCTTGCCATTCGACAAAATACCGCCGACAAAATTGCTTTCGATAAAAGAGTTTTCGACAAAATTGACCAGAATCGCCTTCTTGATTCCACCACCTCCCTCCCCCGAGACGCGATCGCCGTTTGCGTTGGATCAGTCTCCCTTTCTTGGGAAAGTTCTCCCTCCAATTGGGTGGGGCCCTCCGCCCGTTTGGCTTCAGACCCGCGTTTTACAACCCTACCACAGTCAAGAGGTTGTTTGTGAGGCTGAAGGACGCCATGCCCGTTGATGAGAGGAGTGGTGTTGGAATGTAGGGATTGTGGAGGCTTTCATATTGGTGAGACCAGCCGCCAAATGAAAGTTGGAGTAGCTGAGGACCTGAAGTCTTGGAAGAAGAGACACTTAGGGGAGTCAGCTTTTGCTGATCATTTAATAAACAGTGGCCACAGCTTCCGTGAGGGATCCGAAAAGCTCCTCTCTAAGGAGAATTCTCACCCTAAGCGCATTGTCCTCGAGCATATAGAGATAATGCGTCATCTCAACACCGACGGTATCACTGTACTCAACTCGTACATTCCGGAAGATGGCCGATTCAACTGGTCTGTGATTTACACCGTGATTTCTCGTTTGGCCAATCTTAATACCTTGTTTTTCTCTTCTGTTCGTCAGTTGCTTTCAGTTCAGGCTTGATGATGGTTTATTAACCGAAAGCGCTCGTCGTCTTATATTTTTCTGCAGTTTGCATTGCTTACTCTCCCTTCGGAGTATTCATCCTTTTGCGTTTACCATCATTAACAACTTTACTTAACGAACTTCTACAATTCGGAGGTCGCGTTCTAAGGTTGTCTATAATGCAAGTCAAGGTCAATTGAAATTGGCGAGTTGAAGTCAGTAGGTGGAGACAATTTTTTTTTTTGCTTATTAGACATCCCTATAGTACAAGGGTGACTTGAAAGTAAGGTTCCCGGTGTTCGTTCTCGTAAATGGCTGCACTGATCAACGTAAAAATTACGGAGCACATTTTTAGTGTTGAACTACTTGTATACGCCAGGTTTCAACTTGATCCGTTCAGTAGTTGACGTTTAATTTCCTTTTAATCATGTGGTTATCAAATATAAAACCGTCCGACTTACGGGTACCCTTGTTCCTGAACATTAGGCAGCGCGCGTCAAAGCATGCAAAAAACTGTACGATTGGCGGGGAATGGTTCGGTAGAATTGTCAGTGGTGACAAACCTTGGTCTGCCACTATACCTCTCTATCGGAAGAGCAGTCTATCAATGGTGTGGCGGACAAGCGCGTCGTCTTCCATCATCATCATCATGACAACGCGCGACCGCACACCGCTCGGATTTCGGTTGGCGTGTGGAGTGACGGCCGTGGTCGAGTCCATGTAATAGGAGATTTTGAAGCAACTGGCACTGCCGTGCAGCCTGGATTTAGTACCAGCTGATTTCTGTATTTTTGGTCTTTTAAAATAAGATTTACCAGGTTTGAGATTTTTTTTTGACGTGAATGTCACTTCCTGGGTAGGGAGATGATTGCGCCAAGTTGGACGGTCCGAGTTTACCAAAGCGATCTTAGAAATGCCCGATTGTTGGCAAAAATATACCGATCGCGATGGGGATTACATCGAAAATTAAGTTTTTTTTACAACCTTTCTATGGGAAAAAAAATAATTTAATTTGAATCTTCTATAATAAAAGAATTGACCATTTTTTGAAGAAAGTAAACTCCAAATCTATTGGACGGATTTTAACGCAATTTGTACAGCATCCTCTCACGATGGTCTAGATGGTGACGAGGTGGTCAAAAATAAAAAACCTCCTCCTTTTAAAGCCTTGGCGAGGGCTGAAAGTCAGATGTTTCTGGCTGCCTGTTTTCATTGTGGAGTGTGTAAGTGAAATGAAAGTTTTTTACTTTTACAAAATTGACAAAATTGCTTGGAAATACGGATTGGGTGTTGATTGATGGCCGCGTATACTTTCGAACGGTTTACGGGACCGTTTTATTCTCTTTCGAATTACGAATTATTTTGGGTGTTGATTGACGGCTGCTATAATTTTGAACGGTTCACAGGACCGTTCCATCACGCGGGGTTACCTTCAGATTTTCTCTTATCCTGCACATGGTTATGGTTACCATAAATTATATTGTTTTGTTTTGTTATTTTTCTGATTCGAATTATTTTTGTTCTTTGTGTTATCATGTTGTCTACGAACTTTTTGATTGGCGCAAGTCAAGTTTTTCTGTTTCAAATTCTTTTTGTCCTTCTTTGCGTTCCAAATGGCACGTAGGAAAAGTAAACTGTTCCGTTTGGGTTCAGAGTTGCAAAAACAATTGCAAAAACGTAAGAATAATCGTCGTTTGACAAAACTTGAAAATGATATGATTCTGTCATAGGTATATGTTGCAACAAACAATTAAGTGAAGAAATGCCACATTGGCGGGCTCAACAAGATGTGTATGAAATGTGGATCCAAGTTTTTTAAAGGTGAAAGTCTAAATATGTGTTGCAATAACGGTAATTCCTCCGGATCTATTGATGCGTCTTTTATTAAATGAGTCTTGCGACTCTCCTCATTTTTTCAATAATATTTGCAATTATAATAATTCATTGGTAATAACCTCCCTTGGTTGTCAAGAGGGATTCTTTAAAAATTTAACGTTTAAAATTTGTGGAAAGATGTTTCATAAAATTGGTAGTTTGTGTCCAGTATCCGATGACCCTCAATTTCTGCAATTATATTTTCTAAAAACGCCGATTTGGAAGCGGAAAAACGATGGCAAAATACGTCTTCCCTGCTGCAATTGAATTCGATTGAAGCCTCTGAAAATGAATATGTAAGAGAATTTAAATCTGTGTACAAGAGAATTAGTCAAAATCCATGTCCGGATTAAGTGAAGGTGATTTTGAAAGAAATGCCTCTAATGTTTCCAGATGGCAATGACGGGTATCATCTGAATATTTATAAGAAAAATGGAAAAAGAGTATCCGTCACAGAATTTTATTCTTTTCACTTCATGACACATGAGCGCAATTATTTGCTGTACTATCGTCAATTACTGAACGTTTTTAGTGTAGATGTTGCAGCCAAAATTGAGAGCAAAAAATTATTGTTTTTGAGACTTCACTAGAAAGAGCTGCGATGCGATAGCTATGATAATCTGAAAGATTCTTTCACAAACAATTCAGGGGCCAATACTGGAAAAATGGTTATATTACCTTCTACTTTTACTGGTAATCTACAGAAATTTACAAAACAATTTAAAAAATAACCAATTAACATATTTTATCCCATCAATTCATTTTATTTTTGTAGGAGGTCCGCGCTATATGCACAAAAAAGCGCAAGATGGACTTTGTTATGTCAGAAAATAATAGTACCTCATTAAGTAAGAATTTCTTATTGAAATCATTTTTTGTGTCGTTTTTTAAAAAAGTACTTATTTCAGTGGAATTACATGAAGATTTATCAATTATTTTTATTAAAAAAAAAAATAAATATTGTTAGGAAACAGAAAAAAAAAGTAAGAAGTGTTTTTCTCATTTAGATTCGAGCAAGTGTGTGAATGAAAAATTAGGAGAGCGCTTTTAGGAGAGCGCATATGCCCAAAAAACACGATCCGACCTACTATACTGTAGTTTTTATTGTCTATGAAAAATGAAAGTCAATCAATTATTTTGTTGTACAGAACATCAAGTCTCTCAGTTATTTCAAAGTAAATTAAAAACTTCTCCAGAGAACCTTCCTGAGCAACTTATACATTGTCGTCCGTCCGACGGACGGGTATTTCAGCTTGTTACAAATAAAGATATTACGCACATGGGAACCTTACTTTCAAGTCACCTGTACGACAGTCGTATCTATCAGATTAAGCTAAAATACGTCAGAGCGTTCAGCTAATCTAGGAGTAGCGCAAAAGTTCAAATTTGTCAAAGTTCCAGGGTCATGGACGCACAGATACAAATGCAGGAAGTAAGGCAGGGAGTACAAACACTCAGACTCAACTCGAAAATATGAAATATGTCGAAAGATCGGATTTTTTATTTGTAGTGTGCTCGACTCCCGGTCAATAATTTTCTAACCGACCACTTTTCATATTTTTTATGGATTGTGTCTGTGTGTACTTTCATGTGGGTTTTTGGCGGATCAGCGCCAGAGCTGAGAAGCTTGCTGAAAGCTGAAAATTCAAAACCGAAAGACGAAGAATTAGAAGCCCAAACGTTGGATACAAAGAGTCGGGAACAATTTCAACCGCAAGCCGAATTTTGAGCTTTTTGAGGGATGGCTCTCGACCTTATTGCGACCTCTCAAAAAACGTCCGCACCTGACTTCGACTATGTCATCAGCCTGAGTTAGGTTAGGTTGTATTGTATAAATAGGGATATCTTCACAAAACGTCCACGTTCTACTTTGATGACGTCATCAACCAAGCCGTAGATTGAGTTGCTCAGAAGAATTTTTCTAGGCTACATTAAAACTTGGGTTTGCCGAACAATGTGACTTTAAGTGAGTTCAGCATAAGGGAAATTAAAGGAAGCCAAAAAAATGTGTTCTAGTGCGTAGGGTATTTCAAGGATAAAAATTTGCTGTTTTCCAGTGCAAAATTTGCATCATCCTTACATATATTTTTCTTTTATTTCATCTATTGATGAAAATTATACGGTCTACGCCTAGTTTTTTTCTGTAGCGGAGTTTGCGGGTTCCTCGCTGCCATTGCTAACCTGCAATGGCCTCCAAATTTTTTTTCATTTCTTGCTGCCTTATTTTGAATGAAACATGAAAAAGTCGAGAGCGAGAATTTGAAACGGAAGGTAAGAGGGTATTTGAAAGTGAAGTGCTAATGTTTGACATTTTCCAGGCTAAGTATTACAGGCCTAGACGTATAGTAGGTAGGCCCAGTATACTGAAGGCTGAAGTTCAAAATTCCTAGTATAACAAAGGCTCGAGCTATTTAGGAATGAGAATTCACTATAGTGACGCCCATAAAACAGGTTCCCTGTTTGTCTCAATTAAGAAGGTTCGTTATACCCTGGACTTTCATACTTATTATAATTACTATCTATACATATTGATATTCTTATTCCATACTTGTCCTTTCTATCTCATACTTTATACCTAAAATATTATATTTTCATTGTATGTGTACTCACTTACTTACTGATATTCATATTTTCAATGCATTTGCACTTTATATCTGATTGTTAAGATTATGTTTACATTATCGTTGTCTATGTTAACTTTAATCCTTAGACTAAGGTACATTTTAATATATCACTATTCTTAATTATAAACTATGACATGTTACATAAAAATTAGTATATAAGCCCTTAAGGCACCCACATTTGAATCAGTTCCAGTTCCAGTTCAGTACATCAGTTCAAGTTCAAGTCTATTAGTTCTGTTCACTTCTCAAATACACTTCTAATCACAATATCGCGTACTTTTCTGAATGATGCCTTAACAGGTTAATAAAGAGTGAGTAAAGCAAATCAAAAATCAGAGTATTCACCAAAGTGGCTTATGTGTATTTGTGACGTTGAGAAGAACAATAAAAGAAGGCGAGAAATAATTCACAATTGACATGAATAGTCAAAATTGAAAACCCCTTTATCCATAATATTCGGTTCATATAATCGCTATGAAATATTTCTAGTGCGTATCATGGCGCTAGAGACAAGCATAAAGCAAGCAGCTGCATGTAGTGCCAAGTTCAAAGGGTGGCAATTTTACGATAGAAAAGTATAACCAAAATTATTATCAAAATTGATTACTGTTTGCAAGCGATTACTTGATCCTGAACGATTTGGCGCAAAAACGCATTGCTAGGCAACGCGTGTCAAATGTTCGCGCATTTTTTCAAATACATGTGACCAATTGAAAAAATGCGCTCTTTTTGCGAACACCTGACACGCGTTGCCTAGCAACGCGTTTTTGCGCCAAATCGTTCAGGGATCAAGTAATCGCTTGCACACAGTAATCAATTTTAATGGCTATTTACAGTACATGTGGCGTAGGTGAGTCTTTTCATAACGAGTACATACGTTTGCAGAACGAGCAAAGCAAGTGAAGCAATGTATGTACAAGTTATAAAGAATCACCTACAACACTTGTACTGTACAAGGCTTTAAAACACAAATACTTTGAAGACAAATTTGTACATCGGAAGTATACATTTTTGTGCGGCATGTTTACGTCATAGTTTTTTTGCAACGGTTTTCTGTGTATAAAAGACCATCGGTGACGTTATTTTGTTTTTTTCACACGCTCCGCGCTAACGCTGAAAATTGTTACCTACATCACTGAAAATCGGTTCACAAAAACATACTTACGGGTTATACTTGCTAGGCAACGCGTGTCAAGTGTTCGCAAAAAGAGCGCATTTTTTCAAATATATGTGGCCATTTGAAAAAATGCGCTCTTTTTGCCAACACCTGACACGCGTTGCCTAGCAACGCGTTTTTGCGCCAAATCGTTCAGGGATCAAGCAATCGCACGCACACAGTATTTGTCTTTGGAAATGTGCGGAAAGGATGAAGAATTGCTCACAGAGCCAGAAAACCTCGGGCCGAGACTGCATGTATATTATAGAAGACTATAATAATGTCATCCAGATCTCCAGAAGTAGGTTGTAGGAGGTCTAAATTATTAAACGTGATTAATCTCTTACACCGTATGTTCTTCATGCTTCATTGTCAATTTGGAAAACAGGAAAAGAAGAGAGAGCAGAACAAAGTCGTACTTCTTCAGGGTTTTGTATGGCACCCTTTATAACCTTCCTTGTCTATTGCAAGCATAGACGAATGTGGAAGTTCTTACGGGAGTCTGCATTTTGTTTGTCCTTTCAATTCTGCATTCTTTCTGAATTTTTTTAAACTCTTGTTTCTATCATTACTTTTTACCTCCTTTCCTAACGTTTTCCATGACCTTTTATTTTTTTTCTCTTCTCTTCTTTTTTTTTGTCAATTGTTTGTTCTAAATACGAGAACACGGAAGAAGGATAGTTCCTATTGTTTGAAATAATACTGTTGCAAAGAAAACAAGATACAGCCAGATTGTAATCGACCCTCGCAGAGAGAATGCGGAAGATATCGGACCGTGCCGTGAGGGTGTACGGTCACTTGTCCTAGTTTCAATGGTGTCTCAACTGGACTCAACTTTTGTGTAACTTGTGCAAACAGTTACCGAAATTTAGTATACAAAAGAGAAAAAAAAAGATTGAAGTTGTTTTTCTATTTATAAGAAAGGAAAGTAATCAATCTTCTCTGTTCTCTGTTGACGGGTGTATTATTGGGGTGATCCATGAGTCTAGTCTATAGGGCTAGCTAAACAACCCGTTACATTTTTGTAAATGTCGTACTGTCTTAAAATTACCTGCTCGTTTCTTTTGTATAATAATCGTAGTATGCTCTCAAGCCTTGCAATGCTGTTACCATATAGAACTACATTATTTCATTTTCTGTCAGCATGAACCTTACTATTTTACTTCCCACTGCGATGACATAATCACGAGCATTTACTACAATATTCTGTGAGCTCGCCTTTTGCTGCCTGGGCACGGTAGCACAGCGAAAATCACGAAATGAACATGCTCATTCAGGGGGGTATTATATCAGAACCGATTGCCCCCAACGAGAAGCCCGATCATTGCGTCCTCAAATAACCTTCAAGTTTTTCAATCGTCAATTTTAGACAATAACATCAATCGAAAAAGGCGGAATATTCTCGTCGCCAGTTTCATCCCTCTCTGATGTGGACAATAGCATTATTTGTATATAAGATTACCTTTTATTTGAAGTAATTTCAAAGGTGTATTTTACGAGGATTAAAGATGGAGCTTTCATCAAATTCATGGAGAGCTAGACAAAGGAAATAGAAGTCTACGGTTTGTACAATAGTCATTGCGTTTTTTTTTTGCGGAAGAAGGAGAAGGGGAAGTAGCTGGAAATAAAAGGAGGGCCACCTTTATCCATACTAGGAAGTATTTCTTCTAGGAGGTAAAAACTGAGTACCGTTAACTTTCTTAAATATAAATCCACTAATCCTAGTCAAAATAAGAAAATAGACTCTTGGGCCAGACCTTGTTTTCATTCGTTGATATCTCAGCATGAAAAAAAAAAAAGAATGTCTGTTATTTGAAAGAACAGTCTTTCTGCTATATTTACCGGCACTACCTAACAATTGAGAAGTTTGGATTTCAAATTGTCGCCATGTGAGTTTGACCTGAATGTTTGAGTTTTTCTTGAGATTGCAGTTCTAGAGCGAAGCTGGAGCGCATATGGGCAAGTTCATTAGTAACCTGCGAGCCCACATACGGAGACGGAGTGAATGCTCAGACATTGAAGCCAGACATTACCCTTTCCACAGCTCTCAGTTGCCTTGAAAAGTTTTTGAAATCAACAAAAATGATTTACATAAGATCAAGCAGTGCCAAAATTAACACTTTCAGAGTACAAAGACAATCAACCATTTCATAGGTAAATACGTATATCACGTAAGTGCGCATTTATAGTGGCACATGATCTGATCAAGCGAAGAAAGCAGCGCAGCATTTTGTTGACAGGAGGGGAACAGAGCAACAATAGAATATTTTCTCTGCTCTGCTTTGTTTGCTTGTTCGCTGCGCCACTATAAATCCGCACTAACTTTGCATGATTTTTGTCGTTAACAAGAGGAATTAGGTGGCAGCGCCGCGACAACCGAACGTGGAAACGTGTACCAGTGTTGCAACGACACCCCGCCGCTAGCTATGAAGTCTAGTATACAAAATAAGTGTGAGAGAGGGGCGGCTGCGGCCGGCGGTGCAGCGACGTGTGAGACGAATCAAATTACACGTATTACCATTGTAAAAATGTCAATTTTTGAAGAACTGCAGCCACCCTTTGCTCGAGAGCTTATTTTTTTCACACTCATGTAGGTGCACGACTTCCAGTAACGCAACTTGTATTTCTACGACTCGAAAGAGAACAAGAAAATATTTAGAAAATAAAAATATGTTAAGAGTGCTTATTATTCAGCCAGAACATTAGACTACTTGTTTCTCGCGGTGTTTTGCAATAGCAGTACAAAACTGGAAACGGTTGTACATAAATTTTATGCAAATATCTCGACAAATTGAGATCTGATAAAAGAAAGTGTCGAACACAAAATGTTCTTTGTGAGATTTTCTATAAATTGGACTAGTTGAACTTTCATTCAATGTTGATCAAAAGTTTTAAACTTCTGAAAAAAAAATTGATTACTTCCAAACATCACTAAAAACTCAAATCTTAATAGGAAAAAGTTATATCAAACTAAAAAAAAATTTTTAATTCTTAAAAAGTAATGAAACTTTATAAAATTGATGATTCTTTTTAATATTACATCATACACAAACAATATTTATATGTGGCTAGTATACAAAACATAATTGTGATGTTAAAATATAAATTTATTCATTTTCATTAGAAGATAATATAAGACTCTTGAAAAGTAATGAAAGTTTATAAAATTTAAAATTCTCCTTTGTATTACATCATACAAAACCAACGTTTTAAGTCGGTATTAAAACCACATCGTTGTTATTCAATAGATGTTATTGTAAAGTTTCAGTTATATTAAATGACAATTACAATTCTCTGAGTATTTTAATTGTACATAATGTGACGCGATTTAGGGCCGTTTTGCGCAAAATAAAAATCATGTTTTTCATTTATTTTGGCGGCCAAAGTCGGTGAAAAAACATGATCTCGCAAAATTTGAAAAATTGATGGATACTAACATTTTCCATAAATTTTTCAAATTTCGCGAGATCAAGTTTTTTTGACCTATTTTGACCTCTCCTGTAAAATTCGATTTTGCGCAAAGCGGTCCCTTTTCATAAATTGCGTCACATGTGTTAAAACTCAAAATTATAATAATCAATAGCACTGCCTAACACATAAAAAATTACTTGAATAAGAATAGATGATTCTTGAAGTATTTTCTACACTGAATTGAATGCCGTTTGCCGTTTTTCGATAGCACCTCTAGATTTCTTGTAATCATCATCTTTACTTACGTACAATAAATCGTCGTGTGTCATCGCAAAACGTAACACAGGTTCCCGCGCTTCGATCAAGGATAGCAGTATCACAGCACGATAACCAGCGTTATGTTTCGCGACGACACGCCACGATTTATTGTAAGTAAAGATGATGATTACAAGAAATCTATACGTGCTATCGAAAAACGGAAAACAGCATTGAATTCAGTGTAAGAAATACTTCAAGAATCGTCTATTCTTATTCAAGTAATTTTCAAGAAGTTTTAAATTGTTATACGCAGTGTAGTTCTTGTGGAATAGGCCTACTGGAGAAACCACCATTAAAAAAACGCACCAACAACTCGACCTCTATGGTGGTGTGGAACTGAGTTTATAAAACATTTACCTCCTATTTCTATTATACAAGCCGTAAGCCCGCTAAATATTCTAGAATTTCAAATTATTTTCAAAATTCTTGATATTTATTCATCATTTTTAGTTCAATTTCTAATCTAATTTTTTTAATTTCCAATTTTTCAATTTCATTTTTTTATTGTTGATATTTTGTTTTACACTTTCAATCTCGTTCTTAATATCTTCTCTGATAGTCGGATGCCGTCTTTTTAGAAGATCCTTTGCGCTTTTTTCTTTCTGGGTGTATGCTGAAAAATTTGTCATTTTTTGTGGATTGTGAGTTCGTTCTTGGAACCGGTAATTAGAAAAATGTCAGGAATTTAATTCAAAATAATATATTTTTGTTTTCAATCAAAGCTCGCATTTTACCATTGTTTCAAATCTAAACATCTCGTGTTGCCTTCGTTTATTTTAACACCTGTTGCGCTTGTCACTTTTATTGAGTATCCGCCTCTGTTTTCCACGAGTACAAAATTTCGGATTGTAACAATACCGGTACCACCTCTTTTAACTTCAACATGATTGGTGTACGTAATCACATCAATTGTACCTATTTAATAATTTTCATTTTTATATATTATTCTGTTTCATCATTAGGATAGCTACTTAATCCTTCAATTTATCAAAATAAAGAGGTCTGTAACACTTCTTTATTAAACCGAATTTATCGAATTTTAAACAGTCATAGGTAATAAAAATATCTCAAAATATGTAAGGGTAAATTCTAAAGGACCAATAAAAAAGTTATTTTAATTCATAAAAAAAGAACGAACATGAAAATATGTCTATACAAAGGGTAGGTGGTTGCTGCTCGAGCGATAACAACATAATAATACCTAGGCACTACCGAATCAAATATCTCGATAAAACAACAATCAACAAGCAATAAGAATACACAGGCTGCCCAAACGTAGAAACGTTTCAACAATAATCAAAAACGAGCAATAGTTAGGCCTAATAGGAGGCGAAGAAAAAATCAAAAATGAAAAAAAAAGTAGAAATACAGAAGCAAGAAAAAAATGGAATTAACATTTGTACAAAGGAAAAAGGAACATTACGTATAACTGTCACAAACGCGACGGAGGCCACGATTAGGATGTCTTTCGACACCTCTAATCGTGGCCAGCCGTCTAGGTTGTAATTTCTTCCAACGCTAAGCGCATGAAATACGATTTTTCCTGGTGAAGGAGAGCTTCAGACTTCTCTTTGGGGCTATGACCAGTTTCAATTAAATGGTCCACAAACGCCGACTCGCCTACTTTTCTTTTTTCCCAGGCTTTCCTGTGTTCATCAACTCTGATTTGGAGTTGACGGCCAGTCATACCTATGTACACGCTACGGCAATCGCCACAGGCCACCCTATAAACACCCCCCCCCTCTCGGCCACCGGTATCGGATCTTTCAATTCGACCAACAGGCTCTTAACAATCGCCACATTTTAATTTGTAGATGCCCGACTTCTGAGTGGATGGAACAGGGTCTTTAAGGCGAATGAAATTGGCAGTCGTGGAGAGTGGATAGAAGTCGACTCGGTATCCGTATTTCTTCAATATAGCCGACAGTTTCATGGAGGGAGCTCCAAGGTAAGGTAGCCGTATCCATCTTTCTTTAGAGCGAGTTAAGGGAGGTTAAGGAGGTTCCAGGTTTTCGGACAGCCAGTAGGGGAGGCGTTTCCTGCGGATGAGGAGGTCCGTGTTTACCCGCAAGTTGTTTACTTGGGTAATTTTCCGAGTCTCTTAGTGGTTTCATTTATTGTCTATCGTTACGTGCTTGCACCTCCTCACTCGCTATGCCATATCTGCCCTACCTACGTATATGTAAATGCCACTAGGCAGTTCATGTATGATCTATTACATAAAAAAAAAAAAAAAAAAAATTTAACTACTGAAGAGGAAAAAAATAGGGTGAAATGATTCATGTTTGCGTTGAAAACAGCTAAATATTCAGTATGGAAAATTATAGGATTTCTAGGATTTTTTCTATGATTGAAAAATGAGCTTGGCGCATAGAAAAATAGCGCTGGCGCAGAACATACAAGAGATATCTACTGGCAGCAAATATCTTACGACTTCGTTATACTAAGGGTAAACTTTGATTTGTCCGCAGGTTTCCAAAAGCGACCTTAGTGAAGATAGCCGGCGAGTGTCGAGAATGTATCGTACATTTCAAGATGTAACCCTTTATCAATAAATTATGATTCAAGTTCGTTCGAGGACAATTATACGGTAATCTATCAGATTTAGGAAATCGAGCCCAATCCATCGGTGAATCTTACAAATACAATCACGAGATAACGTCGCGATTATATGTCGAATAACGGGAATTTTCGGCAAGACTCAAATAAAGCTGGCTTTCAGCTTCGTTCTTATCGGTAGAAATTCGGTTAAATTCGGTCTTCGGCTCATGCTGAAATACTTTGTAATATACCCCACCCCTTTCCCCCAGAAGAGTTTGAAGTTGTATGCAAGTCCAATGGATTCAAACTTCTCGGCTGTAGAGCGATGTGTGATGAAACATGACCTTTATTTTTTACTCGTAAAAAGTTTGGATTTTGTTACCAACCTCCTTTCACATGCTAATATTGATAAAAATCGAATCGCACTCCAATTTCCGAAATGTTTACACATCAGAAACCTGTCTGCGTAAGTGCTTATTAAGCCATCATTATTCAAATGAGGCGCACGGTTCGTCTGTATAGTATAGTGTAACGTTATTAAGACGCGGAACAAAGAATAATAGGTAGTAAGCTGAACGAGCGAAGAGCGAGGACACGGCCCCAAAAAATCTGGTGAACGAACGGTTTTATTTTTATTACTTTTATACAGGTATAGGCCGAGGCATGTCTGTTATCATTTCGTTATTATTGTCGCGTTACAGTCGAGAGTAATTTCGAACGGTACTTCGCGCTAACTCTAGTCGGAAAACGCGGGCAATGACTGTCGAGGTTCACGCGGCCGCGTCACGGCCGCGTATAGGATGTACTTCTCGTACTCGCAATCTAGAAAAAGAACGTGCCCGTATTTTCTCTCTCGTTCTTCGCGGTTCACTCTCTCACGAAAGAACTCGACTTTTCCAACTCGACTATATTATAGATACTATGTGAACCCATTTTCATGAAAAACGTGTAAATTTAGCCATCAGAAAAACACGACAATTTTTCCTGTAGGTGCACATTACGTATGTACGTAACATTCGTAGGTACTTCACGACGATACGAAGTCAACTTGGGTTACACACGATTTTTTTTTCTCCTTTCCGCCTTCGTTGTCATCTTCGCCGTCACACCGTTAAAGAAGCATCGCATCGTCGTCGTCGTAGTCGTCATTGTGACTCTTTTGTTTCGTTTTGTATTTAAAATACAGCGTCTTATTCTGCGTATATGTGTTCAGAGAGCATAGCTTACGGTACATACAGTATAGGTGGTACTGAATAAGAGTGTGAAGTGAACTTCGCCGACTTCCACACGTTAATGACTTAAAGAGAAAGGTTATTATCGGTCGTTGTAACAGTTTTCTTATTTTTGTTGCCGGCTCCGAACGAAGTTGCATGTAGCGGTACAGCGGAGTGACGTAACGTTCATACAACGGTACTCCGACTCCGAATTGAGTGCCGCGACTGTCTCACTCTCTCCGGTGCTTCTCTCGCTTCATTATACGCGTCACGATGCCGACATCGTCTCTTCTTCGTCTTCCACAATGACGCTCTTCGTCGACTATCCTCCGTTATTTCCTCGTTCTCTTCTCGATTCCAATACTACTTTAATCGATCGCTCTTAATAACGTCTATAACTGGAACACCACATACATTTCCGCACGCAATTTTACCAATAAATAATATTATGGTAATGAAACGCATGCACAGCGTTCGCGTTACATTCTGCAATTCAAAATACTGTAAGATTCTCCTGAAATTACCGTGTTTACGGCGTACCAACACATAGTATTGAATCACGTACAGCATATTATGTACATTATGAAGAGACGGAGGAACAAAAAAATGGAGAAAAGTTCGTTCGTAGTATATTGTATGTACGTAAGTTACTGTGGCAGTTCCGCATTGTTACCCGTGATCTCTTAGTTTTTGTTTGATTCTCATTTCCGGGGTAAAATAGAAAAAAATCTCCTACGCAGTACAGCGTAAAAAAGCGCTACGAACTTTTCTTCTAAAACTATCTTGCAGCTACCCTGTTCGATATCTTCTTCGCAGCTCACCTTTTCTACAAACTCTATTATCACCAATACAGTATAGGGAACCTAAGTTATGGTGAGTTTTCAACTTTGACTTCAAATAGCCTTTAAGCCGAAATCTCTCCAGTTCCTATTCACAAAACTAAGTCAAAGCTGGTCTTATCTGAAACTTTTCCACGTCTGTTAATCAGGCAAAATCTCGTCACTTTTGATAATCTTTCATTATCCTGAACTAAGTCAGTACCCCGCCCATACAGTTCGGAGACACAGTTCCTCCAACTCTTTGAGCTCCCTGATTTGGTCGAAGGATTGGAGGCCCTTCCTCTCGAAACTACAATTTCGTGGAAAAAAAAACTCACGGATTTTTTAACAGAGTTAAATATGGGGTGGCAGGAAACCTGTTTTATGGGGCGTGTGGGGTTTGAAAAATGTGGATTGTAACGTCACAAGGCTGACTAAGGACTGCAGGAATGCGCATCTTAAGAGTATTTTTCTAAGTCTCCCTCCTACCATATAAAATAAAGTGAATTTTTTCGTGCAGCAAAAAAATATTCAAAGATGGCGGGGCCTGTGACGTCACAGTTTGATGACGTCATAGGTCGGCCTTGTGACGTCACAATCTGATGACTTCCTAGATCAGTTCTCCTATTACATTCAGCTTAGGGCGGGTCCTGTAACGTAACGAGTAGATGACGTCATAGGTTAGCCTAAGGACTGCAGGAATGCGCATCTTAAAAGTAAACAAACAAAGTGAAGAGTGCGTGAGGAAGTTGCATCAAATGGTTCCGAGGTTTGAATAAGTTTAGCACGTCGAATAATTTTTATAAGTTGATAATTCAAAATTAAACTCGATAACTCTCTCCTAAATTCAGCAAACGGCAAAATCAGTTCAGAATTCCCAATTGCATATTGGTGATAAATACGTCCTTTGTACGTCATACCGCACCAGACGACACAAAATTTTCGATCGGTGGCATGCAACCTCCTCACGCGCTCTTCACTTTGTTTGTTTACTTTTAAGATGCGCATTCCTGCAGTCCTTAGGCTAACCTATGAGGTTGCATGCCACCGATCGAAAATTTTGGGTCGTTTGGTTCGGTATGACGTACAAAGGACGTATTTATCACCAATATGCAATTGGGAATTCTGAACTGATTTTGCCGTTTGCTGAATTTAGGAGAGAGTTACCGAGTTTAACTTTCAATTATCAACTTATGAAAATTATTCGACGTGTTAAACTTATTCAAACCTCGGAACCATTTGATGCAACTTCCTCACGCACTCTTCACTTTGTTTGTTTACTTTTAAGATGCGCATTCCTGCAGTCCTTAGGCTAACCTATGACGTCATCTACTCGTTACGTTACAGGACCCGCCCTAAGCTGAATGTAATAGGAGAACTGATCTAGGAAGTCATCAGATTGTGACGTCACAGGCCCCACCATCTTTGAACATTTTTTTACTGCACGAAAAAATTCACTTCATTTTATACGACTGGAGGGAGACTCAGAAAACTCAAGGGTTTCTTAACGGAATTGAACGACGGGGGGTAGGAAACCTGTTTTATGCGGCGCGTGGGATCTGAAAAATGTGGATTGTGACGTCACAAGGCTGACTTATGACATTATAAAATCGTGACGTCACTGGCCTGCCCCAAGCTATGTATAATAGGAGGGGAACTTGGAAAAAAACCCTGATCTATGTCGTTATCAAACTGTGACGTCACAGACCCCAACGTCTTTGAATATTTTTTTCTCTGCACGAAAGAATTCCCTTTATTTTATATGGTAGGAGGAAGACTTGGGAAATTTAAGGGGTTTTTTAACGAACTTGAACGAAGGGTGGTAGGGAACTTGTTTTATGGGCGCGTGGGATCTGAAAAATGTGGATTCAGGCTCTACCTCTAAGGCTGTATGTGATAGGGGCTGAGCTCAGAGTGGTACTTATGAATTTCTATCAAATTTTGACGTCATATGCTCGAACGTTAGAGCTATATAATATAATCGAAAGGGAACTTGAAAAAACTGATCTATGACGTCATCAAACTGTGACGTCACAGGCCTCGTCCCCGAGCTATATATGATAGGAGGGGGACTTGGAAAAAAACCCTGATCTATGACGTTATCAAACTGTGACGTCACAGACCCCAACGTCTTTGAATATTTTTTTCTCTGCACGAAAAAATTCCCTTCATCTTACATGGTAGGAGGAAGACTTAGGAAATTCAAGGGTTTTTTAACGAACTTGAACGAGGGGTGGCAGCGAACCTGTTTTATGGGCGCGTGGGATCTGAAAAATGTGGATTCTAACATCACAGGCTCTACCTCCAAGGCTGTATATGATAGGGGCTGGGCTCAGAGTGGTACTTATGAATTTCCATTAAATTGTGACGTCATATGCTCGAACGTTAGCTATATAATATAATCGGAGGGGAACTTGAAAAAACTGATCTATGACGTCATCAAACTGTGACGTCACAGGCCTCGCCCCCGAGCTATATATGATCGGAGGGGGACTTGGAAAAAAACCCTGATCTATGACGTTATCAAACTGTGACTTCACAGGCCCCAACGTCTTTGAATATTTTTTCTCTGCACGAAAAAATTCCCTTTATTTTATATGGTAGGGGGAAGACTTGGGAAACTCAAGTGTTTTTTAAAGAACTTGAACGAGGGGTGGCAGGGAGCCTGTTTTATGGGCGCGTGGGATCTGAAAAATGTGGATTCTGACATCACGGGCTCTACCTCCAAGGCTGTATATGATAGGGGCTGGGCTCAGAGTGGTAATTATGAATTTCCATTAAATTGTGACGTCATATGCTCGAACGTTAGAGCTATATAATATAATCGGAGGGGAACTTGAAAAAACTGATCTATGACGTCATCAAACTGGATGTCACAGGCCTCGCCCCCCGAGCTATATATGATAGGAGAAGGACTTCGAAAATTTTCTAGCACCGAGCTTTGCCGACCGGCCGACGGAGGTATTATCCGAACCCCCCATAAAACAGGTTCCTGTTGAGAAAAAAAAATTAGCGACCATTACATATACACCTTCCACAATGGCCGCGGGTATACCCGTAATATCCGCTGTTCTCAATCACTTGTCATAAATTGATTCTCGCCTCTTTTTATGTAGTTCAGTTGAAATTGTCGAAATTGTTCCCTTACTCTAAGTAAACATCGCAATTTTGCTTGACATTATACGCTCTGATTTAAGTAAGTCTGTAATCTATAAGGACTTAAGCCAAAATTATTTCCTATAATGATGTCACACTCTCCTAGTCGTACTCAGGTGAGTATAGGTAGCCTATTATATTATATCCCTGAATTAGGTCATGATCACTGATGACCTTATGCTAAGCCCTAGGCAAAATTTTTCGGTATAATAAAGAGTAAACAATTGAGCCGAATATACTGAACATTAGGCCCAGTACAGTGAAAACTGAGGACGCTTGTCTCAAAGTAGCGAAGATCGAAAAATTCCAAGTCCTTAAAGTAGGTCAAGATCACTCGTGACGTCAGTATGTTAGGTCTGTAGCAGTAAAGCCTATTATACTGATGGTTGGGCCGGTAGCCTAAGGATAAAGGTTTCAAAGATGTGAAGATCAAAATTATTGCCTCCGAAGTCGGTCAAGATCATTGACGCTGACGTTTTCTGAGGATGCCTCTCCCGCCCCTCCGATAAAACAGATAGCGAGTTTCCCGTTAAAAAACAGTCTTCGGACTTGTAGCCCTAAATAAAAGATCATAACGCCAAGTGAGTAGCGCACTGGATATTAAAAGGATCTTACGTGTACTATTCTACTTTATTAGTAAGCTTACTGTTACCCCATTAATAGTTGTATCGCTACTGCTCGACAAGGCCTCTCTTATGGCACAATACTGTGATTTAAAATGCTACAAAAATGCCAAGTCACGATTGGTTCACTCATCAACCTATGTGCTTATTTATATTGGCTTTCTACTTTAAATTTGCTGTCATCTTATTGGCAGGAAGATGAAACAAACGAGAACGCCATGTGTTTTCTTTTGAAGAGTCCATCCAACTTTGTAACCTTATTGGTCAGTTCTATTTTTTTTCTCTGCCCCTTCTTTGTTCCCATTTTTTTAGGAGCTCCCTCAATCACGCTTTTTGATGTCATAAATTCTCTGTTCCATGTTACGACACATAAATCACAAAATACACAAAAACATAAAGTTACTAGAGTCGTAATTTAAAAATTTATTAAGCGATCGCTTTCGGATAAATATCCATCAACGGGCAAGTAGTGACTTTATGTTTTTGTATATTTTTTCACGCTTTTAGAGTAGCAGTCGTCGGCATCTGCATTACTATCTCGATTTCTTTCCTCTTCTCTTCATTGTTCGTAACAGTAGTTCTGAATCGCCAAATCCTGTGCCTGTGGTGGTGGTACTAGTCGTGTGGGATGATGGTGTAAGTGAGTGTTGGTTTCTTCTAGATTTTGTATTCTATCCTGTTTTCCAGTGTACGAGTTTTGAGTCCAAATGGTTGATGATCACATTGCTCTTTTCCACAGTGAATTTGATGCTTTCATCCACCGCATTCGTTTCCAGAAGAAATTGGTCCACCTATTGACCACACAACTAGGATACCATCTACGATTCTAACCCAGTGTTAGCATTTTCATAAAACTTGGACTACTCTTGGAAAAACCGTGAGGACTATTTCTGAACAAAATTGTGACAATTTTTGTCTCGCTCAATGACGTCATGAGTGCATCAGTGACCCTGAATTACTTTGCGGACTTGAAAATTTCGGTCTTGGGCTTATTGTATGCTCGCCCGAGATGAGTAGTACGCACTTCGGGCGCAGGCCTGACATACAATATACTGGGCTTCAATTTAAGGACTTGGAAAGATCTCGACATTTGGCCTTTAGTACACTGGGCTAAACAGTACTTAGCCCGACATATAGTAAACTAGTGAAACACTAGTGCTTCCGGTCATCGATCATCTACATCAGGTGAGTATCTGTTTAAACTAACCCGTAGATGGTCGATGACCAGAAACGCTCGTGTTTCAGTGAAGATATATCCGCTCAAGTATAATAAAATAGGGCCAGGAAAAGAGAAGGTGAAGCGTAGTATGACGTCATAGGCCTATACGAGGTTGTTCTGGCGAACTAAATAAGTGTGTAAGTAATTAGCCTAAAATACAGTATACTAGACATACTAGATCAAATATGCCTAACTTTTTGTGGGCCACTTTGAGTAAGGTGAAAAGTGAGGCGAGCCAATTTTTCCAATTTTTAATGATTAAGAAATTTTCTTATATTTATTTCTTACTGTGACTAGTTTTTCAACGGGGTCTTTGCTGGCTGAATTCGGCCCGTGGGTCGTATGTTGAACATGCCTGTACTAGGTCAAGAATAAGGACAAACGAGGGGAGTGAAAGAGACCGTAAGCTTGGTAGCCCAATATGTAGAATGATAGGTTTATGCTAAACTCAGAAATACTGATGGTGGGGTGACGTCATTATAACCGAGATACGAATCAAAAGTGAATGATTATAATCTATAAAATCGCTGTATCACATCGAAGTGTAACCCAGGCACGACCTCAGAGCGAATGAATTAGCCTCTGCAATGAAGGAAGATTACACTACATGTCTCTGAAGGCGACATGTGAACTTCTGTGCCACATTTTTGTTTTTAAAATTGAGTTTCTGAACTTGCTGCCTTTCAATATGTCGATTATTATGTCATTCATCAATATATCCGTCAGTATTGATAACAGCGGTGGATCCATCGCTAGTCCTTCTTCCTGGCGGTAGAACTCTTTATTGAATCGACAGTAGTTCCAACCCACAATCTCTTATACCATGTTGGCGTACTTCTGCTCGTTAGGATTTTCAGGGTATATATTGTTCCGCAGCGGGGTGAGAAGTTCCTCTTTTTCATCACGTCTAGAGATACCTTTTGCTCCATGCTGGTAAAGTATACTGCGTTATATACATTGACTCAAAATTCGAAATTTCTTTAGATCTTAAAGTAGGTCAAGGTCACGCTTACCTTACGACATCATCAAGGAGGATTGAAATCTCAAAACTCAGAATTGACGTTTTCAGCTGAAGGGTAGGTATCTGTCTTGCCATGAACTTGGTCGGTTATTTTTTCCTTCTATGCATACTTCAATCTCTAGGAGCGACAAAGATTAGTTTTAACACTATTGTCCTAATAAATGTAGGTAAACGATTACTGGCAAAGAACAATCAGCGAAACGTAAATTCTAATTTCCAGTAATATTCAAATTGGAGAAGACGAATTTATCTGATCGATAATTTTTTTCTTCTTATTCGTACATATTTCCAATTCATCGTGTGAAAGCATCGAAGATGAGTACAGATATTCGTCAGAAAAAAAAAGTTATCCAACCATCTGTTCTACATTTCTTCACCGGGTTACGGTTAACACTTTTTTTTTTTACTTACGCCTCGTTTTGGTCCTGGCTCTTGTTAAAAACTCCATTTGTTTACGGAAATAGCCCGGCTGAGATAACGGTTCTCGATCGCAATTCGCCTACTCTACATTTACACGTAACTTCGTTCGCCCGGTGAAATGAACGAGTCCGCTATCACGATATTTTCAAGAGAACCCCTCTCGTTCTTTACGTTTTACATTCTATTGTCTTCGATTCGATATGGGAATAATAACAATAATAAAACTGTGCCTAGTCCCAGTATATATGGACTCACGATTCTGCTGACAAAACAGCATGATACACGCTTACCGAGTTCATCGCTTAAATAAGACGCAAGTACGGAAGGATAGGCTACACATACACACTCAAAAAAAAAAAGGAAAAGAAAAAAAAAGTGCGTTCAAATTGTCCTACACCAGCGTTAAGTTCACCCGGACCGTAGGCCATTACGCGTATTATCACTTTTTTCTCCTTCATTTTTCTTTTTTTTTTTTTCTAACAGTGAATGACGGAAATAAGAGTACCTCCGTTGTGTTGTTCTTGCCTGGTACATCATACGACTGACCTAAATATATTTAAATTACTTCAACGACTACTTTGTATATTTTTCGATTATCACTACAGGTTAGAATTACCGTCACGAAAATGCGTGCTGGTACGATACCTCTTTTCATTTGACGACCGTTCAATCGTTGCACACTGACTTCTCTTGAAAAGATTCAAGCTACTTAAATCAAGTTTTACTTTATTTATTTTTTCATTCTCTCTTTCAATCACATCCTATATTCTTTCAGTATACTAGACCTGAATCGAAAGCAAATTTACGAATAACGTTACTCTTTTTCTCCAAATCTTCGAAGAAAAAAAAAAAAAAAAAGGAGGTATATTGCTCGGAAGAAAGAGAATTTGGACCTACTCTTGAACGAAAGTTTGTTTATTTATTTTCAAAGCTAGGTATATCTACACCACAATAGAAGCAATCGTGTAGTTTCAGAAACTTGTCTAAAATGAGAATGCCTGCTGCTTTTGCAGTTTGATCGATATCGATTGTCAGCCACAGGTGGTTGACGTCTCCCTGCAAACCATTTTAACATGTCACTTGAATGCTCACGTTCTCGTATGACTCGGACACTCGCCGATATCCTTTATAATCTGGGACGGAACCTCACGTGCCCACGGCCATTGAAAATATGCAGGAGACCCCATCTTTCCCACAACCGGAGATCATGAAAATGGAGGAATTCGATTAATGTTGGAAAAGAATGCAATAAATGGTAATTTAGGCCTGCTTACGTCTTCTCGTATTTTTTTTTTCTTTTCGCATGTGCAGCACCGCCCGTTCTCCATGATGGAGTAGGTGCGGGCTGCGTATGCATTTGATTTTGTTTCCTCCAGTACCGGAATCGACCCTTTCGGGTATAACTTCAGTGTTGGAGGAATCTCCTTGGCGAACCCCCCTCTTCTACTCGGCAACCGCCGAGTTGCTTTGGCAACCGCCAAGCTTTAGTGCCCCCTAGCACGCAAAAAACACTAGAAAACACTCACATCACAAAGACGACACTATCACATCAGGCGTAGGTCTCTGTTGCATGAACCTCACTGTATGGTGCTCGTTAGACATATTCGTATGAACAGTGAACGTACCGTAGTAAGTTCACCGGAAAAAAGGACGCGGAGCAACCATATAAGCGTATGATTCTTTCAAACAACTATAAAGGCCCTATCAAACTGAACGGTATCCTTCTTCCTCTTCTTCCTGCAGATCTGGATCTTGATGGTACACAGGTGTTGAGTAGGCCATAGCGTGGTTCTGCATTTGCCTACTCCATTCCTGGTCCATCTTCCTCTTCATGATGGTGACCGCAAATGCAGACCCCTGGTACCATGCTCCTTCGGAACCTAGCATGGTGGGTACCAGGCTACTCGGGTCGAGCGCTTCATCTACCCCGATCTCTTGAAGAGACCGACTAAGCTTGTCCCGCTTACGTCTCCACGCCTCACACTCAAATAAGGTGTGCTGTGGTCCATCATCCCGCCCTTGGTTATAGTGCGAACACGTTGCCTGCTCAACTTTCCTTAACTTCTCGTGAAGGTACTTGTTGAAGCAGCCATGGCCGCTTAATACCTGCGTCAGGTGAAAGTTCAGCTGACCATGGTGTCGGTTCATCCACACACGGGTTGTCCATGTACCCAGCTCTTTCTGGGCAATTCTTGCTTTCCACTTTACATGCAAGGAGCGCCTGGCCTCCTGCTTGACCCGTAAAGCTTCTTGGTTGGTCGTCGTTCTCTTCTTTGCTTTGAACACCACCGCTCTCTCCTCAGCAAGGAGCTCGATTGGTGGTGAACGTGCGCCTCCGTCGAGACAGTGCGGTAGGCACTAACACACCTTAGCGCAGCTCTTCTTTGGATCTTTGCCATCTCTCTCCTTCGGTATGGTATCTTCATGGAGTCGGCCCATACTGGCGCACCATATAGCAGGATCGACAAGGCGGTGCTCATCATGATCCTTCTCCTTGCTTCTCACGGTCCTACGTTTTCTCGTATATCATTGATGATAAGTATTTCAGAGTAAGGATAAAGCCTCTAACCGGTTAAGGGGGGGGGGGGGAGAGAATGGCCTTGGTCGAAAAATGTTTCATCTGTCCGTCAAAATGTTGTCCCCAATGAGAAAACTCGAAACCCAAAAAATTGGACCCATCCGTTCATCCACATGGGCTGCAGAGTCATTTTTAGGCCTAAAATCCGAATGGCTGTATCGCAAGCAATAATGATGGCACAGCAATGTAACTTGGGGACATTTTAGTATGTATGAACGTTCATCCATGTTTTTTTTTTTTTTTCAAAAAAAATCATTCATATTTTCCCTAGTTTCTAGCAATAACAAAACTTCAAACTCGAATATTAAAAAAATCGGGGGGGGGGGAGGCACCTGGGGAAAATCATTCATTTGAAGAGGCATACCATCTAATGCATCAGTACCATAGTCCTCGGTGAGGTGGAACATTCTCAAAAAAATCAATATGTAATGAATTTCTGTGATTTTTCCATGAATAGCGGGGTGAACGACGACTGCTACCGCAAGAGACCGCGTCAAATCAATAGTCAATGTTCGAGCTGAAAGATACGCACTCCTCCGTGGGATGAAATGGGAATGTAGATAGACCAAAAATATATTTTCAGTACTTCGTTTATCGATTTGGTCAATTCTTATGAAAACCGATCCACGGATTAAATGGAGTGCGTTAGATTGAAAAAAATAGTTGAAAAATTCTATAGTCGCTGGAACAGTCTGAAAACTGTAGAGAAGTGATCCTGGAGGACTGTGAGTTTTGGTATTTCATTCATCAGTTAGGTCGATTTTATTGTAAACACGTCCACCAAGTTCAAAAAAAATGGTCAAAAAATTCTCCAGCCGCTGGAGCGTTCTGGAAGTGTTTAATAATCGAGAAAGTCCAGTTTTTCAACTTGGAAGACCGTGATTTTTGGTATTTTATTTATCAATTAGTTTAAATCTTATGTCAATACATCCGCCAAGTTGAAAAAAAAAATAGTTATTAAATGCTCCAGTCGCTGGAGCGGTTTTGAAATTGTAAGAAATCCAGAGAATTCACTTTTTCAACTTACAGAACTGCAATTTTTCATATTTCGTTAATCAATTAGGTCAATTCTCGAGTCGGAAAAACTTGGTGGACGTGTTTAACAACCTCATTGATGAACGAAATACCAAAACTCATGGTCCTTTAGGGTGAAAAATTGGATTTTCTCGATCGTTTTCACTTCCAGAACGTTCCAGCGAATGAAGAATTTTTTGACTATTTTTTCCGAACTCAACGAACGTGGTTACATTATAATCGACCTAGTTGATGAACAAAATACCAAAACTCACAGTCCTTTAGGGTGAAAAAGTAGCTTTTCTCGATTATTTGTCACTTCCAGAACGCTCCAGCGGCTAGAGAATTTTTTGACCATTTTTTTCGAACTTGGTGGACGTGTTTACATTAAAATTGACCTAATTGATGAATGGAAAACCAAAACTCGCAGTCCTCCAGGGTAAAATAGTATATTACGCTATAAGGGACGGAGGAGAGCGATTTCTATACGAGCGCTTTGGCGGCCCGAGCCGCGGCTCGGGCCGCCATGCAGCGCGAGTATATCGCTTTCCTCCGTTCACGTGTAGCGTACGCTATTTTTTGGTTCACATGAATAAAAACGCAAATGCGAGATGATCTATGATAATAATGAACACAAATAAATATGCGAGAGTGTTGTATTTAAAATTGTTTAAAAAATGGGATAGACTGAGAACAAATAATCAATCAATCAATCAATCAATAAATACGAAATGAAACAGAACAAAAATTGTCAACTTTCTTACAGAACAAAAAAAAAAAAAAACGAACAGAGAAATATTGCGAACAAAATTCAAGACACAAGATAAAAGGGTATGTTAGATTCTTTGAGAAATTCACAGATGAAACAAGTGTTGTGGATTGAAAATTCTTAAATATAATGAACACAGAAACACGTACACCAAAAGGAACTTAAAAGAATAATGATAACGACGCGACGTCTTTGAGAAATGAAAACGATCAACTTCTTCGGAAACTAAAAACAAATCCTTTGAGAAATAAAAAATTAAAGTAAGTAACTTAGGTTTGATAATTAAAAGATAAAAGATCACAATACATAATCACAATATGCAGAGAGAAAAATGTCCAATATTTCGAATGAATAGGTATTAATGTTTAAAATGATATTGATCGATATGAACACTCGAGGAGGTAGGTACTTACCTACTTTAGAAAAACTAAGAAATTATAAGAATAATTCTAACGAGATCATTAAGAAATGAAAACAACCAACTTCTTTGAAAACTAAAAACAAATCCTTCGAGAAATAAAAAATTAAAATAAGTAGGTACAAGATAAAAGATCACAATACATAATCACAATACGCGGAGAGGAAAATGTTCAATTCTTCGAATGAATATTTATGTTAATGGTATTGATATGAGCACTCGAGTTGTTGGTTAAATTTATAATTATATTTAGTAAATCCGGAACATTAAAAAGACTAGGAGAATCACTTTAATTGAAACTGATATATTTCGTGTAACTTCTGACACCTGTTGGGCTTCGTCAAATGTAAGCATCGCAGTTTCGATTTCATCATTATCATCAAATTCGATTGGATTACGATTATTACGAACTGAAGGAATCAAATTTAATTTACCAGTATTTGTCGACGTTCTAGTTGAAGAAGTTTCAACATTTGAATGCTGATCAGGACGTGATTGAACTTTTGCAGAGGAATCATGACTTGTGAGCGATGATGATGGAAACTTATCATTCGCGCAGTCAGAATTGGAAAATATGGTCGATGAAATCAAACTTTCATTACGTATCTTGTTCTGGAGGCTTTCTTCAACGTAACTTTCAGCAACAGCGTCAGATCGCCATCCCCCAAAATGTTTTAAACCGAAACGATCTGCTCCTCTTGAATTAGCGAATAACGTGGCGGCTGTTCGTCGATAGGAATGGCCATGCAGTATATAACTTCGGTGTTTCTAGTTTTAAATACTCGGCAATAAGACGCGGAAACGAAGAAATGGTATTTTTTCCCATGTTCTGATTTACGCACTTACCGTTCCGATAACCAATGAAAAATTTTGGAGACTCACATTTCTTAGGTCGTAGTGCTTTGTATTTTTTGAGGATCTGGTATTGTTCATTACGAATCACAAAAGATCTGTCGACGTGCGTTTTCGTATCTTTTACTTCAAAGAGGAGTACGTTACCCTGTTGTTAAACATCTCTCAGGGTCAAATTTACTATTTCGCATGATCGACAGGCTCCAAAAATACCAACAATAAAATCAGCTTTGATCGCGAGCCACTGACCATCAGGAGCTTCTGTTAAAAATTGTTGAACTTGCTCCGACGTGAACACTTTTGCCTTCTTCTTCTTGTAACCCTTATTCTTTTTCTTGATGAAAGAACGCAGTTTTGTGAAATTCTCAATGTGAATGTTTCTGTATGCATCCATGGTAGCGCGTAACATTGAATAGGTTGACCACAATGTTCCTGGAGCGTATTTGTTTGATAACTGATGAAAATACGCCAAAAAGACGTCCTCATCTAACCTCGTGCTTGAAATATTGTGTTCCTTACACCACGTATCAAATAGTTGAAATACTGTACCTATCGTACTTTTCGAAGCATCAGGAAGGATGTCGCTGACGGCAGCCGCAGCTATTAATCGAATTTCTTCGGGTATTTTTTCACTCGACATCTTGACTCGATTCAGTCCGGCTGATTACTATTACAGTCAATATTACTAATTAGTAAAAATTACTAAAATGCACTAAATATTTCGTTTTTTTCGTCTATCGTCTCGAATCTCGATCACAATCATTACATTCAGGGTTCAGCGACCACGACAATGTTTGTTTGTTTCGTTCAACGTACTTTTCCCCGCCAGCCACAATGTTCGTTTGTACTTCCGCACATGAAAAGTACGCGCATGCGCGCAACCAAACTCTTCCCGCACTGAAGTAAGATAAACGCGTCTTGGAGTCGTACAACGAAGCATCGAAGGAACGCGTTTTTATTCATGTGAACCAAAAAAGTGGATTTTATCCCTTCTCTACTGTTTTCAGACTGTTCCAGCGACTATAGAATTTTTCAACTATTTTTCTCAATGTAACGCACTCCATTTAATCCATGGATGGGTTTTCATAAGAATTGACCAAATCGATAAACGAAGTACTGAAAATATATTTTTGGTCTATCTACATTCCCATTTCATCCCACGGTCCTAGGAGTGCGTATCTTTCAGCTCGAACATTGACTATTGATTTCACGCGGTCTCTTGCGGTAGCAGTCGTCGTTCACCCCGCTATCCATGGAAAAATCACAGAAATTCATTAAATTCATTAGATATTGATTGTTTTGGGAATGTTCCACCTTACCGAGGACTATGGTACTAATGTATGTTTAGTAGAGGGTATGGCGCTTCAAATTAATGATTTTCCCCAGGTACCCCCCCCCCAATTTTTTTAAATATTTATGTTTGAAGTTTTGTTATTGCTAGAAACTAGGAAAAATATGAATGATTTTTTTTTGAAAAAAAAAATACCATGGATGAACGTTCACACATACTGAAATGTCCCCAAGTTACATTGCTGTGTAATCATTATTGCCTGAGATACAGCCATTTGGATTTTAGGCCTAAAAATGACTCTGCAGCCCATGTGGATGAGCGGATGGGTCCAATTTTTTGGGTTTCGAGTTTTTTCATTGGGAACAACATTTTGTCGGACATTTGAAACATTTTTCAACGAAGGTCATTCCCCCTCCCCCGTTACCCGGCTAGAGCCTTGGTATGATTTTTTTCGGTAGACGCACTTGATACGTGATTCTTGATTTGAGTAATTTATAAAATCAATTTCCTTCCCACATAGGAGAATTACAATGTTGCTTCATTGTTCATCAAAATTACCTTTGTTCCCAGACGACGTTTTTTCAAATGTCTTTAAAGCCTAGATTGTAGAGAGCGCAGTTCGTCTGTAGAAACGCGAAACCTCGATTTATAATCCAGAACTCCAGAAAACTCATTTTTGGTCAAAGTTAAACCAAATAAACCTGAGAAACTCGACTTCTCCAAATTATTACACAGCAGAACCGTGGTAGATTGCTATCAGTAAGAACCCTAAAAAGAGTGTCGAGTATGTCACCGAAGACTCCAACTTCCTCAATACTCCGGGTCTGCGAAGATGTGAAAAATATCAGAGTTTCTCTCATCATTGATCCTGACTCTCTTTCCGCGACGTATCGAAAAAAACGCATATTATTTGAAAATATGTAAATCACCTTATAAGCAAAGCTCTTAGAAATTTGGTTGCATCATGGTTCACGAAGCTTAGTATTCTGTACACAGAAAACAATTGTAGGACTCTTTGGGCTTGAAAATTCTTAATTTTACAATACTTCACTGCATTTTTCTTGCAGCAAAAAATCGCTTTCTGCCTGACATGGGCTGTTGCAGGATTTTTTTTTTTCTTTTCTCGAGAAAATGTGAATTTTTATTCAGAAGAAAAATGCCGGGAATGCGGTCTAATGACTTACTCTTCGTATTTATAAATGATATCGAAGAAAGTATTTTGTATACCTGTACTATGGTCGACACATCGGTATTCATTCATTCATTTACTGTGTGCACTTGCATAGTAATATTATCGACTACTTCTTTATTAATTATATTACGCGCTCTCATATGCGTACGATCCCTCCCGTGCTTCTGTTTCGTGCTTTTCCGATACTCAGCGATATGTATGTTAGTATGTTACAGAGCATCATCAATCTGCATCCATGTATCGTGTCATTAAAAGCGATAACTTGATTTTCGAACGAATTTTTCATTTATCTAGCGCGACAACATCGAATATCACTCTCGAAAGTAACGCTTGTAGTCTTCGTACGCTCCAAGGTGACGTCAAATTGTAATATAAGCAGGGGGAACGAAAATATTGTAGTGCTATATCTTGCAATCACTCAATACAATGTTGACGGAAGGTAGAGAACGCCCTTGAAAATTTACGCAAGTGTTGAAGAATACAGACAAGATGCTTCAATTCTCGTGAGCTTTCGTGAACTTGTCAAGGGCCATTGAAATGATATCGAGAACTTAGTGGAGATCATTTAAAGCGAGAGTGGTATGCGTGTACGAACAACGTTAAGAATTACAATTCTCATATAAAATGCTCATGAAAGTTCTTCGCATTGAAATGAATAACGGTTCGGATTCCAGTCTATATACTGCATACTTTGTGCAATTCTCCGCCGATATTTTAGAAGTTATGAGTAAGTTCAATCAATGAAGCCTCATTCAAAGCGGATGTTCAGAGAGGGATGCCATAACTTCGAAAAACTATTCACATGTTAGAAGGGAGGTATACAAATTCTGGAACTGACGGCACAAATTAGAACAAGTTTTCTAGATAACTTTCTTTTTAGAGGGTCTATCCTCCAATGAAGGCAGTATCTGACAGAGGTATTTGCACACGGGAGGGGAAATGTAGACTGTAAGATCGATGGCACAAATAGGCATCGATCAAGACTCATATTATGAGACCACTTTCAGGTTAGAACACGAACTGGGAGGAGATGGTACCCAAACATCAGTGGGTTGTACGAACAATAGGTGCAAAGTACAAATTCTGAAATGCGTGATACAAATTGACGCAAATTAAACGCAATTTTTGATATGTTTCATGTCCTTCCTGAAGTTTCCTAAATCCTAGCCCCTAATTCCATAATTTGCGAGCTCACACCATCCCTGCGAGTTGGACTTCTATCGCCGGAGAGGAATCCTAGACATGATTCTCCAACTTCAAAATTTGCGAGTTTATACCGCTCCCGCGAGTTGTCCCTCACCCCCTAATAGTCCTATATACTGTATCCCTTCTCTTCCTTCATAATAAACTATGACGTCATCAACCGTGACCCCGAGATTGATTCGGAAATCTGCAAGTTCATTTATAAGTGGTTCAGTTTAGGCTTTTTTACTGCTGTATGTTAGGCTCATCTTGGGGCCTGGTTTCATGAAGACCAAAAGTAGGTTTGGTATGTTCAGTATAATGCTTTGTAGCCCAGTAAAGAGTAAGACCTCAATCCTGAAATCTGCAAGTATGACGTCACCAGCCGTGATGGAGACTGTACAAGTGAGCCGCTTGTAAGCTAGACAGATCAAAATGCAGTATACCAAGAAAGCGGTTGAACGAAGGGCGCGGGTCAGTTCCCCTCAGCTAGATAGCCTATCTTACCGCACACCACACCTATAATAGTCCACGAACAGGGCGCACGCCTCTGTAAGAAAAACTCCTGCGTTCTTTAACGGAATTAAACGAGGGAGTAGCAAGGAACCTGCTTTATCGGTCACTTGGGATCTGATGTCACCAAATTGTGAAGTCACACGCCCGGACTCTGGAGCTATATACAATAGGAGGGAACTTGGAAAAAACTGATCTGTGACATCATCAGATTGTGATGTCACAAGACATCATCCAACTGTGACGTCACAGGCCCCGCAAAAAATGATAGGAGAGGGCTTAGAAGTTCATAGGTTCTTTAACGTAGTTGAACAAGAGGTGGAAGGGAACCTGTCTCATGGGGGATCTATGACGTAATCAGATTGTGACGTCGCAAACCCAGATTTCAGAGCTATATGTGTATAATAGGAAGGAACATGGAAAAAACTGATCTATGACTTCATCAGATTGTAACGTCACAGCCCCCCTCCCCATCCAAGCGGCAAGCTATATCTGATAGGAAGTGGACTTGGAAAACTCACGGGTTCCTTAGCGAAGTTAAACGAGGGATGGCAAGGAACCTGTCTCATGGCAGATCCATTACGTCATCAGATCGTGATGTCACAAGGCTGACTTATGATGTCATTGAATTGTGACGCCATAGGGCCGGACTTTTGAGCTGTATATAATAGAACGGAACATGGAGAAAACTTATTTATGACGTCATCAGATTGCGACATCGTAGGGATGACCTGTGACGTCACAGGCTCCGCCCTCCAAGCTATATATGATAGGAGGGGGACTCAAGAAACTGACGAGTTCTTAGAGAAATTGAACGAGGGGTGGCAGGAAACCTGTCTCATGGGGGAATAAGACGTTGTCACAGATCCAGACTTTAGAGCTACATGTGATAGGAAGACGACTTGTAAAAAATTCGTCTTCCAAGATACATAATATGATAAGAAAGGGACTTGAAAAAATTTCGACCTCGAAGCTATGTATGATGGGAGGGGGTAGGAGGGCGACTAATTTCGACCTCCGGGCTATATGATAGAAGGTCGACCTCTGAAAGACCTTGAAGTTGCCAGGCGGCCGGACGGCGGACATTTTTTTCCCAAAAATCCCCCGATAAAACAGGTTCCCTGTTAAAATTCACAAACTAGGCCATGATTTTATTACAAAGCAGGCGTAGCCTTACAACATAAATTGAATCACTTACTATAGTAGATATGAAACATACGATCTTTATTTATTTGGCTCTGCCAGAAAATCCCGTTTTTTTTTTGGTCATTTTCATCTCTGGATTAGTGATTGGAGGGGTTGACTATCCAATAAAGGATCGAATTAGAAGTACTGGGAAAAGAGCTGGGCTATAAATTCTAAAATTGGTGGCATAAATGGACACAAATTATCGAGACCATTTTCGACTGAAAATCTCAACATGACATTGACATTTCAGTGGAGGTTATACGGTAATGGAGTTTTCATCAGTAAACGTATTAATTTTAGTTTCAAGAGCTATAGTGTGACATTATCACGGAAGATACTAGGTTGAAGTCTGTGTCTAATGGCAGCATTTTCATCTTCTTCTGTACTCTGATGACGTCATTCTGCGGAAACAAGGCAGAATTTAAAATAGGTGCAGCCATCAGCTGGAGACAAGATGGAGTCCGATTATATATTAACCGTATGAAGACATCGTCTGCGCCGTGTAATGATGGTAAGCTCGTCTCACCAAAACTGGTTGCTTTTAATTCGACATATTTCATGGCTTCAGCCAATATTGACACTTGAACTTATTTTCTGACCCCACCACATTTTTTGGATGATCATGACCTTGAGACTTGTGACGTCAACAACTTGAATTTGTTTGTGACGTTATCAACATTAGTGAATTTATCACCCTCCTCAAAATTTGTTTCAATCGGCACCTTAGGTGAGACTGAAAGTGTGGTAGTCTACAGAAAGGGAATTAGGCTAGCGAAACGAAGGGAGAAGGGTACCTTGTCCGGGCTCGAATTTCTTACAAAACCTGGATTTAAGAAGTTATTGGAATCTTACTCGTATTGAATGATTTCTAGCAGTTTACAATCTTCCTCAGACCCTTAAAATCCTTGACATGTCTGCGGCAAATTTCATTGAATCGCTCGATTCAAGACTAAATGAATTTTTTTCAATCGAAAGAGCTCTGAATCAAAGCCATCATCTGTTCTTACAGTAGGTATTGCACAGTTCAAATTATTGGCATTGGTGACGTATATTTGTGATTTGTTTTCTCTACTCGCAGGAATGGTGGATATTCAAAGCGGCGATCTGTCCAAATATACAATTTTTAAATTTAGTTATGTTTTGCATCATTACCGTACGTGAAATTATTAGGTATTATTAATGAAGGAAATTATTTTCACTTATGTCGCAGTATAGCTTCCCGAGTCATCATAAATAATAAACATTATCCTATACGAAAGAAAAATGTATGTGAGATAACCGAGATGAAGAAAATTGTTTATGTGCAGTTTTTATCAGCATCTCGACGACTCAATTATTGTTAAGATTACCATAACCGTGTAATTCCAACTTATGCAACCAAACTTACTTGTTCACGTTCACGACTTTGTTCGTTAGCTACGCAAATACCGGTATCGGTATTCATTCCATGGAAATAACGTAGCGTTGTTCGGCATAATATCTACTTCAAAACTGGATCAGAAAACGATAGTACTCGTAGAAAGAAAAAAAGGTTATCATGATTATTTTAATTTCTTTACCCTTCCTGATGAATTCATGGGGATAATATCGATGGTTCAAATTGGCTACAGCCAGGTGAGATAGTGAAAAGTTCCTCCTAGCAAAGTCGAAGTGCGAGCTTGACCTAGGGTGGCACTATGCCTCCCAGTAGTAGATGGGGCGACCTAAGACGAAAAACGGGCAAAAAATGACGTCATTGGGTTGTTTCAGTACAAAATGGCGTTTGAGGACATACTCCTCCCAATTTTCAGACCCAGAGCTCGTCCCAGTGGCTCTGCCCATGAAATAAGTAATTATATTTTAGAAAATTGTGAAAAATTCCGTAGTTTTTTTATTTTTCAATCATCCTTATCGATTATTGTTATGTGTTGGAAGGTGCCTCTAATAAAAAAACAATTCTTATTCTTCGTATCAATTTTAAAAGTCTGGAATCGATTTTGAGATTTTAAGATGCGATAAAATCAACTCCTGAAACAAACGCACTAAGGTGGAAATTCAGGTTTGAAGAGAAATTCCGCGCGAGAGTTGAGTAATGGCGAATGTGTGAGTGAGAGGGCGATACATATGTGCGGAAAATGTGGGATAGTAAAACTTGATGACGTCACACCCTCCACCGGCTTCGTCTACTTCGGCAAAAATTCTTATTACGGCCCCTTTCCCCCTCATATAAGTAGTATGGATCAGAAGTCAATGCTACGCTTATACCTCACAACATAACCAAAAATCTTTTAGATAACGTGGCAAACTACTAACTCTATAGGGCTCTTCCCCTATATTATATTGCATACTCGTTTGCCTGATTTTTATCGTAATGGTACTTGCTTTACATTGGTCTTATGGCAGGGGAATTTAATCTGAAATAATAGCATACCCATTCCCCTGCCATAAGACCAATGTAAACGAAGTACCACTACGATAAGAATCAGGCAAACAAGTATACAATATGATATAGAGAAAGAGCCCTATAACTGAACTTTAGCCGCCAGCCTGTATACTAAGACTGAAAACTACGCCAACTGCGTTAGCCTATCATATCTCCTTAATAAGGCCCAATCTACAGAGCCTTAGCCTAGCTCGGGTGCTTATAAAGGCTCTTTAGCCAAGCAATTATAAACTAGGCTAGTTCAGTGTACATGCCAGAATGACGTACGTCATATTTTTCTAAGAACACGCCCACTCTATGACGTCATCGGAGAGTAGAATCGAAAATTTTAGCCCCGCAAATCCTTAATAGACATTTTTATGTCAAATTGAGTTCTGTGGTTGAAGTGGGGATGGTTGGAAAATTGATTTGAAAGAGTGAAGCAGGAGAGTGGATGGAAATGTTGACCATCGTTGTGTCCAACCAGAATGGAGTAATTTAGATGATATTGGAACGCGATGGGAGGCTTCTTTTTCAGCTGCAGACCCGATAAATAATGTTAACCGACAATTTGCGGTCGATTCTAAATTTTATGCCGTGTCGACCGAAAATCGACTCAAAATCAAATGAAAATTGATTTTTTTCCGAGTGTCGCTAGGAACTCGATTTCTGTAGTCGATCTCAAGTCCACATAGAATTGAATTAAGTTGATTCCATTTCAACTCCTTGAGAGACTTGGAGTCAACCTTTCCAAATTTTTGATAGGCTTGACATCAACTCTTCTTTCTTTATCGCGCCTATTGACAATAGATTTGTAGTGCTTTGAGAACAGAGTCACGGCGGTTGTACTGGACACTTTTAGCATTTTGTGAACTTACAAAATCGTCGCGGGTTTTCATCACACTCAATGACGTCATCAGTGACCTTGACCCACTTTTAAGACTTGGAAAAATTTTGGCCCTCGCTACTTTGGTATCTACGTATTATACCAGGTTTCACATCATCTTTATTCTTAGGGACTACCCTTGAAAAAACCAACACAGTTTTTTGTCATGCTTGATGACGTCATCAGTGACCTTGACCTACTTTTGAGATTTGGGAAAGTTTTGGCCTCTGCTAATTTGAGCACTATATCCTCAGCCTTTATTATACTAGGCATAATATATAATAATACTACCCCTGGATTCCACTGTCGAAAGAAGGGAGCAAACTTCAAAAATTTAGAGTTATGAACCCCTGTAAAGGTGAGCCCAGAGACAGGTTGAGCTCGGAATCTACCAAGTTTGGTTGGTTGCGGTTATCAAGAGAAATACATGTCGATAAAAGGTGTGACGTCATCATTGAACGTAAGTGATTAGAATGGGGTAAATGAAGGGCTTCGATAATCACAAGCATGAAAGGATGACATCATCAGAGCCAAACATCATTGAAAATCCTTGAAAATGAGGAAAGTATACAAGCAGAAGAGTATGACGTCAGCAAAGGATAATTTTTGTTTTGAAATTTCATACAGGAAGGTCTTCAAAAAATCGGAGCGTGATGCCAAGAAAAATCACTGGAAAGCAAGAATTGCCCAGAGCGAGCTGGATACGTGGACAACCCATGAGTTGATATGTGACCTTGATGCCGAGTCCATTGTTGTCAACTGAACTTTCACCAGACGCAAGTATGGCTGCTTCAACAAGTACCTCCACGAGAAGTTGAGGAAAGTTGGACAAGTAACGTGTCCGTACTGCAACCAAGGGCAGGAAGATGGACCACAGCACACCTTATTTGGGTGTAAGGCGTAGAGGCGTGAGCAGGACAAACAAAATCGTCATCAAATCCAGGGCCGCCGGGAAGGTAGAGGAGAGGGTACCTTTTCCCCGAGTCCCGTGAGGTTAGGTTTAGAATTGAAATCTCGACCATAGATTACAAAAAAAAAAGCGTGGAAGCGTGAGCGGGACAAGCTTAGTCAGTCTCTTCAAGAGATCGTGGGGTAGATGAAGCGCTTGCTCCGAGTAGCCTGGCCACCATGCTAGGATCCGAAGAAGCATTGAATTAGGTGACCGCAAATGCGGACACCTAATTGGAATTACAGAACCACGCTATGGCCTACTCAATACCTGTGTACCATCCACATCCAGATGCGTAGGAAGAAGAGGAAGATCATCCCTGAAGAAAGAAGAAGATGAAGAGAGATTTCTAAGGAGGTGTTCTTGATGTGTATTCTAATGTTTTGCGAGCGTGGGGCACTTCAGATAACCGGTTGCCGAGTAGAAGAGGGAGTTCGCTGAGGAGATTCTTCCAACACTGACATTATACCCAGAAGGGTCGATTTCGGTGCTGAAGGAAACAAAATTAAATGCATACTCGTACGCAACCCGCACCCACTCCATTTTGGAGGACGGGCGGCGCTGCACATGCGATACAAGCGATTTGCCTACGCGAGCGTGTTGTCCGAAATAAGTTTCATCCAACGTTTATAATTTTAGCGCCGTTTTGAATGAATAGTAACTGTAATATCTAATTGACAAAATCTCCCGAGAATCGTTCGTCATAGTCGCGTTTGAAGAGCAGTGTGTAAACTTCAACCCTCGAATGCAGCGTAGGGTACGTACTTCAATACAGGCACAATCTTTTCCATTCATAAGATCATGAATTGCAAGAATATCGTTCTTAATAATTTCCTGTATCGATGGAAAAAAATTTCTTCCTCACTCATCATAATAATTATTCTTTTTCTTCGTACAACAATCTGACGCCACGGACTAATTTTTTAAGAATACATAAAAACCCGCTATAATGTATTACAATACACAATCGAATCTTGAAACAAACTTCTCGTGCCATCTTTTGCCCCACATAAATATCGAAGAAGATACACCGTCATGTACGTAGGTATTTCGAGAACCAAATTTAAACTGGGAAGTAGGAGAGGGGAAAAAACGCGCCGTCATTTCAATACACTTCGTACAGCGATCCCGTTATCTTATTTTTTCCTTCGTAATAAAAAATGTTAACCTTTTAATGGTTGGCACCCGTTACCTATATAAACAATACCAGCTCCGTGCACCGTAAGGTAAATGTAATGAAGAGAAGAGAATAAGGTAAAAATCACAGTTAGTGTGACCAACAGATGTTCACGAGTTCACGTGCTCAGTTACTTTTATCATTTATTCATACCTTCGGTAATCGTGGGTAGAAGTCTGTCGGGATCGCGCGATATACAAAGCGAAGCCAAAAATTTCTACAGAAAACCCTACCGTATATGAGAACAGCTGGAATTCGATAATCTGTATTCAAATGCACGTGACGTGTACAGGGCACAGATAATGTACGCCTTTCGTGCTCTTTTTCTCGATAAAAACTCCCTGTTCGTAACGCGATGTTATTGTGCCGGAAAAGAACAGTTAGGTGTTTATTGGAGATGTCTTTTGTTTATCAGAAAATATAAGAACTGGATAGAGGGAAAAAATTTACAAAACAACAGGTTGCGTGTTATGTACAGTATGTGTGTTTATTGTAAAATATTCTAGGTCAAGGTGGCTCAATTACGAGTACATGCCGTATGTAGACTGGATTTAATACATATAGCGATATTCTAATGACCTCATCGATACAGAACTCTTCGCGGAGTGTTAGGAAATGAGCGCCATCTAAAATCAAGTTGATTTACAACTTGAAAAATGTTGTCTCACTCGAATTATGGCGTCCTGCACTCTTTCGTTGGACTTCCCGATGAGCTATATCGACTCGACCAACCAAAATCGAGTTCCGCCCAATGTCGACCTACCCTAAAATGATAAGAAGTCGAATCAAAACTCGATTGTTCTTTTGACATTTCTTATGTTTTTACTGAGCCCTGATCCCTAATTTGAAATTCTGCGAGTGTCCCCTACCCCTTCAACCGAATTACCCCGTGGGTGATTGTACTAGTGCAATATACAGTATACTCAAGTAAGTTATACCAGGCTCACCCTAGGTCTATGCCCTTTCATACTAGGCCTAAACAAGTCTTTATCTTTCCTTGGGGGGTCCTCTCGCCGAGGCGAGTTAGTAGTTGACCAAGACGTGAATGCAGTGTAGCGGTCGCTCTTGCTTGAGAGGGGACAGAGGCGGGTCGATACGTAACCGAAACAGGCAGAGCAGAAATACCTGATTGGACGTGAAAGCCTTTCTGCTGTCGAAGGGGGGACATATGGGACGGTACCTGGTCCAGTCAGGCACCACTCTGACGGACGCGAGAGCCCATATTGTCAATAAATAATAAGCGTTTGCGAGATACACTGTCATTCCGTAGATAGCTCGTGCCGGCCTATGCTTAAGGAGGTGACAAACGAGGCAGTACGTAACCCAATCCCGCCCATAGGATTGGACGTGAAGGCCTGCATTGCAGATAACCGTATCGGAGGTGACACTGACTGTACGTGTCTTGATCTCTAAGACGATGAGTGTCTTGTGTGGCTTATAAGGTGGTTGCTTCCGTGGTCAGAGGGTCACCCGCAGAGACCGTCAAGTAGACTTATGCGCTGGACGGGTTTCCCCCATCGCGCTTCGGCATTCCCTGGTTAGGGAGTGTAGTTTAGTGGAAAGCTGTCTTCCGAGGCTCTCTACTTGACTAAGTCCCTTGAAAAGGGAGTAGAGAGGGGGTACGCTTCCGCGGTCAGGGTGGATCCCTTCGCGCTTCGGCGATTTCTTCGAGGTGAAGAAGGTGTAGTTTGGAGATCGTCAGCTGTTGGCTGACGAATGCAATGATAACCTAAGAGGATAAGGGTAAGAGGCCTAAAAGTAGATATGGTAATAATAATAATAACACTAATAATACTACTATTATTATTACTAAGTTGGGAATGATGTTCCCAGACCGTCTACTCATCCCTGGAGTGGGAGGTAGAGGAAAAGAGGGATTCGCTTCCATGGTCAAGGGTCACCCGCAGATGGGTTTCCCTATTGCATTTCTGCATCTATCTTGAAAGGACAGGTTTGTTGTTGGGATCTTCTTCAGCTGGTAGCTGAGTGGAAGGAGTGGTTTAGTGGGAATAGATATGGTATTCCGGAGGCCTCTCTGCTTCCGCTGGTGGGTAGTAGAGAGGGGTTGCTTCCATGGTCTGGGATTACCTGTACAGGGTTTTTCCGTCTCATTTCAGCGTTCATCTTCAGAGAAGAGGTGTGGGTTAGTTGGAACGATGTCCGAAGTCCCCTCCACTTGTCCTAGGACAGTGTAGTGGAGGGGGGGTTGAAATTCTAACGTTAGTCAGATGTGTGTTAGATGTATTGTTAGGCTAGGTTCAAAAGGAGACTCGCGTATTTGTGCAACTGGCAAACCAGGACGTGAAGGCTGCTCCTCATGTCCCCATCGGGAAGTGCAAGGCAGGGCAGTACGTAACCCAATCCATCCATTGGACGTGAAGGCCTGCGATAACCTTCAGTGGCCATGAGGCTCAGGCAGTACGTAACCCCAGTTGCTAGATGTACTGCGAGGAGTGGATTACGTATGCAAGAGAGCATGGATGAAAACAGAGAAGATGGGTCAAATTTATTGCCTATTATCCATCACTGAGTTACAAGGACAGTGCTCAGTGATGGATGGAGAGATTGTAACTACTATTGTACCTAGCCCAGCACTCCCCCACGTACTGAAAGTTTATCGAAGGGAGTGTTGGGGTTTTTCTCATGCGTAAGGCTAAATTATACATGTCTATTGTTTGGATGGAAAAAGAGCTATTGTATGGTAAGAGAAATTATTGTTGTAAGAGATCTTATGCTTAAGGGTAGTGGGAAAACTTATGCTTAAGGCTAAGTGTAATTTGTAACTTCAATTCTTGCTGCAGCACTGCCGTCCACAGCTTGTCTGTCATATCTCCATGCGTCGTCATCTGAACTATGTTTATGCTGGTAGGTACTACGGTGTGTTGATTACTCCCTCATTCTTCTACGGGTCTCTTCAAGCTCATGATTCCAAAGCGCAGTAGTCAGGGCAATCAGGTATGTCTTCACCGTATCCCAATTGCTCTACACTGTTGGCCTTCCTTCCGAATATACAGGACACTCCATATAAACATGACGAGCATCCTGTATCTCTGCACCACAAGTGCAAGACGTTGTTTTGCTTTTATTAATTCTGAAACGGTATGCTAGAAAGCTACCATGGCCCGATAGGGCCATGCCCAGCATAAAAGCTTGTTGCTCTATAGCTAGGGGCAGGATTTGCTTGGTCCACGCGCCTTTACTGCACTTCGACCACTCCTTATTCCATCTTTCTACAGCCTTTTTCTTGAGGTAATCTCTTTTGTCAACCACCTCTGTTGGAACTCTAAGGATGGTTTGTCTTAATAAGATAACCTTCTTCCTGATTGCCCATAAAACACATCTTTCCGCAATTCGGTATTTCATGGAAAGCCACCCGGTGATGACTGTGGCAGGAATGTATGAAACCGTACGGTATAACCTTCCGTAACAAATTGCCATGGTCCTATGTATGCGATCTACAATTTGTCTTATGTATTTTGTCTTAAGCCGGTGGGCCCAGCAGGCACTTGCATAAAGAAGCGTAGAACCTACTTTCCCGTTAATCATTACTCTACGGGTATCGGAACTGTAGCCGAAAGTGTTTTTTGCAATGATGCAGATCTTCATCATTACCACCGCGCTCTTCCTATATATCTCCTTGAGGTGCGGAAGCCAATTCAGTGATTCATCTGAAATGACACCTAGGTATTTGAACGTCATGACGTTTCGAACTAGTGTACCGTTAAGGTTGAACGTTAGGGCCGGTTTTGGACCTTTCACGCCAGTCAACAGCATAATTTTTGTTTTTTGGTAGTTTAGTTTCAATCCCGCAAGCTTCAAGAAGACTTCTACCTGCCTAATAACACGCGCGGCACTTATTACTTCTTTCTGATTGGCGCAGCTCTGAAGTAGCAGAGTGTCGTCTGCATAGCAAAACAATCTAATCCATTTCTGCTGTAGCATCTCCATGAAGGCGTTGAAGCCAAGATTCCAAAGCAGGGGGCCTAAGACACTGCCCTGCGGACACCCCTTCTCCAACACCTTACAGGCACTGCCAAATGTAATTATTCTTTCACTGAGATAACTCTTGAAAGATCGCAGCAAGAACTCAGGGACCTCGTGTCTAGCAGGTCATTAAGCAGATAGCTCCACAACAGGTTGTCAAACGCACCCTTAATGTCAATAGAAATTGCAGCAACAATATTGCTGGCTTTGCGCATCTTCTCCATTGCCTTTATAGCCGCGAGAATGCGGTCCTCGCAACTTCTTCCTTTGCAGAACCCATATTGGGAGTTACAGAGTACCTTCTCTGCATACGGTACAGTTCTATATGCAATGCACCTTTCCAAAAGTTTACCCAAGGTACAAAGGAGGGTGAGCGGCCTGTAAAATCCTGCTTCCTGTCTGTCACACTCTTTGCTTTTGGGGAAGATTGATAGTCTCCCACACTTCCAGACCTTTGGAAGGGAACCCCAAGCCAGACATGCGTTCATTATGTCTGCAAAAAAGCCAGGATGGGCCTTATTGGCTTCTTTCAAGCATTTATAGCCAATATTATCAGGCCCGGGGGCTGAGCGATTATTCTGCTGCATTAATGTAGACTTGATTTCGTCATTAGTGACAGGAGGCACCACTTCTATTGGAGTTGTGAGCTCTTCAAATGTCAAGGGCACATCAGGATTCTCCTGCATTTCGACCGGTGGAAATTTGGCATTGAGCATTTCGTTGCTGGCTTCATCATCTGTCTTGGTCAGCGACCCATCCTGTTTTCTAATCATTGGAATGTTCTTTTTCTACTTGGCTTCGCCAGAAGATTTTTCTACGATCGGCTAACGCATTCTCGTCGGCATAAAAATTTCGAAATTTAGTAGATTTCAAGTGCACTATTTGAGGGGGTTTCAGAATCGAAGTCAAAAATAAATGAGTCGACTCTTGGTATTAGAGAGAATAAAATGAAATGATCAAGAAAATTTTGTAAGTTTATTTAATGAATTGCGAGTGCTTGATTATTTTATTTTGTTTCATCAATATGCGCCGCAACATTACAAATCGGATTCAATCTTGGTATTTAATTTCCAGGTCGGCTGAAAGTTGCTGCACTGGTCAAGCCCCGGTAAAATTCTCAATGGTCCACGTTATATGATGACGACACGTTCTATCTGCGAGTAGCGAAGTCACCAAATCGTTTTGAGAGATGACCGACATCGATTTCTGATAGATTTAAAGCCGACCAACATACGATCCTAGGAAACTAAAAATTGACGCAACTTGTCATGGGTGATAGTCGATAGATTCACGCTATCGTTAGTCACAAAATTTTTCCCAAGGTACTATCGAGACTATCGATTTTAGAAAAACTAGCGGTATCATGGATGACTTCGATCAAGGAAAAGGCACCTACACTACCCATAGGATAGGTACGTTTCTCCTGATCGCCATTCTTTTGAAAAGCTTGTCAGCGTGCATTGTTACCGAATGATGGACATGACTACAAAAAATCATAAAAATGTTGGGCCAGGTCCATTGCGCACCTGGTTCTGCCTGACTGATCTGAATTCATTAAACTGACACACATTTTCGCAACAATTTCGTGATGAAAAGGAAAAATTTCCAAAGTATCGACTTTTTTTTTTTAAATAAAACTATCGGTAGTCGCGATAGTTTTTTTAGATCGATGAAAAAATCGAAATCGACCCGAAATGGGTGCGGCAAATAAGATATAATAAATGAAATCGTCATTTGTCGACCATCTAAGTACCTCTTGACTTGAGGCTGATGTCTTCAACATATCGTCGCAATTTCGACAAAAATTTCAGAAGAGGATTTTCGATCAATTAAATAGACGTTGATTATTAGTTCATGCTGGATGTCGACTGAAAATCTTCATCAACTCCAGGAGGCCACCAAGAAGGGAGGGGAGAGAATCCCCTTTTCCCAAGGTCCTGGATTTCCAAGGAGCCCAGATTCGGGTGAGGTTAGGTTTAGAATTAAAATCTCCAAAGCGTGGTGACGTGAGCGGGACAAGCTTAGCAGGTCTCTTCAAGAAATCGGGGTAGATGAAGCGCTAACCACCATACTAGGTTTGGAAGAAGCATGAAATCAGGTGTCTGCATTTGCAGCCACCATCATGAAGAAGAAGGGGGACAAGGAATGGAATAGGTAATGCAGAATCACGTTATGGCCTACTCAACTCCTGTGTACCATCCACATCCAGATGTGTAAGAAGAGGAAGGTCATCCCTGAAGAAAGAAGAAGATGAAGAGACTCCAACAGCGATCTACTATATCTAGTGTTCTGATGTTTTGCGTGCCTAGGGGCGGTTGCCAAGTTAGCTTGGCGGTCCCGAGTAGGTGAAGGGGTCCATCGAGGAGATCCTTCCAACACTGAAGTTATACCTGAAAGGGTCGATTTTGGCGTTGGAGGAAACAAAATTAAATGCATGCGCGACCCACTTCCATCATGGAGGACGGGCAGCGCTGCACATGCGACACAAGCGAGCGCGTACGAATTGAAGTATTATTTGTAGAAATAAATGGGGGAAAAAAATTGAGAAGAACACTCGAAAAAAAAAGAGTAATTATTAGAGAAGGGACTTTTCGGCGGTAAAAAATTAATTTCGGCAGTAAAAACTCTACTTTCGGCAGTATTCGGCATTTATTTCGAGAATGTTAAAAAATTGTCAAAAATTACCGGGGAAAAAAGGTCAAAATTTCAAAAAGTAAAAAGAAAAATTTTAATTTATAAATAACGCGAATTATGCATGATGTAAAGATGCTTCTCGACATTTTCTTGTGTGAAACGTTGTCGTCTTTCACTACTCCGAAAAAGTACGTTCCACATCCACAGACACTAATGGAGCGTATAGGTATGCGCTCAAAATTGTTGGATTACGAGAATTATCAGGACAAGGAATCCCATGCTGAGAGCGTCATTCAGCCTGTGCAACAAGCGATATCCCTTGTTCTTTTGAAATACGCCATCACATTTTTTGTCATAGTATGCGACCGTTTCGTCCTTCTGAATTTTCGACCGGAGTTCTTCAACAATGGATATTTAGGCGTCCAATGAGAGACCTTGAGTTTCTAATTTTGTGATTGAATCAGCAAAAGACGCTGCGTGTGCATTTATGAAAGCCAAATCAGCGGGTAACTCTTCTCTACTACGGATCATTATCTTCAATTTTTCAACTTGTGCAGAATCAGCTGGTAACTCTTCAACTAGCTTACTGAATTTTTCAAAAATGTTCGCAAAGAATACTGCTGCGGTGATCCACGTGCCCCACCGAGTAATAACAACGTCCGGAGGAAGAGCACAATTGAGCTTCTCTTTGTATTGAAGCACTCTGGATGGGCACTTTAAGAAGATTTTCCGAGAGCTACTGAGGAGACTATTGACGTCTTCAAAACATTCGCGAAGAGTCTCGCAAATTCGATGAATGCCGTGCGCAACACAGGTGACATGAATCATATTTGGATAAAATTCTTTCATTTTTCCTCCTGCACAAGTCATTCCCAACACGTTCAATCGTGACTCAACGCGCGATAAACTTGCAGAGGTGGTTAGACGAACAGATAGATAATTTCGACTGCTCTTCTTCAAGTACCTACGACTATTCACAAGTGGTCTATCACTGGAGACTGAATTAAGAACTACAAAGCGAGTGAGTTCGCGGTGAGAAGAGAAAAGAAAGATTAAATAATGAACTCTCTTTCAAGTGTACAAGAATACATAATATATTATTCGAATAGTACACCATATTTTCGTCTCCCTCTACTTCACCGGCGCTGGTACTACATATAACTATTTTGCTACTTTTAATGTGCGAGTAGCTATCGACAGTATATGTGCAGGCTAAACATTTTGCCTAGCTATTACGAAGTAAGGCGGGACGCCACACTATACTTAAGTTGTCGGCCATGTGGAATACTCCTATAGGGCTCTTCCATACTCGTTTGCCTGGTTCTTATCGTCATGGAACTTTCTTTACATTGATCTTATGGCAGGAGAATTGAATATGCAATAATAGCGAATCTATTCCCCGCCATTAGATCAATGTAAATCAAGTACCATTTCGATAAGAATCAGGCAAACAACTATTCAATATGATATACGGGAAGAGCCTTGTAGTAGCCCACCATGTTGGTTTGGAGTGTACAGCATGCACGACAGAATGGTTGTCGTCAAGTTATAGGGTTCCCACTTCTTATCAAAAGATATCCCGCGGAGGTTAACAAACGCGTTTGGCCATTTTCGCTGAATTCGACCCACACTACTCCGAACCAAAATGGTGGGTTAGTTTACTTAGTTAGCTGTCCGAGAATTAAAAATACGTAGAGTGTCTGTAAACTCTCCGGTTACCCTGATGCAATAGTGAAACCAATTTCGGTGGAATGCGAGCAGCGATGCAATTGAAAGTGGTAACAGTTATTCGTATTAGTTGTTATTTCAACAGGACTTGCGCTCATTGTACTTCAAAAACTCGTCCTTCGTCGAATGCTTTATAAATTTTGAAAGGCCGTTAAAAATATTCGGGAAACTTCAATTTCACGATAAACAATGAAATCTAGTGTCTAAACGTTGGAAAATTCATAAATTAGCGTTACATTGAGCACAATTTTTTAAAATTAAATAGTTCGACAATAGAAATTTTTTTTTTTTTGAAGGTCGAAAAATACAATGCACTTTTTTTCTGTGACAGGTTCATGTTCGACCATGCATTCATTTAATACTGAAATATTTTAAAAATACAAATTCACGTTAATACCGTAATAACGTACAGAAAATTAAGCTGACCGGTAGAAAGATCAACCCAATCCGTCCAGTAGAAGTCGCTGACGAATTTGAATAAGGTAGGTTATGAATTTCACCCCAAAAATTTTTTCTTAAGAAAAGTACAAGGCAAAATCACGTTTAGATTTCTTCAAAATCAACGTCCAAGAGAGTTTAGTCAATGAGCGATGGTTCATCTGTGGGAAAAAAACTCTTACTTGGAAAAAAGATCGGCGGGATCCGTTCTTCAGATGTCGCAAACAAACTCGGATAGGTTTTACAAAATTTTTCTAATAATCGGATAAGTCAAATTCTATTCTTTATTGTGACTATCTTTTTTTTCTTCTCTTTTTTTTTGTTTATTATTTTATAAAAAATTATTTACCCTGATAAAACTTTTTTCAGAAACCGTGATAGAATTATTTTATCCTGCATCCATTTATACTTCTTTATTCGGAGAACTCGTTTTTTCATCGTTCATACACTCTATTTTATCGGGCGAATAAATGGCGCCCAAAATATTTTTCAAAGCGCGCACAAATCCTATCACATTGTGCAAAATACGAATGTGCTTCTGAAATCTGTTGAAATAGCAAAACCAATGAATGTTGCATTAGTTAAAATTAAATAATATTTTCCCCAGCTACTTACATAAACCTTTTCGCGGCCTTAGGCAAACCAAAATTTAGCACCCCATTTCCTCCCTCACTGATTAAAATCTTGTCAGTACTTTAATATCAGTCCATAAGGGTATTTTTTTTTTCTGTGTCAATTCTTAATTTTTCTAAAAAATTTTGCGCTTCTAGGCAAATGCCTAGTTTGCCTTGGCCTAAATACGACACTGTAAAGTGGATTATGGCTCATGTTTCAGTAACGAGACTTTCATTGAGTACGGGGATAAATTTTTCACTCCAGATCTTCAACATTTTTGTACATCAACTTCAGATAGAGGTATCAAACTCCAAGAAAAAATTATCCAAACATAAATCTGACTCGAAGAGAACATTTGTAATGAAAATTTGAATTTTACGACCTTCATTACACCTAAACGACCACCTTCATAAACTAGAGCTCTTGATCAGCAAAATTTTTATCCACCACCTCCAAATAAAGGCTACAACCCTAGGATAAGTTGGAAGAATACTCCGAAGTGAGAGTAAACAATGCAAACTGTAGAAAAAATATAAAACGACGAGCGATTTCGGTTAATAAACCATCTTCAAGCCTGAACTGAAAGCAACTGACGAACAGAAGAGAAAAACAAGGTATTAAGATTGGCCAAACGAGAAATCGCGGTGTGAATCATAAACCAGTTCAATCAGGCCACCTTCCGGAATGTACGAGTTGAGTACAGTGATACCATCGGTGTTGAGATGACGCATTATCTCTATATGCTCGAGGGCAATGCGCTTACGTTAAGAATTCTCCTTACGGAGGAGCTTTTCGGATCCCTCGCGGAAGCTGTAGCCACAGTTTATTAAATGATCAGCAAAAGCTGACTTCCCTAAGTGTCCCTTCTTCCAAGACTTCAGGTGCTCAGCTACTCCAACTTTCATTTGGCGGCTGGTCTCACCAATATAAAAACCTCCACAATCCCTACATTCCAACTTATGAACACCACTTCTCTCATCAACGGGTATGGGGTCCTTCAGCCTCACAAACAACCTCTTGACAGTAGTAGGGTTGTAAAACGTGGGTTTGAAGCCAAACAGGCGAAGGGCCCGATCCGATCCGGCCCGACCCGATTGGAGGGAGAACTTCCCCAGGAAAGGGAGACTGATCCATCGCAAACGACGATCGCGGATCGTGTCTCGGGGGAGAGAGGTGGTGGAATCACCTCGTAACTTTCGTCCGAACCATCGCGTCAATGTCGACATTGACCCCATTCACTCTAGCCAGGTGTTTTATTGTGAGTAATTCTTTCTTGAAGGCAGACTGACTCAAAGGAAACGATTCAGTTTGTGAACTAGGCTGTGAAAAGCAGCCATCTTATGAGCAACAGGACCGAGCGAACCACCGTGGACTAAAACATCAGTCGTAGTATCTTTCCTGTAAATTCCAAACTTATGGATACCGTCTATTATAGAGATCGATAAATCCAAAAAATGACGGCTTCCTTAACGAAGTTAAACGAGGAACGCAGGGAACCTGTTTTATGATTCGAATGAGATTGGGTATTGAAAATTCAAGGAAGCCTAGATCATATATAGCTCGAGAGTCGAAATTTTTCTAAGTCCCTCTCCTATCATATATAGCTCGAGTCGAAATTTTTCTAAGTCCCCCTTCTATCATATATAGCTCGAGAGTCGAAATTTTTTCTAAGTCCCCCTCCTATCATATATAGCTCGAGAGTCGAAATTTTTCTAAGTCCCCCTCCTATCATCTATAGCTCGAGAGTCGAAATTTTTCTAAGTTCCCCTCCTATCATATATAGCTCGAGTCGAAATTTTTCTAAGTCCCCCTCCTATCATATATAGCTCGAGAGTCGAAATTTTTCTAAGTTCCCCTCCTATCATCTATAGCTCGAGAGTCGAAATTTTTTCCAAGTCCCCCTCCTATCATATATAGCTCGAGAGTCGAAATTTTTCTAAGTCCCTCTCCTATCATATATGGCTCGAGGGTCGAAATTTTTCTAAGTTTTTCGCTGGACGGCGCACGGCGCACGGCGGACGGCAGATTTCTCAAATAGCCCCCCATAAAACAGGTTCCCTGTTAAAAAGTTAATGGAAAATACCCCTATTTCCAACGTAAATTTGATGGAAGGGTACCAGGAATTGAGATACCTCAGAAACTGACCAAGGAGATCTGGGGGACCAGTCCAGGTGCATAGAACGTCATCAACGTACCTGTGCCAATTGTGAATATGATTAAGTAACACCTGTTTCAAGGAAAAGAGGTCAAGTTCAAACTTAGACATGAAAATTTCGGAGATGAGAAAGCCTAAAGGTGATCCAATAGGGATCCCTACTTCATCAGGAAACTCGAAAATTTTTACTTCAAATTTACAGTAGTTAGGGGACGAGCAAATATTCAGAAGATCGAAGAATTCATGAAGCTCATTGTGAGGGATATTGGCTTTAACGAGTAGCTCTCCCATACGCTGGATAGTAGCAGCCTTAGGAATATTCGGGAACAAACCAACAACATCAAACGAGCAGATGGTGTTCCTGGGTGGAAGACTTACACCCTTCAGGACGTCAGTTAAGGAGGCCGAATTCAAGACCGAATGAAGGGATTCAAAATCAATGCGATTTTCGAACCAACGGTCCAGGAATTCGGCAAGGAGGTAGGTAGGTAAGGAGATGAAAGAAACAACGGGTCGCATCGGGGTATTGTCCTTATGCACTTTGGGCAGCCCGTAGAGGAGGGGGGGGTGTAGGGTTAGGAAAAAGGAGGGCTTTTTTCAAAGCAGGAGTTTTGTTGATAGCCTCACTCCTGTTGATGACACTCCTAACCTCTTTAACGTGCTTAGGAAAACTGAAATCTTCACTCTCTTTAGCACCACACTGCTGGAGGACTTCATGGACCTTGGAAGAATAGGCGGATTTCTCCATCACCACAACAGCATTGCCCTTGTCAGCCTTAGTGACGATTAAATCTCCCTCTTTAAACCTTGAATCACTCCTCCCAATTTATCACTCATACGAGGGAGGGGGTTATTGCGGACTAATTCGGCACAAACTTTCTGGGTATTAAAACCAGGACCAATTTTAACAGCAAGATCTGCAACAACATGCGCTAAGGTTTCATCCTTCTTGAGGGGAGGTAAACAGAATTTCAAACCGTTCTCAAGGAGGGCTGTTTCGTCACCATTAAACACTACTTGACTATTATTTATGAGGGGGGTGGAATTCATGAACGACGACGCCGTCACTCACCCTTTCCTCAACCACCTCATCATTAACCTTCATTAGGGAGGACAACTTCTTATTTTTCTTCTCCTTCAAGTTCACCTCAAACTTCCGACACTTTAAATTGACGTCCCGCATAAAGTAATCAAACTCAAGGGGGACGAGCATACCGGAGAGTCTCGAATGCACCGTTCCTGCGAATGGTCGCCTACCTATACGAGAAAAGTCAAAAGTCACGTTCAGGCGGAAGAAAGAATAAAAGGAAGAAGGAACCAAGAAATTCGAACGCAAACCTAGCCAGCCGATCAGAGGGAAAAAAAAGAACAAAAAACCATACACCCAGCCGACTATTGTACTGTATACCTAATATACATTTAGTATTTAATTCATTAGCAACTCGAATATTCAGAATGTCTTCATTTCTTTCTTACCCTTTTTTTTTTCTTATTTTTCCCCTTATTTTATTGCCCATTGATGACATGTTTTGCTCTTTAGAAAGAAAAAAGTGCCAGACCAGTCCAACTTAGGAAATATATTTACTGGCTTCGCAATTATAAAGGAATATTCGGGTAGTATATCCCATATATGAAATCCATGACGTGGCACCACTTTTAACTATCGAGCTAGCTCATAATTATCGGTAGGTCATGAGAAAAATCAAAACTTTAAATGTATGCAAATACTTCGCTGAAAAACGGAAATAATCAAAAAATTGATCGCAAGCTACCTGGATGAAATAAATCAATGTAAGAACGATATCTGTAGGCCTATCCTTCCATCTATTTTACCATATTCGAAACTGATGACATCCACTTCATCAATTATCTTAGAAAAAGCTAGGTCTGCATATTGTGGACACTTGGACAGCAATCGCCGAAGTTTTTTTCTTAGGACATTGGAAACTGAGGATTATACAGACGGAAATTGCCGATATAGAGGCTGCATGGGTTAACTGATCTTCCTTCTTTTTTCCCCTTCTTATTCGACATCCAAGACTGGCCTCAAAATAAATCCTCTTTCAAAAGTCAAAGTGAAAAATAAAATGTATGTACATTGTAGACAGCAATCGCTGATGGATACAAAACTTATAATCATCGATCGCGATTGCAAAAAAATAAATAATAAATAATAATGTGTTCTGAATTCTCTATTGATTTTGAAATTAATTGGGCGTGTAGAGGTAAGAAAGAAGAAAAAAAAATTAAATTTCTCCCCCTCCCCCCCGATCCTTGATTAGGTACATACTGAAAAGTATTTAATATTGATCGGTTTTTTTTTTTTTTTTATATATAATTTAAAAAAATGAAAAAATAAACAAAATAAAAAATAAATATGAAAATAAAAAGAGAAACATTACAAAACAAGGAAGAGAAAAACAAAATTACAGAAATTTAGAAGGAAGAGAAGAAAAAAAAATACAAAATAATGATAATAAATAGAGAAAAAAAAAACAGGGTGTTGGAGGATGGCAACTAGGCCTTACCTCGTTTAACAAATTTGTTATGAATTGTCAAATTGTGATGGATTCCGGAAGATGGTTAAAATGCGCTTTATTATAGAAGAAAGGGATTAGATAAGGCCGTAATGGGATTTAGTAGGGTTTCAAGTGAGAGATTTGGGAGTACTTTGTACACTGAAGTATAAGGGCCATAAATCCTACGAAAAATGCCGAAAAAGAATACTTTCGTTGGTCGGAAACTAAAATCTTGCGCCTGGCGGAGTAAGACAGAATTGACTATAACAGCAAGCGGTTTGTTGCTTGAGTTTTTGAGCCGTGCGTGTGTACTGTGATGGGAATATATGTGTATATGACTGTTGAAAGTTTAAACGTTACAAGCTCTTAGGAAGTCGACTGCGTTGAAGGCGAGTGCAAAGCATGAACCCGTCATCGAGGTATGTTTCAGCGAGCGCGAAGTGCGAGTCAGTGCGGGCGCCGCAGGACTAGCTGCCAGACGCGCCGCAAGCGGCTAGTACAGGAATAACGAGGGACCCTCAACATTCAATTTAAAGGGAGATTTTTCAGTTTCTCGTCTCATTGGAATAGAAAATTATGATATTGCGACTACTTGTAGATTTCAAATTACAAAATAGAAAAACCCTCCATCTGAACTCTTCATACTTGAAAAGAAAAAAAAAGGAAACGCCAATAATACGTCATGTGTGGGCTTTTCCTGGTAAGTTCTCGACGTTGTTTCAATTTCGTCTAAATGTGATCTTAGCAATTTGGACCAATGTGTAATAGACGCCTGTGTTCTTCATTGCAATGAGATACAATTGTAAAAGGAAAGAAAAGAGTAGTGAATGAGTCCCATAACTGTATAATTCTTTCTAAGCAAAAAATATAAGAAAGCCTAATATAATATCTAACAATAAAATAAATTCTTTGTGAAAAAAAAAAAAAAAAAAACGGAAAAACTAATAAGAAAGAGGGATTAGGACTCGAATAAATACGAATACGAACACGGAAGTGAAGAAGACGCGGAGAAATTTATATAAACAAAAAAAAAGGTAGACAACGAAGAATCCCGTTAGGTGTACCTAATCCTTATTCAGGTCGAATCAAGGAGTAGAAAGCATTGACTATACATACTTCGAAGCGAAGTATGTATAGTCAATGGTAGAAAGGTTTATACGGTTGGAGCGAAAATGTCGATATCATCAAGGTATCGACTTTGAAAGTCTATCTCGAAAAATATACCGCACGACACGGACCGAGTAAAAACTGTGTATCTATTCTTCCTAAATCCTAATATCGTTTTTTGCGCCCATTGCTTCATTCCTTGTCCCATATCTAGAAGACATACATGTAGTCAATCCAATTTTTTTTTTCAATCTTTCATTTAGCAGTGTGATTTTTAATCTGATTGGTGAACTCCATTTTATACCTACAACATGTCTTCAAAAGACACTAAGAAGATCGTATTACGTTATGTGTACGTTCTTATTTCCCTCTACTGCATTTCGAGAGTAGTTGTCTTCTAACCGATCTCATTCATATTGAAAAAAAAGTGGAGGACAACACAGGCCTAGGTAGTATTTTTTATCGCATTAATGGATCGTAACGCGGAAACATCGAACAAGGTGTATACGTACATGTACGAAAAGAAGTGTGACAATACAAGAAAACTTTCTAGCAAAAATATTTCACTCTCGATATTTTGAGACTTATGAGATGCGATTATGTTGACCACTAAACCATACTCAATTTCACTTTACTCTCCTTGAGGAACATGCTACGAAAAATTTCCTTGCAAACCTTCAGAGGACATATCAAGTATATCCTGTTGAACCCAATTGGCACCAATTTTGATTTACTGCCAAAATATTGAAAAAGTTTTCAGAGTACTTTTGGGTGTCACCTCATCATCAGTTGTGTAACAACTACGTAGAAACAAGGTCTTATAAACATGAGTTTTTATGGTATAACACTGTTGTCTTATTGCCTATAAGAATGCTGTGTTGTAATTGGTTCATTCTTAAAAACTTATTCTTACAATACTGTGCTCTTTAAATGGTTCACTCTTTTGGCCTAAATCCTGCGTTTCTATTGGCTATCTCCCCACCTTAATTCCAAATTTTGCGTCCGTCCGTTCGTACAACCATGACCTTGACACTTAGAAGAATTTCTGCTCTGACCCTCTCACCCTGATTCCGGAATTTGCGTTTCGTTGGTTGCTGATGTATTCATGGGCAGATTCGAATCCAACCTTCTTGACCTCTCTCTCTCTCTCTCTCTCTCTCTCTCTCTCTCTCTCTCTCTCTCTCTCTCTCTCTCTCTCTCTCTCTTCTCTCTCTCTCTCTCTCTCTCTCTCTCTCTCTCTCTCTCTCTCTCTCTCTCTCTCTCTCTCTCTCTCTCTCTCTCTCTCTCTCTCTCTCTCTCTCTCTCTCTCTCTCTCTCTCTCTCTCTCTCTCTCTCTCTCTCTCTCTTCTCTCTCTCTCTCTCTCTCTCTCTCTCTCTCTCTCTCTCTCTCTCTTCCTCTCTCTCTCTCTCTCTCTCTCTCTCTCTCTCTCTCTCTCTCTCTCTCTCTCTCTCTCTCTCTCTCTCTCTCTCTCCTAAACCTCGCTGAGATACGTTGACGACATTCTGTATGTATGGAATGATTCCTCGTCCGAGCTCGAATCTCTTCTTTCTCATCTCCATCCATCACAATATCAATTTCACTCTTGAAATAGGAGGCAAATCTATCAACTATCTCGACCTCTCTATACCCCTTCAGCAAGAGGACAACTATCTTGTTCCTCAGTTCTCTATCTTCCGCAAGCTTTCTAATATCGGCATCCTCATTAATGGCTGTTCTTTTCATCATCACACGCAAATATCTTCCGCTCTTCTCGCTTTCATCGACCGCCTCCCAAGTATTCCTCTCTCTCATCATGATTTCGAGATCGAAAAATCTCACATCATTCAGTTTGCTCGCATCAACAATCTTCCACACAACATCGAGAAAATTATCTCTCGAAAATCTTTTCAGCTCGCTCTTCGTTCTATCTCACCTCCTCTCCGAGCCGATCTCCCCTCACGTACTCGTTGGATTCGCCTTCCGTTCTTGGGTCATCACACCTACAAAATCGCCCGTACCGTTGAATCTTACGGATGCAAATGCGCCTTTTACTCTCTTCTCACCACTGGCCATCTATTTTCTCTCAAAGATAAATTATCTCCTGCAGAGTGTTGTGGTGTCTACAAAGCTACTTGCAATGCTCCTGGCTGCTCTGATTTCTATATTGGCCAAACTGGTCGCACTCTCAAAGAGCGTTCTGCCGAGCATTTTGCGGTCTTTCACCGCGGGCTACCTGAAAGATCCGCCATCGCCAAACATTGCATAGAGAAGGGTCACAACTTTAAACTGATTACTCATATTTTTAGTTAGGGTGGGATTTTTTCGCACAAAATAAAAAGTCAGAAATAACGAAAAAAAAAAAAAATACTTTAAGCAGTTAAGAATCATTTTACGACAAAAAAAAAATATGAACATAATAAATGGTATATGAACATAAAATAAGTGCATTGAACGAAAAGACAAAAAAATCACGAATAATTTAAATGTTTTCCCGAAAAATTAAAACATTTATGAATAATTATTTTAAAAAAATGAATTTTGAAATAATTATCATTATTACAAAAAACTGAAAAAAAATGAAATATTTTACTCCGCGATTGTTGAGCTTCATAGTATAAAATAAGTTGAAAAATGAAAATTCTGGGCCTACTGCGTGATGAAGGTTCTTTTCGCTTTGCTAGGTCTACCACGTTTTCTTTTCTGGCCGAGAGGTATCTGTTTGGCCTCAGGCGGCGTTGCGAGCAATTTCAATCGAATGCACATCCCCACCGTATGCTTACACAGTAAACTTTTCAGGAAAGGGGGGCATGTGCACAATAACGATGGTCCAGATAGCGAATTTTTGGGCTGTAAATTCGTCGAACGTTCGCCACTTACCGTCCCCTTTCAAAAACTTCTTTAAATCGTTCTCAGAAATGTGTTTCTTGGCACTTCCCGCTGCGACTAAGTACTCCGTACAACCATCTTTCTCGTGAGGCCCCTGCAGAACCGCCTTTCCCGACACAGCCCACTGATACGCTACAGTCCATATTTGTAAGGAGATGATGGTGGTTATTTCGGCAAACAGTGTCGAGTTCACCAAACTCGGATTCCGCTTCTCGGACCACTTTCTCACTAAATCTAGAACTTTGTTCAAAAATTGGACAACGGGTAAGCGCTCGCGCAGAGAGTGCTCCCGGTTTATCACGGCATTTGTTGGTCGACGGGTAACCCACGGCAGCGCCCTCAAACCAGCTGCAATTCTTCAGTAGCCATTATGCTTCGACGTAATTGATCAGATCTAGGATACGATGATTATTCGATTTTTTCCATTTTTTAACAAAGAGGGATGAGGCTTTATGAAACGTATCTTCATCGGGGCCAGATTGTAGTGAGTTCGAGTCTTGTTTGAATCTGACACGCGGTCGTCCTTTGGTAACGACTTCAGAAAATGTTCAATATTTTCCAACACATGAAAGTAGCATTGTAAACGTACAGTTGGTGGTTCAAAAATAGCTACAAATCCAGCAGTAATTGCTTCACTAGCATCACCTAGTAAAAAGTATAGTAACCACTCCAGATTTGCTTCATGCAATGCACGAAATGTGAATGCAAAATCAGCGGCGCTCATGAAAGGGTGGAAGACTTTATTCCTATCTGTAGCACCCGCAATCGTGATTGGATAGCCCTGCCAGACTAACTTGTAAGTGGCATCCGCCTGTATAAGGGATGAACGATGACACAGGGACAAGAGCCGACGCGTTGAAATAGCTATTTTCAAGTTTTGATCATTTACGTCTCTTGATAGAGCTTCAACGACATAATTAAGCACAAAGGGTTCGTCTTCATCGTTAGGGACTTGCTTTCTTTCCTCACACCAAGTGCAGACGTCAGCAGCAGAAATTGTTGGACAGCCGTACTTCTCCTCACGCACAATCTTCAAAAAAGATACGAGTTTAGATTTATGAGGTTCTTTCAGTCCAGCCTGTCGAATACAGTGAAGTAGAGCTTTTGGTTTCGTTATTCCTTTGCTGAATTTTTTCGTAATAAATTCCTTCAAATCGAGCGGAATCCCCGAGTGGGGTCCGTCACATGATTGGCATGTTCACAGTCGGTTTCATATAATGACACTTTTTCGCTGCTTGCATCATACAGGAGGTATAACCCAGCTGGGTATTCATTCTTTCGGTACACACCCGCTGTACGTCGGTATTCAACTCGTTGGCCAGCACTAATTGTGCTTGATGTGTGTTTTTTCCATTATACCTCGCAAAGTTACTGCGTCCTTCTCTAGCGTTTTGAAATACCTCGCGTTGTAACCAAACCCGATTCGATCGCCTCTTTTTTCGCGGAGGTTGTACAAAATCGTCATCTAATTCCTCTTCGTCCTCATAAAAATGTTCAAGAAACGTCACATTTGTCATCGTGAATAATTATTATACAAAACACACGCTCAAAAAATGAAAAATATTGTAGGAAAAGACTGCACGATGACAACCTGATCATACTCGTATAGAATGTGAATCATTGTTGATACTGTTTTTTTCTGAAATGTGTGAAGAAAATTCGGACAGAGAGGGAGTTGATCGTCAAGTCGAGGTCAATGATTTATTTCGTCAACACTCTCACAATGTAAGCAAAGGAAATAGAATCATCGAATCAATACGTTGTTCTAATTTATGGTTATCCATATTACACAAGAGGAGTGTACACCCGAAGGTGTAGCAAATTATATTGAACCACAAGAGAAACAGCCGCTAAACATTTTCGGTTAAACAATCATCATCGGAGCGTAAACGAAAGCGACTGAATCCAACATCAACAAAGACAGAGGGAGTTAACCAGAAGATCATGATTTAACCAGCGAGTCATCGAAGTTTGAATCATTCTCATATACTAGCTCAATCAGACCCTCTTCAGGAATGAATCTGTTTAAAACCGTGAAGTCTTCGTTATTCCGGTGTCGTATGATTTCTATATTTTCTAAAGCCAGCCGTTTAAAATATGAGTTCTCCCTATGGAACCCTCCCTGAATTTATGACCACTCTTGAGTAGATGATCAGCAAAGGCCGATTCACCCAAATTACCCTGCTCCCACGCTTTTTTATGCTCCTCAATTCTTATTTGGAACTGACGCCCGGTCATCCCTATATAAATACCTGGGCAATCGTTGCAGGCTATACTGTATACTCCACTTCTCTCGACCGGAGGAATCGGGTGCTTCAATTTCACAAATAAACTTTTTACAGTATTGATATTATAGAACGCCGGCCGGAACCCAAAAGGACCGAGTACCCGGCCCAACTTCAACGAAAACCTGCCCCTAGTAAGAGAGTTTAATCCAACGTTTTCTACTGTTGTGCAAATCCCTAGGGAGGGAGGTGGTAGAATCGAGGCATTTTCTCGTAAGCCTCCTTCGGACCATTAAATCAATGTCCACTCGAACTTGGTTCACTCTGGCCAGGTACTTAATCGTCCCTAGTTCCTTCTGGAAAGTATCCTGACTCAAGGGAATACTAGTCAGTCGATGTATCAAGCTATTGAAGGTAGCGATCTTGTGTGCAGCGGGACAGAAAGATGACCCATGGATTGTTATATCAGTCGAAGTTTCTTTTCTATAAATACCAAATTCATGGACGCCATCTCTAATAAATATGGACAAATCCAAGAAATTTATTAATAATCCGCCAACTTCCAGAGTGAATTTTATGGAAGGATAACGGCCGTTTAAGTAAGAAAGGAACTCACTAAGGAGTTCCACTGGGCCAGTCCACGCGCACAATATGTCGTCTACATACCTATGCCAGTAAAAGACGTAATTTAGAAGTACCTGGCCCGAAGAAAACAATTCGACTTCAAATCTGGACACGAAAACCTCCGATATTAATGAGCCCAAAGGGGACCCAATAGGGATCCCCACTTCTTCTGGGAATTCAAAAAATTTACCCTCAAATTTACAAAAATTGGGAGTCCAACAAACTCTCAGAAGGTCGAAGAATTCTACCAATTCCTCATGAGGGACACCAGTTTTTACAAGCAATTGAGACAGCCTTCGGGATGTGAGGAAATAACCCCACCACATCGAAGGAACATAAAATCGTTTCCTCAGGGAGGCTTATATCCTTCAACCTCTCCGTCAACGAACCTGAGTTTAATACTGAGTGAGAGGAGGTATAATCTACTCGCGATCTATCAATAAATTTAGCTAACAAATAAGTTGGCGACGAGACAAATGACACGACCGGCCGCGTTGGTACATCTTTTTTTATGTACTTTGGGTAATCCATATAGGAGGGGAGGAACCGGGTTAGGCTCCAAGAGAGCTTTCTTTGTCCGAGGACTCTTAATAATCACACTACAATTATTAATAGTGTTCCTCACCTCTTTGACAAAACTGGGGAAACAGAAGAGGCTATTCTCCTTAGCGCCACATTGTTCCAGTACTTCATGAACCCCGGATACATGAGAGGACTTCTCCATAATCACAACGGCGTTACTTTTATCCGCCTTAGTAAGGATTAAGCCCTCCTCCCTGACCTTCCTCTTTGATCCTTTAATCACCTCACTACAGGCATTACTTATGCGGGGGAGGGGGGTGTTGCAAACCATTTCGGCGCACTTTTTTTGGATATTCACTCCAGGTCCAATTTTGACTGTCAGGTCAGCTACTACGTTAGCCAGTGTCTCTTGGTCCTTAAGGGGAGGGGGACCAAATTTCAACCCTTTCTCCAACAGGTATAACTCATCACTATCAAATTGAACTTTACTATAATTAATAATGCGTGGCTGGAATTGCTGATTTAAATTATCTCCAGGACGGTCTTTTTTCTCAGCCGTAGCCTTTAAACTCTGGAGGGAGGCAAGTTTACGAGTTTTCTTTTCTTTTAAATTCCGTTCAAAATCGCGACAGTCACCATTAACGGATACTAGTATAAATGAATCTAACTCACCAGGGTGAAGGAGGCATGAAAGCTTTGAGTGAACCAGCAGATTAATTCGTGTTGTGACGTTAAGCTGCCCATACCACCTCCTCAGTTCCGTTCTGATCCATTTGACCGTAATGTAATCTTCCAACTTTATTGTAGTGGAGTGGCAATCCGAATAGAAACGAATTTCACAAAATTTGGTCTAAGGTGGTATTGAAGACACTTGCGCAAGAACGAAATATGAGAAGAATGCGTTGGATTGCCCAGGTATTTATATAGGGATGACCGGGCGTCAGCTCCAAATAAGAATTGAGGAGCATAAAAAAGCGTGGGAGAAGGGTAATTTGGGTGAATCGGCCTTTGCTGATCATCTACTCAAGAGTGGTCATAAATTCAGGGAGGGTTCCATAGGGAGAACTCATATTTTAAACGGCTGGCTTTAGAAAATATAGAAATCATACGACACCGGAATAACGAAGACTTCACGGTTTTAAACAGGTTCATTCCTGAAGAGGGTCTGATTGAGCTAGTATATGAGAATGATTCAAACTTCGATGACTCGCTGGTTAAATCATGATCTTCTGGTTAACTCCCTCTGTCTTCGTTGATGTTGGATTCAGTCGCTTTCGTTTACGCTCCGATGATGGTTGTTTAACCGAAAACGTTTAGCGGCTGTTTCTCTTGTGATTCAATATAATTTGCTACACCTTCGGGTGTATACTCTTCTTGTAAATAGAATCATATTCGTACCAGTACAAAGTATCTGGGCAAAAGTTAACGTGCACGTAATAAACGATAAGCTCCCAGCAGCGTCGATTACGCGTTAGGACTGCATCAAATAGATTCATTTTTGACATGTTCCATGTCTTTTCTCTCGCCGGACCCCGATTTTGAAACTGGCGAGTACACCCCCCCCCCTCCCTCCCCCCTGTCAAGAGAAATCTCTACCCCGTGGGTGATTCAGAAATTTGCGAGTACACCCCGCGTAATAATAATAAATAATTAATTAATTAATAATTAAATATAATTAAATAATTAATATAATTAATAATTAGAAAATCTCTACCCCTTGGGTGATTCAGAAATTCGCGAGTACACCCCGCGTAATAATAATAAATAATTAATTAATTAATAATTAAATAATTAAATAATAAATTAAATAAATAATTAAATAATTAATATAATTAATAATTAGAAAATCTCTACCCCGTGGGTGATTCAGAAATTCGCGAGTACACCCCGCGTAATAATAATAAATAATTAATTCAATAATAATTAAATAATTAAATAATTAATATAATTAAATAAATAAATTTTACAAGTCCCTCTTCCTATCATATATGGCTGGATAGTCGAAATTTTTCCAAGTCCCCTAGACTTGAATTGTCTCATACCATTCCAATACAACAGCGAGACAGGGGGCGAACGAGCGGAGCGAGTTCGCGCTACCTCATATTTCTCATAGAAGACTTGAATTTTCTCATACCATTCCAATACAACAGCGAGAACGCTCGTTCGCCCCACGAAAGTTGATACCTCAAAATATTTCTCATACAAGACTTATACGACGCCAAGATAGGTAAAGGGGTAAACGAATAATATCTCACGAACACTTGACCTAGTAGAAGAATTAATAATAAATAAATAAATAAATAAATAAATAATATTAAATAATTAAATATCGCGCTACCTCATATTTCTCAAAAAAGACTTGAATTTTCTCATACCATTCCAGTACAACAGCGAGATCGCTCTTTCGCCCCACGAAAGTTGATACCTCAAAATATAGAACACCCACAATTACCTCAAAATATTTCTCATACAAGACTTACACGACGCCAAGATAAGTAAAGGGGTAAACGAATAATATCTCACGAACAATTGACCTAGTACAAGAATTAATAATAAATAAATAAATAAATAAATAAATAATATTAAATAATTAGATAATTAAATAATTAAATAAATAAAGGCTGGATAGTCGAAATTTTTCCAAGTCCCCTAGACTTAAATTGTCACATACCATTCCAATACAACAGCGAGACAGGGGGCGAACGAGCGGAGCAAGTTCGCGCTACTTCGTATTTCTCATAGAAGACTTATACGACGCCAAGATAGGTAAAGGGGTAAACGAATAATATCTCACGAACACTTGACCTAGTAGAAGCCTAGACTGAAATATTTCAAGATGACTGATAAAATATAAAAGACATGGAACATGATTTTCATTTATTTGGCTATGCCAGAAATTTTTTTTTTTTTTTTTTTTTAGCGAGAACGTTGCAAAAATTTTGTGTATTTTCTTTCTTTTTTGGGAAAAAGGTTGAAAATTTCGGGCACTGAACTTTTCGTTGACACCACTCCTTAATTCGTTATTTTGGACAATTTTTTCGTGCTCCTATTTTTCGTTCAAACGTCTTTCTTTTTCATGCAGTTTAATATCCCCCTCTTAGTTAATACACCATCATTAGGGCAGATTTGGAAAATACCGAAAGATAAAACTTTAGATTTAGCTGTCGATCTTGGAAAATCCAACATACGGATTATGGCTTTTGGCATCTGTCTCCAATTTTGTTTCAAATTTTTAGCCTCAAAGTTCTTCAGCTTTCAACCTTGAGCTTTCTTTCCGAAACGAGTTATAAATTCGGTTCGGTATATTTGAGCCAACTCCTTTCGCAACATTCTGACAAATGCCACTGGGTGCTGTTTGGCCCTCCATTCCAAGGACGAACCTCCCCTTGGTTAGGACCACCCGGGTGCTGGATCAGTGATTACACCGCGTGCTGAACGTTCCTTCGATATCAAAATATTGGGCGATTTCTCTTGGTTTCATCATCCTTCCTTTCCAATCTTTCTTCTCTTTGTACCTGTCAATCTTCCACCTACTGTAGATCACTTTTCTGCGCATTTAACAGAGGCCTTCTCCTGATTATGAACTGGACATTAATTTTCTCGGCAATGACTGCACACAAGGCTGCGCATCTCACTCAAAATTAGGTATGCTAGAAGAAACATAGTCTTCTCGAAGACTATCGTCGCCTGCTTACAAAATCTATGCCAAGCCTTCTACGTCAAAAAAAGGGTAGGTAACTTGACGTTTTTGCGTCCGCGCAAATGTTCACCTTTTCGATACCTGATCGGACGTGGGCGTAATTCCGATTTCCATCCCAACTCTTTCAACGCGAGTGTAAACCAACAATGCCGATCTTTCAAAATCTCGAATCGATTGATCATTTTACGCGTATGCATTCACTCGTCGACAGATGGAATATTCATAATCCACGGTATTTAATAGACCTTACGCGCGGCATAAATATTCAGCGCTTATTCAAATGTTATAATAATAATAACAACAACAACGACATTACGCTGTCTAGCTTACGCGTACACGACCTTAACCAGTTTCCGATAGCTGATCTGAAAATATTATGTAGGTAAAAATATACGCGGTAGTTCAATGAAAGATGCATTTTGTCTATAGGTTTACGCCTGATGGTGAAGTATCTAACGGGACTCGTATCCTTTTAGAATACCTTCACCGCATTTTCAAGATCCCATCTCGACGCGGATCGCATGCGGGTCTTCATATTTATATACTTATGCATATACCGTATCACTTCCGCAACATGTGCCAAAAAATGCACTTTCGAGAAGAACCCTTAATTTCCCATCATCTTCATAATAGGACTGTCTAAAGACGTATGATTAATGGGAAGCAGCGAAAGAAGAGAATAAAGAAGAAATCGCATCCAGGAACTAAAATACAGTTATACGAACTATCATTAACCTTTCCGCACTCTATCGTATATTTACCGTTTTCGCCTTTTTACGTTATTTTATCAGACCGTTTTCATCCCCTTTTGTAAGATCTTGATAGCGTCATCAGTCTTATATGCGGTAAAATGAACTCACTTCACTAGTCGCCTTATGACGAGGCAGAATTTTTATCGCGAAGTCCAGTCTGAAGAATAAATTGGGAACTATACGCACTGTGGGAGGTAGAAGGAAAAAACAATATCGGTGCATATTATGGCCAAGAAAGCGATGCATGAATATAAAAGATCAAAGCTAGAAAATCAATGTACCTCGGTCTAGTAAGACAGTAAGGAGGCTCCGCCGCGAATCATTGCAATAAGGTACGTCTCCAATAAGCCAATGAGTACTCTTCTTTTTCAAATGTCATCTACCGACGTTTAATAATGGGGTCATCGCTTTTAGAGAGCAATCACTATGGAGGGAGAACTTCTTCTTGATGACCTATCCCTGTCAACTTGAGAAGCGATTCAAAGAAGCTTTGAATTATAGAAGGAAGGTAAATTTCCTTGATTCTAGATTTTAGCATTTTATATGCCTCTAATATCGTATTACTCCTAGAAAATTGGTACACAAATCCGTGACTTGACCTTGAGACTCGAAAAAATTCTACCCTCAAAACTCATCCTACAGAACTTCCAGATCAGCCTCGAATCCTCCACTAAATTTCTCGACCTTACTTTTGACTCCAAACACTCCTGGACTCTCCATATTCTACTTCTAAAAGCCAAATCTATCCCACACTCGCTTTGGTTACTCGCAAGCTCGTCCTTCAACTATACAACTCACTAATTCGTTCTCAACTGGACGACGGGTTCCCCATCTACAGACAGGCTAGCCCTAGATACAATTCAATCTACAGCAATAAGTTTAGCACTCCGTGCCTTACGGACTAGCCCCACGCTCAGGCTATGCGCTGAGGCAGCCATTCCGCTCATTATCGATTACAGCCCAATTTCCCTATCTACCAACCCTCTCTCCTCCCCCAAAATTCTCTACTTCTCTCATTAGAATCGCATCTTGACTACCATCTCGAATTTCAGCCCCTTCTCCCCATCTTCTCATCCACCCCTCCAAGGACATCCTCATCACCTCTCATTCGCCTCGACCTGGCCAACCGACCAATCTATATAAGAGACATTAAAGACATAATTGATAACGATTTCCCTTCCCATAATTTGTCCTCTACAGATGGTTCCAAATCGGGCCCTAAAACTGGCTACGCCTACACTTCCGTTTGAAAAACTCAACCTTCATATATTCTGCCGAACTATCTGCCATCTATACCTGCCTTACTCACCTTACTCTTCTCCCTCAACCCTATCAATTCCTCCTCCTCTCTGAGTCTCTCTCCAAGCCATACAAAACCCTTACTCTTTCAATCCTATCGTACAGCGCATTCTCACCTGCATACCTTAACGTTTTCCCTGTCTTCAATTGTTTTCCTCTGGATCCCTGGTCATACGACGCAATGGACCTGGCTGTTAAGCAAGCCTTGTTTCTTCCCACAACCACTGGTCGCTCCCCTTCTCCGGCCTGTGACTTAAAATCATTCTACCGTCCACAAATCACCTCATTACGGCACAACCTCTGGTCTTCTCAACCCTGCAACAAACTTCGCTCAATTAAAACATATCCGACCCCCTGGTCTTCTTCAATCCGTGAAGAAATAGATGTAACTCGACTAGGGATTGGACGCATTCGCCTAATCCACTCCTTCCTTATCCTTGGACTCTGTGCCCCTCCCTCGTGCCAATATTGCTAAACTGAGAATTTATCTGTCTCTCACTTTTTATCAGACACTCATTTTCTGTAACACCTTAAGCTTCTTCCCATCCATCTATTATCATCTCTCCCAAAGCTGTTGAGTAGTCGAGAGTTCGTAAAAAAAAAAGGATTAATCATCTTCAAAAATTGTAACAGTCTCCTCTTAACATTCGCCTAGAATAGGCTAACTAGTCTCATACAGCCTAGAATTGTATACAACATGTGCTATTCTGGGTTAAGAAATATTGTGGTATGAGGACGTTACAATGACGTCATCTCATCAATGACCTTCAAAATATAATTTGGAAGTCTATATAATCGATATACGACATCATCTTGACCTCCGATTTATCTATATAATGGAGACAAGGGGAGATGGACAGACGGAGCGAATGGAACTAGCCCAAGACACAGTTTATTAGCCATAAGTAGTATTGGTGGAGGAATTGAGCTCCTTGCTGAGGAAAGAGCCCCCCTGTTCAAAGCAAAGAAAAGAACACCGACTGATCAGAAGGCAGTCACTCCTTGCTTGAGAAAGGGTAAGCAAGAGAAGTGAGCTAGGGATGTATAGACGACTCGTGTATGAATGAACCGAGACCATAGTCAGCTGAACATGGTTAAGCGGCCATGACTGCTTGAACAAGCATCTTCAAGAGAAGTTAAGGAGCGCTGATCAGGTAACGATTTAGTACTGCAATCAAGGGAGGGATGATGGATTACCGTACACCTCATTTGAGTGTAAGGCGTGGAGACGTGAGCTGCACGAGATTGAGGTCGATGAATTGTTTGCTCCGGGTAGTCTGGTAGCCAGCCTGCTAGGTTCCGAAGAAGCATGGAACCAGGTTCTGCATTTGCAGCCGCACAGTCAAGAAGCAAAAAATTAACACGGAATAGGATAGACAAATACAGAAACACGTCATAACCTACTCAACACCTGTGTGCCGTCTACATACATACAGAAGACACTCTGCAGGAAGAAGAGGAAGTACGAGGACTTGAAAAAAGAAGAAGAAACTCCGATAGCGTTTAGTTCCAAGTTTTCTCTGCTTGGGGGCACTGCAGCTTGGCGTTTGGCAAGAAAAGGGGGTTTCGCCGAGGACAGTCTTTCTACTCCAAAGTTATACCCGAAAAGATTGATACCGGTGTCGGAGGAAACAAGATTAATGCATACGCAACCCGCACCCACTCCACTAAATGCGACACAAACGAGTACTGGGGGGGGGATGAACTTTGAGCGAAGGAAGCCGTCAGTTAGTTAGCATCTGAAAGGGAAAAAGTACATAACGTACACACCTTTCTGGGCCAATCAATTATTCTCCTGACCCAATTTCGCTTCGGGTGGCCCTCGATTGAAAACAAAAACTTATCTCTGGCTCTCTGATGAAGATTGGAAATTTGATTAAGATTCAATTCTGGTTCGGTATCTTCTTCATCTGTGCATGTCTAGAACCGTGATCGAACTAATAGCAATAGATGGCATCACCTCTCAATAAGCCAGAGAGGGAGAGAACATATTTCTTTACTGCTTACTGAACTGTAATAGACCAACCTGATTAGAAGAGCCATAAATTCAAATATGAGGTAAACTGAATATTCAATCCCATTTTAGAAGTTCAAGAGAGGAAACAAAGCTCTCTGTCCGTCCCACCCTTCTGTTTCCAAAATTATGAAATCACGTATACTCCAAGAAATGATTTTGAAACAAAACACCGTCGTGTCGAGAGCATCCAATTTCTCTCTCATTCAACCAGTGGTTCCACTTACGAACCTTTTGGTAACGAAACTCCAATATACGATAAGGCCATCGAATTCTCTGTCCACTTCTAATACCCAAGCTAAACCTCTACCTTCAGCCTATCCCTTCGAACGATTTGCTCTAGTCCTAAATTCAGCCTTTCGATTGGAAAACCGAACCCTTAAAATCCTCTGGATCATCAGCTCAACACCTTCAGCTTCTCAGACTCTATATTTGTCGTCACGTCTCTCCGTCTCTTTCACTGTTGGTATTGAGAACTCCCAATTCCCGTTTCTGAGAATAAATTCCCGGAAATCAATTTTTATTCCCAGTTCATTTTTGCCGGGAATTCCCAATTTCGGGAATTGCAGGAATTTCAAGTTTTTTTCAAATAGATTCATTGCTGGTAGGCTGGATTCTGCACACTGCACCGAAAATAAAACTAAAAAGCACAGAAACTTGAGAGATTAATTCCACGTCTGGAAAATCAGCATAATCATCACAGATTGACAGAACAAAGAGCTGACACTAGTGCCAGCCTAAAGTTGGACATGAAAAAAGAAATAAAAGTATGCCTAGCTCTTGTAATTCAGAAAAAGCTACTTTTCTGCAAATGCTGAAGTTTTTTTCTTTTCTCCCGGGAATCACAACCTAGGTAATAATCATCAAAAAAATTTGGCAATGGTTCAGAAATGACGTATTTAACGCGTAGAATCCAAATTGCAAGCAATTCCCAGTCGGGACTCCCGTTCCCCGAAATTTGCCAACACTGGTCTCTTTCTTGAACATTAAAACTCCATCAAAATAATTACCATCAGTACTACTCTGTTCAAGTTACCTCCTCCCCCTCACGAATGTCCATTTTGAAGCCAGAGAGTAGTGAGTACTAATGATCTTCCGCCTGATGACGTCATCAGAGAAGCCAGGATAAATTGGGATAGCGGTCGTGACGTCGAGAGGGGTTTCATCCTTTCCCCTAGCCTAGCTTATAGGCTTAGACTGGAAGTTGTGCGTGCCCGTATGCTTGCCCAGATGAAAATTCAGGACGAATAATCGCCGAGCACCCAGACCACATTTTAGATTACATTGACAACTTTAAGTCTAGACTGGAATGAAGGTACGCACTGCGGTCATTGCTCCAAAATAATATTTCATGGTGGAATCAAGCGCTGACATTATTCTATTTCCCTGATACTACGAATGCCTCCTCTGGACGAACATCCAATTCGAACACACTGGCGGTGGCAGAGTGAATTCTCCTCAAGAATTAAAGAAAAAAAATTCTGAAAAAAATGCAGAAGTACCTGAGTAAATTTCATCATCTTCCGCGACCTGTTGATCTAATCCTCTCATTTTACTCATTCATATCATTATTTTTACCCTTTTCTCAATCGACAAATCGTTAATTATCTTCATCAGGATTCCGGATCACATCATGCTTCTGGAGCACGGTGTTGTTGACCATACCATCATTGAACATGCTCCCAACTTCTACCTTTCAATATTGAATCTCGAATACCCATCCACCCTCAGGCGCGGGGACGAACAAAGTGAAAATGATGAAAAATGAACTCGTGCCTCAGACGTTGAGAGGAGCATGCTGTCGACTCAAATCCAGCTTTTTGTAAAGCGCCTTTTTTCTTGCATCGACCTAAAAGGTTTTTCAGTACTTCTAAAATGCTCCCCCAACGACCTCATCTGTTGTATCCAATAAACCCGACACGATGACCAAAACTTTGACCAATCTGGAATTCTTCTTCCTTTCTTCAATCCTCATACAGATAATGGAGTTGAAAAGAAAGTCTCAAATCATTTCATGGCTATATTCTTATTCAGTCGCTTATCAAAATAACACGAAATGAGTACTACAGAATTATCAAATTCAATGCAATCAGCAACACAAATATTTCACGGAAACACAGAATTGAGTATTAATTTTAAAAAATAAATGAATTACCTACAATGTAAAATTATTTATCACCAATTTTGAAAACGTTGTAACGAAAAAAAATAAATTAATTAAAATTGCTTCAGAAGCTCTTTTGCAATAAGACACTCGACTTACTGGCATGTAGGAACTCAACTTTTCAAATTTCTAACAGCATTTACGTTCTTGACCCAGTCCACCTTGGTTTTATGCGGTTCGATAAATCCCATCAACTGTAATTCTTTGATCGTTTGTTTAAAACGGTTACTAAGAAGCTGGTTAAGGAATTTTCTTCAACAAAGTTCGGTTGAAAAAGGGAATTCCAGGTTTAGGTTACAGAAACACATCTTCGATTCAAGATACGAACGAGACGATTAGTAGCTTTTGAAATGGCAAATAAATTTATATCAGTGAAGAAGAAAAATGGGGTATCGAATACAGGCGTATGTTGCTGCAAACGATTCTCTTGAATTTCGTAAATCAAAGATAAATACTTCGTTTACTTTCTTTTCACCTACTTCAATAAACTACAACACCCTTGATAAAGAAATTTTTGTGAGGGCTTGGAATATTTTTTGAATCTCGCTCGACACTCCTACAGCAATCACTCTCAAATCATTCTTTTTATGATGAATATCCAAGTTTCTTTTTCTTTTCCATCTTTTCGATTCAAGCCGATCGTTTTTTCGAATTCTATCGCAGAATTCACAGAAAGACTACTAAAAATTATGTAGATATCATCTTCTAAAAAAAATAAAATAAAAATAAAAATCACCTACTTGAAGGAAGGGGAGAGACAATATTTTCTTTTTTTTTTTTTTCAAAATATGATAGAAAAATTATATGTGTATTTTTGTTCATCAGAAATTTTAATTGAAATTCTTTCCGCAAGAAAATAAAACTATCTTACTTAGCTAGGTATCGAGAATTTTTTGTTCAGAATATCAATATCTATCTTCAATACTGATTTATCTCTCGATTTTTTCAGGACTTACCGCCATAATATATAGAAAATCAGCGAAAGTTAAAAAAGGATACTATACTTCGAGAGAGACCTCTTCACTTTCTGTTCCAGATACTTTCGAATCAAAACTCTATAAACAAACAGCGAAATAAGCCAAATAGTGATGAAGACAATACAAGAAAGATTAATTCAACTTGCCAGTAGCCACGTGCTTAAATCAATATTTTCATCCGTATGCTCCAAAAAAAGCCTGTACGATATACATAAGTCAGGCATGGTATCCGGAAAGTCTTCCTGTGTTTTCAACTTGCAACATTTACACTAGGTAAAATGAAAAATACAATTATTTCTAAAGCAACCATTCGTTTGAGAATTTTTTCTGACGAACGATTACTTACTTTCAAATAATCATGAGGGTTAAGAAGGGCCTTTTCAATTTCTCTTCTCTGATTAACGGATGTATAATGTCTCTTCACGTATTCTGCATCTTTATACAGTAAGACCTCGTGGAAAGGATACATCGTAGGACACTCCAATAGCTCTCCAAAGAAGTCGGTAGACAAAAACTCGACTAAATCGGATTTCTGCCGTTCGAACGCTGACAATGGCTTCTTCTGATTGGCGTTTTGGCGCAACATCTGTAATATTTGAAAATATTGGTACAATTACCGGAGTACTGAAAGTGAAAACGAAATTATGCTCCAAAGAATTACCTTGGTCAATTCACCCCTACTCGAAGGGGTATTACAAGCGCTACTCGACATATTTTTGGGCGTGCTGAATCCATTCGACGATTGATTGGGCGCTGCCCGTATCACGTCCACGTCGTGCGCCTAAGAAACAAGAGAAATTTAGCGGCTAAGAATACGGGAACCCGTCAGCGAACCTGTTGGAGACCCATTAAGACCAACCTCTCGCTACACTGGGTATCATGAAGAGAAAGAAACAGCATCTTAAAAAAGAAAATCAAAACAGCCCTCGTCAGGGCTACTCGACGAAGAATAGAAATATTCGAATGATCCAGCTCAATGTAGAAGGCACAAACCGAGCAAAGAATGAAATATTGGAAAAAATGGCACGGGAGGAAAATGCAAACTTAATCGAAACCGGCGCACGAAATTGGAAGTGAACTACTCACACAGAAATTCAACAGGAACCAAGCCTGGAGACAAGAATGGACAGAAGACAACCCGGATAAAAAGGGAGTCATCCAGAAACCAAACATTAAACCAAAAGGCTTCAACCTCCCAAGAAAAACCTAGACAACACTGAACAGATTCCGCACGCAGCAAGGGCGATGCAAGAAAATGCTCAAGATATGGGGTCTCACATACGAGGCACGGTGCGAATGTGAAGAGGAGGAGCAATCGATGAAGCATATTCTGGAAAAATGCCAGGAACGGGCCTTGGAGGAAGGCTGGAATGAAATAGCAGAACTATCTGATCGAGCAGTGGAATGGCTGGGAAAACTGGATATTAATGTATAATTGAATAGACACCAAATTATTGTTACCTGTCACACCTCACGTTTTAATGTTTTAACTTTAGTTTAATTTTTGAAACTATTTCTAAGTGCTGTTTGTATACCCGAAGACATAAGAATAATAATAATAATAATAATACCGATTGATTCGACGATTTATGTGGACTGCTTCGTACGTGCTGAGTGCTCACTCGAGGTAATTCTTCACAAACAGACGAAGAAAGCTCATGAAGACTATTTTGCACATCCATGCGCGTATTCAATTCACTTGGTGACTGCTTGGGTGGAGCTGATTTACGTGGACTGCTTCGAATAGGCAACGAACTCACTAGGCTCAATTCTTTACCAGAAGATATAGTTCCATTGATCTGTTTATGAGGGCTGCTTTGCGTGCCCGTAAGAAGTTTGCTTGTAGACGAATTCGCAACTTTTATCGAGTGATTGGCTAGCATATGTGTAGACGTATACGGTATTTTACGTAAACTGCTTCGAGAGCTCATCGTGACTAATTCTTTACCAGGTGACATTCGTTCATGACAGCCATTTTGCATCAGCTTGTGAGAATTTAATTCGTTCGAACTGTCACCAAGTGTCGTTGATCCATTGAATAGTTTACGGACGCTACTACTTCGAATATTCGACGTACATAGAGCTTTTTCGGGAGTCGTTGGCTCTTCTTGCAAAAACAATAGTTCCCGAGAACTACTTCGAATGTTGAGCGAGCTGATATCATCTTTCAACGATGAGATATCGGCTGGGGAACCGATTTCTTCCTGTTTAAACGACGAGTTTGGGGAACTTTTTCCAATACTCAATGAATTCATTTCATTGTTCAGATCCTGTCCGACCAAAGATTTTTCATCACCAGTCGAACATTCGATATTTAATGTAAAAGAACACGATTCTTCGTGTACTGAACTTTCTAGAATACTAGATCGATTCTTTCTGGGGCTCTTTGTAGGGCTGCTGTTCATCATGTTCGAATACAATTTCCTCTTCCTAAGGCTAGAAAATTTATTATCGACTTCCTTAATCACGCTTCCGATTGAATCACAAAATCTAACCAATGTTTTCAACTTCTCAGCAATGATCGAGTCGTCTTCATAATCAAGCAATAACTTTTTTATCTGAAAGAAGCGAACAAGAATTCATCACGATGATGATGTAATCAGACAGATATTAAAACCTATGATACTAACGAAGTTGATATTTTCCAACACAGATTCCACGGAAAGGAATTTTAAATAATTCATACACTCTTTGAATGCTTTCGATTTCGTAATATTTGTTTTCATGGCTTCACAATAGATATTACGCAACTGAAAGAAAAAGAAAATTATTCAAAATAATTTATAGTATGGTTCCAACGTATTTTTAGCAATCAAATGATGAATTGAAGGGAACTTGAGATTTAAGAAAAAAATGAATTAATTCGTTTGAACAAAAAATAGCATAATATTATATCTACTCATGTAGTTTTTTGAGAATTTGAGAAAGAATGTTTTATAAAATACGAATTTAGAAGGATTCGCCGACAGCGGTCAATCTGCAACGACATTTTGATGCTCTTACCTTTTTACCGAAAACATCGTTCGGTACGGATTTAACGATAACAAAAAAACAACGCACGGCTACGTGGAATCTGGTCAAACGTTGATGTAACTCTTTCATGTACGATATCAAATGACTCTACGAAATGCGAGGATACAAAATTACATTATCAAAATCAACGTCACTGATTCGAGTGATATATATTCAGAAACCGACCTTGATATTTTTCTTATTTAATACGGGTTGTTTCTCGTTTTTTCTTAGAGTATTCAGAAGACCCACAGATGGCAGCGTGAGTAATTCATTCAGATGTTCCGTATCCAATGATTTTACAACGTTCTCCAACTCATCAATTGGGCAGCACAAAATATTGACCCTCGCGTTCAAAAAATGATTAATGAGACAAACCTGATGAGGGGAAAAAAGGCACATTGTTTACAGTAAGACGGTTTTTGACGAGCTAGGTATCATAAAAAGCTTACTTGAATACCGCGGACGAAAAACTCGACAGAGAAATTATAAAACGTAAACGCTTCAATAAGCTGATCGAGTATTTGTCCATGGAGTTGAAACGGACACTCCGCAGTCAAAAATATCTACGACAAAATAAAAATAAATTTATTACAAGCCAAATTCAATGCAGGAAATCAGACCAAAATTTCTCCAAAATGCAGACCTTTTCTAAAACGAGATCGAGAAATTCTAGAGTCGGTTTAGTTTTGAAAATGACGACATCGTAGTTTTGCAAAACCGAAAGAGCAACTCTTTGATGGAGTGCGTTCAAATCAGAAGCGATTCCAAGAAGTAGGATGAAAGGTAACCGATCTTTGTAAACGCTGTCAATGACATGATCAAGGTAAAATTATTGCAGTTCTACTCATACTCAAGGCCTTATAGGTCAGGATAATAAAGTTAAAAGCGCAATTCAAGCTCACCTTAAATTACTGAAAAGATCATTCAGAATTTTTCTACTGAAAGACTCCAGGTCGGGTAAAACGATGATCAATGGGGAGTGATCGTCTTCGTTTACCTTCTTACTCTGGTACCAAAGTTGTAATCTGGTCAAGGTACACTTCCATTTTCTCATTTTTGTCGTAACTTTTTCGTCATCTTCACTATCATTAGAATCTGTCCCATCTGAGTCTCGCTGTGAAGTAAGAGATAAATTTTAAATCTCGGCCTTAGGAAGAATTTCACAGGCGAGTAACAGCAAGAAGTTGATAGTTAGTTTGTCTCAAGCAGATTATAAATAAGCTCAAGAAAATGACGTAAAACGTCGAGAATGTAATTTGTTGACTCACTTCGGGTTCATTTGTATCACTCGTTAAGAAACTCTGTACCATACGTTCGATCACAGGTTTTACAGTCGTATCGTGACACGAACGGATGAACACAATAGGGTGTTTTGTGAGTGACTTCACTTCGTTTTTTACGAACTTGAACAGATTGTTGTGATCAGCAACGTTAACTCCTGAAGAAAGTTCAGATATAAAAGTGACTTTAAAAGAGGTAATCAAAATAAAAGACGTCCTACAAACCAGTTAAAAGAGCGAGAGCAGGAATTGATTGATCGGTGAATTCGTACGATTTGATATAGGAAGTAATGTCGGAGACGAACTCCTCGGACAAGTTCTTGTGAACTGCCTATGAAATGAAATCCACATTAATTGATTCTACACTTTCATTTCGCAGGTATAAAAGGCATGCCATCACTTACTTTGAATTTCTTTTGCAGATCGTTCCATAAATTGTCGTAGAAATCGTCAACTTCATCCTTGTCATCAAATGGATTCCTGTACACTGGACCATTTTTACTTCTCTTTATCGGAGCTGACAGGGTAATCGACTTATCATCCGAAAAAGTAAACAAAAAAAATGTCGATTGAATGTGGAGGCATGAGGTTAAGCTGGATTAATACTTGAAATGGAAACAAAGATTACCTGTAAACCAGAATCCATTGCAAAGGGATGATAGAATTGTTTAACTACTTTACGAACTTGCTAAAGCGAACGGCACAACATTTTTCTCAACGATGAAGAAGAAGTGGTCTTGACTTACCGGCTTCTTACGAATTATTGAGTTATGGGGACCCAGGTCTTCATGATTCATTGTTCTCTTTTATAACCAGGCTGATTAGCGCTATCAACAAGTTTGTACGATAGCAGCTTCAGAGTTGAAAAGCGGGAAAAGAGCGGGAAGCAACACTAGCAACTAGCAAGTACACGATGTATCAGCTGATCTGCATACGATTAAAAGAAAAGTAAGACTCAGTCGAGAAAAGACACCTAAGAAAGAAACGTTTCACCTGATCGTTATCTTATCGATTCCGACATTATACAACTTTTTTAAAAGGATAAATAATTGCAACACTGATACAAGGTATCTCTCGTTTTTTTTTTTTTTTACTGTTGGTAATACTTCGCTACGTGTTCGAACAACGATTTTGGAGACAGTATCTCCGTTCTACAGCCGATAAAAATTTGAAGATAGAAAATCCTATTCCGTGCTAAACCGCCTTCAAACTGGCTCGGTTGTGTTACAATAATTGTAGAAATTGTTATGCGGATTGAATTTAAGGATAATTTGTAGTCTATGACTGAAGAATCCCGTCATTGAAATGGTGTCGTACTTCAGCGGGTGGTGAGAAAGAATTCTTGAAATTATTTCAGCATTTTACTGTCGGTCCTGTGATTCTTCGGTAGTCGAGAAGACAACGTAATCATGTACCTTCGAAGTTCAAGATTTGTGATATTTTACGGTTTCATCGCCGTTCTCATCTCCTATGTGGAATGTTTAATGTTCCATCTGCCCGGTAATGCCCAGAAATGTTTACGAGAAGAGCTAAGACAAAATGTATTAATTGCCGGAGAATATGACGTGACTGAGATCGCAGGTCAACGTGTAGACTGTGTGGTTTGTATCAGAAATAAATTTTCTTAGCAATAGTAGAATAGTTGAGGCGATCCTAATAATTATTATTCTTCAGGTTACAGATTCTAAAGGACATGTATTCTTCCAAAAAGAAGATGTAATGAAAGGAAAATTCTCTTTCGTCAGCGAAACGTTCGATATGTGCGAAATTTGTTTCATTTCACGAGTGGCGCAACGTATGTGACACCAGAACTTTATCGATGATTTTCATTTAATAATTCAAATTAAGATTTGAATTTTTCGCCTTCATTTTTAGATGCTAGACCAAGTTTTCACGAAGTGAGTCTGGACGTCAAATCCGGTATTGAAGCCAAGAATTACGAAGGAGTGAGTGAAGCTTTATTATGGTATGTCTGACGAAACAATTCTTCATATTAATGTTTTATAAATTATTTCAGTTGGGTGAAGCCGCCAAATTGAAGCCAATGGAAATAGAATTGAAACGTCTGGAAGACTTATCGGACGCCGTAGTTCAAGATTTCGTTGACATGAAAAAACGCGAAGAAGAAATTCGTAATACGAACGGTACTGTGATGTTTTTTCACCAAATACTAACCATGTTCATGAAAAACAATTCCACGTAATCGACTTTATTTTTCCGTTTTTCAGAATCCACGAATTCACGCGTTAGTTGGCTGAGTATATTCAGCATATTCATTTTGTTGGCATTACCAACTTGGCAAATGCTATATTTAAGGAAGTACTTCAAATCGAAAAAGTTGATAGAGTAGAAAGTGCTGTAGACTTTTTTTTTTCTGTATTTATTTTGTTCTTCGGTCGAGTCGAGTTGGTTTTTTGTGATACACTTTAAAATTATTGTGTATTTGGAAGGAACAATTTTGGGGAATTACGTGAAAAAATGAATGCAGTTGGAAGGAACGATTCGGGGAAATTACGTAAAGAAATGGATGTTCTATATAAATTGTTACTTTCGATAAGTTTTTAAAGAATTCGTGTGTATATTTTTTCGTTGCTATACAATTTAATTTAGATGTACATTATACAGAATATAGTATGCAAATTTGTTTTTCCTAACAAACTTTATTTATAAGTATTTACAAACAAAGGAACAAATAGGAAAAGTGTAAAACAGATCGTCCACAATTATAAAAAGTAGAAATGAAAGAGAAGAGTCATTCAGTTCAGTCTGTTTTCTAAACGAGCATTGAAGAAGTCGATGGTTTCTTTCCGGGCCAAGCTTCTTTCGCGTATTTCTTCTTTTTAGGCTCAATATCCATTTTTGTAGTAATAGGGGTATCTTCGATAGGGACGTAGTTTTCAACAAGATCTACGTCAGGAGCAGGATTTGGTAAAGGTAATCCAAGCTTAGCAACAATGCTTGATGAATATGAAGAAAGGGTATCGTCAGTTCTATGATTATGACTGTCATTGTTATAATGTATTGCGGGTATATCGTAATATAAATCATTATGGTATGCGGTAGGAAACGGAATACCTTTTGCCACAATATCTTTTTTCTGCGAAAAACTATTTGTATCGTCGCCGAATTGTTTCTGTCTTTTCGCAGGAATGACTGTGCTAGATACTAAGTTTCTGAATCTTCCAACCGTGGGATCTATATCTTCCGGGTTGATGATCTCTTCTTCGTCGTTGAACGAAACCGAGTGCTTCTTTCGTTTCAGATCTGGTCGCGGAAAATCAGTTCGATCCATTCCCGCAACGGTAATTCTACGATTTTGCGCAGTATTATATTCGGTAATGTTATCGAGTGCAATCTCATTTTCTAATTTCATACTCTCGTCCACATGCTCGTCATCATTTTCGAACTCTTCCATTATCGGTATGTTCGGAATTTGCGGTCGAGCACGTAGAACGTACATTCTTGTCGAGTGACCGAAGTGAAATTGACTATCTACGGGTAAAAAAGTAGGTTTATGAGCTTCGATCCTTAATTTACCTATGAAAGTTCCGTGAGTACTTCCTAAATCAACGAGAAATCCTCGATTCAAATGCTTGTGATAGACGAAGGCAGCGTGAACCCTGGAACAGGATTGATGATCGATACTGAAATCGCACATTTCTTGATTGCGACCGAACAGATAGCATTTCTTTTGATCCAGCATCAACTTCTGCACGAGTCTATCTCCTTTAAGAACGTCCAGATGTAATCCGGTAGGAGGCTTACCAGCCCAGTTAGGGATATCGTAATGATTAGCCATGGAGATGAGAATTAAACAACCCACACCTATTTAACGAGAAACGAGCTTAAAATACGCATAATGGCGTAAAAAATTATCGGTAATTAGACGGACGTATACGACTTACAACTGAAAATTTAGACGATAAAATTCTATGAACCGAGTCGAATTTTGATCGAATCATGAAAATTTACATAGTTTGTTTGTGTTTCGCATTTTCATTTCAGTTTGGACTGCTGTCGGCAATGGAGTTATCAGTGAAAAAGAGAAAATCTATTTTTCTCATTCGTCCGACCTGATTGACGAGAGATTTTTTTGGTTCATTGGGACGGTAACAATGAACACGAAAACAGAAAATTTATTATTTTTTTTCCTTTGTGGGTGCTGATAAGAGTCATTGAGTCAACCAGCAAAAATCTGATCACTATGAGACGGAAGGAAAATTATGCATCCAAAAATGCGAGGAAAGTTTTGAAATTGGTTTGAACTTTATGTTCTCTAATGAATATTGAGGTAAGACGTATATCCAGCATTGTCAGTGAAATATGAACAAGGATGGCAAATTCTGTCCTGGAGAATATTGTGGGTTTTTCGGGAATTCTACAGAATGCGGAGCTTGTCCGCGAGGTTGGAGAACGATCTCGAATCAAGACGACTGCGAACCTTGTAGAGAGGAACCAAGTACATATTCCTGGTTATTCATGATATTTATGGCTGCTTTACCTTTATTCTACCATTGGTACTACATAGAGTGAGTATTTTGCGCTAGTAGGACTGTTCTGATTGGATTTAGTGAAAAAAATATGTTTTTCTCGTCTTGTATTTCTAGTTATAAAGTCAGCAACATGTTGTTATCGAAGAAGCTAATTCTCTCCGCGATCATAGAAATCGTCATTTCGGCAGTTTTGACCGTTCTCCTAGTCGAACCCATGTGGACGTTTCAAATCTACACTTGTCCCATCGAATCGATTTCTGACTGGTACACGTTCATGTTCAATCCAGCTCCCAATTACGAAGATTACATTTATTGCACTCAGGAAGTTGTGTACCCATTGTGAGTTCGGATTTATTCACTCGAAATTATAACAAATTCGTCTTTCTAATGATCTTTATCTTTCGCAGGTATACCATGGTGTTTATTTTCTATTTTTTCGGAGTTCTTAGTCTTCTCTTAATAAGACCGTGGTTCATCGATAAGAAACCCAATGATATGACTTCAGGAGTAGCATCTCTGTATGCTGGATTATATTTGTATCCTATTCTCGCTGTGATACACGCTTTATTTTGCGGTTTTATTTGTAAGTAATCTGCGCGATATGCTGAGTAAACACGAATATTGTCTCACTACTAATTCATTCTTCTGTTCTTTAGATTACACGTTTCCTTATCTCGTAATCATTGTTTCTGTGATATCTAACGCAGTTCATTTCGCCATCAAACTGAATCAAGTAAGGATTAAAAAAATGGGACGAGTTGTTCATCGTTCTGTGAATGAAAATAGTTGTCCTTGTTCCTATAGTCGTATCTCAAGTCATTCCTTCTTTCCTCTAATTGGCAGTATGTATTTTCGTTAGCGAGTTTCAGATAAGAATAAAAATATTCTGATTTATTATATCTTTTTTATGAGAGCTAGATATAGATTAAAATATTGTAAAATTTGTACTCACATCGATCTGGGACTGTCAATATTTTGAATCTTGGAATTTTTCCACAAGAAGGTTTTTACATTCTTAGTCGGTATTCTTGTCAGTGACCAGCTGATGTTTCATTCAGAACCTAAGAGAAAAGCTGTCCCAAAAGCACCATGATTAAGTCAGAGCTTTTACAAAAGAAATTCTACTTCCTACGGTCGACCGTATCATAATCTTGACAATTCTACCTTTCCGTATCACTGAATTAAGTAGAGGACGACTATTTTTGTTCATAGCATATTTGATGAGAAATAATTTAAAGGACTTATTGAACCATTTACCTAACTTGATTGTATCTTTTTTTTTCCAGTCCATGACCTATTTAATCAAGGATACGGTTACTAGTGCGCGAAATCTGTTCATCGTCTTCATACACTGGACATGTCATGCGTTCGGTATCATCGGTATTACTCAAAATCAGAAATCCGATCCCATTCTACGTTACGTATTATTATGCCTCGTGCCAGTTCCCACGCTTTTTTATATCCTGACGTCCAGGTTGACTGACCCGAGAAAACTACACTCCGAATGAAAAATTTCGTTGATTTTTTCAAGGTTCAATCTTGTGGAATTGTTGAAATAGTTTGCAAACGACAGTCCCGTCTGTAAAAACTATAAAAGTTGCCACTTGAAATGAGGCGAAATGAATCGTCCTTAAAGAGGCGGAGTTTTGAAGTGGAAAAATTATGTATCTATCTGAGAATTATGTAGAAGGAAGGTGAATTAATCCGTGAATTGTGTTTAAATTTTAATTTCATAAATTCGCGCTAATGAATATTGATATTAAACAGCTTTCAAAGTGTTGAAGACTTTATTCGTCGTAATTTGTTCAAGCATCTAACGAAGAAAATAGATTCATCGTACCCAGAAAATATTCAATGTAAGAATTTCATTTCAACCTTTAGAGTATCTCTTCTTTGACGTTGCTTTAAGCCTGCGAGAGTTCGTTTAGAAGTACGAATTCAATCTCGAAATGTACGATATCGGTCTCGTATTCTAACGAGATCCGGACAACCTTTGAAACGGCTATCATCTTTCATTAAGTTCGTCGAAAGATACGAAAAGAATAAATGAAGTAAAATTGGTTATCCTCGACCATAATCTCAATGAAAAACATGATTTATTCAACTTGTGTAACTTGTATGTGAATTAAAGTAACGAAAATCATACTCACAGCCTCTTGCTATAGATCAAAATGCAGCAAAAGCAATATTAAACTTAGATTAGAATAGATTTAAAACAACTTTATTGAAAATAATCACAAAATTGGTCCTCTTTCTTCATAGTGATGAGCCAAATTCAACTTAGGCGATTTGTGCGCACGAAAAATGTGTGAAAGGATTTAAAACATGATTTAATAATAAAGCACACAAAGAAAACAAACAACGACCACGCGATAAGCGCATCATATCAATCTTACGAAAAAGGGAAGTACACCCGAGATTCGAAAATATGGATCATAACAATTTGGAAGAAACTCCACGCATTCCTTTAAAGATTTAAAGAGGGATCTCAACTAAAATGAATAAATTTAGTTTTAGAAGGTAGGAGTGATGAAAACGATAGGAATTCGACTAGGCACACGTTGACTCGTTTTTCTTCAATACTTGTAGGTCTTCCAATATGGGGAATTCACTTGCTATTCGTGAAGCCTGCAAAATTACAATAATTAAAATAACCATAAAAATGAGAAAAACAGGAAGATACAAACGTAAAATTAGTACATTTATACTTCTATTCTCACAACAAATTAAGTTTCGAGATGTACAGTAAACGAATAGTTTGATCGAATGAGCCGCATATTGCTAAACCGTTTTTTTCAGGGCACCAATCAAAACTAGTTATTGCTTGAGAAGATACGCTAACGTTTTGTATTTGATAAAAAGAATCTGGAGTATCATCTTCGCTATCATCCCAACGGGTACTACTGTAAAAGAAGTAAAGAAAAATCACAAAGAAGTCAAATTTTAGAATTTGAAAACTAGGCAATTTATTACTATTTCCATAAACATAACGAGCCAGATCCACCACAAGTCATGAAGACTTCCCGATTTTGAGGAAGATGCTTAACACACCAAATTGTTGAATTATGAGCCTGCGCAATGGAAAAATTATACATAGAAATTGAGTTACAGTTTCAAATCCTTTTGAAAAAAGTGAAATAAATTGAAAATTACCTTGTGTTCTATTTTACCGAAACTCTCATCTCTTCGTCGACTCTGAAACAAACACACCATACCTTCCAGACCAACTGCTATGAGCTTATTCATTTCTATATTTTTTCTGTTGAAGTCTATCGAACATATCTGAAATAAAAATAACAGAAAAGTTTGAAACAATCTTCTTGATTAGAGAGTGATTGAGAATATTTTCACGAACTCCATTGTCCAAAGTGGTCTCCCATCTAACTTTCATCGCTCTGAGATCGAAAATTTTCAAATCACCGTTATCGAATCCACTGCATACGGTTCGCTCGTGGGAATTATACGAATTTCCTGAAACGATGAAGGATCTTGTTTATAAAGAATGAGATACTGCTTGTACCTAGCAATAGAAACCTACCGAACGTTGTAGCCCAACAGGCTCGAAAATTTTCATCAAACGGCTGCATCACAACTACGGGCTTGTCTTTTTGTCGCGGATCCCATACTTTAATCTCACCTACGATAAAATACATTTCAATGAACGGCTCTGAGATCAATAGTACAGGAAGAAGATTTATCAAAACTAAGTTTCTAACCATCGTGGCTCCCGGTAACAAGTTCTGGAGCACCACAGCCGATTAAATTGCCCGCTATACCATCGATACACGAGATTATTGACTTGTGCGCATCGACAGAATATATTGGACGTATTGAATGCTCTATATCCCTGTGAATAAGTAGACGTTGTTCGATGAGTTGTAGGCACAAAATAAAATACTAAAATAAAGGGTAATAGTGTATTTTACCAGACACTAAGTTGGCCGCAGAAGTCACCGGTAGCCAAGTGTCTGTTTCGTAAGGATGAAGCCGAAAACGTTCCACATTTTAAAGACTTTTCGGTATGTATCTGCGATAGGAAGAACCCGTGAATTAGCAAGGTGAAAAATATATGTAGGAAGAAATTCAACAACATACTTGTTTTTGTAAGGCAATTTTACCGCCTTTAATCTCATGAACTTGAATGACACCAGATAAATTAGGAGCACCTCCGACAGTGACAAACTTTGCAGAACATGGTATCCATAAACAATCGTGAATGGCGTACGAAAGTGAATTTTCTGATAAAGTTACTACGATCGGTTTATCATTGTATGTACACGTATCGTTCATTTTGTTATAAAAATTCTCTGAATTAAGGAAAATTCATAATTATTGAAATTTAATACGGCATCCTAGAGGTCTGGCTGGACAATCGACAGTTTTGTGCTTGTTATGTTATCAAATGATAAACAAAACAGGATGCTTAGTAACACGCAATGTTACCACAATCGACAACAGAAAGAGCAAAAATAGCCAAAGTGTTGTGCCGGCGAACAGTAAGAAGATCGCGCGAGGCGCTTACGTTGATAATTCAAAATTATTATTGGTGTACTTTCCAATAATGCTGATGAAGAGTGCAAGACCATAGAAAACCTCGGCCATTTCAAAAACGTAAATATTGTTGTCGATAGCTGGCAGTCAAGGGTCAAAAGCATCAATTTATTAGCCCATGTCAACTTCATTTCATCGGTAACCAGTTTCAACATCGGAGGTACCTTTTGGAAAAAATTCCGGGGTCATTCACTCGTTTATAAGATATCCGTTGTTCTGAATGTTCCGCTAATTGTGTTGGACAAATTTGACAAATCTTTGGTGATGGAGTTTCCCAATAAAAAAATGATATGGGAAGACCAAGAAAGATCATTAATCACTACACATTGCTTTATCCTCTCAGACCCTTCTGAATTAGAAGACTTGTACCTCTATTTCAGGTTGGGAGAATAATGATAAAGAAGAAAAATTTTAGAAGTCATATAATATAATTAAGGAAGGAAATATAAGCCTAATATCAATTGAGGAGGTATCTGTAAAGAGGGCGTCCGCTCGATGGAAGTATTTCTTTTGGATGGGCGTACGTCCTCAATATTGTGAAACGGATTCTCAAAATTTATCAGATTTGTACATAAATACTTCCATTATCTAGTTAGGATAATATCGAATTCATGATTAGTTTATTTATTTATTTTTTTTTTTTACTATTAGCTTCTTGCTCTCTGCGATAATTTTTTGTGTTTTTATTTCTTAGTAGGTAATAAGGAAAAATAAAAACAAAAATTATTCGAGGTTTATTCATCAATTTCGCCACTCAAAATTTTTATTCTGTCGTGTGTTTGATAACAGAAACGATAATTCCATGAAAAAATATTGTAAAAAAGGGAAAATGAATAAATAAAAAAAAAGAGTAAATAGATTGGCGAATAGAAGTTGCAGTGCAAGAAATTTTCATTGATATTGAACTGCAGACATTTACATAGAATCTGAGAGTGAACAAAACAAAATTCAAAAATATTAATTGATGACTACCGGTAGTTGTTATGCTTTGAAGGAAAAATTTATTAGACGTTATCGAATACTAATAAATGAACACGATTAGTAAGCTCGGCATTTACCGGATGAGTTTGGAGAGACACCGGTGAATTAAGATTAAATAGAAATCCATTTCAGAGCAGTAGGGACCCAGGAAAGAAATTTTTTAGGCTAAAAACTGTCATTTGTATTAATTTCCTATTAATTTTTGGACTCCAAATTTGTATTCTGTATATTTTGACTTTAATCCACATTAAATACTCGACTTCTAGTTGTGACTCATTTGTTACATGTCTGTAATACCTTCACCATAACTATATTATATGATATGATACGAAGCGAATTTAGAATACCTTAGAAGGACGTTCTGAGTTTTATGGTGGTTGAAACATTGTATATCTAGTTCATTGAAGGGGCTAAGTCAATTGGTGTATGAAGCATTGCATATCTAGTAAATCGGAGGGGCTATCTTTTTAAGCGACATACACCAACCATCGAGATATTTATGACAGGAGAGGGGCTTCAAAGATTTTCGAGCCCGGAGTTTTGTAGTCAAATAGAAGGCAGGTATTTAAGCCAAACAAGGCAATTGGATATCTACTAAGGGGTAAAAATAGAGGTTATAAAGTGCCTCGAGACGATTTGCATCGTTCAATAGAATGTAATTAAAATATAACGCTGACGTCACCAAAGGGACTTGAAAAAATTTGGCTGAATTGTTTAAAAGACTCAGAAAAGTTTCATATCTTCAGCGTGAAAAACGTTTTCCCACCCTTAGTACAAATACGATGACTTGTGATGTTTTTCCTTGAGGACCGATGCGACAGAATAACGAACTTGTTTTATAAAATGTTTTTATTTTGCGGCACTGCCGCCGAAATTTGCATGAGTAATAGAAAAAAATACGTAGAAAAAAAAAAAAGGAAAAAAACGACCGACGCAATATTTTGATAGTTACGAGTATGCTTCTCGAGGAACACAGAACAAAATTTAAGGTATAAAAATTGCTTCTCAAAAGTGAAAATTTAATTATTAGGTAGGAACAGAAAATTTTGTTTTTTCATTTACGTACGATGCAAATACAGAGAGTTCTATGAGGATTATTTTTTCTCCCTTTATTTACTCAATAATTCCTTTTTTATAATAAGTAAGTCTTATGATCCTTAATAATTGTAAGAAAAAATTTCAATTTCAATATCAAAATCATCATCATAATGGTTTCCAAACGCTTGAATTGATGAGATTCAATGGAAATTCAAGTCATCTTAAAAATAAGTCCAGAGATGACACAGTCTCTTTTTCTTCTGTTTGATCAGGTTTGTCGGAAGTGGCCTTAAGATTTTCTATTCTCTCCAGTGCTCGACGTCGTATGTGAATGGTATCATTATGTAGAAGGCAAACTCCACAGGATGCCAAATGAACATAAATTCATCTGAATATATTATAATTATAATTTATAAGCCTAAGCATCCACCTTCGTTCAAATAACACCACTCCGGTATTACAGCTTCTGCTCTGATCCCAAGTTTTACTAGCCTCTCTCTATGATACAGAAATCGGTATTGAGCTGATACATGATCGCTGTCGGGATTTGTCCACAGTCTTTCTGCCATAGCTGCCGCTCTAGGCCATACTATACCGTCTAATGTGTTTTCATCAATGTATTCGCCCCATACAGGAGCTTCTCCACCCAATGCACCGGTGACTGGTAAAGGTATTCGATTATTGTAAACGTTACCCCAGTAATATAATTTTGAATTGCTCCAACTCGACGACACTCCATGATCTAGATTCCAAGCACTTTCCGTTGAAATAATCACATTGTAGCCTTTCTCGAGCAAATCTGTAATTAGAGAATTTTCCTTCGCTGCCACCCACGTTTGAACAATGAACCTAATAATGTGGTAAAAAAATTAAGAAAATCGCTAAATTGATGATACTGTCTCACGATTTAGTATGAGCTCCTCACCTTTCTTTACTCAAATATTTCTCAATTATTTCTGGTTTCGTCAAAGTATTGGACCATACAATTAAACGGCTTTTGGAGTGGCCCAGTATGTTATCAATTATCCCTAATAACTTCCGATAAAACTGTGCCCATAGCTGAAGAAAATCCTCTTCCGTACGTCCCCAACCTTCTTTTCGCATGTAGTCGACAATGTCATCTGTTGTATTCCAACAATTGATTATTATCTGAAAAAATTGAAACAACATTCAAATCAATAATATTTAATCATTGTTTTACATCCAATTCTCACGATTAGTTTAGATTGTCAAATTGAAATCCAACCCAGGGGTATAACGAGGAAGCGTGGAGGCGTCGAATTAAAAAATTCTCGGAACGACTTAATTCCTTACACCCTAACGTCTGAGGTAATAAAAATGCTGCTGAAATTTTCCAACAAAAGAACTTACTTCATCACCGCCCACATGAAAAATTGTATTGCCCATTGGAAGGACATCCACCACATCTGCGTACAGGAGTTTAAGTACTTCGTACAGGTTGGGATTTGCTGGATTCAGTTGGCCACATGGTGGTTCGTAACAATTGACCGCCCAAAAAACCTGATTTACGCATACTGCTAGATCACCCAATCCAGCCGATGGCCCCCACTGCCAACCGTTTCCAGCGTGCGCGGGAGAATCAATTTCAAGCAGAATACGTACGCCGCGCTTTTTACCGTAATTCACAATATCTACAACATTCTTATCCGTGTAAACTTTTTCGGGTGAATAAGCACCCCATCTAGAAATAAGAAGAATGATGCATCAGGGGTCAGAGTAGTGACAGAAAACACCACCGGAGCGCCAAAAAGGCAAACACAATGATGGGAGGCTTTTCATGTTATCATGAAAAACTAAAAATTGAAGAACCTACTCAGCTAATTTTGGAACACGAGGAAGCTTCAAAGGAAAACTGTGGGTATCGGTAGCGTGCCAGTGAAGAACGTTTAATTTAGAATGACCCATCCCATCCAAGGTTCGCTTGATTGTGTTTACCGATAGATAGTGTCTGCTTGAGTCAATAAGAAGACCCCGATGAGGATAGATGGGTCTGTCTTTGATCGAGGCGTCTTCCACCATTATCAAAACATTTGTGTTATTTCTCGATACGCTCGTCATTAATTGGAATAATGTTTCTAAAGCGTGCCTCGCTCCAAATACGCTAAATGCTTTGATCGATACTTGTACTTCTGAAGAATCTGCAAAAATTAGAAATTTTAGTTTCTCGATATCCCCTTTAAATACATCCATGGCCTCTGTTGGATGAAACAAACTACCTACTTCAATATGAAATGAATCGAAATCTCAAATTGAAAGAAAAAAAAGAGGAAGGCGGTGTAAAAGAAAGTTTGAGGTTCCATGAATTTGTTTCAATTGAGGCAGCTAGGAAGACCGCAACCCCACCGAGCAACAGAAGTTAAATGTTTCAACCATAGGGACGGACTTGTCCATAAGTCTACAATTGTAAAGATTCTCACAAGTAAGTTTTCTAGAACCTTCATTAATCAACTTCCCGTAGTAATTTTGTATTTGAATGCAGTGGTTGAACTTTTTCTCAAACAATGAGATTTTAGGAAAAGGGAAAAAAGAGATGTACCTGTGATCTCCCCTCCTTAAAAATCAGAATTACGCTGCCCTTCTTTCATCCACTTTTATTTGTTGGTTTTTGATAGTAAGTACATTGGTATTATTAAATTAACTCACTATTGTCTGATTTTACTTGAAGAGAGTAAGATTCCTTAGTTTCCCAGGTAAGGCTTGTATCAGAGGAATTCGTATTTATTGTAATCGCGAGTGCTTTTTCTCCTTCTTCAGTACCACAACTTCCAGCGCACATAGACTTCATATCTTGGACAAATAGTTGATTCATCTCCTTCATCAACATTTTGGCGGAGTCATCGTCGTTCTCTATGTGTAAGACAAATGATACTTTATCCGGATTGACTGTTATAATTCGCGAACTGTTGACAAAACCGGTCAAAAGTCTAAATTTTGTTGATTGAATCTAAGCTAAGTATGAGTATATGAGGGCAATGAATACGTAGGAGAGTATTCCAGACAGTTGGTATCGAGTATCAATTCAACAATTTGAAACTGCTGACTAAACGTCGAGCTTTTGTACCCAATAAAGCTATAGGAGGTAAGTATTTAAAAATTTCCGAGTGTCACCTGAAATTGACTTCGCCGGTAGGTTGAGGCCATATAGCTCCATAAGGACCACAGGTAAGTCTGCAAACATCCAAGAGTTCTAAAGTGTCAACGGTATCGCACTCTTTCGGACTATCGCTTTTCACGCATTTATCGTTCATACATTTCCACGACCAGCAGCCTCTGAAAATATTCGAAGGCTTCCTTTAATAAATCCGCGGAAAAAGATAATAACTTATGTATTTGACGACAAACTCACCCCTGTGTCTGAATTTCTCTTGTGGCCAGCAACAACACTTGAGTCGCAAATAACGTAATCCACCACATTCTTAATTACTAGGTATATCAAAAAACAAACGTGTAAAATAAGTTATTACAGTGGGTAGAATTTGTTCGATTGACCACCGGCTAAAATAGCTGTGTTTTAAATTCAAACATGACACATCGTCGACATCTTATTGACCATCTAAACAAGAATGAATGAGAATCTAATGAGTAATGACGGATTGTGACTACAGATTATACGTTTGAAAAATAAAATTACAATAGACAGTTCATTAGTATTTGAACGACGTAATAGATATAGGTACATGCGCTGCGGAATTTTGAATGCTGTTTAGAATAACCGGAACGACTGAGGTTAACCTTGGACTTCGCCAATTTATCGGACATATAATTATAGAGGATCACTTGAAGAGTCGAATGGAAATAGAGTTGAAATGTACAATTTCCTTACACACCTTTTTTCCACCTTTCTTTCGATTACGGAACCACTCTTTTCAAGAGAATAGTAATTACTCAAAACAAATGCGCTTACAAATCATCAGACGAAAAATATGCAACTTTTGCTGAAACACGATTTCCAAGTTGTGGAAGACTGTCTTTTAGGAGTAGAGGGCTAATGATTTTTAAACATTGTCATCGAAGCAAAACATCGGCCTAGAGCTGCTGACTACAATTATTTACCCGTATGAACTATGAATATCATCCTCATTCTCAAATCAACGAGGGAAAAAGCAAACGAGGGGAAAATAGCGACCATTCACTTCTTGCAATGACAGCAGGGAACGCGCAATCTCTGCTGTTGTCAATCATCTTTCATAAATTACTTCTCTTTCCTTTCTACGTACTCCCCTTCCTGTGGCGTCACGTTCTAATTTCTATACATGAGTCCTTTCTCCGGAAGGATTTAAACCAAAACCGTGCAGTCTCCTGCTTGTACTTTCCTTATCTTTAGAGATTTTGAACAATCTCCGACTTTGATGATGCCGTACCTTCATGCTTGTAATATTTCAAATCCCTTCTCCATCTCTTTCTAACCTCCTAAGTACACAGATGACGTCACACTCTACACTTCAATAATTCTTGTATTTTTTCTTGGCTATCAATTAATCAAACTTGAACTTAATTAAGAGCGAGAAAGAAGGTCTTGACTTAAAAAGTCTGTGCCTAAAATCATCTTCCAGGCCTATCTCACGAAATTTTAGTTGTAGCTTAGATTTTATACCCAAAAGAGAGATTTAGTTTATCCCTAGTTGAGGTCTAGCCTAAAATTTAAGAATTCATTTTTCCTCAGGGTCACCCCCAACGAGGTTTATAGCTCAACATTTTTTCATGTCCTCCCTGTATGAAGGATCAGAACTTGAAATTTTTTGACGTCACTGAATTAGATCGAGGTCATCGGTGACGTTGCAAAAGTCGCGTTTATATTTTCCGACAGGGTCAGATCGCTAGCATTCATTGGTTTTGGAAACAATTTTTGTAAGGGCTTTCTATCCTTAAAACCCAGCCCTCTTCTGTGTTTCATAATTATCCTTCTTTTATTAGGTATAGTTGAAATGCAACTGCAGAAAGCCTTGAAATACGCCTCCCCCCCTCAAGGCGGCCTTGTCTGAGGATGTAATCTCTATAACTTGAAATGGGTCGCAATATAAATAGTCTTAGCCTAAGATGACCCTCCGGACCTTACTTATGTCCATTCAGCCTCGGACTCTGTTTATGACTTGAAATTTTTCCCCCTCTACAGAGGTTCACAGCTCGTACTTTTCAAGCCCTCTCTATGGAAAATTGAATCTCCAAAATTGTTCAAATTTCTAAATGAGGTCAAGGTCATTGATGACATCACAAAGCAACCTCAAAGAGCCACATACGTATGAAATATATAAGAAGAGGTAAGTAACGAATTGAAATTCTCGAGAGCAAAAATTTTCGAGTGTACCAAGTTTGAATTTTATGAATCACTATACTCGACATGTTTAAACATCTGTTATCGGTTTGAGGTACATTCGACAACTATATTTACCGTATGAAAACGAATTGCAATGAGCCGAAAATTCAATAGTTTGAGAAGACGAAGAATTTTTCACCAAGTACTTTCAAGTTCATTACCATTTTTCTTAGTTTTTAAGGAGCTCGGTCAAACCTCACGAAGGTTTTTTATTAAATCTTATTATCAACGTAGCTTTCATTCTTATAGGATTCATGAATATTCGTCTTCCTTTCAGATTTTCGCGCATCGAAAATGAATATTATTGTCATAATATTTGCGACGATCATTTCTTCGGTGACCGAACTTCACATTATAGTCGAGGTTAATGCCGAATTATTTGAATGCAATCTGGTTACAATTTATGATATTGATCGTGAGTTTATATTTTACTCTTGCGCATTCCTGTACTTTAATAGGCTCGATGAAAGAAAGGCAAGCCAAATTTTTTTACTCGCTTGAAGACAGTGGTTTTACCAGAAGTTGCTGTAAAGTTATCTTCGTAGGATTGTTCCGTTCTCCTTTTTTCGTACTAAGCAAAAAACTTTCCTGACGTAGCTTCACAACCTTGTCTCAATACAGAACGACTCTAAGATACATTTACTCACATTAGGTAGAGACATATATCGTCAATCGGCAAGTCGGAGTCTCCCATGAGGACTAGGCGTCATAGGACACCGATAATTGTAAAATGAAATTAGTATTGATCAGTACAAGACTGAAAAAATCAATCTTTTTTGCTAGATAGGCGGAAGTTGCATTTGTATCTGCTCAAAGAAGCGGGTGCTAGATAGATATAACAATTAGTAGACAGTCGATCGGTCTTTTTCTCTGTAATCTCAAAAATTTACCAAGAATTTTTCTCATTTTACAGTTGCTCTGAAATACGATCCGAGTGAAGTGAGCGGTTCAGATATGAGTAAATACCAGCCCGATGAACGTATGGCGCTGTGTTTTTTTTTCTTAGTGAATAAGCTTCTGAAACTTCGACCAGAAGAAAATGTGTTGACATATGTGACGGAACCGGTTGTGTACATTATTTTCAAAGAAAGGAATGCCAAACCCAAATTCGTACGAGGTTTCAGGTGTATGGCGACATTAACATCATTCGTGTTGGAGGTATCTGGTACAACTATAACTGGGTACGTAACGTCGGGTCTTCCTCATCTTCCTGTATTTCCACCTCCTCATGAGCAAATGCCTCATGGTTATCCTATGTTACTACCTCCTCCTGAGCACATGACTCATGGTCCTCCTATGTTTTTACCTCCACCCGAGCACATGGCTCATGGTCCTCCTATGTTTTTGCCACCTCCTGAACACTTGCCTCATGGAACTCCTATTTTTTTACCTCATCCAGGGCACCTACCTTATGGCCATCATATGCCTCCATTTTTTCCTCATGGGTATTCTATACTTCCCGAAAAAAAGGAAGGAAAAGTAGAAGAAAAGAAGGAAGGTAAAATAGAAGAAAAGAAGGAAGGTAAAGTAGAAGAAAAGAAGGAAGGTAAAGTAGAAGAAAAGAAGGAAGGTAAAAAGGAAGAAAAAAAAGAGGAGAAAAAAGAAGAGAAAAAAGAAGAAAAGAAAGTGGAGAAAAAAGATGAAGAGGAAAAATATAAGAAAAATAAAGAAGAGAAAAAAGAAAAAACAGAAGAAAAATCAGAAATCCCGTGGAACTGGAAGAGAAGCCCTAGAAGAAAATCGATATGGAACAAAATAAGCAACTGTCTTTCTTCAATGTGAACAGGAAGACCAGGACTTGTATTGTACTTGCATAAGTTTATAGTTTTTATGAATCTTTTCTGTGTAATATAGCCATGTCCGATCGAAACCTCTTGCAGGAAAAATTTTTTTGGATAAATCCAAACTTGATTTTTCTTTTCTTTCGAAGTATTTTCAGAAATTTCGACCAGGTATTAAAGATAAAATTTTTTCAACTTCCATCATGACTAGACTGCATTCTTCTTCCCTCCTTCCCTTGAAATGTCTCATAACCATCTTTGGAAACGTGTACAAATCCTGAAAATAAGTTTAAGCGCCCACTTCTCATGAGTAAGTTGCTGTGTCCTCCCTTTACGTTGCCTGTTACCATCTTCAAAATGGCCTACTCAAACCTCTTTTTTTGAAGGGGCTTGAAATTATCTTCGAAAATTTTATAAGTTCTTATAGTAGCAGTACCTGTAACCACCATCAAAATGTCTTCTTCGGAACTACAATTGCCTCATGGCGCCATCACTGGTATCAAGACTGAACTTTTCTATGCCCTGTCACAACTGATTCACAACTCCTTTCCTCCATCTTCGAAAATTACTAAAAGTCTCTGAACAAGTCAAAACTCACGCCCCTTTCGAAACCACAATTGCCTTGTATCGTCATTAATGCAAGATGCCACGGGTTTCAGATGAATTTTTGGGATAATCTCGTGTAATAAGCAAACAAGAAAGAGACAGATCTTATAACTTGAAAATGAAAATTGGAATTTTTTTAAATGTCCTAAACTAGACAAGAGTCTCTTACCCCAGGTGTCACCCACAAAACTTTGTTCGAGTTTTTCAACGAGGTCACAAGCCTCTGCTTAGCGCGGAACTGCAATTTGCTCTTTATATATGAGTATCTAAACTGGATTCGAGACCCCTTCACTCCCTCAGATGCCCATGCTTACATGGTGACCTCCATGTGAGTTTGGTGACTTCAGTAGTTTAAATGACAGTTGGGTAGAATCAATGCGCTCTCTATGACAGTTGGGTCTTGAAAGTAAGACCGAAAGGTGGCAAAAATTTGAAGGATATTTTTGTATTTTCTTTAGAATGCGAGGGCGGATATTCAAGTGCGGTAAATTATGGATGCAGAGATATTGCGCAGAGAAAGCGATTGCAGTTGGCTGAACCGCCTCCGTATTATTATAGGATAATTTAAGGGCTGTAAGTGCTACAATGCTTTGAGGATGTACACATCTTAAAATGTGACCTGCGATGAGAAAAGGATGCTCATTGCTCATCGGCAAGAACACTATTTCTCTTTGATTGGACCTCTAATCAGAGATAAATGGTGTTCCGGTCAGTGGGTAATGAGCATCCTTTTTTCATCGCAGGTCACAAATTTAAGAATTCTACGAGCGAAGTATAAGAAACGCGATGAGAGAGACAAACAATGTCTCCTCCTTCTGGTTTCCTTGGATATCGAATAGCAAACATCTCATTGCTTTCTTCTCAAATATAAATTAGTAGTGTCTCCTACTTATATATTTCAACAATATATCTACAAGTAACGTACACCAGATTTCGAGCAATTCAAGTCCCAGAGCTGAAGTTTATCATCTTTTCCATCGTGATTTCCGATAATCTTCCTCAGTTTAGTCTATTTTCTGTCCTACAATATAAACCGAAAGGGTCAAGTCCATTCATTACTTAGCTTCTCGACCTTCTCGGAAGTCTACGTACGTAATTACGCATGAATTCAGCGCCTCTCCTCGTTTTATTTCCATCGGCTCCCGATGAACGACGATAAAATTTAAAGGTAGCATAATGCGCGCAAACGGGTATACTCTAGTCTGTTCTCTGGTACTATACAAGAGACGACAGAACGTCCGCCTAAGTTGAAACATCATTTCCTGAAAGCCGACAAAGCAAAAAATTAATCCAAATCGTCAACCAATAAAATAATAAATATTTTATTGCCTACGCATTAGACGCACGAGTTGAACAGGCCGCATGAACTAGCGAAACCTTTTACGCTACACGATCAGCTTTAATTGTAGCGATGGAATTGTCAGGTATCGTATATTTTTGTCTTCTGTACTCTACACTGCAGTCGGTATGTTATAAAAAAGGATTATTGGTGCGCTTTTTTTTCCATCTCTGGTCTTGTGCATACGTCGCCTACTAATGAAGAACGAGGTACGGAAACGAACGCTATAAGGACGAAAGACGGTTACGGTATTGCCTGGGTGCAGAATTTATGGTAGGTAAAAGTAAGCGAGCTACGAGGATCGATGAATAAATGGAAATCTGGATAAAAGAAGAAGTTGAAATTCTCCTATACCTACCCGAAAAATTTAGAAATATCGTTTTTGAGAAAAGAACTTCCCCTTGATCACCAAGTAGCCGCTGTTGAGATGTAAAATCATCCAACGAGGCGAAATATGCAGAAATATTGGTATAATTTCTGGGCAAGCATACTCAACTGGAGCCAGTTGATTTCTCTACCTCTACTTTTCAACATTTATACGTACCTATAACCCACGCCTGTAGTTTCTTAAAGTTCGACAATCCCTCTTGACTAGTCCAACTACTCATTCTCAGTCTATTCTCTGATCTCTGCCCTTTCTTGAGGGGCCCAAACACTTCCACAGCCACACACATATACTCCCACTTGACTCGTGACCCTACTACCCGTATTGTAACGTAGAACTATATTTATCAAGCAACTGTTAACTATTCATGATCGTCAACACCCGACTTGTCCCTGTGACACCTCATTCACCAAAAAAGAAATTCATCTGCAGACGATCACATTCCATTATTGATCATGTTTTCACCTGATATTAAGCAGTGACCACTCACTCGACACTTTTGTACCCATCCGACTCTCCTCTTTTCCATCCTCTATTCAGTATGCAACGCAAAAACTCAACAAATTCATCATCTGTTCTTCTGTAATAATAAACCATACAACTCTTTTCTGTTTGTCAATATATGTATTCGCTTTTAAATTAAATCAAACCCTCGGCACGCAACAATCCAACCCCACTCTCAGCCCTTCCACCTCAAATACCGCTTCCTAACTCTCACTGCTAATTTTCTTGCAACCAAAGCTCAATTTGCTTAGCTTCCAATCTACACACCCGCACACGGTCGATATAATTCTTCCTCAAGAATCTGAACTACTCAAACACCTCAAGTTGAACCATACTTCTCCATAGCTAACCTCTCGCTTAGATATCCGACTCGACCTAGCTCATAATCCTCAAACTCACAACATTATATACCGATAACTCATTAGAAACATTATCTCTATACCAATTTTCCGACCCACCAGACCTACTTTACCGAGAGACCTAAATCTGAACCCTAAGGAAGGACACGCGTACGCAATCCAAGGAGTCGGAATCAGTCGCTGATTAAAAAATTCTGCCTCCATTTTCACTACCAAACAAAGTACCATCTTTCTCGTCTCCATCTCCTCACACCTATTTCAAATATCTTCTATTGACTGAGTCACTTTCGTTTCTCCTGGCTGTACAGGACTCTTATCCAACCAATTCCCCAAATCAACGCATTCATTTACTCCTGCAATCCTTATCATCCACTTGTAGGTCTGTCTCCTTCCTTTGGATTCCAAGTCCCGTTAACTTCCCGGAAAATGACGCAATTGTCTTTGCCACCAAAGATTCCTTTCTATCCCACAACATTTCTGACCTTGTACCTACTCCCGCTTCTGACCTTAGAAACTATAACCGATCCCTGATACTTGACTCCTGGTATGACTTTTGGAAAAATCAGCATTCAAATAAACTTATATCGATCGAAAGCAAAGCAGGTCTCTGGACTTCTTTGAATCGAAGTAACCGTCATGAAGAAATCATTCTCTCCCTCCTCAGAATTGGTCACCACGTCCCATCGATTCCTATCTTTTTCGACTTGTATACGGGGTCAGTCTGAAATTTGCATCACACGACGCGACACTTCAAGACGTCATCAATGACCTTGACCTACTTTAGGGACTTTGATAAATTTCGACCTTTAGCCTGCATTATACTAGGCCTAATTTAGGCTGCTATAATAGGTTTAGCCTTCATTTTATAGACCTAATATACAGCATACTAGGCATATATGTACTAACCATAGGCCTCAAAATACTAGGCCTAAACTAGGCTGCAATAGTAGGTTTAGCCTTCATTATATAGGCCTTAATATACAGTATACTAATCTTACACTAGAGTAAGAGGGAGGGGGCTCCCAGAAGCCAGTTAGACTAAAATATTGTATACTAGACCTATACAGTTATTATATAGGCACTACTCTCCTTTATACTTGACCTAAACAAGTCTAGGCCTCTACTAGGCTACAGCTTAGCTAGTATAAACCTCGCATACTCTTTGGCAGGTCTTCCTAGTATAGCTTTATGCTAGGCTTATACTAGACCGATACAATTTTGTACAGTATGCTAGAATAAAAGGCTTCAAAACCTAGCTTTAAACTAGGTCTAGCCTATGCCTCCCCCTCGAACACTGTTTGCTCTATGCCATTTATACTATCTGTATACGTACTGGGAGTGCAGTATACTAATGTATTAAGCTTGTAGTTCTCTACGCCTACCTATACAAAGTCGAGGCTTACTTAGCTCTGTACTTGGTTTAAGCTTTCCCTCATGTCTCATGTCTTTACTGAGCCCCGACCCCGTATGCAGTACACTAGACTAAGGAGGGGGCAAACCAACGCACCGAAAGCTAGTAGCTTTTATACGAGGCTAAACCTACTACTCCAACCTTTTTCAGGCCTAGTATAATGAAGACTTAGCTTGGTATAGGTATCCTGGTTTAGTATAAGCCTGTATAGGTCCAGTATTTGTGACGCGACATCATCAGATAGGTCTAGTATTTGTGAGCCCTCCAAAAGCCATTAGCTTGAAATATTCTAAAGTAGATCATACTGAACCCAGAAGGGGGGCGAACGAGCGGAACGAGTGAGCCCCCAAAAGCTATCAACTTGAAATATCTTAAAGTAGACTTATACTAGTCCAAGAAGGGGACTCACTCGCGTGTGCAGAACAAGAAGGTGGTACGCCCAGATCAAGCAGAGCAAGCATGACAAAGACGAACTGGTACCTAGGTATGCTACCTTATAAAAGACATGAAACATGATCTTCATTTATTTGGCTGCGCCAGAGCATTTATTTTTTTAGGTCTACTCTCTTTTCCTCCCCTCTTGCCAATACTGTCAATATAATAATCAGTTCGTCATCTCTTCTCGTTCCCCGCTCTTGAAAATATCCGTCTTTCTCACTCTATATCTTCACGTCTTCGACTAAACTCTTTATAACAATTCCAATATGATGACAAACTCTCTCAACTATCTGCGTTTCACTTATTCCGATGTAGTCTCTGATCCTTTCCGGCTCCCATCTCAACTTTCTCAAACTCTCCTCAGATACCCTGAGCTGATGACCCTTAGTTCACGATGAAAAGATGCAGCCAAAGACACCCAACTTTCATCCCTTGCCACAGCTTCAAAAGGGGGAGTTTTTATTTTCGACCCCCCTTTATCAACATTGTGCACGAATAGGAAACGACATTCAAAATCTCAGTAAAAATGGTACCATACGAATGAAGCCTCTTCGTTTAAAAAAAAAAGGCTCTTCTCCTTTATGATATACAGATGCTTGTTTAGTTCTTCGAATTCTTCAGTCACCATAGCGCAGTTTCGAGACAGAGACAGAGAGAGAGAGAGAGAGAGAGAGAGAGAGAGAGAGAGAGAGAGAGAGAGAGAGAGAGAGAGAGAGAGAGAGAGTGTGTGTGTGTGTGTGTCTCATTCTAATTACTCACTCGTTGACTTGCATGTCAGCGGAAAATCGACATCGATTTTGAATCTGTTTTCTAGAGGAGGGATTTTTGATTGATCAGAAATTGCCGAGGCTGACTTGAAATTGATTTGAAATCAATATAGCAAATGAGATGAATTGTAGTCGACTTTTGACTTTATAAACTACAAACTAGTGTTACTACTACTAGTTTGTTGTTTATATAGTCAAAGTAGTCGATTTAAGTGCATCCAGTTAATTTTAATGATTTAATGATAATACATATATCGACGCAAATTTAATCAAGATTTGAGAAAAGTCAATTACAACTCGAGATCGAACGCAAACCATGAGCCGACAAGGTTCATTAGGAAGACCATCAACCCTTCTCCCTCCAATGACTGTCGTAGCCAGGGCCAAAATTCATGAGACCCTATTTCTAAGGCCAAAAAAATTTTTTCAATCAATTCTTACCAAATCTGCAGGCATTGTAGTCCTACATGGGACCATGAAAGTGTGCTCACTTTCAATGGAATCATATGGATATTTGAGTCTCCAGGATCCTCTCAACATGCCTGGGTTTTGTCTTTTCCACAAAAAGTAGAGCCCTTTTTTCCAGCGTTTTGCGTACAAAACATTTTTTTGTTGACCTTACAACTTCATTTTTAAATATTTCATTTTTAGTACTCTACACACAGTAACGTATTTAAAAATAAAAATGTAAGGAAGTGGCGCCCCATGTTTTTTGTAACGCAGAACATCTCAGAAAATACGTTATTTTAGGTCATATCTAGGACTATAACCCCAGAAAATTTGAGATACATTGGTTGAGAAAATTTTTTTTGGCTTCATATATAGGCGGAAATAAGACCTTATAGACACTCATCCTTCAGACCTACGGATACAAATAATTCTAATTTGAAACTCTGATGATAAGCGAAAAAATGACATCAAAAATACTGCACCGACGACGAGGCACGCGATTCCAGGAAAACAACGAAGGGTGACAAAAAAATTTCTAGTCGATTCGGGCGAAAACTGTCCTGTCCTCTTGTTGCTCAATCTTTTCACTTGGTTTCGGCGCTAGTTAACCTTCAAAAAGAAGACGTCTAGGTTACATCTACCAGATAAACAGTATTGTCTTGGCACACAGTCATGTGCGCTGTAAAGAGAAAAAGATATACAAATTTATAAATTATGTAAATAAGAAGGGATACACTCTTGACCACCCACGATAATGTATAAGCTCGAATTATTTACCTGACGATGTGAACATTAGAAGACCGCATAGGTAAAACTGAGGGGGTTATAAGTTATAACAGTCTCGGAAAAATATCAGATCATACGCGGACTGATGTGATCCTGTTTCGGGACAGGAATAAGATCTTCGGGTTCTTTCTATCACTTATCCATTTCTCGTTGATCATCTCACCTTGTCCGAATATTTCAATAATATGTTCTCGTTTGGGACGTTTCTCGCGCACGAATACGAATAATTTATTTGAACGTCTCATTATTCTGCGCATAAATTTTCATTAGTTGTATCCACAACCGCGTAGATGGAAACCGATTCGACTTTAGTCTAAATAGAAGTTGACTCGCTGACTCCGTGTCTATCCATTTTTCTTTTTCTTTTTTTTTTGCTGTAGAAAGGCGAACTTACCTTGGATACATATAGGTAAACATGCACAGTAAACCACGAGTAAATAAGAAACGTAAATACATCGTCGCCAGTTTCTATTGCTGAAAAAACAGACGAGAACGTATAATAATTTGTAATTCGTTTTCGAAATTTCTAATGCTTACGCTTGCGTCTTCTGTGTCGGCGCAGAGACAATTCTCCACCTCAAAGGGTGGTGATCAGGTCCTCTGCGAAGTGAAATTCTAATCGAGGATTAGAAATTAGCGAACCACTTTATAAACTAGAGTCGTCTCGCAGTAGTCAAGATAAGCTTGAAAAAGTAAGAATAAACGACGCGCCAGTTCAAGTATAAAATAACAAATTATAAGATGGAAATTATTAAAAATAACACACATTTGAAACCTTCGGAATGAACAAGAACTATAGAAGTATTTTCGACGCTGAGTACCATACCATTTATCTCTCATTATCGTGCAATACTCATGTTTAATTCCCGTGCTTCATTGTGACAGGCAAGTGTACTTTCTGGCGCGTTGAAATTTCGTAGCCCCATAAGATACGTTACGCGTCGCAATAATCCGCGGGACTTCTCATTGGGAAGAACGTTTTGAAGGAGACCAAGAAATTGGAGGTTCTTAGATAGACCGTGGCTTTTTGGAGGATAAGGCCACAAGAAATCATGCCAAAAGGAGAGCACGAGGGAGTATAGTAATATGAGGGGCAGGGATCATTTGTACACAGATGAACACATCGACTGCTTTGCGGTAAGGTCCTCTGCGTCATGTTCTTGAAGGCTGATGTGCTCCTGTATCCACAGAGAAAAGATGCAGAATAAGGAAGAACTTGATGGATTGGTAGAATGAAGGTCTTGGACAGCAAGTAAGGATGAGAAAGAATCAGCTAGTATGAGGAATTTGCAGAGAGAAAAGAGAGACACAGGTCAATACTAGTATAGTGAGAGTTCGGCGGTGAATAGGGAAGCGGAGTTCGAGAAATTCTGAAGAAATGATTTTGTTGACGTGTTATTTGTATTTAAAGCTAGCTATTTTAGGAATTCCAGTAAGATCGAGATGGCTAACAAGGATGGGGTGAGTGCCAAGATGGAATTGAAGCGATAAAAGGGGTGATTTACAAGAGTTGAGAGCATTTGAATAGATAGGAAGATTCGGGTATTGGGCAATTTAGGGCAGAAAGTTAGCAGTGAGCGACAGAGTGCGGTTACGGAGAAAAAGAACATCTGCCTCAGCGCATAGGCGGAGTGAAGGGCTGGTGGCTAATCGAATAGAGTTCAGCAATTTCAAGGTTTTTTTTTTTTTTTTTTTTTTTTTATCCCAAAAGTTCTTACTTGCACTGATGGTGATTCGATTTCAAATTGTTGCTGTTAGATGAGAGATGATGTTTTGGATGGATGGGAGGTTGTGGGCAAGAGTTGTTATGATAGATGGTGATACCTGGTGGATGTGATGAGGAGAAATAAAATTAATAATGTAGGCATGCGAAAATGTGGGTGCGTTTGTAAGGGAGGAGTCGAGGCTACAATGTTCGCATGAGAGGAGGAAAGACTTGGGAAGAAGGTGAATGCGTGTGAGTCGCATATGAACAATTTGGAGACGTGTAAGGTAGATTTCGTGACAGCGGGATTCTTGGTTTGATGAAGGCCACGCGTATGTAATGGTTTTAATTGGGCTGATTTGTTTGATGAGACTTGATTTTGCCAGAGTGTAATTTTGAGGTGGATGGTAGATCGTTTTGCATGTGAAGAAGGCGAGAGTTGATTTGGAAGTCTTATGGCAGCTTTGGCGGCTAAATCGACTTTTTCATTGCCTTTGATTCCCGTATGGCTGGGGAACAAGATGAACGTCATGATGACATGGTTATGAGGAGAGAATGGATGCGTGAGAGAAGTGGGTGTGTAGAGGGTAAATTGTAAATTGCCTTAAAAGGGATAAGAAATCAACGGCGATCAGAGAAGTGCGGTTTGGTGGGAAGGGGAGAGTTAGTATTGCTTCTAAGTATTGAAAGATGGCTCGGACTTTGGCCCTTCAAATTGATACGCAGTCGCGGTGTCGACGAGAAAAAAATTTGTTGCCAATTGTGAATACGAAACCGACTTGACTTTCGATTTGTGATCCATCTATGAAACAAAGGGTAGTGTTGGGAAAAGAGTTATGTATCTCTAGAAAGAGGGAGTGGGAAATTGTGGGGTTGGTGAATGTTTTGGGTAATTGACATGCTTTGTATATTATTTTAGGTGTAGATGAGGGCCAAGGAGGTAATGCGCGAAATGCGGGGACTAGGCAATGGAAGTGAATTTTTTATGTGACGGGAGGAGGCGAGAAAGTAGAGCATGTTGTTGAAATAGCGTTAAGTCGAACGATTTGGGGTGGAATTGAAGAGAATGAGGTTGTTTTGTTAGAGTAGAAATATCGTCGAAATTCTCAATCTTTACTCTAAGCTAACCGTGTACTGACGTCGTTATCGATTTGACCTGAGGTTAGATTCGTTGACCCGAATATGACTGATTAGTCAAGTGAACCTGTTCTCGATTTTGAGTCTGACTCTTCAAGGCTCGATCAACATCAAGTCAATTGCTTATCAATGTCGAATTAGCGTCCTTAACTTGAGGGCGGAAACTAATGTAAGCTAGTCGACTTTAAATCAACCTCGAGAACAGGAACCCCTGCCTCGGTGTAAAGGCTGAGTGAAGGGCTGGTGCGAGATACGTCGAGGGTCAGTCGAAGCCCGGAAGATTGAAAGGAATTCGGCAATTTTAAGGTTGTTTTGTTGGAGTGAGTGTAACTTGGAGAACCGTAATTAGGTTGGGAACAGATTAGACTAGTGTAGAGTTTGAGGAGGGGTCCGTGGTTGTAGCCGGTATGGGGGTGTGATAGGTATTTGAGAACGTTCAAGGAATTCAAGCTTCGATATGGGAGAGTCATGGAGATTCTGGAGTCGAAGGTGAGACCAAGGAACCTGACTTTGAAATTTCGTGTACGCAAAGAAGGAAGAGGCATAAGGTGTATCTTTTTTAGAATACCACCGTGATTGTTTTCTTTTTCTTGTCTGAAGATTTAAAATACACGGTCGGAGAACTATTCGAAGACTTAGTCAAGGGTTAATTGGAGTAGTCTTGCTGCTCGTGAGGGTCGGAGGTTATATTGAAGTCATCCGCAAAGAACAAGAACTTAGTCAGGGGAAGCTGGCTTTGTTTGTTAGATTATTTATAGCGATTAAAAGAAGAACACTTCATACTTTTCCCAGAGACACGAATTTCAGCGCTTGGGGACCTTTGCCATACAAAATAGAATGGACGTATCAGCACATCAACAATCAGCAAAAAAAGGTATTTTTGTCAAGGCTGAAAGATCTTTTTTCCGCAGATCGTGACATGCAGATACGTTCATTCTACTTTGTACAACAGACCTGTTTTGGAGGAAGGGTTGGAGGAGCTTGGGTAAATTGAATAACCGATTTGGATCGATTACGTATTTAGTAGCATGATCCCTGTTCGGAGTTTCTACCCCCTTTATATACAGAGGTCAACGATCAGAATTTTTCAAGTTGACTGCTTCAAATACATAGCTCGAAAATCAAAATTTCTTGTAGTTCCTCCCCCCCCCCCTCTCATACATTAAGCAGTGTTGTCGAATATATAACTCAAGGATCGAAATTTTTCAAAAGTCGTCCTTATCCTCCTTTCAAATTTTCTTCGAGCCCGTCTCTTCCTGATATAAAGCTCGCTGATTGGACTTCAGTAAGTCCTCCTATTGAGTGACGTATATTTTCGAAGTTTCCTCTCCCCTCGTAGAGTGGAATTTTTTCAAGCTCACCATTCTCAAGCACACTGCATTGTATTATATAGTTCAAAGGTCGTGATTTCTTCAAATTCTCAGGGTAGGTCATGGCCCTCGCTGTCCAGAACCACGCTCTCCCGAAAGAAGAGTAGATAGTAGTCAACTTCTATCATACATACCATCTAGATATGATGAGAACATTTTATGAGAATCCTAAGAGGGAAACTTGTTCGTGGATGAATTCTTCGAAGATTTCTCATCGTCCGTTATTTTTTGCCTCAACTTCCGGAAGGGCGGTCAGTATCTAATAAACCCTTCCTCGCTTTAAGCTCACATAAGTCCCCCGCTTCATTTGTCGACGAAAAATATTTCTTGTTTCAGAATTGAAAAATGATCTTCTCTTTGATGTCACATAAGGAACTTCGGGAGTCACTTTTCTCCAAAATGACCTAAAAGTTTTTTGGCAGCCTGCAATTACTTGTATGTACGATGAAGGGCGTGGATATGGTAAGGAAAACGATTCCATCAAAATATCTTCTTCTTCCACCCTAGACCATATCGCGAACATGAAGAGAAAACTTTACGTACGTCATGTTCGCGTTCTTTTTGAGATGACTTGTATAGGTTTTTTTGATGCGTACACATTTATAACTCAAAACTCGCACTCGAGAGTCTCGGGCACGTTTCCACACCTTGACTCACCACACTACGAGCGTCGGAATACCTGAACCATGATCGTCGAGAAATGACCAATAAGTAATGTAAACATTAAACTCGTCCAATGGCGATTTGTGTACTCGCGGAGATGGGCACCACTCCGAAGGTGAAACGACTGCCTACCTATTCGGTACGCCATTCGATATAGAATTTTTCGACCGAAAACGTAAGATATGCAGGTATACACGAGTTTCAGGTACACGGCTACTTAATACTGTACGTATACGCACACATACACAGAGAGGAAAAAAAAGAAGAAGGAATTGAGGGAAAAGAAAGACGTACGCGCCGCGGAAGAAGAAAATATCAACTAGATTCTGATTGTGACGATGGCCCTATAGTTGTAAGATGACTGCAAGTAGTTTTCGACAAATCGGTGTGAAATTCTGCCAACACTTGCTTGTTTATTGATGTAATTTGTTATGTGCTGAGAGGGATTATTTTTCACACGCAGGTGTTTCCTTCCATACGAATCAGGTAAAATTATATTACTTATTTGGAACATTTTTAGGACTACCGTATTATATCACGCGCGTCTTAATTAATCGAAAAGTGCTTATTGCGACAATGATGTCGAAATTCGTCGTGCCCGGTGTCCGTATTCGAGTTTTTTGAAAATCTCTTGTAAACTTTTCCTACTTAATGTCGATTTAAATTGCATAAAATGGTTATTTCGTTGTTTTTTGGTGGATTTATTTCATATACAGTATTTTTTCGTGATGTTTATAGTTTTACCGAATCAGTTGGTCTTTTATTTGACGTCTCGTGCTGGAGGTAGGTCGTAATCAAAAAAATTATCTTGAGCATCTTGCTTGACTTAATGATGAAGTACAAATTTTTCCATCGCCCCATTGGTCCCGGGAGTTTGTAAGGATGAATTATATCCCAACAACAAAATCGAAAGTCGAGAATGATTGTCGAACAAAATCTAACCTTTCCCAATTTGATAAGATGAGGACAGGCTGAGGGAAAATAAAATTTTCGTCCAAAAGAACTCATCATGTTTGGGAGAGAAGTGATAAAATAGCGCGTGAGTTCTCGATTTTTTTGATAAGGGTTTGGATCTATAACTTCTGATAAACGCAAGGCAGTTGCTTGATCGCTGAAATGTATTTTCGACATATTACTTTTTTTGTAACATGGTTCGTTCGTAAGAGAAACTGTATTGGCAACAAGTATTGTCCAAATCTAAAAAAAATTATCATTATACATAATTCTGTATGGGAGGGATCCACAAAACGAGTGTCCCTACCTCCTTCGAACATTATAGCGGAAGATCAAGTGTATTTTAGTATCAAAAATCCGGAGATTATGACTCAAGAAATAGTTTCGGAATTTTTTCAAGGAATTATTTTAGCAGTTGGTGCGAAATTTCCTACTCTAGACTTCTCATCTTCAAGATCTCAAATAAGGAAGTATAGGGGGCAAAGAGGGAGAAAAAATAATTACAGTAATTGCACAAATTATGAATCGTTGGAGCCTGGATATAGGGACGATACCTGTGAAGGAGAAGGGAGTTTTCAGTTCACAAACATTATTTGAGAAAAAATTTTATGGAGTGAAAAAATACCGAAAAACAAACTCATTTCTTAAAGGTACGTTACAAGGTATGAGAATTTTCTACAATAGAAAAAAAAACCAACAATAATTGGAACAATCGAGTCCTCTAGACTCTGAATCGAAACACCTAGCAGTGGCAAATGCGAAAAAAGGAGTGGAGGCGTAAATTTATTATTGAAAATTACAAATCTTGGGATGTATAGTAGATAAAACCATACTTGTTCGAAGGGAAAATTTTTGGAGTGGGATTTTTTCGCACGAAATGAAAAGTCAGAAATCAAAGACGTTAAGTGGTTAAGAATAATTTCACAAAAAAATAAAAAAAAAACGAAAAATCAGAACTTTTGACCAAAAAATTAATGCATACAAAAGAAAGCATACATATGTGACGCGATCTGAGAAACCCCGCCACTTGTCGAAAAACCGAATTTTACAGTAGAGCAAAAAAAACGAAAGAAGCGAAAAAGTTGTCATTTCCTAATTTTGTGATGAACTCATGGTAGATACCTTTGGTAGCGAAATTATGATATTTCAACGTAGTTCAACTACTATAACGCGGTCTAGTGGCAGCGAACGGCAGCACGCTCGAAAATATTCTATTTTCTTTTTCCGACCAGTGGCGGTGTTTCTCAGATCGCGTCACATATAACTTAATTATGAAATACATAAATAGAAAAACTAAAAAATTTTAATCATTAAAAAAAATTTATTTGTTGAATGATAAGCGCACATTTGGCTTTGCCCGTCCTGTCGCGTTCCCTTTTTGGCCGAGTGGTACCTCAGATGGCACTGAAAGCAACCTCAACCGAATGCATCTCCCCACAGGATGCTGCTTCAATACGCAATTTACCAGTGGGTTCCTGTTTCAGTAGACAATCTACGAGTACCGGTACCTTGATGAAAAGGAGTTCGAATCATTTTGAGTTACTCACGATGAACTGAAAGTTTGCGGGGGAGTTTTGTAGCTCAAAATAAGAAGTGTTGTTATAATTCAAGGTCCAGAATTAGTCGGATTATAAGTACGAGAAAAAGATCCTCTTTCTGGTGCTGAATCTTTCAATAGTGTGCGTCAAGATTGATGATATGATTGCAAACGAATATCTCTCATCCTCTTAAGGAGCCTATTGTGTTTGCCTCAAGATTGCATTAGGAGAGTCTTGGTTATATGCTAAAGAAGCACCCCCCATCCACCGTATGTTCTGAGGCAAGACTGCATCAAACAAATTTCAGTTGTTTTTTCGTTTTTTTTTTCGTCAGACCATGCTGAAAATTTCTCGTATTTCTTTTTTTTGCAGGGGAATACTCGAAAATTTCGGGTGTCGTACTTTTCGTTACCACTAGTTATCATTTCCTTATATTGAATAGTTTTTTCGTGGTGCTGCTTTTCCTCAAATTTTTGACCGTTTTAATCAGTCGCATAGAGGAGAGTTACACTTTGAAAAAAAAATTGTCCAGGTTTACAATTACACAACGGTATACAAAATGAAATTTATCCAAATTTACCAAAACAATATTACCTACGTACGCAGAATGCTTTGATACAATTGTTGTCAGTGCGTTTCGCGACGGTCCGCGGCATGTAAATAATACCAAATAATATAATTTACGAAAAATCTCGACCTGTGGTGGAAAAACGGAAAAAGGCATTAAATTTAGTGTTGAAAATACATTCCGAAACATTTAATTTGAATCTTGTGAAAAATTGGCTGTACCACAGTGATTATCAACTACCTAAATCTCGAAAAAGTTTATATCGTCCCCTCCCTCCCTCGCCTCGTTCTCTTCTTCTTTTTGAAATGATTAAGAAGTGAACAATATTTGTAACTTTTTAATGGGTAGGGATATGAAATTGTGTGCCTCCTTTTCCATATTTTACTGCTGATCTGATAATTACCTATTAAAAATGATGAACATTTTTACTTTTTTTTGTGGCCCGCGAGAATTTTCAACTCATTCTATGTGGCCCCATGTCCGAAAAGGTTGAGCACCGCTGTCTAGCTTATTTATGTGTTTACCTTTAGTGACCACGATGATGAGCCTAATATTAATTAGATCTTTGCTACGACCTCAATTCAACGAATTTTCTGCATAAATACTATCGAACGGTCCTGTGTTCCCTGAGCCTCTGCTGCATACCTTGGTCTGTCAAGCCGACAGCGATAGAAATGCACGAGCTAAAGTCAACTTCGTAAACCAGGCATGCTCAACCTTCTTCAGCAAGCGAGACATTTTGAGTCAAGTTAAAAGTGAGGAAGCCCAATTTTGACAATTTTCAATGATTAAGAAGTTTTTTTGTCTTTATTTTAACGGGGGCTTTGTGGGCCAGGCCGGAGGTTGGGCATGCCTGATGTAAAATCTTCATGCATCATCCGAAGAAGGGATTTCTTGACAAAGAAAGAAGCCTCAATGACTACAAAGTTTCAAATGCAATCCTAAAACCGAAATTCTCGAAATATGGGGTAAGCCTTAATGATTGTGTACCAAAGAAAGGCGCATACGAATCTAACGTTTCCTTATTCGGGGTGTGAGGGAAGAGGCTCGAGTTCAAATTGAGTTGTTTTTTCGTGACACAAATCATATGGTCTTTCTTTACTTTCAAACTCCTGAGATTTTAGGAAAAAGGAACACGGACAATAAACTCTTGAGTGATAGCGATGCGAAGATGAATCATGAATAAGAAAACATGAGAAATAAAATTGCCAGGAAATTTGGAGCCCGAGCTCGAGAATATTATTGGCTTGTTTCGAAGTTCCTTTATGGTGTAAGAAGTTCAATGTGTTGTCACCTTGCTTCATCGTGAATTTTATTGTCAGGTGACTTCTGTCGAGGATCTGGAAAAAGGGTTCTGCCTTGTAATTTGCAGCACATTGTGAATAAAGAGATAAAACACAATATGTGATTTTTGTTTTAAGCGATGGAACATTTGCTTTCGAAGTGAGTTTTCTTTTTTTTTTTTTTGCACCATGTGGTCAATGTTGAGCTCGAGGCCATTCGAAACAGCGAGATGCGTGATAACTTACTCTCGATTCCACCACTTTTCTGTCTCGACTTGTGGCAGCTTCGAGGAGGAAGGAAAGGTGGTTTCACTTATCCTCCTCAGGGAAATTTTCCTCGACGCTTTCTAACTTTCTCTAGCCTTTCGGCTACCGTCCCGCTTCATACGCAGGCTTTTTTGTGAGTGTATGGATTCCATCACTCTCCTTGAAAGAAACTCCAATGTTCGGACTGCCATGTGGTCAAGTCCATGAGGGTCACTCCCTCCCTATCCTTCCACAAAAGGTTTACTTCTGCGGCCCATCGTTTGGATTCCGGCCATAATTTCAGCTTAGATCAGACTGTTTTACTTCATTGCGAAAATTCTTACCACCATCGCTCATCTTTTGAAAATATCGAGATAATGAGGTAGAAGTTTTAAGCCCCTCAATCTCCGAAAATGAGCTTGTAGAAAAATTTTATGTTAGTTCCGATTCTTAGTCTTTCTCTGTGATTCCTAATGGTTTTTCCGTTTTCTGCCTCTTCTCTCGAATGTTGTTCCTTTTTTCTACAGTTGATAAATTTTTTTGCAAATTTGTTGTCTTCTATTAGGAGGAAACTTCCCATATACGAGATATGTCGTTCACATTTCGAGTACGGAGGAGAACCTCATTAAAAGGTGTACATTTCTCACAAAATGGCTGTTAACCTCTATTTCAAACTTCTTATCATTTTTCATCGTGTCCAATATTCCATAAAAATTGTGAAAAATGGTTTTCTGCTAGCTCGTCATTCTACCGACTCACCAATCCAAAAAGTCAGATGTTACCTCCGACGCCACGACACATCTGTTCGGCTGGATTTTTTATGACTATTTAGAGGTTCGAGATAACTTCTAGACTAATGAGAAAATTCATATGCGTACGGTACAATAAACCTACTCTGTAAGCTTAAAAGCTCCAACATAAACAGGCATACCTAATGTGATTTCTCTTTTCAGGACGGAAGCTGAGAAAAAAGAAAATGTCGCAAGCGCATATTTTAACCATGATGGAAGCTGGTGTCATAGCGGGAAAGGTCAAAGGCGATCCATTCGAACATGACGTACGCGTCACTTTGGACGATAAAGATTTATGGGAAAAATTTCGTATCCTAACTAATGAAATGATCGTCACTAAAACTGGAAGGTAGGTACACAGAATTCATGAACTCTTGAGTTGGGTAAAGCGTTTTTAGCCTCAACTCCTCGGATCTCGACACACGATACGAAAATTGTTTACGATTAGATTGATTTACCTAATGAAAACGTCTCGCTGAAATTTCTACCGGTATTGATAGATTGGTGAACTTCGGTATAATAAAATGCATACTAGCTCTCTTACAGTACAATCAAGGATGAAGGCTATTATTGGATTCTTACGGTTGTATAAGAGATATACGCCGCTATAGTTCTGCCCGTCGTTTATGGTTTTATATTCCAGAACTCGGTAAACTTCAGTAGAATAGCGGGTATTTCCTATGTATTGCATCTAATTTTGTAATCTTTCTCAGTGCTCTGCCGAAGTTGCATCAAACCGGAGTTATACCTGGTATAGGCTTGCATTTATAGAGGTCAATTTCAACTCAGTCGAATTCTACACAAATACCTAATTAAGTTTGTGTTTTTTTTTTATTTCTAAAATCGTTTGATGAATCGAAAATTTCAAATTTATCATTTTCTACTCATCGTTATTCGATTAGCTTTATTCGCTCATTCTATATACCAGATCAAGTAAGAAAATTTGGAGCATAAAATAAAGAGCCGATTTTCTCCTAGTTTGTTCAGGCTGATAAAACTTGAAACCTGTTTATAATGCACCTACACTGCTTTTGAGCAAGAGGAAACGTAAAAAGTTTTTAAAACGTCCACCGGTTCCCTGACATTTTCTTGAATACGCTTACCTGAAAGCCGTTTGCCTAAGTATTGAGTTTCACGCAAATGGTTTTCAGAGAAATGCTGGAACGCGTCCACCACCCTTCGTAGGGCCAAAATTCGCTCTTTTCTTTTCCCGTTCATAGCCATGGGCCGGAAAATTAATTTTTATTTTATCCTAGCTAGAAAGACAGAGAGAGAGAGAGAGAGAGAGAGAGAGAGAGAGAGAGAGAGAGAGAGAGAGAGAGAGAGAGAGAGAGAGAGAGAGAGAGAGAGAGAGGGAGGGAGGAGGAGTACTCGGAATCTCAAGTCCCAACCGCTACATTTCTGGCACTTGCTCAATAAAATAACGTGTAAAACAGTAAAATATGGTGACTAATTATTCAATTTACTAGGTACTCTTTGCTCTTTAGCCCTCGTTGATAATTTTTACACTTTGTTTTGGTCCTTGTTGTATAATATACTACATGAGGACCTGCAACCCTGAGAAAGAACTAAAAGTCTTATCAAATCTACATTGTTATGTGTCACAAAGTAGGTGAGTATGCAGGGATGTCGTGAGGCCATTTTCATGAAGACGATTCCTCGTATTCGTTTTAGAAGGGGCCTTTATAATTGTTTTTTTTTTGGCCATAAGAAATTAAAGTTTGAGGAGGGGTTTCTTCATTGGGCCAGGGAGATCACGGCACCCCTGCTATGGCAAAATATTCTCCAATTCATAACAATTTTTTATAGCTATACAAAAATCCTCAGATTCATTAGAGTCCAATTTCAAATTTGTGTCTACAACTGCCCTAAACGGCATACTGTTATAGGTGTGTATAATTGTTCGATGCTAGTTGGGATAATCATCTACAGCACACTGCATAATATATCGAGATAAATTCACTTACCAGAAAAATTTTCACTGTCATGTTAAATATTTCCTTTACACTGTTACAACGATGAGTGTGTGCGCGTGTATTCATAAATACGTAACTTGTAAAATCAACGGTAGGTGATGAATACCTAAATACAATACATAGGTACCCATTTGTCTCTTTTCTTTTGCTCACGAAGTAATTCACACGTACTTAATAATCAAAAAAAAGTATATAGGCTAGTACTCGTCCAGTATACGCAATACTGTATGTACACAAATATGAGCAGTTCCTTAAACCAATGTCGAAAAAACCAGCATTGGTACCTATTGATACTTTCAGAACAACACATCTACCTACTTTTGTAATTAGCGTTTCTTTAACGATGATATACTGGCGATTACAAGCTTCAAATATATTTTGCAAAGTTAAAAATTAAAATTTCAATAAAATAATACAAATAGTATTTGTACTAGGTACTTGTACAAATCTTCAATGAACAGAAGTTTTATGGTTAGTCAGTTGGTTAGCAAGTCAGATTTGGTAAGTGGGTGGTTAGTGGGGAAGATAGAGCATAATATTTCCATCAAGGACAGACTAGAAACAAAGATTGCAAGGTTATTGATAAGGGAGGAATACAAAACAGGCTATGAGGAACTGAGCGGGAGCCGATCGTAATACTAGAATAATGAAATTTTTTTCAACAAACAAACGAGAGATACTTGTATCCTCTGCCTTTCAAACTTAATTCAACTTTATGGTGTATGAGGACATGTTATTATGAAACTTTTGTACAGCTTCTCTTTTTGGAGAGAGCAGCCTTCAAAAGACCGATTGAGGGTAAGACCGGGATACAAAAAAGAACTACTTCGCTCAATGGTCGTCCTCTCTGCTCTTACAATGATGAGGATCATTTCTGTAAGGTACCACTGTATGACAGTCAGTGTTGGCAATCATTCTCGTTTATCCAAAATAATATTATTGAAAAGTATTAAGCTTATAGTAGGTACTGATAATATTATTAGAATTTTTCTACCACCTCCGAAGCGGGGCGGTTCAGCCAATCGTATTGACTAAAATCTTACCAAGTGTCAATTTTTGATAACACATAATATTACGAGTATTAATTTGTATCCACGGTTCTCAACTCGTGACTTAAGAATAAGAACTAACCCTTCAAATTGATTGGCTTCGGTTATCAGCGAACGGCTAGCCCAGTCTCATTGGCTAGCTAATGGCTAGCTAATTTCGACCAAAAATTCCTCGGATGACGGCTAATGGCTAGAAGTTTTTGGTTTAGCGAAGCAGTCCTGCCAGCTCCGCCGTTCAAAGTTGAGCTGATGTATTTACAAAACAAGGATTAAGAGAATGAGGCTCATGACTCTGTCTACTACAGGCTAAAAGATAATCTCATTTCCTTGATCGTTATTTTGCAGATACGTCAATTCAACTTTGTACGACTGAGTCCTATCATGTTGTGACCATTTCATTTGTGGAGTATCTTAAAAGTATAAATCAAATAAACTTTTCCTCTTTGTAACAACTACTGCAAATTCAGCACCTCCTCTTGACCTATTTTCAAATCTTCATATTATTCAAAAACGACTTTGATCCTTTACTGTAGAGTTGCCGTATTAGAAAGTTATTTTTCTCCAAATCGTGACTCGTAATTTATCTAAGTCAATTGATTTTTGTATGGCAACGTAACTCGTAAGATCAATCTGAAGGACTGTAAAACGCCAGCAGAGGAACCCCATCATCAACAAAGCACTATGATGATTGGATTTTTTTTTTTTCAGACGAATGTTTCCAGTAGTCAAAGTTTCTGTATATGGGTTAGATCCGGCCGCTATGTATACGTTGTTACTAGAATTCGTACAAATTGAACAACATAGGTAGGTATCTTTACTTTAAAGCTCGACCTTGCTCGACAATTACAACTGTATAACTTACGAACACTCATATTTCAGATGGAAATACGTCAACGGTGATTGGGTACCTGGCGGTAAAGCAGAACTACCTCCTCAATATCCAGTGTATGTCCACCCAGAGTCGCCGAATTTCGGAGCCCACTGGATGAAAGAATCGGTGTCGTTCGCCAAAGTTAAATTAAACAATAAGCAAACTTCGAATGGTCAGGTAAAATGAATGAGGAATAACTCGAATATGAATGAATATAAAAGTCTGTTTACTCTAGCATCTTTTTCATACCGCAGGTTATGTTGAATTCGTTGCATAAATACGAACCTAGAGTACATATCGTTCGCGTGAGTAGCGAACAACAACGTACCTTCACGTTCAATTTTCCTGAGACGCAGTTTATCGCAGTTACCGCCTATCAGAATGAAGAAGTAAGTCCACCGTACGAATTGATTCCGAGTGTCTCATTCAGCCATTTTGAAAATAAATTACGTGAAAATGATTTGGAACAAATCAAAGATTTTGTAATGAAAGGGGAATCGGCTCCAGGAGCCTAATGTGTTAAATTCGCAAGTAGTACTTAGTCTGACAGAAATGCTCAATATCCACTCTTTGGAAGAGCGGCTTGAAAGTAGCTGAGGACAATCCAAGCTTGACACAATGAGAACATTTTTTGGAGTCGCTTAGGAGCACTAGAGGAGTTTTTGTCTCCTCCTTTTTTCTATTTGTCGAGCGACTGCTAATTTCCTATAATTTTTGGATAGGTAGGTATTTGAGAAGAAGGTCGAACTCTTAGAAAGAGAAAGCTTCACATTCGATATCAAGGTCTATACCTACTTCTTACATCGATACCTATTCTAAATCACTAACATTACGTAAACTTTTTTTAATAATTTCAGGTCACGTCGCTCAAAATTAAATACAACCCATTTGCGAAGGCATTCCTCGATGCTAAGGAGAGAACCGAAATCGCACCAGCTTGTCAACGTGAATCAAATGAAAATCAAACAATTCCATACTCAGAATGTAAGTTCTAAAACTAATTTAAAATAACCTCTTAGATAATTCTACTTGATAAATTTACAAAGTAAGTGCCTTGCACGAAAGCTTCTATTTTCAATAGATTATGTCTGACGTAATTTTTCAGACCTATTCCACGAAAGAATAATTTCTATCAATATTAAGTACTCTTCTAAACTAATTTAAGTACCTATACTACTCTTATTTTTGAATATTGGTAGTGGTTGACGAATTGATTTGAAGTTTGATAGTTTAATCTCTACGAGGTAGAATTTCTGTAATCATTTACGTAGCTCTGCGTAATTTTCTTGCGATAGAATAACTATTTTTTTCAAGATACAAAAAAAAAATATATATATTACCTGTAATAATGAATATAATTGTTTAGGTACCGTATGAGACTTAGAATCAAGTTTACCATATTAAAAATTTTTTATTTCAAGGCACTGACGTCCAAATTTTCAAAAACACACAATTATCACCGACGTTTCTAGTATTGTTTCACCCCGATGAAGACAACGGTGTCGTCGAAACGTCGGTGATGATGGTGATGATCGTGTGTTTTTTAAAATTTGGACGTCAGTGCTTTGAAATAAAAATGTTTTAATTTGTACGAAGAGCGTCCTATAAAACGTCATTCAATTTTCAAGTTTACCATATTATTCTTGAAAGTGCTTTTCTACTGTCTTATTAATTCTTAGTCGATATTGAGAACACTTTGCAAGATGATGAAGATACTATTCTCTAGACCGTAATAAAGTACAAACTTTCGAAACAATTACTATTAAAATCAATAAATAATATTGGATGATATTATCCATCAAAACGGAAGAATGAATTCACATAAAGAGAGCTCTTATTAAGTAAATACCAGTACTACAATTGAATGATCTACAGATGAGTTTCTGCCCCCTTCAAATGCTTCATTTTTGATATATTAAGTTGATTGTACCTAATAAGAATGATAATGATCGTACTTTCTCCCTCTTCTCTCCAGTGTTGGGTCATTAATCATCACTAATTCATCTTATTTTTTCCTGACAATAGATAAAAGAAAAAAAAAATTATATTGATAATAGAGACTTTGTGTATCGGTACCTATCCTGTACAAGTGAGGTTTTATCCTCATTCACTTAGGCTTGATGATTTGACAGCCGTATTCTCAAACAAACAAAATAAATTTTAAGCAAACTTAAAATTATTTTGTTTGTTTGAGAATACGGCTGTACGGCTGTCAGATAATAATTATATGTTTCACTTAAAAGCGCATATCTGCAGTTACAATTGAAATGATTAAAAAAATCGTAAGGTACGCTATAGATAAAATTACAAACTTTAATAATTTCTTTGATTCGTGTTTTCAGCATTTTATCTAGAAAGAACGATACAAGGCGTTTAAAATCTGTAGTCTTCTAGAACAGAATTTTGAACAGGAAATCCTATTAGGTACCTAACAGAATAATAAACGGAAGGGGAAAAACTTTTGAAAGGGTAGATTTAACGATGAATTAAAAATACTATAATACTCGTAAGATTGATGTTAGCATCGAATCATCAGTGATCTGGTAGAAAGAAAAGCTGTCTTAAATAATGATGATGATGTGATCGATAGTTTTTTAAAACTTGTTTTAAATTATCACATATGTTATTTTGTTCTACAGATGAAGATCGAACATCCAAGCGATTGTCAAGTCATAATAATGGTAAATATTACTCGTAGAATATTATAACTAACATTACCTGAGTTCGTGTTACGTCGAGTTAGGTCACTACGATACGAAAGAGAGAATAATAAATGGGAATGATGGCGACACTGAGTTAGAAACATTCTGAGACCATCGAACTCGCAGACAAGTTACACAGTCACTAGGTACAAGTTCTGTTTTCACGAGTGCCACTATTAAAAAGGGTGTTTGTCACTTTCATGGCACACGTGGTAGGGTAACACCTGCTTCGTGGAGTATGGTTATCAAGATATACTCAACACATAATTTTTTGATTCGAGGGCAGTTGATACCTTGATGTATCGGCGCCCTTACAAGCATTGCGAACTATACTGGTGAAACGATGCACATTCGAATTCTGCATTAATGTTTAATGAATAAATATTTATCCCTTCTATCTACACTATGAAGTTGAATTGTCGACAGATAATAATTCGAATAACGGATGGATATTCCCGCAGTCATCGTCAACAGGGAGTGTAATCGAACACAGTTCATTGTACTCGAAAGAAGAGCGTTCCGATAAGAATAAATACCGATTCTCTCCGTTCTATCCTCGTCCGAACAGGCAACTTGGCTATCAGAGATCATCACCTTCAGCAGAATCATCTGGTAAATTGTCGCCACACATAATTTTATATTACCTACGGTCTTTATTTCGCTAGCTAATTTCTCCTTTGTGTAGCGATTTGTAACTCGGAACCCGAAGACAACGATCCACAGTCTACGCCGATTTCAAATCCAGTCGTATATTCACCTTCTTCAAGTTGGCCCGAACAAAATGAAGCGCCAGCAATTACCCTAACCACGGTTCAGTCGCATATTAGTTCCTCGAGTCCATCTCTCAGCCCTTTATATTCTGCTCCTAATACCACCACTACGCCTACCAATTCATTCATGAGTTGGTATCCTCTCTCTGAACCCTCTTACCCACTCGCTCATCATCATCACTATCAACCTTTAGAATACGTACCTATTGCTATTCCGCAACCGGAATACATTAACACGGACTTACAGAAGTCCGAAACAACCCCTCCTTCGAGAAGCGACGAGAATAATTACGAATGCAACATTGAACAAAGACTATTTCCGAAGAATAACAATAATTCAGAGGTTAAACCGTGGATGCAGTCTAGTACTAATGATATTTGTTTAATAAAAGATCTGTGACTTTGCTCGAGAAAAGAAAGAAAAGAATAAGAAAAAGATTGATTATATTTTCATTCAAGCACATGAAAAGAAAAAACGAGAACATATGAACGATAAGTAACCAACGATTATTATAAAAATAATGTAAAAAATAAAAGAATAAAATAGATTTACGATTTATCGAGAATTAAAATTACTTCGCAACAAAATTGTTTGTTAATCTCTTATAGGAACGCTTCACGTTGAAACAACATTGTAACTTATGAGAAATATGACAAATAAATATGAAGGTATCACTCATAGGAATGCTTCACGTTGAATAACTTGCGATCTGCCCCTGTACATAAAAAAATGACCAATCATAAAATCACTTCCGGTAAATAACTTCAAATTGATGAGAATTCAGTAAACTTACCGAGCATCACGTTTCACTTCGAGATAATGTTCGACTTTTTCCACTCGGAATAATTTTCTTAGGAATTCTTCATCGTGCGTGATCACTAATAGTTGAAAATTACGTTGACTAGAGCGCCGTTCCACGATACTGTACGAAAAAGTTGTAAATTACTCTCTTTTTCAAAGTCTGTAATTCGAAGTATAGTGACGACTTACTCAGCCAATGCATCGCTCAAACTGTCGACATTTTCTCGATCTAAATTCGTGGTGGGTTCATCTAACGCTAGTACACCGCAATTCTTACAGAACGTTTCAGCCAAAGCCATACGTATAATAAGGCAAGCCAATACCTGAAGATGGTAAAATAGAGACGAATTACTTTCATGAGGTCTGGGTCACTAAGGAAGGAGTAGACATTGTAATATTACTTTTTGACCAGCACTACATCTACCAGGCATGTCGATCTCGACGCCACTCTTCACTTGGATAACTTTGTAATTATAGGTTCTTCTTCCTGCAATTCAAATATAAAGCGTCGTCAATGATATAGGAAAGAGTGTTGAAAAATATTTAAAAGAAACCAACCTGCAGAGGTGGATGTTCCTTCGTCAGTCTTGATTTCGATATAATCAATATCATTACCGCGATAGATTTGTCTCCACAATTCGCGAATGAAGGAATTGATCATTTTCATTCTTTCCTTGTGGAAATGGATCATCGCCCAATCCATGGCTTTTTCATACAATTTCAAGTCTTCTACAGATTTTGAGGTAACCTGAGTAGAATACAATAGTATACCAATTCATCGTAACTTGGTACGGAAACATCTCAAGGACAAATGAATACGTACTGTCAATCCTATAACACTTTTACGATAACTTTTCTCAGCATCCTTATAATGAGGTTGATTAAGTTCAATCTTCAAATCTTTAATACGTGATATTACTTCCTGCAAACCTCCTTTGGCGCGAGATATCTAACGGAGGAGATGGAACAGTGAAAATAACGAAACTACGTCACTAATTTCATAAATGATTTCGGGATAAACTTACCGTATTATCGAGACCTCTTTTCTGTTCTTCGAGCTTTTCTCTTGTTAATCGAAGTTGATCATAGTTCAAAACTTTAACGCGACCTTGCATTTCTTTTATTTCTTCTTCGATTTTAGCTAGCTCTTCCTTCTTCTCGCGTAACTTCAAATTAGCATCCAGGTTGAACTTTTGTAACTAAAAGAGGAAAGAGAGACAGGGAAATGAACGAAATGATATCAAACAAATAATTTCTCATGATTTAACGTACCTGATGGGTACTCCGGAAATTCGTATTTGTTTCCAGTTCCTTATCTATAGCGGCTTGACGGCGCTCTGTGTTCTCTTTTTGTGTTCTCAACAATTCGAGCTCTTCCGTTATATCTTGCAGACGTTTACTACCTCCTTTTTTGGCGTAGTCCGTAATAGTATTTTGCAGAGTTTTAACTTCGTCCAACTTGATCTCATAGTTTTTTATCTAAAGAGGGCGAAGTAAAATTGTACACAAATACATAGGGTATAAATATGAAATATTTGAGCTTACCAATTTTCGTTTCTCGTCCAAGAGTAATCCGTGTTTGGTCTGCTGTTCGGTCAGGTATTTATTTGTCTCTTCAAATTCCTTAATTATAGGTTGTAACTGAGCTCGAGCCTGGTCTATTTCTGTTTGCAGAAGGGCCTGCGACATGTCTAGTTCCTCGAGTTTCTCTGTCAACGATTTACGTTTTTGAGCACCTCCAACGATCTAGAACATCATCACAGCGTACAGAATTCTGAAAAATGCTTTCACGCTGCTCACTTGGGACACTATAATTAAGTTTACTTTCAACTGTTCAGCATTCAAGTCTCCTTTTCGTTTCTGTAAACTAGCTACACGATCATTGTACGTGGACAGTTTCCTTTGTTCGGCGTTTACTTTTTCCCTCGAAAGTTTCAGATCTGATTTGACTCTATCTTGCTCTTCGTTCGACTGCTCGAGTGTTCTAGTGGAAGCTGAAATCAATGAATGATTTTGAAAGTTAGTACACGCAATATTATCGAAATAATGACTGATTTTTATATTATGAGGAAACACACAATAGTGGAACGTTTCATCATCGAAATTAACTGTGTAAGAGTAGAGATTCCAACCGATAAAGCAGTATTCAAATTTATAATCATGACAGCATTTTTCATAGAATTTTCAAGAAAATTACTGACCAATAGTTGGTAAATTATCTTCCGCATTTTTTATTTCACGTTTCAGCTTTCGTACTTCTTCTCTATACTGGTCTAAAAGAACACAATCGGATAAAATCGATCTCGCTAATTCTCTGTTCGATCGCGGACTCTTCGAGCTATCTTCGTGATTCTTTATTTGACTTTCGATTTCTTTTATATTCTTGTCAATCTCATCTGATTCCGCTCTGAACAAAAATCAACAGAGCGTCAATTAGTCAATTATTGTAGGACATGAAAATAATAAACTCCTTGAAAGGATCTTACTTGAGTTTTGGTATCTCAACTTCTTTCATTCTCTTCACATCATTACCCAGTTGTAGGAAGCGGGCAGCTTTTTCTTGCGCTTCGGAGTATTTTTTTATTTCAGCTTCGGAAGAAGCTACCTTTTCAGGCACTGCATTGAGTTTTTCTGTCAGCTAGATGTAGAAACAAAATTTTTAGTTCGACACAAGAGACATATTTTGATTCAATAGTCGAGTTTTGCAATTCAAATACATACGTCCTTTATGATTTCTTCGTAATCGGTCAACTCGGTAAATTCACGATGACAAAGCGGACATATATGATCTTCGGATTGGAGTTTTTTGAGATACTGGCTGTAGAAAATTTTATGCGATACGAATAAGCCTTTGCTTTCCTGAAAACGAAAAAAATGAAGAATTCACAACATCAGTGAGGCAGCAATTTTCTATACCCAGCGGTAGAAGTTAGAATTAATCCAAGAACTCGAAAAAATTTCGAACTTTGTATCAAGAAAGAAGGATCGTTTACCAGTATAAAACTTGGTGAATCAACTTACAGTCGACGATTGCAGTTTTTTCTTTATGGATTCATAGTAAGTATGAATATCCTCTTGCCCGCAACATTCTTCAATTTTTGTTTCATCTTGTGACACTTTTTTCCTTTTCTGCTTGATTTGCTCATCCAAATTTCTTTTCTTCTCCGTCAGTCTCGATAATTCTCGTTGAAGTTGATCGATGGAAGAATCGTGAGAACGAATTTCTTCAGTCTAAGAAATTAATTTTGTGACGAAGACATGATGATAATAATGATGCATGCTTGAAACTTCTAGTGACTATAACGTGAAGACCATTTACCCATTCATTGATGCAACTTTCCAGTCTACTTTTCACACCGAGTTCAGGTACCGACTTCATCAAGGATAACAACGTTTCACGATGTTTATTCAATCTACGAATAAATAATAGTATAAACGGAGGATCAAAATAGAGAATATTTAAAATTCTTGCGCCCATGACAAACTTACAATTTTTCTTCCTGTTCTGTATAGTGATTTCGGCGTTCGATCAGTTTACTTATATTCGCTTTTTCCGTGTGAATTTTTTGTAACTCCTTCATCTCTCGGTCCAGTTCACTCGATCTATTCTCGAGTCTACACGGAAAGTAAAGAAAAAATTCAATAATGGATGATTTTTTCCTCTTTTTTCTTCCTCTCTCTCAAAATGTACGAACCTTTCCATATCAATGTTGGCCTGCTCAATTATAGCTTTACACTGATCAGGATCTAACGAGGCAGTCACCTCCGTCAATTCTTTCTCAACTTTCTTCAGATTATTTTCCAAAGTAGCTAATTTATCGCCCGATTTGTCCACCTATCGAATACACGATAATTTACAGAATGAAATGTGATTCAAACCTGTGAAGATAGGAACGGTAGGGTTCCAAGGGTTGAAGTCTCACTGATTGCAATGAATAGAAAAATATTTTCACACGTGAAGAGTGGTGATAAAAGAGGCAGATATACAATTGAAATGACAAAGACAGAACAGGAAATGAGACTTATTAATTTGTATTACGCAAAAGCTTGTCCTCACAAAACCACAAGTAACCTTCACCAGCTTACCTCCGCTATTTCTGCCTGCACCTTCGCTATTTCTCTTCGGCTAGCGTCTAGCATTTTTTCTTTACTTTTTATATCTTGAGTCAAAGTCGCTCTTTTTTCTCTAGTGGAATCGATCTTGCTCTGAATCTCGTTTTGTAGTCGTTTTTGCTCTTCCTGTAACTCTCTTAATTCCGTGTTACGATTTTGAATTTTACTCTGGATTTCTCGCAATACTTCTTCGCCAGTAGAATCGTTCAATTGACTATAGGATACCACTACAAAAAAGTATACAAGCACGTAAGACTTGATCAATGATCACTAATTAAGCCATCATCGATATACATACCATTTACTTCCAGCTCGTGACCTAAACTTCTCAAACGGGAGTTTCTGGTCTCGATAGTCGCCCTATGTTGATCTTCTTTCGTTTTCAAGGCGCCCATTTGAACAGATTTATTTTGTATTTCTTTCTGAATGCGTTTCTCTTCTGCTTGTAGATCTTTTTTCTCGGAATTTAATTTTTGTATTTTGCCTTCCGTCTCCCTACGGACAAATTATCAGTGAAGAAAATGTACATCAAGATAGTATTATGAATACAAGATTTCCTCATACTTGATCCTATTTTCAAAGGTTCTTATTTCATCGAGGAGAGCGTCTTTACTTCCAAAAAACTCCTCACGAATATCCTTTTCCGTTTCCTTTATTCCTTTGACAATCGTATCTCGGTTTCCTTCCTTGATTGTCATAGTTGCCTGAAATTTTGCAAAATTTGACTCTTTGCCAACGATTTCACGAATCTCTTCGGTGATAGGACCGATTTGGGCTTCCATCTGGCTAATGTTATCACGATTCGCGTTCGCTTTTCCCTCGAGATCCTCCAGTTTCTTACGTTTTTCTTTCGCTTCTTCCCAGAACTTGCTGTAGCAATCCACATCCTTCTTTATAGTAGTTTTTCCTACGCAGAGTAATTGAAAGTCAAAATATTTTCCAACTTCTACGAAGATTTGATGAATGACAATTACTTGTATCGAGTTCTTTCGACATGGAACGGAAATAATCCAAACATTTATTATACTCAGTTATACCGAAGATCGCGTCAAATTTTTCTTTTACTTTTTTGCCTTTTTCGAGGGGCCTGTGAGAAAAAAATGGAAATTTAGTTGGCTGAAAAACTTGAGACAAACGAGGAAAAATATTCAGTTTTGATGATACCAGAGAGAGTCTTCTTGGTGACAGAATATTACGTTGGTCAAAACCGCTTGCGAAGTTCCCAGTGCTTGACACATCATCGTGTCGATATCAGCACATTTCCCACTGACTGTTTCTTTCTGGAAGATGAAGAGTAAGACAAATCAAGTTTGGTAATCGAATCTATTCTACGATCTATTGATTACTGTTTTCACCTTTCCGACATCCGTGTAAGATGCGTCGATAGATTTGAACTCCAATTTCTTGAACTTTTGAATAACACGCACAGCTCTCGATACGGTTTGGATATTGCCCTTCATATCTCGACATTGTAACTTGATATTTCCTTTCACCTACACATATTGTTTAGAAGATCATCAGTAAACACCCAGTTTTCGAATATGTTCGTTATTGCTTGTGGGAGAACTTACTTCATTGAGATTTGCCAATTTTGGATCATGAACGAAGCCACTTCCTCCGTCAGTGCCGGCGGGTAATTCTCCACAACATGCATATTTGAGAGCTTCGATTATCGTAGTCTTACCACATCCATTCTGACCCAAAATTAGGGTGAGAGGTGACGAAAATTTGATGACAGCTTCGTCGTTCTTATCTGGACCGAAACTACGGATTCCTTGAATTCTCAAACGTTCGATCGATGACATAATGGATTAAATCACGATTGAATGCGGCATAGAGAACAAGAAGGATCGAAAATGTAATCCAGGAATTTTAGTAACTCTCAAAAGTCTTTTACAATGAATACTTCTACTTAATTAGTAGTTATTTACGTAGGATTCATGAAAGATATCATTTTCCCGCGTGCTGCTGCTTCTGCTGTATCGCACCGATATGGCAATGGCCTTGACTCTGATTGGTTGAACAAAGAGTAACAAGAGCAACCTTGGCAGTGTTGTCTCAAAAACAGCTTTGAATTTAGTTCTTACATGCAAATCGTGCGTGTAAAAAGACGTTTAGAACAAGTCAGGATGGTATTTAATTCAAGAAATACCGCGAATTATATACACTGCATTGCTAACTTATTTTATTAATTAAATCATCATCATTCATCGTTGTAGGCTCCTTTATCAGAGGCTGTTTGAGACACAAAGTAATCTGCCATACAAAGTTGAATTGACGTATTATGCAAATAATGAATACGAGAAAAAGAGGCTATATCAAGGATACACATAACCTCTTTTCCTTGTATTCATTATCTGCATATACGTCAATTCAACTTTGTACGGCAGTAATGGTGGCATGAAGGCGATTTTCTGATTGCTATTAAAACAACAGTGTTCAAATCTAAGCCTCGGCGAGGCGGCAACGATTCACGAGCCGACGTGCAGTGCCGGACAGTTGCTGGTACACCATTGTACGACCATCAGCACGGACACAGGTCGCAGGCGGAATGGCGGATAATTTAATTTTGTGTCTGTTCTCAACGTGCAAGCTTCCATGCGTTTTCATGATTCTTGCTACGATTGTGCATTGCAATGAAATGACGCACTCCATACCAGCTTAGCGAGATGGTTGCGGTTTCAAAGAGTTGACGAGTTCAGTAATGCGCAGTGGTAGTGCTAGCACTTCGTTTTAATAAAATTCGTGGAACGAAACGAAATCGTTTTCTCCTCTTTCGTTCGTGATACGTAATTGAGTGCGGTAATTGAGTGCCATCACAACTGAGTTAATTCTGAAATTATTACATTCGCGATAGTACGAACAATCTAATATGTCTTTCTTAGAGCTGGATCGTTCTGAATTCGAAAAATCGCTGATCGTAAATGAAGTGAGTAATCATTATCGCTGACCAACTGCATTCTTGAAACCGACGTGTGTCGCTCGATCCGTCTTCGTAATCTTTTGTAACGTTTGCTTCGTTTAGAATTTCGATGGTGGTCAAGAATCGGTTGATTCTTTGTTAGAATCTTACGTTACCGGAAAATGTCCTGTGCCGACAAAAGTAATCACTCCAATACCTGGTGCGTTCTGTTTTGTAGTACGATTTTCTGACGTACAAAATTCTTTATCTTTGTTTGATTTATTTGTCGTAGGATATTGCGTAAAAACGCGTACGAGAAGAGGCGACAAAATTTTCATCAATGTCTGTCACACGGAACATGTTCCTATGCCGAAAGGAGTAACCGTACCTATGTCGATCGGTCACCAGAGGGAAGTGGAAGACAAAGGTAGAGGAACTTCATCTTCGATGTTTCTATCCCTCGAAAATTATATCTCACGTTTCAATTTGGCTCTTACAGGTGGGCAACCGTGTGCTGCTTTCGATGTAGCCGTGAATTCGGAGTTCTTCGACAAATTGAACCCCAACAACGAATGCATGATGGGTACGATCATCGAAGCCGTTGCTCAGAAATACGGATTAGATTTGATTTTGACCGGTGAGTTCTTTCATTCTTCCGATTTAACAACGAATTTTATTTCTAAAACTTACTAATTCTTCAATTTTGTCTTAAGAGTTTCGTATACTGAAGAATATCAAGATGAAAGGCAAAATTCAGCCAATGAATATCGAGCAACGACCCTTGAAACCTGACCCTTCGAAGAGACCATTGATTTGTGAAATTGAATCTGAGCCCACCGAAACGAAGCGTCCTGAGAAGAAGGTTCTAGTCCCGAAGTTCAATCTTATGAAAATTGACCAGCCTCATGAGTACTACGCTAGTGAAATAGATTTAAAAAATGTAAACAAGTAATGTTTCGTTTTACGTTTGAATTTTTGAAAACGTGTTCATTAATGGTAGAATGTTTTTTGTAGGTATTATCGAAAGACGAAGTGTGTTTGAAGTTGAATGAAGATCGATTGTGTTTGATCACAAGTGGTGCGGTGAATTATAAACTCGAATATCACTTTCCGCTCAATGTAGATGTTGATAGTTGTTCAGCTGAATTCGATCAAGATGAGCAAGTAAGTGTTATGAATCCGTTGCTGTGTATTCGTAGTCTATTTCGATTGTGAAGATCATGATCATTTTGATGAGATCTTGTGAGAAAGTGCTGACTTTTTGCGTATATTGATTATCTACAAACTCGGGATGAAATCCGCGAGACTTGAACTTCTCTTTCTCATTTTGTTCTTTTATCTCAGTCTGTCATGTTACGAATCAGAAACTTTCGAAAAACTATATAGGGTCGACCTTGATTTTCATTGGGTACGAAGGTATGTTATCTGTCGATCATTGAAAAATCGGAGTATTGTTTTCACTTTTTGCTCGTTTCTCGGTGAAAATGTTCCGACTATTTTCAAGAAAAAGTCAGTCTTGAGTTTATCTGTTTAGAATAGATTGCTTTACCTAGTTCTTGTTAAAAATATGAAAAAAAGGCAGATGAGCGTCGATGAAGTACATATATTCATGAAAGTGAGAAAAAACTGGAAATCATTTGGCTTATCATTTTTGTGTATTGTCTTTTTCTATTCCAACATATTTTAAGTACTTCTCAGGTTGTGAAGATTTGTTACTGGGCATTTGTAAATTATTATTTTGATGGAAACGAAAAAAGCATTAGGCATCACTGATTTATTTCATGAAAATATGTATACAGAGACGACATTTCGACGCCCAAGCGTCATCAATAGGTCGGCGAATGGAATAAACTGATGGAAGTACAGACGGGTAGAAACAAGCCATGAGGAATGTTTAATGATCGGTGTGTGTGTACAGGTTAAGGTTTTAGTATCGGTTTTGAAATTAACGGTATGTTTCACAATATTGACCGCTTCGAGAATGTTTTTCTTATCTTGACTCATTAAGTCATCAAACGTTGCTTGTAGCTCGTTTGTACCTCTCTGTACTTTTATCAGTTCACAAGCAGAAATGCTCGTACCCGAATCCGAGCAAGTGATTCTTGAAATTAATTTTCATTCATCTCCACGACAAAACCTCAAAATCTTTTACGTTATTTACGTACATAGGAATTCAAAATTATACTTTTGATGGAAAGATTTAATTTTCATTATGGAAATGATACTTTGTTCAAATAATTTTATTTTTCGGGTAATTCTTGAATTATTTTTGAAACATACTTCGCGCTCCAACTCCATTCTGTTTTTTTTTTTCTTTTCTCTTTTCTAACTTTTTCAACAAGTTTTTTCCTTTCAATTTACTCGTTTACAACTTCCCACTCTTCCTTGATGTCATTTTCAACTTTCGGGTGCTACATCTTGAGTCAATCGACACCGAGTTCAGACCTCTCCACTTCGTTGTATGCCAAGAAATTGACAATGTGCGAATTTGCATAATTATAGTTTTCTTACTGTAATAAATTTCAATTTTATACAGGGTGGCCCAGAAGTCGCTTGTCCATTTTGGATTCAAAAAGTGTCATTTTTAGAGAGCGACGAGCGACTTTTGGCGCCCACCCTGATAATCGTAGATTCTTCCACAATCTCACATTATAATTCCAGCCATGGATTGTATCGAATGGTAACTTCGCTATTAATACCAATAGAGATTATCTAAATTATCTTCGTTTCATTTCCAATCCGAAAGACTGTGCCTCTACAATCATCGCCTTTAATGAAATTTAGTGTAATATAAATAAGATCGCATTTTTTGATGGCACATATAATTTATTCATCGACCGTCCCCCTTCACTCATTCAAAGACTCATCTTCAACTGTTACTCGTGTGTATTCTTCAATTTATGCCTCGCCTCGAGAAGCTCTCTCCATCTTTCGAAAATTTTATTTTTTCCAATTAAATCGGTCTCTTCCCTCTCGAATGAAATTCTGCTGTAAAATCCTAACCCGACTTGTCCTTGGGACACTTTACTTATCAACGACAGATTTTTCTGTATGAGATCATACCCCGTTACTCATCTTATTCCTATTTGATATTAAGTTTCTTTATTTTCAAGTATTATCAATATTCACGGAAATTTCATAGCCTCCCAACAACCTTAGCTGTGGTACGAACTTACTTATCGACAGAAAATTTTATATCATAAAATCGCCTCTTGTCACAGGCCATATGCCTATAAGATTAGAAGTTGTAATCACCCGCCTCACATTTACCTACCCACCGGATCACTGACTACTGTGCAATCATTTACTATCACACTTTTCGACCACAAATCATGTAAATTTTCTCTAGTACGTTCCGGCCAAGAGTGTACACTTTGATAACAGTGTATGTTCGCGCAGGAGTGTAGAGGGACCCAATTCCCGGGCTGAAAGGGCCCTCTCTTTCCCGCTCTGCCCACATGCTGTTATCAAAAGTGTACACTCTTAGCCGGAACGTACTATATTATAATATTTGATGAAGCCGTTGAACCAGGAGCCAACGCTACTACCTTGTCACAAAAATTATCTGACTTCGCCTCTCACTTACCTCTGACCATTTGCAGAATTCTAAAGAATAATATTGATGTGAATGAAACCAAAAGTGGAATAATATGCCCCTCGATAACCTGATAGGAACTTCTATTATTATTTGATATTATTAATTCATGAGCCGCAAGTCCTCCACTATCAGTATATTTTGTATTTGTTTCTAATTCTACACGGTCGGCGAAAAATAATTTTACGACCTATACGAAACTTCGTCTATCCTTACCGACATATTGGAACGACGGCACATCTGTTATTCGTCACAACGACGTGTGGAGGATTCTGGGAACTAGGTCGTAAAAAAAAGAGATGCACGGGTTTACCACGTACAATATTCGGTCAGACTTTATGCTTGAAGGACATGATGGGAAATGTCGAAAACTAACTACTTCGAAATACACAGTTTACCTCTTCCTTCGAGTGTAGTTCGGTTTATCGGCAAAGTGTTCAATTGTGCGTGTGGCAGTGAACGTATTTTCTCCTTCTCGACGTATAGTGGTACGAAAAAGATGAATTAAAATTGTCCGTATCGGTGTGCTAAGTGGGTGCTGAGTGAATTTGTGTACGGCTGTGGTGAGTAATCACTGAGTTCTTCCCTTAAGATAATGACTAGAATTTAATTATTGGTCTGATAAGAGTCTATTAGGTCGCTATGAATTTAATGTAAAGTTAAAGTATCAGTTACTTTAAATCAGTGCACAGTTGAGAAATGGTCTAAACTGGTTGAGTGTATAGTACGCAGTGGTTGATTTGGGATTATTTACAGGGGTTAAGAAGAGGTTAACCAGATGACGCGCAGAAGCGCACCTGTGGATCAAGTTTGAGTGGAGGACGAGTCTTGTCTGTGAAGTGGGGCAGATCGTGGATCTGTTAGTCTTCGACGTGGTTGGAAAGAGCCCAAGTTGTGGACCGTATTGACTGTATTGGTTCCTAGTTTATCCTCTGATGAGATGATGGAAAAGATTCCTCAGGGAGTATTGTTTCATGGGTGCCGTGCTGGTGAGTGTTGTCGCACAAATCAGAGGTAGGTTCTCCGCTGACAGGTGGGATACCGGTTGGGCTGGGGCCGGGAGCTGAAAACGCAGATCCGAAGATGAGGCTGCGCAACCTTGGTTAGGGTAAGAGCGTTTAGGTTCCTCCTTGCTGAGACACTACAGTTGATGGGATGCCGCTGTAGCCCGTTATGGGGACTCCTTACTCATTTGGTGAATAGCTCAGTAGTTTCTTTATGGTGAGCTGTCCCGTTGAAGGGACTGATGCTTGCATTTTGGCAGTGAGGATACCTGTGAACTGAAATATTCGATTATAATGTAGGTTAAGGCGGTAAGGGACTCAACTGTGACTTTTACAGTTCTAGATGATTGGCTGAAGGTGTCTTGAAGTCGGTTCCCCCACCAAGAGCAGGCTGTTTGGGCATTTTGACAGGGCGGTAATTATTTTTGGAGTTAGCTCCGGTAAGATCCTATAGCTTACGTCAGTCTTGAGAATAACTGTTTGGAATAGATTGCGCCAGAAAGATGGCAGTAAGGAATATGAGCCAGGTGAGCACTCATTGAAGCACATAAATTATTATTTTCATGAAAGTGAAAAAAATATGATATGAAACTATTTGTCGCATCAATTTTGTGTATTGGATTCTAATTTCAAAATTTAATCTGTGTTACTCATTCATGAATGATTATTTCTATGAAATTAGGGGAAAAATTTATGATGTGTTGCGTGTTGTAGTTATCTTGAAATTTCAGGTGAAATTTTTGATAATCAAAAGTAAAACTTTTCTTCTTACATTTTTCTTATGCTAAGAATGAAAAAGTTTCCAAAAAATTTGGTAAGATTGATCAGAAATTTTTGATAACTTACTTTTTCAATACAAAGTGATCTGTTGATCATTGGGAATCAGAACATTCTCTTCGTTTCTTACCTGTTTCTCAGTGAAAATTATTCACAATATAGGCTATGTATCCAGAAAACGTTTAAAGGTGAAATTTTTGGAAATCACAATCAATTCGAGGAGTTGGAACTTTTCACTCTTTTTTTTTTTTCTTTTTCTTCATCTCCCTCTGTCATGTTAAGAATCAAAATCTTTTTGAAGAATTTGACACAACTGATCAGAAATTTTTGATGTTCATTTGATGAAAAGTTATCTGTTGAGTATTGGGAAACCAGAACATTATTTTTCAGAGAAAATTGTTCAGATTATTTGAAGAAATCGTCTGTTTGACATCTTCTGAATAGCTTGGCGTGATTAAAGTTTTGTTGAAAGAATGGGGGAAAAAAAAAAAAAGATGATGATGATTCAATGAAAGTGAAAAAAATTTGGTATAAAATCATTTGGCTCATCAATATCGCGCATTGTCTCTTTCCTATTTTGAAATCAAATTGCTTCTCAGTGAAGTAGAAGTAACAGATGGACGTATTCAACCTATACTTCTCAATTTTTTTTGGAAAATCTCCAATGAGAAAAGGAGGGGAGAATCTTGATTTTGTACTTTGAGTAGAGCCGTGCCAAAAACTATTATCATCACATTTGTGCTCGAAGAAGTCAGTGGACCCCTAATATCTATTTGGCAGGCTTTGTAATATATATAAGAGAAAAGACAGGTATTCTATTAGTTTTTGAGGAAACAATGTTATTTTCATTTTTTTCTCTCTTTAATTTTGCTGTTCAAATTTTTTCAAATATCCCTTGTTACCGTGAGCGTTATATTATTTGATTAATTATTTCTATTTTCAGATCCTGACCATTGTTGCTCCCTTGCAATGATAAACTTCCATCGACTTAATTTGCTGTTCCTGTTATTTTTCCAAGTCAACATGATGATCGTCAAATTTCCGGGAGGTATTCACTAGTTTTTTAAGCTTGAAGATACGGGTATGATGACTTATATTATTAACTGATTATTATCTTAAAGATATCTTACCAAATCTGTATCTCTTTGAAAATGTATCTGTGGAAATCTACAACGTATTTGATTTATTGGAGTACTAAAAAAGGTACCTTATTGATGTTGATATCCACGTTGAAAAAATACTTCACATTATCGACCATGAAATATTTTGCACAATCTTGTGCTTTTTCTAGAATCTTTTTTTTTTTCTTATCAAAAGTGAGAGGAATTTGTATCGAAGTTATAACAACGTATCTGTGAGAACCAACAACGTATTCAATTATTTTATTGGAGAACTTGAGAAAATACAATATTAACGTTGATACCCACGTGTTAAAAGCTCTTTAAAATATCAACCGTGGAATATTTTGTATTGAAGTTGAAGAAAACTCTAATTTACTTACTTGATTAAATCTTATATTTTTGTATGCAAGGCTAGTCTCAGAAGAATTCTGATTCTGATTTGAGTTCTAGTTTACCTCAAATACTTTTTGTATTATGGAAAATTGGTTCTGAACAATATTTTTTAATTTACAAACACTCGAATAAGTTGATTTGGAATTGCTGCAGATTATTTATTCTGGAGAATTGTATCTGTATTGCTAGTAATTGCAAATCATTTCTTATAAAAGAAAAAGAACAAAAAGTAAAGTCTATCATTGGGTGAAAGAAATAAGCATCAATTTGAAGAAAAATGTCTGTTTAGTATTTTACATGAAATTTTTAATTCTTCACCCATGCAAACCTTGCTCACATTGTCTTGACGCACTGTAACGTTTTTTATCTGTATTGTCTTGCGCAATGACTGTTCTTAGTCATTTTCTCTCTGATGCACTTCTTAGTTGTGAGCCAAGTAATTTAGCAATTTTCGAGTGGTCATATTTTTCATCTGGTTTTTATTTTTGGTGAAGATTATTTATGAATACAATGATGTTCAGTCAAAAAATGAATCTATTTTGTTTTGTTGTCTCTTCCATTATACAACATTTTACATTCATGGAACTATATTACCAATGAAATAAAATAGCTCTTTTCCAAAGAATATAAATTTAAGCTGCACTATGGTTACTGTCGCTGTGTTAAATTTAAGATGAAGTATGATTATTTAGGCTGTGCTAAGAAGTATCAGTTGAGTACTTCGTATATCTGAATTTAATGTTTAGTGTTAATTTCTTGTTTGCAAACTAAGCTACTTGACAATCTTTTTTTTTTTTTTTTTTTTTTTTTTGGGTTCCCCAGTCCGAACTTTCTCGGTGGGGCGAGTATATTACGCGGAAAAGACAATATTATAAACTAGCCCTTGCAGCGAGATCGCTCACTGCAAGGGGTTTTATCATCTTAAGTGTAATTTATAGTTAGTGCTTCCATACTCAAAGGTTGCCCGCAGAGACTTGTCAAGTTGACTTATGCACTGGACGGGTTTCCCTTTTGTACTTCGGCTGTTAATCATCCACTCAGTTGCCCCGTCTGATCTAATAATGATCTCGGAGCGGCTGAGAGGAGAAAAAGTAGGATGGGAGGTACAATACCGGGGGGGGGACTCCTCTACATATCCCTAGATAAGTGGGGTAGAGGGGACCTAATAATAATTACAATAATATTAAGTGTTAAATAAATATTACAATTGTAAAATTATATGGTGATTAACAATCTTACTTCTATACCTGTAATAGTAGGAAGAGAAGATCCGCAGGGCATGTCCAGTACTCCACTTTTGGTCGATGGTTACAGGGAGATAACCGCCTTCCCCAGTAACAGGACAGTCGATTGCGGTGTGATGGTGGTTGTGAGACATATACTTTGCATGGTGGATTCATAACATCTTACTCTAAGCTGAAATAGTAGAGGTAAAATGTTGATCCGCAGCGGATTGCCCAGTACTCCACTTTTGGTCGATGGTTACAGGGAGATAACCGCCTTCCCCAGTAGTAGAGCATCCGGATGCGGTGTGAGGGTGGTCATGAAAACATGTATACATTTATGGTATGAATTGTTTGACAACTTATTCTTATCCTGAAATAGATGAGAAGAAGTGATCCTGCTGTTGCGTGACTAATACTCCACTTATCGCCCGTGGTTACAGGAAATAGCTACAATCCCAGTAATTAGGCGCTTCAGCAGGGTGTGGTGTAGTGAGTACAAGCTGTTGCTAGATACTTATCTAAGGTCCGAAGTCCTTGGGTTGGTTGCTACTTGACAATCTTGATCATATTGAAATTTGGGGTGGGATCAATATTACATCTGACGGAGAAATTTTTATGGCCCAACAACTATTCTATGAATAAGTACGAAAGAGCAAACATGAGATGATGAAGATGTCATGTGTTCTACAAGTCCTATTGTGAGTTCAAAGTTTGCTACCCTACTTTGCGCGCTGTAAATCTGTTTCTCAGCCTTGATTTAGTAACTGGATTTTCACAATAAAAGGTGGCAATGATGAATTTGTATTACAACTCTTTGTGAATTGGACTGTAGAATTCCAAAGCAGGCTTTCTAGAGCACAGTCAGATTATTTGAACAAGATTTATGATTCATCTTCAAGGTGAACTGATTGTCCTTGCCATTCATTAAATTAAGTTGAATAAAAAACGGCTTTGCTATCACTTATATGGTTTATTACAAGTATTACAGAGTGACGTTTCGCTACCATTGGTAGCATCTTCGGACTCTTCTTTTTTTTTTTTTTTTTTTTTTTTTTAACCTAATTAGCCTAACTGTACAACTTGAATTAATATTAACTTAGCCCTTAATCGAAGAAAGAGGTTAAAATCTTCAAGAAACCCAGAATCAGAAATCCCACAAGCACATACAGTCCCAACCTGATGTAGTCCAGGTTATCCTGTCCAGAGCTGGTGATGGCTGTTTGTTCCAGGTGCTCATGCATGGAGCTAAAGAATGCTGAGAGTTCCTGGTTCACAACTTCTAAACCTCCCACCTTACAACCTGATTTGGCTGTGAGAGGTACTGTGTAAATCTTGCCACACTCTAGGGTCAGTGATAATTCTATACACTCCACTTTGATTAGGATGGATCCTTCATCTTTGCTAGTTTTGATGATAGGAGTGTCCTCTCTCATATCCCAGGGAGCTGAGACCTGACTCACACTAGTCACATGACAATCTCCTTCAGCCACTTGAGGCATCCATTTGAAGGGACAAGAGACTGATACTAGAGTTTGAGGTGAAGGGGAGACCTTGAGGCCAAAATTGGGTGTGTCAAACTCCACATAGTGACCTTCATAGGTGCCAGGAAGCTTTATGCAAGAAGATAAAGGCTCTTTCACAACACCCCTCTCCAGAATAATGTTGTAATTCATGTCAAACCTGTATTTCTGAGGAGGCACAGTAAGATCTCCCTCCATTGCTGCTCCTTCCACAGTGTGGAATCTAGCCATAACCTCATTCATCTTGAAAATTTCATAATCACTGCAAATGAAGTGGTGTCCAAAGCTCATCACTAATTTTCTGGATGCCATAAGAGGTCGGATGACTGACTCCATAAGTAACACTTGACAATCATCCATGGTACTATTGATTTTAGCTGTCTGCTGTTCTGAGATGAAGTCATAAATCTGATAACCATTAGTGATTTCATAATAGTAATCAAAACAAGTTTTGGCACTTCTATCAGTCCAACCATAATCCCCTCCCTCAAAGCAGGCGTTCCTCTTACTGTCTTCAGGATTTTGAAGGTTGTAATCAAAGGAAGTCTCCATTAATTTAGTTGATCTAAGCCCATAAGTCCTACTAAAAGATCCTTCTGTTACAGTATTAGATGTAATGGTCTTAAATTCATAATTGGTGTACAGATATCCCAAATTGAAGACAGTAGGAGTTATATGAATGTCATAAACACTGGTGTTAGAACAGACTGAGAATGAAGCAGGACAACAAAAGGACCAAGTATCTCTGGCAGCTTGAAATCTGGTGACAGAGTTTGTACAGGAATCAACTTTCTGAAAACAAAGGGCCATCAGAAGCATCTTGAGCAACTTCTTTCTAGGTATTCTAGCATGCATGAAAGGTCTGTCGTCCTCCTCAACAGCTGATTTGATGATACCCTTTAATGGCACTATTTGGCTACTATTAACATGAGAAACAGACTTCCTATACCAGCGGATGACATTATAGATATAGAGGATCAATATGCTGGCAAGAGAACCTAGCACTAGGTCATGCCAGATTGTCCAACACTTGTTGTACATGGCTGATTGGTATGGAAGAATCGGGCACCGTGTCTGAGTTTTGAATAGGAACATTCTGTTGTTCTGTCCTACGAGAATCGGGTGGGGGATATTGAGCTTTGTTAGATCTTCACACTTCATCAAATGGGAGGAGAAGGGTCCCAAGACCATAATTTCTCCCAAGCATTCATTCACTTTAAGTTCCGTGAGTTCTGAGGCTCTCTCCCTGGCCAAACCAGGGACCATCATCATTAAAAAGATCAATGCACCAAACATTTTAGTGTCTTTAGTCATTAGAATTGTCTTAAAAGTGTTCTGCTCGTCTTTGTGAAATGCAGAATAAATGCATCCATTCTTAAGACAACTGATGTGTACTTGTACTTCAAATGAAAATCGAAACTCCATTACATTACTTCCCTGCCCTAAAACAAAATTTGTGGTGACTTCTATATGATCAGTTCTACGCGCGTGTTTGATAATTGTAACGCAGCAATTCTGGTACACCTGCAATATTGTCACATGAAAAATTGTGTATAAGATCAAAAATATGTGAATGTAAATAATGAATATTTGAGCAATGAGTATGCTTGGTTGCAATCAGAATCTTTACACTGTATGTTTATGTTCTTATATGTGGATTTGGTCTATCACTACACTGAAAGTTTTAAAATCGGATGAGTTTTAAATTGAAGTAGCTGAAGCTATGAAGAAGAATTACTTTGAAAATTCATTGCAAAGTGGGCAATACTCAACAATGGAACAGTCTCCAAATTGCAGAGATTTCAGTGTGGTGTGCAAACATTTGGGTGTTGAAAAATTGTTTGAATAATCCGATTGGCTAAAATATGTACTCCCATCCTCATCGACTGTTACACTCTCGACATCAACATCATTGTCCGCAAACACACTGCAAATCTCAACGTTAGCGATGTTTGACTAAGCTAAGCTAAATGAGTCCAATGATGACGAGTACGAGATTATGGCCATATGGTCTGAATGAGCTTCCCGAGACGCAAAATCAGGGTGCTCCAAATCCACTGCGGACGAGTCTGCGCTACTAATCGGATCCTTATCTCATACTGGTTCTTAAGTTCAAATATAGCTCGGAGTCTTGCTTACACAACATGTCTGTCTTTCCATCATGATAGCAGATTGTGGTCAAAGCAATTAAAAGCTCTGTTACTTGAAATAATATTTTTCTTTACATTTGGACAAAACTGCACAGTTATGAACTAAGTTGCTACTTGGAATTGGTATTCTGTTCTTGTTGACAGATTCTTTACTACTAACATTTTTTATATTGGTTTCAAGTTCATTAAGACTTCAGGTTCCTCTCCTAATGTTCAAATTCCCAATTGTTGACTCGCATATTCTTTTACCGTTCTCAGTGTTTACGCATTTGTCATTTATTCGGGAACATATCTATTTTCCTCGTAAATATCCACCTACACATTTATGTATTCTTGTAATTCTTGTTATACTTGGATTGGGCTTTCCTTATACTATAATATTATTTGTGAAAGAAATTACAAAAATCCAAAAGGAAAGTCTGAACAAGTTCTTTTGTTGGAAATGAAATGGCAAAATTTCCGCTATAATACGCTAGTCTTAATTATAATTTCTCAGCACGTACTCTTTTTTTTTTATAAACCTGCTCTGAAATGTGATCTGTTGAATTATGCATGTATGCGTGCATAATATTTTCTTTACGTTTACTAGCTTTATATCAATAGCTACAATATATTTTCATTCGTTCACTGATATTCGTCTTTACTAGTAGTTTGTATTGATTGCATATTATTTTGATCGTTGGGTGCGGATGATATTCGCTAATTAGTTGAGGAACTCGATTTGTGCAAATGTAGCTTTGATATGGTACTCATAGTAAAATTGAAGTCAGTTTTGTTCAAATATCCTGTCAAGGTTAGTTTTTCTCAACATTTACCTCAAATTCTATGTCGCCTAGAATTTGTATGCGTGTTATTATATGGTTGTGACACGCTTCAAGGTCCTTTGTAGTTCTTTTTGGTGCTTGAGAAACCGTTGATATTATCCCCATAGCCAATTCAGCGAATGGCATTATGGGGAGCAGTTTTGTACAAATTATAGAAGCTTTCTAAAGCCTTACCAGGCGTGCGATTACAGAAACCTGGCGCTTGGCGTTTTTTGCGGATTGCCTGCAGATAATGGAAATGGTTTCCAACATGGTATGTCGGCTACAACTTTTTTTCTTTTCAGCTGTGTGTAAATCGCCAGGTATGTACAAGCAGCTTTTGTTGAACAACTGCTATCTGGTCAGCACCATCGATTCTTTCAACTCGTAGCGGTAAATGATGTTTGGGATTTCTCGTATTCTTGTAATCTATGTTCTTCAATCAACACTTTTGTACTCCATATTCTCGCAATAGTGCATTTGGAATTGCACCAAGTACAATATAATGAAAGTATCTGCTAGCAGAAAAATGTAAGACTTGGTAATTCGTACATACCACTCAATGTCCATTGGTGTTGGTAGAACAGATTTGGATGGCCAATATATAAATTTTTTTCCCATATTTATACTAGTAACCAACAATGAGTAAGTGTTATTCTATTAGTAGTGGCGGTGCAGCTATGATTTTCTACGTTATTTTCGTGTTGGAACAACCTCGCCTTGAGGAGCTGCGAAGTCTTCCCAACGTAGAATTTGGACAGCCAGAACAAGGAATCTTGTACACAACACCAGAGTTATTTGTAGTGGGGCCATTATCTTTATCTATTCCAAAAAATATCACATTTTCGGCTCATAATTTTAGCAAAATTTTCGATGAAATTAACATGAATTTATAAATGAATATTATTGATATCAATTTTGGAAAAGCATTTTTGTTTATTGGTGTTGAGAGCCCTCACAATAATTCGTCGTCAGAACTCTTCAGCTACACTTTTCTTCCTTCTCACGATCAAAATGATTGCTCCTGATGTTCACAGAAAACGGAAGGCTTTTCTAAATAATGCGCAATTAATACAAAAAAAAAAACTCTAAACGAAAATTCTCTGAATAATCATTAATTGTAAAGCACGTAGTTTACTTTCTGCAACAAATCTTTATGAAACTTAGACAGAAGTCGGTCACGGAGATTTCTAACAGTATCCATTTTGAAACTGAAAGGTTGGGTGGAGTGAAAGTACCAGTACTCGTGGTTTTTTGATAATCACAAAAAATAAGACTATCATTAATTATAATGATTGCGATACATCTAAAAAATTAATACTGTACAGCTTTTTTTTGTGCGCATTAAATGGCCTCACACGCACACAAAAGTGACAAAAATCTGATTCAGGTTTACGCAGTTTGTCCTATCCATTGGTGCCGAAAATTCATCGTTTTTTGAGGTAATATTGGCAATTCTTGCCTTGGTAACCATCTGGGTAAGAAGAAGTTATGTTATTTTTCATATAACAATGGCCTCACACGCACACAAAAGTGACAAAAATCTAATTCAGAATTACGCGTTTGTTGTATCCATTGGCACCAAACATTCATTATTTTTTGGGGTAATATTGTCAATTCTTGCCTCGATAACCATCTGAGTAAGAAAAAGTTATATCATTTTTCATCTAGCAATGGTCTCATACGCACACAAAAGTGACAAAAATCTAATTCAGGTTTTACGCGTTTGTCCTATCCAATGGCGCCAAACATTTATTGTTCTTCGGGGCAATATTGGCAATAAAATTGAATTTATTAAAGCCAACGATTCAACTGCACGGCAGTCATTATGCCTTTGTTTCTTTCAATTAGTTATTATTATACCACTTGCACGAAAAATCTTTTTTATTGCGCTATTAAGATACTAACTTAATGATACTCGTCTTCAAACGATTAACGTTAGACTGATAATAATGATGAAAGGATAATGATAATAGTAATTTCTTGAACGATTTCTGAACAAATTCCGAGGCTTCTCTCTGTCGTTGAATCGAATCCGCCAATTTGGGAACCATTTCCATCGACAGGGTATGCCAAGCATACTGGAAATATATATAGTGAAATCACGAGTCAAAATGAGGTTAATGATTTTGCTAATGCGGGTAGTAAAATGGTACCGTCTGGAAAGAGTTTCGAGAGCATGTGCTTTCAAACGACTACGAACTTCCATCAACTTAACGTGGTTCTTTTCACGCTTCAATTTAGTCGCAATGTTATTACTGCTTTAGGAATGAAGAGAAAAACTAGAAAACTAGGGTGTGGTCTTATCTGCAAACGAAACCAAATCATATTTCAGTTACCTTGGGGTGAAATAGACTAACGAGTCTGGAAGGGAGGTGCTTACAAATTTTTCCTTATACTTTACAATTCTTTCGCAGTATTGATTTTTTGTCACTTTTCTCCAGTTATTGTTTCTGGTGTACATCACCCTCGCTTACTGCACAGCATCCGAGTATCCTCCTGATTATGGTGCCAACCTCTGCTGTGATGATGTGGAAACGCCTGAATTTGATTTCATCGTCTGCGGCGGTGGCAGTGCTGGCGCGACTATGGCTTCTCGTCTGAGTGAAGAACCTTCGTGGAATGTACTATTACTTGAGCGAGGCCGCGACCCTGGTAATTCTACCGAAATACCAATTTTGTGGGCGAATTCGTTGAAATCTCCTATCGATTATCAGTATGTGTCAGGAAAAGACGATCGTTTTTTCAAAGGCTTGGAAGATGAAAGATCTTCTATTCCTCGAGGTAAGGCGAGCGGGGGATGCTCAACCATAAACGTTGGTATGTACGTTCGAGGTAACGAACAGGACTTCAATCGATGGGAGGCAGCAGGCTGCACTGAATGGGGCTATCGATCTGTGATGAAATATTTTTTGAAAGCCGAAGATTATCACGGGCCTTCGAACTTCAATAGGAATCTTCATAGTATCGGTGGACCTCTGACAGTAACACCGTATCTTTCTCCAGATCCGGCTATTGATGTTTTCATGCGTGGGTTTAGCGAACTCGGTTATAAAAAATTGGCTGATATTAACGATCCGAGACCGGTAGGTTATGGATTTTCAGACAGTACAACCAGGTATGGTTTGCGTTGCAGTTCGTTCAAAGCGTATTTGATGCCGGCCAAGCTGAGAAAGAATTTGTTTTATGCTAGAAACGTACTTGTGCGGAGAGTTGTATTTGAACGAGATGAAAATGGAAAAACTAGAGCTGTGGGTGTGAGAATCGCGGCCCCAAATGGCAACGTTTGTGTCATTCGGGCCAAGATTGAAGTCATTTTATCAATGGGTGCTATTGCCTCTCCGCAAATATTGATGTTGTCCGGTATAGGACCAAAAAAACATCTACAAAGTTTGGATATACCAGTAGTAGTCGATTTACCCGTTGGTAAAAATTATCAAGACCACCCTTGTTTCATCGGCGTGGTTTATTCGGATAGAAAATACCGCCCTGCCGACGAAATACAAAAAGAATCTGAACAGTTGGTTTACAATACCTACACGTTGACGTCTCAAGGAATCAGCACCATGGGTATGACCAAATTGGTAGCATTTATTGACACAAAAAACAAAGACGATGGTCAGTATCCTGATATTCAACTGATGACCATGCGTATATCCCGAGGAACGATGATGAAAACCCATAACGGTAAACATAAGCTTTATAATATGTTTGGTTTGTCGCAAAAAACAGCCGATCTTTTCACAGCAATTAATGACGAGGCTGACACTATTTTTATCATAGTTATTTTGTTAGACTTGAAAAGCACCGGAACTGTAGAACTCGTTTCTAAAAATCCGGAAGACCATCCGAAAATATATCCACAATTGTTGCATCACCCAGAAGAAGTTGAAACACTGCTGCAGGGGGTGAAAATTTCGCACAAGCTGTCCCTTACTAGCGCTTTTAAAGAGTACGGGTTGCAGTTGGAGCATATTCCTTACAAGTCGTGTGCAAACCATAAAGAAGGTTCTAAAAATTATTACAAGTGTGCGATAGAACAAATAATGACGGGGTTCTATCATCCGGGATGTTCAGTAAAAATGGGAGCTGAAGATGATGAAAGTGCCGTTCTAAATCCTCAGTTAGAAGTCAAAGGTGTGAATGGACTGCGTGTGGTAGATGCGAGTAGTATGCCGCAGATGGTGTCTGCTAACCCAAACGCGGCGACTATTATGATGGCGGAGAAGGCTGCGAATATGATCAAGAAATATTATAATAAATCTACTAATTATAGAACTAATTTACTGTAATATAAATACAACCTCTTGTATTCTTTAAAGCGCGTATTCAAATTGAGATGAAATTACCCAGATTGAACCTAGCTCTGCGGCGTGGCTGGTGCAGAAATCTGGCACTTGTATCCATCCCATCCAATGTCCCAACCCCAAGCGGAAATCATAATGCGCCCCTGTTGGTCAGTTGCAATAAGTCTCCCCGGTGAGGCAACTGACGGTCTCAGTAAGGAACTTTGCGCTAGCTGGGGCTGGCCAAACGTAACTATCGGAGAATGGTTAGTCAGTTCCTGGTATTGGTGTGGTACCCAATCTGCTTGGCTCTCGCTCACCGGCGGAGGGTGTGAGAGTCGGGCAGGCCTCGGAGTCGTCAGTGCGGTTAGGCACAATGAAACGGGGTCCAGTCATTGAATGAGTAATTGCGCAGCTGCTTTCAGCCTCTGGAGCGGTAGAGGTTGAAACAGCTGGAACGGTGGTTGAGCGAAGGTTCTGGAGAGCAGGGGTCGGAGTAGATGAGCGGTTGTCGGCCCCAGCAGTAAACAAATCCATGATTGAGGCTCCGGAATCTTTAGACTCGCGCCGAGGAAGGAACGGTCTCCTGGACCAAATTGTTCCGGGTAAATGATGTTAGCTCCGGTGCAAGACAAATCAAGAATGCTATCTGGGATGATAGGTCGAAATTAATAAGTGAGGTATGAGGGGAGCAAGAGAGAGAGGGAGATGGGGGTGATGTGGTTGATGGATGGGGTGGAAGGGGAGTCACATACCGGTCCTAAATATCTTACAAGTCAGAAATTAATTTTAATATTGAACAAAACGTATACCTATCCGAGTTTTCAATTTTGAATAAAAATTCAAAAAGTATGATCCAACATCTGAACGTTATACGCATCTGTTATTCGAGCTTGTTGGCATGCAGTTTTATATCCGCTGGGAATTGTCACCTCAGCAAACTTCAATCTGTTTTTCGCATACTATCGCATTCCATCTGTGTGTGCCTTTCATGAGAATTTAATCGTCAAGGCCTATAATAACTAAGCAATAATTATATCGAATATGCTATCGAGTGAATGGGAAATATAACAAATATACTCGACCATATTCGTTACTACATTCAAATTTTTATTTTGGGGGTATTATTGAAGTCCAATGTCCCTAGGTGAGCCACACATTGGCCCTATGTGCAGAAACGGCCAATCACAATTATGGGAATTTTTCTTCTATTTATTTATTGATTTTGTGTATTTTTTCTATTTTATTATTTTTTTTTACTATAAGTGCGAATTCATCCTCAGTTTTTGTAATGTTTGAGGAAATAGATGAGCCGTACCTCGGCCCCACCTTTAGTAGAAGCAAGCACCGATCTTCCAGAGGAAACCTTGCTTATTGGTTAAGCTGGAATATAATGTATGGAGTTTGGGACATCTTTTGGCCTGTATGAGGCATTGTGTTTTGTTCTATTTTACTAATTTTATTATTTTTTTATTATCAGCTAAGGCTGCTTTCTTTTTGGAGTCATGGGTGTCAACGCCCAGGCGGACGCAAAAGACGTCACTGACCCCGTGGACCTTCTTCACATAGTAGCATTGTTAAAGAGTCGCCAGCGGTGATGAGGAAGACCCCTCTTTTGAAGCCGGAATGTACCCTGCTCCCTTCTTATGCACGACATTTAATAAGTTCATTGAACCTCTATGTATTTTCCCACCTGATAATCTGAGCAACTTCCAGGTTAGGTGTTCAATTTATTGCTTGTTGCCCGGTTTTTACTTCGTAAAAGAAATAAAAAATACCGGTCGCTCGTATTTTTTGAGAAGGAAAAATTTATTTAATCTACTCGTCGGAGTATTTATGGTATTGACGTTTGTTCATTTTCAACTATGAAACTCGTTAAAATGACTCTACCGTTTAATTTGCCTTCGGATTATACCACTTTAAATCAGTACCCAAGTATTGGTCTTCACTTAAACAAATAAGAATACAAGAAGGCGCCCGGCACTAGATTGGTCCTTCAAGTCATAGTTCTTCTGCAAATGTCCTAGTTTTTATTACATTAACTTTAAATGTTCTGGATTTTAATACTTTGATAAATTTGAAGAGTACCATTTTGTAAAGAATGATTTATTTCACAGTTTTCATTTAAATCCTCTTTCGTTAAAATTATCTGTTTATGAAACAGTTCCGGCGGGGCCTATTGCTCCTTACATTTTTTGTTTCTGCGTTTTATTTTTTTCTTTGTCTCTGGGCCATCTCTCCCATGATGATGCAGCGTGCTAGGCCCATAACCTGTAGAAATTTTTATGAACAGAGTACGCAGGACACGTCTTTTTACATCCTTTATTACAACGAACTCATATTTTACACTACGGATATGTACAAGAGCGGTCGTCGCAAGCTAGTGGAGGGGATTACATTTTGTTTGCTAGCCTAGGTATCTCCTTCCAACAACAAGTTACACAACAACACTTTGGGTGACGTCATCAGCATAATGTGATACAAACAAGAAGGGAGAAGTGCGTAAATATCTTACAAGTCAGAAGTTAATCTTAATGTTGAACAAAACGTATCTGAGTTGAGTAACTTATATTTTGTTCTTTTGCCAAGTAGAACGAGAATTTGCTCATATTTGACCGCTTCAATCAGGCGTGAGGCTATCTACCAAAAGTCGAAAACAGATGACAAACTTCTCAGTAACATTCCTTCCACTGATATTTAATTAATTTTATTTGTGAAATGAAGTTTGGTATTATTGTAATAATTGAGAAGTTAGCCAAAGGTTATAGCCAACCGGGTGAGATGGTCCATAAAGCCCCAAACATAATCAAACTCTGAGCTTGATTTAGGGTAACGCTACGCACAAAACACGCCAATTCCAATTTTCAAAGATGTGAAACATGTCAATTCAAAAATTGGGAATACGTAACTCATTCTTTTAGAATGAATATTCTATCGACCGAAAAATTAATGAAGGCAACCATCCTCATCGAAGCAGATGCATTCTTCAGAGTCTTCAGTTTCAATAATTGTAGATTGGTTGATGTACGACAATATTGTTCTTATAAAATGGGCTTATATCTTCACGTATCTCCCACTCAAGCCTAAAACTTCGTTGTGGTAGATATTCAATATCTGCTTTCTTTTCCTCTGATAGTTCGAGTTGAGTCTTGAGAACTTGGGGGGGATGGTTGGTACCCCGATTTGTTTTTCATAATAGAAGAAGGCTTTTTGGATGCGTCATTCAAATTGTAGGCCATTTCCATTCTACACAGTCTAGTCATAAATTCTGTCCATCATGTAAATGCGAATACCTTGAGAACAAAGGAAGATGAACAAATTCGGAAAAAAATGCTGACATCAGTGACTCAATATCTTTATTTCAAAAACGACGGCTTCCTTAACGAAGTTAAACGAGGAACGCAGGGAACCTGTTTTATGAGTCGAATGGGATTTGGTATTGAAAATTCAAGGAAGCCTAGACCTAGATAAAGATAGTATAAAGAAGGCCTAGACCTACTATAAGCCTATCATAATATAGTTTGAGAATCTAAATTTTTCTCGCTCGAGAGACAAAATTTTTCCAAGTCCCCCTTCTATCATATATGGCTCGAGAGTCGAAATTTTTCTAAGTCCCTCTCCTATCATATATGGCTCGAGGGTCGAAATTTTTCTAAGTTTTTCGCTGGACGGCGGACGGCGAACGGCGCACGCCAGATTTCTCAAATAGCCCCCCATAAAACAGGTTCCCTGTTAAAAAAAAGAAGAAAAAGTCATTCAAAATGGTCTCCGCCGGTCTCTACGCAGGAATGAATTATTTGCATGGGATGCCTCCCTCATATGTTGGTCAGATTGTGCGTCTGGTTGCGCATTTTGTCAAGTCGGTGTCGCCGAACGGCTTCGGTGCACTTCGCAATATGTCCAGAATTGACTGGATTCTCATGGCAGATGGGACATGTCTTATTGGGACAGGCCCGATAGTCGTGCTGGGGTGAATTACATCTGGTACAGAACACTGTAGAAGATACTTTATTAAATATACTTTTATTCTGTGGTTTACCCTTATTTGTAAATTACTTTTTCTTTCTTATGGCTGCACGACAGTGGCTATTTTAGGTGTTACGCCGCCCTGGGCTACTATTTTTTTTCCGCCCCCCGGGTTTTTCATCCCCTATTTTCAAATTCAAAATTACATGAAGAATGAAGAGTAATATTTTATATTTATAATGTATTGGTAAATTACATACAAGCTCTGTGGAGTATATAATATATAACTCATGATTAATGAAGTATCTTTCTTCGCATTTTTACATCCGCAAATTTATCAATAATACCGTCGATGTCTACAGTATTTGCCAATTTGTTTTCAATACATAATAACGATAAGGAAGATAATTTAGAGTCACCCAACGTACTTCTCAAAAAGGTTTTAATCCGTTTCAAAGCTGAGAATCTGCGTTCGCCTTGAGAATTAGAAACGGGGGTTGTTAAATAAATTCTAAAAGCTGTATAGAAATTAGGATATGTGGGAATTATCTTGTTCTGTAAGATATACTTTAACATGTCATTTACAGTTACAATTTCGTTCATATCGATTATATGCTCTTTGAATTGAAGACATTCCTCAATTAAAAAATCTTCGAGGTCACGGTCGTAGAATTTTTGCAAATTAAGCCCTTCTTTCTTAATAACATCACTTTCTGTACTGTTTAAATTAATCAAAAAGAAGAACAAATTATAAATTTCATCATATGCATTTTTTCTTTTCTCAAGTTGTGAAATTATATTATCCAAAATTAAATTGTAGCACTCGATCTTCAACGAGTCCTTAAAACTGAATGTGGTCTCTTCTGGCTTCTCTCCATACTGTAATTTTCTTTTTTTTGTCCTTCTATTCGATACATCCTCCTCTGACTGATTCCATTTCTCGCCAGCCAATTTCATCGCTGCCTCGAATACTTCTTCAAAACGATGTAGACGCATTTCATGAAAATATTTTACCAAAGAATGATGTGTATAACTCTATGGCAGAACCAATATCGATGTCCACGGCTTGGAGGGATTTATTAACCGCATCGATTCTTTGTAAGATCATATGCCACAAAATCGCTACGAACACTATCCTATTATTTTCAAGCTTTTTAAATAATGATTTGGCCTGCAGACGAGTTTCGGCTTTTTGTAGGTGGTCTTGAGAAATACTTTTTAGCACTTCTTTGTACAAATTGAAACCTGTAATGAGAGCTCTAGAAGCTACGTACTTCGCTGACCATCTGGTATCTGAGACAGCTTTCGGCAGAATACAAGTAGGCCTATTCGCGGTATTTAGAAGAGTAGGCCCAGGGATTTCTTCGGCACCCGATTCTTCCGGGTCATCTAAATTAGCGTCGGCATAGCCGTCATTCTCGGTACCTACAACATTCGTCTCTCCATGAAAAATATCACTGACCAATTTCCATCGGCTGGTCGAACCACTCATAAATGTATACAAGGCTTGTAATAACATGAAGAATTTGGTTGCAGGTAAGCAGCATTCAGCAGCAGAAACACCTACTAAATTCAAAGAATGTGCCCCACAAGGAGTATACAGAGCCCACTGACAATGACTCCTGATCCTAGCTTGTAAACCTTTATACACTCCAGACATATTCGCCGCATTGTCATAACATTGACCCCTACAATCTGCTAAATTTATGCCAGCTTCTTCTAAAATTTTCAAGTAGGTAGTATTTTCTATCGATTCCGCATCATGACCTTCGATAACAATAAATTCTAGGAAGCGTTCAACTATGGATCCTTCTTTGTTGACAAAACGAAATACTACTGTCAACTGGTCTTTGTGCGAAACGTCAGGGGTGGAATCTAGGATGATGGAATAATATTTTGCTTTTTTGATTTCCGAAATAATGAGTGATCTTACTTCAGCCCCCAGCAATGATATCAATTCGTCGCATATTGTGCTTGATAAATATGACGTGGAACCCTGACACGAATCGAATATTTTGTGATATGTGACGCGAGGAAATCGTCATACTTTGCAACTAACTCCAAAATACCGAGATAATTTTCATTGTGAACGGAGCCTATTTTCGTATCTCTACCGTAAAAGGCTAGTCCCCTCGAAGATGAGAATTGTATAGTTTTAAAACAAACAAATTTACAGCCATTAGAAAAATAATGTACACACCTAGTAAGCAGGGTGAGCAACCGTCCCTTGAAGTTATTCAAGAATTCATGATGAGTCCTAATGAATTACATTTGGAAGTATCCTTACGGGTAGATGAAGTACCTAAGTATAGTTTTTATCTTGTTTAGTCAGCGTTAGGCCATTTTATTATCCTTTTTGTGTAACAAAGCCACTTCAGGGAAAAACTTATTTGAATCAAGAAACAGATTTTTTCAATTTTTTTTTTATATCTGTATTTCCATTCAAATTTTTATTTTGGGGGTATTATTGAAGCCCAATGTCCCTAGGTGAGCCACACATTGGCCCTATGTGCAGAAACGGCCAATCACAATTATGGGAATTTTTCTTCTATTTATTTATTGATTTTGTGTATTTTTTCTATTTTATTATTTTTTTTTACTATAAGTGCGAATTCATCCTCAGTTTTTGTAATGTTTGAGGAAATAGATGAGCCGTACCTCGGCCCCACCTTTAGTAGAAGCAAGCACCGATCTTCCAGAGGAAACCTTGCTTATTGGTTAAGCTGGAATATAATGTATGGAGTTTGGGACATCTTTTGGCCTGTATGAGGAATTGTGTTTTGTTCTATTTTACTAATTTTATTATTTTTTTATTATCAGCTAAGGCTGCTTTCTTTTTGGAGTCATGGGTGTCAACGCCCAGGCGGACGCAAAAGACGTCACTGACCCCGTGGACCTTCTTCACATAGTAGCATTGTTAAAGAGTCGCCAGCGGTGATGAGGAAGACCCCTCTTTTGAAGCCGGAATGTACCCTGCTGCCTTCTTATGCACGACATTTAATAAGTTCATTGAACCTCTATGTATTTTCCCACCTGATAATCTGAGCAACTTCCAGGTTAGGTGTTCAATTTATTGCTTGTTGCCCGGTTTTTACTTCGTAAAAGAAATAAAAAATACCGGTCGCTCGTATTTTTTGAGAAGGAAAAATTTATTTAATCTACTCGTCGGAGTATTTATGGTATTGACGTTTGTTTATTTTCAACTATGGAACTCGTTAAAATGACTCTACCGTTTAATTTGCCTTCGGATTCTACCACTTTAAATCAGTACCCAAGTATTGGGCTTCACTTAAACAAATAAGAATACAAGAAGGCGCCCGGCACTAGATTGGTTCTTCAAGTCATAGTTCTTCTGCAAATGTCCTAGTTTTTATTACATTACCTTAAATGTTCTGGATTTTAATACTTTGATAAATTTGAAGAGTACCATTTTGTAAAGAATGATTTATTTCACAGTTTTCATGTAAATCCTCTTTCGTTAAAATTATCTGTTTATGAAAGAGATTAGCAAAACTCTGATTTGTAAGATAAACTTCTAACCGTTTTTTTAAAATTATTATTCTGCATTTGGATCTATAGGCTAGACATGTGATACTCGTACATCATTTTGTAGGTTTTGAATGGTAAACTAAAATAACTTCTTCATGTAAGTTAGGTATAGAAAGTATTTGTACGACGCCGAGGTATAAGTAAAACCATATTATGTTTCCTGTATTTATTTAGTAGTTCAGAAGCGAGGTTAAAGCAACAAAAATCAGTAGTCCGCATAGGTTAGTTTCCAATGAGTTGGTGTTTCAAGCTCTACACGCGAAGAGCTCCATATCATTATTTCCACGTCGGGATCATGGTATGATAAATACGAGTGAATTATTCAAATCTTTTTTCATCCTTTGGACCATTCTTGCCTTTTGTTGGATCCCAGCAACTGAACAACTCGCCATCTGCACCAAATTGGAGGATATTCTGAAAAGAACACTCACAAAATGTGTGGATATTTATAACCTGTCCCTTCAAGTCAGACTACCAGTCGAGTGATTTTATTATTGTTTTGTATCATGTCAATAGTCAATAATTTGTTCTCATGGACGCCGTTCCCTCAACCTTCATTGTCTTACACCCTCCTTGTTCTTTTATCTTTGTAGTTGGGTTAGTGTGTGTCTTATGTACATTGTATCTCAGTTATGTAATATTGATAGTCCTTTTATGTATCTCATTATATTTTTCAAAAACAGCGATGGTACAGTTTTAAAACAAACAAATTTACAGCCATTCCTCAGGCATATTCCCTTTTTGTGGGCAACACAATCATCGCACTGATCTTTCCTGGGTGTGAAAATTTTGTAGTTGTAGTCGTCGTAGGGTTCGGAATGGTGTCGTTAATATTTGTAAGGTTTGCGTTGCAGTTTTGTTCACTGCAACAACAAAATCGAAGTTGCGATTTTTTCGGCGGGGCCCATTGCTCCTTACATTTTTTGTTTCTGCATTTTATTTTTTTCTTTGTCTCTGGGCCATCTCTCCCATGATGATGCAGCGTGCTGGGCCCATAACTTGTAGAAATTTTTATGAACAGAGTACGCAGGACACGTCTTTTTACATCCTTTATTACAACGAACTCATATTTTACACTACGGATATGTACAAGAGCGGTCGTAGCAAGATAGTGGGGGGGGATTACATTTTGTTTGCTAGCCTAGGTATAGGATAGATGATTCTTGGAAAATCACGAACACAATTTCCAAGACCATTGCCGTGCTGACACCAACTTTGTGTGCGATCTCCATCAATAGTTGATTGTCTAGCGAGACAAACAACGCTCCGACCGCTCGCTTCAGTAAGTATACTTTCGTATACCAAAATACTTTCATTATTTCGGTATTTTTAATGAATGTCTGATTACAATTGAATTCGGTTCATTAAGTCATTCAAAATGGCCTCCGCCAGTCTCTACTCATAATTTCAACCGCGGCAAGAAGTCGTCAATTGATTTACGAATAATTTTGTGCGGAATTTTGGCCGCAGATCGACGAATAGAGTCTTTCAGGGACTCCAGGTCATGGTGAGGTTTGGCACACAAGCTCTCTCCTCCAAGACCTGCCACATTTTATAGGCCAGAAGATTTAGATCTGGGCTCCCAGACGGCCAATCCTCTGCGCGAATAAAGTCAGGAACGTTCTCCTCGAACCAATCTTGAGTCAATTTTGCTTTATGGGCCGGAGCAGAGTCTTGTTGAAAAACCCAGTGCTGACCATTGAATAGGGTGGTGTTCAGAGGTTTCACAACATCTTTTAGCATCTGTCGGTAAACTGCGACATTTGTTTTTACCCCTGTTTCACAGAAGTGAAAATCAGTAGCGCCTTTGTATGAGATACCCCACCATACCGTCACAGATGTTGGATGATGACCCCGTTGGACCCCCCCAACCTTTTCCTTGGCTTCATAAGAACGTCAAGCTTACACCTATCATTTTGCCTGTTGAAAGTTCCTTCAACAGTGAAAATTTTTTCATCCGTAAAGAGAACGGATTTGTACCAATCAGCGCCAAGGAGCAAAATCAATTCTTTCGTCCAAGGTAAACAAATAGCCCTTAATTTATCGGTTAAAAGGTGTCCCGTGTAGCGTTTATACGCTTGAGATGGAAATCATCGCGTAAAATACGCGATCCCCCAAAACAACTCATGTGCTTAAGAATTTCCAGAATTTTTCAAGAACATGGTTACAAGCAGCAATGTAATGCTTTTGAGTTTGAAGTAACGGGGCAGCCTCTGTAGTTTGCTGTATGGCCGCCACCACAAAGACCACATTCAAGTGGTACGCTAGAATCTTTCTGGCAATTTCTATTATAATGTTCCGCCCCCGGGTTTTTCATCCCCTATTTTCAAATTCAAAATTACATGAAGAATGAAGAGTAATATTTTATATTTATGATGTATTGGTAAATTACATCTAAGCCCTGTGGAGTATATATATATATATTTAGTTCACGTACGATGTGACACCACTCAACTGCTGTACATTGTGGCACCAGTGTATATATTAAACGACCATACGTACATGCACCATGCAATAAAACGGTATTGAGACACCATGGGATCAAGGTATTGACTGTATTTTACAATGTGGTAAATAAAACGCGTGTCGTACCGGAATTTAAATGGCATAGAAATTGATCAATGAAAATAATACATAAATAATAAATAAAAATAAAAGAAACCGAACGGTTTTATTCTATACTAGAGGTTGGCGACGCACCTCCGGCGCGCCTGACCGCTAGCTGTGTGTTGAGTAGATATCTGTGTTTTATAGGTATCTGTATCTTGTAGGTATGTGTGTTTTGTAGGTATCTTGGAATTCAGATGAATTTTTAAAAAAGAAACAGTGGAAAGAGTTTTGCAAAATTCACATCTATTCAGTTCAAAAATAAGAAAATAGACACCAAAAACTGCGACTATACTTATAAAAATATATCAAAGTTCCGAGTCGCACAAAAATAAAATCACCAAATTAAATTTTTTACACACTAATTCACTTGAGAGCTGACTTGACGCGTGAAGCCTGTATTCATCGCAGCAGAATACAGACAAATCCATTGACATTTTGCCAGTCCCTAAGAAAACACACGGACAACAGGTAAAAAAAAGGGTAATTTCCGCTAGCCCATACGCAGTGCGCACCGTGTCTAGACATTGGTTCTTGTATGAGATACCGGATGTAAAATCCTTTATGTAGGTGTTTTTAAAACTGTGAATAAAACAACTTGCTTAGTATGGAAGTACAGCGAATACTGTAGTCACAAAATTTCCTCCTAAAAATCTGGAACCGGGCTCATTCGAAAGGAAATTACAGGGGCAATTTTTGTTCTCTTCAATTTTTCATAAAAATGAGTTATACTCGAGTTATCACAATAATTCAATTCTCGAAACTGCGCCATTCAACGCGCGTAGGTCTAACGTACATGGCAAGCTACACCACCACGTTTTTTTATATTGAAAAAAGTCATTGTTTTCGCCCTCTTTTGAAATTACTCAGCACCTCCCCGTCAAATTTTGACATGTTCCATGTCTTTTCTCTCGCCAGACCCCGATTTTGAAACTCGCGAGTACACCCCCCCCCCCCCCCTCGTCAAGAGAAATCTCTACCCAGTGGGTGATTCAGAAATTCGCGAGTACACCCCGCGTAATAATAATAATCAATAATAAATAAATAAATAAATAAATAAATAAATAAATAAATAAATAAATAAATAAATAAATAAATAATTAAATAATTAAATTATTATTTAATTAAATGTGAGCGTGCACGAAGAAATACGCCTTAGCGTCAATATGCAATATTATCAATACAGTAATAATGAAATTATAGTGCGCCAGTACTTGAAAATACGTTCGGGGATGGCGATAATTATTGATAATGTATTTGGTAACACAACGAACAATATTTCTCAGCTACGTTGTAGCCGATAATGTGATTCCGGGTCATCCGAGTATCGTTTAGAAATGCTAGGAAATTTAGCGATTGAAAAAAGTGGCAACACTGGAAAACCGCACCACGTGCTTTTTGAAGAGAAAACATCACTGATGACAACGAATATACCCACTTGCATATTTTGACGGAATTCGCACACGTACAAGCCCATTTTCTGTGTAAAAACGTTCTCTTCTTCTCTTCTTTCTCGTCTGTCCGCTCGACCGCGACCGTCTCGCCTCGTCCATTCGACGAAGTACGAATATCCCTACCCGCAAAACGTGAATGCACTCGACTATTATACATTGCATTTGCATTGCATTGTCAAAAAACTGCATACGAATTTACGAATTCCGTCTGATGTGATTTTATTAGTGGTGTGATCTGTACCTAAGAAATAGAATTATTTATTGTGAAGTCTAAAGAAAGAACGTGAAGCGACAATAATAACGAAAGAGGTTTGAGAATACAAAAGAAGCTCGTCCCTGTTTTATTTTTATTGAATTTCTTAGCTGATTTTATCATGGAGAAGTCAAGGACATCTGCAGATACGATCTTGAACGATCGCGAAAAGGTAAGGGAGCGATATTAGACCAATACCAAAATGGCTTTCTTCAAAAATCTTGAGTCCGACTTAAGAGGTTTCAAGAAGAAGAAATAAAACTCAATTTTCCTTCGGCTTGGCGTCGTGAATTTTTTAGATGCTGTAGTCTCCCGGTGTTTTAAACTCATCATGCTCATCAGCAGACTGTAGGATTTTTGTCACATTTCTTCAAAAGGTGTTTTTAATTAAGGTCAATCTTTGGTTTATTCGATTAGGTTACCGGTAGGTATAGTTGAACAGCGTTGTTACACACGAGCGCCGACTGAGATTGCGCCTTTAGGGATGATCAGGGTCATACATTGATTGACAGAATTTTTCTACAAGGAGACTTTTGAGTTGAAAGCCGACCAGCGTATACACGTCACTCCCATTCTTGCAACTTGTCTGGGCAGGGATGCAGCGTGCTTTTGAGGGTAGGCTTTGATGAATGCGCATCCAGCGCACAATATCTTCTTCAGGAAGTACATTCTTCTTACATTGTTTTTCTTGTAACATTGAGTTAGCTCGACTTGCCATAGATTTTTGTAAAAAGCCATTGAAACAAGTAACGGAACGTGATGTGACTAGACAGTACAGCTGAGAAGTTTTTCTGTAAAGCCTAGTCTAAGGAGTTCATTCAAGTTCTTGCTAAGGTGCGTGTAGGCGCAAGTTATCTATCCTTCTTTCTCTGTTTTACGCAGAGGCTTTTGCAACTTGAAGAGGAATTGAATCATGTGCTGGAAGAGTTCAATAGAAGAAGGGAAGCCCTAGATAGTGACGATGACGACGTAAGTTTGTTTCTGTTGCCTTCATTTGTGAAAAGGGGACGCTTGGGAGTGCAAAGAGACTTGTGCTTATAGAGTGAAGCGGAAAATAACGCGCCATTCGAGCTAGAGGATGCGTTGGATGATGATGCGGCTATTCAAGGTTCTGCACAGAAATCTAACGACAGTCTAACAGCAGTCACGAATGAACCTGTTGAAGACAAAGAGGGTCAAAAATGGTATGGTGAGATAGCTGAAAAATGCTGTAAACTTGAATGCAACGTAAACATTCCTGAGGATGTGGCTCTACAACATCGGTAAATAGCTTTGTAAAGGAAATTTAATAGATAATTGTATGAAGAGGAATTTAAGGCCCGCACGCAAACCAAGAAAAAAATAATATCAATACAGTAGCCTCTCGATTATCCGTGGGCGTCTGGGGCTGAGATAAGGGTGGATACCAAACATGGCGGTTAATGCGAAATGTTCTAAAAATGCATTTTAAAAGCGAAAAAAAATTTTATACAGTACCTATGTGTGTTAAGAACGGAGGGGGAGGAATTGGGGACAAGAGAAAAAGTGGTGGACTGTCAGGTATTCTGCTTCACAAAGATTGAAAATTGAACGAAAACTATACTGTATCTTCCGAATAAGGTTATACCTCTTTTTTTGGTGTCTTAAATTTCTCTTCATTTGATAAGAGCCGCGCCGTCTCTTGCCGTATCTTCTGGCGTATCTGTCAAGAAGTAGAGTTAGTATTGCAGTTGGACTGATGTTGTATTATTATCAATTGTAGCAAACAGTGTAAGAACTTAGAGAAGTCACAACTTGATATGGTGCTAATTGGTTTTCTCTCCTCGAACCGACGGTCAATACGCCTATCAGATAGATATTCGGAGCTGACGGTCAGAGAGCACTCAAAAGAATCCTCCCTTCAACGTTCTAAAATTGAGTACCACTTTCGAGGTATTCCAATTTGCCGCGAATTTTTTCTTTTTTTGTTTGCCGTGGGGCTGGAACGCTTCAAGAGTGTAATAAGTCATTTTGACGATAATGGCCTGTTGCCCCGTCGCCACAAACTTTCAGGCACAAAGTCGACGCGAAAGAACGCGCTCTCTGAAGAAGACATTGGCAACGCTGTTCACTTCATAGAAGCGTACGCAGGAAAGTACGCTTTGCCACTGCCTGGACGAGTTGCAGGAATTGGGGTGCAAGACCATCGTATCGTGCTCCTGCCAGCTTGTGACTCTAAAGCCTCCTTGTGGAGAAAATACTGCCAGTCGATGGATGATCCTAACGGTCCACAAGGGCATAAACTCAGCCGGCGCTCATTCTATTACATATGGAAACGGCGATGTCCTACCATAAGAGTCAGTAAGCCGGCAACTGACCTTTGTGATACCTGTCGAACAAATGTTACTAAAGTCCTACGTTCAGCTAATCAGGACGATGATATTAAATCGCTTGCTGTGCAGGAGGCACAAGAACATCTCAACAATGCTCGACGCCAGAGGGAGCACTACAACGAGTGGCGTGAGCTGGCAAAGAAAAGGGATACTATCGAGATTGATGGAATCGAGCGTACCTTCTCTGTATTATCTTTCGACTTTGCGGAGCAGGTACATTACCCGAGTCGAGCACGAACAGTGGGGCCCGAATATTTTAAGACTGCCCGCAAGTGTGGCCTGTTTGGAGTGCATGACGAACGCACAGGAATACAAATGAACTATCTAATAGACGAAGCCGACCAAGTCGGCAAAGGAGCCAATACCGTAATAAGTCTCCTGGACCATTTTCTGGAGGCGAATCCAGCAGAAGTGATTGTTCTGTTCGCAGATAATTGCTGCGGGCAGAACAAGAACAATGCCCTTTTGCATTACCTGCTAAAAAGAGTTGAAAGTGGGCGCAATGTAGACATTTCGTTCAACTTCATGTTAGCTGGGCATACTAAATTTAGCCCGGATAGAAATTTCGGTATTTTTAAATGGTTCTATGCCAAGAGTGATGTAGATTGCTTGTCACAGCTTCTGACGTGTGTCGAATTGTCGTCTCCAAATGGTTTCAATAAATCTATTGCCACAGTACTTGGTGAACACCGGCATGTAATGTGGAAGAAATGGAACGAGTTTTTGAACAACTTCTACATCCCATTCGTTGGTATCCTAAAGTACCACCACTTTCACATTCAATCGACTGGTCTAAAAGTTCGCTTATTGATCGATTGTGAAGAGGAAGCGATCAATCTCGGTCGGGGTGACGGTCCACCTGATTTTTCCATTCATGAATTAGAGATCATCGAGTCAAAACCACTTTCGGCAGATCGGCAGTGGTATTTATTCGATGATATTCGTGCTTTCTGCAGCAAGGAGGAGAATAAAGATGAGGTGGCACCGCTACCAACAATCCCGCGGCCTCCCAAAGGTACGTCGCAAAAAGCGAAGGCAGTTCCCAGCGTCGCCTCCACATCGCAACCCAAAACAGACAGTCCACGCTCCTCTTCTACACTCCGTGGCCGTGGTCGTGGACGGGGACGTGGTCGTGGACGGGGACGGGGACGTGGTCGTGGACTTGAACCATTTAAGGCAGCAACGCAGGATACCATGGTTGCTCCCCCCAGGCGTGGTCGTGGTAGGCCACCTAAAGTTTTGCAACCCGCATCATCTGATGATTCCTCCAGTGATTATACAGATATTTCCTCCAGCGACAGTGAAGATTCCGTAAACTCCGTGCCACAAATTTCAGCTCCTTCTATGAAACGTGGCCGCGGTCGTCCGCGCAAGTGTAGATAAACCATCTTCGTCTTTCTTGAATTGACTCTGACATAATATAAAATTTCTGTTTCGTGAATAGTCTTCTATTGAACACATTTTGGTGTACGCTTGCGACATGGTGCATTATTCAAGCATAGACTCTTTATCTACAGGCCTAAATATAAAGCTCAACGCCCTGTGCAGGACATAATGATTTTCTTTGTAAAAACAATACAAGGGACAATTTATTGGGTAATGTGATATTATATTTGTCCTCCGGGGCCTTCCTGATAAGTTTAGAACCCAGCCATAATTATCACTGAAGGGAATCAAGGGGAGGCGATTTAAAAAATTTGCACATGACCTCACTTGGATAGGGGGAGGAGAAGAGCGATCATTCTTATGTAAATTTCAAGAGCCAAAATTTGCTTTGAGAACTACTACGGTACTTATTCTGCTTAATTCGAGTCTTCTTATGGAATTTTTGGGTAAAATCTTGGGTTAGAAGCGGGTGGGGGTGGAGGACTTGGGGGAGGAAGGTTCCACAAAATCGTATGTATCCTTATGTGGAGGATGAGGGGTCAAAAATAGCCAGAATGATTAATGGATGGCCGCTATATCGGCGAAAACCTGTTTTTTGGGAGTTATGTCCCCCATACTTATCAAAACTGCACATGAGGCCACTATGTAACTATATTGCCTTCTTCTGTACATCATTCTACGCCATTTTCTGCAATCAGACTTTTCCTATCTTTTCCTATCTCGCTTCTTTGTTTTGGCACCTATATTTGCCTACCCTGCCCCTGACTGAAATTTGATTTTTGAAATTTTTTACCTATGCCTCATAAAAGAGGACCATTATACCTCCTCATTTCAGCCATAAAATTGAAATCAATTTTTTGACGCTAAGGCGTATTTCTTCGTGCACGCTCACAAATAATTAAATAATTAAATAAATAAATAATTAAATAAATAAATAATTAAATAATTAAATAAATAAATAAATAAATAAATAAATAAATAAATAATTAAATAATTAAATAATTAAATAAATAAATAATTGAATAAATAAATAATTAAATAAATAAATAAATAAATGAATAAATAAATAAATAAATAAATAAATAAATAAATAATTAAATAATTAAATAATTAAATTATTATTTAATTAAATAATTAAATAATTAAATAAATAAATAATTAAATAAATAAATAAATAAATAAATAAATAAATAAATAATTAAATAATTAAAATAAATAATTAAATAATTAAATAAATAAATAATTAAATAATTAAATAAATAAATAAATAATTAAATAATTAAATAATTAAATAAATAAATAAATAAATAAATAATTAAATAATTAAATAATTAAATAAATAAATAATTAAATAATTAAATAAATAAATAATTTAATAAATAAATAAATAAATAATTAAATAATTAAATAAATAAATAATTAAATAAATAAATAATTAAATAAATAAATAAATAAATAATTAAATAATTAAATAATTAAATAAATAAATAAATAAATAAATAATTAAATAATTAAATAATTAAATAAATAAATAATTAAATAATTAAATAAATAAATAATTTAATAAATAAATAAATAAATAATTAAATAATTAAATAAATAAATAATTAAATAAATAAATAATTAAATAAATAAATAATTAAATAAATAATTAAATAATTAAATAAATAAATAATTAAATAATTAAATAAATAAATAGTCGAAATTTTTCTAAGTCCCCCTTCTATCATATATAGCTCGAGAGTCGAAATTTTTCCAAGTCCCTCTCCTCTCATATATGGCTCGAGAGTCGAAATTTTTCCAAGTCCCTCTTGTATCATATATGGCTCGAGAGTCGAAATGTTTCTAAGTCCCCCTTCTATCATATATGGCTTGAGAGTCGAAATTTTTCTAAGTCCCTATCATATATGGCTCGAGAGTCGAAATTTTTCTAAGTCCCTCTCCTAATGTTCCATGTCTTTTCTCTCGCCAGACCCCGATTTTGAAACTCGCGAGTACACCCCCCCCCCCCCCCCCCGTCAAGAGAAATCTCTACCCAGTGGGTGATTCAGAAATTCGCGAGTACACCCCGCGTAATAATAATAATCAATAATAAATAAATAAATAAATAAATAAATAAATAATTAAATAATTAAATTATTATTTAATTAAATAATTAAATAATTAAATAAATAAATATTTCTCATAGAAGACTTGAATTTTCTCACACCATTCCAATAGAACAGCGAGACAGGGGGCGAACGGTGATACCTCAAAATATACAAAAGGTCGCTCCGCTCGTTCGCCCCACGAAAGGTGATACCTCAAAATATTTCTCATATAAATGCGACACCTCATATTTCTCATAGGAGACTTGAATTCTCTTTCGGCATTTCTCTTATAAGCTTCTACATTTTTGTACGTAATGTGTGACAAATCACGACGATCAACGATTTTAATTTACATTTCCTTGGAAATGAACGACATCAAGACGGAGACAGTATTCTTCTAAAAATATCATTGCAATAAAAAACTACTTTATTGCAGTTCTTACAATGATGATTCTTTCCGAAAATGTCCATTTGTGGAAATGTGAGAGAATTGGATGGCTTCGAAGTATTCTGGACATAAACGTTGTTTTCTTACAAATTGGTTCCTGGCTTCGGTCGATAAGCTGAGGAATTTTCGACAGCAATACAAAGTTTACGCGTTGTCGCCATAGAAGTAGCATTCGCGTTTCCTTTCGTTTGAATTTGATGCAGTCATAATGCCTCCATAACTATACAAATTCTTGCATCCTTCGGAATCTGCAGCACACTCGCGACCGGGTCTTCATAAGTGATGAGACTCTCGCGCAGATTAAACAACTCCGTGGATCCTTCATTGACAGCGTTCACCGGCACTGGTGTCACCAAGAAATTACGCACCCGCGAGTTCACCCCACGAAAGGTGATACCTCAAAAAAGCCTTCGCAGCGCGAAAGCAAAACCGACTTTTGTATCTTATTTTTGTACATCTCTATTTCTTTTAGTTTCCATTTTGTTCATTATTGGCTAGCCTACATTATATTTCACTTATAGTCGTTTTCGTTAATAACGACAATAATGACGTCGTTTTCCGATAGAAATTCATTTTCAAAACTTGCCAACCATTATTTTTTATTCAATCTCGTGTACTGATAATACACAACTTACAACCCCCTCCCCTTCTGAGAAAGAAACACTTTTTGCGCACAAGTCAGTAACACTCTTCATTTTCCATAGCAACATTCATTCCTTTAACGCCGGATGGTTAACGAACTGACGTTCAACTTACCCCGCTCCGAATTTTTCTAAATTAAAATCGAAAAATCTCTAATTCTATCAATCCGATTATCAAAAAAATAACCCTATTCCATACAGCAAATATAAAACTTCAATTATTCTCAATTTCATATAAATCGACCCAATACCAACCGAGAATACAAGACTTATACGACGCCAAGATAGGTAAGGGGGTAAACGAATAATATCTCACGAACACTTGACCTAGTAGAAGCCTAGACTAAAATATTTCAAGATGACTGATAAAATATAAAAGACATGGAACATGATCTTCATTTATTTGGCTATGCCAGAAAATTTTTTTACGTTTTTACGTTTTGGGAGTTTTTCAGTCGATCGGAAAGTATGACACAGTGAATGGGAGATTTGAAAGAGCTTAGAGAAATTATATTTTGGCATATCGGGTTATTAGGTCTAATGCCTCCATAATTTGGGTCAGTTTTTACGTTTTGGGAGTTTTTCAGTCGATTGGAAAGTATGACACAGTGAATGGGAGATTTGAAAGAGCTTAGAGAAATTATATTTTGGCATATCGGGTTATTAGATATAATGCAGCCTCCATAATTTGGGTCAGTTTTTACGTTTTGGGAGTTTTTCAGTCGATTGGAAAGTATGACACAGTGAATGGGAGATTTGAAAGAGCTTAGAGAAATTATATTTTGGCATATCGGGTTATTAGGTCTAATGCCTCCATAATTTGGGTTAGTTTTTACGTTTTGGGAGTTTGTCAGTCGATCGGAAAGTATGACACAGTGAATGGGAGATTTGAAAGAGCTTAGAGAAATTATATTTTGGCATATCGGGTTATTAGATATAATGCAGCCTCCATAATTTGGGTCAGTTTTTACGTTTTGGGAGTTTTTCACTCGATCGGAAAGTATGACACAGTGAATGGGAGATTTGAAAGAGCTTAGAGAAATTATATTTTGGCATATCGGCTTATTAGGTCTAATGCCTCCATAATTTGGGTCAGTTTTTATTTTTATGAGTCTATGTGCTGCTCTGGGATGAGGACAATATATCCTGAAAGTTTGAAAGCGATCGGCCCAGTAGTTCTCGAGTTATAAACGGACAGGAGGACGGACAGACAGACAAACTTTCTGCTTTATATATTAGAAGAAGATTTATAATTTCAGTTTTGCACACCGCAGTAGGTATTACTTTATAAGCGCGAGCGCTTTGGACTCAACAGTCATTAACGAGCAAGAAAACTAAACGGGTGGAAAAGAAAGGAACAGAAAGAAGAGGAAAACACGAGAAAAGAACTAAGCCGGAGATGACGAGTAAACTCGACGAATTAGGTCATCTTCAGGAATGAACACGTTTTTACAAAGAGGAGCCATGTTTTGAGGTACCAGTACAAGTGGGCTTCGTAAATATACTGAAGGTGTGCGAGCCATCGGCAATCGAAATTGACAAATCTAAAAAATTGATTTTCTCACCTCCTATGTCAACAGTGAATTTTATGGACGGATATAAAGAGTTAATGAAGGAGAAGAACTGGTCAAGAAGGGAAAGAGGGCCATTCCACAAGCAGAGTACATCGTCCACGCATTTGGTACCAATATGTCATCTGGCACGCATAACCATCAGCTTGGGAGAATCGCATTCGCTTCAATAGAAATAAGTTTGCTACAATTAGGATTATACAGTCGACTCTCGATTTAACGAACGTTACAAGCGTAAGTGCAGAGTTGGCCGTGGTAAGTGTCATTATTGAATACGAAAGTGAAGAGGACGAGGTTTGATGACGTACCGACGGTTACCACAAAAGAGGCGCGAGCTGCTATACAAAAAGTGCGTGCTTTTTTACGAGGATGCGATCTCCAGGAAGAATCGGACGATCTATTTAGCACTATAGGTAAAGTTGATAATATCATCGATAAAAATTGCAGTGATTTCTTGAAACAGATGGAAATTACAAATTTTGTACAAATATCTTAATAAACTTGATTTAGGGAATTTTTTTCCCCTTCCTCGATTGAACGAAATTTGCTTTAACGAAAAGTTGATTCAACGAAATTTTTTCTCGCTCCCTTGGCCTTCGTTAAATCGGAGTCGACTGTAGGCCTATTATGTTACAGAGTACTTTTTGATACCTACATATAAAAAATGATATAGTGCGTAAATTAAGAGAAAGTATACGAATTTACTATTAAAGTACGAATGCGATAGTAATCGGATGCAGTGAATTTTTCTGGATACTTTTGAATGAAGTTTTCAATTTCATTCTTTCTGGGGAACGCTTTCTGTTGAATGCTATTTTTGAATTGTTTTTGGACCAGTTTCTTGAGAGTGACATCCCATCTTACTCGTCTTTTTCCTGAAATATAAAAGAAAGGAGAGTGAATTTTTGATTCGAGCAATGTGTTTCCTCATGTTCTCGGGACAGTGTGTACGGACTGGTGCAGTAAATTTTCACTCTTACAGTTAGCATTTGCGATGCTCGAGTTAACATGAAAAAAATAGGGTTCTGTATTCTGAACATATTTAAATACTTGGACTTACCACTTTTCGCCTTTGTCCGCGAATTTGTCTCTTTGGATGGATCGCTGTGTTGGGTCATCCTGTGTGCTGTAGGGTGCCCAATAGAAGAAATTAATTTTCTAGTGAATGATAGGTATAAAAATGTATACACACTCACCTGTGTTGGACGATGTTCCAATATTACTGTTGTTTAAATGTTGTGCCGGGGCGGGATCATCTGCACATTGAAATAAGAAACTCGTAAATGTAATTTGTCTATATAAATAATATAATCAGAGTATTATTGTATAGTGGGAAGTTGTTATTATACCTGGATCTGTCTCCTGGTCACTGTGATCGTGCTGAGTAAAATTGCGTTTCCTGTGACCTGTAACATAATTTCAGTTATAACACGAAATATAAGAACGTAAGTATTGGTCGGGAGGAATAGCGTTTGCATTTAATTGAAAGGCTGCTTAAAAGTAGGTACATGGAATGAATGCCCAATAGAAGAAATAATTTTTCGATTGAATGATAGGTATAAAAATTTATACACACTCACCTGTGTTGGACGAGGTTCCGATATTAGTGTTGTTTAAATGTGGTGCCGGGGCGGGATCATCTGCACATTTAAATTAAAAACTCGTAAATGTAATTTGTCGATATAAATAATGACAGTGTCATTGTACAATCGGAAATTATTATTATACCTGGATCTTCACTTTCGTGTTGAAGGGGCACTTCCTCGTCGGCCCGGATCTCTATGTCGTCCAGATTTTTGTTCTTGAACTCAGCGGCTCTGCCGCTTTCCATGAGCATTAAAATTTTTGAGACTTTCGCCGTTTGGTAGACATCGTCGGGTAATCTAGAAATGTACAAAGAGTATTGAAAATCTATCAACTGCGGACTATATCGAATGCATTTTTGAACTTACTTATAGAATGTGTCATGAGTTCTCCTCGTGTGACCCATGAATTTCGCTAGTTGGTCGATTTCGTTGTCGCGTAGGGATAATAGTTGCGTGACCATTGCCACATGTTTTCTTAATCTAACCGTTGTTAATAATTCTGGATGTTCGCCCTGACATGCTCTGCCGTATTTACGGATTGTCGAAACACCGCATAGCCAACGTTTAGACGACGGACGGGTGAAGAAGTATGGGTTGTTGGGCGGGAACCACTCTACATTTTTCTGTCGTCGTATGTCATACAGTAAGTTATAATATTTTACTTTCGATTCGGGGACAAGAATCGGTACATTCCTACTCCCTTTGCCAGTAGAGGTTATTCTTCTGTAACTGGATGTTAAAAGTTTTTCTGGTGTACTCAAACTGTCGATGAACTCACTCGGTGTTCCTTGAGACATACCTTGTTGATCGTTGTAGTCCTCTAGTTCCATATAGTGAACATCGCCCGGCCTCTTTCTGTTGTGGACAATGGCGGAAACTAAAGCGGTCTCTGCTAGAATGACAAACGAATCTTTATCATCTCGATTTCGTACCAATTTTATATATATATATATATATATATATATATATATATATATATATATATATATATATAATATACATATAACAATACGAGTAGTTTAATGATTAATGAAGTATCTTTCTTCGCATTTTTACATCCGCAAATTTATCAATAATACCGTCGATGTCTCAGTATTTGCCAATTTGTTTTCAATACATAATAACGATAAGGAAGATAATTTAGAGTCACCCAACGTACTTCTCAAAAAGGTTTTAATCCGTTCCAAAGCTGAGAAGCTGCGTTCGCCTTGAGAATTAGAAACGGGGATTGTTAAATAAATTCTAAAAGCTGTATACAAATTAGGATATGTGGGAATTATTTTGTTCTGTATGATATACTTTAAAATGTCATTTACAGTTACAATTTCGTTCATATCGATTACATGCTCTTTGAATTGAAGACATTCCTCAATTAAAAAATCTTCGAGGTCACGGTCGTAGAATTTTTGCAAATTAAGCCCTTCTTTCTTAATAACATCACTTTCTGTACTGTTTAAATTAATCAAAAAGAAGAACAAATTATAAATTTCATCATATGCATTTTTTCTTTTCTCAAGTTGTGAAATTATATTATCCAAAATTAAATTGTAGCACTCGATCTTCAACGAGTCCTTAAAACTGAATGTGGTCTCTTCTGGCTTCTCTCCATACTGTAATTTTCTTTTTTTTGTCCTTCTATTCGATACATCCTCCTCTGACTGATTCCATTTCTCGCCAGCCAATTTCATCGCTGCCTCGAATACTTCTTCAAAACGATGTAGACGCATTTCATGAAAATATTTTACCAAAGAATGATGTGTATAACTCTATGGCAGAACCAATATCGATGTCCACGGCTTGGAGGGATTTATTAACCGCATCGATTCTTTGTAAGATCATATGCCACAAAATCGCTACGAACACTATCCTATTATTTTCAAGCTTTTTAAATAATGATTTGGCCTGCAGACGAGTTTCGGCTTTTTGTAGGTGGTCTTGAGAAATACTTTTTAGCACTTCTTTGTACAAATTGGAACCTGTAATGAGAGCTCTAGAAGCTACGTACTTCGCTGACCATCTGGTATCTGAGACAGCTTTCGGCAGAATACAAGTAGGCCTATTCGCGGTATTTAGAAGAGTAGGCCCAGGGATTTCTTCGGCACCCGATTCTTCCGGGTCATCTAAATTAGCGTCGGCATAGCCGTCATTCTCGGTACCTACAACATTCGTCTCTCCATGAAAAATATCATTGACCAATTTCCATCGGCTGGTCGAACCACTCATAAATGTATACAAGGCTTGTAATAACATGAAGAATTTGGTTGCAGGTAAGCAGCATTCAGCAGCAGAAACACCTACTAAATTCAAAGAATGTGCCCCACAAGGAGTATACAGAGCCCACTGACAATGACTCCTGATCCTAGCTTGTAAACCTTTATACACTCCAGACATATTCGCCGCATTGTCATAACATTGACCCCTACAATCTGCTAAATTTATGCCAGCTTCTTCTAAAATTTTCAAGTAGGTAGTATTTTCTATCGATTCCGCATCATGACCTTCGATAACAATAAATTCTAGGAAGCGTTCAACTATGGATCCTTCTTTGTTGACAAAACGAAATACTACTGTCAACTGGTCTTTGTGCGAAACGTCAGGGGTGGAATCTAGGATGATGGAATAATATTTTGCTTTTTTGATTTCCGAAATAATGAGTGATCTTACTTCAGCCCCCAGCAATGATATCAATTCGTCGCATATTGTGCTTGATAAATATGACGTGGAACCCTGACACGAATCGAATATTTTGTGATATGTGACGCGAGGAAATCGTCATACTTTGCAACTAACTCCAAAATACCGAGATAATTTTCATTGTGAACGGAGCCTATTTTCGTATCTCTACCGTAAAAGGCTAGTCCCCTCGAAGATGAGAATTGTATAGTTTTAAAACAAACAAATTTACAGCCATTAGAAAAATAATGTACACACCTAGTAAGCAGGGTGAGCAACCGTCCCTTGAAGTTATTCAAGAATTCATGATGAGTCCTAATGAATTACATTTGGAAGTATCCTTACGGGTAGATGAAGTACCTAAGTATAGTTTTTATCTTGTTTAGTCAGCGTTAGGCCATTTTATTATCCTTTTTGTGTAACAAAGCCACTTCAGGGAAAAACTTATTTGAATCAAGAAACAGATTTTTTCAATTTTTTTTTTATATCTGTATTTACATTCAAATTTTTATTTTGGGGGTATTATTGAAGCCCAATGTCCCTAGGTGAGCCACACATTGGCCCTATGTGCAGAAACGGCCAATCACAATTATGGGAATTTTTCTTCTATTTATTTATTGATTTTGTGTATTTTTTCTATTTTATTATTTTTTTTTACTATAAGTGCGAATTCATCCTCAGTTTTTGTAATGTTTGAGGAAATAGATGAGCCGTACCTCGGCCCCACCTTTAGTAGAAGCAAGCACCGATCTTCCAGAGGAAACCTTGCTTATTGGTTAAGCTGGAATATAATGTATGGAGTTTGGGACATCTTTTGGCCTGTATGAGGAATTGTGTTTTGTTCTATTTTACTAATTTTATTATTTTTTTATTATCAGCTAAGGCTGCTTTCTTTTTGGAGTCATGGGTGTCAACGCCCAGGCGGACGCAAAAGACGTCACTGACCCCGTGGACCTTCTTCACATAGTAGCATTGTTAAAGAGTCGCCAGCGGTGATGAGGAAGACCCCTCTTTTGAAGCCGGAATGTACCCTGCTGCCTTCTTATGCACGACATTTAATAAGTTCATTGAACCTCTATGTATTTTCCCACCTGATAATCTGAGCAACTTCCAGGTTAGGTGTTCAATTTATTGCTTGTTGCCCGGTTTTTACTTCGTAAAAGAAATAAAAAATACCGGTCGCTCGTATTTTTTGAGAAGGAAAAATTTATTTAATCTACTCGTCGGAGTATTTATGGTATTGACGTTTGTTTATTTTCAACTATGGAACTCGTTAAAATGACTCTACCGTTTAATTTGCCTTCGGATTCTACCACTTTAAATCAGTACCCAAGTATTGGGCTTCACTTAAACAAATAAGAATACAAGAAGGCGCCCGGCACTAGATTGGTTCTTCAAGTCATAGTTCTTCTGCAAATGTCCTAGTTTTTATTACATTACCTTAAATGTTCTGGATTTTAATACTTTGATAAATTTGAAGAGTACCATTTTGTAAAGAATGATTTATTTCACAGTTTTCATTTAAATCCTCTTTCTTTAAAATTATCTGTTTATGAAAGAGATTAGCAAAACTCTGATTTGTAAGATAAACTTCTAACCGTTTTTTTAAAATTATTATTCTGCATTTGGATCTATAGGCTAGACATGTGATACTCGTACATCATTTTGTAGGTTTTGAATGGTAGACTAAAATAACTTCTTCATGTAAGTTAGGTATAGAAAGCATTTGTACGACGCCGAGGTATAAGTAAAACCATATTATGTTTCCTGTATTTATTTAGTAGTTCAGAAGCGAGGTTAAAGCAACAAAAATCAGTAGTCCGCATAGGTTAGTTTCCAATGAGTTGTGTGTTTCAAGCTCTACACGCGAAGAGCTCCATATAATTATTTCCACGTCGGGATCATGGTATGATAAATACGAGTGAATTATTCAAATCTTTTTTCATCCTTTGGACCATTCTTGCCTTTTGTTGGATCCCAGCAACTGAACAACTCGCCATCTGCACCAAATTGGAGGATATTCTGAAAAGAACACTCACAAAATGTGTGGATATTTATAACCTGTCCCTTCAAGTCAGACTACCAGTCGAGTGATTTTATTCTTGTTTTGTATCATGTCAATAGTCAATAATTTGTTCTCATGGACGCCGTTCCCTCAACCTTCATTGTCTTACACCCTCCTTGTTCTTTTATCTTTGTAGTTGGGTTAGTGTGTGTCTCATGTACATTGTATCTCAGTTATGTAAATATTGATAGTCCTTTTATGTATCTCATTATATTTTTCAAAAACAGCGATGGTACAGTTTTAAAACAAACAAATTTACAGCCATTCCTCAGGCATATTCCCTTTTTGTGGGCAACACAATCATCGCACTGATCTTTCCTGGGTGTAAAAATTTTGTAGTTGTAGTCGTCGTAGGGTTCGGAATGGTGTCGTTAATATTTGTAAGGTTTGCGTTGCAGTTTTGTTCACTGCAACAACAAAATCGAAGTTGCGATTTTTTCGGCGGGGCCCATTGCTCCTTACATTTTTTGTTTCTGCATTTTATTTTTTTCTTTGTCTCTGGGCCATCTCTCGCATGATGATGCAGCGTGCTGGGCCCATAACTTGTAGAAATTTTTATGAACAGAGTACGCAGGACACGTCTTTTTACATCCTTTATTACAACGAACTCATATTTTACACTACGGATATGTACAAGAGCGGTCGTAGCAAGATAGTGGAGGGGATTACATTTTGTTTGCTAGCCTAGGTATAGGATAGATGATTCTTGGAAAATCACGAACACAATTTCCAAGACCATTGCCGTGCTGACACCAACTTTGTGTGCGATCTCCATCAATAGTTGATTGTCTAGCGAGACAAACAACGCTCCGACCGCTCGCTTCAGTAAGTATACTTTCGTATACCGAAATACTTTCATTATTTCGGTATTTTTAATGAATGTCTGATTACAATCGAATTCGGTTCATTAAGTCATTCAAAATGGCCTCCGCCAGTCTCTACTCATAATTTCAACCGCGGCAAGAAGTCGTCAATTGATTTACGAATAATTTTGTGCGGAATTTTGGCCGCAGATCGACGAATAGAGTCTTTCAGGGACTCCAGGTCATGGTGAGGTTTGGCACACAAGCTCTCTCCTCCAAGACCTGCCACATTTTATAGGCCAGAAGATTTAGATCTGGGCTCCCAGACGGCCAATCCTCTGCGCGAATAAAGTCAGGAACGTTCTCCTCGAACCAATCTTGAGTCAATTTTGCTTTATGGGCCGGAGCAGAGTCTTGTTGAAAAACCCAGTGCTGACCATTGAATAGGGTGGTGTTCAGAGGTTTCACAACATCTTTTAGCATCTGTCGGTAAACTGCGACATTTGTTTTTACCCCTGTTTCACAGAAGTGAAAATCAGTAGCGCCTTTGTATGAGATACCCCACCATACCGTCACAGATGTTGGATGATGACCCCGTTGGACCCTCCCAACCTTTTCCTTGGCTTCATAAGAACGTCAAGCTTACACCTATCATTTTGCCTGTTGAAAGTTCCTTCAACAGTGAAAATTTTTTCATCCGTAAAGAGAACGGATTTGTACCAATCAGCGCCAAGGAGCAAAATCAATTCTTTCGTCCAAGGTAAACAAATAGCCCTTAATTTATCGGTTAAAAGGTGTCCCGTGTAGCGTTTATACGCTTGAGATGGAAATCATCGCGTAAAATACGCGATCCCCCAAAACAACTCATGTGCTTAAGAATTTCCAGAATTTTTCAAGAACATGGTTACAAGCAGCAATGTAATGCTTTTGAGTTTGAAGTAACGGGGCAGCCTCTGTAGTTTGCTGTATGGCCGCCACCACAAAGACCACATTCAAGTGGTGCGCTAGAATCTTTCTGGCAATTTCTATTATAATGTTCTTCACCACATCTTACACAGAGGGGGGGGGGAGGAGGGTACGCTTTTTTGTGTGGGTATCTGTGCTCGATAGTTATACCCAACTTTCACAATATTTGTCACTTCTCAGGAAGCAGTACAGCTGGAAAAGCAGAAGAAAATTGAAGAGATCGAGGAGAAGAAAAGAGTCAGAGAATTAGCGGCCATAAACAGAAAAGAAGAGAAAGAAGAAGAAGCAGCTCGGAAATTGGCGCTGAAGAAAGAGCGAGAAGAAGCAAAGAGAAGAAAAGACGATAAAAAATTAAAACGGCAAGAAGAGAGGAAGCAGAAACAGGCAGTCGCGGAACAAATGAAATTGGAGAAGAAAAAGAAAGTTGTTGGAAAGCTACTTCCTGCTGTAAGTTTCAATTTTTGTACCAACGTATGTACGAATGTACCTATGGTGAACGAAATGTTATATTCATTTGCAGGCGTTACAAGATGTTCCTTGTTCAGTATGTGAACTATCAGAGTACATGAGTAACTCGAAAGTGACGAAGGATGCTGATGGTAGAAATATATGCGAGTATTGCCGCGAATTTAACACATTGCCTGCGTACTATTCGCACACGTAGCAGGGTTCTTAATAGATATTATCTATAAAAATTACGAAATTGTTAAATTAGATATACCTACTGTATTCGTGAAAGGTAGTAAATAATCGATATGTACTATTCGTCAAAGTCTTTATGTACATAATTCTCAATTACAAAATTTTGTATATCATCTCGAAAAAAGTTTATCAATAGGTACAGATTCACAATAGGTACTTAAGGATCGTATTTTGGAACTACATCAGTTTGGAAAAAACCTTTCCTGAGAAAGTACATCTTGTGAAGCCACGCGTCGTCTCTTTTCTCCCATTCGTGTTTTTTCTTTTTTTCCTTCGGCTCTTCTTCGGCAGTAGTCCTACGCTCCATTATGTTCAAGATTATGGATGTCCAAGTTACATCCGACGTTTTTGATGTTTGTTCAACATTGGCCTCCGACACTTTAGATGTTTGTTCAACATTGGGCGATGAAACTGAAACAATTTTCAATGATACGTACCAATATAATCGTGATCTAGCCTATGTGTGAAACAGTTACTGCACAAGATAATAATGTGAAATTGACTAACCAGTTCCCGCTGTAGCTTCTTCTTTACATTTATCCGTAGACATAGCCATTGACTATATATTACTAGAAAGTGGTCTCTAACACCGGGTAACTAGTGATGTATGGTCCTAACATTTTGTTCACACATTTCTTTACAATACTGATAAGCCGTTCATAAACTCCTCCATGCCATGGAGAGAGTACTGGAATAAACAACCAAGAAATGTTATTGGAAACAAAGTGATTCTCAAGTTCAACATGAGTTAATTGCACCTTGCCACCAACTAAAGGTTGGACAAAGATGAAATTGGTACCATTATCACTAATCACAAACCTAGGTACACCACGACGACTGGTGAACCGGATGAACGCCAGTAGAAACTGGTCGCCCGACATGTCACGGAGAATCTCCAAGTGGATGGCTCTAGTAACCAGGCACGTGAAGATAACGCCGTACATTTTTACATATTCTCTGACCGCAGTTGTGGGAGCCGACTCCCGCACGTAGAAAGGTCCAAATCAGTCAACGCCAGTGTTGAAGAATGATGATACATTTTCAACGCGGACTTTAGGTAAGGGAGGCATAGGTGGCAACGAGTAAGGTCCCCCTTGGGCTCGCCGACAGATAGTACACCGATGCACAATACTGTTAGCTTTGGAGCGCCCTTTGAGGACCCAGAATCGCTGTCGGAAGGTGGCCAGTAAGTGGGCCGCTCCCATGTGGCCATTGGTGTTATGGATGTGAAAGAGAAGCAGTTCTGTGAGTCTACAAGAATTGGGCAGAAATATTGGATGAATTGCATCATATGGTAAACCAGAATGTTGCAATCGTCCTTTGCACCTGATCAAATGATCTTCATCAAGGAAGAGATCAAGAGATGTCTTGGGCTGGATCCCGTTTTCCAGCTGAAGAAGCTCAGTGGAAAGATACTTTTGCTGAATAGCTAGCAAAAGTGCTATTTCTGCCCGACGATATTCTTCTGTAGAGGACAGAGATGAAATCCGTGTTCCAAAGACGTTCTTTCTCAAGGAGGAAAACCATCTGACATAGGAGCTCCAAGTTGAAAACTTCTGCTCAAGACTATCAGTCAGCACCATGACTCTTGTCGACTTTTGGGTCAATAAGGAAGTGGTGGTTGCAGAAGATGTTTGATAGCTTGGAGCGTGGGGAGGAGGAGAAGGCCATAGCCTTTCCTGTGTAAGCCATTCCGGGCCTTTCCACCAAAAGTCTTCAAGGTCCTCAGCTTTCTTACCTCGAGTGAGATAATCGGCCGGGTTGCTTTTGGTGGGTACATGACGGATGGTCATGTTGGGAACTTTTCGGACTTCACGTAGCCGGTTTTCAACAAACTGAGGGAGGACGGATGGAGAATGCAACCACTGTAAGACCGTAGTGGCGTCAGTCCACAAATTAACCTCAGCGACTTGTACACCATGCTCCCGCAATTGAGCACAGATATACACCGCCGTATGGGCTGCCAAGGCAGCACCCATCAGTTCTAACTGAGGTATGGACCGTTCTTCACAAGCTCCAAGATTTTCCGTCTTCCTCATAACGTTCTTTTTTGAAAAGGGGCGATTGGGCTTCTCTTTCAGTTGGTCTACGGGTAAGATCTTGCGAGGAGCAAGTCTAACCTTACTAAATATCATGGCCGATTCTTGATGGTAGTTCTTGGGATTGTGTCTTACTAGGTAGTGAACACAACCGTAAGCTCTTTTAGACGCATCGCAGAAGATATGCAACTTAAAGGTACAATTGGGAGCATAGGAAGACCAAATTTGTCGAGGAAGACTGACTTTTAAAATGGAATCTCGATCCGCTTTGAGTTTCCTAAGTCTAGTTTCCATCTTATCTGGTAACCTTGCATCCCAGGAAAGACCAATTATCCAACATTCTTGGACAAAAACTTTAAGAAACAAAATACAAGGAGCAAAGGCCCCCCATGGATCGTAAACTTCTGCTAGAAGCGTCAGCGCTACCCGCTTTGTAGCAACTTCTAACGCCTTACTACCATCAAATTTGAGAGTCAACCGATCAGTCCTTTTGTCCCAGTTTAGTCCTAGGACTTTGACTGTGTCTTCAGGTGAAGCTCTCTTGTCTTCAGGGATTGCATTGGTGAATTCTACCGCATTAGAAACCCAACCACGCTTTGCTACCAAGTGACGAAAAATGTGCTTTTCGAGGGGAAAATAATGAGCATGAAAACATGCCATCAGAACCAGCGTGCCGCTCACGCTGTGACTTCCCTCGAACATTTCATCATCGTAGCGCTAGTAGCGCAGATTTAGAGTAAATGCAGTGGAAGACTTACCTTGGTACCGCTGTAGAGCGCGATCGAGGCTGTAGAGCACTAAATAGAAGGAAAGTCCCCCCGCGACCCCAAAGAAGCTGAAAAGACTTTAGACAAAGAGAATACGCAATACTAACTGAAAAAGCACCCAATTTAATTCAAAACATGAAAGTATACCCATATATTATAAACGAGATCGAAGGAGATCAATATAAAAACAATGAACTGAGAATACGAGGCGCGATCACCGTTGACCGCCGAAGGTTAATCAGCTTTCTTCTTTTTCGCCGGAACACCTAACGGACAAAAGAATACATACAATTGCCCGTTAGTCTCAATAGAGATTGTAAGTGACGTTCCTGAAAAGAAAGATTATTAGATACCGCCGCATCGGAATCACCATCTCTTCCGAGAAGTACCGCATCTTCTCCGGAAGCCGCCGCATCCGCCGCTCTGTAATTCCTACCTATCGAAACTTTCTATCTAAGAGAATCCTGACCTAACTTTTCCTAATCTACCTGAACTACCAATCAAGTTTCTGAGAGCTTTTCAATCGTTTCGATTATGAGTAACACAGAATACATAGTATGATATGATCGCGATCATGTACAAATATACAGGAAGAAATCACTTACGTGGTTCGATTCCTCGTCGCCAGACATTTCACAATTACAATCCGATTAATTAAAGAAACACGTGATCACTCCGCAATTACAGGAACAATATTCAGCCGAACAAATCGAAGAACAAATCGAAAGTACCGTATAAGCAATTACACCGCAGTTTAATAGTACAAAGACATACAGGCCTCGGAATTACGTCGTAGTTTAAATTGCGACGAAATATGCGCCGTCGGTCGTTCCAGAGGGAGGAACCAGTCTGGAAAACAGCTGGAGCAAAGCGCATGCTACCGTGCTATCATCCTTGGTAACGTGTGTCACGTTATCAAAGTCGATGAGGCGACTGATATCCATAGCGTAGGTAGGTACAAGATGAGCAGAAGAAATTGAAATATCTAAGGCTACACGCGCAAGATCACACAGAATATGCCTGGTAACTTGAGAAATGATAACGTTGCGACGAATGGCGACAAATGGCACATTCGGTTGGGGGAGTTAGGACTAAAGTGGCGACATTAGGCACATTTAGGGTTTTTCTCGTATTTCTCAAAATAAATAAATTATTATTACATGAAATGTATTTTCAACAATATTCCTATTTCAAGGACACTCACATCTGTCTATTGAAAAAAAAAAAGGTAGAATTCTTCATTATAGCACCTATTTTTGGCGCTTTCAAAGTTGAAAAATTCCTTAAAGTGGCGACAAATGGCGTAATTACCCTAATACTTATCATCTAGGGTCCGGGAGAAATCACCGTTCGTTCTTAGTCCAGGAGACAAACTACTAGCGTTCCTATGGGCGTGATTAGCAACTATAAAACCATGAGTCACATCATGTGATCAACGTCACGCTGACACGTGTTCATGGACATACTAAGAAAGAACCGTGATTTCTCCCGGACCCTAAATAATAAGTATTATATAAATATATTATCTAGGGGCCGGGAAAAAAATCAAGTTCGTTCTTAGTCCATTAGCTGTTCGTTCGTAGTATTTTGTGCGCGCGCAGGTAATTTCCGTTAGGAAAGAGCACTGGTACAGCGGATGTAGCCGTAACGAATTATTATTCTATTCATTCAAGCGCAGAATAAATGGCATACATTCTTAATTTTCCTATTAGGTGGGTGCACCACTTTTAACATGAACTCCTCACTTTTATTTGAATTTTGAACGTATCAATGGTCCAGCGCATAATGGAAGAGATGAAATAGCTATGAGAGATGCTGTGAGTAGTGTAGGCAGTAATTTGCACATTAGAAATAGACCCAGATTTTTGAGAGATGAAGACAACTGTATGAACAGTACCGCCCATTTGGAATATAATGAAGATAGCGAAGCCTAATCCAAAAATGGAGTAGATATTCTAACTTTTTGATAAACCTACTTATTGCAGACCAGGAATAGGATACTAACAGTGAATTAGTATAATTATGTAAAGGTTGATGATTGTAAAAGTCGATCAAAGTACTTTGTTGCGTAATGTTGTTAGAAGGGTTCAAATGAACAATACTCAAGAAATACTAATGTAATTGATGATTTTACCTAGCTGTTTGTAGAGGAATATGTTTGTGTGTGCACCTCAATAATATGAATTTTCATAAAATGAGTTGTCTCCTATTTAGAAATAAATTATTTGTATGGGGATGCCTCACTATGTTGGTCAGATTGTGCGTCTGGTTGCACATTTTGTCAAGTCGGTGTCGCCGAACGGCTTCGATGCACTTCGCAATATGTCCAGAATCAACTGGATTCTCATGGCAGATGGGACATGTCTTATTGGGACAGGCCCGATAGTCGTGCTGGGATGAATTACATCTGGTACAGAACACTGTAGATAGATAGATAGATATCCTTTATTGAGGAATATATAATGTTTCACAAAATCAATTACTTAAATGAATAATTATTCCTCGGCCCGTAACGAGCAAAGGTTTCCTGCAATCTGTCCCATTCTAATCTATTTGAAAGTACTTCCAAATAGCGCTTATTTTGTATGAATTGTGTGATGTCGTCCCTTCACCTTGCTGGCTGTCTTCCTCTCTTTCTTCTGTAGTTTAGGGATTGCCAAACTGTGGTTAAATAAGTCCATCTATCGTCTTTCAGTCTCGAAACATGCCCCGCCCACCTCCATTTTTGTCTTCTTATATACGTTACCACATCTGTGTTATATTTTAATTTTTGTTTTATTGTCGAAAGTTTCACTCGTTCTTTTTTCTTCAAATTTAACATAGATCTTTCCATACTATTTTGCGTTACCTTTATTTTTTCCAAAATTTTTTTGGTTAGAGTCCACGTTCGGCAGCCATATGTCAGTGTTGGGACGACACACATGTTAGATATCAGACTTTTGAGAGTAACAGAACACTGTAGAAGATCCTATATTAGATATACTTTTATTCTGTGGTTTACCCTTATATGTAAATTGCTTTTTCTTTCTTATGGCTGCAAGATTAGCATACAATTGTTGTCCGCTAGCCCTTGCGGTAGAAAAAGGGCAAAGAGCTGTTGCGAGAAACCATTCTTTTAACTCTTCATATGTATAAAACAATACGATTTTTCCACCTTTTTGAGTATATTACAGGGAGTTTTCAAATCTGAAATTCTGGACGCATCGAGGGAAATCAGTTTTTTGAGAGACAAACACGAATCCAATTCGACAGTTGCAATCTTTTTTCTTTATTGCGTTTTTTCCGTAGTTCATCATAAAACTGATCACGTAGCTGATGCATGTGTGATTTTTTCATAGAGAGGAAAGACGAGTGTGACGCACGACTCTGTCGTACGCCACAAGTTGGTTAAAAAATTAATAAATTCGTAGATACTTGGAATAATTAACTCGCCTCTACGACCTAATTCGAATAACGGTAATTCACTTCGCGAAACCGCGAAATATCGCGGATGTTTAGACTACAAAATTGACATACGACGAATTGTATAATTATACAATATTTAACGGTATGAGAATAAATCATATGTACCAGCAAATTTCCACGATATTCAACGGATGTTATGTCTAAAAAAATACTGCAATTGAGAAAATAGGCGTTTGCTGAAATATGTATAAAATGTATATTGTCGAAACCCCACATCCTCAGGATGTTTAGTCTATCACTAAAACTGTACACATTACCGTTAGCTGTACCAATTAATTTGCTTCATTCTGTTCAAATTCCACTACTCGTTCAATGACATATTCCCCACCAGCACATTTTTTAGCCTGAACTTTTGGTATATAAGCTTAAGCTGTAATATAAAAAGTTAAGTTACCCAACCTAATCTATAGAAGAATACTTGAAATATTGTTTGTGTAAAGCTCGCAATCATATTAATCGTTCGAAAATAAATTAGTTCTCTTTTGACTAGATATCGATTTATTCATAGTCACACATTTTGCAAATACAAGTGCATTTCCGTCTTGCATCATCGTTTTCGGGTTCTAAATTTTCGACATCATTTGCCTCTAATTCCGATTCGACATCCAAATTATCCATCATAACGAGGGTGGCATTGGTTGCGGGAGCAAGCAGTTCAGGTTATCTTTTTCCGGGGTAATCGAAGATAAATTCGAGAGATTCCGGCACTGGTCCGCTGTAGAATAGGCTGTCCCGCCTATCAGGTGAGGGCGATCGGCACCGCTTTCTGATTTCTCCAAATTCATATCGATGGTCCCGGTAATAACGCGGATACGCTATCAACCCTTGCTGACCAGGGGTCGCTTCGGGATAGCCCTTTGGAATGATCGGTTTACGGTTACCTCTCCCTCTCGGATCATGTTCAAATAATTTTTGCTGGGCATGCTTTGTGGTTTTGAGTCCTACCATCCCTTGATCTAGATTATAAGGAATGCGGAGAATGGCGTTTACCCAGTGCGAGACGTTCGATGAGTAAGATACAGCCCGACCTTGTTCGGGGTCGGCATCTCTCACTTTCATCTGCGTTCCACCTTGTTTTACCTTAATCCGGTACCGATCGGCCGTGTCACCACCCAGGTGAACAACATTATCGCACTGCTACTCGTCCGCCATAACCACCACATCGACGGTAACTTGACCCGCAATGTGGTTCGTATGGTTGCCTGTTTAACAAAAAAGGAAAATAGTGGACTGTATAAATCACAAAAAAATAAATTCTCTATTCTTCCAACTCAGAATAATAACCGAATTAACAATGTCACGAGGAAGATAAGGAAAATATAAACAAAATATTTTTGGGCTTTATCGCCAACATACTATTAGGCTTTATCACCAACATAGGTTTTGTCGCCGACATACTTCGTCGCCAACAGTTGACAATCTATGGGGGGAGACGGGAATATTGCGACATGGACTCAAAATGATACCTCGCCTCCTGTTATTCATTACCAGGAAAATAGTGTCCCACTGAATATTCGACCGCCCGTTTTTCTTTTTCGTCAATAATCCGTTCCAGCCTGTCCAGGCGTAACTCCATCGTCTCGTAAAAAATCCTCAAACTATTACGCATTTCTGCGCAGGGGCGTAGCCAGCTTTATTTTTAGCATGGGCCAAAGGGCGGCCAGAAAATGTTTTTTTTTGCCTCCTTCCCTCCCTCCCCTCAAATATTCTTGCCCCCGCCCCTCGAAACCCTTTATAATTCTTTCAAAATTCAAATTCATGTAGAATTTTAAAAGCTGAAAATAAGAAATGCGGATAAAATAATTATTTCATGACAACCTTTGTTTGAGTTTATGATTGATTATTTAGGGTATTGGTATTTGCTTTCATTTTCAAATTCTTAGATATTTATACCTATGTTCCGGAGAACTTCTCTCTTTCACCCAGATGAAAAGTGAGAAGAATGAAGAACGAACCTGGCATTCTGATAATCCTACCTGGCCAGCTCGCTTCCTCTACTTTTTGCAAGCGCTTGTTGTGTTATCAGTATCACTCCTGGAATTTTAAAATGAGGAATAAATTTGAATTGCAGTAGATTTTTTTTATAGTTATAGTCATGGGATAACAATACTTAACAATAGATATTCTGTTCTCTTCACAAGAGCAGTATTAAGATAGACTGATAAGACTTGAGAGTCTTGAGACAAACTTAAGTTTAGGTTTATAATATACAGTGTGGTGCACGAGAAGTCGCACCAATGTAAAAGTCCCTATGGTGCGTCTTCGTGATGCACCAGCGTACTATAAACGTCGTGTTATAGTGGTGGTTGGAACACAGGTGAACGCAACACGAGCAAGTGAGCAACACAACAAAGTTTCGTGCAACGAACGTCGTGTTGGGTTGTTCGGGAAATTTAACGAGTGAAAATTTCCATCTTCAATTGTTGAACGATTATTTCGCTTTTTCTTTCTTTTTTGAATGTGAATGACAATTTCGTTGACACGATTTTAAAGAATGCCTAAGCAATAAAAACAAATGACTTGTTTGAGTGAACGATGTTTAATGACAGAAAGAAATTCTTAAACAAAACGCACTGCAAAATAAAATCCTAGGCTAATTGTCAATAATTTTAAAAAAAATCTGATGAGGAAAAAAAATTCAGGAACGGTAAAATTCTCACGGTAACCAAAAAAAAGACACTTGGGAAAATTTCTCACGCTAGCGAAAGAAAAAAAAAGGAAATTGTGACGTAAAAACAGTAATACTGGAAAATTCTCACTGAAAAACGGTAACAAAATTACAAAAAAAAAAAGAAAATCATGAAAAACAACATGAAAAAAATTACAATAAATGTTCAAATAATTCCCCTTGGGATGTAACACAACACTCCAATCTCTCTCGAAACTCTCGCTGAACGTTGGTTAGCTGTTGATGACTGATATTCTCGCAACATCTTCGAATAGCTTGTTGTAAATCATTTAAATTTGCGAAAGGTGTAGCACCATAAATGGAATTTGTTATGTGACCCCAAAGAAAAAAATCAGGAGGAGTCAAATCTGGTGACCTTGCTGGCCAGGCTAACGGTTCATAAGTTCCTATCACTCGTTCTGGAAATGCCTCATGCAAAAACTGGACAGCAGGCCCATAATTATGGGCAGGGCACCCGTCATGTTGATACCACAATTCACTTTCAAGATTGAGTTCATCAAGCGCATCACTGATACCTCCTTGTAACATTTCCAAATACTTCTCACCATTCAGTTTCCCATCAATCACTAGAGGACCAATCACATGCTGCCCTACAATGCCGGCCCACACATTTAAAGTTTGCGGGTATTGTGTCGTACCGGGGTAAACGTTATGAGGGTTCTCTGTTGCCCACGTTCTGTGGTTTTGGATATTTGGCCGATGATGTAAATTGAAAGAAGATTCGTCCGTGAAAATGACTCTTTGAATAAAATGAGGATCATTGTCTACAATTTCAAGAGTGGTCATTGCAAACTCGTATCTCCTTTCCGCATCCCCAGGGCGTAGTTCCTGATGACTAGAAGTTTTGAAACTTTTAAAACCATAGTGGTGTAATCGACGGATTACCTGTGAATGGGATTTACCAATCTGCTCACCAATGAATCGCGAACTAGCTCCAGGATTATCCTCAACAGCGGCTAAGATCAGTACATCGGAGTCGGGTGCTGGTCGGTTGGCCGGTAGTGACTTTCTCGAATATTGAACGTTTCCCGTGGCCTCAAACCGTCTCACACATCTCAAAATACTAGTGTGGGCTGGTAGCGGTCGAAGGGGAAATGCATTATGAAACTGTTCTGCAATCTCACGGCACGACATTCCTCCATAATATCGCCTCACCCACCATACTTTCTCGGCACTTGTGTACATCGTATTACTCGTCTGGTAAAAAACAAATCAAATCACTTCTTCTCTCTTATTTTTCAATCGCGCTTTCGATCATTCGCTTTTCTCGTCAAACGCTCTTTTGTAATCATGCACGAAAACTGCCCTCGCTGAATTTATCGCACTTTCGATCACTTTCTTGTTGAGCAAAAATTTGTACGCACTTTCGATCATTCACTTTTCTCGTCAAACGCGCTTAAATTGCACTCCGTTCTTATTACACTGTTTTCACTCTCATCGTCGTGTTTATCGTAGTGAACGAGCATTCATCGTAGTCAACGAGCAAAACGAAATGTTGCACTCGCGAGCGTACGAGTTTCGTTGGGGCGTTGACCTGTGTTCCATCAGCTAAACAACACGTAATGTTGTATACTGGTGCATCGCGAACGCGCACCATAGGGACTTTTACATTGGTGCGACTTCTCGTGCACCACACTGTATATAAAAGAAGTAATATATCAATACAAAATCATCCGTCTATTTGAATTTGCAAATCTTTCTACAACGGTATCCAGATTCAAAGATTTGGCCAACTTCTTCTCTATGAATAATAAAGCAAGATTGCTTAGTCGGTCGTCATGCATTGTGTTTCTCAAGTAATTTTTCAAAAAACGTAAGCAAGAAAATGTTCGCTCACAACCGGCACTTGAGATGGGAATTGTTACACTAATTATACACAAATTATAAATATCTTGAAAGGCATTTTTATAAACTTCAAGAAAATCTAAAAACAACATGGTCGAGCATATCTTTATTTTTTTTTCCTTCTCATATAATTCAATGGTTTTTGGAAGCAATTTTAACTGTGTTTGCAAAAGTTCTACATCATATTCATAATAATGCTTGGCAGCTGGCTCTAATACTGAATATGAGAGAAAATTATCACTTGAAGGTGAGAAACACTCCATAGCTCTCAATATGGGATCATTATTAGTGAAACGATTATTCAACTCTTGGATTATAACATCTAATACAGGAATTACAATTTTAACTCTGAATTCATCTTTCTTTGATGGTATTTCAGATTCAAGGGAACTACATGCAACAAGGAAATGTCTTCTTCGTTTTGTAATTTTTAAATTTTCATTGGGTATATCAATTCCATTTTCGTTGCATAAATTTACACATTCATCATAGGTCTTGTTGAAAAAATCAATATTTGTCCTATAATTCTCAATATTATGCAAAAGCGATGTAACAAGGTTCAGTGTCTTGCCAATCTCAGCTTGGATAGATTGCATGTAATCGGACAACGTCTTGAATTGAAATAGCAAGTCATGGAACATACACAAATTAAAAACAAATTTGAAGTCAAGTGCTCGTAGAAAACCTTTGGCTTCTGCTATACGATCATTCTTCTCTGTTAGAAGTTTATTCAGGAATAGTAAAATTATAGGTAAAAGTTTCTTTACAGCAATACAAGCCGAAATTTGCGCTGCCCATCGTGTGTAACATATCTTTTTAAGTTCTACAGGCTTTGCTTTAGGATTAACTAGTTTTTGCAGATCTATAAACTTGGAATGAATAGCTGAGCCAGACATGAAAACAGACAAGGATTCTAAGATCCCAAAAAATTCTTTACCGATTTCTTCTTTCTTACACACATCGACCAGAATTAAATTTAGTCTGTGATTAAAGCAATGAACATACAAAGCTTTAGGCACAGAGTCGCTGAATAGTTTTTGTACACCATTTAAATGACCACTCATCACACTGGCCCCATCATATGATTGCTCAACACACTTTTTCAAGTCAACAGAACACTTTTGAAGTTGTTGTACTATGTAAGAATGCAAAGCTTCGGCATTCAATTTATTCGCAGGTCGAAAACCAAGAAATCTTTCATAAATGGTTGCATCTAGATAATACCTAACAACAACAGATATCTGTTCAGTTTTGGAAATATCTTTACTTTCATCTGCAATTACAGCAAAGTACAAAGCTCTGTTCAGTTCCTCTTTTATATTTTCCAAAACTAGGTCAGCTTCTATTTGAATTATCTCATTTTGCACATCAGGACTCAAGTATTTTGCATTAAGAGGTGAGGAATCAATTTTTCTTTTCAAAAAATCATTATTTTCAGCAATGAGATCAACCAATTCAAGGAAGTTGCCTCTATTCAAACTGTCCGCTGTTTCATCATGCCCCCTTTGGGACACACCTTGAACTGCTGTAAATAGTAGAATTCGCGCTATCATTTTCAAGTATATTCGGTTTTCCTTTACCAATAAAGCGTGGCTTTCATTCATTATGCCAATGACTGAAGTATTTTCATTTTTATTTTTCATCAGATCTTGGAAGCATTTCCATTTTGTCAAACTATATAAATGATCATTACTGCGTTCATGTAGACGAAAACCAGAGTTTTTTTCGGACGCCCTTTTCCAGTTTTTAAAACCATTTTCAGAAAATGTTTTTTCAGTAACATTAACCCTAAAAAATCGACAATAAAAACAATATGCTGCATCATCTGTTATGCTGTACTCCAACCATGAAAACGTTTTATACCAGTTAGGATTGAAAGAGCGAAGTCGATCACCATATTTAGTTTTTGGAAAATTCATTATAACCGGCTGCTTGGGTCCTTCAGTAACCGACTGAGAAAGATCTGATGGACCACAAGCTGCACAAGACACTTCAAGAGATGATTGATTTTGCTCTTCTACATTCTGACAAACCTCCTGATCATCACTCTCATCATCACATCCATCAACTTGAAGTTCACCATTACCATCTACATTTGGCCTACAGAATGAATCTAATACATCATAGTCGAAGTTTGTATCATCAGAATGCTTGAGACCTTTAAAAACAAGAGGAGCAAAAAAATGATAAGTTCAATGAAATTCCAGTCACTGTGAACTTTCATCTGACTATTGAGAATTTTCTTTCATGGAATGTGCGTTGTAAGTTTGTTGGGGGAGCAACCTACCTACATACACATTACAGAATTTAGGTATACTGTGAGACTTACTGGATGAAAGGAAGTCGTCAACATCATCTTTGCCATCGGCATCTTCGGATTTTTCAGCTTTTGTGTCTACTTTCAATTGTTTTTGGGCCGAGGATGTTGCGGTTGAGAAAAAATGATCCAACGTTCGTTTAGACATTTTTCAAATTCAAATAAATCAAATTTGTTCGCAAGAAAATAGTATAAAATTGAATGTACACGAGATAAATAATTAGTGTGGATAAACTCGTCGGACCGGAAAAACAAGTTTTGATTGAAGGATTCTTTTGTCTTAGTGAGTGCGGTCACCTACTGTGTAGTTGTACATTTTCGGTCGTTTTCGAGACAATTCGCTGTCGACACCTCGCTCCTAGCGACGTATCCACAATCCACGCCACACCGTCAGTACAGCAGTACTACTTCGTTGTAAGTTACACATGTACAGTGTGCACGCTGTCACACGGCAGATGCAGTTCATTGATTTCTTGGAAATATCATGACTGCTTCTTAATGTAAAAATAAGGAATTGAATACGCAAATAAACAACCAGTCATTTGTCTTTTGCATTCTACATTTCCACAGTTTGTATTCTATCTACACTCTCTTCTGGTTTTGCTCAGCGTTTCCTATATTATTTCACACTTGTCCAATTTTTTTACGGGTGGGCCACAGCGTGGGCCAGAATTTTTTTGGGTGGGCCCCGGCCCCCCCGTGGCTACGCCCCTGTTTCTGCGACTAAAGTTTTTTCGGTCATTTTTCGTATACAATAAAAAGAAGCGTGAACGCAGTAATCACTTGGCTACAAGGTACTATAATGTCTGATTGTGTAATCGATGTATGACTTTAATTGTAAATTATCGCATAATTCTTGCTAACTCGGTAAGTTCAGCTCGGAACGCATTGCACACTTTCTTCTATGTTATTATTATTATTATTATTTATACCCAATCTGTTTGGGAAAACGTCAAGTAATTGACTCGATTACAGGCTGCACCACCATTAAATCGTGCTGGGCTTCTAAAAATAGTTTCATTCAACCAACTGGTAGAGTTGGTCGTGTATCGGATGGTCGAGGTTTCCGAATAATTTCCAAAGATTTTTTCAGGGCTCATTTGAAACAAGAATCTTCGCCGGAGATACTCTATCAACCATAAGAAAATGACACATGTATGTATTTTAGATGAACGATTAAACAATGGAATAACTAAGCGAATTGTTCTAGTACGAAGGTGTGTATACATATGGTAAAGAGAGATACCGCGCGTATATAATACACATCTCGACTTTCTGTCTCTCTATCTTTTACCAGTCGTTAAAAGAAATACTTAACCAGTTTGAATGCAATTTCATCTTTTTCGCAAGGTCAACTTTTTTCCATGGTCAACTTTTTTCCATTTTACGACTTGATAATTCATATCATTTTCTATTTTATCCACTGCAAACTTGCGTTTTTCGTGGACTGAACCGGATATGTTTTTAATGGGTGTAGAAAAAAAAATAAAATTATCGTCACCGTATCTAGACAAATGGAATGAATACCGGTACGTGAGCGCTTTTGGTGTGAGTCATTAACAATAGAACTGGCGGAAACTGGCGGGGAACCGCAATTGATTCGGTGTTATTGTAGATTGAAAATCTAGAATGTTATGAGATTATAATTGTCTAGACACCGGAATTTTGTGAAGTATTTCGATTTTTTTTTTTTTTTAAAGGACTCTCAGCCCATATTGTTGCATAATTTTTGGACAAAAGACTGACAGTTTCGAATGCGAGACGTCGAAGAAAAGTCATCAAATGCGGAAAATAAAATGTCCGTTGTGATTAATGACCTATAATATGAGCTAATATACTGTATTCACCGCCTAATTAAAACATATGTTGTTCATACATAACGCAAATCAGAATCTTCAGTCTCCGTCAAGACCTCCTGAACAGGTTCTAACATATCAATAGAAACATGTTCACTGGAAAGTGAATCTGTCTGAATAGAAATTGACGTTATAGGGGGTAACGGAATTTCCCAGCAAGGGAGATGCATAGCCCCGTATAACAGTAGACTGTGCTCGTATTCTGCCTGTATTTTAGATACATATTAGAAACAGATAATTTGAAATAATTGCTACATGCTTATATTATACTCACTGTAGTAACACTAAAAATGTGCACGAGGTATTTTTCTCTTTTCGTGTAGAATACGAATATAAAGAAAGAGTGTTCGAATATAGGAAACTCAAAAGGCAGTGATAATACTTTATCATAATAGATAATTAAGTTAGTTAAATAAATGTTTGTCAGATTAAAGCGAACGATCTTATGAGAACGATGGGTGAAGGTAACGAACGGCATCTCCTCAGCTGTGAACATTCTCGAACGACCTATGGAGTAATAAAATCACATGTGAGCATTTCCTCCTTAATTAACCTAATTAGATCGACACTATCTACAACTATAATGTAGCAAACGAGTAAGAGAGATAGAGATAGAAAGAGGCTCGCAAGACTCAGAGGTCACAGCAAGAAGTCGCAGACGAGGCGTGTCTCTAAAGCTCAGGGGCCTCCGGAATCAACTCACAAATGACGTGTTCTCGTAAGCAAGAGGAAGACTCAGAGGTCACCGTAAGTATTCGAAGATAAAGCATGTCTCCGAGGCCATGAGATACCTCGAAGCTCAGAGGCCGTACCAACCCACAAATGACGTGTTCTTCAAAGAGATACGTTGTGAAGATTTACAGTATTGAAGTAGGATTAGATTGTCTTTTGTATAGGATATTCGTAATAATCAATTTAAGAGTATCTCGTACAATTAAGATATTTTAACGTAATCTAGAATTAGAAGGTCATGCTCAGTGGGCATTCGATGACCAGCATCCAATAACTCACCTCAGATGAGGATTATGTTGATAAACCAAAACAAATGACTGGGTAGATTCACACCGATGCGACACTAAATATAATATGTGAATCTTCTGCGATTAATAAAAGGCACGTGTCCGCAACTCTCCCGGAAACAGACGTTAACACAAGTGATACCCAGTGACACAGAATGTTTTAGGACGACAGAGCTAGTATAAAGTATAGGGTGTAGGTAGGGTGACTTCTTATAGACTTTTATTTATTTAGAAAGAGTGGAGAAGATACAGTGAGTGTTTTTTATAAGAACTACCAGATTGAATATACACTGTTTGCAAACGTGACTCCAGGTAGGAATCAGTAGAAGTCACCACGCCTCTGTAAAGGTAGACGAAATGTACAACATACGCTGAAGTGCGAGAATAGTGAGACAAATATTATATTAAAAAAATTATATGAAAATACATTATAATTATACAAAAATAATGGCTATTTACAGTACAAGTGTCGTAGGTGAGTCACGAGTACATATTTTTGCGGAACGAGCGAAGCGAGTGAAGTAAGTATACTTTGCGGAACGAGCGGAGCGAGTGGAGTAAATAAACGTTTGCAGAACGAGCGTGAGCGAGTGGAGTAAGTATGTACGAGTTATAAAGACTCACCTATGACACGTGTACTGTACAAGGCTTTAAAACACGAATGCATCGCAAGTGCGTTTTTGCGCGAAAAATATGCTTTCTTGAGATCACAAAAATAAAATTGACTCCGAAATAATCAAATTGAAAATCGAATCATTTAATATTGACGAAAGGCATACAATAAACAAAATAATTCACAATAACACAAAACGAAAATAGGTAACTTCTAAGAATGAGACAAGTTGATTAATAATTTTGAACACTCAAGTATCGCTGGAAAGCAGTCATATTGGAATACCGGTAAATTAAAATTATAAGGAAAGACATAAAATAAATGAAATAATTTACAATAACACAAAACGAAAATAGGTAACTTCTAAGAATGAGATTAGTTGAACAATAATTTTGAACACTCAAGTATCGCTGGAAAGCAGTCATATCGGAATACCGGTAATTCAAAATTATAACGAAAAGACATAAAATAAATGAAATAATTCACAATACTGGTAATACAAAATGAAAATAAGTAACTTCTAAGAATGATAAGTTGAAAAAAATAAGTAACTGAAAGAGCTGAATGTTTAAATACCGGTACTGTTATTACCTACTACTTGAATATAACGTTAAAATTAGCAATTGAGCAATTTTGAAGACTGAAGTATCGCTGGAAATCTGTCATCAGAGCTGTTTGTCGATTCAAATGAACACTTGACGAATCAGAGTTACTTGGATTTTCGGCATTTCTCAATTCATGGTTAGGAACTAAAACATTGAAAAAAAGAAAATCATGAAAATTCTGTTTGGTGTTGGTGATTTATTGAAAATATGCATATCACCTGAATTTATAAATGAAGATAAATTATCGAGAACTGGTAAGTGAAGGTTTATGTTTTGGAGATCGTTATGAGCATCAGGTATGGTTTGACTATGTTCATCTGATCCTATAATTATTGCTGATCAACATAGAAAACAATATCAGAAGTTTGGAAGATTATAAACTGGTTAACTGATAATATAAAATGGATAGGTACAATATACCTTGATTCTGCAATGAAACAGGATCGTCAGATCTATCTTCATTAATTTGGTACTCCTCATTATAGTTGTTGGATAATGAAGAGTCTGGAGAAAACAATTAATGGAAGTAACTGAGACATAAAACTGAGTTGTTTGTAATAGAATTTGTACCTCCATGATAAATAGCGCTGCTGGTTGTTCGTGTAATGCTATCGCGATCAGACATTTTTCGACGCTTATTGGGTAGTACCAACGACTCTGTACGACGCTTATACTTTATGCTGTTTTGGAGGTATCCGCGGGCGACTTTTGATGATTTCCACCCACCGATGCTCATAATTGTTTCTATATTTTGATCGTTTTCGGCCACGATTGTTGCTGCTGTTCTTCTAAGCGAATGCACTAAAATTTACAATATATAGAAGGGACGAATTTATGATTAACGATTCATATAAATTTCAGTATATTGAGGTCATATTTTGGGTCTACTTACTTTTGTAAGACTCTGGTTTATCTAGCTTCAAAAATTCTGCGATCTCGCGAGGGTAATCACCGAATTTATTGATGCCAATCGGTTGGCGAATACATTTACCATCACGATATGACAAGAAGAATCGCGTTGTTTTTACGTCGTTTGGTCGAAGTTGAATAATTATATTCCATGACTACATCGTAGTAATGGTCACTGATAGTGAACGACCGGGGACTATTAGTTTTGGTTTTTCTCAAATGAACGATGAAGATGCGATCGCCTCGTTTCTCGACGTCACTGATCAATAATTCCAATAATTCACATTTTCGTGTAGCCCCAGCCAAACCGAAGATGAGAATCACCTATCGAATAATGAGAGCTACATACACTGAGAAGTGACTACCTACCTATAGGTATTTAACGATAATCGGTTCATTAACTTACTTTGTGGATAAGATAATCCTTTTTGCTTGCTTCATTAATAAATCTCTGCGTCTCTTCTTGAGTGAAAACATTGGCTTTGGTGGGAATGTAACCATTGTTTTCAGTTTTTATGAATGCGTTCAACTGGCAATAGTTTGACATATCGACCTTAAAATTCAGTAGAATCATTTTATGGAGCATCGAATATATGGACCATAAAGAAGACGGGACGTATTTGCTCGAAAGAACGTTAAAATATACCAGCATTATCGTTTCAGAAACATCCGTTACTGGTATTTCGTGTTCCGACTGCCACTCTTGAAATTTTTTCAACGCCAATTTACAACGAGGAGTCGACTTCTTTGGCAACGTTTTTTGGGCAGCGTTTTCTGCCAATTGCTGCACGAAAAAATTCAATGTCATGGAAGATGAGGATGAATTATTTACTGACGGACGATCGGCAGAGGTATTAACATGATTCACTACGTAGTCAAGTTTTTCATAGTCAATAGAATCTAACGAATCTTCATCGTCTTCACTCATCGCGAATTCTTTGAAATATTCACTTCGCTAATTCTGCGAAATACACAGTATTCAGTTCGTACTTTGTGTTTGAAACTTCGAATAATTATCGAGAACGCGCGTAAACATAAACCGGTGATAATAATCGACAACAGTGTTGAAAATACCCGTAACAGTGCTGAAAATACCCGCAACAGTGTTGTAAATACCATCTCGGGTATTTACACAACGGTTTTGTGCTATCGCTGAAAAGCGCCACCTACGTCACCGAAAATCGTTTTGCAAAAACGCACTTACGATGCATGCGTGTTTTAAAAATCTTTTCCACACTTCACTTGAAAATTCATCTTGCCAAATGACATAACCGTATGCCACTTCTTTGCTTCCATAGTGGATATAATATGTTGTATATATCTCGCAAAATGCTCACATACGTGCTGCGTATGAAACGCTACAGATAGTAACAACACCTTGTAACTACTCGTATCTATCTTCAATATTATTGTTTCTATTTTTCGAAAGTCTTTCAAAACACTCTCCTCCGCTTTTTTGGTCGGTCATTGCCACTGTAAAAACAAAATAATAATTCAGATGAAATAGTTTATTTATTGTGTAGTTCAATGGAATGGAATGTCTCTCAACTTCTTAATTTTTTTTCAGAAGAGGTTTCTGGCACATCCGTCAACAGAACGTCTTCCAACGGCGTATTTTCACTCGGAATCTATAACAACTTTGATTCTTAATTCCAAGCTGTTGAAGACATCTTTCGATGACTCAGAAATTGAACTTAGTTTTACTATTTATAAAAAATTTCTGGATATACATATGACGTTCTTTGTTTTCTCATTTTTACAAGATATAAAGTGTTGACTTGCATTTGTAGCCCTAGAGCAGGCAACATACAGTTGTCCATGTAAGAAACATTCTTCTTGAATCTATATCCACTGTGCTGTAACTTCGACCATCAATAAGCCTCGCCATAGTGGTGGCGTGCTGAAATAATTCCCCTCAGCTTTCAACAATTTTCCCAGATTTAGGATGTGCCTTTTTATTACATCGCTGAAGATGTTTTCTCAAACGGTTGCCAAATTGTTTATCAATTTTTTTAATTTTGAACACCGTCAAATTCATTGACTTTAATTTGCTACAGATCAATTGTCTGCTGTTTATGTAGTTCACATCATTCTGTAAATAGAGAAATAAATTTGTACGTGTGTAAACAGCTTGAACTAGTGTTGTCATTTTCAAGTTTCGACTACGTAATTCCTCTTTCAATTCTTTCGTTTTTTTGGGACTTCTGTGGAAAAACGTTGTGATTCTTTTGCATTTCTTCATAACAATGTAGACAGAAACTTCTTGGCTCTGGAGATCTTCGTCTTCATCCTCGCAGAATATTCCAAATACAAATGAAAATTGCAAAGAAACTTGAGCGAAAGAGGCAGATACAATTCACACAAACTTGACTTGTGTGGAGCAATTTCTCATCACTAGCCAATGAGCGCATTGTTTTCGTGGATTTTTACTCGTATTGGTACAATTTCTTAATCGATACTTTAACGATATTTTTGCTGTTATCGATAGCTTGACGATATGGTCGATTATCGATATCGACTTTCTGCATCTCTCGTTTGGATGGAGTCAGTGAGGTTTATTTACCAGATTTGGCAAACAAGATGGAAAAGTCCGGAATTCCCTGACTGCATTGAGCTGCCAGGGCTCTCTGTCTCCCTTCTTGAGCGCCTTTATACTTGACTTCACTTTTTATTGAAAGTTGCTGTTTTGTGTCTAAATGGATTATCATTTGTTCAAATAAAGTATTGAAAGTTTCTAAAACGGATATTATGTACTCATGAAAATCATGGATATTCTACTAACTATAAAATTGTATTTCTAAATAATATTACTAACAGCATCTTGCAGACTCTTCATTCTTGGTTACAAGTTTATTAGCTGTAAGTTCTGTTTCATTGATGTTCATTGCTTTATTAGAATGGACGGCTGACAAAGAGGAAAAGTTCGGAATAGCACTGGCGTTTCCCTGACTGCATTGAGCTTCTAGGGTTCATCGCCTCTCCTCTTCATCGCGTTTATTATGTGATTCTTCTTTTTATTGGAAGTTGCTCTTTTGTGTCTAAATGGATAATCACCGAGTACATATAAATGACCATCAATCGGTCTTCCCTTTGTCGCCGACCGCCTCTCCCAACCTTCCGGCATATCAAGCAAGTCTAGTAGGTCTTTCTTTCTATCGGCCATTGTGAACAATTCAATAATTTTATCTGTAACATTTTTATTGAATGTTCTTGTTGTGTGTCTAAATGGTCAATAATTTGTTGAAGAAAAGTGTTGAAATGGCTGCGTTGTGGCAATTTTCGATCTGGAATGTTTGAAATGCTTTGTTTTATTAAAATTCTTTTACTTGCCCAAATGGTTTGTATTTTGCTTTTTGCCTCTTCTTTCATTTCACGGGCTAGGTATTTGTAGTCTATGGAGCTGATGTTGTCCTCCATTTATTGAGATTGTACGTTTTTAAAAAAATTTTCGGTCTTTTGGTACAGGTTGTTCATTTGTAGAACCATTTGCGCCATAAGCAACCAATGCCGGACATATTGTATGACATCAAAGTAGTAAAATAAATTGCCACTTTTTGGCCATACTTTTTCCAAAGCTTGCATTCCAGCCTTGCACTTGTCTGTCATGGAAACATTTGGACAGCACGCCCTCCAAAAGCACGAGATCCCATAATTTCTTTTACAAGTTGGAAACCTGTCAAATAGGCCATAACAATTACTGTATATCCATCACTTTGTTACAGAGCATGGCTGACCTTGTTTTGGCAAACAAGGAGGAACAGCCCGGAATGGCACTGGCGTTTCCCTGAGTGCATTGAGCGGTCAGGGCACTTCGCCTCTCCTCTTGAGCGGGCTTATGTTTGTTTTTTCTTTCTCTTGAATATTGGTATTGTGTTTCTGAATGGTCATTTGTTCAAGAGAAGTGTTGGAAGTGCTGCGTTTCGACGATTTCCGATCTGGAATGTTTGAAATGCTTTTGTTTGTAAAAACTTTTGAAGCAGAACTTCCAACTATTTTGCCTTTTGCTGATTCGATAAATAATTTCTTCATGTACGGTTGGTTACAGCTGACTTAGCAACTTCTGACAAGAAGAAACAAAAAATTGTTGCCGCATTGTCCATCTTCACGTTTTTCTTCTCCAATCGAAATTTTCTCCCGTGGGATGGATACCAGTATACGTTGGTCTTCGTCGTCTTCTTCTTCATTTCAAATACCTAAAGCCTGCCCGATTTGTTTAGCTGAAGGTAGAGGTTCTGTAGGTAAGGGAATTCCAAACGCTGCCTGTTGTTTAGGAGAAAGTACAAAATTATTATTATTATTTTCTAACATTAAATCAGCATCGATAATCGCCTCGATGAGTTGAAATTTCCTAAGTTTATAATATTTCGCGATACCATAACCAGCGGCGATCTGTTTCAAAGTAATTAAATTGTTAGTACTCGAATCTAAACTATTCTCTACGACTAAGTTAACTTTTTTGGGGGTTAGTCTGTTCTAACGCTATAATTAAATCTATTTTTTTTTTAACTTGTAATAATATTTGATTCTATTTTCGCGAGCTCGCTCACGTAATTCTCTCACACCTAAGTTCTTAAAAGAACTGTTATTAATTGCGGAAAAAGAACTATTCAATTTTTCATAGAACTAAGAGAATTTACAATTTTAGCTTTCTTAATAGGAATTTTGAAATCTTTTGAAATATCTGACACTCCGAAAGAATAACATGAAAAAAACATGCAAATTGTCAGTAGGTTATTCCGACTTATACCAGAATATATTGTAGGAATCAGCATAGAGTGGTACAAAGTCAAAACTAAAAATTCCCTCTTCACCGGTTATCATAAAGTTTTACAGGTGAATGGCTACTGCTTTCTTAATATAATCTTGATACAAAAATAAATTTCCATTTTGTCATATTAGTGGAGTAGATATGAATTAATTATTAATAAGTAACGGAATATATGTCGGAGAATGAGGTTGGTGATGATTTACTTCTTACAATAGAAAAATTATACTACCTATAACCACTTAATTACAATAGCAAACGTCAGAACTATAGTCAGCTTACTTGAATATAAACATATGATTGTATCTGTAGCGTACAGATGTTTGCAGAAGTACCTTTCTTCAAGTTCATAGGGCATTTGCAAACTCCTGCTTTGCAGTCCATTCCGTAAAACAAACCATCAACTCTTCCACCCTCACTTGGCACGAAGTACTCATCCTGAGCTATCTGCACCATATCTCCTCCATTGATGTAATTCGCCTTTTTCTTTAGAACCATAAAATCGAGGCCAGCAGTGGAATTACTACTGTAGGCAAATACCCATAGTTTATTTTTGTATACCTGTACAGTTATAGAAGGAAACATTGAAATTATTATCCATATAAGCTCAAAATTCTTGCAAATTCAACGTCTCATTGAAAATACGTCATATACATATTTATAACTATGTACTGTAGGCTCACAATATAAAATTTTTTGTTTCAACAGGACGACGCTATCGTCCTTGCAACGTCCTAGTGGACAATGTAATTGGAAACCTCTGTACACGTCGACTCTATCAATTTTGTGGAAAGACTTACGGATTTTGTTTGTGGAGGGATGCGAGGCGTTGAAAGTCTGCAATGTAAATGTGGAGAAGCTACAGTAATTCGATATGTCACTATCGAAACACTTCTCCAAAAATTGATTTCAAACCAGAACTTGGATGCGAGTTTACCCTTTATGTGATCGATAAGATACACGAGAGAACGCAAGTGACCGATTTTGTGTTGATAGTAGTTGCTAACCTATACCTTGTGTTTACAAAATCCACCCTTTTCAGATTGTCAATGTGATTGCCGAAAATAAGGTGGTCATCATTAAAGAGACCACAGGATGCGGTAAAACAGTCCAAGCTCCTCAATTTATTTATGACTCATGCAAAGCAGTAATTCGATACGTTACTATCGAAACGGTTTCACGACTTATTCTCTAAACCACATTCTCTAATGTCAAGTTTCTCTACTACAAAATTCTCTTAACGACAAATTCTCTAGAAGGAATTTTTTCGAACGTTATTATTTTGTCATTGTCAGTAATTTTGTTTTTGTAATGAATTGTCGGGAAGAAATCGAAATTTTATTGAACTACAAATTCCAACTCTAAACTAACTTATAAACTGAATCACTCAAACCTCTCCCAATTTAACGGGATTAAGGTGCGGGGGCGTGACTTCCCTCTGCGCTTCGCTCGTTCTTGGTTCGATTCTTGTCGAATTGTTCTGTAATTACTATTCAAAATGAAAATATTAGTCTACCTTGAGTGCACACCAATGGTACTGATTAATTGTGTGTTCACTGTTGCCAAGGTATTTTTAACTTTTTCCATCTCCATTTGGATTGTTATCAGTTCCTACAACAAAAAATCAATTAGGCTAATCTACACAAAATAATTAAATAAGTACTCTACACCGAATAGATAAAGTTGTATTCCCTATTACGTATTTTGTGTCTTATCTTTGAAATTCTTCAAGTCAGCGCCTCTTTCCCTTCTCATAAAAGTCAAATTTTCTCCTAATCAAGCTCACAAGTCAACTAGTAAATTATTAATTCAGCAGTAATCCCTATAAATAAAATATTCTGAAGGTATATTTTAAGGGTTTGTAGCAGATATTTTCGGCACGTCGACAAAATACTCCTAAAATATTAATTATAAGTTACTTATTACATGCATATATTGCTTTGATAGTTTGAGAAGAACTAGAAGAAATACCTGTTTTTCCTCGTCTTATACGGTATCGCTTTTGAAAATACCATGTTTAGTATTATACTAAGAGGTGCTCTACCAAAAAATCAAAAGTAGTTAGAATCCAAATGTAGACGGTGCTTGGGCTCAGCTCAAAAAAACGCCCCATAGAACAGGTTTCCAGTTGAAAGAATTTATATGTTAAACCTACTGACTGCTAAAACAACGACGGCTCTTGATTTTGTTTTAATTTTAGTAGTAGTAGTAGCGTAGTTCCCCAATAATGGGGGCGAGGACGAATTAGCAGTTTATCTATCATTAGGGAGTACTCACTTTTGTTTTTATATCGTGGTCTCAGCCACCTCCCCCACCTCCTCCACTGGCGTTATCTTATGGTAGACAACCACAAGTAATATGGCGATAATATTATAAAGCGCTGGGAGCCAGAGATGAAAAAAAAAAACAACAAAAAAAATCGTGCAATTCCTCAAAACTTGTGAAAAAATTACAGTCCAAGGGAAAAAAAGGAAGTCACAATTAATTTTTGGAGTAATTTTAACAAAATATTATTCATCACTTATTTAAGTTGCTCTATCTACAGGTACTTTTCTGACAGTCTCAAGACTGGAACACGTCAACATCTTGGGGAAGGAAATCGCACTCCAGTTACTTTACCGTTGAAAGTTCCCAGAGGATGGGAAAACTTTCTTCATGTGTCAGAAAATGAAATTGAACTATCTCACATTCTGGCCAAAAGCGTCATCATTTCCTTCACGGTGCGTTACCCTGGAGGACTCCGTGATCACGAGTCCCCCACGAGAAAACGTACATGAAATCAACCCATGCAACCATGAAGAAGCTGATACGCGCATCTATCTTCATGTAGCTGATGCCGTCAACAAAGGTCACAGCAGACTTATGGTTTTCTCTAATGTTTTCAACAAAGGGCACAAAGTCGTTCAAAAACCAATTATAAAAGGTTTCCTCCTCCATCCAGCCATTGTCAGTTGCTGCATATCGAGTATTTGGAAAAGCTTCATCTGATGTCCAATCTAATTGAACTCCCTTTCCTTTCAAAATTATGAAGAGCGCTAATTTGTCTCCAGCAGCTGACACACAACCCAAAACGCTGATAGAATCACGTCCAGAACCACCCGATTTTCGATGTCAAGCTTCTCCCTTTAAGCCAATAGCACGTACTTTGGTGGGATCCAAATTGAAGCCACTCTCATCACAATTGAACACAAAATGGTCACTAAACTCTTTAGGGATGTCAGCTTCTTCTACAGCAACTTTCAACTTATCGTAGAAATCATAGATAACTTCGGGTATTCTCGCATCAGTTCTTATTTTTAGCATTTGCTGAGCTCGTTTAAGTGATAAGCGACTATGCCTTGCCATAAAACCTTGGTACCATTCATCGCCTGCAAATCAATGAGAAAGTAAATTAAGCTTATCACTTAGAATGATAAATGCCATGAAGTGCTATCATTTCTGAATCATTCATCATTTGTAAGTAAGTAAATCATTTGTTAACAATTTATTTAAGTTTACTCACCTGGAACTCCATCTTTGAATCGTGTAACCATTTTGTTTACTCGAATAAATTCTCCAATCATTTCCAGCATCTCTCTTTTACTGCATGGATAGCCTATGCGAGCTCGAGCGAGAAGACAGAGTTCAATGTCTTTCTCTGTTTCGACTGAGAAAACCGGAGGCCTTCCAGCTCCCATTTTTGAAATGACCTGTAATGCAGATTCAAGTTTGGAAGTATAGGTTTGTAAGCTTTGAATAAATTCATCACAGCACTCAATAGATAAGTAAGGAAAGGTAACGCAGTGATTTTCAAAATCACAACTACCAGTACTGTCCACAAAAGCAACTTCTTTGGTAAACGGTAAATCATGCGCATGTTTCATTAAAGCAGTCACAATTAGAATTGCATTTTTCTCTCTTATGACGGTGTGTCCCCATTGATTGTCAAGTTTCTGTAATGGCCGACGTTTTGTCTACCCCACTATGCTACCTCATGACGCAAATTAACTTGGCTAGAGCAACAAGCATTAGACTGTGGGCGTATGCATGCCCTGTCAATATTTTAACGACAGAAAGGGCAGCGTAGATCAGTGACAATGCCACTTCCAGTTCACTCCCTATCATAAAGAATCCAATAGAACCTAGGAATGACATCAGGTGATAGAGGCCTTCTAGACGAACAACAATGCCTCACAACAATGCCTTCCATCGCGGTTTCACTCCGAACAATATCTGACGCTTTGAAATACAGGGGCAGATCAAATCTCACAAAAGTTGTCTTTTCTTGTACCTCCACACTCTATTGAAGTGCAGTGAACAATGCTGTCTTGATAGGTATCGATATATACGAAAATAATATCACTCCCCACCAACACCTCTCCAAAATTGGATCGTTCGGCTACACTAATGTAAACATGGTAGTAGTAAGGTCCCCCCTTTGGTACACTTGTACCGAAAGGGTGACTGTATGGAAAAAAAATTGGGAAAAAAAATTGAAAAAAAAAAATGAAAAAAAAATGAAAAAATAGAAAAAAAATGAAAAATAATTATATTACTTCAACCTTTGCCATGAGCCTAGAACTGTACCGAAAGGGGGACTGTATAAAAAAATAAAATAATAAAAAAATAAAAAATTAAAAAAAATAAAATAAAATAAAATATAAATATAGTTTTTTATATGTCAGTGTGAGCCTAGAACTGTACCAAAAGGGGGACTGAATGAAAAAAAAAATATCTAATAAGTCTAGAAGTGTACCGAAAGGATGACTGAATAAATAAATAAAAATAAATAAATAAATAAATAAATTAATTAAAAAAAAAAAAAAAAAAAAAAATATTATTTCAAACGCCCAATGAGTCTAGAAGTGTACTGAAAGGGGGACTACATGGAAAAAGATGTTTTTCTTTTTTTAGACCTACCTACCTCTATCAGTGAGCCATGTTTACAGGACAAGCTTTCGAAAGCAAATGAATACTTTTTTCAGGATGCACCTACTTATATATGTAAGAACGTGAACGTTCTTCACTGTCAGTCGCGTCACTCTCCTACTCACGAACAAAGTTCGGAGCTCCGACTATATAATGCTATTCCTCTCTCGTCCTGTTTATCCTTCCGAGTGCAGTCAGCTGACCTGCCTTTCCTTCGGGAACTCGACTTTTTGATACGATTTGTAAGATGTAAAATCTTGACAAATCTGGCGATGCTGTGTTTCCACAGAATCGAATCAAAAAGTCGAGTTCCCGAAGGAAAGGCAGGTCAGCTGACTGCACTCGGAAGGATAAACAGGACGAGAGAGGAATAGCATTATATAGTCGGAGCTCCGAATTTTGTCCGTGAGTAGGAGAGTGACGCGACTGACGGTGAAGAACGTTCACGTTCTTACATATATTACCTACCTTTTGACGAAAATTATCCATATTTCGAACTCTGATTTTATTAAAGGACAGTAATCTTCCAGTTTTCATGACCTCTGTAAAAACCTACAACTCTTTATAATTATAGTCAATGATGTGATATAAAGATGATTTTAGCTGTTGGGTGGTAACTCATTACATTCCGTCGACCCCAAAACTTGGCCTTAAAAAATAGATCTTGATCGTCGTCATCAATTGACATACATGTGTAGAGTATGGTTCTTTTTTTAATTTCTTGCCAAAGTTCTACAAAATATTCTCTGTTTCTATAACTATATTTTATTAATTTTCTGTATTTTCTCGAGCTCACATTCTCTGAATCATAAAAGGTGAGCATATATTTATCATTTTCTGTCATTCTTCCTAAAACACAACTAGCTTCTAATTTATCATCTATATAGAGAAGACAGAGATGTTTCCAAAACTCAAATCTTTTCCCCATGATGTTTTGATCAGAAATGAGATTTACTTCCTCCCTCTGATTATATTTAGAAAAATGTCCAGCTACATGAGTATAGGTGTAACTCGAACGTATAGGTCTACAGCTAGTACTTCTTTTCAATAAATCGACCCATGATGAAGTGATCCAATGCAGCTAGAGTGTCTTACTTTTATAATTTTCTATTCGTTTTTTACGTTCTTCCAATTCTTCCCAATAAGTTTGTAATTTTTCTTTTCGTATTTCTCGTTCACGTTGTTCCTGTAAAGAATTATATCTCCCAGAGCCTACCCTTTTGAACGAGCATTCTTCAATCTCTTCGTGTTTACGTTTTTTATTCTCCATAATGTAAGTGCGAAAATAACGAGCAGAAACGATAGCCTATTTACATGTATCGTGACGGAAAGAAATTGACATCGAAGCTTCCGAGAAGTGTGAAATGCAGTTATTACGTCTGAAGCCTATCTCATACCGACGAAAGAGAGAAAAAAAACGCAATTGTAGTCGGTGGAGTGTACGCTGTATTGCTTATTTACCTAACATACATTCTAATTTTTTTTTATATATACTTTTTTTTTTTTTTTTTATAATGCAAAAATATTCGCAGTGTAATATAGAGTTCGTCATATTTTGCGCTGAAACAGAAGAAAAAAAACATTGGAATGTAAAAAGGGTATTCAGTTATAGAATGTGAACGCTTCCACAATGCTCGAGCACACGTGCCGACGACGAACATGTAAAGAATGTACATGTTCCACTGAAACTATCACTGATTTCCCACTCTATTGCAACTGTCTTACAGAATGTAGAATCATCACTGCAGACCTACATCGAACTCTACAAAAATTAGTCGAATACGAACTATTACAACCATACAACTCATCAGAACTGAGTGAGAGCGAGAGCGAGAGTGACTATTCATACTACACAACAGATAGTGATTACTATATGCCACAACCTGGAAGATACAGCGACGAGGACAATGACGATGAATTACTCGACCTGAGATATATCTAGAAAATTTTCTCCTCATCCGGGACGTCCGATCTACTTGTAGTTTTATTTTAACAAAATCGAGCAAAATAAAAACGACCAAAATCAACGAAAAACGACCAGAATCGACCAGAAAGAGCTAGATTCATGTAAACTCGACGAAATTGGACTAGGGAAATTTTCATTGTGACCACTGTCTATGTGAACGTAGATGTGATTTTGATTTTTGTGGTTGTGCAGACAAAGAGTTGAAACATTACTGTCCTTTAATAAAATTAGAGTTCGAAATATGGATAATTTTCGTCAAAAAGTAGGTATATAAGTAGGTGCATCCTAAAAAAAGTATTCATTTGCTTTTGAAAGCTTGTCCTGTAAACATGGCTCACTGATAGAGGTAGGTAGGTAGGTCTAAAAAAAGAAAAACATCTTTTTCCATGCAGTCCCCCTTTCAGTACACTTCTAGACTCATTAGGCGTTTGAAATAATATTTTTTTATTTTTATTTTATTTTTTTAATTAATTAATTTATTTATTTATTTTTATTTATTTATTCAGTCACCCTTTCGGTACACTTCTAGACTTATTAGATATATTGTTTTCATTCAGTCCCCCTTTCGGTACAGTTCTAGACTCACACTGACATATAAAAAAATATATTTCTATTTTATTTTATTTTATTTTTTTTTTAATTTTTATTTCATTTTATTTTTTATTTTTATTTCATTTTTTTATACAGTCCCCTTTCGGTACAGTTCTAGACTCACACTGACATATAAAAAAATATATTTATTTTTATTATTTTATTTTTTATACAGTCCCCCTTTCGGTACAGTTCTAGGCTCATGGCGAAAGTTGAAATAATATAATTATTTTTTATTTTTATTTTATTTTTTTTCAATTTTTTTTCCAAATTTTTTTTTCCATAGTCACCCTTTCGGTACAGGTGTACCGAAGGGGGGACCTTACTACTCATGGTAAATATTACCTACACTTCGTATTATAAAATATTGCCGTTTATAAAAAGCCTCACCTATAGTTAACTTCGGTAAATGATGAACTTGCTGTAAGTCGAAGCATAAAGTCACGCTCTGAGGAGGCTTTGTTGCCATCAATTTGAAATAATATTTAGCTCGAGCTCGATGAACTTTCAACTGACGTCGTAAATTGCGGACTTCGCTGAGATTTTTTTGCTTCCTTTCATAATCAATTGCATCTTTGAGTCGATCACAAAAACTGCATGTGTCAACCGCAGGTCCACCAAAACCGATATTAAATTCTTGCACAAAAATTTTGTAGAATAGGGCATAAGTAATCTGTAACAGAGTAATAAATTTTGCGTCACTGATAAGTTCAGTAGGTATACTGAGTTACATACAAGAAAACATTACAAAGCTTTTTCTTTCTTTCTTTTTTAGGGTCGGCGCAGGTGCTAGCCGACCGTATTGTAATCACTTTTTTCTTCTTCTTCGTCTTCGGCTCAGTTAAGACGCTGACGTCATGGTCGAGTGAGCCGTATGCTGTACAGTCTCGAGTCTTTGGCTCTTGGCGTGTTATCATTGCATTTTGCGTTTTGATTGTATTCAACTGTTGTAATGGGTCGTAGGAATCACATAGGAACGGAACAATAAAAATAGTAGCCTCTTTATTATCGAACATTCGAACGTTCGCAATAATAAATTTGATACCTATGTTCAAATTGCACGTTTATTTCATTTTGATGATTAGGTTCAGATGACTAGGAATGGAACCAAATGTCTTAATTGCGATGGAAAAGAATGAGAGTGATGAAATATGAATTCTTGAAATTGGTCTAAATAATGTGAATGGTGAAGCGGTAGGTAGAGCAAAATATGAAATGAATGATCGTTGGTCGGTATCTAATTACAATGATTCTATAGTCTCCAATCTGAGTTTGTAGTTTTATTCGATAGAACGTGAAAAGCTAAGTGGAAAGTATGAGGTATGAACAGTTTGAATGAATAATTATCGAAATTTTACTATTTCAACTTGCAGTCTGTGTAAGGTACGTGTATTTAGTTTCTAGTACCGGTTATCTTATGCCTGAGTTAGAGGCCAAATATCATCGAAATCAATATTATTTCGCAATGCAATGTTTACAAAGATGTATTGGAATCGAATTTTTTGGTTTTGACTGTTTCTTATGTCTTTGCGTGTTCGCATTGATCAGCGTAGGTATTAATAAATTTGATTTTACGGAATGTTCAAATTATAAATTTATTTTCCTTTAATAAATACAAATGAAACGAGACTTTTTACAATGCAATGGGAAACCGAAATGAATAATTGCAAATAAAAACCTAGGGAACAGAATGATTTAAAAGTCGATCATAGATCGCGAATGCGGTATCCCGGCTTTGTAGTCCGCAATTCAATTTTGAATTTTAATTTACCTATACTTAGATTCTAAGTATTTCTTTGAAGTTGACTACAAAGGTAGTATAATAATTACATCGTTGGGTTTTGAGCAGACAAATGAAGTTGGTGGTGGTATTAATTAATCAAGGATTTCAATTCTAGGTAATGCTACGATTTGTGTTACTTATTATTCCTATCTCATGACGAAAATATCAGCGTTATTTGTACTCAACAGTGGTTCCTTCAGGTTATTGAATAAATACCAATGAAACGAGATTTTTTATAATGCGATGGGAAACCGAAATGAATAATTGCGAATATAAACATAGGGAACAGAATGATTTAAAAGTCGATCATAGATCGCGAATGCGGTATCCCGGCTTTGTAGTCCGCAATTCAATTTTGAATTTTAATTTACCTATACTTAGATTCTAAGTATTTCTTTGAAGTTGACTACAAAGGTAGTATAATAATTACATCGTTGGGTTTTGAGCAGACAAATGAAGTTTGTGGTAGTATTAATTAATCAAGGATTTCAATTCTATGTAATGTTATGATTTGTATTGCTTATTATTCTTATCTCATGACGAAAATGACAGTTGTTGGAAGGGTGTAATATCAGAGTTATTTGTACTCAACAGTGGTTCCTTCAGGTTATTGCTTATTAATTGTTGAGTGTTAGCTTTTACAAATAGAATCGAAAAGATGTGATGTGAATTCTTGAAAAGGTGGTTCTCACAATGGATGAAATTGAATACAAATGAAAGGGAATGTCTTACAACGCGATAGGAATATGAAATGAATACATAATTACAAATAAAAAAGTAGGAAATAGGATGATCAAAAATTGATTTTGAATGCGATATCCTAGCTTTGTAATCCTCAATTCAATTTTAATTTGTACTTGGTCCTACTTTCTAGTTGGGTTTTAGCGCAGAGAGAGAATCAAATTAACACTAAAGACTGAATGATTGCTTAAAATAGGTAATAGCCAAAGACATCTGAGATCTGTGCACAAACCTCTACCAGCTTGTTCTACAAGTTTCTTTTTGATACATACCATATACTCCGTTCACGTTAAGAAAGGATAGGAATACGTACCTTGAGAACGGAACGCTCCAGGTGTAATTTTAATCAACCGTTCCGTTCTCGAGGTACATACTTCTATCCTTTCTTAGTGTGAATAGAGTATAATACATTTTTGTAATAATGATCAAATTCACGCCGACCCTAGTACTACGTAGCTCGCTACGTAGCTTGTTTTTTTCTCTTTCATCTTTCGAAGAAAAAAAATGCAACTAAAAACAAAACGAAAGAATTTGAAAAAAATAATCAACAAAAACAGGATAGGTACAAACGAAAAAATTTCATGATGGATAATAACCTTGCTATCTTTTCCCGACTTTCATTAAGAATTCGAACCAATTCATTGATTGATAAATCGCTTGATAAATAAAGCCTTCGACTTTTATTCCGTCCATAGTGACTTTCAGACACCTTCAAGTTTCGAATAAATTCTCGGATAGTATGTCTGATAGGTTCATACTTAGCATCCTTTCGAAAACCTCCTCGCGTTTCTTTCACTGACAATCCATTATTTTTTGCTTTCGCAATTGTCAGCAATCTTCTCGTCTTCACTTCAAATAGTGAAGAAAAAAACTTCTGACAGACAAGTTGAGGAGTTTTTCTTTGTGCCTGGAAACACACAAATAAAATAGGATCACGTTCCTTCTGCGACTGCATCATACGTTGAGCATGGTGCCAATCTATCGAAATCTTCAAAAAAAGAAGCCATCACTATCAATTTGAAAGTAAAATTTTAGACTTACTCTTATGAAATACTGAACAGCAATTTGTCGTTTGGTTGATACAGGTAATAACGGATTACATTTACAGATACTTTCTGTCGTTTTAGGTTTTAAAAGCATGGCAAGTCGAATATCTTGCTCCTTCTTATCTGGAACGGCGTAAACTACCTTCTTCGCTTTTAGTAAATCATCTTTAGGTATCTTGTCACATAAGTACGGTAGATTATCTGGATGTTTACCGGGAGTTTTCCAATCAAGTAACAGAGGGTTCTTTGCTGAATACCTAAATAATAAAATACCCATCATATTGTTATCGACTTACCATCGTAATCCAGAGTCTACTATCGCTAAATACGTTCTCATTAAAATCAAGTTTTCTGCACTCACCGTTGACGTTTGGCCTCTTCAACTTTATTCGGTGATATCTTTCTTCGTTTTCTTGTACCACGATCAACGGCTTCATCACTCCCAACTGTAAAAGTATTTTCATCATCGGATTCAAACGAATCCATCGTGGGAATGTAATGAAAAGAAAATATTCACGCCGGCTTCTGATTCGAGGATATCAAACCTTAACTCGTTTAGAATCTCGAAATCTGCTGAGTTTTGAGCAGTTCTGGAGGGAAATAACACTTGTAGTGCTCATTGGAATCAGCTGATTCTCGTTATCATGAACAAGTTAGGAGTCATTATTAATTTATCGTTCATTCGTCATACAAAAGTAGAAAAAAACTTATGTAAGTCTTATTGTCGCAAGATAAAAGTCCATGCGGCATTCATATTATAGCATCTTTTCTCCTGTGTCAGGGACTCATGCATACATCCGTTCAACAGAACAACTCACCTAAAAAAAAGAATCATCTATATTCGCCAGAAAGAACGTGCGACAGAATCACCAGAATAAGGTTGTATGGGCGGGTCTACTAGTTCCTTTTTTCTGAACTTCTTCAAATTCTAAAGACTCCTCAGGTTCTTACTTTATGTAAAATTTCGTGCAGATTGCGTTCCGATCACTTTTTCTTAGGAAAGACCCACCTGGAGCAGTGTTGCGAATGATCAAAACTCAAAAGAGCCAAGAAATACCAGGTTTATTGCGTTTTGATGCAGAAGTGTCCTACTTTATTGCGTTTTGATGCAAAACGAAATAGATATCACCATTTTTCTCGTAGAACGAGAGCTCGTACGCTTCTGCGGATGGCAGAAATGGATTCGCCGTTGAATTTCCATATAGGATCGACTTCTAACTCACAAAGTCAAAAAAATGAGTTATTGCGTTTTGTAATCAACCTCCTCAAATACAACCCGAAGAAAGAAAAGGAAAAATTAATAATAGAGAAAAACAAAAATATGAAAGAACAAGACCACTCGTACTTATAAAGTCAAAGTCATTTAAATGGAAGTAGTTGCAATAGTCCTCAAAATATTTTCATGACAATTTAGAATAAATTTGTCCGTATCAATATGAGTGGGTGATGAAGGATGGTTTCAAGAAGAAATTTGTCAGCAGGAAGGGGAGAGGTTGTGTAGCTGAGTTGGTGGGAATAGGAGACTCAGTATCGATTTGAACAGTGGATTGAGTATGAAGAGAGGAGACAGGCGATGATGAGGAGGTTGAGTGAACAGCACGTCATACACAAGTGGTGCTTTAATGCCTACCTCTACGAGCAATCGGCGTGGCTGAATACCCATTGACGTGGTTCATTGTTGAGCCCCTGCGGGCACCTCGAGTCCCACGGCTCGTCCTCAAAACTCCTCGTGTTCCGCTACGAGCGCCTCGAGTATCACGGCCCAGTATTGCGTCCTCGTAGGTCCATCGTTCTCATCTACAACATGATATGTGTTACTAAATTAGCTTCACCTTCCTTTAATTTTCCGTCGCAGAAATATTCTTTACATTCGCTGTGATCGCCGTAACAATGCCTTGTTACATTTAATATATCGTCGCGGAGAGAATCAATGGCTTCCAGTGGATTTTGAAGATCTTTCCCCCTAAACGAGCAAGCTCTATCAATGCCCATGCGCATTGAGAAGATTTCACTGCTGACCGAAGCTTTCGGCTTTACAAATCGGTCCGCTCTGACCCGGTCACGAATTGACTTTCCTGAGATTTCATTGGCAAGCTTGTTCAGATTTGTCACTAACCTGCGTAGAGAATGGTTTTTACACTGGACCTTTTATACCCTCATGCGAACATCGCGATAGGGATTGGCCTTCTGAATATTTTGGTGAAGGGAGCTATGACCATCCGCGACGAGAAACCGGTAGCGCATTCCCCTATTGACAACGCTACTTTGGAATCCTTGAACAATGGCAACTGTTTATCACTGATAAATCGTGAGTTGTACGTGAAAGAAACTTTAAAATTTTGGAATACTTAAATCAAATCAGGATGAACGTGATTTGAATGATCATTAATGTCAGATGAAGCGAACGAGGCTCATTTTCGTAGCTCTTACAGAACGCTATTCATTTATAATGAATGAGTAAAGTTCAACTTTCATACAAAACATACTAGCAGGTCCGGCGCGCCTCTTAGTTTTTTGTTTTCTCATTTTTACCTTATTCGAGAGTTTACAATTTATTAAATTTCCATTAGGTACTTTTTGTATTATTTCTAAAGTACCTATAATTAAATCTCTTATTTTCTATCTTTGCAGGTTACTATCCATAATTATAAATTCTTTTTAAAATTCTTTGAAATATTAATTTGTAAGCGGACAACCATCATCATTATCATCAAAAATAGCCGCGATTTCATTACCGGTCGGCAAATTTTTCTACCTTTATAAACTTGTTGATTATCAGTTCATTGTTGTCCTTTAAGCAGCCGCAAAGAATAACTTTGCGGCTGTTCTCCATTTTGAATACATCGATTCTGTTCTTCTTTTTCAATTTCATGTAACATTTTAAAACTCGAAGCGTACCTATTAATATTTCTCAATATTTCATCAAGTTCAATTAGTAAGGTGGATCACAATTCGGATTATTTTTTATTCTTTGATCATTTGCTAAATTTGAGTCGATGAAATATAGCTGGGCATATTTCTTGTCTGCATGTCTGGCTGCTTCCCAAATTAGAACGTAAATGATAGATTAGTCCTTGAACTCTAAAACAATATGGCCCTCGTCCTGGAACGCATCCTGTCTGCTTGTTGCTAGAGGAGAAACATCATTCAACAGAAATAAAGTCCACTTTTAATTGAATTCCAATGAGTTAGCTGCTGTACTTAGCAAGGACGGAAGAACGATAGTTCATGGACTTTGAAATCAATTCTTTCATGAAAAGGGGCCCAAAGTACCGCCTTTGTGGTAGCAGACGCATAGGGAAACACTTTTTGGGTACGCATAGCTGAATCACTTACTGAAGAAGGACCTGGTTTGCATGAAGGTGATAACATCGGTGACGGACAACCTTGTAGTTCCTGTAAATTTGGACGGTTGCTTTCATTAAATATGATTGTTTGAATCCAATGGTACCACTTACAACTATTTTATAAGTATTTACTTTTCTTAAATTTTTCTTCTTTGGACCTGGTTTTTTCCGTTTTGCTGAAAGATTGAGATTTCGAGGTTGACCTTTACGCAACCTCTTTATTTTCAGAGGTACCGGTACTCTCGGTTCCTCCTCTACATTGACTTCCATAGTAATTATTATTATTAATATTATTATTATAATTCTACAAGCGTCCTATTTCTACCACGATAGAAAAAAATAATACAACGCGACGTACATATTTCGGAACGAGTCTCCGTTTAACATAAAAAAAAAATTCCTTTTTTCAATAAAACTACAAAATATACGTATGCCGTCATCATTGTTGAGACAACCTGTTTACCCTAGCGGTGTTCTCTGGGCAGTCGGCGGCAAATCCTGTTCCGCTTTTGAAATGCTGTCGAAGGATGAATACATTAGAATTATTCCTTTTTAGGCTACAGATAATTAGGGATATTCGTTTTAGAACTTACATGTTTTTCCACTCACTCGTGCACTTATCAAAGAGATCCAAAGCAAAAATATTCGCATGTTGGGGATCAGTTACTCCCATTAACTCGATATCTCGAAACTTAACTGCCAGTAATTTGTGATTTACAACCGTGTGCTGAAAATGTATATAATATGAAATATTTACCTTCGTCGACGAATTTATTTACTTTCATGAACTTACATGTAAATTTACGACCACCTCGTGACTAGTAACAACAAACTGAAAGTTTAATGTGAACGTTTGGGTGTGTCTTAGAATAAAATACAGTGCAAAATCATAGTTCTGGTTACCAACAGCATGATGGCCAATGTTATTGCGCCAGTTCTCTGGTACACCCGGTTGATTTGGAAACAACTGATCATTAATAGTGATCGAGAATTCTGATTCGATGAAGAAGTGTAATGCAGTGATTATACCTCTTTCTATGATTGTGTTTGGCCCTTCGGCAGCAAAACGATTTCTCAGGCTGGATGCCAATAAATCTAGAAAATATGCTCGTATGAATTGTTATCGAAACTACTTAACATAGTATAATTTCTGAACTCATGATAATACTTACTTAGTTCAGCGGAACTCTTAATTTTGTTGTAGTGAACGTAAAGTGACAGTAGTAGTATGGGAGTACGTTGAGCCCACCGGGGGAAGCCACGGTTCGTTTGTCGCGCTCTGTAGTGGACAGGAACGTACCTTGGAGGGTTGAGTTGAGCGGGGTAAGGTATGATGATTTTCGGGGTCTAGTCGCGGGGAAAAATATATTTTCCAATGGCCCACTTTTGAAAATTTAGTCGTTTCTTAATGTTATGAAAATTTCTGTGTGGTTTAGTGTGATGAAAGGATCGTTGTTTAGGTTATCAAATTCGAAAATAATTTCGCCATGTTTATCTATGAATAGACCGCATAACATTATGTCGTAATCGTTTAGTTCTTGAGATTTTAATATTGTGGAGAAGAGGTTTAATTTTTTGGTATGTTTTCTGAATGTATTTCGTTAATTCCTGGTTTGAAAAGAGTATTATCTTGAATGTGGAAGACGACTTCATTTTTATGTTTTTTTAGTTTGTATGTATCGTAATTATATCTGAAATTTCCCACAGAATGAGATTTAATTTCAAACATGATGACAATGATTATTTTTCTGCAATGCGCTTACTTATATAGTCTCAAAAGGGAGTCGTGATTCCCGACCCCCTTCATCTTGCACAAACATGTATGAAAAATGTTTATATAATTAATTTCCGCGATTTGAAACCAGTACACTGATCGTAATAATTCCAACACACATGACATGCGCAGAAAAGCCGCTTGTGTTTACAAACAGTATGATCTTCGCATTCCCATTCATCAGCTGTTTCTACGGTGTTTTTACCTGCGTATTCACACGGTATCATCGAACCCCAACATTTAATACACTGACAGATGTACTGAAGGTGGACGAATTTTTCGCGTGCAAGGATAAATATAATATTTAAATGAAATAACGAGGCTTTTCCCGCACCGTTTTTTTCCGTGTTATTCCTACTTCCATTTAAGGGAGAGGAGGGTAAATGGGTGGTTAAAAAGCCAAGTTCCGTATTAAAGGAATTCGCCAAGTCCATAATAGTTGTCCTCAAGTTATCGGGATCTCCAGAGTTGACCCTTAAGGTATTGCGAAACTGATTAACCAAATGTACGTTTGTTCCATCACTCCCCATGTATTGGGTTGAGTTTAACTCGATGGAGTAGCTAAGTAAATCATGCGCCACGGCGCAGATTAACGACCCATGATCGGAAGCCATCTTTCAAAAATTATCATTTCCGTGTTATTCCTACTTCCATTTAAGGGAGAGGAGGGTAAATGGGTGGTTAAAAAGCCAAGTTCCGTATTAAAGGAATTCGCCAAGTCCATAATAGTTGTCCTCAAGTTATCGGGATCTCCAGAGTTGACCCTTAAGGTATTGCGAAACTGATTAACCAAATGTACGTTTGTTCCATCACTCCCCATGTATTGGGTTGAGTTTAACTCGATGGAGTAGCTAAGTAAATCATGCGCCACGGCGCAGATTAACGACCCATGATCGGAAGCCATCTTTCAAAAATTAACGGTGCGGGAAAAGCCTCGTTATTTCATTTAAATATGACAGATATACTGTTCGTGTTCGCACTCGAATCCTTCATGATATAAACACGTGGTCGGTTTTGCATCTCTGATAATCGCATCGGCGCAAGTCTTACCTGAATAGCAAACGACACACTGACAGAGTAGAACTCGATGTTCGATACATTTTTCGTGAAAATAACATGAAACTTTTTTGTATACTGATTCTATGAAAAGACATTTAGCATCACCGCATCCGCAATCCATGCACTCGCATTCATATAAATCGTGTTGACGAATTGGATGTAAACGACAAATATCTTTTTCAATTAGTTCAATTTCTTTTTCGTAAACGTACGTGCTCGGTTCAAATTTCATGTACAGTTGGAAAGATGATTCCAGGCAATCTCGCACTCCGTTATTCTTCATTCGAAAAACGATTTGCCCTTCTATCAAAACAGTTTCCTGAATTATAATTTTATTTTCTTCGAGTAACCAACACATTGACGCTGATTTAAAATTCAAACAACTATGATTTATAGGAAAAATACCCGTCTTAATTTCTCTAATTGAATCTACCTTGAAATTATAAATCCCGCAAATATTGAAATAAATCGTATTATTTTCTCCTCTGATTACTGGGTTTTTTGTATATCTATAGTAGAAACTATCAAATCCATCAACTTTGAAAGCAGCCATGATGTGATCAGTAAGCCGTCGCGAAAGACAATGATTATTTTTTCGCGATATACTTACTTATATAGACGTATGAGATATGAATAATATTTTTTTAGTCCATCTTCCAAAATAATCCGCACGCCAGAAAAGCTCTTCATCGTCGTGATAAACTGGTAGAGATGTATAGAGAGTAGTTTTTTTTTTCATTTCTTTTAAAAGCTCTACGAAATAATTCTTCGATTTGTAAGTGTATTTTACAGTCTTATTCAGAATTTCAAGTTTTCTCTCAGAACTATAATACTCGAGCATAGACCTATCTTTTTCAGTCATTCTTCGTAGAACACAACTAGCCTGTAGTTCGTCATCGACATATAGACAGGAAACGTGTTTCCAGAATTCAAAATTTCTCTTAGCCATTTAAAGTATAAATAGGATGATTCGTTCGAAATTCAGCTACAATTTCACCTTTACGAATTTTCATGTCGACGATATTCCTATTACGAGCGTGCAGAATTATTTCTTGTCCAGCTTCGATTTTCTCGGGAAAAATGAAAATTTTGTTCTTCGTGAGCTCAAATTTTGACCCATTCCTACCTTCACCTGTCGTGTACGTATTTGTATGAATAACAGAATCAATCAAATTATAATAACACTTTACAATCGTATCATCTGGAACACCAAGTTCGAATTTATACTGATAAGTTTCCCTCCTACCTTTCACAATGTAATTACAATGCACAGGACGATGTTCTATCTTTCTTAGAACCGAATTCCAGCATACACGACACATACAATACACTCGATCGTGTTCACAATAGCCGTGTACTTGACAAATGAAAGCCATATAGGAAATGAGAGAATTTATCCTCATCACTTACTTATATAGATGTTTAGTTCTCATATGATGTTCGAAATTCCATTTACGATATATACGAAGCCCACAGACGTCACAAACGTACCTTATTTCGTGAATTTTTTCATGTAATCGTAGATTTTCTTCAGTTCTAAAGACTGCATTGCACGTGTAAAATTTTTCGCATGGAAACATTACTTCTGGTTGAGGATAATTCTTATGAGTTGATCGTAGATGTATGGTTAAATTACCGCTACTAGCGAAACTTCGTAGACAAATATCGCGCGTATAAGACATGATTATGACGAAAATAGATGGTACTTACTCCGCCTTATATACTTTTAGAAATGAGAAGACCAGAAAACATGTCAGAAAATATTTACATTGAAAACTTGTGATTACAAACGTTTTCTATTCCATATCTTCACCATCCCACGAATCGTGGTATACAGTAAAAGCTTCAGCATGTGGCGGATTATATAAAACCGGAGCCACGGATTCTTCATCTTCTTCGTTTTTCATCGATAAAATAGGCATCGATCTCCATCTGCGGTTTATTCCCGGCGGAGGTACATTTTCTTTGTTTCACTATTACGGTTCATTCGTGCAAATTCAAAACCAAAAATTTTCAATAGTCAATACGGAACCAGATTCGTTTACATTCTTCCTAACTTATAAATAACAGAAATTTTTAAAAAATATTTGATATCCATCTAATAAATTACTCAATAAGTCCGGTGGATCGGGCAAGTCTAATTTTACTCTACCGTTTGAACAGCACATATTTTCACTTTTACCCATAAACAATTTTGCTGTACAATGCGGACAAATTCGTTCAAGGGCACCGAGAACCGAGTTTCATTTATAATTAAAATTCACGTCATAAATATACGTTGAATTTTGAGGAGGAAAATTATCATTTAAAATATTAGGATTAGGAATAGAATTTATCACCTCAATCTTCCTTTTTTTTTCGGCATTTTACGACTTTTGCCGCGGAGTTTGATCTGCGACTTACATTTGATCTTCTCTTTACCATTTTCTCAATTAAAAACTTCGAACAGATGATCAAAATATTGTAGCAAGTAAATTCATAATCATTGGGAAGAGGGTCGATAAAAAATAATGGGAAAGAACTGAAAATAGTAGCCACAAAAACCATTTGTCACAAACATTCTAATTTGAGAAAGAAAGCTGTAGCCTATAGTTAAGTAATGAAAGTAGGCTAATAGTACTTTTCCATGGCAATTCACCAACCTGATTCTCAAAATTATATTTGGTTGCCTAGTATGAAAAAACGGAAATTTTTTTCGGGACCAAGAATATATGTACAAAAGCAGTAGCCAATACACGATTAACTTTCAAGCTTTATTTCAACTTTTAAGGTGAACTTTATTCATTTTTGGATAGGAAAAGACCATCCTCGACGTAATTCACGTATAATGTGAAAATTTCATCGAATTTCAATGGGTGGGGGCGGAGATTACCCGTTACATGCGATTCCATCTTCAGCTTTATAATATAGGATAATTTTCATTAGACTTACACAGTCAGATTCGTGCGCGGGCAAGTCAATAAATGGGAAAGACAGGTAGATTTCTTATAAGGCATAGTGGAAGTTACTCTTTCAAGGAATCCGTTCCATCCTCGAATTTCCATTTTTCTTACTTTTGCCCACAACCAAGTTGTAGGCCTATAAAATGAAGAAACCTATTCTGCCGTTGACTCAGTTTAATCCATCTGGAAGACGTCTGCATTCTTCATGACAAGTTGTAGGCCTGTTTTTGGAACAGTAGTGACTGTTTGAATGGGAATTGTACTTAGAGCGGAAATTTCTTCACCCTTCAATTTCTCTTATAGTCTGTCGATGAGTTGTTGTCTCAAAACAGAATCGCAAATTCCTCCCATCGTGTGCAATGTGTGATGTCCATCCAATGTGAATGAGTTGAAATTGGCATTGTCGATTCACATGTTGTGAGAAACTTTTGTCCAAAATACGGTACTCACTCCCAGAAATGATGGAATTTTCGTAAACGCGCGCTTCGTCAAAAATGCACAAAAACCAAGCTTAGAAAATAGCTTCACAGCTTCCTTCGAGGAAAACTGTCTATGTAAGTATGCTGACCCAGATGTGGAAAAACCGTCATCATCGATAATGTTGAAGTATGTTATTTGTTCAAAGTTTTCGACGATCCTTGTTTCCGCTTCAAATCAGCAAAAAGTGTATAATACAAGCGGCACAATAATGCAGGCATGATTATTTCAAAAAGAAAAAAAGAATAAGAAAACGAATTTAATACGATCGTGACGTTACTCGTCGAAGTCTTTTTCTGCTCTGAATATGAATTTATTTAATTACATCTTTTATTTCGAGTGAAAACTGATCAAATTCAAATCAAAAGTTGGGAGGATAAATAATGGAAGTCTATTATCACATAAAAATATTGGATTAGACTCGTAGTACTCTCGTCTCCACGTACACTACATTTCCCACCTCCAATTCCCATTATTTTCACCTTCCTTCCTACCCTCTCCCTCGCCACCTCTCCCCACCTCAACCATGTCCTCATTTTCGGCTGTCCGCCATATATCGTGGGCTTCATGCCAAAAGGGCGTATCGAAAAAGCGAGGTTTTCAGGAGAACGCGACAAAGTTTTTTAGAAGTTTGCACTTTCAATTTCTGTATAAATAATATTTGGTTATCTATTGAGAAAAGTGTTTGTATTGTAAAATTTAACGCCGAATACGATGGTATGCATTATTTTGCAACATAATAGAACCTCGGTGAGATATTGGGCTTACGCCCTTTTTGAATCAGCGCCTACGCCCTTTTTTTCTCAATCACTCTATTTAAAAAAAGACGAGATCAATCTCCAAAACGCAGGATTTTTATTGTTAATTGGCATAAAAAAGAACAATAAACGAAATTATAATCATAAAAAAGAACAATAAACAAAATTTCAGTCATACAGAAGAACAATAAAAGTAATTTCAATCATAAAAAGAAGAATGAAAGAAATTGTAATCATTGTTACTATTAAGAAGTTATCTACAAAAACCTTATTTTTTCTTATGAGTCTTGATTTTTGATCTCATGATTCTTAATTCATCTTCATCGTCATCATCTTCTGCTGTGTTTTTTGTATCACTAACTTCAAGATTTTTGTAAAAGGAGTGATTGGTCCGGCACAGAAACTGTAAGTCATTGTACTTTGCCCGTTTTCCCTATTGAAAGCACGGTCTGGATCACCACATTCTTCAATGTTGACAAAATATTTTGATGAAACCCTCTTCCTTCTAATATTTGTCAGGTCGAGTTTGTGAAACTTCTCCTCCCAGTATTCTTGCTTGAAAAAAAATGCATCCTTCACATTCTTTTCAAAATAAAGGCACTTGACGTCTTTCCAGTTGAGAGTAGTACCATCCAATCCTTTTGTAAGATTTAACACAAATTGGTCTCGAAATTTTTTGAAATTTATGAAGTCCATGAATTGTAACTCATTCAAGGCATATCCTCTCTCAGGACCTCTTCTGGCTAAGCGAACGATATTTCGCCAGTCATTGGGTGAATGAACCGTGGCACTTTCAGCTGCTGTTTCAATACAACTGTGCATGGAGTCACACTCCATGTGTGTATGACCAGGTTCGAGAAATTTCATAAAAATTTTTTCCAGCGTGGGATGGCGACTAAGTGCATGAAGGAACATCATAGGCAAAATGGAGTTTCGGTTTTGTCCTCCGCAGCAATCTGAATACAGAATCAGCGTCTTTACATGAGGAGGAAGATTGAGAATGAATTTTTGTAGACATGTCGCTATTTCGTTAGCACCTCTTTTCCCTTGGTTCTCGTTTCACATGAAACAATGACCTTTCTTTTTGGCAACTTCATAAATTGTAAAATTGAAAACGGCAAATTTCCTCTTGTAGAAAATAGGTTTCCCAAACTCCAATGGACAATACAAAACAGCTTCCAAATCAAAATTAGCATTGAGCGTTGTTCTATCTTTCATGGCGGTTTTCTTGTCTTTGTCCTTCTGAACACTCACAGCATCCTTACGTTTCTTATGTAGCTCATATTCTTCTTTTCGATCGGTCTTCTGTGGCTCCTCCAATGTCTCATAACTATAACACCAACACCTGTCTTTCTTGGGGGTGTAGAAACTAATATTTTTTTCAATCATTTTTTTTTTATACATAGTTTTACCAAGAGGTTTAAGATTATCCGTACGACAACGCTCTACATAAAGATCATATTATGTGCTTTTTCACAATTGTTGCTTTTTCTTTGGATTTACCCGCCTTCCTCCTATCAACAAACACGTAGGCACATTGCGCATGAAATTCTCCAGAACAAAGCCTGGAAGCAATGCGGTATCAAAATACGTATGATTAGTAATTAATGCGCTTCGTTGATATCTTATCAAACTACAACATTTAAAATAGGAACAAAATTATCTACCGTTATCCTAGGACTGATATCGTGTTGTTACAATTTTGTTTTCGAGTAAGGAAAAATTTCAGAATTTTTGAAACAATTTTAGTATTGTACCATCTTGTAGGGTTTGACTCGAGGACAATGATGTCAAAGATATTTATTTTAGTTGCCTTCCTGATTGGTAATCACCCGTACTCATACTTATTTAAAATGCATACTTTTCGCAATAACGATTGAATTTGCTGGTATGATGTTTACAATCTGTTGTGTTATCGATTTCACAGTTCGGATATCGTTTGTTCATGGCGAAACAGACACCGATGTTGAAGAAAAGGCTCCGACCAAGAAATTGGTGAGATGTCTGCCTTTTGCGTACCGATTCACTACAATGGTCCTGTGCTCCTTTCGTGATCATGATCGAATGGAAAATGATCATAGTTTTCTTCACTCAAGAGTATTTATTGAGAATTATCAATGGATAGAGATCTGTTTTTCACTTATGAGAACGGAGCAATTGAGCACATCTTTTTTGATACCCTGGATTTTTCTAACCTAGAGACTTTCGTGTACGTTCTGTGAGTTGTTCGAGAGGCAGCGCAGATGGTGGTCAATTGAGTACGTCATATTTGACGCCCCAGATTTTTTTCATCAAGAGTCTTCACTTGTATGTACTAAGAGTAGTCCAGGAAGCAGCAAGGGTACTGCTTGAGTTCGGGAGTGTTGGAAAGCCGTTTCAGCATATTCGACTCACTTCGCGATGCTGCGTCGAAACCGCAATTATTCGGTGTTCGGACAGCCTTAATTTTGATTTACGAGGACTGGCAAAGATCAAAATCTTTCGAGTAGTCACGGATTCTGGTTCTGGGTAGTGGGAGAAGAAAGAGACGTTCGATTTTCGGTAGGAATTTTTGATTGATGTGATGAGGATCATAAGTACTTGATTGGTTATGGTTTCTGGTTCTGGATAATGAAGACGAAGTTGATTAATTGTTGCTTTCATAGACCGCTAGAGATGTATTGATGAGTTTTGCTCTTATAATGATAATAACTTATGGTAAGGGATTTTGATAGAAGGTCGCGAAAAACAATGCAGCACTTCAGGATTTTATGAAGATGGTGGATGGAATAGTTACGTATTTGCATAATGAGGATAACGAAGAAGCGCAGGCCTATTTTCAAACCTCCCACGGCTTGTGTCCTATCATGCACTCGAACTGCTCTCTATGAAGAATAATTGTTATTTTTTTTAGGGGGAAGCAGAAAAATTGGTCGGCAAAGTCGGACTGTTCAATCATATGAGAAACTTGCTTCACAAGTTCGACTACAGTCAAGGATTCTTAGACGAGGAGGTTTTAGAAGTGTATGAGAACGTCACTAGACTTGAAGCTTCAGAGATCCCTCCACCCATAGACCGAGATAATGGAAAGGAGATAACATCGTTCCATCGTCGTTATCGTATGTGTTACGCGATGCTGCTAGTATCAGAATCTGAAGTAGTTGCCTCGTTTAAAAAAGAAATCGAAAGCCTCACAAAGATCGAGGACAATCAGAAAATCGCCATATTAGTGGCCGAGCTCTTCTGTTTGCTGTCAAGATTCGATAAGGCGAAAGAAACCGACGACGTGATCGATTGGAACAAGGAAAATGAAGTAGTGGATGCCCTGAAGAAATGGGGCATCAATAATCGTGATATGTTGAATACGGCCAGGGCGCTCCACCGAATAAGAACGCAAGTGATATCTGAGTGCAAGAAGGTATACATCCATACAACTGATGTTGAAGAAGCAGCCTTGTTGCAATTTGACACCTGCGTTAGTCAAGACTTCGTCTTGGAAGCTGTGCTGATGCCAGATGCTCATCCTGGATACGTCGCGCCTGTCGGTAGCGTCATTAAAACGAAGAGCGCAGTTGTCCCCGCTTGGGTGGGTTACGACATAGGATGTGGTATGACCGCGGTAAAAATATCTGAGCGTAAAAAAGAGCAAATCCTTATACGAATACGGGCTAAAGAAATATTTGAACAGGTGAATCGTAATGTACCTATGGGAGTGGGTGAATATAACAAGAAAACGGACGATGTACATTTGGTGGAGGAAATGGAATCAGCGCTCAAGGTGCTGAAGGCATCCACGAGTCCGGAATATGAACACCTGTATTATTCGGTTTACGCAAAATCTAGACCAAATCTGGGAAGTTTGGGTTCGGGCAATCATTTTATTGAAATATCTGTGAGTGGTGATGAAACGTGGTTAGTAATTCACAGTGGTTCGAGAGGCGTGGGTCATTTTATCGGTACTTATTTCATGCAAGCTACTGCTGGCTCCGAAAAAACATTCGAAGAAACTCACGCTATTACGGATCCCGATATGCTTGACCAGTACATGCATTATCACGATTACTGTCTGAAATTCGCGCTCTTGAACAGATTGTCAATGGCTGTGAAAGTCGAAGAAGCCATCAAAAATAAAACGAAAGTTTCGTACGATACTCACGAAAATTTGTGGACTAATAAAAATCATAACCTTTGTTCCAGGCTAGAAGATGATGTATATTTACATCGTAAGGGTGCAACTGCTTCGAATAAGGGGGAGCGTGGTGTGATACCAGGTAATATGAGAGACGGTTGTTATCTGGTTGAAGGATTGGGTAATGATAAATTTTTGTTGAGCTCTTCGCACGGAGCTGGTAGAGAAATGTCTCGTAACAAGGCGAGGAAGAAAATCAAATTAGAACACTTCCGAGCCTCGATGAAAGGGATCGTTGCGCCGGTAGATTCGAAAACGATAGATGAGAGCCCTTTTGCTTATAAAAATATAACGGAAGTGATGAAAATGCAAAGAGATAGTGTCAAGATAGTGAAACACCTGAAACCGATTATTAATTGGAAAGGTTTTTGAAACTCAATTTTATTTAAGATGCTGGGTTGAAGTTTTCCGCTCCCAGACAAGGGACTCCTCTCACGCTTCATGATGACTGTTTCTCCTTCAAAGTGTCAAATAGGTAAGGCATTATATTTTGTCCTTGCCTGTATTGTCTGTGTATATCAATGTCCATGGTCTTGAAATCAATGGAAGCTTGTACCTCCAAGTTTCATATTCTCGAGTTTGATTTTGTCTCTCTCTTTTTTATGTCTGGTGAAAATTCTTATTTTTCTAGCCGCACGTTTCATACTTTAAATCTTCCTAAATTGTTGAGAATACCTAATGCATTTTTTTTTACGATGGTGCATTCAACTTTATCTTGGCTGAATTTCCTTGTAAGTTTGGTAGTCTCTCCTCTCAGCCCTACGTTACACACAATGAGGAAGTGAAATAAGCATCACATTTGGATCTTATCTTCATTTTCGGAGGGTGAAAATTCTTCATCTGTACTGCCTTGTAACTGCTATCATCAGGAGGCTGGAGCATGAGTCGTTTTCTTACAGCCCTACTATTGGGACTATAAGAGGGGAGGGATAAGCCATCTCGTCGTCTGAATCATCTGAATTTGAAGCGTAAATCTAAAATATCAATTTAAATGGCATACTTGTGAGAAAAAATTTTCACGTAAAATCTCTCTGAAGGAGCATATGTTGGCTCATGAATCTAACCCAGGACCTGTGAGAAAAAATTTAGACACAAAGGCCGTCTGAAGACGCATATGTTGACTCATGAATCTAACCCGGATCTGAAATATCAATTTAAATGTCATACTTGTGAGAAAACCTTTACACGTAAAAGCAATCTGAAGAAGCATATGTGGACTCATGAATCTAACCCGGATCTGAAATATCAATTCAAATACTTGTGAGAAAACCTTTACACACAGAAGCAATCTGAAGAAGCATATGTGGACTCATGAATCTAACCCTGATCTGAAATATCAATTTAAATGTCATACATGTTAGGAAAAATTTACTCATAAAAGTTCTCCGGAGAAGCTCATGTTGACCCATGAATCTAACCCAGATCTAAAATAATGAACTGCTATCATCAGGAGGCTGGAGCATGAGTCGTTCTCGTCCAGTACTACTATTGGGACTATAAGAGGGGAGGGAGAAGCCGTCTCGTCGTCTGAATCATCTGACTTTGAAGCATTGTCCTGCATTGGTTCATTCAAACTGTTACTCGTAATTCCTGGACCAAGTTGTATGTCCAATTTCTTCTACCTCTGTTTTTTCACATCAGTTGCTCTTCTTATGGCTGTAGTTACAATTTCGTCAGTCTGGCCTTCATCAGAGGATTTGCCTTAATGTACCTGCATTTTTGGGGCGATATATTTGGATACAGTGATAATTTTGGCGTCCGCGTGATCCACTACAAGCGGCGATTACTGTAGTTTTAGTTGACAAGTCGAAATATCTCATAATCATAAGTTTAGAATGAATTTTTGGTTTTAAATTGTTGTAATAAAAGTCTATTGGTAGTTCTACTTTACGATTCCAGATTTCGTCTTACACAATTTGGAATGGAATGTCTCGGTACACAAATAAGCTAAATTTTTCTGCGTGAAATACATTTGTCCCTGTATTTGGTGGTAATATTCGTGCTTTGAATTTACATTACAATTATTCACCATTTGAAATTCTGCAAAGTGGCAGCGTGATATCTGTCAGACGGTATCACGTTCCACCAAAGATAAGATCTTAATACTGTGCTATTAGTATAGGTTTGACAATGCATCAGAGAAAAGCCATCAAAAATTCTTTATTCTGTATATGGACTACTTATTGGATATATTTTGACATCGAGCAACTTTAGCTGGAGGATCAGTACTCAACCTTCTCACACCTCTCGGAGTCACATCATCATATTGGAACCCGGTCACTATCCTCTCATCCAAATCCATATCTTCATCCTCTAATCGCCGACGTCGGTTTTCTTTGTCAATCACTCCACAGGCATGATTAGTTGCCACCTTCATGACTCTATCACACCCGGCTCTCCTTTGGGATAAAGCTCCACCCTCAGACACATTCAACCTGATCAGGTAATCTGCCATCATGTTCTCCTGGTCCTAACCGAAGATTGCATCTCCTGTGATTCCCATGTTGCGGACAGCACCATAACTGTTCCAGATTGGAATCCTGGAAGGTAGTTGTTGTACTTTTCCGGATCGGTTACATACTTGAGGAAGGAGAACTTCTGGTATGCAGCTTTTACAGCTGGTGTCCGGGCAATCCTTCCTGTCAGAGACAGATAATCCAGAAGGTAGCAGGTTAGCCAGTATACGGCCAACATATCTGGTCCAGCAGCATGGTGATCACGGAGATACTTTCCAATAAATTGGAACCCTGATCCGGCCATGCATACCATCGGAGTTGCGTACTCTTCAGGGATGGTAGCCCAGGAAACTCTCCGCGTCAATGCAGACTGAATTCCATACCCTTCAATCCAGTTAATAATATGTAGGCACGCGAAGAACTTCGCCCTAGTGAGCAGGTGGTTCTGGCCTTCTCACACCTCTCGGAGTCACATCATCATATTGGGACCCGGTCACTATACTCTCATACAAATCCATATCTTCATCCTCTAATCGCCGACGTCGGTTTTCTTCGTCATTCACTCCACAGGCATGATTAGCTGCCACCCTCCTAACTCCATCACATCCGGCTTGCCTTTGGGATAAAGCTTCACCCACAGACACATTCAACCTGATCAGGTAATCTGCCATCATGTTCTCCTGGTCCTCACCGAAGATTGCATCTCCTGTGATCCCCACGTTGCGGACAGCACCATCAACTGTTCCAGATTGGAATTCTGGAAGGTAGTTGTTGTACTTTTCCGGATCGGTCACATACTTGAGGAAGGAGAACTTCTGGTATGCAGCCTTTACAGCTGGTGTCCGGGCAATCCTTCCTGTCAGAGACAGATAATCCAGAAGGTAGCAGGTTAGCCAGTATACGGCCAACATGTCTGGTCCAGCAGCATGGTGATCACGGAGATACTTTCCAATAAATTGGAACCCTGATCCGGCCATGCATACCATCGGAGTTGCGTACTCCTCAGGGATGGTAGCCTAGGGAACTCTCCGCGTCAATGCAGACTGGATTCCGTACCCTTCAATCCAGTTAATGATATGAAGGCAGGCAAAGAACTTCGCCCTAGTGAGCAGTTGGTTCTGGTCTGCACCGGGGTGTTCCCGAACCCAACGCTCCGTATCAAGGACGAGTTCCACGCCTGTTTTTATGGCCGGAGCAGCCTTGTTGAGATAGGCTATCTTGTAGGACCGAGCTCCCCGCCTTCTAGCATCCTTGATTTTCTCTGCAATCCGGACACCCTGCACCAGCATCTTTGAGCACTCTGCTTTGCTGGGGACCTTGCCTGCTCGATAAAGGTTGTCTAAAAAGACCTTGATGTCAACTGACGGGCCGGTTTCAACGATGTCTCCAACGTCAAAATCGGCATCAACCATCGCAGCGGCATTTCCAAGATTGTAGCCATGCTGCATGGGTGCTGCATGGGAGCCGCGTCTCACACCATCTTCGCCGTTGTCGGCACCTAAACCTCCACCCTGTCCACCTTGAGCACTCATTCTCACACTGTTTTAACTACGGAATAGAACAGTTAAAACAAACTGACACACAGCCACGCACTCGTGCAAGCCTCACAATCACTTTCACACACTTTAAAGTCGCTTTCGCACACTTAGCACACGCTGGTCACACACTGCAAATTGCTGAAAAGCAAAACACTTTTATACACACTCGTAAAATTGTGAAATATTAGTAACTATCCACTACTCGCGACAGTATCCTCTTCACCCTTTGGTATTTCCAGGAGTACAGATGGATATTACCCGTTGTGCCACTCTAGATAGTACCATTCTCTGTAACGGTTTGTTGAGTGAAGACACTCTACTTTTGACAAATACATCAGCAGTGGCTCCTCATTGGTTTAGAGCTAGACTACCAAATCGATCGCGGGAGTTTGTCATATTTCTTCAGTACTTCAGCCCCAGGCTGTGGCTCATAAAGACAGCACACGTTAAAGGCCGACGTATACTCACAAGCGCTTCTTTCAGATTTGGCTTGTATTAGGTTTTCGCCACATGGGTTGAGGCCTTCAACCTGAGAACCGTAGCAATTTTCTGTCGTGATGAATTCAAATCAACTTCGAGCTCATTGGTTGATGCTAAAGTTCTGAGGCGCAAGAAGTGGTCTAAAGTAAACTGTGAAGCACCTTTGATTTCTTTTCATTAAATTTATTGTAGCGATGCTCTTGCGTTAACGCCCGTTTTGGAGGCCTGCCGCACTGAACAGGTCTTCGTGTAGTCAATAAGTATTTTCTCGGGCTACAGAAGAATGTATGAACCCAAAATTAATACAATGACGAATGTGTACTTCGATCAGAAAACAATTCCACTGAAAATACTTTTTACATATGAAAAGGATCAGCTTCAGGCCACAGCTTGTCATCCTGATTTGCAAGACAGCATCTTGCTGTACAGGTACCCGAATGCGGCTTACGTTCATTCCCGTGAAAAAGTTCAACCTCCCTTCCTGCAATACACGCAAGGCACAAGAACGTTCATTCTTCTGTGGTTACTGGTCGAGCGGTCAGAGACGCGGACATTGTAGTCGCGTCTTCAAAGCCTGCTTCTCACGCTGAACACGCGGGCGACGTGCGAGTGTTACTAATAAAGTACGGAGTTTTATAAAAATTGTAACATTTACACCTGTCCTGAATCGCGAGACGATTGTTTCTACTTTCAAGTATCTACTGGTTTTGCTTGAAATTTGTAAGATCCAGGTCAGTTCTAACGCTGAGACTTTGCAGTCACAAACTAAAGTTTCTAACACTAAATCCTTACCTATTTTTATCAATACTGTAATTTTTGGTGCTGTATCGAAATTATAAATGTAGAACATGATTTCTAAATTCCACGGGAAAGAATTACAGAATTTATCATTATTTTTCCTTAATTCTTGGAAATTCTGAAAGATGTCACTGTTTAGCCACTCCTTAGTCTTTTCATTTTGTTTTTGAATTAATTTTATTTTTCTCTCCGTCGGTTCTTGTTTCTCAGGCGCTTTGTCCCTATTCAAATATTGAGGCACATCCTTACTTTGTTATGACGGGACCGCATCAGGCTTTAAAGGCAATCGAGGGTAGGAACAGTGTTCAATGCAAACGACCGAATTTTTTGTGGGTGTCCAATCCTTTCGATGGGCAAATTTCAACCCCTTTTTCTTCCTGCCTTCGTCTTTTGGGAAGTAAAACACAGATACCAAACTTCCAGACTTTTCGCTATCGTAATTGCTATTAAAATTGACCATGTAGCACTTTTTCGACATTTTAAATACCGATGGAAAAATCGAAAACAAATCACAGTATGGTACAACTTTCAAGTGTGGGCAGCAACCATAGGTGAAACCCAAGCGATACTCTGTGCCCTCTTAACGCTTATGGGGCACCAAAATACTCGATCTCCGGATGAGACCACTTCTTGTCGTAAAGTCACAAGATCGCTTTTTCGACGACAGGATGAAAAACGTAATTACTTTCAACAATTAAAACTGTGTAACATAAGACTCGTTACGGTCGCACATACGACCAAAAATTTCCAACTAAGAATACGACTAGACACGCGTACGAAAATCTCAACTAGAGTTCGGCGTTTAACGCCAGCAGACTCGGAATCAGTTTCCTGCAGTCGCGCAGTTCGTCTTGTCTAAATATGGTGACTTCCTATTGTCCACATGAAGTTACATCGCCAGAGTTTTTTTCTTATTAAACGTTGCCGAACAGGGCAGCTCTTATAACTGAAAAAGGTAAACGAACTACAAATCTCTTGTATGTCTCGATGAAAAATCGTTCACATTCTATTGCTTCACAAGTAAGCGTAGTTTTGGGAATCTCTTCTAGTAACCAAAAGCGTTCTATTACATCAGACAGGTTACTATTGTTGTCACTCAGAACAGATGTGAGAAGTGTCAGGTGGTGTTAATTAGACAGATTAGAATGATTGCGTGTAGGAAATTTCATATCGCCCGTTACTATCCAGCCAAAACGAGTGGCAAACAATCTGGATAGAGTGTGCCTAGGTCACGAAAGTCGGGCTGTAAAATCTTGTAGAAAACGCCGAGACCGAGCAATAAATCCACACCATTAGATGTTGTGGGAAACTCCATTAATCAATGGAAAAATACTATATCGTCTATAACAAAGCATTTTAGACTCGGGTGGAAGTTTGAATATTTTGAATATCCAGCGAAAGTTTTTTTTTCTCTCTTTCAAGAATGCGTCCCCATGAAGTTATTTATTGGAATTGAAATTCGTTTCCTCTTTCTGATGTTTTTGTGGGCAGGGGGTAGGGGAGGGTGATTCGGTAATTATGCTTATTTATTAGAGGAGTTGATCTTTATAACCTGGCACAAATAGATGGTTACAGCATTCTTACTTCCCAAGAAAATGAGTGGTTACAGCAAGATTCCGCAGATTGGAAGAATCGCCCATATATATATAAGCAGTCGGTAAAACATGGGAAGCTATGAAGCGAGCTACGAGTGCCATCTTCGTATGTAGCTGAGTTAGTCCCTGTGACGCACGACTCTGTCGTACGCCACAAGTTGGTTAAAAAATTAATAAACTCGTAGATACTTGGAATAATTAACTCGCCTCTACGACCTAATTCGAATAACGGTAATTCACTTCGCGAAACCGCGAAATATCGCGGATGTTTAGACTACAAAATTGACATACGACGAATTGTATATACAATATTTAACGGTATGAGAATAAATCATATGTACCAGCAAATTTCCACGATATTCAACGGATGTTATGTCTAAAAAAATACTGCAATTGAGAAAATAGGCGTTTGCTGAAATATGTATAAAATGTATATTGTCGAAACCCCACATCCTCAGGATGTTTAGTCTATCACTAAAACTGTACACATTACCGTTAGCTGTACCAATTAATTTGCTTCATTCTGTTCAAATTCCACTACTCGTTCAATGACATATTCCCCACCAGCACATTTTTTTGCCTGAACTTTTGGTATATAAGCTTAAGCTGTAATATAAAAAGTTAAGTTACCCAACCTAATCTATAGAAGAATACTTGAAATATTGTTTGTGTAAAGCTCGCAATCATATTAATCGTTCGAAAATAAATTAGTTCTCTTTTGACTAGATATCGATTTATTCATAGTCACACATTTTGCAAATACAAGTGCATTTCCGTCTTGCATCATCGTTTTCGGGTTCTAAATTTTCGACATCATTTGCCTCTAATTCCGATTCGACATCCAAATTATCCATCATAAATTGGCGCCCAACGTCTTTCGGACTCGCGCTTTCGTCGGAGTTTTCGTCGTCGTCGGAACCGTCTTCAGCGTCCGCAGAATCACACACTGGAAACTGTAAGTAAACAAATCGAAATAATTATTCCTCACTCTCCTGTCCTATTTTGTAAATGTCGTGGGCCCATCACTTACGAACCGATGAAGCTAATAATCTTATAAGAACCTTACGTACGTCTATTAACCCTACCTCAACCTTAGAAGAAAAACGTAAAGGCTTAGTTCAGTATCTTAAAACTAACCCAGACCTAAGTGATTATTTGAAATTAGAAAGTGAGAAAAGCAGAGACCGAGGTACTCCGCTCACCTTATGTGACATCAAAAGATGACACAGTTGAATGTAAATAATGAAACGAACGAAAATTATTCATAAACATAATTTAAGCACGATCAAAGATGTAGAACCTAGAATCACGCACTCCTAAGACGTGAGATAGATAGATCAGAATCGCAAAATTCATAATCTTAATGGTATCACGTATTGTTAATATTGAAACGATATATAAACGGTAGACAAAAAACTGTCACCGTGTAGTGGTGGTGTATCGCCTTCTTTCCATTTCATTCGTATTCGGAATAAACAGTTTATGTGTATCACTCTCGCTGTCGTTATTCGCGGTCGTAAATGCATACTTAGATAAGTCGCGATTCGTAAATATATTCGAATAACATCGTAGCGTTGAGCAAGCTAGCCGGAGTCTTTCAACGTTACAAAGTGGCGCCCAACTGAAATATCGACAAAGAAACAAGGATTGGCGGAAAAAAAAAAAAATTTTTATTCCAGAATATATACAAAGGCACCTCAATTACGCCAAGGTGGTTGGCTCAAGCGACATCGGCTTCCACATACACTACATCTTCTGAAACAGTAAGCAATATTTTTCTTCTATTATTTTCCTTTCCTTCCTTTTCCTAAAAACAAATAGCCTATGTCTTGGGTACATGAGTTGAAAATAGATGAATTAGAATCTGTAGGACGCATCCTAAACGTTAAGATAAAAGATAAAGAGAAATCTCGAACAACAGGATTACCTGTGAGCCGAACAGACAAATTAAGAAAGGCAATAGGAAAAAAACTAAAGAAGTACCCGCTATTCAACGATCAGCTGAAAGAGCAGTACACAAATAAAAAGAAAGGCGAGGAGAGACAAATCGAAATAGACAGGCAACTTCTAGAAAGAATACAAAACAGTCAAGAGATTAGCAATACTAACCTTCCATTTCACGAGCAAGAATCAGACTCAAAAGCATCAGATCCAACTAAAGAAGTAGAGAAAAGTGAGAGAACAACATACGAACAAGCGCCACAAAATAAACAAGAATCGGTGAAATTTTCACCAAAGCAGGCAGCCTCATTTCTGAAATTTGAAAGCTCATACGCCTACACTCTACAAAAAGAGAATAGGAGAAAAAAAGAAGAAGAATACGAGTTCCCAAATACAAGCACACCCCTAAGAAAAGACATACCTAATCCAAGAGAGGAGATAGAAAGGATTTTGGGAGAATTGAAGGAAAAACAAGTCCGTAGACCTTCACAAGTAAATACAGAAGAGGCCAGCACTGAAAATAAAGCTTCCGAAAATATCCTTCCAAAGAGAACATCCAACAATCAGAATTTCAGAATGTACAACCCGCCATTGTACGAAAATATCCCTCAAAGAAATATGGCTCTCTCAGGAAAAACTAAAATAACAGTGATTCCCAAATTTTCTGGCGAAGAAAATGTACAAAAGTTCCTACAATTAGTTGATTTAAGCGCTAAATTAGGCGATTATAATGGAAAAGAGAAAGAGGTGCTCTTCCTGAACGCTCTAGAAGGAAAAGCCCTAGAGTACTACATGGAGCTACAGGAGGAGGACCCAACGATACAGTGGGAACAAATAAAAATTAAGTTCAGAAAGAAATACAAAAAAGATGACGCGATTATAATCAGACAGATAACTTCAAGCAAACAGTCTGATAGTGAGACTCCTTTAGAGTACTTCAAAAGAATAATCCAGATGAAAAAGCAATTGGAGAGCGAGATAGATGAAAAAACTATACTAATAAGTATAAAGATGGGACTAAAAGCAAGCGTAAGAGATAAGATTACATTACATGACATCTCATCACTGAAGAAAATGGAAGATAACTTAGAAATTCTAAAAAGAGACGCAGAGATGGAAAAAGATTATGACTCAGATAAGAACAAAGAGCTTGAAATGAAACTGGCAAGACTAGAGCTAGAAATCGCAAATAAGAAGATAGAGGAAATATCTAAAGAAAAGGAAAGTATAAACGCCATAAATAGAGATAATAACATAAGTAGAGGTCGGTTTCAAAACCAGAGAAGACCTGGTGGTTATGGAAGAGGATACTATTCAAACAGATATTGGGAGCCCACTCCAAATTGGGGCCCTCCCTCGAATCATTGGAATTATTCAGCAAACAGATGGAACAACGATCAGAAAGGAGGCCAGTACTATCAAAATCCTAGATCCTGGACAAATAGAGGTAGAGGGAGCAGTCAATTTTTCAGAAAAAAATGTGACAACTGCCCCCACTTGTCAAATCACTCGACAAAAGAATGTTTTAAAGATCGACCTACAAAAACGGATTCAAAAAACGAGTAAGGTTGATGACAGGAGGTTACAAGGGGAATCCTCATCAAAGAGGGTCAAAAAGTGAGAAAAACAAAACATCAAATCATAAGAAACAAGCATCAGGAGATAAAACACATTTAAAACGTGAATTATCCGCAAAACGTAAATTACCTTCGAACCGTGAACAACTTGTAAACAATAAGGGAAAAATAAACACAAGTAATCGTTATTCGGTATTGAGCGAAAACAACGTTGTCAATAATAACAAGACTAGATCAACGACAACAGAAAGTGATATGAAATGGAAAGCGCTTCGTAAAAAGAAACAAAACAAAATAGAGAAGCATATCATAAACACGCTAAATATGAGGCGCAACCTAAAAATTCCAGTAAACATAGTTGGCGAAAACGATTCAGAAGTAGAAGGTTTAATAGATTCAGGGTGTGACGTTTCACTAATTCACGTGGATTATTTACCTCGATTTGCAAAAGTAACCAAAGACCCGACCCCCCTGTGTGGCTCCTGTGCATCATTTGAAATAGAAAACTACGGACGAACAAGAATCAAGTTCAAAATAAAAGATAAATTTTATGTACAGAACGTAATAATTGTAAATAAAATTTCGTCACCAATTTTGTTGGGAATGAACTTCCTTCTCAAAAACTCTGCGCAGATACTATGTGATTCTAAGCAGATAACTCTAAACAAGGGAAAAGTGGTCATAGATATGGATCCCGAATACATCAAAAGAATGCTGGAAGAGCATGATGGAGAAATAAAAAATGACCAAATCGTATTATCGAATAATATAGTAATCTCCCCAAAATCAACTCTTAGACTTATGATTAAAGCAGAGAAAGAGGAGAAAGATAAAGAGTACTCAACATTGAATAATGTTGTCCGAAACGGAACTACTATAGCAATAGAGAAACACAAAGATGGTCTAATGATCATTATAAAAAATCAGACAAATCAACAAAAAAAATTATTCAAAAACCAGCGCCTTGGAAGGGCGATGATACCATCAGAACGCCTTTTCAACATAGTGGAAAGCAAAGAAAAGAAAGCGATAGATGAAACAAAAATTGGTTTTAAAGGAGACGAAACTTTGAAAGACGAAGATGGTGAAGAGATTAACATCTCAAGAAACCTACCCTTAACATTCAGAGCTAGAGTTCTAGAAGTTCTAAACGAATACAAAGGACTATTCACAACGAATGTAGCTAAATTACAAAAATTAAAGATAGACCCATTTAAAATCATAGTGAACGACAATATTCCAGTAGTTCGAAGACCTTTCCCCATGTCTCCAACCCAGAGAAATATAGCTGCGGGACTACTGAAGCAGTTAGAAGAAGCTAAAGTTATAAGACCAAGCAAAAGTAACTACCTTGCCCCAGGCTTCATAAAAAAGAAATCGGGAGGTAAACTAAGATTACTCGTAGATTATCGAAAGTTGAATGAAAAAATTAATGCACAGTTGAACTCTCCACCAAGGGTTGAAGTAGTAACACAGTGTTTAGCAGAAGCAAGGTACTACAATATGATCGACATGAACAACTCGTATTTCCAATTCCCGATCGAAGAAGAGTCAAAACACCTCACAGCTTTCCAACTGGATTCTCTAGGAACGTACGAATTCAATTCCCTACCACAAGGATTGAAAATCAGCGCAAGTTGCCTAACCAGAGCGATGAACGAAATCTTTAGAGACAGACTCTATAAAGATGTCATTGCATATATGGATGATCTGATATCATATGGAGAAAACAGAGAAACAGCTCTGGCAAACCTCAAAAGAACACTCGAAATATTAAAGAAGTATAACTTCACCCTCAATACTAACAAATCATTTTTCTTCCAAGAGAAAGTAGAAATACTGGGATTAGAAGTGGAGAAAGGGAAGATCAGCCCATCAGAGGAAAACGTGAAAGCTATCAAAGATATCAAGAGACCAGTCACGGTGAAAGATGTACGAGCATTTATATCTGGGTTCAGCTACTTTCGAAAATATATGAGGGATTTCACCCAGATAGCTAAACCCCTTGTGAATCTGATCAAAGGAGACAGAGAAAGTAGAGAAAAAGTCGAATGGGGAAAAGAGCAAGAAGAGGCTTTTAACAGATTAAAAGAACAATTCACATCAAAACCGGTTCTGGCAATTTTCCGGCCAGATAGAAAGACATTTCTAGAATTTGACGGCTCCGCCAGTGGAGTCGGGGGCGTCCTAAGTCAACAAGATGAAAATGGAGACGTGAGACCTGTGGCCTTCTACAGTGAAGCCCTGCCCCCAAGGAAAAAACATCTATGTGCTTATGATTTGGAGATGACAGCCTTTGCGAAAAGTCTCAACTTCTTTAGACAATACATTGCAGGCATGAAAATTTACGTTGTAACAGATCATAAAAGCCTTACTGCAAAAAATCTATTAACAGCAAGAACAGTGAATACATCACGACTTCGAAGAATTGTAGATGTACTAAATCAGTACGAATGGGAGATTGTTCACAAAAAGGGCAAAGAAAACGTTCTCCCAGATCTACTCAGCAGATCAACAGAAAAAATCAACAACATCCTCTCGGAGGAAGGTGAAGAAAGAGGCTCGACCAAATTCTTGGAAGCCCAGGATAGAGACAAACAGATAAAAGGAATAAAAAGTTGCATCTTAAAGAAGAAGCTCAGCGAGGATTACAGTAAAGAAGAAATAAGGAGGTTGCTGAGAGCCAGTCGAAGGTTTTGTATAGATCAAAATGATATTGTCTGTATAAAAAAATTTAACCGAGGATCAATACTGAAATTACCAGTAGTACCTGTGGATATAAGAGAGGAGATCCTGAAAACAGCGCATGGAATAAGAAACCATTTTGGCATCCAAAGAACTTATATACAACTAGCCAACAGAGTTTACTGGCAAGGGTTATACCAAGATGTTGTGAAATTTGTACAGAGTTGCGACCCGTGCCAGAGGACGAAAAAACAAAAAAACAGATTTGGAAAAATAACAGAGAGGGCAGAAAAAGATAATAGGATTTTCTACAAATTATCTGTAGATACTTTAGGACCACTACCATCCGCAAGTGGCAGACCTTACCACGTAATCAGTTTCATATGCAGTTTCTCTAAATTCTTGATCATAAAGGCAGTTAACAACATAACATCTCAGACAGTCATACAGTGTTTGGAAGAAATACTTTCCGAATACCCTGCTCCGAGAAAACTCTTTTCGGATAATGCACAAATTTTCAAATCAAAAGAATTAGAGGCATTTTGCCTGGACAATGGTATAAAACTTCGGCACAGCATTGCCTGGACGCCAGAGTGCAATGGTCAAGTCGAGAGAGGGATGCAAATTATTAATAACGGTCTGAAAACAATGATACTGGAAACAGGAAGAACTAACATTTCAAAAAAGATAAGGAATATCATGAGATCATATAATGAATGCCCACATCCCTCGCTGAACTTCCTGTCTCCACACTTCTTAGTTTTCGGGGAAGAAAGTAGGTACTATCACCACAAACTGGACATTCCAGAGAATGAAGTACCTGCGGACAGACTAGAAAGCCTCAGAGAATTGGAGGAAATCAGAAAAAAAGTACCTGAGTACCTACACAAGGCATTTGAAAAGTACTCTAACTACAAGAACAAAAAAAGAACTGACGAACAACTATTATTAGGAGATAAGGTCATGGTACTCAATGCCTTGAAGAAAAATAAACTAGACGATGAGTACTTAGGACCTTATGAGATAGTGAAAGTTTTAAGCCCCCTCTCCTATGAAATAGAAAGAGAGGATGGCAGAATTAACCTCGTACACAGGTCACAAATAAAAAAATACAAAGAAAAAGAACCAAACCCAACCCCGACTCTGATAGATAAAGAAGAACTTAACAAAATAAAAGCGTAGAATGTCACGCCTATCCTACACGCCATTGACACAAGTTTTGATCTCTTCACAGGGACAATGAACCGGTACCTAGTGACAGGATTATTCCTGAGCATGACCAGAACGGATGGTACACTTGGTGATTACGCAAAGGTAACAAACGCTCTAATCTTCAAAAATATAGAAGAGGAAAAAATTTTCTACAAAAGCACCATCCCAATATTGTACAATGAAAAGCTTGATATAACAGAGGAAGAAATCGGGCAATATGTAAATCTGGCTTGGTCAGTAGACGACTCCACCCGCTGCTTGGGAACCGAAACCTGTGAGACATCACAAAAGAGGTACGAAGAGTGTAGAATGCTGACCAACGTCACAGAAGAATGCAAAAAAATTGAAAGAAAAAACAAGTAGATGCGAGGCAAAATGTGAAAAAATAAACAAAATAATAAATAACACAAAAAGTCTGGTAAAAAACGAGCTGCAAGCAGCCATATTCGATATGAGAACCACCCTAACAGAGAAAAAAGGGACAAGAACGAAAAGAGGTTTTCAGATCTTAGGAAGGGGATTAAAAGCACTTTGCAACACCGCTTTAGTCTCCGACCTACAACCCATTGAGGGAAATGTAGAGAAATTATCATCCAAATACAGACAACTACAAAAGGCAGTCATTGAAAATCACGCGGATCTCTTCACATTTGAAAGACAAATAAGAACCATGGCTCAGCAAATGGGGGAAAATTTCAGAGAAATAAGAATAGATATTGATAGAATCTATGATAGACAAAATCTGAAGTACGCCATCTCGCAAGAACTACAAGTAATAACAGAGAGATTTCGGGAAACCGTCAGAGCGTGTCACAGCGCACGCATCCCACCCAATATAATCAGGGCGGAAACGCTGAAACAAGACTTGAAAGAACTAGAGGGAAAACTATTAAAACTCAACAAGACCCTAGCGATAAATTGGAGAAACATCAACGAATATTACAGACAGGAGTTGTGTTCCTGTGAGATAGATGATGAAGAACTTAGCATAATGATAAAGGTACCAATAAAAGAAGTAGACACAAGATACGAGCTCCTAGAACCACTACCCCTGCCCTTCAAATTTAAAGGCGAAATATGCGAACTAAGAATGCAAAAATCCATACTGCTGAAAGAAAAGTCGTCCGGGAAAATAAGAATTCTGACAGGGCAAGCCCTACAGAAATGTGATGGAGTCAGGAAATTATGCGCGATATCTAGTAACATAAGAGATGAAAACGCAATCTGTATCAAGAATATATACAACAATAAACCAACAAATATAATCAAGAACTCCTGCAACTTCGAATGTAGAGGGGAACATACAGGAGCACTTGAAGAACATCCTTCACCCATTGTGAACGAAATTGCCGAAAGAGAATACATCATAACAAGACCGGGAGGAGATCTAGAAGTAGAATGTGGTAATGGGACAAGAAAAAAAATACAACTGAACGACGAAGGAATAGGATCATTTCACCTAACGCTCAACTGCGAATCCAGATTAATTCAAAAGATAGGCTCTACAGAAGACATAATAATCGATAGGGAGGTACCTTGCCTGAAAAAAGAAGAAGTCGAAATATTGAAAATAACGCGGTTAATCCCATCGGCTTGGACAAAAATACCAGAAAGCGTCATCGAAGACGAATTTAAATCGAGGTACGAATATAAAATAACAAAAGATCTCATTAATATGAACTGGGCCAACGAGATCCCGGCCATGAAAATAAGAACTAACTTAGAATTCCAAAAAGAAATCGAAGAGATAGTTTTAGATAAAATAAACACGGACACAAGCCTTCTCAGCTACTACATGTACATACTAGTCATTGCCTTCAGGATAATAATTAGCATACTTGTCTTAACAATATTAAGCATGCTATTTCTACTCACAAAAGAGAAAAACGACCTGAAAAAATGTCTGATGAATTTGGAAAAAAGAAACGAAGAACGAAATAGAAATTTTGAACTCGCCGCAATGATAAAATAACCCATATACCCAGGAAAAAATCTTTATTTAATTATTCCATAACTATGTATATCCTGTAAAGATCCGACTCCTCATAAATATTTTAAATGTAAATCCTGTATATATATATCTTAAAACCTGCCAAAAATCCTAATTCACATCTAAGAAGAATAAGAAACTTACGGCGCAACACCAGCACGGGATTGGACGCGATTGCGACGTCTGCGATGACCATGCCTCGGTGGCGCGGCATTGGTGGAACTGCCGGCTTCTCGAAGAGACTGTGTCCGAAGCAAAAACCGCAAGACAATCCGAAGTATGTCCAATAACAAAGGAATCTCGGATCGGTCGGAATCCATGATTTTGTATAGAAACCAGATCAAATAAGAACGTGCCGCGGGTCAGATCGCGAAAAATAGCAAAAGACGAATGGGAACAGAATCTACGGTTCACAAGCCAAGTCACCGTCAATATACAGTTATATCATAACAATTATTGGACCAAAAGAACCATGTAATAATATATTTATAAATAATGTGTCTGTAAAGTTTATAGTAATTCAAAAAACATGTGATATTTTGTAAAGTAATCAATAAGGAAATGTAAATCATTCTCGGACTTTGCAACGTATAAGTATAAAAATTTTTTTTTCAACAAAATTAACCGCTAGAATTAAGACATAATGTTTACTCAATATTAAATTCCGATGCACTTATTATAAACTCCTAAGTATAAGTCATAACAAGCCATAGATGTACATTTATATTTTCCGCAAACATACCTAACTGTAACTTACCTCTCTTATAAGGAGGGGTGGTTTTGTGACATCAAAAGATGACACAGTTGAATGTAAATAATGAAACGAACGAAAATTATTCACAAACATAATTTAAGCACGATCAAAGATGTAGAACCTAGAATCACGCACTCCTAAGACGTGAGATAGATAGATCAGAATCGCAAAATTCATAATCTTAATGGTATCACGTATTGTTAATATTGAAACGATATATAAACGGTAGACAAAAAACTGTCACCGTGTAGTGGTGGTGTATCGCCTTCTTTCCACTTCATTCGTATTCGGAATAAACAGTTTATGCGTATCACTCTCGCTGTCGTTATTCGCGGTCGTAAATGCATACTTAGATAAGTCGCGATTCGTAAATATATTCGAATAACATCGTAGCGTTGAGCAAGCTAGCCGGAGTCTTTCAACGTTACACCTTAGATTTAACTGAAATTTGCCGTCTCGAAAAACGCACTGATCCATTCTCACAATTTTTACAAAGTAGATCTCCCGCTAAGTCTGCCTCCAAATCCGTTTCGCCCGTCAAAGATCGAGACGACACTCATAACATTTCCTTCTCAGAAAAGCTCGAAGATCAAAGTGAGACTCTTAATACCTCATTCCTAGAAAAAATTCAGAACCAAAAGGAAAATCTTCGCCCTACACCAGTCGAAAAATCTCCAGATAAGTCAGTTCCACAATCTTCAAAAAGTGTAAATAACTCGAATCTTAGTGAATCTTTTAAGAATCTACACATCACTAATCCCCCTACAATGAATTTTGAAAAACTAGACGAAATCCTACAAAAAATTGACTGCCGTGAGAAAATTGGTCTAGAAGTTGAGGAGTTTCGAGGAGCTGCTCATGAGGATATTTCAGAACACTGTGATAATGTAGATAGAATAGCACGTGTAAATAGATGGAATGAAGAACAAACTATCCGACATTTTTCACGCAAATTGAAGGATGAAGCTAAAGAATTTTTTATGCACAATGTTCTTGGTGATAATAATAATCACGTCACGTGGGCTCAGATCAAGGAAAAATTTAAAGTAGAATATGGAAAAGACGAGAATACATGGAATCTACTTATTAATAAAACCAAGCAAAAGACAGGAGATTGTCCAGTAGCGTTTGCGGGAAAAATCATCCGATTATGTAAGAAACAAAATCCGAATATGTCAGAGAAAGCGATATCAGCGAGAGTCTTAAATTGCCTTCTCCCTGAACAACGTAAGGCAATTCAAAATCTGAATAATCGTACCATAAATAACCTCCTAGAAAATCTCGAAGTCGTAAAAGATAACTTGGAAAGATATAATGACTCCAATGAAGATAGTTTAGTGCTAGAACTTGAAAACCTCAGAGTACAAATGGAAAAGCTAGCGAACGAAAAGAATAAGAAAGAAACGGGAATTAAAGAGATCATTGCCATGGTTCAAAATAAGATGGACGAGGAGAATCAACAGAAGAAAGAAGAAGCCGAAATTCCTGAATTAATTAATAAAATTCGTGGACAAGATTCTAGTCGACCTTCAGTCACTCAGCAAATCGCTCAAACACCGATCTCGCTGATCTTGTTGAATATTACGTTTGTCAATTGTGAACGTCGAGTCATTTTTAGAAAACCGACCTTTGTACCCTAAGGTACACCGAATGCGGTGGGACGTTGGTATGACGCCCACAGTTCATTATTCTGGTTGTCAAGAGACTCGAAGGTTTCTAACAAAAATTGGTTTCCTCCTCCTCTCACGACATCTCATGTTCCTCATTTCCTGCACACAATTGTTCTTATCTTGAAGGAAGATAATCATCCGTTATCATACGTGATTTTGTAGGTAGCGTGAAATGAGATTTTGTTTTCGAGTAACGAGAAATCTTTCATTGTTTGAGAAAACTCTAAAAATTGTGCCACCATTTAGCGTCTAATGAGGACCATAATGTCGAAAATATTGGTTGCCATCCTGATTAGTAAGTCTTGATCATTCTTGCAGTGTTCATTTTTGGAGTAATGATTTCATGTGGTGATTAATGTTAACATCCGTCGTGTTCTCAATCTTACAGTTTGGGTATCTCGAGTTCATGGTAAGCCTGTCACCGATGTCGAAATTAGTGCTCCGGCAAAGGAATCGGTAAGGCATTCTATTTTTCATGCTCATTCACACCATTGATTCTAAGCTCAGGATGTTAAAGCGCGTACTAAAGACCGAACAAAAATGAATCAAAACTCTATTCTTCTTGACACAACAAGAACAACTTCAAGACACTTGCACTGCCGTCATTAATCTATTAAAATGAAACGAAAAAAATGGTAGCCCGACGTTTTGGACTACACTTGAACCTTTGACGAGGGTACTACTGAGAGTAAGAATTTGGCAAAGGTACGGCATTAGAACAAATAAGAAGTGACATGAAATAATCAACAATGATGTAATCTACACAGAATCGGCGAGTATGTCTCATTTAGCTTATCCACGTCGGTTTTCTTCTTTGCTTTCTTTATCTCGATGGCCTCTTGAATCGTCCTTTTGACGACGTTATTTTCGAAGCTGAGTGAGTATAGATGAGTTTTTGAAATCAAATGAGTGTCCTTCTTCCGCTGAGTTTTTCTTGTTTTATTCTTGACGTCATATTATACCAGTGGTGCCAGATGTACGGATTTATCCGTAGAAATACGGCTAATCTGTCTTCCAAAAAATAATACGGATTTTCCTACGGATTTTTCAGGCCAAAATACGGATAATTGAGTGTTTGAATGGCTCGAATTGATAATAGGCCGCCCGCACGTATAGGCAGGCAGCTGCATGTCAAAATGTTTGCTCTCGTATTCAGGGCCTGCTGGTATTTCGCTTGTGACTTCCTCGAAATCATTAATGCTCAGGAGCCTGTCAGGTGGAAGCTCAGTACCGACAAGGTCGCATGATCAACGGCTGAACAACTACAAGTGATCACAGCTCAAGCCCTGCCCACAAGATTCCTCCGGAGCTATGAATGCTCCGGGCGTGTTGAATACCTACTCCACCGCCACTGCGTTTGTAGGTTATATACTCATGGGTGCGATTTTAGTCTGCAAGTTTGCCATCAACACAACTGTTTCATAGACGAACTTACTGAAGCGATGTAATGTTGAAATTTTTTAATATTACTTGAGGCACTACAAATGCCTCCGCAATAGTATAATGCCCGGTAGACTCTCAGCAACAGTGCAGTCAGCAGCAGTGAGTGCTTGTGATTTGTGTTGCTCCAAAACTCGCGCCTAAAAGTTGCCTCTCTGCCCATATAAGCCTGCACGACCGGTCTTCCCAATTGTACTTTTTAAACACCAAACTGCCCGTACCGATGTAGGGTATGGAAAAAATGTTCTTCGTATTACTGTTATTGTAAGTCAAGGGAGAGTGGCCAATTTTAGAATGTGGGTCCAAGTGTTATGTCATGTTACATGCAAACCAATGTAACCAACTCAGGATATGGACTCACACTGGAGAACGGTGGGGAGTGGGTGTTTTAAAACCGCGTGCCAGGACCTTACATCACATATACATGAAGGAAAATAGATGTAGGCTAAGAGAGAGAAAACTATGGTTCGACTAGGAGATGGAGAGACGGACATGGTCTCCGATTGTTTACATTGCAGTACATCATATGTCACCCACCATGCAAGGTATGAGGGTAGACCAAATGATGAAAAAACAGGAGAGGATGAGAAATGATCAAAATCAGTGGCGAGAGTGGTCCAAGCTTTAATCCCGGCAAGAGATTCGCGAGGAGTGGCAGCCAAGCAGGTGTCTGAAGAAACATTAGTGAAGGCGCTGGAGAGGCCAGGTAAGGCATCCGAACAGGAGGAGCTGGAGTGGTTGATATCTTCGTAGGCGAGAGGTTGTTTGGAGTCCCGATTGTAGTAGACGGTTTGGTGGAAGCGGTAGCCGAGTAGTAATTGAGATGCAGCATCAAAAGTGGCGGAGAGCCTCGTTTCCAGGAATCGCAAGAGTGGTTCAAACTGTGGTTTCGGAAGAATGATAGGTTTGGAGGCGGCACCAGAGGGATGCTGATGCATGTAAGCCTGAAACAGAGATGAAGTAGGTCAAAGTTTAATAGGGGTGAGGGGGAGTACTAACCTGGTTGATGACGGAAATTGGAGTCGAGGTAGGTAAAGTTGGTGCAGCAGTGGATGCTGCCTGGAAGTCAGAGGATGAGACAGTTGATTCTGGCTGGGTAGGAGGGCAGGTGTCAACGGCGGTCTCTGTCTCTCCCTCAAATGTAGGAGTGGTGCCAAAGTAGTGCCATAGCTGGGAGTAGGATGAAGCCTGGAACAGATTTTGCCTTTGCTTGTGGGGCAAAGAAAAATACAATTATAGAGGGAGATGCGCATCTTGTTTTCAAAGATGGTTTGAAGCTCTCTCTAAAGACGAGAGATTTTATGATAGTTTCACGTATCAACGAGTCATTTACCACAGGATCGTCCCATCTCACGGCACCACAATCATAAGAACCTAATCTATGCGGCGAAAGCAGGCCCGCGGTTCCAGCGACACTACCCGGCCTCCCCAGGCCAGCACCCCGCATCATGCCTTGGCTGGCTTTGTGAAGGGCGCGGGCTAGCTCAGCCTCGGCGTGGCACCGCCCGCGACAACTGTCGCAAGGGTGCCACTGGGTTCGGTACTCCAACTCGAACGCAACTTCACGATATCTTTGTTCAAGATACAAATAAGAACTCCTTAAGTATGCAAGGTGTTGCACCGTTTCTGATAATACGGTCGAGATTTGCTATTCTGATGGAATTTTCAAAATTACGAAAAAAAATGAGAATTCTTTGCTTAATGGAATTCTTCAATGGATTCAAGGTGACCGATTCAGTCGTTTTCAATATTCCAAAATGAGCTGTTTAGAATGATTAATTTTGAAAATATTTCGGCCTCCAATATACAATTTATGTGTGAAAAACTTCTTCTTCATGCAGATAAAAATTTGCTGACTCATGGAATCAAACCTTTGAATAGGAATATCGTTTTAAAAGATGATAACCCCTGGCACGCTTCCAGAAGTGGAGGCGTACATTTATTTGTGAATGATTATGAAGAAAATCCGGTGCTCGTTTGAGGGAAAAGTTGGAAGGGGAGTGGATGGGATAAGGGGAGAGACGAGGAGGACCTGAGATAGGAATAGGGAAGGGATAGGGCGAGCTGGCGTCTTCGGGGAGGTGGAAGAATAGGGATGAAGAGGGAAGGAGCGGGGAAGGAGATAATTCTCTTTTAAAAATAATAAAGAGAGAAGTCTGCCCAGGAACAAAGCATATCTACAGCTCCTGAGTCTGATTTGCAACGAGTAGTATACAATATTGCATCATGCAGTTTTGACGACGGTTTCTAAAATCATCAGGTATAGGTATTAAATTTTGATGTTTTCATCGGGAACTCGACATTTCAAGCGTATATTTCTGAAGTATCGTACTTGGTTTTTCAAGTTCAGTCACAACGTCGTCCCACAAAGTTTCTGTATATTTTGAGTTGTGGTAGGACCGTGAGTTTTGGTATTGTGTTCATCAGTTAGGTCAATTCTTATGTAAACACATCCGCCGAATCCGAAAAAAATAGTCAAAAAATTCTCCAGTCGCTAGAACCTTCTGGAAAGGACAAATAATCGAGAACATCTAATTTTTTACCCTGGAGGACCGCGATTTTTGGTATTTTGTTCATCAATTAGGTAAATTCTTGAGGTTTGAAAAAAATAGTCAAAAAATTCTCCAGTTTCTGGGATGCCCTGGAAAGAGTAAAAACTCCAGGTAATCCACTTTTCCAACATGGAAAACCGTGAATTTTCATATTCTGTTTATCAACAAGGTCAATTCTTATGTAAATACGTCCGCCGAGTTGGAAAAAAATAGTCAATAAATTCTCCAGTTGCCGGAACGGTCTAGAAATACCGAGTTCAGAAAATCCACTTTTTCAACATGGAGAGCCCCGATATTTGGTATGTTCTTCATCAATTAGGTCAAATCTTATGTTTTAATAAGTCTTACAAGTTGGAAAAAAAGAGTCAATAAATTCTCCAGTCGCTAGGACGCTCTGGAAATAGTAAAAAACCGATACATACCCACCCCTAAGATTCATTTCCTTTAGTTTAAAATGTTGGATGTTTATTTTTGTTCCCCTGAAGTCGTAGAGGTACAAACTGTGTTACTAGGAGCCGTGCACTTCCATGAAGTGGAGGAATCTCCTCTCGAGTTGAGGTGACAACGCTTCAAATATTGGAATTCATGAGCATGACAATACAAAGGAGATGATTGTCTTCTTGTGTCTCGGAAAAGGATTCCTCCGCATCATGCGAGTGCACGGCTATCAGTAACACAATTTGTACCGCTGCGACTCGAGGGGGGAAAAGTAAGACATGAATCATTGTGGCGGGTGTGTATCTTTGATTTTTTAATATTTTCAGAGCGTCCCAACGACTGGAGAATTTTTTTCAATTTTTTTAAAACTCGGCGTAAGTGTTCTTAGAAGAATCGACCATACCAATGAGCGTCTGGAGAATTTATTGAATATTTTTTTTCGAAATAAGGATGTATTTACTCAAAAATTGACCTTATTGACAAATGGAATATAAAAATCAAAATTCTCCAAGTTCCAGGTTTGGGTCGAGAAATGAAATTCCCTTTGTTAAATAACACTTCCGAAAGGAGTCTTCAAAAAGTGAAGAACAGAATTTATTTAATGAATTTCTACACAATCTTTCTGACGTTGTAATGTATTGATGGGCTTAATGTACTTTATATTTGAGAGAACCTTTCTGACAGAAAAGCCAAGGTCAATGTGTATGATACCTTTGAGATTCTTCGAATCTGTCAAATCTATATAGACAATATTGGAACAGAATCCAAAATTTCTGTTTTTACAAATTGCGTCAGCGTGATGTCGGACTAAGTATGTAAGGAATGCGAATGTGACGCTCGTGATGCCGGAACTTTTGGTGAGGCATGCAATAATTCTTCCCACCTCCGCCCTTTTGATATCCCATAATCATAGTATCTCGGTTATGGTGTTAGAAGTTATAATATCCCGTCCGATACACCATATACGTCTCTCTAATTCCCGCCGACGTGACAGCGATATTAATTTCACGGATTGACATTGATATACAGTGATGAGACCATGAGCCACCCATAATAGGTAGCTGAAATACATGAAAATAAAATGGCTCCGGAGCAGAAATGACCAGAAAAGAAACTGCGAATTGGATTGAACCGCGATCGATATTACAAAGAGAGAACGATCAAAAATATCTTTTTTTTTTTCTTTTTGAGCGATTAATATCGGCACTCGTGCTAGCATCTTTGACTGAAGCCTCTACACCTCGGCCATTCATGATAAAACTAATTACATTGAACTGCGATCACCAATATGACCACGCACACTGTGTTTGTACTGGGTGGTTACATAGAAGGAAGAAAGGAAGATCATTACTCGACGAGGAACTTTTTCGGAACACCTCAACGATATTTAACATTGATCGACACACTTTCCGAGAGCAATTACTTATTCAACTAGTTCATAGCTCGCCTCCTCTTATCTGACTGTAGTCCCTCGCAATCATTTTTTCCACTCATCTCATTTTACACTTGGCATTTTGGGGACCCATGCTACGCCTCATGAATGAATGATCATTTTTCTTTTAGGATACAGCGGAAAAGATACACGGGAAAATTGGACTGTTCAATCATATGAGAAATTTGGTTCACAAGTTTGACTATAGTCATGGATTCTTAGACAAAGTAGTTTCGGAAAAGTATGCGAACATCTCGAAACTCGCCGCTTCAGAAATCCCTTCGTCGATCGACCAAGCAGCCTATGGAAAGGAGATAGGGTCGTTCCAACGTCGATATCGGATGTGTTACGCGATGCTCTTGGTGTCGAAGTCCGGCGAAGTTGAATCGTTCAAAAAAGAAATTAAAAGTCTTACCAATATCGAGGACGATAAGAAAATCGCGATATTAGTGGCGGAGCTTTTCTGTTTACTGTCGAGATTTGGTGATGAAGAAACCGACGACGAGATCGATTGGAACAAGGAAGATGAAGTTGTTAACGGGCTCAAGAAATGGGGTATCACTGACGACAACATTCTCAACACTGCCAGAGCATTTCATCGATTAAGAACACCGGTGATATCTAAGTGTAAAAAGATATACATTCATACTATTGATGTCGAAGAAGAAGCGTTGTCACAATTTGATGATTGTGTCAGTAAAGACTTTGTCTTGGAAGCTGTGCTGATGCCAGATGCTCATTCTGGATACGTTGCACCTATCGGTAGCGTTATCAAAACAAAGAATGCCGTTGTACCCGCGTGGGTGGGTTACGATATAGGTTGCGGTATGATTGCTGTGATGATTTCTGATCAAAAAGAGGTGCAGGACCGTATTCGAAGTAGGGCGACAGAATTATTCAATCAAATAAACCGAGATATACCTATGGGAGTTGGTGAACATAACAGAAGGAGTTCCGTTCGTGTATATTTGAATGATGAAATGGAATCGGCGCTCAAGGTACTGAAGGAGGCTACGGCCCCTGCGTATACAGAGCTATATAAATCGGTTGATAAGAAATCCTGGCCCAATTTGGGGAGTTTGGGTTCTGGCAATCATTTCATTGAAATATCTGTGAATGGTGACGAAACGTGGTTGGTAATTCACAGCGGCTCGAGGGGCGTAGGTCATTTCATCGGTACATATTTCATGAAAGCCACTTCTGGCTCCCAAACAAAGTACGAAAACACTCACGCTATCACGGATCCAGTTATGCTTGACCAATACATGCATTATCAAGATTACTGTCTGAAATTTGCGCTCTTGAATAGAATGTCAATGGCTAGGAAGGTCGAAGAAGCAATCTGGAGGGTGACAAATTTCCATTACAATACTGACAAAAACTTATGGACTAATAAAAATCATAATCATTGTATCAGGCTGGGAGACGATGTTTATCTACATCGGAAGGGTGCAACTACTTCGGATAAGGGAGAGCGTGGCGTGATACCCGGCAATATGAGAGACGGTTGTTATTTGGTTGAGGGATTAGGTAACGAGAAATTTTTGTCTAGTTCCTCGCACGGAGCTGGCAGACAAATGTCTCGTTCCAAAGCGTTCAAGAGTGTCAAGTTGGAAGATTTCCGAGCCGTGATGAAAGGGATAATTGCGCCAATAAAGCCGAAAACGATAGATGAGAGCCCCTTCGCGTATAAAAATATAACGGGAGTGATGAAAATGCAAAGGGATAGTGTCAAAATAGTGAAACACTTGAAACCGATAATTAATTGGAAAGGTTTTTGAAGCTTATCAATTTTATTTTGAGATGCTTTGAGTTCTTAAAGTTGACGTCCCATGTTTTTATGTTTCCTAAGATTCCGAAGCTTAGTAGGATCATTAAAGCCTCGCAATAAGATAGTATCACTGAGATATGTGATTATTTACGGTAACCGTTATGACATATCTGTATGTAATAACTTCAAACGTGAACCTTCGTTTGTACTCTTTCTTATGTGTTCACCTCAGAAGAATAAATCAGTTTGTTGTTGTAGTCTCTCGTAAAACCAAAGTAATTCAGAATCTATCTAGAATACAAAGCTATCTTGAAAAATTTTATATCTGATGTACAAAAAAATCGCAGGATTGTTTTCTCCTTCGTCTCATCTCGGATGACGAGGTCACTCGATACAAAAGATTGCTTAATATATTCCAAGTTGTAATATTCTCATGGGACTTGCCAGTATGATGCTCTGAAAATCTTATTCACGCAATGATGGAATCGCTACCGCCGTCAAAAAGATAGAAGAATTCAACGTCGTGGGCACCGTGCCCGTTCAATTCGCCGCGGACGATCCGCCGCGGCCGGAGACCCCGATATTCGCCGCGGAGCCAACTCGCCGCACATACAAATAGCCGCAATGTAGATCACTAGGAGTAAAGAAATTTTAATAGCCGATTTTACAGATTTTACGAATGAATATGAAATATTTACAAATTGTGAGCAATGCCCCGTGAATACGATAGCATTTCGTGATTTTGGAAATCTAAAACGACGGCGCGAAGCCGATTGTCTGATGAAACGTATTTCTTTTTTTTTGCGGGGGGAGGCAGACCGGTCTCTCCTTGCGTGAATTCGACATCCCTCGTCTTTTGGCACTTCTTTAAGGTGTTGATGAACATCCATATAGACGGATGCGCGCAATTAAATTCTCCTTGAATCTTATGGTGGCCTGCCTCCGCACGATTATTGGTTCGTGCGTCGCCATCAATTGTTCTTTGATGCACATTCCACCACTCCCGTTTGAAACGCGGCTCCTTCCTGGATTTTCGTGTCCGTCGACCCACGTAATAATCTTCCACGTAATCCAGGAGGTTCTCCAAACGAGGGTCAAGGTACTCTTGTAGTTCTTCAAAAGCGTTGGGGACGTCATCGAGTGGTACGAAGGCGAGGGCTACTGTGACGCCACTTTTGGCTTTATTTACGTGGCGCCACAAGATCGTAGAAATTCTCGAGGTTTCACTAAGTTGAATTCATAATATAAAATATTAATCGAAGATATATTTCGTACGTACGGAAAAATTACCGTTAGGCTACTTTGTTATTGTTCATACGTAAATCACACGAATTCACGAAGCGCGAGTCGTATCGGAGATGACGTATAAAACGTCATATGGCGCTAAGCCAATTACCTGATGTACAATACCCTCTCTTTATAATGTTTACCAATTTCAATCAAATCATCCAATAATGTGAATTCTCCCCAAAACTAGAGTTTGGACCAGCCCTCGAACAAATTGACTTCGAGAGTGAAATGCAACTCGAAAATCAATCCATCAAGAAGAAGATTATGAATAGTAACTACTGTCCAGAACCAGAATCGTTTTCATATTTTATCCGTTTTATGAACTTAGTCATTTTATGTAAATAATATTTTGTGTCTTGCTTTTGAGAAATAATAAGAAGTATTCAAAGATCGTCACACTTTATTCGTCATTCGAACAATTACGATTTAGCCGATCATTTATCAATTTATCGAGGTCGAGTCTATCCTATGCAATGGACCAATCTACCACCAGGCTATTTCGACCACGGAGTTCAACCAGCGCACACATATGATTACGACTCGTCGCTCGTTAACATTCAATGGAAATCAATCACACCTACGGCTCACTTAAAAACACAACTCGAATTCGAACGAGATATGAAAAAAATTGTATTGGAACATAATGTCAACTCAATCTACACGACTCAATTCTACGAAAGCCTTCTCAACCTAGTTTTCCAAATAATCGTAATAATAGCTCTTTGTTGGATATTCTGGCTAATTTATCATTTGCAGACGAGACTAACTATTTTGGAGAAAAGCGATATCAAAAAAATGATTGCATTCGAATTAGCAGGCAAAGATTTTTCAACACCGGCAGAACCAAAGCGTAAAGCACGAAAATCAACATGCACGTTATAATCAACTTACATCTACGGTTATATCAGGAGTCACGGGACGACATTCTTCGACATCGTCAATATCCATCGGCTCATGATCAGCTACAGCATCGTCGCATTCCTCTACAGGAGGCTCAATAGGCGGCAGATATTCCCAGCGGGACTCATTTAATTCAGCAACTGCCCTTTCTACTACAACCACTTCTAATAGCGCATCGATACGCTCTCTCAACTGTATAAGAAGATCGCTTATTTCTACGAGCTCAGATACCACTAAATGCGACGACGTCATCTTCAAGTTACAATAAAGCGCAATAACAAAAATTTTTTTTTTAAATCTCAAAGACGGTAACAACAGGGAACAACAGAAGGAAGATTATCAAGCAATAGCTAATTGTCAACTGTAAAGGTTCGTCAAATTATTCACTCCTCGATACCTAATTTCTGATTCTCCTTATTCAGCAATTTACCTAATTCCGACAGAAAATCACCTCCCCTGCGTCTCCAATCCGTTCGCTCTACATTTAGGTCGACATTTCTAATTCAATTTCACACATTTTACGTATTTTTATTAATTTCCGTTATTTCCCGTCAATAATTATAACAGTAATACGAATTCTAATTATTGCTTATTTATTCGATGCCTAAAATAACTGTAATCCACTGTATATTGTAACAAATCGAACACTCAACATTTTCACACGTGCATAAATATATCAATCACCTTTCCTACGAATGCATACGATGAAGCACTTACCCAATATGTATAAATTTCTTTTCGGCTATTTTGAAAAAAAAAAAAAAAAAAAAAAAATTCAATCATGTAGGCGCTGGATTCACCGTTTCCACTCCTGGGCCGACCCATTCCACACAGCGACCCGGAAATGGAAATGGGGGATACAGGCAGCCCTTGTTAAACAAAGTCTTTCGTTTTCACAGTTTTGTTTTCGAAATTTTCACGTCACTATTCACTCCACTCAGCACACGCGTCAGTTAAAGTTATTAATCTATTAATTGAAAAAAAAAAAAAAAAAAAAGATAAGTTTATGAAGAGATTTGATTCGGGCAATTACGATCTACACTTTCGGCCAATAGTTTTCGCACTTCTTTACGCTCCGAACTGCACACGATAGAAGAATCATACGAACTAATTATTCAATCGAATGACAGAGAGATATATAAAATAAATCAGAAATTTTTTTTGCAACTAGACTTCAATCCCTCTCTTTTTTCGCTCTTTTTTTTTCCATTTCGTCAATTTAGCAAAAATACACGTGTAGCTATAAGTCAAATTCAGAAATAGGATACAAGTAAAGACGTTCGCACATACATTTTTTCGCACATTTTGTAATTAAGTACGCAGTAAGATATCTTATTACAGACGCTCCTCTTTTAATTTTCATACTTGTTCAAGATATTATATTTCATTTTTTTCATTTCCTGTGCACTGATGTTAAAACAATAAGAAAGACACATGTACAAATAACACATTATCCGATAATCGATTTTCAACTGTAAATAATTTGTATACGAATATGTATGTAATATCCCATCTTTGACACGGCTTGCGCTCCGATAAGATACTCAGGCTCTTTCTTTTGTAGGGGGATGGATATTGTGACGCCACTTTTGGCTTTATTTACGTGGCGCCACAAGATCGTAGAAATTCTCGTGGTTTCACTAAGTTGAATTCATAGTATAAAATATTAATCGAAGATATATTTCGTACATACGGAAAAATTACCGTTAGGCTGCATTGTTATTGTTCATACGTAAATCACACGAATTCACGAAGCGCGAGTCGTATCGGAGATGACGTGTAAAACGTCATATGGCGCTAAGCCAATTACCTGATGTACAATACCCTCTCTTTATAATGTTTACCAATTTCAATCAAATCATCCAATAATGTGAATTCTCCCCAAAACTAGAGTTTAGACCAGCCCTCGAACAAATTGACTTCGAGAGTGAAATGCAACTCGAAAATCAATCCGTCAAGAAGAAGAATATGTGTACGAATAGTAACTACTGTCTAGAACCAGATCCGTTTTCATATTTTAAATCTTTACCCGTTTTATGATCTTAGTCATTTTATGTAAATAATATTTTCGTGTCTTGCTTTCGAGAAATAATAAGAAGTAATTGAAGAACACACGCTCTTATTTTATATGTTAACATTCGCGGCTTAGCCATTCGTACACCGCTTCCACGAGGCTCAGACTCGCCTCACAGCTACGATCATTCGTACATGCAAATTGACTCTTGCGTCGTTTTCGTACAGCGTTTGTAGGTGGAATTTGCGGACGTGCTTCTGCACGTTTTGGGAGAAGTGAAATAGACAGTCGGCGATTGTTGCGGATGGGAAAACGGAACGGGAGGCTTTAATGACGGCAAGTTGCCTAAACTTTTTTCCGCGGCGTATTGCAGCGGTGGCGAGTTGGCACCGGCGGCGAGTCGTGTGCGGCGAGTTGTATGGGCACCGTGGGCACCGCTCCGAACGAAAAACGCTCTTCATCTTCATTCAAGTCGATATCATAATCTTCGAACATGATGGTTCTTCCTCGTTTTTAGGTTCTTGCTCATACTAAATCCCAACATTGCAACCCAAGTGAAAGAATTTCGATGGGAGAAATTGCAAGGATCAAGCTGAAAGCCGAAGAATAACATATGTGACCTGCGATGAGAAAAGGATGCTCATTGCCCATTGGCGCAAGAACACCATTTCTCTCTGATTGGATATCTAATCAGAGAGAAATGGTGTTCCTGACATTGGGCGATGAGCATCCTTTTCTCATCGCAGGTCACATATATTTAGTGTAATAATAATAATAATAATAATAATAATAATAATAATAATTAGCCTTTATTATAATTATACAACCGAAAAAAAATTATAAGTTACATTACATTTTTTTGGCCCGTGTGCCGGGCATAGGCCTCCCTCAGCCTGTACCACTCATGCCTGTCGTAAGCCACTCTATGGTATATCTTGTTCCCTCCCAAGAATTTTATTATGTCGTCGTCCCACCTGATTTTTTGTTTTCCTTTTTTCCTCCCTTCCTTCAAAAACCAATTTTTAATTTTGTAAGTCCATCGCTCTTCGTTCTGCCTTGATATGTGACCAGCCCAATCCCATTTAATCCTTTTTGCTGCATATAAAAAGTCATTTCTATTTTTCATTTTTTTATGTATTTTTATCATACTTATTTTGTCTTTTAGTTTTATACCCATTATTGACCTTTCCATTGCGTTTTGCGTCGTTCTTATTTTTTGTTCGTCTTTCTTTGTTGTAGCCCAAGTCTGTGCACCGTAGGTAACTGTTGGTAGTACGCAGCTATTCATTATTTTTATTTTATCATTTATTGGGAAAGGGCCTTTCATTATGTGTTTTAAAGACCAAAATTTCTTCCAGGCAAGGGTTATTCTACGTTCAATCTCCTCTGTAGTTCTCTCTTCCATCTCTATGTTTTGTCCCAAGTATATGATTTTATTTACCTCTTCTATCTCCTGTTTATCTATCATTATTTTTGTTTTATCATTCCCTTTACTTAATATTTTTGTTTTGTTAATATTCATATTTAACCCTTTCTTTTTTCCTTCTTCGTTTAGTGTTTGGATCATTTCATTTAATTCTTGTTTTGATTTTGCTATGAGGATTACATCGTCAGCATACCTTAAATTGTTCAAATATTTGCCATTTATGTTAATCCCTTTCCCCACCCAATTCATCTCTCTAAAAACGCTCTCTAAAACACAGTTGAATAACAAAGCCGATAAGGGGTCACCCTGTCTTACTCCTTTCTTTATTCTGAAATATTTCCCCGTCTTATCTGTTTTAACTCTAGCCTCTAATTTTCGGTACATCTCTTTTATTATTTCGATATATCTTACTTCAACACCCTGTTCCTCCAGCGACTTCATTACACAGTCATGTTTTACCGAGTCGAATGCCTTTGTATAGTCTATAAAAGCTAGGTATAGTTCTCTATTATATTCTATGCACTTCTCTATCGTTTGGTTTATTACAAATAAGTTGTCTATTGTAGAAAAATTCCTTCTAAAACCAGCTTGTTCCATCGGTTGTTGGGTTTCCAATATATTCCTTATTCTGTTGGTAATTACTTTTGCAAAAACTTTTGCAGGAGCAGATCCTAGGCTTAGGGGTCTATAATTTTCGATATTGTGTATATCACCTTTTTTATATAGTATTATTATATCTGTCAAGCACCAATCTTTTGGAATCTTTATTTCCTGTATTATTAGATTGTATAATTCTGCTAGGTATTTTATAATGATTTTTCCTCCATATTTAATATGCTCATTCAAGATATTATCAGACCCTGTTGCCTTCTTTCGGGGAAATGTGGGCCTAGAAATTTCCCTCAGCTAGAGTGCGCGTAAAAGTGGAAGCGTGCGAAGTTTGGAAGAAATAAATTTCACAAATTAATCTACAAACAATTTTAATGATTTAATAGAAAATTACAAATTCGGATCGAGTTGTTGAGTCTGGCGGAGTCCTTCGAATCATGGCGTACCTGACGGACAGAGGAAAAATACACTATCCGTCAGTCTCATAGAGAGTGAGGAAACGATTTGTAATAATATAACGAGTAAGATGAAGATTGGGGAGAGAGTCGAACCAGAATAATTCGTAGATTATAAAGATCGAAGAAGTACTCACTTGATTTGCCGTTGCAGGAACGAGGAAAAACGTGTTCACGGAATTTTCGTCCGACATTTCGTTCAGGTTTTTTGTTCAGTTTCTCAGTTACAAAATCTTCGTAATCGAGAAAGCTTCGCATAAAGCAAACTTGATAAAATTTCCATGACAGTTCATTGACCTTGGCCTTGACATTCGACTACGAGTCGAAGTCGATAAAATCGTGCAATTTGCAAAATGCAAGATTTTCGACACTCCCCACCGCGCGAAAATTCGCCAAAATTGAGAAGTGATTTATGACGAGAGGGCGAGAAATTTTGTAAATATGTCTCAATCAACTTTGATATCATGTGTAAATAAAATTGTGATCTTTGATTTCTACCTTTTGACTAATAAATGGCTGAATAAATACGAAGTTTTTTGCATTGTCTGATATGACGAAATCAGGGGCGCCTCGTATGCTGACGAACATAATTAAGGCTTTGAGAAATTCTCTCCCTGTCAGATCTCTTGAAATTTCGAAATGTACCGCACGTGTTACAAGGCATACAAATAAAACTAAGTAAACCTTTTGTAGATCTTCTCTGCAGTCGCATTCTGGCTTTATATTGAATGGCCCAGCATAGTCAATACCTATGTTTAGAAAAGGAGATACTTCCTCTACACGAAACGGAGGTAATGGTGGCATGTCAGGTAGATTGAAGCTGCTTGCGGTCCAGAAACGGCAGCAGTCAACGCATTTGTGTATGACGGACTTGACGAGTGCTCGCGCTTTCTGAATCCAAAAGCGTTCGCGAATTTTCGCTAAAAGATGGCTACAGCCGATATGATGATACTTTCTGTGAATTTGGAGAATTAAATCTCGCGTTGCCGGACTGTTTCTGGGAAGCAGGATTGGAAAAATACTGTCCCATGGAAGTGATGCGTTCTGTAACCTACCTTTACATCGAATTATTTCGTCATCGTCCAGAAATAGTTCAAAGCGATTGTTTGGACGTAATTCTTTAGGAAGGATCAAAGGCTCGTCGTTGTTGTCTCGTGATTTAATTTCGAGTAATAAATCGTATTCTTTCGAAAAATATTTCTTTTGGAGTTCTTTAATAAGAAGGGTCTCGCCCTCTTGAAATTTCTGAGAATAAGTTAGATCTCTAGGTGTCTTGGGAGAGTGAAAACAATGTCTTACGAGCATAAATATTTGTATTCTCGCCGACCATGAACTGAAGTTTTTCTCTATTCTGTCGTTTAAAAGTCTGTTGGAAGGGTCTCGTGCGTGCGTTATTAAGACTCCGGTCGGGATATTCGACCTATACTCTTCTGTATTAGCGGGCACAGGAGGCCATAAAACTTGGTGAGGTAGCCAATTAGGACCTTTCCACCAGTTCTCCTCTTGCTGAAGCAACGAAACCGACATGCCACGAGTAGCTATGTCTGCTGGATTATTCTTACCATCTACAAATCGCATTGTTATATTCGGCGTTCTCTTTATTTCTTGGATACGATTTTTTACAAACTGGGGAAGTACGTTCGAGCTGTTCATCCATTGAAGAACAATTAAAGCGTCGACCCATATTATTGTCTGTACGATTTTAATATCTAGGGATGAAATAAGAAAATTGGCGCATCGTTTGCCAATGAGAGCGCCCATTAACTCTAAGCGAGGGATTGTCAAGTTCTGATTCGGAGCTATTCTCATTTTAACGAAGATAAGAGTGGAATTTCTTTCTGATGTGACCGGATTTTGAAAAACCAGGTATGCGCAGCAGGCATATGCGGATTTTGATGCATCCGTAAAAATGTGTAACGTAGCCTCTTTAATGTTGAATTCGCATATACGACGTGGGTATGTTAGTTTAGGTGAATTTATCGCCTCGTTGTGTAATTTAGCCCATTCGGCTGATAGACTAGGTGAGAAAGATTGCTTCCAATCGTATTTTAGCTTCCAACATTTTTGGAGAAATAATTCAAGTGCTAAGAAGCATGGACTGTATAAGCCCAGTGGATCGTAGATTGAGGCGATAAAAGCGAGCACGCTGCGTTTGCAAGGTTTTGTAGAAGAGTCGAGTTTCATTTTCGAGCTAAGCTCGTCTTTTTCTCGATCCCAAGTCAATCCTAGAATCGAAATCGTGCCCTTGTTTGGGTCTCGAAAATTTTCAGGAATGATATTGATGAATTCAGAGCTATTTGAAGCCCAAAACGCTGCCTTAATCTTTCTTGTGCTGCTGCTAGCTAAAGAAGAAGGCTAATAAAAGTGGCCCGTTCGAGAGACAGCCTCGTGACGGGATATCATTCGACATCGTGGTCCAGCGCCGGTATAATTGATATGGATGATACGTAAAATACGTTTAATTCCTGAATTATGCTTTTATTTCGATTCAATTATTTAAGCTATTTGAGCTAAATTTCTCGAGTTCGGAATAGGTATACGGATGATTTACTGCGCGCAGTTTTAAAGAAGATTTGCGAGATTGAGTCATAGTATGCTGTTCATCGGTCTAACAAGATTATGAGATCGTAGGCCAAGCGATTAACAAACCGATCTAGATAGAATGTAAATTTGCTGCGACCGATGACAGGGAGAAAGAAGACAAGAAAATTAACGGTAAAAATATCTAACTTATACCTTTGTATTCGAACTCGAGTTGACTAAAAAAAAATATTCTGACGTCGTATTCTGTTGGGTCATATTTGCTAGATCGTATGAATACGATCAAGATGAGCTAGACCAGGCAACATTCAAAAGATTGCTTTACGAATTATTAGAAGCGAGTTGAAAAGTTTTGTGACGACATACGAGCCTTGACGTTTCTCCTACGTTTTATACGCTATGGTTATTACTTTGGTGCACGGGTACGGTTGTGCACTACGTGTACTACTACTCGCAGACAATATTGAAATGAAACATTGATCACGGTTCGATCTCTCTTAACCCTGGGTTTTCTATATAAATTGATTAAGTATAAAGTATTTGTATGATCAACTTATTCGATATTTTATTCTGGTTCTTCTCTCCTGGATCTTATGATAGCTCTGCTACCATTTCGGGAAAATGTGGGCCTAGAAATTTCCCTCAGCTAGAGTGCGCGTAAAAGTGGAAGCGTGCGAAGTTTGGAAGAAATAAATTTCACAAATTAATCTACAAACAATTTTAATGATTTAATAGAAAATTACAAATTCGGATCGAGTTGTTGAGTCTGGCGGAGTCCTTCGAATCATGGCGTACCTGACGGACAGAGGAAAAATACACTATCCGTCAGTCTCATAGAGAGTGAGGAAACGATTTGTAATAATATAACGAGTAAGATGAAGATTGGGGAGAGAGTCGAACCAGAATAATTCGTAGATTATAAAGATCGAAGAAGTACTCACTTGATTTGCCGTTGCAGGAACGAGGAAAAACGTGTTCACGGAATTTTCGTCCGACATTTCGTTCAGGTTTTTTGTTCAGTTTCTCAGTTACAAAATCTTCGTAATCGAGAAAGCTTCGCATAAAGCAAACTTGATAAAATTTCCATGACAGTTCATTGACCTTGGCCTTGACATTCGACTACGAGTCGAAGTCGATAAAATCGTGCAATTTGCAAAATGCAAGATTTTCGACACCTTCTCACTTTTTAATCCTTTCACCACTTGTTCTACTTCTTCCTCTGTGATATGTGGGATATTAGGTGGATTTTCTCTCATTTCTGAATTTTCTAAATCATTGTCAGGATCTTCGTACAATTGTTGATAGAATTCTGTTGCTATATTATTTATTCCTATTCTGTCATAGATTTTTCTTCCCTTCTTGTCTTCAAGATATGATATCCAGTTCTCTCCTATAACTAGATTTTTCCTTATCTTCTTTGTACTCCCTGTATTTTCTAATACTTCGCTTATCATTTTATTTCTTTTTTGATCATTGTATGTTCTGAGTTTCCTTTTGATTATCTTACACACTAGGTTTAGCTCTATTCTCTCTTTCTTAGTTGTTGTGTTTTTCCTTTTTATCTCTTCTCTTTTCCTAATTAACTCTGTTATTTCTTTTGGCAAACCTTTTTCTTTATCATTACTATCTCTTTCCTTGATTGCTTTTTCTGACGCTCTTTTCATCCATTTATTTATTGTTGAGTTCATATTTTCTATTGTTAGCTCTATTTCTTGTTCCTTTTCTGATTCCTCACTCAGCTTTTTAATGTATAATTGCTCGTCCTTTTTTTCTAATCTTTGCTGGTTCTTATTGCTTGTTGAATATCGCCATCTATTGAGAGTTATTTTACACTTTATCATTCTATGATCAGATTGGTGATTAATTCCACCTACCACATCAAAATCTTCTATCTCATTTGCCTGAATCGGTGCTAACATATAATCAATTTGAGTTTTATACTCGCGATTTGGAGAGATCCAAGTCCACATCTTTCCTTTTCTCTTTTTAAATAGTGTGTTAATAACTTTAAGTTCGTGTTCTTCACAAAATCGAATCAATTTCCACCCTCTTTTATTTCTTTCTCCATAATTATATTTTCCCATCGTACTTTCTTCACCTTCCCTTCTTTTTCCCACTTGACTATTAAAGTCCCCCATGATCAGTAGTTTACTTTTTTTGTTTACTTTTTGCTCTTTTATTACCTCGCTCAGTTTTTCATAGAATTCATCACTTATACATTCTTCTGCTGAAGATGTGGGTGCATAAACTTGAATTATTGTAATTATATTGTCTTTTCCTAGATCAACTTTTATTGTTGCTAGTCTATCGTTTATACCTTTGAATATTGATACTTTTTCTTTCCATTCTTTCCCAATTATAAATCCCACCCCTTTTTGGCCTTTATCAATTCCTATGTAGCAGAATAGGTTCCCGTTCTTTGTTTCAATAATTTTTTCTCCTTCCCTTCTGACTTCGGATACTCCTAGAATATCTATTTTTCTTTCTTTCATTTCTTTCTCTAATTCTGTTAGATCATCATTATTTTTTAAAGTTCTCACGTTCATCGAGGCTATTTTTATTGCTTTCTCTTTTTTACTATCTCTTCTTGCTAAATTTCTTACTTCCTCTTGCAAATTCTTATAGTTTTTATCATTTTTTGTTCTTTGTAGGGCTTTTTCATTAGGCAGTAAATTTTCTTTTTTACGTTTGTTTCTACAATTTCCATTCCCAGGGCTCATTCTTGTTTCAAATCCTATATCTATTTTTAAATCTAAATCTAAATTTATTCCTGTACCTGTTCTTATATTGCTTTTATTTGTAGCAGAGGGGAGTGGTCTTACGTACCCTTGCGGACCAGGCATGACTGGGTACAGCGAGTTTGGCTTACATTCGTTCTATTTTGTTTTCTTCGGAGGAGCTGTGCGGCTGACGTTCCTCGTGCTCATTCCAGCGTTCTTCTCGGTGACATTTTTCAGGTCTTCGTATTTCTTGACTCTAATTGCAGGGGTGTCTTCCTTAACTCTAACAAAAACTTGACAATCCTTTTCCCAAACGTATTTTATTACTCCTTGATCTCTGAGCATTCTCGCTTCAGCAAGCAGACTTACGGTGTTCTTAGTCAAGTGGCTATTTACATAAATACCCTTCAGCTTGACTAGTCGAGATGCTTTTACTAGTTTCGATGTTTTCAACCTATTATTCAGGCGGACGATAACGGCTCTTTTTTTAAGCTTGTTGGGCGCTAATCTGTGGTACGTATTGACATCATACTCTTCGAGGGGGACTCCCAAGCTTTTTGCTACTTCCTGTATTGATTCTAGTAAATCTTCTTCGCTTTCTTCCTCCTTCTCTTCTATTCCGCTGATGATTATGTCTTGTTTCCTATGGTATTGGTCCGTCTCCTTCATTTTTGTTTTCAATTCGACATTCTCTATTTTCAGCTCTTCGATTTCACTTCTCAGTTGTTCAATCTCCTCTTTGTTTTCACATATTTCTTGTCTCAAGGTTGATATTTCTTCTTTAATCTCTTTTTTCGCTTCCGTTATGCTTTTCTTCACACTTTTCAGCTTACTTGTTTCTTGAGTTCATCCGCAATTATTTTTTTCATATCTTGCTTCATTTGTTCGTTCATCTTCTTTCTTCTTTGCAGTGCTTGTAAGTGTAGTTACCGATTATCTGATGTAAGTCTAATATCGCACTATAGCAATCACGATGCTGCACGAAAAAACACGCTACACACTATTATATGCTTATCTTAATAATTCGCACCTTAGGTATTCACATTCACTTCAACATTTGAACGCAGTGCATACGTCCTGACACTCTGGCTTATCTAATCAAACTCCATATTTAGTGTAGAAATTAGAAAAGGATGACAAGTTGAAAGCTCCCAGCTGATCGGCAGTCGGGTGCTTGTTTCTTATTTCAGACATCGTTCAGCGTTCGCTTTCCTAACACACTACCCGAAAAAAAAAAGAAAAAAAATTGTTGCCGGCGAATCAACAGCTGTTTTAGGGATTTTTCAGGATGCTGAATTCAAAAATGCAAACCGTTTTTTCCTATCGGCTACCGTTTCTGAAATACAGCACCACCCATTTAGCACATATTGCGTAGATCAAAATAATAAAAATTCGTCTCAAAACTGGTGTAAACTTTTATACATTTTTTCAAACAATCATCATGAACTTACAAACAGTGAAAATTTTAACTCAGTATTCTGAACAGAATATTCCAGAAAATAATTATACACACTAACATCTCTTTGAAATCGGGAGAACAAATTAAAAAAAATAAATGAATAATTGAACATACAAATACACAGAAGCTATATTACTGCATGAAGCTTCTTTTATGCGACTTTCTAGCATGACATTTCTCAAGATTGTCTCTCTGTAGACTCCAACAGTAATCTGCCATCATATGGGCATCCCATCTTCCTTGATATCTCTCTTCCATTGTTCGCATGTCCTGGTGACTTCTTTCCCCTTGCTCTTCACTCATATCACCCTGGTTTTCCGGGAACCAATCGAAATGGCTATGCAGAAAATGAACATTAATGCTCATATTGCAACCAAGATTTTTGAAACATTCGAGCATGTTTTCCACTAGCCGTTTGTAATTTGCATCTCTGTAATTACCCAAGAAGTTTTCCACTACTAAAACAAATGAGGTCCAGGCTTTTAATTCCAATTCATTCATTACAGTAGTGAAATTAGGGTCTCTCATAAACTGCCTTATTTGCGGACCATCGAAAATACCAGCCTTCAATTTTTCCGTACTCAATCCAGGCATTTTCTGTGCTATGTATTTGAAACGAAGCCCATCATGATCGATAGCTTTCACAAATTGCTTCATGAGACCTAATTTGATATGTAGCGGGGGCAAAATTATTCTTTTTCTCTCAATAAGAGGCGGATTGATGATATTTTTCGAACCAACCGTCATATCTTCTCTTGCAGGCCATTTTTTCTTGATCCAGTGTTCATTTTTGGCTCTGCTGTCCCAGAGACACAAAAAACGGGGAAACTTTGTAAAACCACCTTGCTGGTCAAGGAGAAAATTGACTATTTTGAGATCAACACAAACTAACCACTCATGCTGGTGGTACTTAATTTTTTCAATGACGAAGGCAATGGTCTCATATACTTCTTTTAGTTTCGTGGAATGAGCGATTGGAAGGGAGGCATATTTGTTGCCATTGTGCAACAGCATACACTTCAAACTTCGTTTTGAGCTGTCAACGAAGAGACGCCAATCATCTGGTGAATATTGAGGAAGACCCGGTTTCAACAAGAGATTCTCGACATCTTGGCAAAATACACCTTTCTCGTCATCTGAAAAGAAAGGCAAAAACTCTTTCTCTGGTGTACGATAAAACGTAATTTTGGTTCCATGACTGAGTAGATTCTTCTCCCTCAACCGCGAAGCAAGCAACTCAGCAGCTTCTTTTGACAGATTGAGATCCCTTATGAGATCGCTTAGTTCACTCTGATCAAATTGTTGAGGTGTCAAAAAATCATCGACATAATCGGGATCATTATTATCCCGATCTAGGTCCTGATCCACATCTGAAAATGATGCAGTACCGGTATTCTCATCTTCAGGAAATTCTGGCAACTCGCGAAATGTGGAAACAGGTATTTCTTTTGAATGTGGAACAGGGCGTTTAGCAGATGGGAGATCTGGGTAAGTCCATTTATGGCAGTTGTTTCGATTAATACCTACAGTATTGACAGACAGCACAAAAACAGCAGTCATTGACATGGTTACTCGGCTCCCTCCAAACCATTGGTACTCCAAACTTCAGGCTTCTTTTCCCATTTGTCCATAGACGTAAAAATTCAATACAAGTTTTGCAAGCAATATGTGGGGCCCACGCTTTGTCTTGGTCTCCAAGCTTAACACCAAAGTACGCTAGGTAGGATCTCTTCAAAAAGTCCGAAATTGATTTCCGAAATACTCACCGCATATGTAACAAAACACATTCGGATCATTAACACATCTCGTCCTTCATGACATTCTTTTGCGTTTAATTAATTAAATGCATGCAAAATAGTAGCTCAGGAGACGAAAAGAGATGGGCAAAATTATCTGAAACACCACTGCACCGATTTGACGTATAAAATACAAATAATGATGATAGAGCGATGAACAACACTCGTTTGTATTTTTGATTTTTGCACGAATTAAAGCGATGCAGATTCCTCGGAATCGTCACCACCGAACAGACGTATGGTAGACGGCGGCACTCTCTGATCTCACTGACGCCTTCCTGACACTAAGTACTCGAGTTAATCATCATTATTAGTTTTCGTTTCCAAGAAAGGTGCGCGGATATAGACTGTGGCTGTTTTTTTAGAAGTCTATTGATGTGACATTACCTAAATTTTCATTTTATCTGTCCTGTCGATTTTTAACCTATCGATACCCTACTTTCGTTATTTCTTAGTATATTCACAGGAAGTTCAATAGTGTCCTTTTGAGAGGACTTTCTCGTGAATTTTGTAGACCTGCTTGTCCTTGTCCTTGTACGAGTAGGATTCGGTTTTTTCGTCGAAGTGAGACTAGACTTTTCTGTAGATTTTTTGACGGATCTAGTAACTATACGGGTAGAACGAGTGTTTCGAGAAGAGCGAGATTTTCTCGACGACTGTGAAGCTTTCTTAGCTGAGTTACTCTCATCATTTCTGATACTTCTAGGTAAATCGGGTCGTTCATTTTCTGATGATAATTCATCCTCCAATTCACTACCAGAGAGGGAATAGAAAACTTCTAATAGTTTCTCTTCCGGTACGAATTTTGTTAACCTTCTTGGCGTTTCCTTCTTCTTCGAAGACATGATACGAAACTACACTATCTATTTTATGAACTGAGAACTAATTTTAACCATGTAACACCATCTGTATTCATAATTTCAAACTAGTAGGCCTAACAGAGATCAAAACAAAATGATAAGGTACGAGAGATAATTTCCTCGATACTACGGGGCATATTCACAAGGATTAGGTCAAATGACTGTTATAGTCGAAAGACGTCTCAATGATTAATAAACAAAAGTTTTTTCATACGGGCTCTGCAACTTTCATTTGACCTAATCCTTGTGAAAATGATAAGGTATCTCCAGGTATAACTTCGAAACTCTCTGTGAACATCATGCAATCCGTAGATCTTTACCGACCCAGAACTCACTCTCTAATTGCGATAGAAGCACGATCTTTTTCATTCCACAGATAATCCAATGCGCCAGACAACAAACGTACACGATGCGTCTGATTTTATATTATTTAATACACTGACAGATATACTGTTCGTGTTCGCACTCGAATCCTTCATGATATAAACACGTGGTCGGTTTTGCATCTCTGATAATCGCATCGGCGCAAGTCTTACCTGAATAGCAAACAACACACTGACAGAGTAGAACTCGATGTTCGATACATTTTTCGTGAAAATAACATGAAACTTTTTTGTATACTGATTCTATGAAAAGACATTGAGCATCACCGCATCCGCAATCCATGCACTCGCATTCATATAAATCGTATTGACAAATTGGATGTAAACGACAAATATCTTTTTCAATTAGTTCAATTTCTTTTTCGTAAACGTACGTGCTCGGTTCAAATTTCATGTACACAGTCTAGCCATAAATTCTGTCCAACACAAAAATGCAAATATCTCGAGAATGAAGTATGATAGACAACTTTTGTAACACGTTCTGAATTCAGTGTTTCAATACCTTTATTTTCATAAAAATAGTTATTCAAAATGACCACCATTAGCCTCCACACACAATCTCAATCGGGGCAAGAACTCATCAATCGATGTACGAAGCGTTTCCAACGGAATTTCGGCTGCGGCTCGCAGAATAGATTTTTTCAAGGTCTCCAAATTTCTGTGGGGCTTCGCACAAGCTTTCTCTTCAAGTACCTGCCACATTTTGTAGTCGAGGGGATTCAGGTCCGGGCTCCCGGACGGCCAATTTTCGGCCCGAATGAAGTCCGGCACGTTATTTTCGAGCCAATCTTGCGTTAACTTGGCTTTATGGGCCGGCGCGGAGTCCTGCTGAAAAACCCAGTGCTTATCTTGGAAGAGGGTAGTGTTGAGGGGTTTTACAACATCTTCCAGCATTTTTCGGTACACTGCTCCATTCGTTTTCACGCCTACATCACAAAAATGTATGTCAGTAGCCCCCTCATACGAAACACCCCACCAAACCATCACGGATGAGGGGTGATGACCGCGTTGGACCCTGGCCACCTTTTCTTTAGCTTCGTACGAGCTTCGAGCATATACCCTATCATTTTGCCGGTTATAGGTCTCTTCGACAGTAAAAATTTTCTCGTCTGTAAATAAGATCGATTTGTACCGTCCAGCATTAAATAGAGAAATCAATTCTTTCGATCTAGTGAGCCGTATAGCCTTTAATTTATCGGTCAGAAGGTGCCCGGTGTAGCGTTTGTATGCTTTGGGATGTAAATCATCACGAAGAATACGCGAGACGGTACGTGGCGCGATATTCATTTGGACAGAGAGTACTTTCTGTTTTCGTAGTGGATTTCGACGTATTCTAGCCAGTGTTGCCAGATCCAGATCTTCATTTTGTACTAGTGGTCCAACAGAAACGTACCAAATTTTGCCAAAACGTACCACCTACCAATTCCCGATGAAATGATTGAAATTTACCAGATTTGTACCAGATTTTTGGGAAATGTACCAGCTTTTGCAAGATACCTTTGTCTAAAACATATTATTTCTCCTGAAAGAACCTGATTTAAAATATCAACTGACGACATGAGAAATAATGAAAACTAAAAAATATCTGCAAACTACTCACTGAGTTTCATCCTCGTCGACATAGAAAGTAACTCGTAAATCATTCTTCTTCCATTGACGGCATTGAGTCTTGGAGTTCATTACTGTTTCAAAATCAAATTCAATTTCTAAATTCTATTCTATCGCACCGACGCACCCGTAAGAAAAAGCAGTAATAATCCTATACCACGACTCCACGAGGCACGAGTTCAAAAAATGCATTTTGCATTTGCATTGCCTGCCTACTTCACTAATCACTTGACTAATTGACTTCCGAGTTCCGAGTTTCGAACATAAAAACGTCACGCGTCGATTGTTGATGTTGGCCGGCGGCCATCTGCTCAGCGCTGACTGCTGAGAAGTATTGGTGGGTGAGCCTGAGCCGTTTTTCTTGGTTTAAAGACAATTTCATTCATGACTGGCAGTGGCAAAGACTAAAAAAGCAATTTTTGAGCTCTGGAATTGCTTGAAGGACAAATTTCTCAGTTTGTACCAGAATTTTGTACCAGGATTTTAAGTTTGTACCAGCTGCGTACCAGAAATCATGAAATCACCAGAAATAGTACAGAATTTTTGAAATGTACCAGCCCTGGTACAAAATCACCAGATCTGGCAACACTGATTCTAGCTCGTGCAGCTTCGACGACCTTGGTAGTGCGAGCAACCCGAGGACGACCGACACGAGGGCGGTCTACGACATCACCTGTGTCGTTATAACGTTGTATAGTGCGGTAGACGAATTTCTCCGAGATATTCAGGCGGCGAAGGAGGGAGAATATCTGCTACCCCGTCGTACCCGCTTTATGTAGGCCGATAACGGTTACACGATTGTGAAAATCACACCACTCCATAACGATACAACGAAACTACTGCACGGGTGCTACTCGCCAGACACGTACGAAGTTCGTCAAGCAGTGTTACCCGGATACCGAACGAAAAAATTCTCGTTTTTACGCGCGGACAGTATTTATGGCTAGACTGTGTACAGTTGGAAAGATGATTCCAGGCAATCTCGCACTCCGTTATTCTTCATTCGGAAAAACGATTTGCCCTTCTATCAAAACAGTTTCCTGAATTATAATTTTATTTTCTTCGAGTAACCAACACGTTGACGCTGATTTAAAATTCAAACAACTATCATTTATAGGAAAAATACCCGTCTTAATTTCTCTAATCGAATCTACCTTGAAATTATAAATCCCGCAAATATTGAAATAAACCGTATTATTTTCTCCTCTGATTACTGGGTTTTTTGTATATCTATAGTAGAAACCATCAAATCCATCAACTTTGAAAGCAGCCATGATGTGATCAGTAAGCCGTCTCGAAAGACAATGATTATTTTTTCGCGATATACTTACTTATATAGACGTATGAGATATGAATAATATTTTTTTAGTCCATCTTCCAAAATAATCCGCACGCCAGAAAAGCTCTTCATCGTCGTGATAAACTGGTAGAGATGTATAGAGAGTAGTTCTTTTTTTCATTTCTTTTAAAAGCTCTACGAAATAATTCTCCGATTTGTAACCATATTTCTCCCAATCATCTGATCATGCCTTCGATATATTTAGGACCAATGCTGGGCCTCGTAAATGAATGAACATTTTCCTTTCAGGAACAAGCCGTTAAGATACACGGAAAAGCTCGACTGTTCAATCATATGAGAAATTTGATTCACAAGTTTGACTATACTCATGGATTCTTAGACAAGGTAGTTGTGGACACGTACGAGAAGGTCACAACACTCAGCGCTTCAGAAATCCCTGCATCGATCGACCAGACCAATGAAAAGGAAACAGCATCATTCCAACGTCGATATCGCATGTGTTACGCGATGCTTTTGGTGTCGAAGTCCGGTGAAGTTGACTCGTTCAAAAAAGAAATCAAAACTCTCACCAAGATCGAGGACGATAAGAAAATCGCGATATTAGTGGCGAAGCTTTTCTGTTTACTGTCAAGATTTGGTGAAGAAGAAACCAACATCGAGGTCGATTGGAACAAGGAAAATGAAGTAGTTGACGCGCTCGAGAAATGGGGTATTAATGACGACGATATTCTCAATACTGCCAGAGCATTTCATCGACTAAAAACACTGTTGGTGTCGAAGTGTAAAAAGATGTACGTTCATACTATTGATGTTTCAGAAGAAGCTTTGACACAATTTGACAATTGTGTTAGTGAAGACTTCGTCTTAGAAGCTGTGCTGATGCCAGATGCTCATACTGGTTACGTTGCACCTATCGGTAGCGTTATCAAAACAAAGAATGCCGTTGTCCCCGCGTGGGTGGGTTATGATATAGGATGCGGTATGATCGCTGTGATGATTTCTGACCAAAAAGATGTGCAGAACCTTATACAAAGTAAGGCAAGCCAATTATTTGATCGAGTGAACCAAAATATACCAATGGGGGGGTGGACATGGTGGACATAACAGAAACCGAGAACATTTATATTTGAATGATGAAATGGAATCGGCGCTCAAGGTACTGAAGGAGGCAACGAACTCTGCGTATACAGAGCTATTTAGATCGGTTGATAAGAAATCCTGGCCCAATTTGGGGAGTTTGGGTTCTGGCAATCATTTCATTGAAATATCTGTGAATGGTGACGAAACGTGGTTGGTAATTCACAGCGGCTCGAGGGGCGTAGGTCATTTCATCGGTACATATTTCATGAAAGCCACTTCTGGCTCCCAAACCAAGTATGAAAACACTCACGCTATCACGGATCCAGTTATGCTTGATCAATATATGCATTATCAAGATTACTGTCTGAAATTTGCGCTCTTGAATAGAATGTCAATGGCTATGAAGGTAGAGGAAGCCATCAGATTGGTGGCAAATTTTACATATGATACTAACAAAAACTTATGGACTAATAAAAATCATAATCATTGTATCAGGCTGGAAAACGATGTTTATTTACATCGGAAGGGTGCAACTACTTCGGATAAGGGAGAGCGTGGCGTGATACCCGGCAATATGAGAGACGGTTGTTATTTGGTTGAGGGATTAGGTAACGAGAAATTTTTGTCTAGTTCCTCGCACGGAGCTGGCAGACAAATGTCTCGTTCCAAAGCGTTCAAGAGTGTCAAGTTGGAAGATTTCCGAGCCGTGATGAAAGGGATAATTGCGCCAATAAAGCCGAAAACGATAGATGAGAGCCCCTTCGCGTATAAAAATATAACGGGAGTGATGAAAATGCAAAGGGATAGTGTCAAAATAGTGAAACACTTGAAACCGATAATTAATTGGAAAGGTTTTTGAAACCTATTAATTTTATTTGAGATGCTGCGAGGTCGTAAAGTTGATGTGCATTGTTGTTATGTTTCACAAGATTCCGCTGAAACATGCTCTCCTTCGATTGGGTTTTCTTCCGTTTTCTTTGGTGACACTTCAGGTAATCCAAATTCAACGATAAATCAAAAGAAGAGAGAATAAAATATAGAGCAAAAGAAAACTGCTTTTTAAATTGCTGTAAAACTTCACGTTTGCAAAGTAGTAAGATCGCACTTTTTGAAGATAGTATCACTGAGACACGGGATTATTTACGGTAACTGTTATACGACATAGCTGTATGTATTAATTTCAAACGCGATACCTTCGTTTGTACTATCTCAGAAGAATAAAGCAGTTTGTTGTTGTAGTCTTTGATCATAGTTGAAACGAAAGTAATTCAAAATCTATCTAGAATACGAAGCTGTCTTATAAAATTGTGTATTTGACTGTCATAATCTTGTCTTGGCAAATGGCGGGATAGTTTCTTTCTTTATGATGTAACAAAAGAAAGAGGAGTAGAGCCCCGTCCTGCTACTAACATCCTATACCTTATTTATGTAATGTAACCTATTGTGACGGCAAACCCAGGGGCGGATCAGGAGACTCATTTTTTTTTTTGTTGGGGGAGGGGGGATACAGAAAAAAACCAAGTCAAGTCTCTTCAAATCAACTCCCTCTGCTCTGATTGTGATGGTCATTTTTCTCTTTTTGACCCCTGTATACCTTTCTATACTTTTATCTCTTCAAAAATTGATTTTGTGAAATAATATTCTAAAAGAAAAAATGACTGAATTGAGTACTTCTGATCTGTACAAATCAATTTTACTCAAATAGTGTGCGACAAGTTGAACCAAACATAATTATTGTATAGTTCCTACCAACTAATTTGTAAACTGGTAGATAATTATAGTCGTACCTCATAAAAAGTCATTCAAGTAACATGATCAATTCATTAATTTCTAAAAAAGATGAAGTGGTAGATATTTAGAAAGAAAAATTTTTCATTAGATTGTTGTATTTAATCTATTTCTAGTGGAAAGTTTTGCAAAGCGTGTGATCACATCACGAGGATCTATCACCAAGTCATAATGACAGTGTAGAAGCGCCAAACCTGTTAACCTTTCTTGCGACATGGTTGTTCCGAGCCAAGTTTTCAGTAATCGAAGAGAAGAGAATGATCGTTCCGCGGAGGCATTAGTGACAGGGAGGGTGCACAGTATCTGCAGTAGTTTATAAATTGTGGGGTAAATAACTTCATTTCACGACTTGGGGGTCCCAATAGCATCTGATTCCAATTTTTCTTTGTCCATTTTGAGGCACCGATTCATCCAGTGGTCGAGTTCTGCCAGTAAGGTCATTTCATTTATGACAGATTTTTGCATCTTCAGTAGATTTCCAAATTGCTGAATGAGTGTTGTAGCCAGAGTTTGTCTATCCTTGCTGTCGCACTCAATCATATTTGTAGGTATCACCTTCGACAATGGAAAGCTTTCAAAACTTCTGGGGTAAATCGAGTCTTCAGATCTACTAAAATTTGATCTATGAGGGGAATATACGCGATAACTCGATAGTAATCTTCACAGTCATCAATATTATGATTTGCTCGTTGTGTTTGACAGGGACAAGTACGTGGTTTCTGTATATCAACCTCTAACTTCTCAGCCATATTTTGAGTGGAGGTATAAATAGTCCTGAAATGACTGGAAGCATCACCACGTCTAGTTTCCAGAATTTTGATTGTTGACTCTACTAAATCAGATGCTCTAGATAAGTCCATGCTTTTCCCCTGCAAAATCTTACTTAGCGGCAGAGTGAGAGTCAATACATCACTCAGACAATACAGGCCTATAAGAAATTGGCTGCTGCGGAGGGCTGAAATGAAACCTGTCGCTTTACTTTTGCTGACGCTGGTATTCCTTTAATGACTGATTTTTGTCAGTGCTTGAATGATATCTGGCAAATCCTCTGTGAATTGCAAGACGGCATTGTGTCTTTCCACCCACCGAGTCTCACATAGCTTCACCAATCTGTGACCCAAAACTTTGGTTAGGACTATATTTCGCTTTGAAAAGTCGCTATTAAAAAAAAATGTTACTTCCTTCATTACAGAATTCGCATTTTCAACGATCTGTATTTTCGAAGATGTAGAGAGGCTCAAGTTGAGCTTATGAGAGTAGCACGGTGTCATAAGAGCATTTTTGGCTTCCTTCTGGATTTCCTTCACAGCTCCAATGTTACCCAACATGACACTACAACCACCTGTGCCTATTCCTACGCACTGTTCCACCTTCAAATTCAATTTTCTTATCTCTTCTAGAATGAGGCCGCCTAAAGCCACTCCGGTTAATGATAACTCTTCATTCCCTTCATTGATAAAATTAGTTTCATTGTCCTCTTAATCGCTCTCATCATTCGCATTGGGGTCCCTTCCTGAGTCATTCTTCATCTTGGATGAGAGCTCCTCAAACGCATCTATAAATGTAACAACAAAGTCTTCACGTATGCAAACATCTTCAGGCGATTCTGCAGAAATATTGACGTATCGAAGTACAAGAGTAATTTGAGCTTTCCCAGATCCATCGGAAGCTTCATCGAACATGACTGAATAAAAATGTGCCTCCTGCACTCTTTTCAAAATTTTGTCCAGTACCTCGAGGCGACAACATTCAATCAACGTATTTTGTGTCGTCTTACTGATGTAAGTTGCTCTTGAAGACGTTTTCGACAACAAATACCGAACCATTCGCTTATCATATTCTCGTTTCAACGTCGTGTAGCCAACAGCTAAGCTCTGACTCATTGTCTCAGCAAAAAGTACTTTTTTGGCTATCATTTTTTCATTCTTGGTTTTTAAAAGGATTCTGGTTTTAGTCTGGGGCGTCAAATTATCATTTTTCTTCATTCGTATCCTTTCACGTTCATCCCTTTTGCTCAGTTTATCTACTTTTTTTTTTCAATTTTTTCAACTTTTCTTCCAATTCAGCATTTCTTTGCTTAAGTTGTTTGTAGTTGTTCTTTTTTCTCTCCTTTGCTAAATTCAGAATATGCTGCTGTTTGGGGGTAGGCTTATTATTAATGGTAACTGGAGACGTGGATGGGGTAGCTTCTTCGTTTCCCTTTCTCTCAATACGGTTCTGATAATAATTATTTGAATTCTTCCGCCGCTGTTTCTTTTTTGCTCTATGCTCACGATCTGTCATATCACCAACTAATTTAACCAAACCTTTCTCCTTCTTTTTCGCGTATCTAATTCGTTCCTTTTCTTGCTGAATTTTTCGAAGTTCAGGGTCATGACGAATTCTTTCTCTCCGCAAACGTTCGGCTTCCTTTTTCTTCTGCTTCCTATCGGTTTTGGGGGCCATATCCTACAAAATTCACTTGATTTAAGTACGTGACCTCATTTCCATGGACATGAACTTCATTCCCGTGGACCGTGAAATTGGTTTAGGTTCACGGGAATGAGAGACACGGGGATGAGATTTTAGCAATAAAATGCGATATGACTCAGCGAGATAAGTGTGTATCGCTTCGGGTTCGACGAATATCAGTACATCATCTCCGGAAAAGTAAAATAACTTTGTATAGAAAAAAAAGACTCACCTGGAACTTGGTAAATAGCGTCCACGGGAATGATAGCTTTGACGAACACGTGCTTTCACAATATATTCCGCGTAACGTACATGTGCACTAACTAAACTTGTAGAGATGTTGAGGGTATGAGCAAATCTCACATGGAATGTGCCATCAAGCACTTCCGTCAACGATATTTTTTATCGCACCATTAGTCAGTGATTAGTGTTTTCAAACAATACCACGGGAATGAGTCAGAAATATGTGGACACGCATAAAAAGTGCCGCTGGCGCCGTCTGCTGATAGGGAAAATTTTTCTGATAATGTTAGTACGCTCTGTGAGACTAAACTTCCGAGAAACCAAATACTATTGTGTCCTAACATATCATTCGAAGTCGCATTGGTGTTTGAAAGAAGAGAAACTTGAAGTGTGGACAGGCACGGGAATGAGAAAATGAGTATATTATGGCCCCCTATTTCGGAGGGGTGAGACTATTTGGTTTAGGTATTTGAGTAATATCATTCGTCATGAGGAGGGTCAACCACAAATATCATGAAAATTTCTAAAAATGCTTCAAAAACATGAAAATTTCAAGAGGACCTAAATTCACCGATATACTGAGAATTACCCCTGTATGTATTAATTTCAAACGCGATACCTTCGTTTGTACTATCTCAGAAGAATAAAGCAGTTTGTTGTTGTAGTCTTTGATCATAGTTGAAACGAAAGTAATTCAAAATCTTATCTAGAATACGAAGCTGTCTTATAAAATTGTGTATTTGATGTATAAAAAACTGTCATAATCTTGTCTTGCAAATGGCAGGGTTGTTTCTTTCTTTATGATGTAACAAAAGAAAGAGGAGTAGAGCCTCGTCCTGCTACTAACATATTATACCTTATTTATGTAATGTAACCTATTGTGACGGCAAACCTAATTAGTCAGTATTTATCGAGTTCAGTAATTTTTAAATTTTGAAGTGTAATAGATATTCAGTCTATCAAAATTCATATTTACTTTCAACATTGCAGACACTTCTAAGCCTGTGTAAAAGTGAGAAGGGAAATGTGAACCAAGCCGAAATAAAATTGTTGAATCGAATACTTATTTGTATTATACAACAATTATGACAATCAATAGGAGCGTTACAAAAAAAAAAAAAGAAAAAAGTACATATACGTCGAATAGAATATATGAACAATCTTCAACAATTAACTCTTACTCGTGCTACGGTTACGACTCACATTCCTTGCCTCTTCTATAATGGAATCGCGATCATCATCTGTACTGATTATCTGATGAATGTTTTCTCCGTGTGAAATCGCGATAATTATAATTTCTATGTTTTATACGATCATCGATAGATTTATGGCGATAATTATAATCTTTATTTGTATTTCGCCTCATATTCGCATAACCTATAATAATCAAAAATCAATAAGCTATTAGGTACTTTTCAAAATGAAATGAAATAAATTATAGGGTACCATTTATCGGCATGGAACGAATAGGTGAAATCACGGAGGAAGACTCATTATCTCGGAGAGAAAAATGATTGAACGGAGGAAAAACTGTTGAACGCGTAATAAATGCAATAAACGGAGGACTAAAAAATAATCACTCATCCAAAAGGTGCCGAATGAGTATAGATACTTTGGCGAAGCACGCAGTACTCATAAATGTCAAAATACGTGACCGATGGCAGATGTTCTCTGTTCTCATCCCACGAACACACTTCACAATTAGCCATGAAATATGGATCCTATGAGATCATTGTAACTTTTTCGGCATACCTCAGGGCTGCTTGCCCTTTCAGTTGCGAAAAATAAGGACTTTTCGATGTTTTACATGCCGGCGAGCAAGCCATTTTTTAACCAACAAAATACGATATAGTCCGGGTGCTATTGGGAATCACCTTGCATTTTGTGATTAAAGCAAATCGTTTGGCACGTTTGTTGTGAGTACCAAATGAAGTCGATTCAGAGTTGTAGCCACCCCCCCAAACGGGTGCAGTGGACCTGTAGTGCGGGTTGCATACCTCATTAGGTTTTGCGCAAATATCTCTTCAAATAAGGCTTTGATAGAAAAATGTTTCAAACAAAAGTTGTAGATAATAAAATTTCCTACAAAATGATGTATCATATGTTTAGCCTACGTTAAGAATAAGGCTAGAAATTTGACTATAACGAATGTAGGCCTACTTGAAAAATCAATTATGTGAAAATATTTATCGGCAGATGAATTTTGGAAAAAAATTCTTCAGATAAAAGTTTTAGAGTATTCAATTCCCTACAAAATGATGTATCACATGTCTAGCCCAGAGCCATATATAGGCTAATAATTCTGAAAAAAGCAGTCATAATTTCACCCTACGAGTTAGCATTTTGCTAATTTTTTTCATTAACTTAACAGATAATTTTAATGAAAGAAGTTTCAGATAAGAACTGTGAAATGAATCATTTCTTACAAAATGGTACCCTTCAAGTCTATTGGAGAATTGAGATCCAGAACATTTACAATTGATGCCGTAAAAAAATGCCATAAAAAGTAGGATATTTGCAGAAAAACTATGACTGGAGTAATAATGAAAGTTTTAATGTTGCTATTATTGTTTAATTACACCGGCCAGAGCAAAGACATAATTCAGTACATGGAATCTGTCGTTTCATGCATCCACACCGGCCAGAGTGACAATTGGATTTACATGTGCACCACACTAACTCAATACATTCTTTGGCAGCCACTGGCAAATCCATCCACTGAGGATTCCACAACCCTTCTTCATCTTTTTTCCATACCATTTTCGACGGATATGAAACATTTTGTTGAATGTTCAAGGTCTGCCCCCACTAATGAACTCCTTGGTACATTGCTCTCAAAATGTGCTTTAGAAGAGCTGCCTTTGTAGGTGGGATATTTTCAATAAGTCTACTCCTTTTGGTAAATAATCCCTTTCTACATGCATTCACATGGTGCAACTACTTGACCTGAAAAATTGTCGCAAATTGAAAAAAGTCTTAACTTCTATCCACGAGAAAAACATGAAAGAAATGAAGAGACGATTCACCTGTCATACATGGCAACAACAAATTCTCAATTATAGGTATTGTTTCGTTCGTTTTTCCCTGGAATAATAATTGAAATCCAGTTGTTGCCTCTGGATACGTGACCCAACTCTTAGAAGCTTTTTTTGCACCAATCCCATTGAAAGATGACGTCGTATCACATCCTGTGATAACATGAAGTATTGGTAAAACCATAGTTCTTTCAGGAGCTATAATTTCGTAATGATAAAAAATGTTGTTTTTGATTGGTAAAAAATACCTACTTAATTTCACAAATATAAAATGACTCCTCACCAAGCGTTGATGCAATAATATGACATGCAATATATTGATGGTTTTTTCCTGTCCCTATGTGGACCCACAGTTCGTTCAAATAATCTAGCTGACTGAATATTGCGACGGCTAAAACCACATCAACGTCTATGCTGCGAATCATGATATTTGAGTAGCCTTCAGACACTGCATCTGCAACATATATAAAAATGCGCGTGTCTGCTTCTTCATGGTTACATGGAGCTAGACAATCTGAAGGATTCCTTGAAGTATTACTCAAAACCAAAGGGCCATCCGTGGTAAAGAAGTCTTTCCCAACTTTCAGATCCATGGCATGAGAGCAATTTGCCAGTAAATGAAATAGTTCTCCCTTGTTAGTACCATCTCTCAAGAAGTTCGCCCAACTTTTTGGTATGTGAGTGCTGGCATTTACTCGAATTCTTTGTTCAACACCTCTTCTTTCTCTTGTTGTATTTTTCAGACTGTCACGGTCATACCGGTCCCAAATTAAGTCCAATCGTTCGCAATTGAGAAATTCTTGTTTTAAAAATGGTATAAATACTGATTGTGTGTATTCTTCAAAAGTTTTACTCATACCAGGAGTCAACATATGTACAATTGCTGGTCCATCGAATACTTTGGCCGTTACTGGTGGCGCGTTGAATGCTGTAGAATCACAACTTTCAGTCAAACATTTCAATAGATCTGATCTTTCAAATGCTCGCATTTTACCTCCAATTGACAGGGAGGGTGGACATGATGTATTTTCGTGAGTAAAAAAATCATCAAGATTTCCAGATCTATGCTGACAAGTTGCTATTTACAGTTTATTAAAAAGACTGCGATCGTTCTTGAGACCAGTCAATGTTTCATCCAATTTACATTTGACATGTTTTGAACTGGAGAAAAAGAGCGCAAACTTTTCTTGTTTGATGGTAAGAAATAAAGAAACTTTTTTGTTGAGTCTTTCTTTCGAAATTGTATGGTAACTTCTCCTGCTTTCTCTATCTCGTACATTGTACTGATCACTTCTGGAGGGGCGACGTGTTTGTCGTAGATGTTATACAACTCATCAGATTCATCCAAAAACAGGTTTCCTAATTCTTCCATCACAGCTTCAAATGAGTCAACGTCTTCTTGGAATTTCTTTGAGAGGGACAAAGTATCGCTATGATGTCTCTCGTCAGTAGGTTCGTCATAATGCAGGACATCTTTCTCAAACGTTTCAATCGTATGAGCAATTTCTGGTCCAGCAATTAACGATTTGCGAAGAGCATCAGGGTTTTCGGTCAAGCCAATCATGCCTTTAAGAGAGGGAAAAAAGAAGAATGACAAAAATGCAAAACCTATTTTCATACATTTCTTATTTTTATTCTATCTTATCTAGATTTGAGCAGGTCGAGGCATAGCGTCGAGAAAGACGTAGAAGTGATCGGGCTCGTCCGACCATCTTGGAGTCAGTCGTTGTTCGCCAATCCGCAGATTTAGCTTTGAAATGTATCTCTCTGTAAAATATGTTGTATTGTACAACTTTATTCCACTCTTTCTTCGATACAATTTATCTGTCAATGAAAAAAATTAGCGAAGTGCTAACTCTTAGGGTGAAATTATGACCGCTTTTTAGAATTATTAGCCTATATATGGCTCTGGGCTAGACATGTGATACATAATTTTGTAGGGAATTGAATACTCTAAAACTTTTATCTGAAGAATTTTTTTCCATAATTCATCTGCCGAGAAATATTTCCACATAATTGATTTTTCAAGTAGGCCTACATTCGTTATAGTCAAATTTCTAGCCTTATTCTTAACGTAGGCTAAACATATGATACATCATTTTGTAGGAAATTTTATCATCTACAACTTTTATTTGAAACATTTTTCTATCAAAGCCTTATTTGAAGAGATATTTGCGCAAAACCTAATGAGGTATGCAACCCGCAATACAGGTCCACTGCACCCGTTTGGGGGGTGGCTACAACTCTGAATCGACTTCATTTGGTACTCAGAACAAACGTACCAAATTATTCGCTTTAGTCACAAAATGCAAGGTACCTCATGTTTTTTCCCAATAGCACCCGGACTGATAGAAATCACATATTATTCAAATTCTGGACAATGGTTACGCGGGTAAAGCGATAAGAAACCCCGACCGAGTTGAATTGTAAACAAAACGGTTCGTTCAGTGACGTCACAATGCCAACAATTATATGGTTTATTGACGTAGGTTAATTCGTATAATATTAACAATCAGAGAGAAATAGTCTTCCTTCATTGTCCAAAAGGTACAATTTGCCTGATCGTCAGTTTCAATGTACGTCAAGTCGTCAATTCTACTTCGTACAGAACAACGCCGCAGGGCATGAACCTTTTCCAGCCTCTTGCGGGCTGCTTGTTTTCTTCAGTATTCGAAACCATCAACTTCTGGTCGAGTCAAACATTAACCATATGATGAGTTACGTGTTGTTATTCTCTCATTGCTGAACTTCATTGTGACGTTTCAATTTGTCTCATTTCATTAAGAATTCAAATAAATAGTCACCTCGTAAGATACTTCAACAACGATTTGAAATTTTTTCTTCTGCAGTTCTTTCGCGCGTAGATAATTTTCGGTAGCTCGTACGATGTAAACCTGATGCTTATTCAGCTATTCTCGAGCTTCGAACTTCGTATGTTTCTTTTGATATTAACTTCGAATCGTCATGACCGAATACCTATCGCATCACGTAATTTCCTTCCACCATAGGAGGTATTCGTGTTGCAACGGAGGGAAGGGAAGAGGCTCACAACAAATGAGAGCAGATTGGCCCAGATGATGCTCGAGTGTGGTGTCGGAGGGCTAAGAGCTGTATAGGATGGGAAGGGGACTCGGTTACCTTTCATATATTGTGGCGTTCCAGCTTCAATGGAATCTTGTACGTCTGATATTCTTGTACGGAGATGAAAATTCTTAGCTTTATGATTTCGAGTTTCTTATTCAAAATATTTGCATTGTTGACAATGGTATAGAAATTCCTCCCCGTTCGGTCTATAAAAGGATGACGAGAGGAGTACAGGTTGGAAGTGCGTGCACATGCGATTCGCTGCAATACCGATACTTAGAGGTGACTGGAGAAGCCTCATAGCGAAGAGAATTAGTGTAACCCAGTGGTGATTTCTTGAATAAATAGGACTCTCCATATTACAGTCGAACCTATTGAAGGATGGATACTCCAAAGAGTGAACTTCGGTTGCAAATACCGCAATACCCCCTTCCTATTAAACACAGTTGCATGGAAGGTGATCAAAGGTCCGAAGAGAAGGATGGGGGTGGAGGGGTAATTTCTCACCAAAGCTGATAAAAGAAAGTCCTCTTTGACGTCACCAACGTTTGCAAAGTGCTCAATCAGAATGGCCCTGAAGAAAATTACTTCATCAGTTTTCCTATTCGAGTTAAAAAGGTTAGAATTGTTATTAAACAGCCTCCTCGAGCCTAACCCTGCATCCCTCCCTCTTGCCCAAAGTGCACAGAGAAGCCACACCGATGTGGGCTATCATATCCTTCATCTCTTCTCCCACTTACTCTCTTGCAAAATTTTTGGATCGATAGTTCCAATTACGTGTCGAGTTTGAGTCTCCGTACTCTGTGAAAAATTCGGCATCCTGAATTGATGAACTTCAGAATGTGATTCGCCCTCCCGGTTCGACCCCTCGCTCATTCAATGTTTTCGGCTGCCGCCGGAATATTCTCAATTTGGCTTCTGATATTCAGCGTATGATATACAGTCCACTCTCGATTTAACGAAGGCCAAGGGAGCAAGGAAAAAATTCGTTAAATCGAGTTTTCGTTAAAACAAAATTCGTTAATTCGAGAAGAGAAAAGAAAATTCGTTAAATTGCGTTAAATGGAATTTCCTAATTCGTCAAAGTTGACGTTTTGTACTTCAAACGCAATTTTTTACAAATTTAGTTGAAATTTCTCCAAATTTTTGTTTTATTTCGTCAAAATTGGTTCAATTTTATTTCTATTAATTCGGATTTTTGTCAAATTTGTCATGGTTGAAGTTTTGTACTTTTAATACTTGGCTTTCAAGAAAAAATGGTTGAATTTTTCTCAAACTTGATCGCAATTTTGTCAAAATTGATCGAATTTTCTTCAAATTTTGTTAGATTTTTGTCGAAATTCGTCAAAATTGCTTGCACATTAAATTTCGTGAAATCGAGTACGAATTTTTCGTTATAATGAATTTTTCTCAAGGGAACTGAGTTTTATTTCGTTGAATCGACGTTCGTTATATCGAGAGTCGACATTTCATGTGAGGAGTTGGAGGAATTTTTCGATCTGGCCAATATTTGCGGTCCCTGATTTTTGCAATTATAAATTTTTGGGGTTTCGCGAAGAGGCGGCATCTCCAACGATTTCCCTCTGGGTTCCCTTATTTCGGGGGTATTCGGGTACAAATTTGAACTTCACCTTTTCTCTTCGGGCAATGTGCTTTTGAGTCATGTTTATTATTGGCACAGGTACGCAGAAGACGTTCTGTGTACTTGGACGGTCCTCAAGATCTCCTTATATATACAGTGGGAACTCTTTATAACGAACCTGAAGGGACCGCCAAAAAAATTCGTCATAGAGAGTAAATTGTTCGTTACAAGGAGATTTTTTGACATGTAAAATTCATCGAAGGGGGAGGGACCAAGGAAAAATTCGTAAAATAGAGGAATTCGTTATAAAGGAGTTCGGTGTAAAGAGTTTCCACTGTACATATCTTGATATACAATAACCTTCCATACGTACAATTTGCGTTGGAAGTCGGAGAACCTTGTATCGATCTTTGAAAGATATGGTTTCCATGAGTTTGGAATTCACAGAAAAATGCTTGACCAATTTGAGGGGAGTATACTCAAAGAGGTTAGAAATCTTGTTAATAGTAGTAAAATTATTAATTTAGAGCCCGGATTTTTCGGCACAAGAAACAAACAGTTTCGGCACTTAATGCTGCATTTTTGACATTATTCGGCATTTGAAAGAAGAAAAAATGAGCAAAAAAATTTGTTTTTAGTGCTTTTACAAATTCACGCCCAGAATTATTCAATTTACAACTAAAATTACGTGATTTTGACCTAAATAAACGAATTTTGGGGATTGAACTCATCAATAAAAAATGACTAAGAATAATATTTGAGCAAAATTCAGATAATTTTATAATTTTGGACGATATTTGACAAAATGGCCACTTTCGGCCTTATTAAATCCTGTTCTCGGTATTTGTTCAATTTTCGGCATTTTTCCGCAAGATGAAATTTGTCTTAAAGGCCCCATCCCCCTTAAAAGAACTTCTATCTAATCTACAAGCTCCCCACCCTTAGCAAAAGGAATCGACAACTGCCGAGGAATCCGGGCTCTGGTTATTATCAAGAGTCCTTTGACAAAGAAAGCCCCCTTGGCATCTAATCCTGTTCCCCCTCCTTCATGGGTTGCCTCAAGTGCGTATAAAGTACAGCACTATGCAGCCGGTCGTTGTAACTTCACCTAATTATTCCCCAGCCCAATTCTTGGATCGCTGGTTTAAATCTTGTGTGGTGTCGAGTTTGATTTTCCCTACGCAGTAAAGAACTCGGGTTCACTGGCGGCCAGGCTGAAGGACGTAAGTCTTCCTCCAGGTTCGACTTTATGTTCCTTTGATGTCGTTGGATTATTTCCTTACATCCACAAGGACGTGGCTATCCAATGTAAGGGTGACTTACCCGTTAAATCTGGAGGAATTTCTTGATCTTTTGAATGTATGTTGGTCCCCGAACTTCTGTAAATTTGATGGGGAATTTTGCGAGTTTCCTAAAGAAGTGAGGATCCCTATCGGTTCTCTCTTTAGCTCTCTTATTTCAGAAGTGTTCATGTCTAAATTTGAGATTGATCTATTCCCTTCGGGCCGGGTGTTTTTGAGTCACGTCAATTATTGGTACAGGTACGTAGACGACGTTTTATTTGCGTGGATCGGTTCTGCAGAACTCCTTAGTGAGTTTCTTGCATATTGAAATAGCCAATACCCTTCCATAAATCTTGTGTTGGAAGTTGGTGGTTGCTCAATAAACTTCTTGGATTTGTCCATGTCTGTTAAAGACGGCGTCCATAAGTTTGGTATTTATAGGGAAGAAATATCGACCGATGTTGCAATCCACGGGTCGTCTTTCTGTCCTGTTGCCTACAAGATTACTATGTTCAATAACTTGATTCATCGACTGGCTCATATCTCTTTGTGTCAGGTTGCTTCCCGTAAGGAAGTGGTGACGATTAAACACTCGGCCAGGGTGAATCAGGACAAGTTGGACACGTCACGGCGTGTAGTTGGACACGTCACGGCGTGTACAAACAGGTATAAACAAATTAAAATAAAAAATTGAACGGCTTGCGCATTGAACCAAGGCAGAAATTGACCTTATGGTCTGGAGTAGGCTTACTAGAAAATGCATCGACTCTCTAACCTTCCTTCCTCCGGGACTCGCGTCTAGAGAAAAAAAAAAAAGAAAAAAGAAAAAGAAAGGAAAAAAAAACCGTTGAATTACACTCCATTTTTCGGGCAAGTTCTCCTTGCAGTTGGATCGCTTCTTCCGTCTTTCTGGATTCCGGCCGGCCTTTTACAACCCCGCCACAGTTGAAATTCTATTTGTTAAATCGAAAGACTCCATGCCTACGGCCGAGAAGAGTGGCGTATCCAGCGTAGCCTGCTATGATTGCTTGAGTCTGGCCGCCTACTCCAAATTAGAGTGGTCGAGCATCAAAAGGCATTGGAGAAAGGTAACTTGGGAGATTCGGCTATCCCCGACCATTTAATCAAAAGTGGTCGTAGGTGTAGAGAGGGATCTGAAGTCCTTGGAGAATTTGGCCCTCGACAATATTGAAATTATTGGATATTGGAATAGCAAAAACGTCGTTTTAAAAACGGGATTAATAAAATGATTCATATTTTGATGACTCGCTGGCTCAATCTCTGTTTCCTTACCAAAAAAGAAAAAAGAAGTAGGAAAAAAAAGAAAGCGTTGTCTTGTAATATTTGTACTCATATGAGTATACTCCCCTTAGATATGTGCAGCTGTAACATTCAATTAAGTATTGATTCGATACTTCACTGATATTATCGTCCACAGTTCGTCTTTTCGTCTTGTTGCCCACAAAATTGCTACGTTTAATAGCGCTCTCCATGAAGAATGGATCGTAAAACATTTGGCCAGAGCGAAAAAGATCCATTTTGGGATATCGATCTTATGATTCGCAGGAAAATCACGAAAAAATGTATCGATTCCTCCACCTTCCTCCCTCTGAGCTGGATCGGGTATCCCATTTGTAGGGACGTTTTCTCCACAGTTGGGCTGTGCCTTTTGTCCTTTTGATTTCCGTTCAGCATTCTGCCATAAAACGTTTGGCCAGAGTGAATAAGATCCTTGTGTAAATCGATCTTTTGATTCGCAGGAAAATCACGAGAAAATATCTTCCCTCCCTGTGCGCTAGGTTGGGCATCCCATTTGTAGGGGCGTTTTCTCTGCAGCTGCGTCGTGTCTTTTGCCCCTTTAGCTTTCGTACAGAGGTTGTTTGTCCTCTCAAAGGACTCCGTTACACTAGTTAAGAAGAGTGAGGTGTATGAGGGTCGAATGTGAAGCCCGTAGCGTCATTTTTGTAGGGGAAACCACTTAGAGATTAGAGGGGTTGAGCATAAAAGAGCTCCCGGACAAAGAAAATGTCAATCGCCAGTCGTTACAGTTTCACAAAAGGGTCGGAAGTTCTCCTCAGAGAAAATTCGTAGGTACTTTGGAGGTATCGCGCTCGAGCATATCGAAATTATTCATCGGCGATATTACTGACCTAGACATGTAAATTCCTGATAAAGGGAGTTTACGAGAATGATTCATGTTTCGATGACTCGTTAGTTCAGCCCTGATTGCTCTAGATTTTCTCTTTTCCATTGTTTGTCGGGTCAAATGAAGAAGGTAAGATCGAAATCAATCGAAGTAATTTATGACTGCCCAAATTTTACCTTTTCTCTCTTTCAATTTAGCTTGGTTGACTTTCGACCTCTTACGACCTCGTCGTTTGTTCGATTTTCGTATGTTTTTCGAATTTTTACAAACTGTAACAATTTTCGATATTCTACGACCTTTGTACGAATTAAAATTTCTTGTGCGGTAGTAATTTATTTTGATTGATTTCGATCTTTCCTTCTTTATTCGATATGAGCCCCAATGTAGCTTCCCGTATCGTACAAATTTGTCGGGTCAGTGTTCTTACATGTCTTCGAGCGGTCGCACGTTTGTATTTACAACTCAAGTTGACTCTTCGGAGTAGTTTCCTGTTATGGGGGAAGAGAAAGAGGAAGAGTGGAGAAAAACTACGAACTGAGTGCAATGGAAAACTTCCCTCTATATAAGATTGCATATCGAAATTGACACTTCAACACAGAATTTCGAATCACGAAGATTGGAGAACCTTCTAGGTCGATAGCGAACTTCTAAGTAATAAAATACAACCTATGAAACTGGGAAATGAGGTCCGTAATCAAAGTCATTCACTACCGCACAAAGTTCACCTTTTATCTCTTTCGATTTAGCTTGCTTGACTTTCGACCTCTTACGACCTCGTCGTTTGTTCGATTTTCGTATGTTTTTCGAATTTTTACAAACTTTAACAATTTTCGATATTCTACGACCTTATCGTTCTTTCAATATTTGTACGAATTAAAATTTCTTGTGCGGTAGTAAATTATTTTGATTGATTTCGATCTTTCCTTCTTTATTCGATATGAGCCCCAATGTAGCTTCCCGTATCGTACAAATTTGTCGCGTCAGTGTTCTTACATGTCTTCGAGCGGTCGCACGTTTGTATTTACGACTCAAGTTGACTCTTCGGAGTAGTTCCCTGTTATGGGGGAAGAGAAAGAGGAAGAATGGAGTAAAACTACAAACTGAGTGCAATGGAAAACTTCCCTCTATATAAGATTGCATATCGAAATTGACACTTCAACTCAGAATTTCGAATCACGAAGATTGGAGAACCTTCTAGGTCGATAGCGAACTTCTAAGTAATAAAATACAATCTATGAAACTGGGAAATGAGTCCGTAATCAAAGTCATTCACTACGGCACAAAGTTCACCTTTTATCTCTTTCGATTTAGCTTGCTTGACTTTCGAACTCTTACGACCTCGTCGTTTGTTCGATTTTCGTATGTTTTTCGAATTTTTACAAACTTTAACAATTTTCGATATTCTACGATCTTATCGTTCTTTCAATTTGTACGAATTAAAATTTCTTGTGTGGTGGTACCTAAATTATTTTGATTGATTTCGATCTTTCCTTCTTTATTCGATATGAGCCCCAATGTAGCTTCCCGTATCCTACATATTTGTCGGGTCAGTGTTCTTACATGTCTTCGAGCGGTTGCACGTTTGTATTTACAACTCAAGTTCACTCTTCGGAGTAGTTTCCTGTTATGGGGGAAGAGAAAGATGAAGAATGGAGTAAAAGTACAAACTGAGTGCAATGGAAAACTTCCCTCTATATCAGATTGCCTATCGAAATTGACACTTCAACTCAGAATTTCGAATCACGAAGATTGGAGGACCTTCTAGATCGATAGCGAACTTCTAAGTAATAAAATACAATCTATGAAACTGGGAAATGAGGTCCGTAATCAAAGTCATTCACTACCGCACAAAGTTCACCTTTTATCTCTTTCGATTTAGCTTGCTTGACTTTCGAACTCTTACGACCTTGTCGTTTGTTCGATTTTCGTATGTTTTTCGAATTTTTACAAACTTTAACAATTTTCGATATTCTACGACCTTATCGTTCTTTCAATATTTGTACGAATTAAAATTTCTTGTGCGGTAGTAAATTATTTTGATTGATTTCGATCTTTCCTTCTTTATTCGATATGAGCCCCAATGTAGCTTCCCGTATCGTACAAATTTGTCGCGTCAGTGTTCTTACATGTCTTCGAGCGGTCGCACGTTTGTATTTACAACTCAAGTTGACTCTTCGGAGTAGTTTCCTGTTATGGGGGAAGAGAAAGATGAAGAATGGAGTAAAAGTACAAACTGAGTGTAATGGAAAACTTCCCTCTATATCAGATTGCATATCGAAAGTGAAACTTATTTCAACTCAGTATTTCGAATCACGAAGATTGGAGAACCTTCTAGATCGATAGCGAACTTCTAAGTAATAAAATACAATCTATGAAACTGGGAAATGAGGTCCGTAAGTTTTGATAGCCCCTGTGAACGTATAGCGAAGGGAAAGGATTAATTTTCCCTCTTATAAATGAAGGAAAGAGAGCGAGCCCACGAAGTATGAAGGAGACGTATAGCATATCGATTTATCGATTGTCCCTTCAAGGGTCATATAAAAACGAAGAAATGAATGATAGAACCATACAGGACAAATGTTTTATGGGAAAACAAAACGAGAAGAAGCCTTCTTGACCGTTTAAGGTCGAATATTCTAGAGAAATATCGATTGTGGTTTGTTTTATTTGTACATGTGGAAATATCATGTTATCGGATGTGCTATGTAATTCTCAATGTGTATAGCAATACCAGGTCATTGTTGCATCATTTGAAAAGATCGATAGGTAAACAATTTCAAGGAAATACACACCTTATCTGTCCGAATCGATAGTTATTTGGCACAATTGCATCAGACAGTTGTATGTTTTTCTCTTTGTGAAACTGATGTTCCGCCTCATTATATGAATAGTAGGCTTTAATCTAAGTATGATGTAAAAACTCAAGTTCTTGCAATGAAATCTATTTTTCGAGAAGAGAAATTTCGATGTAACTTAGTCAGTTCGTTGCGAATCGGAGGAGTGGATTGCGTTTGTTTGTACTTTCTCAGCAACATCTAATGTAAAGAGGTCTACCATCGGTTCAATTATGGTCTATTGCTCGGTTTTGATTTGTTTTATTGCTCCTGTCGAGGAAATGCAGAAATCGTTACTCGTTTTTTCACTCTTCCAATGATTCGACTTCTTTTAATGAGACCGAACTCATTCTGGAGCCGCTACTTGACAATTCTATCAATCAGGGTGTTTTATGGAAGTCGAGCTTTTATCGGATCCCTCGGCTGTTAACGAAGACGAAGTTACCCTGTCGCCGTTACGTGAGAACTCCATCGATCAGGGTGTTTTATGGAAGTCGAGCTTTTTTCGGATCCCTCGGATGTCTGTTAACGTGAACGAACTCATCTTGGAGCCATTTCGAGAGAACTCATTGCGACACTTCTTTGCTCGATCGACGTGTTTCATGAAGTCGATCTCTTGGTGAACTCATTGGACTTCTGTTGACGCGACCGAACTCATCCTCGAGCAACTTCGAGAGAACTCATTGCGATACTTCTTTGCTTGATGGAGGTCTTTTGCGAATTCCTTGGACTACTGTTAACGAGACCAAACTCACTCTCGAGCCATTTTGAGAGAACTCGATTTGACCTGGTACTTCTTTGCGCGATGAAGGTGTTTCATGGAATTGGCATTGGATCCTTTGGACTTCTGTTAACGAAATCAAACTCATCCTTTAACCACTTCGAGAGAACTCATTGTGATACTTCTTTGCTCGGTCAAGGTCTCTTGCGAATTCTTTGGACTTCTGTTAACGAAACCAAACTCATCCTCTAGCCACTTCGAGAGAACTCATTGCGATACTTCTTTGCTTGATGGAGGTCTTTTGCGAATTCTTTGGACTTCCGTTAACGAGACCGAACTCTTTCTCGAGCCATTTTGAGAGAACTCGACTTGACCTGGTACTTCTTTGCTCGATGAAGGTGTTTCATGAAATTGATATTGGATCCTTTGGACATCTGTTAACGAGACCAAACTCATCCTCGAGCCACTTCGAGAGAACTCATTGCGATACTTCTTTGCTCGGTGAAGGTCTCTTGCGAATTCTTTGGACTTTTAACGAGACCAAACTCATCCTCTAGCCACTTCGAGAGAACTCATTGCGATACTTCTTTGCTCGATGAAGGTCACTTGCGAATTCTTTGGACTTCTGTTAACGAGACCAAACTCATCCTCGAACCATTTCGAGAGAACTCAATTTGACGTCTTATTCCTTTGCTCGATAAAGGTGTTTCATGAAATTGATATTGGATCCTTTGGACTTCTGTTAACAAGACGGAACCCATCCTGGAGCCATTTTGAGACAGCTGAATACGGTACTTCTTCGTACAATCAGGGTGTTGGACGTAATCGATTTTTTTCGGATCCTTGGAACCTCTATTAATGAGACCGAACTCATCCTGAATTGATTTAGAGATGACTCCATACGGTACTTCTTTGCTCGATCAAGGCGTTTCGCGAACTCCACTTTTTAACCGATTCTTTGTTTAATTCTGCGATCATGAAGCTATATTTCTGAACACTAATGTTGTTGCGGGAAATTCTTCAGAGACAGTTTTCGGTTTCCACGATATGAGTACAGTCCTACAATAATGGGTCCGGGAAAGGACCCAATTGCGATCACCTTCTTCCCTCGAAATAAAGGATTTAAAGGAATGAGGACGAGAACAGAATAAAGAAACACAAAGAATGAATATTTCTTGTGTTCGTTTATTCTAGATTGAAATGTATCACAGCGCATAGGAAGAGATTGAGACCGATAGTACGAGATGGTGAGACTAGAGAAATTTTGCGAACAAACATATTTATTACGCAAAATCAAAATAGAATATTTCGCATCAATTCGTTGAAGATATTTTCGCATTAATGCTAGCGTCTTCATTTATATAGCTTTATGATTTCAAAGAGTCGACCAAAGAATCGGAAAACGGGTGGAACTCTAGAAACGGTTTGATCGTGGAAGGAAGTACAGTGTGGAGTACGTTTCCAAATAATTCAGGTATGGGCTCGGTCTCTGGAACATGGACTAGGAAGCAACGATCATTTTAGAACGGACGAGCTGCCGTTCCTTGAATAACGCGATGAAGAATCGATTCTGCGATTGAGCCAAATTCAAACGCATGTGCAGTAATCGAGCTTCTTCGTACAATCAGGGTGTTGGATGTAATCGATTTTTTTCGGATCCTTGGAGCCTCTATTAATGAGACCGAACTCATCCTGAATTGATTTAGAGATGACTCCATACGGTACTTCTTTGCTCGATCAAGACGTTTCGCGAACTCCACTTTTTAACGGATTCTTTGTTTAATTCTGCGATCATGAAGCTATATTTCTGAACACTAATGTTGTTGCGGGAATTCCTTCAGAGACAGTTGTCGGTTTCCGCGATATGAGTACAGTCCTACAATAATGGGTCCGGGAAAGGACCCAATTGCGATCACCTTCTTCCCTCGAAATAAAGGATTTAAAGGAATGAGGACGAGAACAGAATAAAGAAACATAAAAAATGAATGTTTCTTGTGTTGGTTTATTGTAGATTGAAATGTATCACAGCGCATAGGAACAGATTGAGACCGATAGTACGAAATGGCGAGACTAGTGAAATTTTGCGAACAAATATATTTATTACGCAAAATCAAAAGAGAATATTTCGCATCAATTCGGTGAAGAGATTTTCGCATTAATGCTAGTGTCTTCATTTATATAGCTTTATGATTTCAAAGAGTTGACCAAAGAATCGGAAAACGGGTGGAACTCTAGAAACTACTTGATCGTGCAAGTGGAAGTACAGTGTGGAGTACGTTTCCAAATAATTCAGGTATGAGCTCGGTTTCTGGAACATGAACCAGGACGCAGCGGTCATTTTGGGACGGACGAGCTGCACGCGATGAAGAATCGATTCTGCGATTGATCCAAATTCAAACGCATATGTAGTAATCGAGCATGGACAAAACTTGCTGGTTCGGGGAAATAACTTCGATGCTTTTTCCAATGGAGGAAGAGACGTAGAATTGGTCAATGCCTCAGTGAACAAGTTGGGAAAACTTACGAAGCCAACCTGAGGTTGTAGAACTCGTCCTTCCCTAAGCGAAACACGTCAGAGAGGCGATCGATTGTTCAGTGTGGTGTCTGGCGAGCCATCGATAAGTGACGATTTGCAGTTTTCTGGTACATTGTATGCAGTTCTGGAACAGTGACCTAACGTACTTTACGAAAAAATAGTTTTAAATCACGAACCAATAGAAATTATGGTGAATAATCACTTCTAAATTTGTGAACTGTGATTTTTATTTATCTTCTCAGAAACAAAGAGGGTATTAATGGTCCAAAGTGGGAATATTTCTCTTGTGCGGTAGTAAATTACATTCATTGATTTTGATCTTTCTTTCTTGATTCGATATGAGCCGCAATTTAGCTTTCCGTGTTCTACAAACATGACCCACATCTCTTCCCTCTCGTGCCTATGCCCGTGCTTCCTCCTAAGATGAAAAAAATTGTGGATATTTACTTCTGAAGTGTTGACGTGGAAGTTTAAAATTCAACAACTCTTCCATGGACCACATCACCTCTAGCTATTTAATCTTATTTTTGATGAATTTGATTCTATAATATTAGAATAATACTCGTAGAGGACTGTGAAGATTCGAAAGAGGGCGAAAAGGCAGGGTCGCACAATAACTCGACAAGATACAGAAAAAACGATCTTCACGTGGTGATACTAGTGTGTATTCATATGCTTCGAACAAAAGGAGTACTAATAATCTAAATCGATTCCCAAAACGAAGTTAAGCGTTGATTGATAATTACATTACCATATATGGTTATAATAGAAAAGGGGAGGAGTGTGCGAGTGATCGGCGTGAATCGAGTAACGGGATTTTGCAGTACATTCGGACAGTTTTAAGTAGCGGGAAAATATCGAAAGAAAGAGAGTACACGTGCGGTGAATGGTGACAATAGGGGGGGGGGAGAGAGAGAGAGAGATATGATTGATTAGACGAAGACAGAACAGGAAATGTAAAGTATCGAGAAAAGAGGCGAGAATTGACGTTTATTAAATTGCATACTGAAAACTATACGAATATAATTTGATCGAAAGATAATTTTGATGAACCAAGTGTGAGCTCGTCCTCACAAGGACATGAAATATTTTCAGGGTCGAGAATATCCCTCTTGTTCACTTCTCATCTCCATTCGCGCTTTGTCCCACTTGACCTCTATAGTTGAAGGTCGGAATTTTTCGAGTGTACTCCTCATCTGTATAGCTCGAATGATTGTGAGTTTACGAATCCCTCTTCCTCGTGATTAAATTGATACCATTCTCTAAATTATGGTTGAATATGTCGAGGGAGGTATACTCCAAGAACAAAACTTATCATTGAAAGTTGAACGGTGAAAAGAGCCCACCACTTTGGCACGAATCGATGCTACCTCCAGCTCAAAAATACGTTCTATTTCGACATGTTTCACAAAGTGGAACAATACGTCAAATCCTGTGATTTCTGTCAGAAAAATAAAAGAAGCTACGAAAAATCTGGCCACTTATCAGAAAGAAAACTAAATCCCCAGCTTCCCCCTGTTTTTCAACACATTTCCATCGACTCCATTGGGCCTTATACATTCAGCTCCAAACAAAACTGGCATGTTTTGGTTGCCATTGATCGAGCCACAAAATATATGATCCTGCGAGCATATCCCACTATAAATACTTCCAACACCATCCATTTTCTAACGAATCTAATCACGCAATATCCCTGCCCACGCACAATATTACGGGACAATCATCCAGTATTCACATCTGCTGAGGTACAAGCTTTCCTAGAAAGACACGACATTCGAAACCATCATTCTCCCCCTTACACCCCTCGTGCGAATGGACTTGTGGAACGCGGTATGAATGAACTCAACCTTGCTATCAAAGCCAAACTCAGTGAAAGATACACACCTTCAACACTCCCTACAGCTGTCAAATACATTGCTCAAGCACATAATGTGTCCCGTCACCCCCTCTTACTGGACAATGTTCTCCGTTCTTCCTCCTTTATGGATTTCAACCTAAGCCCCTCGAGCGACAATTGAGAATACGCCAACCACCTACCCAATCAAGAGAAAGAGAGCTACAACAAATCAACATCTTTCGGGAATCCATTCCTCTAATTTTACATGCCAACTTCGAACGATACTCGAAATTCTATAATCGTAAACGCAACCAAAGGGAATATTCCATTGGTGACAAAGTTCTTGTCCAAAAAATCCAGAGTTCCAAACTCCCCGAAAAATTCTATGGCCCGCACGAAATTATTCAAAAACATTCAGAAACGGTGTACACTCTTAAAGACGACGATGGATCACACTACATGACCCACATTGAATATCTGAAGCCCTATTATCAACGTTCTATAAATTCATAAACTTATCATATTATTTTCCATACATTTATCTTATCTTATAAACAAAATTTTCTTCTTGGTTGGAACCTTCTCTTTCGTATGGAACATGTTCAGACTCCTTCCTCTTACCTCCTCTCCTTGCGCGCAACATTCCTCTTCCTCTCCTACGTCTTTTCCTTTCCTCCTTCCTTCCTCTGTCCTCTTAACAATGCTTCCCCAAATCAATCCACGGATCACGCACACCTCTTTGTGCACCTTTCCCGTCTACCTATTTACAATTTTACAATTTGAACTTTTTTTCAAATATTCATTAATAATGTTTCCAAACAATTAATTCATTCAATTTTATCCTTCTTATTGGTTTCAATTTTGCAAGTATAATTCACACATCCTTCCTCTTAACTACGCAAAATCCCTGAGCTCAGTACAAGAACAATCTACCTATTCCAACCCTTCAAGAATTATAATCGATTTACTATTATATTTTTTGCTATTTTTGAAATGTACTTATATACATTTATATTTTCCACTTTTTCTAAAACTCTTATAATATCTCCCCTCGCTTAACATTATTCACACTATACCCTCTACTACCAGTCACTGTTACACTCTGCCTTTCCTCCTCAGCACTATGGAACTAATGCAGCCCAACAATATAGAATTCATTATCTACCTCATTGGATTCCATGTCAATAAAGAATTTCACCCAAAGGAACTCGGAGTCCTCAATCTCCGCAAAGAGACAACTGGACTCTTCCACTTCTCCCTTCCAGTACCATTCCACAAACTCACCAAAAAGGACCGTCTAAACGCCCGTCAAGCAACCAGACAAACCCATGGATTAATCTACTCAAACAGAGAATATGATCTACTTCCTTCACACCTACCAGTCATCTTACACGAAATAATACAAAGCAGCGCATCTAACGGCTCCATTATTGGATATAACAACGAACCATTTCTCTACAAAAGCCTTGTACAAGCTGGCGCCAACTGCCTCCTCCCAATAGATCTTTTAGGAGCACCGCCAACTCACGAAATATATGGAACTACACCATTCAGCTCCCTCGCCCGCTCTTTCTCATCATTCCTTTCCAACTTTACATGCATAGTATGCACCCACCTCCCCTCCCCAGCCGGCTCTCACCTTTACTGCACCACAACACACATCAACTATCTTGGCGCTTGGATAAGACACACCTATGGACCTTTTCTACAAAAACAAAAAAAATAATTTTACGATTAAACTCCTACCAAAATAGCGGCTAATTCCTCTTCACCAATCTCTTGTAACTCGATCGTAAACTGACGATAGTCCTCTTCAGTAAACAACCCATCCACTACTGGCTCTCCCATCACGTCAATTGACGACAAATCCGACTCCAGCGTGGCACTTCCATTTGCCTGCGCCTCCAGTTCACCAATCAGCCGCCCCAGAGGTGCCGGGTCCCAGTTCTCAACAATAGCATCATAAAACCAGGTCTCTTCCTGGCCTTCTTCATGTACAGTTTCCTCAACACCGACACCACCAACGGCCTCTCCTGCATCCACTCCAATGTCTGCTTCTTGGACCTCCTCTCCATGTTGAGACTGTAGTGTCGTGTCTATAGGGGATACCTGTCGCCAACTATCCTGACTCGGATGCGAATAATCAAGGACAGTAAAACCTGCCCTGGTATATCTGGCGGATTCCAGAGTGTCTGAGGTGAGGCTCCTGCGGAAGGAATTTTCCGAGTGAATAAGTCTTCAGGTACCGCCACGGAACCAGTGCCTATGAGAGAATGGAGAAGTAGAAGGTTTTTGGTCGAGGTGTTCGTATAACCTCGTATCCAATTGTCTACCCATCTCGCCTAAGTAGACAGAAATGCAATTATGGCAAGACCACACTCTTGTCTTGGCGAGGGATAGGATCCTTACGATTGCACAGGAGTGATAAGGTGGAGTAGAGAGTGTAGAAAGGTTTTAGTAATATCGAAAATTTAGAAGAGGGCCATCCAAAAAAGGTGGCCGGGTCTACCGTTTCTTCTCAAGGTCGTGCGATTGGCGAGGGAGGACACTGGTAGAATCAAGGGTTTTCTTGATAAGTTTCTTCCTAACTTATTTATTGATGTCATGATTGTGTGAGCCGATGGTTGAAGCTAGCTGATGGATAATGGAAAGTTATTTATTAAATTCATTGTTAGTAAGAGGGATGCCGGTGACGAGCCTTGGATAAGAGAGTGGACGATGGTGGGCAATAAGAAGTTTGATCAATGAAAATATCTGTAGATGCCGAAAGTATGGTCTTTGCCTCCGTACTCGCCAAAAGCGCTCGAGTACCTACTTATTCTATTTGTCTATATGGTGATCGTAATTTTATTTTCAACACTCATTAAAAACATGCTGATGGTAGGGTGGCGCAGTAAGGAAATTGACTCCGTTTCGACGAAGAAAGTTCACAAACTCGATCCAGTTGAACGATGGCCACCACCGCGAAAAATGACCTACAAATGACTCTGCTTCGTTGCCGTGGATGTCAAACCGTTTGGAATTTTGATTTAATAGAATGAGGAATTCTCCGAGGTAAGCGTGAAATGGCTCTACTTTCGTCCTCAATCCTTCCTCGTTCAACAGATTTCTAGCCGTGGAATTCGTTCTAGATGATAGGCGTCGTATCGTGATTGAAACTTATTCAATATTGCCTAGATAGAGCGTACAGAATTTATCGTTATTTTCTCGAGTAATCAGATTATCAGGTATGATAATTTCGTAGGTATTATTCGAGTGGTATAACGCGAAGTAGGTCTAATTTCGAATGATTTCATAACCTCTCGATAAATTAGTTCACGAATTGACAGAAAGCCCTGGGAGTATGCGGCGACTTTTTTCAACATGGTTGATTCTCGGCCTCTTATCTTATCTGTCATCGCTTATCAAATTGGGTAGAGAAGAGGACCAATACACCGAATTGTATGGAAGTAAGACGGATCATTGTAACATAAATTTCTTCCCAACGCATGCGTTTTACCCGTTCTAATTTTAGATTCGAACGAAACTTCTGGAATCTGGCAAGCCGTGCGGGATATTTCGTCCGATGAGCAGAAATTGAAAACTTTTTGTATAGAGGCCCATCAACAGATGCATTCAGCGTTTGACTTCGAGATCCAGAAGGTGAAATTTGAATCGAAGCTATTGAGTTTCAATAATCTAAACGTTTCAGAACCGCGGCTGCCTATCCTCGTGGACACGATGTCGTACGGAGTGAAACATATGCCCGAGAGTTTGTGGTATTTCACAAAAGGAACGAAGCCGGACTGCGTGTTTCCTCTCATGCCGCAGTGGAAAGAATCTGTTATTGTTTTTCAGTTCGGTAGGCAAATCTGCGGAATTCATGTACCCGAATGATCGCTTCGATGTTCTCGAATGAGTCACTTTTTTAATCGTTTGTATTCGTTGAAGTGCTTGTCACCCTATCACAGAAACCAATCATGAACGTAAACTGTCTCGGAAGAAAATATGAGGTAGCTGGGAGAAATGGGAGGGAAAGATGAACATGTATACGTATTGTTGATACTTATTAGAATGGCGGCGTCTCTATAAGTGATTGAGACTCCATAATTGGAAAAGTACTTTGACTCTATCTTCTCTAAGATTAAATCTGCAACTGATGGCTGCATTTGCTTCATTTTTCTGTACTTTGGTGACGTCAATCTGCGGCCAAGACGTAGAAATTAGATGCAAGTGCAGCCATCAGCTGGAGACTTAATCCTCTGATTGAGAATATAGAGTCCCAGTACACTTCTCGTTATGGTGTCACAATATTTGGGTAGTTCATTTGCTAGAAGCGCTGCAATCAATAAAAATGAAAACTCGGTCAATTTGAATGTCGAGAAGGAAGTCATAAAGAACGGTAAAATTGAGAGCAAAAACTTGAGGTTACTTTCTCGCAAGAAATTGATTTGATTTGAGCGAAGCTTCCGCACCTCTCAAATATTTTTCCGTTATCGATGTGTGCGATACTCGCGCTCACCGGCAACTTGATGGATACACTAGAGGAAGAAATTCAACACTGTAAGATTTTTTTTCATGTTGAAAAGATGGGAAAAAATTTTTAATTTTGAGGTTTAAATAGAGTTTGTTCACTATCAAATGAGTTGCGATTGTTTGGACATTAAATGTTACAACATCACACCTTGGTTTTCTATCTAATTTTTGTTTTTCAAATCATAATAATATTCGATTTCTGACTACAATGATATGAGACGTTTTTAATCTCGCACCGCATGTTCCACATGCCTCGTGGCCACAATTGAATACTACCGCTCTGTCATGATCGTAGCAAATCGTGCATAATATGAAGGGGTGATTGGTGGTATTTCTCGAAGTTGAAGGTTCTACCGATTCTGGTGCTAAATCGATTGGGTCTATAAAATAAAATTGAGACCATTAATCTTTGTCATTATAATTTTTCACCTCAAAAAAGTTATGATTTTATCTTACCCGAAAAATTCCCTTTCTGGACTCATATTGCGGAAAAATGTCATTTGAAACCCTGCAACGTTTCTTTGAAATTCATGAACCTCTTCCTCTGTAGTCATTTGATCTGCCATCCTTTTTGGCAGAAAAACTTTAAACACAGTTTTTTCTTCGGTTGATTCGAGTGTAGCAACCAGAGCGCGTCCTTAAAAAAATTAATTCGTTTGGTATATCAGTTTTTATCGTTATCGTTATAACAAACGATACTGAGGCGTGCTTCTTTTTACGAGTCTACAAAACTCCCCTTTTTTTCTAAGCCTTTTTTTTTCTCCAGAAATTATTGTCCTTTTTTTCACTTGAAGATATTTCAATTACAACATTTGAAACGTTTTGGAATACAAACTAAACGAATTTTCTGTCGAACCCATCGAAAATATTGACATTATTGACGATATTGACGAGTATAATTTGAACTATAAACCTCCACCCGAACTTTTTGTAATCAATCTTTTTTTTTTTTTTTTTTTTTTCTTTTTCCGTCTTTCAATTTGAATTTACTACTTTGTATTAATCATCAAAAATTGTTATAATATAGATTCCTATGCATCTAAATGAATTTATAGTCCAGGAGAATTAGTCTCTAGTTGAGTATAAAAACGACAAAAATCCAAAAGAGATGAAACTTGGCAAATATGATTGGGACGACTTGGTGAAAAATATGGTAAAAGTCTAGACCCCTCCGATGTACGCTCCACCCCCCAGCGTCTAAAAACTTCGACTCGAATCAGTTTTTTCATCATATCACGGTCACTTTTCGGTTTACAAGAAAATTTTTCGAACAAAATTTATAGGAAATAAAATTATCTACAAAAAATGTTGTTATACATTTTACTGTACGACGCATAGTTTTCGAGTAAACTATACAGTTTCTAACGTCAACCAAGGAAGAACGCTTTCAAAACGCAAGACGGCGACTTTCACATGAACTCGATGACTAGCGGTTTTGAAGAATGATTGTGCAATGTGCAAACATTAATTCTTTTCAACATAATAGGATTCTATATTACACATGTACATATTTCTTTCCTTAACTATAATCGTATTCTCTATATAAGCATTCACATCTATACATTTTTTTCCCTTAACTAAAATTGTATATTTTCTATACAGGCATTCACATTTATAATATATATATATTTTTTTTTGCGTCATACCCGCTGCTGTTGGTGGTAAAATACTCAGGCTAAAATGTTTTTTGTTCATTCTTGTTCTGTAACACTGGAAATGGAAATCATCAAGTGACAAACTCGAAGATTTTTGAGCATGACAATTTCTTCTCCAGCCACAGCGATATCCTCGTGAGTCGCCTGACAGTTGTAAAACATGTTTAAATGACTCTGTACTCGTCGCTCATCTCTCAGTTTCTGAAAGATGTTTTTCTTTCCTAAAATGAAAAAAAAAAAAAGAATGATTGCATTCATTATTATTATTTAGATACTCTGTTGACTAGGTAAAAACTTAGAAACCTGTTTTAGCAAATTCCTAGGAATTTTCTCTCAAAAACTATTGATTAAAGAAGTAAGAACATCGGTCTTTGACTCAGAGATACAACAAACAGAGAGAAAAAAGAGGGCGATTCAATTTATTGGAGACATGTTTCAATGGTGCTGCGGCACCGCTCTACAGAACGACCTAGTGGATACTAATGATAATGTTATGAGACTTAATAAGCAATACGTGGCACTGAGAGTAGCGGTAATTGAGCAGCACAAGGGATTATTCGAGTTCAAAAAAGAGATACAGAGCGTGACAGGATGGATTAGGGAACAGACTGACAATTTTGGAAAAGTAATTGAGGGGGAACAGGAGTCTACCAGAGTAAAATGGTGCCCTAACGGACCGACTTATCCTAATGGCAACGCATTACAAAGAAATAAGGAAAAGATGTGACCAGAAATTGATCCCAGCGAACGTCGTAAACACCAACGAGTTAAAGTCACAGCTAAAGAGATTAGGTCAAAAAATAAAGGACATGGGTCTTCAGTTAGCTATTCCAGTCGACAAAATTTCCGAATACTACAAGGCACCTATTCCAAAATGTCAGATCTTTAATGATGAAATTCAGATAGCCATAAATATTCCGCTGGCCCCGCAAGGACCGTCTTTTGAGTTGTATGAACCTATACCTAAGGAAGCAGAAATCTGTTCCATAAAATTGGAGAAGAGCCTAGTAGTCGTGGAACAAAACTCGAGAGAAATAAAAACACTCACGGGTTATGCTCTACAGCTATGCAGCGGGGTGGATAAGTTATGCTCACTTTCGGGGGTAATCAACGACAGAAATGCAGCCTGCATAAAAGCTTTGTTCGAGAGAAAGCCTATCAGCATTATAAATAGGGTCTGCGTTGTCGAATGCCATAAAATTTCTGCACAAGGAGGCAAAGTTGAGAGTAATTATCCTTTAATTCAAGAAATAGGACACTGGGAATATAAAAGGAGGGGGGGGGGTCCTGTTCGGCGTTTACGATGTGACTATCTCGAATACCAACAACACCTAGGTCGCACAGTTTTTCAATAGCAGTTGTTGTCGTTATTAAGTTTGTACGAGGTGATGGATTGAGCGAAGATGGCGATACTCCCGTCACGACCCATCCAAATACGGTGTTGACGAGATATAGATCCTCGGAGACGGTGATTTTCTTGTCGTCAGTGAGGAATGAGAAAAAATAATCCCCACCAATGAGAATTTAGGGATCTTTCTCATTCCCTTCGTCGGCAAAGGTGAGGTGTGCGTATTGTGGATATTGCTTTAAAAATTCGTTGTGATCGATGCTTTTGATGTTAGTCGCAATTTCTGGAGTTGTTTGTACCGTGATAGTGCGATTGATTGCCGGAATATGTAGAGCTGTCGTCGACTTGACCATTTTTTTGGGCCTTTTGTCAAGGAATCCCTTTACTGCTACTGTTTGCTGATTTTCGTGATCCATTTCTAAAAATTCAGAAGTTGAATCGGTGACTAACGATTCTGGACAGCCGCCATGAAAAATAACACGACAGTATGCGGATCGCCCTGTGTTGGTGCGGCATATTTCTCCTTGAAACACTCTTCCAACAAGCCAATCAATTTAGCTTTATTGGAACAATAAGCCAGGAATGTGGACTGAGAAGTAGGAATTCGAGTTTTCAAATCAATATCATAATTTTGACCGAATCCTGAAAAGTCAATGTCCTGACGTTGTAGACCGTCCGGCGATACTTATGCTTCGTTTTTTTAATTTTCGCGAGATCGATTTCTGTAGCGCAAAAAAGGCAAGTGTTTCGAAAGTTGAAAGCTTCAGCACTCCGCAATGTTGCTTTTTTAGAAGTCGATGGCGTATTGGAGAGACCCATCAGTCCCTCCAATTTCTTCTTGGCTTGAGCAATGTAATTTCGGTTGGTGTATAGTTTACCTTTTTCTAGGTCCTAGAAAGAGGTAGCAAATTTTGAACTGTTTTCTGGCAGAAGTATTCCAACGCATACGTTGTATTATAACGACGCACTCACCGTAATTTAGCTCACCGCCTAGCTGTCTGGCCATTGTAAAATTTGTGTACGTACCGTTGAATGTTAACGCTTTAACTCTTGTATTAACATTGTGCAGCAATTTTAGGCAAATTTTAACCCGATTAGCTCTTTTGTCTCCTTTCAAACTATCAATAAGGAAGTATCCCAACGGTATCTTCCATTTGTCCCCAAAAAGGGGAACAAAAAGAGGAACCAACGCGTATTTTGCTTTTGGCATATCCTGTGCATCACATTTGGACGCTGTATTCATGCTTATGTCCACGTGACCGTAAACTCTCCTATCAAGGGCTCGCGTTATCTCGTCTTTCATAGCCATTTCACCAAAAATTATTGTACCGATCAGTGAACCCTTGTCCACTTATAAGTCCGATGCCTCTTCAGTGAACCCTGCGTCACCCACTACTGCTTTCGTATACCATGCTGTTAATGTTGATGGATCGCCACATTCTTCTAACGTACTTGTGACCTGTTAGAGGATAAAATGATGAGAGTTAATGCAAATTTCTTGATTCTAGGTGAGTATTTGTTCTTCTTCTTCTTCTTACTGACCAGGTGAAGGTTGGAAGTCATGAAAGGGGGATAGGGTTTCTCAATAGGGGGAGGGAGGAGTTTAGGCAAAGCAACTCAGTTAGGTATGAGTATGCCGATTGAAGAAGGTGCAACTGGTGGTCGTTGCGCTCCCGGTAGAGGATGCCGGGAGGAGGTCGGCTGCCATGGGCCAGCGAGCCTACATCGATGTTGGCCGCCGTGTGGATTCGTGGAGAAGGTGTGCTCGGCTGAGGCCTCAAGTAGGTGGCGGAGACGAATAGAGGCATAAAGGGTCTCTAAGCTGTATGTCCGTTCGACTTCCTCAAAAATGACATATTCTCGTTTTGGGAGCCGACTGTATTCTTCTAAAAAACCATTAAGCTCATCGCTCTTCGGCCTATGATATTCAGCATTGCCGATCTTTTCTTTGGAATACAAATATTTCTTTTGCGGTTCTAAGAGTGCCGGAGCTAATTCGTTCATATCGAGGGTGTGCAATAAAAACCCCATAAGTCCACCTTTTATCAAAAATGCGTTTATGGTCGTTTCTCATAGGAAAAAAATCGAGGAATCCGAATATGAAACCCCCATAATTCTAAAATGCATAACAACGCCCCTAGTTTATATTGAAAAATCACGTATGTCATCCAGGATTTTATCTGAGTTAAAATCCGTGTAAGTCCAACGTACGTTGTTTCTATTCTTCAGTTATCAAAAGTAGTTTGGGGGTAAAAAAAGAAAAAAACGCAAGTTCTATAAAAACACTTGAATACTGGTATTGGCCCGAAGAGTGCTTTTTCAAACATTACTATTAGGGTGCATCGCGGTAGTCTCTTGTCGTCAATTTTGTTCTTTTTCTCAATGTTTGTCCTCAAGAACTAGGGCTCCAATATCCGCAATTGATAACCTTTTCTCGCTAGACATCTCGCGCATGTGGATTGCGGGACACGCACTTTCAATTGCGGCGTACAGGTTATGTTTTACCTGGGATTCATCCAACTCATCCTGTCCACGTCCACATCGTCTGATTCTCGCTACAAGGGAGTCAAACTCCGCAAAGAAATCCATCGCGCTCTGATTTTTCTTATTGAATCTAAGATTGTAAATTTATTCTTTGTGGCGTATGCTGCGTATTTGTTCTGCGATTTTCCTATTTGGTCCAGTCGTTTCATTGTTTCTTTCGCGTCAACTTATGATATTTCTTACTTTCAAACCCAATTGTTCTAATTCTTGCTTATCCATCTGTGCAAATTGTGGGAATAGCGTAAGTCAGAGGGCCTTGACAAAGGCCATTGTCTGAACTGCTGTGAATTCTTCACACCTGGAAAGCCAAAAACGTTCACTTTTACCTATTGTAATTCAAATGATTTCATTCCCTGAAATTGATGATACTTACGTGAATTGTGCGACATTTCCTAACTAGCACATAGACCACGAGTAGAATGCTGTGACAATAATATAATAGTAAGTACTCCTACATAGTCAATAAAAATTACGCCATAGGCTTTTGTTAGGGTGCCCTCCTTTTCTCGAGTGTAGAGTGGATGAAATCAATCAAGGCCTACATGTGCAAAGGGTACTAAAATAGTCACTCGAAGGGTAGGAAGTAGCGGCATATCAGGACGATGGAAAGATCCTGTTTTGTATTTTCTGTAACAATAGTCTCCAACTTATCATTCTTCAACTGCAGATCCCGACACACGGAACGTGAATTGGCCAACTCGGTGGTCCATAAAAATGTATACTTACAATGCCTCCACTGGAACTGTAGTTAGTTCCTTAGGATCTCTTGCACCACGCTCCGTCGGCCGTGACGTAAATCCATGGTGCACCATCTTCACTCACTCTTCCTTCCTCCTTTGCGATGATGGCATCAGCTTCTGCTGCCTCCTTTATGGATTTCTAAGCTATAACGGCATAGACCTTGTTTAGAGTTTTAGAACGAATTGCAAAAGTTTTTGTGGACATGGATCGCACTTATAAAACTGATAGGAACGTATCCATCATTGCTTGTCCAAGGCCAATTTTGTACGTTGCCGCAACAGCTGCCATGGGATACAAACTGTGTACTGCAGAACTGTATGGTAATTAAAATGATGGGTATGAATCAAGTAAGAAAACCTATGTTTATTGATTTTCTCATCTGACTCTCTTCAAAATAGAACAAACAAATGTCAGAGAGCCGTTTTACCGACTTTTCTAACTAGAAAAGTGAGGTATTACACCCGTGAGAGGGGGCGTTTTTTTTTTTTTAATATTATACACTATTTACATAACTTATGGGAAAGAGGAACAAGGATCATTAGGTTTCCTCAAAATTTGACTGGAACAAACCCAAGCAAGTTTTATTATCACGATTATATGGGTGACAATAAACAAGTCCGCAAAATGACTTGGTGCGTTTGCTGCGTAAACAATCCATTCTAAATTTTTCTTCATTCACCTCGATCACTTGGCCAATGTCTTGTTTGAAACCTGGCCTATCATCTAGGAGATAACGAACCACTTCCGATTCAGAGGTGCGTGGTTCAAACCTCGTCACTGGCAGGGCAAAAGAATATCCGTATTTCAACTTTCCTGTTTCTAATAATCCTTATGAACATGTCCACTTTGAAATTTCTGTTAGTTGCCCACTCTTGGCTCTTCTGGACACTCCTCCCGGCATTAGTGCGCGTTTGCGACTGCCTGTTACGGCCTTTGTGCCTTATAAAGTTGAAATAGAGCGAAAGTTTTTTGCAGCGCCGGTGGCCGAGCGGTTAAGTCGCGGACTTCTGATTCATAGAAACATTACTACCAGTATCAAGTAGGCAGGTAATTTCTGGAGAATTGGGGCTGAATTTGGTCGGAATTGATAGGTTGTTGGTGTTACAGGCATGGACTTGTGTTGCTCGAATCCGAAGTTGATTGCTATTGAGGAGGAGTGGAGGTGGTTTTATTTCCTTGTGTAGAATGTGGATAAGAGTTGCGATTTTGTGCAACAGAGGGGATGGGAGCGGAAGACAGAGGAACAGAGGGGCGATATTGATTGGCATTTGGGTATGATCTGGAGGAAGAAGAAGAAAACTGTCTATTCATATTCGTACCGGTATTCCGAGAAATATTAGGGCGCTGATTATATGATGGTTGAGGGAAGCGGGGATTTGGATATTGGTTGGAAAAACGGGGTTGGTAATATTGGTATCCATTGTACGAGTTATACGCAGTATGGTAGTTTCTTGGACGAGGATACTGGTTGTAAGCAGGATGAGTAGACGGGTTCCTTGGTGGAAATGATTGAGGGAAGCGGTTTTGATTCCAATAAGTTTGGGAAGGAGTCCAGTTTCGTCCAGGATTATTGGACCAAGCGGTGCGGAGATTTGAATTCCATGGTGGTGGTTGCGAGCGCTGATAATAAGATGTTGGTGGACAATAAGGGTCTGGTCCTTGAGTAATAGGGTTAGCCGAAGTTCATCATCTTTCTGGCTGGCGTTAATAATTTTTTGTTCTAACACTAGCTGTTCGACTGCATAATGCTCCAAAAATTTCTTTTTCAAATCGTCCCAATTCATTTCGGTAGTGCCACGAAGGATGTGACGCACATATTGGAGGGCACCGCCGCACAGGCTTTTAGCAAAAAATTTGATAGTTTGCTTTTGGACCCAACCATTCACTGTTCTACAAGTTTCTACATTTTCCAGAAATTCATGGACATTCTAGTCGTCTGTTCCAGAAAACTTTGGGGGGAGGAGGCCAAAGGCAAATTTTTCTAATTCATCTGACATGTTGCTCTTTTCTTTTTGCACGTTGGTAGTTCCGGATAGGGAGTTGACAATCTCTTCAGGGGTGTCTAGTGGTGAATTCCTTTCCTTGTCCTCACGAATTAGCGGGAGTTCGACAATATCCTCAGGGGAGGAGGTTGCTGCCCTGATCTCTTGTTCAGAGTCAGTGGTAAGAGGATCTGGTGGAGTGGATGTAGCAGAGAGGGGGGGGGGTATCAGTGGCTCTCACGGTCTCATCTACACCAACCAAGACAACGACCTCCTCTCCTCATATCTTCAGATCATTCTTCACGAGCTTGCCCTCAGCAGCAACCAAAAGGGGTCTATCATCGGCTACTACAGCAACCCTTACCTCCTGGACGCTCTCCTCCAGGCTCGCGCTCTTCGCCTCCTTGAGATGGATGCTCTTGGCGCACCTCCAACGGAAGAACTTTACGACACCGCACCATTCGCCGCTCTCGCTCGCTCCTTTTCCTCCTTTCTCTCATGCTTGACTTGCATCGTCTACATTCACCTTCCCTCCCCCAATGAAACGCCACTACCTCGGAGCCTGGATTCGTCACCATTACGGACCATTTCAAGTACCAATAAATGAATGAACACTTACCAAAATAGCCGCCACGTCAAGCGCCCCGATCTCCTCCAATTCTTCAGAAAACTGACGCACATCGTCCTCGCTGAACATATTATCAATCAGTGGCTCGGCCATGACATCGATCGCCGACACTTCTGCGGCATCCGTCAATACTTCTCCAGCACCCCCCGCTGGAAGACCACGAGCGTATTCCTCCAATTCCGCAACCAAACTGGCAACCTCAGCAGGCTCCGCCACCGCTGCAGCAAGCTCCCAAACTTCGTCCATTCCTCCCTCTTCACCCCCATCCATATCTTCCACCGTTTGGGTAGCCACTTTCCTTGTAACTACTGCACTTTGGACTGCCGCATCCGCAACACCAGCCGCATTCCCCGGGTTCAGTAACCAAGGGAAACGGCTGCGCACCACGCGTGCGGCCATTCCTCTCCGTCCGGCCAACGACGTGAAATCTACACGTTCCCCCACTGGCACAGCACCTTGAATATCTACTCGATGTCGGCTCAGCGACAATTGGGCCGACCGCCGCCCTGTGGCCACTATCATCGCCTCTCCACGCCGCAACTCTGTCACCGATTCCACCCCTAACGAGTCCCTGTTAAATTATATATTACCTATATATCTCATCTATCGATTTCTCCAATATCATCATAAAATACAGCTCTGTCTTATGCACTTACTCTGTGCTAGACTTTTAGACTTCCGCATCTCCGAACCCTATCCTGTCAGAGTCCTTCTTCTCACTCCCCTAAATCCCTCTGACAGGATTCTCAAGACTTTCAAAACTGACTTTTGGTTTGTTTAAATATTCGTTTAACTGAATTGTTGCCGAAGCAGTCGAGTTACACATATTGGTTTCTTTAATTCGGTAATCGAGAATTCATAAAGACCGTGTAAAAACTTGAGATCCTTCTTACGCGTAAAAGTATGAAGATGTCTTTTACAAACAGTGACTACGAGCCTTTCTTCTCTCTTTCTGCTTACATGTAGCTGAATTTCTAATAGGCCTGGGTGTCGCGGGCGGTGTGAGTGCGGAGGTGGCGTATTTCTGTTATCCTTCTAAAAGGTTATCCCCAACTCTTTCTCATAATAAGACGTAATAAGACAATTAATGACAGTACCAATCGCGCTCATGAACAAAGTGCCGTTTATTCCGCCGTTCCTCACGGCCTAAAACGTAGTATAATCTTTCATCTTCTGCTAATCAGCTATTGTTATAATTAACAATGTATCAATCTATTCTTTAAAACCACGTATTTCTTAAAAGCGTTTATAACATTTCAGCCAAACTGACAGAAAGTTTGTCCTTGAACTAAACTGGTGTTGGTAGTGTTCCAAACGCATAAATCCAAGGAGTGGTTTGACATTAATCCAATCCATCTGAGTTTTAATTGATCAATCCAACCAATTTATCAAAATCTAATAATCCATAACCAATAAGCTGGTCCCATTTCATCAATTTCATAATCTTATTTCAACCATTTTCATATACATATAAGATTCAGTTGAATCCCAAAATGATGATACGAAACGAGAGAACGAATGCTTTTATTTCACTAAAGAATTCGAACATAAAGTCGTTTCGCAGAAACGAATGAAAGAAAGCTAAAGAGAAAATACAACGAGATGCGGTTTAAAATAAAGCGGTGTAACGAGAGCTACAGGAAACATACTGAACATCGTGATCAAAATAGGTACAAATACAAATGTGCTTATCAATAAAAGAGAGGTGGTAGTATCTAACACTAGATTACAGCGAGATAGAAAGTGCGATAGGCTGCAGAGAGGAATGAAGGAAGGAGAATCTTACAAGTCCCCCCCCTTCTCATTGCGAGATGAGACGGAGCACTTGCGAGGAGGCAGGAATGAGGAACGGTTTACTTGGGTTTTACAAGCTTTGAAGCATGGTAAATACGATTATGTGAACCTTGTCCGACTTGGAGAACAAATACATTATTCGAAAGGCGTTGAACAATAGGGAAGGGTCCGATTCGGATGGGGTCAAGTTTTGCGCGATTGAGCTTGCTACCGTTCTCCACGAATACGGTGTCCCCAACGCTGAAAGAGATCTCGGACTTAGATTGATCGTAAATATGTTTATTATATTCGTGATTCAACATCGTGTTACGAAAGGCGGCTTCCCTATCCGAGCGCAGGTTGGGAGGATTTAGGAGGGGATTAGGAATAAGGCAGGTAGTTTTTCCTAGGAAAAGGTAAGACGGAGGGTATTTGGTTACAGAATGCGGCGTGTCGTTATATTGCTTCACGCACACGTGCGCAATAGTAGTCCAACTTTTTCGTGGGGGAGTCGAAGGATCGTGTTTCACACAGCGGATCGAGCTTACGAGCGTTTGGTTCAAACGTTCGTTCAAGCCGTTCGACGAGGGACTGTCCACAGCAGTGAAGACGTGCTGAATATTGGAAGAAGCACAGTAAGAGTGAAACTCGTCCGAAGACAACCCTCCATATTGGTCCGTCAGAAGCGTGCCGATCTGCGTGTGCTTCTGTACGGATTCAACGAGGGAGATCATCTCGGCGGCGGTCTGCCCTTTTGTGCATCGGATGAAAGCGTATCTAGAGAAATGGTCGACGAGGAGATGTAGGTAGCGGGCAGAGGAATTCTGTCCCCCAAAACCACCGATGGTATCGAGAGACATTATCTCGCCGGGTTTAGTAGCTGGACCTAAGATGCCCAACCTGGCGCTTCGGCGTACAGTTCGTGACTTACATGTGACACAGGTCTCACATTTCCGACATACCTGACGCACTATATAAAACATTCGAGGGAAGGTAAAAGATTTACGAATTATGGCGAGCGTGCGCATCTCGCCTGGGTGGCAGTACGTTACGTGAATTAACTTCGTTAACTTTTCCCCAGCAGTCTGGTCTAAAAGAATACGTGGTTGTCCTTTTATTTTACGGTAAATTACGTTATTATAAGCGGTATCGTCAGAAGACGCAGTTACGTTATCTTGAAGGTTGTGCAATTCGCTGGAGGAGAGGAAATGGAATTGTGGAGCACAAGGTATGAGGGGTTCGGGAATAGTGTCGTCAGGAACCGGGGAGAGAACAGGGTTCCGTGAGAGGTAATCGGCCTCGGTATTCGAGGAGCCTGGGTTGTATAGTATATCAAGGTCGAATTGGAGAAGCTCATTGGCGAGATCGCCTAACTCCTCATCGGTGCGAGCCTTGAGATTGAGGTGCTGGAGAGGCTTGTGGTCAGTGTAGACGATGAAGCGTCTGCCGAGTAGCCAGTAGCGCCAATAGCGGACGGCTTCCCGAATTGCCATGCTCTCGATGTATATAGCCTTTCTTTTCATCTGTGCGTTAGAGAGTTTTCTCGAGAAGTAGGCGACGGGCTTCAGAGAGCCGTCCGCCTGCGTCTGTTTAAGGACAGCTCCTATTCCAACAGTACTAGCATCAGTAAATATGGAAATAGGTTTATCCTTGTCGAAAATAGCTAGCACAGGGGATGAAGTAAGAAGGCGTTTGACTACTTCGAAATTAGCTTGGCACTCCGGGGACCAGGAGAAAGGAACATTTTTACGGGTGAGGTTGTGGAACGGTTCCAAGAGAACGACAGAGTTGGGGATGAACTTACGATAGAAGTTCACTTTCCCAAGAAATTGACGCATTTTCTTTTTGGAGTCGGGGATGGGGAAGGCGTTAATCGCTGATAAATTATCCTGTAGAGGTTGGACGGAGTTTGGCCCTAGGATATGGCCTAAGTATGGGATTTCGGATTTCGCGAAATTGCATTTTTTAAAATTGAGGCGGAAGCCTTCGGCAAAAATAGCGTCAATGACACGCTGAACGTGGACTAAGTGTTCTTCAAAAGATTTAGAGTAAATGAGAATGTCGTCTAAATAGTTAACGGCGAAAGAGTCAAGGTTATTGCGCTTGAGAGTATTGGATAAAATTCGCTGAAACACAGCGGCTGAAATCTTAAGGCCAAAAGGCATATTGTTCCATTCATAATGGCCTTGTTGCGTAATAAACGCAGTTTTGTGGCGGTCCGACTCCTTGATGAGGATGGACATAAACGCCAAATTAATATCTATGGCGGAAAGCCAAGAGCAACCACTCGTACGAACGATTATGTCGTCAATAAGGGGAAAGGGGTAGCTTTCAGGTATGATAATTTTATTGAGGTCTCGGTAGTCGGTACAGAGACGCGTCTTTTCTTTCTTTCCGGACAGACCCTCTTTTTTAAACTGCATAGTCACGGGACTGGCAAACGGAGAAGAGGAGGGTCTGATAAGATTATGTTTAAGGAGTTCTTCCAACTGTTTTTCGATTTCGGCGCGATCCTGATCAGTGCAGCGATACGGTTTCTTAGCGATATACATATCTGACGTTAATTTTATATTGCATTCGTGTTTAGTTACGTTACCCACATCGAATTTATGAGAGGCGAATGCTCGTGAATTTTTTTCGATTAAAGAGCGAATAGAGTTCGCTTTACTAACGTTAAGATGCGAGACTTTTTCTTTGAATAAACTGAACGGATTGTAGTCGTTCCAAAGGGTATTGTTAAAGTTAATAGAATTTACTTTATCTGCAATTGCAGTCTCGGTACTCGTGGGTTGCACGTTACATTGAGATAAGATAAGATTGCTGTCGAGTGACAGGCCGAAAAGCGGAATCAAGTCGAGGCCTATAATAAAATCGTACACATCGTTATCGATTATATGAAGCAAAATACGCCGAGTAACATTCATAATTGTTATGTCGACGATGGTTAAACCTGAAATGTTGCCCGTTCCACTCGTAGTACTGTATGTCAAATTAACTGGTATAAACTTGAAATCTTTTATACTTTCCAAAGTTCGACGGCTGATCGCCGATGCGTTCGACCCGGGATCGTAGAGACCCTTACCGAGTTGATTTTTCGCGTATTTGACATCTAGCACTATGAGCGGGGGCCTCACTCGTTTTTTTGCATATCAGAGATTTCGGACTGAAGGTCCTGAAGAGAAATGGAATTAATAGCTTTGGCCGGTTGGACAAGACCTCGTGCCTCAGCTTCGCGTTTTTTATTGTTACAATTAACTTCGGAGTGGTTAAACCATTCCCTACCGTATCTCTTTTTACAATATGCGCAAGGGGAACGCTGGATAGACGCGAACGCGTTGGACGGTTTCGAAGTAGAGGACTGTGGTGAACGAGATTTTGCGAACGAATTCGGAGGTCGAGATTTCTCCGCAGTAAACGAGTTTATTTTTTTAACTAGGTTACTCACTGAACCATACTCGGCGATGTCTATGCGATCCTGCATATGGGTAGGTAGGCCGAGAGCGAGGTGAGCCATCTTGGAGAGCTCCGTCATTTTCGGGTCGAAACTGGAGAGCATGAGGAGCTTGGACTGGCAGTATGCGCTAAGGTCTCCGGAGTAGTAACGGAAGGCAAAGGCGGAGCGCGCAGACGCGAGCCCGGTTTGAGTGAAGTTTAGGAGGAAAGATTCCTTCCAGACGGCCCAGGCGGTAGATGGGTTGGTGAGAACTGTAGTATCATACCATTTTCTCGCGTCCTCTTCAAGCATCAAGCGGAGTGCTTCCCAATGTCTGGTTATAGGGATGGCGAGGCGCGTGCACTCAGATTCGAAAGTGTTGAGCCAGGCTTCGGCGTTCACATTCTTACCCGAAAATCGGGGGAGTATGATGTCCTTGGCGAGCGAAGCGAGGGCTTTCTGGGTAGTGTCTGCGGTTGCGGTTGCAGGGGTAGCTTGCCCGGACGTCGGGGGAGGCAGAGGCGTAACGTTCCTTTCGTCAAATAAATCAAGCGGAACTCCCATGAAGGTAGCGTTGCGGTTTGCGTCAAAATATAGATCAGCTACAGCTTTGGGAAGACGAATACGAAATTGGCGGCGAGTCCAACGAGTCTTGGTTTCTCGTTTGAAGGTAATAGCTTCGGGAAGAGCAAAGAGAGCATCATGGTGTGAAATTGCCTTAAATTCGTCTGGGAAGGCATACACGTCTTCTTCGTCGTCTTCGAGACTTTGAATGGACAGCATGGACCATACCGTAGTCTTGCCGGAAGAAGCCGGGACGGGCTCGGCACGGAGAGTAAACTTGACCAGGTTAGTCATGTTAGAGATTAAACGCACGGAACACAAAAGCTTAGAATAACGGGAGCGAAGGCTCAAGCTTGAACACGTTACACGCACAGAAGATACCACTAGATCGATGGTCAGAAAATAACGAGAACAGCGAACACGAAACCAAAATGTTCGAATTTATAAGATTCAGTTGAATCCCAAAATGATGATACGAAACGAGAGAACGAATGCTTTTATTTCACTAAAGAATTCGAACATAAAGTCGTTTCGCAGAAACGAATGAAAGAAAGCTAAAGAGAAAATACAACGAGATGCGGTTTAAAATAAAGCGGTGTAACGAGAGCTACAGGAAACATACTGAACATCGTGATCAAAATAGGTACAAATACAAATGTGCTTATCAATAAAAGAGAGGTGGTAGTATCTAACACTAGATTACAGCGAGATAGAAAGTGCGATAGGCTGCAGAGAGGAATGAAGGAAGGAGAATCTTACATACATTTCCATTTTCCATTTGGCCATTTGACTCCATAGTTTGTCCTCGAACTCCATACTTATTGACAACCAATGTCAGTTGACAGATACACTATCAAAAATTTATTAAAATCCAAATTTACAATTTTCCCCCACATGACCCACCATTTTACAATTTGTACATTTTTTAATTTCTAATTTACATTCTTCCAACGTGTGTTTGCCCTCACAATTTTTACACTTTGGTGCTCGTTTTCTTTTTATGGTTTTGGTGACAGGTCTCATCTCTACTGCTGTCTCCTCTATGGGTGTCAATTCTGTCACGGATCTCATCTCTGGTGCTGTTACTGTCTCCTTAGGTGTTAATTCTACCTCATCCCCATCCTCTTCTTCCATTGGTGAGGCTTCTAGCTGTAGAGTGTCCTCATCATCTTCCTGCTTTTCCTCTTCTGTTTTGTATTTTTCAACCAAATTGATCAAACAATTAAGATTTATTGACCCTTCTGGAATTCCCATCTTCCTAAACATTTCTTTTTTTTCTCTGTAAATTTCATACTTGGGTGAGGATGCAATTCCTACCCTTTCTCGCAAATCTCAATTTTTATTTTTTAGCAAATAGTTCTCCTCTTTTTGACATTTCACAACTTCAACAATCAATTTTGTGAATTTGGATAAACTGAGGATAATTTCTTCTGCCATCTAGGATAGAGAATTACAAGAATTTATTATGTAATTGACCAAATAGAATAAATACTTTTGACAATAAACTTTATCTACATTCTACATTTTGCTCACACTCTCAATTTTGTCTATAAATATTGAATTTTAAATTATTCCAAAGAAGAATAGTATTTCTTTAATTGCTCTGATGGAAATACTGCTTGGTACTTATTATTGAAGTGTCCAACTTCATATCTGTCATTGCTGAGACACTTGATGATCTTATATAAGGTCCCTTGAATTTCTTCTTTAATTTTTTGCTTCCGGTTGAATTATCAAGATTTGGAATAAATACTAATTCATTTCCTAAAAAAAAATGTGGTTTCTTTTTATTTTTACTGCTCTGCTCAATTTCATCATTTTTACGTTTCATGTTTTGATAAGCTTCTTGTATTCTATTTACTTTACTGCTGTGTTCTTTGTCATTGTTATTTCTTGCTCTACTTCATGGTCTGAAAAATGTTATCCTTCTAAAAGGTTATCCCTGAGATGTAATAAGACAATTAATGACAGTACACCAATCGCGCTCATGAATGAAGTGCCGTTTATTCCGCCGTTTCTCACGGCCTAAAACTTATAATCTTTCATCTTCTGCTAACCAGCTATAACTATAATTAACAATGTATCGATCTATTCTTTGAAACCACGTATTAAATATGAATCCTGAAATACTGTATCATCATCATAACCATCGGTAGGGCCACCCACAGAACCGGAGTCGTCATTAATGGTAGAACCACAAATACCACGAACAGGCAAAGAACAGCCAACATTCTCCAGGGAAATTTACAAAGAAACAATAATAAAGCGGTCATAGGTAAAGGTATTAACTTTGAAATTGATTGTTTCATGATAGTATAATTCTTTGTTTTGAGGATGACGACTCCAATATGACCATCATCCACAGGATGAATTTCTATAATTTTACCGGAAGGCCATAAAGGAGGAGAAAGAAATTAATACAATTTCTTCCACCTTTTAAGTCATCCTTTAGAATAGGCCACTTATATCGCTGTTGTAGGGTATTCAGATATTCTTCTATCCAGCGCTTCCGAAATTTCTGAGAGATTTGCTCTATCTCAGTATTTAAGTAGGTTAGTGAGTACAACAGATATATCAGGTCTTTAAGAGCTCGTCCTATTAAAAAATGACCCGGAATTAATACTTCAATGTTCCTTAGGATCTAATGATTCGGCGTACTAGGGTGTTAAATTTAAACAGGGTTCACTTTGAGCACACAGCGTTGATAACTGCTCAAAATTGAAATGATAATTGCCTAATGTGGCACGTAGAAGGCCCTTGACAGTCTTACCGCCAGCTTCCCGCAAATAACCAAAGGAAGGAGCGTGAGGGGGATTGATGCTCCAGTCAACATTCAGATTAGAGAGATATCGATGAATATTTTTATCATTATTTAAGATAAAATTTGTCTGCTGTACCAACAAAATTGGTTCCATTGTCAGAATGGATCTTGGAAGGTAATCCCTGTCTGGCAATGAACCGATGTAGCGCAGCTAATCAGGTGCGTGTGGACAAGTCGGAGACTAATTCCAAATGCACTGCCTTTGTGGTAAAGCGAACGAAAATTGCGATATAGGCTTTTAAAATTTGTTTTCTACCTCTACCACGAGTTTCTACGTTTGAAAAAGCTCTTGCAACACAATGTCTTCTTTTTTGGGGGCTTTATTTATCCTGACTAGGATATTGGAATTGCCTGGGAAACCATTGGAAAAAGTGCAGAAATATAATGACATGAATAAAAGATAAATCAAGTTTCAGAAATACTTTTTGAAAACATTGCTTTTTGAAAAGTTTCTAGGGTCCCCGTCCTTGCTCGCTCTGGTCTTCTTCAATGTTGCATGATTCTCGACGCCAATATTTTTGGTTCCATATGAAGACTTCTTGGAGGAACTCCTTCTAATGACAATGTTTGTATGAGAGTATCTGTGAGGCATTACAAGTATTGTATCTAAATTATTTACATTAACTGATTGGGAGTCTCTGGTGGTTTAATTATCGTATGGTCTCTCTCTTGCTCTACTGCCTGACTTCTGTTCAAAAATGAAAAAAAAATAACTAACAAGTATACTTGAAAGGAGGCTGAAAATTGTATCATCTCATTAGAGTAAAGGAGTTTTAAATAACCTGAGCTCGTCATCATCATCACCATCATCCTCAAATTCGGTCATTGGATTGTTTGATGCTTCCTCTGTTAATTTCTCAACTTGATCGAAATTGGCTACAGACTGTCGAAAGGACGGTAGTAAATTACAATACTACAAGTCTTATAAGGAACCATTATTTGTGTTACCTCCAGAGAACTTGAATTAGGCTTATGATTTTTATAAAATTACCCTTTTCAATGAAAATTGTTTCAATTCCATAAATTTTCCATTTTACTGACTTTTCCTCTTGTGTGGTTTCACGCAACTTTTCACAAGACGTGATATCTACCCTCCCAATTTTTGATTGGTTCAATCGAATTGTAAAATAAACGGTAATGGTGGTTATTAAGAAGAATGATGGCTAAATTACCTGTAGTAGTGGAGCCCCCACCGGGGGACCAATTATGGCCAATGTAATGCAAATCACAGCATTATACATAATTGCTGTAACAAATTGAAAGATCGATCAATTTATTAACAATTTCAGTCTATCAAACCTGTCGATTGATACTTACGCCATCAATCTCCCCGAATAGGGGGCTCAATCCTAATACAATGTGGACCCCCAATTGGGTCCACAATGCCCATCTATAATGCTGCAAACAAAAAACAAACCCTTGTGAGTCATGTGATGAGGGAATGCCAATAGAAAGGCGTTTTGCCCCCTGGACACCCCTATTGTTTTCATTTTCAGCTAAGTTCAAATCTTAGTGCGTGGAACACGAAAAATGATTTTAATCTAAATCTTTTACTTTTGTAAACTCTTTCAATCACCCAAAAGCATATCAAAGCTGCTTGCCTCTTTTCATTCAATTTTTCTGTGGTGTCGCAAAAAATCAAGACTTTACATCGTGATCTCGGGTGTAGATCCAAATAAAAGTGTGCACGAGGTTTTTCGTGTAGAATACGAATGTAAAGAGACTAGATCAGCCTCTTCATGTACATCGATCTCAATATCATCTAAATTTTGGTTCTTGTATTGGGCCGCCTTACCACTCTCCATCAGACGTAGTAGTTTTGCTAACTTTGCCGTTTGCATGACGTCGTCAGGAAGTCTAAAAGAATTCAAATTCATGATTTGGTCACGGGACGTGAAAATTCTGTCCGTTTAATGAATAAAAGTACCTACAATGCTTATGAAAAGTTGGCGAAGTATGGGCTAGGAACGTCGCAAGCTGGTTGACCTCATTTTCACGTAAAGATAGTAACTGTGTGACGCTAGCGATCTGTTTGCGAAGTCTAGTGGTTGTGAGTAAATCAGGGTGCTTTGCTTCTGACGCTTTTGCCTATTTCCTGTTGACAGTTACTCCACACAGCCAACGCAACGTGTCGAAGGAGGCAGTGTAAAGAAATATACATTACTCGTAGGAAACCATTTTTCCGTTGTTCGTTGCGAATTTTATACAAAAGATCGTAGTACTTGAGTCGGACTTGCGGCACCAACACTGACACAGTTCGACTACCTTTTCCCGTTGAATTTAATTTTATATACTTACTCATTAACACTTTCTCTGATTGGGTCAATGAGTCTAAAAGTTCTGTCTGGGTTCCTCTTGACGTCGACGCACAATTTTTCTGATCAAAATAGTCATCGAGTTCGAAATAGTGGACGTCTCCCCCGATTATGAATTATTGCGGAGACCATAGCACTTTCAGCTAGCACTGCGTACATTTTTTTATTATCACGATTCTTCATGAATACCGCATACGCTTCTTCATCGCATTTATGAGTGTATTTGGTCAGCTTCATGATGTCTTCGGTCATCATCCACAACAATGGATCCATCTCCTCTCTCTCTCTTTTCCACCAACATCATTCGGAGCCTACTTGCTCTGCCTCCATTGCTCCGATAAAGCCTCCTCTCCGCCAATACCCTACTCATTCCCAAGCAGCTCCCATGCCAAACTACTCCTTTCTTCACGCACAAACTGACCCCCGTCATCCCTCACCAATGAACATCTTTTTACCCCTCCTCCAACGCTTCTCCTTCCTTCAATTTCGAATGGAAACAAATTACTCCAACCATCTCTCTCTTTACTGACCAAGAAATCTCCTCCAAAATCCAAAATATTACCAACCTCTGGTCCCCCGGATCCTCCTCCCTTCTCACGACATCCGACTAAATCTCCGTTCTTCCACATATCTTCAACTGTATTTTACTTTCATTTCTCTATCTGCGTGTACATATGTTATCTCGTAAACGTAATAGAATAGAAACTGTCTTTCTTTTCGGAAAGAAATCTACACATAAGCCTATTAAAATATCACATTTATAATTATCTATATCTATATTTTATATGTTTAAAGATTGCGATCAACAACTCCCCCCCCCCCTCATAATCTTTTAAGTATTCTAATTATCTATTTTACTTACCAATATAGGGCTTGGACATACGTATCTATGTGATGCTAGATAGTCAAGCAAATTATTTCTGGTTGGATGCAGGCAGAAATTACTACTGAGTTTATTACTATAAAGATGAATAATAGAAACCAAAGAAGAGAGGTTTTAAAATATGGTATAATATAGATATGGTATGTCTTCAATTTTCTTGTGATATGTCTATTACCCTGAGATAACAACTTAAGGAATTGTTGTAATTGTTAACGGTCATTAGTTCAGATCATACATGTGACTATTAAGGAGACGTCTGGTTTGAGTAAGTAACTGGTTTTCCTCGGCAGACGCAGGCGCAGGATTATCCCCTACCCCGATCGATGATGCGAAGTTGTCGATTATATTATTGACAGCATCTTCATTTGCAGGTGTCGGTTTCCAACCGCGATATTGTGCGAGAGTCCCCATACCAAGAAAGCGGATGCATATTGTTTTACCTACCCAGGCCAAATCCTTAAATCCTGTGCTTTTCGCAGCACCCAGATTGCGATGGAATCCATGAAATGGGTTTCCGTCAACCAGCTCAACCCCACTTCTCCACATGGCCCACTGCTCAGGAAAGAGTCTTATGATAAGATGCCAGGGAAAATCAGGGCGCCCTCTAACAGCTTGTCCGATTATAGTAAGAGCTGTTAAACCAGCTCCCATGGATTTTTCTAGCGTTAATCTTAGTCTGAGACAATTGTCTCCAATAATATCATGCCAATGATTTAACATAACCGGGACGGTGTCATCACTAACGAATTCATTCATTCGGGTGAAGAAGACTTTAATCGCGTTCCGGTTCATTGTAACATTAATACCCGCTTCATTGAGCATGGCCCTTGTTATCATAGCTAATTTTCGAATAGTTATCTCTTCCCTCTTCGCATACGCTACCATAGCACTAACTAATAAGCTTGGTGCAATAGTTTGCCGATCCTCTGAAATGTAGTGTGACATGAGGTTCAAACAGCGCGCCAATCCGACATCTGTCATATAATCGTCTGGTGTAAAAGGAAATTGGCCTGAAAGACCGTATCGGTTCGGATAAACGTTAGGGTCCTCTGGTAGGGCTGCAATCAGAGCAGTAGTCAATGTACTGACACCACCAAGTGCATCCTCAGACCTCATAAGAGACGCAAAGTGTTCTCTGAGGGCAATCCTAGCCTCCGCTATCGGAAGTACGATATCCGGCGTCAAGGTCCTGTCTTGATCTCCGATTCAGCCAAGGGAGTTCCACTGGTGCTCCGCTTACACCTGAGCCTCCTGGTGGTCCTCCTCCACTACCCTCTGGGGGCCCTGCGGATCTCTTGGTGGACCTCTTGGAGCTCCAGGTGGTGGAACATGGGGAAGAGGATTCTCGTCCTGATTATCAGCAGGGATGTCCATCCTCTCCCCGAGTGGGACCCCTCTATTTTCCCCTTCCAATCGCTGTCGACGGTTGGCCTGTTGTATGTCGTCTTCAGTAGGACCTCCCATTGCTTCCTCGTGAGTTCTACGAATTCCTGGCGCTACTGGCTGGGTTGACGATGAGGAGGTGCTATTAACCGAATAGATCACAAAGGTTTATCCTTTTATTTGAGATTAACGAACGATACCAAAAACTCCTGCGACTTAAAGAAGAGGTAAGAACTTACAGTAACTGCTTCTCCAACCTCATCGATGACGACAACCTCTTCCGCCTCAGTTTTCAATTCTTGCAAATGAAAACCCAAATATCAGCTGATCGAAAAGCACACCGTTTAACTACCAAACTTAGGACCCTCACCTCCCAAGGATATCATGGACTCGACCCTTGGCGCTCACTTCAAATCAACAACAAATGGATCGTAAACGCCACGGATAAGCCAATCCCGGACGACGTAAAACGAGTCCTTCAGATGGGCCAGAAATTTGCCGTCAAACCTCCCACGCTGCCCTTAGAAAAAAAAAAAAAAAAAAAAAAATCATCACAGACGCTGAATATGCTATCAGCTGCTCCAGAGTGCGGAATCTAAGAAAGAAGCCACGAGACAGAGACTTGTCCACCACTTACAAAGTGCCCAAAAGTTTACTCCCAAGCAGCATCTGAGCCGTTTGAACTATGAAACAAGAATGAACCTGTTGAATGATGAATAAAAAGGTTTTTCATCACGATACACGTACTGATAACAAAAGTTGTAAAAGTATAGGAAAATCCCCTTCTCGTAACGTAAGCAACTACTCGCAGCTATTTGTATAAAGCTACTCAAAATACTCGAAAATTTCTCAAAAAATTGACAATTTCTCGAGAACTACTGATCCAATCCTCAAATAAATTGCAGGTGCACATCTTCAGATATAATACTACAATGTGGCCAAGTTACAAAAAAGTCCATCGGGTAGTTTCGGAGGAGTTCCGCGGACAAAAACATACTCGAAATACTGCAAAATTTCTCAATAAATTGGAAATTTCTCGAGAACTACTCATCCGATTCTCAAAAAAATTGCAGGTGCACACCTTCAGATATAATACTATAATATGGCCAAGTTACAAAAAAATCCATCGGGTAGTTTTATATATATATAAGGAAACCTGAAAATTTTTTTATGCTAATTGTGATCTAGGACCTCTGAAACGTCGAGAAAGTTCATTGCCCCCTCCCCCTGTTGACCTTGCTACGGGTGTAATACCTCACTTTTCTAGTTAGAAAAGTCGGTAAAATTGGGAGCAGTTAACACATTTGGCACGGGAGAAAATTTCACTTGGCACAATTGTCAGTATTTCTACAAATTTTCCTTTTAGTATTTTTCAACTCATTTGTGCGCACAAAAGAAAATGAATATTGTTACTCAAAAAAAAAAAATTTAAAAATTAATATTTATTCAGCAATTGAAGATGTTTGAGCGAACGAAAATTAATTATATTATTTTCATGAAGAAAAAAAAAATCAAAATCTCACAATAATTATTCGTACGGTGCTGTTTAAAAAGAATTCAACAGTGAGTAAGTAATTAAAATTCACGTTTCTTTTTTTTTTTCCTTTGGCTTTTTCGTTTTCGTTACTTTTTTTCGTCGTTTTTTTTTTTCTTCGGAACAACATCTTTGTCAGTCGGTAAGTCGCTGTAATACTGCCGGTAGTCGTTTGGAATAATATTCATCTTCAACATTTTCATTAGATCCGCCTTTTTCAGAATTGTGATCGGCTGGAGAGATGTGTACGCTCGTTTTGGCGCAGGAAAAGACACTTCATTCAACACCGGAACTGGAGTACAAGTTTTACAACGATTATTCAGACGACGTTGAGATTTGGCTGCATGGTTGGTTACATCAAATTCAAAGAAGTGGTCACAACGTAAGTCATACTTAAATTGAACAATTCCAGGTCTTGCTTTTTTGAAACGGAGCCATTTTATTTTGAGCCATTCCACAGTTGCGGGTTCATTGTCGTGACCTGTCTTGGAGATAATTTTAAAATTCTTCATGTTCTCAGAGCTCATTGCTTTCCAGTCTGAGAAGTCTTCGAATGTCATAAAGCGCACTTTGTATGGTTTGGGATGTATTTGTGCTCCGGTCATTATCAATCCATACTCGCGTACAGTGAAAATTCTTCGGTGTTTTTGAGCTGTCTCGACGTGCGAGTGAATAGAATCGGCTTCTAAATAACTGTGTCCCGACTCGGTGAATTTTTGGTCTATCACCTGGATGTTGTCAATTGTTTGGACTGCGTACAACATTGCAGCCGTCATATTTTTATTTCGGTTTTGTCCGCCGCAAGTATCACTGAAGGATGATACATGGGTGACAGTAACTGGTAGCGATTGAAGGTACGAAATCAAGCAAGAAGCAATTTCATTGCTTCCTTTACTCCCGTTTGTTTTGTCCCACACAAAACAAATACCATCCTTATGAGTCGTGTCAAAAATTGTAAAGTTATACACATTTAGCTTTCTCGCATAGTAAAGCTGGTTTTGCCCGCATACGGCAGCTGTAGGATGGCTTCCAAATCGAAGGTAATTGATCTGAAGCTAGGATCGTTTGCGGCGCGTTTTTTGTCTTCATCCTTCATGTCGAGAGCGGCATACTCTCAAATTTTGTGTTACATTATTTACATATAATATACACCATGACTACTCACCTCTACAGGTCCGGCAACTTTTCCTCCAGTTGCTGGATGAAATCATCCTCGCCTTCCGATCCTACCCTAATAATCACAACACGAACTCCTTAGACCCTTCCTTTTCTCCTTACCTCTCCCAACCCTTCCCCTTGCTTAGCAGCACTGGACATCTTCGTCCGCCAGTCCTGCCAACGTTACGCATATAGTGGCATTCTAAATAATTGCTGTAACAAATTGAAAGATCGATCAATTTATTAACAATTTCAGTCTATCAAACCTGTCGATTGATACTTACGCCCGTAATCTATAACCCCGTATAGGGGGTTCACTCCCAATAAAATGTGGACTCTCAATTGGGTCCACAGTGTCCATCTATAATACTGCAAACAAAAAACATACCCTTGTGAGTGATGTGACGAGGGAATGCCAATAAAAAAGCGCTTTGCCCACTGGACACCCCTATTGTTTTCATTTTCAACTAAGTTCAAATCTTAGTGCGTGGAACACGAAAATTGATTTTAATTTAAATCTTTTATTTTTGTAAACTCTTTCAATCACCCAAAAGCATATCAAAGCTGCTTGCCTATTTTCATTCAATTCTTCTGTGGTGTCGCAAAAAATCAAGACTTTACATCGTGATCTCGAGTGTAGATCCAAATAAAAGTGTGCACGAGGTTTTTCGTGTACAATACGAATGTAAAGAGAGAGTTTTCGAATATGCAAGCCTTTAAGGGCTGCAAATTATATCTTATTTTAATACCGGCCCCCCGCCTCCTCCTCCCTTCGCACGACATCCGACTTAATCTCCGTTCTTCCACATATCTTCAACTGTATTTTACTTTCATTTCTCTATCTGCGTGTACATATGTTATCTCGTAAACGTAATAGGATAGAAACCGTCTTTCTTTTCGAAAGGAAATCTACACATAAGCCCACCAAAATATCACATTTATAAACATCTATATCTATATTTTATATGTTTAACGATTGCGATCAACTCCCCCCTCCCTCATAATCTTTCAAGTATTCTAATTATCTATTTTACTTACAAATATTTACATTATTTACATATATACACCATGACTCCTCTCTTCTACAGGTCCGGTAACTCTTCCTCTAGTTGCTGGATGAAATCATCCTCGCCTTCCCCGACACTGGGCATCTTCGTCCGCCAGGCCTGCCAACATCGGACTCCATGGTGAACTAATTTCATCCACCTGTGCGGTCTCCAGCTGCCCCTCAACCGGCGGCGCTCCTACCTGCAGCGCCACGTCGATCAGTGCCACATAATTATCTTCTGCCCTTTCCTCTCTGTTTTCCTCCCACCCTCCCTCCCCTCCTTCTCGCTCTTCAACCCGGCTCCACCCCGATATCTTCCTCCCTCAGTTTCACGCTTTCTCCCTGCTCTCTTATCATCTTCACTTCGTTACCCACCTCCAGCTCACCTATAATTTTAACCCTCCTTCCCGAATTCCCCCTGGCCAACCCTCCCCACCTATGCCAAGCTCGCAATGTCGGCCCCCCGTCGTACATGTACTTTTTCAGTACCCGTAATTTCATCTTCCTGTCTTTATAATGCGATATTCTTCCTCTGTAAATATGGAATTTAATTTTTAATCACTCCCGTTCTTCTTTTGTATTAAATCTCCCCTAATACTTACTGAGTAATCTCTCCCCGCTCGATTTTTTCGTACACGATACGATACATAATTTTTTCTTTTTCTTTTTCTTTCTTTTATAACTCGCGAACTATTTCTTGATAGGAGTCACGGTTGTAACCTCTTTTGATAATACCCGCACATCTTCGTTCAACATCTCGCCTCCTTTCTTCACGTTCCTTTGTGTGAAACATGAGAATTCCGAAAAAAATTCTATTTGATCTATAGCGAAAGCTCGAAAAAAATCTAGAAAAAGTGTCGTTCGTGAAAATGTAAAAAATTGTGCTTGTGCCTTCCACGATGGCTGAACAAAGTAATAATTAGAGTTAGGATCTGCCAGTTTTTGTCAAATGATTTCCTTTGAGGACGAGTCAAAAATAATGAAAGATGAACACGATTTAGGGTGTAGGAAGGCCAGGAAAAAAATTTTATTTCACCGAAAAATACCGAAAACAGAATAAACACCGAAAATGGACTTCACCACCGAATAAAACCGAAAATTGACTTAAACGTCCAAAAATTCCCAAAAAACTGCTGGCAACGCGTGAAATAGGGAGATTTTGCAAAATAGTACGGAAATATTGTGAGTTACGAGAAAAATTGGTTGTTTTTGGAAAATCTACTAATTTCAAAAGAAATTGAACGTGAAGCTCACGTTGCGTTGGGTAGAGCACTCGTTTTGAGGTTTATTGAGATCTCTTAAAACTGAGCATGAATGTCTGCGAAAATCATAATTTTGGTTGTAATTATTGCGAAATACCCCCTTTTTTACCATTTTTTTTGGTAATTATTATTTTTACGTTCAAAAATTTGGAAAATACCGAATAATACCGAAAATGACGTTTCAAAAAACCGAATTTTAATTTATCGGTACCGAAAAATCCTAACTCTAGTAATAATCATCTGTTAACATGCGTGCCGTTCTGTCGCAAAGATCCGTTGTCTTCATTGGAAGCGGTGTTCACAATTCAAAATATCGATGAAGACGAAGTACATGGTATTACAAGGTCGCCTTGAACCTACCGACCAGGTATGAATTCATTTTTTCGAAAATTTTTCAAGTCCATTATTGGGTGGTGGGCAGAGCGGGTGGTACTCGCAATTTCCCTATAGTGTATGGGGTGTCAGAAAATACATGAAACATGTCAAAAAGTTTCAAAATTTTTTAAAGCAGTACAACTTCTTCATTTGCCTTTCTACGTTTTTCTACTTCTCATTTCAGATATTTTTACCCTACCCCCTGTAAGTATTCATACATCTTTCGAAAGTTGTGAAAAAATTGTTCTCGTTCGAAGGTTTTCGTTAAGCGTACCTGGCGGTTGACGATGCGCCGGAATTCGGCCATCGGGTCTTCTTCGACGTCGTTGTCGTCTTCCTCGTCGTCCTGAACTTGCGGAGGGCGAAAAGGGAGGAGACTCTGGCGGTTCTTCCCGCTGCTTTCGCTGGTCGATGGAATCGCAGGTCTTTTCTAGTTTTCCAGATACGGATACATCCACTTGCATTACAAATCTGCTGTCTTCAGCTGAAATCATCATCTACCTGCTACCTCGTTATCTCACCATTCGCGCCCTCTATCTTCTTTCCTTCTGAAGTTCCTTAATGTCAATATACATTGAGATCATCAAAATTTGAATTTAAAATATTGCAAAAAATGATCCCAAGAAAGTGCGAGTGGTGGTGGGTTTGATCTTTACTCAAGGAAAATTTTCATTCTGGTTTTATCTTGGCTATAGTTTTAAGTAAAAATATTTTTTCGTTATTGAACGCGATTTTTACATTATTATGCCAATGTAGATTGAAAATTGACTTGAAAGTGCGATGAAAATTTAACTAGCAGAACCTACCTAGGTCGTTGGCAATAGCACCGGATATTTCAGCCTCAAGAAGATTGGAGTTTTTCCATTCTGGTGGCTGTCGTCCTCACCATTCGGGCCATCCACCTTCTTTCCTTCTGAAGTTCCTAAATGTCAAAATACATTGTAATCATCAAAATTTGAATTTAAAATATTCCAAGAATGATCCCAAAAAAGCGCGAGTGCGGGTGGGTTCGATTTTTACTCAAGGAAAATTTTCATTTTTGTAACGAAACCGAAGTTGAACATTAATATTTTTCAAGAGTAAGCATTTGCTCGTCTTCTTGAACAATATTCAATATCCGTGATTTGGTAACATAGAGCTATCTGTATAGACTTATAAATAATTAATATACTGACCTGAGATGATGCGGGCTTTGTACTTTTGCCCGTCAGTCCAGATGACATTGTAAATACCCTCCACTCTCTCCCGCACCCGACTGGACAGGCACGTGTATTTCACAAGGTCTTCCAGAAATTCGACCTGCACGTATTCCGCCTTCCTATCTAAAATTAAAAATTCCGACATAACGGAGTAAGTTAATATGAATGATTTAGCAAAGACTGGCTTGAAGGGTACGTGTTACGTCCGTCTCGTTTTAACAGAAATCTGTTCTTTTTTTTATTTCATGTCCGGCAAAAACTGATTCACTTCGATCTAATTTGGCTCTGATCAAAATATTTCCTTTTTTTCTCTCTTTTACCCGCTTCGTTGATATTGGATGTGGCTTGGGGACTAAAAATTGTGGATATGGAGCTATGTACGACAGGAGAAGGACTTGAAAAAAAAGGATTTAAAGTACTGAATCATTGTAGAAGTTATTTCCAATTCCTTCAGATCTAAATCTTTAGTGTGATCATAAACTATACATTGGGCTATTAGACTTTCATCCATGAGGTTCTCAATTAAACATTCTTTATTTATGGAAAAGCTTCTTTCTAAAGCAGAATTTGAGGAGAATAAAATGAACACCTTTTTCAGGAAACTGAGGAAAATGTCATCTAGTGAATAGAAATCATATATTTTTAATAGAAATTCATCCAATCTATCTTTTTTTTGAAAAGTCTTCAAATAATCAATCACAGAATTATTCTTACACATATTAAGATGATCACGTTTTACTATTTCGGCGGATGAAGGATCGATGACGTCATGCTGTACACACGCATCCAACATTAGATTCAGTCTTTCTTCCCGTTTTTTTGTTAACATAATCATTGGGGATAATGCTGAAGCACCTCTGACAACATCATTGTCTAATGGACATTTTGACATAAGTTTTTCAAACATGACCTTCAAGAATTTCTGACATTCCAATTTGAAGGCAAGAATAGTTGACATTTCAAGTTTTCGTACAGCATTTGATGCTCCAAATCCAATATCAATGTGGGACACATCTTTTAAATTTTCTGAATCAATTTTCCGATGAAAAACAATTTTTTCCATGAATTTTTGGACTATTATGGTAATCAAGTTGCGTAATTCCTCGTACAAGAATGGGAATGCAGGTTCATCAGTTTGGAACCTCAATAAAAATAGAGTACATAGCTCCGCAATTGAGAGCATGAAGTACATCTTGGCTTCCAGTAATTCATCTTTCAATATTTCTCTGAGTTCAAAGAAATTATTACTATCAGGAGCTTTTTCGACTTTATTTATGTATTCCTTTATTGATGGTAGTTTTTTTAGCTATCCCCACTGAAACAGCGTAACTATCCTCCGTTAGCATTCGTATAGTCTTAGCGACTCTGAGATCATGAACTGGGAATGAGCAGGTAGGAATACCATCCACATCTCCTCCCGTTAAAATGAATTATTTTGAAAGGCCTAATCGGTAGCATTTAAAGGTACAGAACTAATCGCCGTCGCCCATTTCCGTGCAAGAGCGTATGCTCCGCCCGCCGTAATAGGCCTAAGTTCCGCAGCTACTAAAATCGCATTACAAAGAGCGGCAAGTAGCCCAAGCATCGCCTCGTCGTCCGGGGATCTACTTGGATCCACCTTAATGTGCGCCGCTTGCATGAAATCACGCAGCACCAGGTATTCACCTGAGTCGGTAGACTCTGACTGTCTAACGGCCCAACTTATCCGGATTAACCGAGAAATCCTAAATACCGCATCCATATCTGTCACGTCATCAAGAAAATTACTTATTGATGGTAGTACTTTTAAGCCTCTCTTCAAGGCAGGTTCATTCTCCAACCATCTTATGGAGCAAAATTTTAAAGGAAAAACATGAGTGCCTGTAATTTTAGTGTACTCTGCTCTTCTACTAGGGAAATCTTTCAAGAGAAAGTAACTTTTACGAAGGTACATGTTGACATTCCAAGCAACAGATTTATGGGCAGTCTTGAATGAACCATGCACTATGTGCAAATTGCATGTGCCCACAACCAGTAAGATACTTTTAACGGGCAATTTGCGTAAGTGCTCTCTTAGCAATTTGAATAGGCACAAATTAACATTTGGGCCATCCATTGACAGCTGTAATATATTTGAAACATTGATACCCAATTCAGGTAATTCACGGATCAAGACTTGTAGAAGAGTTTTAGCGTCGCATTTAGGAGGAAATAGGCTAGTGAGATACCGAGTTCTCAATTTATTGTCTTCCTTATCCCAGAACTTACAAATGATATTCATTTGTGCTTTGCAACTCACTTTATTTAAACTTTCATCTATTGATAACGTGTAACAAGATAGTTGCGATAATTTTGAACAGCATATCTCGGAAATATGGGCCAAGTCCATGAGTAATAACATAAGAAACCTTATCCTTTTTCATGGAGAAATTGCTTGCAATATGGCTATTGGGGAACATTACTGGGAAAAGACAGGAACAGGATTCTGATGCTCTGCTTGATATATGGTAACTTACACGACTTATGGACCAAATGATTTCAGCCTTCATAACCTTTTTTGGATTAAAGTATTGACATATTTTATTGGGTACAGTTGAATCTGACACAGTAACTGTATCTACATTACTCTGATCTGTTGCATCATCAACAGTATTCTTAGAGTCAGAAGAATTGGAAGAAACTACATTATCCAAGGCATTTTCTTCTTTAGTGAAGTTAATTCTTAACTGGGACAAATGTCCTATACGTTCAATGTGTTTTTTTGTATTTGCATGCTTTTTTAATGCTGATCTTCCGGAGGATTTTACAAGTATCTTAACGCAGCATAAGCGGCAGTATGCATTGAATTTTGAGTCCTTATCTTGTAGCACCCATGTCTTCAAACTAGGATCTTCCAGTCAAGACATTTGAAAATGACAGTCACCTGGCATGTCTGTCTGAGAAAATATGGGGAAATAAGTTGAATTAATTTGTAAATATAAATTTCCTATCGACTGCATCTAGATACAAATACAATTAACATTCAACACTTCCTCCAATTATATTATCCATTGATTTATCTAGGCAAAAGATGAAGGATATAATCAAATTTAAGGTTGGAAAATCATGAAAATTCTAACCAGGGTGCAGACTGCATTAGTTTACTAGAGGACTACCTCCCAAAAGACACTTGCAGCGTGACGGGAAAAAAATTAATAGGACTCACTCTCAAAAAGAAAAGAAAAAGAATGCGGGTATCCTTGGCATACTTTTGGGAGTGAATCTCATATTTCCAAAACTAACCTGTAATTGTGTTAATTTTGACCATATATACATTACTTTTTTCGTCACCCTATAGGTGTCTTTTTCACAATGCTCCATCAATCAAAATCTATTACACGTGTTTCTTGAGTTTAGAATAACTGTACATATCTCTACACAAACCTGGCTTAGCGTTATCAGTAACGTACACTCTTCATATGTAACTAATAACGTGTAAGCTGGGTTTCTGTAGACCTGGTCACATTTATCTAAAATTAACACAGCAGAATTTGACTACAGGGTCAGAAACTACTACGAATAATTGACTCATGAAATTATGTAACGAGTAAGTTTTAAGCCTTGTTTCCCATTGCTTCTGAGTTCCTGTTTACTGTGGAGTTTCAGTTTGCTTATCACTACTCAACAATTTTTTGGTCATGTCGTGCAACAAAGACGGCATAAAGTGTTTCTAATAGTATTTTCAATGCTGAACACAATACCGTTTTATTTTGTTTTCTGATAGTACAAATCAATTTTTCGTAATTGCGAGAAATATTCTCGTTTATTTGCAGGGCGTTGTCGCGGAATGTACCACTAAAATCCCATAATATACAAATACTGATAATCACGAAGCACAAAACAGAATGATCAGCGATTCTCATACTAACTATTATTATTCTCCTTCTCCGGCTGTTAAAAATGCAAGGTAGAAGACTCTGACGGTCTGCACAAGCGTGTTCACAACGTGACGTCATTCTGTTTGCATGACTGTGTGACTGACGGAAGTTATTTGGGCTATAGTGCCATGTAGCGCTAGAGCGCTAGTACTGACTACTATCAGCGACAAAAAGGCGCGATGCAACGCATAAATTCCGCAGAAAAGTTGCGTTGTTGTACTGAAACTAGTTTCTAAGAATAGTTCAAATATTTTTTGCTTTTGATCTCTTGTAAACAAATATTCCTACAAAACTTACTCTCTGAGCCACCCAACTGATATCAGTGATCACAGGTATAAATTTCTTCTTCAATCGTTTGCGCGTCTTCTTGTTTGGATCTGCAGGCTTTGGACCCATCTTTTCTTCTAAAATATTGGAAATTGTTTTTACTTTACTTTCAGAACACTTCAAATTACCATCATGTAACTTTTTCTCAAATTCATTCTCTCCTTCCTGGATCTTGGAAATTGGGGATTTGTGAAGAGATGCAATACCATAATCTAGATTTTTATCAAGTTTGTTTCTTACTTCGCGAATCACAATTTTGGAACCTAGAGTCTTGTCAAATGTTACAGTATCGTTATCGAAATTTCTCTCGCGATTTTCTTCGATGTCCCGGATCACAGTCTCAGAGACTGAACGCTTCTCGAAAGGTATTGTATCAGAACGAAAATTTTTCTCGCGATTTTCTTCGATGTCGCGGATTACAATCCCGTCGTCAGAGTGATCGTCGAAATTGTTATCACATTCGTTCACCGTCATCCTAAAATTCCCATTACCAAGATTTTCCAATGGTAACATGACAGAAGAGGTGGGCTCCTCTTCAGATGTGTACACCGGAATTGTATTCAAATAAATAGTACTTTCGCAAAAATTTTCTTCATTTTCATCGCACATCTCATGTCTCTCAGTATTAGTTGTATAATATGCGTCCAGCCCTCTTAAATATGGACCAAATATCATACAGTCCGCCAAAATTTTCTATACCGCCCCACAATTCTGTCGGATTACTACTATATTGTTCTCTAAATAACGCTACAATACTTCTAGGAATTTTCATTTCCAGATATTCTAAATGACTCACATGCACGGGAACATTTTAGAAAAACAAAACGACAACAGAAACCACTTTTTCCCATTTTTACGTGACTTTAAGTACAAAAGTGGCCACTAATGGTTAGGTGGCCAAAAATGGCGCATCTGCCCTACGTAAGGTAGGAAGGCCAATATAAACTGCACCACACTTGGCAACACCAGCGTGACTGCTAAGTGAGTTATTACATTCATAATCATTGTAATAAAGGAAAAGAGGCAATACAATTTTTCCTGAAAACGAATCCTTTTTTGAAGACCAAAACTGACCTTGTATAAAATTCGAAATTATCATTTCATCTGTCTCTAAAGTTGTAATACTTATACTCCATTAAAAATTCCAGGTATTTAAAAAAAATTTTTAATACTTTTCGAATTGGAACAAATTCTATGGTTACTGGAACCTTGACTAATTTTTTGCTTTCTCCACCTTCAATATCCCTAAATTCTTCTTGCTCCCCTACAATGACTTGTTCGGGTAAAACTAAGCTTCCATTAGGGCGAGGAGAAATTCATCTCCCGACATATTTCGCAAGAGTTCTAGGTGTACTCCGCGAGTTACTAGGCACGTGAAAAGGACAACAAAGGTTTTCACGGGTAAGAGTGGAGCATCCTGTCTTATATAAATGGGACCAAAACAATCGACCCCAGTATGTAAGAATGGTGCTACATCCGCAAGGCGGACTTCTGGTAAAGGAGGCATTGGAGGCAGTTGATATTGGCCACCAGTCCAACGTCTACATACTGTGCAGTTGGCAATGATTTTTTTTATCAGTGGTCGAGCTTTTACAATCCAATATTTTTCGCGTAAGGTAGATAGAGTTTGAGAGACTCCGCAATGGTGACTCTTCCTGTGAATAGAGTCAATTAAAACCAGGGCACTTCTTCTTAGTGACTCGGTCCTCTCTAGGTATAAGGACGGGGTGAATCGTATCCCATTCAAGAGAGGCGTATTGGAGACGACTTCTGCATCTAATTAATCCATCTTTGGATAAGAAGAGGTGTGGTGAGCTTGATTTTCAAGTTCTTTTAGTTCTTTCGCAAAATATTTTCTTTGTAGTTTTCTTAAAAGAAGAATTTCGGCTACAGTGCGAGTTTGGGTAAGGGAGAATGGCCATTTTGGAAGAGTTGAACGGCGAATACTCCATAATAGAGAATGGAACGTATATTTTATATAAGATTCCCATGTAGAGAATTTATATTTGAAGTTATCTGTGATGATATTTTCGCTTGTTTCGCAAATGGTAACAAGTGTTACATTAGTTCTGGAGTTGGACGTATAGGCCGGAGCATCTGATGGAGGTGACGGCCACAATCGTTCATGGACCAGCCATGATGGGCCTGTCCACCAAAGCTCATTTTCCTGCAAGGCTGAGGCTTTCCGACCTCGAGAGATGATGTCTGCAGGGTTGTAGTGTGTAGGGACGTATCCAACAGTAATGTTACTCGTAGATGTTTCCCTAATTTCTGTTATTCGGTTTTGTATAAAAGGGGTTTGAATTTTATAAGAATTCAGCCATTGTAGGACTGTTGTAGAGTCTGTCCATAAAGTCGGGCCTTCGATAGTCATCATGAGATGAGGAATCAAGAATCGGGAAGCTCTTAGGCTGCTACGGACTGCTAAGAGTTCTAGCCTAGGTATTGTGGTGCTCGAATTTTGAGAACTTTTTTCAGAATTCTTTTTCCGAGGAGCAATTCGGCACTTTGCATACAACAAAGTGGATTCATTGAATCGTGATTTGGATTTTCTAACTAGGTATATGGCGCAACCATAGGCTTTAATAGACGCATCACAAAACGTATGAAGCTCGAATGAAGGGTTAGGATTTCATCTCTTTCAATCATTAGTTTTCTTAGTTTTGCCACAATATCATCAGGAAGTTTCTCCTTCCAGGTTATGTTTAGCTTCCAACATTCTTTTATGAACATTTTCAGATCTATGAGACAGGGAGCCACAAAACCCAAAGGATCAAACACCTGTTGTAGGCAACTTAGGGTCGAATTCAAGGTGTCTGGGACAGTCGAATGTTTATCGAATTTATAAGAAAATGTATCTTGTAGGACATCCCATTGAAGACCTAGGACAGAAAGGGACGTTTCTTTGGATAATTTCTCACGTGGGATAGAATTTCTAAATTCTTCCAAATTGGCGGTCCAATCTTGTAGGTTGAAATTGACCGAAGAAAGTTTCTCAGTAACAGCTTTGAAAAGTTGGAGAGCCTGCGCGGGAGTATCTAGGCTGGCGAGAAAATTGTCGACATGGAAGGAGTTCTGGGCAATACGGTACCAAGGGTTATCTTGATGATCTGAAAGGATGTCAAGTAGCACCATATTTAATGAAAATGACGAAGCATTTACACCAAATGGAGTGCTAGCAAACCGGTAAATTATCAGATTATTTGGTTCAACGTTTGGTGTAATCTTGCCCAGAGCTATAAAGTGTTTACAATTACAAAGTGCATTTTCACAATTAGACCTATGATTGTGGGTTATTGTAAACAGGTGACGTCATTACATGCTTTTTAAATGGACGTTTACAATTACCCCTATTTTTTTTTCTGAAACCGGGTAATTGTAAACAAAGTCATAATGGTGGCTATCTTGGGTCTTTTCTTTGAGAAAATATGATTGGCTGTCCACTCACATTATGTCATTGTCAGGTCACCGTCACGTCCGTCATCAAAAAAATGCCACCAATGTCTGTAAACCTTCTGTTTACAATTAGACGGTTCAACATTAATAAATTGAAACGAAAAAATCACAATTGACCGGTACTTACGAAAATTCACCGCACGTTGAGCGTCCAACATAAAACTCACCTTCGATCAAACTGATTAATTGACTGAACAAAAGAATGACGAAAAGGCCACTGCATAGGATGCGACACTGTTTCCTGAAGTGCGATCTTTCAGACATGATGACAAATGGCACGTGGAATTGAGAAAACTGACAAATTTTGTGTCTGGTCATCAACTGGTTACAGTTAGTCCGGGTGCTATTGGGAATCACCTTGCATTTTATGATTAAAGCAAATCGTTTGGCACGTTTGTTGTGAGTACCAAATAAAGTCGATTCAGAGTTGTAGCCACCCCCCAAACGGGTTCAGTGGTCCTGTACTGCGGGTTGCATACCTCATTAGGTTTTGCGCAAATATCTCCTCAAATAAGGCTTGGATAGAAAAATGTTTCAAACAAAAGTTGTAGATAATAAAATTTCCTACAAAATGATGTATCATATGTTTAGCCTACGTTAAGAATAAGGCTAGAAATTTGACTATAACGAATGTAGGCCTACTTGAAAAATCAGTTATGTGGAAATATTTCTCGGCAGATGAATTTTGGAAAAAAATTCTCCAGTTAAAAGTTTTAGAGTATTCAATTCCCTACAAAATGATGTATCACATGTCTAGCCCAGAGCCATATATAGGCTAATAATTCTAAAAAAAGCAGTCATAATTTCACCCTACGAGTTAGCATTTTGCTAATTTTTTTCATTAACAGATAATTTTAATGAAAGAAGTTTCAGATAAGAACTCTGAAATGAATCATTTCTTACAAAATGGTACCCTTCAAGTCTATTGAAGAATTGAGATCTAGAACATTTACAATTGATGCCGTAAAAAAATGCCATAAAAAGTAGGATATTTGCAGAAAACCTATGACTGGAGTAATAATGAAAGTTGTAATGTTGCTATTATTGTTTAATTACACCGGCCAGAGCAAAGACATAATTCAGTACATGGAATCTGTCGTTTCATGCATCCACACCGGCCAAAGTTACAATTGGATTTACGTGTGCACCACACTAACTCAATACATTCTTTGGCAGCCACTGGCAAATTCATCCACTGAGGATTCCACAACCCGTCTTCATATTTTTTCCATACCATTTTCGACGGACATGGAACATTTTGTTGAATTTTCAAGGTCGAACTCCTTGGTACATTGCTCTCAAAATGTACTTTAGAAGAGCTGCCTTTGTAGGTGGGATATTTTCAATAAGTCTACTCCTTTTGGTAAATAATCCCTTTCTACATGCATTCACAGTGGTGCAACTAGTTGACCTGAAAAATTGTCGCAAATTGGAAAAAGTCTTAACTTCTATCCACGAGAAAAACATGAAAGAAATGAAGAGATGATTCAGCTGTCATACATGGCAACAACAAATTTCTCATTTATAGGTATTGTTTCGTTCGTTTTTCCCTGGAATAATAATTGAAATCCAGTTTTTGCCTCTGGATACGCGACCCAACTCTTGAAAGCTTTTTTTTTACCAACCCCATTGAAAAATGACGTCGTATCACATCCTGTGATAGCATGAAGTATTGGTAAAACCATAGTTCTTTCAGGACCTATAATTTTGTAATGATGAAAAATATTGTTTTTAATTGGTGAAAAATACCTACTTAATTTCACAAATATAAAATGACTCCTCGCCAAGCGTTGATGCAATAGTATGACATGCAATATATTGATGGTTTTTTCCTGTCCCTATGTGGACCCACAGTTCGTTCAAATAATCTAGCTGACTGAATATTGACACGGCTAAAACCACAACATCAGTGTCTACGCTGCGAATCATGATATTTAAGTAGCCTTCAGACACTGCAACATGTATAAAAATGCGCGTGTCTGCTTCTTCATGGTTACATGGAGCTAGACAATCTGAAAGATTCCTTGAAGTATTACTCAAAACCAAAGGGCCATCTCCGTGGTAAAGAAGTCTTTCCCAACTGCCAGTAAATGGAATAGTTCTCCCTTGTTAGTACCATCTCTCAAGAAGTTCGCCCAACTTTTTGGTATGTGAGTGCTGGCACTTACTCGAATTCTTTGTCCAACACCTCTTCTTTCTCTTGTTGTATTTTTCAGACTGTCACGGTCATACCGCTCCCAAATAAGTCCAATCGTTCGCAATTGAGAAATTCTTGTTTGAAAAATTGTATAAATACTGATTGTGTGTATTCTTCAAAAGTTTTACTCATACCAGGAGTCAACATATGTACAATTGCTGGTCCATCGAATACTTTGGCCGTTACTGGTGGCGCGCTGAATGCTGTAGAATCACAACTTTCAGTCAAACATTTCATTAGATCTGATTTTTCACATGCTCGCATTTTACCTCCAATTGACAGGGAGGGTGGACATGATGTATTTTCGTGAGTAAAAAAATCATCAAGATTTCCAGATCTATGCTGACAAGTTGCTATTATGTACAGTTTACTAAAAAGACTGTGATCGTTCTTGAGACCAGTCAATTTTTCATTCAATTTACATTTGACATGTTTTGAACTGGAGAAAAAGAGCGCAAACTTTTCTTGTTTGATGGTATGAAATAAAGAAACTTTTTTGTTGAGTCTTTCTTTCGAAAATGTATGGTAACTTTCTTCTCCTGCTTTCTCTATCTCGTATATTGTACTGATCACTTCTGGAGGGGCGACGTGTTTGTCGTAGATGTTATACAACTCATCAGATTCATCCAAAAACGGGTTTCCTAATTCTTCCATCACAGCTTCAAATGAGTCAACGTCTTCTTGGAATTTCTTTGAGAGGGACAAAGTATCGCTATGATGTCTCTCGTCAGTAGGTTCGTCATAATGCAGGACATCTTTCTCAAACGTTTCAATCATATGAGCAATTACTGGTCCAGCAATTAACGATTTGCGAAGAGCATCAGGGTTTTCAGTCAAGCCAATCATGCCTTTAAGAGAGGGAAAAAAGAAGAATGACAAAAATGCAAAACCTATTTTCATACATTTCTTATTTTTATTCTATCTTATCTAGATTTGAGCAGGTCGAGGCATAGCGTCGAGAAAGACGTAGAAGTGATCGGGCTCGTCCGACCATCTTGGAGTCAGTCGTTGTTCGCCAATCCGCAGATTTAGCTTTGAAATGTATCTCTCTGTAAAATATGTTGTATTGTACAACTTTTATTCCACTCTTTCTTCTATACAATTTATCTGTCAATGAATAAAATTAGCAAAATGCTAACTCGTAGGGTGAAATTATGACCGCTTTTTTAGAATTATGGCTCTGGGCCAGACATGTGGTACATCATTTTTTAGGGAATTGAATACTCTAAAACTTTTATCTGAAGAATTTTTTTCCAAAATTCATCTGCCGAGAAATATTTCCATATAATTGATTTTTCAAGTAGGCCTACATTCGTTATATGTAGTCAAATTTCTAGCCTTATTCTTAACGTGGGCTAAACATATTATGATACATCATTTTGTAGGAAATTTTATTATCTACAACTTTTGTTTGAAATATTTTTCTATCAAATCCTTATTTGAAGAGATATTTGCGCAAAACCTAATGAGGTATGCACCCCTTTGGGGGGTGGCTACAACTCTGAATCGACTTTATTTGGTACTCAAAACAAACGTACCAAATGATTTGCTTTAATCACAAAATGCAAGGTACCTCATGTGTTATTTAAAAAACGAATAATCGGCGAACCAATTTCACAAGACACACAACACGAGAGTATTTTTAATCAACGACGAACAAGTATATATAAAACATGGTAACATAATACAGTACTAGTTTTTTCAAGACGATAACGATAACGAACCGAACATGACCAACCTCGGTGGCGCATGCGCGTATTTTCTATGTAATCTTTTTATTCGGGAACATCATGTTTTTTCCCAATAGCACCCGGACTATTACGACGGATGAGTATTTTAAAAATTATATTTTTGAACATAACATAAAACAATGAGATAATAATTACAATTATATTGTTCTCAGTTAATAAAAAGTATTTTGAAATAATTTTTTTTCTTATAAAAATAAGGAAATACTCGCGCTTTTAAAAGATTCTATAGTTCAACGAAGTGGAAAGAAAAAAGAAAAGCAATGGCACTGATCTTTGCTAAATATTTTTGAAGATCATTATCTGAAATTTGGTTACATGGAAAAATTTTCAAACAATTTAAAAACGTGACTGAATAGTGCAAAAAATTGTAAAGAAAGAAGGATAATGCAAAAAATGAATCTGAAATCACGTTGTTCTTCACTGTACTTGGGAAAAATGTTTGAAAGAATTTTGGAGGAATTAATCAGTGACATTGCTCTTTTTTTCATCATCAGTGGACATAACAAATTTCTCAATATTTATAGCTTCATGTTTAATGCTGATAAAAGCCTGCCTTCTCCACCTTCAATATCCCTAAATTCTTCTCGCTCCCCTATAATGACTTGTTCGGATAAAACTAAGCTTCCATTGGGGCGAGGAGAAATTCATCTCACGACATATACTAGGCACGTGAAAAGGACACCAAAGGTTTTCACGGGTAAGAGTGGAGCATCCTGTCTTATATAAATGGGACCAAAACAATCGACCCCAGTATGTAAGAATGGTGCTACATCCGCAAGGCGGACTTCTGGTAGAGGAGGCATTGGAGGCAGTTGATATTGGCCACCAGTCCAACGTCTACATACTGTGCAGTTGGCAATGATTTTTTTTATCAGTGGTCGAGCTTTTACAATCCAATATTTTTCGCGTAGGGTAGATAGAGTCTGAGAGACTCCGCAATGGTGACTCTTTCTGTGAATAGAGTCAATTAAAACCAGGGCACTTCTTCTTAGTGACTCGGTCCTCTCTAGGTATAAGGACGGGGTGAATCGTATCCCATTCAAGAGAGGCGCATTGGAGACGACTTCTGCATCTAATTAATCCATCTTTGGATAAGAAGAGGTGTGGTGAGCTTGATTTTCAAGTTCTTTTAGTTCTTTCGCAAAATATTTTCTTTGTAGTTTTCTTAAAAGAAGAATTTCGGCTACAGTGCGAGTTTGGGTAAGGGAGAATGGCCATTTTGGAAGAGTTGAACGGCGAATACTCCATAATAGAGAATGGAACGTATATTTTATATAAGATTCCCATGTAGAGAATTTATATTTGAAGTTATCTGTGATGATATTTTCGCTTGTTTCGCAAATGGTAACAAATGTTACATTAGTTCTGGAGTTGGACGTATAGGCCGGAGCATTTGGTAGAGGTGACGGCCACAATCGTTCATGGACCAGCCATGATGGGCCTGTCCACCAAAGCTCATTTTCCTGCAAGGCTGAGGCTTTCCGACCTCGAGAGATAATGTCTGCAGGGTTGTAGTGTGTAGGGACGTATCCAACAGTAATGTTAGATGTTTCCCTAATTTCCGTTATTCGGTTTTGTACAAAAGCGGGTTGAATTTTATAAGAATTCAGCCATTGTAGGACTGTTGTAGAGTCAGTCCATAAAGTCGAGCTTTCGATAGTCATCATGAGATGAGGAATCAAGAATCGGGAAGCTCTTAGGCTGCTACGGACTGCTAAGAGTTCTAGCCTAGGTGTTGTGGTGCTTAAATTTTGAGAAGTTTTTTTAGAATTCTTTTTCTGAGGAGCAATTCGGTACTTTGCAATCAACAAAGTGGATTCAATGAATCGTGATTTGGATTTTCTAACTAGGTATATGGCACAACCATAAGCTTTAATAGACGCATCACAAAACGTATGAAGCTCGAATGAAGGGTTAGGATTTCATCTCATTCAATCATTAGTTTTCTTAGTTTTGCCACCATATCATCAGGAAGTTTCTCCTTCCGGGTTATGTTCATCTTCCAACATTCTTTATGAACATTTCGTCGGCTTAGTTCCAAAACCTCGTAACTCCAAAAAACGAAATTTTACAGGAGAAGGAAAAAACAGTTTTGACATTGGAAGAACGTTGAAATCCCCAATTCTTCTGGTGGAAATGTTTTTTCATCTCACTGGTCTTCACCACGTATAAGAAAATTCTCATTTTTCGTATTTATTCACTTTGAACCGGGAGTTACGAGCTTTTGCCACTATGTTTCATGAAGTTACGGAGTTACGAGCGAACATATTAAAATCGTTTATTTCTACAAATAATTGAAAGTTATCCCGAATTTTAATTATTACAAATGAAAGGAATACAAAATTTGGCAAAGATTCAAGAAATTTTAATGTTGATACTTATAAGATCTACAAAAGTTAACCGAAAATCACAAATGGAACACAAAATTTGCGAGAAAAATTTAACAAAGATTCAAAAATCTTAATTTTGATACTTATTACTACGTACTTATTATGATCAACGGAATTATCATGAAAGAAACACAAAACTTGTGAGAAAAATTTAGTAAAGATTCGAGAAATCGTGTTGATATACTTATTACTACAAATAAAAATTGCGGTTAACCCGAACTATCACGAGAGAAATACAAAATTCTCAAGAAAAATTTGGTAAAGATTCGAGAAATCATGTTGATGTACTTATTACTAGGAATAAAAATTGCGGTTAACCCGAATTATCATCGCACGAAAGAAACACAAAATTCGTGAGAGAAATTTAGCAAAAAAACATAAAATCTTTGGATAGGTACTAATCTAATTACTTCAAATTATCACAAATAAAAGGAACACGAAACTTCTGAGAAACTTACGAAACTTGGAGTACCTACTCCAGTCAAAAATAAAAATGAGATGAAAAGTATTTCGAGCTTAGTTTCAGATAACATGACGAGATCAATTGAGCACATCCAGTGGGTTAATTGAGGATCAGTCAATAATTATCAAACTTGATAATTAGGTAAAAACATGAATATTGCGATCTAAATTAAAGAAATATAATAGTAATGAAATTTTAAAATATTAGAAAACTTAGTTTTGGATAAAATGACGAGATTAATTGAACAAATTCAATGGGGTAATTGATGAGAATCAGTCAATAATTATCAAACATAATAATTAAGTAGGTAAAAACAACAATATTGCGAAATAAATTAAAGAAACGGGTAAGTCAGTATACTCCTACTGAGAACGTAATAATTGTATGTCTATTTATGGGGAAGGTTATCATAAAATGAGTGATAGTCACTGGGTAATACTGCTTTCAATTCTTGCAGATCGCGAAATCGTTGAGCACTCAAAGGTATCCTCTCTGCATACAAATGAGGCAAATTATTGTAATCAAGAGAAACGACATTTCGATTAATCCTTTGAGGAATTAAATTCCAATCATCACTATGAGATAATTTGTAGAAAACGTCTTTATTAGGACAGAATTTCAGGGCATGTATATCATTTACTGTTCTACCAACTTGACCTGTGGTTCCTGGTCTAATGGTAGTCAAAAAACGTAAAACCTCAAAATTTCTAAAGTCTTCATAATGTAAATATTCGACAATATACGGTCGTTTCAATCGCGTTTCTCTGATTAATCGGACAATATCTGCTGGTACGTGAACATCGTGAGCTTTAACCTTGGCTCCGATTCCACTGTGCATATTGTCTACTTCCATCTCTGTATGGCCTTTGATTAGGTATTTCCAAATAATAGTGATACCTTTTTCAATACACAAGTTGAGTAACATATTACTCAATACACAATTTTTGTTCTGCGCTGAGCAATTATCCGAATAAATAATTATAGTTTCTCCTTGATGTTCGATCTGGCCAAGTAAGAACCGCCACAAAATTGAGGCATATACAGACGCTACCAAGCCAGCCTCAGTCTCATTCCATACAAAACAATACCCTTGCTTTGTTTTTAAATCAAAGAGAGTGTAGTTATGAACAGAAAGTTTGCTCTTGTAGTACATTCGGGAGCTGTTATTTAACGGGCACATCAGCGTCGCTTCTTTATCCAATGTGAACACTTTATATGGTCCGTCTTTGTCTTTTCTCTTCTCTGCACGAGCTTCCTCTTTTAAATTTTTGTGCGCCTGAAAATCTTCTTCAGACACTGAACCGTTCTCATATTGTTTACAAAAGTCGCACATATCTTTTTTGGGGTGAAAAAGAGCCAGATTTAATTCATCGAAGAGCTGATCAAATACCCAAATCGAAACGGGTGCGCCATCCTCTTCTTTCAAATTCTCTTCATATGTTCGATATAGCGCTGTTTTTGATTCCCAAATTGGTTCCAAGTATAATTTGGAAGATTCCAGTCTACAATAATGGGATGGCATTTTGGGTAAGGAAGAGAAGAACGCTTTTACCTTTTCTCGACGAGCTGCAATATTCCTCAAACCCACACCACGCGTTATTCGCTTTTTCGAAGGCACAGAGATTCTCTCTCCTTGTTTTTGCTTCCAATCAAGGACTGCCCAGTCAGTCAAAGACAATGTATTGATAAACATTTTCTTGCATACTCGGTAATCTGTATCCTGAATCCGTAAATAGTATTTGAAACTATTGTAACGTCTCGTTGTATCCTCGTCTACACGATCTCGAATGCGATTTGGTATGAACTGAAACCACACAAGTATACTATAAATTTCACGAAAATAATAAATCCTATTTTCGTACGTTGTTCCACATGATTATTTTTCATTCTGGTTTCAGGTACGGAGTAAATCTTATGCTTGTAGTTACCTTTCGTACGTGAGAACACACGTATAATTTTTTTTCTGACCATGAAAATTCTTTCCAGAAATTTGAGTGCAGCTGTAATCGATCTTCCTCCGATATTTTTTGACATTCCAATGTCTGATTTTTAGAAGACAGACAACAATTGCATCGGTCTTTCATCGTCCTTCCAGATCTTGGTTGGCAGTTTAATTGCTTACCTTCAAATGATAAGACAATCAAGTTGAAAGTGTAAATGGAATACTTGAAATGTGAAATACAAACGGATTTACTCACCATCAACTTTCTTTACACCGACAAAAGGTTGTCCTGCCTCGCGCAGAGCCATATTCGATCTTCTTTTCCAATCGTTGGGGTTCACCTGGTCACCTGGCTACGTTTTCTTCGTTTGCGTTGAGCTTGTAAGATGCTATTCTCTTCATTAAAAGATTCATCTTGGGAACAGGTGTTTTCATCACTTATCTGAGGTGGAAGTGAATAAGAATGCTCTGACGTGAATGAAGGAAATTGACGTTCGTTGGCTATTACATCTATCACGGTTTCTTTGGTAACCATCTCATCATGAATATTTTCGTGATTTCCTTCATCTGTAATGCACGTCTCATTGGTAACCATTGTATCATCATTACTTTTGTCATTTCTTTCGTTCTCATTACAGGCAATGAGCCAGGCTTCATTTTCTAGCTCCAAAATAACAGCCTCTTCTTCACTGCAAAATATGATGAAGATTGTGAGTGTCGAAGTTGTTCATTTGACTGAATGAAACATACAATATTACGAGTAGGTATAATTACTTACGCAAGATCGAGTGGGATGCCGCAGGAAAAGTCCAGATCGAGGTCCATTATTGATCACCACTCGAACATAATAAATTTCAACTCGAAGTAGGCTCAAAGACGAGACTTAGACAGGGGATTAAAACTTTAATGAATGCCGGGTGAAAGTAGCGCATTTTTTGATGTGGAGTTACGAGGTAACTTGGAGTTACGAGAAAAAGAAAAATCACGATTTTTCAACGTATAAATTGAAATAATATTTTTCCGGGCATCTCAGCTGATGCAGAACAGTGTAAACGATACAAAAATGCAAAAATCTGCAAATTGATAAAAATGGAGTTACGAGGTTTTGGAACTAAGCCGACGATTTTCAGATCTATGAGACAGGGAGCCACAAAACCCAAAGGATCAAACACCTGTTGTAGGCAACTTAGGGTCGAATTCAAGGTGTCTGGGACAGTCGAATGTTTATCGAATTTATAAGAAAATGTATCTTGTAGGACATCCCATTGAAGACCTAGGACAGAAAGAGACGTTTCTTTGGATAATTTCTCACGTGGGATAGAATTTCTAAATTCTTCCACATTGGCGGTCCAATCTTGTAGGTTGAAATTGACCGAAGAAAGTTTTCTCAGTGTTATGATCGAATAGTAAAACGAACAAACTTGTGGAAAATCTCGAATGTATTCAGTAAGAAATACAAAAAGCACAGAGAGTCGTGGAGACGATCTGCTTGATGAGAGAATTCCCCTGTAATGGTCATGTACAGTCGGTTATATAGTAAGAAAAAATGACCAGAACAGGCGATTTACAAAGTAAAGATTAAGCTAAAATGCATAATTAATAGGAGCGATAAATTACGTGATTAAAAAGTAAAACATTAGTATGGAAGGTTCGTGAACTGAAGTTCGCGGACCGAAAAGTACAAAGTTGGCAAAAAAGAGCGAGAGAAATTGTACTAATTATGTGAAAAATGCGGAATCCGTAGGATTCGGCGAGTAGGTAATATATTATTATGAAAACATATGAAAACATTGACAAGTGGAAAAATGAATAAATCGCGTAAATGGACAATAAGCGATGTTCGAAGAGAAATGAGTGAGATAGAAACAATAAGTGAGATGGGGACATAACACCCCCGGACGAAGAATGGACGGAACGGAGAGGAGGAGGAAAGTGAAGAAAAGTGAAGGAAATTAGTCGGCGTCGGATGAATCAGCAGTGGGTTCGGCGTGGAGAATGACCCAGGCGGCGAAATGGCATACTTCCGAGACTGGACAATGGTATCCTGGCTTGGTTGTACCCGTGTGGCGGTGACAGATGGAGTTTTTGGTGAAGGCAATGGTCTGAGTGAACGTAGCGGCGAGTTGACAACAAGCACGCTGGAGTAGGATTTTTTCGTACTTGGGAGTACCATAGGCCTCGATATTGAACGTAAATTTGGCACCGGCTTTCAGGAGATAGTTTCTTTCGTAGGAGCCACCTTTGTACGCAATGTACTTTCCAGTTGCGTTTGATTCCTTGGCCAATTGTCGGAAAATATAATGGAGGTATCGTTGATGTATATCGAATCTAAAATCTTTGAATAGTAAGCCATGCACATTTTTAGTTACATAGTTAGCGGTACGTTTATCTTTAGGAGTGAGGTTTCGGAGAGAACGGTGCAGGCGGAATCGATAGAGTTTAGCGGAGAGAGTTTTAAAGTGAAAAATACCAAGTTCCTTGGTAAGGTAATTGGTTTCATGGTTATCAGAGACGGAGAAACCATCGGTATCGATAAGGACAAATATATCATCTACGTTAATCATTGTTAAAAGGAAAATATTAAGAGTAACAATAAAATAAGAACAAGAAAATGAGAGAACAAAAGAAAATGAAAAGAAAAAATTAAAAGAGAGAGGAGCCTGAAAAGTTAAAGAAAATTAATTAGAGAAGGACTATGTAGAGTCATCTTCTGATAACAAGGCGTAAAGTTTGAGTATTTACAAAGGGAGGAAGGACTATGTAGAGTCATCATCCGTTTATGCACAATAAGGATTAGTAGAGGTTTCTGAGGGAGAGCGTTTGAGTGTTCGTTTAGGTTTTAGGATAACAGTATTTTTAGGCTTTACCTTTGGAGAACGGAGTGGTTGTGCAGCGAGAACAAGGGGTTCCGCGGCTTGCACTGTTTCGGAAGTTGGAACAACGGAATGCGTGTGACGATTTAATCCGAGTAATCCGAATGCAGCTGAAATAACCTTAGCTTTGAGCCAAAAGAAAACATAGATAGAGAGTCCTATGATTATGAGAAAAACAACAAATTGAATACCTGCAAGGGTCCAAGTGAAATGTCGTTGTGTGAGAGGGAGGAAACTACTTACTATTTCTCTATTTTTTTCCTCTAATTGTAGGCTTAATTTGGTAAATTGGGCAAGGTCTATATGTTGTAGTCGTATAGGGTTATAATCAAATTTATCTGCAAACTGAAGGTGAGGGACTGTCAGATTAATATCGGGTATATACATAGCTGTTTCAGCGGTTTCTTGACCTAAAGCAGTAAGTACTGTACTATCGGTAACAGCTTTGCAACCTGGAGGCAGAGATAAATATCCAGTGTGCGGGAGCATGAAGGCTTCTTCCGGCGTTGCATCTTCGCAGCTGATAGTAATCCGTTTTCGTTCGTTAAGCACGAATACCCAAAAATTTTCTTTAATTTTTTCCCAAATTTCGGGAACCGAAGGCATAGAGGTGACGTTACACTGTCCTGCTTGCTCTTGCAAGATCTGAACTTCGCAGAGAGGCGTCATCTGTTGCTGTAGAAAAGGAATATCGCACAGGTAATAATCGGTAGTTAAATGACGACACTCTGATAAATCGTGAAGGTATACAAAGGAATTTAAGGCAGTATTAGTAAAGAAATAAGGGGCGCGAGGAGCGACAAAGTGTAAAATAGTCGTCGGATATTTTTCGGCGAAAGGAAAAGGTAAAAGGTTGTATAGAGAGAAAGGAGTGGGGGATACTAAAGGTATTGTAATCGTAAAAATTAAAGTTTTATCAAGGATTTTTGTGTGTATCTTACTAATATCGAAATATCGTGAGACATGCTCGATGGAGAGAGGGAGAGGATATTGTTTATCATGAGGAAGAGGATTGAGAGTCATTTGGTCAAGGAGATTTAGAGGTGTGAGTACCATTGGATGTAAAAGATCGTTTTTTGCATCAATTACGGCATCTTGAAGTCCGTAAAGTTCAGAGTAAGTCTGTAAGTACCCTTCTGTGTAATAGTTATGCAAGACATTAAGAGATACTTTAGCAATAGTTTCATTAATTACCTTCTGGTTTTTAGTTAAATATTTACCGATGTTATTGACGTGTGTACGAATATCTTCTTGGTTGGCTTGGAATATGGCCATACTTGATACAAAACCCTTAACTGTATTATTGACGTACTGAATTTGATTGTCGTATAATTTTCTCTGTAAAGCGATATTATGATCGAGATTCGCAATATTTGTATTCCAATCCTCAGCATCGTATGCGCTAGGAGTACCCCATAAAGCTTTTTGAATAAGAGAAACACCATTTATTAAACCTCTTTTTACACGTGTGGTAACGCGCGTGTTCTCTGTGGAAGAAAGAATATTATGGTATAATTCAACAAGGCGGAAATATTGATGTTCCATTAGAATTGAGAGAGACGTAGAGTTGTCTTTTTCTTCGAGGTTCTTTGTAGTATTTAAAATATCGCCGAATATGAAACGTGTTCATATCGTAGTGCGTAAATAATGTCCAATCTGAAATGTGATGACCAGCTCTTCCTAATTTATTAAATAAAATACCGTTTCTGCTTACTATTGGTGTGACGTATTTATTAGTAGTAGCTGTAGTTGTAGAATCACCAAGTACTAGGCAAATGAAAAACGAGAGTATAGCGAAAGTGATGAGGTTGATCGGCATGACGTATGGTCGCATAAATTTACTATGATACGTTTTTTCGTTCCCGTGTATGTCGATGGTAATATTCGGATATTTTAATTCGGTGACCTTGTACGGACCGACGTATGGTTTAGCAAAAGTAGGTAATCCACGTTCTGAAGGAAGTATTGAACTCTGAACGAGTACTTGGTCGCCAACACTGAAAGCAAAGGGAGCAACTTTTTTGCTATTATGACTACTAACCGTACGTTGTTTATTCGCTCGTTGTTTCTCGTGTGCCTCGTGGTGTAACTGCGATATTTTTTCTCTAGCGGACGTGAAATAATCATCGAATGTGTAATCTTCCGTTTCTTGTAGGTAGGGAAGATTTGGTTCTCTTCCAAACATTAAGCGAAATGGAGAATAACCCGTAGCATTATGGAAAGCGTTATTGTAGGCGTATACAGCGGTAGCTACGAATTTATCCCAGTCTGTGCGCTCGGAATTTATATAAAATTTAATATGTTCTTTTAAAGTTCCATGGGCACGTTCGACCCCCCCATTAGACTCTGGGTGGTACGCTGTACATTCTATTTTTTCGATACCTAATTCTTCGGTAAAATGACGCATTAAATCAGAGCAAAAATTACGACCTTGGTCTGTTCGGATTTTTAATGGAATTCCAAAAAGACTAAAATAATCAACAAGTATGGAAAGTACTGTGGATGCTTCCATATTATTAGTAGGTCGGAGAAAGACAAATTTTGTAAGGTCGTCTTGAAGAGACATAATGTACCTGTTTCCGTCATCTGTCGTAGTATATGGTCCCATAAAGTCTAATGAAATCTTTTGACCTGCTGCTGTTGCGGTATCTGTGAGAACCATAGCTTGTTTCCGGGTTTGACGGTCGGTTTTTGTCCTTTGACATTCATCGCACTGGTTAATGTATTCAGCAACATCTTTCTTCATTCCGCTCCAATGGTAACCTGCTGATCTAAGTAATTCAACAGTTCTTTTTATACCTGCATGACCCGAGAAAGGGTGCTCGTGTACATCTTTTAAAAATTCATACGTATCATTTGGTTTTTTCTTTAAAACAAGCCAAGAGGGAATGATAGGGCTAAGTTCTTTAATTATAAATTCTTCAGTTGACTTACGTTGCTGTGGAGTGTTGACACCTTCGTCGAAATCGTCTAATATACCAACCTGCGTGTGATTAAAAGCGGTTAATAACTCACGTAAAGATTTTAAAGCGGAGGCGTATTCTGCTTCTTTGAAAGGTGCGAATTTATTTTCTCTGACAAAACATACGACGATGAATCGACGTGCGCTATCTTCCAAAATACTCAATCTTCCTTCCGACAGGTTTCTGCGCATTACTGGCGATACAAGCGAACTGGACTCAAGTAAATCAGGAGATGTTAGCACGGCGATGACCTTGGTATCTTTTAAAAGACTTTCTTCCATCCGGTTAATGTAATAACTTCGGGTGGTTACAGCGTTGATACGAGATAAAGCATCTGCGACTACATTTTGTGTTCCTGGGATATACTCAATAGTATATTCATATTCTCCTAATTTTAAACGCCATCTGGCTAAACGTGAACCAGGGTTATTTATTTTGCTAAGCCAAACTAAGGGACGATGATCTGAGTGTACTATGAATTTTCTACCGTAGAGATAAGGTCGAAAATAATTAATTGCCCAAACTATGGCAAGCAATTCTTTTTCTATGGTTGGATAATTAAGTTCTGCTTTGTTGAGCGTTCTACTAGCAAATGAGACAGGTCTAAATTCGCCATCGACTTTTTGCTGTAAGACGGCACCTATAGCATAGTTAGATGCATCAGTGTATAAATAGAAAAGTTCGTTGAAATTAGGATAGATAAGCATAAGATTATCAGAGCAGAGCTTGTTTTTTAATTCTTCAAAATTACGTTCGCAATAAGTTGACCATTCGTAGACGGCATCTTTTTTCAAGAGAGCTGTAAGGGGCTTAGTTAGCGTGGAGAAGTTCTCTATAAATCTTCTGTAAAATCCGGCAAGACCTAGAAATTGTTGAATCTGTTTAACATTTTGCGGTCGAGGAAAGTTCTTAATTTTTTCGGTCTTCCTTTGATCAGGCAGAATACCTTCTGATGTGACAATAAAACCTAAGTACTGAATGCTGGTGTGAAGAAATTCGGACTTATCAGGTTGAATGACTAGACCATTGTCGCGTAGACGTAGAAAAACTTTTCGTATGCGTTCCAAATGTTCCTCGAACGTTTTGGAAAATATAATTATGTCATCCATGTAAACAAAACATTCATTACCCAGTAATCCTGAGAGCACGGAATTCATAATCTTTTGAAACGTCGCAGGCGCGTTGACCAAACCGAAAGGCATCCTGTTGTACTCAAAGTGTCCTTGATGGGTTGAAAATGCAGTTTTCGGACGATCTTCGGGCGCGATTGGAATTTGATGGAAGCCTTGAGCTAAATCTAATGTAGTGAATAACGTTGCTTCATTTAAAGAGTCAAAAATATCATCTATGTTAGGGATAGGATAACGATCAGGAATAGTCACATCATTTAACTTTCTGTAATCTATAACAATACGCCATTTTTTCTGACCACTGGCGTCCATCTTTTTAGGTACGATCCAGATAGGAGCGTTCCATGGACTATCGGATTTCTGAATAACTTTCTTTTCGACAAGATCAGCGGTCTGTTTTTCGACCTCGCTTTTGTGTATTTCAGGAAAGCGGTAATTCTTAACGTAGACAGGCCTTGTATCTTTTTGGACTTTTATTTCATGAAAACTTTGGACATTAGAAGTAATGGAGTCACCAGGCAAATAGAAGAGAGTAGAGAATTCAATGAAGAGCTTCGTTAGTCTTTTGCGTTCATAATCTTTCAAATGATCAAGACGTAAACTATTTAGGAGTTGACAATTACGTTGGTCTAAACTATGATAAGTTGTCACAGGATCTGGCATATGTGTAATTTGTAAAACTTGAGTGGCTTCTTGGAGATGGATAGGAGGCATAAAAGCATGACGAATAGAGTCTGTAGTATTGGAGAGAACGAGAGGGACAGTATGATTTTTTGTTTGCTGAGCAATGTAAGGATTTAGAAATAAAACACCTTCATCTAGTTGATGATGAGGAGGGAGTTCGACAATTCCTTCTTTAGGACTTTCTGGAGTAACTTCGATCTGAAAAATTTGTTTGGAGTAAGGTTGAAGTTCATACTTAGTGAGGAGAGGGAGAGCAACATCAAAGGCGGAGAAGAATAGAGTGTTAGCGTGCCAATCTAGAATAGCTTTTCCCTGTTCTAATAGATTTTGACCTATGATTCCATCAAATATTGTCTGAGCCCTTTTGTCATGAAGGATATGAAATTTCATGCGGAGAATACTTTCACCTATTTCTATAGTTAAGAATGTAGTTCCATAAGTTGAATGAAGATCAGAGTGACCGAAACCAGAGAGATATTTTTTATCATTCCTATTAATATTAACGGAGTCCATGTAGAGACTTTCCGCGTTGATGAGAGAAAGTTCGGCACCTGAATCAATGAGGAAAAGAAGATAGCCTTTTCTAGCGAAATCACAATTTAATTTGACAACTTTATTCTGTGTTCCAATTACGTTAACACGTGAAATATCTGCGGAAGCTGAGGCGACTGAAGCTTGGGAAGGAGAGGAAACTGGAGGAGAAGATACAGGTTTCTTATCTGAGGCTTGGGTTTGTCCTGAGGCCTTCTGGGATTCATTGTATTTGCGTTTGCGGCAATCCTGGATAGTGTGACCTCCTTTTTTACAATATTTGCAAGTGGGACGAGTTCCAATAGGTAAGACATGGCTAGCTTGAGCAGACTTGGCATCATTGCTTTTCTTCTTGCGGCACTGGTCGACCGTGTGTCCATAAATATGGCAATACCGGCACGTTTTTGAGGAAGAAGAAGAAGAAGAAGAAGAAGAAGAAGAGGCTCTACAATGGTCAGTTGAATGGGTTGAGCTTTTGCACTTAGTACAATACCTGGATGAGCGGTTATAAAAACCATTCTTGGCCTTCTGGGCCGTTTCTTCGGTAATGGCAGATGAAACTGCATCATTAAAGGTTGTAGGCTTCATACATCTAAGGTAAGTGGAGATTGAGTTGTGGGTTGCATTAACAAAACGATCGAGAGCAGAAAAAGTTACCATGGCGTCGACAGTTTCAGCTGATAGAGTTTTTTCTATACGTCCCGTTTCTTTGAGACGGTGAACTATTTTCTGAATGTAATTTGCGAAATCTTGGACAGACTGATCTCTTTTTTGAGAAGTGGAATTGAGTTCAGAGAGAAGTTGAGAAAAAGTTTTCTTGGGGCGATACTGATCAATGAGATACTTGTGTAAAGTTTCCCAGTCAGTGACTTCTGGATGACCCTTCAAGTTTGTGCGAGCAGCACCAGTTATTTTTTGAATTAATTGAGAAAAGAGGAATTTCTGAAATTCAGGGAGACATTCTTTGTGAGCAGTTTTTGCGGTATCTAGGAAGGTTTGTAAAGCTGAGTAAGTTCCATCAAAAGTAGGTACAGGAGAGAGTAAGAGAGTTAGGGTAGCAGTGTATTTATGGAGAGGAATAGTTTCAGGTACGTTATCAGGCATGTTGCGATTTTGTCTTCTAGGAGGACGAGATGGAGAAGGATTTCCTATAGAGGATGTAGAGACAGAGAGAGACTCTAATGAAGATTCTAATTCAGGGTAGTCTGGAGATTGAGGTTGAAAAATTAAAAATTCTGACAATTGCTCGGTAAGATCACTTACTGATTGATCGGATTTATCGGACATACGCTTTTATGAGAAGTGAGGAGAAAAAGCAGAAAGAATAGTGCATAAAAATTTAATACTCAGTAATTCTTGTGCACATCGTACTCGTCGAAGTTCCCAATGCGAAAAGATTTACTATTTGTTTAATAACGTGTTCGTGAAAACACCCGTTTTAAACGTGAATATTCACCTTGGCAAGCGTAGCAGTTTTTCCTCTTTGAATGAACGGCTTTCTGAACCAATCCGGATAATTTAGATACGAAAATACGGAAATACGGAAAAATAGAAAAATTTGCAATGCAAAAATTCGGAAAATAAAGTTAGCGCGAAACGAACTCGGTAAATAGCGATAGCACGAGACGATTCGGAAGAGTTAGCACGAGACGGACTCGGAAAGTTAGGAATGCGAAAAATACGAAAATTTTCGAATGTAAAAAATTCGCGAAAAAGAAATTGGAAATAGAGCTCGGTGGACGAAATAAAAATTCGAAAAAGGCAAATAGGATTCGTCCTACCGCGACTGCGCCAATTCTGTTATGATCGAATAGTAAAACGAACAAACTTGTGGAAAATCTCGAATGTATTCAGTAAGAAATACAAAAAGCACAGAGAGTCGTGGAGACGATCTGCTTGATGAGAGAATTCCCCTGTAATGGTCATGTACAGTCGGTTATATAGTAAGAAAAAAAGGGAGGTGACCGAAGCGTCGGTGAACTCCGAAGAAGTGGAAAAATGACCAGAACAGGCGATTTACAAAGTAAAGATTAAGCTAAAATGCATAATTAATAGGAGCGATAAATTACGTGATTAAAAAGTAAAACATTAGTATGGAAGGTTCGTGAACTGAAGTTCGCGGACCGAAAAGTACAAAGTTGGCAAAAAAGAGCGAGAGAAATTGTACTAATTATGTGAAAAATGCGGAATCCGTAGGATTCGGCGAGTAGGTAATATATTATTATGAAAACATATGAAAACATTGACAAGTGGAAAAATGAATAAATCGCGTAAATGGACAATAAGCGATGTTCGAAGAGAAATGAGTGAGATAGAAACAATAAGTGAGATGGGGACATAACACTCAGTAACGGCTTTGAAAAGTTGGAGAGCCTGCGCGGGAGTATCTAGGCTGGCGAGAAAATTTTCGACATAAAAGGAGTTTTGGGCAATACGGTACCAAGCCTTATCTTGATGATCTGAAAGGATGTCAAGTAGCATCATATTTAATGAAAATGACGAAGCATTTACACCAAATGGAGTGCTAGCAAACCGGTAAATTATCAGATTATTTGGTTCAACAGGTTTGGTGTAATCTTGCCCAGAGCTATAAAGTGTTTACAATTACAAAGTGCATTTTCACAATTAGACCTATGATTGTGGGTTATTGTAAACAGGTGACGTCATTACATGCTTTTTAAATGGACGTTTACAATTACCCCTATTTTTTTTTCTGAAACCGGGTAATTGTAAACAAAGTCATAATGGTGGCTATCTTGGGTCTTTTCTTTGAGAAAATATGATTGGCTGTCCACTCACATTATGTCATTGTCAGGTCACCGTCACGTCCGTCATCAAAAAAATGCCACCAATGTCTGTAAACCTTCTGTTTACAATTAGACGGTTCAACCTTAATAAATTAAAACAAAAAAATCACAATTGACCGGTACTTGCAAAAATTTACCGCACGTTGAGCGTCCGACACAAAACTCACCTTTGATCAAACTGATTAATTGACTGAACAATAGAATGACAAAAAGGCCACTATATAGGATGCGATACTGTTTCCTGAAGTGCGATTTTTCACCAATGATGACAAATGGCACGTGGAATTGAAAAAACAGCGAATTTTGTGTCTGGTCATATACTGATTACAATAAGACTACAGGTTGTACAGTCATGCGTATGCCGTTTCTTTCTCCTACACGTGCCAGTAGCACTTGCTCTTGTCCATTTTAGTCCTTAAAAATCTGGCACACACAATGTATGACTCTTGACCAGTATAAGGGCTGGATTATTTTTCTCCTCTTTATCTCGCACAATAGATCTTCATAGACGTTTAAGTGTCTTTTGTTTGTCCTCTGAAGTACTAATTTGGGAACGTTTTCGAATGGGCGTTTCTGTAAAATTGATTTTGTTCAACATATATTGTTTCTCCATTGGTAGTGAGTTGGGAATAGGTGATATTGGTCAAAGCTTTTCAAAATCATCTAGGATATTTTTCACCTTTACCTGAATGTTATCAAGTTCTGCCTCCTTTTTGTCAATCACTATTGATAATACACTTGAAGATGCAAGGTTCAGAGGGTTGAAGTTATCAGGCATTTCATTTTACATTTGCTTCCATTGTCGATGCTGTTATTTCTTTATCCATACTTGTTGCATTCAGGGATAGGAGATACTGCATAACAGAATACCGTAAAATGGGGGTAATTTGGGACAGTTCTGAACGTTATTTCTAGCAAGTGCCAGTGTAAGTGGTTGAGGGGAGTTGAAATTTGGAATGAAAAGAGCTTCAGCCTTCTTTCATTGTATGATATCAAGGGATTCGATTATGACTCACAGTGTCCCAGAGTTGTGGGTCATTAAAAAGTGTCTCAAATTGTACCAGTTTTGGGGCAACCTAGGACGCTGTGACGCACGACTCTGTCGCGCGCCACAAGTTGGTTGAAAAATTGATAAATTCATAAATATTTGGAATAGTTAACTCGCCTCTACAAGTTAATTCGAATAACGGTAATTCACTTCGCGAAACCGCGAAATATCGCGGATGTTTAGACTACGAGAATGACGTACGACGAATTGTATATACAATGTTTACCGATATAAAAATCTGCAAATTTTCCACGATATTCAACGGATGTTATGTCTAAAAAGAAACTGCAATTGAGAAAATAGGCATTTGCCGAAATATGTGTCAAATGTACATTTTCGAAATCCCACATCCTCAGGATGTTTAGTCTATCATTAAAACTGTACATAATTACCGGTAGCTGTACCAATTAATTTTGCTTCATTTGTTCAAATTCCATTACTCGTTCAATAGCACATCCCCACTAGGCATATTTGTACCTGAACTTTTGGTATATAAACTTAAGCTGTAGAATGAAAGAGTTAGTTAGCCAACCCAACCTAAATTGAGAAAACTTGAAAATATTGTTTGTTCGTGTAAAGTTCGCAATTGTATTAATCGTTCAAAAATATATTAGTTTTCTTTCTGACTAGAATCCCGTTTATTCATAATCGCACAATTTACATATGCATATACATTTTTTCTTTTCATTTTTATCCTCGCCCGTGTTTTACGACTCTATAGTTTCGTCAGTTTTCAACACGTTTTTTGGATTGTTACCCACATCGGCCTCCACAAATTGGCGCCCAACGTCTTCGACGCCCTCATCCCTGGAACCTTCGGAGGAATTGTCCATCGGAAACTGTAAGTAAACAAATCGAAACAATTATTCCTCACTCTCCTGTCCTATTTTGTAAATGTCGTGGGCCTATCACTTACGAACCGATGAAGCTAATAATCTCCTAAGAACTTTACGTACATCTGTTAATCCTACTGCGAACTTAGAAGAAAAACGTAAAGGCTTAGCTCAGTATTTTAAAACTAACCCAGACCTCAGTGAATATTTAAGATTACAAGCCGAATCAAGTAGGGAGCGAGGCACTTCGCTCACATTAGATATAACTGAAATTAGCCGTCTCGAAGGACGCACCGATCCATTCTCACAATTTTTACAAAGTAGATCTCCCGCTAAGTCTGCCTTCAACCTCGTTTCGCCCGTCAAAGATCGAGACGACCCTCATAACATTTCCTTCTCAGAAAAGCTCGAAGAACAAAGTGAGAGTCTTAATACCTCCTTCTTAGAAAAAATTCAAAACCAAAAGGAACATCCTCGCCCTACACCAGTCGAAAAATCTCCAGATAAGTCAGTTCTACAATCTTCAAAAAGTATAAATAACTCGAATCTTAGTGAATCTTTTAAGAATCTACACATCACTAATCCTCCTACAATGAATTTCGAAAAACTCGACGAAATCCTACAAAAAATTGACTGCCGTGAGAAAATTGGTCTAGAAGTTGAGGAGTTTCGAGGAGCTGCTCATGAAGATATTTCCGAACACTGTGATAATGTAGATAGAATAGCACGTGTAAATAAATAAAAAGAAGAGCAAACTATCCGACATTTTTCGCGCAAATTGAAGGATGAAGCTAAAGAATTTTTTATGCACAATGTTCTTGGTGATAATAATAATCACGTCACGTGGGCTCAGATTAAGGAAAAATTTAAAGTAGAATATTATGGAAAGGACGAGAATACATGGGATTTACTTATTAATAAAACCAAGCAAAAAACAGGAGATTGTCCAGTCGCATTTGCGAGAAAGATTATCCGTTTATGTAGAAAACAAAATCCAAACATGTCAGAGAAAGCGATATCAGCGAGAGTCCTAAATTGCCTTCTTCCTGAACAATGTAAGGCAATTCAAAATCTGAGTAATCGTAGCATAAATAACCTCCTAGAAAATCTCGAAGTTGTAAAAGATAACTTGGAAAGATATAATGATTCCAATGAAGATAGTTTAGTGCTAGAAATTAAAAACCTTAGAGTGCAAATGGAAAAGCTAGCGAACGATAAGAATAAGAAAGAAACAGGAATTAAAGAGATCATTGCCATGGTTCAAAACAAGATGGACGAGGAGAATCAACAGAAGAAAGAAGAAGCCAAAATTCGTGGGCAAGATTCTAGTTGACCTTCAGCTACTCAGCAAATCGTTCAAACACCAATACCTAATATTCAAATGAATCCTACTGCTTTCTTTCCTCAACAACCCTTTCCCACTCCCCAAGAAACTACCCCTTCACAAACAGTATTAAACCCTTTCCAAGCAATGCCTCCAACCTTTCCCCCACCTCCAACTTATCCTCATTACAATCAAAATTTCTTTCGTCAATGGTATCCTACATATCGTCCAAGGTATCAAAACAACAGTCACTTTTCCCGCGGTGGATCCCGATTTCAAAATAACGGTTTTCAAGGTAACCGTTTTCAATCATTGTTCAACAACTCAGACTGTTATGTTTGTGAACTCAGAAATCATTTTGCCAAAGATTGTTGGAGAAGAGGACAGCTTTCATACCCCTCACGTAATAATAATATCAATTCTTCCACAAATAGGGGTGGCAACAACTCATCTCAAAAAAACGAGCAGTAGCGACGAGTCATAAATTTTATCAGGGAAGACAGAGAAACGCTCCACAAAATTCGTTCCGTAAATCGCCCGTTCATTCGAATACAAGTAGTGACCTAATTAAGGAAAATAAATTGAAGAACGCTAACCTTGTACGCGAAATTATTTGCACTTTCTCTCATCTAAATTGTAACGTAGGTATTAGAGTAGGTCAGGAAATCTTACAGGTCACCTTTAGCTGAATGTCATCAAGTTCTGCCTCCTTTTTGTCAATCACCACTTGAAGATGAGAGGTTCAGAGGGTTGAAGTCGTCAGGCATTTCATTTTACATTTGCTTCCATTGTCGATGCTGTTGAGAGTACTATATTCAGACGTTCTATGTGATTTTCAATAACTTCTTCAGAAAGCTGACTGATTCTCAGTTCCAAAGCCTTCTTATCCACTTTCAACTGATTATTGGAAAATTGTAGCCGTTGTTTAGCTTTTGTGATACATTGTAGCAAATGAATGAATATTCATTTCTCTTTTCTTGGCATTACACCAATGTCTAGAAAGTTGAAAATTATTTATTTGATTATTCAATAGAGCTATGAGAAATTTGAATGCGCACAGACTTTGTAGTTATAGAAATACCTTGCCTCTTGCGAGAAGAGAGCTTTTTATATCAAATTGCATTTCTTACCAATGGATACATCCTTATGTTGAATCTGCAGTGTACAATTTTGACTTTGCCACCGATTCAAGACATTTCTTTGTCCATACTTGTTGCATTCAGGGATAGGAGATACTGCATAACAGAATACCGTAAAATGGGGTAATTTGGGACAGTTCTGAACGTTATTTCTACCAAGTGCCAGTGTAAATGGTCGAGGGGTGTTATAATGTAAATTGGGTAACTCTCGGATCTGGACTACACCGACACGTTATTACGTACGACTCTACTTGCGATCGAGAACGAAAAACTCTACATGAGGCTACGAGCTCGTTTAATCTACTTGTGTAGTGTACATAAAGAATAGATATAAGTATACGTATTATATTCGCTTGTCCGAAGGTGGCGTGCTTGTTTACAAACAATTTCGATATTATTTTTTCCCTGTTCTCGTAACACCGACCACCTTCGAAAAAAAATTTTGCCTGAAATAAAAATTTTTTACATTAACCTATACATAACCAACTTATTACCAGGTACTGAAGAGCTGAAGAGAAAAAAAATATACGTATATGTGCATTATAGACGATCGGAAAAAAACATACAAAATATCTCTCATTTACCATACTTATAAACAAACACCTACAATTTGACAAAATATACAATCGTGTGGTTATTACATAACATAGAAAACCCATATACATGCAAAATAGTATTCCTGAATAATTTCATTAGGCTAATATTGAAAGGACAAACGTGCCATTAGTGATAATATTGATTGTCTGAACAAAAAATTGAAAAAATGCATAATATTATAATTATAGTGTTAATTATCATTATTATTATTATTATTATTATTATTATTATTATTTTTTTTTTTTTTTTCATCATCATATGCTCATTACTAATATTGTTAACATTATATTTACAAACAAATCGAAGAAAGTCCGTTTGTTCGATGATCGTGATGGAATTTCGCTGGTATACTGCCTTGAACGTTGGCTGCCTACTGGTTCGCTGACCTGCTATATTTACGACTAAATTCTTCTACTGGGTTTTCGGTTCTGACATCTATTTCGAGTTGGTGATGGACAAATGGCTGGGAATAACTATTGTAATATTTTGAGGATGTGGAAAAGAAAATTTGAGGAGGGTTACTTTAGGAAACTAATTAATAAGTGACTATTGCGCTTCATTTACTTATATTTGACTCTCGTCGTTCTCATTCGGTCTCGATTTACCCAATTCGTTTTCTATTTTTACTTTCATTCTCGTATCTAGAGCTTTTCGGAGCCTAAATATCTGTGTCGCTAACCAGCCCATTATCCCGAATATAATTATTATACTGATTGTAAACGTAATATCTGCATAGTACCGTTCCCCAAATATTGACGGTACGTAGGTCTTACTTGATATGTCCTGCACTCGTTTCTCGAATTCTTCGTCGGTTTGCAGTTGCGTCACGAAAGAATGTTTTTTCCACTCTGCGTTGAAGATTTCGCCTGTGTCTATAAATTGATACGGGGAGTCGAGGAACTTCTGTATCATACTGTCGGGTAGATTTAGCCATTGAGCCGGAAGCGTTCTGCTAATTTTCAGATGATTTCTCTTTGAGTGGAAACATGGGATCGAAATACTATCTCAGATCGATCTATGTTGATTTGGATCAATGAAGCCTCGCATGGCAGATAAATATGGAAGTTTCCCGGTTGTTCCTTATTCGTTGGTATTTCTGTACTCGTGCCATTGTTATACCTCGTTATCAGTTTTGCATTCGGTGATGTTATGGTGTATTCCCTATAATCTATCTCTTGAATAATAGGCGTCTGCTCTGTGTCTGCCTCTGCTATTTTCCTCTTACATTCGAATTCGCAGGATCGTTTTAACTCGCTTAATGATTTTTCTAAAAATGACTTTCTTATACAGATGGACTCTTGATCGACAATTGTGGCCTGGATAATGCAAAGATCGTTGTGTAGGCACTGATTCAGGGAGTAGCCTGTTAGAATTTTTATTTCGTTGTTATTGATTTCATGGGCCACTAATGCCTTTCCGATTTTAATGTTACAGATTTCAGACCCGTGTTGGAATATTAATGGTAGTGGTTCATAAAAGAGTATTTCGTTGTTGATTTCGCTTATCGGTACTTTAATTGAGACAATAATCTCTGTTTTCAACACTTGACATGACGTTATCGGATACCTGTAGTAATCTTGTATCTTTTTCATGACTAATTCCTGCTTATGTTTCTTTAATTTCTCTCTCAGCTGTTCCAGATCCCCCTTTAATTGGGAAGGTTTTACCATACTTGGTGGCAACCGTTGCTCGTGACACAGTCTCGTAATGTCCCTAAAATACGTTATTAATAATAGAATCTGAGTGGCTATTGACGACTTAATTTCTGCTTCTCGCCTTGCATCTTCCACCATCTTTTCAGTGTGCTTAAGAGACCCCTGCACCGCCTGTGCTAGATTATTTGTGTCTCGTTGGAATTCGAATAATTCCCTGTGTTCTTCTATCACTGCTTCACGGACTAGTCTATATTGCGTATTCAAGTTTATTTGATCGTTTTTTACGTCCATGAGATCATGAAATGTTACTAAGTTGCAACAAAACCCTGCTGCATCTCCCATAATCTGAATTCCTCTCTTTTCTCGTTTAGATTCTGTTAATTCGGTTCGAATTTCGTAGATCGCCGATTCTAGTTCGTTTTTGGCCGTCAAATATACTCTAGATGTCCACAAATTATAATCTCTAACGATGTTCAGTAGGCTGAGACTAAATTGTTTAATATTCGATGGTAATTCCGTTGCCTTTACTAAACTCTGTAAAATTTCTTTAACATCATTCGAATTGTACAGAGCCTGGCACCTTAGCTCGCGTAATTCCGTCACATCGTGTTCGAATAGACACTGGAAAATGAAAAAGTGTAGATGAGTACGATTGAGGTGAAGTTTTTTACATGTAAGAAAATTAGAATTACCTTCCGATCCACAGCAGGATCTGTTAAATTTTTATATTCTTCTTCCATTTCGCACCCTGTGTTACAATTATGTCGTTCACCAATTCGCTTTATACATTCTCGGTACGCTACTGTATTTGACTCGTTACACCAATTCGAAAGCTCTTTGTCGCACGGTTGGTTTCCTGCTCTTTTCTTACATTCTTCCAAATAAGTTCCGGCAGAGAAGGCTAACTGAAGCATCTGGTTCGTTATTTTTTCTGAGAAGTCGATGCGCTCGCGGTAGATTATCGGTATAGAAAATTTGTACGCCTGCTTGTTGGGTAGTTTCCGAAAAATGATTCCGTTCGTTACTTTGATGTTCGCTGCCGAGGTTAGTGAGAGAATCGCCAGGGTTTGGTATAGGATCTGGGGACAGAAACAGTTCCCATCGTTCATTAGCTTCTTTCTCGGTATTTTTTCATTCGTTCTGTGTGACATATTTCGTTTCTTCCGTCTTCTCTCTCTATCACAAACAGTTGACAAGAGTGTTTTTCCACAATCTTGTATGGACCGCGCCATATTTTTCCTAACTTCCCTGGCTTTAGTGGGTTTTTTATCAGCACTAATTCTCCAACTTCAAACTTTATTTCGTGTCTGTTAGCATTGTATCTCTCGGCGCTTTTTAGAAAGAATTCGTGCATTAATTCTGGTATTCTCGTTCTTAGTTCGTCTATCTCTCGTATTCGCTCATTTCTTTCTTTCTGCTTTTCGTCTGGAATATCTAACTTTCGTCGTAAATATCTGCAGTTCTCACCAAAGATTAGAAAGTGAGGTGATACCCAACCAATTGTTTCTAACGGTGTAGTGTTGAATGCTTTCTGGACTTTTCGGATCCAGTCCCTCATCTCACTCGCTTTATATCCAGAGTTTAGTAGCGTTCTTATTGCTGAGCCAATACATGAGTTTTGGCGTTGGACTCGTGAGTTCGACCTTGGCATATATGATGCCGAGTAAGTTCGAGCAATCCCTGCTTGCTGTAGGTACGAGTTGACCACGTCGGATGTAAAAATACTGCCCAGGTCTGTCTGGATTGTTCTGGGTATTGGGAACGTACTGACTATTTCTTCTAGGAAATTTATTACAGTTTCTGACTTCATCTCGTAATGTGATCGTAGAAATAAATACTTTGAAAAGTTATCTACTGCCGATATTACGTATATATCTCTATTAGGTGAGACTTTGAATGGGCCGCACACATCTATGTATACTAAATTAAATATGCTCTGCTCTTCTTCTATTCGTTCTCGTATTGGACTTACTTTCATTCTTGATTTTTTATAGACCTGATATTGCTCACAAGACTCAACGTATTTCTTTAGGTCGGTGTACAGTCCTTTCCAGTGAAATTCGTTAAATATTTTCGCATAAGTTTTCGAAATCCCTGTGTGCGCCCCTTTTATCGGTGAATTATGTACTTCCTCTAAGATAGTCTGTTTCAACGAGTCTGGCACAAATGGCAATAATCTTACTTTACCATTTTCTAACTTTCTGACACAGGTAATATTTCTGATATACAGATAGATTTTTACACTTTGTAATCTATAACTAATATTAATCCGGTTCTAACGAGGAATATTTGTCGTCCTACGAGGAAGTAGGGGCATTCGCGACTGGGCCTTCTGCATCGACTCCCTCCATACCCACTATTTCTTCCTCCACAAGGAGGTCACTTTCCACTGTATACACCATGGTACCATGTTCTTTTTCGCTGTTCATCACCGTGGCATCCGGTTCAGGCCCTGTAATCATAACAATTCAAAACGACTGTTTACCTTCACTCTAATTTGCATACTACTCTGAACTTAGCCTAAAAACAGTCACTTACCAGGGATGAAGTTCCCTACAATTACTAATTGAATGTGGTCATAGTCTCAAAGAGGGATCCGAAGTTCTCCTCCACAGGGAAAAATCTCATTTTAGGCGCTTAGCTTTAGAAGAAATCTAAATTCATCGTCACCGAAATATTAAAGACATTACCGTGTTGAACAGGTACATTCCTGAGGAGGTTTTGATTGAATTAGTCTATGAGGATGATTCACATTTTGATGATTCGCTGGTTCAGTCATGACCTCCTCGTTCGTTGTTACTCGTTCTTGTTGGTGTTGGGTTCAGTCGCTTTCTATACCGTGAGAATGGCTGTTTAGTCGAAAGCGCTCGGATTGTTTGTTTCTATTGCGGTTCTTGTATTTGTGTTCCTTACTCTTCGCGAGTATATTTCTCAACACCTATCAGAAATAAATACAGCGTGCGCATTCGAATGTCGGAAGCAATTCATAGAGAAAAGAGAGGAGCGAAGATGGAGCCTGCCAATTATCAACGAAGTGGGCTTCAGACAATACACCATCACAGACCCGCAAACAGACTGGGCGATCAGATACAAAAACGGCACGAGAGAGGGGATCCAATTCACAAACGCAGGAATGGGAGCATATCAACTGGACCTACCCTGCTTAGGCGAATTAGTAAAATCAAGCGAAGGTAAAGAAATAACACTAATTGGCACAACGGTACCATGCTTTGAGGAGAAGACGAGGAAACCCGAAATCATCAGAGTCCTCCCAGCACAATGGCTCGCGATCCCAGACCAATCAATTGGACACGGATTAGCATCACGACACACTTACGCGAGCTCAGGACAACTATTTAACCAGGCATGGAAAAAAGCAACGCCAACGACAGCAATACAGAAGCAGATAGAAGACGCGATGAAAATCACGAAAGAGGCAGACCGTGTGTATGGGAAAGCGCTATACAGAGACATCATCGACATCGGGTTTAAGGTAGCAGCAACGATCACGATGGGATACCTACTATGGAAAGTGCACACGAGCAGGGGTGGAAGACCGAAACGAGCATACGACGTGAGCGCTGTAAAAGAAGAAGAGGGAGGAGTCGTACAATTCAAAATCAGCGAGAGACGCGACGGGGGAGAAAATACCAAAAGTAATAAAGAGGAGAATACTCACGATAAGGCCGCCCGTGACCCCGTCCCCGCCGGGGCGGGGAAGCTGGGGCCCAGGGGGCATACACGGACGGAGCGTCCCCCTCGCCATCAGGTGAAGGGGACGTGCTTTCTGATGGGCGCGGACGAGCGGGTGCCCGGCGTCGACGGGCAACCCCCCGTGGAGGATCGTAGGCTTCAACCAAGGCTCGCAGACTGGAAACAGAAAAAAAGGGGAGATCAAGAGAGGGACAAATAGAGATATGTATACAACAAACAGCACATAGTCAACACATACCTTTGGCACAGTGCCTGAAAGGCACGGATCATATCGAACAATGCCTCTACAAGGGCGTCCATGGAAAATCAGCGATTAAATATCAAAAAAAACGTTCCGGAAAGTGAAAAGCAGCAACCGTATACGGCGATGGGTCAAGCGATTGTGAAGAACACACGCATAGAGAATGAAGGAAGTTCGACCGATAGGCCGCGGGATTCAATTCGTGGAAATAGCGGTGCTGCATATCCGGCCGAGGCGAGCACTATATCGCCGAAATATAGCTCGATTTAAAGCGCACAGGTTAAAGGAACATTAGAGAATAAGCGAATATTGTAAAATTTAGTACTTACCCAATAATTATTTAAGATTTCTTAGAAAATATAATTGGCATTAATCAATAAGCAACAGCGATAAATATTCGTAATCACATAAAATATACAAAATATGCAAGTATAAGTAGATATATGTAGGGCGCGAAGCCAGTAGTATTTCAAGTAATAGACGTATATGGAAAAAGTATTGTAAATAATATAAATGCGTGACAGAGAAAGAAGCGGAATATGTACAGAGAGAAAAAAGAAAGAGCGAATAGAATTAAGATGTAACATCACAGTTAGGAGTAAGCGTACACCATTTTTAGATCACGGGGAGGAAAAACGAGTCAAGGAAAGAAATGGTCCAGAAGCAGGGAGAGGCCACCACCAGCCGGCATGGACGTTCGTCCAGAAAAAGGAGGATGGACCTATGGTGTACGGGGTTTGTTGGCTGCGCACTAGCGCTAGGAACAAATTTAATGTAAATAATATTCTCTGAAAGCCTAACGTTATCGACCACGTGTCAAACCTTTTCTTTTCGTTATCATTGTATATAAGTGTTACTGTAAAAACCTTGTTTATGTTTTTTTTGGCCTTTTTTCTTTCGTATAGTATCTGTTTCTTGTTCGTAATATTTTTTCCTCGTTGTAAATACAATCTTGTTTTGTATATGGTCCTCCGAATTCCAAAAAGTTCTTTTTAGCCTCAACATTTTGGTCCTCCGGGCCGGATGCTACGAGCCTAAATCGGCGACCTGAATTTTCAGAATTTGCGAAAATATTCGTACTGTGCGATTCATTACATACTTGCCAGTCTGGAACCGGGTATTTCCGAAAAGTTGCATCCTCAAGTCTCCGTACGGTACGTCTTTTTTCTTTTGTATATTCGTCCGTGTAAAATCGAAGACTTTGTTACTTTGTTTTTAAGTGTTCGCAAACGCATTCCGACACTTTTGTCTAGAATTTGCAGTACGGTGCGTTTCTTTTTATTCGTCGGTCTCGAACCTGCAAAATTAGCTTATCTGTTTCTTTCGTAATTGCTGATTAAAACCTTCGTCACGATGATCGCTCTTAGAAAGAAAAAATCTACCGCGAAAGGTCAGCTAACACGTCTACAAAAGCAGATTGAGCCAATCCTCCATTCGAAACAAATGATCACGATTAAATCTCTGGCGAAATTGCGAGCAATTTTTGATGAATATAGTCGACAGCGTGATAACTTCAAAGAAATCATCTCCGAATTAATCGACGTAGCTGACGAAGATAATGAGGATTTCCCCAAATGGGAAAAAGCATGGTTGGATGAGCTTGATGTTGTCAACGACACACTATTCTCAATAAAAGCCGAAATCGAGCAGTTTCAACAAGTGATCAATGGTGAAAAGGCGCATGAATCTCTCGTAAACCCAACGTCGTCACAAGTTTCAAGTCCAAACTCCTCATTTCGCATTGATAACGTATTTGTACCAAAATTGGAAGAGATACCATGTCCGAAATTTGACGGTGAAATTCTGAATTATCAGAGTTTTAAAGGTTTGTACGAAAATTTAATTCATAATAACGCCAACTTATCCGCCGTTCAAAAAATGCATTATCTCAAAAAAGCTTGCAAAGATGGCAAAGCTGAGCGTTTATTGCGAGATTTCCCGTTAACGGAACAAGCTTATGGTGAAGCTTGGGCGCTTATCCTATCGCGTTACAATAACAAACGAGCTATTGTACGAACTCTTTTTAAACAATTTGTTAATATACAGGCGATAAGTTCACCTACAAAACTACGCGATCTTCTTGATGAAGTTGATGTTATCTTACGAGGTTTAAGAGCGGCTGGTGAACGAATTGATGATACCTTCTCACGATTTATTGCATACTATGTGGCAAAAAAACTCGATAGAAAAACTGCGGAAGATTGGGAAAACTCCGTGACTGCTACGCGAACCTTTCCGCTGTTTAACAATTTAGAAAAATTTATTCAAGGTCGTATGTTCTGCGTTGAAGATCGCCTTGAAGAAAAGGTTGAGAAACCGAGAACGAAATCACCACCACCGCCTCCGCAAAAAGGTAACCCAAAATCTTCTTTCTCCGTGAATCAAAAAAGTGAAGCTTGTGTGCTTTGTAAAAGAGAAAACCATTCCATTTATCATTGTGATAGTTTTCTTCTGAAAACTCCGCGAGAGTGATACAAATGTGTAAAGAACAAGAAGTTGTGTCTTGTTTGCTTAACAGGCCATCATACTACAAAATCATGTTCGAATACTTCCTCTCACGTATGTCATTGCGGTAAGCTTCATAATCACCTTCTTCATTTTGGTTCGTCGCAATGTGAAAGTAAATCTCCCCAAGATACGAAGCCCGACGAGAAAAAGCAAAACGTAAAGCCTGTAAAAGAACCAGAAACTGGTTCAAATTCTAAACAAACATTTTCGTGCTCTTCTCTTGCTGCTGAAGATGAGTTTATTTTGCTCCCTTCGGCGCTTGTTAAATTTTGTAGTGGGAATGTTACTGGAAAAGCGAGAATATTGCTGGACTTGTGCTCTCAACCTACGCTGGCGTCCGATATCTTTGCGGAAAAGAATAGAATTCCCAAGTTTAAATCGAACTCTTCGATAAAGGGAGTTGCTACGTCCTCAATAGGGAGCACAGAAGCTATAGAGTTGACAATTAGTTCTCGAAACAATAATTTTAACGTAACGATTCAAGCGACAGTTGTCCCTGCCTCTTGCTTATCTTATTCTGCGGAGACCTCCTTCCCTCGCTCTATCATCGAAAAACTAAAAGGCTTGGAGCTAGCGGAACCCTGCTTAAGTAGCCCTAACGCCCGAATTAATTCTGTGGACTGAACGATTGAAATACTCAAAATAGTAAAACAAGGAGTAAACTAAACAAAGCCACAGAAATACGATTACACACTGGAGCGCTTTCGATTAATAAACCATTGTCAACAGTGACATGAAAGCAACTGAAACCAATTACCGCTAGGAAGGAGAACATCCGACGAGATCATGACTGAACCAGCGAGTCATCACGATGTGAATCATACTCATAAACTAATTCAATCAATCCCTCATCAGGTATGTGCCTGTTTAGCACATTTAGGCTGTCGTTATTAAGGTGCCGAATAATTTCAATGTGCTCAAGCGCCGTTCGTTTGAAGTACGAGTTCTCTCTGTGGAGGAGGGTCTCGGACCCCTCTTTATAGCAGTGACCACTGGTAATGAGATGGTCCGCAAAAGCCGACTCCCCCAATTTCTTTTTCTCCCAAGCTTTCTTATGCTCGTCAATTCTAATTTTAAGTTGACGGCCAGTCTCGCCTATGTATATCCCTTTACAATCATTACAATTCACCTTGTAGACACCACTTTTTTCGAGCAATGGGATAGGGTCCTTCAATTTGACAAAAAGACTTTTTACAGTATTAAGGTTATAATAAGCTGGTCGGAACCCAAACGGGCGGAGTACGCTACCTAATTTAGAAGAAAACTTCCCCAAGAAGGGGAGCCTTATCCAACGCTTCCTACTCTCCAATGTCGGATTGCGGGGGAGGGAGGTAGTGGAGTCCAGGCATTTCCGAGTCAACTTCCTCCGGACCATGAGGTCAATGTCTATGCTCACCTCATTCACTCTGGCCAAATGCTTTATAGTCGATAGCTCCCTTTGAAAGGCGGTCTGACCAAGCGGAATACTGGTCAACCGGTGGACAAAGCTATTGAATGCAGCGGATTTATGGGCGACAGGGCAGAATGATCTGCCATGGACAGTAGTATCGGTCGATGTAACTTTCCTATAGATGGCGAATTCATGGACACCGTCTCTATTGGAGATCGTGAGGTCCAAAAAATTAATAGATGAACCGCCCACTTCCAATGTGAATTTGATGGAAGGATACTGATTATTGATATACTTAAGAAACTCCAAAAGGAGATCTCTGGTCAATTTTCCAAAACACGTAAAAGAAGTAAGACGTGTCATTAATAATTGTGAATTTATTATTAAAACTCCTGCTCTAAAAAAGTTGCTCCTTGAGCCTAACCCGGTGCCTCCTCTATTATACGGGCTACCGGAGATTCACAAACAGGATACCCCGATGCGCCCGGTCGTTTCATTTGTGTCCTTCCCCACTTATTCTTTGGCGAAGTATCTAGACCGATGGTTTAAATCTAGAATAGATTTCGAGTCTCCCTACTCTGTGAAGAATTCGGTGTCTTTGGCTGATGGGCTGAAGGATGAAACTTTCCCGCCGGATTCGTCCCTTTGCTCTTTCGATGTGGTCGGCTTATTCCCCAATATTCCTAGAGCCACTGCTATGCAATATATGGGTACCCTTTTGGTACAATTTAATATCCGTCATGAAGAATTGATGGAATTTTTCAACTTGCTTAACATCTGCTGGTCTCCCAATTTTTGCAAATTTGAGGGTAAGTTTTTTGAGTTTCCTGAGGAGGTTGGCATTCCTATTGGCTCTCCTCTGGGATCCCTCATCTCGGAGGTATTTATGTCAAAATTTGAGCTAGATCTTTTTTCCTCTGGCCATGTGCTTTTGGGTCATATACACTATTGGCGCAGGTACGTCGATGATGTTTTGTGTGCGTGGACCGGTCCCAGAGATCTCCTTTTGGAGTTTCTTAAGTATAACAATAATCAGTATCCTTCCATCAAATTCACATTGGAAGTGGGCGGTTCATCTATTAATTTTTTGGACCTCACGATCTCCAATAGAGACGGTGTCCATGAATTCGCCATCTATAGGAAAGTTACATCGACCGATACTACTGTCCATGGCAGATCATTCTGCCCTGTCGCCCATAAATCCGCTGCATTCAATAGCTTTGTCCACCGGTTGACCAGTATTCCGCTTGGTCAGACCGCCTTTCAAAGGGAGCTATCGACTATAAAGCATTTGGCCAGAGTGAATGAGGTGAGCATAGACATTGACCTCATGGTCCGGAGGAAGTTGACTCGGAAATGCCTGGACTCCACTACCTCCCTCCCCCGCAATCCGACATTGGAGAGTAGGAAGCGTTGGATAAGGCTCCCCTTCTTGGGGAAGTTTTCTTCTAAATTAGGTAGCGTACTCCGCCCGTTTGGGTTCCGACCAGCTTATTATAACCTTAATACTGTAAAAAGTCTTTTTGTCAAATTGAAGGACCCTATCCCATTGCTCGAAAAAAGTGGTGTCTACAAGGTGAATTGTAATGATTGTAAAGGGATATACATAGGCGAGACTGGCCGTCAACTTAAAATTAGAATTGACGAGCATAAGAAAGCTTGGGAGAAAAAGAAATTGGGGGAGTCGGCTTTTGCGGACCATCTCATTACCAGTGGTCACTGCTATAAAGAGGGGTCCGAGACCCTCCTCCACAGAGAGAACTCGTACTTCAAACGAACGGCGCTTGAGCACATTGAAATTATTCGGCACCTTAATAACGACAGCCTAAATGTGCTAAACAGGCACATACCTGATGAGGGATTGATTGAATTAGTTTATGAGTATGATTCACATCGTGATGACTCGCTGGTTCAGTCATGATCTCGTCGGATGTTCTCCTTCCTAGCGGTAATTGGTTTCAGTTGCTTTCATGTCACTGTTGACAATGGTTTATTAATCGAAAGCGCTCCAGTGTGTAATCGTATTTCTGTGGCTTTGTTTAGTTTACTCCTCGTTTTACTATTTTGAGTATTTCAATCGTTCAGTATGCTTGGCCATAACTTGCAGGACCGTATAAAATCTATAATTCTGTGGACTTAGTCATAGGAGCGAAATATTTTTCGGATTGCATCCTGGATGGAGCAGCAAAAATTGATTCATTGAATCTTCAACGCTCACAATTTGGGTGGCTCATATCTGGAGTCGCCCCCCTCAGAACTGCCAATAATTTCTGCGGTTTCACTCTCAACGACATCAATAAGAATTTGACGAAGTTTTGGGAAATCGAGAATGCTGAACCTTCTTTCAAACCGTTAACTTCTGAAGAAGAGCAGTGCTCAAAGCATTTTGAGGAGAATTATTCTATCGCTAAGGACGGAAAGTTCGTAGTGAAATTGCCTTTAAAACGTAATCGTTCCGAGATCGCGAATACTCGTAAAAGAGCTGAAAATGCTCTCGTGCGTATCGAGAAAAAGTTATCTCCGAAGTTAAAAAGTGCGTATTCCGATTTTATTAATGAGTACCGTTTACTCCATCATATGTCGCCCGCTCGAAATAAATGTGATAACGCTTATTTTATACCGCACCGCGAGGTGATTCGCGAATCGAGTTCAACAACCCTGTTACGAGTTGTTTTTAACGCGTCCGCGAAAACCCCTGGAAAATTATCGTTGAACGACGCTCTAATGATTGGACCTGTGATTCAACGCGATATTTTTGGTAATTTAATTTCGTTTCGGCTACATGTATTTGTATTCCTCGGCGATATTGAAAAGATGTATCGCATGATATGGGTTCACCCCTCTGATCGCGACTTGCAGCGTATCTTGTGGCGAGAATCACCGGAAGAACCGTTTATTGAATTTGTGCTAAATACTCTGACGTACGGGACGGCTTCCGCTTCCTTTATTGCTCAAAAATGTCTATTAACGATCGCAGAATCTTGCAAGGAACAAATGCCGGACGTCGCAGAAGTGATAAAAAACAACACTTACATGGATGATGTAAACGCCGGAGCGGAGTCAGAGGAAGCTATGATTAGGCTGAGTGAAAAAATTCGAGCAGTTTTGCAAAAACGTGGATTTAAACTGCGAAAATTTGCGTCGAATAGCCAACGGTTTCTAGAGTCCTTATCGCCGGACCTACGAGCGGTGAAACCAGCGGAAAACGGCAATCTTGATCAAGGGGAGCTCGCTATTCTCGGTGTGACTTGGCTCCCGGATCAGGTAGAAATCGGAGTACGTATCAATTTCGATTATTGCGCTACGCAAAACAATGTGTCACGTAGAGTAGCGCTATCAATCATTTCTAAAACTTTTGATCCGCTTGGATTACTCGCACCTGTGTTGATTACAGGAAAATTACTTTTACAAGATTTTTGGAAAGAGGGAAAAGGATGGGATGCTTTGACCTCTGATAAGATTAATAAAAAATTCTGCGACTACATTGAAAATGTTCAATCTCTAGTTAACGTCAGAATTCCTCGTCGTGTATTCGAGCATAAACTAGACTCTATTTTCGCATTTGGCGATGCTAGCGAGAAAGCATATTCCGCTGTTCTTTATGCTCGTTATGTCAACGACGAAAACAAATACTCTTGCCGATTGATCTGTTCAAAAACGCGAGTCGCGCCAATTAAGTCTTTGACAATTCCAAAGCTCGAGCTACAAGCTGCGAAACTAGTCGCGGATTTAGCTAAGAGAGTATGCTGCGATTTGCGAGTGAATACAGAAAGGGTTACCGCATTCTCAGATTCGACCACAGTGTTGTGTTGGTTGTCGAAATCTTCAAATGATTGGAAGCCTTTCGTCAAGAATCGCGTGGAGAAAATCGTCGAAATTATCCCTTTTTGTAATTGGAGATTCGTTAAGACTCACGCTAATCCTGCGGATTTAGCAACGCGAGGCTTGTCTGCTGCTGAATTTCACGAAAACTACGACATTTGGTTTAATGGTCCAGAATTCGCAAGAAGGGAAAATGCCGATTCTTATTTCCCTATTCCTGATTTATCAACACGGGAATGTCTGGAAAGAGGAAAAGCAAGAGATGAAACTGAATGTAAATAATGAAACGAACGAAAATTATTCATAAACATAATTTAAGCACGATCAAAGATGTAGAACCTAGAATCACGCACTCCTAAGACGTGAGATAGATAGATCAGAATCGCAAAATTCATAATCTTAATGGTATCACGTATTGTTAATATTGAAACGATATATAAACGGTAGACAAAAAACTGTCACCGTGTAGTGGTGGTGTATCGCCTTCTTTCCATTTCATTCGTATTCGGAATAAACAGTTTATGTGTATCACTCTCGCTGTCGTTATTCGCGGTCGTAAATGCATACTTAGATAAGTCGCGATTCGTAAATATATTCGAATAACATCGTAGCGTTGAGCAAGCTAGCCGGAGTCTTTCAACGTTACAAAGTAGCGATAAATTGGAGAAACATCAACGAATATTACAGACAGGAGTTGTGTTCCTGTGAGATAGATGATGAAGAACTTAGCATAATGATAAAGGTACCAATAAAAGAAGTAGACACAAGATACGAGCTCCTAGAACCACTACCCCTGCCCTTCAAATTTAAAGGCGAAATATGCGAACTAAGAATGCAAAAATCCATACTGCTGAAAGAAAAGTCGTCCGGGAAAATAAGAATTCTGACAGGGCAAGCCCTACAGAAATGTGATGGAGTCAGGAAATTATGCGCGATATCTAGTAACATAAGAGATGAAAACGCAATCTGTATCAAGAATATATACAACAATAAACCAACAAATATAATCAAGAACTCCTGCAACTTCGAATGTAGAGGGGAACATACAGAAGCACTTGAAGAACATCCTTCACCCATTGTGAACGAAATTGCCGAAAGAGAATACATCATAACAAGACCGGGAGGAGATCTAGAAGTAGAATGTGGTAATGGGACAAGAAAAAAAATACAACTGAACGACGAAGGAATAGGATCATTTCACCTAACGCTCAACTGCGAATCCAGATTAATTCAAAAGATAGGCTCTACAGAAGACATAATAATCGATAGGGAGGTACCTTGCCTGAAAAAAGAAGAAGTCGAAATATTGAAAATAACGCGGTTAATCCCATCGGCTTGGACAAAAATACCAGAAAGCGTCATCGAAGACGAATTTAAATCGAGGTACGAATATAAAATAACAAAAGATCTCATTAATATGAACTGGGCCAACGAGATCCCGGCCATGAAAATAAGAACTAACTTAGAATTCCAAAAAGAAATCGAAGAGATAGTTTTAGATAAAATAAACACGGACACAAGCCTTCTCAGCTACTACATGTACATACTAGTCATTGCCTTCAGGATAATAATTAGCATACTTGTCTTAACAATATTAAGCATGCTATTTCTACTCACAAAAGAGAAAAACGACCTGAAAAAATGTCTGATGAATTTGGAAAAAAGAAACGAAGAACGAAATAGAAATTTTGAACTCGCCGCAATGATAAAATAACCCATATACCCAGGAAAAAATCTTTATTTAATTATTCCATAACTATGTATATCCTGTAAAGATCCGACTCCTCATAAATATTTTAAATGTAAATCCTGTATATATATATCTTAAAACCTGCCAAAAATCCTAATTCACATCTAAGAAGAATAAGAAACTTACGGCGCAACACCAGCACGGGATTGGACGCGATTGCGACGTCTGCGATGACCATGCCTCGGTGGCGCGGCATTGGTGGAACTGCCGGCTTCTCGAAGAGACTGTGTCCGAAGCAAAAACCGCAAGACAATCCGAAGTATGTCCAATAACAAAGGAATCTCGGATCGGTCGGAATCCATGATTTTGTATAGAAACCAGATCAAATAAGAACGTGCCGCGGGTCAGATCGCGAAAAATAGCAAAAGACGAATGGGAACAGAATCTACGGTTCACAAGCCAAGTCACCGTCAATATACAGTTATATCATAACAATTATTGGACCAAAAGAACCATGTAATAATATATTTATAAATAATGTGTCTGTAAAGTTTATAGTAATTCAAAAAACATGTGATATTTTGTAAAGTAATCAATAAGGAAATGTAAATCATTCTCGGACTTTGTAACGTATAAGTATAAAAATTTTTTTTTTCAACAAAATTAACCGCTAGAATTAAGACATAATGTTTACTCAATATTAAATTCCGATGCACTTATTATAAACTCCTAAGTATAAGTCATAACAAGCCATAGATGTACTGTCAAATATTTGACTTGTTCGTCATAATCTTGACTCGCATACTCATACAAACGTCTAAAGTCACTACCTTTACACGTACTAGGAGTAGCTGGCTTCCACGCGTATGATAAGCTCTCTTTGTGACTAACATACTCGTAATCGTCCTGAGTCACTACCTTCGCTCATAGTAGAAGTAGCAGGATTGTGCAGTCAATAGTAATACTGCATCATTCGCTGGTTAACCGCCACTTGTTCTCGCTCGTTCCTTTCTCTTGCGTCCTTTAATCGGCGTATTTTTTGCCGTCGTACGTGTAATTTCTATATTTCGGTTCATCTATATCGTTTGGAGTAATTTGTGTCGTCGTTCGGTGTATTTAATTCACCCATGGATGAAAATAATCAGGTCAGTGAAATATACCTACTCGTATATGATTTCATAAATTTGGAAGATCACCCGGTTGTCGATAGGAATTATACGTCGATATACATACACATAAAATATACGTACTAATACCTACAGCCTGTGGCTGCAGATATGGGATAAATTTATTTACGTCCGTTAATTTAAATGCCTACATGTTCGATACACGTACTAATACCAGCAGCTCGTGGCTGCCGAATAAATCTGATTCATCTACGTCTCACAAGCCTCGATTCATTTCGTCACTTCGACATAAACGTTAATCGTAGGACTCGTGGTCCATCTTGTAGGGCTGGTGCGCCCGATTTGACCGTACTATCTTGCACTTGCAGGACATATCGTATCTATTATAATAACGTCCTCGTCCATACTGACATTACTGACGGTATGCCTTTGTATTCCGTTAGGTAAAGAAGAATCTAGCGCCTAGTCGAAGAAGACGCAGACGTCCAGCAGAAGAAGAATATTACGTGATTTAGAAGATATTTATTTGTTTCAATCAAATCTTTATTTCTCTCTTCTTACGAGAATACATGCATGTACTCGATTAAGCTGAATCTTTCATTACCAGTGTTTGAAGTCGTACTTCGAGAGGAGGGGGAAGGGGACAGATATTCATTTAGCAGTTTCCACTGTACACGAATCGTATTTGTGATATGACGTCCATAATTATTTTCTATTGAAATTGTCAGGAATTATGAGGTACGTTACCCCATAAAATTCCTTATGGTAGCAGAGCGTGGTTCCCCCCCCCCCGCCTTCCTCTCTCACTCAATATAAAGTTTTCAGTTAATTAAGCTGTGGACGACCAGTGATTCTTCCCTTAATTATGATGTGTTAGATTACTATTATATGTCATATTACGTACTCAGTGACCATTTAAGGCCACACATACTTCAGCTTGTTGATGAAACAGGCTTGTCCTTGCTGCATTATAGTAGGCTTCATAGTCGGCCTATAAAATTTAGCTGTATACATATTTTGTACATTCAATCAGAAACATTCTCGTACAGGTACCCCTTTGACTCTTGTTATAAAGGGATATCTCATTTCATGGCAATTACTTGCATGTGCAACGTCCGTACTTTGAATAATATAATTTAAAAATGCTGAATCCTCATTCTTGTTGATCCATCAGTATTCTGGGCTTGTTGCAAGGTCACCAGATACGGAGCAAGCAGGATGAGAATTCTAGCCGTGACTCTACTCGTCTTCAATGTTATACTTTGAGTGAACCACTAGTTTGTTCACTCCGGATCGCGATCCTCTGCACATGCAAGGGGTTGAGGGACCCTTCTTGGCCAGTTTGAGCCTCTCAACTCAACGTCCTTTGCCTAATTTGGAGTAAACGTACCTCCATTATCATAAATGTATTAGACTTGCTCTTTGAAGATATGAACATCGTAATGCAATATCGTCCATGTAGGTTAAAACCTACATCATAATATATAATTTGCTAACTGAATTCGTGTGAGAGAGGTTAATCAGGATTAGACTGTCACCTGGTCCCTGTCATGTCGTCGCAAATTCCTGAATATTGGCAGTCATTAGGGATTTTGCACCTTCTGTCAACGTATTTAGCCTGTCTTTCTTCGTGCGCGAGATAGGTCGTACTTCTGCTTCTAGCGGACATAGCAAGTATCCGATTCCAGTAGCTAATTCGGGAGATGGTATGGGACATTGATGACGCGAGCTGCTGCTGGATAGGTGCTGGCAACGATAGACTGCGATTTAGCACAGAATCCGGCAGTCGGAGAATTTCTTACTCCAGCGCGTCTGGGCTATATACAGACAACTCAACTATTTAGCTTTTTGGCAGTCTATAAATGGTTGTTTGAGTCGTAAGGTAGAACGTCCAGGAGAAGAGGTCGAGACGTGGCTTCAAATTTCTCCGACATGACTTTGCACAGCATTGAATTGTTGCCATACGTACTATAACTCACAGAGTGCTACTCTTTATGGTCATTGTGAAATGAGAGTGAATAGTTCTGTGAGTGCACCAATACAGCTCATTACTTCGGTATAAGGCTAGGTGAGTCAAGGAGCCTTCAACCGTGTTGGCGGTCTTGATCTTGATGGTGATGAACCAAAGAGGGCACGGTATTCCAAGCATCCCCTCTTCGTCCTACTGTGCACGTTGACAACCTGGTTACCAGCCGTAAGGTAACTCATCCTTACACAATTATGACAGTTAGCAAATTGCACGCCTCCTTCGTAAGGATATGCGTGAAACGTCCATAATGATGGGATCCCACACTTACCAATATAGTAGAGTCTGTTCTATCTTCAGTCTGGCAAGCCTGTTTCAAACATACATGTTTCATCGTACAATAGGATCAATGAGATAATGTCCTAATTCCTAATTTGTATGCTCGTTTACAGAATACTTCTGACGTATCGAATGTTTCTGCCAATGCCTCTGAGGGTGGGGAAGCGGATTCTCCCACTCTCACTCCGCGAGCTACCTTTGAGCTGAAACTCAATGTTGTTCTTACCCGAGTTACTATGCTTGAAGGGTTTGCTCGGCAGCGACCTGAACGGCTACGTAAGTTTGCCGCGTCCATTCTTAAGGAAACTGCTGTTCTCGATACCTTGGTTAAGACAGCAATTCCTGAGACAGATGAGCACTATGATGAAGCCATCCAAAACATTGCGTCAGCCCGGGAGCAAGCTATGGTGTTCTACGAGGCTGCTGAAGATGATAGTAATGTTCCCGCGTCCACGTCCGCTACCATGTCTAGCAGCGATACAAATCCCAATTTATACCGTTACCGCAAAATTGCGGCGCCAGAACTTTCTGACGCGCGCTCCTACCGCGTCTGGTGGGAGTACTTCTCGAATACAATACATAATAATCCTGGACTAAAGGATCGCCACCGCGTGGTGCATCTGCTCACCTCCTCCAGTGGAGAGGCGAGAAAATTTATCGCGTCCTTTCCCCAAGTGGGGTCGCAATATAGAGACACTTTGAAGGAAGTTCACGCTCGGTATGGTGACCCCAATAAGTTGATCCAGTTTTATCTGGCTGATCTGGCATCTTTGCCAAACCTATACGATGAACAGAGTGCGTCACTCACAGATACACGTACAAACTTGGACAAGATAAAGTCCTTGTTAGTCGGGTTGACCACGGCTGGTCACACGGACAACACTATAATACATGGATGGATATTTGACAAGATGCCCGGACATCGCGTCCATGAAGCTCTAAGGGAACTTGACGTGAAGTATCCCAAAAGAGACTTTCCCATTGAGGAGTTGATAAATGGGTTGGAGGCCAGTGTGGCCGCAGATGAATTCATTCAGTTACGTCGCCTCAATAAAGCCGCTCCAGTTGAGGATGCAACCGTCCCAGCCACGACTCTGGCTCGCAGCACCAAGGCTGCAAAACGCAGGAAGCCGAATCCTAGCTCATCGCAGCCACCATCGTCCTCCACAGCAACAGGGCCTTCCACTCAAAATATGTGCATGTTTTGCTCAGCAAAACACCCGTCCAAAGACTGCCATGTCTACCCATCGTTCGTCCTCCGTCGTCAGCGACTCCGTGATTTGCGTCGTTGTACTGTCTGTTTTTCACTACGTCATGAGGCTAAGCAATGCTCGGTTCGTGACCGGGAGTGCCGCCATTGCAACATTAAAGGGCACCAGGCCCCCATGTGTGTGCAATACATAAAGGAACTTGAGCAAGAGCGAACTAAATCGACAAGAAAACGTAAGGAGCCAGCCCAGAAATCCGCCAAGGCGGAGGACAAGGCATCGGATACCTCGTCCACACAAGGTACGTTTTTAGAAACCTTTGTAGCATATATAGTCCTCTGTGGTCGTACCACCTTAGTGCGAGGATTTATGGATGGTGGGAGTGATACGTCCTATATACATGCAAACGTTTTGCATAGGCTGAATATAGCCCCGTCCTCAACATTTATGTTGTCTGTTTCCACTTTTGGGACAGAAGACTGTACTTTAACTCCCACCAGCAAAGTTGAAGTGACCTTTATAGGTCAAAATAATAATCGTATACAATGTGTTCTACTTACTACGGATTATGTTGTGAACCATTCGTCCTTATCGCCGCCTCATGCTGACGCGGCAATGGTTTTGCCCTCTGGCTATAACTATGCGGACCCGGACCTATTTAGTCCAGTCCGTCGTCCCATAGAAATATTAATAGGTAACGACCTTAAAAATCGTTTCGTACGTCTCAATCGTGATAAAGTAATAAGTAAGGACCTTATCCTTCGTCCAACGTTTTTTGGTTGGGTGCCATCGGGTAAGATTACTTATCCAATGGCCCCGTCATGTAATACTTTAGCCCAAGTGAAAGGTGGTTCACTTGTGGTTAAAGAAACATCCAAAACAATACCCGATCTTTCCCATCTATGGGAATTAGAAGTTTTAGGGATTAAATCGTCCGAAATAAATAACACCGATCACGAGGTGATTGAATATTTTCGTCGTACTACTCGGTTTGAGCATGGTATGTATGTGGTATCGTGGCCACGCCGAACTCCAAAGCTGAATTTACCCACACATTTTCGTATGTGTGTGGCACGTCTAAAATCCTTGATAAGTAATACTGATGAGGATATTTTACGTCAATGCGATGACATTATACAGGAATATTTACATCTTGGTATCATAGAAGTGGCTCCCATTGTGCGCTCCTACCAAATTCACTACCTGCCTCATAGGCCGCTCGTCCGTAATAATTCCGTCCGTATAGTTTTTGATGCGTCCGCTAAACTGAAGTCAGGTAGTAGCCTGAATGATCAACTTCATGTTGGCCCCCCTCTAACAAATAATTTATTGGAGATACTTTTGAATGCTCGCCTTTGTGAGATTCTTCTGTCTTCTGACGTTGAGATGGCCTTTCTCCGTATGGGCCTAGATATTGGTGATAGAGACCTTGTCCGTTTTTTATGGACAGATGATTACAATGTCCCCCTTGGGCAAGCTAAGATTGTAACATATCGTTTTACTCGTCCTCCCTTTGGAGTAGCATCGTCCCCCTTCCTGCTAAACATGGTCCTACGTGAACATTTAGCAAACGCCAATAATGACTTACTTGCATTAGCGTGGAAGTGCTTTTACGTCGATAATTTTATAATGAGTGTACCAAGTATTGCTCGTGCTGTCGAAATTTTCCAGGCCGTGACTGAACATCTTGCTTTGGCAAACTTCAACTTGCGGCACTGGACGTCCAACTCCCAAAGTTTCATTAATGTTGTACCCTCTGAGAAACTTCTTGATGAAGAAGGGGAAATATCCATCCTAGGGATAGGATGGAATCGTCATAAGGACACATGGTCCATACGTTTTAAAGATGAACAGGAATATTCCTCATTATCTTTGGAGGCTGCAGTCAGTGCAATGGCCTCAGTCTTCGACCCGTTGGGACTATGTGCTCCCGCTATACTTGGACTTAAGTTGTTTGTCCAAAAATGTTGGAAATTAAAATGTAAATGGAAAGATCCTTTACCTGACCTTGAGACCGAGTTTCGTAAGCTAATGGTTGAGAGGCAGGAGATTAAAGAACTTTCCATTCCTCGTTACTTGTGGAATACTGCCTCTGAAATAGGCATATATGACCTGCATGTATTTTGTGATGCATCAAAGCTATCGTTTGGCTGTTGTGTCTACCTTTCTCATAAGATTTCGTACTCAGCTGAGGTCCAGTTGGTGTTTTCTAAAGGTCGCGTCGCCCCCATAAAACCCAGATCAATACCTCAGCTGGAATTGATGGCGTCCATAGTAGGTAAGAGAGCAGCCGTATCTGTCCGTAGCGCTTTAAATATATCCGTCGCTAAAACAGTAGTTTGGACTGATGCCACTACTGTATTACAATGGCTTGCCTCTTCCAACACCCAACCTCAGTTTGTGCAGAATCGTATCAATGAACTGCGCAAAGCTGAGGGCATTCTATATAAATATGTACCTTCTGACGATAACCCGGCTGATATTCTCAGTAGAGGTCAGAAGGCGTCCCTATTACAATGTAATGACAAGTGGTGGCGGGGTCCTTCTTGGCTTACCCAGGAACGTCTGTGGCCCTCGCCGCCTCTCAATGTAACTGAGTTCAACTCAGATTTAAAATCCGTTGTCGTCTTTCTGTCAAAACGTACTTGTACTAAGGTCTTCTTACTAACTGATGAGTTTGAAAGGCGTTATAGTACATGGACATCGTACATAAATCATATTCGTCGTTTACGTCCTATTGCGTGGCTTTATAAGAAATTAAATCTAACTCCCGCCGAATCATACAAAAGAGCTGAATTGGCTTTGATACGTCTGATACAGAAAAAATATTTTTCAAAAGAGGTAGATCACCTTAATAAGGGAGATACAATTTCTTCTGATTTGTGTCCTTTCTTGCATACTGACGGAATTATCCGATGCCGTAGTCGTTTGGAGCGTTCTCCACTGGATTGGGACATAGCCCATCCTATATATCTGCCGCGGGAGTCTCCTTTAGTCCGAGTTCTCATTGGCAGCATACATTCAGCTAAAGGTCATGCAGGCGCTGAAGTAACCCTTGGTGAGTTTCGTACACAATATTATATAACCAAGGGTCGTGCCCTTATTAAATCCGTGATTCATAGATGTCCTTGGTGTAGACGGTGGAAAGGAGGACCACATGTATTGCCTCCTATGCCTCCACTACCCAGCGTACGTACCACTCCTGTTGTCCCATTTTTCAATACTGGCCTAGACTGTGCTGGGCCATTCCGAGTTCGTACCACAAATAATGAAATTGTTAAGGTTTATATCGTCCTCTTCACATGCCTAGTTGTACGGGCCATTCACTTAGAGCTTGTATTTGATATGTCCGGTGACCAATTCCTACAAGCACTAATCCGTTTCACCTCTCGTAGAGGAACACCTCGTTTTATTGTTTCTGATAATGGGAAGAATTTTGTCTTCACCCAACCTCTGGTGGGGGAAAAGGTGGAGCTGAATGATCCCAAAATAATTGAATTTTGTGAATCAAAGGGCATCAACTGGCACTTCATACCAGGTTATCAGCCCTGGCAGGGAGGAGTCTATGAAAGACTCATTGGCATTGTCAAAAACTCCTTGTCCTGCGTCATTGGAAAGCGTATAGTTGATCTTTCCAACCTTCTCACGGCTCTTTGCCAAGTAGAAGATATTGTAAATAGTCGTCCGCTCACATATATGTCACCAAATGAGACAGCGCCTCCGTTGACTCCCAATACATATTTACGTCCGGCTCAGGCTGCAAATGCAGCTGAGCTTCAAGTATCACTCGACAGTGTCCAGTCCAGCTCATCTCATCTTGTCCTTGGTTACAAGAGAATCCGCCGGATTGTTGAAATGTTTCGTACTCAATTCTATAGCCGTTATCTACTGCTCTTGCGTGATAACTATAGACGTACTCATCCTGCGCCCAAGGGTTCAGTCAAATTCACTCCTCGGGTGGGGGAGACTGTCATTGTTCGTGACGATAACAGTGCCTCCAGGGCCAAGTGGCCCCTCGGGATCATCGAAGCTTTGGATAGCCGAAAGGCTCAAGCGCAAGTGCGCACTATAGACTGGGTTTCCACCAATAAAACCCTAGCTCGTGACCCTAACGCCTTATACATAACAAAGGTCGTCCAGAAATCTGTGGGCATGCTATACCCACTAGAGATTCCATATGAGGAGCTTCCTCCTGACACTTTGTCCACCTCTATTGAAGATACCCTACCTATGTCCATTGAAGAAAGCTCCACTGATACCGTCCATCTCTCTTGAGGCTTTTACTTAAGGTACGTCCATAGGCAGGGCATAGGCCAAGTGCTTTCGCACTCCCTCTGGCCGGGAATGTCAAATATTTGACTTGTTCGTCATAATCTTGACTCGCATACTCATACAAACGTCTAAAGTCACTACCTTTACACGTACTAGGAGTAGCTGGCTTCCACGCGTATGATAAGCTCTCTTTGTGACTAACATACTCGTAATCGTCCTGAGTCACTACCTTCGCTCATAGTAGAAGTAGCAGGATTGTGCAGTCAATAGTAATACTGCATCATTCGCTGGTTAACCGCCACTTGTTCTCGCTCGTTCCTTTCTCTTGCGTCCTTTAATCGGCGTATTTTTTGCCGTCGTACGTGTAATTTCTATATTTCGGTTCATCTATATCGTTTGGAGTAATTTGTGTCGTCGTTCGGTGTATTTAATTCACCCATGGATGAAAATAATCAGGTCAGTGAAATATACCTACTCGTATATGATTTCATAAATTTGGAAGATCACCCGGTTGTCGATAGGAATTATACGTCGATATACATACACATAAAATATACGTACTAATACCTACAGCCTGTGGCTGCAGATATGGGATAAATTTATTTACGTCCGTTAATTTAAATGCCTACATGTTCGATACACGTACTAATACCAGCAGCTCGTGGCTGCCGAATAAATCTGATTCATCTACGTCTCACAAGCCTCGATTCATTTCGTCACTTCGACATAAACGTTAATCGTAGGACTCGTGGTCCATCTTGTAGGGCTGGTGCGCCCGATTTGACCGTACTATCTTGCACTTGCAGGACATATCGTATCTATTATAATAACGTCCTCGTCCATACTGACATTACTGACGGTATGCCTTTGTATTCCGTTAGGTAAAGAAGAATCTAGCGCCTAGTCGAAGAAGACGCAGACGTCCAGCAGAAGAAGAATATTACGTGATTTAGAAGATATTTATTTGTTTCAATCAAATCTTTATTTCTCTCTTCTTACGAGAATACATGCATGTACTCGATTAAGCTGAATCTTTCATTACCAGTGTTTGAAGTCGTACTTCGAGAGGAGGGGGAAGGGGACAGATATTCATTTAGCAGTTTCCACTGTACACGAATCGTATTTGTGATATGACGTCCATAATTATTTTCTATTGAAATTGTCAGGAATTATGAGGTACGTTACCCCATAAAATTCCTTATGTACATTTATATTTTCCGCAAACATACCTAACTGTAACTTACCTCTCTTATAAGGAGGGGTGGTTTTGTGACATCAAAAGATGACACAGTTGAATGTAAATAATGAAACGAACGAAAATTATTCATAAACATAATTTAAGCACGATCAAAGATGTAGAACCTAGAATCACGCACTCCTAAGACGTGAGATAGATAGATCAGAATCGCAAAATTCATAATCTTAATGGTATCACGTATTGTTAATATTGAAACGATATATAAACGGTAGACAAAAAACTGTCACCGTGTAGTGGTGGTGTATCGCCTTCTTTCCATTTCATTCGTATTCGGAATAAACAGTTTATGTGTATCACTCTCGCTGTCGTTATTCGCGGTCGTAAATGCATACTTAGATAAGTCGCGATTCGTAAATATATTCGAATAACATCGTAGCGTTGAGCAAGCTAGCCGGAGTCTTTCAACGTTACAAGAGTGTAACTTTGGAATATCATCACACTTAGAAGCTAGTTCAACGATGACGAAACCAGTCGGCGTACCATCTTTGTAATTAATAAAGTGGCATTGAGCCTGCACGTTCTTTAGTTCGAGTTTAATTGCTGCTAAAATGTCGCTCTCTTTCGCTTTCGAGTGCACTTTGTTCAGAATTATAATCAAATCATCTCCAATAATTCTATTTGAAATTTCTTCAGTTTCCTTCTCTGCGATGGGTAGAAGTGTTTCTTTTATGACGTCTTTTTCATAATCATCGTAAGCACCTACAAATTTATACCCTCTCGCCACCAGGCGAAGGGGACGTGCTTTCCGATGGGCGCGGACGAGCGGGTGCCCGGCGACGACGGGCAACCCGCCGTGGAGGATCATACGCCTCAACCAAGGCTCGCAGACTGGAAACAGAAAAAAAGGGGAGATCAAGAGAGGGACACATAGAGATATGTATACAACAAACAGCACATAGTCAACACATACCTTTGGCACAGTGCCTGAAAGGCACGGACCATATCGAACAATGCCTCTACAAGGGCGTCCATGGAAAATCAGCGATTAAATATCAAAAGAAAAAACGTTCCGGAAAATGAAAAGCAGCAACCGTATACGGCGATGGGTCAAGCGATTGTGAAGAACACACGCATAGAGAATGAAGGAAGTTCGATTGTTTATCGATAATCCATAATGTCACAGTTGTTATTTACCACCAAACTTCAGCGTGGGGCATCGAAGTTTTAACTCGAATTGATCGGATGTCTCCTGCTCATATTGTGAGGTTGATTTATGTAAATAATAATCATTATATGCCCCTAATCGAAATAAATAGTAGTACTTCTTCAGATGAACTCTCACATAGTAATATTGTTAATGAGTTTAGTTGTAATGATAGAAATTTTAGGCCTCATACCGCAAATCTAACTGTGAATAATGCAATTGAAAATGATCATTCGTATGCCATGGTAAGTAATTCACTCGGAAGTGATCATTCGTATATCACGGGAGATAATCCGATTAAAAATAATGTAGTGGTGAATAGCTTTGTACACAATGATCATTCGTATGCCAAAATGGATACATTTAAAAATAGTGAGACAAGGGTCACTTCACCGTATATTGGGAGGCGAACGTATAATGAAGATGCTCTCAGAAATCACTATTTAGGATCTATGAATTCAACATGTCAATATTGTAAAGCATATTATTTTCAAGCAGAAGTCAGCAAGGAAGATAAGGTGTTCACAAAATGTTGTATGCGTGGAAAGTATATTTTCGATTTTAACTTTGACATACCTGATCTCATAAAATCATTAATATGTAAAACACATTCGGAAAGTAAGAATTTTAGAGACAATATTCGCCAATTTAATTCAGCTTTAGCATTCGCATCATTTGGTGCTTCTGTTTCAGTGGGTAATATTGAAACCGTTTCAAGGGTTGGTCCGTATTGCTTTAAAGTACAAGGTATAATCCGACATTTAAGCAGTAATTTGAAAGAAAATGATGCTACAAAAATGAAATATTCGCAGTTATATTTTGTAGATTCTGGTCTTGCAAATCAATGTCGTCAAGATCGGAACAGTGATTGTTCAAAATTGCTTCTCGTAGATGTAGATCAATTAATACGCTCTATTAACCCTTATGCCGAAATGTTTCTCACCTTACGAGAATTAGAAAGAAGAGAAATGGAGCGTTGTTTTGGCGATCCAAATAAATGTATTAACTATTCTATTTGGTTATTGAAGCGTTCATCTGACAAGAAAGGGATTTATAATTTACCTGTCTGTAATGAAATTGCTGCTATATTTTCGTCTGATGAGGATGGTTGTCCTCCATATTTACGGGATTTACAGATTCATAGCAGGGATGGTCGTTCAAGAACTTAAACGTCGACTCTCAACATACCAATCCCATGACTTACCCTATTCTTTATCCTTTTGGTAAAGGAGGATGGAGTCATTCTTTAGAAGGAAAAGATTTGGGCGAAGAAGAAGAGCCCATCAGTAAGGAACGTATAGATGAGGCTCCTCCTGTAAAAAAACCACGAAAAAAAGTTCCGAGTAGGCGCAAAAATGTCAATTCTGCTGAACTTTCTCAATCGGGGAATGCGAGAAAAAAGAACAAGATATCGTTACTCCGTTATTTCGCTTATCTTTTGAGTGTTCGTTTAATATTTTCTATTTTTCTCCACGCAGGGAACTTACACAACAATACGTTGTTGATGCGTTGTTGATGCGTATTGTCAAATAGAAGCTCACAGATTAAATTATCTTCGATTAAATCAAAAAAAATTAAGGGTTGAACACTATACAGGTTTACATGACTATCTTCATGGGAAATCAGAGAGCGATAATTTTGATGTAGGAAAAGCAGTAATTTTAAGGTAAAATGCTAGTAGTGGAACGGTTAAGGACTTACCTCCATAATATTCCTCTTACAGAAAGATAAATATGCAAATTAAACCTTGATTTTTGGTATAGGCATTTCAGACCCTTCAGGCAAAATGATTTCTCAATGTGGAGTCAATCGGTTCACTACAGGAAAACATAAGAGAGCCTTTTCCTCAGCTAAGATTTTTCCCAGTAGTGGAACACAAAAATTGAGAGTTGTTTAGTAGTGGAACCCTTGTTTGTCCAGTAGTGGAACATTCACTTTTTTGAGTCCCATAGACTACTACTTCCTTAAAATGTCATGTACAAAGACTGGATGGAACCTTTGCAACTTTTACCTTGCATTTTATAGTAGGAACAGCAGTAAGTACTGAAGTGCCAAATAATTTTCAAAACTAATTAAGTAATTACTTATAAAGTTTACACCCATATTACATATTTAAGCTGACCTGTTGGATCCCTTTCCAACATCCAACTTTCCTAGATAGAATAAAAGTTGATCATGGATAAGTACTTAGAATTGTAAATCAATAAAATTTTAAGTGGTACATGCAACAACCTTAATTTTTATTTAAATATATTCTTTGAATATATCACAACCAAAGAGGTCACAATGTAAGTTAATCACAAATGCATGACTTAGTTAGTGTTGAGAATCAAATTTGACAAGAATCATTTCAAAAACCTTAATAACTAATCAAAAAATTGAGCAACTTACTTAATATAATGAGAATCAAATTCGACAAGAAACATTTCAAAAACCTTAATAACTAATCAAAAAATTGCGCAACTTACTTAATAATGAGAATCAAATTGGACCAGAAATATTTCAAAAAACTTAATAACTTAACTTAATCAAAAATGCACAACTTAAACTTAATACTGAAAATCAAATTTGACAAGAAGCATTTCAAAATCACATTGGTCCGGAAAATAGATTTGCACAATTTCATAAAGTTCTTTTCAAGTTACTCCAAATTTCAAAATCAACAGCCAAAAATTTTAAATCACATTTTCTTGAAAACTCACTGGCAGGTAAACCATTATTTTTTTGGAAAATACCAATTCAACTCAAGTTGAGTCAACGACTTAATATAAGTAACTTATTGTAAGAGAAGAAGTTCAAAATAAATGAATTAACTTGTCCTTAGAGATTACATTCTTAACATTCAAAATAATATGAAAATGCTTTATTCAAGTTCTTCAAACGGTAGATCAGTGAAAAAGTGCTTTCCTCGGTGCACTTTTGTCAACTTTTTAGTTATTATTTCAGTAACATCATCATAGTTGAGATTCCATTTATCCATAATGCCGCGTTGGATGAAATGATATATAGGATTACCATCTCCATCCAATAATCTTTCTTTTCGGAGAAAATTTATTTCCAATGGAAGGCGGTTCTTCTTAGTATCATTCTTCAACACTTCACCCACAAATTTTTTAACAGTCTCCTTCCTAGTTCCAAAATTGTAAATAATCTGTCCAATTATCCAGTCTCCTTTTTTAATTTTATTTGTAGATCCAATTTGATCATCGTCTCCTTCCTCATTGTCCATCATTTCTGCTGCATCATCTGCACAAGCCAATGACTCATCAACTGAAACTTTCACACCAATTTCATTATTGGTCTCCTCAATCATAAAGCTTGAACCGTCGCTTTCATACTCATCACTTTGAGAGCTACTGTCTGAAATTTTTCTCACTAATTTCTTTTTTCTTCCTTTACCTCTGACCAGTTTTTTCTTGGCCATTAAAGCTTTCTTTTCTTCAGCCAGTTTTTTTTTAGTCTCTTCATCCAACTTCTTCTTTTCTGCAGCCAACTTTTTGTTTTCTGCGGCCAACTTTTTCTTTTCATCCGCCAACTGTTTCTTTTCTGCTCGTTCATTGGCTCTATTTTGAAGCGCTTTTTCTTTTTCCAGTTTCTCATTTTCCCTCAAAAGTAAATATTGTTGATGAGCCTTTGAGGTAATAGCATGAAACTTTTGACCTAGTTGCTTCTCTGTCCTAAAGTTGACTTTGACAGGATTTGGCCAGACCAGCGCTTTCTTCACGGGACTAGGCCATAAGATGTGTGATTCTTCCAAATGATTTGAGTCTATAATATGACTTGTGACAGTACTCTCATTACTTTTTATAGGAGTAGATGACATTCTATTTTCAATCATCTCTGGATCCAAAGTAGCAATACCAGGCTCTGAAATGAGTGAATCATTTTCAGGTAATGTAACAAAAGAGGCGCTGTTGTTGTTACTTGTAGTTGGATTATCAATACCAGAAGCTATAGTATTATTTATAGGACTAGACTTTCCTTTCAACTTGAGCCAGAAATCATACAGCGACTTATCTTCCAAAGATATATTCTCACCACTTTCAAAATCAGATATTTTGGTTCCTAGATGACTTTCCAGGACATTTAGTGCTGGCGGAGGTAGGCCTACTGGTACTGTACTTGGTATTGGAGGTGGAGTGAAAGTAGCTTTTGTTTTTTCAAAATTCAAAAACTTCACCATATTTGCATTGATAGGGCAAAGACCGCAAGCTTGGAACCCATTTATTACAGTTTGTTTATTGAATTTATCTAAGATTGGTTTTAAAATTGGACACACATCTTGTAATTTGAGCTTTCCATAATCATTATTCTCTCTCCAGACGCGTGTTCCTTCCTTCCAATCAACTTTTAAAGCTCGAAAAACTGCAACATCGCACGGTTGCATCAAATTAGTTGCATGTGCTAGGAGGGGTAACAACTCAATTCCATTTTCTTTGCACAATCTGGCTAGGTGCAGAGTGTCATGGGATGTATGGCCATCAAGAAAAACAATTATAGGCTTCTCAATACCTTGCTCATTTATCCATGGGATGAATGTGTTTGCGAAGTATTCATAAAAGGTGTTTCTAATCATCCACCCGCTTTTAGATTTTCCAATACACCAATCTTCTGGAACGGAAGCTGAAACTTCAGTTGGCAGTCGGGTGTACCTAAACACTATCATTGGTGGAGCAAATTCACCAGCAGCGTTACAATTAAAAAGTACAGTCAAGTTTTCTTTTTCGTCATTAGGTGAAACTTTATAAACAGTTTTATCCCCTCTCATTGCAATAACTTTACCCTCCTTTGGATTAATATACAGAGCTGTTTCATCAAGATTGAATATTCGGCGCGCATCTTGAAAAATAGAACGCAAATCATTTTCATCTACATATTGCTCCATCTCTTGGAACCATTGTCGAACATCTTTCTCTGTGACATTTGCGCGAGCTGAATGTAAATTTTGGGGAGTTCGTACAGAGAGGAATGGATATCGCTTCATGAATAATTTAAACCAACGATTTCCTGGTCGATCATTTGTAAAAACAGTATCTAGTTTAGCTCCTTTGACAATTTTCTGAACGCTATCTAGTAAACCTTCTTTACTGACTGGACAACCTCTTTTTTTGCGCTCAGTTACCCATTCAACAAGCATACCTTCATAATTGATCAAGATAGGATCAGGTCCCATTGTTTTCTTCATACATTTACCATGGTTTTTGCGGTGGAGAGTAGTAAGGGGAATCTCATATTCCCTAGCAGCAACACGTAGGCTCTTGCCTTTACGAATGTCAAATAAAGCTTTTTCTAATCGGTCATCGGCATACTGTCTCCATTTCTTTGGCGCCATAGTATAATCTGTAGATAAATAGATGCTTGATACAAAAAATGAACTTGAATTCATAGTTCACTCACATCAACAAATTAATGTTCCATCACTAAACAAAGTAAATTTTCAAATGTAGTTCAGTGGTGGAACATGTGTTTCATCACTGGCAAACGTTTAACTTTCTTGGTCCAGTAGTGGAACACCTTTCTATACATCCAAGATGGCGCGCAGCGCAATCAGATTCATGTAGATGTCTTTCGAAAACCACCGCACTATCACTCACAGCCAGAAATGATTGCGTAATATTATTTGAAAGCAACACATAACACAATTAGTGACTTACCTTTTCTTATTTTTTTGCTTAGCAAATTGTAATTCTTGAAAAATAATTACAACAGACTTTCTTTGGATACGCCGCGGCGAGGATAATTTGTTTCGGCAGCCATCTGAGCAATACTAACTGATAGCAGAAGGCTTGTTCTATCATATGCCGTATTGCAGTGTTACCAATATACACCCAATCCCTTAATATTAGCATTCAAAGTTCAAGACAGTGTTCCACCACTGGGTAGTGTTCCACTACTAGCATTTTACCTTACCTTCATCTTTCCATGGTAGTCCTCGTCATATGGCGCAAAATTACCAGGATGCTATGGCAATGGTTTCCAGGCTTGGGAAACCTGATTTATTTATTACTTTTACGTGCAATGCAAAATGGCCTGAGATAGTTGAAAATCTAGAATCTTACGAGATACCAAGTGATCGACCAGATTTAGTTACCAGAGTTTTTCAAGCGAAACTGTCTGCTTTATTACATGATCTGACAATAAAACATGTACTAGGTAAAGTTAAAGCTTTTACGTACGTTGTTGAGTGGCAAAAAAGGGGATTGCCACATGCTCATATCCTATTGATTTTGAGCGATGATAGTAAAATTCGTACTCCTGACGATATTGATAGAATTGTTTGTGCCGAACTACCGGATGGAAAAAGTGAAAGAAAATTATTAGAAATAATCACATCTACCATGTTACATGGTCCCTGTGGAAAAGCTAATCCGAATAGTCCATGTATGCAGGATAAAGTTTGTACAAAAAAGTATCCTAAACCATTTTGTGAGAAGACAGTATTCAATGTAAACGGATTTCCATGTTACAGAAGGAGAAATAACGGAAGAAAAGAAATAATAAAAAGAAAAAATGGAAGTCAATTTACAGCTGATAACCGTATAGTAGTGCCTTATAATAAATATTTATCTTATACTTTTAATTCTCACATTAATGTGGAGATATGTTCCACAATCAAAGCAGTGAAATATTTATTCAAATATATTTACAAAGGACATTCTTGCATTCGCGCATCTGTAAATCTTGAACACGAAACCACAATGCAATATGATGAAATTAATGGATATTTGAATGCGCGTTATGTAGGTCCATGTGAATCATTTCATAGAATATACTCCTATCATTTACATGGTTGTAGTCATTCAATCAAGCGTTTGCCTATTCATCTTGAAAATATGCAATCTGTACGCTTTTTTTCGGGTAAAGAAGAGGAAGCTTTGATGAAAGATGGAGTTGATCGTACTCAATTAACTGAGTGGTTTAAATTGAATAAACGTGAAAAAAATGCACAAAAATATTTGTATCATCAGATTCCTGAAAATTATACATGGGACCAAAAAAATAAAGCATGGAAAAATAGAGATGCTTTAACAAAACCTATTATAGGTCGTTTGTATAACGTAGATGCCCGAGCGGGAGAACGTTTCTATTTGAGACTGTTACTTTTACATAAACCTGGACCAACCAGTTTTGAAGATATGCGAACGATTGATGGAATAATGTATAATTCGTATCGGGAAGCAGCGAGAGCCATGGATTTATTGAGTGATGACACCACATGGCACGAAACTCTCAGCGAAGCTGAAGGATATCAAATGCCACATCAATTAAGACAACTTTACGTCATAATTTGTATTTTTTGCGAACCCTCAAATCCACTTGATTTGTGGGAGAAACATATTGATCCTATGATTGAAGATTTTTTACATTCTGGATGTACAAGAGAATTATCCATCAATAATGCTTTGTAAGGTAAAATGCCATTTGTTGGCCACTTTTTTTCAAAGGTACCATTTAGCCTCCTAAAAGGTAATTTCATCCAATGTTTCAACACTATCTTAAAATATCATCCTTTGACAACAATAATTGATGACAGGAACTTCCAAGACCCAACCCCTTCTTGAGATATAGGGGTTTGAAATGAGGTCCAAAATACCAACATTCGGCACACCATGCCAAATGTTGACCAGGGCAAATTTTTCAATCTCACCACATGTACATGATAGCCCCAGTCATCACACTGCCAATACTCTCATTCGCACATTGAAATAGCATTGCATATGAAAGTTATGAGTTTTCAAAAAAATGGGCCAAAGTGCCAATTGTTGACTGGTCAAGATTTGGCACCTCATGTTTTCAAGCTTTTCTGGCCAACATTTGGCTCGCAATTTGGGGCTGCAATGAAAATTGAAAATAATCAATATCACAAGGAATATTATGGTAATGCACTTGTATTAATTCACATTTGCACATTTCTATCACGAGACGTTACCTTATAAGTAAGTGACAAGAGAACAATAAGTATCAAAAAAAGAGGGTAACCCAACTTTAGCTTAAGAATAGTTAATACTTAATAGAAAAATTATAACAAATCACTAGAACAAGTCACTAGAAATGATTATGAAAGCATCTAAGTAATTCATAGTGCTTAGAAGTCACGTTTTTCTCATTTTTTGGAAAAGAAAGTAATAAGTAATTTAAAGTCTAGGTACGTTAAACGAGGTCCTTGCAAAAATGAAAAATAAAAAAAGAAGACAATCTCGAAGACTTAAGTTAAGTACTTAAGTACTTACTTACAGCTATAGAAAAAAAAAAAAAAAAAACTCAATGACATAGTTTTGTCAAAGTTGAAGAGCTTGAAAACTCACAAAACAAATTTGTTCAAGTAAATAAGCTTAACTTATAAACTTAACACCTTATTGGCATGTATATTGAATAAAAATTGACCTCTATTATAGCGTTTAGGCTTCTTCAATGAAGAAATTATTTGACTGAAATCGAATGATGCTCTATCCTTTGTTGCTGGGTAGCAGTACACATACCCTGTGAAGGATTTTGTAAAAATTGATTTCAAGAATGATCCAAAAATCTTCCCTTTTGAAAAGCCTATGATATGTCCTATGTACACCATTGAAGTTGGTGAATTTTTACGTCTTGATTGAACAGGAAACCTAACTAGGAGCCAGTCTCCTTTTTGAACTTCCTTGGGAACCATCGGCTCAGTCCACAAAATTTTTATGTGATTGTTCAGGGCCAAAAATTTTTTTCCAGACAATCCAGGGGGTTTGCGTTCACAGTCCGTTCCACGGAAACTCAGTTTACGTCTCACAGCTAGTGGAGCTCTCGGTTCTTGTTCTTCATTGGATTCATCAGAGTCACTGCTGTCGTTTGTAGGTATTTCTGCAACTTTCCTCTTCTTAGCTACATGTTTTCCATTAGAAGTTTGCTTTCTCTTCAACACCTCTTTTGCGGCTTTTTCCTTTCTTTCCGCGGCTTTTCTTCGCTTTTCCGCAGCATTCTTCTCCTTTTCAGCAGCTACTCTCCGTTTTTCTGCAGCATTTTTCTGTTTTTCCTCAGCTTTTTTCTGTTTTTCCACCAATTTCCTTTCTTTTTCCTGAAGACGTTCTTTTTTCTTACGCTCTGCTTCAACCACTTCATCACGCGCAAGTTGAACTGCATCTACGTATTCTTTTGCTGTTATACACGTCGCAAACTTGATTCGTTTTTTTATTGTCACTTCAACTTGTTTTTTCGGAGACGGTTTCAACATTTCTTTGATGACTGCAGTCACATCTGGATCGGAAGTTAAACTTGTTGAAGTCACCACAATTGCCTCAGGAGGAGATGACGAATTTGAGGAAGGCGATGTACTCGAAACGGAAGACGATCCGGAACTTGAGGAAGGCAATGTACTCAAAACGGAAGACGATCCGGAACTTGAGGAAGGCGATGTATTTGAAACGGAAGACAATTTGGTCTCATTTTCAGCTTCATTCTTCATTTCCATATAGAATTCTTTTCGCTTGTGCTCATCTACAGGCCACAAACCCGACTTCTTGAACCCACCCTTTACATTCATTGGGGTGACGGACATCTCCCAAGCCGCAGTTACCACTTTACCGAAGTCTTTTCTTGCCAGGACTTTAGTTTTGTTTCTCCTCATTCTTTTCGAGGCCACATCCGCAAAATTTAATTTCAAACTTCTGAACACGCCTACGTCGGTGGGTTGGTACACGTGGGTGGTATGTGGAGGCAAACAAAGTATAATGATATCATCATCCTGGGCCAACTTTAAAACTTCGAGTGTAGTATGACTTTTATGCCCATCAAGCACCAAAAGTATTGGACGGATGGCAGGAATATTATTCAGAAATAGTTTGAACCATTGAACAAATAATTCGGAGTTCATATACCCAGAATCGCTCAAAGCAAATGTAGTCATTTCAGGATACGATAATCCATCCATATTTGAAGGTAGCGATTCTCCTTTAAATATAAAAAATGGTGGAATCAGAACTGTGCCAGCTGCATTACCACAAGCAACTCCAGTAATAGTTTCGCTTCTCTCTCCACTGACACGAACATAGACGTTCTTATCGCCTTTCTTTGCACATATCTTACGCCCTGTGGTAACCAATTGGAACCCCGTTTCATCCATATTGAAAATTTGACGTCCATCAAGATCATTTTCGGCAACAATATTTTTGTATTTCTCAAACAAGTCTCGATGAATATCAAAATCTTCATCTGCGTTATATCGAACGGCCGATTTATTTTCTGCAGAACGGAGTGAAAGATCGTGCCTTTTTTTGAATCTCCGAAACCAAGAACCGCTTGGCCCTTCCTCACTAAATACACGTTGTTCTAGTTCGCTCATTTTATCTGATTCTGCCGCCAGGTTCAAAATCTTAAATTTCAACAACATAGAATCAGTGAAGGTAGCCATAAAATTAAGCAAATTTGTTCTCAAAAGGCTTACTTACTTCTCTTCTGGATAGTCCAAAGCCAGCATCTTTCAAGGCAAGGATGGCCGCCACCATGGTATGTTCTTTTTGCTTCGATAAGGCAGGCTGCCGCCCGCGTTTATAGAGACCCTCTTTATCATTTTTGACTCTCCACTGGAGGGTAGAGTAAGGAACTGAATACATTTTTGACGCTTGATGTAGGGTAGAGCCTGCATTCTTCACCGCATTGATCGCCATTTCAAGACTCTGTGCATCGTAATTACAATTTTTCTTGCTCTATCAACATTCACAAAAATGAGTGGATTACATGATGTCCAAATGTTGGCCAAAAAAATTGGTGCCAAAAGTTGACCAAATTCACGAATACGAAAATGACGTCGAAAATGATGAAATCGTGTTCTACACCACTCAAGGATACTTGCTCATTCGATCAAAGTTGCCAAATTCGCGATACAAGCACAGTTGAGCTCATTTCAACATGAAAATTTCGTACCTGCTTCAAGTTTCCGCGTCATCTCCAAAGCCATAATTTCATGTATCCGACGGTCAAATCGTGTTCCTTGCATCAATACCTAACTACCGATATATAATTTTAGTCAAATAGAGCTAGAATTACTCACCATTTTTGACTTCGGAAATTTCTTCTTTTCGCGTAGCGCGTATTTTCACGAGTAATCGAGCCGATAACGAACGTGGTGTGATAACTCGAACTATAAACATCACTTCACAGAAAAGAAAAGATGGAACGGAAGGTATGAATACGGACTACACAATAACGTAGGTGGCAGCACCTACAACGTTTTTCGAGCGATGGTATGACGTGTTGAAAAAATGGCCAACAAATGATACCCTGGCCAACAAATGGCATTTTACCTTATAAAATAAATGATTTATTCAATGTTCATGGCAAAAAAAACGAAGATTTTCAGCTACCAATGCCTAATTTAGTCTTATTAACTACCCAAGACGACAGTACAGTTCCAATTCATGAATTCATACACGAACAGTACGACAGCACAGCTGAACTTGAAAAATCCGAGGAGTGCATTTCTCGATTGAATACCGAACAATTTTACATTTTTAAACTTCTCATGAATAGATTATATCCAACAGAAAGTGCCTGGCAAGTAGAAAATAATATTTTAAAAAATAAGAATTTATTTTTTGTTGATGCTGCAGCTGGTACAGGGAAAACTTTTCTTTATAATACTTTTTTATCTTCCATCAGAGGAAGAGAAGATATTGCCCTAGCTTTTGCTTACAGCGGTATCGCGACTTCATTATTTTTAGGGGGCAGAACATTGCATTCCGCTTACAAAATTGCATTAGATTTGAATGAAACGTCTGTTTGTGGTTTGAAATGTAATCATGCCTATTCTCAGTATCTTAAAAAAGCTAAATTAATTATCATCGATGAAGTTAGTATGTGCCCCAAATACGTTCTAAATATGATTAACAAATTTTTTAAAGAACTTATGCAGAATGATGAACCGTATGGAGGTAAACTGATCTTATTTGGAGGAGATTTCATGCAACTTTACCTGTAGTGAAACATGGAAGTCGCGTTGAAGTAGTGTCTACAATAGCCAAGCGTAGCATAGATTGGAATTTTGTTCATAAATTCACTCTTGTAAGAAATATGCGTGCAAAAGATCACGCATCTGATTTCGCTGAATGGATTTTGAAAATTAGAAGAGGAACTCTGAGTGAAGAACAAAATTTAACTGATAATTGGATTCAACTTCCTCCTGATTGTGTGATTCCCGAAAACGATTTAGTGCCCTCTATTTTTGGAAAAATGTTGTGCGAACATGAATTCGATAAATACAAAGATAAGGCTATTTTAGCTCCTACCAATGAGGAAACGTTTCGCCTCAATGATCAAGTTCTTGACATTTTACAAGGAGAGTGTAAAATCTATTATAGTCAGGATTGTGTGGTTGAAGATGAAGATAGTGATAATTTTTGCGAAGTGACACAAGAATTCTTAAACAGTATAACTCCAAGTGGTATGCCCCGTCATGAATTGAAGTTAAAATGTGGAGCTATTGTTATTTTGTTGAGAAACTTAAATACGAGAGATGGCTTATGTAATGGTACACGCTTACTGATATTGGAAATGAAACCTCACGTACTAAGAGCTAGAGTTTTAACTGGTGCTAACATTAATAAAGAAGTTTTTATTCCGCGAATAATTTTCCAGCCAGCCCTCTCAGAGTTACCATTTATATTAAGACGTCAACAATTTCCAGTCCGTCTAGCATTTGCCATGACAATTAATAAGGCCCAAGGGCAAACTTTAGAAAAAGTTGGAATTCTTTTAGAAGACAACGTATTTTCACACGGGCAGCTGTATGTAGCTTTATCACGAGCACGGTGTTTTGAAGACATTAAAATATCAATCCCGAAAAAATCGAATAAAACCAAAAATATTGTTTTTCCAGAAGTATTATGCGATTACTAATTTGTATACAACTATTGATGATAATATTCGAGAAACGAAAAAGCATTATTCCGGAAATTTGAGTCTACGTCAATACAGATAAAATTATAAATGTATACGGCATATTACATTAATGAGTACTACAAGACAATATGCGCAGAAATTCGTAAAAAATTTAATCTTCATTTTATGTTTCTAAATAACGATAGCCTAACAGGTAAAATTTCACAACAATTCCTAATTCTAATAATAGCATATTGTAAAAATATTTCACATTAAAAAATAAAAAAAAATAAGCCTATATTCAATTAGATAAACGTAATTAATTCATACATACTCATTTTAATAATTATCAGTTAATAGGATCAAGATTAAAAAAAAAATTGATGTACTTATGCTAGGCTAACGATTACGAAAAAAAAAAAAAATTAGATAACAAACTTCATCCAAACTTCATCGATATAAATTAATTTTTGCCAGAGTTATTCGCTTCTTCTTCGGAATCATCCGAAGAATGGTTCCTTCGGGAGGAATGGTGAGAAGAACCAGGCTTACGTTTGATGCGATCATCCATTCGTTTATGATTTTTATTTCGCATCATACTTGCGTAACCTAAGATGAAAGAGATCACGATTTATTACTGTTTTAAATACTTTATGATACCTTAATATACGGTCTACGTTTTTAAGTTTTGAAAATAATGACATCGCATCCTACTGCACGAGATATATAAAATACATTACGTGATCTATTGATATATTCAACTACGGCCATTTCGCTATTTTCATAAATAAATCGGGTTCCGATGGCACACCAACATGATTCCTAAAATGAAATATTCATTTTTAATTCATTCATAGCATCTTCCACTTTACAACGTGACGTAATCTATAAAATATAATTACTTGGTCTTCAAAGTAAAGGTAGCCTTGGTTTTTTTGGAGATTCACGAATTTAAGCCCAGTAAATTTTCTCTTTAAGTATTTTATTAAATCATTCTTTCGCATGTAAGGTCTTGCTCCTATAAAACAATCAGTTCCCATTAAAATTTGAAAATTTTTACTGTTTTAATGTAACACAAAATACAAGTCTTGCAATATTTACCTTTTAAAAAAGCGACGTATTTTTTTTTTCGTTCTTTGCCAGGAACTGATAAATTTTTCATAATAGCAGCAATGATTTGATCGCCACCGCTTTGAAGTATAGTGACGGGCACATGTTCACTCATTATGATACGGCACAATGAAATTATTATTCAAGCAAATAGGAAAGAAAAATTTATTTAAAACCAATAACAATTAAAATAAAAAATGATTCACACCACCAGAGGTCCAAACGATCACATCGAATACTTTTACAAGGGTACAAATTCAGAAAAAATAGGTACATTCAAGAAAAATAGTAATATTATTTGTGGGCCACATGAAAATTGTAAACAAATTTAGAGAAAAAATGATTCACAAATGCCAATTGATAGCCATTGGTATTTAAGCATATCAATTTTATAGTTTGAAGAAAGGTGTACGAGTAAATGAAAATTATTGGTGGCTAAAAGTTTTGCATATATAATTATTTTTTATTGTCAGAATTTTGTTGTATTTTTCTTATGAAGATAACGGTTTGATTTCGAAAAAACTATTCCATTGAGAAGGAAAAAATTTTGAATACATTTGTTTATTTCTTATTAATAAAATGGAAAAATATTTGAATGAGCTCGAAGTAGGGGATAAGCTGGTGAACTTTTACAACTTAACAGTCAAAGTTTTAAAGAAAACGAAATTGAAAATGTTTTCAAATAAACGAACTGGAAAAGAAGGCAACAAATTTAATTGTTTAATTATTGATGAGAAGGGAAATTTTTTGGAAGTGACCTCATTTCAACAGGAACATGACAGTAAACTACAGGAAGAGGGTATTTACGTAATTCAAAAATTTGCAGTGCAAGAACCTTATGAGTAAGTTAACAGAGTATAAAATTAAAGAATTTAAACCAATTAAGGCTGCTGTAGTAAAAAATTATTTTATTTCTAGCAAGAAATACAGTTATTTGCCAGTGGAAATTTTATTGAACGAGTCGACAATCATATTGCCATTCAGAAACGCGGAAAAATTTGGAAACGTTATTTCGATGACGCCCATTAAAGACATAAAAGAAAAGATGCAATGCAATGTAGAAGGAGTGTGTTTGCAATATTCGGAATTTGGAGCTAACAAAAATAAACGGTGCATTATAAGAGACGAAACAGGTATCTAATGACATAATTTCAAATACACGTAATTGTAATTTGAAAAAGGAATAAATCAGAAAAATAATTCATCAAATAAATTACAGGGGCCCAAATCGAAATTAAATGTTGGAGCAATAACGGTACAATAGATTTTATAGAAGGAGCTACAACGCGATTTTTCAACGTGAAGTTCGACGTGTGGAATAATTCACTAATAGGGAATACGATACCACTAACAAAAATTGAAATTGAACGTGACAATATACTATCCGCAGAAGAGTAAGATTATAAGTTACAATCTGTACCAAAAAAAAAAAAAAAAATGGAAATCTAATATACTTGTAACTTTTTAGATTGATACAAACAATATCAAACGAAGACAATGTAGACATGTCAAAAACGGTAAAAATGGAAAAGGACAATGATGACAACGTAGATGATGAAGAGAAAGAAATATTCAAACGCATGACTGAAAAGAAGTTGGAAGCATTACAGAAACGACTCGCAGACATTGAAGAGGAAAAGAATACAATTAAACTAAAAATTAAAAAATTAAAATTCGAAAGACCGATTTATAATAAATGACTTTATACATTATTAGATTCAAAATAAAGAAAAGCGTAATTGTTATTCATTTCCATTTCTCTTTTGATCAATGCTACTTCATAATCCTCCAAATTTTCGAACATATCTGGATCAACAGGAGGCTATAAAAAAAGAAATTGAATATTATATAAATCAAAAAAAGAAAATATAAAGTACTTTTTAGAAATAATATACAAACAGGAATTTCAGGAACAACAGGATTTTCCTCATTTATTACCGGTACAGCGTCAACATTCTCTAGAAAAGGGACATTATCAATTTCTTCCCCATTTAGGGCTGGTAAGGCCTCATCAATTTCAGGGACGGCCCAACCAATAATAATATTATTGTTCATCGCTATTTGTGATAAAGGCTTGAAAAAAAAAGAAGAGAAAAAAAAATGAATAGATACCCATAGAAACTATATTAAAATGAAAAATATGAAAAAATGATACTTACAATTTCTTCATCGGAGAAACAACGACACATAATGAATAATTGTAAATTAATTAGTACAATTTACGAAATTTAAGGAATAAAAGATACATCTATCAAAATTGATTCAAATCTGTGCCGCACACTCGCCTGTCACCCCATCCACAAGCCCGCCAACGCCCAGCAAAGCCACAGCCCAGAGCACGCCACCATCAGAGAACAGACGACACACCACGTAGGCCCCCCCCACCGCGTCAAGGTGGTACCTTACGGGGGAGAATAATAATAATAATAATAATAATAATAATAATAATTTTCTATTTTGACGTCAAGTACAAATAACAACTTGCAAGGCGCGCCGTAGGCGCGCCGTCTTGCTAGTAATTATTTAAGATTTCTTAGAAAATGTAATTGGCATTAATCAATAAGCAACAGCGATAAATATTCGTAATCACATAAAAAATACAAAATGCAAGTATAAATAGATATATGTAGGGCGCGAAGCCAGTAATATTTCAAGTAATAGACGTATATGGAAAAAGTATTGCAAATAATATAAATGCGTGACAGAGAAAGAAGCGGAATATGTACAGAGAGAAGAAAGAAAGAGCGAATAGAATTATCACGGTTAGGAGTAAGCGTACACCATTTTTAGATCACGGGGAAGAAAAACGAGTCAAGGAAAGAAATGGTCCAGAAGCAGGGAGATGCCACCACCAGCCGGCATGGACGTTCGTCCAGAAAAAGGAGGATGGACCTATGTACGGGGTTTTCGAATCGAGAATAGGTCGCTGGCCATGACTAGCAAACGTCAGAAAAATAGCGCGATAGGAACATCATCGACAAAGTAACATCAGCGAAATAAAATAAACATCAATGATATCATAACATGCAACGAGGCGTTGGCCAGGGCCTATTCGCGAGATATATAAGGGACACCGGAGCATCGTATAATCATATCATCGCAGAGAAGCCGCTCTACCAACATAAGTTCGTGTATTTGTAAATAAGACCTGTTTAATTCGCGATTTCTGTACGTCTAGTGTAATAAAAGTCGATATCTGAAAAAGCATAGTCGTTTGTCGTCTCGACCAGGACCGCTGGTCACCATCATAGAGAGCAAAATAGTGGAAGACCTTGGCCGTCCTAGCGGAATTTTTTGAGAACTAACAGCGATCCAAATGATTTCCTGTTAACCGGTTGATTTGAAGGTTTTCAACCGATTAACCGGTTACAATGATCTCCAATGAACCGTTTAACCGGTTTATTGAAATAACCGATAACCGCCGATCACTATTTTAAAAGGGAAAAAATCAATTAAGCTCTAAGCTGTTGAAGTAAGCCAAAAGCTAAGCTGTTTGAATTCATGGAACAACTCATAAGCCTAAGTCAAAGTCTAAGCTGTTTGCGAACCACTTTCCATCCCTGATTATCAGTCTATCTTTTTCAATTGTACCAGTAAGAGCTTGCTATAGATTGGAATTGATAATATGGAAAAAGTAATTTAAATTTAATCTTGAACTGATTGCCATTGAACGGAATATCAAAAAGGAGACGTGTACACAATGCGAAAGGCTTACTTGTCGAGCTACCTATATTTTTGATGATAAAATTAGATATCCTCTATTGTGTGGAATAGGTATTGATGAAGAAAACGAAAAATCGATTGTAGATCATGAACTAATCTATTTTCCCCCTGGAGAAAGTATGAAGGTTTATTCGTTCGTTGCTTATCAGTTGTAATCTTTGGAAAGACTTGTCGAGTACGTAGCGAATTTTGAGATTAAATGGTAGATGCGATTGTATCATTTTTCAGATTCAGAATGCATTCTACATCTCATGATAGCTCACTCTATAAACTCGTGCGTAATTTGTAGCAGTTTACGATTTTCGATTTTACGATTTTACACGAGTAGTTTGAAAATAAACAGAAAATTATGTTTCTGGGCATTGTTTTCAGGATAACGATTCTATTTATATGCGATGTTTATTCATATGATGATGATCGAGACATTTTATACCACGCAGTTACTCCAATTGAAGGACTGGAACGATTATACTTGTTAACAAAACCGCCCTCAGGTAAATTACATTTTTATTTTTCTTGCAACTACAATTGAGGTTATGACTTCGGATGGGGAATACAGGGAATCTGTTTGTGGGTGTGGTAGGTAATCGGAATTCAGGTAGATTTTGATGTGGACGGTCTAGGAAATTTTGGTACTAGGAACTTGCTCCAAATTTTTCCATGCTTCCTCCTTTCTGTCGATAAAGGATCGGAACTTGACAGTTTTTGATTCCTGAATTCGGTTGAAGTCATTGATGCATGACGTCTAGAAGGTCAGACACAGATGCGTGTACTTTTGAAGGATCTAATCCTGGTTGCTCAAAGTTAGTTTGAATGTAAGGAAGGGATACTCATCTAAAGAGTAAATTTGAGTTGCAAATACCTCAGAAATTACATTTATACTGATTATACAACAAGTGGGCTCAGTTGGAGTTCGCTCAATACCTAGTTTAGTTACATGCACGATTCCTTTTTCTCTTAATATTTCAGTAACATGGAAAGTAGCGCTGCCAAAAGCTGCGAACCCCGAGACGGACAACATGAGACAAGAAGTTTGTTGGACTGTAGTTACAAGCGAGCATTTTCGGGTGTTCTATAATGTATATCCGACAAATATTTCTGAAGCGAATAACGGGAATCAAACTAGCCCTGCTGAGAAATCTTCTAAAAATGTATCCACCGGGGCGACAGATTGTTCGTACGAGCAACGTGAAGTCTGGATTGGAAAGCGTAAAGTTCACGAGCTAGTCTTTCCATGTTCGGCATGCAGTTATGATACCGGAAAGATCGTCAATTTCTTCATTTCTCAGGTTTATAGAGCACAATCTCGTTTTGTGTTCAAATTTGATGACAAAAAGAAATTAGTTCCCGTTGCATTAGCAGAAATATCCCCATCTATAGTGAAATTCGATGACCACATCATAACTAAACCAGAAACTTGCAACCCAATTCACGATGAGTTTTATAACATGATTACCAGCTTCGGTAAGTTGATGATTCGCGCAAAGAGTCCAAGTGTAGTAGTATACATCTTGAAAACCAGTAGATAAAGTCTGCTTTTCTAATTTCTACCAATATGTGGAAAAACTTTTATGCTAGAAAAATGAAGCTTGCAGTAAACTAGGATTGCAAATTGTTCAATTTTCTCGGGTTTTTGGCTTTCTAGATGTACATTTAGTTGTTTCATTTATTACCTGTACAATATGTGGTTTGAAATATGTGCAGGTTGTATATTTTATCAAATATCCCGGGTTGCGATGTTTTAAACACAAAATTATTTTAGACAGTGGAATTTGAGAAAAAAAAATGTTTTAAACATGGACGGCACGTCATGAATTTGAAGTCACGCGTACTCACGCATAACAAAGCGTGAGTGTCTGGGGAAAGAAACCGGAACCCCGCAGTAACGCTAGGTCATTATGTTTAAAACAACAGAATGTACAAAATTTGTATAGAAATGCCGTTTTAAATATATTTAAAACAATGTTCTAAACTCTGAAAAAAATATCAATTTCCAACATGTTTTAAACGAAAAAAAAGTTATAAACTGAAAAAAAAAAAATATTGCTGGAGGACAAACAATGATTTCAAATTAATTTATTTTGACAATTTTGAGTGGATTCTTTAAAACCTCGGTGAAATTGAATGAAATTCGAGTATTTTCAGTACTGCATTTAATTTTCATCACTAGTATTCTTTTTATAAGAAGTAGACATTGATGAAATTTTCAAAATTCAATATTGAAGGGGAAAAATACAAAAGAAAGCTCATAACTCTAACCAATAATAACACATTTTGGCAAGAATTCAACAAGGTCATCGAGATGAATTAATTTGAAGTAGTGGTTCGTTCTCCAGCGAGATTAATTCGATAAAATATACAACCCGCACAACATTGAAAGCCTTATATTATGGTACAGGCTGCAGTCTCAAGCACGAACTCTGACTTGTGTAAAAAGATACCCTGCAGTATATCGTTAAAAAGAATTTCTATAAATGTATACTGATCTTAATTATTTGTACTTGTGATTTATAGCGGGTGAAAGTCGTAAAATATGCGATATGGCCGCGGCTGAAAAAGTCAGACTTTGCTCGCTCATAATGAATAATTCGATATATCGAAACAAACATCGGGTCAGATTCATTCCATCCAGTAATAGCAATCCAGAGTGTGAAATGCGAAAAATAAAATTCGGTACCGCCCATAAAGATGTGTGGGCGATACCTTGTGTTGCTGTTAGTGCCCATGATATGGACCGTAAATTATTTTACCTCTCTGACACTACTTTATTCAATCGTAATTCATATTTTATTACAAAAGAGGGACAGCCATATTACCTAGATCAAGTATTTCACTTTTAATCGATTGAAATTAATTAATGATAATAAATTATATATATTAGAAATGTATCTGTACAGGTATTTTTGAAGTTGTATTTGTGTGCTAAATAATGTAAGATTGACCCTCTTTTTACCAGGTTCAATTGTTTACTCGATACATTTAAAGTAAAGAAATTCCATGATTTTGTTTCCAAATTTGATTTCACTCATGTAGAAAGCGCTCTTGGGTGATTTCTGGATTCTGCGTTCAAAAATACCGCCAAAACAACATGAAACTCGATTACAGTAAACTTCACCTCCAAAAATTTCAAGAGGACCTTGCAATTTACCGAAGGAAAATATTTAGCTTACTGAAGTTTGGAAACAGCTTGTATCAACAAAATCATCCCTTCAGAATTTTGGCTCCTCTGCGGTAGGGATTCGAGACCCAAAACCGGATATGCAGGTGTGCACTCTGTCTCCTTACTCACCGCCGCACAGAATTTGGGAGAGAAGCTAGCTTGAAGAAGTTGGGTTAGGATGGCTAATTTGAGGTCATTTGAATTGAACATTCTTTCGAGTTTGTACATTGTCATATAATTATCAGCAATTTTGAAATTCTTGCAAGGGCCGCATAGTTCCTAACAAGAAAGAGCTCTTACAGCAACAACAATTTGATAGCAACTAAGGGCGGCAAATCTAGAAGAAATGAAAGAAAAGAGACGGAAGAAAAATGAAATAGCGCGCGTGCCCACAGCGGCAATTATTGGGTTAAATAGCATTAATTTTGATCTGTGCGACAGAAGAACAATCTGGAAAATCAGATCTCACGCCTATGTGTAAGAAAACTATTTCTCTAGATTACTCCAAAGTTGCTTGCGCACCATTGCCCATTGGACTGCTTTTGTTTATTCAATCAAGGTCCAAGCGACAAAAGGAAAACCTGGGCAATCAGATCTTCCACACTTGTGATAGGAAACCATTTCTCTGGATTGCTTGGAAGTTCTTTGAACGCGTGTGGCGGTTCACCTATTAGATGAAGGATTCAAGGAATTAGTGTGCTTGTGTGAGTAAATACAAATGGCGGATTTATTGAACTTGATACCAGCATATAGCTCTTACTCTCCTAATACTCCTGGTAGGTAAAATTGACGTTTTCAGTCAAATCTTCCAAGAAAAATTTATTTGTAGTGTTTAATTTACAAGATTCATTTCAATTTTCTCAGTGAAAGAAGTATTAGGAGCATTAGGAACATAGGAGTTGTATGCTGGTATTATGTATTCAAGTCCCATCTATGTTTCCTCACACTCTTATAAGCACTAACAAACACAACTTCTACTTGTCAATGGAAACCTTGCCGATTTAATATTCCTCATCAATTTATGTCAAAACTGAAGGTAGTGTATAGATCTTCAATTATTGTTAGTAATATTATTATTTGTATGACTGATGGTTATTTAGCAAAGTAGGCTAGGTACTTGGAAAGCTTCACATAATTAGGAATACTTTTCTGTGAGGTTCAGACAAACAATTCTCCTTGTATGAAGACTTGAGCTGTGAATGATCTTTGGCTGGCTGGAAATTCATCTGTTTCAAATTTTGTATCATAGGTATAACTTGAACTGTAGCAATAAATTTACATTATTTTCATATTAAAAATTTTGCATAGATATAATGATAACTGCGGATAATCCTTTGTTTGATATCATGGTACATAATAGATTATAGAGGTAATATGGACACAGCACCAAAATCTTGTCTGCAGGTTTCTTGCAGCCTATCAAAATTTAGCTACAATTGGTTTATTTCTTAATCTCAGAGTTATAATTGCAAGTAGATATATAGAACATAATATCCATCATATTCACAAATCCCAATACTTTTGGGACTTATTCCATTTTCAAATTGGCATCTAAAAAATTGAGTAAGTAATCTAATAGTCTAAGCAATTTAAAAAAATGATTCAGGAAAACAGATCCTGCGCTCTTGTAAAAGAGAACCATTTCTCTGGATTACTTCAGAGTTGCTTGCACACCATCAGACCGCTTGTCTGCTTTATAATATATTGGAGGTCGAAGCAACAAGAAAACAATCTGGAAAATTAGATCTCTTGCACCCATAAGGGAAGACCATTTCTCTAGATTGCTTCAGAGTTCCTTGAGTATAAAAGATCCAACTTCTAGGGATTAGTGTGTTTGTGTGAGTGAATACAAATGGCGGGTCTATTGAATTTGATACCAGCATATAGCTCTTACACTCCTAATACTCCTGGTAGGTAAAATAGATGTTTTCAGTCAAATCTTCAAACAAAAATTTATTTCATGGCGTTTGATTTACAAGATTCATTCAATTTTCACAGTGAAAAAGTATTATGAGCATTAGGAACATAAGAGTCATATGCTGGTCTCATGTTCAGTGAATACATTCAAGCCCCGCCCATGTTTACTCACACTCTCACAAGCACTAACGAACACAAATGCTGCTTGTCAGTAGGCAGTGAGTAAAGTTGTATGTTTCCAGTTTTAGGAAAAGAATGCAAACATTCAACCATCAATCTGGAGATATGGGTCTTCTTGCATCCTGAGAAGAATCCTTGTCTCCAGATTGATAGGTATTTAAACGTTTACATTTCTGATTTCTTTCTTGGAATCAGGTCACATTTTGTTTAGGTATATTTTTTCAACTGATCATGAAAATTACAAAATTGAAAATCTAGTGTATATCTTTAATCTTCAATTATAGTAATTATCATTTTTATGGCTGATGTTTATTTGGTGGGGCGCTTCAAATAGTCTCAGAGGTCAACTATATGGGAAACTTCACTTTAGGAGTACTTTTCTGTGAAGTTGAGATAAACAATTCTCCATGTAAGAAGATTTGGAACTGGAAATTTTCTTTGTCTCAAATTTGGTCTTTATCATTCAAATCTTATGATAAGTATTTCTATGTGTAGTAACTAATTCAAATCTCATGTTAGACTCATCTAAGTGGGTGAAGGGGAGCTAAGTAGGAAATTAGCTTCCAAACCAGCCTTCAAAATTCTGTTTTCATTGACTCGTAGGATTGACTAGGTATGTGTAAATAAAAACCCTCAATTCAAAATATTTTCTGGCCGAGCTAAATGAAGGAAGATCTTGTTCAAGTCTATCATATAATTTATGTCCACCTTTACCAGTTACTTTTGTATTCGCTCCGCTTGTTTGCTGAGTTAGGTCTAGGATAGTAGTACAATAAGGTACCCAGGGCAAAGGAGCCTGTACGGCACCGTTGTATCTCCAGAATTGATAAGGTATTACGTCCACTTTCTCCAAATGGAATGTATAATTTTATACATACAGGCTGCTGACACACACAAGAAAATATGAAGTTAAAGGAAAACAAATTGATTCTAGTATAATTAACAGTTGTTTATTGTGTGAGTGTGTCAGCAGCCTGTATGTAAAAAAATTATGTTTCTCAAAAGGAGAAAATGGACATGATACTTTTTCAATTCTCGAGGTGAAACGGTGTCATGTCCATTTTCTCCTTTCAAAAAGCATAATTATTTTATATGAAAAGCATAATTACTTTATATGTACTGCCTGCTGACACACTCAAACACACAACAAAATATAGCTTTCAACATCCTACAACAATAGAGTCTACACTGGATGATATTATAAGTGAGTATGGATTGCGTGAGGGAATCAAATAAGTACCTTCCAGAAGTACGACAAAGACCCATTGTCTTTTGATCGTTTCACGCTGAATTTTCCTTGAAGCTTGAAGCTAACATGGGCAGAAGTTGGAAGAGGTATCATTCACAGATATTACAAAGCTCCAATTCTCTTGATTGTTTCAAACTGAGTTCATGTAGGAGGCGAAAGCCAAAATAGACACAAACGAGAGAATAGGTATCTTGCACTGATATGACAAAGCCCCAATTCTCTTGTTTGTTACAAGCTGAATTTTTCTAGAAGTCAAAACCCAAAGCTGCTACTGATATGACAATCAATAATACTTGCTAAAACGACGGCTTCCTTAACCAAGTTAAACGAGGAACGCAGGGAACCTGTTTTGTGAGTCATATGGGATTTGGTGTTGAAAATTCAAGGAAGCCTAGACCTAGATAAAGCTAGTATGAAGAAGGCCCAGACCTACTATAAGCCTAGTATAATATAGTCTGAGAGTCTAAATTTTTCCCGAATCTCGAGCTATATATGATAGAAGGGGGACTTGGAAAAATTCGTATCATACATGGCTCGAGAGTCGAAATTTTTCTGTTTTTTGTTGGACGGCGCACAGCAAATTTCTCAAAAAGCCCCCCATAGAACAGATTCCCTGTTAATATAGCTTTCAACAGCCTACAACAATAGAGTCTACTACTGAATGATATTATAAGTAAGTATGGGTTGCGTGACTGAATCAAAAAAGGTAAAAATTATTGAATCTAAACATGATACTGTACCTACGAAGAATTGTCGGTTCATACCCTTTTAATCCCATATTTTATTGTGTGCTTGTGTGAGTGTGTCAGCAGCCTGTATGTGTAAAATATGCTTTTTAAAAGGTGAAAATGGACATAATACCTTTTAAACTCTAAAGGTAAAAACGGTAGATTTAACTATCAAAGGGGAGAAAAAGGTTAAATAGCATATTTTACACATACAGGCTGCTGACACACTCACACAACTACACAACAAAATATAAGTTTCAACAGCCTCCAACAATAGAGTCTACTACTGAATGATATTATAAGTAAGTATGGGTTGCGTGAGTGAATCAAAAAAGGTAAAAATTTAATCTAAACATGATACCTGCAGAGAATTGTTACTTCATACCCTTTTAATCCCATATTTTATTGTGTGTTTGTGTGCGTGTGTCAGCAACCTGTATGTGTAAAATATGCTATTTAACCTTTTTCTCCCCTTTGATAGTTAAATCTACCGTTTTTACCTTTAGAGTTTAAAAGGTATTATGTCCATTTTCACCTTTTAAAAAGCATATTTTACACATACAGGCTGCTGACACACTCACACAAGCACACAATAAAATATGGGATTAAAAGGGTATGAACCAACAATTCTTCGTAGGTACAGTATCATGTTTAGATTCAATAATTTTTACCTTTTTTGATTCAGTCACGCAACCCATACTTACTTATAATATCATTCAGTAGTAGACTCTATTGTTGTAGGCTGTTGAAAGCTATATATTAACAGGGAACCTGTTCTATGGGGGGCTTTTTGAGAAATTTTCCGTGCGTCGCCCAACAAAAAACAGAAAAATTTCGACTCTCGAGACAAGTATGATAGGAATTTTTCTAAATCCCCCTTCTATCATAAATAGCTCGAGATTTCAGAAAAATTTAGACTCTCAAACTATATTATACCAGGCTTATAGTAGGTGTTGGCCTTCTTTATACTAGCTTTATCTAGATCTAGGCTTCCTTGAATTCTCAATACCAAATCCCATATGACTCATAAAACAGGTTCCCTACGTTCCTCGCTTAACTTCGTTAAGGAAGCCGTTGTTTTCTTCTAAGTCCCCTTCCTATCATATATGTCTCCAGATTCGAAATTTTTTCCAAGTCCCCCTCCTATCATACATAGCTCGAGAGTTGAAATTTTTGTAAGAACAGGTTCCCTGTTGAAAAACTTCGCATAGTTTTGCTGCATATGACTTTTTATATATTTGTTGAACATAACTTTTCATACATTTGCGGCATATCACAAACTTTTCTTGTAATTATTTCAATTTCAGCTGTTGTACAAGAGGACGAGAAAAATATATCTCCTAGATGTATGACAAAACCCCAATTCTTCTGATTTTTTCAAGCTGAATTTTCTGGAGCTTCGAGTTGAAATGAACACAAACTGGAGAATAAGTACCTTCCGGAGGTGAGATAAATACCCAATTCTCTTGATCGTTTCGAGCTGAATTTCCCCCAAACCTTGAAGCTAACATGGACACAAGTTGGAAGATGGTATCTTCTACAGATATTACAAAGCTCCAATTCTCCTGATTGTTTTAAACTGAGTTCATATAGGAGGCGAAAGCCAAAATAGACACAAACTAGAGAATAGGTATCTTCCACCTATATGATAAAGCCCCAATTCTCTTGTTTTTTACGAGCTGAATTTTTCTAGAAGCCAGAAGTCAAAACCCAAAGCTGCTACTGATATGACAATCAATATATTTGCTAAAAAACTGCATATTTTTGTTGCATAGGACTTTTTATATATTTGTTAAACATAAGTTTTCATATATTTGCGGCATATCACCAGCTCTTCTGGTAATAATTTTGATTTCAACTGTTGTACAAGGGAATGAGAAAAAAATGTTCTGGCGTACCGGTAGCCGAATGAATAAAGATCATGTTTCATGTTTGTCATAATTTAGTGATGTGAAGAGGTTGTTCCGTTCGTCTGCCCTCATTTTTGATCTTAGGGTAGGGCCAGAGGAAAGACATGAACACGTCAATACAGAACGTGATCTTCATTTTTATTCAAATTCCTAATTGATTGATACTCGTTTACAAAAATAACGCGAAAACTTTTGTAATAAATTATCTTTAATGATAATAACGAACGTAATCAAAACATTATTAAAGCTTACAACTGTATATCGTAATATATGATTGTACAGTATAACACAGGTACGTATCATATACACGACTGTCGATGTGTACCATCATAACCAAGTACAACCCACGAAAACAGAAAAAGAAAAAAAAAAATTAACTAAACTTCACAATAAATTGAATTTACGCTTATTTACGACAATACAGAATATAATTTCAAAATTTTTGCGCACTCGATCTTATTCTGATTTAGGTGGTAAGATTCAATGTCAGCTCAGTAGGATTAATGATTAAAATAAATACAACTACCGCAGTAAGCATCGAGGCTTTGAAAGTTTGCGTAATACAAGATTGACACGCTGACACAACGAAATTCAGTTGGAGTTCGTTCAAATTTGGCGAGATGGAAGGAAATTTTTAGTTCAAGCGAACTTGGTGAACGCTTGAAGGAATCTACGGAAGTAGGTACAAATACCCGTGTCTTTTATTGAATTGGTAGTCGAAAGAGAGAAAGGCTCAATTTCAAAACGTTTAAAGCGGTAGGTATCAACTGGAGAAAATTGAAAAAACCGAGAACAAATAAATGAAGCTTTTGAAGGGATTGGAGAGAGTGCTCCACCCTGTCAATCAATAGTACTGCTGTACCTTAGCCTTCAACAACATTCGAGCCTTTGTTATAAACCTAATCGAAATGAAAAAGAAAAAAATTAATAGCTCTGTTTTGCTTCATTTGTACCTATATTGGTCGTTTCGAAAGAGCCCTGAAGAGCGGAGTGAAGTTTTCGCCAAATTCTTGTGCGTCTCTATATAATCATACTGTACGTATTACGCCGAAATTAAAGTCACCAAACAAAAAACGAAAATAAAAAAAAACAAAGAAAGAACTACAACCACACCAATAATAATACTGAATAACACTTAATATTAAGTACATAGAACATACAATAAACGGTACAATAATCGCTGCTTGTTAGGATTCTAAGAAGGAGAGAAAAAAAGAGAGAAAACGCGAAAGTTGACCTTGCGGACTGAAAATTAACTAGAAAGTTAACATAGAAAGTACCCCGTACGATGGTACGGAAAGGGGAAGGGGGAGCACGGGATAGAAGATCAGAGTGAAGTATAACAAAATAGTATAGAAACAAAAGAAATAAGTACATTATATTATCTACTAGGATTGCAATCGTGTTTCCTTTGTCAACATTTAATTAACAACAATAACGGTAACGTATACTTTACTTTTCTTCTTTTTCGCTTCAAAATATCTTTCACAAACCACCTATCATACAGTGTAATCATCATCAACCACCCAATAAATTTATGGATCCAAAATATATAACAGAAAATTTTGATCTCATCAAAAAATAGTCTGCGAACGCACGTTACAAGAGAAAGGGAGAGAGCGAAAGTCATCTAAAGAGGAAAGAATCTTGGTAAAATTAGTGCAAAACACAAATAGGTATGTAATCATATTTCTAAAATCTGCTTCTACAATCATTTCACGGCGTACTATGAAGCTTCTTTAAAAAAAAAAAAAAATTATTTGAATTCCTTCTATATTCTTTCTTATTTTCTCGACATCATTCGTTATTATTAGGAATAATAATAATATAAAAAGAATCGAAATATAGAAATAGATATTGACCTACAACGACACAATTTATGTTGAGCAACGCAGGAAAAAACACGTAATTTACTTTAGTAACAATAATAGTACGTAATAATAGTATTAGATTAATACAATAATAATAATGTTAATAATACAGTACGTAAACGAAAATTATTACATGTCTGTATATCCTTCAGGAAAACGAATCCATAATTATTAAGTTATATCGACGACTAGATCAATTCGTTCATAGCTTCGAACTATCTTTTTGCGCGCCGCTGCTCGACTTCCTGACAAGAGTTCGCGTATCCACGGACGTGCTCGGCGTCTTGTTCTTCCTCGGTAGGGTCAAACTTTCTCCAATATCTCTCGGTTTCCACACTGGAGAGCCTGTTAACATAGGTATCAGCTAAGTTCAGATACACCGACAAAATTGGAAGTGTAGACAAGAGTGTGATGTTCAAACATGAGGAATTCAATGATTAGGTAGAAAAAGGGCCTTAACACGAAAAGTAGTTTTCGAGAAAAACGCATTTGAAAGTTCAGATTCATAGAAATACCATAAGGAAAGACCCAAACGTCATGAAGATTTTGGAAGTTGACCATTGAAATTCAAAATCTCAGGACAAAAAGAAGAAGATAAAGAAGGAGGCGGAGGGCTCGAAGAAATTTTCGAAGCTTGACCACAGAACCCCTAGGACTTGCGACAAAAAGAAGAAGAAAGCAGTTAGGCGAGACTCTGACATACTTTTGGTAGTTGAAATAATTTTCAAAGGTTGACCACAAAATCCGAGGAATTGGACAAAAAGACGCAGAAGAGAAAGTAGACAAAGCGAGGCGGCTGTGGCCTGCTTCATGGAGTTGGAAGCATTTTTGGAAGTTGACCATAGAAATTCGAGAACTCAGGACAAAAAGAAGAAGATAGAGAAGGGGGCGGAGGCCTCAAAGATTTTCGAAACTTGACCACTGAATTCCCAGGACTTGCGACAAAAAGAAGAAGAGAAAGCAGGAAAAGCCGGTGATCCACTTCAGAAGTTGAAGAATTGTAGAAGACGGAACGTAGAAATTAAAGAACTTGAAACAAAAAGAAGAAGGACAAGTAGTGAGCCGGAGTTAGGAAGAAATTTTTGAGGGTCAACTATAGGATCCGAAAATTTGGAAAAAAGGAAGACGAGAAAGCAGGTGGGTGGGGGCTGTGTCCTACCTTACGAACTTCAAAACACTTTCAAAGTTTGATCACAGAATCTGCGGACGTGGACGAGAAGAAAAAGAAGAAGAGAAAGCAGAGAGGGCGGAGGCTGTGATTCATTGTAGAGAGTTGGAAAAATTTCAGAAGGTTGACCACAGAAGTTCGAGAAAAGAAGAGGAAGAGGCGAGAGCATCGGCTTTGAATAAATTTTCAAAAGTTGAACATGGAAATTCGAGGACCTGAGGCCAGAAGAAGTCGGAAAGAAAGTAAGAAGGTGGGGGTCTCTGAAAACTTGAAAACACGTTCGAAGGTTGACTGTAGAAATCTGAGAAATTGGACAAAAGAAGAGAGAGCAGGTAGGCAGAGGCTGTGACCTACCTTAGGAACTCGAAGAAATTTTCAAACGTTGAGTAGAATCTAAGAAATCGGACACAAAGACAAAGAAGGGAAAGCAAAGAGTGCAGGGTTGATACCTACTTTTGGGAGTCGAAAACATTTTCGAAGGGACTGACCATAAAGATTCGAGAACTCAAAACAGAGAAAAAAAAGAGAGGAGAAAGTAGGGACTGAGTCGGGGCCTGGAAGAAATTTTCGAAGGTTGACCATTCCAGGACTTAAGACAAAAAGAAGAAAAGAAAGCAGGAGGACGAAGGCTGTCACCTATCTTAAGAACTCGGAAGAAACTATCGAAGATTGATTGCAGAGATTCAGAAATATGCGACAAAACGAAACGGGGGAAAAGCAGGAGGGTCGAGGCGATAATCCAGTCATAGAGTTGAAAAATTTTGTAGAAATTCGAGAACTTGAAACCAAAAAAAAAGAGGAGAAAGTAATGAACCGAGGCTAAGGAAGAATTTTCAACTGTTCAAGGGATTGACTACAGAAATTCGAGAACTTGAAACGAAAAGAACGAGGAAGAAATTCTCAAAGGTTGAACAAGGAAATTCGCTAACTTCAGGCAAACAGAAGAAGAGCAAGCAGGAAGGCGGAAGCTGTGGCCTACTTTCGGTAATTAGCCTTCCCGACAGCCTCGCTTCGAAGAGAATTTGACTTAATTTCAAATCCTGAACAGAAGACGAAGAAGACGATTCAAGTTTCCCATAGAACAAGTTTCTTGCACCTATGAAAGCAACTCTCAAGCAGCGAGATGAAATGCGATATTCTGAGTCAGAAGAGGGAGTTGGGTGTCAACTTTCTAGTTAGAGTATCAAAAAGAGGATTCAGAAAGATTTTGATTTCTAGAGGTATATCTTGCTGTATAAATATAGGAAGGGTCCAATCATCAAGCCAGATATTATTTGTAATATATCAAGAGAGAGAATTGGATGTCTTTGACCATGAGACTTTCAACTTTGCGCCAGAAGGGGATCTTGAAAAAGCTGTAGACGAGTAAATCTAAATTTCAGCTTTCGAGCTATTTATAGGATACTTTTGCCCTGCAGGCTGGAAGTATAATATGGAATTGGAAGTTTAAATATTTTGATTTCTGAACGTTCGTGGTAAGAACTCTACAAGAGAATTCGACCTTTGAGACCATGTGAACTCCAATTTTACAAACCTAGGTCTTTAACTATAGGTGGCTGATAATCTTTCGGATGCTGGGAAGACTGTATGAGACGTGCTTGACTACCGGTACTGCCAGTAGAGAGCGTGGATGCGGTACTTAGCGTTAAATGGTTCGGTGTTTTGCCCAGCGTCTTCGCTCTCTCTTTCACCGTCGAACACTGGCTATCGTCTTCACCTTCGGACTTCGTACCCGGATCGAATTCCTGTTTTGGTTTGCTAGTCTCTGCAAGATTATATTCAGTTCAAGTATTAGAAAGAGTCGCATGGTAACAAGTATCAAGAGCTAAAAAGCTTACTGTCTGCATTGGCGGCCGCATCGTGATGTTGCTCGCTGATGACGGTGGAGGAGCGCCTCTGTGGTGGTTTCGGAGGAATCTTCTTAGGTTTCGTCGCAGTAGCGCCGGTTGCAGTGCTCGTAGACGCTGTAGACGTTCCTTGTGAGACACGTTCTTCTGGTTTATCTACAAATCGAGCAGAAAGATTTTAGAATCACGGCAAATGCGGGCAAGTTTCATTAAAAGAGATTATCTTACCTGGTATTATTGGCGCTATCGACGCTCTACTCGCCATTAGGTTAACAGGAACTTTAGGTGGCTGTACGGCCTTATTTGCAGGGATGCTCATATTGCGGACGCTTTCTCGGATCGTTTGACGAATCGTTTTGATGAACGCGTTACGAAAGTCGTTCGTGCTGAAAACGATACAGGTAAGTTATACGAGAAAATAATTGTAATACGTTTTGGATGTGGAGTTTGATTTTTTGTTTACCTATTTGAAAGTAGATAAACACGTTCAGAGCGCCTCTGCGGATGACAACGCATGTGAACCAACTCCCAAAGAAAGTGGTCTTCTCCTTCTTTGGCTATCGTTCGAACTTGGACGTCCGTTACTGGGATCAGTACCTGATATCGAATGATCTCCACGTCGCCGCCTTTATTCGTTGACACACCCTATAAAGCGAAAAAAGGCAACTTGTAGACCATATTATAAGTCCTGAATATAATAGTCAATATTGGTATCTTCAAAAGAGTAAAACGCTTTTTGGCTTCAGTCTTTATTATGGCGCGTGCAGGAAAGTTAGATTAGGCAATAAATGAAGTTTAGTTGAATTCTACTTTAAGAAAGTTCAGTATGCGTGTCAATACTGAAATCAAATGACCTTGATTTTTGCTGACTTGTTCGAGGAATTCGAGCAGGGTATTTTCCGACGAATCCAACAACTGAAATCTTTACTAATTCTGAGTTGATACTCCTACCTTTATTCAATCAAGTTGATTCCCTGAAAGATGATTGTAGACAACTTGTAGACCATATCACGAGAAATAGTTTTTATTGGTACCTTCCAGAGCGCAAAAGCAAAGTTTTCCGGCTTCAATCTTCATTATAAAATGTGCAGAAAAGTTTGAATACAGGCAATAAAAAATGTTCTATTTTTGTTGAAGTCAATTGTTAGATACTAGTTCAAGAAATTTCTGTATGCGTCTCGATACTGATGGTATCAAATGACCTTGATTTTGCTGATGATTTGTTCGAGGAACTATTTGGATTCTCGCGGACCTTTTCGAAATAGTGTAATACGCTTGGAGATCATAAGAGGACGAACTTCAATTATTGTTAATTTTTCCTTTCGATCTGGACACTAAATTCAAGTCTGAAAATTTTGTCTCATAAATCGGTGTCTGGATTCGAAAGTAGACCACGTCTAATGATTCAAAATTCTGAATTATTCACTGGTTCAGGTACCACGATTTTCCCAAGTTTGCAAATTTAATATTTTTAAGACTGCTTCATGAGGACTCTTCGATATCGTAACACTGCAGTTACAAACTTCGCAGCCGCAGCCTATGAAGTTAATTTCTACAATCCTCTTCTGGATCCCTCCAAATATTCACTTTCTCTTAGAATTATCGATATGTCATCTCAAAAAGGAAACTGAAAACGCTAGATAATTACCATCAATTTTTTCTTCTGTCGAATACGCTCTTTACATAAGAACACAACCGCTGATTTGAACACGAAGCACATGGCGTGCAATTCCAGTCCTTTCTTGATTTTCCCAATGAAGTCGGAGATGTTGATCCACTCCACACCGCCATAATACAGCAAATCACCGGGACTTAGATCGATTGGCTGAAAAAGAAAAAAGAGACAGGAGTTAGTGAAGAATCTTATACATTATAATGAAACTAACAGCTTGCGGCTAGGCCTGCGGCACCAGACAGACTCGCGCTTCGCGCTCGCAGTATAGGTCACGCCGTCGATCGATTATCACTTGCCCTGGCTGTAAGAAGCGTACTACCCACACGACAGAGCGGATTTTTATGTTTCAAGAGAGCTCATAATGTTTTCCCACTTGCCATCCAGTTCATTATTCCCACCAGTACACACTATCACAATCATAGGCAATTCCAATCTCAATCAACAAACAGCCCACTGCCATTATATTTTTCAAAATTTCTTTAAAACTTCACTGAATATCACCACAGCCATATCTAACCACATTCTCTAATATTAAAATTCTACTAACTGGATAATTCAATTGATGAGTAAATTAATTAGCGTAGATATCATTGTATACAATCAAAAATCAGGTTCTGCATTCGTAATTTGAACCACCATTCTACATATTATCGTATTTACGCAATTGATCAAAAACACATTGAACTACTCCTACTATTTGGATATTTGAAATTTTGTTCCGAGATTTGTAAGTACCTAGGTTAAATCTCATTGTTTCTCTTTCGATTTAGAACATGCAAGTTCCTCAGGATGAAAACGTAAGAACCTACAAAATAGTTTGCAATATCATAATTCACAGAAAGCGATCCAAAATCACATCTGTATTCATAATTCGAATCACAATTCATCTATTGATGCAATCAATCAAGAACACATCAACCTACTTAATAATCCTCTTTTTCCTGTCAATGAGCAATGATTCACTTGCGCTTGTTACTCTTTTCATCGGATCGACTGACTTCGCAGAAGAACCCAAATGCAGGGCGTTCATTTCGTTCCAAATTTCATAATTCACCAAAAGCCGAAGCTAGATGCGATCACGAATCAATAATACCTACTAAAATATTTACTTCTTTCGATATTATTGGACAATTTTTAATCTTGTTTCGTTATTTTGGGCAAAATAAATCTCCGCAGTGATTAATTTTGAATTGGAACAGTGTGTTTCAAACTTTCAACCGAAAACAACGGAGTGATGATAATGAGGCGCTAGACAGCTGATGATGATGATAAAAATTTTCTAGACCAATAAGAAAAAAGTATCAACTACGGCGATGGCCGACTGATAGCACCCCCGATGTTCCTACGTTACAGTTTATTGATTACACCGACCGACCAATCGACAGCCGAATAAGGCGATGTCGCGAACCGACGCAAACACTCACTGGTGGCTTGTGTTATCAGTGTGCATTTAGGCAACATTACAATTTGAAGTTTTCTTTTTCAAATATCTTCTTGAAAGGAATTTCTACAAAAAAAATCATAAGAATGAAAGTTGTAGAGATTAAAATTTTCTTTTATTTGTGACCACTCTCAAATATCTACTTTGTTGAAAATATTTTCTGATTTTCATACATAAACAAATACATTGGACGGAGCCCTCAGTGAGCGTTTGCGGAGCCCTCAGTGAGCGTTTGCGACATCGCCTTACCCAACGTTTACAAAGTGTGCTAGGATTATATAGGATTGAAGACACTATTTCTTATGTGCGGCAATAATATAGAAAGAGAAAGGTTGTTGATAAATGAAAAACTCGAGCGAAAAATTGGACTATCAAATGATGAAGACCGAGACGTTAGATTGCGTAAATTTTAGAAAAATGTGTGCAGCCAGAGCCATCTAATTAAATAAATCAATAAATTTGATCACCTTGTCGGGAACCGAACACGAGACTTTTGAATTCTGGGCGACTGCTCCATGGGGTGGTCAAATTTTTCGCTTGAAGTTTTCATTCATCAACAACCCCCTTTGTTCTTTCATAATGAAATTGTTCTTAGAAGCAGAAGAGGAAAAAACAAGAGAGAAATCTAGGCCACGAACATTAATGTTTTGGGCATTGGTACGACAATAGAAAAGAAGGAAAAGTGCAAGAGTGGCCTCATGATAGACGGCACAGGATATGAGGCGAACATAAGGGATCAAAGATGTTCTGACGTAGCCAAATAAATATGAGTCTAGTATCAAAAGAGTAGGTGTTATGTGAGGGGGGTGATATACTTATATTGAGTTTTTATTTTACAAGGCCCAATATACAGTATACTACCCATAGATGAGGGTAGAAGGGGTTGTACCCGCAGATTTCTGACTCAGTAATTGAGTGTGATTGTGGTCAGTCAGTGGAAGATATCTCGAAGTCTAACCGACTGAACTTCCCTCCCGTCTAATTCTAAATTCAATGGCCGTGCGAGATCTTGGCCTTCTCTTCCCAAATTGTAGATTCAACCTTCTGAGGATATGGAAAAGTTTTTTTTGAAGACGTTAATAAAAATCATATTTCGTGTGTATCATCATTTTTGGGGACAGGAATGCCTTTGAGACGCTTTTGTGTCGTTTTTGTGAAATCATTGGAGTAAAAGAAGATGAAAGAGAAGAAGAAAAGAATTGATCAGACTATCTTGAGGGCGGAAGTTTCCTCTCCTCCAAGATAGTCTTTGGAGGCGTCCATACATTACGTGAGGCATTTATTGGAGGGAGGGGGTCCAGTCGAATCTCACCAAATCTTACGGGAGGGCAAGGGGGGGGGGGTTTCCGGAAAATCGCACGTAATTTTTCTCATACAAGAATATAGTTCAAAATATTACAAAACTGAGTTGAATTTCATACGTTTCATCATTTTTACAATAAATCTCACGTGAGATAAATTGGGGGGGGGGACACGCCAAATTTCAGGACATCTCACCAAGGGGGTGGGGGTGTCGGAAAATCGCAGAAACCACCTCAGGTAATTTATGCACGTCCCCTTCCTATGGTCATGGATCAATATACGAGTATGGTACACAAGGTTATACACAATAGACATCGGTAAAAATGAATTAGTGCGAATCTAGCAATAAAGGTGCAGAGAATAGAGATCATATTTTATATCTCATAATGTATCAAACGTTACCAAAAGTTTGAGAAATGGTCTCAAAGACTTAGATCTCGCTCCAGCTCCCTGCCTTTGCTGATGACCGAGTCCCATTCATACGTATAATTATGACGAAAGTATTATTAAGGACAAAATTTCCTCAAGACGCTAGGTAGACCCAGATTTTCAGGCTCGGATCCTCCTCACAAAATGTTGATTTGGTAAGGTCCGAATTTTAGGTTGATTACTGGTCACTGAGGACGGAACGGGCAGGCAAACCCATGGATCAGAAGGTAGAATACATTCCTGATATGAGGAGACCTCTTTTTTTTCACGAGCAACGAGTGATATTTTCAATTCTTCAAAGTTTTGATCGTACTAAGCTTCTGTCCTCTTCCCCAAATTGTTAACAGAGAACCTGTTTCATGAAGGAGGGGGAGGGGAGAGGGGAATTTGAAAATAATGACAGGCGCCAGCCCGACAAAACGTGAGAGTTTTAAGCTATGTACAATATGTGTAGGAGGGGGGATTCAGAGGAATTAACCTTGACTCTTAGCCTATACGGGTGGATCAGAAAGATGTTACCAGTTAAATGGGAGTTTTCACTAAATCTGTTTTAGTGTAAAAACGTGAAACGTTAGATGTATACTTCAAATCTATGGAATGTGTATCTTAATTTGACCTTCAATTTGTACCCCTACACAACTTCCTACGACTTTTTTGAGCCAAGTTATGGATCAAAATGTGTCAAAAATTTACCAATTTGTCAAGATTTTCGAAGTAAGCAATTGAAAATTCCATCACTTTCAAACTCCGTAGGGTTATTCAGATATTTTTTACGGAATCGGCGTTAAATTTTACTTCACTACCCTCCCTTACAGAGTCATACAACTCTAATCCAATCAAGCCATTCATCCCTCTCACACTTGATAATTTAGACTCAATTTTCTTATGGGTCCCCTAGGCACGTTGACCTCTTCGAACATGACGCTGTTGACTAAGCCGCCAAACAAGGTACCTCTTTCCCCGAATAACTCATGATTCCCCTGTCCTATCTCTAGACTATAAAAATCTTTTTATTCAGTAATTATTTGGAGGGGGAATGTTTTGTATCCATAATGATGTGTGTTTTTTGAAATACTACAAACAGCTGACGGGTACAAAAAATTCGCCATTTTTTAACCAACCAGTAGATGTACAAAATCACCTCAAATTAGCACTGAGAAAGTTTTTTTCAGTGAAATTATTTTCTTAATTCTTGGAAAATTACAAAACATGCAAAAATTGAACCAAAACTGTCACTACGTATAATCCGGTATAGGTAACGCAAAAAATGGCTCGTAAGAACAAAGTGAGGTACTTGAATGGCAATTTTCAGATCAACCAATGAACGTAAGGTGACAAACGAATTTTACGAGAAACAACTTTTGTTTGAAACTTTTTTCTCTAAAATGCTTAGTTTTCTAGAAAATTGCGAAAAATTGAATTTTGGGGATAAAGGGGGCCGCGGGGGGACTTTGCGGGAGGCAGAGCGCGTAAGACTCATCGGCATTTTAATCAGGGGGTTATCCTGAGCACATTACAAAAGAAAGACCTTCCGTCGCATTTATGGCCCATAATTATCATTTTTTCATCTTTATTGACTCGACTAAATGAAAACAAATGGATGCAAAGTTACGTCTGATGAAAGCTTCACTCAACTATGCAAAATACGTCGACGATGTCTTATGTGTTGGGAGTGGTGCTGATAACATCCTGCAGCAATTCTTCTTCACCTTCGGTCTTTCACTCTCTAAATTTTATTGACATCACTCTACGGCCTTCACCTGGAACGAACACCCCCTCTCTCGACTTCTTCATCTACAGGAAGAAGACCTTCACTGGAGTATCGATCGCCAACGATTCTCTGCATCCTCGCCAGCACAAATTGACCGCGGTCAACGCTACCATCCGTAAGCTGCTTCTCCTCCCTCTTTCAGAAGAGTCTTGTCTCATCGAAATTCAGAATACAAGACGGTCTAAACATCGATATTCCAAAAAAGGTGCGCTCTAAACCCTCACGTAATTAATGAATAGTTTCTAATGACCCCTATGGCAGCTGATGCTGAAACTTTTAGATGCTGTACGATCAGAAGACGTTAATGTTGATGCTTACTTTTTGATGTTGTCTGAACAAATGGTCGAATATAGCGCCGTACTCTTCGTGTATCCTTTGCATTTCGTTAATGTGTTCAGCTACTCTTTCCATACCCTTAAGTGCCTCTGTAATAAGACATATAATTACATTTATAACAGCTAAAAAGTTTTCACAGCGTAAAACAACAGCACTAATCTAATTGTAACTTACCAATTAGATGTAAGTGCTCGTCTGTGTTCGGATCAGTCAAATTTCTTAACTGTTGTAGCAACAGCGGGTACTTCAATATCCTCTGTATGGGTTTTATTAAATACGATTCTAGCGTCGACGAGTGCTGCTGACGAGGATTACGTGCGGCCAGAAATTCTTGCAACGCGTAATTGCCTTCATCTGAGAAAACATCAGGATAGAATTTTACCACCTTTGACAGAATGCTCACGAGCGCAGTCAGTGTGATCGTACGTACTTGGATTGAGTATCTTCTGAGCCTTCGAATGACTCGCGCAAAATGAACTGTACAGCTTGAAATGGTCAACATAGTACAAGAAAGCGCTCCCAACGGAGAATAGAATATTCTGCAAGATCGATAAAAATCATTAACTCGCCCCCTGTTGCTCGATGACCAAATTGAATCAAACCTTTACCTTAAACTGACTAGGATGGTCGAAGTCGTAGAAATGCGTTTCTGCTGCCAACGCCGCGTTCAAATTTTCCAAAAATTGATGTTGAAAATTAATAATCTCTAATATATTGCCGAAAAGTACGCTTATTTCAGCCGTCGTCAGGAAAGTTTCTTTTTTGAGCGGTTCCAGATAATTCTCCAGCAGATTGTTCAAATGCTATTGCAATAAAATGACGATAAAATGTTGCGGAAGAGGGAATATTTTACGAGTGGTGGAGTTTCACTCACCTTTACGTAGGTTCTCTCCGTTTCGATCAATTCTAATATCACTTTACGCAGTTTTTCGGCGTCCGTCAGTATACGATTAGGTGTGGTGGCTGCAGCGTGCATCTGAGACTGACCGCTGACTATGCTGCCCGTAGGGCTAGATCGTTCCGTCTCACCCGGAGATCGACAGAATCCGGTAACCTCGCCGGCACTCTATATAAAGGTATGATAAAAATCAGACACCGTGGTTTTGGAGTTCACATTTTAGAGCTACAACAAGAGTCAGATCGAAATGTTTCCGTCCTCTTCCTCGTGTATAAAGAGGATGAGTTGAAGAACTAATCTGTATCAGAAGGAGGATTTGAAAAGCTGTTTAAATCAGAGGAGGAATCAGTTGAGTGCAAGACTCATACAGAGGGAGACATGGAAAATTTTCGAACATTGAATTTGACAGAGGAGGCTAACTAAAAGGGAATTTCGACTCTCGATATGTACGTATGAACGCATAGGAATTTTCCATAATTTACCTTGACTAGATTTTCTATCTCTAAGGAACTTGCTCGCGAAGGCTGTTTGCTCGGCTCGGCGCGCGAGTGCCCATGCGAATGCGTATGCGCGTGCGTATGCGTATGTGGCATCGTATTAGAATGCGTGGCAGGGCATTCAGCTCGCGTGCTCGTCGTCGGTAACTTCTTCGTCAGCGCAGGTTGTGGAACTGCCTTATCAGTCTGTTGATCTTTGCCTACATCACAATTGCATGAACATGAGCACCAGAATGTGTACAGAAATTCCATAAAATACCCTCTAAAAATACGTACTGTAACAAGGAGCGGGTACGATCAACCCGGAAATCATTTCTTCGGATATCACAGGGGGATCGGTAGGAGGAGGCGGACAGACTAATGATTCGATGTCGTCCGTATTCCTCAATATAGTTGCGGTCGTCGCCGCACTCGGTGGCTCTATTCTCGACGATCTCATCATCATGCAAAGGCACAGCTCCTCTTGCAGCACCGACTCAATGTACATCATGTCTAAGTCGCTAACTATTGAGCTATTGATCACCATTATCTCGTCGCCTTTGATGATGCCTGCACAAAGAGAAAGAGAAGGAAATTAGAGACGTGACTGATAAGGCTCGAGAAGGATGGGGGCGGACGACTTGTGCTCACCATTCATCACCGCTGTTCCTTTATCTTCGACTCTACTAACCCAAACGCAGAGCTCGTCTTGTCTGTCGGTGTTTTCAATGAGTTCCGCTTCGACGGAGAAGCCCCACATGTGATCCACGCTCGAGCGCACCAGTTCAACTTGGTACAATACTTTCACGCAAATTTCGACGATTTCGTGGGTATTCAACTGCAATAGAAAATAAATAATGATGGGAAACTACTTGCGGACGTAATGAATGACCAAGAATTCTATGAGGATTGCAGCTTACGTAGGTTTCGATGAGATCGGATCGATGTGGGACGAAGTAATTATGGTCTTCCATATCTCGCCTCTTTTTCACACGAACGAAATGCTGCATCGGATTCAGATTTTTGCGTAAACATGCGCTGGCTATGTACTCTTCGACTGTCATCGCATCTTTCAGGTAAATTTGAGTAGTCTGCAATACAAAACAAGAGTTAGTCTAAAGCAATAAATAGTTGAACGAAATTAAACGAATCCGTTCCTTCAAGTTACGGCTATCCATAATAAACGTGAAAGACGAATACTCCGACGTGGAGTAAAACATGCAAACCGCAGAAAAATAACAGACGACGAGCGCTTTCGGTTCAATAACCATCTTCAAGCCTGAAATGAAAGCAACTGACGAACAAAAGAGAAGAACGAGGTATTAAGATCGTCCAAACGAGAAATCACGGTGTGAGTCATAAACCAGTTCGATCGGCCATCTTCCCGAATGTACGAATTGAGTACAGTGATACCGTCAGTGTTGAGATGACGAATTATCTCTATATTCTCGAGGGCGATACGCTAACGGTAGGAATTCTCCTTATGGAGGAGCTTTTCGGATCCCTCGCGGAAGCTGTGGCCACTGTTTATTAAGTGATCGGCGAAAGCTGACTCCCCTAAGTGTCTCTTCTTCCAAGACTTCAGGTGCTCAGCAACTCTAACTTTCATTTGGCGGCTGGTCTCACCAATATAAAAGCCTCCACAATCCTCACACTCCAACTTATACACACCACTCCTCTCATCGATAGGTATGGGGTCCTTCAGTCTCACAAACAACCTCTTGACTGTAGTAGGGTTGTAAAACGCGGGTCTGAAGCCCAACGGGCGAAGGGCCCGACCCAATTGCAGGGAGAACTTCCGCAGAAAAGGGAGACTGATCCAATGCAAACGGCGATCACGGATCGTGTCTCGGGGGAGGGAGGTGGTGGAATCAAGAAGGCTCCTCGTAACTTTCCTCCGAACCATCGCGTCAACATCGACATTGACCCCATTCTCTCTACCCAGGTGTTTTATTGTGAGTTATTCTTTCTTGAAGGCAGACTGACTCAAAGGAATACGAGTCAGTCTGTGTAGGCTATGAAAGGCAGCCATCTTATGAGCAACTGGACCGAACGAACCTCCGTAGACTAAAACATCGGTCGTAGTATCTTTCCTGTAAATTCCAAACTTATGGATACCGTCTATTATAGGGATCGATAAATCCAAAAAGTTCCAACGTAAATTTGATGGAAGGGTACTAGGAATTGAGATACCTCAGAAACTCACCAAGGAGATCTGGGGGACCAGTCCAGGTGCATAGAATGTCATCAACGTACCTGTCCCAATAGTGAATATGATTAACTAACACCTGGTTCGAGGAAAAGAGGTCAAGTTCAAACTTGGACATGAAAATTTCGGAGATGTGAGAGCCTAAAGGTGATCCAATAGGGATCCCTACTTCATCAGGAAACTCGAAAAATTTTCCTTCAAATTTACAATAGTTGGGGGGCCAGCAAATATTCAGAAGATCGAAAAATTCATGAAGCTCATTGTGGGGGATGTTGGCTGTAACGAATAGCTCACCCATACGTTGGATAGTAGAAGCCTTAGGAATATTCGGGAACAAACCAACAACATCAAACGACCAGATGGTCGTTCCCGGGAGGAGACTTACATCCTTGAGGACGTCAGTTAGAGAGGCCGAATTCCAGACCGAATGAGGGGATTCAAAATCAATTCGATTTTTGAACCAACGGTCAAGGAATTTGGCAAGGAGGTAGGTAGGAGAGGAGACGAAAGAAACAACGGGTCGCATCGGGGTATTGTTCTTATGCACTTAGGGCAACCCGTAGAGGAGGGGGGGTGGGGTTAGGAACAAGGACGGCTTTTTGCAAAGCAGGAGTTTTGATAACAGCCTCACTCCTGTTGATGACACTCCTAACTTCTTGGACGTGCTTGGGAAAGCTGAAATCCTCACTCTCTTTAGCACCACACTGCTGTAGGACTTCATGGACCTTAGAAGAATAGGCCGATCTCTCCATCACTACAACAGCGTTGCCCTTGTCAGCCTCAGTGACGATCAAATCTCCCTCTTTCATCTTCCTTCTTAAACCCTGAATCACTCCTCCCAATTTATTACTCATGCGAGGGAGGGGGTTATTACGGACTAATTCGGCACAGACTTTCTGGGTATTAAAACCAGGACCAATCTTAACCGCAAGATCCGCAACGACATTCGCCAAGGTTTCATCGTTCTTGAGGGGAGGCATACTGAACTTCAAACCTTTCTCAAGGAGGGATGTTTCGTCACTATTGAACACTACCTGACTATTATTTATGACGGGGGGATGGAATTTATGAACGACAACACCGTCACTCACCCCCTCCTCAATCACATCTTCATTAACCGTCATTAGGGAGGACAGCTTCTTATCTTTCCTCTCAGTCTGCCTTCAAGAAAGAGTTAATCACAATAAAACACCTGGCCAGAGTGAATGGGGTCAATGTCGATGTTGACGTGATGGTTCGGAGGAAAGTTACGAGGAGCCTCCTGGATTCCACCACCTCCCAACCCCGAGACACGATCTGTGATCGCCGTTTGCGTTGGATCAGTCTCTCTTTTCTGGGGAAGTTCTCCCTGCAATTGGGTCGGGCCCTTCGCCCGTTTGGCTTCAGACCCGCGTTTTACAACCCTACCACAGTCAAGAGGTTGTTTGAGAGACTGAAGGACCCGATACCTGTCGATGAGAGGAGTGGTGTGTATAAGTTGGAGTGTGAGGATTGTGGAGGCTTTTATATTGGTGAGACAAGTCGCCAAATGAAAGTTAGAGTTGCTGAGCACCTGAAGTCTTGGAAGAAGGGACACTTAGGGGAGCCAGCTTTCGCCGATCACTTAATAAACAGTGGCCACAGCTTCTGCGAGGGATCCGAAAAGCTCCTCGATAAGGAGAATTCCTACCGTAAGCGTATCGCCCTCGAGAATATAGAGATAATTTATCGTCTCAACACTGACGGTATCACTCTACTCAATCCGTATATTCCGGAAGATGGCCTGATCGAACTGGTTTATGACTCACACCGTGATTTCTTGTTTGGACGATCTTAATACCTCGTTCTTCTCTTTTGTTCGTCAGTTGCTTTCATTTCAGGCTCGAAGATGGTTATTTAACCGAAAGCGCTCGTCGTCTTTTATTTTTCTGCGGTTTGCATGTTTTACTCCACGTCGGAGTATTCGTCTTTCACGTTTAGTTAAACGAAAACTGATTGAGGTCACAAAGTGAATGAACGATGGAAGGATAATCGACAGCGACGTGGATCTCGATCATTTTCTTTCCTTTATGAGCCGTTCACTCAATTTCTGGACGTGATGGACGGCATCAAGGCCACAAGTCATGAATTTCATTCAAGAGGTCTCTTCAAAAGTCAATCGGCGAAATAAGAGTTTAGAGATACACGAAAAGACGATCGATTTACAAGTTAAAGTTCAGAAAGGGAGAGGAAATATGACGAAAAAATCTTCTGGCCCGAGCGGGAATCGAAAGTTATCGCAATGAAAATTACAGTCGCGGGTTCGATTTTCGGCTTCCCGCCCGAGCCAGGAGTTTTTTTCGCCATATTTCCTCTTCTTCCTCAGTTATTTGAACGTCCGCACCTATCAACATTCTCTAGTCACTCCACCATCGTTGATAACTACAAAATAAGGCGCTTCTCACATATGCTGGTCCTCTTATCCTGATTTCGCACTGAAATCGCTCGCACTATGTTTATACTTTCTTTTAGACGCACTGAGAATCCCGCCCCCTTTTCCGCCATCATGATCATCAATCTAAGAGGAAAAGACTACTACATACTGACTCTTTTAAAGCGCAGCCATTTTACACTTCATTCTTTAACTCAGAAAAAGAGGGCCGGTCACTGGTTCCCATGATCCAATTATTCGCTAGAAAAGATGAGTCTACAGAGCCTGAGCGGCCCGTAGACGAGGGTAAGCGTCTCGACAGAGCGCGGAATGCAAACACACTGACTGTCACGATATGTCCTGAGTCGGGACAGCTCAGCGAGCCGAGGTGATCACGGCTGGATATCCTACACACCTATTCCTACTAGTGAGAAGAATGGCGTCTCCCAACCATAAAATATCGATAAAACTGAGCGACAAATGCAGATTAGATACAAAGAGCAGGCTGGAAGTAAGAGGAACACGGCCTTCCCCAGACGGAAGGTTTTTTGATAGAGAACAACCACAAGTTCATTCATACGATTGAGGTCCTGTTACACGTTCAGAACTCCTTCCGGAGGTGGTTGTCCCTTAAAACTTTAGAAATCGCTCATCAAAGCGCGTTTGCCGGACTATGGCTTCATCAAGAAACGCATTTTTCTACAATATGATTCTACCTCGTCTTAGTCTTGTATCCCCTCTGTTCTTGTTTCCTTTCCTCGCATTCGTTTTCTAGTGTCACCCTTTTTCTATTTGCTCGCTTTTCCTCCCTCGTTCATCTCTCCTGTTGTCCTTGATTGGTCTTCTTCCAAGTTCGACTCAAAGAGCATGTCGAGACTAAGAAGAACATGGACTTCTCCACGCATTCGATGAAGAAGCTACAGGACTGACGTCCTTTTACACGTTGAGAACTTCTTCTGGAGACGGTGGACTCTCAAAACTTATGAAATTGTTCACCACACCTTGGACGATAATATTATTCTCATGGATGAGCGCCTCCCAGATCCACTGCTTCTCCCACAGGATTCTACCTCCACTTAGTTTTCCTATCCCTCCTTAGGGTCCATTCTTCTTCCTTCCTCTCTTCCCTCCTCCTTTCTTTCTTCCATGAGCACAGACTCTCCCATTTTTCCTTCTTTCTTCTTGTTCTTTAGTCTTTCTCCCGGGACTTGAAAAAAAAAATTCGCGGGTTCTTTGACGGAGTTGAACGAGGGTTGCAGGAAAGCATCTCATAGGGAACGGAGGAATTGGAAATAGAGCAATGTTGTTTTCCGAGTTATATTATGATAGGAGTCAGGCGCGGATCTAGACGATGACTTTGGGAGGGGAAATAATCCAAAAAAAGTCTAAAGGACTTTTTGTTTTTTTACATTTTCTTCAATACTGCAGATTTGTTGTTGTTATTGTTGTTGTTGTTGTTTTTGGTTTTTGGTTTTTTTTTGGGGGGGAGGGAGATTTCCCTCGCCCCCCCCGTGGAGGAGTGGGACGTAGAGATAAATGATAGGAGGGGGGGGGGAGAACTTGAAAATATTTCGACTTCCGAGCTATACACATATATGATGGGGTGGGACATGAACAAATTTTGACTTGCGAAATATATATTATAGGGGAGAGACTTGAAAGAATTTTTCCTCCTTCTACAATACGTTAGATTGCCGACCGGCCAGACGGCGAAGATTTTTGTCGAAATAACCCACGATAAAACAGGTCACCTTCTAAAAAGGAACAGAATTTGGAGCTATGGAGGGATATGTCTAGGTTTTGTGGGGGCAAGAGCTCTAACCTTCCAAAATTGAGGTCGATTCAAATTTGACCAGCATACATTTTGAATGCACTAAAAATCGACTATTCATTGGGGCAATAGAGCCGTCAATCTCAAGTTGATGAAAAATGGGAGAAGTTGACTCAAACTCGGATGAGTCACGAATCCATTGGGAGATGGAAGGGGAGTAGTATGAGGCACCCTTGGAAACTGTGTTCCAAAAATCGACCAAAAACGGCCATGCTTGGACATACGTCAGACGCGTTGGATACCTTGAGCAGTTTTTGGAACAGTTCCCAAGTGGCCCTAATACTACTCAACTTCCCTTCCCACAACCTGGGCTTTATGGATGGTTTCAAATTGGGCCCTAAAACTGGCTACGACCTTCTGCATTGATAATGAAGTTTCACTTTTTCGTTTGAAAAACTCAACCTCCATATATTCTTCCGAACTATCTGCCATCTATACCTGCCTTACTCACCTCACTCTTCTCCCTCAATCCTGTAAATTCGTCTTCCTCTTCCCCCCCCTCTCTCTCTCTCTCTCTCTCTCTCCAAGCCACGCAAAACCCTTACTCTTCCAATCCTATTGTACAGCTCAATCTCATAGTCCTTCACACCTCAACAATAGCTTTCCTCTGGATCCCTGGTCATATCAATCTACCGGAACACGACGCTTTGAACCCGGCTGCTAAGCAAGCCTTGCTTCTTCCCTCAATCACTGATCGCTCCCCTTCTCCGGCCTATGACTTAAAATCATTCTACCGTTCACAAATCACCTCATCATGGCACAACCTCTCTGGTCTTCTCAACCCTGCAACAAACTTCGCTCAATTAAAAAATTTCCAATTCCCTGGTCCTCTTCAATCCGTCCCTCACGCCGCGAAGAAATAGTTGTAACTCGACTACGAATTGAACGCACTCGCCTAACCCACTTCTTCTTCATCCTTGGACTCTCTGCCCCTCCCTCATGCCAATACCCCACTTGTTCATCCCTGCCCCACTCTCATAAACATCAGACATTCATTTTCCGTTTCCTCCCATACATTGTCTGCTCTTTCCAGTAACTCAGAAACCGTAACCAACACCTTAAACTTCCTCCGATCCACCTTTACTACAAATCTATCAAATCCGAACATCTCTCCCCAAGCTAATGACCCCTTAAAAAGTCAAAGAGCTCGAAAAGAAAAAAAATTGAATGAATTAAGATCCATAAGGCGGTACCAGTTGTGCAATGGGCGTGGCTCCACGTTTTTATGATTTTTTCCAGTCGTGTCCTTCATCTGCTAACACTGAGATGCATTCCTTGACAAGCTTCCAAAAGAATAACGATCAGGAAAAGGGTATTTATCGTACGTGTTGCATATAGGTATTTTTCCCTTCACCGACACTTTCCAGACAAACTATCGATAGTATCGATAATTTCAAGAAAAACTATCAGGACTATCGATAGCATGAAACAATCGACTATCGCCCACCTTTAATTTCAACGCAAACTTTGAAAAAAGTAAATTTCCAAGCGTTCTGAGTCGACTTTCGCTCGACACCGCCAAATTGCGCAACTTAGCAAGAAGTAATCTTTTAACATCAGAACTTTCGATAAAGAACTCTCGCTGGTTTGGGTTCTATATCTTCTTTGTTCATTCGATACCATAGTTCTAGTAGTTTCGGGACAACTGTTTCACTCCTCCCTGCCAAGATTTTGAGCTTATAAAGCACCTTCGACAGTCCCCTCGTCAAGCTTGTTCGACGAATACTTTACCTGATTATCTGGTAAGCTGACTTTGACCGACCTCTCCTCGTCCCTGGAAGACATAGATAACGAGCGTCTGCTGGAAGCGCTATTCGACCGCGACAGCATCGGTGTTCGACGTTTGGTCGAGCCTCTACCGGCCAGCAAGTTATTCAGCAGCGAAGGAGACCGCGAACAGATATACGCGTGAAATGAAGATACCGTGAACACACCCAGCTTGTTTAGCACGTGTTTCGTCGGCCTCGAAACGTGAGTTAACAAATTCTGTAAAAAAAAAAAAAAAAAAAAAAAAACATAATTCGAAAACTATTAATAATTGGAAGAAACTTTCCAACTGTAGTGAAAGAAATAGAGCAGAGACGGAGGGTGAGAACGTCTTCTCAAATATTTGAAAAACATTCGATACAAAAAGCAAAAACAAATACGATCGGCGCGGAGAAAAAAAATTCATATAGGCGGAAGGCTTGTTAAAATAAATACCATTGGTACCTAAATACGTTTTGTTTTTATGTACATATCTACGTGTGTGTACGTAAAAATATAAAAATTCGACGATATAAAAATATATCGACTGAGCCTGGATGTCAACCCTCGCAAAGGCTGATGTACAAAGTACGAGGTGTAAGGTTTATACTGAATATTTTTCGCATTATATGACGTGAAGACAATTTGATACTCGGTATTGTATGCATACAAAGGTATATACAGTATATACGTATTTGTATTTTTGTCGAAGCGTTCATAATTCCCCCCAGCCCCTTTTTTCACATCCGGACTAGCAATACAAATCAGAGCGCTTCAACATGCTCTTAATTTAGGAAGAAAACTTTTTTCTTTTATGAAAACAAAAAAAGAAAAAAGTACAGTATTTTACGACTAAATTATACTTTGTACATTATAACCTGACCCAGAAAATGATGAATGGTAATAAAAAAGAAGTCATTTCTCACTTTCTCCTTCTTTCCTCTGTCTGCTCGCTCTCTTTCTCTCTTGATTTTTCCTACAACGAGTTATGAATTTATACTGCACTCTTTTTGAGGACAAGAAAAATGAAAAACACATACAAAAAAAAAAGAAGGAAGAAATTCTGATTACGAGCCAACATTTTTGTACTTTTATTATTTTTTATGGAATAGTTTAGTCGTGTATTTTACTTTCCTCTTTCGTTTGCTGTTTTTGTCTCCTCGCCGTCTCCCTCATCTCCTTGTACACCGTATCTGCTTCAATGGTGTACTCGGAAGTGTAGGAAAACCCAGTTTTTCGAATTTTAGTGTGAAAATTTGAAATTAATCTCGTAATCTCTCTCTCTTTTTTTTTTCGTAGGCAAAATTATCCTCTAATGCACCTCCGAAACGACGTGCATTCTGAAATTCAAAACGTGCTCGCATTTCGACGGAACTTCGAGCCAAAAGAGTGTGGACACGATCCGCTCGATAGTTCTCTGTCGGTTTACATTTTGGCAAAGATAATAATTCGCACCATTTTAAATAAACAGATAGAGGTTCCTCTTCGTTGGAAGTAATGTACGAGTAATAGGAATGAATGTTGAAACAAAATAACCCGCTTGAAAATATCAATACTCACTCGACGCTGGAGGACTAGTGGCCCTGGCATCTTTGTAATGTTCAGAATTACAAAGCCAAGGATTAAATGAAGAATTTGAAATATTCAAGACCAATACTTCCCCCACCAACCAACCGGAGACGGTGTCCCACAGAGAATTGCTATAAACGACCTATCAATCGGTATCGGCTTTCCCTTTACTAAAAGCTTCAGTATCTCCTAACCAAAATCCAACTTCCAACGAACCGCACGACTACTTCCATTAACTCTGGACAGATTCTCCAAACCCTTATTTGATCCTGGATTTCGATTTTCTGACAAGAAAACAGTTTTGGTAATATTCCAAGCGAGGTCGCTGGGTCTACAGAATGGTTTCACCTATTACTATAAAACTTCCTGCCTCCCCCCCCCCTTTTCCTAATGAAGTCCTTAAACGTTTCCAAATACTCATAATACTCTCGCCCAGCTGTAACCTGAAATTCCTCCCGCAAGTCTACCGCCACTTGATGATGATTCTCCAACTTACAGCCACTCCAACAAAACAAACCTAAAATTTCTGAACTCGGGGTTTCGACTGGCCTCCGGGCACATTACAAACCAGCCTTTGCGCTGAGGCAGGATTCTTCTCCGTAATTGCACTCTTTCCTTCACTGCTACCTCTCTGGCATCAACAGCCTCCTATCCAAATCTTCCCATCTTTTCAGAAAAACGAAGAATACTTGAATGAGAAGAGGCGGGGAATCTGTTAAAGAGACACATATGATATGAGGGGGACTTGAAATACTTTAAAAGGGAATTCCGGGTCTCATGGTGCTTGAAGCGTTGCATATCTGGCTCATTGAAGGGGCTAAGTCAATTGGCATATGAAGCATTGCATATCTAGGAGGGGCTATTTTTCAGGCTATGTACATCGATTTCCGAGCAATATGAGATGATTGGAGAGGACTTAGAATTGTTTGATAATATCCTTTGTAAAAATTACGTGTACTAATTAACAATTCATTTTTGAGCATAATAATTATATTACATGAAAAAATTTCAAAAAAATATTGAAGTAACACAATCACGTTTATTGAGTAGGCGACGCGTTTTGGTAACTACGTACCATCTTCAGGATATTGTTTTATGTAACTGAATTTCTTTTGCAACAGAAAATGAAAGAAAAGCTTTTCAACGTTGATGATTTTTTCAATTTTTCTACTTTATTAAGTACTAAGTTTTTGTAAAAGCAGAACTATCTGTCGAGCAAATAGCCCTTAGCGCAGCTGCATTGCTCGTAAAAATAAAAAATAATAAAAAAAAAAAAAAAAAAACATTGATGATTACAGTAGACAACAATATTAAAAATTTTTTGAAAATTGCTGATAAGAGATAGGTTGTATCTAGAAGATCAACGCCCGATAAGGAACGCGTTGTCTCGCGACGATGCGCGGCAACTAAACAAAGTGATAAGAAGAAAACGCGACCTCCTATCAAAAAACGGAAAACGGTTCTGAAATCAGCGCAAAACATACCTCTAGATACAACCTATCTCACTCCAGCAATTTTCAAAAATTTTTTAATTGTTGCCTAGTGTTATAGGCTATTACAAAATAATATAAAAAAATATTAAAATTGAATAAAATAATCAAATTATCAATTTTATAAATATTATTATTTATAAAAAAAATCACAATAAAAATTAATAAAAGAAATTTTTCCTTTTCCTTTTACTTTTTCTTTTTTTTTTTTCATTTATAGAGTGCCCTCCAACAGCCGATCGGCCAATGACAGGAGGGCACTATAAACGAGAAAAAAATAGAGTAAAACAAAATAGAAATAATAGAGAAACAATAAACAAACAGAACAAAATTAAAAAAAAAAAAACATGAAGTGAAATAAAATAAAAGAAAACAATAATGATAATATGTCCACCACTAGCCACCTCAACCCTGGTCTCATATTCAATCCCCCAACCCCTATGATTTCGAAGAATAAACAATAAAAACCAAAAAAAATAAATAAATAGATACAATAATAACAATTACAGATGTATATGGAGGCCATTTGATCATAGGGGTGCGGAAATTAAACCAAAATAAAAAATACAATAATTGAATTAGATAAAACAATGCCTGTTAATCCTACAATATTATATCCTATTGATCATATAATTATTGGTGAATTTTGTTTATATCCATATTTAATGTTATTAATAATCTAAAAATTTCAATTTGTATTACTTTTATAATTTTTATTAAAAGAAACAAAACTGATATATTTGATAAGAAATTTATTTTACCAACTAATATTTTGAGATTTTTTTTTAAAATTTTAGTTCAATACTTTTAATATAAATTTTTTTATTTTAATTTAACAAATTCAATTTATTTTTCAACTTTTTATTTAATGACTCTATTTCACATGGAAAAATTTTTTAATGAATTCATCAATAGTATGTTATCAATTTTAATATTTATAATGTCCGAATTATAATTTTTTTCTGTATTTTTTGGTTGTATATATTATAACTAGAGCTCGGATTTTTTGGCAATTATGAGAATGATTTTTGGAATTTAAAGTCGAGAAATTTGGCATTATTTGGCAAAATCAAAAAAAAAGTACGAAAAATGAATGGTTTAATGAAATTAAAAATTTTTGAAATTGAATTTGAACGTATTATTAAAGAAATCTATAAAAAACGAGAATTAAACATTACATTTTGGCGCTAAATATTCAAAATTCGTCGTTTTCGGCATTTATTCATTTTTTGGCATTTTTTGGCAAAATAAAAATTTTTTCCCTGGGTCCTAAAGATATGAAATGAACTCCCATTTGATCACCCGCCGTCTGCCCCTTCAGGAAAAAAACTGACAAATTCCAAGGAATCCGAGCTCTAATTATAACTCTAATAGATATTTTAATTTATTTTCTAATAAAAATTTTATTTAATTAAAATAAAAATAAATTTAACTAACAAATGAATATAAATTAACGAAAATTAATTTTATCAATAATAAATTAATAATAAATAATATAATAATAACGAATTTAAATTTAATATTTAAATTAAAAATTAATAAATCATAATTTATTTTCCCTAACAATGTTTGTTAATTTTGATGCTGTCGCAATCAAGGTGTATGTAATAGAGAGGTATGATAATTTAAGCGTAATTTGTAGTTAGGGGCAGTTAATGTTTCACCTCATTTAGGATATTCTATTCAAAAATCTAAACCCCACGTTACCATGTAATTAGATAAGGCATGCTGGTTGCGTTCTGTTCACTAGTTGAGTGATCACATCTCTCTATTCCATACACCTTGGTCGCAATCATAATATTCTTGTTATCACTTGACTTAAAATACAATTTGTGCTTCTTCAATCAATATTTTTGTACCGAGACAACCTTAGAAGGACGTTCTTAGTCGTATGGTGTTTAAAACGTTGCATATCTGGCTCATTGAAGGAGCTAAGTCGATTGATGTATGAAGCATTACATATTTGAATACTTGAAGGGGCTATCTTTCAGGCTATATGCACCGATCTCCGAGCTATATATGATGTGATTGGAGGGGGACTTGGAATACATTAAAAGGACGTTCTGAGTCTTATGGTGTTCGAAGCATTGCATATCTAGGTACTCGAAGGGGTTATTTTCAGGCTATATATACCGACTAGCGAGCTACATATGATAGGAGGGGAACTTGGAAATTTTTGATCACCGAGCTTTGCCGGCCGGACGGATGGCAGACGTTTTTTCCGAAAACCCCGTTAATACTCTCAGCCCTTGTGCTTCAATCCCATCTAAGCACTCATCTTAAACTTCCGTGCTCACTTCCTATTTTTCATCCTCTCCTTCTCAATTAACGCCTACCTATCCGTCTCGCAATCTTACTGAATTCCTCAAAACTACTAATAAGTTAATATACAAACAATACATCAACAAAACGGGTCCGAATCGTAGTCCAAAATCGAAGACGCAGGATCCTTTCAAGGTATGTTATCTTCTCGTAAGAGAGTTCACTACCAAATTTACCGCCGAACGTACCGTTATATTCATGCATCTCTCACTTGTAACCCACTTCTCTCTTCCCCGTTCGTTCCTTATACTATCGAATTCTCTTCCAACCTTACTTCCTATCCTAGACTCTCATTTTACCAACCCTATTATTGTATTGTCCAACAAATCCTCTTTCTTCAAATTCTTCATCATCCTCAATCACTTTTTTATGGATACCGGGTTACTTCGACCTGCTGTAGACCTTGCCGCAAAGTAGTCACCGCGTTTACCTTCCTCACCCTCATTTCTCGAATCTTTCGTATTTTAAGTCTCTCCCTTCTAGTCCTTCATTAAGCTCCAATTAATTAAAAATTGGTCTATTTCGAACCGAACTTCCTGACGCCAAGAGGTCTTTCTCGCAGAATGTCTCACCCACTCCTTGCCCTTCTCACCTAAACTGTAATGCTAACGACCTATCCGTTCAAGACTTCTCTTGTCCCATTCGGCTTCACCATTTTGTCTTCCTTTCAAACAATCACGAAAAAATCATTACCGAAAAGAACCTCCTCCGATACATACCTATTTCTACAACACTCTCCAATTCATATTCATCCTCATTGCCCCTATTGGTAGTACCCTCCGAGCACATGACGAGTTACTCTTCAAGAAAGTAGCCTTATCGCACCACTGAAGAAAATGCATACCCGAAGGTCGCCGTATCTCCTCCCTAGATACTATACGCGTTGACCACGAACGTCCGACCGGGTTTTCCTGTCTACCTTTCGTTTTTCCCCTTGGGTACTAATTTTCAAATTACGTTCAACACTTACTTTCGGATTCGGTAGTTCTCCGTTTTGCAGACTAGAGATATAACATCTTAGCCGGAATTGCTCGCAATATAATCGTTCCATGTTTTCTTCGTACTGCATAATTTGATTGCCTAACTGCTGTTTCACGTCCGGATCGGAAACGACGCTCAGTTGTAATTCCGCCATGTGCTTCATTTTGTGATCCTGTGCAAAACAATGAAGCAAGCGTCTATGTTTTATTCATAAATTTGACGGTTTTACTCCAAACAAAAATAAGAGAATACGCGCCAGTATAGACTGTATGGTATATTTGTATGCGTACACGTACATTCGAATAACCGCGCGATGATATTTTACCACTAAATATACAAAGTATATATTATACGGTATATACTATACCGGTATACTTATATTAATTTATTTAGCGTTATTGTTTCGCTGAAACTGCGCTATTAAAATAATAACACCATCAGCATCAGCGTCCTCGTCATCACTATTGTGCGCTCCATTTCTCATTTCTTGCGCGAGCTTCATAATTCAAAATGCAACGCAATCCCTTTGTATGAGAAACGGCGAGGAGGATAGAATAAAAATGATGATTAAAATGATGGCGAAGTCGTAAAATCAGTGAAAAATTTCATTAACTGGACAACGTTGCCACATTTCGAGTATCGAATCATATCTACGGACAGATTGAAGAGAAATTCGAGCAAATTTTATCAACGATGGTACCTATTTGAGTTACAGAGAATCCCACCCGCTCCCCTCTCCGAATCCTTTAAGAAATTACGAATCTCTCATCAACGATTTCAGTCTACAACTTAGTCGACGTCATTGAGAACCTCTTTAACGGGTTTTGAAGATTGATAAAGTTGAAAAAAGTCAGCAAAGTATATCTTTATGCATGAAGTTTCAATTAATTATATCATTTTTATCGAAATTCGCACGACACGTCTTCGAGAGTAAATTATACAAATTTTTGTATCAAGATGAAACGCACGCGAGCATGCTTGAACCAAAGACTGCGAACGAAACTCGCTGATGAAGATGACATCGTTGTCTTTGAATACCTCGCATGTTTCATCCACCGGCAGAACTAGAATTAGCCGAAACCTCGCTGATAACCTGTTGTGTTGATCGTAAACGAACACATGAATCAGCTTGCAAGGAGTGCATACTATCTAATTCCTATGTTTGCTTAAGAACAACCGAACAAAGGTTCGGTTTCTCGCTATTCCTAGTTCTACTTTTGATAATTTATCAACTTTTCGAAATGATGTATTCGCATCGTTAGCCGGGCATTTCGCAGCCGTGATTTCAGAGAGTGACCAAAACTGCGCTGGCGACTGCATCGTAGCTCCGCCTGTCAAGTCGCTCGACCCCCAAAACAACGACTTCGTGGGAACCATGAAATAGCCACGACTTCCTCTTAGTTGGCTGAAAGAATGAACAACGACACACGGCGGATGCGGCAGATAGGACAGCTATTCCGAGACGGGTCAGTATGACTTCGCGTCAGGAAAGACAGTTCAAAATTAGCCAATGAATTGGAGCTTTTCCAATAGGTCGGAGCTAGCTGGAGGATGAAGAGGACCCGAAAATCATGCCGAAAGGAGAGGGTGAGAGAGCAGAAATAGGATTTGGATTCGTTTATTACTAATGCTGCGTATTTACAGTTCTTATTATCTGAAATTTCGCAAGCAACGTGCTTCGTTTTCTTTTCATATTTGGTTTTTTCGTCGGTGTTTGGTGTTGCATTTGAGACCCAAGTTCGTAAAATTCCGGTTGTACTCCGATTGTGAAGTCACGACCAAGAAACTAGAAAACTATATGAGGCTGAAGTGGATGAGAATGGAATTGCGGATATGGAATTGTTAATATAATTAAACGAACTCCCCCTCCTGTACGGGCTGCCTAAAGTGCATAAGAACAATACCCCGATGCGACCCCTTGATTCTTTCGTCTCCTCTCCTACCTACCTCCTTGCCAAATTCCTTGACCGTTGGTTCAAAAATCGAATTGATTTTGAATCCCCTCATTCGGTCTTGAATTCGGCCTCTTTAACTGACGTCCTCAAGGATGTAAGTCTTCCCCCGAGAACGACCATCTGCTCGTTTGATATTATTGGTTTGTTCCCGAATATTCCGAAGGCTGCTACTATCCAGCGTATGGGTGAGCTACTCGTCAAAGCCACCATTCCTCATAATGAGCTTCACGAATTCTTCGATCTTCTGAATACTTGCTGGTCCCCCAACTACTGTAAATTTGAAAGGAAATTTTTCGAGTTCCCTGACGAAGTAGGGATCCCCATTGGATCACCACTAGGCTCTCTCATATCCGAAATTTTCATGTCCAAGTTTGAACTTGACCTCTTTTCCTCGAACCAGGTGTTACTTAATCATATTCATTCTTGGCACAGGTACGTTGATGACGTTCTATGTACCTGGACTGGTCACCCAGATCGCCTTGGTGAGTTTCTGAGGTATCTCAATTCCTGGTACCCTTCCATCAAATTTACGTTGGAAATAGGGGTATTTTCCATTAACTTTTTGGATTTATCGATCTCTATAATAGACGGTATCCATAAGTTTGGAATTTAGAGGAAAGATACTACGACCGATGTTTTAGTCCACGGTGGTTCGTTCGGTCCTGTTGCTCACAAGATGGCTGCTTTTCATAGCCTAGTTCACAGACTGACTCGTATTCCTTTGAGTCAGTCTGCCTTCAAGAAAGTGTTATTCAAAATAAAACACCTGGCCAGAGTGAATGGGGTCCATGTCGACGGTGACGTGATGGTTCGGAGGAAAGTTACGAGGAGCCTCCTGGATTCCAACACCTCCCTCCCCCGAGACACGATCCGTGATTGTCGTTTGCGTTGGATCAGTCTCCCTTTCCTGGGGAAGTTCTCCCTGCAATTGGGTCGGGCCCTTCGCCCGTTTGGCTTCAGACCCGCGTTTTACAACCCTACCACAGTCAAGAGGTTTTTTGTGAGACTGAAGGATCCCATACCTGTTGATGAGAGGAGTGGTGTTTACAAGTTGGGATGTGGGAATTGTGGAGGCTTTTATATTGGTGAAACCAGCCGCCAAATGAAAGTCAGAGTAACTCAGCACTTGAAGTCTTGGAAGAAGGGACACTTAGGGGAGTCAGCTTTCGCCGATCACTTAATAAATAGTGGCCACAGCTTCCGCGAGGGATCCGAAAAGCTCCTCCATAAGGAGAATTCCTACCGTAAGCGTATCACCCTCGAGAATATAGAGATAATTCGTCATCTCAACACTGACGGTATCACTGTGCTCAATTCGTACATTCCGGAAGATGGTTTATGACTCACACCGTGATTTCTCGTTTGGACGATCTTAATATCTCGTTCTTCTCTTTTGTTCGTCAGTTGCTTTCATTTCAGGCTTGAAGATGGTTATTTAACCGAAAGCACTCGTCGTCTTTTATTTTTCTGCGGTTTGCATGTTTTACTCCACGTCGGAGTATTCGTCTTTCACGTTTGTTAATATAATATTACGACTATATTAAATCTTATGGTCCTTTCGAGACTCTCCAGTATGCCCCCCGCGAATTTGGTCATATTTTACGTGATGTGAATGGAACGATTCCGTTCCTCCAGGTTACGGCTACCCATAATAAACGCGAAAAGACGAATACACTCCGAAGGGAGAGTAAATAATGCAAACCGCCGAATAATATACACGACGAGCGCTTTCGGTTAATAAACCATCTTCAAGCCTGAAATGAAAGCAACTGACGAACAGGAAAGAAGAGCAAGGTATTAAGATTGCCCAAACGAGAAATCGGACAACCAGTCCGAACAGGCCATCTTCCGGAATGTACGAGTTGAGTACAGTGATACAGTCGGTGTTGAGATGACGCATTATCTCTATATTCTCGAGAGCGATGCGCTTACGGTAGGAATTCTCCTTATGGAGGAGCTTTCGGATCCCTCACGGAAGCTGTGACCACTGTTTATTAAATGATCGGCGAAAGCTGACTCCCCTAAGTGTCCCTTCTTCCATGACTTCAGATGCTCAGCTACTCTAACTTCCATTTGGCGGCTGGGCTCACCAACATAAAAGCCGCCACAATCCCCACATTCCAACTTGTAAACACCACTTCTCTCATCAACAGGTATGGGATCCTTCAGTCTCACAAACAACCTCTTGACTGTGGTAGGGTTGTAAAACGCGGGTCTGAAGCCAAACGGGCGGAGGGCCCGACCCAATTGGCGGGAGAACTTCCCCATGAAAGGGAGACCGATCCATCGCAAACGGCGATCACGGATCGTGTCCCGGGGGAGGGAGGTGGTGGAATCAAGAAGGCTCCTCGTAACTTTCCTCCGAACCATCAGGTCAACATCGACATTGACCCCATTCACTCTAGCCACGTGTTTTATTGTGGGTAACTCTTTCTTGAAGGCAGACTGACTCAAAGGAATACGAGTCAGTCTGTGAACTAAGCTTGAGTTTGATTACTTTATGCGGGACGTCAATGAAAAGTGTCGGAAGTTTGAGGTGAACTTGAAGGAGAAGAAAAATAAGAAGTTGTCATACCTAATGAAGGTTAATGATGAGGTGGTTGAGGAAGGGGTGAGTGACGGTGTTGTCGTTCATAAATTCCATCCCCCACTCATAAATAATAATCAGGTAGTGTTTAATAGTGATGAAACTGCCCTCCTTGAGAAAGGTTTGAAATTCAGTTTACCTCCCCTCAAGAAGGATGAAACCTTGGCGAATGTTGTTGCGGGTCTTGCGGTTAAAATTGGTCCTGGTTTTAATACCCAGAAAGCTTGTGCCGAATTAGTCCGCTATAACCCTCTCCCTTGCATGAGTAATAAATTGGGAGGAGTGATTCAAGGTTTGAAGAGGAAGATGAAAGAGGGAGATTTATTCGTCACTAAGGCTGACAAGGGCAATGCTGTTGTGGTGATGGAGAAGTCGACTAGATCCATTAAGTCCTCCAGCAGAGTGGTGCTAAAGAGAGTGAGGATTTCAGTTTTCCTAAGCACGTTAAAGAAGTTAGGAGTGTCATCAACAGGAGTGAGGCTATTATCAAAACTCCTGCTCTGAAAAAAGCCCTCCTCGTTCCTAACCCCACACCCCCCTCCTCTACGGGCTGCCCTAAGTGCATAAGAACAATACCCCGATACGACCCGTTGTTTCTTTCGTTTCCTACCCCACCTACCTCCTTGCCTAATTCCTGGACCGTTGGTTCAAAAATCGAATTGATTTTGAATCTCCTTATTCGCTCTTGAATTCGGCATCCTTAACTGACGTCCTGAAGGGTGTAAGTCTTCCCTCGGGAACTACCATCTGCTCGTTTGATGTTGTTGGTTTGTTCCCGAATATTCCTAAGGCTGCTACTATCCAGCGTATGGGTGAGCTACTCGTCAAAGCCAATATTCCTCACAATGAGCTTCAGGTGTTTTTCGATCTTCTGAATATTTGCTGGTCCCCCAACTACTGTAAATTTGAAGGAAAATGTTTCGAGTTTCCTGATGAAGTAGGGATCCCTATTGGATCACCTTTAGGCTCTCTCATATCCGAAATTTTCATGTCTAAGTTTGAACTTGACCTCTTTTCCTCGAACAAGGTGTTACTTAATCATATTCACTATTGGCACAAGTACGTTGATGACATTCTATGCACCTGGACTGGTCCCCCAGATCGCCTTGGTGAGTTTCTGAGGTTCCTCAATTCCTGGTACCCTTCCATCAAATTTACGTTGGAAATGGGGGTATTTTCCATTAACTTTTTGGATTTATCGATCTCTATAATAGACGGTATCCATAAGTTTGGAATTTAGAGGAAAGATATTACGACCGATCTTTTAGTCCACGACCGATGTTTTAGTCCGCGGTGGTTCAGTCGGTCCTGTTGCTCATAAGATGGCTGCTTTCCACAGCCTAGTTCACAGACTGACTCGTATTCCTTTGAGTCAATCTGCCTTCAAGAAAGAGTTACTCACAATAAAACACCTGGCCAGAGTGAATGGGGTCAATGTCGATATTGACGTGATGATTCGGAGGAAAGTTACGAGGAGCCTTCTTGATTCCACGATCCGTGATTGCCGTTTGTGATGGATCAGTCTCACTTTCTTGGTAAAGTTCTCCCTCCAATTAGGTTGGGCCCTCCGCCCGTTTGGTTTCAAATCTACCACCCTACCACAGTCAAGAGGTTGTTTGTGAGACAGAAGGATCCCATACCTGTTGATGAGAGGAGTTGTGTTTACAAGTTGGAATGCGGGGATTGTGGAGGCTTTTATATTGGTGAGACCAGCCGTCAAATGAACGTTAGAGTAGCTGAGCACCTGAAGTCTTGGAAGAAGGGACACTTAGGGGAGTGAGCTTTCGCCGATCATTTAATAAACAGTGGCCATAGCTTCCGCGAGGGATCCGAAAAGCTCCTCCATAAGGAGAATTCCTATCGTAAGCGCATCGCCCTCGAGCATATAGAGAGAATGCGTCATCTGAACACCGACGGTATCACTGTACTCTTCTCGTACATTCCGGAAGATGGCCTGATCGAACTGGTTTATGATTCACTCCGCAATTTCTCATTTGGACAATCTTAATACCTTGCTCTTCTTTCCTGTTCGTCAGTTGCTTTCATTTCAGGCTTGAAAATGGTTTATTAACCGAAAGCTCCCGTCGTGTATATTTTTCTGCTGTTTGCATTGCTTACTCTCCCTTCGGAGTATTCGTCTTTTCGCGTTTATGATGTCAATGGAGTTGAATTTGAAGGAGAAAAAAAATAAGGAAGTTATCCTCCCTAATGAATGAAAATGTTGATGTGGCCAATGAAGAGGTCAGTGACGGTGTTGTCATTCAGAAATTCCACCCTCCCTCATAAATAATAGTCAGGTAGTATTGAATGGTGACGAAACAGCCCTCCTTGAGAAAGGTTTGAAATTCACTCCACCTCCCCTCAAGAAGAATGAAACTTTGGCAAATGTTGTTGCGGATCTCACTGTGAAAATTGGTCCCGGTTTTAATACCCAAAAAGTCTGTGCCGAAATAGTCCGCTGTAACCCCCTCCCTCGAATGAGTAACGAATTGGGAGGAGTGATCCAAGGTTTAAAGGAGAAGATTAAGGAGGGACATTTAATCGTCACTAAGGCTGACAAGGGCAATGCTGTTGTGGTGATGGAGAAATCCGTCTATGCTTCTAAGATCCACGAAGCTCTCCAGCAGTGTGGTGCTGAAGAGAGTCTTCCCTCCCCCAGGATTTGCACCACGATGATAGGAGACGGTCGATTGGGCTCCAGTTTCTGGGCAGGTTTTCTTGTGGAGATTGTCCGAGCGTCTATATAGGGATGACCAGGAAAAAAGCTTGGATAAAAAAGAAAGTAGTTGAGTCAGCCTTTGCTGATCATCTGATCGAAAGTGAGGGGTCCGAAGTCCTCCTTCATAGGGAAAACTCGTACTTCCAACGTCTGACCCTTGAGGAAATAGAAATCCTCCGACATCGGAATAATAATAGCGTTACCGTTTTGAACAGGTACATTCCTGAAGAAGGATTGATCGAATTAGTCTACGGGAATGATTCACATTTCGATGACTCGTAGCTTCGGTCATGATTCCGTTTGATGTCGCTTGTTCTTATTGGTGTTGAGTTCAGTTGCTTTCCACAATTCGAGAATGGCTGATTAGCCGAAAGCGCTTGTGTTTTCAATTTTCGTGCGGTCCTTTGTATCTTCTTTCGTGTAACTCCTTTGAGTATCTCTTCATCATGGATGACCGTCTTGAGCCATAATTTTAATCAGACTCGCATCGCGACCTCCTTTTGGTAGTTCGCGCAGCAGGGCTGTAGTTATCTCGTGCATACCCGAAACCATCTTGAGTTTCATACCTGTCATCTCACGTTTTATTGCTTCAGGAGTCACAAGTTTCATATTATTCTGTTCTGGTAAAGGCTGTGTAGCCAATTTGAAGGTATTTCTGTCGTCTTCCGATTGAGATACAGTAGATAGGTGTCGAGCAAATAGTTCATCCTCACAAACCCATTTTCCCTACTCATCTTTAAGTGGAGGAATTTAGACTGCACGTCTTTTGAGTCTAATTGAGGGTTGGATGGCACATAGGCACGTAACAAAACAAGAATATTTCGAGACTATTCTTGTTTTGTTACGTGCCTATGTGCCATCCAACCCTCAATTATATAATGGCTCGTACCTTTGAGGATTCAATCTTATCTTTTGAGTCTTTTTGTTGCTCTCCACAAAGAGTAATTTTTGTCCTCGTGAGGGCTGAGGTTAGTCACTTAGTCTTCGACACTTTGCTGTTTCAGCTGCTTGATTTGTTTGTTGAGCTAATTGCTAAATCTGTCAGTTAGATAACGAGACCTCTGCCATGTGCGTCTGGCACTAGACTTGACAAAAAGGCGTGTAATGTATTTTCAGAAACTACAAAGAGTCTGTTGGGAACACCTTTTGTTTGAACTTTTAGAAGATCGTGAAGACAAGGCTGAACAGTACGGATCATTTTGATAAAAAAATTTTTCCTTTCAAACTTAATAAGAATGACCCACATCGAAAAAGAAGAAAAGATTTTCCTCATGACCGACTTTCGCTGACAACCGCCTCGAACGCGAGACGTTGTAGAAACAGAAGTTTGTACGTTTCACTATCCTTTCCTAAGTGTTAAACACTTTAATTTAAAAACAAAGAAGAAATTCAAAGGCACGGTCATCATTAAATTATTTCATTAATTCGAACGATAGCTCGCGACGTTTCAAGATACTTTGACGAGGGTCGCGTTTCAAGCTTTCTCAGGGCCAAGATATGAGATTGTGAAATTAGGTATTCATACTTACATCAATCGAGAAAATGTTGAAATGCAATTCGCGGAGAGAAGAAAAGGAATAAAAGCGACCTTTTGGCTTTTCATGTTATTTAATTCATCGACAAGTGAAGCGTTCCTGACCGCAGGCACAGACTCATAAAAGAGCAAAAAAACTTTTTCTTTCGTACATGGAAAAGAGCCCCGCAGAATTGTCGCAGGCCTCGTTTAAGACTATTTTTTTTTCCTGCTATACGCGAGCTCTCCTTTTGCGGAACTTTACCCTCCATTACTCGCGACCGTGCTCACCGCACAATCGTGTCATTTGTGGACGCCTAACTGCCTAAAAGCGAATACGTGAGAAGTCATCTTGTCGAGAAAGTTCTTTTTTCCTTTCTTTCAAAAACTTGTAAAGCAGTTTTTTCTTCTCCCTTCCTGCAGAACAAATTTGTAATATGCAGCCAACTGCCATTAATCGCAGATAAAAGTTTTATTTTCGTTTTTCTTCATTTTTTTTTTTTCCTTTTTTCTTTTTCATCATACTTCCTTTTTCGTCCATTGTTTCGTTTCGTTCTCTCTATTTCGAGATTATTTATTATTATTTTTTTTTCACTTTCTCCCGACGAGCGTTTTTTTTTTTTTTTTTTGGAAATAATAAAAAAAAAATCCAGAGAGGAAAAAATGAAACGTAAATCACGAAAATTCGCAAGTATTTATGAATTTGTTCGCGCGCACATACACCCAATAAAACAGTAATTTTTTAAACGCTCTATTGTTGTCTTTCGTTGTTCTTCCTCCTCTTCCTCTTTCCCCTCATCGTATACAAAAATCTAGAAACATTTTTTTTTGTCCTTCGACTCTCTCTCGATTCTCGCATGGTTTCTTTCATCTCGCGTCCTTAAATAATACAAAAAACTTCCGTCCCATATTCGAGAGCATCAACAGCAGCGCTTACCGATTCTAGAGCTTTTTCGACTTTGAACACTTCTTCGGATAACAGATGGAAGGTCCCGGTTTTTCCTCGATGTCTGGCAAAAGCGGCTGCACACGCCGAATGGATGCTGTTTATCCAATTTTCTAATTCCACTTGACATGGAGCCTGTAAACACACAGAATAAAAGGAAATTGAACAAATATAATATAAACAAAAAAAAAAAAAAAAAAACTATATGTCCGCTTGTAATCGTGTATACGGCGGAATAACTTATTTATATATCCGTTATTGTTTGTACAAATACGAGAAGAAAATATATTGTGTCTCGTTTGGTGCAGAAGGGAAGAAAAAAAAAAAAAAAAGGACGACTCGAAACAAATAAATATTATATCGAATTCTGCCGGGCATTATTTTCGAAAATATCTCGTAAAGTTTATGACTATACGACCGCATCGAGAGCGAGGAAAGATGGTAAAGGGCGGCCTTTTAACGAAATTACCTATTTTGTCCACGATCGAATGGGTGTGCGTTTTACGAAGACCATTGACTCGAAAAGACAAAGTCTACCAATTTGTCTCTCTACTTTCAGTCTGTCGTTCGTTAATCGTGTCATCGACGAGTCGCCAGAGATGCGAGTTCGAATTAGGTTCACCTCTACAATACGTAAAAATCAGTAGAATCGAGAAAGGATAACCTGCGACAGAATTCTCAAAAGGGGAAACAATTTTGTAGAATACGAACTCGGGACTTTTTTTTTTTCAAACTTGACAAGTAGATAATACGATTGGAAATGACCGTTTTTTGCTGGAATGTATCCCTCGAGGTATGCCGAAGCACACCCTAGAAACTCCTCCCTCCTCCTTGACCTTTAGCTTCTATCTATTTTGATATGTTCAGTATTAACGGGAAACCTGTTTTACAGCAACTTATTTGGGAAAATATCCGCCATCCTCCATCCTTTCAGCTAATTTTCGTTCTCGAGACTCATGATTATAAAAGTTTCTTTTGTTATTTTAATTTAAATATGTCCATGGACAAATTCTAACCATTGAGAGTTATGTATACTAGACGCGGTATTCGGAGAAGGAACGGCACATGAAAGAGAGGGAAGCATGGAAAAATGTCAAATTTCAACAGTATTTAATATCAGAAAAAGGATTTGGAGAGATTGTGACTATTCAATTTCATATCTGCCATACAAAGTTGAATTGACGAATATGCAAATAATGAATACGAAAAAAAGAGGCTATATCAAGCATACCCATGACTTCTTTTCCTCATATTCATTATCTGCATATACGTCAATTCAACTTCAGGGTGACTTGAAAGAATTCTGAGGTTAAACTTTAGAATCAGAATTAATACGATTTGCCAAGTTATGTCCAGATACAAAACGAGTAAAGCGAGGCGTAATTTACTAAAGCTACAGAAATAAAGAAAAATACCGGAGCGCTTTCGGTTCAACTACCATCGTCAACGGCAACTGAACAAACTACGGCTGGAAAAGAAATCAGGACTGAACTAGCGAGTCATCACTATGTGAATCATATTCGTGTTCAATTCCAACGTTGATGACGTCATCAACCCGTGATATCATTTCCAACGATGATGACGTCGTCACTCTGTGACATCATCAACCGATACCTTGATGACTTCATCAACCAGTGATCTTATCCTCTCAACCCTAATGACGTCATAACCTCAAACCGTCCTCAACTCCAAGCTTTTTTTGTGATATATAATCAACCCGTGATGTGCTCGGTTAACCACGTGTTCAACACCCTCTTTGATAATGTCATCAACCCGTGACGTCATCCTCAACGTTGGTGACGTCGTCACTCTGTGATGTCATCAACCGATACCTTGATGCCGTCATCAGGGTTGCAAAAAAAGAAAACCGGTTTTTCTCAAATAAAACAAAGTCGTTTCTTTTCAGTTTAAAACGGATTTTATGTTTAAAACATGTTTTAAATGATGATTTTCAATTCCTTGATTGAAACACATTTTAAATGTTTTAAACATTGTTGAAAACCGTTTTAAATCATTCAGTTATTATTTGGGACACATTTTTGGAGTTTTAACTATTGTTTCAAACACATTTGGAATGTATTAAACACAGGGTTGGCGGAATAACAGTTGTGATGACCGAAAGGAAAAACATTTTCATGACCGATTGACCGATAAATGTTTCGGTCAAAACATGCATAACAGTAATATTGAGAGTTATATTTGCAATGTTATTAGGCTTAAAAGAAACTTTTTGGTTTCAAAACATGTTTTTTCGTATAGAAACATGTTCTTTCTGTATAAAAACATGTTTTTTTTCGACCATAATGTTTTTTTTTTGTTTTTTTGTTTTTTTTTTCCATTTTAACCGTTAAGAATTATTATGACTGAATCATTTTTTACTAATAGCCATGACCGTTATGACTGTTTGACAGTTTCAGAAAAATGCTCTATACAACCAATATCCTTTAACCGTTTTAATTTTGAAAGCTGACCAGACTAATAACCGTTATCCAATTCTAATTATTTCGGTCAAAACCCCTAATTAAACATCGGTTTTGAACATTGTTTAAAACAATGTTTCTAAAACAACGTTCTAATTTTTTTTCAATTTTTTCAACCCTGGAAAAATCGTCAAGTGTTCATTTTTATGGGAGCATAATAATGATGGAAAAAACAAAGTTTTTACTGTTTTTTAATGTATTGAAGAAAACAAGTTAAAAACAAAAAAACACATTTTAAACATAATATTTCCGTTTAAAACACAATTTCAATTTTTTTGTATTTTAAACACGTTTTAAACATCGCATCGTTTGTTTAAAACATAGCAACCCTGCCCGTCATATCATCTTCTCAACTCTAATGACGTCTATTGGCAGAATACCTAATGACGTCGTCACCTTGTGACGTCCTCAACTCTTAACTTAAGACATACACACTTTTTTGATATCACAAAGCCTTGACGTGTTTGTTTAAGCACAAGCTCAACTCCGACCTTGATGATGTCATCAACCCGTGACATCATCCCCAACGTTGGTGACGTTGTCACTCTGTGACGTCATCAATCTGTAGTATCATCCTCTCAACTTTAATGACGTCATAACCTCAACTCTAAGCTACGAGTTTTGCGATATTATAATCAATCCGTGATGTGCTCGGTTAACCATGTGTTCAACACCATCCTTGATGATGTCATCAACCCGTGACAACATCCCCAACATTGGTGACGTCATCAATCTGTGATGTCATCCTCTCAACCCTAATGACGTCATAACCTTGTAACGTCCTCAACTTCAAGCTATTTTTGTGATATAATCAACCTGTGATATGCTTGGTTAACCACATGTTCAACACCATCCTTGATGATGTCATCAACCCGTGACATCATCCCCAACGTTGGTGACGTCGTCACTCTGTTACATCATCAACCGATACCTTGGTGGCGTCATCAATCTTTGATATCAACCCTAATAACGTCATAACCTCAAAACGTCCTCAACTCTAAGCAATACGACTCCAACCTTGATATCATCAGCCCGTGACATTATCCCCAACATTGGGATCGCCGTCACTCCGTGACGTCATTAATCTGTGATATCATCTTCTCAGCTCTAATGGTATGTCATAACCTCAAAACGTCCTCAACTCCAAGCTATTCTTGTGATATAATCAATCCGTGATGTGCTCGGTTAACCACGTGTTCAACACCATCTTTGATGATGTCATCAACCCGTGACATCATCTCCAATGTTGGTGACGTCGTCACTGTGTGACGTCATTAACCGATACTTTGATGACTTTATTGACCCGTGATATGATCTTCTCAACTTTAATGATATCTATTGGCAGAATATCTGATGTGTCATCTTGTGACGTCCTCAACCCTAAACTTAAGACATACACACTTTTGTGATATCACCGAGCCGTGACGTGCTCGGTTAACCACATGGCTCAACTCCAACCTTGATGATGTCATTAACCCGTGACATCATCCCCTACTTTGGTGACGTCATCAATCTGTGATATCATCCTCTCAACCCTAATGACGTCGCAAGCTATTTTTGTGATATCATCAACCCGCGACGTGCTCGGAACCTCAGCCTTGATGACTTCACAACTCCAAGCTTGAGACGTACACACTTTTGTGAGATCGTATACACTTGATGTCCATGGGTGAGACATGCAAATGTCGGAAGACGTGGGTTCTCAATAATATTACTAGTCAAGGCAACTTTCAGTGATAGAGGACGGAGAGGTAAAAAAAAATTCATCTATAGCTCGCCGATCTCCACGGCAAATTAGATGTTCGATTAGGAAGTCAAGAAAATCAAGAAGGATTAACGATGGGCCATGCGGACCTGTCGGCAGCTAAAGAATGTCGTCGACATAATATACCGGATGTCAGTGATGAAGTCATTCTTTGCTCTAAGACGACTTCGATAGGGAGGCATTCGTCCAAACTAACTTGAAGGTTGGAGCAGGAACGACTTTAGCATAGAAAGAGGAAATGTTTACGATCGAAGACCTGAATAAAGTACTCCTGACAATAAAAAACGGAAAAGCCACAGGGGAGGACAACATACCAGCAGAATTATATAAATATGCAACACCATCGTTCAAAAAACGATTCTTGAAGTTCTACAATCTCCTGGGTAAGAAAAACCAAATCCCAGATGATTTCAGGAAAGCAATAATCGCAGCGCTATTTAAGAAGGGCGACATGACGAAAATGGAAAACTATCGCGGCATTAGTCTCCTTTGTGCAGGTTATAAGATCCTCGCTAGATTAGTGACAAATGTCATAAACCCAATTGCGGATGCATTCCTCCTGGAATCACAGAATGGTTTCCGAAGTGGCCGTTCATGTACTGACGCTGCATATACAGTAAAACTGCTTATTGAAAAGAGAGTTGAATTCAACCTGGAAACGCATCTATGTTTTATTGATTTCGAGAAAGCGTACGACCGCGTTGAAAGAGGAAAGTTAATTGAAATACTGCTTGAACAAGAAATACCAAAGCCAACAATCGGCCTGTTAAGAACCATGTACAGTGACACCGAAATTTGTGTACGACTAGAGAACCAGGTGTCAGAGTATACAAAAGTCAACCAAGGAGTAAGACAAGGATGCCCTGCCTCTTGTGTCCTATTTAATATATACATGGACCAAATACTGAAAGAATGGTACAAGACGCAGCCAAAGGGCGTAAAAATTGAGGGAACAAAACGAATGGAAACGGTCTTGTTTGCTGATGACCAAGTTATATTGGCTGAGACAGAGGATGAACTACAGCGAGCAGTATATAATCTGGCAGTAACAGCGCAACGGTACAACATGAAAATATCAACCGGGAAAACCAAAGTGATAGCATTCCGAGGAAAGGATCCGGTAAGATCAAAAATTGTCATAGACGAGCACATAATAGAACAAGTTAACAGCTTCAAGTACCTAGGAAGTGATGTATCGTACCTGGGTGAAGTTGACGTAAACAGTAAAATTTCCAAGTTTCTGAAGGTAGCCGGCCTCATAAACCGAGTGGTAGCAGGAAACAATGTCCGACGCGAAACAAGGCTAAAAATCTACAATACTTTTGCCGTACCCATGTTGAAGTATGGATGCGAAGCTTGGGCCCTGAGGAAGGCAGATAAGAAACGGATTACAGCTGCGGAAATGCGGTTCATGAGGAGAACGGCTGGGTATACGCTGCGCGACAGGAAGAGAAATGTTGACATCATGAACGAACTCCAAACAACACCAGTGATATCAAAGATTAAAGCTTATCGTAAGAAATGGAGGGAACACGTTGACCGTATGGACGAGGAACGGTCACCAAAACAGATGCTCCAATACACACCAGTTGGTAAGAGATTGCAGGGGAGACCGAGGAAGAGGCTGGTGGATACATCGGATTCGTCATCGGGGGCATCAACGCCACAGCAGACAGGCCAATAGGCCTACCGCTTACAAGGCAACGACGACGACGACGAAGAACTGGTGATTCATGGAAGGAGAGGCGGGTTGAGAATGTGAGACAGAAGAACCATGACACGACAAAAAGACGCGAGTATACCAAAATGAAGCTGCACTTGCACCAGAAGATGGAAGAGGTTGGAAGAAGGTATAAGGAGGAGGGAGAAGAAAGAAGTAACGAGGAAGGAGAAGAAGGAGATAAGGACTAGAGTATTGGCAAGAAAGAGGCAAAGTCAAGGAGAATCATTATTGGAGATAAAAGGGAAAAATTCCTCAATCAAACCGAACTTGGGAACTATTTTATTGGCAAAACGCAGACTTATTAACGAAGTGATACTGTTCAGTGATTTCGTATAGCTCAAGAGACAATCTTTTGAGGAAGGGATATCCCAAAGACAAAACTCACCGCTACTCAAGTTCAATTTTTAGAGTATCCTTCGATAGAATTGTATTACTCGAGCCAACCTTTCTCAAAAGAACTTTCGACATGGAGGAGAGTTTCACATTATGATTATACTCCGTGAGGTGCCTTTATGTCGATGCAGGATCTTTGCTTGTAGATAAGAAATTCGAGGGTTCTTCGTCACACCGTTCTATTTCGAATTTCACTCAAGTATTTTGATTTTCTTAATTCGGAGTTGGCTGGTAGCTGCGCCAAAAATGCCTATCATTCGACTTAATTTTCACGAGCAAGATGAATTCACCTTTTCTTTCGCTTCGTACACGATTTCGAATCTTTCACATTTCAAAGAAGTTATTTTCGTAACAAGATAATTAAATTCTACCAAAATATTGTAGAGTCATCTCAAAGCGATACAATATTTTAATCCTACGTTCCTTTCGTTTTTCCGGGGCAGACCGAAAATGGTTTCGGAGAAGTTGTACGATTTACTAATTCGTTTAGAAGAAATTCACGCACAGAATGAGCGTTGTTATTTGTATGTATGGGTGCGTTCTGGTTTGGTATTTTTTATCTTCTCTTTGGTATTTGGAGGAGGCGGTAGGGGGGGTGCGCTCATAAATGCCATCTGCTTTTTTTCCAAACATTACGTGAGCCTCGACGGAGATTCGTTATTGATTTCGTCCGCGGGGAAAGTAACCTTCTCCGCCGCGTTTTGGAAAAAAAAAAAACAGTATACCGCGAGAGATCGAATAAATTACTGCAATTAACTCGCATCGACGAGTAGACTGCAAACGCGGAACGACAATATTTTATTAAATATCGCCCTGCCAGATAAATATTCTCGCGGCCTTAATCGTCGTCGCGGAGAACGCACGTCGAGGTTACGAATGACGCAAAAGCTAACCGAGAACCGCTACCATCCTCTTTCTGTCCCAATCAACGCCGCACCAGCGAGCGTACGGCGCGGCAGCTCGAACGATAACGACAGTGACAATGACAACGACAACGGTACCAGTAATAATAGTAATAACAACGTATACATCGCGAACAGCCTAACAGGAAGCATTTTCATAACAAAACACGATGACAATACATCCTACACAGTATAGAGGCAACTGGTAGCGCTCCTGTATACAGTAGATTCTGCAATACGTCGTATTAGGTCTTTTGTACAATATAGGTAGTAAACATACGTACGTCGTCGTCGTCGTCGTCGTCGTTGTATGTTAAGCAGCTAAGCACCGACGACGCTTTACCTTTAAGTTGGTGAAAATGCGCCGCGCCGCTTCGTTCCAATCAGCGAATTCAGCTTTTCGTGACCCGCCTTTCAGCATCCAAATATAATAAACAGCTATACCCACGATAGAGACGTAATATGGGTACGATAAAAAACCTTTGCTCTCTTATCCGCGTACCAGCTACTTCTAACCTAAGCCTATTAACCGCGATTTAAATGTCAAGCCAACGTGCAAAGGTTGACTTACTCCATATCGTAAGATCATCCTCTTGACATCGATCCTAGAACAGTGTTATTGAATGGACACAGAAGAACCTGTTCTAGAGGGTTCAGATTTCGGGACACTTGTCCGCTACCTTTGACTATATGGACTGATACAACAAACGTGTTCCGTGAAGATTGCCTACCAAAGAACAACGAATCCAATTGAAATCGACCCAACAGAGCGGTTGATTTTAGGTCGATAGAAAATGTTGAACAGGTCAACTCGAAATGGACCTGAAAACGACGGGGCAAATGAGTCAAAATGGAGTTGATATTTTTCAACTCCAGAAGTCGACGTGAAGTTTGCAACAATATATCTGTTGAGAATTAGAACTACAATTACCACAATGAACGACGAAATGACAAATACTACAATGGGTAAATGAACGAGGAGAATTTGCAGAAGCCGCAGAAATAAAACAAACAAAGTACCGCAAGCACTTTCCGCTAAGAAGCCATCAACGGGCGGAGAAAGAAAGCGACTGACAGTAAGAGTCGAAGACAGAAAACAACGGTGAGATCATGATTGAACTAACGACTCCTCGCGATGTGAGTCATACTCATAAATTAGTTCAACCAATCCCTCGTCCGGAATATACCTCTTAAGTACGGTTACGTTATCGCTGTTCAGGTGGCGAATGATCTCGATAATTTCCAGCGCCATTCGTTTGAAATGCGATCTTTCTCCACAGAGGAGGGTCTTCGACCCCTCCCTGAAACTATGGCCACAGGTAAATAAATGGTCCGCGAAGGCCGATTCACCCATGTTACCCTTTTTCCAGGCTTTCAAGTGCTCATCCACTCTTACTTGGAGCTGGCGGCCGGTCTCACCTATGTAGATTCAGTCACAGTCGTTGCATCTCATACTATAAATCCCACTCCTTTGTAATGGTGATATAGGGTCTTTCAATCTAACGAGCAGTAATAAACGTCAAAGACGAATACTCCGACGTGGAGTAAAACATGCAAACCGCAGAAAAATAAAAGACGACGAGCGCTTTCGGTAAAATAACCATCTTCAAGCCTGAAATGAAAGCAACTGACGAACAAAAGAGAAGAACGAAGTATTGAACAAAAGAGAAGAACGACGTATTAAAATCGTCCAAACGAGAAATCACGGGGTGAGTCATAAACCAGTTCGATCAGGCCATCTTCCGGAATGTACGAATTGAGTACAGTGATACCGTCAGTATTGAGATGACGCATTATCTCTATATTCTCGAGGGCGATGCGCTTACGGTAGGAATTCGCCTTATGAAGGAGTTTTTCGGATCCCTCGCGGAAGCTGTGGCCACTTTTTATTAAGTGATCGGCGAAAGCTGACTCCCCTAAGTGTCTCTTCTTCCAAGACTTCAGGTGCTCAGCTACTCTAACTTTCATTTGGCGGCTGGTCTCACCAATATAAAAGCCTCCACAATCCTCACATTCCAACTTATAAACACCACTCCTTTCATCGACAGGTATGGGGTCCTTCAGTCACACAAACAACCTCTTGACTGTGGTAGGGTTGTAAAACGCGGGTCTGAAACCAAACGGGCGAAGGGCCCGACCCAATTGCAGGGAGAACTTCCCCAGGAAAGGGAGACTGATCCAACGCAAACGGCGATCACGGATCGTGTCTCGGGGGAGGGAGGTGGTGAAATCAAAAAAGCTCCTCGTAACTTTCCTCCGAACCATCACGTCAACGTCGACATTGACCCCATTCACTCTGGCCAGGTGTGTTTTATTGTCGGTAACTCATTCTTGAAGGTAGACTGACTCAAAGGAATACGAGTCAGTCTGTGAACTAGGCTATGAAAGGTAGTCATCTTGTGAGCAACAGGACCGAACGAACCACCGTTGACTAAAACATCGGTCGTAGTATCTTTCCTGTAAATTCCAAACTTATGGATACCGTCTATTATAGAGATCGACAAATCCAAAAAGTTAATGGAAAATACCCCTATTTCCAACGTAAATTTCATGGAAGGGTACCAGGAATTGTGATACCTCAGGAACTCACCAAGGAGATCTGGGTGACCAGTCCAGGTACATAGAACGTCATCAACGTACCTGTGACAATAGTGAATATGATCAAGTAACACCTGGTTCGAGGAAAAGAGGTCGAGTTCAAACTTAGACATGAAAATTTCGGAGATGAGAGAGCGTAAAGGTGATCCAATAGGGATCCCTACTTCATCAGGAAACTCGAAAAATTTCCCTCCGAATTTACAGTAGTTAGGGGATCAACAAGTATTTAAGAGATCGAAAAATTCCTGAAGTTTATTGTGAGGAAGGTTGCCCTTGACAAGTAGGTCACCCATACGCTGGATAGTAGCAGCCTTAGGAATATTCGGGAACAAACCAACAACATCAAACGAGCAGATGGTCGTTCCCGGGGGGAGAATTACACCCTTCAGAACGTCAGTTAAAGAGGCCGAATTCAAGACCGAATAAGGGGATTCAAAATCAATGCGATTTTTGAACCAACGGCCCAGGAATTTGGCAAGGAGATATGTAGGAGAGGAGACGAAAGAAACAACGGGTCGCATCGGGATATTGTTCTTATGCACTTTGGGCAGCCCGTAGAGGAGGGGGGGGGTGTGGTGTTAGGAACAAGGAGGGCTTTTTTCAAAGCAGGAGTTTTGATAACAGCCTCACTCCTGTTGATGACACTCCTAACTTCTTTGACGTGCTTGGGAAAGCTGAAATCCTCACTCTCTTTAGCACCACACTGCTGTAGACTTCATGGACTTTAGAAGAATAGGCCGACCTCTCCATCACTACTACAGCGTTGCCCTTGTCAGCCTTAGTGACGATCAAATTTCCCTCTTTCATCTTCCTCCGTAAACCCTCCTGTTACTCACAAGATGGCTGCCTTTCATAGCCTAGTTCACAGACTGACTCGTAGTCTACAGCAGGGTGGTGCTAAAGAGAGTGAGGATTTCAGCTTTCCCAAGCACGTCAAAGAAGTTACGAGTGTCATCAACAGGAGTGAGGCTATTATCAAAACTCCTGCTTTGAAAAAAGCCCTCCTTGTTCCTAACACCACACCCCCCCCCTCCTCTACGGGCTGCCTAAAGTGCATAAGAACAATACCCCGATGCGACCTGTTGTTTCTTTCGTCTTCTCTCCTACCTACCTCCTTGCCAAATTCCTGGGCTGTTGGTTCAAAAATCGCATTGATTTTGAATCCCCTTATTCGGTCTTGAATTCGGCCTCTTTAACTGACATTCTGAAGGGTGTAATTCTCCCCCCGGGAACGACCATCTGCTCGTTTGATGTTGTTGGTTTGTTCCCGAATATTCCTAAGGCTGCTACTATCCAGCGTATGGGTGAGCGACTCGTCAAAGCCAGTATTCCTCACAATGGGCTTCATGAATTTTTCGATCTTCTGAATACTTGCTGGTCCCCTAACTACTGCAAATTTGAAGGGAAATTTTTCGAGTTCCCTGACGAAGTAGGGATCCCCATTGGATCACCACTAGGCTCTCTAGTATCCGAAATCTTCATGTCTAAGTTTGAACTTGACCTCTTTTCCTCGAACCAGGTGTTACTTAATCATATTCACTATTAGTACAGGTACGTTGATGACGTTCTATGCACCTGGACTGGTCCCCCAGATCTCCTTGGTGAGTTTATGAGGTATCTCAATTCCTGGTACCCTTCCATAAAGTTTACTTTGGAAATAGGAGTATTTTCCGTTAACTTTTTGGATTTATCGATCTCTATAATAGACGGTATCCATGAGTTTGGAATTTACAGGAAAGATACTATGACCGATGTTTTAGTCCATGGTGGTTCGTTCGGTCCTGTTGCTCACAAGATGGCTGCCTTTCATAGCCCAGTTCACAGACTGACTCGTATTCCTTTGAGTCAGTCTGCCTTCAAGAAAGAGTTATTCAAAATAAAACACCTGGCCAGAGTGAATGGGGTCAATGTCGACTTTGACGTGATGGTTCGGAGGAAAGTTACGAGGAGCCTCCTGGATTCCACCCCCTCCCTCCCCCGAGACACGATCCGTGATTGTCGTTTGCGTTGGATCAGTCTCCCTTTCCTGGGGAAGTTCTCCCTGCAATCGGGTTGGGCCCTTCGCCCGTTTGGCTTCAGACCCGCGTTTTACAACCCTACCACAGTCAAGAGGTTGTTTGTGAGACTGAAGGACCCCATGCCTGTCGATGAGAGGAGTGGTGTTTACAAGTTGGAGTGTGAGGATTGTGGAGGCTTTTATATTGGTGAGGCCAGCCGCCAAATGAAAGTTAGAGTAGCTGAGCACCTGAAGTCTTGGAAGAAGGGACACTTAGGGGAGTCAGCTTTCGCCGATCATTTAATAAACAGTGGCCACAGCTTCCGCGAGGGATCCGAAAAGCTCCTCCATAAGAAGAATTCCTACCGTAAGCGCATCGCCCTCGAGAATATAGAGATAATTCGTCATCTCAACACTGACGGTATCACTGTACTCAACTCGTACATTCAGGAAGATGGCCTGATCGAACTGGTTTATGACTCACACCGCGATTTCTCGTTTGGACGATCTTAATACCTCGTTCTTTTCATTTGTTCGTTTGTTGCTTTCATTTCAGGCTTGAAGATGGTTTATTAATCGAAAGCCCTCGTCGTTTTTTATTTTTCTGCGGTTTGCATGCTTTACTCCACTTCGGAGTATTCGTCTTTCGCGTTTATTAAAGTGGCTCCAACTTCATCTAAATTAAATTTCGATTCTATTCCAATTGCGACTCCAAGACCAAAATGTTGAAGAACTTCATAACAGTCAAATGGATTAAGATTTTGGGAAAAATAGCGAAGGAAGCGATCAATCTTGACGAAGAGGGAGGCAGTTTTTTAACATCCCCTGCTTCCTAAACCAAGCGCTCACTCTTTTTCACCATTCTTTCAATATGAAATACTACATTTAATTGATCAAAAGCCTCTAATTTCGAGCTAATAACCCATTGTGTACCAATAATGATCATCAAATACATTTTCCAAGAGTCACTTGTTAAATCTACACAACCTTTCTGTAAGTCTGCTGATGACTTCTCAAATTCCTCTGTCTGAAACCTCCATTGCTTTTACTTAGAACCTTTGCAGTAGTCATTCAACTAAGGGTTGTTAATGAACTTTTAGTATTTCATATTGAAAGACTGGTGGAAAAGAGTGAGCGCTTAGATAAGGAAGCAGGGGATGTTGAAAAACTGCCTCCCTCTTCGTCAAGATTGATCACTTCCTTCGCTATTTTTCCCACAATGAACAGATGCCCTAATAAATGATGAACTCCGTCAGTTTATAGCGATTGAACCTCCTGTCGAACTCTAAAATCACTCATCAGTTATAATTTTTCAAGTATTGCCTGAAACTTTGTTCTTATCCTGTTGATCTCCTTTATTACGTTGTAAACAAGATTTCTGAATTCGACATAAATGTTCTACTTAGGGTATGGCTTCAACAGCGCATGTTTCTGTTCATTTTCCAGACAGAAAGCACGAAAGAATAGCCGTTGAAGAGAAAGAAATGGAAACAGTTATTAGGAAGAAACAAACGGAAAAAAGGCCTACGAAACTGATATGAAAGAAAGACGAGAACGTTAGAAACTGAAAAGCAAAATGAAGAAAGAGAATATTAAAAATGAGGAAAGAAAAATAGTCTTTTCAGATGGATTGGAATAGACGTTCTGCGTTTTGTGGCTTCTCACAACGATACGAAATTTAAAGAAAATTAGAGAGCAGGACAAAAGAAAATAATCTTTACTCTCGTATAAATGATAAAGCGAAACGAGAGAGGAAACAACGACGATAAAAGATTTAGGGAGGTTGTTTAAAAAACGCGCCGCAACAATTTGAATTCGTCTCACGTTATGAGGCGGGTTTGGAGTACTACAAAAATGTTCGTGACGCTCGGAAGTTGCAACTTTTAAAAGCTATAGTCGGTCCGCTATTAGGAGGTATTGCTTCCTTTTATTTGATAAGAGTGGGCGAATTTTAAGGGAATATTTTATCGATGCCTTGAGGTATAATATGTGGCTAACGAATCCTACTAGGTGGGTATACGTGCCCGAGCGGACGAAAAAAAAAAAAACATATTTCAAGTTTTTCCCGGGCCAACGTCCTAATTCTCCTGATATGAGTAAGTTGTAAAAATAACGTCCTAATTTTCCCGATATGAGTAAACAGAAAAAATTTTCATTGCAAAAAAATAGAGAATGAGTTGATGGAAGGTATACAGCCTTCTCCTCTCGTCACATCTCCCTTTTTATCATTGCCTTTTAGCTCCGAATCCTTCTCCTTTTTGACGTTACCTCATCCTGTATTACTCCATCACCAGGTGTGTCGCAAAGGAAGAACAGGGCCTTAAATATGAGTTTTTAATAGTATAACACTATGATCTTATTGGCTATGATATGCTGCTTTGTTATTGGTTCGCTCTGTTATGACCAATGTGCTTCATTTCTATTGGCTACCAGGTTTGCTGCCATCTTATTGGTTGGTTCTGTCCTTTTTCTCTCGTCCAATCACCGGGCTAGATAATTTTTCAAAAACAACAGATACCATGGGAACCCCGATGGACTTAAGTACGCCTACATAATGGAAGAGATCTTGAGCCAGAACTGCTACCGCTTTAATAACAGGTTCTACAGTCAGGAAAGGGGACTTGCGTTGGGATCACCGCTGTCACCATTACTGGCGGAGATATTCATGAATGATAAGGAAAAAAAGATATTGAAGGGCAGCAAATTCAGAAACTCGATCAAACACTGGGCCAGATAAGTAGATGATATCCTAATTGTGTGGTCAGGCACTGATAGACAGTCGGATCTATTTTTTTCAGAAATGAACATGATGAGTGAGAGCATCAAATTCACTGTGGAAAAAGGCTATGAGACCATCGACTATTTGGAGCTTACACTCACAATGGAGAACAATAGAATAGAATACAAAATCTACAGGAAGCTGACGCATACTGACACCATCATCCCAAATGACTCCTACCACCACCCCAGGGACAAGTTAGCGGCAATCCAGAACTACTGCTATCGGTCAATTTCTATCCTCAAGAACAACGAAGAGAAGAGGAAAGAGATCGAGATAGTAAAGCAGATCGCAGAAGCCAATGGCTACCGCAGATGTGTGGTGGAGGGAGTCTTTGGGAAAATAGAAACAAAGAAAGGAACCCATGATAGCATAGTGAGAAAGTACTCCGGATCGATACCATATATAGGAAAGTACACAAACAAGGTGATAAAGGCGTTCAATGGCTACGATGTGAATGTGGGTATCCAGAATAACCAACCCATGGTGAAGAGAATCAGCAATGACCAGACGGAACAAAAGGACAAGGAAAGCTTGAGCGGGGTGTACAAGCTCAGTTGTGAACAGTGCGAGGGTATCTATATTGGTGAGACTAGGAGAAAGTTTGAGATCAGGAAAAAGGAGCACAAAACGTCGAGGGAGAAAGAAGATGGCAAGTCACTGTTTGGGAAACACTGTAACGAAGAAAACCACGATGGAGAAAGAATATTTGAAGTCATACATGTAGAGAATCGCACAAAGAGAAGAAAACTCTGGGAACAAATGGAGATTGCAAAAGCTAAGAGGGAGAAAGCCTGTCTCTTGAACAGTGTAATCACATTTGACAGCGAAAAATTATTCGGCCTGGTGATTTGACGAGGGAAGAAGAACAGAACCAACCAATGAGACGGCAGGAATCCAGGTAGCCAATAGAAACGCAGCACTTAGGACAATAGATTGAACCAATCACTAAGTAGTAGGTTTTAGCCTATAAGAACACAATTTCATATTATTGTAAGAATAAGTTTCTAAGAAGTAAACCAATCACAACACAGCATTGTTATAGCCAATAAGATCACAGTGTTATACTATAAAAACTCATGGTTAAGGCGTTGTTCTCCAGTTGCGACACAACTGATGATGGGATGACACCCGAAAGTATTCTTGTAAAAGAGACTAATAAAGTAGATTTGTACAATTGGAAAACGACGGCTTCCTTAACGAAGTTAAACGAGGAACGCAGGGAACCTGTCTTATGAGTCAAATGGGATTTGGTATTGAAAATTCAAGGAAGCCTAGACCTAGATAGAGCTAGTATAAAGAAGGCCTAGACCTACTATAAGCCTAGTATAATTTTTTCCAAGTCCCCTTCCTATCATATATAGCTCGAGAGTCGACATTTTAACAGGGAACCAGTTTTATGGGGGGCTTTTTGAGAAATTTGCCGTGCGCCGTCCAGCAAAAAACTTGGAAAAATGTCGACTCTCGAGCCATATATTATAGGAGAGGGACTTAGAAAAATTTCGACTCTCGAGCTATATATGATAGGAGGGGGACTTGGAAAAAATTTGCCCCCCCATAAAACAGGTTCCCTGTTAAAACCCTTTTCAATATGAGTGCTCTACTTACACTTCACTCACTCATTATGAGTTCCGATAATAGTCATCAAGGTATCAGCTGATGACGTAACGGGTTGTTAACGTCATCAAAGTTGGACAGGGGCGTTTTCTGAGTATGTTCCTTCCCCAAACAAGACAGATAATGGGTTCGCTTCTTTAAACGAGGAATTTGGAAGAACTGTTCTACGGGACAAACTTGAGTTCGATGATGAGAATTAAATTCAAAATTGGACGCACCTGCACCAGAAGAAAGAGGAGGTAGGATGAAGGAGAAGAAATAGATAAAGACTACATGATCGAAAAGAAGAGGAATCTTGAAGATAGCAAAGTCAAGGAGGATAATCGCAGGAGGTAGGAGGGAAAAGTTCTTCAACCCCCCCCCCCTTCCCAGAAACGGCTACTAAATTTTTCACTCTTTTGGAAGAATGCATTTCAAGAAATTTCTGCAAGTTCTACGGGAAATTATACAATTTTCCCAAAGGCGTTGGAATCCCTAAGGATCGTCTCTAGGCTCGGTCAACGGTTTATATGAAATTGTTCAAATCTGAGATCTTCCAGGTAGAGAATGAGTTCATCACCTCCTTTACGATACTGGTATAGCGGTAGGTCGACGACACTCTTCGACCTTGGATAGGCCAATTGCCAATCTTTCATGATTTCTTCGACTTCTTAAACGATTACTATTAAATTTACCATGGAGATCGGCAAGATATTTATGATTATTTTTTTCATCTCTTCCACCGAAAATCCACGTCTTCCCCATCACCATCCATAGCTCCTCCTTTAGCTCCTCTGCTTACTAGAACACCTCTTTTCGTACCTTCATCGCATCGAATTGATTTTATCTCTTCCCAAGCCAATCCATGCGAGGGCCACCATCCAGCAGTTATAGCGCAAGATTTTCGTGAATAATCCCGCGTAATATCCTAGACTCCATGACCTTCTTTCAGAGATCCTCGGCTCTTAGAGACCGATGTAAATTTTGGAAGAATTCTGATCTCAATTCGGAAGAATTCATGAGTAGAAAATTTGAACGCTTTCATTGAATGCTTCCTGATTCTCTAATTGATTTCATTGGTTTCTCCGACTCTTTCATTGACCTTTTTTGGACTTAATTATTGGAAGGAAAACAGTAGGCCTACGTCATGTTCAAGGGAGCTAAGTCTGAAATGTTCGATATTTCCTCGGGGGTACCACAGGGATCTGTTCTGAGTCCATATCTCTTCCTCTCATTTATGATTGGCGTAGATAAAGATTTAAGATATTCGCGGTGCTCATTGTGTAACCCTAATAAATTGCCGGGGCGCCTGCCCCATCAAGAATACAACCTAACATACACAAAAGAGCCACTTACGTCAGTCTGATCTTGAAAAATCTCTCTGCTGAGCCAACTCCGCCTTTTCATTGAACTTCCTGTAAAAGGTTTTTTAAAACCCGTTTGAGTATACCTGCAACATACGCCAACGCAACCTACCTAACTTGCGGTCACGCACGACCCTTGCCATAGACTGTTCCTTCAAACATTACGGGGAATTGACCAGACCTTCACTTATTCTCTCATCTCGACACCAACACAGGGCTTTGCCCCAGTTGTCACACTGGTAGAACTTTCTGATAATTTCCCCTTTACTAACTATGTAATGTCGAGTCCCCATCAGCCGCCCAATAGCAGCCTGATGGCTACAGGTTCAGCAACCCGCAGTGTCCACTTTAGTGGGGCAGAACCGAGTCCACTACCACCTTATCTGGGGCGGCCAACCCCAGCCTCGGATTTGCGCGATAAGGCCCCTGGCACCTAACTCAGCCGGTACCCCTTAACCTGACTAGCCGATGCCAATCACCGCACAAGCCCCATTACAAGAGACTCTGTGATGACGCCCCGTCCCTGCCATGAAGTCCATCTCATGGCCTTTTGACCTCAAGGGTCCCAGCCCCTGCTCGGGCTTCCACTGGAGGATGCAGCTCCAGTGCTCATCAGGGGAACAGACTGTTCCCCTGACCACTGACAAGACTCGAATTACCTATTCTACCCTTAGGTCAGCTCGGTCCATCGGCTACCTCGGGTCTCGGCTAACTATCCAGGTCCTATCCTTAACGGCCACTCAAGGACCGCCCTGAACCGACGATAAGCCTTCCTACCGCCGTCACCGAGGACACCAGACGTCAGCAAACAATACAGCAGTAGGCCACCTTGAGCCGCACTCGGTGTTAATCACAAATCCCATTTGCCATCCACCTCTACTGATACCTTCTCGTGTGCGTGCCGCAAGACATAACAATAAAATAATCTTATATTAAAGTATCCCTAACTGACAGCAGACGAATGTAAATTACAAATATACTCAGTGAACCACTCACCAATATAATATCAAAGGCTCGATATGTATACACGGTAGTATTCACAATAAGAATTCACACACATAATCACTACGACACCAAGAATCCAACAAACCACAGAAATATATCAACGCTTGATACGCGTACTTCGACAAACGACTACGATTACGCCGAACTGATTTACTCTTAAGCAGAGTAGTTTGGAACCTACTCTTGTCGATCGCGCGTAGTTTCGTCCGGTCGCATCCCTGGACCCGGCTACCCACGCCAGCCTATTTCTTATAATGCGGTACAGGATTTTTTCTACATGCGTTAAAGATCGTTGACTGTAGAACGACACAATCATCGCTCAATTACAATGGTAAACGTCGGAAGTGCAGACAGCTCGTCTAAACCTAGGCACATGTGTTTGTTGTAAAACCTTTCCTTCCTTCCTTTTCAAAAACAAGAAATCACGCAACTATTTATAGATGTTCTCTTCACACGGACGTGACTGATGAACATCTAATAATATTAGTAGTTTCCAATACATGCTACAGTTTAAACAGCCTGAGATTTACTCGCCGAAAAATATATACAGTATTTACAATTGTATGCGGACGACGTAAAGCTATTCAGGGAGGTACGCTGTTTGGAGGATTCTGTGTTGGTGCAGCGGGACCTCGATGTGTTGACGAGATGGAGCGATGGAAAATTCGATGCCTTTAAACACCAAAAAATGTAAAGTGATGACGTCCTCTCGCAAGCGAACTAAGATTCAGGCAGAATATCAGATACGTGGAGAGATCTAGGAATGAGTTGAGGAAATTCGGGATCTAGGTGTCCTCTTTGACCCCAGAATAAACTTTGATTGCCACTAACACAAGATGCTAAATGCGCAAAACGCAATCTGGGAATCATTATGAGACAAACCAAATCTTTTGTCAACATGTCTGTTCTCCGCTTGCTGTATTTGGTGCTTGTGTGATGTAACCACAGTGACGTTGAACGACTTTTGGGTAGTTGGTCTTTCGAGAGCACGGCACTGTAGTAGTGTTGGTACGGAGATAAGATAGAACAAATTATATTCGTGCATCCACGTTGAATCTAAGCCTACCGTCGTGTAGCGAACGTAATTCCTACCTTTCCCTTTCGTTAGTCCTTATCGATGTTATCCTACTTTTCCTTTTCTCCTACTATCTTACCTTCGAACAACCTATTATAGAGAGCGAATATACGAACTTTTTTCTGCTTCACCGGTGACTCTTGGGTCATCGAGGAGAGAGTGTACGATCGGACTTTCGTGTCGAAAGATATACTTCTCGAGATGATTTTTCCATCGTATATTCGCGGTTTTCCACGTGCCTCTCCCCCAGTTAATGGGCCGTCGAACAGATAAATTAAGATGTACTTCTTTTTATCTGGCGTGGTATGACAGGGTGATTAGCGAAGATATACTTGATTGATGCATCAGTATATCGTAATTATTTTAATATTGAAGTTTATCGAGATCGGAGTGTTATCGACTTAATTCTAAGTTTCCGGTCGAAAACCGCATACTCGAAATTGGTGTCGTACCATGCGCGTATTTTGAGGCATCTACTCTTATGCGCGTATAAGATGTCAGACTGGGTGAAGGGGTTCGTGTCCCTGATCCCAGGATAATAAAACTCCGACTATTCGTGGTGCCGGGTAGATCGTTCGCGCTCAAGTTTCGGGAATATTTATTGAGTAGGCGAAATATTTGGGTTGAACAGAGGGCAACCGTCTTCCACACGCTTTAAGATCGACATCGAAAGGAAGAAATTGGACCATAGTCACCGAATTCGAGATTAGCAGTATCATCGACTATCAAAGTATGCTATCTGCACATTATTATTATTTTAGATCGACGATTTCTCCCTTGCTGGTGTAAGTTACCGAAATTATCGAATATTTATGCCGGTATTGGCGATGTTGTAAAATAATATAATGCGTATATTTTCCCGTTATCGATATTATTCGAATTCTTTCCTCCTTGCCGATGAGCGGCGAAAGTTTTGTTTTTCAGAGAACTCCCAGAATCCAGACGAATTAGACGTGAAGGTGATTATGCCTAGGAACATACTCATGGTGTGCGAGTTATTAGCGAAGAAACCTTTTGGCCCAATTATTCTAAATTCTTCTTTTTAGGTTACCCGTAGTCCCCCTTCTCTTTTAGATACTACCGACTGACCAGTGCAGTCCTTGTTTATTTTCAGTCTATAAAGTGCTCGTTCACATATCCCACCGAACGAGCGGAGATTATGTTCTTGAATTTATTTTATTTTGATCAGACTTACAACTACTACGACAAACAATTTTCCCCTGTTTGACGGGTAAGTAGAGCCCGTACCAGCGACAACACTAGCCTCAATTATCAAGATATTTCGTATAGCCTATGTGATCTCAAAAGGTGAACCAAAAACTGACCGTGGTCTATCTTCAGTTACTCATGCCCTCAGAAGGATGTTTTCATGCTCTTGGTACCCCGATTTGAGCTAGTCTGGGTCGGTCCTCTAAGGTGGAGAGGAAATGAGGTAGGAGTCGGATACATCCTGATGTGGGTCGTGTTTAATTCTAGATTAGATTTAGTTACGACATTTTGATGAAGTACGAACTCTTGTCTCATTCTTGTCTGCTTTGTTAGAACCGTGTCAACAATGTTCCATAAAATTTATGTCTAGGTTTCATGTGTTCGTACTCGTACGCCTCTACTCGTACCCTGTTACATCACACTTGTACGATCGCATCTGGATAGTGCAAGTGTGATATGGGGACTAGTAGGTAAGGGGAAGTTGAAAAAAATTGAACGTATTCAAAAAATGTTCACAAGATATCTTTATTTTAGAAATTTTGGATATTACGATACTCTTAATTACTTGTTCGGAATTGGTCCCGGGTTGCGAGTTAACTACTCTAAAAGTGAGAAGGGAACTTGGTTTAATAATGAGAGTGAGGGATATCCTGTGTGGAAAAACTGAATCGTCATTCTTACGAAGTAAAATAAATTTCCTTACTCCATCCAGAACGAGTACAGAACGAGTAGGTTTAGGGATATCTTTCAGATTTCTCAGCACAGAACGCAGCAATTTGCCTCTGCTCCACTGCTTCGTGCCCTGTCTCTCTTGAACCGTGTTGTTAAAGAAGACCGCACAATTGATATATTTTTTGACAGTAGAAAAATGTTAGGTAGCAAGGTGACGATAGTCCTCATGAACTTGGAAACAAATTGATAATGCTTGCCCATACCTTTTTTTTGTTCATTATTCATCTTCTTTTTTTTTTTTTCATATCATAAATCTTTTAGTCTGACCTTGTCCGCACCCCTATGATCAAATGGCCTCCACATATCTGTAATTATTATTATTATATCTATTTAATTATTTTCATTTTTTTGTCTACTCTTCGAAATGATTGGTTTGTGGAAGGGGTTGGAGGATGGGACATGGGACCAGGGTTGGGGTGGCTAGTGGTGGACATATTATCATTATTGTTTTTTCGTTTTTTTTTTTTCTATTCTGAATTTTGTTTGTTTGTTATCCATATTTTTCTAATATTTTCATTTCTATTTTAATTTTTGTTTCAATTTTTTTTTTTAATTTTTAATTTTGTTTGATTATTATCCATATTATTCTATTATTTTTATTTTTATTTTTGTTTCAATTTTTTTTTTTTTTTTTTAATTTTGTTTGTTTATTAGTCGTATTATTCTATTGTTTTTATTTTTATTTTTCTCTTAATTTTTTTTTTTCTTATCTTTTTTGTTTATAGTGTCCTCCTGTCACTGGCCGATCGGCTGTTGGAGGGCACTCCAATAATATAAATAAAAATAAATTAAATCTGTCTTTTTTCCCCTTTTCTTCCCCCTTTTTCTAAATGACTGTATAAAACCTTATTTTCTGTACCACGACTCAATTTACAACTTGCAAAGTCTTATTCCGGATCTAAAGAAAATTCCGCACGTCAACTTTAGGTATTTTCTACGCACATTCCGCCCTTTTTCATTTCGGACACATCCTGTAGCACTTTACATCCTTTGAATCTCACTTTCCTCATCTCTGTGACGAGCAGAATATTTTTACCGACTTTTTACTTGTAAAAAGTGAGGTATTACACCCGACGCAAAGTATTCAGGGGGAGGGGGCAATGAATTTTCTCGACGTTTTGGAGGTCCTAGATCACTTCTACTCTAATAAGAAAATTTCAGGTTTCCTTATACATATATATATATATATATATATATATATATATATATATATATATATATATATATATATATATATAAGATTTTTTTGTCCACGCAACTCCTCAAAAACTACTGGTTGGATTCTCATGAAATTTGGCCAAGTTGTAGTGGATTATCTGAAGTTGGGAATGTGAATTTTTTTCTTAGATTTCTCGAGTAGTTGAGTAACTCTCAATTTTCCTCGAATTTCTTAGTGTTGTTTCTCAAAAAATATCAATCTTATTATCTTCATATCACTACATTACGTCATAGTTTATTCAATCTTATTGCTCTGTAATTTTTGTATCGGTTGGACTAGTGGTTCTTGAGTAAATCTCAAAATATACGTGGTCCACGTATAGAGCCGTAAGAGCTAAATCTCGCTTATTCAATTTATTTGAGTTCGTTTGCCACGCGATTAAAGCATCATACACCTATTGGCTGCAAAAACTTCTCATTACCAGTCATATATGATTGAAAAAATCCGACGTTTATTGGATACGTTAAACAAACGTTGCACGTAAGCGATGGATTGAATATTGGCCGTGTATTTTATAATTACTGCGTTATGCAGGTATACATATCATTTTTTTTTTTTTTTTTTTTTCTTCTACATTATCGCAATAGGCTCGTAGCCTGAACACTGGGGAGTAATGTTGAAATTCAGGTAAAGACAAAGTGGAAGTTTCATTGCCCATTTCAATTTTCCTCATCTATGTTTTGATTTTTGTCATTATCGACTTTATAATATCTTACTGTACCTATTTTTGGAAATGGACAGTCAGGTTAATACTTTAAGATTCTTCTAAATCACCTAAGTTTTATATTTTAATTTTAATAGAACCCATTAAAAAGATTAGAAATGAATTGAACAATAGAAGAGAAAGTGGAATACCTTAAATCATTATTATCAAAATCAGCTTATAAGTGAGAAACAATGAAGTTTAGGTATGGGGAGCATGTGTAAATGATTTTATAGCAAATTATTGAAAAGTCGGTGATGCTTACGCTTCTGCGTGAGCTTTTTTCATTATAGACTTCTAAAGAAATAAGATCGCACCACCTCGAGCGAAGTTTCAAAACATCCGCTAGCCGCGTTAGCTTTATTTTTCTGGAAGCGAGAGACAATTCGTTCCCGGTACCCGAATTATGAAAAGGTGATACGTCATCGTTCCACCAATACATCAAAACCTTCACCAATTTTGTATTACCCTATTTCGACGCAGAATTTTAAATCATTCTAATCTTTTTTGAACGTCGAAATCTGGGTGCGTTTCGTACTTTTTGAGCGCGAATGCTTCCTAATGATTTCGTAAGTACGAGGAAATTCATTACGCGACTTCTAGAAAGGCGACGCGATGGGACAGAAAGCGATTTAATTATTATTAGAAACGTACTAATGTGCGATAAGAAGATTATTTCAAATCTACATTCTCGTTGTCGGTCTCCGAATTACGACCAGCACTGCGTTTTCTTTTCACCTATAAATCAGACGTGCGGATGGATTTCGCAAACACCCAGCCGCGATAAGAGAAGGAGCACTTCGACGTTCGGGTTGTTCATCCCCGCAACTCGTTCGCGTACATCAGATATTGTATTTTCGATTAAGAAGACGAACCGCGGGTAGAAAGGTGAGAGGCGCTCAACGACAGTATAAATTACTGTCGCCGAGAAAGCGACAATACTACGTATTATAAATAAAACAATTTATAGGGTTACCCGCGAAAATATCGAGATATACCGCTTCAACAAGTTCGCAACGGTGTCACGAAATAAAAGAAAATGAAAGAAAAAGAAGAAAAAAAATTCTCTTCTGTCGCTAAAATTGCTCGTATATAACCTTTTTTTTTTTTCGCAGTATGGCGCGACGAGGACAATTCGATTCTTTTTTTTTTTTCCAAATGAATAAACGATACGCATGTCTCCGACGCATTTTTTGCTCGACACTCGCGTATATTATTTACACTAAGAAATTGTCGACATATTTCTAGCCCTTCTCTTGACGTTCGTTTCGCATGATATTGGACGAGAAAGAGAGGGTAGAATTCTGTGTACAATATTAAGCTGTTGACCTCGAACAAAACGAGAGTGGACTTTCAACCCTCCTCTGTCGAGTATATTTGATGCCACTTCCACTCGGCTTCATTCAGATTTGGCAGGAAGAATGCATACGAAAATTAGCTCCCAAACAAATTTGTACAATAAGATTTAGAGTGAAGAGGAGACAGATGCGATGTAGTTTTCAAGAAGAAGCAAGAGAACCGGACTAATTCACCAACAATTGGCTACCTATAGCTAAACTATTCTTTTAAGAATAAAACAATGTTTCATACTGGGCAGTATCTCGAAGAGAGACAAAATTCTATGTGTAGGATGTCCAAAGACTACCCGAAAAGGTCGATTCCAGTGTTGGAGGAAATACACAAGCCGCACCTACTTCATCATGGAGGACCGGCGGTGTTTTGCAAACGCGATACCATCGCGGAAGAAGGATACCCAAGTTTGTCTCCTGATGAAGAATCATGTACAGCCATAGAAGGTGACTTGGTAAATGTAATACGGAGAGCTATGAGGTTGAAGAGACAGCTAGTGTTTCTTATGTGCAGAAGGCATGAGTAGGTGGCTGTGGAGGATTAATGGCGAGATGTACGGTTCGCCAATAGCTAGAAATTTGAAAGGGATTCAAGTTCTATTAATTTATTACCGAAAGTTTTTTGAATTTGCCAGGGTGTGTTCCAATTTGGATACAGTCAGTCTATAATAAGTTAGTAGAAGATGTTAATGGGGAACCTGTTTTATGAGGGGGTTTTTGAGGAATTTGCCGTCCGCCGTCCAGCAAAAAACTTGAAAAAATTTCGACTATCGAGCTATATATGAAATGAGAGGGACTCAACTCTCGAGCTATCATAAGATTCGAGAAAAATTTAGACTCTCAAACTATATTATACTAGGCTTTTAGTAGGTCTAGGCCTTCATTATACTAGCTTTATCTGGGTGTAGGGTTTCTTAAATTCCCAAATCCTGTATGACTCATAAAACAGGTTCCCTGCGTTCCTCGTTTAACTTCGTTAAGGAAGCCGTCGTTTTTCCGTACAGTTGGGAGGGTTAGAGCTTGGCGAGCTGAATTCCCACGTGACTGAGAATCACCGAGGATGGTGACCAAGAGGGTGGGTTCTTTTTAGTTTTTCGGTTTTTTCAATTTTCGCAACAACGCGGTAAAAAATTCGAGATCAGAAGCTAGAGATAGAATGGGTGGTAGCTTGTTTAGCTGCAACATCTACTGTTCTGATGCCAGGTCTACGTATCCCGGAATCTAGACGAAAGTTAGGTAGGAATAGATGATGGAATAGAGTGTCAGATGAGATGGTTGGATACGCTGAATCAGGGTGTCTACTAAATTCAAAATTTGAAAATATTGGACTTTTATAGAGCACATGAAGAGTGTTCCACAAAACCATAATTCCAACGGACCTCTTCTGAGCTTGAAAAATCATCTTGAAATAGCATCAGAATTAGAAACGAAAAATTCTACCCAATCTAGAAATTCAAATTTCAATTTTTTTTTATTGGGTCAAAGATGAAATTATTGGGTTTATTATAATATTGGACTATGTTAAAAATGACGGCTTCCTTAAGGAAGTTAAACGAGGAACGCAGGGAACCTGTTTTATGATTCGAATGAGATTTGGTATTGAAAATTCAAGGAAGCCTAGATCATATATAGCTCGACAGTCGAAATTTTTCTAAGTCCCTCTCCTATCATATATAGCTCGAGAGTCGAAATTTTTCTAAGTCCCCCTTCTATCATATATAGCTCGAGAGTCGAAATTTTTTCTAAGTCCCCCTTCTATCATATATAGCTCGAGAGTCGAAATTTTTCTAAGTCCCCCTCCTATCATCTATAGCTCGAGAGTCGAAATTTTTCTAAGTCCCTCTCCTATCATATATGGCTCGAGGGTCGAAATTTTTCTAAGTTTTTCGCTGGACGGCGGACGGCGCACGGCGGACGGCGGACGGCAGATTTCTCAAATAGCCCCCCATAAAACAGGTTCCCTGTTAAAATAATGAAATAATAAATATAAATAGTTCTATGAAAATTCAAATTAATAATCAACTATTAGAAATTGTTTATTTTTTGATTCATTCTAAAAATGATTTAATATTAACTTTTAATTATAATAATTTTAGTTTGGAAAAAAAAATTATTATTTTCAATATAGAATTTAAATTTAAATAATAATTATATTTTTTTATTAATCAAATTTAATATTAATGTATTTAATTCTAATTTTAATAATTAATTTATATTTTTCAATAATAATTAATTTTAATTTAATGACGTAATGAACTGACACTATCAACCATATATAAACACATTTTATTTTTCGCGACGTTTATGCGATTGAAACGTCGCGAAAAATAAAATGTGTTTATATGTGGTTGATAGTGCCAGTTCATTACGTCATTAAATTATAATTTAAATTTTTAACCACGGTTAATCCTACGTTCAAATCATAATTAATTTTAATTACTGATTATTAAAAAATAATAATTTTTTCATTATTATGATATTAATAGGATTTATTGTAAAATTCAAATTAAAAGTTAATAAATTAATATAAAAGATTTTGTAATACTATATTTTTCAAAAATATTGTTGAAAAAATTGATTATTGTATTATTCTTAAACATTAATAACTAATAAAATTTCAAGGAATTGATATTAATACACAAATATATGTAATAACTACTACTATAATTATTGCAATTCCAACAGGAATTAAAATTTTTAGATGATTAATTCTCCTAATCGATTAAATAACATTACTAAAATTCTTATTTTCATAATAAATGGTGAAATATTATTGGGTTTCCATTTTCTCTAGGATTAAAAAATATTGTTTTAGAATTTATACATAAAAAAAATAATTAAATAAAATTTTTTATTAAAAAATAAATTGAAATATTTTTATTTGAATTATATGTACCTATAAAGAAAGGCTGAAAAAAATAATACATCTGATCACAATTAATTTTATTTATTTATTACATTTTATCTTGTTTGTAAGAATTATATTTTTTGATATAATTTATTTAATTAAACTCAATAACTAAATTAAATTAAATTAAATAATAAATTATTGTAAATAAATCTCATAACAGGAATTAAAATTTTTAGATATTTATATTTCAAGATTAATAATTAAAATTAAATTAATTATTAATTTAAATTCATTTTTTAATATTATTAAAAATTAACTTAATAACAAATTAATTTTACAAAATCAGATATTAGAAATTATTTGAACAATTATTCCAATTATTATAATTATTAAAATTTTTAAATAAATTTGTGACCAAGGATGAGAAAAAGGACCTTAGTGGGCAAAAAAATTGATTTTTCCTGATTACACCATGTGAAAGAGCGTGAAAAATTATGTAAAGAATTATCATAAACAGGAAAATTGATTTTTTGCCCACTAAGGTCCCTTTTCTCATCCTCCGTCACATTTATCAATAAAAGTATCAATTTTAATATTCGTTATACCAGTATTATTATTTTTTTCAGCCTTTTTTTATACATATAAAACGGTTTATTGGATTTATGGAGGCGGCAGACACCCTACGAATTGAAAGATAGCAGAGAAGAGGCCCTAGAGAAGTTGCGAGCGTTTTTTTGTTTTGGTTCCAGTTCTTGAAACCAAGAATACCGGTTCAAAAAACTGACCTTGAAAAGTTGGAACCTTATTATTTTCTCGATGGTTCTTTTCAGTTTCAGTCCCGTATGCAAATGAAGGGAGCGGTTCTGATTTTGGTACCCGGATCCGATTCTCAGCTTTGCTCAGACCAAATTAATGACGTCACAAAGGTCAGACGTGGACCTATTCCCAAAACGTTATCCTCGTATATGTAATGGAATAAAAATGGCATTTACCTCCACATATGAGCAAAATTTTTATTTTGACGTTTCGGTTCGTCCGCGGTACAATCATCAGATTCTAAATTGGGGAAGGGAGTATCATGAAATAAAGAAACGCATGAATTTCAGCCCCTTTCCAGCGATGTTTGAACCTGAGAGCTTGGTTGCAGGGTGCTCGTCAAAACTACTTCTGCATTGGAGGTGTACAAAATTTCTTTCTTTCATGATCCAATATCAGTCCAGAATAACTGCCTCGTGGGAGAGCAGTGCTGACTAAAAGGTGTAAAGGTAATGGCTACAAAGGTTTCCATTTCCTTTTTTCTTCCTCCAGCGTCATCGTGTTTCTGGATATGTAGGTCAATAATGCAGTCGCGCAGCGTCAAACAAAAGAGACAAAAAACAGACAGAAAGGCTAGTGTGTCGCGAAAATACTCGTTAATCGTCGTCATTTATTTTATCCGCGCAATTTCAGAGGGAAACGAGAAAAGGCGATACGCGTGTAATATCGGCGACGGCGAGGATTTTCGGGCTGTGCAGAGTTATAAAGCGGAAAATTCCTGGTCGGTTTTGGCGAAAATTCGCGTACACACAGATATACACAATATAATTCTTTCCACCCCGTGCGCTTTGTGTGCTCTGCGGAATCAGACCTGTGGCAGGTCGTCCACAATATAATATATACGTACGTGTATATATAGTACGATAATGTAATAATAAGTTAGGTATCGTATTCGCTTCGGTGGGTCGCGAATATGACAGGACGCATTTACTAATTTGCTGCACGAACTGCGTAGATGGGGCGGCTTTCGAAAACGCGGAGATTTAAAGAATGTTGTCGCGAATAGTTTATCTCGCTTTTAAGTTGTGTTATTCGACGAGAAAATTCGAGTGGCGCAGATATTACACGCGTCATCTGAGATACGAAAGACGTCTGCGTGACGAACATTTTATTAAATGGAGCGCTAGATTTATAATATCGTCTTATAATGCGACAGACGAATGAGACAGGATGCGGGTTGAGCTCGGGTTTGTACGATTCAATGGCCTCGAGCGAGTATACGATAAGCTACCGCGAACTTCCGATGAGGGTTGATTTTTGTTTGGCTTGAGTTATTTCGGTGTAATAATTCTCGGTAGTGTAGTTTCGATTTTCTTCCAAATATCGACGCAAATTTCGGTTAAAGCGAAACATGGAGATGGATCTGAATAACGACCGTAAAATAAGGTGAAAAAAACTGTGACAGAGCACACAAGTTAACATAACTCCCCCAGAGATACGTAGCGTAGTACACCTACACTTCGATATAATATATCGATGTATCGATTTTATCAATCTATCGATTTGATGCATCTATTTTCGTTCCCCTCTACCAGTATTTCTTAGGTTAGTATAAATCTTGTATTCTGTAAGTGTGTTCCTACTAACTAGTTGACAGGCTTGCTCTTACCCTTGTACACGCGTAGTGTACTGTTAAAAAGGCTGAGTGGATCACCAATCGTATGGACACTCTGGTAAAGGCCTATGACATTATACTAGGACCTGCCTTTTCACACTCTCTCTCTCTCTCTCTCTCTCTCTCTCTCTCTCTCTCTCTCTCTCTCTCTCTCTCTCTCTCTCTCTCTCTCTCTCTCTCTCTCTCTCTCTCTCTCTCGCTCCGGTTTGCTGCTTAATTATTAAGAGCCATGTTAAGCTACGAACATAAGCCTATTAAGCGAAAGAAAGAATACTGCGAAGGGAGAGTAAACACTACAAAACCGCAGAAAATTAAAACGACGAGCTCTTTCTGCAGGACTGAAATGAAAGCAACTGACGAACGGAAGAGAAGAAGAAGGTATTAAGATTGGCCAAACGAGAAGTCGCGGTTTGAATCATAGACCAGTTCAATCAGGCCATCTTCGGGAATGCACGAGTTGAGTATGGTAATGCCATTGGTATTGAGATGACGCGTTATCTCTATATGCTCGAGAGCGATGCGCTTACGGTAGGAGTTCTCCTTATGGAGGAGCTTTTCCAGACCCTCACGGAAGCTGTGGCTGCTGTTTATCAGATGATCAGCAAAAGCTGACTCCCCTAAGTGCCCCTTATTTCAAAACTTGAGGTGCTCAGCTACCCTAACCTTTATTTGGCGACTGGTCTCACCAATATAAAAGCTTCCATAATCCCTACATTCCAACTTATAAACACCACTCCTCTCATCAACGGGATAGGGGTCCTTCAGCCTCACAAACAGCCCTTCGACTGTGGTAGGGTTGTAAAACGCGGGTCTGAAGCCAAACGGGGGAAGAGCACGACTCAATCGGTGGGAGAACTTCCCCAGGAAAGGGAGACCGATCCAACCCAAACGACGATCACGGATCGTGTCTCGGGGGAGGGAGGTGGCGGAAACCTGAAGGCTCCTCGTAACTCTCCTCCAAACCATCACGTCAACATCGACATTGACCCCATTCACTCTGGCTAGGTGTTTTATTGTGAGTAATTCTTTCTTGAAGGCAGACTGACTCAACGGAGTACGAGTCAGTCTGTGAACTAGGTTATGAAAAGCAGCCATCTTGTGAGCAACCGGACAGAATGAACATCCGTGGACGAAATCATCGGTTGTAGTATCTTTCCTGTAAATTCCAAACTTATGGATACCATCTATTATAAGGATCGATAAATCCAAAAAGTTAACGGAAAATACTCCTATTTCCAAAGTAAACTTTACGGAAGGGTACCAGGAATTGAGATACCTCAGAAATTCACCAAGGAGATCTGGGGGACCAGTCCAGGTGCATAGAACGTCATCAACGTAACTGTACCAGTAGTAGATATGATTAGGTAACACCTGGTTCGAGGAAAAGAGGTCAAGTTTAAACTCAAACATGAAAATGTCGGAGATGAGAGCGCCTAAAGGTGATCCAATGGGGATCCCTTACTTCATCAGGGAACTCAAAAAATTTCCCTTCGAATTTACAATAGTTGGGAAACCAGCAAAGATTCAAGAGATCGAAAAATTCTTGGAATGTTGGCTTAGGCAAGTAGCTCACCCATACGCTGGATAGTAGCAGCCTTAGGAATAATTGGGAACAAACCAACAACATCAAACGAGCAGATGGTCGTGCCCAGGGAAGACTTACATCCTTCAGGACGTCAGTTAAGGAGGCCGAATTCAAGACCGAGTGGGGAGATTCAAAATCGATGCGATGTTTGAACCAACGGTCCAGGAATTTGGCAAGGAGGTAGGGGGAAGAGGAGATGAATGAAACAACAGGTCGCATCGAGTTACTCTTACCACATTGGGCAGCTCGTAAAGGAGGGGGCGGTGTAGGGTTAGGAACGAGAAGGGCTGTTTTCATGGCTGAAGTCTTGATAATAGCCTCACACTTGTTGATAACACACCTAACTTCTTTAATATGCTCAGGGAAGCTGAAATCTTCACTCTCTTTAGCACCAGACTGCTGGAGCACTTCGTGGACCTTAGAAGAATAAGCGAATTTCTCCTTCACCACAACAGCATTACCCTTGTCAGCCTAGGTGACGATTAAATCTCCCTCCTTAATCTTCCTCTTCAAACCTTGGATCACTCCTCCCAATTTGTTACTCATGCGTGGGAGGGGGTTATTGCGGACTATTTCAGCACAAATTTCTGGGTATTAAAACCAGGGCCAATTTTAACAGCGAGATCCGCAACAACATTCCCCAAAGTTCAATCCTTCTTGAGGGGACGTAGACTGAATTTCAAACCTTTCTCAAGGAGGGCTGTTTCGTCACTATTAAAAACCACCTGACTATTATTTATGCTAAAAGGGATTTTTTTTTATACGTGCAAGGAATAATTCAAACGAAGAAAAACAAGGCTTTACCCGCACAAATTTTATTTTTAAGACGACGTTTCGACCAACTGGTGGTCTTTTTCAAGTAACTACAAAATGTGTGCGGGTAAAGCCTTGTTTTTCTTCGTTTTTATTATTTATGCGGGAGGGATGGAATTTCTGAACGACAACACCGTCACGCACCCCTTCCACAACCACATCAACATTATCATTCATTACGGAGGACAACTTCCTGTTTTTCTTATCCTTCAGGTTCACCTCAAACTTCCGACACTTTTCATTGACGTCACGCATAAAGTAATCAAACTCGAGGGGGAGGAGCATGCTGGAGAGTCTCGAATGGACCAAAAGGTTCAATTCGGATTGAACCTGATACAAGAAAGAATTAATCACAATAAAGCACCTGGCCAGAGTGAATGGTGTCAATGTCGATGTTAACGTGATGGTCCGGAGGAGAATTACGAGGAGCCTTCAGGATTCCGTCACCTCCCTCCCCCGAGACACGATCCGTGATCGTCGTTTGCGTTTGATCGGTCTCCCATTCCTGGGGAAGTTCTCCTTCCAATTGGGTCGTACCCCCGCCCGTTTGGCTTCAGACACGCGTTCTACAACCCCACTACAGTTGAAGGGCTGTTTGTGAGGCTGAAGGACCCCATCCCGTTGATGAGAGGAGTGGTGTTCATAAGTTGGAATGTAGGGCTTGTGGAAGCTTTTATATTGGTGAGACCAGTCGCCAAATGAAGGTTAGAGAAGCTGAGCACCTGAAGTTTTGGAATATGGGACACTTAGGGGCTAGCTTTTGTTGATCATCTGATAAACAGCAGCCATAGCTTCCGTGAGGGGTCGGAAAAGCTCCTCCATAAGAAGAACTCCTACCGTAAGCGCATCGCCCTCGAGCAAATAGAGATAATGCGTCATCTCAACACCAATGGCATTACTATACACAACTCGTACATTCCGGAAGATAGCCCGATTGAACTGGTCTATGATTCAAACCGCGACTTCTCGGTTGGCCAACCTTAATACCTTGTTCTTCCCTTCCGTTCGTCAGTTGCGCTTTCATTTCAGTCCTGAAGATGGTTTATTAACCGAAAGCGCTCGTCGCGGCTTAGTAGTGTTCACTCTCCCTTCGGAGTATTCTTTCTTTCGCTTAGTATGGATAACCGTAAGTTAAAAGAACGTATTCTTCTCACCTAAGCCTATTTTAGCCTAGTGCATTAGAGGTTGACACCATTCCCAGCTCTGCACGCATCCCTCTCAAAAAGGTATACTATAAGATCTCGAGCGTTCCTGTGATGAACAATTCTTTCTCTCATCATTTCCACTCTTCAATGACTGCCACGCTCCCAGTCACTCTCAGAATTGATCTTTCTCGCTCGATATCTGGCCAGTCTCTATTCACTATTACCGAAAAGTACGTATTATCGAGTATCGTTTGCTGAGAAAGTTCTTTCCACGAAGAAAGGGATAAATATCTATAAGAACGCAGCTGTAGATATAGCGTTGTTGAACCAATTTACATTTTGAAATACTCATTAACGCTGGTTACCGGCAAGTAATGCGCACTTAAGCTACCAAAAGGTAAACGAGATCATTATAATCGTGTTACCGGACGATATTGTTTCACCCTAATATCCCATGACAGCTGGTGTCCAGTTGTATGATTACAAATTTGCCGCCGCCGCTGGCTCTTCTAATATCTTTTGAGTTAGCAAGATAGCTTCCGTGCTCGACCTAACTGATAATCTATCCGTTTGGAATGAAATTAATTTCGTGCAGAAAGTTCGTGAGCTACCGGCTGCGACAATAAATAAAAGGCGGAGAGACGTTGTCTAGAGTATAGTTTTACGGTTATACTGTTTCTCGCTTTCTTTTCCACGAAGCATACTCGTATGTCCGTTCGTGTGATTGATTCGTTAAAACGTTTCAACCTTTTCAACGTACATTGTTGTACTCATTTATTACCTGTTTTGACGGTTTTTCTTTTTTATTGCGTTCGTCTTGTTTTCTGTTTTCCTTTGTTGTCTGTCTCTCGTCTATAAGTTTTCTTTCAGACTTACAAAGGTTTCCCTTGCAGACTTTGTGCTGTTCACCAGTTTAGAAAACCGAGCGATCAACATGAATCTTGAAGTTAGCTGTGCTTTCTTGTCCTGTTTTTTGCCATTTTTTATTGGAGTGAAGTTGAGGGTCTGTCAGCTCAAGCTCCCTTACCAAAAATTTGTTCATATTTATTCTCGCCCAATTAATGTTTATTCGTCCGTGCTTCTATGACCACGGAACTTGTGAGAATTTAAATCTACGACCTTTTTCCCATTCCTGGATTTGCGTTTGTACGTCCTGTGAACATACTATAATATTAAACGAATTCGTTCTTCCGAGTTACGGTTATCTATAATAGCCCAAAAAAAAAGAATACTCGAAAGGGAGAGTAAAAAATGCGAAAAACGTCGAGCGCTTTCGGTTAATAAACCATCTTCGGGACCGAAATGAAATCAACTGACAAGACAGGGGAGAGAAACAGAATATTAAAATTAGCCAACCGAGAAGTCGAGGATGGTAGACCCGGCGGTTTATCCTTCTTATCGATAAACGTTAGGCTGGCTTTTTCCATAGCACAGGGAATAGTCGCCCAGCAATTGCCGCATTGATTGTATCAACAAGCAGTGCTGGGTCAACTGAATGTATCGCGCTCCAGACTGAATTTGGAATCTCATCCGGGCCTGGTCCACCTCCTCGGTACCTAGGAAGGATATACCATCCTCTTCTACTATTGGCAGCGTTACCATTGGTGATGGCTGCTGTCGGAACAAACCATCAATGATTTGACCCACAACATCCGACTCCATTCGGCTCATTGCCGAAAGGCCCTTTAGCTTCTTTAGCACCATCTTATTAGGGTTTCCAAGCGCGTTGTCCTCTGCCATCTCACACAGCTCTTGCCATTCAGCATTCTTGCTGTTTTTGATGGCCTTCCTCAATCTTTTGCAGTCGCCCGCGCCCCTTCGTGGCCTCTGCTACGCTGGTATATCCGGCGCTGGTGGTTACACTTTTTTCTTAACTCGGCGATCTTGTCGGTCCACCAGTAAACGGCTCTCCTTACACGAATCCGTTCCTGAAAGTTACGGCTATCCATACTAAACAATAAAGAGGAATACTCCGACGTGGAGTCAAAAAATGCAAACCGCAGAAAAAATGAAAATACGACGAGCGCTTTCGGTTAAACAACCATCTTCGAGCTTGAAATGAAAGCAACTGACGAACAGAAGAGAAGAACGAGGTATTAAGATCGTCCAAACGAGAAATCACGGTGTGAGTCATAAACAAGTTCGATCAGGCCATCTTCCGGAATATACGAATTAAGAACAGTGATACCGTCAGTGTTGAGATGACGAATTATCTCTATATTCTCGAGGGCGATACGCTTACGGTAGGAATTCTCCTTATGGAGGAGCTTTTCGGATCCCTCACGGAAGCTGTGGCCACTGTTTATTAAGTGATCGGCGAAAGCTGACTCCCCCAAGTGTCCCTTCTTCCAAGACTTCAGGTGCTCAGCTACTCGAACTTTCATTTGGCGGCTGGTCTCACCAATATAAAAGCCTCCACAATCCTCACACTCCAACTTATACACACCACTCCTCTCATCAACAGGTATGGGGTCCCTCAGTCTCACAAACAACCTCTTGACTGTGGTAGGGTTGTAAAACGCGGGTCTGAAGCCAAACGGGCGAAGGGCCCGACCCAATTGCTCGGAGAACTTCCCCAAGAAAGGGAGACTGATCCAACGCAAACGGCGATCACGGATCGTGTCTCGGGGGAGGGAGGTGGTGGAATCCAGGAGGCCCCTCGTAACTTTCCTCCGAACCATCACGTCAACATCAACATTGACCCCATTCACTCTGGCCAGGTGTTTTATTGTGATTAACTCTTTCTTGAAGGCAGACTGACTCAAAGGAATACGAGTCAGTCTGTGAACTAGGCTATGAAAAGCAGCCATCTTGTGAGCAACAGGACCGAACGAACCACCGTGGACTAAAACATCGGTCGTAGTATCTTTCCTGTAAATTCCAAACTTATGGATACCGTCTATTATAGAGATCGATAAATCCAAAAAGTTAATGGAAAATACCCCTATTTCCAACGTAAATTTGATGGAAGGGTACCAGGAATTGAGATACCTCAGAAACTCACCAAGGAGATCTGGGTGACCAGTCCAGGTACATAGAACGTCATCAACGTACCTGTGCCAATAATGAATATGATTAAGTAACACCTGGTTCGAGGAAAAGAGGTCAAGTTCAAACTTAGACATGAAGATTTCGGATATGAGAGAGCCTAGTGGTGATCCAATGGGGATCCCTACTTCGTCAGGGAACTCGAAAAGTTTTCCTTCAAATTTACAATAGTTAGGGGACCAGCAAGTATTAAGAAGATCGAAGAATTCGTGAAGCTCATTATGAGGAATGTTGGCTTTGACGAGTAGCTCACCCATACGCTGGATAGTAGCAGCCTTAGGAATATTCGGGAACAAACCAACAACATCAAACGAGCAGATGGTCGTTCCCGGGGGAAGGCTTACATCCTTGAGGACGACAGTTAAAGAGGCCGAATTCAAGACCGAATGAGGGGATTCAAAATCAATACGATTTTTGAACCAACGGTCAAGGAATTTAGCAAGGAGATGGGTAACTGAGGAGATGGAAGATACAACGGGTCGCATCGGGGTATTGTTCTTATGCACTTTAGGCAGCATTTTCATTTTTTCTGCGGTTTGCATTTTTTTACTCCACGTCGGAGTATTCCTCTTTATTGTTTAGTATGGATAGCCGTAACTTAAAGGATGCTCCTCCCCCTTGAGTTGGATTACTTTATGAGGGACGTCAATGAAAAGTGTCGGAAGTTTGAGGCGAAGTTGAAGGAGAGGAAAAATAAGAAGCTGTCCTCCCTAATGACGGTTAATGAGGAGGTGGTTGAGGAGGGGGTGAGTGATGGTGTTGTCGTTCATAAATTCCATCCTCCCCTCATAAATAATAGTCAGGTAGTGTTCAATAGTGACGAAACATCCCTCCTTGAGAAAGGTTTGAAGTTCAGTATGCCTCCCCTCAAGAATGATGAAACCTTGGCGAATGTTGTTGCGGATCTTGCGGTTAAGATTGGTCCTGGTTTTAATACCCAGAAAGTCTGTGCCGAATTAGTCCGTAATAACCCCCTCCCTCACATGAGTAATAAATTGGGAGGGGTGATTCAGGGTCTAAGGAGGAAGATGAAAGAGGGAGATTTGATCGTCACTAAGGCTGACAAGGGCAACGCTGTTGTAGTTATGGAGAGATCGGCCTATTCTTCTAAGGTCCATGAAGTCCTACAGCAGTGTGGTGCTAAAGAGAGGAAGGATTTCAGCTTCCCTAAGCACGTTAAAGAAGTTAGGAGTGTTAAAAACAGGAGTGAGGCTATTATCAAAACTCCTGCTCTGAAAAAAACCCTTCATGTTCCTAACCCTACACCCCCCCTCCCTCGACGGGCTGCCTAAAGTGCATAAGAACAATACCCCGATGCGACCCGTTGTATCTTCCATCTCCTCAGTTACCCATCTCCTTGCTAAATTCCTTGACCGTTGGTTCAAAAATCGTATTGATTTTGAATCCCCTCATTCGGTCTTGAATTCGGCCTCTTTAACTGTCGTCCTCAAGGATGTAAGCCTTCCCCCGGGAACGACCATCTGCTCGTTTGATGTTGTTGGTTTGTTCCCGAATATTCCTAAGGCTGCTACTATCCAGCGTATGGGTGAGCTACTCGTCAAAGCCAACATTCCTCATAATGAGCTTCACGAATTCTTCGATCTTCTTAATACTTGCTGGTCCCCTAACTATTGTAAATTTGAAGGAAAACTTTTCGAGTTCCCTGACGAAGTAGGGATCCCCATTGGATCACCACTAGGCTCTCTCATATCCGAAATCTTCATGTCTAAGTTTGAACTTGACCTCTTTTCCTCGAACCAGGTGTTACTTAATCATATTCATTATTGGCACAGGTACGTTGATGACGTTCTATGTACCTGGACTGGTCACCCAGATCTCCTTGGTGAGTTTCTGAGGTATCTCAATTCCTGGTACCCTTCCATCAAATTTACGTTGGAAATAGGGGTATTTTCCATTAACTTTTTGGATTTATCGATCTCTATAATAGACGGTATCCATAAGTTTGGAATTTACAGGAAAGATACTACGACCGATGTTTTAGTCCACGGTGGTTCGTTCGGTCCTGTTGCTCACAAGATGGCTGCTTTTCATAGCCTAGTTCACAGACTGACTCGTATTCCTTTGAGTCAGTCTGCCTTCAAGAAAGAGTTAATCACAATAAAACACCTGGCCAGAGTGAATGGGGTCAATGTTGATGTTGACGTGATGGTTCGGAGGAAAGTTACGAGGGGCCTCCTGGATTCCACCACCTCCCTCCCCCGAGACACGATCCGTGATCGCCGTTTGCGTTGGATCAGTCTCCCTTTCTTGGGGAAGTTCTCCCAGCAATTGGGTCGGGCCCTTCGCCCGTTTGGCTTCAGACCCGCGTTTTACAACCCTACCACAGTCAAGAGGTTGTTTGTGAGACTGAGGGACCCCATACCTGTTGATGAGAGGAGTGGTGTGTATAAGTTAGAGTGTGAGGATTGTGGAGGCTTTTATATTGGCGAGACCAGCCGCCAAATGAAAGTTCGAGTAGCTGAGCACCTGAAGTCTTGGAAGAAGGGACACTTGGGGGAGTCAGCTTTCGCCGATCACTTAATAAACAGTGGCCACAGCTTCCGTGAGGGATCCGAAAAGCTCCTCCATAAGGAGAATTCCCACCGTAAGCGTATCGCCCTCGAGAATATAGAGATAATTCGTCATCTCAACACTGACGGTATCACTGTTCTTAATTCGTATATTCCGGAAGATGGCCTGATCGAACTTGTTTATGACTCACACCGTGATTTCTCGTTTGGACGATCTTAATACCTCGTTCTTCTCTTCTGTTCGTCAGTTGCTTTCATTTCAGGCTCGAAGATGGTTGTTTAACCGAAAGCGCTCGTCGTATTTTCATTTTTTCTGCGGTTTGCATTTTTTTACTCCACGTCGGAGTATTCCTCTTTATTGTTTAAACGGCTCTCCTCTTCTTTGGTGGATCTTGCCTGGGCATGGTTGCATCGTATGCTTTGGTGACAGTTCTCTGCTGCCACCTCTGCATTGATCCCACATGAGAGCAAGGTAGCTAGCCTTCAAACGGTCGCTATTCAGATTCTTTATCAGCTTTTGTGGAGCAACGACCTCAACTTCCCGGCGGATGGAAACGTTGATGTACCAATAATCGCTCCCAGAAACCTTCTTGTCCAGTACTGCCCAGCCTTCTATTCTTCGGACTAGGCTCTCTGAAGCAAAGGTGACATCAACAATGGACCCGTATCCTTGATGCATTCGGTTAGGAGTGTAGCCCACGTTGACCGTTTCCAATCGATTGTAAGCAATCCACTCCTCCAAGGCATACCCACGGATGTCAGTTCGGAGAACGCCATTCTTCTGACTTGGCATTAAAATCGCCAGCCACAATGAATTTCCACTCTGGTATAGAAAAAATATTCGTATATTTAAGTCATCTCCGCAGCGACATAGGGAAGAAAGAGGACACGTATGCATACACGTTGTTTCTAGATTGAACAAGAATTATTTCCTGCTACAAAACGTTATGCAGCATTTGTAATAAGTTTATATAGGCGGAGCACGATACGAAAATTAATCTAGACCATTTCCATATTCAAATTTCTGACGTCATCGTTATCGTCGAGTGTTGCAACGATGATGACGACGACGATAGAAAACATACCGATAGAATATCTTAATTCGTCGACGTAATTTATTCGGATGAGCGAGCTCGAATGCAAAACACAAATTTAACGTTAAGGTACATACGAACATGTTTGGTTATTCCGAGGAAGAAGAAAAAAAAAAAGAAGAATATATAGGCAGACCTTTGTAGAATACAAAAATATGAAATCTTTAGATACTTCACCCATGTAAATCAAACGAACGAGGGGCTGGATGAAGACCCTCGAATTGCCGCATTCGCGAAACTAATTTTTAAGATAAATTAATGAAAAAACATTAACCCCTTTAGTATACTGATTTGCAATTTTAAGCGCCACGTCGCAGTTATTTGTCGTAAATTATTCGCAGCGCGTTATGTCTGTCCTTTGGTCGCTTATCGACGTCATTCTCGAAAGCAGCAGCGGATAATTAATTTGTCGTTATTCGAATTTCTGATGAGTATGAATACGGTATACACAGCGAACTTTGCCGCCTTCCTCATCCGGAATCCTTTTTTTTTTCCTTTTTCCAGTCGTAATTCTCTTATCTTAAATGGCTCGGTCTGTAACAATCGAGCGCCGTTCTAAATGCGGTATACGAAAGGGAAAAAAAATATTCCTCGAATCACCAGACTCTCGAACATTGCAGCAACATTGAACGGTACTCGTTCGTAATAATTATTAGGTAGACTATCTATACAGTATAGTACTATACAGATACCGTATAACGAGTTTAAGAAATGTGATGCGGATACAAAACGCAGATTTCAGAAAAACTTTCTTACGCGAGAGTAACGTTGGAATTGTCTATTGCCGCTATATTAATGGGGTTCGAAGGTTCCCTACTCCAGTTTTGGTGAGTTTTTACTTCAATCAGATAGAGTGTCTGCGAAATAATATGAAGCACGAGTAGTACGTCTTGAAAGTTTATAATAGTCTGCACGTAAATATATGTGAGAGGACGCAGATATCTCGTCGCGAATACGATTTCAACGTTGTCGTAAAATGAGTACGAGTGTTTTATTGAACCGTGTTACAAACTATTTCCTATACAATTCTGATTGAAAGGGCGCGATTGCGGAGTTATATTTATGAACAACTTGCAGCAGTGATTCGTCATCATTTTGCGAGATAGCGCGATCAATATTCAACGTGGAGGTAGAAGAAATCGCATGAACCATTTGGGAAGCTACTACAAATAATATGATATTTGATAATTGTTGAAAAATTAGTTATATCTTCTCGAGCCATTGAGTTAAATACAGAATACAGACATCGCAACCGCGAAAGAATGTTTTAAAGGGTTTTTGGAAGTAGCCCCGGTTGACCGAAACTGACGGAATGCCACCAATCCGGAATACGGAACCAATTCTGCCTTCTCCAAGAATGAAGGTGGACGAATTTTTCGCGTGCAAGGATAAATATAATATTTAAATGAAATAACGAGGCTTTTCCCGCACCGTTTTTTATTAAAAGATCGTGACGTTTCGGCCCAGCTAGTGGCCTTTATCAAACGAGACTGAAGATGAGGAAAACAAGAACGTCTTCAGTCTCGTTTGATAAAGGCCACTAGCTAGGCCGAAACGTCACGATCTTTTAATAAAAAACGGTGCGGGAAAAGCCTCGTTATTTCATTTAAATATTCTCCAAGAATGTTAGAATTCTGTTGATTCTGTTAAAATTGTATCACTTTAGGTACCTATCATTTTGCAAGAATACTGCCATTATGTATGTAGAATACTGTGAGGATTCTGCTGTTGAGATTATGACAGAAAATGTGATAGAATGCTATTCCTGTCAAAATATCTCGCGAATTGCATTAGAATATTGTGAGAATGTTGTCTTCAAAATTGTGACAAAAGAGCTGCAAGAATATTTTGCCTATTAAGTTTCTTACCTAGAAATGGGTCCAGTTCAATATCAACAGAACTAGCCTATAACCTGCTCATCATTTCCCTTTTCCACTTCTGGTTTACAGCCTGAAAATTGTTTGATGTCCCCCCTCCCCCCCTCTTAGCTCAGCTTTAAGGTAAATTTAGTTGAATGTCATCTTACGCGTACGTTAACGCGTTTAAAGTCTCTCATTCAAAAGAGACTTAACTTCCTGATTCCAACTCTTTATCATAGATTTTATACGGTCCTATCTTCAAGTTTCACAGCAAATTCCAGACGCTCATTATCGCTTACCGTCAACTTTCTTGCAGTCCTCTCAACCCCATAATAAACTTTGTTTAGGTAAAAAATTCTGATTCCTTGATCCTCTTCAATTCGTTCCTCATGCCACGCGCAGTAAAGAAATTGTCATAGAATGATTAAGAATTTGGCACACCTTAACCCACTTCTTCCTTTTCCTTAGGCTCTTCACTCCACCATCATGCCAATACGCCAAGCTGAGGAGTTATAATTCCCATTTTTCTACTTTTCCACACCTCCTAAAGCTTAAGAAAATGTTCTGTCCCCTCTCAAGTCTCCTTTGTTCTCTTCAAAAACCACAATCCATTACTGACACTCTAAACTTCCTCTGGTCCTTATACTATTTCTTCCCAAGCCAAAAGCTAACGACCGCCTGTGTATAGTTCAAGAATATTAAAAATCCAATTTTCCTCATTCAAATTTAATCAATTCTTCTCATCCTAGTTTAATATACATGCTTTTGGGCCTCCAAGAGAAACTTGGAAAATTTTTCTGGACATTTTTTCATCCATCAACTCATTTTCAAGTCATTGTTTGTCTTATACGTATACTTCGAAATTTATTCAAACAGTATTCATTTTTAGAAAGTTTTGACACCCCTAAATTCATAAGAGTTCGATTATCTAGTTTGAGAGCTATGTTTATTACGAGTATTATAAATTAGAGTCCGGCTTTCTCGAAAATTGTCAAAACCTTTTGCTAAGGGTATATAGGAAGCTTGAGTCTTTCTTTTCAAAAAGTTCTATGGCAGATTCTTCGGGTCTCAGAATTTTTTTGAGTCCAATAGCCTACCATGTACAAAGCCAGGGGCGGATTTAGGGAGGCAGGGGGAATGTACCCTCCAAAAACCTCCAAAAAAGACTGAAATTGTTCAATTTGACTATATTTTCCTCGCTTCGCTCGGAAAAGACATTTTGAACAATGGAAGCTCCCCTCCCCCCCAAAAAAATTGACCCGTAAATCCACCCCTGACAAAGCCAATTTAAACTTACATCAAACATCACAGAAAGAAATACAGTTTGTTTGACAAATCCTGTAAAACAATTTTTATTTTTCCAAAAATTGCCTAAACGGGGCTTGAAGCAGAATGAGGCTGAAAATGACCAGTTTTTTTAAAATTGTATTGTCCAAAATTATAAAATCTTGAACAAACTTTGAGTAAAATTCAGCAATTTTGTTAAAAATTGAATAGTTTTTGTTTAAAATTATTTTTAGTCCATAATTGAAAAATTAAAAAAATCAGAAATTTAATTGCTAGAGTTTTGTATTGATGAGCTTGATCCCCAGAATTCGTTTATTTTGGTAAAAAATCACGTAATGTTGGTAGGAAATTGGATAATTCTAGTTGTGAATTTGTAAAAGCACTAAAAACGCGTGTTTTTTCACTTTTTCATTTTTTTTTTTTTTTTTTTTTTAATGCCAAATAATGTCAAAAATGTAACATTAAATCTCATTTTTAGCGTTGAAAATGCGGCCTCTTATCATAATTTTATTGAAAAATTGTAAATTGTCTTATACGAGTTTGTGCAAGCTTTCAAAAATAATAATTATTATTGAAAAAAAAATTATTATATCACTAAATCTAGGTTTTTATTCTGAAAAATCATTTCATTTTTTTTTTTTTAAATATATGATATTATGTTTTGGTCATCAATTTGGAGCGCAAAAATTATAATCTATATTTCTTTAATTATTTGAATTCTATCTACACCGAAATTGCCTACAACCAATGTTCGGCAAGTTGGCGTCCTCCTCTCTAATCCACTGAATCAGGTAAATAATTTAATTATGTTTCTGTTGTAATTGTGTTGTAACCCTGTAACATTCTTGTTATAAATCTGTCATCATCTTGTAGAAATTGTGTCACAACTTCAACAGATTTCTGATACAATACTGACATTACATTTTTTTTATTTTTTTATTTTTTAATTTTTTTTTTCAACTGACATTTGTATTCTGTCATCATTCTGTAGTTCTGACTCCATGATGACAGCAAAATATTTTGGTGCTTCTCATGCGCAGAAGGCATGAGTAGATGGCTGCGAAGTTTACCAATGGCTACTAGTTTGAAAGGGATTCAAGTTGAGATAATTCATTACCGAAGATTTTTTGAATTTGCCAGAGTTTGTTCCAATTTGAATACAGTCAGTCTGTAATAAGTTGGTAGAAGATGTTTTTGTACAGTAAGGTTAGAGCTTGGCGTGCTGCAGCGGAAAATCTTCCAAAAAGTAGAACATATAGAAAATACTATCAGGGGTGTCGTGAGGCCATTTCCATGAAGATGATTCTGCGCATTCGTTTCAGGGAGGGCCCTTATAAATGATCTTAAATCATTTGGCTATACCAGAAAATTTTTTCAAGTCTTCCTCCTATCCTATATAGCTCAAGAGTGGAGTCTCCCCCCCCCGTATCGCTTAGAGGTCGAAATCATTCTAAGTACCCCTCCTATCATAAAAAACGTTTGCGCGTTTTAACAGGGAACCTGTTCTAAGGTTTTTTTTTTTTTTTGAAAAGTTCACCGTTAGCCGTTCGGGTTTAAAAATTTATGAGTACAATTGGTTTTGGTATTGAGAATTCAAGCAAGCCTAGGCCTACTATAAAGGAGGCCTAGACCTACTATAAATCTAATATAAAATAGGACGTCACCAGTGACCTGGACCTATTTTAGGAGTTTCAAAATATATAGGTCGAGAGTCAAAATTTTTTCCAAGTCCCCTTCCTATCATATATAGCTCGAAGTTTGAAATTTCTGCAAGTCCCTTTTCTGTCATACATAGTCTGGAGGTCGAAATTATTCCAAGTCCCTCTCCTATCATACCTAGGTATATAGCTCGAGAGTCAAAATATTTCCAAGTTACTTGCCGGACGGCGCACAGCGATTTTCTAAAAAGAAGAACCCATAAAACAGGTTCCCTGTTGATAAATAGTTCAAGAGTCGAAGTTTTTAATAGGGAACCTGTTCTATGGGTTTGAAATTTGCCGTGCACCGTGCGCCGTCCGGCAAAAGACTTACAAAAATGTTGACTCCCATCATATATAACTTGAGGGTCGAAATTTCTTCAAGTCCCCCTCATATCAAATACCGGGAGTGCAGAAAGATGTTACCAGTTGAATGGGAGTTTACGCTAAATCTGTCTTAGCACGAAAACGCCAAACGTTGGACGTATAGTTTAAATGTGCAAATTTTGTATCTCAATTTTATCTTTAATTTGAGCCACACCCAAAGTTCCTACAACTTTTCTGAGCCGAGTTATGGACCAAAATGTGAGAATAATTGACCAATTTGCCAAGATTTCCAAAATAAGAAATTGAAAAATCCCCCCCTTCCAAACTTCATAGGGTTATTTACGTATTTTTTTCAGAATCAGCGTTAAGTTTCACTTTCAAATCGAATAAAATATGGAAGTTTGAACAATTTTTAAGTTTTGAGAATTTTGGCAAATTGATCAATTTTTGCACATTTTGGTCCATAATTCGGCTCAGAAATGTAGAAAGTTGAGTAGGGGCGCGAAATTGAAGATAAAATTGAGATACAAATTTCGTAGATTTAATGTGTGCACCTAACCTTTCGCATTTTTGAGCTGGAGTGAATTTAGTTTAAACTCCCATTTAACTGGTAACATATTTTTGCCCCATCCTGTGTAGCTCGAGAGTCGAAATTTCAACAGGGAACATGTCTTATGGGAGGGGAGGGGGATTTGAAGAAATCGCCCTGCGCCGTCCGGCAAAAAACTTAGAACAATTTCGACTCTCGAGCTATATGATAAGATGGGTACTTCTCAATACCAAATCCAGTTTGACTCATGAAACAGGTTCCCTACGTTTCTCGTTTAACTTCGTTAAGGAAGCCGTCGTTGTCTAACTCCTCCCCTCTCCGTGACGTCATAAACCTTGTGAGTCATCAACCTCATGACGTCATTAACGTTGGACTGCTCGCGATCGCGGACGAAAATTTCCTAAGTCCTCCACCTATCACATCTGAGAGGTCGAAATTATTCTAAGTTCTCCTCCTATCATAAATAGCTCAAGAGTCGAAATTTTCTCAACCCCCCCCCCCCCCGTGACGTCATCAAACTTGGACCACCCGAGCCCGCGCTCGAAGAGTAAAATTTTCTGAAAGTACCCCCAACAAAAAGGACAGCGGGTTCCCCGTTAAAATCCTACTCAATCCAGGAATTCAAATTTAAATTTTTTTATTGGGTCCAACATGAAATAATTGAACTTTTATTGGGTTTATTAGACAATTTTTCAAAATATTGGACTATTATAAGGTTTATTTGATTCATAAGGGCGTTAGACACCCTGTGAAATGAAAAATAGGAGAGAAGAGGCCCTAGAGAAATTGGGAGTGGAAGAGAGAATCAGCGAGCAGGTATGTTTTAGTAGAGTTGAGAGTCACGCACCTCCCAGGTTGAAGCAGTCAGCAAAAGTCAACATGCCTTAGATAAAATATTAGAATGGACTACCAAACGAGAAAAAAACTGAGCATGTAACTTATGCACTTGGACTTGTGTCACCTCAGTACTACTGCCTCTACATGAATGGATACAAAATACTTCAAAAGAACTCAGCCAAATACTTAGGATTACATCTCGATACCCGTCTAACATGCGCGGAAGACTCAATTGAAGCAAAAGGCGAAACAAATTGATCTAATCAATAATTGGATCATAAGAAGTCACTTGAAACTCAGCCTAGCCAACAAAAGGCTGATCCATCTCATCATCATCAAACCCATGTGGAGCTATGGTATCCAGTTTCGGAGCTGCGCCAAACAGTCTAACCAACTAATAATTCAAAGAATTCAGAACAAATGCTTCCGTCAGATTGTAACGGCGTACAGATACTCTACTAATGAGGATATCCACACCGACCTAAAAGTCCAGTCAGTGCAAGGGACAATATCAAATTGCAGGCAGACCGCCCTGAGAGGAGGCTACTGAAGCATCCCAACGTGGAGGCTATCCAGTTGCTGGATAACTCAGAAGAAGTCCGCAGACTGAATCGTGCCAAACCTAGTGACCTACTTTAGTAGAATTACCTCAATGTAATTGTGAGAGAAAGGAAATGGTCTGTTACTCTCTCCCGTGTTAATTATCCAAATTTTATCACAGGTACTCATTTATTTTAGAATAAAATTGTACGAAATTTAAACTTCAAAAAAAAAAAAAAAAATTCCAAATCAAGTAAAATAAAGAAGTTTCAATGATTTTTAATTGTAGCGAATTTTGGCAAATCGGTCAATTTGTGACCACATTTTGGTCCATAATATCGAGTTGTGTAAGGGCCGAAATCGAAAATAAAATTGAGTCAAAAATTTTGTAGGTTTTTCGTAGAAACTCCTGGCCTTATCTTCATAATTTGCAGCAATCGAACTGCACAACAGTCATTTCATTTCATATTTTCCCCCAATCAGTCTAGACTATCGTTTTTCAAAAATAGATTCACCTTCGCACAGCTATACAAAGTCGATCTGCGTGTAAAGATACAATCTGGCGGCGAAAGAATTTCTAAAATTTTGTACAATATTATATCTAGATGAAAACGCATAAAACCGCAACGAGTATTGTGATTGGCAACGGCGGCGGGCAAACGATATTCTTCTGCCTCGGATAAAATACCATAACCGATGGTCCCCGCTGCAATTGTTTTCACGAACTCGTTAGTTCGCTATAATATACGCTTATTATATTTCCATTTCAAACGGAATATCGTGCGCCAAATTTCGACATTCCAGTTCATTAAATCTGAAATAGCGTCGCGCAAACGACGAACAAAATTACCAGAGTTCCGTACGATGCCATGCAAAGACGCGGGCACATCGAGAACCGCGAGGAGTGAAAATAAATTTAGGTGCGTAGATGCAGAAAATTGTATATTAAATTTCAACCAACGGATTTGAATAATTATAGCCGATTCTATACGACCGGCGGAATTGATAGGTCTATATCAGAGATTTTCTAGATTCGACGCGATAAAAGTTTTTCCATTTTTGAGGGTTTTATCGCTAATCAAAGACCACGCGAGGCCGATGATTTTATAATTTAGGTACATTGTGGCGAGCCTCTCTGACGAGCACGATATTATCGATCTTGTTCGTTGACATTGTTTTACGAGATAAAGAAAAACACGAGGACGCGCATAAAATATAAAAAAAAAAGTAATGCTCTTTCGACGCAACTACACTATTATTGTATTTTTAGATAGATGGAAGCTGCAGAAAAAGCTTCATTATTTTTCTTTTTATTAAAGAGCCACGTTTTTCAGCTATACAATAGACTGTTTGGCTCGACCACTCGCGTGCTATACACAGAAATTACACGAATAGAGTAAAATACAAAATAGGTACTTCGCAGAATGGTACACTGACACTGAGTCGAAGCTCGATGAACGATATCGACTCTAAATCGATTCCTAGTGGACTCGAAATCTAAGTCAATTTAAGTCCAACTCCAAAATGACTAGAGGTCGACACAAAATCAAGCGCTCATTTTGTTCTGTCGACTTATTGTCACCGTCGAAATTGAGCCGACTCCTGGTAATTAGGTTGATGCTGACTAAGATTTTGGATCGATTGTGCGTCACCCTCTGGAAAAGAATTGCAATCGACGTCGAAATTGCGTACGGATTTTGGAAGCGCAATGTGATAGAGTTCAGAGTCGAGAGGAAGAATGTTTCGACTGCTGCTTTCGGATTTTAACCCTACAATGCATACGGTTGCATATATGCAACGTTCCTTCTTTTGGCTGGGATGAGGCATCGGATGGTTTGAATGATTTAAAACTTGTAGGACAACTTCGCATTACAGTCTAAAAAACGTCACTTTACCATACTTCAGCCAAAAAAACTTTTTGAAATACTTTTAGAGCGTTTCGACGCTCCATAAAAAAGTAGCTCTGGAACCCAAATTTATATTTTTTTTACGCGCCTTCTGAACGCTTTTCGATCAAACAAAAAATAGTTTCTCATGTACCCCGACATCAACTAACACAAAAAATTTTCTCTGTACCTAAAAACATAGGAGAACGAGAAATATAGATCTTGAAGTCGTGTTGCATATATGCAACGTCATGCATTTAAGGTAACGCGACGAGAGGAAATTGGTGCCCGCGTTTCGATAAGAGTGATTTTATCGTTCACATTGCTTTTATGAGAATGATGCCGATGAATTCTTGAATCATTGTGAAATATCGAATAGCAGAAAATAGACGATGACTAGGTTTAGAATTGCCGCGTTGTGATAACAGTGATTTTATCGTTCACGTTTGTTTTTGTGGTGGAATAATGCCAAAATTTCTAAATGAAGATGAACTACAGAAAATTGTCGATAACTGGGACTGGAATGAGAGCAACGATGATGCCGAGCTTCAGTCAGAAGACGAGGAAGAGCTTCCCAAAGCTCTATCATGCAGTTCGTCGTCGACGACTTCTTCTTCTAGGACTCCACAAAGTGTTACGTCTTCAACTCCAACTACGTCTGGACTAACGGCTCCGATTTCAGAGACCGGTAAAAAATTGAGAGAACTCCAAGGTAATAAAATTATTGAATTTCCAGTGATAAGTGCTCAAAATTGAAAAAGTACCCACGCTTTGAATTCTATTTATTGTTTTTAGATATTACGAACGTAATACCAATGAGTCCTCCAGCTACGCCTGCGACTTTAGCCACAAGGCAGAAAGTTTCAACATGTAAAATCAGCAAAAAATCAAAATCAGTACGAGGTGATAGAATTATTGAGTTTTTCAGTGATAAATTCTTGTGGCCATCGGAAGGATTGAGAAGAAAAGAAAACAGTCGAAGTTTTCATTCCCTTGTCTTTTTCTGAACCCCCCTTACCTGCGAAAATTTTTTTGTGAGTTCACCCCTCTCCCCCCCTCCCACAGAAAAAAATCTTTTGACTTAGAAAAATTTCGAGGTTGTCCCTAGGGTACTATCTGAAATTTGCGAGTTCGCCCCTTTGGATCCGGGGGAAAGAGTCTAAGAGTTTTATTTTGTCGTTGCCAAACACTGAGAGAATTAGACGAGTTTCTTTTTATTTCGTAACAAGTGGAAAATTGTTATTGTACAAATTTTACTGCGTTTTTCCTGAAGATGACGGCAGGGTTCCGTCGAAACGTCGATTGTGTAATTTTATGAATTAATAGAGTGGCGACAAAAGCATTAAAATTCGTACAATAACAGAGAGAATTATTGAAGCACCTGTTTTCTAACCCCCTTCCTTCCAATGCCACTATTTTGCTCAGAATGAAGCAAGTACGAACACAAAATCATGAATTCTGTTCACTGGTTGTAGATATTACAAATGTATTACCAATCAAGAATCGAGGTACGCCTGAGACTCCTACCACAAGGCTCATAGCTTCGAATCCGAATAGTAGTAGAGAATCAGCTGTACATGCGACTTCAGCTACAAGGGTGACGACAATTCCACATTCAATGATCAACAGAGAACCAGCTACGCCTAGGACCCCAACTACTGGGGTGACAGTATTGTATCCAAAGATCAATAAAAGATCAAGATCAATAAGAGGTAATAAAATCTTTGAACTTCTCAGTGATTAATGCTCAAAGCACAGAAAGTACATATGCTATGAATTCTATTCATTGGTTATAGATATCACAAAAACAATTTCAAAAATTTTCTTAGACTCAATGCGGAGAAAAAGTAAAAATTTATCAAGTCCAATCTATTGGACGGACACGCCAGAACATTCTGGTTGTTGACAGTCCTGTTTCATGTATTTTCTTCTACTTTATTTTAGCTTACCCCTGATTCTAAAATTTTCGAGTTCGCGAATGCCCCATCTCCCCTAAACTCTATACCTGATCTCACTCTGAAATGGGCAAGTTCGCGAGTGCACAAGTTTGCGTGATCCCTTCCTTCTTGACAACGTCACAGAAATTTTCCCAAATAGGATTCGAAAAAATTCCAAGCTCTTCCTTCTCCCTACCTACGGATATCCAAATGGCTCATTCTGAAATTTGCGAGTCTGCCAGACATCCCCCTTTTACAAGTTCGCAAGACGCCCTCCCTCCACAACCTCACCCCAAAATTTGACGTCCATGTCAGGTCTGCCAGGTGGGATTGGTCGGCCTCTCTCTTCACTACCTTAACTTCCTTATAGCCTCAGTCTCTTCAAGAAGCAAAATTCTGTTGAGACTATATAAGATTTTGAGCTCTGCTCTCTCAAAAGATACGAAACATGATCTTTATTTTTTGCTCGCAGAAATTATTTGCTGGGCTTCCCCTTCTAATAGGATTGCAGGTCTCTCTCCAAAACTATTTAGCTTCTCATGATCAGTAATAATTTCTAGAAGTCCAGGATTACAATACTGCTATAAAGTCGTTTCATTGGTTCCAGATGTTACAAATGAATTACAAGGAAAAAATTTCACTTTGGCAACAACTGCCAGTACACCAATTTCTGCAGGACTTGCTTCAATTATTCCAATAATTTCAGACTGTACTCACTTGTCGGTCACAAAAGATGATTCAGTTTCTACACCAACACTTCCAAGTTCATCGGCTGCATCTCCTGTTGTAGCTACAACAGATGCTCCAAGTCCTGCTCCAGCACTTTCAATCCCTACGCAAGCTCAGCCAATAATTAGAAATACTTGTCCGCGGTACAAGCTCCACCCGAAAATCAAGTGGAAAAAACAACATTTTGTATTGGAGCCTCCGCCCAATTTCATTCAAAATCATGTTACGCTCCCTGTGGCTGACACTCCTACATCGATATTTGAAGAATATTTTCTTACCAGAGATTTTGTTAACAAGATTGCGTTTGAATCAAATCTATATGCTCATCAAGCAAATCCCAATTCTACGTTCAATGTCAAGCCCATCGATATAAAGAAGTATATCGGCATTCTTCTATATTCCTCGATTGTAAGAATGAACAACATGAGGGACTACTGGTCTTCATTTTTGAATTCAGATTTAGTGCGGGATTGCATGCCTCTGAACAAATTTGAGAAAATACGATCAGTATTGCATTTCAACGACAACCACACGATGATAACTGATAAAGATCATGAAAGATACGATCGACTCTTCAAATTGAGGCCAGTTTTGGATCACTTTAATGAGCGGTTTGGGTCAGTATCTTATGAACAAGATTTATCTGTTGATGAGAATATTTGCGCGACGAAAGCTCGCAATCGCTTCAAGCAATATAATCCGAAAAAGCCACATAAATGGGGATATAAATTGTTGATGTTGTGTGACACAAAAGGCTTCATTCATAACCTTGAAATTTATTCGGGTCAAGAAAATGACGCAAGATTTCGTAGACCCGATGAACCAGACTTGGGTGCAAGCGCTAATATAGTTGTACGTTTGGCGCGTGGTGTTCCAAAATTTCGTAATCATCGAATTTATTTCGACAATTATTTTACCACCATTCCCTTGCTTGTTTTCCTACGTAAAGAGTGGGGTATATTTTCATTGGGTACTGTGAGGTCAAATCGGTTTTCGGATTGCAAGTTGCTTGAAAAAAAGCAACTGAAGCGACTACAACGAGGATATAGCATTGAAAGATTAGGTGTCTGGAAGAATACGCCAGTTAGTGTTGTTCAGTGGAAGGATAACAGTTTTGTACATCTTGCTTCAAGTTTTGCTGGCATATTACCAACAGACACAGCTCGTCGATTAGATAAAACAAAAAAAGAACATATCAATATTCCACGGCCCTATATTGTTCAGGAGTATAACAAATTTATGGGTGGTGTGGATCTTTTGGGAAGTTATATCGGAAGAAGCAAAATAAAAATGAAGACAAGAAAATGGTATATGCGAATGTTCTACCACATTGTCGATCTAGCTATAGCAAACTGCTGGATTCTTTTCAAAAAGAAGCACCCAGACCTTCCAATCACTCTCGCTAAATTTCGTCAAGAAATAGCCTATTGTTTGATAAACTTTGCGAAAAAGACCACTACAGGACGTGGTCGTCCTCCTGTAAAACCATTTTCAAAAGTCAGAAGACAAATCATTCCTTCTTCCGACATTAGAAAAGATGGCAATCATCTACCTGATTTTTCTTCAACTCGTGGAAAGTGCAAGAATGGCGACTGCAAAGGAATATCGTACATTCGTTGTGTCATATGTCGAGTAAATTTATGCATCAATTCGCGAAATAATTGTTTTTTGAATTTTCACCAGGTATAAGATTTTGTGAATATCATTTTCCCTAGGAGTGCAAAATGTTTATCAAAAATTTTATCCCATTTTGTATTTTGTTACATTTGCGCTGTTTATATAAATAAGATTACATAATTTCGTTTTTTTACAAGTTTCAAAATTTGTACAGAAAAAGTTATTTCACGAATCTATAATTATTTTTGTTGGGTTTTGCTTATTATTGATCGCATCGTACCTAATCATTATCATTATAAAACATAAATGAATAAAGTTTTGTTAGAACACCTTCGTCGTTTTGCTTTTGAAGTAAAAAAGGAAGTAAATCTCAAAACGTTGTACTTGTATGAGCTACCTAATAAAATCTACACGAATACGGGAGTAAAATAATACGAAACGTAAATACATGATGTAGCGTACCATACACGCAACGTTGACAACGCTACACACAAATCCTCTAATGCATAACGTTGCATATATGCAACGTAGAAAAATGGTCCGTTTGGGCACCTTAAGGGACAGCTGGAATTTTTTGGTTATTTTTCTCATATTGTGGTGATCTCATAAAACAATGTAGGATTTTTTTTTTTTTGATTGCGAAAAAAAAATTTTATTCATGCACTCAAGGGTTTGTCGACTGAAATAGTATATATTCGACCAATGCTGTGCAATGGTCGTTCCTAATAGCCTTGTATCATAATTATGACTGAGCAATTTTACCAAACAGACAAAATGTTACTAAGGTTGACTTAAAATAAGAGGTGTCAAGCAAATGTTGATTGACTTAAAACTAGCTTTTAGCTTCTTGCTTAAAACTTGGCTATTGCTTTTTTGTAATTTTATTGGCCATTCGCTAATAGCTAAACTCCGGAACAGAATAATAAAACTCCGGAGCGGAATGAACCATAAATCTCAACTCTGGAGCTAAATGAACCTTTCCGGAGCGACATGAAAAGCAGCTGATCAGTATTCGCTTTTGATTGGCCAACGGCTGAATGAAAAAATCATTGACTGGCTTTTGATAAGATTGGCTGCTTCTGCTGCTTTAGCGATTAATGGCTTTTGCTTGATACCTTTGCTTCAAATTGACTCCAAATCGACTCGACCAACGTACATTACCAGAGAACTACAAATCGACTTGAAATTGACACAGAGGAGGATGTCAGGTTGATAGAAAAATTCGAAAAAGTCGACGCGACAAACATGAATCGTAATGGAGTTGCCCATATCTACTTTTGGTGCTAATGTCGACGTCAGTCGATTTCAACAGCATTTCGACGTCATTTTGAACAAGACTCTTCAGTCGACGTTCGATGTCAACCAAAAATCGAAATCCAATCGACAATCAACATAGTTTTTCTAAAATGAACAACAAAAATCGTGATTCCACATAAGAGGACAACGGTTCTAATCAAGTTTAGGGATCTAAAAAGAGTTTTGAAGGTGACTATAGCTACTCGAGAAGAAGAAGTGGCTCTGATCTTTTTCAAAGAACATGGAAAAAATTGCAAATGTTTGAAGGTGATCACAGCTATCCGAGACGTACGGAGGTTCTGATCTACCTCCAAATGAGGAGCAGGATTTCAGGAAATTTCAGTAATGAAACTATACACATGAGGAGAGGGGGGGGGGACAATCGATCCTAATCGAGATGGTTAGATTAATCCAAGGTAAACGCCAAAGGACGAATACTCCGAAGGGAGGGTAAACAATGCAAACCGCGGAAAAATATAAAACGACGAGCGCTTTCGGTTAATAAACCATCATCAAGCCTGAACTGAAAGCAACTGACGAACAGAGGAGAAAAACAAGGTATTAAGATTGGCCAAACGAGAAATCGTGGTGAGAATCATAAACCACTTCAATCAGGCCATCTTCCGGAATGTACGAGTTGAGTACAGTGATACCATCGGTGTTGAGATGACGCATTATCTCTATATTATGCTCGAGGGCAATGCGCTTACGGTAAGAGTTCTCCTTATGGAGGAGCTTTACGGATCCATCGCGGAAGCTGTGGACGTCGTTTATTAACAGATCAGCAAACGCTGACTCCCCTAAGTATCCCTTCTTCCACGACTTCCGGTGCTCAGCTACTCTAACTTTCATTTGGCGGCTGGTCTTACCAATATAAAAGCCTCCACAATCCCTACATTCCAACTTATAAGCACCACTCCTCTCATCAACGGGTATGGGGTCCTTCAGCCTCACAAACAACCTCTTGACTGTGGTAGGGTTATAAAACGCGGGTCCGAAGCCAAACGGGCGAAGGGTCCGAACCAATTGGAGGGAGAACTTCCTCAGTAAAGGAAGACTGATCCATCGCAAACGACGATCGCGGATCGTGTCTCGGTGGAGGGAGGTGGTGGAATCAAGAAGGCTCCTCGTAACTTTCCTCCGAACCATCACGTCAACATCGACATTGGCCCCATTCACTCTGGCCAGGTGTTTGCTCCTCCTCCTTGATTTTGTTTACTTTATGCTGGACGTCAATGAAAAGTGTCGGCAGTTTGAGGTGAACTTGAAGGAGAAAAAATAGGAAGTTGTCCTCGCTAATGAATGTTAATGATGATGTGGTTGAGGAAGGGGTGAGTGACGGTGTTGTTGTCCATAAATTCCACCCCCCCTCTCATAAATAATAGTCAGGTAGTGTTTAATAGTGACGACACAGCCCTCCTTGAGAAAAGTTTGAAATTCAGTTCACCTCCCCTCAAGAAAGATGAAACCTTGCCAAATGTTGTTGCGGATCTTGCTGTTTAAATTGGTCCTGGTTGTAATACCCAGGAAGTTTCTGCAGAATTAGTCCGCAATAACCCCCTCTCTCTCATGAGTGATAAATTGAGAGGAGTGATTCAGGTTCAAAGAGGAAGATTAAAGAGGGAGATTTAATCGTCAATAAGGCTGACAGGGCAATGCTGTTGTGGTTATGGAGAAATCCGCCTATTCTTTGAATGTCCATGAATTCCTTCAGCAGTGTGGTGCTAAAGAGAGGGAGGATTTCAGCTTCCCTAAGCACGTTAAAGAAGTTAGGAGTGTTAAAAACAGGAGTGAGGCTAATATCAAAACTCCTGCTCTGAAAAAAACCCTCCATGTTCCTAACCCTACACCCCCCCTCCTCTACGGGCTGCCTAAAGTGCATAAGAACAATACCCCGATGCGACCCGTTGTATCTTCCATCTCCTCAGTTACCCATCTCCTTGCCAAATTCCTGGACCGTTGGTTCAAACATCGCACTGATTTTGAATCTCCTCATTCGAACTTGAATTCGGCCTCTTCAACTGACGTCCTGAAGGGTGTAAGTCTTCCCCCGGGAACGACCGTCTGCTCGTTTGATATTGTTGGTTTGCTCCCGAATATTCCTAAGGCTGCTACTATCCAGCGTATGGGTGAGCTACTCATTAAAGTCAACATCCCTCATAATGAGCTTCATGAATTTTTCGATCTTCTGAATATTTGCTGGTCCCCCAACTACTGTAAATTTGAAGGAAAATTTTTGGAGTTTCCTGATGATGTAGGGATCCCTATTGGATTACCTTTAGGCTCTTTCATCTCCGAAATTTTCATGTCCAAGTTTGAACTTGACCTCTTTTCCTCGAACCAGGTGTTACTTAATCATATTCATTATTGGCACAAGGTACGTTGATGACGTTCTATGTACCTGGACTGGTCACCCAGATCTCCTTGGTGAGTTTCTGAGGTATCTCAATGCCTGGTACCCTTCAATCAAATTTACGTTGGAAAATAGGGGTGTTTTCCATCAACTTGTTGGATTTATCGATCTCTATAATAGACGGTATCCATAGGTTTGGAATTTACAGGAAAGATACTACGACCGATGTTTTAGTTCACGGAGGTTCGTTCGGTCCTGTTGCTCATAAGATGACTGCCTTTCATATCCTAGTTCACAGACTGACTCGTATTCCTTTGAGTCAGTCTGCCTTCAAGAAAGAATTACTCACAATAAAACACCTGGCTAGAGTGAATGGGGTCAATTTCGACGTTGACGCGATGGTTCGGAGGAAAGTTACGAGGAGCCTTCTTGATTCTACCACCTCCCTCCCCCGAGACACGATCCGCGATCGTCGTTTGCGAAGGATCAGTCTTCCTTTACTGAGGAAGTTCTCCCTCCAATTGGTTCGGTCCCTTCGCCCGTTTGGCTTCGGACCCGCGTTTTATAACCCTATCACAGTCAAGAGGTTGTTTGTGAGGCTGAAGGACCCCATACCCGTTGATGAGAGGAGTGGTGTTTATAAGTTGGAATGTAGGGATTGTGGAGGCTTTTATATTGGTGAGACCAGCCGCCAAATGAAAGTTGGAGTACCTGAGCACCTGAAGTCTTGGAAGAAGGAACACTTAGGGGAGTCAGCTTTTGCTGATCAGTTGATAAACAGTAGCCACAGCTTCCGCGAGGGATCCGAAAAGCTCCTCCATAAGGAGAATTCTTACCGTAAGCGCATTGCCCTCGAGCATATCAACACCGATGGTATCACTGTACTTAACTCGTACATTCCGGAAGATGGCCTGATTGAACTGGTTTATGATTCACCGCGATTTCTCGTTTGGCCAATCTTAATACCTTGTTTTTCTCCTCTGTTCGTCAGTTGCTTCCAGTTCAGGCTTGATGATGGTTTATTAACGGAAAGCGCTCGTCGTTTTATATTTTTTTCGGTTTGCATTGTTTACTCTCCCTTCGGAGCCCTTTCGCGTTTATTTCGGATAGCCGTAACCTCGAGGAACGTATTCGTTTACTCCAAGGTCTTTGTAATTCATCTCCGGCCCTATTGATGAGAGGAGTGGGTGCATCGTAAATCATTAGCCAGAGATCGGATTTTTCGGCAAGAAAACGTGTGATGTTTGGCACTGAAATTCAAAAATTCGGGAATGTTCGGCATTTGAAACAAAATAAGAGAAATGCGCGTTTTTCAGTACATTTACTTATTTCAGATAAAAATTATTCAATTTCCAATCAAAATTACTCGATTTTAAACCAATACTAACATATTTCAGAAGTTAAAATCTATCAATTTTCAATCAAAACTGTCTCATTTGAGGGTTTTCATTCATTTTCCCTAATCAAAATTACTTCGCTTTAGACCCAAATTTAAGAATTCTTCGACAAGAATTAGCCCATAATTCAGTATTTTTCAAACAAAAATCCACCTGATTTCAGGCAAAATTTAGTAGACCTAATTTTGAACAAAATCTTTATGATTTAGTATGAAATATTTCTCAATTCTGTATAGGCAAACAAAGATTTTTTGTGCTTTCGGCTGTTTTCGTAATTTTTATCAATTTCGGGCATTTATTCCGGTGTCGGCATTTTCCGGCAAAATAGAATTCTTTTTCCCCGGCCTCTTCACCACGATTCGCGCTCATATTTGGAAAACATCCTTCCACCCTCCCTGGAAAAAGTGCCAAATGCCACGAAATCCGATCGCTGCTCATTACTATTAACTATGTCTCGGCGTGGTTGGGTTCGATTCCTGTGCCAGTCTACCTCCACAAACACGTCCATCATCCTTCGCGTTTCATCAACTGAGTGTCCCAAGGTCACTGCGGCACCTGTATCCTGCAGTTCCTTAATAAAGCTGGTTCAGACATTCCTATGTTTTTTGAGGCTGATCATGTTATGCAGACCGCTGTCTGTGCAGCGGTATCTAATTACGGTTCCCCTGTCCAGGCGCTTTCGGTCCGCGCACATTTAAAAGGCCGCCATGAATGCAGCGGAGCCATGGCACAGCAATGGCGTCTGCTACATTCTTATCGGCAATTATTCGCGTTAAATTTTTGGTGTAGAAGCCTCTGATTATGTTGACTATCTTATACGGGTATCTATGTTCCTCAACGAATTTACAACGCTTTCCTATTGACCATGTCAAACGCATTCCTGAGGTCAACAAAAACTGCATGTGGGGCCGAGTGCTGCTTCAGTGTTTTTTCGTGCAATTGACACCAGGTTACACCTCTGCTTCTTAGATTTTGAAAAGGCCTTCAATAAAGCTCCTAGCTTTCTTCGTTGGTTACTGATGTATTCATGGACAGATTCGAATCCAACCTTCTTGACTGCTCTCTCTCTCTCTCTCTCTCTCTCTCTCTCTCTCTCTCTCTCTCTCTCTCTCTCTCTCTCTCTCTCTCTCTCTCTCTCTCTCTCTCTCTCTCTCTCTCTCTCTCCTCAACCTCACATTATCACCTGGCTGAGATACGTTGACGACATTCTATGTGTATGGCATGGTTCCTCGTCCGAGCTCGAATTTATGTCTAAATTTGAAATTGATTTATTTTCCTCTGGCCAGGTGTTCTTAAGTCACGTCTACTATTGGTATAGGTACGTAGACGGTGGACCGGTCCCGTGGAACTCCTGAGTGAGTTCCTCACATATTTGAATGGCCAATACCCTTCCATAAAATTCACATTGGAAGTAGGTGGCTCATCATTGAACTTTTTGAATTTGTCCATCTCTATTAATAATGACATCCAGGAATTTGGAATACCGATATTGTTATCCACGGGTCGTCCTTTCGTCCTACTGCCCATAAGATTGCAGCTTTCACTAGCCTAATTCATCGACTGACTCATATACCATTGAGTCAGGTGGCTTTCCAAAAAGAACTTGTGACGATCAAGCACCTGACCAGGGTGAATCAAGTTACGGTGAACGTCGACCTTATGGTCCGGAGGAGGCTCACTAGAAAATGCTTTGACTCCACAACCTCCCTCCCTCCCTAGGGATCACCTGAACAGTAGAAAAAGGTGAATTAGACTTCCTTTCCTGGGCAAGTTCTCTTTGCAGTTGGGACGTATCCTCCGCCATTTTGGATTCAGGTCAGCATTTTATAATCCTAATACGATAAAAAGTTTATTTGTGAAATTGAAAAACCCCGTGCCGGTGGCCGAGGGGAGTGGAGTTTACAATGTACGGTGTAACGATCGGAGCCTGACATACAGTCTATCACACTAGGTTTATACTAGGTCAAAAAGTAAAGAGAGGACGAACGAGCGGAGTGAGTTCACCCATAAGCTACTCAGCTTAGCATATAGTATTATGTTGAGCTTATACCAGACTGGGAGGAGTCAACGAGAGGAGCGAAAGAGCCCATTAGCTTGTCAGCCTTACGTACAGTACACCAGGCTTTGATCTACTGTAGGGACTAGTAGAAATTTTGAGTTCAGAGTAATAATTTTCTATCATTCAAGAGCATGTTATTTATGCCCGAGAGGAAAACGTACTTTCAACAGGAAACGTGTTTCATCGATGAGCTTTAGAAAACTGACTGCGCTATACAAGCCTCTGCCATCCAAAGGAGACAAAAAGAATACTCTTCGGAGTTGTTGTCACGATTTCACGATCAAAAACGTGTGATTTCGATGTGTACTTCGTTTATCCCACATTTTAATAACGTATATCTCGTTTAATCCGTCCGAAATTTCAATATTAACGATTAACGCGCTTCGTTTTCCTTCAATCAAAGTTTTTGCGTTCAATTCTACAGGTGTTCAAAAATTTCAGTTCGTGCTGTCATGTGCAAATTTTCTCATGTAAACTGAGTGAAAATTTTGCGCTCGACAGCGAGTGAATCGTGTCATCCACGTTTACAAAGCTCTCTCACCCCTGGAAGTCGCGTATACAGGAAAATGAGTACCTACCTATAACACGTGCGTTTAAAGTACTTCTAGCGCAAAACGCCAAACGTCGATGAAACGAAACGATAAAACTTTTGGAAAAGGGCGCGTCAAATTCCAATTCGGTCACGAGGTAAAGACACGAACTTCGAGAGAAAGGTGTTCTATATTGAAACAGTCGAGCAGTGCTTACGACATTACCAAGTTTAGGATCAATAATTCAGAGGAGAAATATTCGAAACGTTGATCCTCATCATATTTTTTTTTTTTTAATATTCTCCACTTTTGCCTCTACAACAAAATGATGACGTATTTTTTCTTCGCAAATTGAAAGAAAAAAGAGTTCTCCTTTTTCGGAGGGATATTTTCTTCCTTATACTTGACTGAAAACGTGTTCTGCTTTCTCGACGAGCAATCCCCTAAAAGCCTCTAATAAGCATTAAGTGCATAATTTTCACAAATTTGCATCACGACAACAATAAATTGATTCTTTCCTACTCCAGGTCTACTCGAAGATTCGGCGAGATGGAAAATTTTTAATTCCTCGGGTCGAGTGACGTTGATGGTTCTACCCTTAACGAAAGATACAGAATAAGAAGTCTTAAAACGTACTAAAGTGCGAGTAAGTTAACGTGCAGAACGTTATAAGAATGTAAAATGACACCTGCAGGACAAATAAACTCCCGAGTTTAAATCGCATTTTCTTTTGTACTTTTAAATATCGCCCATAGAACAGGTGGAAGACGCCATTATAAATTTTAATTTCATCGTGATTATCAAGCGTGACTCGTTTTCGGGTCAAATTACGACGATTTTGAAGAAAAAACGAGGTATGATTGCTAGAAATGGAGGCGAATAGCGGCGCAAAGAAATAATTATGTAATATTGCTTTTCCCCTCGAGAGCTTTCTCTTTACGAGGATGTATATAAAATTTAAATAACATGCTTCTGATCGAATCTTCTGTTTTCTCACGAACAGAGAGCGTCACCAGAAAATCACGTTTTCTCGACATTGTCCTTTATCCAATTCTGCAGAGAACCATGCAGCGCATCACGTCGATTTTCAGTTGACACCCAGCTTCGAGTGGTAACGGAGGTCTACTCGACAGAAAATTCACTTCTTTCGAAGCCTGAGCGAAATTGTGTCGATATAATGTTGAGCCCGATCTCAACTCGACGTAGATATCAGTCGAATAATGCTGACTTATTTTCCCCGTCGATCTGGACTCGATTTGCTTCTCCAAATTCTTAAATCGATCTAAAATCATTTGCCCGACCTCAGAAAATCGACGTCGAACTGGACTCCAAAAACGATAGCAACGTAGGGGAAAACTGGCCGAAAATAAGGAATTTCCTTACACCATTCTCTGAGTAAATCCTTGGCCACTTCTTCAAAGAAAGGGACATGGATTGTTTCGACGAAAACAACGAGGAGATCATGAAGGCAGTCATGGTCAAGGGCAACGTCACAGCATCCTCTTGAACAATCCAACCTGTAGGTATGAGAAACAGAAAGCGACGCGACGTACGGCGCGAAAAATAAATGGTATCTAGATTAGGTACAGAAGATGGACGACTCGCACAATAGTCGAGCCTTTTACGAAGTTGTGAATACCATCTATGGGACACTGCAAACCACAATTTATACCGAAAGGAGGTAGGAGGAAACACTCGACGGACGGATGGAGAAGACATTATTGCAAATTGCTGAACAAAAACCAGTAGTGGACTTGGAAATAAATACTAAAAAAACCAGAATTAGCTCAAGTAAGCAAAAGAGTAACAAAGCTTCCGGAGAAAATAACCTTCCAGTGGGACTCAATATAGTTGGCGAAGGACGCTACATAAACTATCTAAAGTAGTTTCGGACAACTTCGGTGAATCAGAGAAGTGCGACAGAGCAGACCGCACGAATTATAAAGGTAACTTCCGGCCCTCGAAGCATATCAGCCGGATCACCTAATAGAAGCACCATCGAAATGATCCTCAGTCTTCTTCTTTTTCTTCAGCCATGACGATCTCGATCCTAGGCTCATCCATTGGCCAGTTTCATCAATTCCCCATAGGCGTCTCTGTCGGCTGTTGTACGAAACATCCCGTCCAATTCCGGAGGTTCCTCAGCCAAGATAATCTCTGCCGCTCTCCGTTTTTCCTCTATTTTCCTCATCATTATGGTCTGCAGTAGGACATTTTTAGGATCGCGTATTATGAGGCCGAAATATTCCATCCTCCTTCTCCTGTCTGTGCTGAGCAGTTCCCTCTCCTTCCCCGTCATCTGAAGCACTTCGACTTTGGTCTTTTTTTCTGTCCATGAGATCCGGAGCATAATATCGGTAACACCAAAGCTCAAAGGCCTCCAGCCGATTAAGTGTTCTAGTTTTCACAGTCCATGTTTCTACTCCATACAGGAGCATCGGCCAGACATCGCATTTCAAGATTTTGATTCTTAAAGCGAGCTTCGTGAGCTCTGAGTACCTTTACGGGGAGGAACCGGACTAGGTTTCAAGATGGCCTTTTTAGTCAGGGGGATTATTGACTACCGTTAACGAGATTCCTCACCTCTTTGACAATCCTGGGCACCACACTGCCTGAGCACGTCATAAACTCCGGATACATAGGAGGACTTATTCATAATTACGACGGCATTACTTTTATCCGCCTTCGTAAGGATTCACCCTTCCTCCGTGATCTTCCTCTTTACGCCTAAGATCAAGTCACAACAAGCATTACTCATGAGGGGGAAGGGGTACATAGACCATTTCGACGCACTTCTTTTGGATATTTATCCCAGGTCCAATCTTCACTGTGAGACCAGCCTCGATGTTAGCAAGGGAGGGGGACAGCCCAAACTTTAGTCCCTTCTCCAAGAGGGTTAATTCGTCACTATAAAACTCAACTCTACTGTAGTTGATGAAACGCGGTTGAAATTGCTGGACAATGCCATCATCAGCAAAATCTTTTTTCTCGGCTGAGGCTTTTGCTTTTAGGAGGGACGCAATTTCGCGATTTTTCTTTTCTTTTGAATTCGCCAGGGTGAATCAAGTTCGGGTGGACGTCGAATTTATGGTCCGGAGGAGGCTCACTAGAAAATGCCTCGACTCCACAACCTCCCTCCCTAAGGATCACCTGAACTGTAGAAAAAGGTGGATTAGACTTCCTTTCCTGGGCAAGTTCTCTTTTCTGTTGGGACGTGTCCTCCGCCCTTTTGGATTCCGGGCAGCATTTTATAATCCTAATTAGGTTGAAAGTTTATTTGTGAAATTAAAAGACCCCGTTCCGGTGGCCGAGAGGAGTGGAGTTTACTGTGTAGCGTGTAACGATTGTTCTGGTATCTATGTAGGGATGACTGGACGCCAGCTCCATATTCGGGTGGCTGAACATAAAAAGGCTCGGGAGAAGAGTAAATTAGGTGAATCGGCTTTCTCCGATCATTTAATCGAGAGTGGCCATAAGTTTAAAGAGGATTCTGAGGCCCTCCTTCATAGGGAGAATTCGTACCTCAAGCGGTTGGCTCTGGAAAATATCGAAGACGTCACGATGAGGGATTAACTTTTTTTTTTTTTGCGGGAGACTCGCCATCCGTTTAGTTACTGGGGACCCTCGGAGGAATTCTTGCCGCGTACGCATAACGTTGGGGGCAATAACGCTGTGGGGCGTAACGCTGGGACTGACGAACAAATGAGAAGAACGAGGTATTGAGATTGTCCAAACGAGAAATCACGGTGTGAGTCATAAACTAGTTCGATCAGGCCATCTTCCGGAATGTACGAATTGAGTACAGTGATACCGTCAGTGTTGAGATGACGAATTATCTCTATATTCTCGAGGGCGGTACGCTTACGGTAGGAATTCTCCTTATGGAGGAGCTTTTCGGATCCCTCGCGGAAGCTGTGGCCACTGTTTATTAAGTGATCGGCGAAAGCTGACTCCCCTAAGTGTCCCTTCTTCCAAGACTTCAGGTGCTCAGCTACTCTAACTTTCATTTGGCGGTTGGTCTCACCAATATAAAAGCCTCCACAATCCTCACACTCCAACTTATACACACCACTCCTCTCATCGACAGGTATGGGATCCTTCAGTCTCACAAACAACCTCTTGACTGTGGTAGGGTTGTAAAACGCGGGTCTGAAGCCAAACGGGCGAAGGGCCCGACAAAATTGCAGGGAGAACTTCCCCAAGAAAGGGAAACTGATCCAACGCAAACGGCGATCACGGATCGTGTCTCGGGGGAGGGAGGTGGTGGAATCCAGGAGGCTCCTCGTAACTTTCCTCCGAACCATCACCTCAAAATCGACATTGACCCCATTCTCTCTGGCCAGGTGTTTTATTTTGAATAACTCTTACTTGAAGGCAGACTGACTCAAAGGAATACGAGTCAGTCTGTGAACTAGGCTATGAAAGGCAGCCATCTTGTGAGCAACAGGAGGGTTTAAGGAGGAAGATGAAAGAGGGAGATTTGATCGTCACTAAGGCTGACAAGGGCAACGCTGTAGTAGTGATGGAGAGGTCGGCCTATTCTTCTAAGGTCCATGAAGTCTACAGCAGGGTGGTGCTAAAGAGAGTGAGGATTTCAGCTTTCCCAAGTACGTCAAAGAAGTTACGAGTGTCATCAACAGGAGTGAGGCTATTATCAAAACTCCTGCTTTGAAAAAAGCCCTCCTTGTTCCTAACACCCCCCCCCCCCTCCACTACGGGCTGCCTAAAGTGCATAAGAACAATACCCCGATGCGATCCGTTGTTTCTTTCGTCTTCTCTCCTACCTACCTCCTTGCCAAATTCCTGGGCTGTTGGTTCAAAAATCGCATTGATTTTGAATCCCCTTATTCGGTCTTGAATTCGGCCTCTTTAACTGACGTTCTGAAGGGTGTAATTCTCCCCCCGGGAACGACCATCTGCTCGTTTGATGTTGGTGGGTTGTTCCCGAATATTCCTAAGGCTGCTACTATCCAGCGTATGGGTGAGCGACTCGTCAAAGCCAGTATTCCTCACAATGGGCTTCATGAATTTTTCGATCTTCTGAATACTTGCTGGTCCCCTAACTACTGCAAATTTGAAGGGAAATTTTTCGAGTTTCCTGACGAAGTAGGGATCCCCATTGGATCACCACTAGGCTCTCTAGTATCCGAAATCTTCATGTCTAAATTTGAACTTGACCTCTTTTCCTCGAACCAGGTGTTACTTAATCATATTCACTATTAGTACAGGTACGTTGATGACGTTCTATGCACCTGGACTGGTCCCCCAGATCTCCTTGGTGAGTTTCTGAGGTATCTCAATTCCTGGTACTCTTCCATAAAGTTTACTTTGGAAATAGGAGTATTTTCCGTTAACTTTTTGGATTTATCGATCTCTATAATAGACGGTATCCATGAGTTTGGAATTTACAGGAAAGATACTATGACCGATGTTTTAGTCCATGGTGGTTCGTTCGGTCCTGTTGCTCACAAGATGGCTGCCTTTCATAGCCCAGTTCACAGACTGACTCGTATTCCTTTGAGTCAGTCTGCCTTCAAGAAAGAGTTATTCACAATAAAACACCTGGCCAGAGTGAATGGGGTCAATGTCGACTTTGATGTGATGGTTCGGAGGAAAGTTACGAGGAGCCTCCGGGATTCCACCACGTCCCTCCCCCGAGACCCGATCCGTTATCGCCGTTTGCGTTGGATCAGTCTCCCTTTCTTGGGGAAGTTCTCCCTGCAATTGGGTCGGGCCCTTCGCCCGTTTGGCTTCAGATCCGCGTTTTACAACCCTACCACAGTCAGGAGGTTGTTTGTGAGACTGAAGGACCCCATATCTGTCGATGAGAGGAGTGGTGTGTATAAGTTGGAGTGTGAGGATTGTGGAGGCTTTTATATTGGTGAGACCAGCCGCCAAATGAAAGTTAGAGTAGCTGAGCACCTGAAGTCTTGGAAGAAGGGACACTTAGGGGAGTCAGCTTTCGCCGATCACTTGATAAACAGTGGTCACAGCTTCCGCGAGGGATCCGAAAAGCTCCTCCATAAGGAGAATTCCTACCGTAAGCGTATCGCCCTCGAGTATATAGAGATAATTCGTCATCTCAACACTGACGGTATCACTGTACTCAATTCGTACATTCCGGAAGATGGCCTGATCGAACTGGTTTATGACTCACACCGTGATTTCTCGTTTGGACGATCTTAATACCTCGTTCTTCTCCTTTGTTCGTCAGTTGCTTTCATTTCAGGCTTGAAGATGGTTATTTAACCGAAAGCGCTCGTCGTCTTTTATTTTTCTGCGGTTTGCATGTTTTACTCCACGTCAGAGTATTTGTCTTTCAAGTTTATTATGGATAGCCGTAACTTGAAGGAACGGATTCGTTTAAGTAATAGCAAATTTAAATTGTATCCCAATACTGCCTCATATGTCAAAAAAGAACTGAGGCAAGTTCTTACTTTATGTGCTTCTCAATCATAGGACGGCCTGTCGACAAAATTTCCTATCCAATCGAATAGGTCTTGTTCCTTAATGTTTCGAGAATAGCGATCGATTTCTATAGGGCTGTTGTTCACGAGTTAAGTACAAATAAATGCCTTCGTCATTAGCGTTCGCGGAGCTGTCGATGTCGACTCGTGTCACGCCCACCGACTAAAATTTTCTATTTGACTTGAGATACCGTTATGATCGCTGTTGAACCGTATCTCTTCGCGCAATAAATAATTTCGTGTCCTTTATTACACTCGTGTATCGTAACAATTATATCGAATTCGTCCTACGAACCGTTATCGCAACAGCGTCGATACATTTAGATGTATCATCTAATTAGCCGCATAACTACGCTTAATTAAGCGCATCGCCGATCGAACGACAATACGTACCGTCGTGGGGGTAGGGTGGTGCACATTGTACTAAAAACTTTCGTCGCTTAATTAAATATCGAAATTGCGCGACATCCGCTCCCCGCACCCTAGGGTAGGCGAAGCGCCAATAATATTCAGAATATTCGAACCGGCTAAATACGACGACGATTATGCCATGCCCCCCCTGCACCATTTTCACGTTACAATTAACTATCATCGCGCGCGCGGCCTGAAACACCCCCTTGTATTTTAGCGTCGCATCAACGCACGACGCGCGATAGAAAAGCAGGAGTAGAAGTTATAAAACGAGTATTAATAGAAATTACCTGAAATAAGTACGCGTCTCCGAAGGCGGTGCTCAAGCAAAATATGTAATCGCGTTTCGGGTGCTCCGGAATCGGCTGCATTATGGCGCCATCGACGATAATTAAATGTTTGGGGGCCGCGTCGGGCGAATGACGTTCTCGAGAGTCGCACGGGTAGAAAAGGAGCGTGGTACCCTTTAAACAGACCCAATATCCTTTCCAACCGCGTTTGCGAGCCAATTCGATTTGTTTTTTCTTACGAAGCAACCACTTCTTTACGCTCAGGAAGCTGAAACAAAAACATTAAAAAGCAAAAATACAATGTACGTCCATTTGCACAGCACAACACAAGAATACAAGTATCACTTCTCATTTTGTGTGTAATATAAAGGTGTACGGATGTACGTACGCACCCCTCTTCGTAAGAAAGTCGAGATGGGACATAAATTACTACGAATACCAGAGTGTAGACGCCTTCGCAGCTGCCCAACCGGCTAAAATTGTTTACCAAACGATAAGTAGCATCGTTGAAAAGTGTTTTAAAACACGAGCGTATATAACGTAACATGCTTGTTCGGATTAACGCGTGGATGTACTTTTGAAGTTTGCTCGAATTCCGAAGGAAGAAGGCTCGTTGAATGCGGCAGAAAATGGTTTTCCTCATCCAAAAAAAAACCAACCGTCAATTCGCCCAAGTTCTCGGTTTACTTTCGACCTTCCTCGTAGTGATAGTTGGTCGATAATTAAAGAATTCATGTGTGAATGACACCGCACAGGATGATGAGAAATACGCCTGACTGTGTGATTGAGGGGAGGAGGGTACTACTGCAAGAAATTATCATTCAAACGGTGTATTCGCATGAGGATGCAAAGTAGGCGCCCTTTATCAAAACTGTGGTGGCCATTTTTGGAAGCTGCCCGAAAAAGTGATGTTTCAGAAAATTGTTGAAATTTCAATTTTTTTCTTCTTTCATGTTATTCTATATATGAAAATGATGAAAAAATCCTGTTACTACTTTTCTGTATTTTTAGTTTCATACTTGTTTATGGCATTTTTGCCGCATCACCTTTTCGGGCACGACTCTAGTGCTACCTACATTTGCATCCTCATGCGAATCCGTCTTTTTCACGTTTCTTTGACTTTTTCCTACTCAAAATCTTCGAAAAAAAGTGCTTCTCGCCGTCTTAACCCACATCTAGGCAAAGCTATGTTTGTAAAATTTCTCCTACTACGGCAGATTTTATACAATTCCATGGTCAATTTTTTGCTAGACTTCTTCATAGTACGAGAAATAGGTACCATAGTTCGGGCATAATTTTTGAATTTGATATAAATATGTGGAGTGGACCTTCCAAAGAGTAACTTCAAGTCGCAAATACCGCAGAGAAATTATGAAATAGTTGCGAGAGCTTTTGGTTGAGAAACCTTCACCTCGCAAAACATAAAAGTAACTAACCCAACAACGACTCAAAACGAGAACATCCAGAGAAATTAGGACTGAACTAGCGAGTCATCAAAAGAATCAATCCTCTATCAGAATGCACCTGTTTAGCACAATGACATCGTCGCTATTCCAATGGCGAATAATACGAGTTTCCCCAGTCAAAGAGGACTTCAACTTCTTCTTGAAACCGTGGCCACTGGTGATAAGATGGTCTGCAGACGCCGATTCTCCAACAAGCTTGCCTATGCTCGGCCACCCCCTGTATCTTCAGAGTTTTGTATCCTCGTTCATGTTATCAATGTCGTTTAGCTCTATGAGATTTTGCTACCACGTTTTCATTTACATATTATGAATCGAGAGTTTTTGACATGTGTTTCATGCCTTTCCTGAAGTTTCCTAAATACTACCCCCAATTCCAAAATTTGCGAGTTCACACCATCTCCGCGAATTAGACCTCCCAAAATATGTATAATTTCCTGAAGCTAGCCCCTAATTTCAGAATTTGTGAGTTCACACTACCTCCGCAAGTCGGCCCTCCTAGAAAGGAACCTTGGACACGGTTCTGAAAATCTGCGAGTTCCGTGAGTCCTGGACCCTAGCTCTTAATTCCAAAATTCTGCAATCCTGAAGTACGAGTCAACAGCCAAGACCCGGAGACCTTGTACGAAGGAGACTGGAGCAGTATTATTAATAGGCCTGAATTGGGAGGCGTACGAACGGAGTGAATAATCCCGGAAATAGAAGAGAGAGAGAGAGAGAGAGAGAGAGAGAGAGAGAGAGAGAGAGAGAGAGAGAGAGAGAGAGCCCAAGTTGTGCTGATGACGTCACAGGTAGCTGTCATCCTCGCGAGTACTGTTGATGACGAAACAGGTAGCCATCAAGGATGGTTATGACGACTGACGTCGTGAGCTAATGAGCTCACTAATATTGATATACATAAGAGGACGAACTTGCTCCATTCGTTCGTCTCCCATGGATTCTACGAATACGTTCTTCCGAGTCACGGTTATCCATAATAGCGAAAAAAAGAATACTCAAAGAGGAGAGTAAAAAATGCAAAACCGCAGAACAATTAAAACGGCAAGCGCTTTCGGTCAATAAACCTTCTTCGGAACCGATATGAAAGCAACTGACAAGACGGGGGAGAGAAACAGAATAATAAGATTGGCCAAACGAGAAGTCGCAGCTTGATCAGGCAATCTTCCGGAATGTACGAGTCAAGTACAGTAATACCATCAGTGTTGTCTTCATGTGCTCGAGAGTGATACGTTTACGGTAGGAGTTCTCCTTATGGAGGAGCCTTTCCAATCCCTCACGGAAACTGTGGCCGCTGTTGATTAAAAGTGATCAGCAAAAGCTATTTCCACAAGTGTCGATTTTTCCAAGACTCCAAGTGCTCAGCTACTCTCACCTTCATCCGACGGTTAGTCTCACCAATATAAAACTCTCTACAATCCCTGAATTCCATCTTATAAGCACCGCTCCTCTCATCAACGGGTATAGGGTCCTTCAGCCTCACAAACAACCTCTTGACTGTGGTATGATTGTAAAACGCGGGTCTGAAACCAAATGGGCGAAGGACCCGACCCAATTGGACGGAGAACTTCCCCACGAAAGGAAGACTGATCCATCGCAAACGACGATTGTGGATCGTGTCTCGGGGGAGGGAGGTGGTGGAATCAAGACGGCTCCTCGTAACTTTCCTCCGGACCTTATGGTGCATTCGAGACTCTCCGGTATGCTCCTCCCCCTTGAGTTTGATTACTTTATGCGGGACGTCAATGAAAAGTGTCGAAAGTTTGAGGTGAACTTGAAGGAGAAGAAAAATAGGAAGGTTAATGATGATGTGGTTGAGGAAGATGTGCGTTACGGTGTTGTCGTCCATAAATTCCATCATCCCCTCATAAATAATAGTCAGGCAGTGTTGAATAGTGACGAAACAGCCCTCCTTGAGGAAGGTTTGAAATTCAGTTTACCTCCCCTCAAGAAAGATGAAACCTTGGCGAATGTTGTTGCTGATCTTGCTGTTAAAAATTGGTCCTGGTTTTAATATCCAGAAAGTTTGTGCCGAATTAGTCCGCAATAACCCCCTCCCTCGCATCAGTGATAAATTGGGAGGAGGGATTCAAGGCTTAAAGAGGAATATTAAAGAGGGAGATTTAATCGTCACTAAGGCTGACAAGGGCAATGCTGTTGTGGTGATGGAGAAGTCGACCTATTCTTCTAAGGTCCATTAAGTCCTCCAGCAGTGTGGTACTAAAGAGAGTGAGGATTTCAGTTTTCCTAAGCACGTTAAAGAAGTTAGGAGTGTCATCAACAGGAGTGAGGCTATTATCAAAACTCCTGCTTTGAAAAAAGCCCTCCTTGTTCCTAACACCACACCCCCCCCCCTCCTCTACGGGCTGCCTAAAGTGCATAAGAACAATACCCCGATGCGACCTGTTGTTTCTTTCGTCTTCTCTCCTACCTACCTCCTTGCCAAATTCCTGGGCTGTTGGTTCAAAAATCGCATTGATTTTGAATCCCCTTATTCGGTCTTGAATTCGGCTTCCTTAACTGACGTCCTGAAGGGTATAAGTCTTCCCCCGGGAACGACCATCTGCTCGTTTGATGTTGGTGGGTTGTTCCCGAATATTCCTAAGGCTGCTACTATCCAACGTATGGGTGAGCTATTCGTTACAGCCAACATCCCTGACAATGAGCTTCATGAATTTTTCGATCTTCTGAATATTTGCTGGTCCCCCAACTACTGTAAATTTGAAGGAAAATTTTTCGAGTTTCCTGATGAAGTAGGGATCCCTATTGGATCACCTTTACGCTCTCACATCTCCGAAATTTTCATGTCCAAGTTTGAACTTGACTTGTTTTCCTCGAACCAGGTGTTACTTAATTATATTCACTATTGGCAAAGGTACGTTGATGACGTTCCATGCACCGGGGCTGGTCCTCCAGATCTCCTCGGTGACTTTCTGAGGTATCTCAATTCTTGGTACCCTTCCATCAAATTTACGTTGGAACTTTTTGGATTTATCGATCCCTATAATAGACGGTATCCATAAGTTTGGAATTTACAGGAAAGATACTACGACCGATATTTTAGTCCACGGAGGTTCGTTCGGCCCTGTTCTCATAAGGTGGCTGCCTTTTATAGCCTAGTTCACAGACTGACTCCTATTCCTTTGAGTCAGTCTGCCTTCAAGAAAGAATTACTCGCAATGAAACACCTGGCTAGAGTGAATGGGGTATTGTCGACGTTGACGCGATGGTTCGAAGGAAAATTACGAGGAGCCTTCTTGATTCCACCACCTCCCTCCCCCGAGACACGATCCGCAATCGTCGTTTGCGAAGGATCAGTCTTCCTTTCCTGAGGAAGTTCTCCCTGCAATTGGGTCGGGCCCTTCGCCCGTTTGTCCTCGGACCCGCGTTTTACAACCCTACCACAGTTAAGAAATTGTTTGTGAGGCTGAAGGACCCCATACTCGTTGATGAGAGGAGTGGTGTTTATAATTCGGAATGTAGGGATTGTGGAGGCTTTTATATTGGTGAGACCAGTCGCTAAATGAAAGTTAGAGTAGCTGAGCACTTGAAGTCTTGGAAGAAGGGACACTTAGGAGAGTCAGCTTTTGCTGATCTTTGATAAACAGTAGCCACAGCTTCTGCGAGGGATCCGAAAAGCGCTTCCATAAGGAGAATTCTTGCCGTAAGCGCATTGCCCTCGAGCATATAGAGATAATGCGTCATCTCAACACCGATGGTATCACTGTACTCAACTCGTACATTCCGGAAGATGGCCTGATGGAACTGGTTTATGATTCATACCGCGATTTCTCGTATGGCCAATCTTAATACCTTGTTTTTCTCTTCTGTTCGTCAGTTGCTTTCAGTTCAGGCTTGATGATGGTTTATTAACCGAAAGCGCTCGTCGTTTATATTTTTTTCTGCGGTTTGCATAGTTTACTCTCCCTTCGGAGTATTCGTCCTTTCGCGTTCTTTATGGATAGCCGTAACTTGGAGGAACGGAATCGTTCAAGTCATCTGTTCCTTATGAAAGCGGACTAACTCATCGGTATAAGTGTCAGTCGGCAGATCAAGGTGATTAACATAGAAATTTTAGGGGGCCTTTACTGGACCGAACGAAAACTATGAGCACGGCCCTATCGGCCGGACATTCCACTTCTGTAATCATTATAATCATATTATGAAGTTGAGCAAAGTCAAGGAGAAGAGGCGAGTTGGCTACCACGGATACAAGATTTGAGGGCGTTGCCTAAATTTAGAAGAGGCATTAGCCATTGTTTGCTCTATTACCGTATTGATCGCCTTTGATCAAAAACAGAAAAAACTTTTACCGATAGAAAAGGTAGTGAAAAAACTCTCAACCTAGTTCGTTAGGTGCTCGAGGTTGCCTTTATTAACTTTGGACTGGAGGAATTTTAAAGCGTTAGTTATGAACTTTGAGTTCTTGGACAATGCAGCGCTGTCAACCCCTACCATCAATATGGTGATAATCTTTTCTTCGCGACGTGAGGAACGAATTAAAAAGGACCAGGGGAGCCATTGTTTTTTTGTTTTTTTTTTTTTCTTTAATTAAAACAAAGTTTATTGTAAGGTTAGGAAAACCAACGGTTGTATCATGATGAGAGGATTAGAGAACAAAGGTAAGTTTAAGCCATAGGCTGGAGAATGGGAGGGATCAGTGATTGAGGAGGAGGGCAGGGAGGCAAGGCTTACTTGGCTGCTATAGGTCCACAGTCTGACGCAATATGAAGAGGAATCCAGAGAACGGCAATTGAAGTGGAGAAGGTGTTCAGGTGTTCAAGGGATGATAATGCACTGAACGGTAGGGTTGGGAGAGTAGGGGTCTTGCATGGCTTGGAGAAAGGAAAGAGAGGAGAAATTTACGAGGCGGGGAGAAGAGAGAGTTCACCGAGCTTTTTCAATTTCCAAGCATGAAATGTTTTTCTAGTATTGAAAAATTCGTTTCGGTAAGGTGAGACTTTTTCTCAATGGTCTGGGAGAGCGACCGAGGCTATTTCTCATTCCAAATATGAAGTGGACTTCATCTTTTTTTTTTTTTTTTTTTTTGTCTTCCACTTCTGCTCGATAGCGAGAATTTAAAACAACTCAAGGCGACTGCTTTGCGTCGTCAACATTCTCCTTTATATTTTTTGCTCCGCGCTGGCGACTCTCCTCTATAGAAAATTTACGAATGGCAAATTTTTAAGCAGACCAAATTTTCGTTTTAAGACGATATAAGAACTTGGACGGGTGCGATGAATAGCAGATTTTTACAATTTATGGTCGCATCGCCGAAGGAAACACGAGTAGTTGGTTATGCTAATGATTTCAACAAGTAGAAAAAAGTTTTTAGCCACATATACTTTTATCAACTTTGGTTTTGTAAAATTTAATATCGGAAACTATATCTCATCTCGCAATAACACGAATCTTGAGCTTCGGGGAAGCAAAAGAAAAGTTGGAAAAAATAGTTACTTCACCTACCTAGAGGAGAAAAAAAATTTAAATAAATTTGTTTCTACGCCACGTGCAATAAATCACTCGACGATATTCTTCGCTTCAAAGGGTCCGAAAAGTATTTTTCCCAATTTAAAGGCTTGTAATCGGCATCGATAATTCGTAATTTGTTGAATAAATATCGCTAAGAGAGGAGAATTAGGAAAGGAGAAAAAAAAAATGGTTAAGGACTAAACGAGAGAGAGTGGAAAAAAGAATACATGGGTACGAATAAGGAGTGTATATATAGCATACGTGAATAAATTATTAAACGTGGCCCTTTCTCTCGAGTCTCGTTCGTATTGCTCGTTATTGTCGCGCTAATGCAATCAGAATCGGGACATCTATTAAATGGAGCAGCTTGCCTGAGTGAGATGGCGGCTCCTGTTTGTCGTGAACCGGCTAGATAGAAACAAAATATACCTCGACTAAAATGTATCCATGGAAACTTCATAGTCAATAAATCTTCTCGCTAGTAGAAAACGAAAAGGAAACTTTACAGTTATTTCTGGTTTGAACCTTTTTTTTTCTTTTTTTTCTCTTCTTCAACTTCTTATGTACGTTATAATATTATATCCCTGGACTCTCTTCAATGCTAGCTCGCACCTTTTCCGTTCTCTCCGTCACACTGTACATCTCCATAGCGGGAGAATAAACGATTCTTAAAAGGACGAAAAGCTCGACCAGACCGTTAGCATGTGGAAAAAAATGACTCTTCGAATTTATATTTGTCCACCTCGCACACTTGGTTTAACTCTCATTCGTTTGTACTTTCCGGACCAGTGATAATTATGGCATTTGAAAAGTGGATCGAAAAGTTAAACCATTCGTAAATTATTAAAATTTTTTGCATCGTCTTTTCATAATTCTAGATCATCAGTAGAATGGCAATCGCTATTAATGATGGAAGCATGAAAGTCAATATATGTGCAGTTGAGCATTCATACCGAAGAAACTTTTAAAGATGCGGAGCTCTTCGAAATCTGTCATGGGAGGTACCGAGGGACAATTTTTGAGATACATACGAAGAAACTTTATCTTTCGACAAGAAATACGTTGTAATATGGGAGGCAAAGTACGTGAGTTGGGTCCTAAAGATTAACACGACATTAATAGCGTATTGATAGGGCGTGGCTCATACCAATATCATCCTCGCTCCCGTCGGTCGCCGAAACGTCCGTAGAGGGCCACATGAGCTTATTTTCCAAACTCCAATGTCAAGAAAACATGATAGACACACTCTCGGTGGTTCATGTTACTAGAGACGAGTCTTCAAAGTTGTGAGCGTCATAAGTAAAAAATTTATTAAAAACTTACATGCACATAAATTTCTATAATTTAGAATTTTTGACCAATTTCGGCATAAAGAAATGAGCCAGCAACATCAGATGAAGAACAAAATGAAGAAAGGGAAAGTAGATTGAGTCAGTGAGAACGGGAGGAAGAGAAGGGTTGAAACGTAGGTAAGTGATGAGAGGACTACGGAAATTGAAAGGAGAACGGTTGAGGAGGTAGATGGAACATTTCCAACTCTTCAAGCTTTTGACAAATCACTATACTTCAGCATCATCCAACTCTAATTACAACTCCATCTTTTTATCTTATAAACTTCAACAAGAAAATTTGAATATATCCTTCAACTCTCTTCATGAGATCCTCTCCCCTACAACTTCCCAATATCTGAAAGTGAACTGAAAGGTCTTTTTCTCATGTACCTACATACAAGTATATGGAGCGAAATTTTTATGAATAGTGACTTTTATCGTACATTTGTTGTGCATATGTGATCATCAAGAAATTCACTGCAGGAGGTGTATGATCATATTTTATTTTGTTTTACAGGTCCAGAACTTCATTGAAGTTATGAACTTGGTGGAAAATTTAACCAAGTGAGAGAGAAGAAAGAGATTTTTGCCGATCGCTGGTGATAAAGATGAGGATATGCGTGGTAGGTAGGGCTGAGGAGAGCTAGAGAAGGACCTTCAAACATGTGATTGGCTAAAAAGAGGATTCGTCAGATTGCGATGTCTGCCCGAGAGGATAAAGGATCGAGAGGAGATCAGCGTGCGTCAGTACTTGAGGTGAATTTTTGATGGCGGTACCAGTAAACCATATTGACCGTACAATTGACCGAGAATTTGTCGTGATTACGTCGATATGTCGTTGAAATAGATCTTAATTCAACGTCGATATTTCGACTCCATTTGAACTTATTTTGTCGATTCAGATTGACTTTTCCGACTTTTCCATTCATCCATTAACATCAGTCGATTTTCTTAGTTTTCTAGAAATGTATGCCGGTCGACTTCAAAGCGATCTTAGATCGACGCCGGTCTTGTGTCAATGTAGCCTTTTTTCTGTTCAGAAACTTCGCTACTTGAAGACAGAATGTTTGGTCATAATGAAATGGGCCATCGGGAATCTCATCTGCACTCGACAGTGCAGTGCAACAATGGTCAACTTGATGCAATTCGGAGTCAGCATTAGAATCTGATATCTTCCGACGATTCTGTGACCCTATAACGAACTGTGCACTTCGAATCTACGAAATGTTGACGTCCATTGCAAGTCGTTTGACGATTATTAGTGACATAATAAAATCGACCTCTTCGATCAGTCGATGGTAAAAAAAAGTGATAGAATTGATGGGCATACGTCTAACGTTTTGCGTTTTCGCGCTACAACAGCTTTAGCGCCAACTCCCATCTAACTGGTAACATCTTTCTGTCCCACCCTGTATACGATAGCTCGATAGTAGAAATTTTTCGAAGTCCCTCTCCTATCATATATAGCTCGACAGTCGAAATTTTTTCGAGTCCCCCTCCTGTCATTTATAGCTCGAGAGTCAAAATTTTTCCAAGTCCCTCCCCCGACTATCATATATAGCTCCAGAGTTGAAATTTTGCCAAGTCTCCCTCCCATCACATATAGCTTGAGAGTCGAAATTTTTCCAAAAACACGTAAAAAAGTCGCAGTTATACGTTTCAGTCTCTTGCTATTGACATGGTTTCGCACTAAGAATAAGTCTAGAAGACATAATTTTAGCGCAAAACCATGTCAATCGCCATAGACTGGAACGTAGAATTACGACTTTTTGACGAGTTTTTGCGCGAAAATTTATATGTGACAGTCTCCCTTTTTTCCTTGTACTCTTCATAATTATGCATTTTAAAAACTTGGCAATTCAACGAAATTATGACTCTTTGAAGGTTCACTGAAGAGGAGGAGAAGTCTCAATCAGCCTTATTCTACAGAGGGAAATGATACCTCAACAATCCCCCCCCCCGGCACACCCTATGACAAATTTCTAGGGGCTGGCCATCTTTAGGCTTTGGTATAATGTATATACGCTCAGTGTACCAACTTTCCTGCTTCTATCAATGGAGGCAGTTTTTCGTTACGAATTCACAGTTTGCCACTGCGTGCGAGGGGCTGATGTAAGCACAAAGTGTATGAGACACTTCATCGAGGGAACATTTTTTATAATAAATTCTTATCAAGCCTCGAGTCTTTCAATTTAAAATACATTCCGAGATGATAATTGCGTGTAAGCGCGAACAGAATTCATTATTCCGCAGACTATAGACGTAATTATTGAGACTTTAAGACCATAATAGATCTATCACTCTGCGTTCTTTCTCTCACTTTACTCCGCCATCGGTCTATAATATTGTAAATTCGCGTTTTCATTTTCTAATTTCCCTAAGTGACTCGACAATACGGTAACCGAGTTTCAGAAAAAGCGTTCGCGCTATCTCTACAAGAAAAAGAATTGCCGCGTTTTTCAACTCCATAAATTGAAAGAATTCGCTTTCAATGAAATAATTACATTTTTCTTTTTTATTATTATTATTTTTTTCTTCTTCGTCCCCTATAATATTATTTTCTTTTTCACAGTCGCCTATTTCGCCACTCTTTATGAAACACTTTTATTACTTTTTTTCAACGTCACCTTTTTTCTTTCTTTCTCTCTTCTCTCCTTCACTTTTTTTTTTTTTTTTACCAATATAATATTACAAAATAACGAGTTATATACTAAATAATTTCTAGAGGAATGGTCTGTTTAAATTACGCGCCGATATTAAATCTGGCCACTTCAAAAATATAATACCCCGGCACTCTCTGGCTAAAAAGCAAGAATATGGTGAAAAAGAGACGGGATACCAGACGGACGGAGAGGGAAAAATTATGGAAATTGGTCTCTACTGGAAATATCGGTCAAAAATATTTCCTCTCGTAGACAATATTTTGATTGATATTACTTTTTCTTTCCCTTTTTTTTTCTCTCTCTTCTTTTCTATTTTCGAAATTGCGTCTACCACGCACATTCAGTCGATAAACACATTTTATTAAGGTAACTCAAACGGTACGAATATCAGATAGCGGAAACATTTTTCGATCCACCGAATTCAATTCCCGTTCTCGCAAATCAAATCAATTTTCGTCTTTTTTTTTTTCTCTCTCCCTCTTTTAGCGATAACAGAACTCCACAAGAATTTTAAAAATATGAGAATTGAGAAATTTCGAGTCCTCAAAAATTCTACAAAATGTTGTAAGAATTAATATATAAATTTTGTATTCTTGAAGAAAATTCTGCGAATCTCTGAAACGGTTATATGATAACGACTTCTCCCACGTGTGGTGTTGTTGACGTGGATGCGGCAAAATAAGGTTAATGGAGTATAGTTTTGTGACCCTTTTTTACTGTTTCCTGCTGAATTTACAAGAAGACTGGAAGAAGTAAAGACGGAACTATCAGTAAAATTAGGCGTACGCAAGAAAGAGAAATAGAACAGGTTCAGTGGATAGCTCGGCATAAGTGATGTTGATGATGCTTATTTGTCACACCGCCACCATTTACATGGAAGCGACTTTCTCCAAATTTTCCCATCGATCTAAAATTATTTGCCCGACCTCAAATCGACGTTGATCTGAACTCTAACAATGATAGCAACGTAGCGGAAAATAAGAAATGTGATCCTTACACCATTCTCCGAGGAAATCCTTGGCCATTTCTTAAAAGAAAAAACTAGGATTGGTTTGACGAAAACACGAGGAGATCATAAAGGCACTCATGGTCAAGGGCAATGTCACAGCATGCTCTTGAACAATCCAACCTATGAGAGTACTATTCTAAAACATGGAGAAGCAGAAAGCGACGTATGGCGCACAACTCGACAGCTGAAAAATAAATGGCATCTAGAACAGGTAGATAGGCTAGATGACTCTCATAATAGTGGAGCCTTTAACAAAGTTGTGAATACCATCTATGGGAAAATCACAATTTATCACGCAAGGGACTAGGAGGTAACACTCGACGGACGGATGGAGAAGACATTATAGCGAATTTCTGAACAAAAACCAGTCGTTGACTTGGAAATAAATACCTGGAAAAACCAGAACAAGCTCAAATAAGCTAAAGAGTAGCAATGCTTCCGGGAAAATAATCTTCCGGTGGAACTTAATATAGGTGGCGAACTATTTAAAGCAGTTTCGGACGACTTTGGTTAATCAGAGAAGTGCGACAGAGCAGACCGTACGAATTATAAAGGTAACTCCCGGCCCAGGCGGATCACTTAATGGAAGCACGAACGACATGATCTTCAGTCTTCGTCTTCTTTTTCTCCTTTAGTGCCGTGACTGATCTCGATCCTAGAGTCATCCATTGACCAGTTTCATCAATACCCCAGAGGCGTCTCTGTCGGTTGTTGTATGGAATAGTTCTTCAACGCTACATCCAGTCCAATTCCGGAGGTTCCTCAGCCAAGATAAGCTCTTCCACCCGACTCTCCGTTTCCCTTCTATTTTCCCCATCATTATGGTCTGTAATAGGACATACTTGGGATCGCGTATCATGTGGCCGAAATATTCCGTTTTTCTTCTTCTGACCGTGCTGAGCAATTCGTCGCTCTCCTTCCCCATCATCTGAAACACATCGGCGTTGGCCTTCCTTTTCGTCCATGAGTTCCTGAGCATCCGCCAGTAACACCACAGCTCAAAGACCTCTAGCCCATTCACCATATAGGAGCACCGGCCAGACATAGTACTCCAAGATTCTGTCATGTCGTAAGCTGTGAGGACCTTTTACATTTTCATGAAGGCTCTTCGCTCCTGCTCAATGCGGCATTTGACTTCGACCTCTGGGTCTCCATCTTTCTTTATTAATGCACCCAAATACTTGTACCTGTCAACCCTATCACTATGATACTAGAGCGTGGGACTTTTGGAGTGACTAGTAAATTCGCTTTTTTGACACTTATTGAAATTCCGTGTTTTCTACTGCATTTATCAACTTGAACAGATCGCTCTCACATTCAGCCAACAGAACTGTGTCATCTGCATTATACACAACCACTATCTTAAATACCTAGCGTTAAATAATTTCTTGCAAATTTTTTTGACTCACGGCTTACATTGTTGTAAACCCGAAGTTCTCGTTTTGTTTTTTTCTTTCAAAGTTCTCGTCCGTCCTCATTAAGGGCACTAAGTGGGCCGAAATGTCAATAAATAAATTAAATTCTGTGCGGGAAACGCCACCTTCTGGGTTTGGTATCGAGAACTCAAGGAAGCCTAGGCCTAGTATAAGCCTAGCATAAAATTAGTACACTGTATGGAAAGGAAGTAGAGGTCCGGGAACGGCTCATGACGTCCTCAGTGACCTTGATCTATTTTAGGGACTTGAAAATTTTTTCGAATCGAACCTGTGACGTCACGAGCTGATGACGTGATAGGTCAGTTTTCTTCGGGCCGCGCACGGCAAATTTTTCGATACACCCGCCATAGAACAGGTTCCTTGCCAAAAATGTTGTCTTCCCGCTGTCCCGGCAAAAACTGACCTACGACGTCATCAGCTCGTGATGTCGCACGGACTGACCTATGACGTCATCAGAACGTGAAGTCGCAGGCGGGTTGAATTAATCCATAATATGAAACAGCAGAGAGTAGCAGAGAGACTTACAAGAAATTTCAATTTCCACGCCTAAATTTTCTAAATTGTAATTCGTTTGATAATTCTACAGTTAATAAGCTTCAAACACCGTAGCTAGTGTCTTTTGTTTCTCGTTGAAATTTGTGACGTCCCTCTGTATCTTCTACTCCCCTCAATCCAATGGCTCGTACTTTCAAGAAATACAGCGAACATATCGATTTTCAAGATAGCCAAAATCCAAGCCATCTTCCAATGGTTAGAACCAGTCGTACCTGTCGTCTGTCCATCGTCGCAGACTTATTTTTTCACGTTGACTGCAATTCCTCATGTTAACATCCATTAATTTCACGCATTTGAGCCCTCCTTCTAAACCTGTCCTCATCCATATCCTATTCCGTACGCTTGTATTCCCAGCCACAGCAGAGTCGGTGGTACAAGGAAGAAATCAACGAAGCAGCCAAAGCAGCCACATGACAGACGCGAATTGGCTCCCAATTCTCCTCACTATTTCCAACTCTAAACAATGTCGCAGAGTAAAGAAGCACAAATAAAATCCTCACCCTTTTCATGGGTTTTGTTACAACAAGATTTACCCGATGAATCAAGTCGACTCTACATCGACGTGGGTTTTCAATCAATTTAGCTCTGCCCATCAATTCTATCGCTCTTTTTTACCATCGATTTATCGAAGAGGTCGAAATTAAGTCGACTCCCGATATTATAGATTGATGTCGACTGAGTCAGGTTTGGGTCGATTTTATTATGTCACTAATCGGCAAAAGACTTGCAGTGGACGTCAACTTTAGGGTCACAGAATTGTCGGAAGATATCAGATTCTAATGCTGACTCCGAATTGCATCAAGTTGACCATTGTTGCACTGCACTGTCGAGTGCAGATGAGATTCCCGATGGCCCATTTCATTATGACCAAGCATTCTGTCTTCAAGTAGCGAAGTTTCTGAATAGAAAAAAGGCTACATTGACACAAGACCGGCGTCGATCTAAGATCGCTTTGAAGTCGACCGGCATACAATTCTAGAAAACTAAGAAAATCGACTGATGTTAATGGATGAATGGAAAAGTCGGAAAAGTCAATCTGAATCGACAAAATAAGTTCAAATGGAGTCGAAATATCGACGTTGACTTAAGATCTATTTCAACGACATAACGAAGCAATCACGACAAATTCTCGGTCAATTGTACGGTCAATATGGTTTACTGGTACCGCCATCAAAAATTCACCTCAAGTACTGACGTACACTGATCTCCTCTCGGGCGGACATCGCAATCTGACGAATCCTCTTTTAGCCAATCACATATTTGAAGGTCCTTCCCTAGCTCCCTTCAGCCCTACCTACCACATATCCTCATCTTTATCACCAGCGATCGGCAAAAATCTCTTTCTTCTCTCTCACTTGGTTGAATTTTCCACCAAGTTCATAACTTCAGTGAAGTTCTGGACCTGTAAAACAAAATAAAATATGATCATACACCTTCTGCAGTGAATTTCTTGATGATCACATATGCACAACAAATGAACGACGAAAGTCACTATTCATAAAAATTTCGCTCCATATACTTGTATGTAGGTACATAAGAAAAGGACCTCTCAGTTCACTTCCAGATATTGGGAAGTTGTAGGGGAGAGGATCTCCTGAAGAGAGTTGAAGGATATATTCAAATTTTCTTGTTGAAGTTTATAAGATAAAAAGGTGGAGTTGTAATTAGAGTTGGAGGATGCTGAAGTATAGTGATTTGTCAAAAGCTTGAAGAGTTGGAAATGCTCCATCTACCTCCTCAACCGTTCTCCTTTCAATTTCCGTAGTTCTCTCATCACTTACGTTTCAAACCTCCTCTTCATCCCGTTCTCACTGACTCGATCTACTTTCCCTTTCTTCATTTTGTTCTTCATCTGATGTTGCTGGCTCATTTCTTTATGCCGAAATTGGTCAAAAATTCTAAATTATGTGCATGTAAGTTTTTAATAAATTTTTTACTTATGACGTTCACAACTTAGAAGACTCGTCTCTAGTAACATGAACCACCGAGAGTGTGTCTATCATGTTCTCTTGACATTGGAGTTTGGAAAATAAGCTCATGTGGCCCTCTACGGACGTTTCGGCAACTGACGGGAGCGAGGATGATATTGGTATGAGCCACGCCCTATCAATACGTTATTAATGTCGTGTTAATCTTTAGGACCCAACTCACGTACTTTGCCTCCCATATTACAACGTATTTCTTGTCGAAAGATAAAGTTTCTTCGTATGTATCTCAAAAATTGTCCCTCGGTACCTCCCATGACCGATTTCGAAGAGCTCCGCATCTTTAAAAGTTTCTTCGGTATGAATGCTCAACTGCACATATATTGACTTTCATGCTTCCATCATTAATAGCGATTGCCATTCTACTGATGATCTAGAATTATGAAAAGACGATGCAAAAAATTTTAATAATTTACGAATGGTTTAACTTTTCGATCCACTTTTCAAATGCCATAATTATCACTGGTCCGGAAAGTACAAACGAATGAGAGTTAAACCAAGTGTGCGAGGTGGACAAATATAAATTCGAAGAGTCATTTTTTTCCACATGCTATGAGCTTTTCGTCCTTTTAAGAATCGTTTATTCTCCTGCTATGGAGATGTACAGTGTGACGGAGAGAACGGAAAAGGTGCGAGCTAGCATTGAAGAGATCACCAGCGATCGGCAAAAATCTCTTTCTTCTCTCTCACTTGGTTAAATTTTCCATGAAGTTCATAGCTTGAATGAAGTTCTGGACTTTTAAAACAAAATAAAATATGATCATACACCTTCTGCAGTGAATTTCTTGACGATCACATACGCACAACAAATGAACGACAAAAGTCACTATTCATAAAAATTTTGCTCCATATACTTGTGTGTAGGTACGTAAGAAAAGGACCTTTCATACCACCCTTGTTGAGAGCTCAACTTCATTTCCGTGAATAACAATTCCATCGTCTAATTTGCAGCGAAAGTAAGTTTACCTTTCGCAAACCAAGTGTCCAAGTAATGGCGAGAGAAAAAGTTGAAGAGAAAAATTTCCGTTACAAAAGTTTCACTAGCTCGTTATTAAATATTTATACGATTTTTATAATGGCTGGGACGATACCGACCGTCACCGCTACGACGACGAGAGATTCAATTATTGCCCAACAGATGGTCCAAAAGTTATATACTATGCGATTCTCACGAATAAAATTTTAGGTAGACACGAAAACACTGAAATTCCGCGCAAGGATTCTTTCAGATATCTTTTTCGTCCTCTCTTCTTAATTTTATTCATCAATTTCGTGGCATCACGGGCTACAAGTTGACCAACTTCATTGTTCGAAAAAGTTGATAAGTTGAACGCTCGAGCGCGTCCGGAGTTTTTATTTCGACATTACGAGTAAATTTACGTCCGTCGACATCATCGTCATAATACAGGACGCAAAATACGCAGAGATAACGTTTCGCTATACATCCGAAGAATTACTCTAATTTATAATCTTGGTAAATTATCATGCAAATGACTTAAGATGTTCTATGAATACAATAATAATTTTAGCAAACCTTTTGCAAAAACAAGCTTAGGGAGGATCGTCTATGAGACGGCGCGGCGTGGCGCATTAAAATAGCGCCTTAAATATAATACGTGAGTAAGTAATAACCATGTACCGCGCCTAAAAGCAGTCTCTTTAGTGACTGATGTCTGAAATTTAAATTGAAGAATATGTACGTCGGAATTCTAACGCGGAATATAGTTCGACTCAGCCGGTTACTTTCCACTTTGACGAGCAATTTCCACAGGGTCGGAGAGAATGTAACCGGAGGAAATTCGTAATGAAATCACGAGTCCCGGAAAAATCGTCGCGAAAGCTCGGCAATATCACAAACGCCCTTTTCTCATCGTCTACACCGTCAGAGTAAAAATGCTTTCTTTTTTTTCTTGTGCGATTTGAAGAAACGATTAGAAGTGGAATTGTGGACTTCTGTGTATGAATCGATCAGATAAAAAGACAAAAAAGAGAAGATTTGAAATGAAATGCGGTTGAAGAAATTTCACAAAGGAGAAAATGGAGGGCAAATTTTTCTGAGTTAAAAAAGTAAATTAGGATTCATTTTATATTTAAATAGACAGTTTAAATTTTGATGAACAAAAGGTTTAAAGAACGAGCGAACTACATTTCATCAAATACTTGAAAATGCGAGCGCTGTCGGTAAGGATTTGTAGCTATCAACAAGGTAAAAACGGAATTCAGCTCGCAGGAGGAGACTAAGAGGAAGGAAAAGATGAGGAGTAGAGGAATCGGACCTGTGACGTAGAGAATCAAGTTGAATCATCCTCATTAAGACTAGAGGTAGAATTACGACCAGGGAAATTTTTGATTAGATAATTTTTAGGAAGAAACCGATCTCAACAATGTTCTCATTCTCACTCATGCGACAAATATAATCTCGATGCGCTCAAATGCCAACCTTCAGCGAATGGAGTTTTCACGACGGCCCGATTCTAAAATATGCTCCACGAGGGTCAAATTTTTTCAAGGTTGGTGGAAGGAGCCTCATTCTCGCACCGTAGTACTCCTGTATAGACTGCAGGCAAGTCGGCGTATGCAAGCTTACGAACACCACTTTTCTTAGAAATGGAAACCTGATCTTCTCACCGGTAGAACCGGTCCCATTCATATTTTCTCTCGAGTCAAGTGTATGATGGGGGAAAAAAGTAAATGAATACGAGTTGGGCAAAAATTTAAAGCAGTATATTTATGGTACGAGAGAACTTCGAAAAATTTCAACCATCGACGAATTTACACTGGAGAAATTTTCGAGAGAGGACTTAGGAAAATCTAGACTCTTCGGGACACAGTGTCGGGTCCAGATGAGATTCCGAATCCATTCTGGAGCGCGCAATACATTTAGTTGACCCAGCACTGCTTGTTGATACATGCAATGCTGGAGGACTGTTCCTCCTGCGGTGGGAGAATGGCAAGCTAGCGTTGATCAAACCACCACTTTATCAGCTAGACAACGTGGGCAAACTCTGGAAGAGAGTGATAAGCTAAAGAGATATAATATCAAGTATAGTCAGTACAGTTTCTAAACTGGACGCTGTACATCAGATACTGGAATAAAGCTGAAGAGGATAGCTGAGTTAGCAACAGCTACGTGTCAGTTCTGCGCAGCCGTCAGCCTCGACAAGAGAAATGCGTTCTACTCGATTTTATGGGAGAGGATTTGGAAGCAGAAGTGCCCACATACGTAATCAGGATGATCAATAGATCTTAGCTGTAGAGAAGTCCAAGCGGAACATCTGTTAGTATCGTATAGGGGTGCCGCGGGAGTCAGTACTTGGTCGCTCTTATGATGCGTTGCATTAAACGTGATTTTCCAGGCGAACCTGCCACCGGGTGTAAAACTTATCTGCTATGCGGGTGACACATAGAAGATATGCACTGCCGAAACTACTGTAGCGGTGGAGAGGAGAGTAAATCGGGCTGTAGAAGTAGTCAAACCAGACTAGAACTTGCAGTAAGTGAGACGGAGACCATATTATTTACAACTCATCAGAAGTTTAGTCAAACCACCTTTCGTCTGCAAGCAGTGGAAATGAAGATCAAGAAGGTACTGAGGTATCTAGGCATCAGGTGACTCGAAGCTGAGCTTCAAGCACTATTTCCTGGTGCTAGCGGAAAAGGCGGGCAGGGTAGGGCCAATAGAAGGAAGAAGAAGGATCATGATGAGCACCACCCTCTGATTCTCCTATGCAGTGTCCCAGTAAGTGCCGACTCAATGAAGATGTGCTACAGAATTGAAGAGAGATCCAACGAAAAGCCGCGCTGAGGTGTATTTACGCAATGTCTTGAAGGAGGCTCTCTGCATATTAGCGCGTTCATCACCGATTGAGCTTCTATTGCCGATGAGAGAGCAGTGGTATTGAAAGCGAACAAGAAGACAAAGACCGATCAAGAGGCTTTAAAGGGTCAAACAGGAGGCCAGGTGCTCCTTGATGGAGAAACGGAAAGCAAGAATCGCTCAGAGTTAGCTGGGTAAATGAACGACCCGTGCATTAATACACGACCTTGATATCATGGTCAACTGAACTTTCAGCTGACGCAGGTGTTGAACAGCCACGGCTGTTCCAACGAATACCTTCATGAGAAATAGAGGAAAGTTAAGCAGACAAGGGCGAGATGATGGACCACACAGCACACCTTACTCGAGTGTGAGTTGTGGAGTCGTGAGCGGAGCAAGCTTAGTCGGTCTCTTCAAGAGATTGGGGTAGATGGAGCGCTTGCTCCGAGTAGTATGGTAGCCACCACGCTAGGCTCCGAAGAAACATCGAGCCATGTGTCTGCATTTGCAACCACAATCATACCTGGAACGGAATAGGCGAATGTAGAACCACGCGATGGCGTACTCAACACCTGTGTACCATCCTTATACAGACTTGCACGAAGAAGAGGAAGACTAACTTTGAAGAAAGGAGATGAGACTCCAACAGCGATCTACTTTAACTAATGTGGTGTTGTTGTTGTGTATTCTCAAGTTTTTGGCGGTTGTTGAGAAGAAGAGGAGATTCGCCCAGAAGATTCCTCCACTATTGAAGGTATACCCAAAGGGGTCGATTCCGGTTTTAGAGGAAACAAAATCAATGCACAGGCAACCCGCAATCATTCCACCATGGAGGAAAGGTGGGGCTGCACATGCGAAAAATGCGAATTTAAAAGTCTTATTCGCTCCCAACTGGACTACGGCTCCCCAATTTATTTCCAATCCAAAAATTACTAAACACTGTTCAATAAACAGTTTGAGAATGGCCCTAGGGGCATTTCGCACCGGTCCTAATCTCAGCCTCTGTGCTGAAGCAGCTTCTTATTTCCAGGGTGTCTACTAAATCAGGTCAACAAAAAATCATGACTTTTCATGACACTCTTGCATTTTTGTTCCTGAAAGAAATGAATGACAGTATTTCCATTTTCGGAGATGAATCATTTTTTTGTCAAAGAAACTGAAGGAGATTAAATAATCATGACTTTTTCAAAATTTGATTGAAATATCCCGACTTTTCATGATTTTCATGACACTTTTTTGAAATCATGACTTTTCATGACTTTTCAGGTCAGTATACACCCTGATTTCGCACACTAACGTGAACTGCCAACTTCCTCGCGTCCTCAGTTCAATTTCTGGAACTCTACTCTCACTGCTTTCTCCGACCCTCGTAATAAATACTTTACTGAATTTTGTCAAACTTCATCTTGACTCCCTCCTCAAATTCGACCCTCTGCTCCCCATATAATCATTTATATTCCTCCGTGGCTCTTCATTCGTTCGACTATCAGACTGGGTCTCACAATTTGTCTGAAATCAAATACAAAAACTGTCTACCGTAAACTATTTTCAGAAATTATCGCAGAATTTCCGTATGCCACACTGATGGTTTTAAAAGAAAAAATGTAACAGGTTAGGCATATTCCATTCAAGATAGGAGCTCAGCCTCCGTTTTTACTACCGTATTGAGCACTATCCGCTTCTGTCTTTCAAATCTTACTCAACATCCTCTCGAACTCATTTATGTCCTACTATCAGACTCATTTTCCCTCCTCATATCTTTATAAGATTCCTATTCGAATAATCGTACTTTACCCAACGCATTCACGTCATTCCCTTATTTTCTTTTATCTGGATTCCACTTCATCGGCCAACCTCTACGTGCAGCCAAAAACTCAATCCTCTTACCGAAAATTACAGACCTAACCCACTCACTACTATACGACCTTGAAAAATACTACCGTTCCAAAATTCTAGCTTCTTGGTATGACCTCTAGGAAAACGAACCTCTCAACAAACTGAGATCAATCAAAAGCGACCCTATCCCTTGGTCTTTTTCAAATAGAAACTCCCGCTACGAAGAAGTCATCCTCTCCCGTCTTAGCATTGGCCACTTCACCTCTCTGCCATTCAGATCATTTTACAGTTCAACATCTGTTCTCATGTGCTACTCTCCAAAACTAACGTTCCGCCCAGAACGTTTCCTCAGGCTCATCTATAGTCCCCACACTATGCAACAACTCCCGAGATCGTCTGGAACTCCCTCAACTAACTACGTTCCAAATGTTACTTCGAATTGCGTCAATTATAACATGTAATAATTAGCAACAAATTGATGACCCGCTTTGAGCATTTGATATTCTTGTAGAAAAAAAAAAAAAAAAGAACGAAAATTCCAACAAGAATTCAAATGAAAAATTCTTCCATTATAGTTTCGCTACGCTTTCAGAAAGGAGTGATGACGGTTCCTTTCGCTAGCTCGCCGTTTTCTCTTACAAAATACGTAGGATAGTCTCGAAATTTACAACAGCGAATATGCTGTGTTAGGGTATATCGATTTGTACGAGAAGGAAGAAAAAAAAAAAATAGAAACAAAAAAAAAGCTGCTTGTATAACGTCATGTGTACGTATATTTTTAAGCACTCAATTTTTCCAGTCTTTCTTCGCACAGTACGTACCTTTATCTCAGTTTACACATTATACAAGATGTGAATATCGATTTGACAGCTTCGTCACAAATTTTTTAACGTATTAAAAGCAATGTTATACGTATCTCGTTTACTATATTATAGAAGACCAGAACCGGCTGCTACTGATAGTTTGGCACGAACACGACAGGAAATAATCCGTCAATTTGTTGTGCCGGGAGGTGCAGAAATCCGTTTCCTTTACCGCGTTCGATAAAAGTCATATACGATAGACTACCATCCCATAACTACATAACAATGACAACATTTCATTTTTATTTTTATGCGCTCGTCATTCGGTAATTTTCTATTTTTCCTGCATCGGCAAAATGAAATGTGCTTTCAAATAGTCATTTTTGCTCTGTACTAAAAGCTCACGCCCATATGAATGTGAGTATAAACTACGTACACATAGTGAAAATGCTGACAGGTAGGTTGGTCTCTTCGTATGGTACCGAAGATGGAACGAGAAAACTAATGAACATTGTTGAAGGACGAAAATCAAAACTATGGATCTATCTATGTTGCTCTGTTGTAAACTGTCTCAGGATCAGAACTCACAGTGGAAAAAGAAAAGAGGTATTCAACTCTTCTTTCAGCAGTAGCTTTTCCCTAATCTATGAATTCCAATGACACATTACGAATTCGTCATGAATATCAGCATTCCTATTGGTTCCTTCTTAGGCTTTCACATCCTCCCTTGAGTGGTCTATCGGTACTGATATGTCGATGATGTCGACTTTCTATCTTCCTCGTATTTCTCAAAGGGCGGTGTTCGATCTACAATCGAGTTCACCAGTAAGATAATTATCTTCATGTCACCTTTCTACCTCCTCATCACATTGCTACCCTCAATAGTTTCGTCCACCTTTTCCGAAGACTTTTTCTGACGAAGCCAATATTGTCAAACATTTTGACTCCTAAACGGATTCGTTCCTCCAAATTACGGTTGTCCATAACGACGAGAAAGGAATAATATTACCACTGGATTGAATCTTTTAATCCACTCAAAACTCTGATCGGTTTATGCGTGACGTCAACGAGAAGTGTCGTAAGTTTGAGAGGATTTTTAAGGAGAGCAAAAGTAGGGAGATATCCTCCCTAACGAAGGAAAAGACCGATATGGTCAATGAAGGAGACAGTGACGTTGGTTCGGTTCAAGTGTTCCAACCCCCCCCCCTTATAAACAACAGTCAGGTCCAATAGTGAGGAAACAGCCCTCCTAGAGAATGGGTTGAAGTTTAGTTTACCTCGCCCCAAGAATGACGAAACGTTGGCGAATTTGGTCGCTGACCTCACCGTGAAAATTGGTCCCGGGGTTAACACCCAAAAAGTTTGTGCTGAATTCGTCCGCAATACCCCCCGCCCCCCCCCCCTGAATGAATAACGTCATGGGAGGAGTGGTCAAGGGTCTACAGAAAAAGATTAAGGAGGACTCAGGCAGACAAGAGCAATGCCGTCGTGGTGATGAAAAAATCTTCATACGTCTTCAAATGTTGGACTCATGAAATTTTTCATTTTCAATTCTTGGAGTTTGTAATATTTTCAACTGTGGGGGACAATCAAAAATGAAAAATTTTACAAGTCCAACACTTGTAAATATTTCGAAGTCCCATAATTTGAAAATAATTCTAAGTCCAAGAATTGAAAATGAAAAATTTTACAAGTCCAAGAAGTATGAAAATATTTCAAATACCAACAATTGGAAAATAATTTCAAGTCCCACAGTTGAAAATATTTCCATGTCTCACGATTTGAAAATAATTCCAAGTCCAACAGTTGAAAATTGTTCAGTCCTACAATTCAAAAATAATTTCAAGTCCAACACTTGTAAATATTTCGAAGTCCCACAATTTGAAAATAATTCCAAGTCCAAGAATTGAAAATAGGAAATTTTTCAAGTCCAAGAAGTACGAAAATATTTCAAAGTCCAACAATTGGAAAATAATTTTAAGTACAACAGTTGAAAATATTTCCAAGTCCCACAATTTGAAAATAATTCCAAGTACAACAGTTGAAAATTATTTCAAAGTCCTACAATTCAAAAATAATTCCAAGTCCAATACTTGTAAATATTTCGAAGTCCCACAATTTGAAAATAATTCTAAGTCCAAGAATTGAAAATGGGAAATTTTTCAAGTCCAAGAAGTACGAAAATATTTCAAAGTCCAACAATTAAAATAATTTCAAGCCCAACAGTTGAAAATATTTGAAAGTCCCACAATTTGAAAATAATTCCAATCCTACAATTGGAGAATAATTTCAAGTCCAACAGTTAAAAATTTTTCAAAGTCCAACAATTGGAAAATAATTTTAAGTACAACAGTTGAAAATATTTCCAAGTCCCACAATTTGAAAATAATTCCAAGTACAACAGTTGAAAATTATTTCAAAGTCCTACAATTCAAAAATAATTCCAAATCCAACAGTTGAAAATATTTGACAATCGCACAATTTGAAAATAATTCCAAGTCTAACAGTTGAAAATAATTCAGTCCTACAATTCAAAAATAATTTCAAGTCCAACAGTTGAAAATTTTTCAAAGTCCCAGAATTTGAAAATAATTCTAAATCCAAGAATTGAAAATGAAAAATTTTACAAGTCCAAGAAGTATGAAAATATTTCAAAGTCCAACAATTGGAAAATAATTTCAAGTCCAACAGTTGAAAATATTTCAAAGTCCCACAATTTGAAAATAATTCCAAGTCTAACAGTTGAAAATATTTCAGTCCTACAATTCAAAAATAATTCTAAATCCAACAGACACTTGAAAATATTTCAAAGTCCAACAGTTGAAAATATTTCTAAGTCCAAGAATTCAAAATGAAAAATTTTACAAGTCCAAGAAGTACGAAAATATTTCGAAATCCCACAATTTGATCCAAGTCCAGGAATTGAAAATGAAAAATTTTAGAAGTCCAAGAAGTATAAAAATATTTCAATGTCCAACAATTGGAAAATAATTCCAAGTCTAACAGTTGAAAATTATTTCAAAGTCCTACAATTCAAAAATAATTCCAAGGCCAACAGTTGAAAATATTTCCAAGTCCCACAATTTAAAAATAATTCCAAGTACAACAGTTCAAAATTATTTCAAAGTCCTACAATTCAAAAATAATTTCAAGTCCAACAGTTGAAAATATTTGAAAGTCGCACAATTCGAAAATAATTTCAAGTCCAACAGTTGAAAATATTTGAAAGTCGCACAATTCGAAAATAATTTCAAGTCCAACAGTTGAAAATTTTTTAAAGTCCCAGAATTTGAAAATAATTTTAAGTCCAAGAATTGAAAATGAAAAATTCGACAAGTCCAAGATGTACGAAGATATTTCATAGTCCCGCGGCATCACTCTTACTCCAAGTATCACAGTAGCTCTCAGAGGACGAAGTCTTTCAACAGAGAACCTGTTTTATGGGGGGCTTTTTGAGAAATTTACCGCGCGCCGTCCAGCAAAAAACTTGGAAAAATTTCGACTCTCGAGCCGTATATGATAGGAGAGGGATTCAGAAAAATGTCGACTCTCGAGCTATATATGATAGGCTTATAGTAGGTCTAGGCCTTCTTTATACTAGCTTTATCTAGGTCTAGACTTCCTTGAATTTTCAATACCAAATCCCATTTGACTCATATAACAGATTTCCTGCGTTCCTCGTTTAACTTCGTTAAGGAAGCCGTCGTTTTTACAAATCAAATTAGATTTCAAATCTCACAACAAGGCGAAGAACACCAGCGAAGCTCAGAATTGGGCTAGCGAGTCATGAGACTGTGGGTTATACTCATAAACTAGTTTCACCAACCTCCGTCGAGAATGTACCTGTTGAGTGAGGTTACGTTACCCGGTTCGATGCTTGTGAAGCCAGGTCTATCTGCATAATCCACATCTCATGTAGCAGCTTCTTCTCTTTCTTGTCATCGCACTTGAAGAGTGCTGGGGAAAAAGAGGGAATGTCCGAAAGAGACTTAGAAGAAACTGTTTCTCCAGCTCGTTTCCGTTCGACATTTCCCCTTCTTTCCCTATACCCTACACTTGTTGAAAAAGCAATGAGGATATTAATGAAATTTTTATTCATAAAATACCTAGCCAACTGAATTCACATCATGGTCCTTGCTCAGTACAATTGATTTCGTTTTCACGAATACGACGTAATCTTCGTAATTTTTTACTCCAGTTCTCAAGCTTCCGTAAATATAGTGCGTGGCAACAACCCTTTCTTTCTCCAAGCTTTAATACATTTGCATATCCTGCCGTCCAATTTTTCCCCTATCTCGCCTACTTTAGCAAAAAAAAAAAAGGAAAGTTCTAAAATTTGCGAAAAAAATCGGAAACTACACCGTCTCCAAAGAGGAAAAGAATAATTAGCGAGTTATTTTATTCGTATTTACTCTAAAAAAAAAGAGGTAAGCTAAAAAAAAGAAAAAAGAAAAAAGTTGCACCAGCTTCCAAGTTTGGAAAGTTTATTTCATCCTTTATCGATTACCAAAAAGGTAATACTTCGGAGCAGTTCGCGGCAAACTTTTTTCCAATCTTTGGAAAACTATAGGGTGGCAAAAGCTAGGCCCGTATAATTCAAGATCAACACTACTCTTCGGTTTTACAAGATTTCGTCGATGTTAGAACACAAAAGGATAAAGAGATCTCGACAGAACTTTAATACCGGCTCGCTGATCTGAAGATTAATACTGAGTAAAGAAATAATGCTGCCTCATCGGGTCGCTCGCAAGAGCCTATAACATTTTCGGATTGAACGTGACGGCATTTCTTATGTAGCGTTCCAGGGAAAACAAAAAAATCCCGTTGATGAACATAGCGCCTTTCATCAAATTAGACTCGAGTAACAATGGAAATATATACGTACGAAAATCGTATCACGTATTTCGCGCTTTCGAAGACGTGACCGAAAGATGCTGAATGAAGTAGAAAACAAAGAGCGCGCGAAAAGATTATGAACGGAGTGTTGATCACCCGAGGGGATCCGGATTATGAAGATTGAGAATAGACAATTCCGCCAAGTACGAAACATGTATAACTTCCTTAAATTAAAAGGAAACTCAGTTTGTTAGACAGCGAGTGAATAACTTACGTAAACACAACGTCGCCGTCGGTTTCTAGCCTTTTTATTCATTATTGTTTTTCCACTCTGCTGTTCGCAGAAAGCCCCGGGTTATCTTGGGATGGAGCGTATGAGAGAAATATTGAACGACGACCGGATAAAGAGTGAGGGCGTTGGATATTCAAGTTCACAAGATTTTCTGAACGAAAACTCCAGAATACTCTACGAGCGTTAACAGAAGGAAAACTACAAGAACCGCAGAGAAAATATAAATGAATGGCGAGCGCTTTCGGTTAAACAACGGTCATCAAGTAAAGATAAGAAGAGACTAGACGAAATGAGAATCGACAACAAGTACACCAGTGAAATTCAAGATTGAACTAGCGAGTCATGAGACTGGGAGTCATGCAGTTCAACCAACCCTTCGTCGGAAATGTACCTGTTGAGTGAAGTTACATTATCGCTGAATTATTTCGATATTCTCCAGAGCAATACTCTTGGAGTACGAGCTCTGACTGTGGAGGAGGATCTCAGAGTCCTCTCTAAGACTGTGACCTATGTTGATTAGGTACTCTGCAAAGGCCGATTCTACCAATCTGTGGATGACGTTTGTCGGGATTTTGAGGCTAACTTTAGAGACATAAAGATCTCCTCCCTACTGGATTTGAAGGCCAAAGCTGTTAAGGGTGGCATTACGGAGGCTATAATATAGTTGAAAAGTTCCAGCCTCGTATCGTAAATTGCAGTCGAGTAGAGTTTAGTCGCGACGAGACGACTCTGTTGGAGAAGGAGCCTATCCCCCCCGATAACGCCGACGTCCTGGCGAATGTTGACCAGAAGATCGCTCCCGGTGTTAATACTCTCCGTAGTACCTCACTGTAAATAGCAATGCGAGAGGGATGACCAAGGGGTCTGAAGAGGAAGCTCAGGGAGGAAAGGCCAATACTCACAAAGGCGGATAAAGGGAATGCCATAGTCTTAATGGAGAAATCCGCTTACCTTACCAAAGGTTGAAGTGCTCAATCAGTGCGAGGCTACCAAAAAATGCCCTCTTCAACTTCTCCAACTACGTGGAAGAGGTTCGGAGGGCTGTTGACAAAAGTACAGACGCCTGCTTGAACCTAATCCGGGGCCTCCCCTCCTTTACGGGTTACCTAAGGTACACGAAAAAGATACACCGATGCCTTCCCTCGCTTACTTTCTCGCCAAATATCTGAACCGGTGATTTAAATCTCGCATCGAGCGTGAGTCTCCTTACGCTACTATCCAACATATGGGCGACCTCCTTGTTCAATCCAATACTCCTCACGAAGAGTTACAAAAATTTTTTGATTTGCTTGCTGTAACGGGAAATTTTTCGAGTTCCCCGAGGAGGGTGGCATTCTCGTTCGGGGGTCTTATCTGTAAGTTCGAGGCTGATTTTTTTCGTGAGGCCAAGTATTCTTGAATCACGTCCTTTGTTGACACAGGTATGTGGGCCGGTCCTCATGATCTTCTTAGTGAGGTTCTTAAGTATCTAAAAGTGCATATTTCCGTAGAAGTTGGAGGGTCTTTCATTAACTCCTTGGATCTTACTATCCCCGAAAAAGATGGGGTCCATGAGTTCGCTATACAGGGTGGACCAGAAAGATGTTACCAGTTAAATACGATGGTTTAAATGTGAGAATTTTGGAACTCAATTTTATCTTTAATTTGAGCCATATCCGAAGTTTCTACGACTTTTCTGAGCCGAGTTATGGACCAAAATATGCCGGAATTTCAGAGCAGGGGCTCCCAAAGTTGTGAATTATCGAAACACAATTTTCCATGATTGAAAAGACTCGCGTAATCTTCAGAGTGTCCCCCGATCCTGCAGTAAAATTTAGCGCTGAATCCGAATAAGATTGTTAAACAATTCTGCGAAGCACCAAAATGGGTTATGGTCAAAATTTTCCCAAAATTATAGAACCGCCTAATCTTCGAAGTTTCTCTCGATTCTGAGATAAAATTTAGCGCTGAATCTGAATAAAATTCTTAAGAAATGCTGCGAAGCACCAAAATGGGTTAATGGGCCCAAAAAGGGTCAAAGGGAAAACGAAGTCGCCGGTATCATTCTCTCCTTGGCAAGAAACAACGGGAGTTTTTGCGGAAGCACCCGCCTCGATCATACACGGGGCCTCAGTTGATCTACGTTGAACCCAGGGATCATTTGCCTGCCTTTGTCATACACGGGGTCTTGATCGTTCTCTTACCGCGAGCTCATGATGAAAGTCGAGCTTGACGGTATCATTCTCTCCTCCGGGTGAAACCCCGAGAAATTCCGAGCGTTCGTCTGCCTCAATCAAAGACTGAGCTGTAGCTGATCGCTCATCACGAGCAAGACCGAATTTGCGGTATCCTCCCATTGCCTGAATCAAGGAGTTTTTGCACTTTCGCCCGCTTCGCTCATTGGTAGGGCGTCAGTTGATCTCTCATCGCAAGCACGCAACAGGAGACCAACTTTGCGTTCTTTGACTGAAACAACGAGAGTTTTCGCATTTTTTCCCGCTTTGATCATACGCAGAGCCCTAGTCCACCTCTCACTGCAAACCTTCAACGGAAGATGAATTTTTCGTCTTCTCCAATCCCCAAATGAGGAGAATTTCCGCAATTTCCTCTTTCGGATCTGTCACCCGACGCTAGTCGATCTCTCACTCCACGAGCACTCAACGGCAGATAAACTTGTCGACATTCCTTCCATCTCCTGAATCAACAATTTTACTGCAGAATGAGAAAAACGTTTGATTTTTCATTTTGGAGATCATCTAGGGTCATTCCAGTATTTTCTCGGACTCGGCGCTAAATTTCACTACAGAATTGAAAACAACTTTTGAAGATTACGCAAATTTTTCATCTTGGAGGAATTTTGATTTTCTTTATGCCCATCAACCCATTTTGGTGCTCCGAAGTATTTTTGTAGCATTTTTTTCGAACACAGCGCCGTGATTCCACTTGAAAATCGAATTAAAATTTGAAAGTTCGAACAATTTTCCAATTTGGGAAAATGTTGACCCTTTTTGGGCCCATTAACCCATTTCGATGCTTCGAAGAATTTTTTAAACATTTTTTTCGGAGTCAGCGCGAAATTCCACTTAAAAATCGAATTACAATTCAAAAGTTTAAACGATTTTCCAACTTGGGAAAATTTTAACCCTTTTTGGGCCCACTAACCCATTTTGGTGCTTCTTAGGGTTTTTTTACGATTTTTTTCGTTTTCCTCGTCCAAATTCACTTGAGAAACAATAATTTGATTATTAAAATTTTCGAAATTCAGCTCAATACTGTAAATTAATTAATTTTTAAGCGCGTATTTTGGGAACCCTGGCAATTTGGTGAATTTTCGGCACGTTTCGGTCCATAACTCGGCTCAGAAAAGTCGTAGGAACTTTGGATATGGCTCAAATTAAAGATAAAATTGAGTTCCAAAATTCTCACATTTAAACTATATGTCGCGTTTTCGCACTACGACAGATTTAGCGCAAACTCCCATTTAACTGGTAACACCTTTCTGGTCCAGCCTTTATACGTATAGAAAAGCTACTTCGATCGATTTTGTTTTTCACGGCTTGGAATCATTCTGCCCTGTTGCCCACAAGATAGCTGCTTTCAATACCCCCATTCATCTATGACCCACGTTCCCCTGAGTCAGTAGGCGTTCCGAAAAGAGCTAAAAACTATAAAATACTTGGCCAGAATGAATGAGGTCAATTTGAACATAGACCTTATGGTTCTTATGGTCCGTAGGAAGATTAAGTGGCAATGCCTTCATTCTACCTCCCCCCCCCCCTCTTCTCCCTGTAATTCAAGCCGAGACAAAAGGAGGCGTTGGATCAGACTTTCCTTTTTCGGGACATTTTTTTTCAAAGTTGGGCTGTGCCCCTTTTGCGGGGACACACTGGCGGGGACACAATTGTGTCTTGGAACTAGGGTGTCTTCAAATCTTGCCACTGCCTAGACGTCGCGTCGGCGAGGGGGCTTACGACTGGGAGAGTTAGCTATTGCTATCGACAGTACGCGGTGGAAGCTGAAAAGCGGAAAGGCAAATAGTCACTGTCACTCTCCAAAATAGTCAACTCGCGCGGGTCTCTCCCCGCGGATGTCACACTTCCGTCTTCCTCCCTCGAAGGATGTCAATCAGGGTCCACCCTGCAGAAATGTGGGAAGAAAAGAGTAACTGACTCATCCTTAAGTCTAGGTGCTACCATACTTGTATGGTGAGGGGAGTCACTCCCTCGGGAACAACAAAGCAACAGGCTCGCACAGACTCCCCCTGTGTATGTCACCCTCACCATTTAGCATCACTGATTACCATTCTATCCTATCTTTCTTCTCTTTTCAATTAGGTTAAGGCACACCTTTCCTATCTCTCACTCTCTTCTATCTTGAAGGCTGTCAACTTAAGACAGGGTAGCTGCACCTACAGCAGGGGGTACTGCATCGGGATTCCTACCGGATTCTTTGACCAATCTTCTCTGTTTTCCATCCATGCTCTCTTGATGCATGCGTAAACAACACCTTGCGGTACAGCTAGCAACAGGGGTTACTTACTGCTTGTGCCTCATGCCCACTGAAGGTTAACGCAGGCCTTCACGTCCATGCCCTGCCTTGCACTTCCCGAAATGGATATGTGGCGCAGCCTTCACGTCCTGGTCCGCAAGCTGCACGCACACGCGAGTCTCTTGAACCTAGCCCAACTTCACATCCACACCTAAATAACGTTAGATCTTCTAAACTCGCCCTCCACTACAACTGTCCTAAGACGAGTAGAAGAGACTCCGGATATCGCTCCAACAAATCCACACCTTTTCTTCTGAAGATGAATGCCGAAATGGGAAAACCTTGTACAGGCGATCCCAGACAATGGAAGCAACCCCTCTCGACTACCCATTTCAGCGGAAGTAGAGAGGCCTCCGGAGTACCATTCCTATTCCCACTAAACCACACCTTTCTCCCAGCTACCAGCCGATGAAAGATCCAAAACAACCACATCTGTCCTTTCGAGACAGATGCAAAAGTGCAATGAGGAGACCCATCTGCGGGCGACCCTTGACCATGGAAGCAACCTCTCTTCTTCCTCTACCACCCATTCCAGGGATGAGTAAACGGACCGGGAACTTAGTAATAATAGTAGTATTATCATTATTGTTATTCTTATTACTGTATTTACTTTTAGGCCTTTTACCCTTATCCTCTTAATTTATTTTCTTACTCCTCAGCTAACCAGCTGACGATTTCCAAACTACACCTCGAAGAAGATGCTGAAGTGCGACTGGAACTGCCTCTGACCACGGAAGCATACCCCCTCTACTCCCTCTTCAGGGAGAGAGCCTCGGAACACTGTTTCCCGCTAACCACTCCTCCCTATCAGGGAATGCCGAAGTGCGATGGGGGACCCATCCAGTGCATAAGTCAACTCGACAGTCTCTGCGGGCGCCCCCCTGACCATGGAACCAACAACCAAATAAGCTACTCATCAAGACACTCATCGTCTTACAGACCAGGAAAACGCATAGTCGCGTTTGCACTCCGATACGATGCAGGCCTTCACGTCCAATTTTGTGGTGGAATTGGGTTACGTGCTGCCCTGGTTGTCACCTCTTTAAGCGGCAATGGAACGCCAGTGCACATCTCGCCACATTGCCTATTATTTATTGACAACTTAGGCTTCCACGTCCAATCAGGTATTATGGTGCTCTGCCTGTTTGAGTAACGTACTGACCCGCCACTGCCCCCCAGGCCGGCGAAATACGCACTGTCTTCACATCTTGGTCAACAACCAACTTGCCTCGAGTGAGGAAAGGCCCATGCAAAAAAAAAAAAAGAAAGTTAGGCTGTGTTCTCCGCCACTTGCGTAAGGAGGAGGGCAATCATTCATGACAGATGATTCAAAATGGCCCGATCTACCATTGCAGAGAGTGCAAAGGTCGCTCATTTTTATTCCGGGAATAACCATCCATTGAATGTACAGGGGCGGACATAGACGATGATTTTGGGAGGGAAAATTAACGACTGTTTTGATATTTGACGAGCAATGAAAAAACTTACGTTTTTACTATTTTGTCCTTTTCATTTTTTAACCCGCCGTAAATTCCCCTCCGAGTATCACCGCCTCAAAGACCCTAGTTTTCACTTTAAGTACATTAGATACCTCGTTAACATCCAGCTCCTCCGAAGTCGTACAATTTGGCTCCATATTCACATTGACGAACGAAATCTGATAAATTTTCGGCGAAGATAACATTACTCGTACCGAATTCTGTTCCGCGCTTTCCTTTCCAACGTTATAAAATCTTCCTTGCGGGACAATTTGAAATTTAGAGTTCACTCAATTTAAATTACGATGCAATACGCCCGATACTCCTTCTAAACGAGAAGAGAATCTCGTATTTTCTATTTAAGTGACGTGCGTACACCGAAGCGACTGATTATAATGAACGAGAGAATACGTCGCTGGGCGATTTGCCAAATTCGCGGCTCGACTCTGGAAAAGTGTTATCGCGCGCCCTTTGCGTGCCCACGGTCTATCGTATCGACACGTCCTTCGTTCGCCAACTTAGCGGTTGTTTGCAAACCGTGTCAACGACGACCATCGTTCATCCTGTCGCGCGTATTGATTGCAGCATTCTTCGATACTCTTGTCGTATCGGTCGAATAATTAAATTAGCCGCGTGCGGCATCAGACATGCCGAGTCGAGTAGTCGTAAAAACCCGCTTTCGAGGGACGTAGGTACGACTTACGATTTGCCTTCTCGAATAATTAACGTAGGAATTTATGTGGCGCTGCGCAAGAAAACCAGAGGAAAGTTCGAAGATCGCGAAATCAACGAAGTCGACTTCCGCCGCGCTATACATTAACCCCCCACCCTCACCCTTATGTTACTCGAATAAGCTGTTCGTTTCGAACGAACGCAAATTTACATTCTCGTCTAACACGCTGATGCAGTTGCAGCACTGCACTGCACTGTCGTCTACCTACGATATGCAACGTATACCAGAACTTACTCGCAACTTTTTAAATTGTCTAAAGTTAGTCAAGTAAAATGTACAATTGTAGACTTCTACGTGTATATATATGTACCTTTTTACAATATTGTTCTATTGCAGACAATGCGTACTGAATTTTCAAGCAGTTTTGATAACGCTACGTCAATCGCGCATTTTTTTTTTTTTCTGCATTGTTTAAGAATACGACATCATTATCGTCGTTTTCTTCCCTTCATGTTAGAGGAGTGAAGAGGGGGGAAAAAAGGTTCATAAACTGTCGTTTACATGATTTTTCCTCATTCATTCGCCTATATATGATAAGAGAAACGCGAATAGATCTTCAAAGAGCGAGAGAGAGAGGAAAAAAAGACAAAGGATTATTTTCTGTAATATAGGTATGTAAAAATTTTCCCTCACTTTTAGCGCACTAGGTCACTACGCGAGGTGTTTACGAACCGAATGAATATCGTGTACGCTTCACCTATTCCTAGCTCTTCTAATCCAACTCTCGAAACGTATAATATGTATAAGTATAATGCACGTCATACACAATGTAAAATCGTAAGTGATAAACGAGGTTAATAAAGTACGTTGACGAAAAGATAATTCTTCACGACGAGAACCGTTTACATCGAGATTATTGTTTTCATACTCTCGTATACATTGCTCTAATCAGACAGGCGCACATAGCTTATATCGTAAGAAGCTTAATTATAACAAAAGCGTATGATCGTATTTCAGCGCAAAAAGTATGCATCAAAATATGCACATTTATTAACGTGAGGCGGTACAATCCGCGTAGCGATGGCACGACCGAATTTAAAGGTACTGGTTCGTAAATACAATTACGTAGGTGATGTAGCCTTTGCAAGGAAAGCACCAAAAGTTGGTACACATAAAAATTGGGAGCAATCACGCGTAATAGACTAGTCATATTGGACACGAACCTGGTACAAATCCAATCCCGACAAGAGAGGAAAGAAGGGTACATTTTTCCTCGGGCCCGGGATTTTCAGGATCCCTTTTGCAATGGTTGCGAGGAACCTGCAAGCTCTGCTGCCCCCAGAAAAACAACTAGCTTGGAATTGTGCTCGTTATTAAAACCCAAAATACTGAACTTTATGAAGTCACACCGTAAGACCTTCTTTTAGATAAAGAAAACACTTTTCCTTCAAACTCTTGATCTAGTTCATATTTTTTTCGTTCCCCACGAATTTTTCTGAACAACGTAACCTAAAATAGTTTGATGACGTCATTAAAGTATTTGAGAACTTCACGAATTGAAGACGTCACAAGAGTGTGTGCATCCTAAACTTAGCGTTGATGACTCCATGAGATGATGACATCACTAAGGTATGTCTCAAACTTGGAGTTGGGATATGATGTACAGGTTGATGACATTATTAGAATTGGGTATAAGACTGAAGACGTCACGATCACAAAAAGATGTATGTCTTCGGCTAGGGTTGACGACGTCACATGGCACATGACCTAACTTAACTCAAGTTGATGACGTCACGGGATGTGAAGTTACTAAGGTTAGGGATATGAGGTCACGGATTGATGACGTTATTAGGATTGTGTTCAAGCCTGGGGACATCACGGGTTGATGATCACAAAAAGGTGTATGTCTTCGGCTAGGGTTGAAGACGTCACATGGCACATGACCTAACTTAACTTAGGTTGATGACGTCACGGGATGTGAAGTTACTAAGGTTAGGGATATAAGGTCACGGATTGATGACGTTATTAGGATTAGGTTCAAGCCTGGGGACGTCACGGGTTGATGATCACAAAAAGGTTGATGACGTCACGGGATGTGAAGTTACTAAGGTTAGGGATATAAGGTCACGGATTGATGACGTTATTAGGATTAGGTTCAAGCCTGGGGACGTCACGGGTTGATGATCACAAAAAGGTTGATGACGTCACGGGATGTGAAGTTACTAAGGTTAGGGATATAAGGTCACGGATTGATGACGTTATTAGGATTAGGTTCAAGCCTGGGGACGTCACGGGTTGATGATCACAAAAAGGTTGATGACGTCACGGGATGTGAAGTTACTAAGGTTAGGGATATAAGGTCACGGATTGATGACGTTATTAGGATTAGGTTCAAGCCTGGGGACGTCACGGGTTGATGATCACAAAAAGGTTGATGACGTCACGGGATGTGAAGTTACTAAGGTTAGGGATATGAGGTCACGGATTGATGACGTTATTAGGATTAGGTTCAAGCCTGGGGACGTCACGGGTTGATGATCACAAAAAGGTTGATGACGTCACGGGATGTGAAGTTACTAAGGTTAGGGATATAAGGTCACGGATTGATGACGTTATTAGGATTAGGTTCAAGCCTGGGGACGTCACGGGTTGATGATCACAAAAAGGTTGATGACGTCACGGGATGTGAAGTTACTAAGGTTAGGGATATAAGGTCACGGATTGATGACGTTATTAGGATTAGGTTCAAGCCTGGGGACGTCACGGGTTGATGATCACAAAAAGGTTGATGACGTCACGGGATGTGAAGTTACTAAGGTTAGGGATATGAGGTCACGGATTGATGACGTTATTAGGATTAGGTTCAAGCCTGGGGACGTCACGGGTTGGTGATCACAAAAAGGTGTATGTCTTCGGCTAAGGTTGAAGACGTCACATGGCACATGACCTAACTTAACTTAGGTTGATGACGTTACGGGATGTGAAGTTACTAAGATTGCATTAGGGATATGATGTCATGGACTGATGACGACATTAGGACGGGCCTTAAGGCTGAGGACGTCACGGCTTGATGGCGTCACAAAAGGTGCATGTCTTCGGCTTAAGGTTGTTGACATCACATGAAGCATAACCATATCTGACTCAGGTCGATGGCGTCACTAAGATTAGGGACAGGATATCATGGGTTGATGACGTCATTAGGATGGGGTTTGAGCCCTAGGACGTCACAAGTTGATGACGTCATAAAAAGGTGTACATATTTGGCTCAGGTTGATGACGTCACAGAGCAATGATGTCACCAAGATCGAGAGGATGACGTTACGGGTTAATGACGTCACACAAAGCATAATGTAACCGGACGTAGGTTGACGATGCCACGGGATGATAACGTCCCCAAAATTAGGAAAATGTTAGGGGTTGATGACGGTCTGAAGATAAGTGTTAGTTTGAGTCTGAGTACGCCACAAGTTGGTGACGTCACAAAGATCGGGAAGGTCATGTCACATAGGTTGATGACGTCATATGAATTATGACCTAACCTAACTTGCGTTGATTATGTCATGGGCTGATGATATCACCAAGTTTAGGCGCGTGACGTGACGGTTTGATGACGTCATAAAAAGTTGTATGTCTTTGACTTTCATTGATGACGTCACAAAGAAATGCACGTCTTTGGCTTGGGTTGATGACGTTACCAAGATCGGGACGGTCGTGTCACGGTTGATGACGTTACAATATGAAATATGACCTAACCTAACTTGCGTTGATGACGTCAAGGGCTGCCGATATCATTAAGTTTAGGCACGTGCCGTCACGGGTTGATGACGTCATAAAAAGTTGTATATCTTCGACTTTGATTGATGACGTCACAAAGAAATGCACGTCCTTGGCTTGGGTTTATGACGTCACCAAGATCGGGAATGTCATTCATGTCACAGGTTGATGACGTCATGGGCTGATGAGATTACAAAGTTTAGGGACATGACATCACAGGTTGATGACGTCACAAAGAAATGTATGTTTTTGGCTTGGGTTGGTGACGTCACCTCCATCGGGAAGATCTTGTCACAGGTTGATGACGTCACAAGAAATATGACCTAACCTAACTTGCGTTGATGACGTCATGGGGTGCCGATATTACCAAGTTTAGGCACGTGCCGTCACGGGTTGATGACGTCATAAAAAGTTGTATGTCTTCGACTTCGATTGATGACGTCACAAAGAAATACACGTCTTTGGCTTGGGTTGATGACGTCACCAAGATTGGGAATGTCATTCATATCACAGGTTGATGACGTCACATAAAATATATCCTAAGCTAACTTGGGTTGATGACGTCATGGGCTGATGACATCACCAAGTTTAGGGACATGACATCACAGGTTGATGACATCATGAAAAGTTGTACGTCCTCGACTTTGATTGATGACGTCACAAAGAAATGTATGTTTTTGGCTTGGGTTGGTAACGTCACCTAGATCGGGAAGATTATGTCACAGGTTGATGAAGTCACATGAAAAATGACCCAACTTAACTTGGGTTGATGACGAAATGGGCTGATGATATCACCAAATTTAGGCACATGACGTTATGGGCTGATGATGTCACAAAAAGTTGTATGTCTTCGGCTTGGATTGATGCCGTCACAGAGTGATGATTTCACCCACATTGGTACGATGATTTCACGGGTTGATGACGTCACATGAAGCGTAACCCAACCTAACGTGTGTTGATCACGTCATCATGGTCGGATGCGGACATTTTCTGAGAATTTTCCTAGCCAAACACTACAGACAGCGGGTTCTCCGCTAAAAGAAAAATACAACGGCTTCCTTATGGAAGTCATTTGAAAGAGGAATTTGGAGAACCTGTTCTATGGGACGAATTTGAAATTGGTATTGAGAATTAAATTCGAAATTTTACGTATCTGCATTAGGACAAGGGGAGGTAGAAGGAAGGTATAACAAGGAGGGGGGAGAAACGAGAAAAGAAAAGAGAGAGATGAGAATTATAGGATTGAAAGAAGAAAATTTTCAGGATCAAAAAGAAAAAGAATCTCGAGGATAACAAAGTCGAGGAGAATCATCGTTGAAGGTGAGAGGGAAACGTTTTTTAATCGAACCAACATCTGGGAGTCTTCCTAAAGATAGCTGCTGGGAAGAATGTATATCTTCTAGGAATTTCCGCAAGTTTGACGGGACATCATACCATTTTTCCAGAGGCGTTGGAATCTCTGTCGGATCTCTTCTGGGCTCAGTCGTCTCAGAGCTATTTGTACGAAGTTGTTCAAATCTGATATCTTCCAAGTAGGGAATGACTTCATCAACCGCCATGCGGTATTGGTGTACCGTGACGTCGAAGAAACTCTTCGTCCGGGAGTAGGTCCATTACCAATCGTTCATAATTTCTTCGACTTTTTAAATGACCACAATCAAATTTACCATGGAGATCAGCGATAAAAATTTGAATTTTCTCCACCTCCCGATCTTTATCACCAAAGGTTGTCAGGATTTTATTATCTAACGAAAACCCACGTCTTCCGACATAGCCATCCACGACTCATCTTTTAGGCCCTCTGCCCACAAAAACGCTGCATTCCACAACCTCATCCATAGATTTGTTTCTATTCCTTAAGCCGATCCACCTTCAATTCCCTTAAGACTACTATCCAGCAGATAGCCCTAGCCAACAAACTACGTAAAAATTTACGTGGATAATTTCGTCCAGAGAAAACTGAAGCTCGAGCATTTAGAAACCGTTGGGTAAATCCTAATTGGAGCGTACCCATACTCTTATTTCGATTGGCCTATCACACTCATAACTCCCTTAGGTCTCTTGTGTTTGGAGCTGAAGACCATACCCCCTCCAATGAAAAAAGCGGAATCCATCACTTACATGGGCGAAACCCAGCGATAGTTGAACATCACAGTAGAAGAGCATATCGAAAAGAAGATAAACACAGCCTTCCCAAGGACCTCATAGAAATAATCACGACTTTCTCGCAGGCAGTGAAATCCTACACCGCTCCACCATGTTGGAAGTCTCCGAAAGAAACGATTGGCTCCTGAGCACTACGAAAGCATTCAGAATCATCTTGCTAACGACTGCGTTCTGCTCAATAAAACCGTTCTCGAGTTCAGTTCAATTGGAAAATATTTCCCTCTGTCCTCCCCAATCGTTATCCTTTTTCTCGTTCGTCTTCAAGTCTTTGTGACCTTCTTGTCCTTCCTCGTTACTCCTTCTTTCGCGGTCTCATCTTACCTCTTTCCTGCCTCCTCCCTCTTCTTGTGCAGTACAGCTTCAGTTTAGGGTATAAATATCTTTTTGCCATTACGCTACGTCACCTTGATTCGCACTCTGCAACTCGTCGTTTCGTTCCATGACTCACCAGTTCGTTCCTGTTCTAACTTTTAATGTACGAGTAGTTTATCCTTTTTCAATCGAAAACGTTCCGTATTTGTGCAGCTTAAGTAAATGCGGGTTTAAGAAATTATATTCAAAAATCGTATCTCTCAAATTCTATAAAGGGGTGCTAGAGAAGTCAGGCCAACAAAAGCACCCACCACGTGTACTTCGCCAGAGCTCATCACTTTCTTTGGATGATATATTGGTATAAGATAAAGAAGAAAATTGATTGAACTAGCATGTGAATAGATTTTCCTCTGATATATTACGAAATTTTCCCCAGACCTATACATCCTCTACAAAGTTCAAAGCGGACAATTAGGTCGTGGACATATTTTCTATCTAACTCAAGTCCTTTTACACCATTCTCGAAGTTCGTTCGATAAGATGATTCATCAGACACCAATTTTCCGCCTACCAGAATCGCACAACACCGGCGGCGCGGCGTCTCCTTCTTTAGCCCCGGTCTCTCTTCCATTCACACCGGAATGCAAATCAGTTGCTTCTATTGTTTGCTATTTATACCGCGCGCGATCTCTAAACACGTTTCAAAAGTTTAAATGCGGTTAGAAATGAATTTCCATAATACGAGAATAAGTGGCTGCCACACAGAACGAACGATGTTTGAAATAAAAGAAAAGGAAGGAATTAATTACGCCGAGTGGTAATTTCGTGGCGGAGGAAGAACGCGATCAGACGCGAGAAGAAGAAGCAAAAAAAAAAAAAGGAAAATCTTAACAGGCTTAACATTTTTCACTGGAGTTTCCTGGTCGAATGTAAATTAGATTGAAAAGGATGATGAGGAAACAGGAAAGAAAGATAATGAAAAAAGAAAAAAAGAAAAAAAGGAGAAGGAGTTCGTTATTTTTCATCATTTAAGATGATTAAGCGCGTGTAATTGGGCTTCGTAAAATTTTAATTAGCTTCGTTATTTATTTTGTATACACACTTCTTGTATGCTTTACGATGAAAGAATCACAATTGTATAACAGAGGCCTCCCCAAATTCGATGGGTACTTCGAGTTTATTGCGGAAACCGCAAGCAAGCGGCCCAGCCACAACATATACATAACTAGACCTATATTTGTTTTACATTGCGGATATGAGAAAAGTAAACAAACATACTGTGTATATTTATTATGTATTAATTCGGGCGCTCCTGGTTCAGACATGCAGCGCACAGAGACAGAAAGGAAATGCTTTACGTCCTTTATAGGGTCTATTAGTAAGCCACAAATACTATAGTCAGCGAAGTTGGTAAAGCATTTGATAAGCGCGAATAATTCAATTATACCGTCGCGTATCGGATCAAAAGAGAAGAAAATGCCGTAAACTTGCGCATTGTTTACGTACAAACGCACAAAAGCTCTTGGAAAGCAACATAACGAGATTTTCGTGATCCCGCCCCCCACCCTACACTGTATGGAAATTTTGCATTGATTTCTCCCCGTGATTAGACGAAATTATAAATTTTTCAGCGTTAAAAGCGAATACCAGTTCAACGAGTGCTCGAGCCTCGAAAAAAAGGCTCGCATTCATTGTAAAGGTACTTGATGTCACAGCAGTGACATCATCTTAGTTTGAATTTTCAGGTACACTTCTTCACTGTCGAAAAAGTTGAGTGTCGCTTGACAGGCATACTTTTTGTTTACGGGTGGGGGAGCGAGAAGCATTGAGGACTCGAGGAAGTTCGGCGCCTTCTCTATCTATACAGACGACAAAGCAATATGACGTGAAATCGATACCATCGTTTACAGACCTACTTATATACTTTTATAACGAATGTTGTAGAAAGTTATGATGCACTTCAAATCGCACTTTTAGGGGAGCAAATGACGTAGGTAAGCTAAAATTCTGGCACCAGCATCGAATTATCATCTATCACATTTAGTCCGACTATATCGAGACAGGATAATATGGTTATCTTCCATCGGTACAAGTTCGTCAAAAAAACCTCTATCAACTTCGCAAATAAGGAAGGAAAAAAAAATTATACGTACGAACTCGATTTCGTCCGTATACTAGAGGGAGGAGAAAGAGGAAAAAATACTTCTAAGAGACTTACCCAGCTTTACGTACAGCTCCGGTGCAATTGAAAGATGCTGAATTCGCTTTTCTCGCTCGATTATACGGAGAGTTCTGTAAACTTTCATCAATATCGTCCTCGTCACTGATGGCTGTTGTAAGTGACATTCGATCATCATCCGACATCTGCGAAGAAAATAAGAAAATAAATTGAAAATGTTTTCCATTTTTAATACGTTTCTTGTTTATTCATTTCCAATCTGTCCGCATTACGTGATACTCCAATATTTCCTCATCGTATCAAAAACTTCGAGGCGAAAAAAAAAAAAAGACTCATTTTGATTTAAAAGAGAGCTAATTATATACGATGGTTGGGAGAAACAGCATTCATAACTAAAATATGAAGATATCGGCGAAGAAAACATATTATATTGAAAAATATTCGGTGGAAAAATAAACACTCGCTCCACCGCTGGATTGCGCTAAACATTCAAGTTTCTGCCAGAGGAAAATATTTTGTACCGAGCAAAGCAAACGTCACATGTCCATCGTACAAAGGAACGAGATCGATCGTGTTCGACCAGGATACAGCACACGACTAGACCTTTCAGAAGAGCAACGAATTGCGCCCGTCCAGATTCAAACCCTCGTAACTCAATTTTTATCAAAAATTATTGTGGGACTTTCTCACAATGCGCTACACCCAGCAGCACCCGAATATCCAAAAATAATTTTTCGATAAAAATTGGAGTTACGAGCTTTTGAATCTAGACGGGCGATTGGTCTCAAATTTCTGAGTGGTTGACGATCAGAGCCATTAGGTTATGCCTTTCTTCAACTGACCCCCTCCGAAAGTCAGACCTCACAGCTCTGATGATTTCTTCACCATTTTAATTCCCATGGAGCACTCCGAATACAGTGGAAGCCGCTTATTATTGTTGTACAGACGAGTTTAAATATTTAATCGAATAATTTCGAATAACTCTTTTTTCTTGCGCGTCATCTAGTGTCGTCTTCGTTCTTAACAAAGCCCAACTCTACGCGATCTACCCCCCAAGTGTAGGAAATACTCCTACCACCTTTCTCACGTGATCGTGCCGAGATCGCGCCTAAAACACCCTTTAAGATGGGCTCCGCGAACCACGTTCGTCAGTCTGCGCGAAGCCGGACCTGGCTTCAAGTCCAGCTTCTCCACCACTTCTCTTACAGCTTCGCCCAGCTTACTCTTCTGCTTTCCTACTACCTTTCTCGCTAGTCTTCTCGCCTTCTTCCTCTACATAGCTTCTTTCCACAATCTTTTCGGACTGTTCGCCGCGGTGCCCGCGGGTATTGTCTACTCTTACTCGAATTCTCCAACTTCTCTCGCTGTCTTTCTTCGCTTTCCTATCCTTGCGGGTCATTGTCCGCAGTGTCCGCGGGTTTTGCTTTTTCCGATCTCACTCCGGCTTCTTACTCCTGTTGCTCGCCACGGTGTCCGTGGGTACAACATCGTATCCTTTCGATTAGCCTCCGCGGCGCCCGCGGAACTGATCTGCTCACCTCTTTGATACAGGCGTGGATACAGACGATCACTTTGGGAGGGGAAATAATCCAAAAAAAGTCTAAAGGACCTCTTTTTTTTTTACATTTTCTTCGATACTACAAATTTTTTGATGTTCTTTTTTTTATTGTTATTTGTTGTTTTTATTTATTTATTTATTTATTTGTTAGTTTGTTTGTTTGTTCGTTTTTTTTTTTGTTTTTTTGTTTTTGTTTTTGTTTTTTTTTGGGGGGGGGGGATTTCCCCATCTCCCCGTGGATCCGCGCCTGTGATCTTCCTTCTATTGCTCGCTGGGGTATCCGCGGGTACAACAGGGTGTCCTTTCGATTAGCCTCCGCGGCGCCCGCGGGACTGATCTGCTCACCTCTTTGATCCAGGCGCGGATCCAGACGATCACTCTGGGAGGGAAATAATAAAAAAAAAAGTCTAGAGGACTTTTTTTTTTTACATTGTCTTCACTACTACAAATTTTTTGTTGGTTTGTTTATTTGTTTTTTTTTTTGTTTTTTTTTGGGGGGGGGTATTCCCCTCATCCCACCATCCCGTGGATCCGCGTCTGTGATCTTCCTTCTATTGCTCGCCGCGTTGTCCGCGGGTACAACAAAGTATCCTTTCGATTAGCTTCCGCGGTGTTCGCACAACTAGTCTGCTCACTTCCCCTGTGTTGTTCACCGCCATGTCCCCTGTTACAACAATGTATACACATCGACTAAGTTTCCGCGGTGGCCGCGGGACAAGTCTGCTCAGTTCCCCTCTGTTGCTCGCCACAGTGTCCGTGGGTACAACAGCGTATCCTTTCGATTAGCCTCCGCGGCGCCTGCGGGACTGATCTGCTCACCTCTTTGATCCAGGCGTGGATCCAGACGGTCACTTTGGGAGAGGAAATAATCAGGGACTTTTTTTTTTTTACATTTTCTTCACGACTACAAATTTTTTGTTGTTTTTTGTTTGTTTGTTTGTTCTTTTTTTTTTTTTTTGGGGGGGGGGGGGAGGGAGGGGGTATTTCCGTCATCCCACCATCCCGTGGATCCGCGTCCGTGATCTTCCTTCTATAGCTCGCCGCGGTGTCCGCGGGTACAACAGGGTGTCCTTTCGATTAGCTTCCGCGACTAGTCTGCTCACTTCCTCTCTGTTGTTCACCGCTATGTCCGCGGGTACAACAATGTACACACATCGACTAAGTTCCCGGGGTGGCCGCGGGACAAGTCTGCTCACTTCCCCTCTGTTACCCACCGCGATGTCCGCGGGTGCAACAGTGTACTCACATCGACTAAGCCTCCGCGGTGCCCGCGGGACTAGTCTTCTCTCACCCCTCGACTTCGCAGGCTCGGCCGATCTCTCTCCACCCCTCTCTTCAATCTTCAACTCAAGCCAACAGTTCTTGTCTCTTTCTCTCTCACTCGTTCGCTGTCAAGTTACTGTAAGAAATAAACATCCATCTTTATACACAGAAAATATGTTTTCTTTATAATGTCGCGTAAGGTCGATCCGCCGCCCCAGGCGTTCGAGATCTTACGGAGCCGACAGGTTCCCTTTACCGCTTCATCATGGCGAACGGACCGCTGTGCGCAACATTATAAAGCCTGATAATGGCATAATTCTCCAATCCACATACTATTACAAATCCATGTAACTCCAGTACTTCTTCCCAAGCTAATGACCCTCTGTAAAGTTGAATACCTTGTACAAATAACGGTATTGACACAAGTGGAATTTATCCTTAATTCGAGGCCACTTTGTTATAGAGCTGAAGCCAATTCACCCAGCGAAATAATCATACCGGGCCATTTCTTGGTTGGTTCTGGCTTCTAAGTATTTTTTGTTTTCGAGAAATGTTCAGGTTCATTTATTCAATTGTGAAACCAGCGCCAGCAGATTATAACCTCGTTTTGGCGCCATTGAAGCCTATCTAAATCTTTTGCAACAGCGTCATATGTGGACGTGGTTCATGCCAGCTTACGGGAGAATGATGTTGTACTGCTGGTCGATGAGAAACAGCCTCCTGTATCTTGGCGTATGGTAAGAGTAGTTCAACCTTTTCCGTACTCCGAAAGGGTCGTTCGTTCGGCTAAAGTTCATTCAATAGATCTGTGGCTAAGTTGGTTCAGTTGATGTCGTCGGATGAATGTTCTTATAATGATTGTTGATGCGATTTTTAAATTGTTAATTGTCATTTATGTCGAAAATACTCTCTTTGTTTTTGTATTCTGATTTTTCATTTTAAATGTTTTTATGTATGTAGAGATTTGGCTTATTGATAGCAAAAAAAAATACTTTGGATCAATATTTTATTGGAATTTGTGACGTAAATTTTGTATATAAGATGAATAATGCGGTTAGTAACCCTTTTCGTGTAATTCAATTTATGAACGATGTAAATATTTGATTCATGTAATGAGCTGTCCTCATTCGGGGCGGGGGGGGGGGGGGAATGTTTGTAAAGATTTGATAGTAGTGTCCGGTTTTTTTTTCGACCCTCGTAAAAACTTATCGATATAGTCGTCGTTGTAGTCGTTCATAAAGTATAGATGTATCTCGTTTGTTATAATTAAAACATAATTTTGTTTTTGGTGAAAATATCGTTATTAATCAAACAATCTCGTTGCTGTAGGTTGAGGAGGTCATGCAAATTCCTAATCGGCCCGAACGATATTTTTATCTCGTAGGCGTTCAGCAGAAATTCAAATTTATTTCTTTTTGAGTGTAAGAAATTTTTTTCTTCTTTCTTTTTTTGTACATTGTAATGAAAAATTGAAAATAAGGTCGAAAATCGTTTCCGTGAGAGAATTAGAGGCTTACACAAGTTTTGTTTCATTTCAATATGAGCGACATTCCTGTCACATTCAAAATTAAACCTTCCCGCGTCCACTCTTACAGGCGCGCCTAAAAATCATCACTACGTCAGATAAGGCTATAAGCATAGCGACCTTCGGGAAGGGGAGCCCACCAGTACGGCCCCATTTGGTGAGTTAATTACTCAAAGCAAGATTCAGTGTACTTAAGATATCAAATGAAGAACTTATCTACGAGTTTTATGCGTACAATAATAGGATATTGCCTGTGGTTTGGGAATAAATTTGATTTGTGACGTATTATCCTTTCTGTATGAACCTGTGCGTGAGTCGGACTGACTGAAGATACTAACGGTAGCATGTTTACCATTCCTTTATTTTCGTATTATTATAGACGCTCATACAAACTTTATCTTAGTTTCAGCTAGGTTTAGACAAGCGAAGATCATGCTGAAAGCGCACCGTATAGATTTTCATTCCATCTTGTTGTAAACTGTTGCAAATAAAAATACAAAATCTGTAAGCGTACAGAAAAATTTCTATTGATGAAAACTCACTCGCATGCCCAAGAAGCATAAGTTCAAGTTTCGGATGATGAATTCTTCGATACGATCACAATTCGACGCGTTTGATGTCGTATGTAGCTTTGGTAGGTTGATCTTTTAAATGAATTTATAGATAGGTAGCGAATTAGGACTAAGATTTGCGAATTAACTGGCGAATATAAAAAAACTTTCGTGTGATAGTAATGTATTGGCAACTAGGTACCTACTAGAAAACAACCCGACTTCTGAGCTTTATTCCATGAACTTGCAAAAGAGTGATATCCAATTTTCGTCCAATAAATTAAGAACCTCCGAGATTCGTATTAAATGTTTCATCAGTGCGGAGGGCGTTCATTAAAAATACTTTAATGGAAGGTGATCGGAAAACGCACGTTTACCAACTGATTTTTGGGTGGGAAAGTGATAGTTTACTGAGATATCGAACATAGGTGGAAAAAACTTTACAGCTCAAGAGTCAGAATTATTCCAAGTCCCTCTCCTGTCATATTTGCACATAACTCTAGAGTCTCGAAGTCCCTCTCCTATCGTATATAGTTCGAGAGTGGAAATTTTTCCCAGTCCCCCACCTATCACATATACGTAGCTTGAAGGTCGAAATTATTGAACTCAACAATTTTGACCCCGCTATAAAATTCACGCTAGAAACAGGAGGAAACAGCATCAATTTTCTAGACGTCGCCATCACCCTCATCGAAAAACATAATATTCTAAAAGCTAAATTTGGCATCTTTAGGAAAGCTTCGTTCACGGGCGTTTCAATCCACGCGGACTCCTTCCATCCTCCATCCCACAAAATGGCAGCCATAAACGCAGCCATCCACAGGCTGATCCATATTCCTCTAGATGACGTGGCTTTCGAACACGAGGTCAAGTAAATTGAAAAAATTGCCAAGTTAAACGGCCTCGAATCTAACATCTGCCTCTTGGTCAGACGTAAACAACTCAAAAAGCTGCTCACCGAACTCCCTCCCGACGAGCCTCCCTCTCAAAAGAGCTCAACGTCCAGAACACGATGGATTCGCCTACCATAACTCGGGAGACCTGCAGAAAAACTTTCCTCAAAGATCCGAAGATTCAACTACCGAGTACGCTTCTATCCAGTCAACACTTTGTCTAACCTCTCCACCTTGAAGGATGCTGTACCACCAATGGATAAGTCAGGCATTTACCGAATAACGTGCGGGTCCTGCGATGCTCAGTACGTTGGCCAGACCGGCCGTTCCCTCCGTACTCACTTCCGCGAGCATAAAGCAGCCATCTCCAATGGAAAATACTCTGCTTTTGCTGAACATTGCACGGATAAAAATCACCCCGTCGATAATGCCATCATCGAACTCCTTCACAACGCCGATAAAGGTCAAAATATGAAATCGTCTGGAAGAAACCGAGATCATTCGCTCTTCATCTACAAACTCGTCGACTCTAAACGACACATCATCTACCTTTCTTAATCCGTTCATGAAATTCTACTACAACTTTAATCAGCACTTCCTGTCTTGACCTGATCCCCTCGTTCAACTTTCTTTCATCTCCTTACCAGTTTCAATGCTTTCATTCAGTTCTCTCCTGATGATGATAGACGCCAGATCTATCGAAACCGGTCGAACAACTAGTCCTCGGAACTAATCTAAATTAATATTTTCGACAAATTTATCATTATATTATTTTGACCAATTTTTCCTTAATTTTATATTTTATTTCATTTTATTTTATTTTCATTTTATTTCTGTTCTACCTCTTTTTCGTTGTGGTGTTTCTCTAGTCATCTGACTAAAAATTTCGATAATAAAACTCTAGTTCCGGACTCTCTAATCTGTTACGTGCTGTACTATTCCTCCTATTCTATTATTCTAAGTCACCCTCCTGTCGATTCAATACGTTTTTGTAAGTTGCAGTTATTCACAATTAGAGGGTATACTCCGAAGAGTAAACGAAAGACACACTGCAAAAACCGCAAAAATTTGAAAACACACGAGCGCTTTCGGCTGAAAAGCCATTCTCAAGAGACGGAAAGCAACTGAACCCAACACCAACAAGAACAAGTAACATCGAAGGAAATCATGACTGAACCAGCGAGTCATCAAAACAAAATGTGAATCATCCTCATAGACTAATTCAATCAATCCCTCCTCAGGAATATACCTGTTCAACACGGTGACGTCTTCATTATTCCGGTGTCTAAAAATTTAAATTTCCTCCAGAGCCATTCGTTTGAAGTACGAATTTTCCCTACGGAGGAGGACTTCGGACCCCTCTTTAAACCTGTGGCCTTTTTCAATTAAATGGTCAGCAAAGGCCGAGTTACCCTCTTTTCTTTTAATCCACGCCTTTTTGTGTTCATCGACTCTAATTTGAAATTTACGGCTAGGCATACCTATATAGACACTCGGGCAATCACCACAGGCTACCCTATAAACACCCCCCCTCTCAAGCATCGGAATGGGGTCTTTTAATTTGACAAATAAGCTCTTGAACGTATTTGTATTGTAAAAGGCCGGTCTAAAGCCAAAGGGACGGAGGACACGGCTCAACTCCAGAGAAAACTTGCCCAGGAACGGTAGCCTGATCCATCGTTATCTACTGTCCAGGTGCGAATCTCGGAGGGTGGTTGTAGAGTCTTGTAAGTCTCCTACTAACCATAAGATCAACGTCCAGCTTGACTTGACATTTTCATGACTCGCTGGTTCAGTCATGATGTCCTTCAATGTTACTTGTTCTTGTTGGTGTTAGGTTCAGTTGTTTTCCATCTCTTGAGAATGGCTGTTTAGCAGAAAGCGCTCGTGTGTTTTCAAATTTTTGCGGTTTTTGTAGTGTGTCTTTCGTTTACTCTTCGGAGTATGCTCTCTAATTACTCACCCTCCTATCATGTACAGCTCGATAGTAAAAATTTTTCCAAGTCCCTATCCTATCATATTTATAGCTCAGAGGTCGAAATTATTCTAACTCCCTCTCCTATCACAAATAGTTCAAGAGTCGACATTTTTCCAAGTGCCCCTTCTCCGTGACGTCATATACTAGACTTGTACTAGGCTATCTGTTGAGAAGCTGTTCTTTGAAATTTTGACAGGGAATTTTTTGATAAACGTAAAGACATACGAGAACTTTAGTTTGCCAGGGTAGGATCTGAACCCGCAGTCTTTCGCTTTCCAGGCTACTTGAACTGAGAGACAAATAATTTTTCATATGACCTTCCTTCCAACAAAGCAGAACTTACGTACACTAATGCTTCCTTTGAGTGAACAATTCAGAGGAAATAAGAATAATTTTGCATCAAACCTCACAAACAACAACCCTATGAAAAAAACTGATTGATCTGAAAGAATGTTTCTCCGCATAGAAGAAAGATACAACAAATTTAGTTTGCTTTGGCGGGATCAAAGCCATATTTGTAGGCCTATTACGTATTATCTTTGTTTTGAGAAGGACATTTTTCTTTCGAGTTTACAAAATTGTTTCTGAAATTACGAATAACTAAATACACTCACACGTACATGCGTACACATGTAAGGAAAATGAATTTCAGACACTATTATAGTCGTGATCGACATTCTCTGGAACGCAAAAAAAAAAAAAAAAAAAAAAAATGTTATCGCCGTACAAATTGCGACCACGCATGTGATCAGTTGAAATCAAAAACTTAGTGAAAAGTATCGACTACACGAGTCCTGACAGTTTGGGCGTTTTTATTGAATAGTTCTTCTAAACTACGGTTGAGTTGTGACGGACGAAGAGCGTACACTTGCACTATGTATTACTATTATCCGCAGTTTCATTGCGTGACTACCCACTCGCAGAGAAAGTCGGCGGTCGCGAGCGTATATACCTGCGAGCCCGTCTCGACGTTCACGCGCGCCGTATAAGGCTTATAGTATATTATATACTGCACTGATGATTTAGCAGGGTGCTGATTGACATGATGGTATGGACTGTGTGGTCCACCTTGTCGGTTCCTTTTGGTGGTTTCTTACACCCTGCCTTTCTGAGCAGTTTTTTTTTTTTTTTTTTTTTTTTCTTTTTAACTAAGGAGCTATGCGACTACGCATACGGGTCATCAGCTCCATTTAATCTTTAATTGTACAAAGTTGTTATTAGATGGCTTAAAGTTATTACAGTAATTTGTAGAAGTAAGTGGAGTGGAGGTAATTGAGGGAATTTTCAATGGTTTCAGAGTTGTTCGATAGAGCGGAGGTGATAGATAAGGGAACGTTGTAGGCGGATCATTGATTTTGGAGGATGGGACATGAGAAGAGATGTTCAACGGTGAGGTTATCTAATTGGCAGTAGTTACATGACGGCGGAGGAGGTAAGAGTGGGTGAGTCGGGTATGGCCAATCCTAAGACGAGCGAGGATGACCTCTTCATGACGGCACTTTTTATTTGAAGAGGACCATGGAATAGGGAGGCTTTTGATTGATCTTAGTTTGTTATGGTATTGTTTTTCCCAAAGGTTATGCCAAGAAGTTAGTATTTTAGAACGGTAATATTTTTGAAGGTCGTATACTGGTGAATGAGCTGGGTCAGTAATTTTTGGTAAGAGGGTGGAGTTCTTGGCCGCACGGTCAACGTTTTCATGTTGAAGGTGATCGATGTGACCCAGAATCCAGATGAAGGTGACTGATGATTTGATAGAGGTTAGCATGTGGAGAATGATGTGAATGCGTTGAGTGATGGGGTTGTTCGAATGAGGATCTTGTAGAGACATGTGGGAGGAAAGTGAGTCGGACAGTAAGATATAGTTGAGTCTGGGAGGGTGTTGGGTAAGGGTCGAGAGACAAGAACAAATAGCACTCAGCTCAGCTGTAAAAACAGAGGCAGTGTTTCTTAAGCGATAGGCCGTAGTTTTGTCTTGGATGGAGTACGCGTAGCCTGTTTTATTTTTTGTCTTGGAGCCATCAGTTCGGGGAATTCTGCTATAATTTCTGAGACAAGTTTTTGGTAGGCAGTGTTGCTTGAGTTTGGAATATTTGTGAGATCGAATCTGATAGTTGGAGGGGTGAATAGCCTTGGAGGAATGGATGATTTAATAGGAAGGAGGGGATTGAATTTTGGATTAAAGTTGAGATACGGTTTCAGAGAGTTTACTAAGGTATTTGGAGGGAAGGAGGAAGCGGTGTCAGTGAGAAGTTCGGGAAATTGAGCTGAGGATGCGAGGAAGTTGACAGTTAATACTAGTGTGCGAAAGTGAAGAGGAAGTTCGGCTGCTTCAGCACAGAGGCGGAGATTTGGACTAGTGCGGAATGCTCCAAGGGAGATTCTGAGAGCTGTTGATTGGACAGTGTTTAATAATTTAAGGGATGACTTGTTTGACTGGGAGTAGATCGGGGAGCCGTAGTCTAATTGGGAACGGATGAGACTTTTGTATAGTTGGAGAAGTAATTTTCGGTTGCATCCCAGACGGGGGTGAGACAGACATTTGAGAATATTAGTGGCATTTAGACATTTGGCTTTGAGAAGTTTTATATGAGAGATCTAAGAAAGGTTGTGGTTGAAGGTGAGCCCCAAGAATTTATAGAAGTCAAGAATTTTGATTGGAAAGCCTTGAAGGAATAGAGGAGGTATTGAAATTTTTGGACGGCGGATTTTTCGGAATATAACAAGACCAGTTTTGGTCGATGAGAAGCGAAAACCACGGTCTGAGGCCCACGTGGATATTTTATCCAAAGTTTCTTGGAGGAGTCGTGATGCTCGATGAGGGTTTGAAGATTTAAGAGAAATACTGTAGTCATCGGCGAAAAGGCGTTGTGTAAGTGGAAAGGATGAACAATTAGTGATGTCATTTATAGCTATCAAAAAAAGTGGGACACTCCAGACTTCACCTTGTGGGACGCCGTTTTGGATGGTGTGGTGAGAAGAGAGGTGATTTTCGATCCTAACGGTTATGGACCTGTCGTATAGGAAACTCTGTAGAAGTTTTGGGAGGTTGCCTCTGAGGCCTATGGAGTGGAGTTTTTGACATATGTAATGGCGCCATACTCTGGGAAAAGCCTGTTGAAGGTCAAAGAAAATAGTGTAGAGTGCAGAATTTTCGTTTTTTGCGTCGGTAATTTGTTGTTGGAGGTCTGCCAAAGGTTGAAAAGTATTTCGACAACAAAATCATTTCTAAAATTACGATCGAATAACTAAATACACCCACGTAAGGAAAATGAATTTCAGCCACTATTATAGTCGTAATCTACATTCTAAAAAAAAATGCTATCGCCGTTCAAATTGCGACCACGCATGTGATCACAATACTTCCTTTTTCCCCGAAAACTTAGTGAAAAGAATCGACTACACGAGTTCTGACAGTTCGGGCGGTATTATTGAACTAACCGCTTGCGGCGCGCCTGGTAGCCTCGCGCTTCGTGCTCGCGGTTTTGTAGGGACGGGCTGATTTGAGACGACGGTCTAAATAACAGCGAATTTTCATTCCCACTTTTCATAGTTTTCCCAGTACTATAAGGTCGTATACACAGTACACACACACAGTTCACAGCGCCAGGCGCTGGTATTATTCAATAACAATCATATATTATTCTTTTTCAGAAATTCTCTACTTAAAACCCCACCAAATCTCATTATAGCCATATCTTAATATCAATGAAATTTTCTTCATTAGATATCTACCGGTATCAAATAATTTGATTGATGAATACCTACCTAGAATAGAAGAGCAGATACCTATCATTTCAAGCGGTTCTGTATTCATAATTTAAACCACAATTCTATCTAACTGCGCATATTTGCCATGGGTGTTCCTTGAAATCTTGAATCCAGTGAAGTCGAGAATTGATGCTATTTTATTTTTCATCTATCAGCATTGCATAATTCGATTTGATAAATAAATTAGATCAGATATCATTTCATGCGATCGAAGATCACGTTCCTCATTTATAATTCGAACCACAATTCTATTTATGCAATGGATCAAAAACACATCGAACTACTCGCTACCTATTTTCAAACTCTTTCTCCGGTTAATGAGTAATGATCCACTCGCGCTTGTCAGTCTTTTCATCCGATCGACTTCACTCACAGAAGAAAACAGAAAACCAGGGAAATATTTTGTATTGGTATTCTCATGAAATCTCGAGTTCAACTTTTGGCTACCTAGGCCTAATTCTACTTCGTTCCAAATTTCATAATTCACGAAAAACCGAAGCTAGATGCCATCAAGCGAATCAATAATACCCAATAAAATATCTACGTCTTCCGATATTATCGAACAATTTTCAGTTGCGTTTCGTTATTACCTACTTCTGAAATAAATCTCATCGTTTCTTAATTCAGTTCTCTTTCGATTTCGGACAGTATCGCATTGAAACAGCAGAGTGATAATATGAAACAGAGGATGATGATATAATAGATCACGTTGTCGTTCTGTATTCATAATTCGAACCACGATTCTATTTATGCAATCGATCAAAAACACACCGAACTACTTTCCATTTCTCCGATCGACTTTCCTCACAGGGCATTTATTTCGTATATATGGGTATTCTCAGGAAATCTTGAGTTGGCTACTTTGTTCCAAATTTCATGATTCACGAAGAGCCGAAGCTAGATGCGATCATGAATAAATAATACCCACTAAAATATCTACGTCGTCCGATATTATCGGACAATTTGGAATTTCGTTTCGTTATTATTTCTGAATAATAATATTATTTCTGAAATAAATCTCATCGTTTGGTTTCTCAGTTCAGTCGGGTGTTCTCTTCGGACTTCCGATTTTCGAACTAAAACAGCCAAGTGATAATAATGACAGAATGATGATGATAATAAAACTTTTCTAGACCAATAAGAATATAGTATCAACTACGGCGATGACCGACTGATAGCACCCTCGATATCGCCATGTAGGACCGAGTGATCGCACCCCGGCGGCACCGACGGATTCCGAATCCGAAATCCGCGCACGATGACAGAACGTATAGGATAGGATAGTTCTTCTAAACTAGCTACGGTTGAGTTATGACGGACGAAGAGCGTACACTTGCACTATGTATTACTATTATCCGCAGTTTCATTGCGTGACTACCCACTCGTAGAGAAAGTCGGCGGTCGCGAGCATATATACCTGCGAGCCCGTCTCAATGTTAACGCGCGCCTCTAGGCATAGTTACGACATACTGCAATGATGATTTAGCAGGGTTCTGATTGTCGTGATGGTATGGACTGTGTGTGGTCCACCTTGACGGTCCCGTTTGGTGAGTTCTTACGCCCTTGCCTTTCTGAGCAGTTCTAGTTGTTTTATCGAATAACGAAATATAACAATAGCGTCAAATCTATAGTTCCATATTATTACTATTAATCTATTTCAGTATTTGCATGCTTTAGTCAGTTTTATTTTATTTGATCTTGCTTGAGAATGGGTAACTCCGAAAGCGCGCTCGCCATAGTAATTTAAATACGGTGTTGTAATTTTATCGATTAAAACTTCAATTTAATAGGTACGTAAATATGAGCTGTAAATTTAATAATTTCATCGAAAATCGCATCGCGACATTTAAAGTTTTTCCAGAAGTTTTCTGAATCCTGGCCCCTCAATTCCAACATTTTGTAGTTCACACCACCCTCGCGAGCTCCTCCCTCCCCTAATAATTATGTATACTGTAACCCTTCTCTTCATTTATAATGAACTTGACGGCATCAGCTGGTGATATCATCAGTCGTGACCCCGATGCACCCTCCAACTATGACATCATCCACTATAACTTCGAACCTGATTCTGAAATTAGCGAGTTCAACCACGTTTCAACCACGTCCGTCCCTCATCCTTGTAATCTACAAGTGGTTTAGTACAGTCTTTTTGAGTGGGTTGGAGTTGTGTGAGTCACAGAAAAAATGGAGACAGGAAAGTTGTTGTGTGGGGAAGTTGAAAAAGGTCGGAAGGTAGGCATATATACGGCCATGAGTTTAGTTGAAAGTATAGAAGCCCTGTTACAGAAGCGATGAGAAGTTATATTTGTCCGTCGATGGAGTACGCGATGGAGTACGCGTAACCAGATTTGTTGGATAATTTCGACCCAGCGGTGAGCCAAAGAGTGTAGAAAGCTTCCTGGTTTCATTTTTTGATGTGTTGTTGTACATAGATCGTTTTATGAGATTTGAAAATTTCAGTGAGGTCAAAACGGATATTTTGTTGAGGGAGAGTCAAGAAGGGAGATATTGTATATTATGGGTTGCAAGGGATTTGCTTTGAAGGGTTTGTTAAGAGAATGGTTGAAGTGAAGAAGGATATGTTTGGCGGGTGATACGTTATCATTATGATTGAAGATTTGGTTGAAGATTGAAAGGCGGGGAGATGGGGAGACAGAGGACAAAAAGTTGGAGATTAGGATGAGTGTACGGAAGTGGAGTGGAGGTTCAGCGGCTTCTACACATAAGCTGAGTTCAAAGCTGGTACGGTCTGAGGGAGGAGGTTTGAATGGGGTCGAGTAAAGCAAGGGCCAAGTTGTACAGGGGCGGATTTAGCTTATTGCACCGCTGTAGGACGTTCAGATTCTGCCGCCTCTATTTCTTGGAAAAAAAGTACTTAAAAATTTTTTTTATTCAATTCCCATATACAAAATACCTATTTTTTACTAAAAAAAAAAAAATAAAAACGCAAGTACATTATTAGGTATTGTGATTTTATGATGAATAATTCATTATTGATTAATGACGTTTGCGGCCTTATGGACGTCAAAATTTACCTTTTCCATTTTTCTTGGAAGAAGGAAAGAGAAAAAAGAGGAAAAAAGGAAAAATTTGCCGCTCTGGGCAGCTGCCTACACGTAAATCCAGGCCTGAAGTTATATATTGTAGTCCAATCTAGAGCGGATGAGGCTTTTGTACAGTTAAAGAAGTTTTCTGTTGCAGCCTTTTGAGGGGTGAGGAATGAATTTTATAATATTAAGAGCGCGTGTGCATTTGGCTTTGACGATTTTAATGTAAAGGGCCCAAGTTAGCTTTTGATAGGAATGTAACCCGAGGAGTTTTTCGTAGTTTCGAGATTGAATTTGGTAGTTTTGTAAAATCAGGGGTTGGATAGCAGAATAGGTTTTAGAGGGAGAAAATCTGAAGCCGTTTTTCAATATCTATTTTTTTTTTTTTTTTTTATTTTTACGAGCACTAGAGCTTCACGAGGGCTATTGGCTCGGCGTTACAAAAGTTATGAATATTATAAATAACACATGAGAAAGGGAGGTTTTAAGGAAGTTGGTAGAGTAACGGAAAGTGAGGAAGGATAAGAGGATGGAATATAATGTCGAGTGTAACTGCTTCAGGTAATGGTGTGTAAAAGTTTACAATGTGTGTATGTAGAAGGTTGTAGAGGTATAGTCGATGTATGTGTTCAGATGTGAGCGTAAAAGTCAGTTTGTCTTAGGTAATGTAGGGTATTCGAAATGATGTCCTGGTTGTTTTTGAGTGCTTGGGTGAGTGAAGAGGGGGTATCCGAAGAAGAGCGAAGGGGAAAAAGTCTGGGGCATGAAAAAAAGTGTTCCACTGTTAATTTGTCTTTTTGACAGTGGGGACATGAGGGAGGGGTTAGGATGTAGGGACTGATGAGGTGGGCGTGAGTAATTTTTGTGTGACCAATTCTGAGACGAGAGAGAATTACTTCTTCTCTTCTTGTGTTTTGAATGGAGGATACCCAAGGAACCGGGGTTTTTTTGATACTGAGAAGTTTATTATTTGTTTGATTTTCCCAAAGAGTGTTCCATGATTGTGTGATGAGAGAACGATAGTAATTTTTGTAATCTAGGGTTGGTAGGGGTGAATTATCAGTTATTTGACTGAGGGAGGTAGCTTGTTTAGCAGCTTGATCAACTGCGTCGTGGTCGGGGAAATTGGTGTGTCCAGGGATCCATATGAAGATAATTTGAGTGTTGATTGTTTCTAAAGTGTGTAGTGTGAGGAAGATGCGTTGGATTATAGGGTTAGAGTTGTATGCGTCTGTAAGGGAGTGGAGTGAAGAAAGTGAGTCAGTGAGAATAATGAATTTACCGTTTGGGGGTAGTTGAGAGAGGTGGGAAAGGCAGGAAAAAATGGCCATCAGTTCGGCTGTAGAAATAGAGGCTATATTTCGGATGCGATGAAAAGATATTTCCCCGTCGATGGAGTATGCGTAAGCTGCTTTAGTAGATGTTTTCGACCCATCGGTGAGGCAAAGTGAATGGTCAGGGTATTCTTGAAGTAGTTGGTTGATATGTTGGGTAAAACCAGGTTTGTCATATTTTGGGATTTCTGTGAGATCTAGGCGTATTTTAGGTTGAGGGAAGGTCCAAGGGGGGAAGGTTGTGTATATGGGTTCTAGGGGATGTGCTATGAACGGTTTGTTGATCAGGTGATTGAATTGAAGGCGAATACGTTTGGTGGAGGATTGGTTGTGATTGTGGTGAAAGATTCGTTTAAAGATTGGAAGTTGTGGGAATTGTGCTACAGAGGATAAAAAGTTGGAGGTTAGGATGAGCCTTCGAAAGTGAAGGGGAGGATCTGCGGCTTCTGCACATAGGCTAAGTTTGGGGCTGGTGCGATAAGCTCTCAGGGCAATCCTGAGAGAAGATGTCTGGATGGGGTCGAGTAAGGCAAGGACGGTTTTTTTTGCTGTGTTGTAGATCGGGGAACCATAATCTAATTTTGAGCGAATAAGACTTTTGTATAGAAGAAGGAGTAACTTTCTGTTGCAGCCTTTAGATGGGTGAGATATGTATTTTATTATGTTTAGAGCGCGTGTGCATTTGGCTTTGAGGGTTTTAATGTGGGGGGCCCAGGTAAGTTTTTGGTCAAAATGTAAGCCGAGAAGTTTGCCGTAGTTACGAGATGGGATTTGGAAGTTTTGTAGAATTAGAGGAGGTAAGGAGGGGATAGGATTTCTTTTTTTGAAAATAACTGAGTAGGTTTTCGAGGAAGAAAATCTGAATCCTCTTTTTGATGTCCATGTAGTGATTGAGTTAAGGGTATCCTGTAGGAGTCTGTGGGCTCTTTGCGGATTTGCTGAACGGATAGTGATGTTATAGTCATCAGCGAAAAGACGCTGGGTGAGGGGGGGGGGTTTACACATTTGGTGATATCATTTATTGCTATTAGAAAAAGTAAGACACTGAAGACTTCTCCTTGAGGGACTCCATTTTGGACCGGAAGGGGAGGGGAGGTTATGTTATTGATTCTTACTAGAAGGGTTCTGTCGTTGAGAAAAGTTTGTAGGATGTTAGGGAGGTGGCCCCGGAGACCAATTTTGTAAAGTTCGGTAGAGATGAGGTGTCTCCATACCCGGGGCAAGGCCTCTTGGAGATCAAAGAAGATAGAGTATAGGGAGGATTTGTTATTGGTGACATCGTTGATTTGAGATTGGAGATCATAAAGGGGTTGTATAGTGTTTCGTCCTTTTCTGAAGCCATATTGGAAGGGAGAGAGGATGTTATTGGATTCTAGATACCACAAGAGTCTTTTGTTCAGAATTTTTTGAAATAATTTGCCAAGAACGCTAGAAAGAGCTATGGGGCGATATGAGGCAGGGAGGAGAGGGTCCGAGCCAGGTTTCAATATGGGGAGAATGATGACTGTTTTCCAGAAGACAGGATAGGTGTTTTGTGAAAAAATAGAGTTGAATAAAGAAAGAAGATAAGTGAGCGAGTTTGGATGGAGATTCTTTATCATGGCCGCGTGAATGTTGTCAAGTCCGGGGGAGGCGTTTCTCAGATTTTTATTTATAGTATTCGATAGTTCGTTTTCGGATATGGGGAGGTTGTATGGAAGAGGTTCATTTGAAGGAGGATCAAAAGATATATCAAATTTTTCTTGTTGGAGTTTGTATTCTAAAAAGTCGGAGTCGTAGTTAGTGTTGGAGGATACTGAGGTATAATGTTTAGCTAGGATTTCGGAGATGAGTAGGGGGTCTGAGGTTATTGAGTGATCTGTTTTTAGTTGGCTGATAGAACGAAAAGAACCATTACCCGTGAGTTTTTTAATATCTCTCCACATGGTGGAGATAGACACAGGATGGTTCAACCCCGCTACAAATGTACTCCAGGACTGTTTCTTACCGGAACGGACCAGGACTCTCGCTTTCGCGCGGGCTTTTTTGTATAGGATCAAGTCGGATTGGGTGCGAGTGGAGTTGTACGTGCGGAGGGTTTTTTTGCGGTTTTTGATGGCTAGTTGGATCTCATTTGACCACCATGGAACTTGATTTGGTTTCTTTTTTCCTGAAGAGCGCGGTATGGAAGATTCTGCGGAGTCGGTAATGAATTTTGTGAAAGTTTGTAGGGCTGTAGAACAGTTGGAGGGGTCTGGGAGGGAGGAGGTATTTGAAGTAAGGTCGTAAAAGAGATCCCAGTTTGCTTTGTTAATAAGCCAGCGAGAGGGAGTTGAGAAATTTTCATTGGATAGAGATTGTGATTGAATTAAAATTGGGAAGTGGTCGCTGTCGCATAAATCGGGGTGGGTAGACCATGTGAGTTTGGGTGAGAGGGATGAGGATGAGAAGCAGAGGTCAATTGCTGAAAGGGAGCCAGAAGTAGAGTTAAGGTGAGTAGGGATCCCGGGAATGTTGAGAAGAGTTAGATCGTTGTTAGAGGTGAGTAGGTTGTCTAATATGTTGCCGCGTGAATTTGTACGAAATGTACTGGAGATAAGACCCCAGGTGAAACTGTGAGCGTTAAAGTCCCCCCCAATTACATAAGGGGGAGGTCAATATCTATGCGGTAATTGAATGAAGGGTTTCTTGAAGGAGTCTGTGGGCTCTTTGGAGGGAATCGTGTGTTATGTGATTGTCTGATTTTTAGGACTAGTTTCATGATATCACCGAAGTGATAATGCCTTGACAGTTCTTTACTCGTTTGAAACAAATTCAATGTATTCCTCAATCAATGAATCTCAATAAGAAAGTTACCAGAAAAAAAAATAGCTTTTGATTTTGGCGATTTAATTTTAAATAAAATTTAACGTACACTCAATGTAACGACGTTACTGCTCTCTTTCTTACATTACTATAAAGAAATTCAAATGAGGTAGAAGCTGACGACTGTCCGACCTCAACTTCAGGTAAATATTAGAATGTTGGAAATTTTTCCACCTTCAGCTCGTGTGGTTTACTTGTAGCACTTCGTTCGCTTTGATGTTGTCCAATTGATGCTCGTACAATAATTCACGAGTACTATATTATACATACACTTCAACGACGCCTCGTGACGACGTTGATTTTCATCTCCTTTAGCGCAGAGATACGACATCGTCCGTTCAAATAGCCTGTAGCAGCGTTGTTGGTCGGATTATAGAAAATTTTTCTCTTTTGTTGGAAAACACGGCAGAAAGCGTTCTATTGTTCTCCAATAAACTGTCATTCTTCGTGCTAATAATAAAATGGAAGTGAACTTGAGAACAGTTTGAACTTCGTTGAAGAACCCATCACACTGTGGCGAGGTTCAGATCTTATACACGGTAAATTGTAGTGCGACGTTGAAGGGCGTAGCAAGCTCGCTGCTCAAACTATAATACAGAACACGTAGCATCAGCCACCGCATATGACAAGAGAAAAGTACAAGGTACGAAAAGTGTATTTGCCAATGTTTCGTAACGAGAGTAGTGTTCTTCGCAGCCTGTAGTGGCAATTTAAATAAGACCAAAGAGTCTCCTAGTATACGCTATTCTACCGTAGAATATAAATTTTCTGCCTTCTTTATTCTTTTGCTTCTTCGACTTTCTTACTTCAACAATTTTTCACGTAAATTCTCGACTTTTTTCCTTTCTCTCTCTTTCCTTTTTTTTTTTTTTTAATAATACAGTAAATATTTTTTAACGCGCTCTATGATTGTAATCTCAACGAAGAGGAAATAATGTGAGAAAAAAAAAAAAAGAGGAAAAGAAGAGAAGAAAAGTTAAGAAGTACCTACCCACTCAAATGTCTGCGTTACGAGGGCACAAGGGACGAACCATTTGCGGAACACTCCGGGAACAAGGGAGGTGGACATTATATATAATATATAAAAAAAAAAAGGTACGCGAGTACAATTTAGTTCTCCGAGAGTAATGCGATTTACGATTTACAATACGTTACATACATAAAAAAGAATAGTGTTTTCCCTCTTCGCATAGAAAAAATGTGAAGGAAGGAGAGTACGTACAGCTCACTGAAATTTTTACGTCTTGCAATACAGTATGTATAAATTATATATCTGATATAAATTCAGTTAAGGGAATGTGATAATCGTTAAAAATTTATATTCTATTTAATATCGTATCCTCGAGAGAAAAAAATACAGAACCTAAAAACTGTACGCAGTATTATGACAGGCATATAACGAGAATATAAACGATACGAGAAGGGGAGAGTGAAAGTGAGGTGGAGATAGATTTCGTAGTATGATTTATGTTCAGTTTTTACGCTGGAAAGCGAATCGCCCATGCATGAAACCGCTTATATTCGATTTACAAATCACGAAAAATTTGAAAATTGATGGATATTTAAAAAGTTTCAAGTCGAGTCGCTATCAAAATACGTACCAACCGAGACGAGAGGAAAAAAATAAGGCATTGCGCGACAAGATTTTACGATTTAATAGCATTTGTGCGCCTATTAATGCGCGATAAGTTTCTTCATATTGAAACGTTTTTCTCGTCTAATACACCGTTCTAATAATATGGTCCAAACGCTAAGTCTTCCTCAAAATACAATTGATTCGGTTCTCTAAAATATGACCAGAAACATCTAACGACGACATACTCAACGATTAAAACGTACGGAGATATTTGAATAGAGCCACAGAAATGAAAATACACCGGAGCGCTTTCGATTAAAAAACCATTGTCAACGGGGACGTGAAAGCAACTGAACCAACTCCGGCCGACAACAAGAACTACCGAGGAGGACATGACTGAACTAGCGAGTCATCACAATGTGAATCATACTCATAAACTAATTCAATCAAACCCTCATCAGGTATGTACCTGTTGAGCACATTTAGGTTATCGTTATTCAGGTGGCGAATAATTTCGATGTGTTCTAGCGCGGTACGTTTGAAAGCCGAGGACTCTCTATGGAGGAGGGACTCAGATCCCTCTATGAAACCATGGCCAGTGGTAATAAGACGGTCCGCAAATGCCGAATCACCTGTCGGCTTATTTCCGAGTATCCCTAGAGCTACTGCCATGCAACATATGGGAGACCTTTTGATCCAATCTAATATCTGTCACGAAGAGTTGGCAGAATTTTTTAATTTACTCAATATTTGTTGGTCTCTCAACTTTTGCAAATTTGAAGGCAAATTTTTCGAATTTCCTGAGGAGGTAGGTATCCCTATTGGCTCTCCTCTGGGTTCCCTCATTTCGGAGTTTTTCATGTCTAAATTTGAGCTTGATCTCTTCTCCTCTGGTCAGGGGTTTTTGGGTCATATATATTATTGGCACAGGTACTTCGACGATGTGTTGTGTTTGTGGACCGGTCAACGGGATCTCCTTTTGGAGTTTCTCAGGTATCTTAACAGTTTATATCCATCCATCAAATTTACGTTAGAAGTAGGCGGTTCATCTATAAACTTTTTGGACCTTACTATCTCTAATAGAGAAGGTGCCCACGAATTCGCCATATATAGAAAAGATACCTCGACCGATATTACTGTCCACGGCAGATCTTTCTGCCCGGTTGCTCACAAATATGCCGGTTTTAACAGCTATACCCACCGGTTGACGAGTATTCCATTAGGTCAGCTCGCTTTTCAACAGGAGCTTTTGACAATAAAGCACTTGGCCAGAGTTAACGAGATCAGCTTGGATATTGACTTGATGGTCCATAGGAAATTGACTCGGAAATGCCTTGATTCCACTACCTTCCTCCCCCGTAATCCAGCGTCGGATAGTAGGGAACGTTGGATTAGGCTTCCGTTTTTGGGAAATTTTCTTCCCAATTAGGTCGTGTCCTCCTCCCATTTGGGTTTCGGCCAGTGTTTTACAATCTGAACACTGTGAAAAGCTTGTTCGTTAAGTTAAAGGACCCCATCCCACTGGTCGAAAGAAGCGGGGTTTACAAAATTGAGTGTAATGATTGTAATGAAATTTATATAGGCGAGACTGGACGTCAGCTCAAAATTAGAATAGATGAGCATAGGAAGGCGTGGGAAAAGAAGAAATTGGGTGATTCGGCATTTGCGGACCATCTTATTACCACTGGCCATGGTTTCATAGAGGGATCTGAGTCCCTCCTCCATAGAGAGTCCTCGGCTTTCAAACGTACCGCGCTAGAACACATCGAAATTATTCGCCACCTGAATAACGATAACCTAAATGTGCTCAACAGGTACATACCTGATGAGGGTTTGATTGAATTAGTTTATGAGTATGATTCACATTGTGATGACTCGCTAGTTCAGTCATGTCCTCCTCGGTAGTTCTTGCTGTCGGCCGGAGTTGGTTCAGTTGCTTTCACGTCCCCGTTGACAATGGTTTTTTAATCGAAAGCGCTCCGGTGTATTTTCATTTCTGTGGCTCTATTCAAATTACTCCGTACGTTTTAATCGTTGAGTATGTCGTCGTTAGATCTTCCTCAAAAGTTGTTTCTTCTTTATCATATGTTAATGTCATTCTGTAACGACATTTCTTCGTTTAGGGATTCAACGAGGGTTGGGAAGATCAATCGAACCTACTACCATGAAAACGCGAAAGGACGAATACTTCGAAGGAACAGTAAACAATGCAAACCGCAGAAAAAATATAAAACGACGAGAACTTTCGGTTAATAAACCATCATCAAGCCTGGACTAAAAGCAACTGACGAACAGAGGAGAAAGACAAGGTTGGCCAAACGAGAAATCGCGGTGTGAATCATAAACCAGTTGGATCAGGCCATCTTCCGGAATGTACGAGTTGAGTACAGTTATACCGTCGGTGTAGAGATGACGCATTATCTCTATATGCTCGAGGGCGATGCGCTTACGATAGGAATTCTTTTTATGGAGGAGCTTTTCGGATCCCCCGCGGAAGCTGTGGCCACTGTTTATTAAATGATCAGCGAAAGCTGACTCCCCTAAGTGTCCCTTCTTCCAAGACTTCAGGTGCTCAGCTACTCCAACTTTCATTTGGCGGCTGGTCTCAACAATATAAAAGCCTCCACAATCCCTACATTCCAACTTATAAACACCACTCCTCTCATCAACGGGTATGGGGTCCTTCAGCCTCACAAACAACCTCTTGACTGTGGTAGGGTTGTAAAACACGGGTCTGAAGCCAAACGGGTGAAGGGCCCGACCCAATTGGAAAGAGAACTTCCCCAGGCAAGGGAGACTGATCCATCGCAAACGACGATCGCGGATCGTGTCTCGGGGGATGGAGGTGGTGGAATCAAGAAGGCTCCTCGTAACTTTCCTCCGAACCATGACGTCAACGTCGACACTGACTCCATTCACTCTAGTCAGGTATTTTATTGTGAGTAATTCTTTCTTGAAGGCAGACTGACTCAAAGGAATACGAGTCAGTCTGTCAACTAGGCTATGAAAGGCAGCCATCTTACGAGCAACAGGACCGAACGAACCTCCGTCAACTAAAACTTCGGTCGTAGTATCTTTCCTATAAATTCCAAACTTATGAATACCGTCTATTATAGAGATCGATAAATCCAAAAAGTTAATGGAAAATACCCCTATTTCCAACGTAAATTTGATGGAAGGGTACCAGGAATTGAGATACCTCAGAAACTCACCAAGGAGATCTGGGGACCAGTCCAGGTGCATAGAACGTGATCAACGTACCTGTGCCAATAGTGAATATGATTAAGTAACACCTGGTTCGAGGAAAAGTTCAAACTTAGACATGAAAATTTCTGAGATGTGAGAGCCTAAAGGTGATTCAATAGGGATCCCTACTTCATCAGGAAACTCGAAAAATTTTCCTTCAAATTTACAGTAGTTTGGGGATCAGCAAATATTCAGAAGATCGAAAAATTCATGAAGCTCAGTGTGAGGGATGTTGGCTGTAACGAATAGCTCACCCATACGCTGGATAATAGCAGCCTTAGGAATATTCGGGAACAACCCAACAACATCAAACGAGCAGATGGTCGTTCCCGGGAGAAGACTTACACCCTTCAGGACGTCAGTTAAGGAGGCCGAATTCAAGACCGAATGAGGGGATTCAAAATCAATGCGATTTTTGAACCAACGGTCCAGGAATTAGGCAAAGAGGTAGGTAGGTGAGGAGATGGAAGAGACAACGAGTCGCATCGGGGTATTGTTCTTATGCACTTTGGGCAGCTCGTAGAGGAGGGGGGTGTAGGGTTAGGAACAAGGAGGGCTTTTTTCAATGCAGGAGTTTTGATAATAGCTCCACTCCTGTTGATGACACTCGACTCCTAACTTCTTTAACGTGCTTAGGGAAGCTGAAATCCTCACTCTCTTTAAAGCCACACTGCTGGAGGACTTCATGGACCTTGGAAGAGTAGGCGAATTTCTCCATCACCACAACAGCATTGCCCTTGTCAGCCTTAGTGACGATTGAATCTCCCTCTTTAATCTTCCTCTTTCAACCTGGAATCACTCCTCCCAATTTGTCACTGATGCGAGGGAGGGGGTTATTGCGGACTAATTCAGCACAAACTTTCTGGGTATTAAAACCAGGACCAATTTCAACAGCAAGATCCGCAACAACATTCGCCAAGGTTTCATCTTTCTTGAAGGGAGGTAAACTGAATTTCAAACCTTTCTCAAGGAGGGCTGTTTCGTCACTATTAAACACTACCTGACAATTATTTATGAGGGGGGATGGAATTCATGGGCGACAACACCGTCACTCACCCCTTCCTCAACCACGTCGTCATTAACTTTCATTAGGGAGAACAACTTCGTATTTTTCCTCTCCTTCAAGTTCACCTCAAACTTCCAACCGTTTTCATTGACGTCCCGCATAAAGTAATCAAACTCAACGGGGAGGAGCATACCCGAGAGTCTCGAATGGACCTTGAGGTTTAATCTAGTCGTAATATTGTATTTACCATGCCATCTTCGCAACTCTGTTCTTATCCACTTCTCCCTCATATTATTTTCCAGACTATATTATACTAGGCTTATAGTAGGTGTCGGCCTTCTTTATATTATTAGCTGTATACTAGGTCTAGGCCTCGTCGAATAATACCGAATCCAATTGGACTCATAAAACAGGTTCTCTGCGTTCCTCGTTAAACTTCGTTAAGGAAGCCATCATTTTTTTTTTGAGAAAATCGCTGTGCGCCGTCCAACAGGAAACTTATAAATATTTCGATCTCAAAGCTATTATTATGATAGAATGGGTGACTTTGAAAAATGTTAACTCTCAAGCTGTGTATGACAAGAGGAGGACTTGGAAAAATTTCGACTCTCATACTATATATTTTGAAGTACCGAAAGTAGGTCCAGGTCACTGATGACGTCCTCTTTTATACCAAGTTTATAGTAGGTCTAGGCCTCCTTCCTACTTGTCTGTAGCATTTATTTGAATAAGAGTGTTTCTAGCGTAATTTCCAATGCTGAAAATGTTCTGATAGGCACCTAAGGCCATTCTCAAGGAGGAGGTTTGAATGGTCCCAAATGACTTTTTTGTAAGAGGTAAAAATGTATAGAAGTCTCCAAGTAACAACTTCGGCTCTCGGAGGCCACCGGAAATGGATCCGGTTGCCTTACTTGAGTAAATTTTCATTAGAGCTTGTCCATATTCTGAAGCTTGAAGCTTCGAACGGCCTCTCACACTCATAACTCGCTTTGGTCGCTCCTTTCCAAACTTGGAGACCTCATCCTCTCCAATGAGAATCCAAGCGGCAAGTGAACACCAGAGTTAAAGAGCCAATTGAAACAAAGATAAAAACTCACTGCCTTCCCAAAGTATCTCATAGAAAATAATTAAGATTTCCTCGGAGGTTTTTGTATCATGTGTGTGGGCATAACAATTATTTAATATTCATAAGTTTATAAGCTGCATCTCTGTATCTAGGTCATCTTGTGAGGGTGGAGTCAACGGTAATTGGTCCGCAGGGCTGTTGTCGATACCACCCAAAAAAATAAATCTCTTAAAATAAATAAATAAGGGAAGATTCAGCATCAACTTGCTCATGACTGCGTTCTGCTCAATAAAATCGTTCTCGAGTTTGATTTGATTGAAAACAATCCCCTCTGACCTCCAACGATGATTCTTCTAGACATTGTTATTCTATAGAATCTCTTTCTTTCTAATCCTCCAGTCCCGATCCCTAGCTATCCTTCCTCGTTACTTCTTCCTCCTCTCTCCTCATTAAACATTCATCCATCTTCTTCTTGGTCAGGTGCAGCTTCAGTTTGGAGCACTCGCGTCTTTTCGTCGTTATGCTACGTCACTCATTCTACAACTCATCGTCCTATTCGGTGACTCAACACCAGTTCGTTTCCACCAATGTCGTTCCTGCTTCATCTTTGAGATCTAGTTTATTCCGAACTCTCGTTGATAATGGTGAATTCCATTTAAGTAAATGCGGATTTGGCAAATCTTATTCTTTAATTTACCTCTCGGTTGGGAATTAGGAAATCTTTAATATTTATTTTTTGCTAAAAAAGTTCTAGAGCTAAGCCAATGTCATTTTAGCTTTTTTATAAAATCAAGGTTTCCGCGATGAGCCCTCGATTTGAAGCAAAAATAGCTCGATGAGAGAACTTAAAAAATATACATGACGTTTCTTCATTCGACTACTTTCCTCATCCTCTCACTCAATGATTTTGGGCACACAATTTAATGGGAACTGGTCTCATTATAGTGATCAACAGTAGCCAGTTTAAACTCGATTCTACCTCCACATCTTTCTCTACCAACCTTCTTTCCTATACCATTCCTTCGCCTTGAAAGCTCTTCCTTCAAGTGACAATTTAAATTATTTTTGAATAAATTAATTCCTAACGAATCAGAATTCCCTTCTCTTAACTTCCTATGTATTCGAGGACCAATTGACGATTATTCACATTCCTATTCTCCCGTTCTTATACAATTTAGTATCATCAGCCGACGTCGAATTCGTTAGCAGTTCGAATTGTACCTACACAGAAGACGCGAAGCACGCGAAGGAAACTTTTGAATACTTTTTCAGCCTCCCGCTCGTCTTCCCTCATAAACCTGACATCGTCGACCAACTTTTCTTACGCTATATACGATCATTATTGAAAAAATATTGCAGCGAAATAGGCGTGAGCTGTGTTCTGTAAAGAAGAAAATTGCTACAACCGTCTGAATAAAATCGAAAAACTTCGTCAGCTCGACGACGTACGAAAATAAGAAAACTTACGTTGATAAAAAGGAAATCCTCGCAGTCTAAAGGAGTCTAATTAGATAATTTCTCCGACACAAATATCCTCTTAAACTCGACAATTCTCGTGGATATTATCGCATTACACATCACATCAGCAGTCGTTTTATCTCGTCTCGCAAAACTTTACCCCAGAATTATATACGTAGAAAACTTGACGTCGCGTCATTAAGCATTTTCAACGGCGCGAATACACAACTCGTATTTTATAGTTTTGTATCATTTTTTGCCTTTTTATTTTCGTTTTTTTTTTTTTCTCTCCTCTCTTTTCTTTCTACTCGAAGCATTCGCCATCGGAGCTTTTCACATTTCATCAATCAAACGAGAGAGTTGAAGAGAAAAAAAAAAATCCTGCGCGTATTCTTCAAAAATGAAAAATGTTTCTCCATACACAACAACAGCGGCAGCGGCGATGGCGGCGGGCAGAAAAAAGGACGGAAGCTCGAAGTGCAAACAAACGAAAAAACAAAAAATACTCGAATGCGCAATTTCGAAGGACTGATGCAATTAAACCATTCGTCCGCGCGTTTAATGACAGTATCAATCGTTCATGCGAAAATGCTACCGAATATCGACGAGTTACGAATACCTACATATAGCTATAGATACAGATTTTGCAGAATTCCACCGTTTTATTGAACGTATATATAGTCAGTCGTCGTCCGTCTTCGTATATCAAAGGCATCGGAGCTCGAGAAAAGGCGACTTATTAAACGCCAGTAAGAGAGCAAACTCATTTACACTGTCGTCATCGTTTATTCGCAGCAGATTCTGGACAACAATTCCAAATTAAAGTAAGTGCAGCCAGCTGTAGATTACATTACTGAGTTGTACATTCGTTTTCCTGTCGCGAAATACGAATGCTCGTTTCCGACGATGAATTTCTGTCACTCTAGTAGAATGGAAACAAGAGGACGAAAAAAGAATAAAAAAAAAAAAAAAAAAGAAAAATTAACGACGTCGTTAGACGACTCGGCTTAAATAGCGCGTACTTACACTTGTGCAGACAAGGATCAGTTCTAGATACCTCGTTATTATGCGAAACAACGGCTCAACTTTAAAGTCAAGTTTATGTCGAAAGTTAGTTTCGCTTTTTGCCTATCGCAAAGATGAAAGTCGCACGAGCGTCATTAGAATGAATATATATGTATATATATATTTTTGGGCGGGCGGCGAAGGGGCGAAATCGAAGACAAAAACATTCGCGTTGTCGGCGTACACAGACGGAAGGAGGCGGGAGAGGGGCGAATATTTCGACCGCATATGTCGCCTAATTGAACTAATTCATCGGAACACGTTAATTAATTTCTCGTCGACGCCCCACGAAGAAGTCTTCTCCGCAAGAACCAACCGAATGCAGGTTCGTAAAAAAGTTTGCTACAAAATTCACTCAGTTCGAACTCTCGAAAATGGATTCCGTAATTAGATAGTATTGTGTTATTACGGCACTGTTCTTCCTTGAGTTCGCTTTGTGTGAGATGAAAGATTTTCAAGAATGCGGAATACAGACATCACGATGAAGACTGGCCGTTTGATGCTTAGCCAGCGACCAAGCAATGGAAGAAAGGCCAAAACCGGTGGCACACCGACATTGTGTAGGAGATTCCTCTTCATCAATGAAGACTCAAACTAAAAAGGCACGAGCCACAGGTCGGAAGATTGAGTCGATAGACATGGGATAAAAGTCAGCAAAGAAATTCTGTCAAGCTAACACTAGATCATTGGAACTTGCAGACCAGAAACTTCTTACTCAGACCATGTCAACTAACCACCAGCGAGTGTGAGCTGATGGCTATTGAAAAGTGGACCTTGCCGCCACAAATATCACGATGAAGACTGATCGTTTGATGCTTAGCGACCGACCAAGCACCGAAAGAAGGACCAGAACCGGTGACACGCCGACATTGTGTAGGAGATTCCTCTTTATCAATGAAGACTGAAACTAAAAAGGCACGTGCAACAAATCTGAAGATCGAGTCAATAGACATAGGATAGAAGTTAGCAAAGAAATTCTGTCAAGCTGACACTAGATAATTGGAACTTGCAGACCAGAAACTTCTTACTCAGACTAGGGTCTTTCAATAGAATCAATGCGTTTTTTAATTTTACGGTCATCCATCATAGAGAAATATACTCAAAGAGAGTAACGAACAAATACAAGAACCGCACAATATTATAAACAGACCGAGCGCTTTCGACTAAACAGTCATTCTCACGGTATAGCGCGCAAAGCGACTCTGCCCCTTTCTATACCGTGAGAATGACTGTTTAGTCGAAAGCGCTCGGTCTGTTTATAATATTGTGCGGTTCTTGTATTTGTTCGTTACTCTCTTTGAGTATATTTCTCTAGGGTCTTTCAACTTGACGAATAAACTTTTGACAGTATTAAGGTTGCAATACACAGACCGAAAACCAAATGGCCGAAGGACAAGACCCAATTGTGAAGAGAACTTCCCCCAAAACGGAAGCCATATCTAACACTTTTTACTGTCTAAGGTCGGATTGAGAGGGAGGGAGGAGGAGGAGGAATTCAGGAATTTCCGAATAGTTGACCTCATTCACTCTGGCCAAATGATTTATAGTCAACCGCTCTGTATGGAAGGCAGACCGACCCAACCGCATACTGGCCATCCGATGAATTAAACTGTTAACAGCAGTGAATTTGTGGGCGACAGGATAAAAAGATTTGCCGTGGACAGTAATATCGGTCGAAGTATTCTTCATCCCCGGGACCGGTCCACGTACACAACACATCGTCGAGGTACCTGTGCCAATAAAATATATGAGTAGCACTCAAAAGCGCCTGGCCAGAGGAGAAGAGATTGAGCTCAAATTTACCCATGAAGACCTCCGAGATGAGGGAACCCAAAGGGGAACCAATGGGGATACCAACCTCCTTAAGAAACCCAAAAATTTCCCATCGAATTTACAAAAGTTGGGAGACCAACAAATATTAAGTAAACTGAAAAATTCTGCCAATTCTTCGTGACAAACACTTGGTTGAACTAAAAGGTCACCCATGTGTTGGATGGGTAGCTTTAGGGACATTGGGAAATAGGCCGACCACATCAAATGAACTAAGGGTCGAACCCAGCGGAAGAATGATATTTTCAAGCCTGTCAGCCAAGGACACCGAATTTGTCACTGAGTAGGGCGACTCAAAATCTACTCTAGATTTGAACCAACGGTCCAAGAATTTCGCTAGGGTGTACGTGGAAGAAGATACAAAGAGAACGACAGGACGCGGCGTAGTGTCTTTCTTATGCACCTTAGGCAGCCCATACAGGAGGGGAAGCACAGGGTTAGGTTCAAAGAGCAACTTTTTCAGCGAGAGGGTTTTAATAAGAAACTCGCAGCTGTTAATTAAAGACTAACTTCCTTCACGTGTTTAGGAAAATTGAAACGGTCGTTTTCCTTGGTGTCACACTGGCCGAGAACGTCGTAGACTTAGGAGACGTAAGAGGACTTCTCCATCACGACAATGGCATTACCTTTGTCAGGCTTCGTAATGCTTAAGCCCTCCTCCCTGACCCTCCTCTTTATCCCTTGATAATCGTCTATGCGAGCGAAGGGGGGTATTGTGGACAAGGGCGGTTCAATTTTTTTGGGTACTAACCCCAGGTCCAATTTTCACAGCTTGGTCAGGAACCACATTAGCTAAAGCGCCAGCATTATTGAGAGGGAGTAACCCGAACTTTAAACCTTCCTCCAAGAGGTTCAACTCATCGCTGTTAAACTCAACCTAACTAATTAACCAAGCAACGGAAGAAAGGCCAGAACCGGCAGCCCATCAGCATTGTGTAGGAGATTCCTCTTCATCAACGAAGACTGAAACTGAAGAGGCACGACTCACAGGTCGGAAGATTGAGTCAATAAGACATAGAATAGAAGTCGGCAACGAAATTCTGTCAAGTTGAGACTAGATAATTGGAACTTGTAGACCAGACGAGCAATATGATGTGCCGAGTGTGAGCTTATGGCTACCTATTGAAAACTGTTTGTCGTACAACCCCTTCTTTTCTTGTTTGGTCGATGGTTAACCATCAAATTGACAGTCTTCAACGTAATGTTAGTGGCGACAAGGTCCTGTTTTCAATAGCTATCAGCTCAGACTTGGCACATCGCTGGTGGTTAGTTGACATAGTCTGAGTCAGAAGTTTCTGATCTGCAAAATTCAATTATCTACGGCTGTGCGACATTTTTCCGACACTGCAATTTACTGACCCGACGATTACTCGACGTGACATCTTTTCTAAGTATATTTTTCCGACAACCAACCCCTGGTGAATTCCGGCGCAACGTTCTTCGAACACAAAATAATTCCAGTATGTCATTGGTCTTCCAAAAAAAAAAAAGCCATTGATAACAGAAATTTACAGTGTTCTGCATACATACTTATAACTGTCGACAAATATTTCAAACTCTGAGCACTCGACACACCTGACTTCATTAATTAGCCACCATGCTTGTGGAGATCATCGATAAGAAGCTTCACCTTGACGGATAAGTGTATTACCGGACACATTGGGACTGTCGTAGAGTAAAGAAGAACGACCAGCATTGAAGTAGTGCGAGGACCGCAAGATTCACCGCATCCTCAACCTTTCTATGTCGATGAGAATCAGGCGAAGTTGGTGACTTTCCACATTAAAAGACGCGCGGAGGACCATTCGGAAGAACGCCCAGCCCATATGCTAAGAACTGAACTACAGGACATCGCTTCCGAAGTGCTGAGCAGAGCATCCTGCCCAGAAGCTTTGCATCCCATGTACGATTTTTTCCGCAAGGACTACATAAAAGAAACACCGGCCAGAGGAAACCACAGAGCTGTTTCTCCCCGATGCCCGCCTGCATTCTGGAACCAGTACGAGTCGGCCCTCGCTCAGTTGAACACAACCAACAATATTAGCGAGGACTAGCATAATCGGTTCCGGTAAGTAGTTGGAAAAGACCACCCAGAAGTCTATTCAGCTCCATTACAATTCCAAAAAGAGCAGGGCTAAACGAAGATATGCATCCAAGAGCTTGCCTTAGTCAAGAAAAAGGAATACAGACCTGATAAAAAGGATCGTATGGGAAACAATAAGGATGAAAATGATAGCTGCGTCGGAGTATTTGTTTGTCGGCATATTTGCGTGTCGGAAAAATGTGTTATCGCCGAAGTGTGATGTCGGAAAAAATTTTTTGTCGGAGCTCGACGGTCGGAATTACCATGTCCCCCACCACCTCCTGTACGGAGTTGAGGGAGGTTGAGGACTGTACCCAGATCTTTCCTTCCTGCTGAATCTCCGAGACATGTATCACCAATTGGAATGCACGAGATGACTTATTCAAGCTAGATTGAGAAAATACAAAGGCTGAAGATGAGTCAGTTAGCCACACTTGGTACTCTACAAACAAACTTCACTTCATGAGCATCACTCTTACAGAGTTCATGGTCCCTTCGGCATTAAAGCGGGGCCCCGTCTACTTGTAGACATTTGCACTCACAGCTAATTCATATCATTGTTTACAATTTCGGCCAGTCTGTTTGTGCTTAGAAGACCTTTCTGTGAAACTCGAATCTTCAATTTATAATCTCGAAATCCACGATGAAATAAACAGTATTTTTGTCATCGCTCTTTTTATGTGATGGACGTTTGATAAGAATAGATATATATTCATCAGAATAATTTACTACTCGACCAAATACGTTTTATGTTCGCAATGAAATTTTACGAGAGTAATAAAATTGTGATTTATTAAAGAAACTGCTCGCTCGTGCATACAAGATGTACGAATCAAGAGAAGTAGTGACTTGATTACCAAAGGCAGCCATCATAGATCGACTCATATAGGCCAGGATGCAATGTAAGAAAGAAGACGAATTTTTGAAAACAAATTTCTTTTACATCTCCCAAATTGAGGATAAGATTAGCTGAAAATATCCAACTGACCTCAAAGTAGGATGCTGATTTTATGAATATTCTTTCAAGGATAGAATTATTATGAGATCAAAAATTTGAGTGAGTACATTCACACAGTGCTATCTCACGCCAAGAGCTAACAGCGTAACTTAGATTGCGAGAATTTTTTTTCACATCCGTTTCCCGGTTAATTTCGTCAAAACTTATATCTATCTTAATACTAAATGGGAATTATCTTAATACTAAATGGGAATACCGACGATGAAGTGGCATGTGTAATCCACGAGCCACAGCGGACAATGATCCCGCGTTAATAAGTTACGGACTCGATTGGCGCGAGTATAACAATGTATGCAGACTCCCATTCATTGACAAGCATCACTGTTCGATTCTCTTTATAATAAACGGTATGCGGAAACTTATCTGCGAGATGTGGAACAACTCAATGTCCATAAATTGTACAAGTTGATTCACGCTGCGTTGAAGGCAAGCGACCGCACCTTTAAGTAGTACAACTAACGATATTCTCTAGCAAACCATTCGTACGTATATTTTGAAATAGCGGGTGGAACATTTCATCAATATTGTGTGAGTAGAATTTACCATCTAGGAAATGTTTCAACCGATACGGGTTTTCGACGGTTTTCCGAAAGTTTTGGCGGGTTCTTGACTTATTTTAGAGATTTGGAAAAATTTCTATTTTTAGCCTTTATTACTTTAGGTCTAACACATAGTATACTAGGCTTATACCAACTAGGCTACTATGGTAGGTTTAGCTTTCATTACACTAGGCAACAATCAAAAAATTTTTGAAAATGTCTGACGTAAGATAGGTTGTATCTAGAAGTATTTTTTGCGCTGATTTCAGAACCGTTTTCCGTTTTTTAGTAGGAGGTCGCGTTTTCTTGTTATCACTTTGTTTAGTTGCCGCGCATTGTCGCGAGACGAAGCGTTCCTTATCGAGCGTTGATTGAAGCTCGATAAAGAACGCTTTGTCTTGCGACGATGCGCGGCAACTAAACAAAGTGACAACAAGAAAACGCGACCTCCTATTAAAAAACGGAAAACGGTTCTGAAATCAGCGCAAAAAATACTTCTAGATACAACCTATCTCACGTTAGCAATTTTCAAAAAATTTTCAATTGTTGTTATAATATAAGCCTTAATGGAGACTTGGGAAAATTTCAACCTTTAGCCTTCATTATAGTAGCCCTAATACATAGTATACTAGACTTATACAAGATTACGAACGGGGGCTATACGTAGTCAGTTAACGTATTATATACGAGACTTATACTAGACCAGGGAGGGAGAGGGGACTGTTGAAAAAACCGTCACGGTTTTTCGACGGTTTTCCGAAGACTTTGGCGGGGGTTATTCCCAGTGCGTGTGGAACATGCGTCCATGAAAGGGGATTTGCGGATATTGTAGGATGGTCTCGAAGAGGTAGAGGTGGCGGTTATGGAGTGGGGGAGCATAGGCTGTCGGCAAGACTGGTTCAAAATGCACAGTCGGCTATTTTGAGCGACAGTGTTAATAGGTTTTAGGTGTGTGTGTGTGAGAGATGCTGGACCGTAGGTAGATGAGCTGTAAGCGATTCAAGTCTGGTGGAGGAAGGCAAGACTTGACGGTTACAACTGTTTTTAGGGTGGAAAGAAATTTCGGCACTTTAAGGGTTCCTTGAGGGTCCCCGACACCTCAAACCCACTCCAACCTGTCTAATTTACCGAAATCGCCAAACGTAATCCACATTAGACACATCAAAGCCATTATTGCTCATGATTCTCCCTTCCACAATTTGAAATCCAACGGTAACTCTTATCAAAAGCTGGGTTTTGGGGAGTGTTGAGAAATTTGATGCGAGAGAGAGCTGCTAGACCGTAGATGGGTGAGCCGTAATCGAGAATTGAGCGATATAAACTCTGGTAGAGGGGAAGCAGGATTTAGTGGTTACAACCGCTTTTAGGCTGGAAAAGAAATTTTGGGACGTTAAAGGTTCTTTGGGTATCCTCGATACCTGTGTGAGAGAGAGAGAGAGAGAGAGAGAGAGAGAGAGAGAGAGAGAGAGAGAGAGAGATGATGCTAGACCGTGATCTGTAATCGAGAGTTGACCGGAATGAACTCTGTTGAACGGGAAGCAGGACTTGGAAGATACTATCGTTTTTAGGGTGGACAAGTTTTAGGACATTAAGGGCTCCATGCGTATCCTCGACCTCTCAAATTCGCCTCTACCTGGCTAACTCACCAAAATTGCCGAACATAAATTGGACACATCGAAGCCATTATTGCCTATGATTTTTCTTCCCACTATCTGTGCCTTACGGATCAACCCAAATTGGGTTCCAAAGTTGGCTACGCCTCGTCTATCGATGGAGAAGTCTCGCTCTTCCGTACGGAAAACTCGGTCTTCATCTATTCTCTTGAACTGTATGCCATCTATTCCTCCCTTACTCACTCCTCTTTTCTTATTTCTCCATAAATTCCTTTTTAACAGGGAACCTGTTCTATAAGGGGCTTTTTGAGAAATTCGCCGCGCGTCGTCCAACAAAAAACTTGGAAAAATGTCGACTCTCGAGCCATATATGATATTTCCATGTCCCCCTCCTATCATATACGTATAGCTCGAGATTCGAGAAAAATTTAGGACTCTCAAACTATATTATACTAGGCCTGCTTAATACTAGTTTTATCTCGGTGTAGGCTTCCTTAAATTCTCAATACCAAATCCTATATGACTCATAAAACAGATTCCCTGCGTTCCTCATTCAACTTCGTTAAGGAAGCCGTCGTTTCGTTTTCTCTCTCTCCAAGCTATGCTAGAACCCCCTTACTCTTCCTACCCTATCCTCTTGCATACCCAAACATCTTCTCTATCTTCAGTCCTGGATTCCTAGTCATCTTGGCCTACCGGAATACAAAGCAACTCGGTGGACCTAGGTCGGCTCTCGTCCTCAATCACTAATCCTTTCCTTCTCATGAATTATAAATCTTACTATCGACCACGGTACAACCGATGGTTTTATGAACTTCGTTTGATTGAAAAATGCCCGATCCCATGGTCCTCTTCAATTCCTTTCTGGTGCCAATTCGTCACACCCGCCCAACCTACTCGTTTCGTCTCCTCGGGCTCACAGGACCATTCTCATGCCACCACTGCACTGCTATGTCTCTCATTTAAGTATTTTATATGCTTGTAAGGTTGAAACTACTCCAGAGAAACCATTACGATAAGGTGTCAGTAATCCGACCAACGAGAGCGCGAAGCCGAGTAAACCGGCACCAGAGGAGGGTGCGGAGCCGGTACCTAATCAGGTGGAGGAGACTGCCCAATAATGAGAAAGACGACAATGATGAGTCGTACTATCCTTCACAATCCGTTCAAAATGACCATGTCAACTTATTCGCAAGGCCCACGATCCGGTGACTCACGAATATCATCGCTATTGAAGGAAGGCCGCGGTCGCTCCGGCTTCCGTTCAATTCGTCGGAGGAGTAGATCCTTGGCTATTGTTCGTACGATCGCGCAAATCGGGTCTCGCTGATGGAGGAGCCTGCAGAATCATTATCATTGACTTCTATACCATCTAATATACCGTCTAAACCAACTTTTGACCAACCGCAAGAGGATATTATCGCGGTCTTCGCCGGGCGCACGAAGACAAGTTGCGTCTGATATCAAACGCATTCATTCTGCGAGTTCACTCCATGAGACCACTACATCCTTGTACGTGCGTCGAGTCCAGCCGGACTTATTTATCTTCTTCCTTGCCTTTTAGATAATGCCGGTCCCAGACGAGCCCCAGGAGTTACTCGAGTGAGTAGTCTGAAAGATCTCTACTTCATGTTTCTTCCGGAGAAACTGAAGTACGATTAGCATGAAATATTAACAGTCAACGAAAATAAAACGATTTCGAGTAAGTCCTCGTAAATATTTTATCTAGGACGGCTGAAGTTGTCCTTAATAATCGTAGCACGAACGCTACTGGTTGGAAAGATCAATAAATTTTGAGCGAGAAGTCCGGTAGAGTCGGAGCAGAAGTAGAATGAAATATTAGATTTTCCATTTTTCTGTGTAGTACTACGAGTATTCTTCTCTGTTAGATCAAAAAAGTTCTCGATTACTTCAATCTCTTCTTCTATGTTTGCGTTTGGGAAAACTTTCTCTGCAACGCTTTAAGAGTTCCGCGATAAAATGGATTGAATGAGCTTTTTTTTTTTTTTTCTTCTTCTTCTACTTCCCCCTCTTCGTAGTAAGAAAAACTAGGTCCAATTACGGTTGTACGGTGAAAATATCTTCATTCGACAGCGAAGTTTATACGCTTAACTTGATGAAGGAAATACATCAACAAGGTGTAAATAATACCGGTAAGGATGAAGGAAGAAGAGGGACGAAAGAGACACACAGACGAAGCGAGACAAGTAAAAATAACAGTAATCGCGAGAGAAATGGGAAAAACTCTCTAGTTAAATAAATATACAGTATTGTCAGTTATTTAAACGTTAAAATAAACATCAAATAAGCACGTTACACGCTCCAAATAGAATCGAATGTCTTCTCTGAAGCATTTGAAAGAAGAATAGAAAAGAAAAGGAAGAAAAATACACGAAATTGTCATCGCTATATTTTTCGCTTTCGGTACACGGAATAATATTGGACGCGGTGAGTTTTTTTTCCCCACCTTTATATATCCTCCGGATGCTCGAAGAATCTGTTCCATTATTACTTTTTGGTCCATTTCGTTGCGATAAGGAAGAATAATTTTATTATTATCCCTTTAATGACGTACGTTCCGTGTACGGTTCGCGATAAATCTCGTATTTTTATCATCGCGAGAAGATATTGACGAGAAAGTATTATTTGTCTTCTTTTTTTTCTCTCTCTCTATCTCTCATTTTTAAATCGCAATCAACAAGTTTTCAGTTAAATAAGAAAAGAAATCTTTAGATACCCGTTCGCAAGTTTGGCCAGATTATTATTACGAGCTTTTTTCTTTTTCATTCCAGCCTATAAAAGACTCATATGTTGCAAAAAGAAAAAAAAGTAGTCAAAGAAAATGGACCGAAATGCGAACAATGAAAAGCGCCTTGATATCCTGCTACTAAATTCGTAAAAAACTCTCTTAACGGATTTTTCCGAGCAAGTATAAGAACAATGATAATAAGGAACTCCATCTTCTCACAAGATATATAACCTCTCTCATCCTTCCCCTCTTGAAACCCATTTCGAATACCCTCCTTCCAACCTCCTATCGCCCTATACGGTGTACTTAGTAAATTACTCCTGAAAATTCTCGACAAATATTCCGTAAAAGTCCTTCTCCCCCCCCCCCCCCAACTCATCCTACAGAACTTCCAGATCAGCCTCCAATCCTGCACTAAATTTCTCGACGTTACCTTCGATTCCAAACATCTAAAAGCCAAATGTCTAAACTCATTAAATATCCTTAAATATCTATCCCACACTCGCACTGGTTAGCAGTCGCAAGCTCCTCCTTCAACTCACTACTGAACTACGGGTTTCCTCCAGGCTAATAAATCGTCCCTAAAATCCCTAGATACAATTCAATCTACAGCACTACATTTAGCTCTCGGTGCCTTACGGACTAGCCCCACGCTCAGCCTATTCCCCCTCTAGAATTCCGTTTATTATCGATTACAGCTTGTTTCTCGCGTCTAGACTCTAGTTTCCCCATCTCCCTACCTACCAACTCTCTCTCATCCCCCAAAATTCTCTACTCCTCTCATTAGAACCATATCTCGAATTTCAGCCCCTTCTCACCATCTTCTCATCCACCCCTCCATCAACATTCTCATCACCTCTCATTCTTCTCGAACCGATATAAGACATATTAAAGACATAATTGATAACGACTTTGCTTCCCACAACCTGTGCTTTAGTGAAGGTTCCAAATCGGGCCCTAAAACTGGCTACGCCTTCTCCATCAATGGTGAAATCTCACACTTTCGTTTGAAAAACTCAACGTCCATATATTCTGCCGAACTATCTGCCATCTATACCTGCCTTACTCACCTCACTCTTCTTCCTCAATCCTGTAAATTCCTCCTGTTTTCTGTATCTCTTTCCTCTATCCAAGCCATGAGAACCCCTCACTCTCTCAATCCTATCGTAAAGTGCATTCTCATAGTCCTGCACACCATAACATCTTCAATTGCTTTACCACAGACCCCTCGTCATATCGGTTTACCGGAACATGACGCAGTGGACCTGGCTGCTAAGCAAGCCTTGCCTCTTCCCTCAATCACTGATCGCTCCCCTTCTCCGGCCTATGATTTAAAATCATTCTACCTTTCACAAATCACCTCATCGTGGCACAATCTTTGGTCTTCTCAAACCTGCAACAAACTAATACCCGACCCCCTGGTCCTCATAAATCCATCCCTCATGCCGCGAAGAAATAGTTGTAACTCGACTACGAATTGGACACACTCGCCTAACCCACTCCATCTTTATCCTTGGACTCTCTACCCCTCCCTCATGCCAATATTGCCAAATTGAGAATTTATCTCTCTCACTTTTTCACTTGCCCTTCTCTCATAAATATCAGACACTCATTTTCTGTTCCCTCGACCGTCTGCTCTTTCCAATAACTCAGAAACCATAACCAAAACCTTAAAATTCCTCCAATCCACCTATTACTACCAATCCATCTAATTTGGACTCCTCGGGTTGTTATAGAATCAAACAATCTCCTTTCCCTTATGGCTTCAGAAAGGGACACAGCACTACTCAGGCTCTTTCTGACCTCGAATTCAAAATAAACTAATCTTCACTTTCTGAATGATCTCTTAACTTCATATTCTTCGACCTCCACGAAGTCTTTCATAGCAAAGTTTATGAATATACGCTAGTCAAAATAACATTGCTTCTATCTTACAAAAGTTTTCTCAACAATGGAACATTATTAGTACGAACCTCAAGTATCACTCCCGCCCCCCTTACAGTCGAAAACAATCGTCCGCCAATGTCCTCCTCTTTTTAATCCGTATCACTAAATGCGTTTATTTCCCTCTCGCTCAGTATCTCTTTGCAGACGATCACGACATCCATCTAGTCATCCAACCCTCTTAGAGTCTACAGGCTCATCCAAAAAACTCTTAACGCCATTACTACACGGACAACCACAAACTGTTTCCGTTCCTCATCGTCTAAGACTTACTTCGTCACATTCAAAAAAATAAATCCCATCCCTACCTTATTTCCAACTTTCTCTTCACAAAATTTCCAAATCCCCTCCGCAACTCCGCCGAACTCCTTGGTATTCAACTAGACCAACCACATCAGAATTCTCAAAGCAAAATGTACTTGTGCCCTAAACACATTGAAATTTATCTCTCATCCGTCTAAAGGCTACAACAAAAAACTTCTTGACCGTTTTGCTCATGGAGCAGCGATCTATAATCTAGCCAGTAAATTGATCCTCTCTTTGGTAGACACTATTCAAACTTCTTCCCTCACGATGGTCTTGGGAGCCTTTCGAACAAGTCCTAAATTTAGCGCCGAAGCTGCTGAACTTCCTCTCCACTTTCATCGACTTATTATCTATCTCTGAATTCCCTCATCTACCCACTTTTAATTACATCTTCAAACTAAACAAGAACTTTCCTCCAGCCCCCAGAAACAAACGTATTGTGCTCCAATTCGAACTCTCCCTCAATTAACGTTTCACAGTTATTCCCCTACTTTCGCATTATAGGCCATCTCCACCTTGGACCATCACCCAGCCCACCATTCCTTTATTTATCACAGAAATCTAAGAGCACTTTCACCGACCACGTAAGAAACTACATTCAAGAATATCCTGATCACACACTTTATCTCACTGGTGGCTCCTCTTGCAGCGACAAGGTGTGATGTGGTCCAGCATCCTTGATCGGAGTGCAACGTTGCCTGCTCAACTTAGGTTCTTGTTGAAGCAGCCGTAGCCGTTTAACACCAGGGTCGGGTGAAAGTTCAGTTGACCATGGGGTCAGTTCATCCACCGCAATTGAGGTCACGTATCAACACATGGATCGTCTATAAGATCCTTGATGCAGGGCACCCTTACGCGAAGCACATCACTTACTGGCACCGTTATGTCGATGATGTATTCTGCGGTTTCCATCTTCCCTCAATTCCCGCCACCTGAGTGCGAAATTCACGTTAAAGATGGGGCGGACTGAGATCAATTTCTTGGACCACTACATTTCCCTCACGGAGCGAAGACACACGTTTGGTATTTATAGGAAACCCACCTCTTCTGATTTATACATCGACTCTTCTTCTTATTGCCAACCCCGACACAGAGAGGCACCGTACATGGCTATGATCCATCGCCTGGTGTCCCTCCCTCTTGAGCGAGCCTCCTTCCGGAGTGAACTTAACACCATAAAAGTCCCCATCACCCGGAATTGTAATCGCTTGGATATCGATCGTTCGATCCAGAAGAACATCGTATCCATATGAACCTTAGTCGGCTGACTTACCTTCCTCCTTGTCCTCATCCGAGAGGACAAAATGGATCCGCCTTCGCTACCTGGGAAAATTCACTTACGAATTGGCTAAGGTTCTTCAGGCTTATAAAACTTAAGGCAGACTACCAGTTCGGCTGTCCCGAAAATTCAGGAGCGGATTTACGGGGGCGGGGGCAAGGGGAACGTTCTCCCCCCCCCAAAAAAAAATACTCCAAAAAGGACTGAAATTGTCCAATTTGACTGCGAGGAAAAAGTCTTTGAATAATGGAATATCCCCCCCCAAAATGTACCCGTAAATCCGCGCCTGAAAATCCCACCCCACTATCGAAGAAATGTGGAGTTTATAAAATTTCGTGTCCTAATTGTCCGGCGTTTTATGTGGGGAAAATTGAGAAGAGTTTTTTCCACGCGCTTGAAGGTGTAGGAAAGCGCTTTCACCTTCACGCCTGAAGGAAATCGACTTTTGCGGAGCACTTGATCAAGGCGGGGCATCCATTTGATCCTCTCGGGTGTCAACCACTCAGACTTGAGAATTCCTTCTGCTGGAGGCAAGCTTTGGAGAACTTTGAAATCTGTCAGTATCTCGTAGAATTCGGCGATTCCCTTCTTAACAGAGTGTTGTCTGAGTACGAACTTATACCTTGGCCTTCGAATAAAGGGAGAAGCCGGTCTTTTCCTCCTCCGACAGTAAACGCTGGTTTTCGCGCTCGAAGAAGAAATAGAATGGTTGGAGAGCGTAGATTGATATGAAACTGGTGATCCATCTGTCCTGTCTACTCCTGCCGCAGTTCCATTCCTTAGTCTCAGTTTATTTCTATCTCTTATGTATGTTTTCCTACCAAAAGCCACGTCAGTAAGCCAAACGATTGCCAACAACCTCAAGTCATAAGTCGACACTACAGAAGTTTTCACCTTTCATTCTTGGACCTACGATATTAAACTAACAAAAGCAATTCTGCCCAATTTAGAATGGCTTGAAGGTCAAAATTTTGCTAAATTTTCCTCTTTCCTCATATTTATCGAATTGATCCAAATTCTCCAGCCAGAATTTTCCCCCAAGTCGAAACATTCGAGAGTTTCCCTCATTATGAAATTTTATGATGGTCGATATTTTTCCTAGTCCCCGAAGTAGGTCAGAGCCCTCCCTACTTTTGAACCACAATTTCCCGATGAAGATCATTTTCCCTGAATAATACCTATGCCCTCGAATCCCACGATTCCACTGTTTACTAACATAAAGTTTGAAGAGGTAATGAATGAAATCATTTTTTATATCTCTAAGATATTCACCACTATTCAAAGACCGTAGTGTTACGATTACTTCACCAAATTCTCTTTCATGAGTTGATCTTCACACGAGCTCTATTCTCAAAGCAAATATTCTTTACGGTTAAAATATGATTGTATTCTATAGTTTCGGTTGTATCACTACTCAAAACTTCGATGATCGACTTACGAAAGAATAGCTCTACTTATCACGAGAAATACGAATAAATTGCAAATAATCTAAAAAGCTGCTCTCCATAAAGATTACAAGTTCTTTGCCCCCGGTGTTTGTTTTTCCCCATCCTCTGTCCCTAGAGACTCATCTTCTTCCCTTATCATACAGCGATGAGCGAACCAGCGACTGATAAAATATGAGTACGAGTACGTATGTATGGTACGAAAAAGTTTACAACTTCTGTTTCAATGAACAAAGTGAAAATAAATGAAAGAAAGTTTCAAAGAATTGACGATACGATATACGTTGAAGTGCAGATAATAATCTATTTAAGAAGAACGTAAATCCAATTTCAACAATCGAGTACGATCACATATTTCCAGATTTCTGATACAAGTACTTCCAAATTGAATGGGGGAAGTAAGTAGTGCACGCGCTAAGGAACTCTTATCTACGTTCATGGCGAAATTAGTGCTCATTATAATTTTCCGAGGCAGCAATATTCGATGAGAATAAATAAAATTTTAAGATAGCTAATGCTAATTTCTATATAATGATCATTGAAAATTCAGCTTCAGTCATAAACCTGCAGCAGTTTTCCTCTACGCGGCGATACAAATGTATTCCAAAAACACTAAAGCACTTTTGACCTCGTCCGATAATATTTCACCATTATGACATAATGTCGACGATTTCTCTATGCGAAAAAAAAAGTATATATATATTGTTTCCTTTCATTATTTAGTATTATACAGCATCTCAAGACAGGAAACTTCCATCGATAAGAGATTTACAATAATCGTGATCAACGATTGCTTTTTCTTCTGCGTATATATTGTATATACGTATACATACGTATATAAATAAAGGAAGATGATTATTCCGACTTCAATTATGACGACGACGGGTCGCATTTATACTCTTCTTCGATGCTATACATAATGGTGGAGAAATCACCCTAATACAGTAAGCGTACTAATACGTCAACATAAAAAAGCTTTTTACGAGGATATTCAATATACTGCCGTAAACACGCTGCACGAAAAATAATTTTCTCTATCTCGCCACGCTCGGCTCTCACATCCAGAACCGCACAAAAAAATAAGCTGCTTTCGAAAAAATCGAATAAGAAAACATACGACAGAGTGAAATGGGAAAGAAAATCAATTAACGCTACCGAAAGCTCCGCCAACAGTTGAATGTCTGATTCTGATATGGACAGCGTGTAAGTGTGTATACGGTACTTGACAATACTGTACGACTCGTGAGGTTTTACTCCAGCTTGGGAGAGAGAGAGAGAGAGAGAGAGAGAGAGAGAGAGAGAGAGAGAGAGAGAGAGAGAGAGAGAGAGAGAGAGAGAGAGAGAGAGAGAGAGAGAGAGAGAGAGAGAAAAAAAAGTAATAAAAATACGGACAATATAATATTTCTTTGACGTTTACATTCGGGGTAATTTAAGGACATACATGACGTTTCATAAAATGAACTTTACGATAAGTCTTGTAGCTTTAGCTCGATCTCGTACTATTTCACTGATGAAAGATAGGTTCAGTATTCTTGAACACAATATTTGAGCCCCATTCAAATCGACTTTACCTAGCTTGGGAGACAGAAAACTCTTCTTCACCTCCAAATTCTGGCAATAAAATTTCGTTGGTACATTACATTCATAACGTCACTATATTTTTCTTGAAACATCCTAAATGGCACTCTCTTTTCACATTACTCCAATCACAATACATTCCCACGACGACGTTTTATTCACACGTTCACGTTCCTCTCGCTTTTATTTATTTTCAAGAATGACGTCACCCGAGTACGCCTGCCTACTTCGTAGGCTATTAAGGATGACTTTGTAGGTACCGTCCTTTACCACATCGAACCGCAGTAAAGTCACAAAGACACGGAGTTTTCGACGTCAGATTTACGAAGGGTTTTCGTTCGACGGTTGACTTGTCCCGAGAAAACTATGCGTGTAAATAAAAATTGAAGGACGTTGCGCTGAAAAATTTGAATTTTTCTTTTTTATCCGTCCATATTATTCAAATTTCATCAATGCCTTTCCTCTATACTCTTTATACACGACAAAAATTTATTCACCATTTACGAATATAAAATACTGAGCTTCCAACGAAAATCATACGAGTACGTAGGCAAGCACATTTGATTGGAATAAATCATCGACGTAAGCTCTCCTTGAGCAGAAATCGGAATCTCCGGATACCGGAGGACAAACCGCTAATGCGGAATGCGTATATAGGTCGATTAGAAGTTGGCGCTTCATCATTTTTATACTTCTTGAACAGTAGATATACCTAAAAACGCCATCAACTGGCGAAAAAATAGCAACCAAGTCCGGAAAATTCGCCTGACTCTTAGAGATTCAGCGACTCCTGAAGAGTATTCGGGAGAAGGTGTGAACTTGGCTTATCATTTCGGAATCAAACATATTGGATTTTTAGAAAGTCAGTATCAAATCTAGGAGTCATCTAAAGATAATGCCCGGTTTCACAATGAGACGTTGACTCGCGGCCTACTTTTTCCAATCACTTTCGTCGCTCTGAATATGCTGAATATTATTTGAACAATTCCGGTTCTCCTTGATATTGATTATGAGCGTTTCTCGCTTAGGGTTGAAGAGGCTTAGGCTTTTGAAGCCCTCCTTTGCCCCACGCTGGCGGTACGTAGGGTTTATGAGAACTTGCAACTTCTGGTACTTACTTTTGGCCGGAGCCTTTGAACGTTTACCCAGGACCCAACCTTTCATCAGGTCGAGGTCAAAGCTACCGGTCTAGTATTAAGATTTAAGATTATAGTCTTTAAACGATCTAAATTCTCACGGTTTTGTTTCTTTATCACGTCTTATTTGATACCTGAAAGCGTTGCTAAATCGGCTTTGGCGGGGTCTCCACGCCCTACGCAAAACTCAATATATGCGGTCGGGCAATAGGCAGCGGTGGCCGAATATCCACGGGGAAAACTTCGAATCTCGCATTTGACCGCGCTCAATAGTTGGACCATACGGTATCTCTCTTTCAAGTTGGGATTATTATGAACGGCGGCGTCATAGAGTGATCGTAACATGGGGGGGGGAGGGTGGTGTTACGAATTCCTTACCATGCAAAGCTTACCAAAGTGACGAATCCAGTTCCCATTAAATATTTTGTATCGTGAAAAAATAGATGAACAGGGGACTGGAAGATCTGAGAGTTATTTGGTTATTCGGTAAAGATCTCCGCCGTCTTTCAGGCAAAATTTGATTCTAGCGAGGAATCCGCTATCTGTTTCGCTGTGGAGGGGGGGGGGGGCAATCCTCAGAAAATAGGCGTGTACGCGAGCGCGTCTGCGTCCGACTTTTATGACGTCATCATTTTCGAAAAAATTTCTTAGATGATGATAGGATCGAGAGGGACTTGAAAAAATGTTGACCTGCAAGCTATGATAGGAGGGGGACTTAGGAGAATTTCAATTACTATTTTTACCGCTGGAACTTGGGTTGGGGTGTAATAGGTTCCTATTACGGATGTCTACCGGTCAAGTAAGTCAAGTACTTGATAAAAGGTCAAGTAAACAAGTTAAAGTCAAGTATTTTCAATCAGTAAAAGTAAAAGAGCAATGGGTTTTGTAATGAGGAATGTTAACGGCTTCAAAGATATTCGTACCATCCTAACCCTGTATTATGCTTTCTTAAGTTCGAATATGGATTTGGAGCGCTGATATGGGATCCTATATATGACAAATACTCGAAAGCTCTAGAAAACATACAGCGTTGTTTTTTGAAATTTACGTACATGAAAATATTTCAGTATTACCCGCACGAAATTGAGTACGTCGATCTGTTAGCAGGATTCAAAATCTATTCACTAGGGGAAAGACGTAAACTGACAATGCTGGACTATCTGCACGATGTCTTGCAGGGGCAAAAGGATCCTGCCTTGCTCCAGGAGATCACCTTACGGGTTCCGCGGTTAAATGCAAGGCTTAGGGAAACATTTTACATAAGTGATACAAACAAAGGACCCCTGAAACACTCATTTGTGAACAGAGCATGTGCCCTTTATAATGACCTGGAAAAGAAACCTGGGGGGGGGATACTCTTGACATATTGTCGCAGTCAAAAAAACAGTTCAGATCTTCATGTCTGGGTGTTCTGATATACCTAATAAGATCTTCAGCCTACCTTTAAAAGTAGAATTAGTGCATTTGTTGGGTGCCCTAATAAGGAGGAACCGGTTACTTTGTGTGTGTGTGTGTGTGTGTGTGTGTGTGCGCGCGCGCGCGCGCGCGCGCTTTCCTTTTTATTTTATTTTTTGTTTTATGCTATTTTTTCATCTTATTTTATTTCATTTTACTTTATCATTATTATTATTATTTTTATTTTATTTTTTTTTCTCGTAATTAGAGGCAAATTAATATGGATCGATCTCTTAAGGGTGGCGTCGGCGGTAATTGGCTCCCAGGCTGTTGTCGGCACCACCCCAAAAAATAAACAATATATAAATAAATAAATAAATAAATGAATAAATAAATAAATAAATTTCTTATTTCTGTACTCACCGGTGACGTCGTTTTTTCTTCTTTCTTTCACCCAGGTGCTTCCGGTTTGTCGAGCACAATTCGCGTTCGAGCTTTACAGAATGAAATGCAGACAAATCTCGAAGATTGTCAGATCTTGTCAAGCTTGTGCAATTTGTCAAAAGAGCCTCCCTCAAGATAACACCCACATGTGAGAACCAGAAAAAGGAAATTTTGATCGGGTCTGCGATTCGCAAATTAGCGTCAACCTTCGAGTTTGGTGTTTAGCATGTAAAAAGTCCTTGTCGTCAATGTAACTTCGAGCGCAACTGATTCGTGGAATTTCAGATGCGTCAATCAGAGAGCAGCTACTTCTAGTCGAAGAGTTAACCTTTGAAGAAGCCATGGTAAAAGGTCTTGCAATTGAAGCGTCGAAAGCCGGAGCATAGTCGATTAAAATTGAAAACGCGTCATCAACACCAGCCTCACCAGTACCTGTCAATAAATTATAGGAGGGGAGAACATATAACCACGCAGTATTCATCCTGTTCTATCTAAAATCTCATCAGTATTCATTGATTCCTTTTGATCGATCGTCCTACTTCCTACTTTTCAATTTTCTGAAATGGAAGGAGACAAGAATACCGTCCAGAACGATCAGAAAGATTAAATTAGGCACGTGCCCACATCATGCAAAGATCTGCCCTCGTGTAAAACATATTCGATTAAAAGCCTGATACAAATTGGATTCGACCTCAGAACCTAGTGCCAGCAAACGTTTTACAGATATTCGAATCGATCAAACTACAGCTTCCCGACTTTGTAAGATGGGCGAAACTTCTGCCCATGTTTGCAGAGCTTTCTCCAAACGATCAGGTTACCCTATTGCGAGAGAACGTTGGGCAGCTTTTCCTATTGAATTTAGCCCATCAAAACATGAATATTGATGATATATTGTTGCTGAGAAATAATTTCGTATTCTACAAAGCTCATATTCTGAATGCAACATTGCCTTCAGCAGGAACGAACTCGTTTGGTGTGGCCGTTAGCCGTTTGGTCGTGGACATTTTTGAAAAAATGCTGAACCCATTGGAGGATTTGAACGTGGACGACACAGAGATCGCGTGTCTGAAAGCTATTCTATTCTTTCACCCAGGTGCTTCCGGTTTGTCGAGCACAATTCGCGTTCGAGCTTTACAGAATGAAATGCAGACAAATCTCGAAGATTATCTGTTCAACAATTGCAAGAGCGCTACTCTAGGGCTATTAGCTTGACAAAGGTTTATTGAAAGGACGGATACTATCATACGGTTAAATGAGGGGGAAGATGTCGGATGCGGTAAGATATTGTATTAGTTGATCTGTAAGTGTAGTGTCGTTATTTGTTAATGCCTCTTTTCTGGAATGAGGAATATTGTGAGTGTTTCGTAAGGTTGTTGATTACCTACTTCAATATGCAATGTTTCTGCGAAGATTTAACTATAAGATCATTCACAAGAAAGTTGAGGAAAACGTCAACGCAGATTTTTTCTTTCGAGCGCCCATGCCCAATGTACCTGGCGGTATTGAATCAGTCCTGTCAATAGAAGTCAATGAGCTGGAAGTGTCAACAATAAATCAAATCACAAAATCCGAATTGAATTTTGATCCATTGCCGCTCAAATTACCTTGACTGTTCAACGTTTAAAAACTATGTTGAACTTGCCCTGGCTGGTCCTGAAGTCTTTACAGGAGGGCACCTACGATCCAAAATAATCTGTCAATAATGGTGTTATTTTTCAAGGACGTGAGTATGTGTTCTGAAAATGTTACAGAAAGCAGTCCTCAATGAATTGCACACTGCGCACATAGGACTTGTCCAAATGAAAAGATTAGCCCGAGAATATATCTACTGGCGCAATATTCATATTTGATAGCGACATTGAGGGCCTTGTCAGATCTTGTCAAGCTTGTGCAATTTGTCAAAAGAGCCTCCCTCAAGATAACACCCACATGTGAGAACCAGAAAAAGGGAATTTTGATCGGGTCTGCGATTCGCAAATTAGCGTCAACCTTCGAGTTTGGTGTTTAGCATGTAAAAAGTCCTTGTCGTCAATGTAACTTCGAGCGCAACTGATTCGTGGAATTTCAGATGCGTCAATCAGAGAGCAGCTACTTCTAGTCGAAAAATTAACCTTTGAAGAAGCCATGGCAAAAGGTCTTGCAATTGAAGCGTCGAAAGCCGGACGTCGTTTTTTCTTTTTTTTTCCCGAACTAAAAGATTCTAAGTGATCAGAATTAAATTCTTTATTCGATTCTTGACTTAGATGCGCGAGATCCGGAACAAATCAAGACGAAAAAAATTCTTTAGAAAATTGTACCATTGGGGCTCAATGGATCGTAGTCTGAGGTCGTCTTTGGAGAACTCATGAAGTAGAGACAACACTTTAGTCTACATAAAAATGATCATACTAGGTAATGCTTGTAAGGTGTTTCGGCTTTTCCTGAAGCCGTATTGGCAGGAAGCAAGTAAATTGTTAGAATCGAGGAACCACGTAAGTCTTTTGTTTAAGATTTTTTGGAATAGTTTTCCCAAAACACCAGTGAGTGCTATGAGTCGGTAGGATTCCGGAAGCGAGGGGTCTTTTGAAGGTTTCGGAATGGGCAGAACGATAGCTAGTTTTTTGGCATTGACTGCAAGTCTTTTGCCAATAATAGATGTATATATACGACCCAAAACCGATGTTGATTTTCAGTCGCCCATATATATATGTGCTGCTTCACGATTTTGTTTCCATGACATCATCAATGACATCATCGAAGAATTGACCAACCATCTTCGGATAACTAGCCTCATATATTTTTATAATTATACTAGGCCTAAAATACAGATTTTCCCTGTTTTGTTGGGTCGATTTCAAGTAAACTTGCAGTTCTGAAGTGATACACGCAGGTCGATTTCAAAATCGACGTCGATCTAGACTCAATTTTGAGTCGACTTTCCCAAATTTTTCGACTGCTCTGTCGCCTCGATTAATAGTCGATTCGTTTTTTCTGGGTTGTGTGCTGAGCGACTTATAAATCAATCTCAAATCCCCGTTTGGTAGTTTTGCCACTCGTAGAGAGCAGTATTATTATTTTTATAATGAGGATCGATGAGAATCTCAATCACGTTTGAATAGCGCAGCAGTGGTCGAATTGACGCAATTTCGACGTCGATAGTTGGCCAAAATTAAAACTAATACCAGTTTTGATCTCCATTCTGAAACCTTGTCAAGCTATGCACTCGAAATCTACAAAATTCTGACATCGACTGCAAGTCTTTCGCCAATGAGTAACCGACGTTGATTATCAGTCGACGAGCATCGATCTCTCCTAAATATATAACAGACTCCGTCACAATTTCATTTCCATGAAGTATTAAAGACGTCATCAAAGATCATTATCCACTAGGTTAGGATAACTAGTCTCATATATGTGTAAGAATCGAACTTCGTCTTTCTCGGCAACAGGTCTCTATTGATCCGAAGACCTTCGTCTTTCCTGCTACCGAGTCTCTATTGAACGATATCTCAACTACACGTACAAAACGTGAATTAACTGACATTCGCTATCTCTATTCTAATCTCTTGTAACAACCACGACTACCTATTCTGTCTGCGAGTGCCAGCGTGCAAGAATATGCAGCAGCATATTCTTACATATGTAAGATGTAAAATCTTGACAAATCTGGCGATGCTGTGTTTCCACAGAATCGAATCAAAAAGTCGAGTTCCCGAAGAAAAGGCAGGTCAGCTGACTGCACTCGGAAGGAGAAACAGGACGAGAGATAAGCCGCATTAGCTGGGTACACGGATACACTCCACTCCCCGTAGGTACACAGACCAAGTCCACTCCTGCGTGCGCAGTAAGCCTACACCATGCAGTAAGCCGTATCAAAAAAGTCTACTCCTTATCTGGTCGGAGCTCCAAACTTTGTCCATGAGTAGGAGAGTGACGCGACTGAAAGTGAAGAACGTTCACGTTCTTACATCTCCACCGCTAAGAGGGAAAAGATAAGGAGTAGACTTTTTTGATACGGCTTACTGCATGGTGTAGGCTTACTGCGCACGCAGGAGTGGACTTGGTCTGTGTACCTACGGGGAGTGGAGTGTATCCGTGTACCCAGCTAATGCGGCTTACTGCATGGTGTAGTATTACAGCGTTCATCTATAGGAGACCAGGAGACTCAGTTATCGAATCGATACGTTGTTCTAATTTATGGTTATTCATATTACACAAGGGGAGTGTACACCCGAAGGTGTAGCAAATTATATTGAACCACAAGAAAATCAGCCGCTAAACGTTTTCGGTTAAACAACCATCATCGGAGCGTAAACGAAAGCTTGTGTAAGACTCAGTTATTTTGATTCGATTCTGTGGAAACACAGCATCGCCAGATTTGTCAAGATTTTACATCTTACAAATCGAATCAAAAAGTCGAGCTCCCGAAGGAAAGGCAGGTCAGCTGACTGCACTCGGAAGGATAAACAGGACGAGAGAGGAATAGCGTTATATGGTCGGAGCTCCGAACTTTGTCCGTGAGTAGGAGAGTGACGCGACTGACAGTGAAGAACGTTCACGTTCTTACATAATTATATATCTTTATACTAGATCTGAAACACAGTGTACTAGGCTTTACTTTGGGAACTCGAAGAATTTTGAGCTTCGTTACTTTATAAGTTAGTTTATGATAGACCAAAGTAAACTAGGACCGGTGAGAGAGAAAACGCGGTATAGTATGACATCATAGGACAACAGTAGGCCTCTAGAACGAGGGGTAGAGAAATTATATCTTTTGCATTGTGAAGTAATACTCTTCAATTTCTATTTAATTTCTGATCTCAAAATGACGCATTCGAAAATTATGGTCCATAGCAATACCCTAAAATTAATGCAGAGACTCTCTCTACAATGGAAAGGTTACTATGATGTTGTAAATATTGTTATTTTACTCGGTAACACGATGAGTTCCTGTAATGAAGGATGGCGGATATCAAACTTTAAGGCAATCTCATGAGTTTCCTATGAGTTTATAGTACAAATAACTTCCGAAACAGCAATATCATTAACATGGGAAATGAGAGGTCTATATTTTGGCAGCGGGAAGATAAGAGGGTGAAATTTTAATACGATATCAATGCAACGCCTGATTAACGTTAATTTTCCTCGTATCCTCGTCTTGACAAGGCCCGCATTTCAATCGATTCAAATGATGGAGATATACTCGTACACAATTTTCAAAAAATGATATTTATATTTAAAAAGTGCGTGTCAACTACTCATCCATCAGGTATTTCTTTTTCTTCACCTCTTCATAAATGTATGCGTATACATATGTAACACATTTCTCTTATTCCATACTACACGAAAAGTTCTCTACGGATGCAGCATATTTTTCTACGTTTTTCTTTTTTTATCGATTCGCGTATGTATTTCCTTTTTCTCCCCTTTCTCAGAAATGAGGAAACCATTTGAATGAAATTCGAATAAGTTTCATATGCCCGTATACATACATCTTTTTTTTCGTCTGACGCCTTCGGAAACTCTGTTGTTTATAATACCATTTTGGTAATTTTTCTTTCACAAAGTGCGCGTATATATTGAAGCTAACGTATCTAAACTTGAAGTTTATTTATGCTTTTCGTTTTTTTTCCGTTGTAGTAGGTGTTGAGGAAAATTGGGGGAAGAAAAAAAAAAAAAGGTAAAAGTGATATTATTTTCGCGTATAGCGGATAGAAATACGGGCAAATAGCTTAAGAATCAATTTCCCGAAGTATTTGTGGTTTTTGTTTTCACGCAGAAACGTTCGTCGGTCTGATTTGGACGGCAACTTTTATCACCTCTCCGAACTTCGTTTCGATCGAGATGTGAGAAAAGATGTTTAATTGTCATCGTGGGCGTGAACGCTTTCGAATAAATCACCCTCTTATAGGTTGGATAGCTAGTTTCCGACAAGGAAACTGACTCTTACACATTTGCGGATAAAATACGTCTTGTATGTTGAGCCTACTGGGGAAAGGCACCGTGCATCAGCCGATAGCTACCGCAAGCTAGAGCGTACCTTCTCGCGCTAGCTTGAGAAGGGTAACTATGAATACTTTCCCGCGTTTCCTTGTGACTACTGATAAGAATTATCGGAACTCATAATGAGTGAGTGACGTGTACATAGAGCACTAAAATTGAAAAGGTTTTTTTTTTTTTTTTTCTCCAGTTGCGACACAACTGATGATGGGATAACACCCGAAAGTACTCTTGTAAAAGCAACTAATAAAAAAAACCCTTTTCAATATTAGTGCTCTACTTACACCTCACTCACTCATTATGAGTTCCGATAATAGCACACCAGACATGGTTAACGAGGTTTTTAAGTTTCTGAAGACCAAGGTCAAACTAAGAGTGACACATGTGAAGATTTGGTTCAATAACGAATGCTTGAGACGAGGCATTATTCCCAAGTATGCGACTATAAGGCTACCAGGAAATAGCGCAGCAGTAAAACCCACCAAGATGCAAGCGGAAAGATTGAGAGTGAAGAACGAAATTGGTGAACTCTACAAGAAAATCACCAGGCTGAATGGTCTACTGTATGATCCATATTCCCATCTGTCCACGTTACTCCACCCGCAAGAAGTTAAAGAAATGATGTTCGAAAAAGGAGGAGAGGGAAAGAAAGGAGAAGACCATGTGGAAAAGCGAGTGGAAGCCCAAACAAAACAGATCAAGAAGAAGCTTGACGAACTGACCCGGAAGAAAGAAGAAAGAAAGGAAGAGACAGCGAGAGTTGAGCACAAATTTGCTCCCAGAACCGAGAACGTATCAAGCGTCACCTTCACAGAAGAAGAAAGAAGACTGCTGGACAAAGCATCAAGTACGTGCAGCCAGAGAGGCTGAACCAGTGTAGGCTTGAAAGCATGGCCATTAGCTGCGAACAAGTAATCCAAACCATGGAACACGACGTGAGACCAGAAGCCCGGACCAAAATTGGGAAAGTGCTGTTGGACATCAAAGAGGATATGTGCCGAACCTATGACAGAACGCAAGTACATAATGCAGAGGAAGGTCACAAATCTACACAAGAAGATCCGACAGAACAACCTGATTTTGACAAAGGCGGACAAAGGCAGCACGGTAGTGGTAATGGAGAAGGAGGACTACACCCAAAAAGTGGAGTCGTACATCGCAGTTAATGGATACCAAGAGCTGGCAAGGGACCCAACACGGAAATACCAAGTTCACCTGAAAGCTGTGTTGAAACGGAACAATGTACTCGGCAATGGAAGGACGCTTGAGATGAACCCGGTTGCACTAAAACTCAAGGGGCTTATAAAACTCCACAAAGCGAATCGTCCGATGAGACCCCTGGCCAACAGCATTCAATCACCATGCTACAAGAAAAGATCGTAGCCACATTCCTGAAAGAAAACTACCAGTTTGCACCCAGACGAAGTATCAGAAACAACGGAGTTCTGATTGAGCAAATGGACAAGTTGGAAATCAGGAGTAACGACAAGCTGATATCCTTTGATGTGACTAATATGTTTGGTACCATACCGAAGGAGTAACTTCTCACTTTGTTCAAAAACAACAGATACTATGGGAACCTCGATGGGTCGAAGTACGCCAACATAGTGAAGAAGATCTTGAGCCAGAACTACTGCCGCTTCAATAACAGGTTCTACAGTCAAGAAAGGGGACTTGCGATGGGATCACCGCTGTCACCAATACTGGCGGAGATATTCATGAATGATATGGAAAACAAGATATTGAAGGGCAGCAAGTTCAGAAACTCGATCAAACACTGGACCAGATATGTGGATGATATCCTAATTGTGTAGTCAGGCACTGATAGACAGGTGTATCTATTCCTTTCAGAAATGAAGGCGATGAATGAAAGCATCAAATTCACAGTGGAAAAAGGCAATGAGACATCAACTATTTGGACCTTACACTCACAATGGAGAACAATAGGATAGAATAGAAAATCTACAGGAAGCCGACGCATACTGACACCATCATCCCAAATGACTCCTACCACCACCCCAAGCACAAGCTAGCGGCAATCCAGAACTACTGCTATCGGACAATTTCTATCCTCAAGAACAACGAAGAGAAGAGGAAAGAGATCGAGATAGTAAAGCAGATCGCAGAAGCCAATGGTTACCGCAGATGTGTAGTGGAGGGAGTCTTTGGGAAAATGGAAACAAAGAAAGGAACCCACGATAGCATAGTGAGAAAGTACTCCGGATCGATACCATATATAGGAAAGTACACAAACAAGGTGATAAAGGCGTTCAATGGCTACGATGTGAATGTGGGTATCCAGAATAACCAACCCATGGTGAAAAGAATCAGCAATGACCAGACGGAACAAAAGGACAAGGAAAGCTTGAGCGAAGTGTACAAGCTCAGTTGTGAACAGTGCGAGGGGATCTATATCGGTGAGACTGGGAGAAAGTTTGAGATCAGGAGAAAGGAGCACAAAACGTCGAGGGAGAAAGAAGATGGCAAGTCACTGTTTGGGAAACACTGTAACGAGGAAAACCACGATGGAGAGGGAATATTTGAAGTCATACACATAGAGAATCGCACAAAGAGAAGAAAACTCTGGGAACAAATGGAGATTGCAAAAGCCAAGAGGAAGAAAGCCTGCCTCTTGAACAATGTAATCACATTTGACAGCGAAAAATTATTCGGCCTGGTGGACGAGAGAAGAAGAGCGGAACCAACCAATGAGACGGCAGGAATCCAGGTAGCCAATAGAAACGCAGCATTTAGGACAATAGATTGAACCAATCACGAAGCAGTATGTCTTAGCCAATAAGAACACAATCTCATATTATCGTAAGAATATGTTTCTAAGAAGTGAACCCATCACAACACAGCATTGTTATAGCCAATAAGATCACAGTGTTATACTATAAAAACTCATGGTTAAGGCCTTGTTCTCCAGTTGCGACACAACTGATGATGGGATAACACCCAAAAGTACTCTTGTAAAAGCAACTAATAAAATAGATTTCTAATACTGATAAGAAATTAGCCAGGTATGAAAATTTCTGTAAGTCTTACTTCTACCGTTATCATTTTCTTTCATTTTTCCCAAGTAGTAAACTTACAAGGGAACGCAGAAACGCATTCATAGTCGCCCTTCTCAGTTAGCCCGAGAAGGTACGATTTGGTTCGCGTGGACCCGCGGCTGACGAAGGGTATTTTTCCCCGATCCGCAGAACCTCCTTTCCAAAGTATCTTTTCTCAACGGACAGTAGGAAATAACATTCTCACTCAAATGCTGAGTCGTTAAGCTTTTGACATTTTACCACAACCTAAACGTATGTTCTTATGCCAAAATGTCGGTCGATGTATTCTTTCATATAATAAACGACAGCAGAGATTTTCATCTTTCTAATTACAAAAATCCGTCGCGACAAGCAAATCTTTCCTATCAAACTGAAGGTCAATATTGCATTCAAGTTAGAATTACTGTTAACCGTAGTGAATTTTCAAGACAACGACCCAGACCTCAAAGTTATCTGGAGTTTGAAAAAGTGAAAATTTCATCAACTTTTTTTTTTCAACGATCTCCTGTCCATTTTAATAACCAGGTAGGTCAAATTCACTCGGTTGAAGTGAAGATAATCACGTGAATGCGGTTTTCGGAAGAAATTAATATTTGTTTGACCGAAAAATAATATACTAGGGTGGCTTAGTCTTCAATTATAACCCTAAAGAAGGGATAAGCATTTGTTATAGCATTCCTCCATTGAGAGAACTGATGAAGTAGACTGACGTATTGTAGACGTTTGAAATCGCGATATTCATTATTATTTGATGCGTACAAAGGACTCAAAAGCTACGTACAAATCTTCGTGAACGTATACAAGCTTCTAAAATTACTCGCATATCTATTTTAACAAGTTGAGTGCTGTATCTTTTGTTCACTGTGTACACATCGAGTTAGTCGAAAGAAGTTTTCGGGTTCACTTTCATGTTTCATCACTGAGAAATTGTAATCGTTACGTCTGCAACAAATTGATTGATTCACTTCTCTCTGTATAGAGTCTGGGTACGATATTTGAAAGAAGCAGATTATTCTAATTCTTCGTATTCACGCTCGACAAAGGAACTTTTGAATGGTTAGTATTACGTAATCGAAAAATAATTATACGATTTCAAAACTTTATATAAATTCCCGTTTCAATATCTAAAATTTTGTTTAGAGACCCCTCAAGCGGAGTGGGGAGGGTTGCTGACTGATTCGTAAAATCCATTGAACCACCAGCAAACTTGGAAAAATTGTTCCCAGGTGTAAATATAGGGAATGAAAACTTTTTCTATCCACTTCTCTACGAAAAAGTGAAGCGCGACAGTCACTGCGACACTTATCATACAGACAACAAGGGGAAAAGTTGGCGAATTTTTTAAATACCTTGTAGGGAAGTCCACCGACTATGCACTGGAGGAGAGAAAATTCTGCTGAGCAGATTTCTAGACGTTTCTAAAAGCTCACGACAAAGTCCGGCATAACGGTCTGATAACCAAATTAAAAAGACGTCTCCCCTTCAATATGCTCAATACAATACTTGCAACAACGACTATTCCAAGCTATCATGGATCTGAAGAAATCAAACCAGCAACCAATCCAAGCAGGAGTTCCACAAAAGAGTGTGTTGGGATTGCTACTCTGCTCTGACTAGCCCAAACCATCCGGTATGTTCGCCGATGACACTGCAATCCTGAAGGCTTCAAGCGGTAACGGGTGACAAGGGATACACTGAGCCCAAAGACAAAGAGTCAAAATAAACTGTACAAAGTCCAACTGCATCATGTTCACCCAACGGCCGAGTATAACTTATCAGCTAATTCCGAAGGCTGACGCGGTAAAGTGCCTAGGAATTTATCTGGATTCTAAATTGAACCACATACGTCTGAAGAGAATCCAGACGAAGGAAAAAATTAGAACACTCTATGGGCTGCTGGGAAGGCGCTCCCAAATGTTCCCAGACGGCAGGCGGTTCATCCAGCTTATGTTAGTGGGCCAAGATGGACACGTGGGATGGTAGTCTGGAGCAGCTCTAGCAACTTCAACTCATTGCTCACACTCTGTATTTATTGCCCCTAATAAATACTCGAATGATATTGTTTCCTTTGTAACGGGCAAATTAATTGCTACGAGTATTATAAAAGACAATGAGGACTAACCAACATAAGCCAATTCCCCGACCGCAAAATTTATTACATAATAGAATCAGAGAGCTTTTGTTATAGTAGCCAATATCAATGATAGATAGAATACAACTGACAGAAAAATTATTAAAAGTTGATAATACTACTACATACAGGATTGGACAAGAGCCCAAGACGCCAAGAAGTCATTAATCGATGCTTTCCATCCAACTCAGATCGTTAACAAAGCTTTCAAAGTAAGCAATGTCTTCTTTCCCATCAGCCTCGCCGTCGACACATTACTTAGACGGGGAGGGAGAAAGTGATCATACGTGTTCTACTGCACCTGAACTTCCTCTTCTTGAATTCCTCTCTCAATTGAGTAGGATGCAACCCAAAATAAGTAGGAAGCAGCCCACACTCGGGGAAGACTTTATTAAGGACGTAATCACCGTATTTAGTCAGCTGGTAGCAAATCTTAAAGTCCTCAATTGCCCTCCCACGACGGAACCTTTGCTCAAACCGAATTGAGTGACATTTACGGATATCAAACTGATGACCAGCCTCAATGAGATACTCTACGAAAGTGGACTCTCTGCTTTTTAGGTTCGTATCAAGAACCATCGTATACTCATTGAAGCGGTGAGGGAAGTTTCGCTCAGTCCCACCCTATGTATTGCGCCTCGCAATCAGGATATGATAATCGTACACTTCCCTGAAGGGTAGGGGCGGTCTTTGAGCGGACCCCTAAAGTGCGGAGCTTATAATAGCCGGGTTCAAGTTTATAAGACTTGAGAATTTCGTCTAAACCTTCGAAGAAATTGCCCAAATAAGGAAGGCGAATCCATTTGAAGTTTTCGAGGGGGAGGCGAGACTGCTTCGACAAAAAAAGTCAGCTGGCTAAAGCTCTCAGCAGTAAGCTTCTTCCTGACCATGAGGTCAACATCACAGTCAAGGTCTTTATCAGGCACAATTCGGTGCACAAAGGTCGCGGTTGAGAAGGAGGAGCACGAGGCCGTGCATGATAGAAATATAAGGAGATTGAGAACGACAAATACCACAATGAGTAAATGGACGAAAAAACCGACAAATACTGCAAAGAGTAAATGTACGTAGGGAAATTGCAAAAAGCCGCAGAAATAAAACAAACAGAGTACCGGTCGACTGTTCCTCTGTCAGTCGCTTTTTATTCTCCGCCCGTTGATGGCTTCTTAGCCGAAAGCGCTTGCGGTACTCTGTTTGTTTTATTTCTGCGGCTTTTTGCAATTTCCCTACGTACATTTACTCTTTGCAGTACGGTTTTTTCGTCCATTTACTCATTGTGGTATTTGTCGTTCTCAATATGTCGGGCCGTAACTTGCAGGAACGAATCGATTCAATAAGGAGATTCTTTATGTCTCGTGTGACAGTAGGAACTGGAATCGATGTGAAGATCTGTGGAAGTGGCCTTTCTGTGAATTCCACATTCGTTTCCGTGATGAGTGGGAGAAATGCAAAGGTCGAGAAAATTGATGCTTCACTCCTCTATTGCTAAAGTGAACTTTATACTGGGATAGAGGGCATTAAGGTACGAAAGGAACTCATGCAAGGCGTCCTCAGGACCGTCTCAGGGGCACTCGATACCGATAGAAACTTAGGTATCACTGGTAGCGACGTTCAGAGATTCCTTTTCCTTAGATCATCCTTCTGTGCATTTGCCATGCCGGAATTTGAAAACCTGCTGAGCCTCATGGATAAATCAAGCGACGAATAATGTAAAAAATCGATGTGTTCCTCGTGGGTAAGTGCCATGTTATTGAGGGGAAGTAGGTACAAACGCGTAACGAATAAAACTTTGAGTGGAATGGAAGATTTAAACGAATATAATGAAGTCAAAACACAAATCATAAAAAATATCGAAACACAATCACCTGGTGATGAATTGTTCATGCATTTGAAACCGATTGTGCCCTACTTTGAAGTGGTTTGGGTGTTTTATATATTCATTTACAAAATTCCATCCTCTATTTTAAAATTTTAAAATTATATTCTTGTTCTTCCGTTTTGGAAGTTTTCCGTTTGTTCGTTTAAATCTTCCATTCCACTCAAAGTTTTATTCGTTACGTGTTTGTACCTACTTCCCCTCAATTTTCAAATGATGCTCTAGATTACACACATGAACAAGTTTCAAACTTTTGGATTGAACATGAACTTTCGAAGGTATTTCTAGAGGTATTTTCAACGCTGCCGTTTTTCAATATTACCTCTCATTATTGTGCAGTACTTATGTTTAATTACCGCGAACTGTTGCGACACGTAACGTATCTTATCGAGCTATAAAATTTCAACGTGCGAGAAGGTACACTTCCCTGTCGTGATGAAGCGCGGGAATTAAATATGAGTATTGCACAATAATGAAAGGTAATATCAAAAGTCACCCAACAGCATTGTACTCAGCGTTGAGAATACTTCTAGAAATTCTTTCAATAGTTCATGTTCATTCCAAAAGTTCAAAATTTGTTGATACGTGTTATTATAAGGTCTGTAAGTACAACATGTTGACAATTTTTAACTCACGGGCGATTGTCAAATATCCAAGGTTTTGGTGTGACTCAGGATTAGTAACAGATTTGAAGAACGTACTTGATGATGATATATTTAAAACTTATTGGCTAAAGATGGGAGAGTAAAATTTAAATATGATACAATATATGACGTCCTATTAAATTTAAGAAAAATCCATTTATTTGAAGAGGCCAAGTTCAAATTTGGGATCGATGCAATTTGTCAAATTATGGTTGGACATACCGAGGGCAGGGATACTGGAACGAGTAAACACAAAGGGTTTTTACGAGAGTCACAGAAATTAAGAACGGACCGGAGCGCTTTCGGTTAAATAGCCATCATCCAGCGACCCCAACGAACGATATTCGAAGAAATCAAGACTAAACTGCGGCAAGTAATTACTAAAAATATTCATTAACTAATTCAATCAACCCTTCATCAGGTATGTACTTGTTGAGCACATTAACGTTGTCGTTGTTCAGATGACGGATAATTTCGATTTTCTCGAGGAAGACTTCGGACTCCTCTTTGAAGCTTAGTTGGTTCGCAAAAGCTGATTCACGTACATTCTTCTTTTCCCACGCTAGCCTCTCTTATTTTGAGCTAAAGGACCTCAATTTCACCGATGTAAACTCCTTTATATCACCACATTCCACATTATAAACGCCACTCCTCTCGACCAGTAGGACAAGGTCCTCAAGCTTAACGAATAAACTTTCAACAGTATTGAGATCTGTGTAATACGCGGGGCGAAAACAAAAGGGGCAGAGGATACGACCCAACTGTGACGAAAACTTCCCCAAAAATGGAAGCCTGATTCAGCGTTTCCTGCTATCTCGGTTCGAATCGCGAGAGAGAGGGGTGGTAGAATCGAGACATTTCCTTGCAATCTTCCTTCGAACCATGAGGTCGATGTTCAGATTGACCTCAATGACTCTGGCCAAGTGCTTCAGAGCCAACAACTCCTAGTGGAAGGCGGACTGGCTCAGCGAGGTGCGGGTCAGCCGAGGCAAAAAAACTTACAGTGGACTACAATATCGGTCAAAGTATCTTTCCTATAGATAGTGAATTCGGGGACGTCGTCTCCTTCAGAGATCGTCAAATCCAAGTAGTTGACAGACGAGCCACCAACTTCCAGAGTGAATTTTATGGAGGTACTTGAGAAACTCCGAGAGGAGATTTCGGAGACCAGTCCACGTACCCAACACATCGTCGACGTACCTGTGCCAACAATATACGTGACTTAAAAACTTGAATTTGAATGCCTCCGAGATGAGGGAACCCAGAGACAAACCATTGAGGCAACTCAAAAAATTCATAATTCGATGGATATTAACTCACCCATTCTTTGGATGGCAGCAGCATTTGGAATATACGGGTATAAACTGACAATTTTTCAAGTATTCGCCCTTTGCCCGAAGGAGAGCGACCAATGGAGGATTATTATCAACGAGGAATAGTTCTGATCCATTCTACCCTGCGGCACCGGCATCTCATTGCGGACATGCGAGAGGTAACACGAGGGGTCGTAGATCATTTCGCCAATTGTAATGAGATCAGAAATCAACCCCGTACAAAATCGTTTTGCTGTACCGAGTATTTATGGATCGAGCACGAGTAAAGAATATTTTCGAAGCTTTTGCTGTCATCCGTTTAACACGACAAACCAATGTTGAATATTAAATCCGTGTTTTTTTTTTCTTTTTTTTTTTGCCTGCGTCCCGAAAACGTGACGCGTCTCGCGTACAACGCTCCGATAGTATACACGACGAGGACATAATACATATAGGTCGTAGACGTCTTATTCGCGAAACGCCAGAAAGCGCACAAACATACATAAAAACGTCGAAAAAGTTATCCTCAAACTTTTCCTCCAACGTACTCGGCATACGTAATCGCGGTAATGCGCTTCGCTTACGTACACAATAATCGTATAACGCGCTGTTATCGCCGTCCAATTTATGACCTAATACATATAACTTACACTTCGGTTCCATGCTGTATTATACTATGGAGCATATCCTGCTCGAGGTTTTGTTTCTATTTATGGTACATATATATCGTATTATATACGCCCCGGGTACACGTCGTACGTCCGTCATTCGTTTTCGGGCATTTCGCCTACGTTTGTTCGTATATCGAAATGCTAGAGTGAAAAGATTAGGGCCAACACAGTTTTTGACTTCCTTTTTTCGTTACAAAACTCGCCGAAGGTAAAAACTCTGAGCCAGAATTATATTATGCTTTGAGCATGCGATATTAAGAGATCCTATTCCAGAAATACTCCTCTTAACTTTTTTAATGTAGGCAAATCCAGAAGTACAAGACAAACATGAAGATAACTCGAAGACAATTCAGAAAGCTATAGAGACAGTATGTGGCGCCTGGAGCAGAGGTTGAGAAATACCGACTTTTTATCGAACAGTGAAGTGTGTGTGTGTCGGTTTTCGTTCGCCCCTTCGATGTCATAAGCGGCCTACGTATATCGTTGTATCGAGATAGAGCATTTCACTTTCGTTTTCCTTTCTGTATATCGCTACATCCAGTTTCAAACTTATTCTGATTCCCCGTTCTCCGTTACTTCTTTTCCTATCAATTTCTCCTTTGCTGTCTACCCTTCTCCTGCTGTCTCGATTATGTGGTAAACCGGGCCGATTAAGAAGGAGAAAGATTAGCTTGTGCTCGCCTCAACGATGGGTTTTGCTTGTCGTTCTGACGGGAGTGCGTTTTTCCCTTCGACGGACGACGGGCGTTCTTTCGATAATATTCCGGATTGAAAATAACGTGGCCGCCGAGGCCTGGGTGTATGAACGTACTCACCGGAAATTTAATATAGATTCGGACGGGACATAAAATTTATATTTTCGAATCATTTTCTATTGTGATCGGCGTTCCTTAAATTCGAGTCGAGGTCTCCTAAATTTTCGGAAATTTGAAATGGTGATCGATTTTTCGGCCTGCTCCGATTCAGCCTTCCCGGATAATCGCATTTCAGACTGCGTAGTAATTTCGTGCTTACGACATAGTATAAATGAAAAATCACATTTCGGACAGCACGACAAACTATGTTTTGTAAGTTTGGAAAGAAGTAGAGCACAAGAAGAGTGTACACCCGAAGGTGTAGCAAATTATATTGAACCACAAGAAAATCAGCCGCTAAACGTTTTCGGTTAAGCAACCATCATCGGAGCGTAAACGAAAGCGACTGAATCCAACATCAACAAAGACAGAGGGAGTTAACCAGAAGATCATGATTTAACCAGCGAGTCATCGAAGTTTGAATCATTCTCATATACTAGCTCAATCAGACCCTCTTCAGGAATGAACCTGTTTAAAACCGTGAAGTCTTCGTTATTCCGGTGTCGTATGATTTCTATATTTTCTAAAGCCAACCGTTTAAAATATGAGTTCTCCCTATGGAGGAGGATACCAGAGCCTTCCTTGAATTTGTGGCCATTCTCGAGTAGATGATCAGCAAATGCCGACTCACCCAAATTACCCTTCTCCCACGCTTTTTTATACTCCTCAATTCTTATTTGGAGCTGACGCCCAGTCATCCCTATATAAATACCTGGGCAATCGTTGCAGGTTATACTGTATACCCCACTTCTCTCGACTGGAAGAATCGGGTCCTTCAATTTCACAAATAAACTTTTTACAGTATTAATATTATAAAACGCCGGCCGGAACCCAGAAGGACCGAGTACCCTGTCCAACTTCAACGAAAACCTGCCCAAGTAAGGGAGTTTAATCCATCGTTTTCTACTGTTATGCAAATCCCTAGGGAGGGAGGTGGTAGAATCGAGGCATTTTCTCGTAAGCCTCCTTCGGACCATTAAATCAATGTCCACTCAAACTTGGTTCACTCTGGCCAGGTACTTAATCGTCCCTAGTTCCTTCAAGAGTAACCATAAATTAGAACAACGTATCGATTCGATAAATAACGCTGGTGTGGCGTATCTAATGTTCTTGTTCCGAAAGTTTCGGATCCAACGCGTGTCGTATTCTTCTCATATTTCGTTCTTGCGCAAGTGTCTTCAATACCACCTAAGACCAAATTTTGTGAAATTTCGTTTCTATTCGGATTGCGATTCCACTACAAAAAAGTTGGAAGATTACATTACGGTCAAATGGATCAGAACGGAACTGAGGAAGTGGTATGGGCGGCTTAACGTCACAACACGACTTAATCTGCTGGTTCACTCAAGACTTTCATGCCTCCTTCACCCTGGTGAGTTAGATTCATTTATAGTATCCGTTAATGGTGACTTTCGCGATTTTGAACGAAATTTAAGAGAAAAGAAAACTCGTAAACTTGCCTCCCTCCAGAGTTTAAAGGCTACGGCTGAGAAAAAAGACCGTCCTGGAGATAATTTAACCCAGCAATTCCAGCCACGCATCATTAATTATAGTAAAGTTCAGTTTGATAGTGATGAGTTATACCTGTTGGAGAAAGGGTTGAAATTTGTTCTCCATCCCCTTAAGAACCAAGAGACACTGGCTAACGTAGTAGCTGACCTGACAGTCAAAATTGGACCGGGAGTGAATATCCAACAAAATTGCGCCGAAATGGTTTGCAACACTCCCCTCTCCCGCATAAGTAATGCCTGTAGTGAGGTGATTAAAGGATTAAAGAGGAAGGTCAGGGAGGAGGGCTTAATCCTTACCAAGGCGGATAAAAGCAACGCCGTGGTGATTATGGAGAAGTCCTCTTATGTATCCGAGGTTCATGAAGTGCTGGAACAATGTGGCGCTAAGGAGAATAGCCTCTTCTGTTTCCTCAGTTTTGTCAAAGAGGTGAGGAACACTATTAATAATTGTAGTGTGATTATTAAGAGTCCTCGGACAAAGAAAGCTCTCTTGGAGCCTAACCCGGTTCCTCCCCTCCTATATGGATTACCCAAAGTACATAAAAAAGATGTACCAATGCGGCCGGTCGTGTCATTTGTCTCGTCGCCAACTTGTTTGTTAGCTAAATTTATTGATAGATGGTTCAAATCGCCAGTAGATTATACCTCCCCTCACTCAGTATTAAACTCAGGTTTGTTGACGGAGAGGTTGAAGGATATAAGCCTCCCTGAGGAAACGATTTTATGTTCCTTTGATGTGGTGGGATTATTTCCTCACATCCCGAAGGCTGTCGCAATCCAACATATGGGTGAATTGCTTGTAAAAACTGGTGTCCCCCATGAGCAATTGGTAGAATTCTTCGACCTTCTGAGAGTTTGTGGACTCCCAATTTTTGTAAATTTGAGGGAAAATTTTTCGAATTCCCGGAAGAAGTGGGGATCCCTATTGGGTCCCCTTTGGGCTCATTAATATCGGAGGTTTTCATGTCCAGATTTGAAGTCGAATTGTTTTCTTCGGGCCAGGTACTTCTAAATTACGTCTTTTACTGGCATAGGTATGTAGACGACATATTGTGCGCGTGGACTGGCCCAGTGGAACTCCTTAGTGAGTTCCTTTCTCAATTAAATGGCCGATATCCTTCCATAAAATTCACTCTGGAAGTTGGCGGATTATTAATAAATTTCTTGGATTTGTCCATATTTATTAGAGACGGCGTCCATGAATTTGGTATTTATAGAAAAGAAACTTCGACTGATATAACAATCCATGGGTCATCTTTCTGTCCCGCTGCACACAAGATCGCTACCTTCAATAGCTTGATACATCGACTGACTAGTATTCCCTTGAGTCAGGATGCTTTACAGAAGGAACTAGGGACGATTAAGTACCTGGCCAGAGTGAACCAAGTTCGAGTGGACATTGATTTAATGGTCCGAAGGAGGCTTACGAGAAAATGCCTCGATTCTACCACCTCCCTTCCTAGGGATTTGCATAACAGTAGAAAACGTTGGATTAAACTCCCTTACTTGGGCAGGTTTTCGTTGAAGTTGGGCAGGGTACTCGGTCCTTTTGGGTTCCGGCCGGCGTTTTATAATATTAATACTGTAAAGAGTTTATTTGTGAAATTGAAGGACCCGATTCCTCCAGTCGAGCGAAGTGGGGTATACAGTACAGCCTGCAACGATTGCCCAGGTATTTATATAGGGATGACTGGACGTCAGCTCCAAATAAGAATTGAGGAGCATAAAAAAGCTTGGGAGAAGGGTAATTTAGATGAGTCGGCTTTTGCTGATCATCTACTCCAGAATGGACGCAAATTCAAGGAAGGCTCTGGTATCCTCCTCCATAGGGAGAACTCATATTTTAAACGGTTGGCTTTAGAAAATATAGAAGTCATACGACACCGGAATAACGAAGACTTCACGGTTTTAAACAGGTTCATTCCTGAAGAGGGTCTGATTGAGCTAGTATATGAGAATGATTCAAACTTCGATGACTCGCTGGTTAAATCATGATCTTCTGGTTAACTCCCTCTGTCTTTGTTGATGTTGGATTCAATCGCTTTCGTTTACGCTCCGATGATGGTTGTTTAACCGAAAACGTTTAGCGGCTGTTTCTCTTGTGGTTCAATATAATTTGCTACACCTTCGGGTGTACACACTTCTTGTGTAATATGGATAACCATAAATTAGAACAACGCATCGATTCGATAAAGAATTAGAGCTTTCAACCGGCGACAACGATACCCTCCTTTAGAACTAGCGTTTCTCATAGCCTGAGTGATCTCTAAAAGTGACGCCGAACTGGACCTGTAATCTAGCCTCGGGTCAACCCTTCCCTCCGATGAGTACTCACGTTTTCTGACTGAGCTGGCTCTGGGTCCTATCCGGACGGATGGGCTGGGATCAGAGTCTTGAGTATTCTCTGGAGTGGAAGTGGGTAGTCTGATGGCTATACTATGTGAAGCTTCACCGGAATAAGCAAGATCATTTTGATTTAGCTTGCTGTCTCGATAGGTTAGTTTATGTTGGTAGCAGGACGAGGCTCTACTCCTCTCCCCCTTGTTACATCACACTATTTTCTTTGATAGGTATGCACATACTTGTAAGGTACACTAAGTTACAGATTTTTCCAAGTCAAGATTCAAATACTGTACGTTCGGCTAACTAGTTAAATGGCTCCCCCTTCCTTAGCCTAGCGTACAAGAATCCTAGTAACGACGAACGAAAAATTTTGTTCATTTTTTTTTTTTTTTTCGATATACACTACTCACCGAGAAGGAAGTAAGTCACTTGTCAGGAATGACATTAGTTTACAATTTTTGTCACTTACCTAAAACAAACGAATAAGAGAATAACAGATAAGTTAAAAGTTTAGTACATATTTGTATTACATAAATTATTAGCATACATTGTACTTCTTTCCAAGTTATTTCAATATTTCAATATTTTTTCTATTTCCTTTTCATTGGTGCTCTAATAAACCATCATTTATGAGCTCTATAGCTGGCTTGAGAACGTGTTTCAAGCAATCTATCATATTCAAATTGCAACTAGCTTTACGCATTTCTATTGCTAGAAATCGTGGCGATAGGAGGAAGAATTAAAGTCAGCAAGTTTATCATAGGGATTTATTTTGGACACTTCGTACGACCACAGGCCGAAGGTGGCTCCATTCTGTTGTAGGTGTGGAATCGGAAAATGAAATCCCCGAACACCTGTAGATCCACAGGTACAGGGATACTAGTAAGCAATTAGAGAAGAATGTGCTATCAACGGGCTCCCATTATAATCATTCTCTGTATCCCGTCCTCCCTCCTGACTCCTTCATAAATATTCACCTCTCCTCCCTCCTGATTTTTTTGAAAATCTGGGCCCAAGATCTTCCCACTCGGTCTCAACGACCTTGAGACATCGTGTTTCTAAATTGATTGAAGACAAAAGGTAATTGGAAGCCTCTTTTCAATATGTCGCATTGATCATGACTGGAGCCTTTGTCGTGAGTGCTATCTTCCTTTCTTTAATTGCAGTCCTTCTCGGATCCTCTGTTATAGCTGCTGTTCTTCAAGTTAGTTGCGCAGGTGGCGCAGGTGACCGCGCGGTTGAATCGCGAACTTCTGGTTCACAATCTACGTAGTTATTGCCCGGACAGCTTTTGAATTCTTTATCGTTCAAGAGGTTACAAGTCGTTTCCAGCCTCGTTGAACCGGACGATATGCAAACGTATGGCTTTTTATTTTGAAAGAAAAGACGTGCGATTTGGCGAAAATATAGAATTATATAAATCACCGACATTTCATTTCGCTGTTGTCGGATACTCACTTCGTTTTCTTCATTACCTAAACGAGATGAATCACACGGTGCTACTCGATATGGGAATAGGTAAGACTGGATAAATTAAAATTGTAGTCACCTCCAAGATTCCAAAAATTTAATACATCAATATTTCCGTACATAGCGACGTTAATTTACTGAACGTAACGCAACTATGAACCTACACAATCATATCGACCAACTTTGAATCTTTTCCTTCTGTCCCCCCCCCCCTCTGCCGCTTTCTTACATTCCGAACATTCGAACATTAAGTTGAGGAAAGCCAAAGAATACCTCATTAGTAGAAGTGTACATACGCAGACTATAAATGAATCGTATAAATTTCATATACGATGGAACAAGTGGAAAAGTTTGAAAAAGTTTCTACTGTATACATCCTGTAATGTAATATCGAATGAAAGTGTGCAGATTTTGCTATACTTTTACGATACTTCATTCAATGACGTTCAATACAGAGAATGAAGTAGCATTACTCGAAGAGGTTACGTAGAAATAAGGCGTAGAACTTGAACGCACTCTGATGGATATAGATGAAAAAGTACAAAAAAAAAAAAAAAAAAAATGGAAGAATTAGGTATCTAACAAGAATGCCCGACTGACGAAACTTCCAGTCTGTTCGTGAGTTTTTGTTTCGCAGAATCTTCAATTATTGAAAATTCCTTATTTTCTGTCGATTATCTCTTGCTTATTACGATTCTAAACTGCGCTACTTGACATTATAAGGAAAAGAGGAGGTAATATTGATGAGGATAGCATATATGCCCCAAGGGTCAAACCGGCTCCGGAGAACGTCTGCTGGTCCATAAAAAAACTTGTTCTCTGCAGAAAATCTAGGAAACTACAGAAGCCAAGTTTACTGAAGGACGAAATAAGAAGAGCCATCGCGAAGATCGATATTCTATATAAAATATGCAGTGATATCTGGGATAAGGGCAACTGGCCGAAAAACTGGAAAAAACCTGTCTTTACCCCTCTGCGCAAGAAGGGAAGAACAACTAGCTGTGGAAACAACCGAACTATTTTGCTTATATCACACGCCAGTAAAGTTATGCTAAATGTGTTACATGAGAAAAGAGACTATAGACTGATTTTTTTGTGACGTCAATAAATCAAATACACGCAAATCAGACGCAATTAAATCATATTGCATTCTCCAGCTATCTCCTTTCAAAATGTAAACAAACTTTTTGCACAGAAACACGTTGGTTAACGTAGTTACCGTTCATTTTTTGTTACGGCACTTTACTACTGTTTATTTTTGAAAAACTTCAAAAATATTTTTTAATAAAAGAATAAAACCAAAAGTTCTCCAACTTATCGCTCTCAAAATACCTTGACACTTGGTTTCGAAATAACACTGATTTTCAGGCGCAGTTTGCTATTAAAAATTCCGTTGAGCTTACCCAAAACATCTCCAATGTAGCTCCTCCTTCTAATGCCATTTTGGTATCATTTGATGTGGTTGGCCTGTACCCCAACATTCCTACTTTCGTTGCCTTAAAATGTATGGAAGAAATTCTGTTATCGGCCCAAATACCTGTTGAGCACGCCAATGAATTTGTCTCCTTACTCAAACTTTGTATTCGTTCCAATTTTTGCAAATTCAATGGTAAGTTATTCACATTACCTGATGACATTGGTGTTCCTATAGATTCTCCTGTCGCACCAATCATCTCAGAAGTATTCATGAACCACTTAGAGCAGACTTTCTTTCAAAACTATCCTCAATTCACTCAGTACATCACGTATTGGTACAGATATGTAGATGACATTTTCTGCCTTTGGACCGGCTCTCTTCCCCAACCATGAATTTCACAATATTCTTAACGCTCAACAACCGTCTATCAAATTCACCATCGAAGTTGGTGGGGACAATATTAACTTTTTAGATCTCTCTATATCCTTATGTAATAATCAACATGAATTCAGAGTTTTCAGGAAGGCAACAAATACTGATTTAACTATTCATGATTCTTCCTATTGTCCTCCAGCGCATAAATTCGCAGCCTATTATTCCATGATACATAGACTTGTATCCATTCCTCCCTCTATTTGTGCCTTCAAAGAGGAGGTGAATATCATAAAACACCTGGCAAAGACTAACGGCATCAAATTGAACGTTGATGGCATTGTTCAGAAAAAATGTATTTGCAAGGCCTTACATACCACTACTGCCCTCCCGCACGATCGCCCCCGTGACAGAAAAAAATGGCTCCGTTTACCTTATCTTGGTCGCCCCTCGTCTCAGCTGTCACACATTCTTCGCCCCCTCAAGTATCGTCTTGCTTTTTACGCTCTTACCACACTGAGGAAAATCTTCTCTCATTTTGAAGGATCCTATTCCTAAATCGGAATATCAAAGCCTTTCAGAAGAACAACAAAGATAAATTGGCCTTTGCCGCACATTTTATAGAATCGAAACATTCCGTTGAAAAGGTTAAGATTTCTTTACTTCATTGTGAGAGTCGAAAAAAGAAACGCCTCGCTTTAGAGGAGCTGGAAATTAATGAGCATCTTGAGTCAGATAAATTTAATATCGTAAATAATGTGTTACCTTCGTCAGGCCTAATGAGATTTCTTCATAATACCTAATATCCTTCTAATCTCTTGATAAATCTTGCCAGTATGAGTCATGTTACTTCTAGTTTTAATCTCTTTCCATTCTTACAGCTTCCTCTTGCATGAGCGTATTTTTTTGAAGTAGTTGTTATTGTGACTCAATATTGGGGCCAAGTCCAACAGTTGAAAATATTTCTAAGTCCAACAACCGAAAATGAAAAATTTTATAAGTCCAAGAAGCACAAGAATATTTCAAAGTCCCGCGGCATCACTTTTACTTGCCTCTTACTCCGAGCATGGCAGTAAACCGACGCGTTACCGCACCCAAATCACGTTTACCAGTGATGGATCACGCCGTGGATGGATCCCAACGCAAATCTTTCTGTCAACAGACGCTCCTGCTTTCAGTCCAAATTGAGCAAAATCGGTGTCGTTTTTTTGCAAGTCGTCACGGAAAATTGGTGTATAAATAACGACGCTCAATATAACGTGACGAGCACGCCTGTGATCAAGTCCGTCAGGAGCGCTAGTAGCACAACTATTAGTTCACAAAGCGATATGAACAGGAAATTTGTCTTATATGGTAAATTGTTTTGACATTGAAACGTACACAAAAGAAGAAGCGGTCTTTCATTAATTCTGACCCCAAAGTTTTGAAGAGGAGCTGGAAATATTTCAAATAATATGAGAAAAGATTTGAAGATCGAGCTCTATGTATCAGAAGAGAGGGAATCGACAGAGAATGGCCGATAAAGGACGAAAACGGGACGCTTTTAAAGCATTCAGCAGATATACGAAACCAATGGGGAATATTACAAAAACCTGCTGAACACAGCTCCGACAGCAGTCGCAGTCGTAGAGCAAGCAGTAGCACCATTACCCCAATTTCCGGAATTCCCAGAACTAGACGCACCTTCAACACCCGAGGAGATTGAGAACGCAATCAAGCTGCTCAAAAATGGCAAAGCGCCTGGACCCGACGCGCTTCCGGCCGAAATATTCAAACTTGGGGGGAAGCAGCTATACAAGAAGCCACATGCTTTCTTCCTGAAAATATGGGGAGAGGAAAGAGTGGCGAAGGATTTCCGGAACGCCTCTGTTGTCAACATATATAAGAGAAAGGGCGATAGAGCATCAGACTGTACAAACTACCGAGGCATATAAATGCTGCTGCGAAAATACTGGCTGGAATCATCACAACTCGCCTTCAGACTGTATTGGAAACGCTTATCGTGGAGTCGCAGGCAGGCTTTCGGCCAGGCCGAGGAACAGTAGACATGATGTTCGCAGTACAACAGATCCAAGAAAAAGTAAAGGAACAAAACTCACAGCTGTATCCTGCTTTCGATATGGTGCATAGAAAGGCGCTTTGGACGGCTCTTCGTCGATTCGGATGACCAGCTAAGCTTGTCAATGTGCTGGCAAGTCTGCACGAAAGAAATGAAGCGCGTGTAATAGTGGGCGGTGAGCTAACGGACGGTTTCCCCGTAACCAGCGGAGAACGACAGGGATGCGTTGCAGCCCCACTGCTCTTCAACGTATTTATGACGGCGATGATAACCCTGGTGGATAGGAAGCTGCTCGATAGAGGTATCGATACAAAGGAAGACTATTCAACCTCAGGAGGATGAAAAACCAAAAGACTGCCTGTCGCTTTATCACGAAACTCTAGTATGCGGATAACCTGGTACTGTTGGCGCACAAGGAAACGGAAGTTCAAAGGATCACGGACACATTTGTCCAGGTTTATGAACTCATCGGAATGGAAGTTAGCACGAAAAAAACGAAACTCCCAACGATAAAAGCCCCTGTCGACAGCAAAGTCGAAATTCATGGAACGGAAATAGAAAAAGTTAGTTCCTCACCAACGTCAATTACGGAAAATCATGAACATCAAGTGGTCAGATTATGTATCCAATGTACGTGTGCTGGAAATGGCCGAATGTGACCCTATAGAGCGAATTCTGGTTCGCAGTATGCTACGCTGGCTAGGGTACCTACACCGAATGCCGCATCATAGATTACCAAAACAGCTCCTCTATGGGGAACTGACCTCAGCCCGTCGCACTAGTGGAGGACAAAGAAAGAGGTACAAAGATGTCTGTCATGCACTACTGAAAAAGTTGAATGTTGAGAAAACATGGGAAGCGTCACGTACGGAAAGAACGCAATGGAGGCAGAAGTGTCGCACAATTTGCGGCATCTTTGATAATAACAGGCCGCGAAGGTCACTATCGCTGCCGGGATACGTATGCCTGCGACCTATGTGGAAAAGTCGTGCTATCAAAAATGGGTTCATCAGCCACCTCAGAGCACACATGCGAAGACGGGACCCACACCAATGAAGAAGAAGATAGGAGGCCTGACGATTATTATGATACGTCGGTATATTCAAGGTTTAGTTCGTTACAAATATAAAACGTCGAAAGAATGCTTTACAACCATTGCTAGTCAAAGCACAATAATAATGACCGCTGATTACATGAAGGCATACTGGACAGGAATTTTTAGCGTGAAATGTCTCCAGTCTGGTGGCTGCCGCCTCTTTACCTTTTATTGAATTCAAGTTTTGCATGAATACGATCTTCTTTGAACAATGTAACTTGGAAAAAAATTCGACTTTCTTGCTCTATTCCAGGTTGGGAGTACTGAGGGAATTTCTACTCTGGAGCTGTAGGCACAAACGTAAAAGGAGAAGGCCCTGCTCACCTTCCAGCTAGGGGGTACTGAAAGAATTTCTACTCTCAAGCTGTAGGTAAATACAGTGGAGAAGGGCTTGCTCGCTTCAATTAATGTAGTTAATGAGAAAAGAGACCCGCGAGCAGCGAACGAAGTAAACTGTTTGCTAGATTCTCGGTTGTCTGTACGTTTTCACAAATTCTTTTGTTGGAAGATTGCGTGGAAACAAAAAAACGAGTAATAATTCGCGTATTTTAAAGTCAGTAAAATTGCATCTGTGGATTGTAACTGAAAATTTACGACAGTTCATGAAAAAAAAAGAACGCTCAAATCGCTGAATTTAAAATTTCAAAGCGAGCGTTTAGTGCGCAGAACGTTGATTAAAATTATTAAGAATGCAGAATAAAGTCTCTCGCGGTACGCGATAAAGCTCCAGATATTTTGAATTCAATAGTGTACCTTTCCGTCGGAACAAAAAGTAAATTTTTTCTCGCGGTTTGTCGTGCGGTCGGTTTCGAATTCAAAAAGAAAGTGAATTGAACACTTTGCCGGAGCGTATCGTGTCGAATTTTCTGTATATATCGAGCAATAATGGAATGAGGAGTAAAAAAAGTATACGCTCGCGTCATTCAGCTATTCAGAGCGACCTGCTTGTTTGCGAGCATTTAAAGGGATAACTCTGGGCGAGAAAGGTTAGTGTAACTAATGAAAAAGGACGACGATGAAAGTTAACGAAATGCATGGTAGAAGGAATAATTTTAACGATATCGACTCAGTTAGGCGTAAAATTGAATGTAAAAAAAAAAAAGTGAAGAGAGACCGCGTAAGGCAAACGAGACCGGGTAGGGGTAAAGAAAATGGGAAAATAAATGCCGAAATAATGAACTCGAAGTTTTAAGCTATACAAGCGTCTCTCACGATGCTGATGTACGGCTGAGGAAGAGAAGGGAAATATGTATATCGTGCATCATCGTCCAAAAGTGTAGCATTGTTCGGTCGTCGATGGTACTGCACATAAAATTAGTTGTAGAAATAACCATTCGTATATTTTTTGCGTTATAGTTGCCCTCCTTTCGTATTCGTATACCTCTTCTCAACGTATGATCCTCTTCCGCATCATTTATTTTCACGTATAGCATGAAAAAAAGACGCTGTACTCCGTTGTGTATGATTCGAGAAAGTGCCTACGTAACAACATTTCAACTTATCACGAGAAAACTTAATGGAGAAGAAGCGTGACACGACACGAAGTTATATTCGACATATACAGTATATATACTGTGAACTGTACGTACCATTATGTGAATGGGGTTAAGTCGGTGGAGATTTTCCAAAAATTTTTCGATATCGACAAATGCTCGCTGTCATTCGTTGTGAAAGCAATGTCTGTGTGTGCCCTCTTTTCATATAAACGTTACTAATATTTTTCTCCCTGCAGGAGTATACATAAGACTGTACTCGTGCACCGCGTTATAGGGTTTTCTATTCGCTCGTATAGACAGGTATTATATGAGATAATCCAATACTCGTACAATTTGGTGCGACAAAGTTATACCACGCTGTGTGTTCTTCGGTGACAGCGACATCTTTGTAGACATTTATCGTTTTGTATTCGCGACAAATACACGGCGGAAGGAAGAATCCAATTAACTCGACTTTATTTTTTGGATACCTACTCGCGTGTGTATTCGGGCACATCCCGCGCTGCCATTCGTGTTTTTCTTGAGGCGAGAATCGTGTGTACGAACCATTATAGGATATTGGGAAAACACGAAAAAATTTCCCTCGCATAGGAACGTTCGCGTTACGATTTTCATGTTTCCTCCACCTTGTACGTTGATATCGGCGCGGCTCCTGGATACGCTATCGTACTGTTTAAAATCGAGCCAGTTTTCCAACTGCGGTTTCTGCATCACTCTTTCGGTTCGTGAGACAGCCTTATAGACTGGGAGCTCACTGCAAATTTTTCAATTGGAGGGATCTAAAATTACCATACACTTATTTTGAGAAATGACATCCTTGAAGTCTGGCAGCGCTAAGTGCCCGGAGACGGAAATGGCGTTAGCCAAGAGTGGCCAAAAATTGTTAAGATATTTAATCGGAAATATCTATGGCTGAAATCTGGGTCAGATTGTAATATAAGACGTACGCTTTAAGAATCAATAAGTCTGGCAGACAAACGCGAAAGGAGAATACTGCGACGTGGAGTAAGGCATGCAAACCGCAGAAAAACAAAAGACGACAAGCGCTTTCGGTTAATAAACCATCTTCAAGCCTGAAATGAAAGCAACTGACGAACAAATGAGAAGAACGAGGTATTAAGATCGTCCAAACGAGAAATCGCGGTATGAGTCATAAACCAGTTCGATCAAGCCATCTTCCGGAATGTACGAGTTAAGTACAGTGATACCGTCAGTGTTGAGATGACGCATTATCTCTATGTTCTCGAGGGCGATGCGCTTACGGTAGGAATTCTCCTTATGGAGGAGCTTTTCGGATCCCTCGCGGAAGCTGTGGCCACTGTTTATTAAGTGATCGGCGAAAGCTGACTTCCCCAAGTGTCCCTTCTTCCAAGACTTCAGGTACTCAGCTACTCGAACTTTCATTTGGCGGCTGGTCTCACCAATATAAAAGCCTCCACAGTCCTCACACTCCAACTTATACACACCACTCCTCTCATCGACAGGTATCGGGTCCTTCAGTCTCACAAACAACCTCTTGACTGTGGTAGGGTTGTAAAACGCGGGTCTGAAGCCAAACGGGCGAAGGGCCCGACCCAATTGCAGGGAGAACTTCCCCAGGAAAGGGAGACTGAGCCACCGCAAACTGCGATCACGGACCGTGTCTCGGGGAAGGGAGGTGGTGGAATCGAGGAGGCTCCTTGTAACTTTCCCCCGAACCATCACGTCGACGTCGACATTGACTCCATTCACTCTGGCCAGGTGTTTTATTGTGAATAACTCTTTCTTGAAGTTGAAGGCAGACTGACTCAAAGGATACGAGTCAGTCTGTGAACTGGGCTATGAAAGGCAGCCATCTTGTGAGCAACAGGACCGAACGAACCACCGTGGACTAAAATATCGGTCGTAGTATCTTTCCTGTAAATTCCAAACTTATGGATACCGTCTATTATAGAGATCGATAAATCCAAAAAGTAGAAGTGAATCAGAACAGAGTTGCGAAGATGGTTTGGTAAATTTAATATTACAACTAGATTAAACCTTATGGTCCATTCGAGACTCTCCAGCATGCTCCCCTCTTGAGTTTGATCACTTTATGCGGGACGTCAATGAAAAGTATCGGAAGTTTGAGGTAAAGTTGAAGGTGAAGAAAAATAAGAAGTTGTCCTCCCTAATGACGGTTAATGAGGAGGTGGTTGAGGAGGGGGTGAGTGATGGTGTTGTCGTTCATAAATTACATTTCCCCCCTCATAAATAATAGTCAGGTAGTTTTCAACAGTGACGAAACATCCCTCCTTGAGAAAGGTTTGAAGTTCAGTATGCCTCCCCTCAAGAATGATGAAACCTTGGCGAATGTCGTTGCGGCTCTTGCGGTTAAGATTGGTCCTGGTTTTAATACCTAGAAAGTCTGTGCCGAATTAGTCCGTAATAATCCCCTCCCTCGCATGAGTAATAAATTGGGAGGAGTGATTCAGGGTTTAAGGAGGAAGTTGAAACAGGGAGATTTAATCGTCACTAAGGCCGGCAAGGGCAACGCTGTTGTAGTGATGTAGAGGTCGGCCTATTCTTCTAAGGTCCACGAAGTCCTACAGCAGTGTGGTGCTAAAGAGAGTGAGGATTTCAGCTTTCCTAAGCACGTCAAAGAAGTTAGGAGTGTCATCAACAGAAGTGAGGCTGTTATCAAAACTCCTGCTTTGGATAAGAGCCCTCCTTGTTCCTAACCCCACACCCCCTTCCTCCTCTACGGGCTGCCCAAAGTGCATGTGGACAATACCCCGATGCGACCCGTTGTTTCTTTCGTCTCCCCTCCTACCTACCTCCTTGCCAAATTCCCTGACCGTTGGTTCAAAAATCGAATTGATTTTGAATCTCCTCATTCGGTCTTGAATTCGGCCTCTTTAACTGACGTCCTCAAGGATGTAAGTCTCCCCCCGGGAACAACCATCTGCTCGTTTGATGTGGTTGGTTTGTTCCCGAATATTCCTAATACTATCCAGCGTATGGGTGAGCTACTCGTCAAAGCCAACATTCCTCATAATGAGCTTCATGAATTTTTCGATCTTCTGATTACTTGCTGGTCCCCCAACTACTGTAAATTTGAAGGGAAATTTTTCGAGTTCCCTGATGAAGAAGGGATCCCCATTGGATCACCACTAGGCTCTCTCATCTCCGAAACTTTCATGTCTAAGTTTGAACTTCAACTTTTTTCCTCGAACCAGGTGTTACTTAATCATATTCACTATTGGCACAGGTACGTTGATGACGTTCTATGCACCTGGACTGGTCACCCAGATCTCCTTGGTGAGTTTCTGAGGTATCTCAATTCCTGGTACCCTTCCATCAAATTTACATTGGAAATAGGGGTATTTTCCATTAACTTTTGGGATTTATCTATCTCTATAATAGACGGTATCCATAAGTTTGCAATTTACAGGAAAGATACTACGACCGATATTTTAGTCCACGGTGGTTCGTTCGGTCCCGTTGCTCACAAGATGGCTGCCTTTCATAGCCTAGTTCACAGACTGACTCGTATTCCTTTGAGTCAGTCTGCCTTCAACTTCAAGAAAGAGTTATTCACAATAAAACACCTGGCCAGAGTGAATGGGGTCAATGTCGACGTCGACTTGATGGTTCGGAGGAAAGTTACAAGGAGCCTCCTTGATTCCACCACCTCCCTCCCCCGAGACACGATCCGTGATCGCCGTTTGCGGTGGCTCAGTCTCCCTTTCCTGGGGAAGTTCTCCCTGCCATTGGGTCGGGCCCTTCGCCCGTTTGGCTTCAGACCCGCGTTTTACAACCCTACCACAGTCAAGAGGTTGTTTGTGAGACTGAAGGACCCCACATCCGTCGATGAGAGGAGTGGTGTTTATAAGTTGGAATGTGAGGATTGTGGAGGTTTTTATATTGGTGAGACCAGCCGCCAAATGAAAATTAGAGTAGCTGAGCACCTGAAGTCTTGGAAGAAGGGACACTTAGGGGAGTCAGCTTTCGCCGATCATTTAATAAACAGTGGCCACAGCTTCCGCGAGGGATCCGAAAAGCTCCTCCATAGGGAGAATTCCTACCGTAAGCGCATCGCCCTCGAGAACGTAGAGATAATGCGTCATCTCAACACTGACGGTATCACTGTACTTGACTCGTACATTCCGGAAGATGGCTTGATCGAACTGGTTTATGACTCACACCGCGATTTCTCGTTTGGACGATCTTAATACCTCATTCTTCTCATTTGTTCGTCAGTTGCTTTCATTTCAGGTTTGAAGATGGTTTATTAACCGAAAGCGCTCGTCGTCTTTTGTTTTTCTGCGGTTTGCATGCTTTACTCCACGTCGGAGTATTCGTCTTTCGCGTTTGTCTACCAGACTTATTGATTCTTAAAGCGTACGTCGCATACTACAATCTGACCCAAATTTCAGCCATAGATCTTTCCGATTAAATATCCAACAATTTTTGGCCACTCGTGGCTAACGCCATTTCCGTCTCCGGCCACTTAGCGCTGCCAGACTTCAAGGATGTCATTTCTCACACAAAATACTCGAAAAATAAGTGTACGGTAATTTTAGATCCCTCCAGTTAAAAAATTTACAGTGAGCTCCCAGCTAGTTCCCAGTCTGTCCGATCCTCCGCTGTACGTAAAGCTCGTTCCGGGGTGGCTGGTTCGAAATCTTCTTGACCTGATCTATGCATCGCTTTGGCGAGCAACCGCTTGGTCTCTTATCTTCGACTTTTGCCTGGACCACCAGTTCCTCCAGGTTACCCGAGAATCTACCGGTGATGTGGCCAAAAGATTTCAGAATTCGTTGGTCGCAGATATAGTGGACAGCCTAGTGCGTATATTCAGTTCGTTAAATACAAGCACATATCCATGGAGCTTGGATTATTTTCAAAGACCAATACACACACGTACATGTGCCGTGCAGGTCTCTCTAGTGATTTACTCGGCAAAAGCGCTACACAGGCGTATTCAGTGGTTTGACAGCAGAATTTTAATAACAGCACAAAAAATGTAGATTTTTAAGAAAAATTGGAGAGAATGAAATTTTAGCCTTTGAAATCTTAGACCTGTAAATTTAAAGTAGGTATATTATCTTTGCGGCACTGCCGTCTGTTGAAATCGAATAAAAAAATATGAAAAAGAGATATAAAGAAAATATATAAAAATAAAAGCAATTTTGAAGTAATTTAAAATAAAGACCGACGTTTCGCTCGTAAACTTACCTCATCTTCGGGGTCGAGATTATGACTATATAAGTCACGCTCAGCAAAACCATATTAAGTCGCAAAATAAAATTTTTCACAACAGCCAAAAAACAAAAAAGTGGCAAAAAATTTTTCTCGTTCTTTACAACTTAGAATGCTCATACTGCAGCAAACTTTTATCGTAGCGACCTATACCTTTTTTTTTGTCTAAAAGTTGATTAACTCCTCGAAAAAAAAAAAAACAATCAAAATCCGACAAAGAAAATTCGCGACATAATACGTATATTATGGTTTTGCTGAGCGCGCTTCGTATATCTTCTTTATTTTTCTTTATATCTTTTTTTCATATTTTTTTATTCAATCTCAACAGACGGCAGTGCCGCAAAGAAGATGATGTACTTTAAATTCTTGATACCACCTAGGCCAGTTCTCTTTCTTCTACTAGACCTGTAAGGTTTGACTTGAATTTTTCATGGAAGAGGTGTTCTAAAGCACAGTTGCCAGTCTTACTAGCGAGGCCTGTAATTGAAGTACAGCAGTATAGTTTCAAACGGGTAAACCGGACCGCCATATTGGAACCAAGAACGACGCGCGCAAATGATATACTCCTACACGATAAGTCACCGTGTTAAAATTGGCCTTCAATTCACTAGCGTGTTATCTCAGAGAAAACTATTTCTATTACCAGTTGCGGCGTTTTACTTGCATTGCATACATGGAGAGTTTCCATACTTGTCATATTTAGGGTACTGTAGCCCAATAGACGGACTCGTGACCCCTGAGTAGAGGTAAAGAACTCAAGCCGAGAGTATCAGAAAAAAGTTAGCCATCAGCAAGGCCAACTTTATCGGCTAATGGCTCTGCAAAAGCCAACTTGATTTCACATAGGCTAGCTTGTGTCTGGGTAGTTTTGAACAAAAATTTCTCGGCCAACGGTAATTGGCTTAAAGCTCTGGCTTGGTCGAACCGCTCTGACCACGATTATATCAATTTCCTATAATGTCGCAAAGCATACGTTACAGCTGCACCTGTGGTCTGCGTGAACAATGAAAATGTAAACTAAACGTTTCGCAATTTAATTTGGTTCAATACGAATGTTTTGATGTTTTCCAAGAATTGTTGCTACAATACCAACATCCTTGGAAATCTAGTTCCGATGATAGCACACCAGACATGGTTAACGAGGTTTTTAAGTTTCTGAAGACCAAGGTCAAACTAAGAGTGACACATGTGAAGATTTGGTTCAATAAAGAATGCTTGAGGCGAGGCATTATTCCCAAGTATGGGACTATCAGGCTACCAGAAAATGGCGCAGCAGTGAAACGCACTAAGATGCAAGCCGAAAGATTGAGAGTGAAGAACGAAATTGGTGAACTCTACAAGAAAATCACCAGGCTGAATGATCTACTGTATGATCAGTATTTCCATCTGTCCAGGTTACTCCACCCGCAAGAAGTTAAAGAAATGATGTTCGAAAAAGGAGGAGAGGGGAAGAAAGGAGAAGACTATGTGGAAAAACGAGTGGAAGTCCAAACAAAACAGATCAAGAAGAAGCTTGCCGAACTGACCCGGAAGAAAGAAGAAAGAAAAGAAGAGACAGCGAGAGTTGGGCACAAATTTGCTACCAGAACCGAGAACATATCAAGCGTCACCTTCACAGAAGAAGAAAGAAGACTGCTGGACAAAGGCATCAAGTACGTGCAGCCAGAGAGGCTGAACCATTGTAGGCTTAAAGCGTGGCCATTAGCTGCGAACAAGTAATCCAAACCATGGAACACGACGTGAGACCAGAAGCCCGGACCAAAATTGGGAAAGTGCTGTTGGACATCAAAGAGGATACGTGCCGAACCTATGACAGAACGCAATTAATGCAGAAGAAGGTCACAAATCTACAAAAGAAGATCCGACAGAACAACCTGATTTTGACAAAGGCGGACAAGGGCAGCACGGTAGTGGTAATGGAGAAGGAGGACTACACCCAAAAAGTGGAGTCGTACATCGCAGTTAATGGATACCAAGAGCTGGCAAGGAACCCAACACGGAAATACCAAGAAGACCTGAAAGCTGTGTTGGAACGGAACAATGTACCCGGCAATGGAAGGACGCTTGAGATGAACTCGGTTGCACCAAAACTCAAGGGGCTTGTAAAACTCCACAAAGCGAACCGTTCGATGAGACCCCTGGTCAATAGCATTCAATCACCATGCTACAAGATAGCAAAGATCGTAGCCACATTCCTGAAAGAAAACTACCAGTTTGCACCCAGACGAAGTATCAGAAACAACGGAGAGCTGATTGAGCAACTGGACAAGTTGGAAACCAGGAGTAACGACAAGCTGATGTCCTTTGCTGTGACTAATATGTTTGGTACCATACCGAAGGAGGAACTTCTTACTCTGCTCAAAAACAACAGATACCATGAGAACCCCGATGGGTCGAAGTACGCCAACATAGTGGAGGAGATCTTGAGCCAGAACTACTGCCGCTTCAATAACAGGTTCTACAGTCAGGAAAAAGGACTTGCGATGGGATCACCGCTGTCACCAATACTGGCGGAGATATTCATAAATGATATGGAAAACAAGATATTGAAGGGCAGCAAGTTCGGAAACTCGATCAAACACTGGACCAGATATGTAGATGATATCCTAATTGTGTGGTCAGGCACTGATAGACAGGTGGATCTATTCCTTTCAGAAATGAACGCGATGAATGAGAGCATCAAATTCACAGTGGAAAAAAGCAATGAGATCATCAACTATTTGGACCTTACACTCACAATGGAGAACAATAGGATAGAATACAAAATCTACAGGAAGCCGACGCATACTGACACCATCATCCCAAATGATTCCTACCACCACCCCAGGCACAAGTTAGCGGCATTGAACTACTGCTATCGGGCAATTTCTATCCTCAAGAACAACGAAGAGAAGCGGAAAGAGATCGAGATAGTAAAGCAGATCGCAGAAGCCGATGGCTACCGCAAATGTGTGGTGGAGGGAGTCTTTGGGAAAATAGAAACAAAGAAAGAAACCCATGATAGCATAGTGAGAAAGTACTCCGGATCGATACCATATATAGGAAAGTACACAAACAAGGTGATAAAGGCGTTCAATGGGTACGATATGAATGTGGGTATCCGTAATAACCAACCGATGGTGAAGAGAATCAGCAATGACCTGACGGAACAAAAGGACAAGGAAAGCTTGAGCGGAGTGTACAAGCTCAGTTGTGAACAGTGCGAGTGGATCTATATCGGTGAGACTGGGAGAAAATTTGAGATCAGGAGAAAGGTGTACAAAACGTCGAGGGAGAAAGAAGATGGCAAGTCACTGTTTGGAAAACACTGTAACGAGGAAAACCACGATGGAGAGGGAATATTTGAAGTCATACACGTAGAGAATCACACAAAGAGAAGAAAACTCTGGGAACAAATGGAGATTACAAAAGCCTGCCTCTTGAACAATGTAATCACATTTGACAGCGAAAAATTATTCGGCCTGGTGATTGGACGAGAGAAGAAAAACGGAACCAACCAATGAGACGGCAGGAATCCAGGTAGCCAATAGAAATGCAGCATTTAGGACAATAGATTAAGCCAATTACAAAGCAGTATGTTTTAGCCAATAAGAACACAATGTCATATTATTGTAAGAATAAGTTTCTATGAAGTGAACCAATCACAACACAGCATTGTTATAGCCAATAAGATCACAGTATTATACTATAAAAACTCATGGTTAAGGCCTTGTTCTCCAGTTGCGACACAACTGATGATGGGATAACACCCGAAAGTACTCTTGTATAAGCAACTCATAAAGTAGATTTGTACAATTGGAAAACCCTTTTTCAATATTAGTGCTCTACTTACACCTCACTCACTCATTATGAGTTCCGATAATGGGATGATGTTCTTAATATTCTGTTCCTGAAGCCACGCGCTTCTCATGAAGTAATTAGCAGGCTGAAATCATTCTAGCTTGTATGCTTATAATAAACCTCACACGCCTCATGGGGTCTCCTAAATGCTATTTTCTTTGATAGATATACACATACTTGTAAGGTACACTAAGTTACGTGCAACTCAGACTTCAAGATTTTTCCAAGTCAAGATTCAGATACTGTACGTTCGGCTAACTAGTTAAAAGGCTCCCCCTTTCTTAGCCTAGCGTATGAGAATCCTAGTAAAGACGAACAAAAAATTTTGTTCTTTTTTTTTCAACTCACCGAGAAGGAAGTAAGTCACTTGTCAGGAATGACATAAGTTTACAATTTTTGTCACTTACCTAAAACAAACGAATAAGAGAATAACAGATTAGTTAAAAGTTTAGTACATATTTGTATTATATAAATTATTAGCATACATTGTACTTCTTTCCAAGTTATTTCAATATTTCAATATTTTTTCTATTTCCTTTTCATTGGTGCTCTAATAAACCATCATTTATGAGCTCTATAGCTGGTTCAGGAACGTGTTTCAAGCAATCTATCATATTCAAATTGCAACCAGCTTTACACATTTCTATTGCTAGAAATCGTGGCGATAGGAGGAAGAATCAAAGTGAATTTGCATAATAAGTTTATCATAGGGATGTATTTTGGACACTTCGTACGACCACAGGCCGAAGGTGGCTCCATTCTGTTGTAGGTATGGAATCGGAAAATGAAATCCCCGAACACCTGTAGATCCATAGGTACACGGATACTAGTAAGCAATAGGAGAAGAATCTGCTATCAACGGGCTCCCATTAAAATCATTCTCTGTATCCCGTCCTTCATAAATTTTCACCTCTCCTCCCTCCTAATCTGGGCCCAGGATCTTCCCCCTCGGTCTCAACGACCTTGAGACATCGTGTTTCTAAATTGATTGAAGACAAAAGGTAACTGGAAGCCTCTTTTCAATATGTCGCATTGATCATGACTGGAGCCTTTGTCGTGAGTGCTATCTTCCTTTCTTTAGTTGCAGTCCTTCTCGGATCCTCTGTTATAGCTGCTGTTCTTCAAGTTAGTTGCGCAGGTCACCGACCGATTGAATCGCGGACTTCTGGTTCACAATCTAGTCACTACCAGGACAGCTTTTGAATTCTTCATCGTTCAAGAGGTTACAAGTCGTTTCCAGCCTCGTTGAACCGGACGATATGCAAACGTATGGCTTTCTATTTTGAAAGAAAAGACGTGCGATTTGGCGAAATTATAGAATTATATGAATCACCGACATTTCATTTCGCTGTTGTCGGATACTCGCGTCGTTTTCTTCATTACCGAAACGTATAGACTTTTTGTCGTCCTCTCTCGTCGAGCACCAACAGCCGAAGAGTTTCCACGAGTATTTTCTACAATTGTCGCGAGTTTTCGCGAGAATTAAAAATTCTGTATCGTTATTAGGGCGTAAAGTTTTGATAATTACATGGTAGAATGAAGATGCAAGCTGCGCCGCGTTCCTCTACGTTAATATTTACCGTAGTTTACCGATGTTATAATACATATTATTCTTTACGTATATATACGCGTATATTGAGATGGAGGTTGCGAGGGGGAGTGGTTGTGGCGGCGAAAATTATTTGTACACCGCTCTGTACACGGTCGAAGCCAAACAGAGAGTTACAACTATTTTGTCGCACGAAAATTCTCTCTCTGGAGGATAATTATGTTCGAAAAGTCGTCGGGTTTTCGTGTTTTCCCGCGCGCGCGGAGGAGAAGAAAAAAAATAATAATGTACCGTGTATATATACACGTTATAGAAATTCAACCTTCTCCGCGACTTGCGAGATTTAACCTTTTTACGACCGAAATGTTTACGATTGTTTAAGATTTTCATTAATCGCGTCGTATTGTCGTTTTGTGGAGGGCGGGCGGGTACTCCGGCGCGAAAACGGAAAAAGAACCGGCGAGGACGAGCGAAGAAAAAAGGCGACGGAAAAGTACTACTGCCTGTACCGTTTTTAGTCTTTTTCTCGTCGTTTTGCAAATTTCGAAGACCGGGCGCGCTCAGAGGCGATACGAAAGCCGCAAACGACGAGAATAAAGAAGGAAATTCATTTTAGGAAAAAAGGCCTTTTCGAAGACGCGGCTCGGCACCGGGCATCCGCCAACCATCTTTCTCCCAACCGTTTGACAACTCTTCGAACGCACTTCCTGATGTTCCTCTTTTTCACGCCTCTCTTCGGGAATCGTCGTCAACGGGCCAAAACTATTTGATAGCGCACTCGAATTTGAACAATTGCGTTCTTCTCTTTTTAGTGATTTAAATGTTCATCTTCGTTGTTTGTTGAAATTACAAGAAATACATTTCCAGCGCTGTCGTAGTAATCCTCGAGCGCGATGTAAAAATCGAATGAAACGTTAAAAGGAATATCCGGAAGTATCTTCAGTTCTGTCTTTGACTGTTTATTCGGTTACTACGCGGTTTGCGGTGGGACTTCCATCTTCCGAGTAGAACCAATAGTGCTATAGATACTTATATAACAAACGAGAAGGAAACCAGAAAGGGTCTCTATGTCTTTATCCTAAGAATAGTGTATCTCAGGATTGTTGAACTTTCGACTTTAAGTCTATATTAAAGGAAGCTCTTCGTCAGTTTACCATAGAACTTCGTGTTTGTAATTGAATTTATGGGTGCGGACAGTTCACATAGAATAATTTTCCCTACCACTTATGCATTCGCCTGGCATAATTATAGCAATATTTTTCTCTCGGAGATAGATATAGATGCGCCCTTGACCCCAGCTTCGAACTGAGAGTCATTTTACCTTGCCCTTCCCTAACCGTTGACAGCTGTCTCGTCCTCTCCTGTTTCTTCTATTCCCTCTAGTCTAAGGTAAGTCATTACCGTTCGCAAATATTTCATCATCTCCGGTTTCCCATCTTCGCTCCAGTGTGAGGTAAGACGAAGAATAAAAAAGACGAGTACAAAAACCGCAATAAAAGTAACACTACCGAGCGCTTTCGGCTAAACAGCCATTCTCGAGGTATAGAAAGCGACTGAACCCAACACCAACAAGAACAGGTAACATCGAGGAGGTCATGACTGAACCAGCGAGTCATCGAATATGAATCATCCTCATAGACTAATTCAATCAATCCCTGTTCAACACGGTAATATCTTCATTATCCCGGTGACGATAAATTTCGATTTCTTCGAAAGCTAAGCGTTTGAAATATGAATTCTCCCTGTGAAGAACTTCAGATCCCTCTTTGAGAATATGACCACTTTTAAGTAAGTGGTCAGCAAAGGCCGACTCACCTACTTTTCTTTTTTCCCAGACTTTCCTGTGTTCATCAACTCTAACCTGGAGTTGAAGGCTGGTCATACCTATGTAAACACTAGGGCAAACACCGCAGGCCATCCTATAGACACCCCCCCTCTCGGCCATCGGTATCGGATCTTTTAATTTAATCTAAAGGCTCTTGACAGTATTAGTACTGTAGAATGCAGGCCGAAAACCAAAAGGACGGAGGAAGAAAACTTACCCGGAAACAGCAACCTAATCCACCTTTTTCGCCTATCAAGGTGCGGTTCTCGGGGTGGGAGGTCGTAGAATCGAGACATCTTGTGAGTCTCCTACACATCATAAGGTCAATGTCCACCTCGACCTAATTCACTCTAGCCAAGTGCTTTATCGTCACGAGTTCTTAAAGCAACCTCACTCAGAGGGACTTGAGTGAGGCGATAGAGTAAGCTATTAAATGTAGCTAGTTTATGGGCAAGAGGTTCGAATGACGATCCGTGGATAGCAATGTCGATCGAAGTACTTTTTCGGTGAATACCGAATTCGTGGACACCGTCATCGGCAGATATGGTCAAGTCCAGAAAATTTATCGAGCAGCCACCAACTTCCAGAGTAAATTTAATGGCAGGGTATAAGCTATTTAAATAAGCGAGACACTCACTAAGGAGCTCTGCAGGACCGGTCCGCGCGCACAATATGTCATCCACGCACCTATGCCAATAGAAGACGTGATTCAAAAACTCCCGGCCAGGCTCAAATTTGGACATAAAGACCTCCGAGATAAGAGAACCCAAAGGGAACCCAATACGGATCGCGATCTCCTCGGGGAACTCAAAGAATTCACCATCAACATCAGGAAACTATTTCAAGAATATTTTCCCTACACACATGGCCCCTCCAGCAGGTCTAAAACATCCAATAAAAAAGCAGCCTATGTATACTCGGTCGACTGGGAAATAGTTTCACAACGCCTTCGCAACATAGGTCCCATATTTACAGCCGAACCTATGAGCCTACTCACCTGCCCCACATACCTCCTCCAATTTCCCCCGGACGGCAAATTCCTTCTTCTTACCGACTCTTTTTCTCTCTTCACTTTACTTCCTTAAAGACTCATACAACTCTAACCCAATCAGGCAACGCATCCCTCTCGCACTTGACAATCTAGACTCAATTAAACGAATTCGTTCCTTCAAGTTACGGCTATCCATAATAACACGAAAGACGAATACTCCGACGTGGAGTAAAGCATGCAAACCGCAGAAAAACAAAAGACGACGAGCGCTTTCGGTTAATAAACCATCTTCAAACCTGAAATGAAAGCAACTGACGAACAAATGAGAAGAATGAGGTATTAAGATCGTCCAAACGAGAAATCGCGGTGTGAGTCATAAACCAGTTCGATCAAGCCATCTTCCGGAATGTACGAGTCAAGTACAGTGATACCGTCAGTGTTGAGATGACGCATTATCTCTACGTTCTCGAGGGCGATGCGCTTACGGTAGGAATTCTCCTTATGGAGGAGCTTTTCGGATCCTTCGCGGAAGCTGTGGCCACTGTTTATTAAGTGATCGGCGAAAGCTGACTCCCCTAAGTGTCCCTTCTTCCAAGACTTCAGGTGCTCAGCTACTCTAACTTTCATTTGGCGGCTGGTCTCACCAATATAAAAATCTCCACAATCCTCACATTCCAACTTATAAACACCACTCCTCTCATCGACAGGTATGGGGTCCTTCAGTCTCACAAACAACCTCTTGACTGTGGTAGGATTTTAAAACGCGGGTCTGAAACCAAACGGGCGAAGGGCCCGACCCAATTGCAGGGAGAACTTCCCCAGGAAAGGGAGACTGAGCCACCGCAAACGGCGATCACGGGTCGTGTCTCGGGGGAGGGAGGTGGTGGAATCAAGGAGGCTCCTTGTAACTTTCCTCCGAACCATCACGTCGACGTCGACATTGACCCCATTCACTCTGGCCAGGTGTTTTATTGTGAATAACTCTTTCTTGAAGTTGAAGGCAGACTGACTCAAAGGAATACGAGTCAGTCTGTGAACTAGGCTATGAAAGGTAGCCATCTTATGAGCAACAAGACCGAACGAACCACCGTGGACTAAAACATCGGTCGTAGTATCCTTCCTGTAAATTCCAAACTTATGGATACCGTCTATTACAGAGATCGATAAATCCAAAAAGTTAATGGAAAATACCCCTATTTCCAATGTAAATTTGATGGAAGGGTACCAGGAATTGAGATACCTCAGAAACTCACCAAGGCGATCTGGGTGACCAGTCCAGGTACATAGAAGGTCATCAAGGTACCTGTGCCAATAGTGAATATGATTAAGTAACACCTGGTTTGAGAAAAAGAGGTGAAGTTCAAACTTAGACATGAACGTTTCGGAGATGAGAGAGCCTAGTGGTGATCCAATGGGGATCCCTTCTTCATCAGGGAACTCGAAAAATTTCCCTTCAAATTTACAGTAGTTGGGGGATCAGCAAGTATTCTGAAGATCGAAAAATTCATGAAGCTCATTATGAGGAATGTTGGCTTTGACGAGTAGCTCACCCATACGCTGGATAGTAGCAACCTTAGGAATATTCGGGAACAAACCAACAACATCAAACGAGCAGATGGTCGTTCCCGAGGGGAGACTTACATCCTTGAGGACGTCAGTTAAAGAGGCCGAATTCAAGACCGAGTGAGGAGATTCAAAATCAATTTGATTTCTGAACCAACAGTAAAGGAATTTGGCAAGGAGGTAGGTAGAAGAGGAGACGAAAGAAACAACGGGTCGCATCGGGGTATTGTTCTTATGCACTTTAGGCAGCCCGTAGAGGAGGAGGGTGTGGTGTTAGGAAGAAGGAGGGTTTTTTTCAAAGCAGGAGTTTCGATAACAGCCTCACTCCTGTTGATGACACTCCTAACTTCTTTGACGTGCTTGGGAAAGCTGAAATCCTCACTCTCTTTATCACCACACTGCTATAGGACTTCATGGACCTTAGAAGAATAGGCTGATCTCTCCATCACTACAACAGCGTTGCCCTTGTCAGCCTTAGTGACGATCAAATCCCCCTCTTTCATCTTCCTCCTTAAACCCTGAGTCACTCCTCCCAATTTATTACTCATGCGAGGGAGGGGGTTATTACGGTCTAATTCGGCACAGACTTTCTGGTTATTAAAACCAAGACCAATCTTAACCGCAAGACCCGCAACAACATCCGCCAAGGTTTCATCATTCTTGAGGGGAGGCAGACTGAATTTCAAACCTTTCTCCAGGAGGGCTGTTTCGTCTTATTGAACACTACCTGACTATTGTTTATGAGGGGGGGATGGAATTTATGAACGTCAACACCCCCTTCCTCAACCACATCCTCATTAACCGTCATTAGGGCGGACAGCTTCTTATTTTTCTTCTTCAAATTCACCTCAAACTTCCGGCACTTTTCATTGACGTCCCGCATAAAGTAATCAAACTCAACGGGGGGGGGGGGGGGGGAGCATGTCGGAGAGTCTCGAATGGACCATAAGGTTTAATCTAGTCGTAATATTAAATTTACCATACCATCTTCGCAACTCTGTTCTGATCCACTTCTCCCTCATATAATTTTCCAGTTTCTTAGTCGTAACCTTACAATCGGGATAAGACCGGAATTTAACGAACTTGGGTCTCAAATGCAACACTAAACACCGACGAAGAAAATAAATATGAGAGGAAAACGAAGCGCGTTGCTTCCGAAATTTCAGAAAAAGGAACTGTAAATACGCCTCAGAAGCGTTCTCAATTAAACGAATCCGTTCATTCAAGTTCCGGCTATCCTTAGTAACGCGAAAGACGAATACTCCGACGTGGAGTAAAGCAACTCCACGTCGAAGTATTCGTCTTTCGCGTTAATCTAGACTCAATTTTCACGCAAATAATTTTTTAATGGATCCCCAGGCACGTCGACCTCTTCGAACATGACGCTGTTGATCAAGCCGCCACATCCTTCCCCGAATATTTGATGATTCCTCGGTCCTATCTCTAGAGTATAAAAAGCTTTTTATTCAGTAATTATTTGAGGGGGTGGGGGGGGAGGATGTTTTGTATCCATAATGATGTGTGTAACTATTTTTGATTACATAGGAAATTCTTGAACCGAGAATAATATTTTATTTGAAATACTACAAATAGCTTACGTGTACAAAAAATTGGCCATTTTTTAACCAACATTCAATAGATGTAGAAAATCATCTCAAGTTAGTACGGAGGAAGTTTTCTTCAAAGAAATTATTCTTGGAAAAATTACAAAAAATGCAAAAATTGAACCAAAACTGTCAGTATAATCCGGTATAACGCAAAAAATGACTTGTAAGAACAAAATGAGGTACTTAAATGGCAATTTTCAGACCAACCAATGAACGTAAGGTAACAATTGAATAGTCAATCTTCTAGGAAATTTTACGAGGAACAACTTGTGTTTGAAACTTTTTTTTCTAAAATGCTTAGTTTTAGAGAAAATGACAAAAAACTGAATTTTGGGTATAAAGGGGGACGTGGGGGGACTTTGCGGGAGGCAGAGCGCGTAGGACTCAACGGTATTTACATCAAGGATTATCCTGAGCACATTACAAAAAAAAGCTTCCGTCACATTTATGGCCCATAAATATCATTTTTTCATCTTTATTGACTGGACTATTTACCCCCCGCTTAATTCCCCAATTCTTGGACAAGCGTTAGAGGAACTCGATAATACATTGATGAAACTCTTTAGTCCTAAGGCCAAACTTCTCACTACGCCATTCTTACAGATAACTAGAAGCTTTGAACCCTGAAAATAAAACTGACGAGAGTTACCCTACCAAAGACGATTACATTCACTTATTATCCTAATTTTCCCACTTTGATTTTCTAGTTTTACGGCAGAACTTCGAACATCAGAGAACACACTGGAATGTACGCGGTGAAAAACCACCACCCACACTACCATAAATACCTTTATAGATTGTAACACACGTGACAGATGAAGTGTAGGAAGAAAAAACCGTGTCTAACAAATGTACGAGTTCACAAATTTGGTGCGAGCCGAGAGCCCGCAAAGGAAAAGAATGGGCGAACGGAAACGAGAAAGAAAAATATGCGCGTGAGTTTTACAGCATTTGTACATCGCTAGGGCACTGAATAAGAACCTTTTTCGTTGGGCGCTTTTAACCGCCGCGCCGCCACGCTATCCGCACAACGAGGCAAAGCTTTTTACTCGGTGACGTAAATTTCATTTTATATTATGTGTTTGTCCGTCTGTTTTCCTCTCGCATTCTAAGAACATATTCTCAATTTGTTCGGCAGTACCCCATTTTCCAATTTCTCGGCACAGAAGTCGCTCGCTTTACTTGGGTATAGACTAAGTTGCCACTCTACCGCCCCTTTTTATACGCGTAGCTATTAAGTAAATTAAAATCGCTTTTAAAGCGTGAGAAATCGATTCACAAGTAGAACCTTGTCGTGCTTTCATGAAGAGCTTTTGATTATGCGGGCGCGTCTTTTCAAAGAGATATTTTGGAATTTAGGTTAGTATACTGTCTATTGCCTTCCATCAGCGCGTGAAAAACGAAGTGACGACGAGAAGATTGAGACCGAACCGAACCGAGCGCGAGTCACACGTTTTCATTTCGACGTTGCGGCGATGTCTATTTCTCATTTTCTTCCGCACAAATGCTGAAGATGGGAGGGAGAGATCTGCGGACAAGTTTTTCTTTTCTCTAGAAAATAGCGCGCTTCGCGCGTGTACATAGAAAGGTCGAAAAAACTGTAGAAATCGTACGTTATCTCAACACCTGTTTCCGCAAAATACAAAATTAATGCAATTTCGTAATATACCGTAAACTTAATAAGTTGGAAGTTATCGAAATTAGAATTCAATTTGTTAACCCGTGCTGCACCGAGAGAAGGCACACGACGAAGAAAGGATAGTAAATTATCCTGTATGTGTTCTACTATCTGTGCGTCATCTAGTCGTATATTATTTTCAGCTGCAGTGTGAACGACAAAATAATTCCGAACCTAATACGTTTTAAGGTCGCTTCGCCTTTATCCTGTAGATGGCTGATAATTTCTCGTAACTTTTACGCCCATGGCCGTTAGAAACCGTGTTACCGGCCGTAAATCTTGACCGCTTTATCGTCTGCTAGTTTTTTTCAAATGACTTTTATTAACCCATTAAAATTGTTTAACAAGCGAAACCATCGATTTTCAGGCTTGGATTCACTAATTAACCTTTGCGGTATTATAATTCTGTCTTAGTTCATGCAAATTTTATTACATTTTACGAAGAACGATCGGAATCATCATTCTCGAGATGATGGTGATCGTGGAAATTGCTGTTATATTTCTTCTTCGAAGCTGTACGTACCTTGATAATGTGATCAATGAAAGTAATTTCACAACGCTGAGAAATCGTGTTACTTATTGATATCCTGTCTCCTTTACGAAAGTGAGAGAAGAGAAATATATAGAAAGTAGACAGCAAGATTTTACTTTGATTAACCATTTCAAGGCTTAGAACTATAAACTTGATCATTTAAAGGCAAATCGACGAGCTTTAGCAATAGAGGTACTCGAAATTCATTCCGCCTAGTTATCATGCGACAGGATAGGCCTGAAACTGTTGTTATTTTCATTAATGATTCTGAAAGTTTTTACACGCCATCTGTATTTCCCAAACAATTTCTAGGTATTCACATGGCAGAAGATACCAGCTACAAATACAATCCATCATTGACAGATGAAGATCATCTCTATCCGTGACGTCTGTCTCGATCTAACTGGATTTCCCGAGATAGCTAATTTTATACAAAGAACACCCTCCCACCTACTCTGCATCATGGACTCGGGACCCAGGACCAGATATGCACTCTCCATTCTCAGGGTAATATCTCATCCTTCGCGATGAGAAACTCCGCTTCAATATTACCTACCGGACTCACCGCTATTTAATCATTTGCCTTTCTCTTCCCACCCGCTTCTTTCCTCTCAGAAAATTCCGTATATTATCTGATTCTCTCTCATCCTCATTCTACCAATCCTATCACCTGACAAAACCTAATTCTCTTCATCGGTTCACGGACTTTTGGGCGCGGAATCTGAAAATTGTAGGTTGTGACGTTACAAGGCTGACCTAAGACGTCATCAAACGCCCGAGGCCCCACTCCAAGCTATATATGATAGGAGAGTAGGAGGGAGACTTGGAAAAAACTGACCTATGACGTCATCAAACTGTGACGTCACAGCCCCGTCCCTCAAGCTATATATGATAGGAGGAGGACTTGAAGATTTTTCAAATTCCGAGTTTGGCCGAAAAAAAAACCGATAGAACAGGTTTACTGTTAAAATGGTTCAATAAACCCAATAAAAGTCCCATTGATTTCATTTTTGACCCAATAAAAAAAAAAAATGAAATTTGAATTCCTAGGTCGAGTGGTTTTTTTTCTGTAATTTTGACAGTATTTTCAGGCAAGTGTTCAAGTTCTAAATAGGCCGGACCCCCTGACACCATTCCTAGTGCTACGTACACCACTGGAATTATGGTTTTGTAGAACACCTTTTAAGAGCTCTATAAGAAACCAATACTTTCAATTTTTTAATTTGGTAGACGCCCTGTGTGGGAAAAACCGTTTGCTCCGTAACATTCGGCTACCACTCGCACCTCTTTGCGGCCTCTACTACGCGGGTATATCCGGCGGTGACAGTTGCAGTCCTTCTACAAATTGAAATTTCCATTGGTCCACCAGTGAGTGGCGCTGAAAATTCGAAAAATTTCCCTTCGCGCTCGAATGTACCCGGCGCCCAAACGGCCGCGCCCAAAAATCCGGACACCACATTCATCCTCCATCTCTTGTTCATAATTGTAGATGCTGGACCACATCGATCTTAAAGAACACGTCATGAAAGCAGTCACTGCGTTTACCTTTCGTAACTGATCCTTCTCCCTCTTATAATCTAAAATCTCATCCTCTTCTCTTGTCAAGATCTCTGGTCTTCTCTACTTCGAGAAGCCCCAACCAATTAAAAAATCTCAAATTTCTAGTCTATGCCGTGCTTCCTGCGAGAAGAAAAGTCTTAAGTCGTCTCAGAACGGATCATACCCGTCTCATCCACTATTTTTTTTTCTACGCTTCTCGCTTCCTTCATGCCTATACTGCAATGCCTGTTCTGGGTCCAAGTAGGGACCCAGAACAGGATATGCAGTCTCCATTCAGGGAAACATCCCATCCTCCCTCAAAGGATACTTTGCTTTCATATTCCCGCGAAACTCACCACTCTCCCTCCTCACCCAATTCTCTCCTCCTCGTCTGATTCTCTCTCATCCTTCATTGCTATCCACGACCCTCCTTCCACCAATTTTATCGTCCAACGAATCTTCATTCTTATACGCTCCTTGAGTTTTTCATCCTCCATCCCTTTTCCGTGAATACCGAGATACATCAACCTTGAGGAACATAACTCAAAACGTGGGTTTCCCACAAATACTAAAGAATTAAGACAATCGTTAGTTATGGAGTTAAAGAGATCAAGAAAATTTATCTTTTTCCTGTCGGTCTCCTTATGATAATGGAAAAATATTCGTTCAAGAAGTAAATCACAAAAAATTGGTAATGCATCTGTCCACAGACACAGAAGGTCGTCGACGTATGGGCACTCACCTATACCCAAGTCATTCCCTACCTGAAATACCTGAGATTGGAACACTTTCATAAACAGCTCTGAAACGGCTGAGTCTAGAGGAGATTCGATAAGGATTTCAACACCTTTGGAGACATGGTATAGTTTCCCATCAAACTTGCAGAAATTTTTGGAAAGGTATTAGCGGCTATCGGAAACCAAGTTTCTTGGTCTCATCTTCAACCATATCAAAATCTTGAGAGCAAAATGCTCATCTCAGATACCTCTCGCGCCTCCATACTTGTTGTAACCTCCAACTCTTCCTCCAACGCCACAGAAGTGCAATATGTTCCCAACTCGATTACAGTTCACAAGTCACACCTACTCCAACAAAACAACTTTAAAATTGCCGGACTTCAATCAGTCTTCCGGTATTCAAGTGATACTTGGCGCACGGCGCATCAGCCCTTCACTCAGCTTATGCTCTGAGGAAGTTGTTCCTCCTCTCCGTTACCCCGTTTAAAACACTCACCACTAACGTTTTGGCCTTCCCACTTCCCATGCATTCAAAAGCTGTCAGCCCACGTAATTCAGCTCTTCTGTCGCTTCCATCCCATTTAGGCAATTAACCCGAGCTAAGATCTTACTTTCTATTTTTTCATCACATCCGTTACGAGCTACTCCAAAATTTCAGTATAGTACATTCTTATGGACAATGTTTGGTAATATCAAGGACACTATCGTCGATCTTTTTGAAATTCATACAACACCTAATTTTAGATACAAATGCGAAATCATTTCTTCAAAATTTACCTTTTACCTTCTCTGTTACAGGGACGGTTCCAAATCGGTACCCAGAACTGAATCAGTTGTGTTGCAACTGCAGAACAAGGCCTTAACCATGAGTTTTTATAGTGTAACACTGTGATCATATTGGCTATAACAACGCTGTGTTGTGATTGGTTCACTTCTTAGAAACTTATTCTTACAATAATATGACATTGTGTTCTTATTGGCTAAAACATACTGCTTTGTGATTGGTTCAATCTATTGTCCTAAATGCTGTGTTTCTACTGGCTACTAATATGCTATCATGGGTTCCTTTCTTTGTTTCCATTTTCCCAAAGACTCCCTCCAACACACATCTGCGGTAGCCATCGGCTTGTGCGATCTGCTTTACTATCTCGATCTCTTTCCTTTTCTCTTTGTTGTTCTTGAGGATAGAAATTGCCCGATAGCAGTAGTTCTGGATTGCTGCTAACTTGTGCCTGGGGTGGTGGTAGGAGTCATTTGGGATGATGGTGTCAGTATGCGTCGGCTTCCTGTAGATTTTGTGTTCTATCCTATTGTTCTCCATTGTGAGTGTAAGGTCCAAATAGTTGATGGTCTCATTGCCTTTTTCCACTGTGAATTTGATGCTCTCATTCATCGCGTTCATTTCTGAAAGGAATAGATCCACCTGTCTATCAGTGCCTGACCAAACAATTAGGATATCATCTACATATCTGGCCCAGTGTTTGATCGAGTTTCCGAACTTGTTGCCCTCCAATATCTAGTTTTCCATATCATTCATGAATATCTCCGCCAGTATTGGTGATAGCGGTGATTCCATCGTAAGTCCGCTTTCCTGACTGTAGAACCTGTTATTGAAGCGGCAGTAGTTCTGGCTCAAGATCTCCTCCACTATGTTGGCGTACTTCGACCCATCGGGGTTCCCATGGTATCTGTCGTTTTTGAGCAGAGTGAGAAGTTCCTCCTTCAGTACGGTACCAAACATATTAGTCACATCAAAGGATACCAGCTTGTCGTTACTCCTGATTTCCAACTTGCCCAGTTGCTCAATCAGCTCTCCGATGTTTCTGATACTTTATCTGGGTGCAAACTGGTAGTTTTCTTTCAGGAATGTGGCTACGACCTTTGCTATCTTGTAGCATGGTGATTGAATGCTGTTGACCAGGGGTCTCATCGGACGGTTCGCTTTGTGGAGTTTTACAAGCCCCTTGAGTTTTGGTGCAACCGGGTTCATCTCAAGCGTCCTTCCATTGCCGGGTACATTGTTCCGTTTCAACACAGCTTTCAGGTCATCTTGGTATTTCCGTGTTGGGTCCCTTGCCAGCTCTTGGTATCCATTAACTGCGATGTACGACTCCACTTTTTGGGTGTAGTCCTCCTTCTCCATTACCACTACCGTGCTGCCTTTGTTCGCCTTTGTCAAAATCAGGTTGTTCTGTCGGATCTTCTTTTGTAGATTTGTGACCTTCCTCTGCATTACTTGCGTTCTGTCATAGGTTTGGCGCATATCCTCTTTGATGTCCAACAGTAGTTTCCCAAATTTTGGTCCGGGCTCCTGGTCTCACGTCGTGTTCCATGGTTTGGATTACTTGTTCTCAGCTAATGGCCATGCTTTCAAGCCTACACTGGTTCAGCCTTTCTGGCTGCACGTACTTGATGCCTTTGTCCAGCAGTCTTCTTTCTTCTTCTGTGAAGGTGACGCTTGATTGGTTCTCGGTTCTGGGAGGAAATTTGTGCTCGACTCTCGCTGTCTCTTCCTTTCTTTCTTCTTTCTTCCGGGTCAGTTCGGCAAGCTTCTTCTTGATCTGTTTTTTTTGGGCTCTCATTCGTTTTTCCACATAGTCCTCTCCTTTCTTCCCCTCTCCACCTTTTTCGAACATCATTTCTTTAACTTCTTGTGGGTGGAGTAACCTGAACAGATGGAAATATTGATCATACAGTAGACCATTCAACCTGGTGATTTTCTTGTAGAGTTCACCAATTTCGTTCTTCACTCTCAATCTTTCGGCTTGCATCTTGGTGCGTTTCACTGCTGCGCCATTTCCTGGTAGCCTGATAGTCGCATACTTGGGAATAATGCCTCGTCTCAAGCATTCGTCCGATCGATACCATATATAGGAAAGTACACAAACAAGGTGATAAAGGCGTCCAATGGCTACGATGTGAATGTGGGTATCCAGAATAACTCACCCATGGTGAAGAGGATCAGCAATGACCAGAAGGAACAAAAGGACAAGGAAAGCTTGAGCGGAGTGTACAAGCTCAGTTGTGAACAGTGCGAGGGGATCTATATCGGTGAGACTGGGAGAAAGTATGAGATCAAGAGAAAGGAGCACAAAACGTCGAGGGAGAAAGAAGATGGCAAGTCACTGTTTGGGAAACACTGTAACGAGGAAAACCACAATGGAGAGGGAATATTTGAAGTCATACACGTAGAGAATCGCACAAAGAGAAGAAAACTCTGGGAACAAATGGAGATTGCAAAAGCCAAGAGGAAGAAAGCCTGCTTCTTGAACAATGTAATCACATTTGACAGCGAAAAATTATTCGGCCTGGTGATTGGACGAGAGAAGAATAACGGAACCAACCAATGAGACGGCAGGAATCCAGGTATCCAATAGAAACGCAGCATTTAGGACAATAGATTGAACCAATCACAAAGGATTATGTTTTAGCCAATAAGAAAACAATGTCATATTATTGTAAGAATAAGTTTCTAAGAAGTGAACCAATCACAACACAGCATTGTTATAGCCAATAAGACCACAGTGTTATACTATAAAATCTCATGGTTAAGGCCTTGTTCTCCAGTTGCGACACAACTGATGATGGGATAACACCCGAAAGTACTCTTGTATAAGCAACTAATAAATTAGATTTGTACAATTGGAAAACCCTTTTTCAATAGAAGAGCCTTTGCAAGAAACCCGAGTTACAGCACGTGAATAAATTTTATACCGTGACCGGTTTCAAACAGGCGAAGACGTAAAATTGACCTTCGTTCAGAATACTGGAAAAATTTGAGCGTCCAAAGGAGAGGACTTGAAAAAATTTCTACTTTGGACCACTCGAACGCCCGGAGGAGGAGGCGGGGGCTTTCGAACGATGGTACCTGTCATAGAGTTGTTTATTTGAGGAAGCGGGAATGAGAATTTGAAAAATTTTGATTCACGAAATAATAGATTCTAATCGGTCGTCGAAATATCAGAGTTGGAATCCACGCCCGGATAGAGTATCGAAAGCAAAATCAAGCTTCCCCCCCTCTCCTCCTCCATAAAAAACGTTTGCGATCAGCAAAAACTAGGAATTGCGAGTCTCTAATTAGGAATCCTCCTGGAAGCATTCACTTATTTAGAGTGAATCCGAGTGATTTATAAAAATACATCACGGGCTAATGATAAGTTGTGCAACATGAAATAATTTGCATAGAATACAGTCTCCGGCCCTTTCCAACTATACGTACAATTTTCAGAAAAAATTGAATGCTGTGTTCGCTATACATAACGAAATCCACATAGGATCATAGTGGGTCGTCAACATTGCAAAAAAGCAAAATAAAGCAGAATTATCTCGCTCTTCCAAAGCGGAATACTTCACGCTTTCATTCGGGGAACGTACACGGATTAACCCTGTATATTCCCACGAGCGAAATAAAAGCCACGATTGCGATCAAAACGTACATTATACTACATACTACGAACCTTTTTTAGAAAAAGCGCGTTACACGTAGCGGACGTCATTTTCCAATGCCGATGACGATATATCTGACAGCCGAGATTCTCGTTGATATCGAGTTCGGACTGGCCGCTATAAAGCAGCAAATGCAATATATCGCTCTGTCGTTTCTTTCTCCGGGCTGCGCTCACAGCGGTAACATTACGCGTAGCGGTCGCTATACGATATCCTGATATGGAAACAGACGTCGACGTGGTCGTCGTCTTGCACGTGATGCAATCGTCCTCCGGCTCGCTGGTATTATCCCAAGCGCTCAGTACCGAGCCGATAAAAGTGAACAGTTGCTGCACGTGATTATCGAACTCGTCCGGCAGACTGACGACGCTGCCCCGGCCGTCGAACTGGCAACACGAGGTCGAACGACGGCCGTCGATATCGCTCCGGCTACCGAATTCGTTGATCGGACTCTCGGTGAAGTGCACCGTCTTATGACGACGTCTTCTCGACAGCAGAACTTCGTTATGCTCGTTAGCCCGTTTCTCGGTTCTGGTCAACTCTTGACGGCGGACGTTAGCCGGCGGCGGCGGAGGCGGCAGCAGCACTTCGTTACGTTCATCGGCAAGTTGCTTCTCCACACGAGTAGCTGTCGCATTCTTTTGGACGTAAGATGTGCCAGCAGCTGCGGTACCGGCGGCCGCCGGCTCGCTTTTCTTACCGAGTTCGCAGGTGCACTGAGGTTTCGGTTTCTTGCCGCCGCCGTCCGACTTGTCCACCATGCGACGAATTTTCGAACCGCATTTCGACGCCGTCGATTCGACCATTTTGCTTAGCTTGTCCGTTTTGTCAGCATTTGCGAGTACGTATTTTGAAAAATCGGATACGCAACAAATGGAGGCTGGTCGCACTCGGCTGCGTTAGACCGCGCGTGCAACAGCGACCGCTCGACGGTAGGGAGGGTTGCAGCATTTCGCTGTCGAGGACGCTTCTCATCGGTCGAACATATCTTTCCGGCCAACCGCGTTATATGGTAGACAAGGAGAAGCACTGTGTATAGCGTTTCGCGAATAAGAATGCCAAACGATCTTCGGTGCGCTAATTAATGGAGCCGCTGGCGAAGCGCACGTGTAGTCGAATTATTAACAGGCGACCTAACATCAAATTCAATTTCGCGCGTTTACTGAATAACAATCCTTACGGAAGACGATCTCCTGCAAAACGGGCAATATTTTATGCATGTAACCACTCAGTATACAGTGTAATTGCAGGGCTCTGTTTGTGGCGTATATACTGCACGTTTTCTGCGGGTACAATGTGGCATCGGGCGAACGAATGAAAACGAATCGAGTATACGTTTATTAACGCGAAACTGTTCCGCGAGCTCTTTTGTATTATTCGACATTTTATTCGCCATCAGTTAACGCGAACACAGACCAAATTGTGTAAACACCGCGCGCTAATAACCGCGTGCCTACATAATTATGGGAATGATGAAATCCTGCTTCTACATCGTGCTATACCAAAAGAGTGAATGCATGACTAGCTCGTTGTGCGAGCTGCGGTATTCGCAGATCTATAGGAAAGCTCAGACTCCCGACAAAAGAGTACGATGGAACACTGGCCTGGAAATTAAATTGATCCACCTCGATAGTAGGGGTTTGACTATCATACGCACACACTAAATATTTAAGAAGAAGACTATCAAATTGTGTGAATGAAGTTCAAGAGTCAGAGTTTAAGATTGAAAGGGAAGAGGGGGAGGAAAGAAAAGATAGGAGAGTCACAAAATTATTATCTTTGACAATCACTACATCAGAGAAGCGTCTTCATAGATCAGAAAAATCTTGTAACAGATCGCGAAGTAGCATAAGAAGAGAAAGAGAGAGGAGGAAAGGCGGAGAATATCATCTTCATCCCTCACAGCATCAAAATAAAGGTTGTTCGTTTCTGAGAATACATGCAAAAAATTTGGTCACAGATCGCGGAGCGAAAGCAGGGCAGAGGAGAGAGAGAAACGGAAGGAAAGAGAGTTGGAGATATCATTATGAACCATCATAATATCAGAATAGCGGTCGTTCTTGAAGAATACTTTGGAAAAGCTCCGCATAGTGAGATTACATAAGAAAGGGAAGGGAGGACATGAAAGGCGGAGAATATCATTTTCACCCCTCACATACATGCACAGAACTTTGCCAAAGATCGCGAAGCAAGAATAGGAAAAAGAGAGGGAGCGAGGGGAAGAAAGGGAAGGAAAAAGAAAGAGGGGAGGTTGATATCATATTTTACAATCCCTAACGACGTTCTTTTAGAATATGCAATAACTCTATCGCAGACGAGTGAGAGAGAAGCGAAGGCAAGGAAATATCGCATATTCTATTTCGGTTGTGCTCTTAAAATGCATGTGAGAAACCGAACTACGAGATAGGAGGGGAGGGAGGGAAGTTACGAAAAGAGGGGAACATCATCTTCAACTAACGCAATATCGGAATAACGGTCGTTCTCTTAGCATACGATTGGAAAACCCCTGCCACAAATTGCAATGCGAGAGTAGAAAAGAAATGGGATAGAGAGGAAAGGAAAAAAAGAAAGACGGAGAATATCATCTTCAACCCTCACATCATCAAAATAAAGCTCGTCTTCATAAAATACACACGAAGAACTTTACCAAGCGAGGAAGAAGGATAGAGGGGAGCGGGAGGAAGAAAAGGCGGAGAATATCATCTTTAGAATAACAGTCGTGCTTTTAGAACGCATACGAGAAACCTAGCCACAGATGGCGAAGTGAGATCACTCTCATCAAGAGGAAGGAGGAGAGATGAAAGAGAGGGGAACATTTATCTTCAACCATCACGACATCAGAATCACGGCCGTCCTCTTAGAATACATGAAAAGAGCCCTACCACAGATTGCAATGCGAGAATAGAAGAGAAAGTGGTGGGGAGGGATGGGAAGAAAGGAACGTTACAACATCATGTTAGAGTAAATTGGCATAACCTGAAGTAGTTTGAAGGAAAACAGGGAGAGAGGGAAGGGAAGGATAGGTGAAGGATAGAATAATAGTCGTGACCTAGAAGAACCCAACCACAGATTGCTAGGTCGAAACTAGTTTCGTTGCTTTAACCGAGGTTTCTCAAGAAGTTGGATTCAAGCTGAAGTAATGTTTTTATGCAGACATCATTTAATGGAGCACCTTTTCATCTCACTCACGCCACTTCAATGTCCTTCAATCTAAACCTGTTTCAAATTATCATCTCGGAACTCATTTTAAGTTTTAAATTTGCAGGCAGGTGAAGAAATACCTTTGAAAGAGGGCTTTATCAGGCTTTCTTCTAGATGAATGAAATCTGTCTAATTTGTTCAACTTTGACAGACTTTGCATGTCAGTCAAGGGTCCATTCTCTCACTTTTTTGATCTAATAAGGAAAAAATATATTGAAATATACGATATTATTCAATGGGCTTCTGATGGCTCCAAGGGACGAGCGGAGGTATGCTAAGTGCTCGTAGAAAATTTCTGAGGATGACCTTAGGTATCTGATAGAGTAGAACTTGGACCTAATTTCGAATTTTGGAAATGCTGAAGAGGGAGAAGAACAGGGAGAAATTCTTCGGAAACATAAATTGAAAGAGGTTCCTCACTCAGTTAACGGAAGGGACTCTATGAGCAACAAATGAAGTGAGTTTATCTCTGCTATATCCTGACATACTCCGAAAAAAAGGGAAATTTGTCAAAATTCCCTCTTCTGACACGGAGTTCGATGATCGGAATTTATTCTAGTTTCACTCCTATACACAGCTCGAACGTCGAAATTGCTTTCGGGTCCTCTTCCTTCCTTCCCCCTGTCCAATATATAGAATCATAATCAAATAAAAGAGGTTTCACACTTGCATCAATCAGAGTAGTTGATGGAAGGGACTCCAAGAGCAACAAATAATGTGAGTTTACCTCTCCTATATCCTGAAATACTCCAAAAAGTGGGAAATTCGTCGAAATTCCCTCGTTTGAATTGTTCGAGGTAGAAGATCGGAGTTTTCCGAAGTTCCTGAAGCAAGTGAAAGCTCTTCCCTACCACTTTCCGAGAATTTTTTCAGTCCAAGAGTCAAAATGTTTCCGATTAGGAACCTACGAATGTTTTCAAAAGTCAAAAAAATTGGAATTGATACTGCCAGAATAATGAATTTTTGGAGGAAAGCCACGTCCATATGGGAAATAAAAATTCACAAGGCTCTAGCCAAGTAAGGGGGAGGAGAAATGGCCGTGGCCGCGAAATATTCCGAACGTACGTCAAAATCCTATCACCCATTAGAAAAGTCGAATTCTAAAAAGTTGAACCAATTCGCTCACCCATATGGGCTGCAGAGCCATTTTTAGGCCTAAAATCCAAATGACTGTAACTCAAGCAATAATGATTGAAGAGCGTTGAAACTTGGAGATGTGTATTCATGGTATTTTTTTCAAAATAAATCACCCATATTTTCCCTAGTTTCCAGCAATTACAAAACTTCAAACTCATTTAACAAGAAAAACTGGGGCTTGGCACCTGGAGAAATTCATTCATTCCTCATGACATGCCTTCAAATATAACATACTTCACTATCATAGTCCTCAGTGAGGTGGAACATTCCCATTCCAAAAAAAAAAAATTGATGAGTTTCTGTAATTTTTTCATCAATAGCGGGGTAAGCTATCACTGCTCCCGCGATAGACCACGTGAAATCAATAGTCAACGATCGGGCTGAAAAATATACACTCCACAGGGGGATGTCGATTTTTGAAGTATTGTCCCCTCATCTCGGGAGGGTATTTCTCCACTTTGTGCAAGTGCATGACTCCCAGTTACACAGCTTGTACCGCTGCAGCTTGAGGAAAAATAAAAATAAACATTTAGGAGTGCGCATTATTCAGCCCGAACATTGACTATTGATTTCACGCGGTCTATCGCGGTAGCGGTGATAGCTTACCCCGCTGTTTATGAAAAAAATCACAGAAATTCACCAAATATTAATTATTTTGGGAATGTTCCGCCTCACTTAGGACCATGATACTGAAGTATGTCGCATGGAATGAATGAATTTCGCCAGGTGCCAACCTCCGTTTTTTCTTGTTAAATGAGTTTGAAGTTTTGTAATTGCTAGAAACTATAGAGAAAATATGGATGATTTCTTTTGAAAAAATATCACACGTCTATATTTTCTAAAATATCTCCACTTTTCATCGCTCTGCAATCAGTATTGCTTGAGTTACAGCCATTTGAATTGTAGGCCTAAAAATGGCTCTTCAGCCCGTATAGGTGAGCGACTGGATTTCGAGTTTTCCCACGGGCGACAACATTTTGGTGTACATTTGGAACACTTTGCGATCAAGGCCGGTGTCACTCCTTCCCCGAGACCCTTAAAACAAGAAGATACCCAATCAGAAGATACGGCTCTCAAGTTTTGATTCCATCAACCTAATCGACACCGAATCAACTGCGAAAATTCGTCAGATGACAAAAATTGGTAAATCGTCCCGTTCTCTTCTACCACGACTTGCGGCGTTCCAACATTGATTTTAATTTTGTCTGCCACGAAGGACGCGTATATATACACTGATGAAATAATGGTATCTGTAAAAAGGATTGTGAATTCATTTTTTCCGCTGATCCGGGCTTCTTTTTTAATACATGTAAATTAAAAACTGCTCGTTCCTCTTTCTCAACATTTTTCCCGTTCGCTATCTGCTCGTTGAAGTATGAAAAACTTGATTTACAGAAAACGAAGAAGAAACAGAGGAAAATAAACGAAGGAACAGATTGTAACTCGGGACCGTTTTACTTCAATCTGGGGGAAAAAATATGGAAAATTCACTCAACTATGAACATTTTTCTCGTGTTTAGAGGCGTTTCAGAAAGAGCATACCGCCAGTATCGATACACATCTCATCCAATAGAGAAAATTCGCGTCTGCGATGATTACAAACTTATAAACCGCAACGTAAATATCGCCGTCCATTTCGCGTCTATACTTCATCGTGTACACGATGAGGACCACCACCGCGCCGCGCAGAAAATACTCATCGTGTATACGAACTCGGTATATGGCGAAATCGATTTCCAATCTCTCGACTAAATTGCTCGTCACCTGTGCGAATTCCATCGGGAAATACATTATGACGTAAATTAGTACGACCGAAGAATTCTACGACGTACATAGAGTTGCTGCTGCACATCAATATTCACATCGAAGGAAACGAGTTTAGACATCCCACGAGATGCGATGGCCTTCGTATACGATGCAAAAATTTTCCCAATCGAACATACGTACTCGTGGAAAGAAAGATGGAAAAAATATTTATCAACCGATCGGCGAGAAACTTTCTGTATAAAGTTCGAATAAATTTCATTTACTCGATTTCTAGCAAAGGGCGAGGAAGTGTGCGAACTCGAGAGGAGTGAATGTCGAGGAGAGAGTCTGCGTCTTTACAAGGACTTGATCCCAACCACCGCATTGAGACTCAAGATCAGCGTAAATTGAACCATTAATTTGAAAGCCACAAATCTTGGCGAGACGAGTGAATTTCCAACTTTTGGTAACAGATAGCTTTAGACTGCTGACGTATACCAAGAGCATTCGTCACCCGTGCAAACTTGCCGAGTAAAATGAGTTTCAAGTTACGTGCGAAATACGATAACGAACGAATAAATTCGTCAATATGGAAAATAACTTTACGTTTATTTGAATTTAGCAGCGAGACGCATTCGAATATCGGATTGAATAACGCGAAATTTCTAATTCTATTTAGTACTCAATTTCGAGTTCCGCATTTTCGATAATAACTTCGGATATTCATGAGCGACGGGTGTATACTGATGGATTCTTCGATTTCAATTTACAACACTATTTACGATGTGAGGGTTGAGTTTAGAAACTTGTTTGATATTGCGGAGAGATGGGAATGAAAAAAATGAACCTCATTTTGATTATTGAGAATTGAAGAAGAGCTTACCAGCAGTGGAGGATCGTCCAAAAAAGAAGCTGAGAAAGGGTAAAAGAAAAAACTTTCATGCTACGAACGGCGAAGAAACTTCTGATACCAGAATGTCAAGGTGAGTGATTTAAATAAGATGTAGTTAGAGTCGTTCGATAATTAATGTACGAAACTCAAGAACGTGGATTAACTCAAGTCAATAGCTCGTAACTTCATTACAGCGAGAAAACCTAGTCACAGATTTAAACTGTCAGAATTTCTCTCACAAGAATTCAGAGTTTTCGCTGTATCCCTTGAATTTATGTAGGGATGGACTCTGCGAGTTTGGATCCCTTGCTAAAGGTGATGTTAGACTCTCAGACAGCGATAACTTTTCATTCTGACAATTAAACTGTAATGGATTTTGCTATTCGAAATCTTAAAGAATCTTGACGAGGTCAAGTTCCTAAAACGGAGCAAATCTGTTTTCGAGAGCTGGGCAAAAGAAAAAAGTATTGGCGGATAAATCGTCAGCATTGCGGTACAGGAATGAAGAGAATGAGAGGCGTGAAAAAAGAAGGATGACTTCTCGACGGGATAGGCGGCGCGGTTTGAAGTGAACAAAAGAATTGGAGATTTTTTAATAGGTAGGAGCTTATTGGAGCATGAGGAGGACAACAGATCATGCAGGATTTAAGATCATACAAAAGGAGGATCAGTTATGAATGGTGAACGCAGTGACAGCTTTGCGGCAAGGTCGATGCATCCCAGTAGCCTTAGAAAAAAGGAAGAACGAGGATTCGTTGAATGATAGAACTGATAGAAGGAGGTCTTGGATAGCAAGTAAAGATGAAAGACTGAGGAATTTGCGAAGTGGAGAGAAGTGGGTAAGAAGGGAAAGGAACAGAAAAGTCGCCGGTGAATGCGGAAGTGATGTTTCTCATACGAAAGGGTGAGATCCGCATATCCTGTTCTGGGTCCCGATTTGGACCGGTCCGTGTAACAAAGAAATGTTGAACACGTAGATCATCAGCATTGCAGTAGAAACATGAGGACGCAAGAGACGTACAAAGAGAAAAAGTGGTTGAGACGGGTCCGATCGATTCTGAGGCAAGTTGAAACGACTTTTTTTCTTTTGGGAGGGCGGTTACTATTTGGACTAGACAGAAGGAGGACCAGATGAGAGGATAAGGGATTCCCAATACAAGATCATACAAGGCAGAGAGAGAGAGGGATCAGTTATGGAAGGTAAATGCAGCGCTGGCTTTGTGGCAAGGTCCACTACGTCATGTTCCTTGAGATCGATGAGTCATGAGGAACAACTTGAAGAGTTGGACGACAGGATTGGTGGAATGAGGGTCTTTGTAAGGAGGAGAGAAGCGGGTGGGAAGAGAGACAGGAAAAGAATAGGGAAATGAAGCTACCCTAAAATGGAGACTGCGACTGCCTATTCGGTTCTAGGGCCTGATTTGGGACTGTCTGTGTTCTAGAGAAGGTGGAAAAGAAATTGTGATATGCCCTCGCTCGGGAATTTCAGGAAGGTCTAGATGGATGTTAGGTATAATGGTTAATCAAGGCAGAGTGGAAGAAAAAAAAAAGAAGTAAAAGCCTACTAAGTTTTGGTTGAATGATGGGAATGAAGTGACAGAAGGGGTAAATTACGTTGGCTGAGAGCATTTGAAAACATGGGAAGATTCAGGTATTGGGTTGTCGAGGCCAGAAAGTTACCAGCAAGTGAAAGAGCGATGAAACGAAGGAGAGGAACCCCTGCCTCGACATGTGGCTCATGTGTCTGAGGCCAGACGAAGCCTGGAATATTAAATCGAGCCCAGCAATTTCAAAGGTTTTTTTTTTTTCTGTTTGAGTAGGTGTAAATTGGAAGACCTTGATCAAAACTATAACAGAGTCAGACGAGGAGTTTGCGGTTACAGTTTAAATGAGAGTGTTCGAGGAATTTAGGCATTTTGCTTTCAAGATTCCAACATGGTGGTCCAGGAGGTTTTGGCATCGACGTTGCAGAGGATTGAATGGTAATTATGAAGTTGTGTAGACCCAGAGAAGAAAGAGGCTATGCGTGAGTCGTGGAGATTTTGTCAGAAGTTAGTTGGAGTAGTCTCGCTGAGGTCATCCGCACTGTTTGTTAGGTCATTTATAGCAACTCAGAAGAGAGGAGAGGGGGTTTGGATGAAAATTTGAGGTACACAAAAGAACAAGGTTTTGGGTTTTGAGAGATAAAAAATGACGTATTGGTCATCAGATCACCCTGAAGCACGAACAAGTGATTTTTTTGTTGCGTAATACTATAAAGATGAGAAGAAGCGCAAAATTTACAGCAGAGAGGTAGGGGAAGAGTGGAAGGAATCTGATGTCAAGCATTTGCAGAAAGAACAGAAATTGGGATCCACGATCGAGATCATGGGAAACATCGAAGAAGCGAATTCTGCATGAATTTGAGAACTATCTTGAAGTGCAGCAGTAAGAAGTGCCGGGGGCCCACTTAAGAAGGGAGAGAGGAACTTTCCCAGAGTTGGAATATTTGCTTTGAAATATCATAAAATCGAAAGAAAGGAAATAGGCACTATGCACCACTTAGTTCGATCCTTTCGCCTACCTGAAGATGACGCATGAGCGTCGAAACGTCATCCACATATACATTTGTATATATTTTTGAATAAAGTGGTGCATAGTGCCTATTTCCTTTCTATTTTATAGTGGAAAACACGAAAAAACTCTCCTCATTAATTTATCATAAAATCTTGTTCAAAATCCACCTTCAGATAATTTTTTTATGTACGCTACTGACGGGTCCAAGGGCGAGAGAGATTGGGAATGGTTTTGTTTTCAGGTGCAGCTTGTCCCGGTGGCCCATTCACAAAGGAAGGGGGGACTTCCCCAGAACTGGAGAATTTCCTATGAAATATCATAAAATCTTGTTCAAAACGCTTCTCCAGGAAAATTTTTTAGATATGCTCCTGTCGGGTCCAAGAGAGACGGAGTTTGTTTTCAGGTGCAGCTGATCCCAGTAGCTCAATTACAAAGGGAGGGGATTTCCTCAGAACTCGAAAACTTCCTATGAAATATCATAAAATCTTGTTCAAAACCCACCTCCAGAAAAATTTTTTAGATACACTACTGACGGGTCCAAGGGCGAGAGAGATTGGGAATGGTTTTGTTTTCAGGTGCAGCTGGTTCCAGTAGCCCATTTATAATGGGAGGGGATTTCCTCAGAACTCGAAAATTTCCTATGAAATATCATAAAATCTTGTTCAAAACCCACCTCCAGAAAAATTTTTTAGATACGCTACTGACGGGTCCAAGAGCGAGATAGATTAGGAATGGTTTTGTTTTCAGGTGCAGCTTGTCCCGGTAGCTCATTTACAAAGGAAGAGGGGACTTCCCCAGAACTGGAGAATTTCCTATGAAATATCATAAAATCTTGTTCAAATCCCACCTCCAGGAAAATTTTTTAGATACGCTCCTGTCGGGTCCAAGAGAGACGGAGATTGGGAATAGATTTGTTTTCAGGTGCAGCTGGTCCCAGTATCCCATTTACAAAGGGAGGGGATTTCCTCAGAACTCGAAAACTTCCTATGAAATATCATAAAATCTTGTTCAAAACCCACCTCTAGGAAAATTTTTTAGATACACTACTGACGGGTCCAAGGGCGAGAGAGATTGGGAATGGTTTTGTTTTCAGGTGCAGCTGGTCCCAATATCCCATTTACAAAGGGAGGGGATTGCCTCAGAACTCGAAAACTTCCTATGAAATATCATAAAATCTTGTTCAAAACCCACCTCTAGGAAAATTTTTTAGATACACTACTGACGGGTTCAAGAGAAAGATTGGGGATGGATTTATTTACGCAGGTGGAGCGGCAGGCAAGCGACAAAGCGAGAAGTGATGCTTTTATTTGCTTGATCTCACTCTGAAACGATAAGGGGCGAAATTAAAGTCAACAAAAGAAACTTGTAAGATGTCAATCCCATGAAGACTTTACAATAGTGAAGAAATAAGACACGACTGGAAAGCGCGAAAATTGAGTTGCAAGCTTGGCAAATACTGCGTTCAAATTCAAAGCTGTTCGTAGAAGAAAGATTTTGGGACCTGGAGTATCGAAGATTGGTTCATGGGATAGCTCCACTCAATAATTTCCTGTCATACGACGGATTGAAGCCATAGAGAGCTAGAAAGAGCCAGTTTTGAAGGTAAAGTTCTGTTAGGTCTTTCTCGTATCCGTACTAGAGTTACTTTGAAATTTACCGGTTCACGATGGGCCCTGGGTGTTCTAAAGGCCTCGCATGAGAGAAATTAGGTGAAATCAGAGAAGTGAGTTATTGAGTAGGGAGCATTTAGAAACACGGAGCCAACCGTGCGTGAAAGAGCTAGGAAGGAAAAGCCTTCTGACTCGTACCCTCCCTCTCCTAACTAATTCATTCACAGATCTCAGCGCTCATCAAACGCTTGAAAAAGTATGTCAGTTGGGAAATATTTGAAATTAAACATTGGTTTCAATCACCCCTCTCGATACTTTTGGAAAAGTCGGAGCAACATGATGATGACGGCAAGAATGTTTCAAGTTTTATTGCACCTCTTATCGAAACGAGGAAGACGAGACATAAACCGCGAGTTCTTTTCAGATTTCAGTCGAGACAATCGGAGAAAAGCATCCGCTAAGACGTGATTCCTCATTGCAATTCAATAAAGAAACCCTTCAAAGTGACCGTGAGACGCTATACAAATGAAAGACATTCCACTAATCGCCTCTCGCTTCATTTCGTATCCGACTGCATAATTTAATCCGTTTATCGCGCGCGCGGTACCCAATTTTCGAGTGTCGAGACCAATATTTTGATGCGCGCGGTGAATATAACGATAATCTACATCACTTCGCAGACAACAACGAAAAAAAAAAAAAAAAACACCCAAAATTCTCAGGATTAATGACGACATTTTCGCGCGATCCAAATTTCTTAATCGACAAAGACGCTGAATTTTTAATGCGAATGCGAACGCGTTCGCGTATTGTTTCCTCACCGACAACGACGTCGGAAAGAAATTTTTCAAAAGAACGGCGCGGCGCAAAAACGAAAAAGAGAAAAACCGGAGACGAGACGTAAACGGAACACGAAAATATAAATTCAAATCACAACTCCTCCATCAGTCTACAAAAAGAGTTTTACGAATGAAAATAATAATATAGGAGAGCGCATAGCTGCTGCGGTGGGACGGGCGGCGAGGGGAAATGAACTGCAAAATGTGTACGGTGTTATATATTATTCGCTATAATATATAGACCTATTAAAAATTCATCATCTACGATGCGGAGAAGACGGACGAGAATTTCAACGAAGTTACATAAATAAGATCGGCTATCCTCGTGCTCGAAAATGGCCCATGTATTTCCCTGGAGCGCGATTCTCAATTAGGCGACGATGAAAAACTTTTCGACTGCTTGCGTGAGCGCAATTTGACATCGCGAGTATACCGGTAAAAACGGGCAAAAGGTGAGACGTATTTTTTCTTTTTTTGTCGAAAAAGATTTTAATTTTTATTATCGCGTCACGAGGAAGCGAGCGATAATAATGAAAAGTTATTCAATTAGCGCGGCTACAAAGGCGACCGACCCGGCCGGCGAATGTCTTTTGAGACGTCTCGATATCGAGAACGCAACCATCAATTGCGATTATCAACATACACCGCATTCGAAGTCAAGACGTTATAATTAACAATTAATTACGTTCGAGCTTTCAGAAACTCATATTCGGCTTTTCCAGACTGAGGCAATTCATTATCAAAGGAAATTGTCGAGTGTGTTCATGCAGCGTGTAGGGTCTAATAATTAAAACTTCTATTTGCCGAAGAAAAACACTCTTTTCGGTATATATACGAGAGTGAAGAAGCAAATATCGTTTGTGTACGCGCTAATTTTTCCTCTTCGATGCGCGAAATTGTTTTACTACCGGCATAAACTTAATTAAAAAGTTAACGAAATCTAAAAGTTCTGTAGTAACGAGTTTTGCAATACTCGCGAAGATTAATTAAAAGGTACGCGCATTCTCTTCTCTCGCACTTCGTGGAAAAAGTGTCCCCGATCCTGATTTACTTCCCGAACTACGAGAAGGCAACCAACAAAACTATCCAAACTTTTTCTATACAATTTCGCAAATGAATTATTAATCGCTTCTAAATAAGACTCTCGATTCGATGCCGTCGAGAGCAATTTCTCAATTAGTCCTCGAGTTCGTGATCATTCGTTCGCCCTGCAGAATGCCTCTGTCGTAGGTCCTTACCCGGTGATCGGGACAACCCTTCCTTCATACCGGTCGGTGTCGAACACACGACGCGCCGCACAAATTTTCTCACGCACGAACCACGCCGAAAGCGCACCACACTTCGCACGTTGAGAAATAAATGTACGAAAAAATTTATACGTGAAACAACGTTAAAAACGGGCACCGGCACCCGCGACAATCGTTGGCGCGCGCGAACGAAGAAGAAGTCCGACGAAATTGGACCAGAAATGCGGACTGCGTTCTCTCTCTCGTCTTCTCGACGAATATTCGTACCGTTCTTTTTCGAGATTGCGTATTGCGCGCCGCGATACGGCCGTGCGTCTCTCCGCGATAGCGGCCTTTGTGGAGCGCGCGCGTACGAAAGCTCGGGAATACACCGTGCGTCTACACATAAGCAACTATGCCTAAAATACTCTACAGACTTTGTCCTACTCTACATCTACCCCATAATAACTGGGTAAAACATCTCACCTACAACAAAATGACTTACGTTATCGCCGAGTAAACGAGTGTAATCGGATATTGTGCGTAACGCCTCGTACCGACGTTAATCAGGGATCATAATATTTAATGAGGACAGGATGAACGCGTGTCGTGATATGATCGCGAAGGGCGAAGAGGTCCGACTCGCGACAACTTTACCACCTTACTTCTTCGAAGTTTTCGAGAAACATTTGACTATCTTAAACTTCGGTACATTTAGCGATGATGCTCTTCAAATTCGGGCCGACGACAAAAAGTCTCTCGACTCCTCATCCGTGATAAACGGCATGAGAAAAACTTTCCTGCAGAAAGTCGTAGAAAACGTCCGATTTTGTATTATCGCTAATAAAATGACACCAACCATGTTGATTTCGACACAAAATGAATCTCTTTTACTCCAGATCTTCCTTGATTCCATCGACTCATGAGACTAAATAATTGGTCGTTTGCAATTGCCTGAGAGGTTTCAGGACTAAAGATATTCCCGTTCAAATAAAATCTGCGCTCTTTTTTCGAAATCAGATAGTTTTTCGAACAGGGTGTCCACCAAATTCAAAAATTGAAAATACATTATGGGACTTCCATAAAGAGTTCAGTCAATAAAGATGAACAAATGACAATTATGGGTCATAAATGTGACGGAACGTTTCTTTTTGTAATGTGCTCAGGATAACCCCCTGATCAAAATACCGATGAGTCTTACGCGCTCTACCACCCGCAAAGTCCCCCCGCGGCACTCTTCATCCCCAAAATTCAGTTTTTCGCAGTTTTCTCGAAAAATAAGCATTTTAGAGAAAAAAAGTTTCGAACAAAAGTTGTTCTTCCTAAAATTTCCTACACGATTCACTATTCATTTGTTACCTTACGTTCATTGGTTGGTCTGAAAATTGCCATTTGAGTACCTCATTTTGTTCTTACAAGCCATTTTTTGCGTTATACCGGATTATAGTGACAGTTTTGGTTCAATTTTTGCATTTTTTGTAATTTTTCCAAGAATTAAGAAAATAATTTCACTGACGAAAACTTCCTTAGTACTAACTTGAGATGATTTTTTACATCTATTGAATGTTGGTTAAAAAATGGCCAATTTTTTGTACACGTAAGCTATTTGTAGTATTTCAAATAAAATCTTATTCTTGGTTCAAGAATTTCCTATGTAATCAAAAATAGTTACACACATAATTATGGATACAAAACATCCTCCCCCCACCCCTTCAAATAATTAATGAATAAAAAGCTTTTTGTACTCCAGAGATAGGACAGGGGAATCATCAAATATTCGGGGAAGGATGTGGCGGCTTGATCAACAGCGTCACGTTTGAAGAGGTCAACATGCCTCGGGATCCATTAAAAAATTATTTGCGTGAAAATTGAGTCTAGATAGTTAAGTGCGAGAGGGATGCGTTGCCTGATTGGGTTAGAGTTGTATGAGTCTTAAAGGAAGTGTAGTGAAGAGAGAAAAAGAGTCGGTAAGAAGAAAGAATTTGCCGTTCGGGGGAAATTGGAGGAGGTATGTGAGGCAGGTGAATTGGGTCATAGGTTCGGCTGTAAATATGGGATCTATGTTGGAAATGCGTTGTGAAACTATTTCCCAGTCGACCGAGTATACATAGGGCCAAAGTGATGGATAGATCAGGTCAAGGTGATTTCGGACCAGCCCCTGGAACGGGCTCTATCTGGAGAGACTGGAAACTAGTGGTGGAGGAAATTGGAAGGAATTAATGGGCAGGAAAGGTGTAAAACGTAGATGGGAAGAGGCTCAATAACTAAAGGTTTGCCAATGATATTGTCAAGGCCCCCACAAACCTGGGGGGGCCCTGGGCATTGAAGCTTCTAAATCCGGCCCTGATTATTGTCCTAATCAGTGAGAGCAAGGAAGGGGATACAGGAAATGATACAGGAACTCATCGAGGCATGTAAAAGGGTGGGATTAGAAATCAATATAGGTAAGCAAAACAAAATATATGAGCAATACAGAAACAGGCGACATCTATGCAAATGATGAAAAAATAGAAAAAGTAACTAAATACACATATCTTGTCTCGATACAACTACTTCCCTTTCTCGAGACAAGAAAAAGAAAACTGAAAAATAAATCCGCCTTCCCCAGCTCGGCAGCCTCACTTCAGAAATTACTCAAAACTGTCCAGGTTACTCCACCCACAAGAAGTTAAAGAAATGATGTTCGAAAAAGGAGGAGAGGGGAAGAAATGAGAAGACTATGTGGAAAAAGAGTGGAAGCCCAAACAAAACAGATCAAGAAGAAGCTTGCCGAACTGACCCGGAGGAAAGAAGAAAGAAAGGAAGAGACAGCGAGAGTTGAGCACAAATTTGCTCCCAGAACCGAGAACCTATCAAGCGTCACCTTCACAGAAGAAGAAAGAAGAATGCTGGACAAAGGCATTAAGTACGTGCAGCCAGAGAGGCTGAACCAGTGTAGGCTTGAAAGCATCGCCATTAGCTGCGAACAAGTAATCCAAACCATGGAACACGACGTGATACCAGAAGCCCGGACCAAAATTGGGAAAGTACTGTTGGACATCAAAGAGGATATGCGCCGAACCTAAGACAGAACGCAAGTAATGCAGAGGAAGGTCACAAATCTACAAAAGAAGATCCGACAGAACAACCTGATTTTGACAAAGGCGGACAAGGGCAGCCCGGTAGTGGTCATGGAGAAGGAGGACTACACCCAAAAAGTGGAGTCGTACATCGCAGTTAATGGATACCAAGAGCTGGCAAGTGACTCAACACGGAAATACCAAGATGACCTGAAAGCTGTAATGAAACGGAACAATGTACCCGGCAATGGAAGGACGCTTGAGATGAACCCGGTTGCACCAAAACTCAAGGGGCTTGTAAAACTCCACAAAGCGAACCGTCCGATGAGACCCCTGGTCAACAGCATTCAATCACCATGCTACTGCAAGATAGCAAAGATCGTAGCCACATTCCTGAAAGAAAACTATCAATTTGCATCCAGACGAAGTATCAGAACCAACGGATAGCTGATTGAGCAACTGGGCAAGTTGGAAATCAGGAGTAACGACAAGCTGATGTCCTTTGCTGTGACTAATATGTTTGGTACCAAACCGAAGGAGGAACTTCTCACTCTGCTCAAAAAAGACAGATACCATGGGAACCCCGTTGGGTCGAAGTACGCCAACATAGTGGAGGAGATCTTGAGCCAGAACTACTGCCGCTTCAATAACAGGTTCTACAGTCAGGAAAGCGGACTTGCGATGGAATCACCGCTGTCACCAATACTGGCGGAGATATTCATGAATGATATGGAAAACTAGATATTGGAGAGCAACAAGTTCGGAAACTCGATCAAACACTGGGCCAGATATGTAGATGATATCCTAATTGTGTGGTCAGGCACTGATAGACAGGTGGATCTATTCCTTTCAGAAATGAACGCGATGAATGAGAGCATCAAATTCACAGTGGAAAAAGGCAATGAGACCATCAACTATTTGGACCTTACACTCACAATGGAGAACAATAGGATAGAACACAAAATCTACAGGAAACCGACGCATACTGACACCATCATCCCAAATGACTCCTACCACCACCCCAGGCACAAGTTAGCAGCAATCCAGAACTACTGCTATCGGGCAATTTCTATCCTCAAGAACAACAAAGAGAAGAGGAAAGAGATCGAGATAGTAAAGCAGATCGCACAAGCCGATGGCTACCGCAGATGTGTAGTGGAGGGAGTCTTTGGGAAAATAGAAACAAAGAAAGGAACCCACGATAGCATAGTGAGAAAGTACTCCGGATCGATACGATACATAGGAAAGTACACAAACAAGGTGATAAAGGCGTTCAATGGCTACAATGTGAATGTGGGTATCCAGAATAACCAACCCATGGTGAAGAGAATCAGCAATGACCAGACGGAACAAAAGGACAAGGAAAGCTTGAGCGGAGTGTACAAGCTCAGTTGTGAATAGTGCGAGCGGATCTATATCGGTGAGACTGGGAGAAAGTTTGAGATCAGGAGAAAGGAGCACAAAACGTCGAGGGAGAAAGAAGATGGCAAGTCACTGTTTGGGAAACACTGTAACGAGGAAAACCACAATAGAGAGGGAATATTTGAAGTCATACACGTAGAGAATCGCACAAAGAGAAGAAAACTCTGGGAACAAATGGAGATTGCAAAAGCCAAGAGGAAGAAAGCCTGCCACTTGAACAATGTAATCACATTTGACAGCGAAAAATTATTCGGCCTGGTGATTGGACGAGAGAAGAAGAACGGAACCAACCAATGAGACGGCAGGAATCCAGGTAGCCAATAGAAACGCAGCATTTAGGACAATAGATTGAACCAATCACAAAGCAGTATGTCTTAGCCAATAAGAAAACAATGTCATATTATTGTAAGAATAAGTTTCTAAGAAGTGAACCAATCACAACACAGCATTGTTATAGCCAATAAGACCACAGTGTTATACTATAAAATCTCATGGTTAAGGCCTTGTTCTCCAGTTGCGACACAACTAATGATGGGATGCCACCCGAAAGTACTCTTGTACGAGTATAAGCAACTAATAAAGTAGATTTGTACAATTGAAAAACCCTTTTTCCGTGTAGGAGCTATGGCACCCCATTGAACAGGGGATGTTTTTTGAGAAATGAGGCAATCGGAGGTATATTAGGTTTAAAATAGTGGTCACAGTTCCGCGGGTCATTTTTTACATTACGACGGGAAGAAATCGATTATCCAATATATTGCGAAGACACTAGCTGTACTCGTGATGACGTCAAGACCACTTATATACAGACGCCGTGAGACGCGAACAAAGTGAGTTGAAAAATGTTCTACTCCATACATCTCTTTCAAGACACCGTTTTGAATGAGTGGATAGGAAGAGTATTGCTCGAAACCTGTCATGGAGGAAGGACTGGAGGAGTTTGGGTAAGTTGCCTCGAAGGCCGATATACTTGGAGGAGATGTAGTGACGTCAATTTGTAGGTTCAAGTCAGATATATATGTTCGTATAAATTATAAAAAATTCCATTTTTCATCCTAATTCTGTTGTACAACCATATAAGCTACACGTATTTTCTTAAAAAGTAGTTGAAAATACTTCATGTCGAATTGGGGAAGGGCGGTAAACAATTGAAAACCCTCGCGCCAAAAGGGCGTGCGTCCCATAAGAAATACATCAAGCGGACGCTCTTTGGACAGAAAGGTCGCCAATTATTTAAGAAGTGGTGGAACTGTTAGTGAGATTATCAATTTAGCATATCCTTAATATAATCAAGTTGTAAACTATAGAAAATATACACCCACAGCCCATCCCCGTACATATTATTCGAAAGTTTATATCGCTTCTCGCATAATAGACTAATGGTTTCGCGATAAAAGGGAATACATAATTAGCGAAATGAAATGTACGAATAATATTTCTGATTATTATGTATTCGAAAACGAAAATAATACTTCGTTACCTAGCTCGGCGAAGTTTCACTTGATGACATCCGTTCACGGTTATTTGTAAAATGGGTAACCCTTTATTTTAAATGTTTGACGCCCGATTCTATTATTGAAAATTGTACGCAAAACTTTCGCAGAAACTCGGATAGCCTATATAGATGCGGTAAATACCATTTTGTCTTCATTTAACAAAGGCCCGAAGCCGCTTTCCAATGAATTGTCCGTCTCTCGATAAATTCGACTCAGCGGATATATAGTAATATGTCCTGTCAGATGATTTAAACTAGGTTGAACAGACTTTCACGTGTATATATATAAGGTACCTGCGCGGCGACGTTTTAAACTCCACTTCATCGACAAAATTTCCTAATGAATCCTTTGAGGGTGCGTTGATATTAGGCCGCGAAAAGTTTTCTCAACTCTTGCGAACGCTTTTGGTGCGGGCACGTAAACAATGAACAATAAAAGACCATGAGCGATACTACTGCCGGGTGTTCTACAGAAATTGGTTTCGACAAATTACGCGCACGACGTCAAAATAATTAACGGAATTGTGTGGGAAAAGTAGACCGACCTGTGTGTAGTAGAAGAACAAAAAGAATTAGATGTAGTGCGGATAAACGAAGAAACGTTGTTTGTTCTTTTGTACGCGGAAAGAAAAAGTTTGACCGGAATGGTAAAAAATACTTGATTTCAAAAAAGTTCTAGCTGTGCGAGTCACGTTGTTTTTAATTTTTAATCGACACAAAAACTTCTAACGTAAGAACCCTTTTAGTAAGAATCCGCAACTTGATCTCCTCCTCTCTCTTGGTTTAGAACAGAGTCTCCCAAGGCGAAGTTTTTAATGTTTTAATTTTCTTAATCGCTATCAATGATATCACCACTCATGTCATCCCTCCCCTCCCCCTGCGTCGTTATGCTGACGATTATAACATCTCTACTATTTGCGCGGTTGACGTCCAAAGAGCCAAACGACCCCTCAAGGAAATCCTCAACTGAATCACTATGAACCCCTCCCCTCTCGGTTGATTTGACGAAAAGGCTCTTAACTGTATTGTAATTATAGAAGGCTGGCCGAAAACCGAAGGGGCGGAGGATACAGCCCAACTACGATGAAAACTTGCCCAGAAACGGGAGCCTAATCCACCGTTTCCTACCATCGTGAGGCAAATCGCGAGGGAGGGAGGTCGTAGAGTCAAGCCATTTCCTTGTGAGCCTCCTACGACCCATAAGGTCAACATTGACCCTGACCTGATTTACTACAGCCAGGTGCTTTATAGTCATTAATTCTTTCTGGAAAGCGGCTTGACTCAAGGGGATATGAATCAAGCGATGTATCAGGCTATTGAAAGTAGCAACTTTGTGGGCAACAGGTACGAATGACGGGCCGTGAGGTATTTTTTATGTAAATACCAAATTGATGGACGCTGTCAGTGACGGAGATAGACATGTCCAAAAAGTTTATAACGGAGCCACCAACTTCCAGTGTAAATTTTATGCAAGAAACTCGCCCAGCAGTTCTGTTGGACAGGTGCACGCACACAAAACGTTGTCAACGTACCTGTGCCAATAGTGTATATGACTCACAAACACCCGGCCTGAAGAGAACAGTTCGCCCTCAAAGGCTCTAGCCGGGTAAGGGGAGGAAAATGGCCTTGGTCGGAAAATGTTTCAAATGTCGTTCAAAATATTGTCTCCAATGAGAACACTCGAAATCCAAAACATTGGACCCATCCGCTCACCCACATGGGCTGTAGAGTGATTTTTAGGCCTAATACGAAATGGCTATATCTCAGCCAATAATGATCGCATAGCGATGAAACTTGGGAACATTTTAGTATATGTGAACGTTCATCCTAGGTATTTTTTTCAAAAAAAACCATTCATATTTTCCCTAGTTTCTAGCTATAACAAAACTTCAAACTCGAATGAAAAAAAAAAATCGGGGGGGAGGCATCTGGGGAAAATCATTCATTTGAAGCGCCATACCCTCTACTACAACATACATGAGTACCATAGTCCTCGGTGAGGTGCAACATTCCCAAAAGAATCAATATTTAATGAATTTCTGTGATTTTTCCATGAATGGCGGGGTGAACTATGACTGCTACCGCAACAGTCCGCGAGAAATCAATGGTCAATGTTCGAGGTGAAAAATACGCACTCCTCAATGAGGTGACATGGGAATGTTGATAGACCAAAAATATATTTTTAGTATTTCGTTTATCGATTTGGTCAATTCTTATGTAAACACGTCCACCGCTGAGGTGGAGTACGTTAGATTGAGTAAAATAGTTGAAAAATTCTCCAGCGGCTGGAACCTTCTAGAAATGACAAATAATCGAGAAAATTCACTTTTTCACCCAGGAGGACCGTGAATATTTGTATTTTGTTCATCAATTAGGTCGATTCACATGTAAACACATCCGCCGTGTTTGAACAAAATGATCAAAAAATTCTCCAGTCGCTGGAACGTTCTGGAAGTGACAAATAATCGATCAAATCCTCTTTTTCACCCTGGAGGACCGTGAGTTTTGGTATTTCATTCATCAATTCGTTCAATTCCTAAGTAAACATGTACGCCAAGTTTGAAAAAAATAGTCAAAAAATTCTCCAGCCGCTGTAATGGTCTGGAAAGGACAAATAATTGAGAAAATCCAATTTTTTACCCTGGAGGACCGTGAGTTTTGGTATTGCGTTCATCAATTAGGTCAATTCTTGTATAAACACATCCGCCGAATCCGAAAAAAATAGTCAAAAAATTCTCCAACCGCTAGAACCTTCTGGAAAGGACAAGTAATCGAGAACATCTAATTTTTTACCCTGGAGGACCGCGATTTTTGGTATTTTGTTCATCAATTAGGTAAATTCTTAAATAAACATGTACGCCAAGTTTGAAAAAAATTATCAAAAAATTCTCCAGCCGCTGTAAAGGTCTGGAAATGACAATAAGTCGGAGAAATCAACTTTTTCATCCTGGAGAATCGTGAGTTTTGGTATTTCATTCCACAATTCGTTCAATTCTTAAGTAAACATGTCCGCTGAGTTTGAAAAAAATAGTCAAAAAATTCTCCAGTTTCTGGGATGCCCTGGAAATAGTAAAAACTCCAGGTAATCCACTTTTCCAACATGGAAAACCGTGATTTTTCATATTCTGTTTATCAACAAGGTCAATTCTTATGTAAATACATCCGCCGAGTTAGTCAATAAATTCTCCAGTTGCCGCAACGGTCTAGAAATACCAAGTTCAGAAAATCCACTTTTTCAACATGTAGAGCCCTGATTTTTGATATGTTCTTCATCAAGTAGGTCAAATCTTATGTTAATAAGTCTTACAAGTTGGAAAAAAATAGTCAATAAATTCTCCAGTCGCTAGGACGCTCTGGAAATAGTAAAAAACCGATACACACCCACCCCTAAGATTCATTTCCTTTACTTTAAAGTGTTGAATGTTTATTTTTGTTCCCCTGAAGTCGTAGAGGTACAAACTGTGTTACTGGGAGCCGTGCACTTCCATGAAGTGCAGGAATCTCCTCTCGAGTTGAGGTGACAATGCTTCAAATATTGGAATTCATGAACATGACAATACAAAGGAGATGATTGTCTTCTTGTGTCTCGGAAAAGGATTCCTCCACATCATGCGAGTGCACGGCTATCAGTAACACAATTTGTACCGCTGCGACTCGAGGGGGGAAAAGTAACACATGAATCATTGTGGCGGGTGTGTATCTTTGATTTTTTAATATTTTCAGAGCGTCCCAACGACTGGAGAATTTTTTTCAATTTTTTTAAAACTCGGCGTAAGTGTTCTTAGAAGAATCGACCATACCAATGAGCGTCTGGAGAATTTATTGAATATTTTTTTCGAAATAGGGATGTATTTACTCAAAAATTGACATTGATAAATAGAATATAAAAATCACGATTCTCCAAGTTCAAATAGCAGATATTTTCAATTTTTCATTTTCAGACTATTCCAGCGACTGAAGAATTTCTGAACTATTTTTTTCAAACTCGGCGGAGGTATTAACATAAGATTTGACCTTTTTGATGAACAACATACCAAAAATCAGGGCTCTCCATGTTGAAAAAGTTGTTTTCTGGATTTGGTACTATTTCTAGATCGTTCCAGCGACTGGAGAATTTATTGACTATTTTTTTCCAACTCGGCGGATGTATTTACATAAGAATTGACCTTGTTGATAAACAGAATATGAAAAATCACGGTTTTCCATGTTGGAAGAGTGGATTACCTGAGTTTTTACTATTTCCAGGGCATCCCAGAAACGGGAGAATTTTTTGACTATTTTTTTCAAACTCAGCGGACATGTTTACTTAAGAATTGAACGAATTGTGGAATGAAATACCAAAACTCACGATTCTCCAGGATGAAAATGTTGATTTCCCCGACATATTGTCATTTCCAGACCTTTACAGCGGCTGGAGAATTTTTCGACTATTTTTTTTCAAACTTGGCGTACATGTTCACTTGGGAATTGAACGAATTGATGAATGAAATACCAAAACTCAAGGTCCTCCAGAGTGAAAAAGTGGATTTTCTCTAATTTTTGTCATTTCCAGAACGTTCCAGCGACTGGAGAGTTTTTTGACCATTTTTTCCAAGCTCGGCGAACATGTTTACGTGAGAACTGACCTATTTGATGAATGAAATACCAAAACTCACGGTCCTCCAGGGTGAAAAAGTGGATTTTCTCACTTCTCTTCTATTTTCAGACTGTTCCAGCGACTGGAGAATTTTTCAACTATTTTTCTCAATCTAACGTACTTCACCTAATCGATGGACGTGTTTACATAAGAATTGACCAAATCGATAAACGAAATACTAAAAATATATTTTTGGTCTATCAACATTCCCATTTCACCTCATGGAGGAGTGCGTATTTTTCACCTCGAACATTGACCATTGATTTCTCGCGGTCTATTGCGGTAGCAGTCATAGTTCACCCCGCTATTCATGGAAAAATCACAGAAACTCATCAAATATTGATTTTTTTGGGAATGTTGCACCTCACCGAGGACTATGGTACTCATGTATGTTGTAGTAGAGGGTATGGCGCTTCAAATGAATGATTTTCCCCAGATGCCTCCCCCCCGATTTTTTTTTTATTCGAGTTTGAAGTTTTGTTATAGCTAGAAACTAGGGAAAATATGAATGTTTTTTTTTGAAAAATATACCATGGATGAACGTTCACATATACTAAAATGTCCTCAAGTTTCATTGCTGTGCGATCATTATTGGCTGAAATATAGCCATTTGGATTTAGGCCTAAAAATCACTCTGCAGCCCATGTGGGTGAGCGGATGGGTCCAATGTTTTGGATTTTGAGTTTTGTCATTAGGGGCAATATTTTGACGGACATTTGAAACATCCTTCGACCAAGGCCATTTTCTTCCCCTTACCCGGCTAGAGCCTTTAGACATAAAAACATCTGAATTCTCGGAAATCTTATTCGTCCTAACTTTAGAATATACGCTTCTTTCATCAAATGAGATTCTGTTTCATTGAGAGACGATCTATCATATCTCTTGTCAGGTGTTGGGGTATCCGGTTTCTCCATAAAAACAGCTAGACGTAGGTTGGATCAGGTGCGATGGCGATCATAAGGTGGTGACAATCATAGACGAAAATTATACACACGGGTTCCGCGAAAGAATGTACAGAATGCTGAGATAGAAAAATGAAATGAAAACAAAAAACCTAAGGAGATAAAGAATGTGTGGAACGACGAGCGCGTTACAAAACTTTAATAAAGTGTATCGGTCTGTAATATGAAATTCGGAACACGTTTACGTGGCATCGCCTCCTTTTTCTTCTTCTGCGACTCCGGTCTTACGTGCGCTTTTTCAACATTTTTCACGTGCTTCGGTTTTCCTGTTCCTTGCCGCGCGTTCTAAAACCGTACCCACTCCTCCTTCTGTACTTCTTCCAGTCAGTTTGAATGGTGCAACCCTCGTTTAAGGAGCTCTGTATAATATCTCGGGCAGTTGTCGTTCCCCGTGGATAGCGGGTCATTCTATACATATGTGATACGTTCGTCATTCTGTGCGAACAAATAAGGCTATATCTATGAAAGTCTTTTACTTTTGCTCCGCCGTTGCTGACGCTCATCAAGTTCCTATTTGTATTTCCGTAATTGGATCCCTTTTATTTTCATTCTACCTCCGTGGAGGTCAGCTCGGAAATTCTCTTCTATTCTCACTTTTATTCGTACGACTCACATATTGTTTCCCGAGTATTTTCGCGTATGCCGGCCGTTTTTAATTTTTGGAAATTCATTTTAGAATTTGAATTGAAGTGCGATTGAAGCGAAGAAAAAAAAAAAACACTCACGCAGTCGCGTGAGTAGTACACGACTTTTCTTCCCACAATGCAAGAAACATTGAGAGAGTCACTCCCTCTCTAAAAATTAAATACCAATGACCTGTCAATCATGTCAAACATTTGTAGAATAAACAATAAAACTCAGTTTATAAATTCTATCACTACGATGTCACATCAACAGATAACAGAGTAAAGATACCTATAATCCAATAAGGAAACCTGAATTTTGTTATACTTTAGGCTAAGAGTCATCTAAAACCTACAAAACGTCTCCAGAAAAACCACTCCCCCTCCCCCTGTCCAAACTGCTACGAGGCTATAACAGTTGTTTCTAATAAAAAAGAGCTCTACAATCATTTTTTCCCATACCTTATTCTTAGCATATTATTAGTCTAGTATACTGTATATTAGGATGAGTGGTTCAATTCTTTATCACTTCCGATTTCTGGCATCTCTTAAAGCTATCTCGAGCTGCTATTCCTCTCGTGCACTCATAAATTGCCTTCACGCTATCATATCACCATTTTCTATGCACACTCCACCCCAAAATTCTTCATCTGGGAATCCAGCTACAACGAGATCCCGAAAAACTAAAAAAATCGATGTCGAAACGAAAGAAGCAACCAATCACCCAATAGTCAACCCCTCATTCCTTCCCTCACGCTTCAACCATTCCAAACGTATTAACAAAATACCTCACTTTTCTAGCTAGAAAATTCGGTAAAAATATAAAGCACCCAAGCCCGGTTTACTCGTTAGTCTAATCTCAAATCTCACTCAAAAAAGCCAGTCCAAATCGAAAATAATCTTTCCATCTCTTTTGACACCTCAAATCAACTATGAACCACTATTAATTATGTACCCATACATGAAAAAATGACAAATAAATCAATTATTAATTAAGAGTGAAATCACCCAGGTAGTCTCGCATCAGCACACTTGATGAAGATTAAAAAATTGTACTTAATCATTCAAACTCAAGGTTTTCACTAAAATCAGTCGAATAACAAATTAAGAAAAATAAAACGTGAACCCACATTTTGGTCCTCATCCCAACGAAATTCAAGGCAAGAGGAGGTCATTTTAGCTCGGCTGGGAATAGGCCACACTCGTCTTACTCATACTTATCTTCTCACTAATCTCGCTCCTCCATCATGCCCTCACTGTCTCCAAGAAAATTTATCAGTTGATCATTTTTTCTCATGCCCCGTCCTGCAACCCACTCGAACCTCCCTAAATATATCTTCCAATATCAATGCAGCACTAAACAACAACTCCGAAACCATCGACTCAACCCTAACTTATTTACGCACCACTCAATTCTACAACTTCATATAATTCACCAACAAATTCCGTTCGATCGCCACTCAATTCCACCAATACGTACCTAATTTAACCTAATTCAAGTAATGTTCTAAAATAAGATTGTAACGCCGAGCAAATAACCCTCGTGCAGTTTATAATGCTCGTAAAATAATAATAAAAAAAATAAAAAAAAAAAACTATCGAGTATGACTAATAATAATGAAAAATAGCTAGAAAAATGAACAACTCGCCATTGCCACTATCCGTTCAAAAATAAATTTAACAAAACAAATAAAATTTGACAAAACAAAATTCAACGCTCTAGAGGCTGTGGGAAGCGAGATACAAGTGTACTAAATTTGAACGAAAAGGTTTCATCAGAAATAAAATCCAATGAACCCTTGGTAAAGAACGAACGAAGAATGAACCTGTCGAATGATGAAAGGTTCTTCACAATACACGTACTGATAACGAAAGTGGTAAACGTATAGGAAAATCCGCTTCTCCTAACGTAAGCAGCTACTCGCAGCTATTCGTAAGAAGCTACTCGTAATAGTGAAAAATTTTCAACAAAAGTAAAAATTTCTCGAGAACTACTCATCCGATCCTCAAAACAAATGCAGGTGCACATCTTCAAATATAATACTACAATATGGCCGAGTTACAAAAAAATCCATCGGGTAGTTTCAGAGGAGTTCCGCGGACAAAAAAATCTTATATATAAGGAAACCTGAAATTTTTTTTTATGCTAGTTGTGATCTAGGACCCCTGAAACGTCGAGAAAGTTCATTACCCACTCCCCCTGTTGACCTTGCTACGGGTGTAATACCTCACTTTTCTAGTTAGAAAAGTCGGTAAAAAGAAAAAGATATGGTTTCTTCAAGGTCGTCAAAAATATACTCGTGTAGAGCGACTTGCTAATGCCGCTGATAAGATACATTGTGTTTGCCTCGGGGAAATCTACGTTTTATTTATAGTTGAATCATTCAAGATTTCTTTTGTAGTTGTTTGTGTATACGCAAAGGGATTCAAAGTTAGATGGATGTGTTTACTTAACAATTAATTGTGGGTCTATCGAACAAACTATAAATTGTACTCGTCTCTCTTGTCCTACTCATTTTTCAAAGGGATCGATCGCATTTGAACGAAAATTGTGCTGAAACGTTCTACAATAACAAGTAAACCCTTAAGCTTTTCAAATTAAACGCGTAAGATTACTGAGTGAGCGCGTTTATTCGTAAAAATTGGAAATCTGTGTTCGTAGTACAAAGACCGCTGCTACGTTAAGTTTTGGTACCCTCTGTAAATGTTGAGATGCTCTATCCCAGTATCAGATATCGCAGAGTCACACTCAATGTATTCTTATGGAGGAAAAACAATTACGGATTCACTCGAAGTTAGACAAATGTGAAAGAAAATTTTATACGGAACAAATTGCTATCTTCTCATTTTTTTGAAAAATTGAATATTTAAATGAATTTGATATGGATATAAGAGCCTGTGCTGAAGTGCTGCAGATCGACGGCAGCGATTTTGAACAAATAGTGCAGGCAAATTACAATATTGGGGGAAAAAAACATATTGCAAGAGCAAAGGTTTCTTCGCTGAAAATGGTTCAGGATGTGGTCCTGAACAACATACTGAAAATCTCGCGTTTTCCCACGGGAGCTTCTTTTTTTATTGGCGTTCGAACCCCCAAAAAATTAGTTTTTCGTCTATATCGTGCGAAATTGAAATTTTATTGAAAAATGTTTCAAACAAAAGTTGTTCCTCTTTAATTTCCTACCAAATAACATATTCAATGTTCAGCCTAGGTCAATTAGTGCCCCTATACCATAACACTGTGATCCTACGAGTATTGACTGTAGCAATGCTGTGTTCTTATCAGCTTTGATATGCTGCGTCGTGATTGATTGAATTTTTTGACCTGAATGCTATGCTTCTATTGGCTACCTGGTTTGCTGGTATCTTATTGGTCGGTTCTGTTCTTTTTCTCTCGTCGAACCCGCTGGCAAACGAGTGGTGGCTTCTTTCCTCGTTACATTTGTAATCTTCGTCTGTTTCCCGAATTTTCTTCTCTTTATACGATTCTCTACGTTTATGACTTAAAATATTTCGTCTCCATTATGCTGTTCGTCGTTACAGTCTTTACCAAACTACAGCGACTTCTCCCTCGATGTTTCGCGCTCCTTTCTTCTCCCCACAACTGAGCTTGTACATTCCGCTCCCTTTTTCTTCCATTGAGTCATTGCTGATTCTCTTCACCATGGATGGGTGATTATGGACACCCTGATTCACATTATAGCCATTGAACGCCTTTATCACCTTGTTTGTGTACTTTCCTATGTATGGTATCTCACCGTGGCATCATGGGTTCCCTTCTTTGCCTCCATTTTTGACATGTTTCATGTCTTTACTCTGCCCTGACCCCTAATTTGAAATTTTGCGAGTGGCCCCCCTTCACCCTAGCGTGCGCGTGCAAATCTCTCCCCCTTGGGTGATTCAGAAATTTGCGAGTTCACCCAGCCTAGTTTGCACTAGATCAGTGTACTGAAGTCATACTAGATTTATACTAGGTCTACGCTCCTCTGTACTAAGCCTAAACAAGTCTAGGCATCTGCTAGGCTACATCCCAGCTAGTATAAACCTGGTTCATAGTAGGTCTAGGCTCCTTTATACAAGGCCTAATACTGCCATAACCCCTAATTTGAAATTTTGCGAGTTCATCACGCGAGTTCACACCGGCCAGTTTATATACTAGCTTTATACTACCTTTATACTAGGATTTTACTAGTCTTAAATTAGACTTATAATAGACGAAGAAGTCTCTCCCCCCTTCACCCTCGTTACACACCAGCCAACAGCCAGTTTATACAGGGTGGGGCAGAAAGATGTTATCAGTCAAATGGAAGTTTGCACTAAATCTGTTGTAGCGCGAAAACGCAAAACGTTAGACGTATACCTAGTTTAAGCGAACGAATTTCGTATCTTAATTTTATCTTTAATTTGTGTTGGCAATATCATTTAAGATAACCATGGAAATTATAATATAAGAGTAATGACGATGTTAATTTGAGAAGAGAGTAATATACAAGACGTACGACAGAGACTACGTGTTCTTATTTAATACTTGAAGACTCCGTGGATCTACCTCAAGAACCATCTTTGTCCATATGGTAGCAGCACGACTACTTCTGCTAGTATCCAGCAAAGCCAATAAGGATTTACGGCAAATTAATCGGGTGAAGTACACGTACGTACATTGACGGCTTCTTTGAGAGCCCAAGAAGAGGCCAAAAAGACAAATCATCAGGGTGTCATTATGACATATTAAGTAATGTAGACGAAATCTACAAGAATTTGGTGAGTAATATCAGCCTAGATAATATATGCGCGCAGTTGGATGTAGCTCGAGTATACTCGCAATAATGCTAGCAACCCCCCACAAATATGGCAAAAACAAAACGTCATAATGTTTGAAACGTTTGAAACTTGCGATGTTTGAAACTTAAAATATGCGATGAATATGAGCTTTAAATTGCCATGCAATTAAGAAGACGGAAACTAAAATTTCTAATTAACAGATGGCTATGAAACATAAGGCACATCTAATTAATAGAGATTTTTTTTCTTCATACCCGCTAAATTGAAGAAAAGAGATAACGACGGATTGAATCCTGACGAGAGATTTTACGAAGATTTTTTTCTTGAGGAAATTCGATAATGAATAATACTGTAAGTAACAGCTAACTACTTGAAACGAGAGATACAAGTAGATTCATTTTTGTAGAATGGCCAAAAAGTGATTCGCAAAGGTGAAAGTTGCTTTGAGCGTTCCAAAACAATGGAAACCTTAGGCGTAAATATGTGCGTTTGAGGTTACTTGCGTTCGGTGACCAAGGAGGCAGATAATATAATCACTAATAATTTCTAAACGAGTGAGCCTCGCTTGAATATTGAGAAGTAACGATGAAATATTACAAATTAAGAGGGCAGTGACAAGTAGACGAGTAGAGAAACTTGCGTTCGGTGTATCTCTCGTTTATTTGGGAAGAATTACAGATCATTGCAACACTTGCGTTCGGTATGCAATTGAGATGTATTTCATACTGTCTTTCTATTTTAAAAGGTGCAATCAATCGATAACGAAAATATGGAAAATGAAAACGCTGAAAATGGTGAAAATGGTGACGTACCCCAAAATGTCCGAGTAAATGACAAAGGATAACTTCTGCAACGAGTGATGTATTTCAATGAGAATTTATATGAGCGAAAATGAATAAAAAGAGATGAACACGACGGGCAAGATGTGATCTACAAGTGAAGTGTCCGTTACTTATTTAACGTTATTTCATACTATTTTAGGATCCTAGTACTGCGAGTGCGAGAACGAGTGCTTCTGCGAAGCGGGGACGTCAAATTTCTCGAAAACGAAAGGCACCACAACCGACACGAGGACTAACCCCAAGCCAGTTGAAAAGAATTATTAACGAGGTGACAAACGAAGTCACAAGGAACCTGATGGAGGCGGTAGCATTGACTGCAACACCTGCAGCAAATTTCGAAGAAACAAATACGACTACGCCAGCAGTAAGTCCGGAAGTTATTCCGTGTACTTCAGCGGTAGCGGCTACCTCTTTGGAAAACATACGAGTAAACAATGACTCGAATGCTGGGGTTAGTAATACGGTTGTTGTACGGTCTCATGATGAGTGTGAAGGACCAGGTTTCATCAATAATCCTTACCCGAATTACGTCTATACGAAAAGTTATTTGAAAGTCGATTATAAACTGACGCGAAAAAGTCGATTCGATCTACTTCGGGAGGACTTGAACCAAAACAACTTGTTAGATGTAGTAGACGAAAAAGTGAAACTGAGTCAAACTTTCAGTGATGAGGAAATGGAAAACAGGAAAAGAGCGGCTCGATTTTTGATAATTACTAAGATAGACACACATTACCACACAAACGTCATAGGTATTAAAGAGCCAAAAGAAATCTTAGAAAAATTAATGAACCAGAAACAGGCGGAGCAAAATATAGGTTCGGCGACCCTAAGAAAAACGATTCATAATCTCGAATATAACTTAAAGAAACCAGTACACGAATTCGATCTAATGTTTGATGACCTAATCCGTCGTCACTCACTAACTAGCCAAGCCATGACAGATGAAGAGAAAAGCGACTGTTACCTAAATGCTATGAAAGGTGTGTTTCCCAAACTTGAAACAATTGTAATGTCTCGAGGGAAAGTAAATTTGGATGAAATGAAAAATTTGACAGCAGCAATGGAGGCAAGTTTGAAGGAAAAAACAAATACAATGGAAAAATGGGAACCATATACGACGACTTTCTACTCTCGTTATCGAAAAAGAACACGAGGAGGATACTCAAACGTAGCTCATAGGACAGGGTATTTTAAACCTTCAACTGGTTGTTTTTCATGTGGAGAGTATGGACACGGGGCTAGTGAATGTGTCTACAAACTAAAATGCTACGAGTGTCAGCAACATGCTGGACATGTCGCTGCAGATTGCCCACACCGAAACAATACTGTAAACAATGAGAGGAAACAAAACGTTGAGACGAGAGGTTAATCATTTATGAGAGGACGACAGGGGCATCGTCGAACTTCAAATCGTTTTATGGGGCGTGTACAAACAGGTAGAGTCAGACGAGCAGGACGAGGAAACCAAACTAGACCGTCCATGAGATATCAAAGAAAAACTGGAGTGTGCGAAGCTAACGCACATACTGCTATGGTAAGTTCGCATTTGAAACATAAACAATCGAGTAAAACTAAAATGACGGCTTCCTTAACGAAGTTAAACGAGGAACGCAGGGAACCTGTTTTATGATTCGAATGAGATTTGGTATTGAAAATTCAAGGAAGCCTAGACCTAGATAAAGATAGTATAAAGAAAGCCTAGACCTACTATAAGCCTATCATAATATAGTTTGAGAATCTAAATTTTTCTCGCTCGAGAGACGAAATTTTTCTAAGTCCCTCTCCTATCATGGCTCGAGAGTCGAAATTTTAACAGGGAACCTGTTTTATGGGGGGCTATTTGAGAAATCTGCCGTCCGCCGTCCGCCGTGCGCCGTCCAGCGAAAAACTTAGAAGAATTGCGACCCTCGAGCCATATATAATAGGAGAGGGACTTAGAAAAATTTCGACTCTCGAACTATATATGATAGGAGGGGGACTTGGAAAAAATTTCGACTCTCGAACTATATATGATAGGAGGGGGACTTAGAAAAAATTTCGACTCTCGAACTATATATGATAGGAGGGGGACTTAGAAAAAATTTCGACTCTCGAGCTATATATGATAGGAGGGGGACTTGAAAAAATTTCGACTCTCGAGCCATATGTGATAGGAGGGGGACTTAGAAAAATTTCGACTCTCGAGCTATATATGATAGGAGGGGGACTTGGAAAAAATTTCGACTCTCGAGCTATAGGTGATAGGAGGGGAACTTAGAAAAATTTCGACTCTCGAGCCATATATGATAGGAGAGGGACTTGGAAAAATTTCGACTCTCGAGCTATATATGATAGGAGGGGGACTTAGAAAAATTTCGACTCTCGAGCTATATATGATAGAAGAGGGACTTAGAAAAATTTCGACTCTCGAGCTATAGATGATAGAAGGGGGACTTAGAAAAATTTCGATCCTCGAGCCATATATGATAGGAGAGGGACTTAGAAAAATTTTGACTCTCGAGCTATATATGATAGAAGGGGGACTTAGAAAAATGTCGACTCTCGAGCTATATGACAGGAGAGGGACTTCGAAAATTTTCGACTCTCGAGCTATATAATAGGAGAGAGACTTGGAAAAATTTTCTATATATGATAGGAGGGGAGACTTGAAAAATTTCGACTCTCGAGCTATATATGATAGAAGGGGGACTTGGAAAAATTTCGACTCTCGAGCCATATGTGATAGGAGGGGGACTTGAAAAAATTTCGACTCTCGAGCTATAGATGATAGAAGGGGGACTTGGAAAATTTTCGATCCTCGAGCCATATATGATAGGAGAGGGACTTAGAAAAATTTCGACTCTCGAGCTATATAATAGGAGAGAGACAGACCAACTAATCCAAATATAGCTCGAGAGTCGAAATTTTTCCAAATCCCCCTCCCATCATGTATAGCTCAAGAGTGAAAATTTTAACAAGAAACCTGATTTATCCAACTATATTATATTGGTCTAAACCTTCTTTTCACTACCTTCCTCCAGATATAAGTTTCCTTGAATTTTCAATACCAAATCTCATTCCAATCATAAAACAGGTTCCCTGCGTTCCTCGTTTAACTTCGTTAAGGAAGCCGTAATTTTTTCTAAGTCCCCCTCCTACCATATATGGCTCGAGAGTCGAAATTTTTCTAAGTCCCCCTTCTATCATATATAGCTCGAGAGTCGAAATTTTTCCAAGTCCCCCTTCTATCATATATAGCTCGAGAGTCGAAATTTTTCTAAGTCCCTCTCCTATCATATATGGCTCGAGGGTCGAAATTTTTCCAAGTTTTTCGCTGGACGGCGCACGGCGGACGGCGCACGGCGGACGCCAGATTTCTCAAATAGCCCCCCATAAAACAGGTTCCCTGTTAATGGATAGCGCAGCAAACAAACATATGGTCAATACAGACGAGGTATTCCATAAATTTAGGAAAACTTCTAACGAGTATATTATAGGAGCAAACGAGAGTGAGTCAGCAAACATACCTATTGAAGGAAGAGGAGATATAACTATACTATGTGAACCAAACAATGAAGTGAAAGTACTTGAAGATTCTCTGTATGTATCCAAGGTAAACGAAAATTTAATGTCATTGACTAAATTTGTTGATGAAGGTTATGAGTTAGTGTTGGCAATATCATTTACAATGATGTGGATTCGGCTTGTAATTTTCGACGATTTATTTGTTGGCAATATCATTTAAGATAACCATGGAAATTATAATATAAGAGTAATGACGATGTTAATTTGAGAAGAGAGTAATATACAAGACGTACGACAGAGACTACGTGTTCTTATTTAATACTTGAAGACTCCGTGGATCTACCTCAAGAACCATCTTTGTCCATAATTTGAGCCGGACCCGAAGTTTCTACGACTTTACTGAGCTCAGTTATGGACCAAAATGTGCCGAAAATTCACCAAATCGTCAGGGTTCCCAAAATAGGGTTTGAAAATTAATTAATTTACAGTACTAAACTGAATTTCGAAAATTTTGATAATTAAATTATTGTTTCTTAAGTCAATTTGGACGGGGAAAACGAAAAAAATAGTAACAAAACCCTAAGAAGCACCAAAATGGCTTAATGGGCCCAAAAAGGGTCAAAATTTCCCCAAGGTGGAAAATCGTTCAAACTTTTGAATTAGAAATCAATTTTTTAAGTGGAATTTCGCGCTGAGTCAGAAAAAAATGTTAAAAAAATTCTTCGAAGCACCAAAATAGGTTAATGGGCCCAAAAAGGGTCCAAAATTTTGCCAAATTGGAAAATTGCTCAAATTTTCAAATTTTAATTCGATTTTCAAGTGGAATTTCGGGCTGAGTTCGAAAAAAATGCTCACAGAGTTCTTCGAAGCACCACAAAAGGGGTTAATGGGCCCAAAAACGGCACATATTTGCGAAATTGTAAAGAAATGACTGAAGGTCGTTCCAAGATATGGCAATCGTATATCTACCTTGAATGGACTTGCAAGAAGCGTTAGATTTCAACTAGACAGTCTTATGATCCTATACTTTTAGAAATGTAAACGAAAACGAGCGTTTCAATCGAAATGAGGTATTCCGTCAGTTCCAAAGTCGTTGCCTTATTTTCTCATTTTATACTATTATAACAGGATTGATACAGATCCAGTGCGTATATCATACGTGTATCAAGTTTTGCTGCATGTAGTCAGAAGAATACAGCGAAGCCGAGGCTATCCGCAGATATAAAAATATGAAGTCACGTGATACACTATAGTATATAGGTACCTAAAATTGAGGAAACGATTTAATCGTGTAATTTTAGGCTCACTAAACAGGCGGGCTACGTCGGTTAATTCGATTTATACGAGCAGAAAATAAACTCGCTCTCCTTTTAATACGATTATTATGGCGAGCGAAGCACTAAGCAGGCACTGCCGGGAAATGCTGGCTAGGTCTCGCGCGCGAATGTTGCCTCGCCGGATTACAAAAGAAGTTCGCTCAGTCGACGAAAACGCGGCAACGAAGGCCAAACAGGAAGGGTTTCATCTGGAAATCTTTAGGTCTCTCGAAAAGGAAAATACCCGAAAGAAGAAGTGGAGAAAGCAAATATAGTTTATACCCGAAGATCCGCTCTTCCGTCGGAATACGAGCGAACGTACTTCTATACACACTCTCATATATCGTTCGTGGTACTATACGGTATAAAATGATGGTTTCGCCTTTGAACGCGCCCATTGTTTAAACAATACTATATCGTCCTACGTGGAGAGCTTCTATTTGCCGCTAGAAAATATTATATAGAAGACGAAGGAAGAAAAAGCGAGGGGAAAAAGAAAAAAGTATTACCGAAAAAGTCTACGGTATCTGTACGGAACACCACCGACAGCGACACAAGTAAATAATTTAAAGCGTTGTATCCAATATGGGTTGAACATCTTATAGTTGATGTATACAAATACCTATCCGTGCGACATGAAAAATATTGAACACGTACGTACGTCGCAGTCTCTGAAAGGTTGCTTTTTGTTACGATCTAATACGTAATTGTTCTTTTTTGCTTCGTCTTTTACGTTCGATACACCTACTTTCAGCCGTATAGCGATAATTCTTTAATGGAATCAGCTATAGTCGGATGAACCACGTTCAGTCATCCTTTTGCTCTATATGGAGTCGCATCTCGTAAGCTTCCCGTTCGTTCGTTCCACCCCTCTCCTCTCCATTTGCTATGCGCGATAATCGGGTTCCTCCAAAAAATTTTTGAATTTATCGATCTCTATAATAGACGGTATCCATAAGTTTGGAATTTACAGCAGAGATATTGTAGTCCACGGGGTTCGTTCGGTCCTGTTGCTCATAAGATGGCTGCTTTACGTAGCCTAGTTCACAGACCGACTCGTATTCCTGTGAGTCAGTCGGCCTTCAAAAAAGAATTACTCACAATAAAACACCTCGCTAGAGTGAATGGGGTCAATGTCGGCGTTGACGTGATGGTTCGGAGGAAAGTTACGAGGAGCTTTCATGATTCCACCGCCTCCCTCCCCCGAGACACGATCCGCGATCGTCGTTTGCGATGGATCAGTCTCCCTTTCTTGGGAAAGTTCTCCCTCCAATTGGGTCGGGCCTTCGCCCGTTAGGCTTCAGACCCGTATTTTACAACCCTACCACAGTCAAGAGGTTGTTTGTGAGGCTGAAGGACCCCATACCTGTTGATGAGAGGAGTGGTGTTTATAATAAAATAAAATAGGAGGAATAGTACAGCACGTAACAGATTAGAGAGTCCGGAACTAGAGTTTTATAATCAAAATTTTAGTCAGATGACTAGAGAAACACCACAACGAAAAAGAGGTAGAACAGAAATAAAATGAAAATAAAATAAAACAAAACAAAATGAAAATAGAATAAAACAAAATATCCTCCGCCGGTGAGCTATTAAACTTTCCTCCGAACTCACCCCGGAAGAGTTTCTCAACCTCCAGTCTATCGCCAGGCGAAAACAATCAAGGCTTCACTCCCTCCTTCGTACAACTAAATTGAAGAAGCTCCAGCATCTATCCAAACCGAAAACTCCTCATCCGGCTCCTGATACCGACACTCCCTTCGCTCCTGCTGTCGTCAACCTATCGTCCACCCACTTCTCATCTCCTGAGCTTGACCTCCTCAAAAAAAGGAAAGAAATTCGCGTTACCCCCCACAAACCGGAAAGAAGCCCTCGAGAGCGTCCTCATCTCTGACCTGGCTACCGGTATTCGCACCGATAACCGCCTTAACGATGACAACACACGGCATCTCATTCGCGAAGCAATCGATCAACTAGGAAACACTAAATTCCCTCTGGTCCGGTGCTTTTCCTCCTTGAAACGTAACCTGCAACAGAACGACCTTACGCTGGTGAAAGCCGATAAAGGCGAAGCTGTTGTTATTATGCCGCGCCCATTATACGAACAAAAGGTCACCGATTTCCTGGCTTCTGCCGGTGCCTCCAAAATTCCGTCAAAATTCGCCGAATACAACTCGGGAGTGCGTTCCGCCATCAAAAACGCTGAGCATATACTCCCCCACGAACGAAAATTCCTCCTACAAATGAACCCTTCACTGCCGCAACTATATGGGCAGATGAAGCTACATAAGCCAGACCTATCAATACGGCCAGTCGTCGCCTTCTATTCCGACCCAACCTACAAGCTCGCGAAGTTCCTGACCAACTGGTTCTGTTCTGTGGCCGACTTCAATCCTCCTTATGCGGTTCGCAACTCCCTCGATCTCACATCAAGAATGTCCAACACAAATTTTCCTTCCGGATCGATACTAGTCTCCTTCGACGTCGCCAGTATGTTTTCTAAAATTCCGGTGGCGCGCACCATCCCCCTCCTCCTCCGGTTCCTGGAAAGACAGAATTTTCATCCGGACATCATCAACGAATTCCGCAATTTACTCCAAGTGTGCCTCTCTCAAAATGTTTGCGTCTTCAGGAAAACGACCTACAAGTTTCCGGATGGTCTTCCGATGGGAGGTCCACTATCCTCTCTGGTAGCAAATGTGTTCATGAACTACCTCGAAACCTCCATCCTCAGCTCAAGCCCGTACGCCTCCCGAATACGATTCTGGGCTCGCTACGTCGACGGTGTGTTATGTGTCTGGCGTGGCCCTCTTCCGGAGCTACAACTCTTCCTCCAAGGACTCAACAATTTTGACCCCGCTATAAAATTCACGCTTGAAACAGGAGGAAACAGCATCAATTTTCTAGACGTCACCATCACCCTCATCGAAAAACATAACATTCTAAAAGCTAAATTCGGCATATTTAGGAAAGCTTCATTCACGGGCGTTTCAATCCACGCGGACTCCTTCCATCCTCCATCCCACAAAATGGCAGCCATAAACGCAGCCATCCACAGGCTGATCCATTTTCCTCTAGATTACGTGGCTTTCGAACACGAGGTTAAGCAAATTGAAAAAATTGCCAAGTTAAACGGCCTCGAATCTAACATCCGCCTCTTGGTCAGACGTAAACAACTCAAAAAGCTGCTCACCGAACTCCCTCCCGACGAGCCACCCTCTCAAAAGAGCTCAACGTCCAGAACACGATGGATTCGCCTACCATACCTCGGGAGACCTACAGAAAAACTCTCCTCAAAGCTCCAAAGATTCAACTACCGAGTAGGCTTCTATCCAGTCAACACCTTATCTAACCTCTCCACCTTGAAGGATGCTGTACCACCAATGGATAAGTCAGGCATTTACCGAATAACGTGCGAATCCTGCGATGCTCAGTACGTTGCCCAGACCGGCCGTTCCCTCCGTACTCGCTTCCGCGAGCATAAAGCAGCCATCTCCAATGGAAAATACTCTGCTTTTGCTGAACATTGCACGGATAAAAATCACCCCGTCGATAATGCCGTCATCGAACTCCTTCACAACGCCGATAAAGGCCAAAGCATGAATCGTCTGAAAGAAACCGAGATCATTCGCTCTTCATCTACAAACTCGTCGACTCTAAACGACACATCATCTACCTTTCTTAATCCGTTCATTAAATTCTACTACAACTTTAATCATCACTTCCTGTCTTGACCTGATCCACTCGTTCAACCTTCTTTCATCTCCTTACCAGTTTCAACGCTTTTATTCAGTTCTCTCCTGATGATGATAGACGCCAGATCTATCGAAACCGGTCGAACAACTAGTCCTCGGAACTAATCTAAATTTATACTTTCGACAAATTCATCATTATATTATTTTGACCAATTTTCCTTAATTTTATATTTTTTTATATTTTGTTTTATTCTACTTTCATTTTGTTTTGTTTTATTTTATTTTCATTTTATTTCTGTTCTACCTCTTTTTCGTTGTGGTGTTTCTCTAGTCATCTGACTAAAATTTTGATTATAAAACTCTAGTTCCGGACTCTCTAATCTGTTACGTGCTGTACTATTCCTCCTATTTTATTCGAATGGCTCGTAGTCACGAGGAAAACATTCAAACTGTGGTATTTATAAGTTGGAATGTAGGGATTGTGGAGGCTTTTATATTGGTGAGACCAACCGCCAAATGAAAGTTAGAGTAGCTGAGCACCTGAAGTCTTGGAAGAAGAGACACTTAGGGGAGTCAGTTTTTGCTGATCATTTAATAAACAGTGGCCACAGCTTCCGCGAGGGATCCGAAAAGCTCCTCCATAAGGAAAATTCCTACAGTAAGCGCATTGCCCTCGAGCATATAGAGATAATGCGTCATCTCAACACCGATGGTATCACTGTACTCAAGTCGTACATTCCGGAAGATGGCCTGATTGAACTGGTTTATGATTCACACCGCGATTTCTCGTTTGGCCAATCTTAATACCTTGTTTTTTTCTCTGCTGTTCGTCAGTTGCTTTCAGTTCAGGCTCGATGATGGTTTATTAACTGAAAGCACTCGTCGTTTATATTTTTTCTGCCGTTTGCATTGTTTGCTCTCCCTTCGGAGTATTCGTCCTTTCGCGTTTAAGATAGATAATTTTCGTTCGGACCCCTTCGGCCTCATCAAAACTGAGAAAAAGCGACCTACGAAATGTTTGCCGGAAAATTAAGAGATAATTAAAAAGAGAAAAGAGAGGACAAAATAGAGACGATAATGACGACCGAGAAACGGAAGATTACTCAATTTATAATTCGCATCTCACCAACCAACAGGGGTTGTTACAGCGAATATTACATTAGGCAACGTCGATCTCGATGGTCGCCCTTGATAGGGGTATTTTTTCCACTTAATTCGTTAATGAAAACGGCCGAAAGAGAAAATAAAAAGCGGTTATCCGTTTGAAAACGATAAAAATTTCAACTTCTGGTCGATACTCGTTATTAGCCGATAATATCTCGTTATATCTAGCGAGAATTGAAACAAGACGTGTCTGAGTCGTTGAGGTTAACGAGCGCGCAGTTTCGAATTTCGCTATAGCGCCACTCTCGTTATAGAAAACACGTCTCTTTGATCCAGGGTTTTTCTTAATATAAAAATGTAAATTTTTGTTCGTCCCTACGAACGTTTGGGTTTCACACGTATACAGTATATATACTTATTCCGAAGCTAAATGGTAATTTTCCATTTTCAATTTTTATTGATACCGTATAAATGAACCGCGTTAAGGTTGACAGATACGCGTGTAAAGAAAACGTTCTCGGAGAGCTTTGCTCTTTTTTCTCGACTCTCTTCTCTTTTTCTCTATCTCTCTCTCTCTCTCTCTCTCTCTCTGGAGGAATTGAAATCACCCTACTGTGAAGCTGTACGTATAGTTATTCGCCAGGATTAAAGTTCGCCATAATTTTTGCGCGCTCAATTAAGAAAGTCTGTAAAACGATTCGACGTTTAAATTAACTTATTAACCGAGCATTTTATTTCGCCGAGCTGTACACCGACTCGAGTAAGTCGGATGCGTTGATATTAAAAAGTGACTGGCTCGTTGCCAATATTTAAAATGAAATTATAAAATATATCGCGAGAGAGAAAGAGAGAGAATTAAAAAGTTTGGTAACGGTAACGTCTTCGTGGTTCACGATGTCCAGTACATATAATTTATGAACCTGATTTTTGCTTTGTATAAGAGTACAAAAACATTCGCGAGACGAGGTTACAACTTTCTGGCAAAGAGGAAAATTTTTAAAATCTCTCTCTCTCTCGCTACTGCCCTCAAATACATAACACGTACACTCCCATAATCTTCCTTCATTTCGACGAATTTATCCTAATCTTGGTCGATATCATCACGAGCGGAGACCAAACGACCGCGTAATATTATTCTGCTTTACTGCATGGAGACTTTCTAGCAATTTACGATGCCTCAGGTCTCGTTTTAATGACGTTATTGTAGAGCGAGCAAGAATCATTTCCTGTCGACAGCTGACAGTTGGAAAATGATTTTACAGAGCTTTCCCTCTCAATCATCAGCAATGGCTCCTTAAGGATTTCTACCCTCTGTTTCCCCAAGTAGAGTTTTCAGTAGGGGAGCCTATTTTATGGACAGAGATTTGTCCGCAAATATCCATGGTTGATCGTCCGTACGTCATAAGATTGTACTTCCAGTTGGAGGGGGGGGGGAGGGCGATATATCTCTTTTTTACGAGCTATTCCACTAGACAGGGAGTTATTAGCTCGGTAAGAAGTATCTAAGTTGAATGGATTTGTAATAGGATATGGACCGGAGAACGTTTACTTAGTTGTTGAGAGGGCAGACGAGACTAGAGGGACAGGAGAAAATATGATTGACGAATAACTCATCAACATGGCAATATTGGCATGAGGAAAGGGGGCAGAGAGCTCAAGAAGAAGGAAGTAGTGAGTTAGGCGGGTGTACCCAATATTTAGTCGAGCTACAAATATTTCCTCACGGCAAGGAATGAATTGAATATGACCAGAGGATCGGTGATTTTTCAATCGAAAAAACTTTATTAAAAACCAGAGCCAGTACCATGATGCGATGATTGAAGAACTATAATAAGATTTCAAGTCATAGGCGGAGAGGGGGTACGGTCGATGGTTGAGGAGGAGAGCAAAACCTGCTTGGCTGTTAGGTCCACTGCATTGTATTCTGGAAGGCCGATGTGTCCAGAAATCTGGAAGAAGGCAATACAAACAGGGTACAGGATGAGAATGCATTGAAAGAGTAGGGATCTTGTATGGCTCGGAGAGATGAGGAAAAGAGAAGGAGTTTACTAAGACATGGGAGAAGAGACGAGTGATTAAGGTAGGAATAGATGGCAGATAATTCACCGAAATATACATATTATAGACGCAGAATTTTCTCCATTGTTGAAGAAGGGGGGGCCAGTTTTGGAACCCGATTCGGATCCACCAGTAAAGCATAGGCCGGTGTGGGAGAGAAAATCATCATCAATTATAGCTGTGAGGTGTTTCAAATAAATTAAGCTGAGCGATTTTGGTAAATCAGATAGTTCGAAGCATATATGAGGCGTCTTGGATATCCAGGAAGGGGGGAGTGGATAGGAAGAAGCATAAGTTTGAGACAATTGTCTACATAGGATTCTAATATAAGAATTACTGGATTTTGGGAACTGAGGTGGAGTAGAAAAGTAATTAGTTGGGGAAACTGAGCCATAGACTTGGCGAAAGACAACCTTATCGCATAGGCAAGCGTAGGGCTGAGACGTAGAGTACCTAGGGCTACATGTAGGCTAGCAGATTATATGGAATCCAGTAATTTTAGGGACCTAGGGCAGAGACCCGTAGTCCAGTTGAGAGCGAATTACGAAATCGTATAGCTGACGGAGGAGCTGTTTGCGACTGCAACCAGTGTGGTCGTAACCAGTAGGACAAATATCCAAAGAAATTCGGTGAGTTTAAGCATTTTAGTTTCAGGGTTCAGGAGTATTTGAAATCGAAGGTAAGGAGGTAAGGCCGAGAAATTTGGTAAAGGATTGAAGGCAGATCCGGAAGCTCTGGAGGACGAGGAGAAGAGGAAAGACGTGAGTGCTTTTTGGGGAATGTAAGTAGAACGAGTTTTTTGCTAGAAAAACGAAAGCCACGATCCGAGACTCATGAGGATACCTTATAGAGGAAGATTGCAGAAGACGAGCAGCTCGTTTAGAATTGATAGAGGTGAGGGAGACACTGGAATCGTCAGCATTAGATAAGTTTATGGCAATCGAGAAAGAGGAACACTACTAACTTGTGCCTAAGCGATGCCATTCTGGATGGAGTGGAGGGAAAAGTAGAGGTTATGAATTTGGACTGATACGGATCTGGTATGGAAAAAGGATTCGATTTCAAATAATTATAAGAAAATAAAGTGTCACCCAAGAAAGGCGTCGTATAAGTCGAAGAAATGATCTAAGGATTTTTACGGAATGATTCTTCAATTTGGAGGTCGATGTCAGAAGTGGCTAGTCAAGTGTTACGACCGTCTTCGATAGAAATTGTATTGGCTGGGAGATGAAATGTTGTCAGATTCAAGGAACCAAAAAATGAAAACGACGGCTTCCTTAACGAAGTTAGACGAGGAACGCAGGGAATCTGTTTTATGAGTCAAATGGGATTTGGTATTGAAAATTCAAGGAAGCCTAGACCTAGATAAAGCTGGTATAAAGAAGGCCTAGTTTGAGAGTCTAAATTTTTCTCGAATCTCCAGCTATATATGATAGCGCGATAGTCGAAATTTTTCCAAGTTTTTGCTGGACGGCGAACGGCACCGCAAATTTCTCAAAAAGCCCCCCATAAAAAAGGTTCCCTGTTAATAATCTTCTATTGAAGATTTTTCGGAGTAGTTTACTTACAGCAGAATTTAGGGTGGAAGGACGATAGGATGAGGAAAGGGAGGAATTTTTAAAGGGCATTAGAACAGGGTGTCCACTTTTTCTCTGAAATCAAATTCCCTGACTTTTCCAGAACTTTTTCAGGGTTTTCCAGAACATAATCTCCACTGAAAAGCAAAAAAGAAAAAAAAAAATGAGATGCCATTGCAGTCGTCCTGAGTCCCCTAGAGCTTGAAGTTTTTCCAAGTCCTGAAAATCATGACGTGACAACTTGAACGCGCTGCAATTTCAAGGAAGCCGACGTCTTTCCAAGTCCCCCTCCTATCATTATATAGCTCGGAGGTAGGAATTTTTCCAAGTCCCCCTACCCTCTCCGTGACGTCATCAACCTCGCTCGCGCTCGCGGACGAAAATTTCCTGCAAGTACCCCCAACAAAAGGCATAGCGGGTCCCCGTTAAAAAAAAAGAGGGAAAAACCTCTTAGCTCGAACTTTCTTTGACGTATCTCAAAAAATTCCCTGACTTTGGGTAAAATTCCCGAAATTCCCTGACTTTTTCCTGACTTCCAGATTTTCCAGACAAGTGGACACCCTGTAGAATTTGGAGGACGATGACTAGTTTTCAGGCTAAGGAGTTTAAGCATTGGTATAGGGTGGAGTTCAAGAGTAGAAGAGTTGGGGTGAAGATTTTTGAGCATGAAGGTGTAAATGAAAGATTTTTCTCAGGATTTTGCGGATGAAGGGGTTGAGTTTAAACAGGGTGATAGGGAGGTTATAGGAAAGGAGAGTGAGGTTAGAGTCCAAGGAGCTGGGTAGAGCCCGGCTCGGGATCTAAGATTGAGAAAATGGTTATTGTACTTTGAGTCAGCTGATGAGAAATAGGAAAAGCAAAAAGTTCAGAAATATCCTAGCCGAGATAAACGGTAGTGGGGTCAGATTTGAATTTGAGATGTAGTACCCGCTAACCGCTGGAGAGAGACATGAGGGTTTGTTGATACTCGCAACGAATAAGCTCGAAGACCGGTTTTTGGCTTTTAAGGTACGGGATCTATCTGCCAAATAGCGTCCTTAGCTGATGACTTCATTTTAGAGACCTGGTCTCTCTTTACTCAGAACATAGGTTAGATGACCAATGCTTTCAGGGTTCAGGAGTATTTGAAATCGAAGGTAAGGAGGTAAGGCCGAGAAATTTGGTAAAGGATTGAAGGCAGATCCGGAAACTCTGGAGGACGAGGAGAAGAGGAAAGACGTGAGTGCTTTTTGGGGAATGTAAGTAGAACGAGTTTTTTGCTAAAAAAACAAAAGCCACGATCCGAGACTCATGAAGATACCTCATAGAGGAAGATTGCAGAAGACGAGCAACGAGTGTATACCAAGCTATAAATCGATATTAAAAGTCGATATATGCGCTAAGGTGTGTTAGTGCCTACCGCACTATCTTGCGTCCAATCGAGCTCCTTTCTGAGTAGAGAGCGGTGGTGTTCAGAGCAAAAATTTACGGGTCAAACAGAAGGCAAGACGCTCCTTGCTTCAGAAATGGAAGGCAAGAATGTACGACTTGTGTATCAATAAGCGACCTTCATGAATGGATGGGCCGAGATCATGGTCACCTGAACTTTCACCTGACGCAGGTGTTAATGGCTGCTTCAACAAGTACTTTCACAAGAAGTTGGGAAAAGTTGAGCAGACGACGTGCTCGCACTGGAACCATGGACGGGATGATGGACCCTTATTAGAGTGTGAGGTATGGAAGCGTAAGCGGGGCGAGCTCAGTCGGTATCTTCATGAGATTGAAGTAGGTCCGAGTAGCCCGGTAACCACCATTCAGGGGTTCTGAGAACCAGGTGTCTGCATTTGCAGCCACATAGTCATGAAGAAGAAGAAGGTGGGCCTGGAGTAGAATAGGCAAATGCAGAACCACGCTATAGCCTACGCAACTCCGGTGTGTCATCCACAGGTAGATGCGCAATTGAGCTTGCCATTTAAGGTGGTGGTGTTGTTGTGAGTTCTAATGTTCTGCCCGCCTCGGGCCATTGCGGCTTCGTGATTGCCAAGAAAAAGAAGGGGTTTGTCGAGGAGATTCCTCCAGTATTGAAGTCATACCAAAAAGGGTCGCGTACCCGTGTTGGAGGAAACAAAATTAATACGTATACGCAATTCACACCCACTCCATCATGGAGGACGGGTGGCACTGCACATTCGACAAAAGCGATATAATTTGAAGCCAGTTTGGACAGCTGAAACGTAATCGGAAGTAATTCATGGCAGACAGTGAAGAAAGTAGCAGAGGTGCCAATGGCCGCGCTTAATTTTTGAACAATTTTTCTCACCACTCGTTCCATTGAAGACACAGTATAATACTTCAGAATATCAATCCATTTTCGAGCGATGAAATTCTCTTTTACGAAAACCGAGACATATTCGTCAAGAACTTCTACTCAGTCGAATTATAAATTCAGACTCTCTTTCATTGTTCTCGCCTCAACTTTGTGTCCCTCTTCGTCTTAATTACCTTTTCAATGAACGCGTACACTTTTTCCAGTTTTGATGAAAAGGAACGTAAATTCCTCTACTTCATAATAAAGAAAAGCACAAAACTTCACGAAGGTAAATAATTGTAGAAATTATATATTTCTACTTTATTAATTGTAGCGCGTTCTATCAATCATCCACGAAAAGGCGAAGTTAATATTTGCGGAGGCGGAGCGAAGAGAGAGCAAATCGGTTAATTTTTTACGACGTTTTCCGCACAAGTCGATGGTCGTTCGCCATCAGAAACGCTTAATCCGGAAAATTATTTCTTCGTTTTCGTGATTCTTAATCAATATGGACATCAACTTTTTTTTCCCCCTTTCTCGTCGTAATGACGACTCGAGGCATGAAACCTCGCCGGATACGTAATTTAAAAAGACGTTCGTCGAATTAAGACGCAACGAAAAATGGGTGTATAAAAATCCGAACACATTAGAACGTAGAAAATTTTTTCGCTAAAAGATAATACACAGAAGGCAGAGCATAGGAAAGCCAGAGGGGGTAAACGGGATCGACTAACGAGATAAAGAAAAAAAAAACTTTTGAAAAATGAATTCATCCGCCTACTACGTGGCACAAAATAATCTACTCCGACGATTTTTTTCCCGTCTTCTTCATCTTTTCCATTTTTTTTTTTTTTTTTGTTTCCCCAACCCGGGCACGATATTTATATTATTTGTCGTTCGTTGATCACCCGTATACATCCTCATTACAGATGACGGAAGTACGCTTTACGTCACTCGTCGATTGCTATAAAGTTAAAAGGTTGCAGGCAAAAAAAAAAAGAAGAGCGAGAATATGTACTTGAAATATTTATTTCAATTTGTTTCGAGTAAAATTTGTTCTCTCTCATTAGGGAAATGAAAATTGAACGAGAGAAAAAAAAAAAATCAAGAAAGTGCACCAATTTTATATACTGTTTATAGAAAGAAGAAACTAGGTACTGTATTTTATATAAACAGAAAGAGGATTAGAGTAAAAAGAAGGGTAAAAAAAAATTATATTATGCGTGTGTAATATTATTATGCGTGAAAAATTTACGGATTTAGTTTCGCTCTCAGTGATAGGAATACGGTATCTTCGATTCACATCTCTAGAGAAATTGAAACGCCGCTCGCAGCTTCATTTCCAAAATTTCGCGATGGTGTGAATTCGATTTCGCTTTACGCGCACAGAACTGCTCCGCAATGCAGTCACCCCAGCACACGGTCAAGAGGTCTTAAAAATGCATCTAAAAAAGGGGCAAAACCATTACTTCAGAGTATATCCAACTAATGGGAATTCCTCGCCATATTAAATAATGTAGAATTAAAAAAAAAGAAAGAAGGTAGAGAGAGGTACGATTCTAAATTTAATAGGAAAAAAGAGAAGAGAGCGAGAGAGAGTGTGTACAGCAAGAAATGAAGTGCGCGTAAAGTGTATTTTTCAAGATAGTAAAAAATAAAAAAAAAAAAACTACTTCATATTCTATTTTCGCGGATATTAATATTTATTCATTCTTGAATGGAAATTTCGATGCGACGATGAAATAATACAGTACATAGTCTCGCGAAAAATTGTGCATAAAAAAGTAGGGTTATCGAGAACACGGAATAAATAATTTTGCGGACTCTAAATGCGAACATGAAAGAGATTCGTATAATTTACAAATGAGCTCTTAATTTTCTCTTACTCGCGGATCTCACGTTCATTTTGTTTTTTTCGAGATTGATAAATTGTTACGATAGTTTTATGCTTATCACTCATCTATACCTCAACGTTTTATGATTGTACACGATTAAGCTTAATTTGCAAATTTGCATCATCATCATCGTCGATAGGGAAACCAAAATGAGGATGGATAGCTCAGAAGAAATCCTAAACTGGATTCTGGATTTTTAAAATTTGGAACAATATGAAGCTTGAAATGCGGTCTCAAGGAAATTAAGTTTATGAGAATATTTCAAGACAATATCGTTGTTACGTTTTGAAAATAATTACACAGAAAAGCTTTCAATTTCAAGTATACACCTACGTATTTTGCGGAAAATAAAAACTCTTCGGATACACTCGATATTAAATAGTATGAAATTGAATTTGCTCTCGAAGCAAGAAAAAAATATCTCAAGTACCCGTAAGCCTTAACCTTCTACAAAACAATCATCGAGCATATATCGTTAAGCAGTGACGTCACTGAATGAAGATTTAGGGCGAACGTTGACGACATTTCAACAGTATGCATATTATTTTGAATAAAAGTTGGCCAGAGGTACCAATAAAAGTTTGATATCGTTTTAATATACCCCAGATTAATGAAATTATGAAAAATACAAAGCCTTCCGATAAAGGATCGTTATCGTCAGGCTTCAAAATAAATATGAACACTGAGCGTTAAGAAAAAGGTTTCATACATTTGAGAAGAATCACTCTTGATGGTGAAGTGTTGGAAGAAGTTTTGAGGCTGACATTAAAATATGATTTGTAGGAGATTATTCCCCCGCCCCTCATCCCTAAAATCTTCGCAAACCTTCTGAAATATTAACGACGGTTTTTCGTCGAGGCACTTTCATAATCCATCTTAAGTACGTCGTCATTCCTTCGACTTGCACTACTCTTCAATGAAGTATAGAGTGAAAATACAGTCACGTAACAATTTCTTTCTACTTCAAATTCCCTCAAATGACTCTTCAATTTCAATTGAATAGACAACCTGTTTTACAAAGATTATATTATTCCGGCGAATTCTCGGGAAAGTACCTTCATATCAGTTAAATATACAAAAGCTCTCTGACTCAATTTGAGAACTTGAAAAAATTTCAAAATCTGAGCTGTTATATAAATATGAGGGGCCAAAAATTCCGAATTGGAGCCTCGGAGGCAGAAATTTTGGAAAATGTATAGGAAGCCGCTGGTGTATTTTGGAGAAATTTGGACCTTCGACCAACCGGATGAGGCCGAAAGATGTTACCAATTAAATGGGAGTTTGCGCTAAGTCTGTTCTAGCGGAAAAACGTAAAACGTCAAGTCTCAACTTCACAAATTTTGTATCTCAATTTTATCTTTACAGAGTGTCTACTGAAAGGAAATTCTGAAAATACTCGACATTTACTTGACCTTTTCTGAAAGTAAGCGAGTTAAAGAGCAAGAAAAAAAAATAACTCAATGCGGTTTCTGTTAAACGAGGGGTGGTAGGGAACCTGCTTTATGGGGCAAGTGGGATCTGAAAAATGTAGATTGTGACGTCACAGTCCCGGACTTTGTAGCTGCATATAATGGGAAGGGAACTTGAAAAAATTTGGTCTATGACGTCATCAAATTGTGACGTTACAGTTCCGGATTTTGGAACTATACATAATAGGAGGGAACTTAGAAAAAACTGATGACGTCATCAGATTGTGATTTCACAAGGTTGATGAATAAAGTCTTCAAATTGTGACGTGTCCCGGACTTTGAAACTGTGTATAATAGGAAGGGAACTTGAAAAAAATGGATCTATGACGTCATCAGATTGTGAAGTCACAAGGCCGACCTATGACGTTATCAAACAGTGACGTAACAGGCCCCACCCATAAGCCATATATGATAGGAGAGAGACTTAGAGGTGCGCGTAGAACATTTTCGAACTCCGAGCTTTGCCGGTCGGCCAGACAGCGGACGTCTTTTCAAAAAACTTCCGATAAAACAGGTTCCCCGCCAACAAAAAAAAGTCAAATTGGGTAAAAATACTGTTTCAACAGGTAACTTGTTTTAACGGGGGGGTCCATAAAAATAGTCCACCATTCGGCAAAGCTCGGAGCTCGGCAATTTTTCAAGTCCCCTCCTATCATATATAGTTTGTAGGTGGGACGTGTAACGTCACAGTGTCAACCTTAGGACGTCACAATCTGATGACGTCATAGATAAGGGTTTTTCAAGTTCCTTTCCTATTATATATAGTTCCAAAGTCCGGACCTGTGACGCCTTTCCAAGTCCCCCTCCCATCATATATAGCTTGGAGCGGGGTCTGTAACGTCACAATCTACATTTTTCAGATCCCACGCACTTTAAAAAACAGAAACCCTCCAATTTGAGTTCCCTGCCATCCCTCGTTCAACTCCGTTACAGAACCCGTTTTTTTTTTTTTTTTTTTTTTTTTTTTTTTTTTTTTTTTTTGCTTTTTTCAAAAGTTTCCCATTTTTACTCGACCGTTAATGAAGACAGAGTGTCCACTTTTTCTCTGAAATGAAATTCCCTGACTTTTCCATGACTTTTCTCTGACTTTTTCAGGTTTTTCCAGACCATAATCTCCACTGAAAAGCAAGAAAAAAAAAAAAAAAAAAGAAGAAGAAGAGGAGGAGGAGGAGGAGGAGGAAAATCTTCCTAGCTTAAACTTTTTTTGAAAATTCCCAAAATTCCCTGACTATTCCCTGACTTCCAGATTTTCCAGACAAGTGGACACCCTGGAAGATACCTGTCTTTTACTTGACTTACTTGACCGATAGACACCTTGCTTTAATTCAACTCTAATACAGAGTTCTGCGTCTTTTCTGGGACAGTAATGGACCAAATTGAGCCAAAATACAAGAGATTTTTCTGGCAAAGCCAAATGAATAAGGATCTCATTTCATGTCTAAAGGAAAATGACCTCGACCTCATTTATATTCTACGGCCACGTCTGCTCTGTAACGAAATTATGGCCAAGCTTGTGAATTTTTCTCACAGAGGCGTCACCCCCGTTCTTTTGGACTAGGTGTACTGTGAGATACGTAAGCTATCTAGCTCAGAGAGCAGTTCCGGTCGATAGCAAATAATTGTTAGCACATGACGTCATCACCTACCAAATTTGTACAGATGACGCTTGAAATTGGTGGAAATACCTATTTCCTTGTTGTTTGTCGAACTTATCTAATTTTTAAATTCGCGAACTTAGAAATATTCATTATTTTCCAATTCTCGGGTTTAGAAATATTCTCGGACTTCAAAATTATTTTCATATTGAGACCAAGAACTTTTGTGGTCTTAACTTGTAGGATGAGGTAGTTGACAATTCTGAGCGGGGGAAATTTAATGGTTTTCTGGCATGGTTTTTGGAAGACGATGAGTTTGGTTTTGGGGTAGGAAATGGGGAATCCTAGCAGGGAAAACCAAGCGTGTATTTTATTGATTATTTCTTGAAGTAGACGGTGGCCGCATAATGTATGCTTGGGTCATCAGAGAATACTAGGGTTTGAATAGGAAATTTTATGATTTTTGTTATGTTGTTGATGGCGACGAGAAGAAAGGTGCCACTAAGTGGGGACTCTTGGGGGATACCATTTTCTTGGGTTACGGTTGAGGAATACTGATCCGTTATGCGGACTCCAAATGATCGATTACTGAGATCATTTTGAAGTAGGCAAGGGAAGGGTCCTCGGAGTCCAAGTTGGTGGAGAATGTTCTCTATGTCAAAAAATATTGTGTAGAGGTTCGCTCCGTGTGCATGGGCGTCATAAATTTGGGAATCGAGGTCAGCGAGGGCCATTAGAGTTGATCGACCTTTACGGCAACCATATTGTGTATTACTTAATATTTCGTTGGAATCAAGGAACCAGGAGAGTCTATTATTGATAACTTTTTCCAGAACTTTGCTAAGAGTGCTTAGTAGTGATATGAGTCGGGAGGACAGAGGGCATGAAGGGTCTTTGAGAGGTTTTACGATTGGGATGATCAGAGCTGTTTTCCAGTTATTGGGGAGGTGAAGAAGAAAAATCGGTTTAGGAGTGAGGTAAAGTGTGAGCTAGATAGCAGTTTGATGAGGTTTGTGTAGCATACCAGGGCTAATTTGGTCGAGACCGGGAGCTAATTTTTTAGAGCAGAGGGAGATGGTGTGAATGACTTCTTGTTTGGTGATTGGTTTGTTGTAGGGAAGTGAGAGAGTTTGTGTCGGATTAAGGGAGAAATCTATTGGGGTATTTTCAGCTTGTTGTTTGAGTTGAGTGAAAGGTGGGTCGTAGTTAGCGTTGGAAGAAATTTGAAAATAATTCTTTGCTAGTATTTCGCTGATTTCTGATGGTGATTGCTAGATTTGGTTGTTTAGAGAACTTTCTTCCTTCAACTTTTTTTTTTTTTCTTTCTTCGTTTTCATTTAATCTATTGTACTTTACGCATCCTTATGTATTTGAATATCTAAATAAATACAATATCGACACTCAATAGTTTTTAATTTGAAATTTTCAAATTGGATGTGGTGAGTAGTCCATGTACCGACTGTTTGCATCCTCTTGCATAATATTTATGAAGCTTGAAAACGCTTTGGAGTTTTTGTACAATATTTATCTAGTTTAAAAATGCTTTCGCATTCACTTTGTTTCTGTTTATAAAAGAGTAAAAACTCTCAAAAAATTCCTGGAGCTTTAATATGCTCTGGAGAGAGTTGAAATTTAAAAATAATGACTTTTGTGATTTGATATAAATATTCTTGAAAAATCAAATCTCTCTTGATGATCTAAAATACCTGCGTGTGGAACAATTATCCACGTTTTCAAATTCTGCTTATTCACGAGTGATTTGAATATGTATCAATTTCAGAATTGCAGTCTGAAAAGAACCTGGATAATGGGCGTTGAAAAAGACTAAAATGAACAATTCGGCAAGAAATATTAATTGGAACAAAAAAATTATCAGTCGATTCGTCTTAAAAAATACTTTCCATTTTACCTAAGTTCAAAAAAATCAGATAAAAACTCTCAGAGATATGAATTTTAAAGAAAATAACATTAATTTGGCCATATTTGAGTATATGTAGGGGATAAAAATCGTTTTTAATATCAACAAACATTTTCCAACGCATGAATACGATATTTGACCTGCGGGCTGATGCCCCTTGAAACCCGGCTATTTGGTATCATCCTCTAAATTCTTAGTTTGTTCAATAGACTCACCTTTTCATACATTTCATTTACCTCTTTTTACCCATTATCAATGTTATTGCTAAATAGACATAAGGTGTCAGAATTCAAATCGTTCAGTTCACCAATTATTCGCGATATATCTCACGACTTCTCACTTCAGCCAAACCGACTGAATAAGACGAATAGGTAGAGAAAACTAATTTCAAGTCTCCTCCCTTTACATAATATTCGTATTTTCTAGTTTTTCCATTTCAGAACCAGACGCGTCCGAACAAATTATTCTCAATCAACGATATAAAAACTCGTTAGAGATAATCCAGTTATACGTCTGAAGTAATCAAAAACCTGATAAATCAATTTTCGCACCCTCGCAAACACTAGAATGGATTGGATACACGCGCGTTCACGGACGCACGATTCAATCGAATACAATTTTTCAAACGGATTACAACCACGCCGAACTACAAAAATTAGAGAGGACCTCAAAAATTTCAGCTTACGCTCGAATATTTCGAGTTTGTATCATCATAATGAAAATTTAACGGCGATTCAGTTTCCGGATTCGTGGGCATGTTGCGAAAGAACATTAATTTCGCGTTCATCTAGATTGCCACAGCCGAGCATAAAATCATTTAAAAGCTGAATGTGTTCACGCAAATCTGGAATAATTGAAAACACTATGAAAATTGTCCTCTCCGCGGAGAGTATAGAAACAAAGGTCTGACTGTCTCAGGGTGGAGAATTGTTCTAAGTACATTGTCAACTCGACTGATGCCTTTCTTGTTCTAAGAATAGCGAGATGCTCTAGCATACAGGTCATTTTTAGTGTCGCAATCGGGGACCGTCCTTTTGTCAGACAGAACAGAAAACATATGGTCGACAGAATGTCAACGATTACGAGAGTTCACTCTTCATTCACCACTGAACGTCTCTTTTCATTATTTTAAATCTTCGTGGTTAAAATAACTTTTTATAGATAGGCTAAAAGGTCGATCGGCTCGCTAGCCAAATTTCATATTTACTGTATTTAAATTAGATTCAAGACAAATACTTCTAGAAGCAACACGGACTCACGCTTATTTCACTGCCTTGAACTTAAAATTTCAAACAAAGAAATATGGCACTTATTTTGGATTTTCAAACCTCGAACCTTCAATAAACATCCTAGGCGAAAGTTGTACACCTACGCCATTAATAAAAGCAAATATTTTCTGGATAATTAAAATTATTTACTATTCCATCAACGATGATATTAAATTCATTCATAAAATTTATGTTATTTCATAATTAAAATCGCCACAACAGGTCTTCAACGGTTCCCGAAAGGTTTCTGAAAGAGAGAAGTATGGAACGACCCTTTCTTTCTAATCGTTATAAATGACCTAACAAACAGTGTCAGCTTTCACCTTACCAAACGTCTCCTTGCAATGAGTTCAGTATCTCCCTTCTAACCTTCAATTCCCAACGAATAACAAGACTACCTACTTCAATCAACTCTTGACTAAATCTCTAAATGGTCATCGGTGTGGATTGCGATATTTAAACAAGCAAACAATCTGGGTATAGCTTTAGAAGAAAATTTAAAGACACCATTGTTTTTAATTAATTAATTAATTTATTTATTTATTTATTACGAAAAAAGCTCGACGTTGTCACAAAAACAATAATGCTCTGTACCTATATTCGTATTTTACTCTCAGTAGTATTTTCGCCTTCGATAAAAGAATGTTATTCCGAAACGTCTGTTTTTTTTTCGTGATAAATAAATAAATAAATTAATTAATTAAAAACGGAAGTCCCTTCAAATTTTCTCCTAAATTTACAAATCCTGTCAAGATAAGCAAATCATTTTTTTGAAAATTATGGTAGCGTTTCAAAAAGAAAGAAAAAAAAAAATACTCCCTTCGACGGCGTCTACAGGACTTCACAATTACTATCCAATCCTCTGCCACGTTCATTGGTCTCAAAACCTCCTTGACCTCCGATATCAAAATCTTGAAAGCAAGACACTCGAGTTTGTTGAACGTTCTCAAATATATCACCCCTCCCTGACTGTAACCATAAACTCCACCTACAACTGTACAATAGTGTAGCCCGTTCACAACTCGATCACGAGGTTTAAATTTTACCGATGAATTATCTACTCATTTTTCGAATGAAATCTCAGTACAGTAACGAGTTCGAAACGTCAGGATAAATACAATAAATGGTGAATAAAGCCGAGATTTTATTCGAAAGGAAAAAACTCGATTACGGTTCCCCAATTTATATCCACTCCAAGAAAACTACCTTACTTAATTTAATCTCCCGGGCTTTGACTGGTCCTTCCAGCCCCGTGCACCAAAGCGCCTCTCCGTAACTACACTTTTCCATTCACTGCTAATTTTTTCGCCACCACAATTCAATACCTCAATCTTCTCAAATGCTCTCAGCCCGCGGATTCACTCCTTCTGTCTCTTCGATCATGATTCAGTGGACCATACCGGCAAACAGTCACCGCGTTCATCTTCTATAAACAATCCCTTCCTCTCCTCGTGGCATGATTTTTGATCCTCATTATCCTCCAAAAAGCTCTTACTTTCAATCCACGCATTCAAGATTTTTCTATTTTGTTTTCAAGCCCAATTTTTTCATGGTTCTCAGGTTGACAGGAACAGACGGAACAATTATTCATAGTAATTTCACTAATTGATTATATAAATTAAAAGTATGGTTTCATTCACGTTCTGTAAAGTCCCGTTCGTGAAATTTACGCTGAAAATTTAAAATCAACAAATTCATACTTCGTCACAGGAAGCAGTATCTAAATTGAGTCAAGCAATTGATTTTCTACGAAGCACTCGAATTATTGGAAGGACCTTCAAAAGCATCCTTAAAAATCGAAATCATAAAAAAGTATGTCTACAGGTTTTATAAAATATTTCAAAGATTGTAAGATAGGACAATTGATTCGCCTCAAAAATTATTGAAATCTGTAGATTTGCTCTAGTTCTTTTCATTCTTAGACACATTATAAGTAATTATACATCGCCTTCCATGAAAACGACTAAAAATTTCTCACATCAGGTTTCTGTGAGATGGAATGCATTGAATACTATGCTGAGTCATACTATTTTTATCTTCGTCATGATCCCGATTACAGACATAGAATGATACCCTCAAATAGGAGGTAAATCCATAAAAATGACGATGATTTTTCCGTAAATTGAACGAAAAAAAAAAAAAATCATCGAATCGATATCTCTACTATATTACGAGAGCCTTTCAAAAGGAATTTTTAAAACGTTTCTAATCTACTAGACGAAAACGTAACAATGAATTAAAAATTGCTACTAACCTCCGAGGATGTTAGATAACATAATTTTGAATCCGTACTCTCGACTGAGTTTTGGTGAGAAAGACTTCCATCACGATCGTATCGATAGGGATCGTGTCTGTCTCGTAGTGCTCTAAAAATAAGAAAATATTCATTACTTCATATTTAGGTAGGACAAAAATAAATTACAAATGTCTCTACCTATACATAAGAATATCGAGACTAGAAACTGCAGAAAGTTTCACACTTGACTTCATTCATCTTAATGTAGAAATGAGATAGATATAAAAGAAAAGAAACTTGTCCAAGACGGTAAGTTAGAATCTACTAACTACTAAATATTTTAATTTTGTAGCACTGCCGCCTAATATCACAGAAATTGCAATTATTTTACATTTTTAATTTAAATTTCTGCAGTATCAGAAGACGATAGTGCCGCGAAATTGAAATATGAAGTAGAAGATAGATACAATTCGTTTACGTTTCTCAGAACTGCTTTAATAAAAACATATGGATGGAGCATCGATAAAAAAAATAAATTAAAAAAAAATATTACAATCTATTTTAGTAACAGCCCTAAATATACTCGCCCAGGTATGACAGAAAATTTTAATTGTTTGACCCCAATCTGCCCTACACATTAAAAATAATAGGCATTCTCTCAACACCCTTCTAATTGAGTTATCCCTCAATAGGTCACTTTGAATCTTTATTTTATCGGGTATTTTTTAAACAGATTTTTCAAATAACAGTTATGGAATGTTCCCACGAATATTTATAATTCTTTCAGAGGTTTCTTCAAAATTATATTCAACTAATATGAAAACATCTTTCTGGAACAACTTCAATTTCATGTATAGAGCAGAGTCATTTCCTCTTCTCTATAGAAACTCACCGTCGCTCCAGCGAATCAGATCTGCCTAATTTGAAATTGTTATCCGTAATGCTATTTTCGTGTCGCAGCGAAGGTAACGATTCCCACGCTGATCGTTTTGCACTTAGCGGCAAATCGCCTTGGAAAGACGAGCCGAGGCCGTAACCACCGCCAGCGCTACTCATACTGCTTAACGTTGACGTACCCGAACGCCAACCATCGCTATGACGAAACCAATGGCTTCTAGAGGAACCTCCCAAGCACGAGTTGCAACGATTCCTACACAAATAGAAAATATTTTTAATCAATAGGTACATTCTGCTGAATTGACGCATTTTTATTGCTCGTATATACTAACGTGGAGGCGTTATGATCACTAAGATAACCACGATCTCGTTGCTCTCTGTCACTCAGGTACCCACGATCACGCTCACGTTCTCGAGCAAGTTCATTACGATCGCTATAATAGCCCTCGCGGTCTCGACTGACTGAGGTTGATCGGTCTAGACTGAGGCGATGAGGTAAAGTCGCAGTTTTATTCGGGCCAGAAGCGCTTAACGGTCCTACAAGATGACGAGAATTATGTAAGTATTTATCGAAAAGAGTAGATTGTACTTGAATTTCCAAAATATTCGAGATCACACGTACTACGTCTGCTGATATGAGGACTTCTAGCATTTAATTGAGGTAACTTTTCAGCAAATTCTGAAACACGAGAAAGATAAATATAAATACCGAATCATATTTAGATAGGCTTTACCACAGTACTCTAATTTTATTTTTTCAGAGGAAAACTTCTTTCGTATCACAGCTCACCTAAATTTTCCATACTCTGCGAAAGAAGTGCTTCGAACGTATGCAAACTGTAACTTTCGGCGTCCATACCGCGAGCTAACGTATTTCGTAAATGCATTTCGTACTCTAACAAAAGTCTACTGGTAGGTGAGCTCGGCGTATTGATAGTTGGGTTTTCGTTATTCAGGCGACCTGAGAACATAAGAAAACAAACGCGACGTATGAATGAAAAAGCTAGAAAAACCATTACGTCGGTCAAGGTAACATACCGTCACAAAATCCGAACAATTTTAAGTGCGAGCTTTTTCGTTACGTAAACATCTAGATCCTCTTTAAACAAAACGTTTTCTGCACGCCCCAATAAATAAATATACAAAACGCCTATTCGTCGAATGGGAATTTTTCCTAATGCTGTGGCCACTTGACTTTCTTCACGAGTTCCAAGTAGCAGGACACTTTGACTAGGTATCGAGTTGAAAATTTTATTTCCCTCAAATTTTGATACCGTGCCGCTGATCAATATTCAAAACGAGCTCAAAAAAAAAAAAAAAAAAAAAAGAAACCTTAGTCCTACTGTTTCTATATCGGTAATATCAATCAAAGTCAACCTCAATCTTTGGCCTAATAGAAGATTGGAGGAATCTTCAACTCTAATGGCATCATTTATTTTCCTAGCAGGCTCGATCTCGTGTGAACAAGAAAAGATTACCTATAAAAGAACGGAGAAACTGAGGTAAGTTCTGTTGAAAGAGGAGAAATATAGGCAGTATAACTAGAAGTGAACAAAACCAGTCTCAATTACCTTGACATTCTCCTACAATACCAAAAATATTTTTAGCAAAATATCTCAACATGAAGTGATTCTCTATCCATTCTCTCACATTTTCAATCTTACAAAATTAGAATTTTGCACCATCAAAAGCGCCTTAAAATACCAACACGAGATTCCTACCTATGATGGAAAGCATATATGATATTACAAAAAAGTATTCCAAGTTATTTTGACAGCGATGAAAATATCGTGAGGCTCCATTCTTCTTCTACCTCTCCAAGAAAAAAAGTATGTAGCATTAAAAAATAATAATGAAAATGTTGAGTGGTACTGACGAGGTGAATGTGAAAAACAGAACAAGAAAAGAAATGATAAGACAAGTTTTCTTTCAATGAAAATCGTCTAAATTTAGTTCAAAACTTGGAAGTACTCATAAGTTTGATGTATGACCATTTACTGAACGAATCATAAAATTGATGGAAATCAGAAGTATTACCTACAAAAGATTTTGGCAACGAAAAAATGAAGAAAAATTCGGAGAGTAGAAGAAAAAGTCAGATATGAAGTTAAAAGAAAACATAGCGAGTAAGAAAATGTAATACGAACTATTGGAAAGAAATTGGAAAATTGTAAAAACCACAAGTAAACTTTAAGAAAAGTACCGGTAGCGACACCATTTTGTAGACCGGCTACCTTATCTTCGTAAAAAAGATACAGAGGTGCACGAAAAAAATTATAACTAGTTTTATCATTTGATTGTTTTTTTTTTTTTTCATAGTGAGAGGAAGAAAATAGATTCTACTGACCAACAAGAATGAAAACATTTTGCAGAAAATTTTCATACAGAGCGTGAAGGATCGAGATATTTCCAAATTCAATAAAAAGTGATATATTCATTTTCAAAGGGGTATTTTATTCCTAGCACTTGACCTACTATTTATGCTGATTTTCGATCTTAAAATGACCTACCTCTCTTACTTATGTCAATCTCCATTCAAAAATTAATCCGAAGCATAATACAACTGAAACACTCACCACCCCTGAAATCATACAGCCCCGCGACAAATCATGCAATTCAATTTTCGTTTACTCCTTTCAAGTCACCTATACATTCGAGTTAATAAAATTAACTCGTACATGCTCAAAAAAGCATCTCGATTAGAGTACGCCAAGTTTACGAGCTTTTATCGTAGATATTTGAGAAGAACTGAAGAGAGAAAAAAAAATAATGGTAAAGCCACACCTCAAGTTCGATGTGCGGAACAAAATAAGAGGTAATGATAGAGAGTTATAAAAAAAAAGAAAAAAAAAAGTATAAAATTGCTTCAAATAAAAGTGCTTATATATAATACGCGAACATAAAAGCCTAACATAAAGCACTAATGAAAATTTCTATTGATGTAGGGGTGATATTGCGTGTAGAAATGACGTGAGAAACGTTACCTCAATGTAAGCACCCTCTAGCTATTAAAAAGATGAGGCAACCAAGTAATTACATTGATGCGTTTGTTATCACGTGTATGATCGATAAGACGTTTCTTAATTTTTAATTTCGAATCGTCGATCCCCATGAGAATTTAAAGGGGTTTAAAAACTATAACCTCCGATAAGTTATATCTATGGGTGACAATTTTCTCCGATATTTTCCATCTTACTGTAATGATATTGCACTTTTCTTCCTTCCTAGCCCAGACTTTTTATAACTCCTCTCCACACAGTGATCTGCGTTTGAAAGTAGATGAATATCGTCACACAAGCCGAGAAAATTATTATAAAGTGGAAAACGTCCGTCGAGAAGTTGTCGTCAGATTATATACACAAATAGAGGAAGGTTAAAATCACCTCCTACGGAATGTGACGGCTGGTCTAAGTCGGAATTACCGTTACTTGAGCTAGGTGTGGTCGCGTAGCATTGGTTATCAAAGAATTCACAGTCGGAAGGAGGAGATCCACCGGGTCCGTAATCCGGTATCGGCCTTCCATCGCGATCCAAATCGAGGTATAAACGGTTAGAGGCGTAGTCACGATTACGTATATCGTGAGTCGATCTCGACGCTGGAAGTATAATACACGAATTAAACGTCGGTACGAAAAAAATTAGAGAACGTAGGTTGAAACATTTTTACCTGGGATGCGTGTAGGTCGATGACGCGAATGTGTTTCGGGTTCGGATAGAGCTCCATCTCGCACGTTATCGTTGATATGATGATAATAGCCAGCATTTCCAACATTAGAGTTCAACGGATAATAATGATACCTTCGTCGGGACATCTCTGGACTGGTAACTGGACTTTCGAACGATGGCATCGGTTTCAACATGCGTTTCAAAGTGTTAGAATCGACATTCATTCCGTTATGTCCTGAAAAATAAGTCATCTCATCAGAAAATTCTAGTTCAGATTGAACTTAACGACAGCGAACATTCAGTAATTGTCTTATAGATCGCAATTAAGACATCGCGAATGTAAAGGGGAGTAGGCCTAAAGAAAAATGTTGCAGTAGGTAATTAGTATGGGATTAGTGACGCAAAAAAAAAATAACTGATAAGAGTACGACGTATCCGGAGGGAAACCGGCGAACTAAGAAGGCGATCTCGGGAGAGTAAACGACATAAAAATTGTTTGCGACAAGAGAATGATAAATTCGGAGCATATTTACGATTTTCTCAAAACCAACACCAATTCCGTACCTGCTCGCGCTCGTAGATCATCTCTCATATATCTATTAGCCCCCGATCGTAAATTTCTAGGAGCATGACCGATAGTATTGGTCGCTGGCATGTGGTTGACGATGATATTCGAATCGTCCAGATAATCGTTTCTGCTACCGGTAACTGACGACATTCTAGGTGTGCATGTACCTGTAGAGGTTTTATGAATACCAGCTTGAACTCCCTCACTCTTACAAGTGCCTTCCGTCTGTAAATGAGCAACATCGATCGAGTGTTACCACGCTAACAAGAAATTTAATGAGTTATATCGTAGTCGGAACTTACATCATCCGTTTGTGATGCAATCCCCGTCATGGTACTCGTATTCGTACTACTACTTTGAGCGTTTACCGGGTGAGAGGATATTTTACCACCTGGAGTAGTAGTTTCACGATCTTTCATCTGCTTCAGCGAACCGCCAACCTTATTTTTGTCGACTGAACTCAACGTATCGTAAATCGAATTCCCCGTTATGGAGGTTGCCTTATCGCGACTTGGTAACGTATTCGAACCGGATATAGTTTCTTCACCATTTTCGTTCGTTTTTGATTGAGTGCGAGGTAACGTAGAGGAGCCTGTGAACAATTCAAAGCATTAGGAACGAACTAATTCTTCGAGAAACGAAATCAGCATAACGCGCATATCTACCTCTGAATCGAGGATCTTGAGATTTGAGTCTGGCATACTGATCGGCGGTCATACACGTGCATTGAGGTTCTCGAGATCGATTAGGTGAAGCCGGAGTGGATAAAGGTTTCCGTCTGGTTTTCACTTTGTTGTTTTGTTTGTTCGGAGGATCTAGTTTCAGCGAATAGGAAGACGAGGCTTTGCGAGAAAATTTGAATGAAGGCGACTAAACAATAAAGACGTGAGATAATTCGAGGATGAATATACACAAATTTCCATCATTGACGGTATCTTGTAGGAAAAAAGAAAAAGAAAAAAGACTTACGCAACATTCTCTGAATTGCTTGGCATCAATCGGAGAAGTGAAATTGAGACCCCAAGTATCATTGGTTAACGCATCCTTCCAGTATACAAAACACTCGGAAGCTTGCCCAATTCTGGTCCCTGAGGAAATCAAAGGTTTAGTATTGAATGAATAAATGAACGACTATTCTACTTGTTTGCAGTATGAAAGTTGTTTGCGCGGGGGAAAGTAAGGTTTCAATAATTCTTTAGAAGTATTTACCGGTATTTCAAACACGAATTGACGCTCAATGACAGCAAATTTTCCTTTCGTACGACAGAAGTACTTACAGTAGAAAGTGTTTGCATTTATACACAGAATCAATCTTGCAGTTGCATTTGAAATTTGTGATCGATTCCCCCAAAATTAATTCGATTATTACTGTCATAGATACGGTTCATGCGCATCCGAGACGAGAGCAAATCTGCTATATCACTTATGTCAGCATATCGCTGAATACCTATTTGATTTTCAAGCGGCCGACATCCTCATAAATTGAATTTAGAGAGTTATCTAGCTTTCAGAAGAACAATAGCATCGATTATGGCGTTTCTTCTTCTCGTCTTCCTGATTTACGTCTTCATGTTTAAATACGATACAAATAACATTTCGCGACAATCGAATAGAAAACTGCTTCGTTAGGAAAATGCACGGAAAATGCTGGGAAAACCGGAAATGCGCCATTTTAAAAATTTATGTTTGGGAAGAGGCCGGTCGTGATTCCAGGGTAACGAAAAGCGCTATCAGGCAACCTCAACGCAGATTTAGAAAATTGGTCCTTTCTCTCTCATTTGAGAATACTAATCCTCCAGAGCCAAAGTATATGTACTTTTCAAACGGGCATCCGCCAGGATCGCTAACGGCGCGCGTATTTCTTTCAACAGTGATAGTACTTTTGCCAAATACGGAAGAGATAATATCTGAACTACTATGGTGTTGCGGTGAATGAGAAAAAATTGAAAAATTTGGAATAATTTTCACATTAAGCGGAATCTATAGTTTCTTCATTCCATCTAATTTGTAGAATTAGAATGTGGGTTTGTGGATATCATTCATGGGATGTCAGAAAGACAAATCTACTTTATTCAAGTGTTATTTCAATTTTTCCACTATTCTCCTATATACCGCCATAGTTTAAATCCCTCTTTCGATCGCGCACATAAATACATAAGCGCCGACTTCGGGGGGGGGGGAGGAGGCATGACACTTTTTATCCCCCCCCCCCAATAATTTCACCCAAAAAAATGAATTTTATCCATTTTTTGAAAAATTTAGTCCCAACTTGTTATTTAGTTCTTAATGTTGCCTCCTCAATAATTTTTCAAAGTTGGCGTCTCTGCATAAATATAAAATAAATAAAACAATCAGGATTTTCCCAAATAAATTTATGTGCAGGAAAAGCCTTGTTGTTTTATTTACTTGATCAAAATCCTTGCACAAAATAAAAGTTGTTTTATTTGAAAAATATAGAATGTTTGACTCTCTGTTGTACTAAGTTTAATCGATGTACGTATCTGTAAAAGAAATGAGATTCCTTTTAGTCCATAATAGACAGTATCATGACCCTTATTCTCCTGATCATTGTTCAACTTTGTATGGGAGCTCGCTTTCTAATTCAGCATTTTTATATAGTTGTAGACTCATAGCTTTAGGCTTGCTTTAGGTAAAGAACTACAGGAGGAGTGGAAAAATACGCTATTTTGGGTCTTACAATGCCCGAGAGCGATCATTATAGCAAACGGTCCCAATAATGAGTCACCTGTTAGAACATTTGGGTGTTTCTAAGACCCAAATTGGCGTATACCTCCACTTCCCCATAGCTCTAGGTTCTGTTTCTGGAATGGGTCCTGAGAGAACTTATCAACAATTTTTGTGGTAAAATATCGGTAGGTCTGCTATATTGAAGCACGACAGAACGTCTATTGAGAGATCAATAATTTGTGCCACAATGTACCTAGGACAAAATTATTTAGAAAATAGCCACTCCCCGTGTGGCGTTGTATTGATAAAATTAAATTGATAAGAAATCAAATCTGCTTCTTAAGAAAATTCACGAAATTACAGGTCTTGTCTTGTAAGCACGTTTATGGCCACCTCATAGGAAGAGCAGATTTGGCGATGATGAGAACGGTTGTTATTACCTACAGGGTATTCTCGTCTATGTAAACGAACATGGAGGGGTGTTAGAGGAAGTGGTTCAGCAAAATCAGTGAACTCGATTAACTCGAACGACACTGACTGGAATGCGCGCTGTACAAAAACCCAAAAATGATAAAAGAGAGGGAACTAGAAGTGGTCCACGTCGATAAATGGAGCCCATTGAACGACATATTCCCTTTTTTCTCTCTTTTTTTTTGTTCAGCGCGCATTCCAGCTAGTATTATGCTTGAGAATTGAGTTCACTATTGGAATTACATACAAACACTACACCAATCCACGTGTAAAGGTTCAGAAAATTGGCGTCAAGAGGTCTGATACAAAACTTGTCCTATAGAAATCTCACCTCCGATACAGTGACTTGATAATTTAACTCGTATATGAATTTGGCTGTCTGAGGTTGTCCCCAAGATTTATCAGCCTGAAGGTCAACCTTTCAAAACAATATAAGAAAGTTTGCGCAACAAAATTTAAGAATATGTCGGTACCTGGTTGCACCAATCGCACATCTAAAATTTTATCGACTTGACTATTGTAAGCTGTAATGTGGAACACACATTCTGGAGTGTCCTGAATACAGGTAATATTCACTGGTACTAAATCCTCTGAGACTTGTTGCCATTTAACTGTTCCAGTGCCGCTCGCGCTCACGTGAAACACTTCGGCCCATAACCTGTAAGGAGTAAACATGGATATGAGCGTATCTTTATTTTGGTAACTAGAATAACAAATTTCTAATATATCGCCTACTACCTCAACAAGTGGCCATCTCTTCGTTTACAGTTCTGCCAAGGTGAGTCTTCATAACGATAGGCTTTGCGGATGAGTGGGCCACAGGAGCATGTACTCAATTTATTTCCCATGATGTTCGCTTCTGTGCCCAGAGGCAGAACCTCTGGTCACCCTCGTGCACTGTGCCACATTTTGCCCCCTGCAACGGTCATACTAGTCTGTAAACAAAGAAGAAGATATCTCACGGTTATATAAGTCGGAAATCATCAACGCTGAAAATAAAAAGTTTTTGGGTTTTATCAACTTCATTCACCGGGTAAACAGAACAGAAATTTATTGAACATCCTCTTCGGACTATATATTTTGTACAATAGCACATCGAAGTCCATTTTGGCAAAACTTGAAATTATTATAGTGCTCAGGAATGAGATTCTCGGGTTTCAATTGCGGTGTACAGGCAAAGGGAAGAGGCAAATTTTTTACTATTTCGAATTTGTTGGAACGTAGATTTTCACAGTTGGCTATCAAGTACGAAAGATGAGTGAGTGGTAATGGGTTTTGAGGTATAAGCAAGCAGAAGAGCTTATATTTTTGATTTTTGGCTGGAAATTATCCTCTTGATGGTTTGGTCGACGAAATCAAGCGCTGGTACTTAAGACCTATAATCTATACAAGCGAAGCAAGAACAAGTCGATTGCGCATTCTGGGTGAATCCACACCCTGCACTTCGCTGCTTTTCTACTTGCATTCTTTCGCGGTACAGACTTCAATTTTCACATTTTTATCAACTTTACTTTTCAATTTCAAAAATTTATGTACCAGGTAATGATTGTCTATTGTCTATCGTGAACGTCAACTTGGCTACGACACCTGTTTAGTCAGAATACTTCTTAATTAGAACTAAACCATCTTTTAGTATATTCTTGAAACATAGAAAATCAAGTGGAAAACATTCACATTGAAAGCTGATTCGAATTATTCATTCGAGAATAGAAGGTCCTTAAGTTTTTCCAATTTGAGAACGTATTCGTCGAGTGAACTATTTCAATTCACCAGTGTATCGGTATTCCCTGTACCAACCGATGTTCGATACCCACCCCATCTCGTGTCTCATTTTACAATTATGGTCGACTGACCAACCAACGACGCTTCAAACGTGCTAGAAAACATTCTCGAAGTGATTCTCAAGTGACGTCCATAAACGCGATTATGATATTTCAGCACGAACGCGAGTCTCGATACAATAGTTTGATCCCGTGTATCAAGTGGTCGTGCGGAAATGGTTTGACACTCCATTCGGTATTTTGGAACACGATTGCCGCAAAGCGTGTACAGCGGAACGCGAATTACGATAATTAGATATTGTGTCACACTCTTCTTTAGAAGGCCCGAAAAAGACAAATGATGCGCCGACACGAAATCCAATAAATAAACGAATGAACGAGCCAGAAAGAAAAATTGAAAAATATACTCGTATATCACGAATGGGTGACAAGAGAAGGTACTGTAATAGCTGGCAGTCGGTTAAATATTATGAGGAGAAGGGGTCGGGGAGAGGAGAAATGTGCTTAGTGACACGGAACGAAATTTTCCGAATATATGGGCAACGTGTGTATAAGGAGAAAAAAATAAATAAATAAAAAATAAAGATCGCGTATATGGACCACATTTTCGCGTTGGCGAATAAAGTAAAAAAATTGAGAAGAAAACGAAGAAGAGAGAAAAATATACCGAACGGTAAAAGCGTATATATAGACACAGAAATAGACTCACCTCTACGATGGAATCATTTTAATAATCCGTTTCGACGCTTTTCCAGTCGACGACGAAAGTATCTCAGATGTAGACCGGTCAAAAGGTTCATGACATATCAACGAATCCATATAGGAAGAGGGTCGAAAGAAAACCGGTGCGGTGATTCCGCAAACAAGTTCGGTAAGAAGTGTTTTCTCTTTCTTTTTTTTATCCGGGATTATATTATTTTTCCTCGTCGCTTTCCTTCACTATCCACACTCGAGTGTGTGTCTCGGCTAATACGGCTCCTTTCCTCGCTCTATCTCTCTCACACATCTTTTCATATTCATCGACGAGAGACTTTTAATGAACGTTTTCACCGGATAAAAATACTCGGAGTAGAATGCGCTCGCTCACTCTCCCGCACAGATTACAACCGTGCACTGATGTTCACGCTCTCCGGTATCAGTAGACGAAAACCGATGCGAAAATTTAGGAGGCTGTAATGTGACGTCACTGGTCCACGATCGATTACATTCGGTAAAACGCGCTACACATACACACTAGAACACGGCGAAGAAGAAGGTACGTGTACGGATGGCGAACGCGAGCACAGTAGTGGAAAAGGATGCGGCGGAGCGGCTGACGGACGCAGCGCGGCTTTTCCCGTCTGTTAAGTAAAGTTATTCGTCGTTGGCTTTTGCAGCGGTACACGTCGACCGAAAACGTCTATCGCGAGATTACTACACCGAATTACCGGAACATTTGCACTCACATTGCTGATTTTGACTTCGGTAGCTACGCATACAATCATCGCCCACGCTGGTAGCTCTCACTTATACATTATGTGCGCTTTTCTCTTAGGCTCAATGAACGACAAAATGAAAACGAGACGAACCGACGTGAGACACACCGGATCTCGCGACCGCCGAATTAGAAGTTCGAGATGAAATTCGCGAAAAAGGTGCTCTAATCGCTCTCTTACAAGATGAATAATTTAATCGTACCTTTGATCGGTGCTCGTTAGCGCGGTTAATTTGGTTATTCGAGCGACGCCTCGGGCTGGAGCCATTTTCCGAATTAATTTCCGTCACTTTGATGGAAAATTCACACTCCGTGTTTTCAATCGGTACCCTCCCACGAGATTTATTGATAAGCTACTAGCATACGTATAGTAATGGAAGATTTGATTCATTGATTGGGCTGATCGAGGAATGCAGAAACACCCTCACCCCCCCTGTGCACAGCTGTGCCTCCAGAGATGTGGTAGTGTACCGAAAAACTTTTCAACTTTGGTAGTTGCAGACATGTTATGATTCTTTCCGATAACTGTTTGTCTGCTCATATATGCTAAATAAGACTTAGTATTTGTGAGGGGAGGCTCCCCCTTAGAGCTGCATTTCTTCTGCTCAGCCGGCAATAAAATTGACATGGGACCTCACGGTAACTCTGAAACCACCCCATATCAGGCTCCAAACTTTTTCGAAAATTTTCATTCACAGGCGTTTCTCATTCGTGATTCATCTTTGCGTCACCATGCCCATCAATATAGTACACCTTCTGCGAACTCTCCTCCCAAGCTCTCAGTTTACGCATCAGGAGATTAATGATTTAGTTTCTAGTGCGAAAAAATCAACACAGTTCGAACACGGATAAAATTATTCGAGGAAAGAAGTTTCATACCTCCTTCATTTGATATTCCTCACTCATAAACTTCTATCTCATGTCAGAGGACTAGTATATCATTCCTTGGCACACAGTCATGCATGTTCTAAATCTTGAAAACATATAGTTTCAGGATTGCCTTCTACACTTCTTGGACTTTCGAGAAACCTCAAAGCTGTGGCTGATTACGATTCCAGCTATTGAATGTCAGTCAAACAGGCCGATATATCTGACACAGACTCAAGGAACACTCAGGGCATGTGAGAGGAATGATCACTGGTCAGCAGTTGCAGAACACGGGTTGGGTTCGGGTCGTAGCCGATTTTAATGATCCAATTCCGATTAGCGATTAGGAGAAACTATATCAAAATCTTTTCAAATGACTGATGTATAACTATTCTTAAGCGGTGACTAACTGGAAGTACATGATTGGAATCGACGACGAAAGTGACCCAAAAGTTGAGAGAGACAAACGAAGGAAAACCGAAGTATGGGGGAAGGAAATAAAGGAAGAAGGGAAGAATGAGAAACTAAAGGAGGGAAGAGAAGATACGAGGATCTTTGGGAAAAAATGGATCTGCCTCTCTCATTTAGGTACTCACTTTTTGAGCTTAGCCATATCTCAAGTTCTTTCCAACTCCAACCCACATTCCCTGCTCTCAGTACCCTCAGATCTATTCTCAGTAGGACCAAGGACCCCATCAATGCTAATGAAAAAGTGGCGTCTATAGATTAAACTGCCACAATTGCCTTACCGTGGAGAGCGTCGAATCTAAGAGGTATAAGGCCTCCGCCAAACATTCGATGACGAAATATCGCGAGTTTATTCATGGGATTGCAGTCCTCTTGAGTGTCAAGAACTCCTTCTGGAGATGACTGGCCCTCGAAAATTACAAAATCGCTGGCCATAACCTAGGTGATGATATTCTGCGCTTCCAAACTATGGCTTCATCGAGAAACTCTTTCCTCCTCAACATAACCCTAGGTCTCTTTAGTCTTGTATCTTTCCTATTCTTGTTTTTTCCCCTGGGTACCCTCTCTCAAATTCTCTTTCCTTCTCCCTCTTTCATCTTTCCTGTTCCTCTTTCGTCCTACTTTTTTTTACATACTCGAGTGGACTTTCTCTTCTCTCCTCTTGTTGTCCTTCGCTTGTCTCTCTCAACTTTTGGTGAGATCTGGTGTTTTTAGCTCCGAGTGACTTTCACTAACTCATTACTTTCACTTTGTCTGTGCTGGTGGACGGTCATTTGATCGACAATGCGTTCGCTTCAATATCAATAACTGTGTTTACTCCTTGAAGGACAGGAATTTTTCTGATCTCATTGTTCTTACAATTTATTTCCCTGAGCCTCGTGTACTTATTTAGCCTATATTAGCAAAATTTTTCAAATCCCTTTATTCATGCAATAGACTCTGGCTCAAAGTCGACATTTTTCCCAGGCCCTAAATGGGGTCGAATCCCCTCTCCGTTCTCCCTCTTGGTTGTCTATGGTCATCTCTCAAAGTATCTCCAATAAACTTAAAAGAAATATAAAACTGAATTTTTCTACCTTATGCAGGTCCGAGCCCGACAAAAATCGAAATTCTCCTTTTGATAAGTATCGCTCGAATTCCCAACGTTTTTCAAAGCTTTAACTAGGTAAAGGCTCCATCCTTCACGGATAACGATCGTCACCTTCGAAGATTTTTGAAATAGTAAGTAGAAGAAACAAATAATTCTTAATTTAATAGTACTTTTCACATGTTTGGAGCAGTTTTCTAATCTTCTATTCGAAATCATTTTTCTTTTTTTTTTCTTCTTCTAGGTGAGTAGGAGCTGAAGAAATTCACTTTCACAATTTCATACTCGCCTTGCAGATGGTCATCGATCGAAAACGCTCAGCCAATTTCATTCTTGATATTTTTCATGTCATCGATTTTCTATTAATTTTTCAACTCCTATCCTATTTTCTGGTATTACGTCCGAGAGCGTCGCCCACTCAGGCTCCTTTAATCAATTATTTTCTCCTTCTCTGACCAATATCTCATCGTCTCAGTTTCCCAAAAGCATTCCCTATCTCAAAAACTGATAAAAGATATGAAACACGATCTTTATTTTTTTCCTACAAGCAAAAAGTGGTTTCTTTTCTAATGCACAGTTCGCAGAATTTTTCATTTTCATTTTTCCGTCGAACAAAAAAATAAAAATTGACTAATTTTTTGATTGTTTTTCATAAATTTTGTTGCAAATTCCTGTTTGACATAGCATGACTGAGGCTAAATAATTCGAAAATATTTTATGAAAAAAATTTTTTATAAAATGATCGGCGAAATGAAAATCATAAAAAAAATTAAATAATCTCAAAAAAATGAAAGCCGAAGTTAGAAAGTTTAATACTGACAGAATAATATTTTAGAAAAAAGAAGAAAAAGCAAATCAAGCAAAATGCTGATGTACTTGAACTCGATAGTTCTATGAAACAAAATTATGTCGAAACAGTTTCAGAATTACCTCATTATTTTAATATATTACACATATTAAGCTACAAATTATACTAATAGTCGCTATAGGATTAGCAATGTCAGTTATAAGTAGTTCCTTTTCTCCAAGAGAAATAATTTCACTCACTCCGTTTTTATTTAAATCATTGAAAATATACTCGAAATAATTTTGCTTATTTGGTATTTGATCGGTCCTTTCGAATACTTTCTAATTCGTGTTTTAGTCAGATTTCACATATAGCTAGTGTTTCATTTTATGTGCACTTAAATTGGGTAAGTATTTTTGTCTGCAGCGGTACCAAGATTCCTTCGAAGACATCGGTAGGTATCATCCAAGATTAAATAATTTCAAATGTTCGTTTTTCTCTAACCAGCAAATATTTGGCACGGATTACTCTGCTTCTGATCGATTTTTATGCTCACCCTCTGTCACGAATTTCACATTCGCATGCTACCGCCTTAATGTGTTCTAAAAAATAAGAAGATAAAAGTGCAGAGAGTACGAAGTGGTGAAAAACACAAATTGATATACTCGTCTTAGGTACCGTTTCGTTGAGAATTTCTAACTGTATTCTAAAAATAACGAAAAGTGAAATTTCAAAAGATATGAAAATTTTCGGTTGTAAACATGCACAGATACTTTGTGAATAGAAACTCAAGTTCAACTTCCATTTTTTTTTTTTTTTTTTTTACTGTGGCACTTTTCTTTTGAAATCTACGAGCGCAAAATAAAAGTGGTCCAGAGCTGTGCTTGAAATCTAATTTAACGCTGCTTTCGACATTTTTTTTTTTTTTTTTTGAAGATGGCTAAACTTATTAAAAATACACGAACCAGATAGAAGCTCGCAATTCTAGAAGGAAAACATCCTCCCATTTTCATCTACTGCTTATTAATTTTAACCGTCGAATCCTAATTTAAAGCTTAGCTCGATTATCGTCGTAAATTTTAAACCGAGCATTCACCTAATAATGACTTCTGCGTCGACAAAAAAAAAAGAAGAAAAGAAGTAACATTCGAGCAATTCGATAATGATTGTTCAACCCCGACAAGAAAGGAAAAAAAAAGAGGAAAAAGCGTTAGAAGAGTAAAACGATTTCCTTCTTTGTGGAAAATATTGGTCACCCTTAATATAAGGAACTAGAAACTTAATGGGTCTAGCTAAGCAGCGAGTAAAATTTCTTATCGAACAAAAACCACTTGGAAAAAAAAGAGTATACATTGCCTTCATTATTATCCTGCGCCTGAAATAATATTTTAAGTAGATGGAAACTCGATAATGGATATTACAATGTCTATTATTATCGTACCAAAAAAAGAAGATGAAGAAGGAAAAAAAATGTGCTCTAGTAAAAAGAAATGAAGTGAGGAGGAAGAAGAAAGAAAAAAAGAAAAAAAAAAACGTTGAAAAGAACCGCTAATAAAGCAGTTCTCAAAAATGTTTCTTTTTCTTTTGGTTCTTTCGTAATGAAAAAATTAGACCTCGCTAATAGATGAAACATTTTCATCGGAAATTCTGATACTCTTTAAATGGAAAACATCGTCAGTTTTCAATGTGTACCATAGTCTTAGGGAATTACAGAATTTGTGAGGAAACAAAACAAAACGAGCTAGCTAAACATCTGATTGATGAAAATGGTGGAGAGTGGTGTCTACGGAAATATATTAAAAATCCAGCATTCTACTTCCGGAGATTTTCTTATCTCATCACTCAAAAGTCAGTTCTCAACAAATATCTCGCTCTATGTTTACAATTTTAAGATTTTAAGAGAAAACACAATAATTATGTAAGTATAAACATATAAAATAATTATTCGTCAAGCTCATGACCCGTTCGTGCTGTTGCTCGTTTAAAAAAAAAAAAAAAAAAAAAAAAAACAATCATACAACATAAATTAAATGACTCGTTCAAAATTTCTGTTTCTTCGTTTTGGTGTAGGTAAAGCCAGGGGGGTAATGAGAAAAATACTGGAACTGGGCAATGGAAGTGAATGGTTGAGAAAGTAGAGCATTTTGTTGACAGAATTTGATAAGTAGGACGATTTGGGGTGGAATTAAATAAAATGTTAAGACAGAGGTGAGGAGACTGGCACTTGAGTGAAGTCGACAAAAAAGTAGAGGTGTATACCTTAATTCGGCGTCTGGACTTAGAGCAGGACTAGTGCGAAAAGGCCCGTGCAAATGCAAATGACGGAATTTTGACCTGTGATTAGAAATGAGAGATTTGACAAAAGGTGCGAATCCATCTGTAGGTGATCAATAATCCAGGATAGATCGGACTAGGGTATGATAGAGGGCAAGTAGAATTTTACGGTTGCAACGGGTGGAAGGACGGGATAGCTATTTTAAGGCGTTTAAAACTCTGAGGCTTTTGGCTTCAATTTCTTCAATATGCGGTAGCCATTAGTGTTTGAAGTGAAAAGTACAGTGTCATTAACTGCGCGACAGAGATGGAGTTGAGGAGGAAATGGGGTTTTAACTCATTTCTTGTCAAAAATCACGATACAGGATTTGAAGGAGGATATTTGGAATCCGCGGCATGGTAGCCAGTTAAAGACGAACAAAATGGGATTTTGTAGAATTCTGCGATTTTTCTTCATTATATTGACAAACTTTGCGACTACAGCTGTAGTTATGGCCTCGGAGTGGCCAGAGGGAGATAAGAAGGATGAATATGAATTAGATGGTATTCTAGAAATGAGTGAATAGGAGGGAGTTGATCCTGCTAATGATTTTCTCATGATTATTTGAGAGGGAGTTTGCGGAGTAAGGAGAGACAGAATGGCGAAGCCGGATATTTTCGAGAGCTGGGCATGAAAAGAAATATTGAATGAATTGATGGCGAAGGAGTAAGAGGCGTAAAAAGAGAAAATATTGGGTGAAGCGAGAAGGACCAATCCTGGCACGGGTTAGAATGACTTCCTCGCCTCGGGAAAGGTGGTTTGAAGTATCGGAGCTCATTTGAGGATAAGAAGGACCAGAAATCATGCCAGCAGAACAGGATGAGGGAGCAGTAATAGGATTTCGATGGGAGAATATTCCATTAGGTCGATGTATACCGATCCATAGAAAAGAGATGTAGAATGAGCAAAACTTGATGAATGCCCAAGGATGAAGATTCTTCGGACGATAAGATTGGTAGAATGAAGGTCTTGGATAGCAATTAAGGATGAGAGAGAATCAGACAGTGCAGTACAAGGAATTTGCGAAGAAGAGGAAAACTTGCGAGAAGACAAAGGTGAGTTCGGCTGTGATTATGGAAGACAAGTTCCTTATATGGAACGATGGGATGTTGTCCTGAATGGAGACTGCATATTATTGAACATCATTACATCAGAAATATTTCTGCTTTGTTCATACATAATGAACTGCAGACATCAGCTCAGTTCATTGAGTGTCGTTGTTAGAAGAGGATGAGATTGTCGTAGAAAATTTTGAGAAATGTGGAAAAACTGAAGTTGCAAGAGCGAAAAAGTTTTGGAGAAGGAGGTCTAGATACCACAAAGAATGTGAGCCACTGAAACTGGAAAGGGTAGACCGAGGGAAAGTTATGAATTATCGAGGTGAGTGGATCAGGCACAAATCCACGAAAGGGGGGAGGGACGAGAAATCCCTCCATTTGGAGAAAGTTGAGAAACGTCTCCTACGTGAGGAAATAACGGAAGAAAAGAAATTGTGCAGGTACACCTTCCTTCCCGTAGAAACAATTTGGAAATGTTAAAATTTTCGACGTCTCTGCCACTCCTGTCCCCCTTCTAATGACCAATTTCCTGGATTCATTCGTAGTAAATTTTGAATTTTTCGCAGTCCCTCTAGTATGTCGAGGTCTTATACAGCAAGGTCATAAAACTCACTACAGTTAATGTCTCCACCTCCTCCTCCTCATGACCAAATCCTTACATCTTTCCAAGATAAACTTCAAATTCGTTCAAGTCTCTGAAAAACTGTAATGGAGGCTTAAGGTCTTACTATTTTACGGATGGTAAATGGATGTATGCAAATCCACGGATAGTCCCACTCTTATCTCGGAAAAAATAATCTTAACTTCACCAAATGATCGATCTTAAAATTTGCAGTTCACTTCTCTCGCTGATTGCGGTATTTATTATTTTTAATTAATTAACGAGCTGCTAGCAGCCTGCCTTCAGGGCTATGAACTCGGCGAAATTGTGTTTAGATGCGTGAGAGAAAGTTTGTATGTGTAGGAAGTTGAATATGTTCAGGATGGAGAAGTCATCTGATAGTGCCTCTGTATGGTTGTGAGGGATGGATAAGGAATTGCGGAGTTGTGTTGAGCGGATGGGGAGGGGGCAGGTTTGCAATGAGGGTATAAGAGAGGCTAAAGATGAAAGATGAGATGGGTGTGTGTGAGTCTGGTGTGGCCGATTCTGAGACGGGTGATGACTACTTCTTCTCTACGTGTTAACAGATTTGAAAAGTCCCACGGGATGGGAATATTTTTTATTTAGACTAGATTGTTTGAGTGTGATTTGAAATTAGACCAATGAGTGAACCAAGCTTGAGTGACGAATTTGTTGATATGTTTGGAGAGACCTGAGCGTGAGAGGAGGAAAGAGCGGTTGACAGATGGGTTATGAGTTTCCCGTTTGGCTGCTTTGTCGGCAATTTCATTCCCTGGGATACCCTTGTGACCAGGAACCCAGATGACGAGTAATGGGATGGTGTGAAAGGTGGCAATGAGAGTGTGTATACGATTTATGAGTAGGTGGGAGGAGGTGTGGTCGGATATGGCATCAAGTGTTATAGGGAATCGGAAATGACGAAGAATGGGTTGAGGGGAAGACGGGAAGGTAGGCTGGTGAGGATGTGTTCTAAACAGCTAAAGATTGCTTGTAATTTACTTGTGAAGACGGATGCGGTGTTGCGGTGTCGGTGAGAGACTGTGATGATTGTGACGTATTGAGTATGCGAAGCCGGGGTTTTGTTTTGATGTTTAGATCCTTTGGTGAGACATAGTGTAGAGTTGTGAAAGGTGTTGAGAAATTTTGTTAAACTGTGCCTGGTATTCTTCGGAAGAAGTAAAAAGACGCGGGTGGCGTTTTAGGTCGCGAATTATTTTGGGTGGAGTAAATAGCCACGGAGGGATTGAGGGAACAATGTGGTTAAGCCATTGGAACTTGAAGGGGCGTGCTGATTGGAGCTCGAGATTGGAACGTAGATTGATCATGGAGTTTTGGTTGTGATGAGGGTAGAATATATGACGGTGGACGGGGATTTGAGCATATTGCAGGACAGCTGTGAGGTAGTTGGTTGTTAGTTTGAGGCGTCGATAATGAAGTGGGGGAAGCCTGTGCATTGTCTGCACAGAGGCTTTCAGCGGGACTGGTTCGCTATTTTGAGTGCGACAGAGTCGAGTAGTTTAAATGAGGGGGGGGGTGAGACCGTAAATGGGTGATTCGTAATCGAGGATGGATTGGATTAAGCTCTAGTAGAGGTTGAGGAGGATTTTTCGGTTACAACCTTTTTTGGGGTGCGAAAGGAATTTCAGGACACTGAGTGCTCGAATGTATTTTGATTTAGTCAGTTAAATCGAAAAGTTCTCTTCTCTTTCTTCTTCTTGTTCTGTTTTCTTTCCTAAAGTAGGTCATAGCCCAGATTCTTCTTATTCTTACTCTTCTTCCTCTTCTTGTTCTTCTTCTCCTTCTTTTATGGTCAACCTTTGAAAATAATGCTATGTCTCTAGGGTAGGTCACAGGCCCCTCCTCGTCCTGAATTCGGAAAGAGGAGGAGGCGAAAAACGAACTAAAAGATGTAAAAGATATTGAAGCTGAGGTGGCTATGAAGTGACGACTGCAATAATTACCAGACATGATACTGATCCCTGGAAAAATGTCAGAAGAATGAAGTATTCACAAACTTGATGAGAGGATTCAGAAAGATTCGATCATAGAACAATAGGTACCCGAAAAGATCATAGAACACCCATACGTGAAATATGAGTAGATGTTTTTGGATTAAAAGCTTTCAGACGCATGCTGAGAATGCCATGGACAGAGAAAAGCACAAATTTATCGATTCTCGACCCGCTAGAATCTGTTTTCCAGAGATAATACTATTTCTTGGTTATCTCGTACGCAGAGATGGGAAGAAATAGGAAATAGAAGGAAGTTAAAAGCTTTGACGCTCCTCAACGCAAGGGATTAACCAGGCGAATAAATATGAAGGAGTATTGATGGGTATTGTGACAGAGTGCATATCATATAAGTAGGCCTAGTTTATTAAAAGTTCCTCGAGTAACTGCGGGACTTTCAGTATCTTCCTGCCTTTGAATACGATATCTATCAATCAGACTTAAGCTACCTTATTTCCTCATACAAGTTCAAGTATTTATCAAAAATAAAAAAAGGATTCATCACGTCGTCTGTTTCTTCGTCTTAAATTTCACTCGACATCATTAGACGCGTATAATATTCTTGAGTGAGGATTTCCACGCGAACTTGCTCTCTCTTTTTTATTTCATTTTACCGTCATCATTGACGATGAACATTTTCCAATTAACTTGCTACTTTTGCAAAGAAGTTTTAATACCTGTAAGTATATATTTTCGTATGAACACGATATTTAAACAGTATGGTATACACAGCGGTGAACGAAATCCTTGATAAATGACGAAAGCTTAATACATTCCAGAATATACCCCGCGAATATATACCGGCACTCGCCGGAATAAAAATACCGTTACATCTGTAGTGGTGGTGGTGTGCGGCGGCGGCTCGCCTTCGCCTTTAGTTTCCTTTAAACACATCTCGTCCCGGCTCGAAAACGCGTACAACTTCGCGAGTTTAATTTATCACCGCGAAACCGTGAGTAAACTCTAACTTGAAACTCAGTCATACAGAATTAGCGTCGTCATGGAAACCGTCTCACAGAAAATATCGTTGTTGTTGTTATTATCATCTTCACAAACGCGAATACGTTTATTTTGCTCGTTCATTCATTCGACCATTCATTAAATTCGAGCGTTAACGCGAAATCGTCGATTTTCGTCTTCAACATGTATTCACCGCGATGACTTACATTCTATAATGCCTTCCTCTTGTATATTTTAGTTGCGCGAATACCGTGACAGATAATCGTCTCTCGATTTTCTCGCATCCACCGTACCGGTGCAGCGGTGTTTTGAAGAAAGCTGTCTGCGTATGAAAAAATATCGACCAACTTGCGTTATACAACTTTCCTGCAGAGATGAGGAGATTGCGAACTTAATTTAAGGTTTTTCCGAGCATTCCAACATCCGTTCGAGTATGGACCTCATTCTTTTCTTCAATTACTTGCGTGATTTCTTCTCGGCTTCCACCATTTTTGTCGACCAAACGTAGACGAGCTCGGAGTTCACAGTCCAAGGGTGGTTCAGAAAGCGGTGATATATGTTTGATTCCATACAAAATACTTCTGAAAGTAGCGTTTGTTTGTCTCTCGAGTGAAAGGGGAAGAGTGGAGATCCTTACGCCCCTTCACGGCAACTCGAGCAAAACAGTAGGGCTTGATGTTCAGTAAAAGAGAGCATAGAACGGCCCTCTCCCTTTCCTTCTTGAATCGAGATTTCCCACAGAACAAATCCTTTCAATGCCTTTAATAGGTCCGGTATTTCCCTCTCCGCTCCTATTCTTGAGTCAAAATTCTCTTAAGTCCCTATTTTCAATTTCAATCAAAATTTCTCTGATGAAGTTTTGTCGAGATGACGTCATACTCTGATAATATCGGGGCCTCTCCATCTTGTCGTTTTTCCAAGTCTCTCCGCAATGGATTTTTCAAGATCCTAAATCAAATCAAAGTCATTTGAACGGATATCAACGAGAATATTTTTTGTGCTCCCAGCAAAAGTATTGGCGTTCCCCGCTATCAATGAAGAAGCTGAGACTCGAGACAAACTGTGGAATAATGAATTGTCGCGATGTATCATTGCCAGCCTAACAATTGGATATGTTTTAGCGAAAACTTTCTGAAAGGGCTCATGTCTCATACCGGCAATCATTAGACAGGGAAGTCTTCTCATATCTTTCAAGTGGTTCGAGGTAATTAGCTCAAAAACACAGGAGGAATAATGTAGCTAGAGACTTCAGCCTCGTGATTCAACCTGAAAATTATATCAAGTTCCCAAAGTAGGTCAGAGCAAATGTCTAAGAGAGTGGCGTTCGAATGGTATTGATCCTTTTACTTCAACATGTGGCGCACCTCTAAATTTAGTTCATGATGCTGAGTCCTCGCTAGGTCATTCTTTGATAACTTAGGAGGGAGCGGGGGGGGGGGGGGGTAACGTCAATAAAGACATTGTGCATATGCCAAGAACTATCGTCAGAAAAAAAATAAATTTAAAGCCTGAATCCCTTGAACGTTGACTCCCCGTACCAGCAACAACCACAAACTCCTCCTTCGAATCTGCAAGAATCTAATCCAGCTCAACTTAATTATGGTTCTCCAATATACATCCACCCGAACGAAATAACCTTAAAATGGTCGAACTCCATTCAATCCTCCGGGTTTCAACTAGCCCTCGACGCATCTCGCACCCTGCCTCCACTCAGCCTATGCGCTGAGGCAGGCGCTCGAGCACCTCAGCAACTCAATACCCAAATCTTAACGTCTTTTCAAATGCGCACGTAATTCACCTCTTTTGTCGCTTCATTCCTAGCTAAGCACTTTCTCATCCACTTTCCCTTGGTTGAATACTATCTCTGACATCCGTCTCGATCTTCCTGGATTCCTGAAACTGCTAAATTCACTTACAAGCGATACATCAAAAAAATCATTTCCTCCAGATTTCTCTTCTACCTTCTCTTCTACGTGGAAGGGTCCAAATCGGCCTCGGATTTTGATAAGCAATCTCCATTCAGAGTAACACCTCCGCATCCCATATTCACGGCCAAACTCACTTCTGTATTCATCTGCCTTTCCCTTCTCAACCGCTTCTCTCCTCCCCGCAAATTCCTTGTACTATCCAATTCTCTCTCAACCTTACTCACTATCCAAAACCCTCATTCTACCAATCCTATCGTCCAACAAATTCTCATTGTTATTCTCTCGTCAAGTTCTTCCTCATCCTCCATCTCTTTTCTACGCAATAGACCTTGCTGCAAAGCAATGGATGAAACCAGTCAAAGAGGTGTTGGGTCATACCTCATCCTCTTCCCCTCCAACCTCTTACAATTGGCTGTCCATTGTGCAGCCTACAACACGGTGGGTGAATTCGTCGCTCTTCCTCTCCACAATGATCTCATAGTGACTATTGTTGTTCTCTTACTCTTGTTATATTGCTTTTATATCTTATATCTCCTAATAGTTTTTGGGGAATGAACTCTAGATTCCTGTGAAAATATGGAGATGGAAGGAGGTGAAGAGGAAGAAAACGAAGAAGATAAGATTTGGTGCACTAGGTCATATATTGAAAAAAGAAATTTTATCGAATAAGTCGAGGAGATACTCCGCCTTGGGTAGTTTTAGGTCACAGATGAATATTACACTGATATTGTATAGTAGGTTATACACTGACAGATGAAGAAAAAGAAGAAGACAATCGATAAGACCAGCCGGAGGGTTTATGTATTTCATTCCTAGCTAAGCACTTTCTCATCCGCTTTCCCTTGGTTGAATACTATCTCTGACATCCGTCTCGATCTTCCTGGATTCCTGAAACTGCTAACTTCACTTACAAGCGATACATCAAAAAAATCATTTCCTCCAGATTTCTCTTCTACGTGGAAGGGTCCAAATCGGCCTCAGAATTGGATAAGCAATCTCCATTCAGAGTAACACCTCCGCATCCCATATTCACGGCCCGTATTCAACTGCCTTTCCCTTCTCAACCACTTCTCTCCTCAACCTTACTCACTATCCAAGACCCTCATTCTACCAATCCTATCGTCCAATAAATTCTCATTGTTATTCACTCGTCAAGTTCTTCCTCATCCTCCATCTCTTTTCTACGCAATAGACCTTGCTGTAAAGCAATGGCTGGGTTTACCTCCCCATCCCCTGTGTAGGATCTCAAATCCTATTACTGCTACCTCATTCTCTTTTCGTGGTAAGGTTTCTGGTCCTCCTTATTCTCCAATCTATCAAAAACGCTTCAATCCCATGTTTACTTCGAACCACCCTTCCCGAAAAGAACTTGACCCGTCTCAGAATAGACCACTACCGTGTAACCTCTCTCCCTCAATGGCGATACTGCATTGCTGATGATCTATCCGTTCAAGTACACTTTTTCTCTTGCCCAGCTCTAAAACAACCAGTTTTTCTATTCTGTCTCTCCTTGCATCTCAATCTGATTCATATCAGTCCTCACTGTCCCCACCTGCTCACTCCGAGCCCATAACCCTAAATGTAGTTGCAATGTAACAATATTAATTTACAGGGAGGGGGTAGGGAGCCACCTATATACATTAAAAATATACCTAAAAGGTAACTTACAGAAAGGCAGACCGCGTCCGGTTCGAAAAAACCGTTCCATTCTCTAGCCCCGGATTTCCAGAATCCTAATATTCGAGAGGGAGAGCCTATGACTCTCGAGTTGAGACTGAATCGACTGCAAATATCAATTTTGTCCTCATCTCAGAGTAAGGCCGAGTCACTCTATACACTGATTGTAGTTTAAAGGATTACCTTGAATTTAATTCAAGGTTTCTGTATTATAATAATAAGTAGGAGTTCAAAAATAAGGCGTGTTTCACTGTGCGCCAAGAGCTAACAACATAACGTACGGCACCGAGAATACCATATTTAGGTGCATCCTAATTCTTCCCCGTATAGGCTGAAGAATACTTACCCATCACCTACACCTAACACAAAAAACACAAAACTAAAGACTACTATATACATGGAAAAACAGACACACGAGTGGCATGTTCTGTCCTTCAGCCACACGGACTAATATCTCGAATCTAGTAGTTATGGACTCAATTGGCTTCAACATGCTACAGCGTATACCGCCATAGTATTATTGACAGTATCACACACAGACTCCATCACCGCAAAGCGGTAATTCTAACGGGTAGATAACTTTGCTCTGCTCTTATAACGGGCACCACGAATTTTGTCTGCGAGTTTGAAAGCTACACAATGGAACCTAACTTGACGAGTTGAAGCTTGACGCGGCTCGATCTGTTCTTCTACCTCTTAGTAGAAGGTTGTGAGTTCATTCAATTGCACGTGATACTTATATCATACGAGTACATTAAATACCTTTTATGAATGAAGTTCGAATGTATAGCGTAAGATAAGAGTCGATTAGCGACAGAAATTAACAACTTTGTTGTATTGTATGTATTTTAAATCTCATCGGTTGTGGATACGATCAATGTTGTCAATTCATCAGATCTTGGTTACGATAAATTATGAAAAGAAAAGAGGAGAATGAAGAAGACAACAAAACAAATTGAGTAAACAATCTTCCAAAGAAGATGTTTTGGAATAATATTTCTCGGAGAGGGGGAGGAGACGACTGACATCTTTCTATGAGTGGAATATAGACCTGTACCAATATTTTAGGTCAATTTCGAGATGAAAAAATGAGAAAATAAAGAAAAAAAAAAGAGCAATTATTTCCTCTCTTCCCTTGCAGTTGCTTGACTAGAAGTTCGAAGTATTTTACAACTTAGTATTTTTAAGAATTTCAGAACTAGAAAGCTAAAGCATAATCAATAAGCTCAAAAAAGTAGAGTATCATGAGGTATAAAATCTTTCCAAAGTAAGGCGATTCTCTTTCTTAAATGGTTCTCTCCAGAATGACCAATTTTTTCTTTTTATTTGTTAAATGTTGTCATGATGGAAACTAATTTTTATATCTTGTGACTTTGAAAACGATGAGATTATTGATAGCATCCATCTGTTTTTCTAGAAAGCTCTCTATGGTTTTCACCTAGGTATCAAAGATTTAAAACGTTTCAGTTTTGGGGAGTAAAGAAAAGAAAATTAACAGAAGACGTCGATGTCCTGTCCGAAATTTCTAGGCCTTCAATGGTTTTGAAGGATGGATGACTAATAATTTCCCGAAAACCTGATAAAATTGTCTCTAAGGTGAGACAAACTGAGATGAAAAGGAAAGTAAGAGATACTTAAAAAGATCTAAGTTTCATTTTTTTTTTTACGAGCTCTTCGGCTACTCAACGGGTCATTAGCTCGGGGAAAGATGTTCAGATTAAATGGATTTGTAGTAATAGGTGGATCGGAGGAAGTTTAAGCTGTTGGTAATGGTTTCTGAGTTATTGGAAAGAGCAGACGGGGTATGGGAGGAAACTGAAAGTGAGTGTCTAATGTTTATGAGAGAAGGGAGGTGAAAAAGTAAGAGACAGATAGATTTTCAGTTTGGAATTTTAGTATGAGGGAGGAGCAGAGTCCAAGGATGAGGGAGGAGTGGGTTAGGCGAGTGTGTCCAATTCGTAGTCCAGTTACAACTATTTCTTCGCGGCGCGGGGTGGGGTCGGATTGAAGAGGACCAGAGGGTCGGGTATTTTTTAATTGAGCGAACTTTGTTGCAGGGTTGAGAAGACCAGAGGTTGTGCCATGATGTGGTGATTTGTGAACGGTAGAATGATTTCAAGTCGAGAGCGATCACTGATTGAGGGGAAAAACAAAGCTTGCTTAGCAGCAAGGTCCACTGCGTCGTGTGGGATCTAGAGGAAAGCAATTGAAGACAGAGAAGATGTTAAGGTGTATAGGACTATGAGAATGCGCTGTACGATAGAATTGGAAGAGTAAGGGTTTTGCAGGGCTTGGAGAGAGGAGAGAGAGGAGGAAAGGAGCAGGAATTCACAGAGTTGAAAGAGAAGAGTGAGAAGAGTAAGGCAGGTATAGATAGCAGATAGTTCGGCAGAATATATGGAGGTTGAGTTTTTCAAACGAAAGTATGAGATTTCACCATTGGATGGAGAAGGCGTAGCCAGTTTCAGTGCCCAATTTGGAACCATATGTAAAGCACAGGTTGTGGGAAGGGAAGTCGTTATGAATTATGTTTTTAATGTGTCATACATAGATCACATTGGCCGATTTAAGTAGGTTGGCCAGGTCGGAGCGCATAAGAGGTGATGAGGATGTCCATGGAGGGGTGGATGAGAAGATGAGAAGAAGGGGCTGAAATTCGAGATGGTGGTGAAGATGAGATTCTAATGAGAAAAGTAGAGAATTTTGGAAGGAGAGAGGGTTGGTAGGTAGGGAGGTGGGAAAACTGGGCTGTACGCGAGGAAATTGGCTGTAATCGATAATGAACGCAATTCTAGAAGGGGGGGGGTTGCTTTTCTCAGCGATAGGCTGAGCGTGGGGCTAGACCGTAAAGCACCAGACAGCTAAACATAAAGCTGTAGATTGAATTGTGTCTAGGGATTTTAGGGAGGATTTATTAGCCTGTCTGTAGATAGGGGACCTGTAGTCCAGTTCAGAACGAATTAGTGAGTTGTATAGTTGAAGGAGGAGCTTGCCACTGCAACCAGTGCGAATGTGGGATAGATATTTAAGGATATTTAATGAGTTTAGACATTAGGCTTTTAGAAGTTTAATGTGGGGAGTCCAGCAGTGTTTGGAATCGAAGATAAGGCCGAGAGATTTAGTGCGGAATTGGAGGCTGATCTGGAGGTTCTGAATGATGAGTTGGGGGGAGAGGGAAGATGTGAGTGGCTTTTACAGAATATAATTAGAACGGTTTTTTTGCTAGAGAATTGAAAATCCACAATCCGAGGTCCAAGAGGAGATCTTATCGAAGGTGAGATGGAGAAGACGAGCTGCTCTTTTGGGGTTTGTGGAAGCGGGTAATTTCTTTATTATTTTCTTTATTAATTTTATTTATTTTTATTATAACTTTTTTTCTTATAAATATGAGTTCACGAGTTGTTCATAATGGTATTTCTACAGAAAGGTCTCCAAAGTGTAATAAAAATAATTGACGCTTGAGTAAAAATTTGAGTTTACTTTATTTCTAGTAGATAGTAAAGTTTCCTTTAATGCAAGATGTGCCATAACGTGATGAATTGTATCTCTAAGACTAAAAGCGTACCGTATAAGGAAAGGTATGTAGTCTAACTGATTAAATCGAGTCATACGTACTTGAACACATCGAAGTTTACTCAAAAGAAACAATGGAAATAGCTTCGAAGATTTCAATGATATGAACTTACCATAAGAAAGAGAGAGGGGGTGGGAGGGGAGAAGAACTCAATAGATAACAATGGTAAAGACAAAATTCTTCGACCATCTAAGTACTTTCTCAATATTTTACAAGAATGCTCAAAGAGACTAAAAATTGTAAATTACATCGAAATATCTTCTTTCATTGAAGAATGGAGGGAAGAGAAGTGAGAACTTTCGCGACTAAAACGCGAGGATTAAATTTTTGAATAGTCCCCAATGGTAAACGAGTGAGTGTTCAGAAGGAACTTGAGAAATTTTTGAATTATACGGGAGCACAGAGAGGGGGCGGGAATGGTCTTACAAACTCTAGAGTCGTCCGTGGGTGATCTTTGAGGTGGAGGGAGGTGATGAAGAAGGAAAAGAAGAAGATTCGAGGTTGATGCACTAAGTTATATGAGGGAGGAAGATGAAAAATTTGTTGAACTGACATTTTGCCCCACCCCCTCCTCAAGGTAGTCTTTTCTAAGGTCACAGATCAATACACTAGTAGGTACGGTACTTCAGATTACATATTGACAGAAAAAAAGTGAGTGGGTACAATTCCCTCTCTTACAATAGAGGGGGGGGGGAACTCCTCGATCCACCACACTGTCCCGCTGCTGTTGTCTCAAAACTCTGATATTCCTCTTGGATCATCTACGAGGAATGAGGTGAGGAAAGAGAAAACGAAGAAGATACGAGGCTGGTGTACTGGGAGGGAAATTTATGAAACCAGTCAAAGGGGTGTTGGGTCATACCTCATCCTCTTCCCCTCCAACCTCTTACAATTGGCTGTTTTTTGTGCAACCTGCAACACGGTGGGTGAATTCGTCGCTCTTCCTCACCACATTGATCTCATATTGACTATTGTTGTTCTCTTATTCTTGCGTTGTATTGCTTTTATATCTTATATCTCCTAGTAGTTTTTGGGGAATGAACTCTAGATTCCTATGAAAATATTGAGATGGAAGGAGGTGAAGAGGAAGAAAACGAAGAAGATAAGATTTGGTGTACTAGGTCATATATTGACGAAAGAAATTTTATCGAATAAGCCGAGGAGATACTCCGCCTTGGGTAGTTTTAGGTCACAGATGAATATTACACTGATATTGTATCCTAGGTTATACTCTGACAGATGAAGAAAAAGAAGAAGACAATCGATAAGACCAGCCGGAGGGTTTATGTACCTCATTTCTAGCTAAGCACTTTCTCATCCGCTTTCCCTTGGTTAAATACTATCTCTGACATCCGTCTCGATCTTCCTGGATTCCTGAAACTGCTAACTTCACTTACAAGCGATACATCAAAAAAATCATTTCCTCCAGATTTCTCTTCTACGTGGAAGAGTCCAAATCGGCCTCGGATTTGGATAAGCAATCTCTATTCAGAGTAACACCTCCGCATCCCATATTCACGGCCAAACTAACTAATTCTGTATTCAACTGCCTTTCCCTTCTCAATCGCTTCTCTCCTCCCCGCAAATTCCTCGTACTATCCAATCCTCTCGCAACTTCACTATCCAAGACCCTCATTCTACCAATCCTATCGTCCAACAAATTCTCATTGTTATTCTCTCGTCAAGTTCTTCCTCACCTCCATCTCTTTTCTACGCAATAGACCTTGCTGCAAAGCAATGGCTGGGTTTACCTCCCCATCCCCTATGAAGGATCTCAAATCCTATTACTGCTACCTCATTCTCTTTTCCTGGTAAGGTTTCTGGTCCTCCTTATTCTCCAATCTATTAAAAACGCTTCAATCCCATGGTCTACTTCGAACCACCCTTCCCGACAAGAACTTGACCCGTCTCAGAATAGACCATTACCGTGTAACCTCTCTCCCTCAATGGCGATACTGCATTGCTGATGATCTATCCGTTCAAGTACGCTTTTCCTCTTGCCCAGCTCTAAAACAACCGGATTTTCTATTCTGTCTCTCCTTGCATCTCAAACTCTCTCTTCCAAGAAAACCAAGTGCTGGTGTGCGAAAAATGAAGACCATGTCTTATGTCTCCGATCAGTTGCTTTTGCATAACTTTGTTCCTATTAGATCATCTAGGTGGAAGAAGAGGAAGAAGAAGAAACAGGAGCGAAGCTTGGCAGAAGAAAATGGGAATTTTCCAAAGTAATAGAGAAGACAGCCAGCCGCCTCCTCCCCCCCAAGGTAGTCTTTTCCAAGGTCACGTACTAATATACTACATAGTACTTATGGTATAGTAGGTTATATATTGACAGAAGTGATCAAACCAGCCGGAGCGGGTAGAGCTAAGCCTCTCCTGATTTCTCGTCTCATATCTTGAGATTGGCTGTCCATCATAATTTTGTACCTCAGTGAACTTTTTGCTCCTCACCATGATGATCTTAATAATATATTCACTACTGTTGTTCCCTCATTGTTGTATACTTCTTCTCTTTCAAGAAAACAAAAAAACTTTTTGCTGGTTCAAAAGATAAAAATCACGCCTTATGTCTTGAGACAGGAAGGTAGGGCCGTTCTCATCCTGCGAACAAGAAAAAAAAAGAAGACGCGACGCTTCTCTTCCAGGTTACAGTGTATTATATTGGCGAAAGAAAAATAAATTTTATCAAGGTAGCCGATGGGGGAAGGGGGCACCCCGCCCTTTCTTCCTCACGCGTGATAAATAAATATATTCACCGAATAAGGAACAACAGAGAGAAAGTCCTATTCTGGACTAACTTTCCGTCGTATTTTCGTTAGATCACAAATAACAAGAGCTAAAATGATCGAAATTTTTAATTGAGCCGCCCAGAGTAACCTAAAAAGCGCGAATTCAACACTTCATTTATAGTTTTATCATATTTTACTATCATCTTTTTTGCTGCACCGCTAGAGCTTTTCCGTCCTATACGGCGAACTGATTATGCGATTTATTCGTCAGAGGGTACCGCTGCGCGTTGCCGATTATAATGGACACCCCAGGATGCTGGAGTAATTGCATAACCTAATGCCTTATAGAGTGTTCGATAAACGTTGCGATTCGTGGTAGGAGTGCATATTCGAGAGAATAGGTCGTTTAATCGTCCTCGTGATGTGCGTACCAGAAAGTTATATTAAGCTTTTCGAACGAACTACCGCATTTCATTCCAAACCATAATACGTATATGTACATGTATTTTTCTCCTTTAAATTCGCATGTCACTGTTCCTACAATAGACTGAACTGAAAATATAACCAAAATACGAAATACTACGAACAAGTATTGCAACAAGCCGCAATCAATCTTACTTTCTGCGCTAGGTGCTCTTTTACTGCGATTTTCAAACAGAGCACGCGTTGCCACGGTTCTCTTTCCTTTTCCTAACCTAGTCCTTTTCGCCAAAATTTAAAATAGAACTTTATATTTTTTTACTGACCTTTTCTTTTTCTCCTTCTTCGTCCTTCCTTCCGTCCTTCTCTTTTTTTTTTTTCATTCTGTTCTATGCTCGAACTACCGTGAAATGAATACAAATACCGTAATCTCTTCGAAGAAAGATTCGAATATTGTACCCAATTCGAAATACGTACTTCAGCGTCGTATATTTAAAATTTCATCCTCTTTTCGCCGTCTACCAACGTCTCCCAAAAGACAATGAAATTTTCGAATGAAAAAAAAAAGACCAGAAACGCTTGGTAAGACGTTATCTGGAAGAACTCGTTTTCTTCTTTTCCGTTCGTCAGATACAACATTTTTTGGCCTCATTTAGAATGTACGAATTAAAAACAGCAGAGAGTTTTCTGAATTGTTCGCGCAGAAGATATTCATTTTTTATCATTTACCCGTCTACGCGAGGTGATGCTGATAAGGAAAAGAAAGTCGAAATTAATTTTCAGTACGGTAAGAAACGAGGAGAAAAGAAACTCTTCCGATGTTTAAGGAAGTTACTATTCACTGACGGATGTTGTAAGTTTATTGATTATCACGTCAAATTTAACAGATGAGCGTTAATGTCTCAAATCAACGCCAGAGGATGAAGCGGGAGGTGAACAGAAATGCTTCTTTTGGTTTTAATCACCATCTTCGACTATGAAAATCGAAACTTCGGCGAGGTTCTCGATATTTATGCGGAAAAGTTTTGAAACAATTAAAGATCGCGCTCTACATATACGACATTTTATAAGGCTTAATGTTGAGAAGAACCCTCGAACGACTAGTATGAAAAACAAGGAGGTAACGTTGTGATTTGAAAAACTTTAGAATTTCGATATTAATAATAGGGCTTATATTTCCTTTCCTCATTGGCCATATTCGCGGTTACTCGCTTCGAGTTCACATTTAGAACAGGGCGATAAAGCCCCCACACGATCGATTAGAAACGAAAATTGTTGTTCCTGCCGCAACCTCACAGCTCTCCGCAACACTTACCTCATCTCACCTAGACAACCTACAATGTTGAGATCCTTTTAATATCCAGTGCTCTACTTACACCTCGTTCCAGAAGTAACGTCAAAGATATTTTCAAGTTCCTCAAGACTAAGGTGAAACTAATATGGTTCAACAGCCAACGTATGAGACGAGGCATCATCCTCAATTACGCGACCATCAGGCTACCAGGGAGCAGTGCAGTAGTGAAACGCAAAAAGACGCAAGCCGAAAGATCGAAAACGAAGAACTGTACAAGAAAATTACCAAGCTATATGGTGTACTCCATATTTCCATCAAAACAAGTGGCTGGACCACTGAGAATTTGAAGAAACGATAATCAACACAGGTTCCAATTACGTGAAAAACTGAGAGACAGCCCAAGCCAAACGGATCACGAAAAATTTTGTAGAACTGACCCGAAACATAGGGTGAAGAAACGAAGAGACAGCGACACTACAGTCCAATTTTGCTCCCAGAATCGCAAGTCTATCAATTGTGTCAGAAAAAGTGGTAGAAAAGGCATCAAGTATAACAGCCAGAGAAATTGACACACCGACGTGAGATTAAAATCCTCAACCGTAATTGGGATAGGACGATTGGATATCAAGGAGAAAGGCAGCGCACGGTAAGATGATGGAGAAGAACGATCACATATATAGGAAGTGCCATTTTGTACCTAAACAAAATATGAGAAGCACCAGGACGCATGGAGCAACTGGCCAAGGTGGAAATTAAAAGTAACGATAAACTGGTAATTTATCCTTGAATCTGAGAAACATGTTTGGTACCTACCATACCAATGCTGGTGGAGCTTCTCAACTTGCTGCGAAACAACAGACACTGATCTGAAGTAGACCGAAGTAGTGGAAGATATCGTGAGCTAGGACTACAACAGATTCAGTAAACACTTTCTTAAGAAGTTCTACAGCCATGGAGAAAGACTAGCGGTACGATGGGATCATCGCTATTACCGACGCTGGCGGAAATGTTCATGAACGACACGGAAAACAAGATGTTGGAAGGCAGCCAGTTCGGAAACTGGATCAAACACTGGACTAGATACGTAATAAATGATATCCTTATTGTGTGTTCAGGTATTACAGTGGAAAAGGGCAAAAAAACCGTTAGATATTATGGGCTTAACACTCACACTGGTGAATAATAGGATAGAATACAAAATTTACAGGAAGCTAACTCACCCTGACACCATCATCCCAAACACTCGTAACACCTCATCAGTACTGTTACTGTTACCGAACAATTAAGCAGCTCGCAGCAGCAAATGGCTACTCCGGAGGCGTGATAAGGCCTTGTCCTGAAGTAGCGATTTAACTGACGATGGGATAGCACCCAAGAGTACTCTTGTGAGCTAGCTAATAAGTAGTACACTTGGCATCTCTTTAATATCCAATGCTGCACTTACATTTCATCATACTCCAAATAAGTTCCAATCACCCCAAGAGAAGTATTTGTAGGTGGCTCAAAAACCGTTTTGTCTCGGAGGCGTCTTGCATACAGCTTTTCAAATAGTTTTGACAGTACTGAGAGAAGTGAAGCCTCTGGTGGTTTACCTGGTTTGAAGATCATAATAATCTTAGTCATTTTCCTTCGCTTAGGCACACAATGGAGACGTATTAGTGCGTTTCAAAGATACAACAACATGACAAGGCTCTTATATGAGAGTTCTTGCAGTATTTGGGCTGTGATTTAATCATGTCCTGGTGCTTTCTTCGGATTTAGTTTTGTTTTAATCTTACTTTTAATTTCAATTGGCAAAAATAGTTTCACTTCTTGATCTTCTGTTAGTCGTAGATCAGGAGTAATATCCGTGGGAAGATCATGTGGTTGAAATCTTTCTTCAAGGTGCACAGCATAAGTCTCAGCTCTTTCTAAATCCAAGAGTTGTCTGGTCTTCGTAGAGGTGCGGAGTAACGTGGGTCCTGGGGGCTTTTGTATTGAACGAGTTACCTTCCAAAGTGAATAATTAGAATCTTTTGTGGTTCTAAGATTGGTCACAAAGTGATCGAAGGTGTCATTATGGTAATCGCGAATACGGGTCTTCACTATTTTACAGAGTTTGTTAAATTCTTCTTTGAGCACTGGGTGTTAGACTGCTGCCAGTGGTGTCAAGTCCGTCTGCGTTTGCTGAAAAGTTCTAGAATTTATTTTGGATAGCTTGGATATGTATATTGGTCAATGCCCACAGGGGTTGGGTGCTGTAGCTTCCTGCTGCAAGAGATTGCTGAAGGAAGTGACTACTTTCTTTAGATCATCAGGTGACTTTAGGCGGATGCGGAGATCAATGTTGCGGCTGTTTCCTTCACAAAAAGCATCCTAATCTGTGAGCTTTTTGGTGAGTTTAGGAACTATTTGCTTGCGTAGGATGGTACTGAAGAAGTGGCGAGTGATCTGATGACAAATCGTCTATGTTGTGATCTCAGTGTAGTTACGTGATACTGCGCGTGCAGTGAAGAAATCAAAAGAGTCTAGCATTTTATGAGGTCGCTGGGCCAACAAGTCTATTTACCAAGTTGGCTTGCCATAGTAGACGACCTCTGGATATAGTAATTCGCGATCCCCAGTAGGGATGTTTGACGTGAAAGTCCCCACCAATAATCCACATGGAACCCAAATGGTTGAAAAAATGGGAGGGATTCGGGTTGGAGGAATATTTAATGGTGTCTTCAGTACGAGAGGGGGCGGAGACAGGATTTAAGGGTGTGAGTGCGGTATTTGACCCTCGAGAGTCAGAGATATTCGTAAGACTGATCAATAAATGATCAAAGAGCGAGTGACTATAGAAGCAAAGTTATCTATTTTACAACTATGCCTACTTTCTTAAGATTACAAGCACAATTCGATCACCCGGCCAGCCTGTTTAGCCTATTCAGAAAGACTCACTTTTTGGCTAGATGTTCATCTTTCCTAATCCATGACCTTCTTACTAGTTTAATCTTATTCCAGCTGATCTTAACTTCCTAGATTCCATTCTCACTTTACTATCCAAGAAAATATCTAAAATATTGAAATCGTTGCTGGAACTGAAGTGACTTGATGGAGCCATTTTAAAGCTTTTTGTCGAGCAAAAATGACAGAGAGTTAAATTTCGCAGTGAGAACCTTTCTCAAAAGAAAAAAATATCCCTCCATCCAAAAAAAAAAAAAAAAAAAAAAAAACGGACGTTACTGAGAGCGAAATAAAGATTATTTTTTGCTCGAAGTTTCTCTCTCTAGGACGAAGGCAGAAAACCTCTTCCAAACTTCACAGGAAATAGAAACTTAACTAGGCAAATTAGCTTTTTTTTCCCCCACCTTCTTATTTGTCGAGATTTTTTTTTGAAAGTTCGCTACTTGAAAAAAAAATGAAAAAAATTAATTTGATGATTAATTAAAAACTAACAACGACGCAACGTCAACTAAGTATGAAAAACAAAACATGAAAAAATGAGCGGCGGAAGTTAAGGAAAAAAGGAGGAGGAAGCAGAAAGTTGCTTAAAATGTAAAATGCCTAGTATAATTTTCATCTTTGCATTATTTCCCTTTTAAATATTTATTCGTATTACGAAGAAAAATTGTTGGACGCTCTCCACGCGAATACAATTACCGTTCTAGTTGTTCGGTCGGTCTTAATCAAGTTAATTAACTTTCGCGCAGTTCAAAAACCTCGTTCGGGAGTCAGTCTGACGCGAAAAGATCGATAATACTTCTCGGTCCAGATAAATTATTATTCTATAACTATACACCATAATTATTGCGGCTGTTTTATGTAAGCTATTTATCACGAAGAAAAAGGGTATTAAGTTCGGAATTCGGTATAGCTAGTATATATATTTTTGTTCTGTTTCAGCGATACCCACCTCTTTTTCCGTTTATTATAAAAGCATCATTAAATTGGTGAAAAAAAAAAAAAAAAAAAAATGATGAGAATAATGAAAAAAAGAACGCTAAAGTTGTAGCTTTCCAGTAACATCGGACCATTTTGTATAACGAGTGTAACAATTTTTCGCAGCCTGCTGAGATATTTTCACTTCGTTGATGGATAATCCTTCGAAGTATCGGTATTGAAATAAAAATCCGAAAACTTTCGTCGTGTGTAGAAGCGGCCGGGTGCGCGGAGACTGTCGACTGTGCACGAATGTAAATTTCAACACAGTCCTACGTAGTACAACAGAAGTGTTTTTTTACTGCGCCCAAGTGAAATAGATAATATTTAAAAATTATCAAGTTTCAGTCTCACGATTTAGCATTTTTTGAGAAACATGTTTCCAAATTTTATGTATTGTCCTCTTCACGTTTTGAGAACGCCTGACTCCTGTCGATTTTAATCTGTTTTTGTATTTTGCACTGTGCCTGTGTTATTGCATGGACCACTTCCCAATCTTATACGCTTCAAGGGCACAAACATACTCAGAACATCCAAATTTTGATTGATTCACATTCCTCAACCGTAGATTTACAAGTTTTACTGATCAAGGATCTGACTCGGACTGCATCGAAGTTCGCTTCTCACAACTTTAACCCTCATCCAACTTATCAATTCTACCGCTCATATTTCAAAAATTGTACAGCAGACTGCGTACTTTTTCTTAGTTACGTATGCTCATATTGCAGATTCCAAAGAGAAAAGCCCCTTCTTTTTCGCTGTCACGATTGATCAGACTTTCACTCAAAACATCTGTCGCTTCTTTTTCAGATCTTCAAAAATTAAGACCAGGCTTCTCGGGTATCTTTGAGTACAAAATCTTGAACCTAAGGATTTCTACTGAAACCATTAATTATTAGCATTTACAGAAATCCGAGAAAACTGTAATTTTGTGCTAGTGGTACAGGGTAAAATACAAGGAAAGGCAACGAGAGGGAGAAAAAGATCGGAGATATTGAAAACAACTTTCCCTCCAAAACCCTAAAAGAAATCATCAGACATGCTAGGAACCGACTGGTATGACGCAAGGATGTGATGGAGCCGCGACTAAGACGAAAATCAATTTTGGAAAAGGAGGGGATATTTGTAAGTAGGAGTCCTGAGGAGTACTCGTAGAGAAAGAACGCGAGACAAGTGCGAGAGTAAATGTCAGTGATATGAGTCAAACTCAAGAAAAGCGACTCAGGAAAATTTTGGAGGCAAAGCTTTAATGAGGTAGTCTGAGAACAGGATTTGAATTAGAAATTGTGATTATGTACTCGAAGGTCTCCCCAATTTTATCATTTAAAATTTGACCACAACCTTCCATCTCGCATGTGAATCCCCACTTCTGCCTCATCTATGCCTCCATGGTACGAAACCTTTACCTCGATTCTCTTAATTACCTTCTCTCCTCCCTATTGAACGAAATTCTTCAATTTGGTCTTTACCTTTTCATCTGAACATTGCCCAAAACCTACTAAAGATTCCTTCCTCCTCTCATCTCACCGACCTATCGCTTTGACTTCTGTCCTTGGTCAGGAAAAAAGATTACGAGTTCGATGAATCAAATACATCCTTCCACAAAGGCCGTCCACCACTCAAAACACTGCTGTATTTTCTTCGACCTCTAAGAAGCATGTTTTGCGTCACCATATCTCCTACAAGTGATATGAAATTGACCTTCGAGGCAGTTTACTCAAACTCCTTCAGGCTTTCCCCCGTGGCATGTTTCTGACGGTTAGAATTCAAGACCAATCCTCTTCTCCTTAATCCCAGCCAAAACGGTGTCCCAGGGAGAAATATGGAGTCTTCATCGCTCTCTAAACGCTATAAATTACCTAATAAACGACTTCAGCTCTCCCTTTACCGAAAGTCTCTCAGTATCTCGCTACCAAACTCCATCTCTCAACGAGCAGCCAGACTATTCCAATTGACTCTTGACTAAATCTCCACATGGTCATCTGATTGTGCATTTCGAATTTCAGCATGGCAGTGTTCTAAGAAAGATACTCACGCCCAATATTTCTTCTTTCCACCAATTACCATCCAATCTTCTGCCAAGTTTTTTGTTCTTGCTTTCGATTCCCGCCCGTAACAAAATCTTCTGAGCAAACTGTCTAAATCCCTTGAACGTTCTCAAATACCGATCACACCTCCGTACCGGTTGTAACCGCAATTTCCTCCTCCAACTCTACAGTAGTCTTTCCTGTTTCCTCCAACTGACACCCACACCCAGGAAACTAACTTGCAACTGCTGTGCTGCATTCAGTCTTTCAGGCTTTGTCTGGCCCTTGGTTTCCTTCAGCCAATGTATTGAGGCACGTGCTTTTCTTCTCCATTGCTACGCTCTTTCACTTTCTGGCCTTAGTAGCCTCCAAAATCTCGCCATATTCTCAAGAGCGTGTCTGCTGAACACTGCATAAGCATAAATATAAGTACGAAACGCGCAATTCGTGGGCGAGAGTGTTTGTGGCAGATATTTTAGAAGTTTGAAAATGAGATTCAAAATTTTAGTTGCTCTTTTTTTCATACGTAGGCGCTTCAAAAAGTTATGAAGAGCATACCAGAAGCTCAGATAACTCTGTTTTTATAATATTAGGGTAAATTTGAACTTTTTTGCATCCTAAACCAAATGGGACGACTAACCAAAAATTTGTAATAGTATCTCAACCATCGCTTAACCTTCCCTCGTCCTTCCCGCAACTCTTCTTCACCTTTCTTCAATTTTTATTATTTCTCTCTCTTTTCGATCTACATTCACTCTTTTCTTAACACATCGCCAACTTCCTAGAACCTGTTTTCGCTCTTTTTGTACGCTTTTCTTTCATTTTCTTGACTTATACCCACACTTCTCTTGCCTCTTCCTCTTCCTCTCCCTATCTCATTTTCAACCTACTTTTTACCTGGGTCAAGCAGAGGTTCATCTCTCCCATACTATTTTCTCATGGTTGAGAGGGTGGAAAAGGACGAAGAAAGTTTAGAAAGACGTGATGAGTGGTAGAAAGAGATGAAGAAGATGTGAGGTAAAGATGAGGAAAGGCTTTCGAGTATTGTTTTTTCTTTCTTTCTTTCTTTCGTCGAGCAAACCTGATGACGACTGATTTGCTGTTTGATCAACAGGTTCATCTATCAAATAAGTACTACAAATTTTTATACCGACCAACCCGGAGTCAATCCCATAGAAGAAGTGACATAAGAAGAATCAGCGACGCAGGATGTCTAGTAATCACATCTGTCTAGCCTCTTACAATCTGCCGGCTGCACGAATTTCTTTAAAAAAAACCTCGTAATTTAATTTGAAACGGACATCACTCAGATTTTCGGAACTTGAGGATACAGATGAGTGGACTGTCTTCCAGTTCGATAAGATTTTTCCTAACTGATGAGGAGCTGCATGAGCCAATTGGAACAGCAACAGTGATACAGTCAAAATTCAAGAAACTCAACCACTGATGTTGTCCCTAATAACTTGACTGCGAAGCAACAGTAGCAGGATGTACTCACATGTGAGTTCTTATTACTCGTGATTCTGCTTTAAAATTCCATTTTCAAATCGATTGGAGTTGATTAGTTTTTTGTAGCGTCTTACGTGAGTAGAGATCTGGCTCTTGTTTTCATATAAATTTCAGTTTTTTCAACGTCTAAATTGTACATTGATCATCAGTCGACTTTGATGATAAGCAATGGTTGACAAGTATCACTTGTATTAGTTTCAATAGTTCTATGCCAAAGGGTTGTACTCAAATGAGTAGCAGATAAGACTTGTGTCAAACAAGGGACGAAAGATTATGATATGTGTAGGAATGAAAATAGTCACCACCAAAAGTGGATTTCTTGTGTACTCGGGGGCATTTAATCCAAATTTTCACAAAAGAACATTTTCGAAAACGAATAAAACAAAACCCAGGGCTGGTCAGGTAGTGTAGACGTTCGAAACTGGACAAAAAGAGCTAGTTTACCCACGCTAAATTCGCGGGTTCTATTGAAGAGAGTACCAGTATGACAGAAATGTCCTCAATACTTGTTGATCAATACAATTATCGTTCTAATCGACGGTCTGAGCGACGTAACTCAAGTTGAAGATGACAAGTGATGATTTTCAAGAGTAAAAAGCAGAGCTCTTTCGTCAATAAGATATCGATTTTCGCCGCCAAACTCTCGCTAATTCGCACATAATACGCACACGCACACATATCTCGCAGGAAGTTTTGTATAGGAATTTGAACAAATTTGGATTCCTTAACTTCGAGAGATTTCTGAACGCAAAAGTAGGCCGATATTTATTCAACGTTTATTAATCAGCTTTCGAAGCCTGTCACTCGGAACTTTCATCGCGGTAACAATCATTAATTATTCACCTTGAAAGTAAGATTGGCACACTAAAACGTAACACGTAGGTGTACCCTATCGCTATTCACGACCCTCGTCTCGTCTTAATTTGCGAGATTAATACGATCTCGAAAATTTATCTCGTCGTCGAAAGCGAATTATAACAACAAATAATTGTAACAAGTATGCAAAAATTTACCTGACTTCGAGTGCTGCCTGTACGTTGGCCGTAATCACTGTGTCGTCGTTGAATGGAGGATGATTTTGCTCCCATTATTTGAGAGGAAGAATAGAAAAAAAATCACTCACACACACCAATACGAACACGGTAGATAAGAATTACTCGCGGCGGCCGGATCAATAATCGGTCCAAAACAATTACGTGATACCAGTGAGAGGTAGTTGTGTAGTAATTGTGTCGATAATAATTTCGATGACAAAGTAAAAACTGACAAGTATGACTTGAAAGAAGTATATATCGGAAAATTGACACAATACCGACTTGGTGGAAGAGAGGCGATCGTGAATGGAGAGAACGAAGGAAAAAAATGCTGCTAAGGACGATGAAGTGGAAATGAGAGTATAGTTTCAATGATGGCAGCTATATACATGTATGCATGTTTGCGTGTATTATCATGGAGTGAAAGAGGAGAATCTCGTCAATAATACTTTTTAAGAGGAGAAAACGAAGGAAAAAAAAAAAAAAAAGAAAAAAAAAAAAGGGCTAAAGAAGTACCGAGAAAATGAAATTTATCGCGATGGTATACACAAGATGAACTACGCCCGTTTATGATAAACGGTAACGTAGAGGATCACGCGCGCAGCTTTTCGAACCCCGAGAAAACTCAGACGGGAAGCTGCCGCAAAAATCGACATCTGCCGTCCGTAATTTAACACCTTAACGCTAGATGTCGCCACCGGATTGACCTTCGTTTCGTAAACTTCTCGTCCTGCCGACCACGCGGGAGAAGAAGGAATGTGCTACAAACAACACTGCTGTAAATACAGCATGTGCATTCAAAGGATACAACAACGTTGGCGACCCTCATTAACACATTGAAAAGTACAGCACAGCCTACGACACACATACACACGCGCCCGAGGAGTACTTTTACTTTATTTTTATGACTACAAGTTGATTAAAAATACAAAATAGGATGCTTCTAAGTAGGTCAGTTCGTGTCCTTCATTTTGAGCACTCGTGTAAACGAACTCGACGGAAGGGAGATAAATCTTTTTACGATCGAAAAGCTCTTCTTTCGGTATTCATGGTTTTGACAGTTGTATTGTTATAACGGAAAGTTACGAAACTTCTAGTCAATAACTTTTTTACTGTTATAATTGTATTCCGACGATGGAGTAAAGCGATTGCGAGCCGAGAATAATCAATGTTTTTCTAAAGTTCTGGAGTATATCGTCGGAAATAAATGAGTATAAGGATAAAATTTGATCAAGAACAGCGTTTTCGGAATTTTTCCCTCAAAGATAAAACCAGCGCAAAAATTTTTTGTGCCTCGCTGAAATGACTGAATTAAAATATGAAACAAATAATGCAACTCTTGTGAAAGTACTTCTTATGAAATCTGATTAGAAGGAGGCAACAAAGAACACTCGATTGACCTTGCAAAAATGATAACTTACGTGACTCAGCTCCATCAGGAGTTGGATAGAGTGAATTTTCGAGGTGTTGATGACACATGAGGTGAGTAAAGGAGGGTTATCGAAAAAGCTCGCAAATGGTTGTCAGAACTGAGCCTTTCGAGATTCACAAGGTGATTCACATTGTTCGTTGGTCTGGGAATCTTTAATCAACTAAATTTATTGAAGCAAACAGGGAGCTTGTTCTATGAGGCAGGGAGAGGATTGAATCAATACGTTTTCCGATATTACGCCAATACATATTTAAGGGAAGAATACTCTAATAAGTACACAAGCACAAGAACCACTAGGAATCACAGAGACAGCCGCCGAGTGCTTTTGGTTCAAGAACCATCATCAACGCGTGAACGAGACAGAGCGACTGAACCAAACACCAATGAAAATAGAGAAAATCTAAGGAGACCATGACTGAACCAGCTAGTCATCACGTAGACTAATCCAATCAGTCCTTCATCAGGAATGTACATGTTAAATACGGTGACGTCTTTGTCAAATAATTTTAATGTTTTCAAAGGCCATACGCTTGAAGTACTCTGACCCCCCCCCCTTTTGAAATTGTGACCAATTGGCGAAGGCCGGCTCTTCTATGTTGCCTTTCTCCCACGCCATTTTATGCTCGCTCACTCTAATTTGAAGTTGGCAGCCAGTCATCTCTATATAGACTCCAGGGCAATCACTACAAACAACTACATACAAATACGAAATTCCTCTCGGCCATCGGAATGGAGGTCTTCTAATTTAAGAACACAACTGTGGTAGGGTCGTGAAAGGCCGGTCCGAATCCAAACGGCGGAGGACGCGACCCAACTGCAAGGAAAACTTGCCCAGAAAAGGGAGTAGAATCCATGGTGCGATTCCCGGGAAGGGGGGAGGGGGAGTTGGTAGAATCGAGGCATTTTCTAGTAAGCCTCCTGCGGACAGTATTAAAGTCAATGTCCAAATTGACCTGGTTCAGTCTAGCCAAGTGTTTGATCGGCATCAGTTCCTTATGGAAAACAGCCGTGAGTTAGTCGATAAATTAAACTGTTGATGGTAACAATCTTGTGGGGTAGGGGGGCCGTGATCCCCTTGGTGCAATGAAGAAACCCCACTCAAACTTTAATTTCTTATGGCTAAAATAAAAATTTAATTGTTAGCCCCCCCCATAAACAAATGCGAAGAATCACCTTCATGAAAATGGCCTCACGACACCCCTGAGGGGAACAGGATAGAATGCCGTCCCATGTATTACAATATTTTCTATAAGTACCAAACTCAAGGACGGAGTCTGTAATACGCGGTGGAAAAGTCCCAGAAATTTATGGAGCATCTACCGATTTACAATGTAAATTTATAGAAGGGTATTGTCGATTTAAATATTATGTGAGGAACTCACTAAGGAGTTCTGCAGGAACAAAACGTCGGCTTGTACCAATAGTAGACGTGCTGAAAAACACCCGGCACGAGGAGAACAGATCAAGCTCAAAGTTGGATGTAAACACTTCTAGAGTAAGGGAGGCCAAGGGAGAACCAATATGTGTCCCCACTTTTTCGGGGAATGAAAGAATTTTCCATCAAATTCACAAGTTTTCATAACGTCAAAAAAGGAAACCAGATTTAACGTGCCAGTCAAACATATGTTGGATAGCGGTAGCCTTGGAGACAGTTGAGAACAAACGAACAGAGGGTCGAACCCGGAGGAAGACTTACATCCTGCAGCCTATCTGCTAGGGAACGCAAGTTCTTTACTGAGTAGGGAGAGTCGACCAGCGATCTAAGAATTCGGCGAGGTAGTTTGTAGGTGAAGATACGAAAGAAACAACTGGTCACGTAGAGATATCCTTTTTATGCACTTTAGGCAATCCATGAAGGAGGGGGCACTGTATTAAATTTTAAGATGGCTCCCTTTGTAAAAGGACTTTCGATAATGACTTTACTACTGTTAATGAGATTTCTACCACTTTGACAAAACTGGGGAAAAAAAAGAGGGCGTTTTCCTCGGCCCCGCACTGACTCAGCACGTCATAAACTTCGGAGACCTAGAAGGACTTCTCCATAATTACGACGTTACTTTCCTTCACAGCCTTCGTAAGGATCAACCCTTTTTCCTCACTCTCCTCTAGAATTCTTGTGCGGGGGAGAGGGGTGTTCCCAATCCTCACCGTCAGATCAGCCATAACATTAGCCAGGATCTTTTCATTTTTGAGAGGGATAGCCCAAACGTCGATCCCTTCTCCAGGAGGGTCAATTCATCGCGATTGAACTCAATTTTACTAAAATTTATAATACGCGGCTGGAATTGCTGGATAATGTCTTTTTTCTCAGCCGAGGCCGTGGCAAATTTCCAAGTTTTTTTTTCTTGTAATTTTAGCTCAACGACACGACGATATCTGTGATTCCTTGCGGTTTTTGTACTTTTGTACTCATTTGAGTATCCTCCTCTTAAAAGAGGGAGAGGATTTTCGATTTCTATTTTGAATACCGATTGGACCGATTATTTATTCGGAATGTTTCCAAGGCTGCCTCCTGATCGTAATTGTGCTGGTATACTTGGTTTACATTGCATTGGTCTGATGGTACGGGAATTGAATATGCAATAATAGCATTATTAGTATATCTATTTCCCTGCCGCGCCGTGAGATCAGTGTCAAGCAAGTGCAGTACCGTTACGAAAAAAATTAGGCAGACGAGTATGCAATGATATAAGGGATCGATGAGTGGAACAGTTTCCCCTTCTAATACGTCCAACTCTACTTTTCCGAACCCTTCGATTCCCGCCCCCCTCATTTAATTAACGAGCTTTGCAATTACTGTTATGGTATTATGGGCTTGGAGTGGGCACCTGGGAACCATAGGAATGAATATGAATTAGATGGTGTTGTAGAAATTGGGTGGATTAAGGTAGCATCGTGCTAATGATTTTTTCATGTCGATTTTTTGAGGGGGAGTTTGTGTCCTAGGGATAAATAGAGCTGGGCAAAAAGAAGATGTGATGAACGGGTAGATCATCAGCATTGCAGTGTATGCACGAAGGAGGTCCGAGGCGTAAAAAGAGTGGATGGAAGGGGTATGGACTGATCTGAGACGAATTAGGATGACTTCTTCTCGTGGAGGAGGGTGGTTTAAGAAGTAGACCAAGATTTGAGATATTAACATGATGGGAGGGAGGGCTTGAAAAAATTTCAACTCGCGAGCCGTAATATATGATACGAGAGGGAGTTATAGTGTTTGAAGCATAGCATATCTGGTTCATTAAAGGGGCTAACACAATTGGTGTATGAAACATTGCATATCTAGTTACTTTGAAGGAGCTACCTTAATGCAGTTCATGTTATGTATTATTTTTCAACCCATAAAACAGGTTAACATCGTTGAGGAAGCCGTCGTTTTTTTCATAGATCGAGTATATTGAAGAATAAAGAGGACCAAAAATCATGCCAGGAGATGAGGACGAGGGAGCAGTAATAGGATTTGAAACCATACGAAGGGGAGAGAAAGAGATCAGTCATGGAAGGTGAACGCAGAGACTGTTTTGCGGTAAGGTAATTTTGTTTTTCGTAGCAACTCGTGAAATGAATTAACCAGGAAATTCCACTCCTTTTATATCAATCAGTCTTCATTATTAGAATGAAACTATGTCAAAATATCGAGAGGTATCGCACATAATCAAGTATCGAACGAAAAAAAGATTTGAAATACGTCACACAGATTCTCTTCTGAAAATTCCATGCTAAGAGCGCAGAAATTGTGAATATTATGCCAATACAGATAACCCATCACATTCAATCTATAAAATAATCGAAAAATGGTCTTCCTTTGAATTTAAGGTTACCATATTCTTTGGCATAAAGGCATTTAGCCGCATGCTGCACGTTGATGATTCTTCCATCCTGAACAAGAAGTCCGATCCACTCCTGAATGATTCTAGAGTATCTGACTTCTATGTCAAAAGCAAACGCGATGAAAGTTTGATTGGCGTAAAGTTGAGGAAAATCTGTCGCTTCTAGACATAACAGCAAGTATCGTAATGCGTTGCAAGCTGATTTCCTGTATCGATATCTAATTACAAGATTCGCGTTTTCCTCGTTTATTGTCCGTACATCGATCGTACCAGCCGGTTTCGTTTGGTTGGTCTTTTCGTCTACATAAGTCAGATGCGTTCTCAACTTGGTCACCAAACCACAATCTTCAAGTACCTGGTTGAACTTTTCCTCTGCGTTATTTCGTGATTCATTTCGTGAAAGCCTCAGACCCATCTTGTACGGGTAGAGTAGGTCCCACAAAGTGTTTAACGTATTAACGACCTCTTCAATCATGTGATTATGCATATGGTGCTTCAAGTTGGAACAATAGTGCAGCACCAATTCATTATGTTCAGTCGAATTGAGTTCTTCTAATTGCTCGAGACTATCATACTCATATGATTCCTCATGTACGGATATAATCGCTGAAAAATAAAAAGTAAATCCTAGTTGAAAAATTATTAACGAAATACTCCTCGCGTCTTTCTACCTCTGAAAGTATGTCGACTTGTTTCGTGAATGAGATAATAAAAACTTTTCCTTTTATAGCTATCCCGGTGCACGGCAAATTTCTCAAAAATACTCCCGTAGAACAGGTTCCCTGAACAGGTTCCCTGAACAGGTTCCCTGTTAAAATTGAGTAAAACTAGAATATGAGCGTCTCACGTTACGTAAATGAAGCTCTCTCTGTCTGTCACTTTCAACAGGGAACCACAAAAAACTTTAAAAAATTTCGACTCTCGAGCTATGATAGGAGGGGACTTGGAAAAATTCCCACTTTCGAGCTCTTGAAGGAATTTTGAGCTCCGAGCTATACATGATAGGGACTTGAAAAAATTCCCACTCTCGAGCTATACATGGTGGAAGGGAGACTTGGAAAAATGTCGACCTCCGAGCTGAGAGGGACCTGGAAAAATTTCCATTCTCGAGCTATTATTTCGAAGTCCTTAAAATAGGTCAAGGTCACTGATGACGTCGTATTTTATACTAGGGTTACAGTAGGTCCAGGCCTCCTTTATACTAGTTTTATCCTTGTTCTAGGCATCCTTAAATTCTCAGTACCAAAATCAATTTGACTCATAGAACAGGTTCCCGGCGATCCTCGTTTAACTTCGTTAAGGAAGCCGTCATTTTTCAACAAGGCGTACGAAAGAATTCATATTGGTCCACATGCAAATTTGTCGAAAATTAATTTTTGGCTAATTTTTCGGCAGAGAACTTATTCCATGAAGATTTCTGAATTTCCGTCCCCATACCCGGCAATTTTGTGACCTCGACCCAATTAGCGACTTAGAAGAATTTCGACCTTTGGTCTATTATATACTTTAAAAGAGCGCTTCGGAAAATTTCACCTTTTAAGCTGAAAATAAGAGAGGGAGGACGTAAAATTTTGACCTCTGAAATTGACATCAGAGGCCACTTGAAGATTTCAACATTCGAAGTAAATATTTATGAAGGAAGGAGGGGGGGGGGAGGAATTTCGCAGAAATTCTGATTTTTATATAATGAGGACTTATAAAATAGATTCTCCTTCTCCTAGATTCATTTCATCCAGAAAGCTAACAAGTTTTTCTGTTTAATTAAATACGCTGATCTGATTTCCTCCCTTATAATTTTGTTGGAGTTCATCTTCTATTATTATTCACGATTACTCAAATTATTGAAGCCTTCTAAGATTGGCGAGTTACAGAGCATGAGTGATAAAGTTCCTAAAAATTTCATCAAGTATTCCAGTGAAAGAGAGTGAAGGGGAGGGAGGAGAGTCACTCGTCTCAATAACTCCTCTCTTATTCGGGTGAGATAAAATTCAAACCCGGCAGTTCTGATACAGAACAAGAAAATATTAACAGGGAACCTGTTTTATCGGGAGGTTTTTCGGAAGAAACGTCCGCCGTCCGCGGGCCAGCCGGCCGGCAAAGCTCGGAGCTCGAAATTTCTTGAAGTCCCCCTCGTATCATATATTGCTCGGAGGGTGGGACTAATGACGTCACAGTTTGATGAAGTCATAGGTCAGACTTGTGAAGTCGCAATCTGATGACGTCATAGATCATCCTTTTTCCCAAGTTTCTCTCCTACTATATATAGTTTGGATGGCGAGGCCTGTGACGTCACAATCTACATTTTTCACACCTCACGTGCTCCATAAAACAGGTTCGTTCATTTTCAAAGTATTGACATAATAAAAATTTCCAGCAAATAAAATTCGATTGAAACTCAAAATGAATCAAGGACTGTGAAATTGATACCAAGCGACTGAGAAAAACTTCGAATCAATCTACGAATTTTTCTTGAAATAACCTAGGTATAGAATCACTCTCTATGAACACGCAGATGAACTTTTTACAGCTCCTCAAATTGTCACATAATTACTATATCTTACCCCTGTTTCTTTCACTGAAAGGGTAAATTTGGCGTATACAATCTCGAATAATATGAACTTGTATGCAAAGTACAGATTTCTGTCTCGAGATTGAGGACCATTTCTTCAGGTTAAGGACTGGTAGAGAAAAAATGCATACAGCTAGGTGAAACTTCTTTAGGAAGTGTTCATCTCCCCAAAGAAAATAAGAGTGTGACTCTTTTAGTCAAACAATAAATCACGTTCTCAATTAACTGGAAACTTAGGTCTCAGGAAAAGCCTACTGCAATTACGATGAAAAGTGTCATATGTGGGTGTGACACACAAGCGATCATCAGTGGACATTTTTTAATTCGGTTGGCTAAGTTTTTTGCTGAATGAAGTTTTCATCGACACACAGATGATGAGAGTAGAACAAGCCTTCAAATATTTGGGCATCAAAACCTTAAAGAGGTGCTCATCTCTCACTGTAAGTATTTTCCACCAACAAACAAATTTAGGAGTATCGATTTTGTGAAAACTCGCAATGCTACAGAAAGACGCTTATTTTATAGGAGAATTAAGGGAGGGGAAGTACATGAAACAACGAGAAACGAATAAATTTCTGCTCCTCTCCAAAAAGTTAGGTAAAGACCCTACGGAGTCTAAAGATTTTAGCAATGAGTCGATCTGATCACTCTTTCCTGAACAAGAGACAATTGAAATCGTCGGGTCTATTCCTGGTATTGGGGCTAAAGTTCTGAATCTAGGAGCATATCTCAACATGCCTTGACGGAAGTCCATTCAGAACATCTTCTCATTCATAATTTTGTATTTTCTGTTTGAAAAGTTGATCGAAAATCTTTCCTTCTCTCAAAACTCGACTTTTCTACAGCCAAACTCTTCTTCTCTTGAAAAACTTCCTTCATCTACAATATTATCAAATCTCAGCATACTTTCCAAGTAAATCATTGCACGTCAAGAGTTAAAGTCTTGCGAAAAAATATTGTAAATTTACTCACCCTCAACATATAAAGAGTTGATAAGAATGGCAAATAATAATAGAACGATCATGTTTATTTTTAGTAGATTAATAATGAGTAATAGACAGTTTTACGTTTTAAAAAACAATCGTACGCTATGGCGAGTACAATGTATTCAACAATATCGAATGCACATCAAGTGATAAGAAAACATGAAGTGTTTCGGTAATCTAATCGAAGAAATTTTCAAACCTTCCACAAAGTTTCATGAGTCGTATCAATGAACTTAGCAGTTTTGAATAGATAAGTACCTAATTCTTTAAGAGTAGATACGAGTAATATTGATTCATAATCAAAAAATGACATCCATACAACTTTGACGAAGAAGGGAAAAAAGTATAACTCGGATTTCAGAGACGTCGATTTCCTTATCTGAAATACAGCGAGTTCACGATCTCAATAAGCAAATCCAGTTTCAATTTTTTTGGTAGAATTTCTTTCATACGATCGAATTTGCAGGTTTGCCACAAAAATGAATTTTTCTCCCTTAGAGTACCTAAGTGTATACGGCAACTTTGGTTTTCAAGTGTAGGTATCGAAATGCAAGTCTACATCACGTTTTCCTTAAACGTTGCGAAAAATTAATTTTATTGTTGAAATAGTTACTGCTTAATTAGTCAATTTCCAATGATTTCGGCCACTAACGAGAGCTCACAAAAGAAACTATAGAACATCTAAACGAGGAGACTTAAAAAATATAGGAAACATAATTTTTCAAATATTGCTGTAATATTTTATGCTTAACAAGAAACAAGGAGCAGGAAGAAAAGTGATCTAACAAGACTATTGACGGAATACCCCCAAAGAAACACCAATTGGTTGAAAATTCAATTGTTTTTTTTTTAGGAATTCAAAGTTGGAAGTCTTGTGTCTAAGAGTATGACTCGCACTTACGAAATAGTGGATAGGGTTGACGTATATGCAATGGAACAGAAACAGCTCTCTAGTAGAAACTTTACGGGACCCAATTCCATGGAGAGGATATTGGAAGTCCTCATGGACGCAAAAGTGCCCGCATACCTGCTCAGGATGATCAGCAGCTACCTTAACTGTCGAGAAATCCAAGTAGAGACGTCCGCTGGTACAGTGAAGAGCCCAGTCATTCGTGAGGTATTGCTGAAGCAAACATCATAAAATAGCCCCTTCAATTAACTAGGTATGCAATACTTTATATATCAATTTGCTTGGCCCCTTCAATGAGCTAGATATGCAACGCTTCAAACATCATTAAACAGCCCCTTCAATTAACTAGGTATGCAATACTTTATACATCAATTTGCCAAGCATTGCATATCTAGCTCATTGAAGGGGTCAAGCAAATTGATGTATGAAGTATTGCATACCTAGTTAATGGAAGGGGCTATTTTATGATGTTTGAAGCGTTGCATATCTAGCTCATTGAAGGGGCCAAGCAAATTGATATATAAAGTATTGCATACCTAGTTAATTGAAGGGGCTATTTTATGATGTTCGAAGCGTTGCATATCTAGCTCATTGAAGGGGCCAGGCAAATTGATGTATGAAGTATTGTATACCTAGTTAATTGAAGGGGCTCTTTTATAATGTTTGAAGCGTCATATCTAGCTCATTGAAGGGGCCAAGCATATTGCATACCTAGTTAATTAAAGGGGCTATTTCAGGAAAGTTGAGCAGGCAACGTATTCGCGCTGCAAACAAGAGCGGGCTTGATGGACCACAGCACACCTCATTTGAGTGTGACGCGTGGAGACGTTAGCGGGGCAAGCTTAGTCGGTCTCTTCAAGAGATTAGGGTAGATGAAGCACATGCTCCGAGTAGCCTAGTAGCTACTACACTAGGTTTCGGAGAAGCATGGAACTAGGTGTCTACATTGGCAGCCATGGACTTGGAATGGAATAGGGAAAGGCAGAACCACGCTACGGCCCACCATCCACATACAGATGTGCAGTGAGAAGAGGAAGCTTGACCTACAGCGATTTACTATAACTGAGGTGGTGTTTTGTGTGTTTTAAAATTTTTCGTTCCTGGAAGCATTGTAGCTTGGCGGTTGTCGAGGAGAAGAGTAGGTTCATAAAGGAGATTCTTCCAACATTGAACTTATACCCGAAAGGGTCGATTCCGCTGTTGGAGGAAACAAAATAAATGCATACGCGACCCGCACCCACTTTACGGAAGGGTGGCGCCGCACCTGCGACAAAAACGATGTGCAGAAGGAAAAAGCTTCGAGTATTGCCTCGCAAAGAGGCACCTCCCTTCGACACCACGGTGGTGGTAGAGATAGGACGCATTGGGTTTGTGTGCCTTATTGTGCTCATCTTTCTTATAAAATTCAAATCATGCTTACAGGACTGCGCCTTTTACAGCCCTTATGCCCTGCGGGACCTCGCCAATCTCGGGGATTCTCATCTCCTTCAGTGAGGAGGTATGTATAAGATTAGCTGCGGCGATTGTGGTGTTTGTGTATGTAGTTCAAACGGGTAGGGCTCTTCAGGACCGAATAAATTAACATGATTTAGAAACTGTATTCTTACAACATAAAGCCGATACTTTCTGACATTGCATTGTTTTGTCACCAATTTTGTAAAAGTATTTTTAAACTTGGACGTAAATATTCCTACATTATTACCGAAGATCATCACCAAGTTCTGAAAATGAGGGATGTATTTATGTAAGGTACCTATGTAATTATTGGCGTCTTCTAATTTGAGATCAGGACAAGCGCGAGGAGGGAGGAGAAGTGAACGACTTTTCCAAACGAATACAGCTCCCAAAATAGAGACAAAGATACTTAGAGGGAACAAATCTAGAGAGGGTTGAAAACCTGGAATCCAAATGAGTAACTTACACAGCATACTTGCCATAATAAACACAGATAATTTTAATAAGAGATCTTTGTCGGCATTTCCAACAAAACGATCCCTCACTGCGGTTGATCTGGTGCTAGCATAATTAATACTTGGGAATCTGTCACTTAATCCCCTCGCTACTTATAAGCATGAAAACATTTCCACTCGAAGAACTAACAAAAACCTACGTCTTAGGAATGCAAGTAGAATTTTGCGGCGAATTTTCATCTTCGAAATACTCCAACATAGGCCTTCCTCTATACGTCATATTGACGAATTCCTTGGAATGTAGACATTTGGCTTCGTGTTTCGCATCTAAGATTTCTCCATCGCGCATGAGAAGTCCGATCCATTCTTGAATAATTTTACCCAACATAACTTTGAAATTCAACGCGAACGCTATAATTTTTTCACCGGGATATAGTCGAGAAAAAGATTGCGTTTCCACAATCGACAGTAATTGACGTAGAGCACTACAAGCGGGTTTTTTATATCGATATTTCATGACAACATTCGCGTCCTTCTGATCCAGCGTTCGTATTTCGATTTCACCCGCCGATTCTGTTTTATTTAATTTCTCATTAAATCGAACCATGGGTGTTCTTAACTCAGTTTTTAGTCCGCAGTCTTGAAGTATCTTATTCAACTTCTCTTCCGAGGTGTGACTCGACTTATTTCGCGACTTGGAACCGATATCGTCCGGGTACAGTAACTCCCACTGATCGTTCATCGTTTCGATGATCCCGCTTATGTTATAATTTTCAATTCGAGTCTTCAAGTCGATACAGTGTTGTTTTAATCTCTCGTTTCGCTCAGCCGAACTGAGTTTCTCTTCGTCGAGCATTTCTTCAAGCGATTCAAGCTCATCTGATATTTTTGATGTTGCTGAAAAAGATGAATTAGATTTTTGAGTGTAGATACTAGCCAGACGATTCTTTCGTTCTTTCTTATTTCTTTTTTCTCATTAGGCCTGTTATGATTTCAGTTTTGATTGTACTCGTTCATCGAAACATGTTTCTTGCATTAATGAAATAAACCTAGGCCCAATTCATTTTTGTACATCGTTATGTCTATCACACCTTATCAACGTACTCGATCTTGATGTGATAATCGCAAATGCACCGTATTATCCCCTCCTAAAAGGTAAAGCTGGATTTAGGTCAAGAGTTCAAGAGGTGAAAAGAATCTGGAGAGTAGCGGAAGTGCTGGCACAGGGATTAATCGGTCTAGAGTATCAGAAGGTAAAAATGAGTAGGTATTTAAATCCTTTTTCTTTTTTTTACTCCTTTTCTTTTAATATTAAAAATTTATGAAACATCATTCCTCTGAGATCAAACTTCAAGTCTCCTTACCTACCAACTCTTCAATTCTCCTTATCATCATTCACTTCTTCATGGCTCAATCTTACGGTTTTATTTCATCCACTGCTATAAGTAGACATACAGGTACTGTACCTCGATGAAACTATTTCCTTTCAAACCGGCGTTCAGAAAGCTGTTCTCTTGTCACAAAAGTCCACTACAATTAAAATTTATTGCCTTCTCCCTCAATTACTTCATCTTTCCCATTTTCGATTTCTCTCAAATTATTTAAAATTATTTAAAATAATGATTCTGATACTTACCAGCAATTAAAAAATTGACAGTAATAGCAAACAATAATTTCAGGATCATTCTTAATTTGGCGAAAAAAGAGAACTATAGGTACTCATAGAAAGATGACATCTATTCAGAGCATAAGTACATAGATTGAAATTATGAAAAAGTGGAGTAATGAGAAAAAGTGTATTGGGTGATAGACATCATTAATGGATGAGCAAAAAGTAATCTTGTAATCTCTGTAATCGAATCTACGAACCTCTCGAGTCTGATATTTCAAGTTCGTGGTCTTATTAAGCGTATTATCAATTTGCAATATCGAATCAATTAAAACTATTCTTGGCACGAGCTAGAAACGGAAGTGAGTTAGACGATACCGAAGATTGGACGAAAATATTCTGTAAAGGCGCAAGAAATGACGATCATATTTCATGTCTCATATTGATGGCTATGACGTCATCAATAATGTGGCGAAATGGTTTGAAAAGCTATAAGAAAAAAATAATTGAAAGGAAAGTCTAATCTCAAGAGAAGGGGAGAGGGGAGGCAAATGCGCGGACATTAAATTATTCTACAAAATATTTCAAATTAGGTCAAAGTTATTGATGAAAAGGTGCATAAAGTAAGTCAAGGTCATGCAAAGTTTAATCTCAAGAGAGGGGGAGAGGGTGGAAGACGCAAATGCGTTGGCATTAAATTATTCCAAGTTGACAAAGTATTTCAAATTAGGTCAAATATATTATAGTGTAAAGGTGCATAAAGTAGGTCAAGGTCATGCAGAGTATAATCTTGAGAGAGGAGGAAGGATGGGAATGCGTAAACATCAAATTATTCCAAGTTAACAAAGTATTTCAAATTAGATCAAGGCTATCAGTACAAAAGGTACATAAAGTAGGTCAAGGTCATGCAGAGTCCAATCTCAAGAGGGGGGAAGTATACAAATGCGTGGACGTCAAATTATTCCAAGTCAAAGAAGTATTTCAAATTAAGTCAAGGAAATGCAGAGTCTAATTTTGAGAGAGGAAGAAGGGGACAAATCCGTGGACATCAAATTATCATAAAGTCAACCAAGTATTTCAACTTGGGTCAAGGTTTTTCAGCGGAAAGGTTCATGAAGTAGGTCAAGGTCATTTATATCTATAAATTCAAGGTTGGTATCAATCAATTACCCCTCTTTACAATATTAGCTCTCAAGTTTCTCTTCATAATTACATAAATATAGTTTTCCAAAAATATAAACCAAACATCCAAATTTGAAGTTTGCAGTAGTGGACAAGCAAACTCAAATCTTTTAATTAAAGAGAGGATAAAGGGTTCAGAAAAGAAGTGAGATCGATCATAGTGTTAGATTCACTGGAACTCATTTTGAATAAGGTGAGATGTGAGTATAGTACTGGGTATTAAGAGCATTCCCAGTGTATGTTCCAACACCGGTCAACTTTTAATAATTGTGTATTAATGGCTCACAACTTGGAGTTAATTTAATTTATAGGAATATAGAGACAAAGGATAGAAGCGACAAATAAGGTGACAAGAAACCTAGCAGCCAATAAAAACCCAGTATAAATTGGTTGGAAAAAGAGTTAAATCACGACGCAACATCGTTGCGTCCCATAAGATACCATAGGAACTAATGCTTGAGGTCTTCCTTTTTAGAGGTAATACAACTGATGATCGGGTAGCACCCGGAAATACTTTCGTAATATAACTAATAAAGTAAAATACACACTTGAAATTCTTTTAATATTTAGTGCTCGAGGTTTGATCAGTGTGAAGCCACTTGTATTGGATGTTTTTTAGAGAAATAGTATACTCAAAAAATTTCAACTTCCTAGCCGAAAAGATGTTGGAGAAGTAGGGCTATAAAAAAATCTCTATTTCCCGGACGACCAGATATACTTTTTTTAAGGGAGTACTCTGGTCGGGCTTTAGATTACGATGTCATCAAAAACCATGAAGAAATTCGAGCTTTGAATCATACGGAAGGAAGCCCTAAGCTTTATACAAAAAGAGAGACCATCCACGCCCAACTTTTGACAATGACGTCATTAGAGGACTTTAAATTAATTTAATTATTTATTAGTACCTTTTATTTTAATACATTGAAATTATTAACTTTTATTCATTAAATTCAATTAAAAAAAAAAAATTATTACAGAAAAATAAAATTTAAGGTAATATATTTGATTCATTACATGAAAATATTCATTTATTTATAACTTTGATTTATTTGTAATTAAGACTTCATTATAATATATAATTTTAATTGTTTTTTAAATAAAAATATTAATTATTATTTATATTTCATTATTGATTATTAAAAGTTGCTTCTGAAATTTCGATAAATCTTTCAGTTTTATTATCTTATTTTGGAAAATTATTAGGAGGAATTTGATAAACAGAAGGAAAAGAACTTTAAAAAAATAGACCATTAGTGCTGTTGTTGGGGGTAAATTTCTCAACGTGCTGAAACATTTCGAGTTTTGTGCCGAGCTATGAATAGACAGCGGGTTCTGTACTACCACTATTAAGCTCAGCGCAGCAGCCCATGATTTTTCAAAATTAATTTTCTTTTTGTTGCAGATTTCTGGGTCCTAAAGGGATCAACTGTCAATTTAAATGTATAGCTGTCCAATATTGGCTAAATTTACTTATGAAGCCAAATTTGTACGAGGAAAGAGTCCATGGGCTTTTTGGATTGTATGTGTCATTTGTTACATTTTCTTCAACTTAATTTACTTCTCCTATACTCGTTTAACGAATTTTTCCTTCATTTTCCCTGCACAGGAGTACACCGACCTTAGCTTTATACATTTTTGTGTATAGAATTTATGTTTTCGACGGAGGAGCTAACGAACTTTGGACGGGTTTCAAAAATTCGCAGAAAGATACTCGCGAAGACTTCCTCATTTGTGTACAATCAAAAGCAATTCGTTTCTAGGTCAGAGCAAATCCAATTTTGTTGATAACATCGTTCGAGAGGTTCAACCCGTATGTTACCTGGTTTAAGAAGAAGCAGGAGTATCGAACACATTATTTTTGGTGTAGGTACAGAAAACGTTCAATAGCATTTTACGACACTTCCAAGGTTATCGATAGTCGATATTATACTTATCGCGCACAGTTTGAAATATCATTTTCATTATTTTTTCCTTTCACCCCTTTCTAGTTTTCTGATTTTCTTTCCTTTCTCTCTCTTCTCGTCATCGACGATTTATGAAAGAATATCAAGTATATACGAAAAAATCAACTTCGCGTTTCGTTTTTTCCTATTTGCCCTCGTACTAGAATTCTTTACAATGCGTTTTACTCGTCCAGCCCGACAAGGAAGGAAAATGAGAAAAAGAAAAAAGAAAACAGGAACAAAGATTGTATTTTTAATTACGTAATTTTATTGGAGACAAGAGGGGCTAAGAAGAGAACGACGACATAACTCGAGTTTTACGAGTATAGACCTATCGCGACTGAGTACGAAGAACGTAAGCTATGTTAATAAAAAATAAGCACCGGTAAGAGCAAATATTTTGATTTTCAATTAATTTTAATTGAAGAACTTCAACAAATTTTCAATGGTCTTAGTACTTGAGTATTAGTTGAATTTTTAATTTTCATGAACAGCTGGAAATGTATCACGCGCGGCCGGAGAAAGTCGGTATTCAAGTGGCTTTGCTGAGAAAAATTATGTGCTTTATATTCATAGGCAGTATAAACTGCGATATCCTGCTGGAAAATTTTTAATATTCGCAAACAACGAACACGTCCTATTTTCGCACGATTTTAGGAGGCATATGGAATGAATGAAAGCGTCAGAAAAAAAAATCTACAAGCATTTAATATCTATGTGAATAACAAAAAACTGTATCACACGCGTACATACACTTGAATGTTATAACCGATCTTTTGAAGCACGAGCACCACAACGAACTTTCAAACTCGATCAAATATTTGGTCAACATTATGCGGCACGTTTTACGATTATCGTTTCCTGAGCTCTCTGACTTTTGTACATTCAAAGGTCATTAGCATGTGACTGAATGATTACAATACTAGGCTGCATATTATACAAATGAAAGGAAGTGCGTCAATATCCCGCCAAGAAGAAGTTTGTTTGAGACCGTTTCGGAATGGTTACTCCGGATGTAAACTATGAAGGTGATACAGGATGTAAGGTACGGAGGCTTACGAGGAGAAAAGATCAGAGATATTGTTGAACTTATTACCACTTCTGACCAAGGAGAAGATGAGGGTGGGTGAGGCGGACATAGGTGATTATGAATAAGATTGAATCCTCAAAGGTACGAGCCATTATATAATTGAGGGTTGGATGGCACATAGTTTTGTTACGTGCCTATGTGCCATCCAACCCTCAATTAGGTGATTATGAGACAGTAGTTTGAGCTTAGATAGGATCGAGGGAGTGACTTTTCTGTGAGCTCGAAAAGGTGTACCCCGAATCGAGAATCGGACTTCAAGTCGTATGCTGGTGTGAGGGAGCGATTGTTAATTTCAAGGTAGAATGTTCGGGAGAATACTTTGTGACGCAAAATTGAAACGACATGACTACGATGACCTCGTAGTCGAGAGAATGAAGAGAACGATGAGAATTTGGACCAGGCAGCACTAGAATCACACTTTTGAAAAAACTAATTTTACATCGATTCTACACAGAACACATTCTGAAGTCCTCTGTTTCCTTATTAAACAATGCTATCGACCTTGGAATTTTCCCGGTCCGAATGCGTTAAGTGATAGGAGTGTCATGAGCTCATGACATTGTATTGATGAGAAGGAGGAGAGGGAGTTGGATAGCACTAACCAAGACATACTAATCAAAGGTGGGGGGGGGGGGTTATGAAACAAGGAAAATGTACGATCTTTTGTATCTTTCTAATGGAATTTGGACCTACAACCTTTCGAGTTCGAGGATTAGGCTTGGATTAGGGAAGAAATACAAAATGCTATCAAATTTTTGGAAACCTCAGTGACAGAATGCTTTCGACGACCATCTCATACTATAGGTTTAAACGCCATAAGGATACTCCTTTTCTTTTTTAGTACTTTTCAACTGGCTCTCCTGTCTGTCTTTCTGTCCTTATCATTCGTTGTTTTTGAATTAAATTGTTTGGAAATCGCTATCCTTTGGATTACTTGGAACGAAATTTTTCTAGGTCTCCCTCTTTTATATCTTCTTAAAGCCCACTGATGATCACATCCTGCTCGAGCTTCACGTGACCCCCTCATCTTCGTAAATCCTTCGTCTATGGAAACTTATGCCGAAAATCGACATCATTCTGATGACATCACTTCCTAAGGTGAAATCCTTCTACAGCTCAGGTCAAAGTCATTGCTGATGAAGTCGAAACTTCCTCTCGTTTTGTGTTTGTGAGTACCTTCTCGTCTCTAAAACTATAAGCTCGTAATTTCATCATTCCCCTAACCTCTGAGAAGTGCAATGCTCGTTTTAGGTTTCCTGAGATACATACCATTAATAGGAACAATAACAGTCCTCTTCTCATGTAGAGCTTGAAACTATTTGTAGTTCCCGTTTCGTTGAATTCCATTTTAACAGGGAACCTGCTTCATGGGGCGGGGTCGGAAAAATATCCGCCGTCTGGCAAAGATTGCTCGAAAATTTTCCAAGTCCCCCTCCTATGGTCGTTGTATATAGCCTGAAACATACCCCCTTCAATGACCCAACTATGCAACGCTTCAAACACCATAAGACTCAGAACGTCCTTCAAAGGTATTCTAATTCTCTCTCCTATCATATATAGCTTGGATGTCGGAATTTTTCCTAGGCCCTCTCCTATCATATTATTTTGTACGTTAGGTCTAATATAATGAAAGTAACAAAAGTTGAAATTTTTCCGGAAGTAGGTCAAGGTCATCGATGACATCATCAAGCGTGACAAAAAATCGCGACAGTTTTTCGTGATGATTTTTTCAGGAGTAGTTCCAGTAAGAAACCCGTCCAAATATCATCAAAAAGACGTGACGGTTTTTTTCAAAGAGTCCTTTTGTTCTAATCTCATAAGCATATACGTAAAATGCTAAAAACTGTTTCTAGTCCTATTTTTCAAATTTATCGCTCAAAAGTCTAAATTTTTTCAAGTCCTAATCTTCGTACAAATACATCTGAGGTAGGTATGGAGACAGTCGCTGTTCTGCATTCTTACAGACTTTCGACTCTTTTTCAATATTCTCTCTGCAATCGAGATGACTTCGTATAACTGTAAACAGGCGCGTACACAGAAATCTCCTTTGGGAGGGGGGGGGGATGTTATTCCTCCCCTAAAAAAAACAAACCAAAATGCGCTAAAAAAAGTCACTGGTTCTTTAAGGAAGTTAAATGAGGAGTGGTAGGGAATCTGTTTTGTGGGGCACGTAAGATCTGAAGAATGTAGATTGTGACGTCACAAAGCTGATCTACAACGCCATCCAATTATGATACCTCAGGCCCGGACTTTGGAGCTATATATAATAGGAGGGTACTTTTAAAAAAAAGGTCCATAATATAATGAGATTGTAACGTCACAAGACTGAAGTATGACGTCATTAAACTGGGACATCACAGGCCCCGCTAGCCAAGCTATATATAATTGGAGGGGGACTTGAAAAATTTTCGAGCTCCGAGCTTTGCCGGCCGGCCGGACGGCGAATGTTTTTTCTGACCCCCGCCCCGATAAAACAGGTCCCCAGTTAAAAAACGACGGCTTCCTTAACGAAGTTAAACGAGGAACGCAGGGAACCCGTTTTATAAGTCGAATGGGATTTGCTATTGAAAATTCAAGGAAGCCTAGACCTAGATAAAGATAGTATAAAGAAGGCCTAGACCTACTATAAGCCTATCATAATATAGTTTGGGAATCTAAATTTTTCTCGCTCGAGAGACGAAATTTTTCTAAGTCCCTCTCCTATCATGGCTCGAGAGTCGAAATTTTTCCAAGTCCCCCTTCTGTCATATATAGCTCAAGAGTCGAAATTTTTTCAAGTTCCTCTCCTATCATATATGGCTCGAGGGTCGAAATTTTTCTAAGTCCCCCTTCTATCATATATAGCTCGAGAGTCGAAATTTTTCTAAGTCCCTCTCCTATCATATATGGCTCGAGGGTCGAAATTTTTCCAAGTTTTTCGCTGGACGGCGCACGGCGGACGCCAGATTTCTCAAATAGCCCCCCATAAAACAGGTTCCCTGTTAAAAACGACGGGTTCCTTAACGAAGTTGAACGAGGAATGCGGGGAACCTGTTTTATGACTTTATGAGTCTTATGGGATTCGGTATTAAAAAATCAAGGAAGCCTAGACCTCGATAAAGCTAGTATAAAGAAGGCCTAGACCTAGTATGAACCTATAGTATAATATAGTTTGAGAGTCTACATTTTTCTCGAATTTCGAGCTATATATGACAGCTAGGGAGTTGAAATTTTTCCAAGTCCCCCTCGTATAGCTTGAGAGTCGAAATTATTCCAAGTCCCACTCCTATGAGAGTCGAATTTTTCCAAGTCCCTCTCCTATCATATATGGCTCGAGAGTCGAAATGATTTCTAAGTCCCCCTCCTATCATATATAGCTCGATAGTCGAAATTTTTTCAAGTCCCTCTCCTATCATGATTATATAGCTCGAGAGTCCAAATTTCTTTAAGTCCCTCTCCTATCTTAATTATATAGCTCGAGAGTCGAAATTTTTCCATGTCCCACTCCTATGAGAGTCGAATTTTTCCAAGTCCCTCTCCTATCATATATAGCTCGATAGTCGAAATTTTTTCAAGTCCCTCTCCTATCATAATTATATAGCTCGAGAGTCCAAATTTCTTTAAGTCCCTCTCCTATCTTAATTATATAGCTCGAGAGTCGAAATTTTTCCAAGTCCCACTCCTATGAGAGTCGAATTTTTCCAAGTCCCTCTCCTATCATATATGGCTCGAGAGTCGAAATGATTTCTAAGTCCCCCTCCTATCATACATAGCTCGATAGTCGAATTTTAACAGGGAACCTGTTAACAGGGAACCTGTTTTATGGGGGGCTATTTGAGAAATCTGGCGTCCGCCGTGCGCCGTCCGCCGTGCGCCGTCCAGCGAAAAACTTAGAAAAATTTCGACCCTCGAGCCATATATGATAGGAGAGGGACTTAGAAAAATTTCGACTCTCAAGCTATATATGATAGGAGGGGGACTTAGAAAAAATTTCGACTCTCGAGCTATAGATGATAGGAGGGGAACTTAGAAAAATTTCGACTCTCGAGCCATATATGATAGGAGAGGGACTTGGAAAAATTTCGACTCTCGAGCCATATATGATAGGAGAGGGACTTAGAAAAATTTCGACTCTCGAGCTATATATGATAGGAGGGGAATTTAGACAAATTTCGACTCTCGAGCTATATATGATAGGAGGGGAATTTAGACAAATTTCGACTCTCGAGCTATATATGATAGAAGGGGGACTTAGAAAAATTTCGACTCTCGAGCCATATATGATAGGAGAGGGACTTCGAAAAATTTCGACTCTCGAGCTATATATGATAGGAGGGGAATTTAGACAAATTTCGACTCTCGAGCTATATATGATAGAAGGGGGACTTAGAAAAATTTCGACTCTCGAGCTATATATGATAGGAGGGGAATTTAGACAAATTTCGACTCTCGAGCTATATATGATAGAAGGGGGACTTAGAAAAATTTCGACTCTCGAGCCATATATGATAGGAGAGGGACTTAGAAAAATTTCGACTCTCGAGCTATATATGATAGAAGGGGGACTTGGAAAAATTTCGACTGTCGACCTATATATGATCTAGGCTTCCTTGAATTTTCAATACCAAATCTCATTCGAATCATAAAACAGGTTCCCTGCGTTCCTCGTTTAACTTCGTTAAGGAAGCCGTAATTTTTTTTAAGTCCCTCTCCTATCATATATAGCTCTAGAGTCTAAAACTTTTCAAGTCCCCCTCCTATCATAATTATATAGCTCGAGAGTCGAAATTTTTCCTAGTTTTTTGCTGAACGGCGGATGGCGCACGGCAAATTTCTCAAAAAGCCCCCCATAAAACAGGTTCGCTGTTAAAGCTCAATGGCTCTTTAACAGAGTTAAACGAGGGGTGGCAGGGAACCGGTTTCATGGGGCACATGGGATTTGAAGAAAGTAGATTGTGACGTCACAGGTCCCGCCCCCAAGCTATATATGATATGACTGGGACTTCGACAAAATTTCGACCCCCGAAATTTACATGATAGGAGGGGCAATTGAGAAATTTCAACAGGGAACCTGTTTTATCGAGCGGTTTTTTTCGGAAAAAACGTCCGCCATCCGGCCGGCCGGCAAAACTCGGATATCGAAAATTTTCCAAGTCCCCTCCTATCATATAAATCTTGGCTAGTAGGACCTGTGACATCACAGTTCGATGACGTCATAGGTCAGCCTTGTGACGGCACAATCTGATGACGTCATAGATCAGTTTTTTTTTCCAAGTCCCCCTTCTTTTACATATAGCTTGGGGGCTGGGCCTGTGACATCACAATTTGATGACGTCATAGGAGAACGGCGAACGTTTTTTTCGGACTACCCCCCCCCCGACGAAACAGGTTTCCTGTTAAAATATGTAATTATTCACTAATGGCCATAATTTGTACAAAATGTTTTTAAATAAAATGAAAGTCAATTTTTTCGTGCAAGAAATAAATAAAAATATTAACATTTTTTTAGCTAAGGTGGAGGCTTCAGCCTCCCTAGACCGTCTCTTCGGTGCACGCCTGTCTCTTAAGTCAACATTCCTCGCTCCCCACTTCTCCATTGAGTATGAAAATTTGTCTAATCCACAGGATATAAAAGCTTTCTTAGTCTGACGTGAAAATTCATGGGGATGTCACACTCAAAAATCAAACCAACTACTATAAGTAATTTCCCCCCCCCCTCTCTTTCTGAAAGTATTTGGTACGCTACAAGTTGACTTGAAGAGATCTGCGGCGGAAGATTTGACAAAAAAAAAATATGGGGAAAATGCTTTGATCTCTGACAGCCTTGCAAATGAGAGGCTGGCTCACCCCTCAGTCACAAGATCTACTTCAGAAAAGCACCGTCAGCACTTTCTTTAATACTCGGTAGCAAAATCAACCTCTCAAAACTCCTGTCCCATTGAATAACAGAAATTATTTTTCTGTATCAGGTAGCCTTGGTAAAATTTTCAACAATCATGAGAGGAACTTGGTGTTGCGAATTCACATGGAGAAAGTTCCGACGCTTAGGATACGCAACAAGACACTAATGCGAGGGTGGATTCAGCTAAGAAGCTACATTGCGAGTTCGAAATAAATGTCTTCGGGTGAAGATCGTCAGTGCTCAATAAGTTAATGCGTAATCTTTCGAGACCTTAAAATTTAAACCCATCAGCAAAATAGATTGTTGACGAGTGTATCACCAATATAAAAAGAGATAATTTCACATGTTGAAACACTCCCATAGATCGATGATGTAGAACGTATATTGATTTGAACTTAATAAAATCTAGTGACCCAATTGGAATAGATGTTCGTAAGGATTCGAATAAAATAATTTTCAAACGAACGTGTTTTTTTTTTTTTCTCGAGGACCAGCTACAACCAAATGGATCGGAACAGTATGGACGAATTTTTAGCAGTAAAAATTGCGACACAAGAAAATAAAATAGAAGAACTGTCCTCAATGATTTTCATTCGCAAATAGAGAGAAAAAATTCTTATTTATCCATACTCAGACCTACGCTCGTTGAAGAGGGGACAAAAAGAGTTGGGGACGATCATGAAACCTATCGTACCCAAAAAAGAACGAAACAGATGGCTCTGTTGATTTTGCGTACGTATGCAAGAAAAAAAGAACATATAGCCTCGTGCTCGAAAGTTTTTATCAATTTTATGAACTACGAACGCAATATTCTCGAAACATTTCAAATGACATTAAGTATACGCAAGTTATACGTGGATGAAGAAAAGCGCCCAAAATTTTAATGTAAAGGCATTTTTATCTACGAGAAGAAAATACGTTGCCAAAATACACGCGTACATATACTCACATACGCCGTGAACTTTTGAAAATCATGGTCCACCCGGTCTCCACGAGCACGAGTCGCTTAATAAACTTTCGAACTTGAGCAAATCTTTCGTCAGCATATCGCGGACACGTTTTACGACCGTTTACATCACGACGAGGATGAGAAATAATAAAACAAAACACGAGCAGCGTGCAATTTTTTAATATAATTCTTCTCCCCGCGCAGAGTGTCGTTTGTTATCCTGTTCCGAATCTCTTTCTTTTTTTTCCCTACCCGGTACGGAAAACCAGGTAGATACTTTTTTTTTTTTCTCTCTCTCTCTCTCTCTCTCTCTCTCTCTCTCTCTCTCTCTCTCTCTCTCTCTCTCTCTCTCTCTCTCTCTCTCTCTCTCTCTCTCTCTCTCTCTCCTTAGCGCCCGTTACGCGATAATCGTCGTATTTTCACCCTGGTTTTCTTCACGATACACTCGAGTTTTTTTTTCTCCTCTCACGGGGGGAGTACGTAGGAAATGCAACGGATGTTAATTTATGACTGCGGACGCTCTCTTTCGCAATCGCGAAATACGCGCCCCTCAAAATTTTTGTTGACATAAATTGTGCACATAATCGTATACCGCTTTATTGCGAACGTGCATACACTGTCGTATTTACACATTCGGCTGGATGTGGATAGCGTGCACGAAGGGGGGAGGAGGATAAGATGGCAGCAGAAGATGTTGTGCTTTTTGGGCGTGCCTGTTTGTTCCTGATGATTTCACTACAAGGCCGCCGTTCGCAGCAGCAAGTTACCATGGCTACGCACCCGTCTACGGTTCAGCATCAACGGCTCAAGACCATCATTTCCGAGTTGCCGTGCCTGCGTCTGTCTTTCCGTCTGTCTTCTCATCTTATGTGCGTCTGTATCTGTGCAATGTCTATAATATGTGAATATGGTCAGTGCGCGCAATCAATACAATTAGTCAACATTTTTACGTTTACCTAATTTTTTTGTTCTCCATTTTGCGGCTCGTTCCGGCGGGACGAGAGCTGTACTCGACCTCGTATAGGTTATTAAGGTTAAGAACCTTCCTTGCAGTATGCAATTACCCGGCTTACCTATTTCAGCTCTTCGTCTATCTAGCGCGCTTTTTTTATTTCATCTTTTTATCCGCAACACGCTGAGCATTTCCGTATAGCGTCTACTGTATACTATTTATTTATTATGCTTACCGTTATGCACGTTAAATTGGTGCCGAGGGATAAAGGTGGGTCATAGGAGGGTACGTATCAGGAAAATTCTAAAGCGAGACATTTACGATGCACAACCGGAAAGGATATTGGGCAGGGTTGACGATTTATATTCTTCGAACAGCGCGTTAACGCGCCAAAAACGATAGTGTTTTTCTCGATCGTCAGCCTTTGGAGGCGAACGTTATTATAATAAAAATTAAACGAGAACGATTCTGCAGGAAAAAAGAAAAAGCATCAGTTCCTTATAGAATTTCGCGTTTCAGCTTCTCGTTAATCCGCGATTTGTATGCCGATTAAGAAACGAGCGAAATCAACCGCGTTTGTGATATCCGGCCGCGTAGGGAATTTTAACCCCAAGTGATTCCATCCATACCTTTCTACGGTCATTGATTTTCGTAACCGGAGTCTAATTTCGAAAAATACGACTTATGTATTAAGAAATTTTGTTTTGACGAAAGAGTGCAGAGTTTGTGCGGAAGGGAAACGCGAAGAAATGAAGTGAACCTTTTAATCCGCTCTATATCCGCAGCTTCGAGTCAACAACTTTATGCGAAAGAGAAATTGTAAGCGTGGGTGACTGGAAACGTTTTCGTATAACCGAATTAATTAAACTCATATTGAGCGAACGGGCTGTAAATAACGCAACCCAGGCGCGAAACTCAGGGAAACTAGGCAGAGAGGAGGGAAAGCGACGATCATAGAGTGGGAAAACAAGAGAACAATGGGAAAAATGAATATTGATTAATAATTTAAGGTGACAAAAACACTTTATTAGGAAATTTTTTCAAGTCATACTTGACATGAAATTTGTTCGACCCTTACCGAAAAATGTCTCTAGCGAGGAATTTGTTATCACTTTTGTTTGCGGTACATACTCAGATTTTGTCCGCTTCCGGATGAAAAAATTTCTCAAGGCAAAGTACTCGTAATAGGACATACTCTTCTCAGATTCACATACCTCACTTCGGAAGCTCGAAGCAGCAACGCACCACCTCTCAGAACCAGACGAGCGACCCTAGTCAACTTTCATCAATCAAATGTCATAGTGGATTCCGGGTCACTGCGGTATATCTGGCGATGATGTCGACACAGCATCAAAGACCCAGCCCAAGATACTGCTACCACTACTCAACCCAGTCGATTTCAAAAATCACCTTTGTTGTCTTCTGAACAACTCAACCTGAACAATAAATTTTGTTTCCGTTGCCTAAATCGAGCAGTGTGCCATCCTAATCAATGTTGCCGAAATTTCACAGTCATTGTCGAGACACTTTCAAATCACTCTGATAAAGAGTGGCAATCTGATCACTAAAAGTACCCGTTCCTTGATGCTTGTTGCCAACTTTCGTTCATTTTCGAAGACTCCTCGGTCTCATACTTTAATATTATTGATATGAGTTGAAATTTAATCATGATGGTAGCGCACCTGGCGGAGTGGCGTACAGTAATAATATACTCCAGTCTTGATTATCCTGTCGTACTGACATACTTATTTGGGCTGGACAGCGTTAGAATCAAATACTATAAACAATAATACCGAAAACTTCTATCTAAATACATTGAGAGCTTTTGGTCTGCACGCGACGCAGTGCTATGCAACGATGTGGGATGATGACGTTGTGTCACAGCCATAGTCGGCTTGTTTGGGTTGTTGATAAAGCACCACTACATGCAAACAATATACACAAGTTCACAGTCACAACTGTAGTTAGTTCCATCCCTCGTCGACGTCGTTAGTTGTTCTAGACCACAACATTGATGAGAGTTTCTGGTATATCATTTTATAGCATTTGTTAGAATCGTGAAGTTTGTGATTTATGAAAAAGGGAAAATTGATAGGCGGCGCGGGTGATAAAGGTTTCCTTAAATTGATATGAATATTTATTCTCATGAGAGAATTAGATGATTTGTAAAGAATTTTATACTCTACACATTTTGTCCTTTACATTTTTCTCTTACGTAAATTGCTTCATTCCCAAGTTATTTTGAGATTACTCACTGAATACTCAAATAGGAAAATTGCCTCCTTTCCATTTTCAATTTTGCCGATCGTAGCGGTACATGTTCCGCACTACGCCCTCTGTCTGACTTTTTACTTCAAAACGTTAATAACTCGCTTCTTAGTTGATCAATCTTAACGAGACCAAGCTCAAAATATCGAAAAACGTTGGTTCTTTAAATGACGTTGTCTGCATTTTTTTCAAAAACTTCGCCACATTTGTGTAAAATCAAGTTTTTCAATGTGCTCCCATAAGATAGGTACTACACAAATTTCAGTCCCGTCCAACGTTGTCGAGTTTCAAATATTCCGGCTTGATACTGAAGAAGCTTTGTAATCACGCACCACCAAGTATTATCACGATTGAATGCATACTCGTCAATTTTTTTGACGTAGATGCATCGTGATGGGGGTAGTCATGGCCGTATCTGAGAATCGAGAACCTTGTTAAAGGAGCGAAACTATTCGGACCGGACACGTTTGAGGGAGCGCTAGTGTCTATGTATAAAATACATTGTAAAGTACTGATAAAGCAAACGGTGATGCAAAAATCCAACGGTGATAGTAACACAAAAATACGTGGCAAACATCAATTTTCCTTTAATTTCTCCAGAAATAGTCGATTTAGGAGAAAAGTGTAGAGAACAAAGTTGAAAGAGCGTGAAATTTTCTTTCAGATGAGTCTAATTTGAAGAGGTTTCAAGAAATAAAAAAATTTCGTTTTAGTTCTTGTGTGTCCGGTCCGAATCACTAGGTATATTCTGCCGCACAAAAAATAATTGACGTATGCGAGGTCTGTTATCAAAAACCGTATCAGACCCTTTTCTTAGGATTATTATCAGAAAAATTTTGCTGACATACGGTACCTACGTCAATTATTTTTTGCACGGCAGTATTATTGAGCTCTAAATTGAAAACTAGGTACCTAATTATAATGGAGAACAACAATATAGCGATCTGTTTTTTTTTTTTCGAACATATTTTTCGACTCGTTTTGAACGTCAATTCAATGTAGGGCAGGTGCGACATTTCTCGGGAAAAACACCCAACGTTGCCAATGCGCGCACTTCTTATTTTGACCTTGATTTTGACTTACGAAGATGGCTACGGTTATCCAAGGAAGACTGAAAAGATCTCGAAGAGACATAGCTGACTAAAGAGTCATACCAACTAAGTCCTTATATCAACCTCTACAAGGCTACAAACATTTTCATTTCTTATTTATTCTTCAATTCGTTTTCCCCTTAATCTGTACTTTATATAAAATTGATCTTACAAGTAAGTAGATAAGAAATCATCAGAAAGTTGTGATCATATACGTAAACCTCTTTAATAAAAAAAAGATCTTTTCGATTTATTGAAATAACTGCAATACCTAAGTACATTAATTTGAAATTGTAGGAGATTACTAAGAAAAAGTAAACGTTAGACATCGATAAATATTATCAGTAATATTGTTTTAAATAATTTTTAAGAAACAACTATTAAAAAAAACTGAAAAATTAAAATTGTACAGCTATGATCTCATTTATTCAATTTGATGGGTGGGAACGCGCATCGTTTTTTCTCTCTTATACCTATTTGATTTATTTGTCGTCAGAAAGTGCCCAAGAAGAATTAATAGGCCTCCTGGATATATGATAATATGTGATAACAATTACACAACTCTTGAAAATTTTGTGAAAATCAATGATATAAGGTGTCGTTTTGAAATGTATTCTGCGCTGAATTCAGAACCGTTTAACGTTCTTCAACAGAAGGTCGCATTCTCTATGATTTTTTCTATCACGAGACACAATGTTCGTTCTCCAGCTTCGATATCAACGGTAGCAGTATATCAATGCTCGAGAAGGAACGTTTCCTTTCGCGACGATACGCGGCAGGTAGAGTAAAATCACCTATACCTAATAACAAGGATTCGCCGCGATATTATCGAGAAACAGTTCTGAGTTCAGCGCAAAAAAAAAAAAAAAAATAACAGGAAGAGCCCGCATTACATTTCATTCATTTTATCAAAAAATGTTTAATTCAAGAGTAAGTAAGTTACTTAATGTACTTGGGTAGCTATGTAATGAAAAATTTAAAAAATCGACTGATTGGATGCTGATAGGTACTTGGGTAATTCTACGTAAAGTCTGACATTTCATGTAACGGCAATTTTTCGAGTAAACAACAGGATTATCCACTACTTCTTATACATGGTTAGATAGAGAATGAAGAGTTCTATCGAGTACAACACAGCACGGTGACTTTCAACTCAAGGGATAGTCCTCAGATTTGAGTAAGTGCTCAAAAATTCCATGGTCATGGATGTAACCGCCTTAGATCTTGAGAATATATATATCATAGAGTCAGTACTAATGAATGGAATCTTATTTGAGCACTGTTCCTGCAAAGAGGACCAATGTCAAACTCAATTTATAAAAGTGAAAAAAAATTTTGAACCCCAAATATATCTCGGAGAGGGGAGCAAATGTGTGTTATGAGATTCTTCGATTGTTTGTTCCATCGTCGTGGGTAGCATTCATAATCCCTATTTAGGATGCACAGTAATATTTTTAGATCCAAAGATGGATAATTTGGTTCATATTAAGTGCATACCTATACAAGTCTACAATGAAGAAAAAAATCTAGTTTTGGTGTTAAAATCAATTTTGGGAGAAAAAATTACATTCGACACTTTATCTGTTCCATCGTCATGGTAATGATTTACACTAAACAGAAAAATAGAAGCACTGCAAATTTTTGCTCTGTTACAAGGGTAACAATGGTGATGACGCTGCTCAACCTCTTTTACCCAGTGCAGGTACAGTTGCTCACTTATAATCAATTTAATTGTAAAATTTTCCATCGTCATGGATGGTATTTTTTTTCCATGGTCGTGCCCATTTTGACACGACTATGGAAAACCAATGTTAATTATATGTACTTTTCCATCGGCGTGGCTATTTTTTTTTTTGACGTTTCTTATGCATGTTTGGTCCTAGTAATGTCTTCTACAAGCTTTTTCTAGTATTTTGGACCAAAAATTATTGAAAAAAAAAACACATACTTTTTTTAAAAAATGAGCGTCAAAATGTCAGACTTTTCGTAGAATTACCCACTTATAAGTATTACTGCTGGGACTAGTGAGTAACCTTGACGTTTGGTGCATGGATTCGTTGAGTATCCAGGAATATTATGCAGATTTACAACAAATACTGCTTCTATTTATAGAGAAAAACGATTTCATCAATATGTAAAATCGTTATTCGTTTTCCGCTACATCACAAGGTTTCTAGAGAAACTCGATCGTCGAAAATTTGTATGAAAAAAAAAAAAAACTTGCAAATCGAATACAGCGTGCATTACGAAAATTTACTGAATCAGAATTCTAAATCTTCCAATAACTTGAAACAAATGTTTCTGTATTTCTAACTTCTTTGATTGAAAAGTTAAAAAAAAAATAAAGATCGCAGATTTAAGAACTTTCTGGGCATGAAATTTTGAAAGAGTTCCAAATTTCACCGCAACACAGCATTTTGAGCGCAGCCGACATCAGTTTTTAGATGTTTCAAACGTATGCACCCTTCAATAACAATTCTAATTTGTCTCATGTGTCATTGTATCAATTCACAAAATCGAATATATAGGTAGTAAATTATTTCTGTTTATGTTAAGAAGGAGCTTAAGAAAGAAGACTTCTCATTTTCAAACACTTTCTGAACATGAAATGAAGAGAGTACTAAAATTCGAATTTCAAGTTAATCACTTCGGATATAATGAATGCGTTTCAACTTCATAGAAGTCGTGGTTGTTCCTCGAATGTTCCGAAGCTAAACCTATCAACAGCTAAAATTTAATTAGAGTGATCAGATAAAGCTTCGAAATGTGTTGCTAAGACGGAGATATCAAAAAATAAAGTCTACAAAATAAGATTCCTCCTTCCCTCGAAGTTCTCAAACCAACAAAATACTCGAACAATACACTTTCGGACCATTCTAAACATATTTCAAACATATTGCCGCATCTAAAGAAACACATTGAACGTTTAATCACTATTATATTATGTATCAGCCAGAAAAAAAGTCTATATTAATATAGTTACACAATATTCTAATCGGAAATTATTCTACATCACAAAAGAAGTATAATCAATAACAAGACGTCATAGGTGCTCCGCGTCTACATAATCATCGCGGAAAAAATTTGAACGGTCAACATTTTAAGGAAGAATAAATAAATAAATAATAGGAATGATGAAAATGGAGAATTTAAAAGAACAAAATCAAGTCGAGAAGAGAAGAAAAAGAAAATAACGATATATCAAAAAAATTAATTCGTTTATTCTTTTTCAACGCCGATGTGTACGCCAGAGAGCAAGTTGAAAAAATATATCTTGTTTTTTTCGTATTCGTTATCAATCACAGAAATACTATACAAGAAGAACATTTAAACCTTGAACTATTTACAAATATACGTGTTTTTCTTTTTCTTCGCAACCGTCTTCACACTTGGTTTTGATGTCGTTCAAAGCGACGAAATGAAAACTGATCGAATATAAAATACAATCTCAATAAAAACACTTTATTTCACGACTATTCCGAAAGAGAGAAAATCATTACACATAAATGGACGAGTAACAAACAATTATTTTATACATTTTACGAAAAGAGAATGGAGAAAAAAACAAACCCAACAAAAATTTACAAAGGTTATGTTCTCCTCGTAGACACGTTTTTGTGATTGGTGATAACGTGAACATTAAAAGAAGAAAAACTACGTTTCTCATGTATTTTCAACATACATGAAGTGTATAATACACACTAAGAAAACGATGAATGATTTGGTTTCCTTTCTTTTTTTTCTTTTTTACATTATTCTTTCATTTTCTTCTCAAAATGAAAAAGTGACCGTCTCGAGCATATTTGAAATTTTTTCTACAACTTTCACGACCAATAAACCTTACACACTTAGAAAACAATACACAAACGTGCGCGCGAACGTTAAATGCCTGCCTTCGACACGAGTGTCTCCTTTCCTTAGAATAACAAAGTACTCATTCCACCAATCTCTGATTGTTCTTTGATAAATATTTCGAAATACTGATAGATGATGGTCACAGCCAACAAGATACCAGTTCCTGAGCCGATGGCACCCATAAAATCGGCCAATACGGAAAGCGCTCCAATACAAAGACCACCAAATGCGGCGGCCGTGGGTACATATCGATTCAGTTCATGGATCATCGAATTGTCGCGATGACCGCACATGACCATTTGCTGTTCCTTCAGTTGTTTCGCGACCTAAAAAAAAGTCATTTTTAGAACAACGCTTCAGTTAAAAATTGTTGTTCTTAGCGTGGTAGAGACGAACTTACATCTTTGGCAGAGGAACCGCTGACTTCGATCCAAGTCTTTGAGAAAAATGCACACGACCCCAACATGAATATTATGTACAAAATAGCATGGATAGGATCCTCCAGTATATGACCTAAATTCTCCGGCGGAGAAAGATAATAGCACAGACCACCAACAGGATACGCTCTAGCTGGTCCTCCTCCTCCAACATCAGCCCATACGCCCAATAAGTTTACGAGAAAATTTCCTTGAAATTTCACTGCCAGCATCTGCAAAACGATTAAATCGCAAATTGACGATCTATCGACACACGATAACAAGATACGTAAAGATGAGTAATCAAGTCGTTACCTGAGATATGACATACAAGTTTGACACCAACGCAGACTGTAAAATGATAGGAATGTTTGACGTGTAGAATAATTTAATCGGATAACTGCTATGCTGTCCACGATATCTAGCTGATTTAATAGGCAGATCTACACGGAAACCCTGAAATTAAACGTGAAATTTTAACGTGAGAAATCTTACAACATACTATTCTTCATCTGCGTATTTGTTCTTTGCTTACTTGGAAGTATATTACAATAGCGAAAACCAATACTGTAGCCAAAAGATTCATCAAATTCGGTAAATTTTGTCGGTAGAAAGCTTCTCTTAAAGCGCGAACTTTATCTTGCCTCGTAGCCAACAAATGGAAAAGAGCGATAACAGCGCCTTCGAATTCCGTACCGCGACCTTAATAAAAAAGAGAGAATCTATAAAGTAAACGGTTCGATCGTATCTGGAGATTTTTGCTTCTATCTCGAGGCTATACGAACCTGTATTCACTGTGGCAGGGCTGAAAGCTTTCCAGACGATTGTCTCACAAATATTGGTAGCAATGAACAGCGAAATTCCCGATCCTAAACCGTAACCTTTCTGCAGGAGTTCGTCCAATAATAATACAATGAGACCAGCTACGAATAACTGAATGATGATGAGTAGACAGACACCAGCACCGATTTCTGATGGATCACCGTACATCCCAGTCATTACGTAAACGATAGCCTGACCAACGGTAATCACCATACCGAACACTAGACGTGATAAAGTCAACTTTTTAGTAAACTCGTCGAGTGCAGGAGTGAGTTAATCATGATACACGCGACTTACATTTCTGAGCTCCGTTGAACAAGGCTCTATCTTTAGGTGTATCACCTACTTCGATTATTTTGGCACCAGCTAACAGCTGCATAATTAGCCCAGACGTGACGATGGGAGATATACCTAATTCCATAAGAGTACCACGATTTGATGCGAGAATAACACGAATCCAGTAGAATGGATCCGCCGAATCTGAGCTCATGATTCCGAATAAGGGGATCTACATCATTAGAACGGAAATAGTAATTTCTAGAACGTTTCTTGTACGCTCATAAAAAGTAGACCACGTAGGGTATAATCTTACCTGACAGCAGACCAAAAATATAAATAACGTAATGGCAGTCCATAGCACTTTCTCTCGAAACTGAATCTGCAATACACAGATATACACGAATAAGAAAATCTGGACGAAAGTAATTCCGAGGAAGGATTAATCCGTTTCGAACTATGACTTACTTTTCGTTCCGGTTTCGCTATTTCTGGTAGAATACTACAAAAAGGTTTTATAATTTCCAGGAACTTGACTGCGAACACACGAGAGAACACGAAATATAATTATAAACCATTCATGATAAACGTAATAGAGCAGTTTTTCAGTTATGAAATAGATGGACGAATCTATCGGAGAAAATTGTAAAAACGAGAGAAATACTTACACCCCATTTTTGTTTAATCTAGGCTGAAGTGGAAGAAAGAAGGAGTAAAAATTATATCAATAAATCATGAAGAATATTCTATTAATTCGATTTTTCAGCTCAAAAACAACTACTCAATGTAGCTGCAACGTATAACCGAACAAACCGGACAAATAACACATTCACTCTCTGAGTCTGGAGTTCAACGCAAGCAAAATATTGGTCATTGATACGTTTTGTAGCAACAACGAAGCACAACGTGTATATTTGCAGAAAAAAAGTTCAACGCACAGAATTCTTACTTGATTTCACAGACGAATATTTTGTTTAAGTGTAAAGTTAATTATCGACTGTAGGTTCGTTAGTGAACGTTACATATTATCAATGTTGTGGAGAACAAGGTCTGTTGACAGAATTGTGGTTTGTGGAGTGACCACGTTCTGGAATATTTGGATCACGTGATTTGGATAATAATTATTATTTCGATGTTAGTATCGGCATTAAAACTCAGTGGTGTTCTGAATTTTGAAATGCTCCTGATTGATTATTATAGGGATGACGCATTGAGAACATTTTTTTTTTTCTTTTTGGCAATTTGACGGATCACATCTGAACCATTTCAACTATCCGCAATCCGCAATTGTGCCCAAAAAAAATCTGTATGTATCTTCATTTTTGAAGTACAATATTTTAAATAAGCAAGATTTTTCCCTACAATTTTTCTACTGAGGATGGTTGGGATCAAATTAACATGAACATTAAATATCAGATTTTGAACCTCGAATCACTACAGTGATAAGAAAACGCCTGATCTGAATCAATGCGGATAAGAATTTGAGTATGGATGGCGGATGACAAAGTGTCGATCCATCCATTTTACTGTCGCTTCTTGATTAGGTATTGAATCGAGAAAAAATCAGTATGCAGCGTAACGATGGTTTATTCCATCTACGTCTCGAATTGGTACCTAAACCAATAATATTGATATTAATTAATATGCATCCTTCTCAATTATCTCTCTTTTTTTTAAAACTATTTTTGAGAATACTTCGACCAATGTCTGAGATAATAAGCTAAAATTTGTGCTGATAGGTTTCTGAATCTCGACGAATAGCATAGGCAATGGTAACACCACTAGATAATGAATTAATTTATTTGGGCAATAAATTTGAATAGTACTCGATGGTAAGCTCTCTTCCTTTTTGCTGCATGATTTCCTGAGAAATAAAAAAATAATAATAATAAATAAATTCTGACCAATTTTTTTCTCCTATAAAATTAGATTTCAAAAAGTTCGTAGAGGTTATTGTTATAATCGAAGAGGTATTATTTTCTATTGAATAATTATTTTTCCCAATAGGTATAGCCATAGTTTAAGCATATGACTGTCCATCTCTTGAAGATTTGATTTACCGTCTCTCGAGCAAGAAAACCGAATTTTAAAGAAAATTAAATACATTCAGATCACATTCAGATTCAGATACGGAAAATGAATTGAACAATATTATTTATTCTGACCATGATTTAGAGTTCAATCCTTCGATCCCATAAAAATAAGTCAAATTTCATTAAAAAAGTTCTCTGGAAATATTAAGTAAACTCTTCAATATCTCGTCATTTTATCGATTACTTGGAAATTTTCCCTCAGATTGATATTAATGGCCCACAGATGATTTGTTCTGGTCATAATCCGATGCTTTTGGATACTATCGCTATATTTTTCTTTTTCGGTACCACTTTTTTTTCCTTGCGTTTTTCCCCTTCTTTATAGCCTAATTAATTACCGTGAAAAAATATTATGAACACTATCATTGAATTTTTACGATGTTATTTACTAATGGTACCCATTCGGGGCGAATGAAGATTGTTTCGTTATTGATTGCTAATGATAGGTATATTAAATCCGCCAACGTTGACTCGCAAAATAATTCATACATTTCAATCTGTGTAATCAATTTCTCCCGTTCTCTCTTGGAAAAAACAGAAAGAAATGTTGATCGGAATTGTTGATATTCAAACTTATGCGGTAAAGAATATTTCAATTTTCGAGATTTTGATCAATGACTGTTTGACTAACTAACTTTTACTGAAGGTATCTAGATAAACTTAACTGCCCCGTACTAATTCCACTCAACATTAAATCTATATACCTACCTACCTTGTAATTTAAGAACGTATTCATTATAGGTACTTACTCATGTTAAAATGAGATAGGTAATTTCGTTCAGCGATGCTAAATAGCCCTAGTGTAGCTGATAGCTCATTAAGATGATAAATAGGTAAATATAATAACTTCGAAAATATTTTGAGTAATTTTTTTTTTTCTTTTTTCAATTCCTTATAGGCTTACATAATGATTCGAATATTTTTTAGATGCATCTAAATCTAACCACGATAAAAACGTATTTTTCACCATTTTGGCTTGCTCATCCGTTCATCCGCAATCTCCGAGTCGATTAATGTTACCATGGTTGAGGAAAACGACAAAAAGCGATGCTTAAATTGATCATACGCCAATGAATCGATCATTTGATATAAAATACTTAGAAAAGTAGCCTAATTATTGTTTCGATATTGAATTTTCTCTATTAACGCTCCGAAACTTCTTTCGCGATAGTGGTATCAAAATTCATGACTCAGATATGATATGACCGCATTAAAAAAAAATTTTCCTACAAAGTCTGCTCGAAGAATGGTATACTTAAATTTCAATTTTTGATACCATATATTTTTTTTCCCTCGAATAACTTCTGCTTACGTAGCATAATTATTTAACCTACTAGTTCGATGACCAGATCTATCCGTAACGATTGTCTTTTCTGCCATAATTAATTCCCAGGGATTGCCTAGAACTCTTTAAGATTCGAAAACAACATTAATTAATTTACAAAAATTTACTTGCGTCGAGGAAAAAAAAAAAGAAAAAAAAAATTGAAAGATTTGATCGACAACTCGGAACAGTGTTTGAATTGTTTGATAAACCTTTTTTTTCTCCTTCTTTCAGCTATAACGTCTTCTTATTTCCTCTTCATTTGCAAACGAAATAAAAAATCCATATCTGAAAATAAAAATTATATAAGATATAAAAAATTTCCATCAACCAAAATGGTCAGGGTGACCAGCAACAAGATGGACAATTGATTCTTAGCATCCCTAAACAAACTACCGAACACTGCCTCAACCACGCTCCCCGATTCCGGGGCACATCACTGGTTTTGACGTTTGTGTCCGGACGAGGGCATTGAATACTGGTCCTCGATAATGCCACCCCATGAACGCAGCCGCCGCTTGTAGCGACCGACGCCGGCGCGACCAGACCTCCTTGGCGCGGATTACAGGAGCACGCCACCACTCCCGGTCACGTGATTCGTTCTCATTACTCGATCTATCTTCGAGTTCTTGGAGTCTCCTATCATTTTTGCGAATTTTGACCTTTGAACGATAAATTATCGTTCTTTTTTGATTTTTGCGTTCGACACTTCTTTAAATCGTGGAAAAATCGTAAAATGGAAATTAACTACGTTTGTTAATGAACAATTATAAGGTTTTCCAATCGGACGTGGTCTTAGGACGAGGTAATCAACGAAACTTATACGCATAGTCTATAGTGTCGAAAAAAAGAAAGAGAAATAAAATAGCTAGGTAGTATAAATCATTAGGAATTCAGTGTCTAGTCTGACTGGATGTATCGATCCCGGTTAATTACAAGTCGGATGCAGGAATTTTTGATACGTGAACCTACGAGTAAAATTAAATGTGAGTGAAAAGATGTGAAATGATAAAAAATATTTTTACCTATTGTTCGTCCTGCCCAATGTAACTAGATATACCTGGCTAGCATTCTCAAAAGAATTAAAATAGGTATATATCGTATGTAAGTATATTTCATAGTTAGGTACTGGTATTCCTTAATTACAGTCAAGACTTAGATCATTCAAGAGTCGACTTATACAATTTACATTTTCTCATACCTAGACAAAAAAAGAATTGACGTTAATCTTTCATCAGAGAATCGTTCAAATAATTTGACCATTTTAGTCGTAGGAAAAATAACAGAATTATCAGAATAAGTAATACTAATTATTACGTATTTTTTTTTTTTTTTAAAGAGAGAGAGAAAACTAAACGACTTACATGTACCATGAGAAGGCAAGGAATTGAGATATAGGTAAAGAAATTTTTTTCAAAAAGTGCAAATAAAGTAGCGATATTATTGCACTAGCGCAATAATATCGCTAGGTACTTTATTTGCACTTTTTGAATAAAATATCGTATGGAACTCGTGCAAAACAGTAAAAAAATGGCTACTCGTGTGATTTGCTACCCTCGGCTTTGCACTAGTTGGCCATTAGAATATTGTTGACTCCATTGTTTAGAGGCGAGGGAACTTCAAATTCATTGCGTGAGTATTGATTTAAGAACCAGCAAATTAATATTGACTGATGGGCATGTTGGTCATCGAAGATATCAAATTGAGATTTCTTTAAACTATTTTTAATGAGCTGATCAGTTATGCAGCTAAAATTGAAAATTTCTTCGACTCCTTATTAAAGCTTGGCTCAAAATTATTGAAAATTGAAATTACCTAATCATTTCCTAAACCGATATGATAAGGGGTTGTCTGGTGACCTGGTCTCGAATACACCGAAACTACCGCTCTCACTACAATCGTGGCTAATGAAAGAAACAAAATCAGTTCAAACCATCCGTAATCTACAATAATTTTCTATTCTATGATACAGAATTAATCGGGACTCGGAAGCGAAGAGCGAAAAGAAAGATAAAGGAGAGAGGATAAGAGAGATGCAAAATAAGTTATAAAAAATAAAACTTACACAGGAAATGACTTGTCTGAAGTTAGTTAATTATCTTTTAAATTTTTAATCAAATAATTTGGTTCCATGTTCTTCTTCGCTTCTCATTTTTGTGCCCGCGTACAGTCAATCTATGGAACGACCTCTCTTCATTTGTCCATTACTCGATGAAGCTCTCGCTCAAGAAATGAAGAAGCCATGAATTATGTGTCCGCGCAGGTTACGTCTTTCGTTCTTGAAGCTCAGGCTTTAAGTTTTGAATAACAAGTTTTCGGGCGTTCAAGCTTACTAACCGAGCATGGCGTACGTAAATGTATCTGACTGGAAAGCCGAACAAGTGGCGGAATGGCTGAAAGGTTTGAAACTCTCATTCATATCTCAATCGTGGTTTCAGATTTGTTAATGTCATATTTTCTCGAATTCACAGGCCTCGACACCGTTGTCTTGCAGTACATAAGACTGTTCATGGAAAAAAATGTCAATGGTCAGCAGCTTCTCGACTTACAACCAAGTGACCTCGAAGATATAGGAGTATCGAAGATAGGTCACCAAGAAATAATTCTAGAAGCAATCGATCTGTTAAAGAACTTTGTACGTAAAGCGAATGATTGATTTTGCACATTTGTACGATGTATCCGACTTATTTATCTGTTTATGTTTCATGTCGTCCTTTAGTATTATGATTTGGATCGAGAAAACCTTCAGTTGCTCGCACTCCGATTATCGTGTTTATCGCACAGCCTACTCAGCGAGCTACGGAAAAATCATATGAATAGTAGTGTAGTGCCCACACAAGTACTTGCTGACGTAGCTAGTGTAGTTTCCGCTGTAAAACCGCTTGTATGCTGGCTTGATAGGTAATGCAGCTTATTACGAATAATACTACTACCTATAATAATTTACCCTGTAATTTTATACGTACCATATATGAAATCAACCGTATCTGTTCATTTTTATTCTCTCATCATCGTATTATGTGTACCAAAGACAACTTGATGCGTTAGGAGTATGATGATCGTACGTCGAATGATTCTCATTTCATAAATGTAAGTAGTACTACGAAACGATGGTGTGTGAAAATTTGCGATGTTGCAATTTGGCGACGGCAATATTTGGTCGCTTCATGTGAGTAAGAGAAGTGAAACCTGCTAGCTTCCATATGTTACACCTGTTGCTTTGCCATCGCGTCATTTTTAAATACGAGTAAATTAGTTTCGTACGACGTTAAATAAAGACGAAATTGTTACGGCGTGTTCATAAAAGCCCGATTAATAAATAAAAACTCAGAACGCTTTGAAAATAATGGAATGATATATACGTTTGGAAACGAGCTTCAAATAATCCGATGAATTTGCTGGAGCTTGATGTTTTTACAAATAGCTGTTATCGTAAAATAATTAGAATGTCGATGGTCGATGATTTGACGCACTTTGATTCGATTTTTTAGAACGCCGTTTTGTGACCAGCACTCGTACGTCGATAAGAAGACTGAATTATCGAAGCTTAGCGTCGAGATGGCGATGAGCGGAATGCGTGATAAATTCGCCGAGAAGCCTATTGATAATATACTTCAAAGTTGCAAACAGCTAGCCGAGCTAGCTGATTCTTTTATTCAGGGTATAGACGATTCCTTGTTGTTGCAACCTGCTTCTTTGGATCTGGCTACGTTGAAAAAGAGACCCGGAGATCATTTAGTGAGGACGATAACATATTTTATGTGAGAACTGCATCGGGTGAATTCTCAATGGACTATGTTTTCACAGGGTTTCTACATCGTACCTTCATTCCATGGTATGTTGCAAGTTGGCGAGCTCAAATGTAATAGTGCTGCCCATCAATGTGGTAAAATCGAAACTGGCGATGAAATCGTGCAAATTAATTATCAAACGGTGGTTAGTAGAAGTTGGTTTTAATGATGAATATCAATCCGGTATCTATTTTTAAGATAGAACTTCTTGTCCGTAGGTGGGCTGGGAAGTGAAAGAAGTGATGTCGTTGTTGTTCGAAGAATCTTCTACCGAAGTCTTGATGACGCTTAAGAAGAGACCGCGGCACAGCAAAGTGTTCGGTCAGATTTACATCAAACCTTACCGCCTACCGTGCAAGAAGCAAATGAATTACTCTACGAAATGGAACGATTTATTGTCTCCATCTCGCCCGGAATTACTTTCAGTGCCTGCGCATTTCGGCTGGCAGTTTAGGTTAGTATCGTTTCGTTCGTATTTTGTGAGACATATTAGTTCTCGTACTTATTATCGACTATTACTTCAGACCCATCAGTACGAAACCAACGGTTGTCAAAGTACCGGAGAGTCAAGAAACGAAACCGCCTCCTTCGCCGACTCCGAGTACGGTTTCGAGTATTAGTAGCCGTAGTAGTGAAAGCGAGCTTATGGTTGGGCCATCGTCACCGAATAGTGTTCGCCTCTACCTACCGAAACCCCGTATACCGGTTCAACGTAGAGCTACCATAACTGGTGCTAGTCCAGTCAGCAAACATGCCCCACTCAGCTTGGAACAGGTAATTGAGATTTTGAACACGAAAACAGAAAATTTTGAGGTTGGTGGAAAGAAATGAGTGGTTGATGCGATGCTTGGATATTTTCTAATCCTTTATTCTAACCACGAAAGCAGCAATATTAAATTTAATGGAATCGTATTTATTTACAGTTTTGGCACGAATTGAAATTGGAACGCGAATGGCGTAGCAACAGTGACGAGAAAACTGAGAAAGCGAACAGCGAAACTCAATTGAAACGAACCGCTCCTACGTCTCATCGTTCGCTAAACTGGTCGGCGCGTTTTCCGGACTCGTCCAAATCGAATACTCCGGTTGATCAGGAAAAAGTTAATGAGTCGAATAAAGAACACACGGGCGAGGAGAACGGAATAATTCCGCTGAAGCAACGCATCGATTGTTTGAATCGTGCCATGGAGCAAACCGGAGGCAAGAAACCGAAATTACTGCCGAAGCCGATATTGTCGTCCAAAGCGCCGATAAAATCGGACCCGCCGAAATCGCCATTCTATGTACCAACCACGCCGAAAAAGACTGAAACGGGTGCGCGTCGAGAACGCGGCAAATTGGATAAAAGCTATAGCACGCCATCGTACGATTATTCGATCGACTCCAAAGAACCGCTTATGTTCAGTATGAAATTACCGGAAGAAAAGGTCAAATCCGCGCCTGACAATATTACCATCGAAGTGGAAAATAAGTCCGATTTCAGAAAATTGGAAATCAAGACTCAGGAGACGGAACTGACTCCGGAAACGCCGCAATCGGCTAAATTAGAACAGATCAGCGAGCAACCCTCGACGTCTAGCGATTATCTCGAAATCAAGATAAATGAATCGAAGGCGAAAAAACGAGAAAGCGGGGATGAAAGTGTGAATAAAATAGTGGATACGATCGAATCGACCCTGAAAATCGATAACGATTCGGATATCAGTTCACCTAGCTCGACGAAGGAAGAAACGAGAACCGTTCACCTCGAAAGCAAACCTCCTAACTATTTCACATTCGAACCACCGACGGTCATGCCGTACACGAGCAGCAGCAGTAAACTGGATACAGATTCATTGAGGATGGAGGACACGTCCAGCATCACCAGCGACACTCTCAAGTCGAGTGCGTCCGACCCTTCTCAGACAGTCCAGCGACTTCATATACACACGACCATCAACGTACCCGTTCCGGCGACATTTCCACGTCACAAAGCGGAGAGTAGTAAAATTTTTCCGCCTCCCGAACCACCGCCTCGTCCGGCGAAAGGCTCGCCTATCCACTCGAAATTCTCAAAAAGCTCTGTAGTTACCAAGTCGTCGATAAAAAGTCCGACGCACAAGAGTCCGAAAGTGAATCGCAAGAAAAATGTTTGGTTGATAAGTAAGTTTGAAAGAACCAACGTACCAATTCAGGAACAGTGGGAGTACATCGTTTGAACGTAAAAATTTTCATTTCTCTACTTGACGTTTTGACAGAACTTGGGAGTCTTTGTCCAAACAGGATTTAGAAGATGATTTTGAGGGGAAAAGTTTCTTATTTTTTGGATTAGGGAGGAAAGACTTGAATTCTTTCTATTAGTCCAAACGTTGACTTTCCTGATTGGTCTGTGAGGTGGTACAAGTTGAAATTTCTGTTCACAACGTAGTAATGTAGCTTTTTCCCCCTTTTCAGAACGTCGAAATGTTAGTGTAAAAGATTTGGGAGTTTGCGATCACGAAGGTTGGCTTTATCACCGATCGCGGAAAATGTCAAGAGGTTCTCCGATGTGGTTGAAAGGATGGTTTATCATCAAAGGAACCATTTTTTATGGTTTCAATAGCCGCGAGGTATCGTACTGGAATTACAAGGTACACGCACATTTCATAGTGTCGAAGCTGTCTAATATCAAATTCCTTTGACCCTCAGGCTACTCATGCTAGATTGATGATATCGTTACCTGGATTCACCGCATCGCCAGCCGAAGAAGTAAAATCCCGTCAACTGTCGTTCAAAGTGTACCATACTGGAACGACTTTTTATTTCGCGGCTGAAACATACGAAGATTTTCTTGGTTGGGTCGATTCGTTCACTCGCGTCACCTTGCGCGTTACCATATCAGATGAGGAACAATGTACGACACATTATCTTCGAATTCTTATGTTTCTTCGTTTCTCAATTGCTTACATCTTTCATTCATTGTGTTTCAGCTATTGTTATGAGTGAAACGGATGGCGAAGAAGACGATGAATCGCCGACCACGAAGAAAGATAAATCGAGCGGCGAATCCTCCAGTTCAACCATGAAGAAACTGTCCGGCCTGATCACCAGTACTTTAGTCGGTATGCAAGATTCGAAAAGCGGGTGTGTAACTCCTTCCATCATCTAATCCACCCTCCAGATAAAGTTACCCAATCTGTGTTGACCAGAAGATTTTATTTTTTTAGCGATAAGAAATTCAATTCGCTGAAAAAAACGTCTCGTAAAGCAGATCAACAGCAACAGGATAACAGTCACAGCGCTAGTCTCGACAGAAAATATCTGAAATTTTTTAGCGGCAGGAGTGCGCAAAATTTCAATCCTGTACCGACAGCGCAGTTTAGAAGTTACCGACGGGTGCCGCCGATGGAGAAAGCACCGTTCAGTCCACCAGACCCGAGTATCCAAAACGACTCAGCGTACGTTTAGCTGTAAAAACTTCATCCGTTTTTCTTTTAGATAATCGGCCTTTATCACGTATCTGCAAAATTTTACAGAAAACCGGATTCTCTACCCTCGGTGCCAGTGCCGTCAGCTAGTCCGACCAGACCACCTGATATGGCTGATTACAGATTGGCTTCGTTGGCGAAGAATCCCAATGCTAGGTAAAGTTCTTCAATCGTCGCTCCGTACTTTCTTTGTGTTGAAATATAAGCTAAGTCAGGCCTGGATTAAGTTTTTTTTCCGTCATATCTAGAAACCTCACGATGCAGTATTGCCTGAAGAAAGTCATGAAGCGGTTTCAACGCAACTTATAGATCGATCAGCGGAAATGGTGCTTTCTGATACTAGTCAGGAATACTATTTCTGCTGATCTTCTGTTCAATTCAGTCAATGTGCCAGTAAAATTAAAATGTACCCCATGTGGTGCGAATGTGCCACCCTTGGCAAAGGCAACACTGTTACATTCACACTGAGAAGAACAATTCACCACCAAATGTTTCTGGGAGGTAGGGCTTGGGGCCATCGCTCCCTTACCCTCGTCCTCTTTAATCCTGGCCTGATTACCTACTAATAGAAGCGATAATAACGATAATGACGTCTTTTGATTGGTGATTCTTACGTTATTTTTGCATGACTAACCTGTAGGAATTTCGAATTACCTTTCGACGAAGTGAGTAAACACTAACCGAAATCTAAGTAGGAAAAGATATCAACTTCTTCGTGCTCGTCAATTTCGATGTTGATGTATTCATAATTGTATGTTTTGTGTCTTTCAAGGACGTCGGAGAACGCTCAACCTGGTGGGTATATGACCCTCGAGTCGTTCATGTTGAGTCGACAGGAGGAGGAACGACGTCATCAGTCGCAACATCCGCGTGCCTCCAGCATTATGCGAGTACCTCAATGTCAGGCTCCCCCACCTCCAACCCCTCAAATCCTCCACAATGTTGTTGCTGCTACTGGTTGGTTATGGCGCGATCAATACATAAATGATATCATTTTCGATAGGCGAGGCTTGAAATGTTTCTTCATTCTGTTGTAGGTCATGAACCACCTACTTTTCATCCTGTTTCTCGTCCACCTATGGTTCCGTCTACGTCGGCTGGTAAGAGTTGGCCCGATCATTCTAGTCATCCACAACACAATTTCGGCGAAGGCTCTTCAACATCCGAAGTACGGCCCAAGTATCTGAAAAAGACCGCTTTGTACCAGCCTCCACCGTGGGATCCTCCTGTTCACCGTAAGAACATTCATTTTCTTGCGATGATTATTATTTCTCGAAAAAATCACATTATTATCTCGTCGCTAGGACTAAATGAAGACGTACGATTGCAACCGGCCTTCGAAATGACGTTAGATCGTCAACCGACGAACGATAGTTCTCCCAGCGGTAGTAAAACTAAGAAAACGGAAGTCTCCTCTAGTTCGTCGCTTCGCTTCAAAAATTTATTCAGTAGCTCAAAAACCGACGCACAGAAAGCGAATTTGATAAGTTAGTTAATCGCCTACGTTTGAACTTCTTTTCTTCTTCGTATGATTCTAACTATCGATCGTTCTCAGGTTCGCCACGTTTGAGACGGGTTTTGTTCCGGGATAAAAAGAATTCTAGCCAAGCAGCTTCTCCGACTGGTTCGACTCATGAAAATGTTGGTTTCGTTAGTAGTTACAATAATGCGGTAAGTGCTTCATATTTTTTTCCCTTTTACCGCAGAAAGCACTTCGATTTCACAGTTAGACTCGTGAGGATACTTGAAACTCAAATTTACAATTTGAACCCATCTTACTTTGCTGGCGGACTTAACTAAATCATTTTAGGAGGTTCGCCGGTTCTGTAACTTCCCGCAAATTCTTGTCTGTTCGAGTTGAGAAGCTATGTTAAACAGATCATTTTTCTCTTTCCTACAGCCCTTGGTTGCTACACACCCACCGGAAATAAGGTTAGTGAACGCTCCTGATTATCCCGGTTTGCAGTATCCGCCGATCTTCGAGCCCGGCTCGTACAGTCTTTCGGATGTATCGAATTTACTACGCAGTAGCCGCGTTCGAAGTTTCGATCACGGCGGAGATGAGGCGTTATCAAATGCGGAAAATTACGAACTAGGTTTGGAGCAGAGGATGGAAGAGGGCGCGAATAATAATTACACACACGGTAGCTACGATCACGATATGAATGAGAATCCGAACGCCACAGACGAGCGCGGCATTGAAGAATATTCATCTACTACCGTCTAGAATAGAGAAACCGTTGCGAGCTTCTAAAATCCGCGATGTCTCTGACGTGCGCTAGGGTACCGTATTCTTGTTTTGTATTGGCCATATTTTGAATGTTTTGTTTTAGTGAATTTCTTGTTATTACCTGTGCTGTAGACTCAAAGTATTTATTTTTATATTCGTAATCTTCGTGTGGAAAATGTTACTTGGTGTTTTCTATACGTCTTCTGTCTTTGTACTGTTAACTTATACGTATTACGTTATGCCTGTAGCATTTATCCTTTATCTCCGATTTTTAATACTCTGTACCAGTTCATTATTCCTAACGGTACACTTCGTTGTTTTTTTTTTTAGTAATTTTTTATTCTATTATACTTTTTTTCTATTTTTTCTTATGTTTCTTACGTCTTGATTGGTGAAAGATTGTGAACCTTGTTCATGAACCACCGGCAGCACGATCAGTTGTTGAACTAGGCCTTTTGCGGTTTGTCGAGAGCTTAATTGTTTGAATACTTCACGAGGAAAGTTTGGACAGAGACAGAATATGAGTCAAATAGAATAATATGTGAGTGATGTGAGAAGAATATTACTTGATGATAAACTGACTGATGTAATAATTGTGAATTATTTTACAGATGAGATCATGGCACAGACGAGTTATATGTTTAAGGATATTGAGAATAATACTAGTACTAATATTTGTATAGCCCTATTCACAATAGCAAATGCTGGATTAAGATTGTATGAAAAATTAGATGAATTAGGTGAGGTTGTGATTTATACAGATTCTATTTTTTATTTTGAAGATGGAAAAAATACAGTCGAGACTGGTGATGTGCTTGGAAAATGGATAAATGAACTCAAAAACGATGAATATATCAAGTCGTGGGCATCAACAGGTCCTAAACGTTATTATCAGCTATGAAACAAACTTAGATAAAAATTTGACTAAAAGAAAAGGTGTTACACTGAACTATCAAAATTTGGAAAAATTGAATGGCAATACAATGATAAAACTAATTAAGGAAAATATGAATGAACCTGAACAGACTTCTATAGACTTGACTTACAAGAAATACGAAGACTAAGACGTAAATAAATAAATTAGAAATCAAAAAGTTCAAGTTTGAGTATGATAAAAGAGTAATTTTGCCTAATTAAAATACTATACCATATGGTTACTAATGTTATTAGGCCTGAGATTAATATTACTTAAAGTTAGGTTCAGCGAGTAATCGAGCTCGGTGAAACACAATTCAATGGTGCAAGAGGGAAGAAGATATATTTTTAAAAAAATCGCGTTCATAGGTAAATTGCGCTTTTCCTTATAAAAAATATAAACAAACTAGGTATAGTAGACGGGAGTGTCGCGATACGTAGCCGCGGATATTAGTAGACATGATAAAAGGCGTCTTTACTTCTCTTAGATATGTTATTTCTTTCTTCTCTTAAATACCTATGCCTTTTGTCTGTGTACAAGTACACAGGGCAGCCGTTCTCGGCGGCTGGTCATCTCTAAAAATCGTAGTTGGCTTGTTGTCAGTTTGCTCCCTTAAAATATACCGACTCGCCACTCCACAATACCATTAGGTATTGTAGGGAAAAAAAAAGAACAAGAGAAAAGAAGAAGTACTGAAAACTTGAACTTTTGGCGCCAATGCAGCGCCGGTAGCTCCATAGTACGTACAAGAAGAATTTGGCCTTTATAAGAGTAGAATGAAATACAACATCTATGAGTAGAAGGGACGCCCTTCGTCTGTAAAAAGTAATACGCGCATATCGTGATGAGAAGATCTGGTATTACGAGAGATATCGGTCACAGGAAAACAACAACAGACTTTCAAATTATGTGAATGACAATCTGAAACTATGAGCATCAAGCATCTCTTACATCTCTGTCAGATATTTAATTAGACTTTAGACTATCCGTCTTAATCCATTCTAGAAAATACGAACAAAGACGATACAAAGATAAGTGCGCATTGGTTTGCGATACCTAATGAATTGCTCCTAAAGACGCTCATCTTTAAATATGCTCGTACAGATACGTCAGTAATTGCCGATAGAGAGCCGACAAAATAATTGAAGTACCGTACTCACACTTGTTCGCGATTCAATAATAATAATAACAGCAAAGTCGATGGTCTTTCTAGTTCGATACTCAAACCTAACATGAAGAAGACTTTCTCTTAGAGATCGTTCATCGGAAGATACAACTCATATCATACAACAGACTAGAGAAGTACAAATATCATTTTCAGGAAGTCACACAAATTATTTCTTGAAAAGTAGATAGATACCAGTGCAAGACTTTCTGATGATTCAAGAATCATAATCACTCGACGAATGTTTTTTTTTCCAGATATGTTTCCATCGGATCGCATGGTAATCGCGCTATAGAATGTTGATCTGAAAACAGCATGACTATCGGAAAACTTTTTCTTGAATCAGTTTTGATCGCAAAAATCAGAATCATACAAAATATTAGGTAGGTAATTCGTTAAACAGAACTCTATTTACAAGTTAGGACAATTTAAACAAGACAAAACCGATTCTACAATTTGCGCTTTGAAGTCTACGCGTAACCAAATCATTAGTAAAACGAGCTTCCTGAGATGTATTCGAACAACACCACTTCCTCGATGACAAATTTACTCAATCTGTAACGTGTAATTGAAAGAATTTCGATAAGCCGCCACTATGAAAAAGATAAAGCAAATTTTCGCAAGAATTACCTTCACGAGTTTGATAATTTTTCAGCTTTTTGGCCGAGAGCATCTCGATATTGTTTCTCTACGTGAAATTGACGATTCTGATCGGTCAGATTCTTACGATGCACCTCTTCTCGGGCAAGATCTCGAACAACATTTTTATGCATCTCTCGTTTGATTATCTCCTTATCGTAGAGAACGAACACAACAGATCCGCATAAGAATGTCACGGACGATGCGAGGGCGATTTTTGAACCTAGCGACATATTTTTCAATAAATTTTGACTACTTATTTACAAATTATAATACTCGATCATTATTCAGTGGACCAGTGCCGCACACGGGGAATTCTTATCAGTAAAAACAGATGCTTGAAATAACAGCTGCTACAAACATTGATAACGTAATTCCCAAGCCGGGCACCTAAAGCACAAATTTCTATTTCCTTTCTCACGATAATACGCCAGGACTCGCTCGCGTATCAATTTTCTGATGTTGCCATCATCAACGATTCGCTAGTCCACCCTCGTTCGATTTCGCTGTCTAGTCACTGGTTTAAAATGATTCCAGAGGAAATGAGAATGAAGTACGCCTGCTTCAAGAGCGATGAATGTACAATTATGGAAAAGGTAAGTGAACAGTGAACGTGAGAGCTCCCTCCCTTCGACTTGCTTATCACAATGTATTTTCCTCCTCAGAAAGTTTCGAGAGATCTGAAAAAATTCGACGTGCTGGTGAAAATTGTTGCTTGTGGGATCTCTTCCTCAGATTGTCAGTCGAAGTCGAATCCACATCATTCCAGTAACGAGTACAAACCATTAGGAAGCAGTATATCCGGCCTTGTGCAAAGTATCGGAGCAGGGGTTAAAAGTTTCCGCGTCGGAGATCATGTAGCAGGTGAGAAAAAGCTGGATTTAAATACTGGCAACTTTCCACGATATAAGTTTACATTATAAATATTTTCAGGCGTGATAGCTCCATCTTACCATGAATCAGGTTGCGGAGAATACGTGACCATTGAAGAATACGATTTAAGTTGGATTCTCATAAATTTCAAATCCACTTTCCGCTACTTTCTTTTGCGTTATATTCACGTTTTCGTTCTTGTTTTCTAGTTCGAATACCCGATGGTGTAGATCTAATGGACGTAGCTGCTTGTATAGGAGATTGTATTCAAGCCTACATTGCTCTTTTCTATTGTTCGAAGGTTGTTAAAGATGAGATCATTTTAATGGTGAATGGCGCAGTTCCCTCTGTCAGCGTTTGTGTTCAAATAGCTCGACAATTTGGTATGAAAGTTCTTTGTGTTTGCGTATCGACTACGGAGAAAATGTACATGGAAGCATTCTCTGGATGCATTGGTTTGTCGCCTCTTCAGTAATATGGATAAATTAGGTAACCATTTTATGGAATAAGTGGTTCTTCTCCTCATTACAGATGGAATAATTGATCTCAGTGGTAATGAAAACATAGAACAAACGCTATACAACGAGTGCATGAAAAGAACTGATAATTTAGGAGTGGACGTAATTCTAGACTTACAAAGCAAGGTTAGTATTTTTTGTTGAGTGCTCAATAATTTTCAGCGGAGATTCTCATAAAATCACTGGTGCCCTTGGAATTTTTGGCTTCAAATCACCCTGCTTTCTGTCATTTTTGCTAATAATCTCTCATAGTTGAAAAAAGTTATTCCAATTGTTGGAAAGAAAAATTATCTCAAATCTTGAAGCTTATCGGGGAACGAACTCAGATTTAATAAACACCACAGTTATACAGAAGTCATTTCTGTCATAATTACAGTAAAGCTTCTATCTTATTAGTCCTGTTTCTTGAAACAGATTGCCGGTACTTTTCGATTGGCTCCCGGTTTATCCTTCTACTGTATCTAGTTAATTTCTTTTATAGGTATCAAATTTGTTCCTTTCTGTTTCCTTTTCTATTTTTGGTTTCACCATTATCATTTTTTTTCTTGTAATTCAATTTGAATTTATTTATTTCAAGGTTGAAGAGAACGGCGCCATCAAACTGAATTCAGAAGCAATCATTTCGTGCTTAACGATTCACGGACGATGGGTTACTCGGAATAGTGAGTTACAGGTATTAAAAACGCATCGTTTCTTTCTTGTAAATGAAAAATGAAATTACCATAACGTGAATCAGACATAGTGTATCACAATCCTGTCACGAGATGGTATTCTTAGAGCAGTTACAGACTGAGGCGAAAATTCTTTTTCAAGCGTGATAGTGTGTTTAATCGCTGTTCTGGTATAGTGGATGATGACTGTACAAAGCTAATTTTGATTTAAATTTCTATTCAAAATGGGGCTCTCACAGAGGAAACTCGCAGTTGAAAAAATTCCAAGATATTTTGTTAACTACTGTTCCTGATTGCAAAAAACTCAATCTTTTAGTGGTTCAGATTAATAAACTACAGGCTGATAATTTGTTTTAATTAGCTAGACAGAGTAGGATTAACAAACCCAACCACAAATCGACGATTGCTGAGAAATCAATTTTCTCAACCCTATCTCTAAGTATTTGACTCGTCTAAATTTCTTCTTCATAATATTGCCAATTCGAAGCTGTATCCTTGGATTCCAACATAATTAAAACACTCTTATGTGAGGAACGATAAAAATAGAATTTCTTTTTTTTTTTTATCAATAATCTTTTTTCAGCTTGATCCTCCGGATTCTACATTACTGTTCGAACGTTGCGCCTCTGTATGTTACCTGAATGAACAAGCTTGGCTCCTATCGAAAATTGCTCAAGGAAAATATCAACATATCCTCACCGACGTCGTTACTAAGGTTAAAAATAATGCGATCAGGTGCGTACCTGAATTTATTAAACGATAACGATTTCTAATTGGAACACCTGGTGATGAAAAATTATAATTTTTCAGACCACCTAATTACGAAGTGATCGAATTATCATCGTTACCGCATTTCTTTTCCAAATTACGTGAAAATAAGGTTCTTCGACTCGTGGTTAAGTTCAAGTAGAAACCGAACAAGTGAATGTTACCCAATTTCAGTCTCTCGTCGACCTCCTTTCACCTTCGTTTTCTTGATAGGTACTCCTCTTACTCGGGTGAGTGAAAATCACTCGGGACGCCAACTGCTCCATACTTGAAAATATCATTTTTGAAGAATGATTTTATTTTGAGAGTTGACTTGAATTTTCCTTTGTTTTGAAGAAAGAGGGAAAAAAATCTGGGTACGTAACTATCAAATTTAATGATATTTACAATGGATGGTAATGAAATAAAGCGAGAGAAACAAGAACTTATTTAACGATGCACATTTTTAATACTCGTATAATATCGTAAAATATGATCTTCTGTACAAAACTCAATGTATTTTAATCTACATTCATGAAAGTAAAGGTAATGTTTTTGATTATTAATAAATGAACTAGGAGAATTAAGAGTCATGATAATAATAAAATAGTACTTATGATAATGATAATAATAATGGAATAATATTCATTCAAAATTTTCTTTAACATTATCCTTGGAAAGTTTGTTTTTTTCTTAAAATATATTTAATTAAACAATAAACAGTACATACTGCAGTACGCATTTTCTTTTTATATTTTCAAAATTAATTTGTAAAAGGAATGATCAAATTTTCTATTTACATCTCGTGAACATACTTTTCAAAAAAAAAAATAATAAAATAGATAACGAAATGAAAATTGCTCCCATAATTATGAATTGAGCCTGTGTTTAAGCTCCTTTTGTATTTCTGAATGTATGTCCGCACATATATTCACATAATTCCTAATTTGATAAACACATTAGAATACAAAATACGAGAACAATAATGATGATATTTTATTTGAAATTACGGCGATATGCGCTAGGACTGAAGAAATTATCTATAAAACTTTTGAATCTTTTCTGTTGCAATTTTGATGCTAATTTATGAACTGATGTTCGTGAAAATATAATAATCCAGAATAACACCATCTTGTTTATTTTATTGAAAGTTAATTAGAAAGTTTAATTACTCGTATTTAGAGAATGTATGAATTTTTGATGCTGCGTATGTATATCCATGCTAAGAAATGAAAATCAAAAAGAAAAGTCCCTCGAGAAATAATGTGGTACAAGTATTACATAAAAGTACGATTATGGCACTAAGAAACGAATTAATAAATAGATAAATAAATTTTACAATGTAGAGGAGAAGAATGGGGAAATATTATTAAAAGATAAGTTTGAGTCATACTGTCTAGATAGTCGATGTATATATTCTCAAGAATGACTAGTATTCACTGTTAATGACCATTGTAAATCTAATGATGGCGCTGACCAAGTTGAAATGATAACTAATTTGATTCAGTGCGAATGTGAGAGCCGTTTAGCACATTTTCATGCTATTGATAAACTGATACATATCATCTACGCGAAAATGGATCAAGCGTCTGAACGATTTCTTATAATATTTCTACAGAAAAATGTATCCGTATTTATTACGTATGATGACACAAATTAAAATGATATGTGTGGTAGTGAAAAGGCACAGGTTTTCCAGATAGTCAACACCTATTTTACCGATCCTTCGCCTTTTTATGGGGCGAGTGCACTCGTACATTCTTTTTCTCAACGTTTAATTTAAATACTTATCGTTGGATAATCTTGTCAAGATCGACGGGTGTGAACTAATTAATTATCTGTCTAGACACGAACTTGCAATACCTTCCAGTTACCTATAAATTAAAAAATGGACATCTCACCGACACAATGACGTTTTTAGCGCAAGAAAAATACAACAAACCAAAAGACCATTACAGTAAATATTTTAAAGGAAAAAATTTAAAGGTCTTATGAAGAGATATACTCATCTATCTACGACGAGAGAATTAATATTGGTAACTTTTCTAGCACCGTGCTGGTAACGTAAATGATAATAATATGTAAGGTTTAATATAATTTCATATGACTCAATTTCCCAAGTACATGTGTACGAATTGTATTTTTATAATTAGATCTGCCAAATGAAATCTCTTTTAGTTTCTTCATTGTATTATTAATCTCCAAGAGAATTGATTAAAAAGCAGGCGTAACTTGATTTTGTGGATTATATGGGGTAATCAGGTACATTCTGTCTAGCAAAAATTTCATTCTTAGTTTTGTTTGACATTCAAATTAGATTTGATTAGAAACAAGTTGGAGGCTTTATTTTGCATTTTGATCGGGAACTCAAACGATTTTTTTTTTTTTCAAACCATTTTCCTTTGATGCTACTAACTTTTGATAGGTATCAATAATGAGTCTTCCTCAAAAATTATTTGAATTGAAGGGGCGTAATTTTCTTTACAAATGTTTGGGAAAATATTGAATAACCATGAGGTCAACAGAAAATTTTGCATATATATTATCAACACAGTATATTAAATCCTACTGCTTGTTTTCTTTGATTCCGCAGGTCCTTATTTTGAAGAAACTAAAGGTTTTTTTTCTTTTGAAATTACCAGTCTAGCAGTACCTATAGTGTGTAATACAATTCTGATGTATCAGACAAGGAATATCACAATATAAGGTGCAATTAATGTGGATATTATCAAGAATATCAATATCTTTGCCTACTTCTAGTCTTTCTCACCACACTGTAGGTATCACGCTTTTTGTAATTATCTTACTTATGGAAAATAGATTCAAATTCCATGATTTCTGAGTATAGTAGTATAGCCTGTTTACGTTAAGAAAGGATAGAAAGTAGTACAAAGTACATACCTCGAGAACGGAACGCCTGAAGGTAATATTTTCTTATCACTAATGTAACTTTAAGTTATAATTCTATAACTTGATATCTGATTTGTAGATTATATGTTTGCAGAATATAGTGGTTGTAAAATACATGCACCTTAATTTAAAAATTATTTATGGGTCTTTAATTCTATACCCTGTTCACATTGAGAAAGGATAGAAAGTAGTACCTCAAGAACGGAACAGTAGATAGAAATTACCTGGAGTGTTCTGTTCTCAAGGTACTACTTTCTATCCTTTCTTAACATGCTTCATATTCGCGTGTGGACCGCAAAAGAGTCGCCCTCTATCTTTACTATATGGTGGCCGTTTACAGAACTTACCAAGAACGGGATGATTTCAGAAAATCTGTTTTTATGTGGTTTTGATTATAGTATCTTGTAGTATTGGTCAAAAAGGTTTGAAAAAGCTATTACGACCAAAACTTGTAATTCCATATTAACAAAGATACAGCTTGATGAAATAACACTAGCCTTATGGGAAAAACAACCTGATCCCCTTTTTGGGAACGACACTTGCGCCACTATAAGCTGGACCAAACGCGAATAGAATTTACCATCGGCCTAGTTCCAATCCATTGTAACTCCGTTTCTTATCAATTTGCAGATTTTTGCATATTTTTTGTATTATTTACACTGTAAACAATACAAAAATGTGACCTGCGATGAGAAAAGGATGCTTATTGCCCACTGACAGGGACACCATTTCTCTCTGATTAGATGATTGTCCAATCAGAGGGAAATTGTGTTCTTGCGCCAATGGGCAGTCAGCATCCTTTTCTCATCGCAGGTCACAAATGCAAAAATCTGCGAATTGATAAAAAACGGTGTTACAATGGTTTGGAACTAGGCCGACGTTACGTTATTTATTTTAGTGATAAGAAAATGATTACCTTTGGTCGTTCCGTTCTCCAGGTACGTACCTACTTTGTACTACTTCCTATCCTTTCTTAACGTGGACAGATTATATAAAAAAGGGCGTCCGCTCAATGTATTTCTTATGGGACGGACGCCCTTTTGACAGAAAGGTCTTCATTATTTTGTAGTATACATTCTTGATAGAGAAATGAAAGAAAACTTATTGATTTTACGAAAGTATTTTCATAATGACCGTGTTCTGTTTTTCAACAGCAAGAACAGATTCAAGAACACTCATATAGTATCATAAGTATCTACCACGGTATACGTATCTACTAAACATACTCAATTTGAAAGACTCATCTCAAATTGTCAACCACAAACTTGAGAATGAAGATAAGAATCGTGGAATTTCCCCTGGATAATTATTTTGTAAAACTTGAATTCAGATGCCAAAATATCAAAATATGAAATTAGTTCCGGTGTATTTTTGTTTCTCTATAGGTATTCGATAATTTATACTTTTTTTTCTGTACATGATAGAGGGGTTATTAGTTGAATCTATAACTTCAACGAATTTCTAGACGTCGGGATATTTCTCGAACTTTGTGTGATCTATGTATATTTTACCGGTATGACATCTTTTCTAGCTCTCCAAATCCTGCCATCATAAATAAAAAGAAGAATTTCAAAATCCGATCAAGTAACCCCTTTTAAAAATATTTATTTAACGATTTAAAAATTGAGCTGTCGATCAAGACAAGCTTCATTTCACAAAATTCTTGAGTACGTACCAAAGAAATGGAGTGTCATTAATTGTCAAATTTGTAGTGTTCAATCATTGGTACCTGATTTTACAAAAATGACGCAACGATAAAAACGATTTTCAAGTATATTGCGATCACGACACTCAAATTTGACCTTGTTCAACGAAAAATTCCCAAAATTCATTTGTTTAGAACAATATAATCACGGAAGGAAACATGAGATTTTTTTGTCGGCACGATTTAGCGCAAAAATAATTCGTACACTTTTAAGAGTATTTTTAAGTCCGGTAGAATGCACGCAAAAGAAGGGAAAACAGAATCGTACATTCCAAATAATTGAGACGGACGCCTAATAAGAAATTCAGCGGGGTACTCAACTTCTCACTTTTGTTAAAGGGTCAACGTTACGCCTGCTTATGAATAATTTAGCCACTTATGAAAATTCATCCGATTATTTTTTGTAGCGCAATCTGCGCATTTTTTCTTAATAATTCGTACCTCTCTTTTTCTATGTTAACAGTGTTAACGAGATTTCATTATCTGGGATTCGCTCTACGAGAAATATAATAATAAACATAATTTTATATACACAATTAAAACTTAAAACGTAAAAATAAAACTATAGTACATTCATATCACAATTAAAACTCGACTCAGAGAAAAATTTCTCCATCAATTTATAGGTACCTATGTGGAGTGATCATAAATTTTAAAAATTTTCAACTATTTCGAGATTCGCAAAAGTAAGGGCATTGAAGAAGAAAAAAAAAATCCTTATGACTGATCGGGTTCTCGAAGTAGAACCACGAGAGTTTATTCGAGTGTGCATCAAAACGATTACAGTTCGAAATCTCGAAAGCCATAATGGTAAGTACACATTCAATAAACCTGGACGACACGTCAATAAGCTCAAGAGGAATTTGGTGTATGGGTAGGTTCTCGAAATAAGGTAACCCTCCGTCCCTTATATTTCCTAATAGTAATTAAAACTCGATATAGGATACGAGTTGTAAGCGTTGTAATTGTTATACGGTTGCTGCGACGGAAGTTGATGCTGATTATGAGACATGTACGGCTGATATTGATGGTATGTTGACAAGTTACTCGACTGCAGTTTATCGCTGTAATGATAAGGAATTTGCTCCTCGTTGTAGGACGAGTAATGGTACTTATCGACTTGACAATTTTGATTTATTCCGCACGGCGTCGCATCGCCGCCTATCATCGGAGTATAACGGTCGCTATGATCTTTGGAGTAATGATAACCATTACTGTACCCTGTATGATTCGAGTAGGCTGAGTACCCGTTATGGTAGTACGAAGAGTTTGGTTGATATCTATGCGTATAATAATCACAGTTCATGCTTTCAGAACAACCACTGCCACCCCCACCACCACCGCCCCCGTAATAGTAAGAAGACGAGCAATTAGGGTAATAATCGTCGCCATTGCAGTACGGAGGTGGCATCGGAGCACCATTTCCGTCGAAATACTGATTTCGTTTCAATCTAGTATCTCGGTACTTACTGGCGTAATAATTACCACCGACGCTATTCGCCGATTGAAAATTGATCGTAGGATCGACGTCGTATTCGTAGTTGCTCCACGAAGACGACATATTTCTGGCGATGTCGGCCGGCGCTGAAGGAACAGATGGAAGCGGTGGAGGAAGCGCATGAGCGGGCACCTTTAAACGTTTATTGTACCTGGCTCTGATTTTCGGGCTACCGCCGGCGTTCATAATACTGTTGTTGATGATCGGTGACGACGAGCACGGAGGTATCGACGATAACAGCAAGGACTTCGTCGGCATGAAGGACGTTTGCTGGTTAATTTGTTCGATGAAATCCTTCTGGTGGACGAATCGTCCGATCTCGGTCGAACCGAACGCTTGGTGGAAGCCAGGAAGACGGGAGTTCGACTCAGTTTCATCGCAGCAAAATTCGTCGACGACAATATTTTCGCTGGTCACCGTGTTCACGAGGTCCTTGAATTCCTCGTCGTTGTTTTTCGGCGCGGGCAACTGAACTTCAGGTTCGACGGGTGCATTCGTCTCTACTTGCGGAGGATTTTCAATAGGCTGGAAGATAGAAGATAGACCACGCATGAGAATCGGTTATACACACGGCAGCGAGTATTTGTAGAGGAAGACACCTGTGAATTCAACGGGGGTGGGGAAGGGAGATATGCCTGGTAAGCTCAGTCAAAAAGTCGTGATAAGGAAGGTGGTGTAACATAATTTAACTGCAAATAGCATACCATCGAAACACTCCTTCTCGCCCTCAAGCTAAAAAGAAGTGAGAGGGGAGAGTATATATCTTTATCAGCCTTCCCGAGTAAACCTTAACCAAAATATATCATGAAGAGGTTAGATGGATTAGAGAGATAAAAAAAATTGTGTGAAGAGTGGATACGTGGATTTGAGGGAGGAAGACAGGAACGAGGTTCAATGGGCGAGCTAAGATGAGTAGAATCGAAAAGTTTTTTGTTATTAAGATCTAGTAACTAATAACCAGTATGGCCGGCTTCAAGAGGAAGGGAAGAGCGGACAAGGACAAAGAAAAATACCCTCCACTCATCTTTCTTCATGACAGATCCATAATCAGTCCACATTCGTAATCACTACTCTCCCCTCCACTCCATCCAAAATGGTGTCTCCCAGGGAGAGGTTTGGAAAGTTTCTCTCTCCCTGATACCCATAAACGGTCCCCTTTTCCACTCTCCAAAAAAAAGTTTGCAGATAATTTCAGTGTCTCTCGCTTCTATAAGCCCCAAACGAGCAGCACTTCTACTCCTAATTACTCTCGATAAGGTTTCCTCGCGGGCCTTGGATCCTGGATTTCGTTTTTCTAGCAAAACAAAGAATAACCGTATCACTCATGTCTTTCCTCTTCCTCCAGTAATTCCTGATCAACATTCAATCATCTACTGAATTCCAAGGTTCTACCTTCGATTTCAAGTACTCCTTGACTACCCAAATCAAGATTTTAAAAGCTAGACATCTAATTTCACTAAATACTCGCACTGGTTGCAGTCGCAGCTCTTCCTTCAGCTACACAATTCTCTTACCCGCTCTCAACTGGACTAGGGGCCCTAATCTTAGCAGGCTGATGAATATAAATCCAACTAAGATCACTGGATGCAATTTAGCCCTTGGTGCCCTGAACATCCACCCGAAACGCCCAGCCTATGCAATGAGGCTTGTATTCATCCTCCGACAATTTCGTTCACTATCGCTTATCGACAAATTTTTTGTATCAACGGCCTAGTTTCCCCCAATTCCCTATCCTTCTCCCCTTCCTCCGTTCCCAAAATTTACCATCTCTTTCATTAGAGTCCTATCTAGACTACCATTTCAAATATAAGCCCCTTTTCTTCTCTCGCCCCCCTTCCTGGGTATCTCCGACGCTTTACACGGGTCTCGACCTGGTGGACTTACCAAGAGCGCCCAACTTGATTTACATAAAGCCGTCTCTGCTAATTATGATTTTCCCTTCCACAAACTGTGCTTTACAGATGAATACGAATCGGGTTTCAACCGGCCTACCATAACGTCTTCTCTATATTCTTTGGATTCCTAGCCACATTGGCCTCGTGGAACATGACCTTATGGACCCGGCAGCCAAGCAAGCCCTGCACCCTGAATCATACACCCCTTCCCTTCTCCGGCTTATGACTTAAATCTAACTATTCTTCTCAATACACTTCTCAAACTATTTCATTCTGGAATCCTCAACCCTACTATAAACTTGGTTTAATCGAAAAATCCCCGAACCCTATGATCTTCTTCAATTAGTTCCTCACGCCATGAAGAAACAGCCATAGCACGACTAAGAACTGTCCGCTCCTTCTGTCTCCTCGAGATCTCCGCTCCATACTCATACCGATTCTACCACGATGAGGAATTATGCATCTCCCATTTTTTCTCCTATTCTTCTTACCTCCTAAACCTTGGAAAATCATTTCCTGTTCCCTCTCAAACCTTCACTGCCCTCTCCAACAACTCAGGATAAACTTCCTCCGGTCTAAATACTATTACGAGCCCATTCAATTCGGATACTTCTCCCCGAGCTAATTACCCCCTCCCTCCCTGTGTAATAAAGAAGAAAAAGGATGCACGAATAATTCTTGAAAAGAGTCTGAAAACGCTCACCAAAGGTCCGGAAATCTTAGCGCTAGCCTCGAAGGACGGAACCTCGACTGTAATTGATGTAAAGTATATGGAGGCAGATAAGAAGGCAAAAGTCATGGTGAACGAGGGGTGGCAGGGAACCTGTTCTATGGGGCACGTGGGACCTGAAAAATATAGATTGTGACGTCGCAGGCCCGGACTTTGAAGCTATATATAATAGGAGGGAAACTTGAAAAAAACTGATCTATGACGTCATAAGATTGAAACGTCTCAAGGCTGACCTAACTGTTATCAAACTGTGACGTCACAGGCCCCTCCCTCCAAGCTTTATATGATAGGCAGGGGACTTAGAAAATTTTCGAACTCCGAGCTTTGCCGGCCGAATGCATTGGAAACTTGAATGTTCGGAAAGAATTCAACTGCTTTTAGAAAAAAAAATCAATTCGATTTCAGTTGATTTCAACAGGGGCGGGGGGGGGGGGGTAAATTGAAAAAGAATGACGGTCGTCGGGCCGAGCGCCGTCCAGTAAAACATGGGACTTGAAAAAATTTCGATCTCCGCCCTATATAGGTGATAGATAGGGGATTTGGCAAAATTTCAACTTTCAAGCTGTATGATGGCAAAGGGACTTGGAAAAATTTCAATGTATCGAATTCACTTACCTCCTGACAAGATTCCACTGTCGGACACTGCTCGGTGACTAAGTCGCAAACATTGTTGTTCTGCTCATCCGTTATTAACTGTTGGTTCGCGGTATCATCTTGAGTTTCTTTTATCGTTACATCTTCAAACGCTTCGCAACAATCCGACGGCTGCAACTCGACGTCCTTCCCCATAATGACGATAGACTCGACATCAAACGAAGATACGCTGTATTCGTCTATACAGCCAACATCTTTCCCGAGAAAGTCATTGTCATCGTTGGAGCTCGTACTCGAATCATTCGCCCTTGAAACCTGGAAAATAAGATTTGCAGAGATTTTTATAGAATATTTCGTTTGACATTTACGACCTTGAATGGTGGCTGCTTAGCAATAAATGTTAATGTTTTGTAGTCGTTCCTTTGTCCATTGTGGATTCATTTAAACCTAATTCTTGTTTACGATCGGTTCTACGTAAGTTAAGAATTATAAAATTCTTCAAGGGTATCGTAAGTACCCCTGGCATTTATGCGAGATAGGACTTCGCTTTCACCCGGGAAAAATGTGAAGTCAAGGAAAGGGACTGAAGGCAGTCCGAATTCCGAATCAGATGAGGTTGATGGGGCACGAGGAGATTCGCTCGACTCGCGCATTTATACAACTAATCCGACACATCCAAAGAGGCATATACACCCATGCATTTGCGACTTGACCGAAGAGCAATGGAAACGTATCAACGCACATCGTCGTAAGCTGCTGGAAACGAAAAATCGGTTCGAAAAGCGTATAAAAGAGATTGAAGATGAGCTCGAAAGAAGCTTTATGTCCGAAAAAGAGCGTCAGCGCGCCGAAGACGAAGAAAGAGAATTTTACGGAGACGAATATCATATGGTCAATGGAAAAAGGAAGCGTAAAAAACGTTCGGCTCGACGAGCCTCTATGATATCGTTGGGGGTCAAGAGAGTCATCGACTCGAAAAAACCTCCTTTAATCGCCGTCAAGTATACTGAAACGGCCCGATTACGTGCTGAAAATGCTACGTATTGTAAGCCGAAAATGAAACCGTTGGCTACGGTACGACTCATCAGTTACGAGAAAAGCCCAATAATACCGGTTCGTTCGACGAGAACACACGAATTACGCGCTGTGAGTGGGATGAGGAAATACGAAAGATTGAAATCACTCGAAGACCATCGACCTCGTTTCATCACTTCATTTTCCATCTGAGAAAGTTGGATGTCTTACTCGTATTTTTGCTAGTAGTTTATGTTACACCGATCCGTAAGCTTTAGACTTTAAGAGAACATTGTAAGTTATTTTAATGAATCAGCGATTTTACAAACCAATGATACTTAGCTCCTGTTTGGTCATGTCAGCTTCAACCCCTATTGATCATGACCGCCCAAAAATTTCTCTGCATATGGCGCAGGCAATATATTTGAGGGTAAATGGGGTATTACGAAGAGAGACAGGTCAAAGGTTTCCAGAGCGACAGGCTAAATTCAGATCTGGAAATTAGCGTATGCTCTTCAAGTATTCCAAGATCAGGCAAATTCGTAGTAGTGAAGAGAATACAGCAGAAGAGTTCTCCTGGAGGAAGTGATAACATGTCAGAGTCGAGTGCTATATTGCCCCTGGTCAAGTCCACAAGATCCACTGGAGGGATATGTGCCATTTTCGATTCAGTGATACCTCGGGTCAACTGCACTTATTCGCGAACGGAGATCAAGGGGAACACAATGCCTCTCCCCGTCCTCTTTGTTAGTAATCCTCAATGATGCCTAGTATAAGCGAGCCCTAAAAGGGAGCTAAATAGTGAAGTCTGATTAACTATTCTTAGTGAGAATGAAAATCTTCTAACTATTGTTATAGAGTTCTTTTATGAAGGCCAAAGTAAGTTCTATCCGAATTAGAGTGTTAATATATCTGCCATTGTTATCGTGATCAGATTGCGCAATTTACCAACTCCAATATTTCATTGATTGCGCTATACACCTCTGACTAATCTAAATTCAAACTTCATCACGCTAATTTAAGCTGTAATTTAAATTAGCAGTTTCAAAATCCATTGAGAATTATTTTAGCTATAGTCGTGAAGACGCTAAGAGTTCAGTCCGGTTGGACTCAAAAGTCATGCGTAAAAGATCTTGCGATTGGAATTATGGCACTTCGTGTCTATTCTGGCTTCATTATTCTCTGACCTCAGTATTAATTACAAATATTATTATTACTTCTTTTTGGCTGATATAGCAAAACATATTACTTTGTCTTTCTTGACCTTGTTTTTCCAATCTCATACTCGATGGCCCTGACCGGTAAATTTTTTTCTGGGTCTGTGGTGCTTGAACAACGTTATCAACGTGACCATGGGCTCGAAAGAAAGCGAGAAACAAGCAAAGAGAAATTCGATTTTATCTTTAATAGTAAAACACGGGTCAAGGGTGAACGAGGGGTGCAGGGATTTTATTTTATTTGAAACAGGGGAACTTGAAAAAATTTAGACTCTCGAGAAATTTCGATTTCCGAGCCTATATAATTATGATAGGACAGGGGCTGAGAAAAATTTTGTCTCTTGATCATAGAAATTTTTTCCAAGTCCCCCCGGTAAACAATTTGAAGCCCTCTGAAGCCCCTGGGAAAAACTACCCTCTGAAGCCCTGTTGATTCCCTGTTTCCCTCTTACTTCCCTGTTGGAACCCTTTGGTTCCCCGCGTTCAAAGGGCTTCAACAGGGACAAACTGAAGCCCTTCTGATTCCTTGGGCTTCATTTGGAAAAAACTACCCTTTTAATTCCCATTTGAAGCCCTGTTTCCCTTTTGTGTCCCTGAAGCCCTTTGTATTTGAGGGCTTCAAGTGGGAACAATGTTTACCGGGCCCTTCTATCATATTATAATATAGTACCAAAGTCGGATTTTTCTTCAAGTCCCATTTCGGTCGAGAGTTAAAATTTTTCCAAGTCATCCTGGCCTTAAGTTAGGTTGAGTTCCTGGCAATTTGTCGCAAAATACCCCCCCCCCCCCCCCACAAAGAAAAGAAGGCAGTTTCAAAAAAATTCATAATTTAGAACGGGAGGGGAAATTGAAAGAATCTCAGATGGTAAGATAGCTACAGAGGAAAAAGTGATGTGAATCGGCACACGACGAAAAGGACTAAAATAATCCTGTCCACGCGTACGTCTCAGAAATTATTTCCAAGTCCTTCACGGCGTCATATTTTCGGTTTAAAGACTCGATATTTTTACCTATGAATGGCTCTTTCTTTTTTGGGGTTTTCGGAAGCCAACACCCACTCTTTCAGAACTTCATAAATGGCGGGAAATTGATTCTCTTTTTTAAGGTAAACTAATTATTACTCAAACATATATTTTAAAATAGGGGCGTTAGAACATTAAAAGACAAATATTGAGAATGCATAATATAAGAAATCCTCTTCCTCGCCCCTCGCCCACGTTGGTAGTCTAATATTTTGTAGATAATAGGATCTTCTTCGGCAATTCGAGGGAGCATTCCCTCCCTTCTCATAAATCTGCTCCTACCGAAGCGCGAGAGAAGAAGAGATCACTGTGACATTCACGAGGCTTCTTGGACTAAAAAATAGTCAAAGAGAAAAAAATGTGTAAATCTCCGAAGTACGAAATTATAGACGTACAACGTAAGTACAAATAGGAATAGGACTTGAAAGTTTAGAAAAGATTTCATAGCTCACTTGAGCAGGTGGATAAGAAATTGACGCATGAAGGTTACGGAAAGTAAGAATTGAGAAGGAAAAATACTCAAAAAAGGACTTGAAAACTCTATTGGCAGCAAAACTACCTACACGAAAATAACTTCGCCATCTTCAAGTCCAAGATATTACAAACTACGCCAAACAAATACGATAAAAAGAAATGAGCTTTCATTATAGCTAGAAATCGAAGTTATAGGTACGTACGAATTTCGGCGTTCAATCGCGTTCCCTTCACTTGCTTGAAAGTTTGTTCACCTCTATGATTTTTCGAAACGTTAGGACAGATTTTGATTAAAAAAATAATATCAGAAACATATAAGAACTAAACAAAAAATTAAAAAGTCATTACACTTTTCGATAACTAGTTGACTCTTTTACTACCAAAGATTTTGAAAGTTTACAGTGCAATACAACGTGAACGTATTGGAAGCTAGTGAATATTTCCGAACAACCAGACCTTACTCATACGAATATGTGATAGACAGCCACACGAGCCACACGATCCGACCAATTATACGAATCAGATAACATTGATAAGTTTTGCTACTTAACGCAAAAAATTTGAGTTAAGTACTAAGTAGGAAGCATCGTATATTACAATGTTGTATAGGCTGAAATAGTGATAGCCTTATCGCGCAAATATGTATCGTTTTTCTTATCTTGTACAAATCTACGAGTATCATATTTGGGTAACGATCACGGATAGCTTTATCGAGCATCTTCCATTAATCCATTTCCACTGACTAGCAAAGCACCATTGTGTAATCTGAGTAGGTGATTGTACGATTATGATCATCTTCCGTGATATTTAAACTGGATCAAAACGTCTTCTACACGACCTTGAGTTTTCTAAAAATTCTAGGTCCAGTCAGGGCTGGCCAAACATTTTGGCGTATATCCTCAGAAATTTATACACGCGCCTGGAAAAAGCTCTTCTATCCTCAAATCTAGAGAAATTTCGATTTTTAGAGAGGAAAGTTTGGAAAACTTCGTACTCTAAAAACTGACCGATATTTTGCTACTCTACAGTATTTTTTTTCGAGGTGCTGAAATAGAAGCAGCAAAGGTTGCTCTAACTTGTTCAACAAGTATAAGAATCGCTATAATGCGACAAGTGCTCAAGCGACGCTATCTTTTGAACTCGTGGAAGAAAACCGATTCTCAAAATTGTTTTATAGTCGCTCGGACAGTTATTGGATGATGTTGTTTTAATATAAAAGCGCGGTAGACCAGCCAAAAAACTTTATTCGCTTCGAGTTATAAGTTTGGGAAGAGGAGTTTGGAAAAATTTCGATCTTCAAGCCCCACAGAGTACATATGAAGAGAAGGAACTTGAAAAAATGTTGACACTCAGACTGCACACATGAAGAGTGCGACTTGAATAATATTGATTTTTGAGCTACATAACACTCGGTGAAGGGGGCGCGGGCGCATGGGAATTTCGACTTTCGAACAATAAGTGAGAGGTGTGGAGGGGAAATATGAAAAATCCGACAATCGAGCTATATTTACTAGGTGGGAGATTTGGAAGAACTTCGACTTTAGAATTTTTTTTTTGAGGTGGAGAGCGGAGAAGGACATGAATAATTCGACTATATAGAGCTATATTCAACGAGGAGTGGACTTGGAGATTTTTGGACGCTCGACCTACATAATCCAGAAGGGCAACCAGGCACTTGAAAAGATTTCAAGCTTTCAATTGCTACAGATAAGGATGGATGAAACTTTAAATTTAACCCCTATACAGGAAGACGTTTCGAACGTTATGACTTCAAATCTTGATCTTGAAGTCATAAGGAGAATGAATCCGAGAATGGGGTACATAGACTCTGATTCATTATGCCGACTAGTACTTTTGAGGATTCAATTCTAGTCATAAGAAGACTCAGAAATGAACTGCCAGTGGCGGTATATTGTACAAGATGAGGAGGAAAACATGAAAAAATCTTAAATTTTCGACTTTCAACCTATAAGTTCAAGGAGGAGGACCAGAGAAATTTCGAAAAATATCAATCATTGAAAAGCTATAGAGGAGGGATTTGGAAAAATTTCAAGCCTTTGACCACTAGATGATAAGAGACGGAAAATCCTCGAATTCGACCTCTAAAAAATGGATTTTGAAACAACTCAACTTTGAATTTTGACTACGCGTCATCAGACGACTCAGAATAATATACTTCAACTTTTGTAGAAAGGAGGAGAACTAGTTTTGAGCTATATTTAGGAAAAGGACCATTATTGCGTCCATTTTGATGATATTTCTCAATTTAGAGTATATGAGACGGAACAGGACACTTCGACACAACCCTCATCAAATTTTTGTGATATGACAAGTGTAAGATCATAATTATTTTGTTAGAAGGAAGAAAAATTCACCACAAGTCGATGAGGTCATCAAGATCGGAAATTATTGGACATTTCTCGGAGAATGATGATGTCATTGAAGTCGGACGTGGAAGCGTTTGCGGGCCATTTATACCTAAAGACAATTTTCCCTATTTCTGATCGCCTTCCTCCGTGTGAGGATACCTGTTTGTTTTTTTTTTTTATTCAACTCAATGGATGATCAGCTCGCAAGATTAGAAAGGAAAGTAGTAGAGGAGTGGAGAAAAATATGAGCAGGCCCGTAACCTTAACGAAGTATTGAAGGGTGTTAGTTACTGTTTCCGAATTGTTGCATAGGGCGGAGGATGAGGAGGTCGATACAATGTGAGGAATTCGTTAGTTGTGCAGGATTGGACATGTTGTTTTGTTAAACTGTTTGGCAAGCGGTAAGAGACTCGGAAGAAGGTACGAATGAGTGAGTGTGGCCAATCCTGAGACGGGAGAGGACGACTTCTTTATGTCGAGAATTTCTATCTGAATAAGGCCAAAAAGGGGGGGGAGTTTTTTACAAACCGAAGTTTATTGTACGGTTGGTTTGTCCACAGGTTGTGCCAGACAGTGAAGGAACGATGGTAATTTTTGAGGTCACAGTTGTGAGAAGGAGGGGGGTCTATAATTCCAGGTAGGAGGGTGGATTTCTTGGCGTTTGGCAATAGAGCCATGATGGCGGCAGGTGACCCACAAGGAAGTACGAATGAGTTAGAGCTAGTTGTGCAATTGACGTTCAACCTCGATGAACAGAGTTCAAACGCTTGATCGCCTGATTTCGACCAGTCCGATTTCTTGATTTGTGGTTGAACAATCACATGGTGTCATATTTTTCTGGGGGGTTTCTGAAAAAACATCCGCCGTCTGCCATCCGCGGCCGACAACGCTCGGAACTCGAAAGTTTTCCAATTCCCTCTCCTATCACAAATATATCTTGGAAGTCGAAATTTTTTCAAGTCCCCCCCCCCCATATCATATATAGCTTGGGTGGCGAGGCCTGTGACGTCACAATATACATTTTTCAGAACCCAGGTGCCCTATAAAACAAGTTCCTTGCCACCCCTCGTTCAACTCCGTTAAAGAACCCTGTCTTTTTTTTCGATTTCATAACCAGTCTTTAACCAAGTGTGGCCAATCCTGAGACGAGAGAGGACGCTTTCATCATGGCGAGAGTTTCTCTTTGAAGAAGATCAAGAAATAAGCGAGTTTCCCACAAACCAAAGTTTATTGTGCGGTTAGTTTGTTCACAGGTTGTGCCAGGCAGTGAGAATTAAGGTACGATGGTAATTTTTGAAGTCATGATGGAAGAGGAGGTGGGTATTTGTAGTTTTAGGTAGGGGGGTGGATTTCTTAGCCGCATGTCAACCTTGTTATGATCGGGGAGGCCGGCATGACCAGGTATCCAAATGAAGATTACTCACGATTGGCTCGGAGCGAGGATTTGTAGAATAACGTGAATACGTTGAGAGATGAGAAAAGTCTTACACAATTATGAGAGACGGAAGAGAATCGGTCAATAGTTAATAATTATGTAGTTAAGTCGTGAAGGTCATTGGGTTAAATAGAAGAGGCAAGAGTACATAGCGCTCAGTTCAGAAAAAAAATACAGTGTTTCGCAGTGATGGTACCTTTGGTTAAAAAGGCGAAGCCCGTTTTAGATTGCAGATTTCGTGGTTGGGGTATTCGGCAATTATTTTTGAGATTAGTCTGCGATAAAAGGTGTCAGATTGAGTGACTCAAGGTCAAGTCCAACAGTAGGAAGATAAATAGCCAGCGGGGTGTTACTGATTTAGTCTCGAGCAGAGGATTAAGTTTTGGGAGTAGTCGAAGGTGGCATGAGAAGAGAATAGATAGTAAAATTTCATCGAAAAAGTATAAAAAATGTTGAATCGTAAATATGTTCAAAAATTGTGTATTTGATATTCTTAGCGCAAAATAACAATAGAAAATGTAGATTATAAATCGACAACACGTAATTTTTTTCTCTTTTTCTTTGCTCAATCTGAAGGCAAATTTTGCAAATTTCCATTCGTCAAAAAAAACTCACGTAAGAATAGATTTGTCTGCCCTTTCCTCCTCCCAAGCAAGGTTCCAACCCACCTCCCCTTCGAGACTCTCATGCTCTCAATGAATGGTTCCAAAGATTTTTCGTTTTGGAGGAACAAACTCCGCCTTTTCTCTCCTAAAACTTGTGGATCTGGCCCCGTAATTCAACTCAGACCACATAGGATCGTCGCCGTCAGTAAGCAGTGAACACCTTGTTGGAATAGAAAAAATAAATAAATAAATACAACATTATCAATACGAGCCAGGAAAACCTCTCACTTCTCTTTACCCAGGTGAACTCATACACAAATTTTCATCGCGTCAATTTCTTAGCATTACGCGAAAGAAATTGAGGATGAACCTGATTTCGGAAGCTTCTACATCAGTCGCCACAGATGTTCCATATGGTTGACCTGAATTTTTATGATTTATGACATAAATCTAAGCACAGATTCAATCACGATTGTATTCAGCAGTGTAGATTGTTTTTAAAGACGCAACCGTGAATATTATTCTAAGTTTGTTCTATATACAATTATAGACGGCCCAGTATGTCTGCCTATTGAAACTTGGGAATACTCCTCCTATAAAAAATTTCTGTATATATTCTTGTCACCTCTGTACTATTAGATCGAGTCTGTTGCTCGTACTCAAATATAATTTTGAAAATCGTTGTCATTCGCTAACTCTCTGCCCCCCTCTCTCTCTTATCGTACCATATGTCGAAAAAGAAAGGGTATGTAATTGAAATTTCTGGCTAAAATCAATAAAAAAAAATTGGTGTCAAGCCATTTGTTACCTACGGGTGTGGATCTACGTATTTACATAACATGCGAAAAGACGGATAATGCCTTACTTCGGAAAATGAGGACGAATTCAGTAAATACGACGAACAACTGTTCAATTGCGTCGAGTAATTGTTCCCAAGATCCGCGAACGGTTGATCGGAGTATTGTTGTAACATCTCTGGACTTCGGCACGGCCACCAACCTCGATTTCACTGAATCTCCAACATCCTACGAATCGTAGTCGGACCTGCAAAAAAATGTCGTACGTGAAAACGTTATACCGACGATTCGATATATATTTTTCAATCGAAGAAGATTTAAGAAATTCTAACGATAAGTCCTCGCATACGGGGAAGTATACGATTGTTACGTAATATTATTACATAATAATGGTGGAAGTGGTGGGTACGAGGAAGCGAATGATTCCAGACCACGTGTACGCGGAAAATCTATAATTTCTTATATACACGTTGAAGTGTACAGAAAAAATATTAGCCGAAGATCCGGTATATTATGGTACGAAAATGGGGGAAGCGTGTACGACGATGGAACGGAAGACGGTGTCATAATTCGAGCAATTTTCCTCCTTATTAATGGGGGAATTTTCTTCCTTTTATTTCCCCCCGAAGAATATTATTTTTCGAAAAGAAATCAGCACCGGCGATATGTCATTCACGCAGTACCCTTCTACATGATCGTATATAGGAATAATTTTAATTTCACACGAGAACGTACCGAGCGTTCGCATCGAATGACCACCCTCGTGATGTCAATACTATTAGGGGCAAGCGGTATAGAGCATGCCCACCCACGTCCCATAAAAACCATCTTCGAGCAGCGTCGACTCGTCGTGTATTAGGCTATTGTATGCAAGGTCTAGAATCTTGTCGTTTTTACCCATATTAAATTTTTTTTTCCTTCTTCGAAATGCGGTTGAAATCGATTTTTTTTTCTCGACAAATGGATCCGCTCGAATAGATGATGGCAAAGGCCATCATCCGTCTCGCGAACACCTATGAGTTTCTTCTCCGTAAAACGGTGTATACGTAAAATCGCCGCGTACATTTTATACGCGCAAAATTTGACCGCTTTATTGAACACATTTTAATCAATTGTTGCTGTACTTTTCTTATCAGCAGTCAGCTGAAGACAAGAAACGCGGCGACTATTACCATGGTTACAGTTGCCATTATCAACTATACAGAATTGCGCGCGTCGTTGCATCGCGTGTGATACGAGACGAAAAATTTGCCGCCAAATACGTAAATTTAATACCGCGGAATGCGACGGTATATTGACGGGAGGAAGCGGGGGCCCTGTATATAGCCGTCGCTATTTCGAAAGTCAATATTTCTCCACCTAAACTTAATTACATCGTCCGAATAATTTCATTTTATTCCGGCGTTATAATATAGTGTATCGCTCTTAGAAAAAAAAAAAAAAATTAAAGCGCGGAAATACGTTGGGACGCGAGAGAGTGGGCCCCCCTCGTGTTTCGAAATTGATTGACGAAATTGTCTGCCGAAACCGAGTTCGTATCTGAGCAGCGACCCGCACCGCACGATACCCTAGACCGGTAGTGATGGCAAATAATTTCTTTACAACGTAAACTTCTTGCAACAAAGTTTCAACTTTAGTCGGTTATAAAGTCGTTTCGCCCATATTATCTTCTTTCTCGCCCGTTCTTTACGTTAACCTTGAAAAACGATGACAAAATTTTCAATGAATAGCGTCTCGTTCGCTTCTTATGCTCATTTCTCATTTGTCAGTCACACTTGGTTATCGGTCTATACATAGATCTGCATCATGTGCGTCGTTCGCATGCACGAGAATTTTTTTTCTCTCTTTTTCACCACACGATATATAGGTGGGTACGATGATGATTATGTGAAAATTTTTTCGATAAGACGTATTTAAAACCGGGCTCGTTATCTGACTTTTCCTTCATGATAACGAGGAAGCTTCACGCGTGATACACGAGTTACAATGTAACTACACTCGTTTTTATAATTGGTGTACATAGCCATTTAAAAAACGCGTACGACGTAAGAGACCTAGGTACAATTTTTGAAAGTGCGATAAATAGAAATATACGGGGTTTGGTCCGAGAGCATATCGAGTAGTCAGTCGATTTATTTTTCAAAAACATTCAATGAGCGCTCAGGTACTCGCAGTTTAAGAAATTCAGTACAAACTGAGTAACAGCTGGTTTCTAATAATGCTCGCTGTTGACAAATCCTATAAGCACTTGAAAGAGCATCTTTATTGACATGGCGAGCGTCTGAGTTAGAACTCGATAGAATTTGAGGTCGTCCCTCGCCCCTCTCCTCTACCGACAATTTTTGGACTGAGCCACTGCACTCTTGTATCATTTCTTTCCAGCGTTACGGTTAAACATACTCAAAGGGTAGGAGTGAATTACTCAAGAAGAGTAATCGCCAAATACAGAAAAAAACCGGAAAAAGACACACGATCAGCCGATAAGCACTTTCGGTTAAACAACCATTTTCGAAGACAGCAGGACGCGACTGAACCCAATACCAACAAGACACAGTAACATCCTACGAGGGCACGACTAACTAGCGAGTTATCAAAATATAAATCATTCTCATAAACTAATTCAATCAATCCTGTTCAACAGGGTGACGTCGAATAATTTCAATTTCTTCGAAGGCCAAAAGCCTGGATTATAAACTTTCCTTGTGGGGAAAGATTTCGGACCCCTCTATCATAAAACGATGCCCACTATTAATTAAATAGTCAGTAAAGGCTGACAAACACAACTTTCCTTCCTCCACGCCTTTTCAAGTTCAGCCAAACTAACGAAAAAAAAAGAATACTCAAAAGGGAGAGTAAAAAATGCAAAAACTTTCGAAAAATTAAAACGTCGAGCGCGAATGTTGTTGCGGATCTCGCTGTGAAAATTGGTCCTGGTTTTAATACCCAAAAAGTCTGTGCCGGAATAGTCCGCAATAACCCCTCCCTCGCATGAGTAACGAATTGGAAGGAGTGATACAAGAAAAGCAGTGCTGTTGTGGTGATGGAGGAATCCGCCTATGAAAAGAGCCCTCCTTGTTCCTAACCCCACGCCCCCCTCCTTTACGGGTTGCCTAAAGTGCATAAGAATAATACCCCCATGCGACCCGTGGTCTCATCCATTTCCTCTCCTACCTACCTCCTTGCAAAATTCCTGGACTGTTGGTTTGAACATCGCATTGATTTGGAGTTCCCTGATGAAGTAGGGGTCCCTATTGATCACCTTTAGGCTCCCTGATCTTCGAAATATTCATGTGTAAGTTTGAACTTGACCTTTTTTCCTCGAACCAGGTGTTACTTAATCATATTCACTATTGGCACAGGTACGTTGATGACATTCTGTGCACGTGGACTGATCCTCCAGATCTCCTTGGTGTATTTCTGAGGTATCTCAATTCCTGGTACCCTTCCATAAAATTTACCTTGGATATAGGGAGAACTTTCTGGACCTGTCGATCTCTGTAGAAGACGGTATCCATGAGTTTGGAATATACAGGAAAGATACTACGACCGATGTTTTAGTCCAGGGAGCGTCAATCTGTCCTGTTGCTCATAAGGTAGCTGCTTTTAATAGCCTAGTTCACAGACTGACTCGTATTCCCTCGAGTCAGGGTGCCTACAAAAAAGAATTATTGACAATAAAACACCTAGCCAGAGGGAGTGGGGTCAATGTCGACGTTGACGTAATGGTTCGAGGAAACTTACTAGGAGAATTTTTGATTCCACCGTCTCCCTCCCCCGAGACACGGTCCTTGATCGTCGTATGCGTTCGATCAGTCTCCCTTTCCTGGGAAACTTCTCCCTCCAATCGGGTCGGGTCCTCCGCCCGTTCGGTTTCAGAACAGCTTTTTACAACCCTACCACTGTTAAAGGGTCGTTTGTGAGGCTGAAAAACCCTATACCGGTAGATGAGAGGAACGGTCTTTACAAGATGGAATGGAGGGGTTGTAGAGGCTTTCATATTGGTGAGACCAGCCGCCAGATGAAGGTGAAAGTAGCTGAGCACTTGAAGTCTTGGAATAAGAGACACTTGGGGGAATCAGCTTTTGCTGATCATTTAATCAACAGCGGCCACAGTTTCCGTGAGGGATTAGAAAAACTCCTCTATAAGGAGGATTCCTACCGCAAACGTATTGCCTTCGAATACAAGATGGCTTAATCGAACTTGTTAATGATTCACGCCGTGACTTCTCATTTAGCCAATTCTTTCCTCCGTCTGGTCAGTTGCTTTCATTTCGGTCCTGAAGATGGTTTATTGACCGAAAGCGCTCATCGTTTTATTTTTTCTGTGGTTTTTGCATTTTTTACTCTCCCTTTTGAGTATTCTTTTTTTTCGCCATTATGGATAACCAACTTGAAAGAACGAATTCGTTTAATTCAGCCAAACTAATTTGGAATTGATGGCCACTCATTGCTATATAAACTCCTGGGCAATCTCTATAAACCAACCTATAGTTTCCCCCTATCTCAGTCAAAGAAATAGGATCTGGATGGGAAAGTGTTGAACGATAGGTTAAAAGAGTAGGGTCTTGTATGACTCGGAAAGAGTGAAGAGAAATGCAGAGAGGAGGAGAGAAGAGACAAGCGAGCAAGGCATGAATTGATGGCAGGCAGTTCAGCAGATGGCGGTCGAGCTTTTAATATGGAAAACCGACGTAGCCAGTTATGGAGCCTGATTTCGATCGATTTGTGAAGTACGGGTTGCGGGTAAGAAAATCATTAGCAATAATGACTTTGATGTGTCTGGTGTAGATTATGTTGAGCGATTTCGGTAAGTTAGCCAGGTTGAGGGCAGACAAATGTGACGCGTTGGGGTTGCCAAGGGTGGGTGAATGAGTAAAGAGGAAGGATGGGTTCAAATTTGAGGTGATTCTTCAGTAAACGAAAAAGGTGCTAAAGACGTTCAATGACCACCAAATGAGGGTATCCACAACAACCCACCCATGGTGAAGAGAATAAGCAATGACCAGACGAAAAAAAGAAAAGGGGAATTTTAATGGACTCACAAGCTCAGTTTGGGACAGTTCGAAGCTTGTAAATTTTCTACGTCCCTTCATCGTTATAAACTTTTTCATATCCCCGGCCCCCTCATCTTTGTATGACTATGAAATCGAAATTTTTCTAGTCATCTTCTCGATAAATATAGCTCGATCATCAAATCCTCCCGCTCTCCCGCTCTCCCACCTCATACAATTATGAGACGTTGAGAAATGAAAAATTTGAAACTGCCATGTCAGTCTGTTTCTTCCTTTTCTACAATGTCTTTCAGTGACAGCTTCCGTTGCCTTACGATACAGGACACAGTTTTTTACTCCTCGCATTTTAAGAGTCTTCTTGATAACTATGCGAATCAGTCGATTCACGATTCATGTACAATACTAAAGTGATATACGATTTTCAAACCATTGTCTGAATCTTTTCCAAAATGTCAAATGTTTTCTGTACCATAGCAAATTTGTTCTTCACCACCAGAATAATCCGATCATTAAGAAAGAAGAGGTCCGCGATTGAGAGGAAAATTATATTTGTCTAGAGAAAACTGTTTGAAAAGCGGGAATTCATTTACCAAGCTGAAATTTGACATAGATTCGTATGTTTTACCAAAACCTAAATGAACGAGTGTATAACAGTTTTAAAATTTCGATGTGATCACTCTCAACACACGTGCTCACCTAGCATATTTTTACAGAGTATATTGCGAGTATAGAATAATACAACCACTATCGTATACGATAAATAGGAGAAATTTTTTCAAAAAAATGAAAAATATAGGTACGTACGCTTAAGGTTAACGAAATTTACGTGAAAACTTCCCCACCCAGACCCGTATACCTTATTTCGTCCCCTTGACTGAAAACAGTACACAATACTGTTTACAATCATAAATTTAAAAACAGGTGTGAAAATCGGAATAATATTATTATGACGCATGGTACGAATTTTTTTCTTTTTTCTAACAAATTCTACGCTATTTTTCTTCTTTCCTCAAATTTCTATATAGAAATGACAAAAAAATTTACAACCATAGGATCTTGCTAAAATTATGGTAACACCATTGACGGTTGGCGTGGACCCATCGTCAACTTGCTTCGAATATAGGCGCCTTAAACATTTCGAGTGAGCACTTCTGTTTGGACTTGGTAGTATGGCTGTGAGATATTTTTACTCTAGTAAAAATGAAATGCAAGTAAACCAGAAATTGAATACGAAAGCTATGTGGGATTGATGGGTCACATTTTCACGGGTTGCCGACTTCTGAACAAAAATAATGATTATAAAACGCGTCGCAATGGTGCGCTTATTGCCAATCGTCATTCATCCGAATCAAATCACTTATGCAATACGAAATACGACTTAAACGTATTATGGTTGTTTTTAAAACGGCAAGCAGCTCGACCAAATTATGGTTCAAATTATCAGGGCTAACGTACGGCTGAACGAAGAGTATCGTCATCAAGACTCAGAAGTGTACTGGCACGAAAATCGAGGAAACCTTGATTTCGAAAAACATAGACAAATGATGAAGGTCTCCCAAGATGGAGAAGCATTCCTAGCAGAGTTGCGGATTGAAACTCGAAATCGAATCTTATCTTGGCCTTATTTTTATAAACCAACTGCAGTCAAATACCATGAAAATTTTCCAAATGGAAAACTGATACACGGTAAAGTCGAGTTCTCGTTATAAGTTATTTCTCATTCCATTTACTTTTTCCAACGTATAGACGGTCAAGTTTTACGTCAGAATACAGAATCCCGCGAGGATATCATCCTCTTTATACCACCGGTAAGAGTAAATGACGTAAACACGTTTCCTCGGTGCCGTTGAATAGTTTCTAACAAGCTTCACGTCTCTTATCTACAACGTCAGATTCGTGCATCACAGTATATAACTTCACACCAGTCTTACGTGAGAAAATTACAAAATTAATTCAAACCACGAGATGAACATACTTTTGAGACTATAATGACGTCATGATCAGAACTTCGTTGATAAAATACGAGATGATGATAATCTGACGTATGAAATCACGTCGATACCATCATTCAAAAAACTACTAGGCCTATTTGTTCCCACGCGTAATCTAGTTTGCCTAAGAAAGAGCACGCAAGAAAGTTCAAAAATAGATTCAAAGATAGTCGCGTAAATACAGCTGGAAATAATCGGCAATGCGAAAAGGAAATGCACAAAAATTGGGTCGTCAATACTACATACCAATATCGCGGCCAGAACAGAGAGGGAAACGATCGTTCCTCGCCTATCTCCTCATTCCTCCTTTGAAATTAGGTACCAGTAAAGCAAGAACAATACAAATGGAGCCTCGCTCCGGTAAATACATGTCGAGAAGGTTTAGGTCATCTTGATCACCATTTCAATATGTTCGAGAGTCAGGGGTAAAAATAGAGATTTTCTTTACGGAGCAAGCCTTCATTCCCTTGGCAGAAAGTATGTCCACGCGAGAGTAGGTGGTCCGCGAAAGTAGATAAATCCTCATAATATGTAGATTTCCAAGCATCAACATGTTCTTCCGCTCTGGTTTTTAGTTGGCGGCCAGTCTCTTCTGAAACAATCTAGACACTTCAGTTTGTACACACCGCTCTCCTCGTCATTAGACATATAGGGTCGTTTAAGTGTGCAAGGAGGCGTTTCAAAGTATGCTTATATATAGACCTGAAACCGAACGTACGGAGGGTGCGACTAAGTTCAAGAGAAAACCTCCCCAAGAAAGGGAGCCTGATCCACTTGATAGTGAGGTTAAGACATTTCTTGTGGATCAGTTTTTCAACGTCAAAGTCAACATTATTAGCACTGGCCAGATGTCTAATGATGTTGACCTCAAACGGGACATAGAAGAGGCAATCAACAGAGCATTGAAGGTAACAAACTTGGGTACCAGAGGATAGAAAGAGCAACCATCAATATTAGAATTGGTCAAGGTATTTTTTCTAGAAATAGAAAATTGATGGCGGCTACATCAGAACCACCAATTTCCATGGTAAATTGGATTGAAGGACAAAGACTGTAAAGGAAATAAAAGAAGTCGTCGGCAAGATGCTCAGGTCCACTCCTTAGACACACAGTGTAGTTGGAGTAGACATCATATAGTTTCCTGAAATTAACATTTGACGGCCATATAATTTTATACAATAAAAATCCACAACCTGTGACGTGATGGCAACGTTGGGACGAAGCTTCTTTATTGTATATGGCGGCTCGGCAAAATCCATAGTACGAGAAGGAACAGAATTTTGTGGAAGATATCACGCCCTTCAGCTTAGAGCGTTCAACTTTGAGGGGTTTAATATGGTATCAAATTACAGAAAATTTTACGAGGAACGATTTTTGTGTCTTTATATTTTTCGCTAAGAAACATATTTTCCGAGAAAAATAGAAAAAACTAGAATTTTTTGTGACTTCACTTGTGTGTATGAACCGAAAAACTGAATTGTTCACACGTTATCAGATCTTTCAGCTTAGAACGTTCCACTTTGTGAGATCAAATATGGTATTAAATTGAAGGAAATTTTATGAGGCACAATTTTTGTGTCTTTATTTTTTTTGCTAGGAAGCAAGATAAAAAACCAAAATTTTACCCACAAGCCACGTGCGGGGTCTGGGGCGGTGAATTTTTACAGCGTGCACAGACCACCTCAAAGAATACATTTCCTATCCACAATTTTGTTTGAATTGGGGAACTATTTTTCCGGGGCTCCAAGGCCGGATTTAGAAGCTTCAATGCCCGGGGTCCACCCAAGTTTGTGTTTTTTTTTTTTTTTTTTTTCAACGTTTCGGGCTTTGGCTTTACCCTTGTCCGTACGATGTTTCAAAGACATAAATTAATGAAAATATGGGGGCCCGAGGCTCCGTGGGCGCTCCCTAAATCCGTCCCTGCTGGCCTCTAATACTGAGTTGCTCAGGAAATGTTTCAATCCAAAGGAAATGAGCGGATTCAAATTTTCCCTTGACTGGGTTGAGGGGGCCTGGCTCACCTGGATAATGAGGCTGTTCGAATGGACAGAACGATCCCAAAACATTGAGGAATTCGACTGTTTTTTTTTTTTCAAGTTTGCACCCATTAAATACCTTCAAAAATGAACTTTCTTACAAACTCTGTGTTACTTAATGGGAGCTTGAGTTTCGAACTTTTATTAAAATGAAACAGGAGGGGATCAGTGCGTAGTCAGGACACTGGGACATTTTCGAGAGAATGGTGGAGGGTATTGGTCGGAACTCACAACACGGAGAGGTAGAGAACCTCTCACGCCACATTGGTTGGCTCTGAATCGGAGGCTTATTACGGCAACAATGAGGGTTTTTTAAGACTTTCAATGGAATTGTCGACCTGGCAACTGAGGGACCAATTTTTACTCAGTTTGTATCGATTATCTTCAAAATTGAACTACCTCATCGACTGTTCAGAAATTATAGTGAGTTGACACATGAGACTCCGATTTCGGAGCTTTCATTGAAACGATACAGGAGTGCAGCGGCTCTTGTCGAAAATTTCCGGGAGGGGCCGGTAAAAATTTTGTACATTGGAAATTTTTCGATTCAGAAGGGTAAGGGACGTTGAAATGTGTACATTTTGTGCCAATGTTCGAAAAAGAAACGGTCATTGGAGTAGTATTCCTAGATTCACAAAGGGAAACAGAAGTTTGAGTCAATATAAGGTCATTGAAGTACGTAAGCTTCAATCTATTTATAAAAATAGATTTCCGTCAGTACTGCATCGGAAATACCAACATGTTGAGGCCACCAGACATCGAACGGAGAAAAACTCTCCCTTGCGAAGGGAGTTGAAATAAATAACTAATAAAAAGGCCCGATTGCTCGCGTAATAGGGTAAGTTCAGCTCTTTGAAAAATACATGGGTTTATCCAAGCATATGCAATCGAAAAACATAGATCACCAAACTTGGAACGAGTCAGAGATAAAAAGCCAAAGGCTCAATGACGGTCGCTTCAAACAGGACTTTTAATCTTCTCAATGAGTCCATTGGCCAAAAATTATTGCAGTACTACTAAATGAAACAGAAAATTGAGAGGATTTATTTTCATGACTACGAGTAGAATGACAATCTGAACAGCGTAGTTAATGTATTGTACAGGTCACAAGAGGATATCCAATTTTGACAATTCGTAGCGTGCTCTCGAGTTCTTTCTATCCTTTCTTTATTTATTTTCGAATCACACGAGAAGAGCATTCGTAAAACTTTTTGATTTTTTCTAATCGATATTTAGAACGAGTGGACAATGTCCCTAACCTTGACCTCGTCTATCGATTCATGACTAGGCTGTGTTACAACTCTTTCTATACACTTCTAAAAATAAGCAAACGTCTCCGCAGGTTAAAAAAGTTATCCGTCAGAAAATATTTAATACGCCCACCATGTGCATGGAGAACTCTAAATTCGATACTCGAACAGCCTTGAGAGACCTACTTACAATTTTTCAAAGAAGAGCTCATCACGGTTAAGTGATTGTTTCCTCCCTTCTTCTGATGCAAACTCATAAACTTTGACGAACGATCCGAAACCGCGTCCGCGGTCTCCTCTCCGTCTATTCGAAAACTGTAAGTCGTTTTCTTAAGTAATTTTCTATTCGGATACGTGACTCGGTAGCACAGTTTTTTTAGTATTGAAAAACAACGTATATATACGCAAAAATTGGCGAAACGTTTCGGAATAGCGGGTTCGGTTAAGTAAACGTACTCGTATATAAAGTTAGGTCTGTTCGATTACATGCTAAATGAGGTTATTTACCCTAAAATCAGTTAATAGTTGACGAATGCATTTTCCAACGTTGTACGCAGCGTTGCGATACCGGACAGGGAAAATAAAAATAAAGCTATGCGCGACTGCATGTTATCGAATGAGCGCTGAATTAGACATTCTACGAGTATTACAAACACGGTGTAATACTTCGTTCTCTGATGTACAATAATACCATGGATATATATATATATATATATATATATATATATATATATATTCGTACATGACAATGTGCTAACTTAAGTGTTCTCAATTAATATGTACACGTACGACGTACTAAACTTTGCATTAGAGGTGAACGTCGCGTCACGTCGGACTCGTGCTACCACTGTTGGTATACGAAGTTTCCACGAGTCCTTCGTCCGATTAAAATGTCTACGTTTCGTTTTGTATAAGAAAGTGTTAATTTAGCAGTAATCAGACTCTGGTTTTTATTCGCAAGGAAGAATGCGTATGGGTAACGAATTTCGAGAAATATGGTTCGTGAGATTCTTCCTCGAACCTTTCAATATTGACTGGTCAGTACGACTTCGCTGACTTTTTCACACTTCACAGATGTTGTCAACAATAAATGGAGTTGTCTGTCAAAAGGGCAACCGCTCAATGTAATTTTTACAGAACGGATGCCCTTTTGACAGATAACTCCTCAATTGTTTCGGCACTATCAGGAATTTGAAGTAGTTGGTCTCGTATGACCGATCTACAAAATTGTCGCTCATCGATCTGAATCATAACAGCGTCGAAATTTGCAACAATTCGCTACTGGATTATTATCCCGGAGACTGACAATTTCAATCTCAATACAGAAATAGAAAAATTAATCCTTGCATTTTCATATTTTGCATTAAAGACCTCTATTTTACTCTCAAACACCAAGCTGAAGCTCTCCCCATCTTTTTTGATTCTGTCGAGCTCACCCATCTTCTTATCTGAGCTTCACTTCTCGACCGCGCTAGAAAGCCTTCATCTCAACTTTCTCAATTACCTTGTGAGCTTTACCCTTCCATCTGAAAATTGACTGCCATCCTTCTAATACTAAAACCTCCTGAAGATCCATCGCTCCAACTTCTGTACTTGGCAAACTGTTCCAAAAGGTACTGAATAGAAGAGTATTCTGCTTTACTGAATCGAATAACATCTTTTCACTATACCAACTGTACTTCTGCAAAGACCGTAACATCATCAAAGGTATATTTGGCTCAAAACTTCAAACGGGGCCCTCCGCTCAAAATCAAAACTCTATTCCATGTTCTTCGACCTCCACGTTTCCCCTTGTTTTTACGTCACTACATCTCTTTTAAATTATACAAGCAGAAAAGCCCGGCCTTCGGACTGAATCCTCATATGTACCTAACCCAAACCTGTAATTTCTTCAAGTTCGACAATCCCTCTTCACCTGTCCAACTACTCATTCTCAAGTATTAACCCTTCTATTCTCCTTTTTTCACTCCTCCTTGAAAGGCCCTCTCCCTAAATTCAATATTTTCTTTCATCCTCAACGCTTATCCTGTATGTTCTCTGATTGATACACACTGGATCTATAAAAATCAAACACTTTCACATCCACACACATTTACTCCACTTAAGTCGTAAATGATTTGGCCTTCTGAGGCAATTCATCTAAACTCCTCTATTCTTTCATACCTGACAGGTCTCAAGACCAATAATCTGTCCATCAACCCAACCAAAACGGTTTCCTTCAAGGAGAAATAAGGGGTGTTCCTCTCTTCCTAATCGCTGCAGATGACCTAACAAAGAGTGTCAGCTTTACCCTTACCAACGCCTCTTTGTGAATGACTTCGGTGCCTCCCTACTGACCTCCGACTACTCTAATCAACCCTCGACAAAATCTCTAAGTCTCATCGGACCGTAGATCTCAATTCCCAGGCAAGAAAATAATAGTCCAAAACCTGTTCTACAGTGTGGTGCATGAGAAGTCGCACCAATGTAAAAGTCCCTATGGTGCGTCTTTGTGATGCACCAGCATACATAAGGACGTGTTATAGAGATGGTTGGAATACGGGTCAACGCACCAACGCGACATAAGCAAGTGAGCAACACTCGGTTTTCCTGTTAAGGTTTTTTTTGTTACCGTGAGGATTTCACCATTCCTGAAATTTTTTTCTTCATCAGTTTTTTTTTTTTTTTTTTTATCTATTGGCAGTTACAATTTTTTTTACAGTGCGTTCTGCTCACAAGATTTTGTTTCTGTCATTAAACATTGCTTACTCGAACAAGTCATTCTTTTTTATTGCTCAGGACGTTGCATGTACCTACTTTATTCTTAAAAATCATGTCAACGAAATCGTCATTCAAATTCAAAAAAGAAAAAACAACGGGAAATAATCGTTCAACATTTGAAAATGGAAATTTTCACTTGTAAAATTCATAAGTGATTTCCCCGAACAACCCAACACGAAGTTTGTTGCACGGAGAGGAGCTTACTTCCTTGTGTTGCTCACTTGCTCGTGTTGCATGGTGCATTGACCCGTGTTCCAACCATCACTATAACACGTCGTTTATGTATGCTGGTGCATCACGAAGACGCACCATAGGGACTTTTACATTGGTGCGACTTCTCATGCACCACACTGTATAGAGCACGTGGGATCTGAAACATGTAGATTGCGACGTCACAAGGCTGACCTATGACGTCATCAGAATGTGACGTCACAGGCCCTTAATTTGGAACTATAATTATACGTAATAGGAGGGGAACTTAGAAAAATTTGGTCTATGACGTCATCAGATTGTGACGTCACGTGGCTAACCTATGACGTCATCAAACTGTAACGTCACAGGCCCCACCGCCTTGTTATATATGATAGGAAGGACACTTTGAAAAATTTTCGACCTCCAAGCATGGTTGGCCGGCCGGACGTCGGACTTTTTTCCGAAAAACCACCCGATAAAATAAATTCCCTGTTAAAAAGATACTCACGTCCTATGTTCCCTCCTCCAGATGCCTCTACAGAACTTCACAATTACCATCCAATCTTCTGCCAAGTTTCTTGGTCTCACCTACGACTCCAAAACCTTCTGAACCTTTCATATAAAAATATTGAAAGCAAAGTACGTAAATTTCTTGAACCTTCTTCGATACCTATTACACACCCGTATCGGCTGTACTCCTCCTCCAACTCTATAATAGTCTAATCCCTTCTCAACTTGATTATTGTTCTTGAATTTAAACTCACACACTCCAACAAAACAACTTTAAAATTGCTAAACTCCATTCAATCGTCCAGGTTTCGACAATCCCTCGGCGCATTGAGCACTGGACCTTCACTCAAGCTATGCACTTAGGCAGGTACCCCCGATCTCTTACTCACCACCAAGTTTATGGCCTCAGGAGTCCAAGATACAAATTTTCCCATCTTTAAAAATGCGCTTTCAGCCTACTAAGTTCACCACTTTCATCCCTTCAATTCCTTCTTAGAGCCTGCTTTCCAGTTTAACAGAAAATCTGTTTTATCAGGAGATAAATTAAGAAAAATGACGCCGCCGTCCGGCAAAACGTGGTAGTTGGAAAAATTTTGATATATTATATGATAGAATGGGGACTTGGAAAAAATTCGACTTTCAAGCTACACATATTATGGGAGAGGGATTTAAAAAAAATTCGAATATTGATGGAGTGAAACGCGATTTGTAAGAAACCTAGAAGAGATGGTGAAAAACGGTAAACGGTATTGTGTTCAACGTGAAAAATGCTTCTAGAAATATTTTTGCTAGTTTACGTTCATTCAAATTTGTTCATGTGTGTAATCAGAAAAACCCATGACAAGGTTGCAGGAAATAAGGATTTTACAAAAATATCGAAGAACACGTGGAGAAACCCTATAAACAGTGTTTTTTACATTCCAAGTGCTTAAAATAAGACTTCCTCGATGTACCTATATAGTTGCTCTAGATTAATTTCACAAGAAATGAAGATCGTACATGGTCGTTTCTCTCTATCACTCACTTATTCATCCATTTTCCATTTATGGTAATTACGTTCTTATTTATAATACTACTCTCGGACGAAAAAAAGAGGCCATAGGCTTTCATTCGGCTTCGTGATAGGTCACACGATCAAAAAATGTACATTGTACTTCATATTTGAAAGAAACACCCTAGAAGAAGAGCCGCAATATTTTTCTCTTTTCTGTTTTTCGTCGAAAAATTATTTTCACCATCCGTGAACAATAATTACATATTTTCGAGGGGAGACGCGTACCTACGTTTCGGTCATTTCAATCGCATACCGAACATAGATTTATCATCTATCAAGCAGCATAGAAACACATTTCGCTGTACTCATATAATACTGCAAATGTAGTACTATGTATTACGCATTCCAGGATGATGAGAAGTACACGTAGCACGAAGTTTAATGAGCCGCGGTGGCAGAAAATTTAAAATCAACAAGGAAAGAATGGAAGAGTATATAGATACATAATACGTTGTGTGCACGAGTTCGATGATTGTAATTCCCTAACTTGTCATTCGTATTTAAACTAGAATGAAAAAAAAAGATTCCTCTTTCATACTGTGATTTACTCTTTGCCGGCAGCACAAGCCAAGCAGGCATGGCAGGAATGATAGGCCTCATAAACAACCTTAATACAACCATTCAAAGCAGAACGCCACACGAGTTTGAATAGAAATCAGTAAAATCGATTTTTAGGTACATAACAGTCACGTTCTCCACTCGTGATGAAAGCATGCGGTACATGTGGGCCTGCTGCAGTCATCAGTGAGATAGTCTAATATTTTAAACGTGTAGGTCAATAAGGCAGTTGAATTTTCCAGGTCGATTTGAAATGTCAAAACGAAAATATGGGCTGATTCTAAATTCAATTTTGGGCATGTTCAACAGAAATCCCAAATCAATAGCTTTACGTTTCTGGAGCCTTGAAATACGGGTTTCATCCGTTGCTGTTCTGCCAGCCCTGAAGAAGTAAGTTGTTACCTATTATGTTTTTCATGAAAATCCTCTCAGGAGCACGTGATTCAAACTGTCAGACAAAGCATATCGTCGTTGGATCAGATTAAAGCCCCTATGTGTCGAAAACGAAATTTTACAGGAGAGAAGAAAAAGTAAACCAACACATAGGAGGTTTTCCGTGGTCTATATCATATTATGGGCACTTAGCACATAGGAGGTATTCCAATATTCTTTAAAGCACTCTCACCAGCGTATTTTTGAACTTGGCACATAGGTGATATACACAAGCCATGCGTCTTGCAATTCCGCATCCAATTAAGTATGTATAAAAGGCTATTTCTCAAAATAAAATGGCTTATATAGGAGGCTTAATTTGATCCAATAACATATTCACCATTTCATTTGGAAAAATAAACTTTCGTTTTCGGGCTATTTTTTCACTCCATTCATTTCTATCAAGGTATTCGAGAGACGCGGCTGCAGACTCCTAAAAACACAAGATTGCTAACTCGCCATCTACGCTATGTTAAATTGTGGTACCCTGAAAATGTTGAAATAATTTGTCTCACCAGATGTCGCACAGTTGCCCTCAATGTATTCTTATGAGGAAAAAAATTTCACAGATTCACTCGAAGTTGGATGCATCTGAAAGGAGATTTTATGCGGAATAAATTTATATCCCTTCATTTTTCTGAAAAACTGAGAGAAAAATGAGTTTGAGTGTAACTCTCCATGAGAGCCTTTGTTAAAGTGCTGAAGATTGTAGCGATTTTGTGCATGCGGCAGAACCAACGAACTAGAGAAGTTGGCGATCTTGTGCTTTTAGTTTTAGAGGGTCTGTAGGCGCGCGGCAAAGGGTGCGCCCTCTATTCTTGCCGTGCGGCCATTTATAGAAACTGGACACAAACACGACATTTTAAAAAATTGTTGAAACCTTCATTTTTGTTTATTTTACCCTCCGGATGAAAAAAAGTGATTACAACTAGTGCCTACTTCATTTCAATATTAACAAAAATAGAGGTTACGAAAATAACACATGCGATTATACATCGCCATTTTTATAATTCTGTCCCCTTTTGATTGTCAACACTAACGCTACTTACAGCCGCCGCGTTTCGCGAGTATGATTTTTACTGTGAATTAATTTGTGACCTTCTAACGGACAAGGGCCCTTAGGGTTAAAACATTACTGTGATTTTTGAAAATTTCTGTAAATAAATTTATGAATAGTTTACAATTTATCAAATACTTCGGAGATGGCGTGGATTAGGCGCAGAACAATGTCACCTAAGGTGCGAGAGGTATTCACCTGAATGTAAACAAACACGCAAAGCGAAACTGACTAACGCCTCATGTGTTTGTTTACATTCATGAAAATACCTCTAGCGCCTCACATCACCACTTGATAAAGAGCTTCTGCTCTATTGATCATTATTATCAGCACTTCAAAGTGTGATAAGTGTAAATTCGAATCGGAGAAAAGGGGTAATTCGGGAAATACGGGGACCAAGCAATTCGCATCTTAACCGCCGCGAGTGTCGCTGTCGTCGGTGTAATTTTGTTTGGCCATAAGGCGCAATGTTAATACCACTCAAAATGATTATTTTAGCGGGAAACCCGCTATCCCTTTTGTTGGGGGTACTCTCAGGAAATTTTCGTCCGCGAGTGCGGGCGCGAGCGAGGTTGATGACGTCACGGAGAGGGGAGGGGGACTTAGAAAGACGACGGCTTCCTTGGAATTGTAGCGCGTTCAAGTTGTCACGTCATGATTTTCACGACTTGGAAAAACTTCAGGCTCTAGGGGACTCGGGACAGCGGAACTGCAATGGCATCTAATTTTTTAACAAAAAATTAAAAGAACAAAAGCTGTAGCTCAACTTTCTTTTAGATGAATCTATTTCCAGGTTATTCGAGTAACTTTTTTGAAATCGTTTCCTTCATTCAAACTTCAACAGTTTGCCGCCACAGTAAATGTAGAGAGCGCCTCCTTTGCGTTAAGATCCAAATGGAAGTGAATTTTTTGTAAAGGGAATGGGTAAGAGAGTAGAACATGTAGTTAGGACGGTTTGGGGTGGAATGAGTAGAAATTTTTCGAAGTTCCCTCCTATCATAATCTACATTTTTCGGATCCCACGTGCCCCATAAAACAGGTTCTTTGCCACATTTCATTTAACTCCGTCAAAGAACCCGTGAGTTTTTCATGAGCTCGAAGAAAGTCATTTCTAATCCGTTGAATGAACCCATCCATATTGCTATCAGCGCGAGGCTATGAGGTACCCCTACAACAGTATCCGCTGATTTAAGAGTATGGAGTGTTTTTTATGTATCACCATAATTATGAAACTCGAGCATTTGAAATCGAGAAGTCTGACGTTCCGCAGCAAATGAACAAACGCATCGTCAAAAATTGTGACGTGCTATTGAAAGAGAAGAAACGTCATCGTGCTCAGCGTTGAAAACATGCCTACTCCTGAATCGTTCATTCAAACTATCTCTCTCTCACTCTCTCTCTCTCTCTGACTATGATTTATTATGACGACATGTTGTGAGAAAAAATTGTTACATTTTCAGCTAATTTTATGCATTTGGATTTCAGATTGCCTTCGAGTGCCCGCGAACCGGTTTGCATATTTTCTGATTGTTCTTTTCTCCTCGTATTTCTTTCGACAATACTCATTTTTTCGAAATGATTTCGAGAACTTCGTCATGCTACGCGAGTACGCCACATAATCGACAGACGGGGTTAGACGCCTTCTAATGTATACAGTTGCAAAGTACGATGAGCGCGGACTTTTATCTATTCGGCTGCGCGACATTTAAAATCGACGACCATTTCCGGCTCGGCTCATCACTCTCTGGAATATATACATTAATTGATAAATTATTCATACGGCGTGATAGCTTAGTTCAGCGTCTTATCAAAATATGACCCCGTATATCTATAATGTTAATAATCTCGACATGGTGTACGTACAACATCCGATTTCGCTGCACTACTACATCGTACGTGCGTCATCCAAAAAATTCACCACCTTCGATATTGTGTAACTTCTATAACTAGATTCCTCCCGGTCGAAGTTTTCACACACTCGTTCCTGAAACAGAGGAACGTACCTTCGCTCTCAATCTTTACACCCGACACCGTCCCACCACCTGTCTAATCTTCATCATTTCCATTCTCCCAACGGCTGTTCTAACGAATCGAACTCGAAAAGGGGTTGGTACGTTCTCAATTCTTTCTCTATGGTCTTACTGTCTTAGCTTAAGTTTGCAAGATTGGTTTAAAATGATAAAACTTTTACCAATGGACGCTTCTTCGCTCCGAGATCCAAATATTTGAGCACGAATTCCATGGATTGGTACCTCCGTGAGGGAAGTGGAGAGAAAACATTTTTTTCACAATCACCACATGGACTTAATGAACGAAACGTGAGTCACCCTATTAGGAAATCAGCGTCACCTCACCTTGTTCGTCGCAATGCCTCTAAATTAACCGAAAATTACGAAGTATGACGTTAAACCGCGAGCGAACGCAAAAATTTAATCGTACACGGCAATTTTCACTCCGATAGACTTATAATAGGAACAGCAGGCGAGGAACGTGGCGGTGACCGAGAACAACATCAACGAATATCATAGTCGTGTAAATAAAATACTTGTGCAGACTGAAAAAAAAAAAAATCAAGACGGCAACAGGCGGTAAATACGACGCACCAACTGAAAAATCGTCGAGTACGAAAATAAGGTAGAAATATACGTTATTTTCTGCGTTTATTAGTACAGATACGGAGTGGTAAACAGTTGAGTTAAACTTTAGGCTGCTATTCCGCTCGGATGTCTGGGGTACGCAACAGTCCCAACTACAGCATTCCCGTACTTAACGCTAGTATACTAACCTCGATCGTGATAAACTTTCTTATCGAACAAAAAGGAACTGACTCCGCTGAGAAAATTAGACTGATTTACAGTGTTGCCGTCTGCAGGCTAATGTGTTGGAATATGTCACTCATCATTCGCTCGCACTATATGCGCGGTGACGGAGACAGACTCGAACGAATTACGAATATTTTTCTCGTAGAGTTTGTCACATTCGCTTAGTCTGTTCTCTGTATTAACGTATCGACATTTCGGGAAAGAAAAATTAAGCAAAAAAATATCTATCGTAGCTCATATGAGGTAGAGAATTACGAAGTACGTATCAAAGATCAAATTGGGGATAACCGCTGATTTTGGGGAGAAATTAGGATTTATGAACGAATACTGGCAAAAGCCTTCACGTAGAAAAGTGTTTTAACGGCCTGATCAAAGCTAAAGGTGAGTCTCTCAAAGAATAAAAGACTTGAATCGACTTTTGAATGTTTTCGAATTTTTTATGCAGTCGTAGATGATTTTCAAATCTATAAAATGAAAGCTCAATAGCCGGTGAGCTATCCGCGGTGCACTTAGAGGGATAGAGACTTCATGGTCATTTTTCAATTCTTGTATTGTTTGATTCACTTCTATGACCCTCTTCCCACCACCACTTTCTTCTCCAAGTCCTCGGATACTCAGGTCAACCTTCAGAAATGTTTCCAAGTTCCTATTTGCCTAGCTCAGACTTTTTTAAGACATCCCTTCTTATAGCTCAAGAGTCGACCTCAATTTCTTCGGTGTCTCTCCGCTCATATTCTCTATTTCTTATTATTATTTTCGGTGGAAAACCCGCTATCTGATTTGTGGGTATGACGCAGGTGTTGAGTGGCCATGGTTGCTGCAACAAGGCAACCAATGTGTTTGCACCGGCTGCGCCCAAGGGCGGGATGATGGATAACAGTGCACCTTTTTAGCGGGGAACCCGCTATCCATTTTGTTAGGAGATTACATCCTCAGAAAACGTCCGCGTCCGCGAAGTTGGTAACCTAAGGTTAGGTTAGGTTACGGGACTTAGAAGAATTTCGAGTCTCGAGCTATATATGATAGGAGGGGGACTTAGAAGCATTTCAAGTCTCGAGCTATATATAATAGGGGGGGGGGGGACTTGGAAGAATTTTGACTTTCGAGCTACCGTCCGCCGTCCAACCAAAAACTTGGAAAAATTTTGAGACTCGAGCTATATATGATAGGAGGGGGACTTAGAAGAATTTCGAGTCTTGAGCTATATATGATAGAAGGGGAACTTAGAAGAATTTCAAGTCTTGAGATATATATGATAGGAGGGGGACTTGGAAGAATTTCGAGCCTCGAACTATATATGATAGGAGGGGGACTTGAAAGAATTGTGACTTCCGAGCTATATATGATAGAAGGGGGACTTAGAAGAATTTCGACTCTTGAGCTATATATGATAGGAGGGGATGTAGAATGATAATTTCGATTTGAATTATATGACAAGATTATCAACTCAGTTCCACACCACCTGAGAGGTCGAGTTAAGGAATTGTGGGTTCCCCGCTGCCATTGCAACGTCTGCAATGGCTTCTAATTTTTTGAATGTGAGCCGTTGTGGTATCAGCGGAGCAAGATACAACGGTCTTAGGGAGATAGATCGCCCCGAGTAGCCCGGTGACCATCATGCTGAAGTTAGCAGAAGCATAAGCCGAGGTGTCTACATTGCTTCTACAATTATGAAGAAGAAGATGGACGAGGAATGGGCTACGCAGATGTAGAACCATGCTAGCCTACTCGACACCTGTGTACCATCCACTAGAAGAAGAGGGGGAATAAGAATAGTCATAGTTGATGTTCAGGAGCTAGACATCCTGGTCTTAATCTCAAGTGCGAAGTCAGAAGTCGATGCAGAAAGTAGACAGGCGAAGCGGTCCTGAGGAATCACGTAGTAAAAGTCGAGGAAAATTGAGGGGTACTCTTGGCGGCACCGAATAAAGCAGCCTCCTTGACGGAATCGACCGCAAAATCGTAGGGTGACGTCTCTCACAAACCTATGTTTATTCGTAAGTTGTATTAATTTAGGGAGTTAAGAATGACACCAAGAAGACGAAGAAGTTATGTCTGTAGCGGTTGTTGAAGTTTTGCGTGCCTGACTGCCCAGGGAATCTTCCACACTGAACCTACACCCGAAAGGTTCATACCATTACCGGTGTTGGAACGCATTAGCGATCTACAGTCAGTCCACAATGGAGGACCAGCAACTGCTAATGCAACACAAGCGGTCTATTTTGTGAGGAGGAGACAGGTTTTCTCAAAAAACCTCAGTGTCTTGTGACGTCATCAATGACCTTAATCTCATTTAGAGAATCGAAAAAATTTCAAGCTGGGATCCTTCATAGAAAGGACGTGAGAAAACTTGGAGTTATGAATTTCTAGAAAGAAGAGACTTGAAAAAATTTGAACCTCTGATCTCTGAAGAGGAAAAAGAATTCCAAACCTCAAATCTATAAGCTGGGATAGGCTGAACATAGGCTAGGCTTAGAGCAGTATTTAAGACTGAGACTCCATATGTTCGGACTAATTTCAAGCTATTGGAATTACGTCCTTCGAAAACGTCCGCGTTCGACCTTTGTGGCGCCATCAACTTCTTTGATCTGATTTCGGGACTCGAAAAGTTTCAAGCTACAGTTTTCTTCCATAAATCTCTAAAAAGGAGGGGCTTGGAAAAACCTATTGCATGGAGCACGTGGGATCTGAAAAATGTAGATTGTGGCTTCACAAGGCTGACCAGGAGGGAACTTGAAACAAAATCTATGACCTCATCAGATTGTGACACAAGGCTGAGCTATGACGTCATCAAACGGTGACGTCAAAGACCCCGCGCCCAAGCTATATATGTAAGATGTAAAATCTTGACAAATCTGGCGATGCTGTGTTTCCACAGAATCGAATCAAAAAGTCGAGTTCCCGAAGGAAAGGCAGGTCAGCTGACTGCACTCGGAAAGATAAACAGGACGAGAGAGGAATAGCGTTATATGGTCGGAGCTCCGAACTTTGTCCGTGAGTAGGAGAGTGACGCGACTGACAGTGAAGAACGTTCACGTTCTTACATATATATGATAGGAGAAGGTCCCGAAACTGAAACTGTGACGTCACAGGCTCGGCCCTCCAAGCTATATGATACGAGAGGAACTTCGTAGAGTGGCGACCTCCGAATTAAATATGAGAGGAGGAGGACTTGGAAAATTTTCGAGCTCCGAGTTTTGTCAGCTCGCCGAACGGCGGACGTTTTTTCCGAAAATTCTCCCGATAAAACAGGTTCCCTGTTAAAATTTGGAGCTCTGATCTCTAAAGAGGTGAAAAAACTCCAAGCCCTGAAACCACCTATAGGCTAGGATTCTGTGAGGCCTTAGGCTGAATATAGACTAGGCTTAGAGGAGAATTTTACTCGAAGACTCCTAATGTTTAGACTAATTTCCAGCTATTCAGAAAATGTCCTTATACGAATTTCCTGACGTGATCAATTGTCTTGACCAAATTTAGGAACTTGAAATGATTTCGAGTTTCGATACTTTAAAGGGGGAATGTATGGAAAAAATTTGAGGATACGAACCTCTGTAGAGGTGAGCCCAGATGAAGGTTTAGCTCTGAATCTTTACAATAGGCTTCAAGTAAGTTTCTCCTCTAAGCATGTGATGCTAGACTTACACTCAGAGGAGGATTTTAGGCTAAGACCCTCTTTCTCGCCATAAATTAGTTTTGAGCTCGGTTAATTAACTGGCAAGAAAATGGAATAAAAGTTGAAGAAAGACGTGATCTCATCAATGTACGTTGGTGATCAGAAAGGAATAGAGGTGGGACTTGGAAAAATTACAAGCATGAGAGCTAGTATGACATCCTCAGGACCGGGCACCACTTAGAATAGCCAAAGAGAAGGAAAATACAGGAAGGAGAGTGTGACGTCATCAGAGGATGATTTTTGGTTCAAAACTTCAGAAAGAAGGGACTCGCAAAAATTAGACCGTGATGTCAACAAAAATTACGATAGTCACATGAAGGCACGGGGTTTTCGACTCCTTTTCGAGTTGTGGGGACTACGTCCTCAGGAAACGACTGTGTCCAACTTTTGTAATGGCATCAATAGTCTTGACCTGGTTTAGGTACTTGGGACAATTTCGAGTTTCGATTCTTCATCGAGGGGGAACTTCGAAAAAAATTGGAAATATAAACTTCTTTTGGGAATGATGCTAGGCTACAACTAACATAAGCTAGGCTTAGAAGAGGATTTTAGGCTGAGACTATCTTTCTCCTCATGAACTATTTTCTAGCTTGGCTAGTTGATTGTCAAAAAAATACAAATTCAAAGAGGACATGACTCATCAATGAACTTGGAGGTTAGAAGCGGACAGAGGAAGAAATCAGAAAAATTCCAAGTATGAGGGTGTGATATGATCAAGGCTAGACATCACTCAAAACCCTTGAAGAGAAGGAAAAAACAAGCAGGAGAAAATTAAATCATCAGAAGATGATTTTGGTTCAAATCTTCACAACGAAGGGACCCGTAAAAATTACAAAGTGATGTCAAAAAACATTACAATAGTTATATAGAGGAACGGGACTTCAGCAGAGATCACGGGTTCTTAAATCGCTAGTTTTTCTTCCTTTCTTCCTCTCCTCCTATGAGTCCTTGGTAACCATGTCAAGCTTCGAAAATTATTTCAAATTTTCAAGTCATAGCCCACGCCTCTTTCCCAAGGAACGGCAGATGAAAAGATACCCCATCAAATTCCGATCATCGAACTATAGGATTCGGAAAAATGTTATCGAATAATCGATCCGAAATATGTTATTAGAATTAAGATCGATTTTAATCGATTAACAAAATCCTCGCTTGAAGACAGGTTTGCATGTCTCAATCAACTCGGTGAACGAAAAAAAACTCTGTAAGCAGCAAATGAAGTAAGGTATTGTCATTCTCTCCAGAAAAAAATATTTACTCTCGTACAATTTCCTTGGACACACAAAACTTTTGCCTTGAAAAACACGTCATCGTTGATGAGATATGTTTGCTCAATTTTAAATATTATAACCCGATAGGAAATGTACTGTTCGTAACAAATACCTAACTCAACAGTCAAAACTTACTCATTCACCAACTGATGCAATGGCCTCATTATTTCGTATACTGATACCTTATTCTATATACAAGGTACAACTCAACAATTCAGAGAACAGAAACTCGAACGTAAATGCAATAGGTTGAGTAGAGAGAATCATATGAACTCAACATAGCCTATTTCGTAATTTTTGTTCCTTCCCCCCTCACTTCCTCCTAGAACCAAAACCATGACGTTCAACAGGTTAACCAACGATGAAAATATTCCAAAACAATCGTTTTCGTTTTCCCCTTCGCGCTCGCTCTTTTCTTTTTACTTCGAATTTAATTATCGCGAAAAATACGAACGAATCGTCTTGGACTCTAGCGACAATTACACGAGGTGTACGCGTCATTAAAGAGGTCGCATATATACACCCATATTTTCAACCAGATTACGATATTAATTTATCGATGATTATGTCGAGAAGAATCGTTTATGTTCTAGAAAAATTTCACAATACAATAATGGCGTCGTTGTGTACGTATAGAGTGCAGGTTGGCATAAAAAGCCTATAAATAGGTTCGCGAGAGGCTCTAAGGAAAATATAGGTTCAATAATATGCAATAACGTGACATCATAATGTTGAAAGGAAACGTATTCATCCTGTATGTATATACGCGTAGGCGACGAGAAGAAATGAAAAGCAGTCAGGATTTACCAAAACCCATGACTGACATGTTGGCAGATTCGTCTTTTTGAATGCTCTCGAAATTACATGAAATGAAACGACGTTGATCATAAGAATGGTTTAAGGAGGAAGTGGGGGATACGTGTTTTTTTTTCCTTGAGCGAGCTTTACAAAGAACTCCTTTGGTTACAGAAATGGTAATCTTTTTTCCATGATCAGGGCAAGTAGCGATTATTTCGAATTTTCTTCTTTAAAATTTATCTATCCCTTTACTCTTATTCCCCTCTTCTTCTGTATTCGAAATCTTTCCTATCTTCGAGTTTGCGCCAGTATTCTGAATGATTCTTTATCAATCGCGTTCCCATCCTTTCAAAACAGGTTTCGAGCCAGCCCACTTTTTGAGAAGCGATTTGAAAACACACTGCTAGAAGCAGCATACGACATGAAGTTATGGTGTACGTGAGAATACACATTGCATCTATTGAAAGCTGCATTCATAGACAGACGTCAAAATTTTTACGAAAAATTTTCCACATGGGAAACATTTTCTTATTCGAAAATAAAAAGTTTTTATTGTTTCTGTTCCCTGTCGACAGATGCTTGATACCTACGTAACAATAGTACGATATTGACTTTTCCTGGGCAATATTCACTTTAGAATACATTTTATCTGCAAAAAAAAAAAAAAAAATTCTGTTTTTTACGAGCTCAGGTGCGTTCCCTTCAAATTAGTTTCTGTCATACATTTCTAGGAATTCAGTCCCTACGATACTTTTTGGAACGCTTCCAAACCTGAACTGTTCATGAAATCTAACTCTACAACGAATTTAAAATCCCAGTGACAAATTCGTGTCTCTGTCTCAACTTGGGAATTTTCAAGAACCCAATGACGAACTTTTGTCTATGTGTCGACTTGTAGATTTTCATGAACCCAATGGCGAATTCTTGTCTGGGTTTTGACTTGTGGATACTGTACTTTGAGCTACTCGTACTTAGCTCCCGGGGCTCACTCGCTCCTCTCGTTCACCTCCAATCTTGGTTTCGGGTAAGTCTAGCACACTGTACGTTAAGCTGCTCAATTCGACCCCAATCTTCTTAATCCAGTACAGTGTGAATCTACTGTACTGTGCGTTACGCTACTTAGCTCCCAGGGCTCATGGAACATGTCGATATGGGGCTAGTATAAGAGAGTGCTAGCTAGTATGGCCGAGTGTACTGTATATCACTACACCAACTTTCCAGGAATTAGGTAGGAAAAAGGCTAGCTTTACACTAACTTATTCGCACCCCTTCATAAGGCCTCTCAGGTCTACTATATTAGGGTAGGGGTCACACATGAAACATTTCAAGCGAGTATGAGTCTAAAATACCTGTAGTTTACTTTACAGATGGAAAAGAGATCTACCCAATTCAGATCTAGTATGCTGAAGGCTTAGCCTAGTATAGGTCTCGTGTATTGTATATTAGGGATGAACGTAAAAACGCAGATTTCGAGATTACGGTAGGGTTAGAAAAAAGCCATTTCAGGTCTAGTATAAAGGTAATATACAAGGAAATACCGTCCCCTTCTTAAGCCACTTTAGATTTAGTATAATGAAGGCTTAGCCTAGTATAGGCCTAGTATAATGAAGGGGCTTAGTATGATGCAGGCTAAACTAACTGTAGCAGCCTAGTTAGAGTATAAGCCTAGTATATTGTATATTCGGCTACTCCAGTTTAGGACTACTTGTATAATGCTAGTATAAAGCCTAGGTCAAGTCGACCAGTTTAATGCCATAGTGTAAGAAAATATAATACTATTTACTATACTAGAAAACTTTACACCCGGCCGGATACCCGGACGCTCAGACCCGAATTCCGGAATCAGGGGTAGGGCTGAGATTCGACGTTGAAACTTTTTTTCAAGTCTTAAGGTCATGGTCGTACGCACGCCCGGACGAGATTTCGAGATTAGGGTAGGGGTAGGGAAAAGACATGAAACATGTCAAACATCTCTACTCTTAAGAACTACTATGAAGAGAATTAATACTATACTCTCAAAGTAGTGAGGAAATCGGTTTGAAATCCCCTGATAAAACACGTCCATCTTCTCCACGTTTTCTCTCCTGGACAGCGTCTTCTCGACACCCCAGGATGAGAAGGAAATTCTGCTCGACGGTCCGGAAGGAGACCAAACGTACACCTATTGCTTGGAATCTTTACAACCCCCCTCGCTCGCACAGCTCCTTATTTTACATTTTATCCCGAATACTTTTCAAAGGCAGCGAAAGTTTGCACAGTTCCGTTTTATCGAGGCTCAAATCCACTGTCCGTCTTGGAATAACGACGAACAAATATTTCAAATTGCACCACTAAAACGTGATTTTCACTCTTAGGCTATGCACAAACTTTTACGAGAATTTAAAAGTACAAATTTTTATCTACGTGAAAATTACATCATTTATCTCGAAAATTTTCTGTTAAAATGCTTTCTATCTAAAATCATATTTCGACTATAATTGACTTCAAAGTAGAGGAAAAAGCGATAATAATAAACTAGGAAAAAATACCAATTGTCTCGGTTAACCTGTAGAGCGTCAGATTTTCGGCTAGCAAAGGGACGAGTTACTGAAACTATCTTCTTACTTGGCGGCCCACCTTTAAAAATACCAACTTTGGTAACACTGCTATACCGCAGCGATCGTTGGACACTGTATACTTTATTTAAAAAAAAAACTATAATATGGTCGTCGTTCGGTACAATAACTCCTACATCATCACTACATTCTAATTTCTCTTCCTTATACGCCAAGGAATTTTAACCAAGTATACAGAAAAAAGAATCCGTACAAGAATAGCCAGTCTTTTTTTTTCACTCGTTTTAGGGGTTCTTCGAACGCTGAAATTTTAAAAACGTCGTTGATGAAAATAAGAAAGGGTGAAAAATAGAGAAGTGTACACCCGAAAAGCTCTACCCACACGTAACCAAAATACCGTAATGATTTTCTTCTCGCGTCGTCGGCGTCGCGTCATTCGCAGGATATGAACTTAAAAAAGCTGAACGTCAGGCGCTGTTATTTACCTCGTACGTATACCAGAATATTTTCGTCTGTATATTATGATATTAGAGGACGGGTTTACGTTGATGGAGATGAGACAGAAAAAATTTTTCAATATACGATGAAAACATCATAGTCGTTACGGTTTTTATATGGAGTAAATATGATTGTGACAATTTTACAATGCCGACGACGACCAGAAACTACTATACGACTTCGACGACGTCGATAGTGGCGACGACGACGACTATGACAACGAGGGCAATATTATCGACTAAAGGATAACTTCTATACTCTCCCGACGCAGATTAAACGTTTTCGCTTCCCATTTATTGATTGAAATGTAGGCAGTTTTTATCGTGTATCTGCTCTTTCTCACTCTCTTTTTCTTCGGGGCCATTCACATGTACAGGTTTTACCCATTTCAGGGGATACGATTGAGCTTTATTTATACATTTAGCGCGCTTCAACAAATATTACGTAATAAAAGTTCGAACAATATGGAATTCGAACGAGCTAGACGACGTGACCGTCGACCGAAAACGAAACGATTACCTGCAGACGTGCCTCTACTATTTCGTCGTCTTTGATCCGTGTCGCGCGAATTGAGGAGGGCGGTTAAAGGTTTTTGAGAACTTTGAATGCACGTTGCTCGAAATAAACCGAATTGTTTTTATCGAGTTTTTGCAAGTGGTAAGTATCGCTTCATAAAATTCATAATTTAAAGACTCCTTTATTTCTGGAAGATAATTCGCGTCGCAATTCTTGACCAGATTTCAACTTTAAATGAAATGAAGAGAAAAACAAGACCAGTTTTTGACCTATTATTTGTGACAGAAATTTATCGTTCCAATTACCACCTTCAATGAATTTCATGTTTTCTAGTTGAACGATGTTCTTTTTTAATTCTCAATTTCAACTTTTTCCACTGCCAGGGAAGTTTTCCACAATAATAGGGAAATCATAGAGGCAACTGAATGCTAGCAGCATTCTTGGCAAATAGACAAGTATCTCACCCTGATTCAATCAAAAATCACTAGATCCTTCCCTAATTTCTCAGGGGGGACCGTGATATCTCTTTGTGAACTGCAGATTCTATTGAAGTCCACAGATTCCTGAGATAATCGGCGAACTTCACCTCTTCTAAGACATTAAAACATATAGAATTTGTCTTGGTGTTGTTAGAAAACTAGTATTGGACAGTATTGATAAGTGAAAAAAATATTGAATCTCGTTCCAGTAAATTTCTTGTACTTCTCTGCGACGGGGACAGAATGATTAAATTCTACGTCCCCTCCCTTTGGACATAATTGAAATTACATCCTTCAGATTGGCTGCTAGTGCATTTCGCGTGAACTTCAAACTCAACCAACGGTATGAGCTTCCAAAATCCCCCCTCTCCTGATCTCTATCTAGACATCAGAACATGATGGATTCCAATTCTCACCCATCGAAATCTTTTGATCATTTTTGAAAAAAGAAAACTTGTTCCTGCCATACGCTCTCTACTCACGTGGCGTTTTTGAATTTCCTCACGCGGTTATTTCCAATTCTCTGCCTAGACCGGAGACTAATCCGGATACGCACTAAATCCTTTAAAACGAAATGCATCATACCTACGAAGATCTTGAGATGAAAAATCTTCTTGAGGAGCTCTCGAGTGAAGTTTACAAAAGCAAAATCTGCTTCAAGTTGGATTACAGTGCTTCGATGTACAAACTGGCAAAAAAAATATACTTCACTAATTCTTCCTCAGACAAAATTGGGCCATGCGTTTCGGCACAATAAGCTCAAACTTGACCCATCTTTACAGAAGCTGGTGAACGCACTGCAGACTAATTCTTACTTCGACCTACTCGCTCTTGTAGCGAAAACCCCACCGCTCCTAATCTTTGATTCAATTTTCCAGACAGTTGATACCAGAGTATTTTTCTGGCTAGAAACCCTTTAAATTGTCTCATGTTGGAGTCACATCATTCTCAGGAAACGTCCGCATCCGTCCGAATGACCGTGAGCTAATCTGAAGACCGAGAAATTTCTGGATCGATTCTCTACGGGTATGGAGGAGAGAAAAATCACAGATAGGAGAGGGGTTAGACGTGAAAAAAACTCACGGGTTATTTACCGGAGTTTGACGAGAGGAGCAGGGCATGTGGGACTCCAAAAACGTTGATATTGATGTATGAAGCATTGCATATCTAGTTTCTTGCAGAGGCTATATTTCAAGCTATATACAACAATCTTCAAGCTATGATATGATACGAAGGAGACTTAGAATACCTTAGAAGGACGTTCTGAGTCTTATGGTGTTTGAAGCATCGCATATCTAGTTCATTGAAGGGGCTAAACCAATTGGTGTAAGAATCATTGCTGGTTACTTGAAGGAGGCTATCTTTCAGGCTATACACGCCGATCTTCAAGCAATGATATGATACGAGGGCTTTAAATACCTTAGAAGGACGTTCTGAGTCTTCTGGTATTTGATGAGTTGCATATCTGACTCATAAAAGTTTGAAAGGCTAGGTCAAGTGGTGTATAAAGCCTTGCATATCTAGTTACTCAAAGGGGCTGTCTTTCAGGCTATACTTACACACCGGCCACCGAGCTATATATGGTAAAAGGGGGACTTAGAAACTCTTTGAGCTTCGAGGTTTGTTGTCCAGCCAGACGGCGAACGTTTTCTCCGAAAAACCCCCTGATAAAATAGGTTCCCTGTTAAGACATATCTTTCCTGATGTTTTTTATATCCTAGTCCCCAATTCCAGAATTTGTGAATTCACACTCCCCCCGCGAATTACCCGCCTCTGACCCCCTGTAAAAAATCCTAGACATGATTTTGAAAATTCACGAGTTCCGCGAGTCCTGAATCCGGCCCCTAAATACAAAATTTGCGTTCATACCCTCCCCGCGAGTTTCCCTGAACACAAGGGTGTTGGAGACATTATTTTTTCGGAGGCCGCCTCCGGAAAGAATACAGAAAGTGACTCTTCGACTCCGGTTGCCTCCAGTGAACTCGTTTGGAGACGCTTCCTGACCTCCGAAGTGTTTCTCTGGAGGCGCCTCCAAGTGCCTCCAGCGCAATTACTGAAAATAGAGAAAATGCATCCGGAGGCAGTGTTGGAGACACCTCCAAAGATGCCTCTGGAGGCAGATGCTTCCAAATGGGTCCGTGGGGTCATCTTCAAGCCTCCAGCTGGAAGCAAGGCGCCTCTGGAGGCAAAATGCTGCAGCCTCCAATACAGTGGTTTAAATCCTCCGGAGGCACTTTGGAGATAGCTCCAGATGCCTTCGAATGGGTTTTTGGAGATGCCTCCAAGCCTCCAGTGAGCCTTCAAAATCTCAGCTAGACTCCGCCTTCAGCTCCAGTGAGACGGAGGTGGGGGCAAAGTGCTTCCAACACCCCAACACCCTTGCCTGAAAATCCTGTATACGGTACCCCTTCTCTCCCTTTATGATGAATTATGACGTCATCAGCTGGTGACATTGTCAGCCATGACCCTGATGTCCCCTTCAACTACGATGTCATAAGCTGGTGACGTCATCAACCGTGACCCCGAGCCTAATTCTGAAATTTGTGTGAGCTCCCTGTGAGCCAAGTAGTCAAACTTACAGTTGACCACGTCTATATTAATCTAAGAAACGGGCGGATGTTTCACTATATGCTAGGCCTAATATCAAGAAAGAAACGAAGCTCGACATTTTTTCAAGTCCCTACCATAGGTCGAGGTCGCGTTACATAATTTTTGTGACGCTTGATCGTGACGTTGCGATTGCATAACGCAAATTTCATAATGACTCCCAGTCCTAAAACATATCCATCTCAAAAAACTCGATCAGAAGGGAAGAAAAAGTTGACCAGGCATCGTGGGTTTTCCATGACCCGCTGTGGGGATCTATTATTCGCTGCCCTTCCAGCAAATCGTGGTTTTGAGGGAGGCTGAGGCACTTTTCCTCTATAAATGAATCCAAATTCCCTCCTCCTTGCCCGATATACAGGACTAGTTGGTTAGAATTTCTTCAAATCTTTCTTCTGATGCACGTGAATCCAAAAAGGTTCGAAAGTAAGTCAAACTCCCCACCTGCCCTCGAAACCTGAATTTTTCGGCGCGAAAACGGGTGAATGACGGCTTCCTCAAATAGCTTCCCACAGAACAGGTTCCCCTTGGAAATCGGGAAAAAGAGAAATAACTTCTTGTAGTTGCGCAAAAAACGAAGGTCATGTAAGATATTCTCTTAATACTGGTTAATAGGAAAAACTTGGTGCCCGAAGTCAGATTGGGACCATTGAGCTCAAAAATTAGACCTCGGGTCCTCTTCTTTTGTTGGATTCACCCTCCTCTTTTTCCGCTAATACTCTCTCTAGATACCTTAGCGTAGCTTATATCAATATTTTCCCCACTTGTTATGTCCGGTATCTTCCGGAATCTTCGTCTACCCTACGTGCAAAGAGGTCCTTGAACTAGTATATGGACATCCACGGAAATACGTGGGTTGTAATTTTAACAGAGAACCTGTATTATCGGGGAGTTTTCCGGAAAAAACATCAGCCATCCGGCCGGTCGGCAGGCAAAGCTTGGAGCTCGAAAATTTCTCAAGTCCCCCTCCTATCATATATAACTCAGCGGTCGGTGTTCATAGCCTGAAAGATAGGCCTTTCGAGTAATTAGATATGTAACGCTTCAAAAATCATAAGACTCAGAACGTCCTTCTATGGTATTCCAAGTCCCCCTCCTATTATATATAGCTCCAAAGTCTGGGCCTGTGACGTCACAACTTGTTGACATCATAGATCTGGTATACGTCTACATTTTTCAGATTCCACGTGCCTCATAAGAGAAGTTCCCTGCCACCCCTTGTTTAAATCCGTTAAAGAACCCGTGAGTTTGTATAAGTCTCAGGGTCATTCTCATATGGACGCTCAGACGGAAATTCAGAAATGAGTTGAATGATTTGGCTTTTGATTTTTCAATATTTTCCCAAATGATAAAAGTTGGGAACGTCCAATGGGATAGCGTAATCCGGACTTGAATATTCGCGAAATTTGCTCAACTCACCAATTCGCAAGATCTTATGCCAGAATCCCCAAATATCCATCAGCTGACGAATGGAAAGAGCAGTAGAGGAGCGAGGTTCTGTAAAATTAATGTAATAATGACTTCAGAGGAAGCAAGCCTACAAGTGATGATGGGTGATCACGAGCAAGCTTGATTCTATTCTGTGCAGAGTTCAAATTGTTTTTCTGGTGCAAAAATACCTAACCCAGCATTACGGTAAGAGCGTCACCATCGGTATCCCTATGTCAGTTCTTTCCCTTGATCATGATGTATGGATGTGAGAAGAGATGAGGTGTAAGCTAGAAACCCAATTTTCACAACCTTGCCTTGTAAAGCAATGATAATGAATTAGTTCCAAGATTTCATTAAGAACTTAGGGTGTATTTAGGTGTTATGTAAATTCCCCGCAATAATATTAATTTTTCTATTGTCATACGAAGTCAGAGCACAGCAGATATTTCAAAATTTTTTTAAGCGTCATGTTTGCGAGACAGTTTCTCATCTAACAAAGATCGTCATTATTTCGAATCCACTTATTTTTCGATGATATCTCAAGAACTACCATCCTTATCTTAGGAAAATTTTACCGTTTATTTTTATCTCAAAAATGAACGATACTTCTTTATCACAATCTTGTATTCGTCTGGCGATTTCTCACGTCCGTTACGAATTTTTCAATCAACCTCCTCCCCCTGCAAGCGTTTCAGCGATTAGATGAAAAATCGAAAATTTTGCGGCACGTCATCGACCAGGGTATATGAGTTTGTCGCGGTGCACGTGGGCACATTTAGAAAATACTATAGGAAATCTAGAAACCTCTACTGACCATCGTCGTTTGTCCTTGTAAACAGTCATTCGATGTTGCCACTTCGTAGCGATATATAAGGTATTATATGAGGCAGTACGAACATGTATGTAATTGTCGTAAAAAATTATGATTATCGATACCGAGTACGAATACATCGCGCTCGCTGAAACCTCTTGTGTAGTGTGTATGAATAGCGTATTGTATTTTCACGCAGGAAATAAGCCTATATACGCGACCATACCAGGAGTGTTGTAGCTCTAATTACTGCCCGAGTATGAAAAGTGAAATCAAAAAACCGTCAACTACAACAACAGTATATATACCTATCGATATACCAAACGTGCGTTATTTTTTCGAGGGCTTTACAGAATTGACAATTCCAGAGTACATGGAGGTAGAAAAATAGAAACTGTAACGAGTACCTATCGCTGTCGTAATCGAAATTAATTCAGGCACTTTTTTTTCTCTCTCTGTCCCGAACCCGAGTATAGGATACACGTACAGGATATTTTCCGTATTTGCGGCATAATATCATGCGGCTCGACTACGACCGGTGGCGATATGAAAATAAATCAACCTAATATACGAATGAATGATGATGAAATGAAACGATGTCAAACTTATAGTACATTATTATACGTTTGACGCCGAGTCGCGCGGTGTGGTAACCGGACGAAGTACGCGGTGCAGTACCGGCGGTACACGAGCGAGTCCGTGCGAGTACGCGGGTTGACGAGGCGACACTCAAGTTCATATTTATTCTAACGTGCGATAGAGCGACGTAATCAACAAGTAGCGGTTCGGTGTCGCATTGGAGTGTAAGGTACCTTCTGTGTCACTCGTCGTTTCTAAAATATTTACAATTTAAATTACGAAAAAAAAGTTACAGCTAACGATTATTTCGGTGGAGTAAATAAATATGATCTTCAATTGTGTTAACTTTCGAGGGTCATAAAACTATGCGCGCTCGCTCGTTCGATGGAAATTACGCGTGCTCCCGGAGTGTACGTTTCTCACGTTCTCACGTTATATTATAATAGTCTGAACGAAATCGTAATAAGCCTACATAATCACGAGTACGGGGCAAGAAGGTGAAAATTAGGTTTATCATTTCTGATCGCGCGAATGAGGCGTACCGTACGTCGTTCGAAAATGGACTGTATTATCTGTCTATCTAACGAACAAAGGACGGAATGTACGTTATTCAAATGATGCGAACAAATACGAAGACTCCTATGGACTTATAAAATTCTCAATTTCTTTTCTGTCCTTGATAGCTTTGCCCCTTACAATACGACGAGCTCATTTCGTTTTCTACTCGCTCAAGAAAATTTCACCTAATTTTGCACGTCCGTCCAAGTGTCTACTCTCTTCGCCTTGTAGCCCTTTTCCTACCATACCCGTAAACTGAGGGTGGAAATTAATTGCACAACTTGAGCTTTATTTCTCCCAATTCTGCTTCGAGGTCTTGGGACTTGTGCACTCTGTACGCGTGAAACAAATTTTCAACAGAGAATCTGTTTCATGGGTGTTTTTTAACCCGCTTCTATTTTGTCGGGGGAGAAGGGCATCCTCAGAAAGTTCGCGTCCGACTTTTGTGACGTCATCATTTTTGCAAAAATGCCCTTGATGACGATGATACGAGAGGGACTTGGAAAAATTTCGACCTTTCTTGGACTTGGACTATTTTTACCACTGGAACTCGGGAGGTGTTGGACTTGGACCATTTTTCATTTTTACCGATTTGGAATTTCTGCTGGACACCACACGGCGCAAAGCGCACGGCAAATTCTTCGAAATCCTTCTCCCCCTCCATAGCAGTAGGTTCCCTGTTGTTTGACTTTCGAGCTTAGGACTGTTCTATGACATCGTTGGATCATGACGTCACAGGAACCGATCTATGACGTCATCATATCGCAACTTGGAAGATTTTTTCGAAATCAGCGTTAAATTTTCGCTTTCAAATCAAGTAAAATATGGAAGTTTATAAGGTTTAAATTATCCGCTAAGGTACGAGTCATATCTGAAGGTGAGAAATAAAGGTGCAGACACGTAAAGAAAAAATTCTAATTAATGGAAATTTAAACAATTTTTTTTAATTTTGGAAAATTTTGGCAAATTGGTCAATTTTAGGCACATTTTGGTCCATATATCGGCTCAGAAAATTCGTAGAAAGTTGGGTAGGGGCGCAGTATGCATCTAATGTTTTGCGTTCTTCCGCTATACTCTGTTCATGTTGAGAAAGGATAGAAAGTAGTACCTCGAGATCGGAAAGGTAGATTGAAATTACCTGGAGCGTTCCGTTCTCAAGGTGCTACTTTCTATTCTTTCTTAATGTGAACAGAGTATACAGATTTAGTGCAAACTCCCGTTTAATTGGTAACATCATTTTAGTTCACTCGGTATTATGCTGATGGGAAGCTATAATAATATGATAGGACAGGGACTTGGAAAAATGTCATATTTCGACCTGTAGGTAAGCTATATTATGATAAAAGGAGGATTTAGAAGAATTTGTACCTTTCTTAGACTATTATTACCGCTGGAACTTGGGGGAGGTGGGTCTTGGACATGGACAATTTTTGCCGATTTGGATTTTTTGCCTGACACCACACGGCGCACGGTGCACGGAAAATAAGTAACAAGAAGAAAGGAAGTGAAATTGTGCAAGCCTTGGAACAAGAATTTTATGTGACTATTGGAATGTTGGATCATTATTTTGGTATGGAAATTCAAAAATTGAAAGATGGATCAATCTTCATTAGGCAGAAGCGGTATGCGGAAGAAACCATGAAGCAATACAGCCTATTGTGAAAGACTAATTTTTGAAGCAAGATGTACTTTATCGAGAAGCCATTGGAAGCCTCAGATATTTGGCTACAGCAACCAGACCAGATTTAAGTTATGTATTAAACAAGATCAGCCAGTTTATGCAAAAGCCAAAAGGACATCATTGGAGTGCTGTGAAAAGAATCTTCAAATATCTAAAAGGAACCCTAGATTTTGGTATTCTGTATGCCTGGACTTTCGAGAAGAATTACATGGTTATAGTGACTCAGACTATGCAGGAGATCAACAAAATCAACAACAGGATGTTTTCTTAAATGTTAAGCTAGCCGAGCAGCAAGTGGTAGTATTGTCAGCTCTGGAAGCAGAATATATCGCCGGAAGTTCAGCAGCTCAAGAAGCAGCCTGGCTAAAACTACTATTCAAGGAATTTTCTTGGAAAGAATATTGCTGTACTTTTATACCTAGACAATACAAGAGTTCTAATATTTATAAGCAATCCAGAATACCATAAGAGGACAAAGCATGATGATATTTGGTACCATTTTGTCAGAGAATAGAACAGTTATAACCAAGACGTTTTTGGGGGAATCTAATATGGCGGACATGTTTACCAAACGGTTACCAAGAGAGAAATTATGGAAGCAGATCAAAAGAATTGGAGCTCAGGCAAGTTTTGGTGGGAGTGTTCATGAAAAGAATGCTTAATTCTGATAATGTATGTTATAATGATAAGAATACCAATAATGTTAGGTACCTAAGTATCAATAAGTATAAGGCATAGGTAGATCATAAGTATAAATTGGATGGTATCCTAACTGATGATGTAAAGTACTAGAAAATTGTAGAAAACATCTGTACAGTACAGTGATAAGAGAAACTGCTAGATAGTTCTAGAGAAAAGACATTTTAGGATATAAGCAGATAAGCTGTTAAGCATTTAGTTCAGTTGTAGTTTAGTGTTTATGGTGTTAACTGTGAACTAATATAGATAAAAAAGCAAAGCCTTCACATATTGATCTATCTCTGAGACATATTCTGCATTTCAAAAAATTAGTACTTGTACTCCATATTTTGTAGAAATTGTTAAGTATCAACACGCTCTTGATCAGAGGCAATAAATTACATATAAATTGGTAGGAAATTTCCAAATTTCTGATATATATTTCAAAAATTGAAGCTTTGGAGTTGACATGAGGGGTTTCAATCAAATCACTTCCTCTTCTGGAACCTCTGAGGTTCAGTGCAAATGTAATGAGCTTAAGCAGTTGTAATAGACTGAATGATTAAGCTCTTGATTTATATTTTGAAGCGTGGACCCAATATAGAGTATTTAACGCTTTATGGGGCTTCAGACCAAGTTTTGCAGAAAATATTCTAGAGTTTGTAATAAAAACAAAGGCTTGTTCAGATATTGCTTATTTCGTTCTGCTGTTGTATAATATTCTAGAACAGTACAATTACCTATACTTGAAAAACTATTCAGTGATTGGAAAAGGTCTCTCAAGGCTGCAAATTTGGGGTACTTCCTAAAATTATTTATTTCATTCATCTAAATTTATAGAAGATAATATGTTTGTCGCTGTTCCTTTGTTTCTCTTTCCTTTCATATCTCAAAAAACTTTCGAACCGACTGCTTCCAAACTTTCAGGATTTATCGGTGTTATCCAAGAATTAATTTTAAGTCATAAGTAGAAATTTTCGCTCCCATGGAGAAGGTTAGGTAGGTACGACCTTTCCTGAAACTGTTTTGGAAGGGGAGAGAGAATTATTTGATTCTAGGAGCTGGAGCAGGATTTTGTTGAGCATTCTCTAGAATAATTTAACAAGTGCACTAGATAGGTGGTAGAGGAGTATACGAGGCTCTGAGTTGGATTTTAAAATGAGAAGAAGGAGAGGTGGTAAGAGGTGTCGGTCAAAATGAGTTGAACAGAGAAAGTATACAAGAGGAAAAGAGAGAGACTATGTGCTCAGATTTTTGATCCCTGCTCAGTGGCGCACTTAGCACTTTGCCGCCTTGAAGCTAATCTCAAATCCTCAAATCCGCGCCCTTATCTTCGTCTTTACGTTTTTCATTTTTTTTTTTTTTTTTCTTGTTTGAAAAATTTGCCGCCTGAAGCTTCAGCTTCCTAATATTGTCGGTAAGTACGCCACTGTCACTGCTGAATGAATATTATCTAATCCGAAGAGGGCATTTCTCAGATTTTCACTGATGATTGTCATAACTTAGACTAAATTCAAATATATCTACTAGTAAGACAATTTTAATTTTCAGCTATTGGATATTGTTTCAAATTTACTGAAGCTTGAAATATAGTGGGTTCCTAGATACCAATCGAAGAAATTATCGAAGATTCTAGAAATTTTGTAATCAACATAATTTCCTAGCAGTGGACTCTGTTGTAAGTGGAAACCATAGCTAAAAATATACTTCATTACTTCAATGGTTTTTAGCTTATGAAGCGACATATTTTCAGAAATGGATGGCATTACCTTCTCTTTTTATGGCATACATTGATCTGAAATATATATCAGTAGGGATAAAGTATTTTGGTTCAATCTATTGAGAGGAGAAATTTGCGAGACACCTTTAGCCGACTTTTGTTTTTATGGGAGTAGGGTAAATCCATTAATTGGCTGGCTGGAGTAAATTGGTTATTTTTATTCCCAAAACTGTAGTACTTTTGATATTTATTATTATGATTTAAAAACAAAAAAGTAGAAAAAATAGAAAGGAAACAAAATATGTCAGTTAAACTAAGCTAGTACGCAACACCATTCGTCATCTGTAGTCTGATTTCTATGTATCATTTATTCGCATGAGCATACTTTTGTCAAACTCGATTCTTGCAATGATTAGGTATTTGTTCCAAAATATTTTTATTACTCAAAAATATTGTACCAATTATACGTCTATATAATGATTTTTGAGCGTGTGAATACTTTCAAATAAGGTGCGATTGTAGACAAAAGTTGTCAGTAGTATCTGTCCTGTATAATTATTTTGCTCTATTCTATTCATGCATCGAGCTTCTCATCAATAGATACAAATGCCGCTCGGTCATGGGCTAGACAGCTAGAGGCACAATAATTGCACGAATATCAAAGTCTGTCGTAAAGACAAAAATAACAGCACCAGATCACCTCCTGAATTCCATCTACAATGATGGAGGAGATGATGTCATATTTTTTTATAACATAACCTATAAGCAAAATGATTGACAATGGTTTCTTTCTTAAAATTGGGCGGATGATAAAAAGACATAGACGAGTCTATGAATCATAGAAAAAGCAGCCTCGTACATATGAAAGAGAGGAGGGAAGAGAAATGTCGATGGTGTGGTGGATTCGCAAATTATTTCAATGCTGTGGACAAATGCAAGAAATTGAGTTTTTGGACGTTTATTTCCAATCATAATCCATACAGTTCACCTTCATCCATTCTAATAAAGAAGCAGAGGTAACGTTGTTTAATTTTTTGGAAGGGAGGCGATCGTCGAGTACAGCTGGGATAATTTTTCACGGATACTTCCTTCATAGTTTGAGTATACTGTACGACTAAGAAGTCATGCTCTCTCCAGAATCCCATTTTAAAGATCGGAGAGATAATGAATGATGCAAGACTCTAAAATCAGCTCCCAAACCATCCGGTCGTAGAGAAATGTGATGCTTCCTGTGTGTTTCACACTTGACCTTCCTTCTTAGAGTGAACCAGTAGCCGAAGATCGAGTAAATCATTTGATAGGAAATTCAACAGTACATTTTACCCTCATCTTCTGGCAGAATTCCAATTTTGCTACATGTATAAGCATGAAATTAATTTTGGGGCAATATTTAACGCCTATCTTCCGTCGACTAATACACCGATTCTCATTGACGTCACACCCATATAGTGAGAACAAAACTACCCATCTTTGTCTAGGAAAACATATTGACTGTTGCGAGCCGTATTAAACATGAATTTTTTCAAAGAAAAAGAATCCCATGTGAATGACAAAGAGAGCAATGATCATTCTACCTTTAATCGATAAATTATAAGTATCGTATCAAAATATGTTGAGAACACTCTAAGAGTATGAATAGATACTTTTGGTTTCCTATATCCCTTCCTCATTTTAATCTATTCACATGATTATCCTTGCTCAGTTTGAGAGAGAGTTTTCTCTGTGTCACAGGGTAGGGGTTTGTTGACCTACACTACAAATAGCAAATACTTTTGTTCGAGATATTTTCAGGTGACATTAGAGCTTCAGAGTGAGTGCAGGATTTGCAGAGTACTGTTTAGACCTCATTTCAAATCATTTAAAATCATGAGAAAATCACTTCTATCGATTTTTTTTTCCTTGCATTCACGTCACACTAATTTGCCCACTACTAGTTTTCAATAAAAAGTATGGTAAATTATACCTTGTAATTCTGTGCATAGGAAGAGGAATTTTTCCCCGTCGTACATGCGTATGACTTTAGCGCTCCTTGCATCGTAGCACACACTTGTAACGAATTTAATAACGTCTCAATTTTCACTCGATTCTTCTCATGCATTTCGTTAGAGACGTGGAAACCTAACTTAGGCCTCAATAAAGTTTCGCTCAGAGTGGATTCACATTATGCCAAAAATACGAGGGTACTACGAGACTCGGGATATCTTTCGGTGGATATTAATTTCGAATAACACACGTCCGTTTTCTCCGCGGTCATCGATTAGAAAACCATTGCACAAGCACGTGACATAGTGGTGAATTTTAGGCGCGGATGTTATAATCAGAATTACCTATAATATTTGAGTAAAGGGAGGGGAGAAAAAAATGAAAATTTGTATTTTCCTTATCAAAGTTCACACGCGAATAAAATCGATCATACGATACGGTAATACGAAAATTTTCTCCTAATAATTCCCACTTCCGACACGACAGTGCAAACAACAATTACGTAACCCGTGCCAAATTTCGACCGGTCAATAAAAGTGTTGAACACTTACCGTATCGTAAATTCAGCTGGTGGCTTTTCTCGTTTCTCCATTCTCGAATTTAAACCGAGAAGAAAAGCGCGAAAATTTGCGAAACACTACACACGTATCCGCGAAAAAAAGAGGCACTATTATTATATTATTTTTTTCCACCGCTCGTGAACTTGGAAAAGTTTTTTTCTATTTTTCGTAATTTCCTCGCGCGATAATTTTGAACTTTCAAAAAAAAAAAATACATAAACAAAAATCAACTAGAATACGAAACACTATTTTAACGTACAGGTTTACCGAACTCGATCGCACATTTTCTCAATATAATTCGAGGGAAAAAAACGCACTACCGCACCAAAAATCGTCGTCTGTAATTTGGCGCAGGTTTGTTAATGATAACAACTTCAGGCGGACACATCGCGATTGATAAGAAAAGTCGGTGAAAGTTACGTGTACACGATATTTGTCTCCTCTCTCTCGTCTCTCTGCGTTTATGTCGTATGCGCGTTGTTTTTTTTTTCTTGTTTTCCTCCGCTTTCCTCTTCCCTCTCCTCTATTTCCTCCTCGCACTCTTTTCTTCTTTCGCCTCCTAGTTTCGTTTTCCCACTGAAAAGCCTTAAACGTAGCCGCGCCGCGCCGTGTAGAGGACTGCGGGTATACGCCGCTGAAACGTATATAACGGGTGATCCGCGCGCGCTTTCTTTACCGGAGTCGATAAAGATGCGTTCACACAATTCCACCATGTTAAGGTCAAATATCGAGCATGACCAAAATACGCGGCAATACGGCGTATCTAGTCGCGTGTAAATTCTACCTCGCAGTACAGTACGTAACGTCCGTTGCATACCATTTTTTTGATGGAATTTCCGCAAAACAACAATTAAAATTTTTTCTATCGAAAGTTTGTTATAAAAAAATTGTACTTCTCTTTTTACCCACCTGTACATTTTGGTCGCAATCATCTACCGGTCGGATAAGAAAACGTACCCGAAATTGTAACAGAAAAGTCAACTGTTGCGCGCTCATTATAAAGTTGGAACGGTAAACAGACGAAGTCAAAACTTTGAATTTCGAACATATGGTACGTTCTTCGGATAATTTCGAGTGAATTAAATTCACAAAAAGAACATCTTATGAACTTGATGGATAAACTTCACAAGTCTAAGTTTCTTACATCCTCATTTTCGGCAAGAAACCTGTTTTTTAAGGGACAGTTGGTGTATAGCAGAAGAATAATTGTTACACTTGATTTGTATACTCCTGATTAGTGGTTAAAATTTATAATTAATCACTGGGATACGAAATACCTGCGGTATCACGGCCGTTGGTCACTAGAAATTGAAGGCGCTTCTGAATATGCGCTGTGGCCATGCTTAATCCAGGAACCATCATAGAAACTGCAGGTCTCGAACCTCCAAGAATCTTAGGACTGAGTCCTGTTGAGGTCGTGAGATCCAAAAAAATTACTCGTCTTTGGCGGCTTGTATAGCAGAAATCATTCCCTTGATGATCGGTCTAAGATAACATGCAAGCCACATTATAAGCTACCGTCATTTGAATAAGGAAGAATTTAGTTTGCAGGAGAGATCAAAGTTTTGAAGTTTATTAGTAATTTATTTGTTGCTCGCGGGGTCCTTCCCTCAACTACGTCATCGGAGTCGAGCAAAACAACCAGTTTTATAAGGGTGTTTCTCGCTGCCGATAATCCACCAGGATCAATTATTAGGGAAAATCGAGAGTTTTTTCAAGCACGCTCTTCTAAGACGCGTGAATATTATTTTGCAAGCATTTCTATATTTTCGGTTAAATTTTCCAAAACCCTTTTCCCCTCACACTGGTTTATTACTGGTGTACAAAAACAAGAGAAATGAGATGTAAGCTGATTCCTATCACCCCCTTACTGTTGCACCCCCCCCCCCCCCCGAGCAAGCTCTCGTCTCGCGATACAAATTTGCCCAGTTGGAACTGTCGAGGGGGAATCAGCAACAGCCGGTACGGCCGCAGCTGCCAAGGTTGCATCTTGACTGCCGCCAAACTGATGACTAGGATGCGAAATACCGGCGGTATCACGGCCATTGGGTCATTAGATATTAAAGGCGCCTTTGAAGATGCGCTGATGTGGCCACGTATAATCCAGTCTTTTTTTAGTCCCGCCCTTTGGGCGCGTCCATAAATCACGTGTGACATAGTGGGAAAGGGTCTCGACATATCACGCACATACTTTTTTAGCGGGCAACCCGATATCCTTTTTGTTGGGGGGCATTTTCAGGAAATTCCCGTGAGAGCGTTCGAGTTTGATGACATCAACTCAAAGTTACAGGACTTGGAGAAATTTCGACTTCAAGCTACACCTGATAAAAGGGGAATTGCGAAGAATTTTGGGTTCTGAGCTATATATGGTAAGAGGGGGACTTAAAATTTCGACTTTCAAAAAAAGAGAGCATTCGCGTCCAACTTCTAATTTTAGGAACCTCTTTTGCCGCGGGGCAAAGAATTTACGGGTTCCCCACTGCCATTGCAAATTGTGATGGTATCTAAATTTTTTTCTACAAAAATACTGTCTAAAATACTCACTGCAAAACTTGGCTATAATTCAAGAAAATCATGTTCTTTAAATTAAATCTGACGGGATCTTACGCTGAGAAAATGGTCCTTTGCGACGAGACGACAGATCAGCAAATGATTCTTCAACGATTCGGTTAATGATTACTGATTTTTTTTCTCTCAGTAAAGCACAGATTAACGTATTTACAACAAAAGTATACATTTTGGAAAATCTCACGTGATATTAAAGGGAGGGGAAGGGGGTCATGTCCAATCTCAAGATATCTCACTGAGAAAAACAGAGGGGTCACAACAAAAATCGCCTCACGTAGTTTGTAGATGCTCCATCTTCGTCATATACTCAGTTCACAAATCAAAATGTTGTCATGCTCCATGTCTTCACTGACCCTCCCCTTCCAATAGAAAAATCTTTGAAATACTTCTCTCCCCTCCTCCGAGACTTTGAAAATTTTCGAGACCAGCGAAGGTGAGAACACGAACTCACTAAAGAATAAAACAATTCACGGGTGCTTTAACGAAGTTAAACGAGGGGTGGCAGGGAACCTGTTTTATGGGGCACATAGGATCAGAAAAATGTAGATTGAGACGTCACAAGGCTGACTTATGACGTCACGGGCCCCACCCCTAAGCTATATATTATAGGAAAGGGACTTGGGAAAAGAACTGGTCTATGACGTCATCAGATTGTGACATCATAAGGCTGATCTAGGATGTCATCACCCCCAAGCTTCATATGATAGGAGGGGGACTTGAAAGAAAATAGATTGTGACGTCACAAGAATGACCCATGTCGTCATCAAATTGTGACGTCAACTTTGGAGCTGTATATGAGGGGGATTCGGGAAAAAATGTAGCGTCATCCAATTATAACGTCACAGTCCCGGATTTTGAAGCTAATAATTATTATAGGAAGGGAACGTAAGGAAAACTGATCTGTGACGTCATCAGTTTGTGACGTCACGATCCCCAAATTCAGGCTTCTATTCCCTAACTTTTAGAATGAGTCAAAATTTGCAGGTAAGGAAGCTGCAGTAAGAATATTTGTTTTCCCTCCAAAGTGGATTTCAGGACTAATATATAGGTGTTAAAATTTGTGGTTGATTTGGTGATTTTTGTGTTTTTGTGCAACGTGATGAAGAGCCGAAGGCCAAGGTGAGGGTGTAATGTCGTTGAATTAACTAGGAGAAAAAATTTCACAGTACTTGCTTCCTTTAGCCTTGGAAAAAGTTTTTTAAAGACTTGAATTGGAGAGTCTATGAACTTGAAAGAATTTTGGCTTTGAGCACTTTAGTAGGGACGCGGGGTCTTGGCAATATTTCAAGCTCTGAATTTTGCGGAGGGAAGAAGACTTAGTTTCAAGCTTCGTATGGAGCCATCATATCTCCAATTGGAAGTCTCGAAAAAACTCTAGTTTGGAGCCTAACAGAGAGGAGAGGATTATAAAGATGCCGTTGCAGAAGTGTAATGGCAGCGGGGAACCCGCTGTCACCTAACTAATATGCTGTTGCTTGCTTTATCTGACCTAAAAAAATTGTTTTATGCACGATAACATAACAAGCAATCCGAACCCAGATCAAGAAAATTCTATGCCCCAAATAATTCCTCGAAAATGATGACGTCACAAATGAGCGGACGCGGTCGTTTTCTGAAAATGATCCTTCAATAAAAGGAAAGTTCCAATAACCAGACATAGATTTATTGCTATTATCTAGCCCAGACAAAGTGTTCTATATAGCGCAACCTAAGATAACGATTGATGACGTCATTCAATTCAATCCCGAAAATTCTAATCCCTTGACGTTTCCTTGAAAATGATAACTTCACAGACACATACGTTTCCTGAGAATGACCCCCGAAAAAATACATAACGGGTTCCATTACTTTCTCTGACCCAGTGCTTCTCAAGCGGTGGTCCGCTTGACCATTGCAGGGGGTCCGCGAAAAGTCTCGGAAGAATGGCACTTCGTATTTTCCTCCCGTTCCCGACAACATATTTCTGCGTTGACAACCACCAAATCAAAACAACGCAACTGCCTCAATGTCAATGCGGATGTGCGCGTGGTATTTTCTACGCTGGAGCCGGAGTGAGAAAATTTGTTATCATATGTCCAACAGCAAATCTCACACTAACTTTTTTTTAGATACCTATCATGTATTTATATTGCGTTTTGAATTTCGTTTAATTTTAACTTCTTATTGGACGATTCGATTTTTTTTTCGTGCACTGTACGATTTGTAAAAAAGTAGTTGCGATTAAAAATTTTTCAGAAATTTGGTGGTCCGCAAAAATTAGGAATTATTCCTCAGTGTTCCGCAACCTATGATAGGTTCAGAAGCACTGATCTAGCCTAGACAAATTTTTCTAGTAACATAAAAATAAAGGTCGAACGCAGATCAAGAATATTCTACGCCCAAGACAATGCCCCAAAAATGATGACGTCACAAATGAGCGGACACAGACGTTTTCTGAAAATGACCGCCCAAAAAAAGCATAAAAAATTTGAACTTCGGACTCTATGGACATATGGATGGATACAAATTCTGAAAATTTCGTCATAGACAAAGGACGCCTCAAAAAATTTTGTACTCGAACTCTATATATATATGTTACCGGCAAATCATGAAATCCGTCATTTCGTGAAATGAATAGTCATTTCATAAACTGACAAAATTGCTCATTTTGTAACCGTCATTTTATAAAATGTTAGTCATTTTATAAAATGATAAGAAGGAATTAGGCAGATTATGTACATATTACTCATGCTCTTCCGAATAATGAAATAAAGTACGGAGTGCGAAATTTTGACGATGAAGAGAGGATAGAATGCACTGAATAGTAGATGACAAATATTGCAAGAAGCAACTCGTTAACTATTGAAAATGTCGACTAGACGAGAAATTTTCAATGAAAAAATAAAGCAGAAAAGTAATAATGCCGTTAGTGTAATTTTAACAAAAACTAAGTATGACGACTTGATTTCAAGTGTATTGAAGATAAAACGCGAAGGAAAGAAAAGCCCGAAAGATTATTGGACATCGAAACATTACGACGTCATCGAGGTGAGTTGAACAGGAACGCCTGAATTTCATTTAACCTATTATATTAGAATTCACCAATAAAATTAAATCTTTTTTTGCATGAAGTGATTTTCTTTTCTTGTCAAATAATACCTCTTCATTGCAGAAGTTTGAACATAGATTGTTTTAACGACAGGTACAAGGTATTCGAAGACTTATTTTCCCTCTGGACGATAATGGTGCCACTGTGCGGTATTACTTACATACCGATGAGCTTTTCGACGAATTAGAAAAAGTACATTCCAAGTTAGGTCACGGTGGACGTGATAGAATGGAGCGAGAGGTGCGACAACTGTTCAAGAACGTGAGTCGTGGGACGTCATTGACTTTCTTCTTGGATGTGAGGATTGTGAAAAAAAGAAGGGGAAAAACAGAAAAGGATTAGTTGTAAAACCTATCATCCATTCGCACATGAACAGCCGCGGTCAATTTGACCTTATAGACATGCAGAGCGATCCTGATGGCGACTTTCGATTCATTTTCAATTATCAGGATCACCTGACGAAGTTTGTAACGCTACGACCGCTCCGGAGGAAGACAGCAGAAGAAGTTGCTCTCGTTCTGCTAGATGTGTTCACGACGTTTGGGGCTCCCTGCATCCTCCATACTGACAATGGTCGGGAATTCAAAAACGAGCTTATGGAAAGTTTAAAAGATCTATGGCCGACGCTAGACATAGTCCACGGAAAACCTCGACACTCCCAATCACAGGGAAGCGTCGAGCGCGCGAATCGTGACGTTGAGGATATGTTGAACGCGTGGAGGTCGGAGCACAGAACAAAAACGTGGAGCCAGGGCCTTCGATTTGTTCAGTTCATGAAGAACAGGGCACTGCATGCTGGAATTAGGAGGAGCCCATATGAGGCAATGTTCGGGACACCTGCGCGCGTTGGACTCGAAAAGACCGGCTTACCAAGTGACCTGTGTCATTTATTACAGGACGAGGATGAATTGCAAGATGCCCTTAATGGGATGTATGCGCCAAGCGACGACAATGAACAAGAGAACAACGACTGTGAAGAAGAAAGAAATGTTGATGACCCTACCTCCCCTTCTGCGACTGAAATTCTCGATGCCAGGGCACAGGAAATCTGTGAACAAAGACTTGCCGCAAAAGAAGGCCTAGTTCATCAGGCCAAGAAAATGAAACGCGACTCTGACGCACGATGTCCCGCTCCCGAAGTCGGTGCGACAGTACGTATTCCTATTCCCCATGTCGATCGCGGGAAAGTTAGTGACCGAGCTGTGTTAGCGCGAGTAATGCGCACTACGGAAAATGATTTATATGAATTGGGCACCACGAAAGGACGGCTACAACAGCTGTACTCCCGCTCTCAATTCGATGTATGTCGTGAAGAATTTGTTCAGGAAGCGGATGTGCCCGAAAATGTAGTTTCTTTGCGTTCCGTCGCCACAAAGTTATCCGAAGAAAAGGGTGGCCATGGGCAAGGCTTTGTACGCTGCAACTGCTCAAAGGCCTGCGACACAAATCGCTGTGCTTGCCGACGTAAAGGTGTGCTATGTAATAGCAAGTGTCATAGCAGCACTTCTTGCACGAACAAATGAATGTTCTTGTTTTTCTACGACTAATGTTTTATTCTTTCTATTTCTCATTGACGCGTCCTTCTTGATAAGTAACTAATTTTACTGGACATATTACTCATGTTGTTAAATTTCTGACTGATTACCACAGATAGTGTAAATGAAGGCATTTTATTCCATACTTGCTTCCAGATTTCATTTACAGATTCTTATATAACATATTATTTGCAATTTCATGTATTTTGAGTTTAATTAAACAGTAACTTACCTTATTTTACAATTTGCCTACTGATCAGTTAGCATTTCATTAAAAACCTAGTCATTTTATACAATGCCTAGGCAAATTGCGCACTATCTATTGTCATTTCACAATTTGCCAAAAACTGGTAGGCATTTCATGAAATGACTAGTCATTTCATGATATGACGGGATTTCATGATTTGCCGGTAACATATATAGAGGGAAAATGATTCGAATTTCTTTTTTGTTGTTTTTTCCTCCCTCTCGAGAGAAACCTGTTTTATGTCGCTGTCAAAAAGTCACAATTAGAAGCGATATGTAAGGAATTTTGCGCACAGCAAATAGTGGTTCCGAATCGGGCGAGGGCTGTGAGTGATACGAGATTTTCGAGCGGAGGGATCTTTAATCTAATTGAGAGATTCGGAAAACTTTGGACTTCCTAGCTGCAATGATTGTTGCGACTTGAAAATTTTGCTGATGGTCTAAAATAGTATGACTTTCTCTTCTTCCAAGAAAGGTATTGACTATTTCAATTGCGGGTCTGCTATGACGGATGATATGAATATTTACAACTACTACTGGGAAAATATACGAAAAAAAGGATTTCCGAAGCAAGCTCAATGGCCCCGACTCTTATGTATGAGGTCACGGGTTCGAGCTAAACTGAAAAATATGAGTTTTCAAATTTCTAATTCGAGGAAAATATTTCTACGAATTCTTCGAATTTTTGATCGAATTTGAAGGTCATTGCTTCGACCGCATTATACTTCATCAGTAAGAATGAAATTCGAACATTTTTTCCTTTTCTCTGCCGTCAAAGAAGCTTCTTCCCCCAAGAAAACCAACTTCGAGTTTACGCGACACTCCGGTGTAGAGATTGTCATATATTCAAGCGTGGAACGGCGATTAAACACGCAGGCTGAAAAGCCTATACATAAAATACACGAACGTACGACGACGTACAGTACTTGGTTACGTACACTCTCTGTACTCAGGTTGCTGTCCGAACGAGTATAAAATACAGAGTGAAATCAATACTATATCGTCGAGGTTTCCAGCACTTTATTTTCAGTCACGTTGTTTTCTTCCTTTTTTTTTTCTTCCTTCCTCTCTTTATTTTCCCTTTTGCGGCTGCTTCGTCTTTTCTTTTCGCGGTTCGCCAACTCTATTATATTTTTGGCCAATATACAAAATCGCTCGGTTGGAGAATATAACGCTGACTTAATGTATCTAGACGAGCGAATGGGTGGTAGAATCGCGTTTCACCTCCCTCACTTCACTCGCTAAACAATTAACAAAACTTACTGATGGTGGCATTGCATAAGCAGCCTGTGCTCTTGTCTCTACATTAATCGTCATAAATTTTTTCACTTTTGAGTTAGGTATCTGCGAGGGAAAGAGAGAAAAAAATTTATCAACTTTTTTTTACTCGGCTCGAGTTTTGTATATCTTTATAACGACACGCTATGGCATCGTAAAAAGCACATCATTCTTCTTAATAGGCTTAAATTGAACTTGGACTTTTTCCCCCTTTGTACGAACTAGACTTTAAGAGGTTTTTAAGGTTTCCTTTCGAGTGCGGCTAATGATTTTTTCCGTTACGTAATTCTTTCATACTGATTTTATAATATTTCTCAATACTGACGCTGGATATTTGGAAAATTTAGGCAAATTTACGTCAATGGAGAGTTGGATGAATTTGGAACTTCCTAAGTTTTGTAGAATAAATTTAGGTCATCATTCTATTTCAAGGTATCATAATAATATTCACTGAGCATGAATTCATTGTTATTTATACATTTGTTGTTTATTTTTAAAAAGGCTTGCTACAAAGTTATATTGGGATATGTTGGACCGTCGCTCAAATTTCCCTAAAAGTATCTTAAGATAGGCGGACAAGAGAATTGGAGTGGAAATGCGCTTATTTAGACAGAAATAGGAATTAAAAAACTTGTTTCATAAAACGTCTATCAACCCTCCGGAAAATCGTTATACCGAAATAGATGGGGACTCTGACCTTTATTAGGGACATCAAAAAATCCAACCGTCGAGGGAGGAGACTTGAAGGACTTGAACTCCGAGGAGGGGAGGGGGAGGAATTTTGATCTATGGTATCAATAAACTATGTCGACTGTCGACCATCGATTTGAAGTCGATTTCGAGTTACATGTAGAGAGTCTAAAAGACAATCGACTCAAAATCAACTGAAAATTTACTTCTTTCAAAGTCTTGATCGAGATTACTTTAATATATTGTCGATTCAATTTCAATCCCTTTATCACATTAATTTCATGTCGATTTTGAGACAAACCTTATCAAATTTCAACAGGAAACCTGTTCTATCGCGTGGGGGGGGGGGGAAGAAATATCCGCCGTCCGGCAATATTAAGGTTGTATTATAATTATGTAAGAATATTGGCTGATTGTTCACTGCTGCTCCAAGTCTTTCCGGCATTTCGTTTTCCCGATACCTCAAGACACGTACAAAACGTGAAATCAATTGAAAATTCTCTATCTTATCACATATCGGACAATTCTGACTGCAAGCATCGATGCGACGCCACCAACACAAAAATTCGTGAGAATGGTAAAGCGTTCTTGGACGTATTTAGCTTGGAGGTCGAAATTTTTTCAAATCCTCCTCCTATTCCTATTACACATAGCTTTCAGGTCGTATCATATAATCTGTAAATCAAAAGATCTGAGAGAGGCTTTGAGAGATGTTTACTGTTCCGTATCATACAACATAACCATGATCGTACCATTTGTACTGAGGTATAGTAAAGATGATACAAATTGCTAAGCCTATCAATATTCCGGTTACATATATAGCTTTCCAAGTCATCCTCCTATCATTTGTACATTATTTGGAGGTCGGAATTTCCGCTCCTCCTTATATGGGTTGGAGGTCATGTCACATGATATAGTTTGGTAGTCGAAATTTTTCCAAGTCCCCTACCCATCATATAGATTGAAGGTTGGAATTTTCCTAAGCCCCCCCCCCTATCATATTTTCACTTGGAGATCGTATCATCGTCGTCAATGTCAGGCAACTGTTTAAGAACCCCATCCATCCTATTTTCCTCTATGCATTCTCTTGTGACTGACAATTCCAATTCTTGATTCCTATGCTTAGGATACATTAAATCAGGACAGATTATCGGTGTATTTTATGTGTTTCCTGGTCCCGTTTGCTTCTGCTGGCCAAAGATGCCGTTGTTATGCAGGGCTGCTACTCTTTTTAAACTGAAAATTCATGATCCTTTCCCGTATTTCTGAGATTAAGTTGGTATTTTCTACAATTCTTCTAGTAAAAAGATTGAAACGCAAGATGATCATAATAGTCAAATTTTAATGAAAACACAAATTTGGACACTATTTTCAATCATTTTTGATATTTTACGCATGTTGAAGAAGAAAGGCCAGAGGAGCCAAAGAAAAGCTTCGCAGCAACAATTTAAGCAAAGCTGCAAGACTATAAATATCATTGATTATTGCAAATGTCATGCGGATCGAGCAGATTGATAAGCTGGTCTCGCGAATTCGAGGGCTCCATGCATCTGACATTATCGAAATCCTTGATTTTCATCTGATTACCTTTCATCCACCTGCAAACAATATTGCGTAAACTTCAATGGTGACACAGGGAATAAATGAGCAAAACTTTCGAAATCGAATCGAAACGTAATGGATTTGTCACCTGAGTAAAGGAATAATTCCGCAACCACAATTCCACAAGTTGTTAGACAACGTTACTGTATCGATTTTTAACATCGATTTGAGCGCGTCGCCGGAAATATTATTCAAGACGTTTCCTTGAAGGAATCTATTTGAAACAAAAACGTTGAAAATTGATTACTGCGAGGTACAATCAATTACGAGTAGTACGTGTACCGTATACAGTATCTAACTTCTCCTATAGATAAAAAAAAAGAAGAAAAACTTTAAATAAAGATCATACGTTTTATGTCTCTCTCAGTACGCTAGACCTCATATCATCCAGAGTCTTACCCTCCCCCCCCCATCTTGTTTACTTCAACTTATTCATTTACTTACCTACTTTCTCTCTCATTTCCGTCTCTCCTATAGAAGTTTAGCTAAGCAATATCAAGCTTCTATACGAAATACGTGAACCATTCTTACACCTCACTTAAATTTGGCCATCTTTCGAAAAGATCCTTGTCAACTCGTTTCAATAAATTAAACTGAAGATCAACGTAAGTCAAGTGCTCTAGTTTCGTCTCATTGAAATGTAGTTCAGTAAGGTGGTTGGCTGATAAAATCAATTTCTGCAAGTATTTAGTGTGACGAAATATTTCCGTATCTAATTGTTGGATACGATTATGGTGTAAATTCAACTCCTTCAGCGCTGTCGTATTAGCTAGTTCATCACCATTCATCTGCAAACCGAAAAATTAAAATTAGTAAATACCTTTAAAAATAATTAAGATACAACGTATCGTCCACACTCAAAACTCACTCCATGATACTTCACGTAGAGTTAGTGGGGAATCGAAAAATATACGTGTTTTTTTTTCAGCATTGCTATTGAAACACATGTCGGTATTTACATATTTTCACTCTCGCGGACAGCCATTCTGTGTCCTTGAAAGAAGGGAAATCATGACATCTACATCTTACTTTTTATTAACGATTTGAAATTCCTACTCTCCATTACCGCGCTTTTTATTTCCCTGCTGGCTTTCTGGTCTTGATAGCCTAACGCCTGAATTTAAGCCAGCACCTTCTATTTTTTCATCCACTCCTTCTAGGTCAAGTTTTATTTTGACATTAGGCTCGATCTTTCGGTAATTGCCAAATAGCTAACTCCATAATATAATGTGCAAACAACATATCAAAAGAAACATTTCTTCAGAATTTCCCTCCCACCCTCTTTACCACACGGATGGTTCCAAATCGGGGCAGTCTTTATTGAGGGTAAAATTGTATCTCCCAAACTTACCATTGTATCCTGCACCTACCTCTTCTTTCTCATTCACTTTTGTCCTCCCCGCTACAGTTCCTTGTACTATATCTGATTCTTTCTCATCCGTACTTACAATCCAGGATCCTATCGTCCAACAAATCCTCATTCTTAAATACACTCGTTAGGTTCTTCCTCATTCTCAATACCTTTTCCAGGCGGATCGCGGCACCCATCCACTTCAAAACACATGACGCAGTGGGCCTTGTCGCAAAGCAGTCATTGCGTTCTCCGTGTATGATCTCTAATCACATTACTGCTCCATCTTCCTGTTCTTTAGCATGATTTTCGGCCCTCCTTATTTACCGACAAGCTTCGACCTATGTATTAAAAAAGCTCCGATTCTTTGATTCACATCAAACCACCCTTACCGACGCTTCCTCGTCTCAGAATTGATCATACCCGTCTCCCCACTCTCTTCTTGCGCCTTTCACTACCTACACTGCAAGGCTGACTATCAATCGGAAATATCCGACTGCACCATTCTCTCTCCCCCTGCATCACAAACCTCCTCTCAAACAATCATGAGAAAATCATTAGTGCGATGAATTACTTTCGATCCACCTTACAGCACCAGCTAATTCACATTCATCCTTGTTGTTCCCATTTGTCCACTTCGAGTCCATGACTCTAAGTTCATATGCGAGACTTCTTAATTTTAACCCCCCCCCCCCCAAAAAAAAAAAAATAATAATAATAAAATAAAAACTAATAATAATAATAATTTCCTCCCCGTCCCCCTAAAATTTTTTTGGCTACCTTATGTCTACCATGAACTGATAACCCCTGGGTGTAGTTGTAAAACTCCCAAATAAGATATTTTGCCCATGGTCCAGATTTACTCAATAATTTTTTGTGATTTTTATTTATTTTGGGGGTGCTAATGATATACTGGCCCACTTGTAGTTTTTTCCAAAATAAACGATGATAAGTATATTATAGACTCACTTGAGTGATTTTATTCAAAGATAAATCCAGGAACTCTAACGAGGGTAAATTCTGTACGAGAGTCGTCACATCGACGATTTCGTTCTTGCGTAACGACATAATATTTAAATTCACGCTCTCCCGGAATAAACCTGTCGGATACAGAAAAAAAAATCTAAAAAAACACGTATTTTAGTCGGTCCTCGCATAGATGTACACTATATGAGTTAAATTTCGTAAAAATCGATTTTAGTATGCTGTACCAATCACCTGCTGTACGGGACGCTTTTAAAAGAAAACGGTTTTTGAGTAGGAGGACAGAATTTTCCACTCGAGCTGACTTGACGAGTCCTTCGACGAGGACGCGCAAAAGGTATCTTGTAATGACGCGATGTGCGAGAGAAAAATTTCCACATTTTCGCGAGTATTCGCAGGATACAATATAGTATTATCTCGCAGTCGACGCGATCGGATGACGGAAGCGTTCGGTACGCCTCGCCAATCTTCCGCGTCGAAAGGACGACAGAAATACACAGAATGACGTGCGACGTTCCCGCGTGTTTTTGCACGTGCCACATGAGTTATCGGTTTACTGAATTAGGCGGAAACGAAATATGACATTTGCAAATAAGAAATTCGCGAGAAACAAAATAAGTTATACGCGTTTATACGGAAGGTTATTGCCGAAGATATTACAACTACATACATATATTAGAACGTAGGCTGAAGAAAAGGATTACCATCTGCGAACTTTACAAATTTGTTTTCCTCCATGTTCAAAAACTTTAAATTCATCAGACCGTCGAATGTGTCTCGGTTGAGATTACATAGTCGGTTTTTCGACAGATCCAACTCCTCTAGGTGAAGCAGACCACGGAAAATGGAGGTTGGTAGGCTCTCTAAATGATTTTTACGCGCCATAAAACTGACCAAATTCGTAGTCTCCTGAAACAACGGGCTAGGCAGATTGTTCAACGTGTTTTCTGATAGATCACTGGAAAAATTAAATTACTGGACTCGTATTCGGTTGCTATACGACGAGGCAGTTTATCAAGTGTTCAATTATACGTTTCACTTACACAATTCGTAATCGATTTAAACCGTAGAATAAATATTTTTGAATGTTCTTCAAACGATTTCCATTGAGTTTTCTGCACAGAAAAGAATTTAGCGTAATAATAAATTATTTAAAAGGATAACGAAATATTCGATTTTTGAAACTTTTGTACTCTACAACTAAATTTGGAAGAAAAAAATACATTTTGTACGAAATTTTCCACATGGGATGGTTCATGCAACATAGGTATTTTATCTTCCACAAGAAATTTAAACGTATATTTTCAAGGTGCACCGGATGGCGACTAGTTTTTGCAATCTCAGGGACAAAATCCAGGATCGATAACACCATTCAAATAAATTTTCATCAGTGGTGGAGGGCACGGGGATCCTTTACTCCTCAATAGTCTAATACGTTCTCGACTTAATAAAGATTCTCCAATCAACATCCCCTCCAATAAAATAACCTCTTCCGGACTTTGACAGGCCCTTAACGCACTACGCATAAGCACTTCACTAGCCTGGCACTGAGGCAGGTTTTCCTTCTCTGGATTACCGCGCTCTTTCACTCACGGCTAACTTTCTGGCCTCAACTGCCAATACTCAAATTTTCCCATCTTTTTAAATACTTTCAGTCCACGTAATTTACCTATTTTGTCGCTTTAATCCCATCTGGCCGCTCATCTCAAACTTAGGCCCTTCTTATTTCTTCATCCTTCTTGATCAACTCCTACGTCTCGATCTTACTCTGTTCATCTTCTCGTCCAAATCGGAACCCAGAACAATGTATACGGTCTCCATTCAGCGTAACGTCGTATAAGAAACTTCCTTTCCATATTTCTTGCCAAATTTACCGTGGTACTCATCCGTCTCTCCCTTCTCACCCACTTCTCTCCTGCCGGCGAACTCTTCATACTATCTGATTTTCTGTCACATCTTTACTTGCTATTCAAGACCTTCATTTTATCAACCTTATTGTCCAACGAATCCTCATTCATGCACACTCGATCATTAGGTTCCCTCTCACCCTCCATCTTTTAATAGAATTCCATTTCATGATATGCTTTGAAGACTATGACTACTCCTGGAAAATTGTAACAAAAATCCGTAACGATACTTCGGGACTTGGATTACTTCGAAAGAGAAAAAGTATTCATTATACTCACAGCTTCAGAAGCGATTCCAATCCATAGAATATGTTTACAGGTAAGTATTTAATTTTGTTGTAAGAGAGATCTCTGAAAAAAGTGCAAACGAAAATGTTCGATTTCGATTAAATCTATTAAAATTCAAAGTACTGGACAACTTACATCTCTTGCAGAGCGACCAGCCTTCGAAACGTATCTTTATGTAATGTTACGAGAGCATTCATACCCAAATCACTGAAAATAAATAAAGTATGTTAACAGCAGCCAGGGGTGCCGTGAGGCCACTTTTATGAAGATGATTTTTCCTATTCGTTTTAGGAGGGGCCTTTATAATTCAATTTTTTTTTAGCTACAAGAAATTAAAGTTTAAGGGGGGTTTCTTCATTGGCCTAGGGGGCTCACCGCACCTTTGGCAGCTCTAAACAGAAGGCTTTTTAGCAGGACATTTAAAGTAACTTTAAAAACAAATTTTGCCATAAACGATCAAACTGTGGTTTCCTTACTGAATGAGTTAACCTACAAGACATTGTTTTCATCCCTGCCTTGGAATAACTCGCAAAAAAAGGTATCGTTTCTTTCGAGCGAACCTACAATTATATAGAAAAGTAGCATGAAACTTACATAGCTTTGACATCGTGAGGGACACCTTGATCGGAGGGAAGGTACCTCAAATCGCGACGCCAACAGGATAAGACGCGTTTTGCGAAGAGGCACGAACACACTCTAGCGCAACCTTTCTCCCATCTATTGGAGTCTTGCGAAAGGAGCCAAACTGTAAAATAAATTACTACACCGGTATAATAATAAGGGTATACCTTTTCTAATTATTCGTATCTAACACTTAAAGGATTATTCCAAACAGTCTAGGGATAAGAGTAGCTTATTTATTGTCTTTATACTCCAATACAAAATTGCCATTCCACACGTTGGCAATACGTGCTTTCATAGAGGCACAAGTTATAACTCACGAACTAGGCCAGATAGTCGAATTTTGAAGCGTGGGTACTAAAATCGAGCCACAAGTTTAAGGTATACAACTCAGGGCTTACATGTAGAAAGCTAATTTCGTTCTAATCTACCTGGTTGCTCCAGCGAACGTATTCTCGCAGCCAGATTCTTGTATTTCTCGCGTAGTTTACCGAATCGGACGCCGCTGCTCGACGGCAATTTACCTACGTTTCGGTTATTTTTCATTAGCTGATACGTCGACCTGTAGGTATTTTTCTGCCGAGTACCGTCGTCTTCTAACTCGCTTTCCGAAGGACAATTATCCGCACGAATCGACGACGCTAAAAGCACAAATAAAGAAACTAAAACTCTTCCATTCATTATTATGACTTCGCTGTGGCCGCTTGAGACTAATGACTGCTTCATTGTGGTCGATTCGTTGTTTCCGCGAATGTAATTAATTCGAACAGCAGACAGGGAACCGGCGGCCTCATCCCTCACGAGTACCGCGAGTACACACACGTTGAATGGAAAATTACTGTATGGTACATAATATTGTGGAATTGGAGAACAAAAGACACAGACCACTGAAAAGTCGGATCCATACGCGGTTTTTATTAAGTGAGTTTATTTACTTAGACGACTATCCGATTAGAGAATTGAACGTAAAGGGTTTTGGATTTGGAGTAGACATCATGACCACGTAGAAATGAGTATAACAATATTGTCGTAAAAAAACGTTAAAAAATGAGCGATTTCTTTTTCTCTTTTTTTTTTTGTAAACATTTTTGAAAACTTAATTTCTTGAAGCAAGGACGTCCGTAATATGGTGAATTTCACGACAAACAAACATAAATAAATTACGCAAAGAGGTTTCACAACTTCTGCAATAGTGAAAGAATAGCCCAGGTTTCTGTGACGTCAATCAGTAAATAACCACATATAAGCAAGACTACCCATCTTGTTGATCCAACTGACAACTGATAAGGTGACTCCCATAAGAAAGAATAACATGGGGAGCGAAGATCATAACGAGACTTGATTAAGAAATCAGACATATATAATTACCGTAATTGGAATCTTTAAACTTCTCAGTGTTTGCTCATCATCATTCACCAATCTCTAAATGTTAAGAAATTCGTTGTGATTGAACAAAAATACAATGATCTTAGTTCCTTGTGTTATTCTTATGGGAGTCAACATGTCAGTTGGATCAACGCTGGGTAGTTTTGCTAGCAGTTATTCACTGTTTGACGACGATTTGACGTCACAGAAACCAGGGCTATTAATGAACCTGAAAAATTTTAATTCAAGGCGCTGCCAGCAGGTACCTATGCGCAACTTAGAACAAGTTTGAGGAGTGCGGGAGTGCGCACCGTTCCATCACTGATAAGAAGTAAAATAATAAAAATTCATTACCTCAAACAGTTCTATCCGCAAATGGTCAGGAGATTCAGGATCGAGAATTCAGTTGTCAACTATTGATAAGAAAAATTGATTCGGTATATTCCAGAATACTCATTGTTCAGCAAAATATCGCATTGGCTAAAAACTTAGCTAGAAGCTAACCCTCCAAATTGATTGGCTTCGGCTATCATCTAACGGCTAACCCAGTCTCATTGGCTAGCGAATAGCGCTAATTTTGGACCGAAATAGATTGGCTAATGGCGCTAAAAGCTAACGGCTGAAAGTAGAGGTGGAGGTCACTTCAATGTGGAAGGGTGAGTGGGGAAGAGAATATATTTCATTAGCCACAAACGCCTAGCTAATTCTCTATGAAAATTGCTCGGCTAACGGCTAATGGCTTCGGCTTAGCTGAGCACCCCTGAAATATACGAGCGAGGATAATAGACCCGAGACCGCCATATCTAGTCATACGTCATCATACATTCTTAGTTTAATTCCTATTCAAGTGAGGACTTCATACGATTAGTGGAGTTTTAAAGTTGAAGGAGGAGCAGTAGTTTTAGTTTTAAGAGGTTTCAGTAAGGAACTATTTAAGATAGGAATGTGCAAGTAATAAGAAGAAGACCTTCGCCGTGTTAATAAAGTCGATGGAGGAGCAGCTTCAGGAGGTTTCTGGAGTGCCCAGAGAAAAATTTAAATATCAAACCATCGAAAAGCCTGTAAATCCAACGACGATTATGACCATCTTTTAATTTTATTTCCATATTAATTTCTATTGACTTCCGACTTCAATGGGCCTATTTACGATTTTATTTCCATTTACCTGCCTGCAAGTCGATAATATATTATATCGATTCTTATTAAGTGCTTACCTAGGGTCGAATCATTATTTAATTTATTTCATAATTTTCAGCCTTTTTTTTTCCTCGATTTCTTGTTCTTAATCATGTTATCGTCGAACTCACATTTACGATTATTTCTTTCAACAACAAATCAAAACGATGGTAGTTTGCATCAACTTTGTTTCTGACTTCCTGAAAGTTTTCTTTTAGAATTCATTTTAGTACGTCTATACTTACTTAAATATTTATCTCGATCTTAGTTCTTTTTTCTTTCATCGAATTCAACGGATATCGTCCGTTGGTTACTACATTTCTTATTTCTCAAAGGTGTAACAAAATAATGGACTATTAATTGTGATATAATCTGGAACACCTTCGCGTAGAACTGAAAATTATTTTTCGAAAAAAAAATCAAAAATTCCGACTTACGTACGGTTTTATAAATTATATCAAATTTACTCCTTGTTTTCAACCTAAACAGGAGAGAAAATGTCAGATTTTCGTTTGAATAATTTCTATTATTATATTGGGTGCTACATTCTTGGTTTTCTATATATATTTTTTTTTTTTCTTTCATTTTTAATAGATAAAATTTTTGATTTTTATTTACTTTTATAATTTACAATGAAAGAATAAACATTGATTATTTTTGATATTTATTTATACGAGTAGGTTATACAGCTCTAAAAAAAAAGTATCAAACGTAAAAACAGAGTTCATGCTGCTGTAAATTCTATTTTACCAACCTTGCAACTAAAAATTGGTGTCATATAATAATAAATAAAATCAACTCTAAACATTAATCAACTTCACTACCATACATTGTTTCTTTATTTTTATTTTTTGTTTTTTTTTTAACGCTTTTATCATATTAGGCTACTTCTGGAAAGGTAAGGAAAAATAAAAAATACTGAAAAATATTTTTGTCCAAATATTGGTAATTTCCTATGTCTGAGGAAAATAATATTCATACATTTGATAGACATTATGATTCGAAATATGTAAAAACAAAGTACAAAAAATAAATCGATACAAACAATGATGTTACATCTAAAAGTAAGACATTTTTAGAAATATTGACGACTTTTGAAATTTTCAGAATAAGTATTAAGATTACATTTTTGGACTTGATGAGTTTTCAAAGTTAATTCAGGATATCACGAGTTGGTTGAAAATACTTTATTCAGAAAATAAAAACTATTTCTTCAATTTTGACTCTGCCTGCACCTATAACTAAAATGAGGACGAGTAGGACTTTTTCTATCTTATGCACGAAATAATTTTCTTTTTCATCGTGTAATGTTGAAAATAAAAATGTAAACAGTCCAAAAAGCAACACGGAATACACAGAAGAACAGTATTCTCAAAATAATATATACCCTGCAAACGAAACAGAGGAGTGCACCTCAGTCCGTTCTTAATGAGAATATACTGAAGCTAATTTTTCACTGAGCAGCGTTCTTACCACATAATAGGTACGACCTCGTACTTTACACTAATTAATTACATGACCATTCATCAAAATATTCTTTATTTTCAACAAAAAATATAGACCAGATCTAGTTTCAAAATTCACAGCCGATAGAATAATATTCCTAAGTAGGTACCTTCGTTGTCATAATATGTACCTCCTATTACTTCTTCATCGAGTAACACCGGTATCCGACATCAAACCGAGACCGCATTTTTCGTACTGAATGTATAAATATCCCATCGGTCTAACATTCTTGAATTTCTTTTGGCTCAAAATTAAATAGCAATCGTGTTTTCCGCGACTTTCGTAGATATAAGAATTATCGGCAGGACATTTCAAAATATTTAATTTTACTGATTCGTGACTGACGTGATTGAAAAGTACAGATTTTGTGTCGAAATACGATTGAAAACCAAATGAATACTGCCTCGTGTCATCCAGAGCACGTTCGCACAACGCTTTTCGTTGATCAGTATTCCAAGTCGATAACGAGGTATTCTGTACCTTTTTTTCTATCGGGAAGAAAGAAAGAATATGAAATTTTTAATTTTTGTTAATCGAAATCCATGGTACATATATCTGATATTCGATGCGTACAAGTATTTACCTTTATCAACATGTTCTAGGAACTTTATTTCGATTGATTCAGTATCGTTGTTGAAGGTATAAATTTGAGGCGAAGGGGTACCGCTATCCGAGATAGTGACAGTGCTACTCCCATCTTCGCGTTTCACAACTGTTCCGTCCAATTTCTGACCCGAGGAAAAGGAGAATACATAATATCATTCTTTATACTGTGAATATGTGCGAATCTATTCAAAGCTGATAACAGCGGTGTTAAAACGGTGTTAGAACAAAGAGCTCTTGATGAGGAGAAAAAAAAAAAATTGTAGCACTACAGCTACCAAGGACCTTTGCAACACGAACAGTTGATTAGAGTTGAAGTTTAGTAGGGAGATATCGAAGTTATCCGCAAAGAGGCGTTTGATCTGACACTGGTGTTTCTATCATTTATAGCGATTAGAAAGCGTTTTGGGTTGACTGGTTGGAAGAGTATTGGTCTTGAATTCTCATTGTTGAGAGGGTTTGAGTAAATTGCCTCGAAGGCCAATGTTATACAATTTGAAAAAGATACGGTGACCCCAAATACAGAGAAACTTTTCCTGGTTTAAGAAGAAAGTGGTGTAAAGTTTTGAGTTTGAGCAGAGAGCTTCTTCAATTTGGAGGCTTAAGTGAGATACAGCTTGAAGGGTGCTACGTGCTTTTGCGGACGTCGTATTGATCCGGAGAAAGGATTTTATTTGACTCGATGAACTAGAATAGTCTTTTGTTCAGCATATTTTGGAACAGTTTGTCAGGTACAAAAAGTCAGAGCGATAGGTCGGTAAAATGGCGGGAGGCATTTCCAGTAGGTTCAACTATTGGATAGATAGGTGATAGCTGATCTCGCGGCAGATGGGTAGAGGTCGTGTTGAAGAATTGTGTTGAATAGAGAGATGAGGAGGTAATGAAGAGAGTTTAGATCGGGGTTTTTCAGCATAGAGACAAGCAAGGTTGTAAAGCGAGGTTAGGGTCGACAGATGTCGTGGTTATGCTGGGAAAAAAACTTACCTCGTCTTTCGTTTCTTGCTTTATTCGTCGGCCTGTGGTTTCGAAATCCTTCATATATTGATCATACTAAAGAATAAATGCGACATGTTAACATTCTTTCTTAAATTCAATCGAATCACAGCCATGAAAACAGTAATTTTAAAAGTACTTACTTTGAGGATTTCCGGATTTAAAGGATATGACTCTACGAAGGAAAAAAAAAAAAGAAGGATTGTACAGTGCATAACATGAAAATAATCCTTTTATGAAAAGGACGTACCGGTAAATTTTATCATAATACCTCATTATATTATGTGCTTTTGGTATGACTACGTTTTAGTGGTATTTCTATGCTCCAAGGCTTTAAAATGAAGACTAGAATTTGTATACTAAAGGCCTCATAAACGTTGCTATCTCATAAAGGATTCTCTGAAGCTGGCAGAAAAACTTTGGAAGAATTTTGATCAAATTCATGAGGATATTCTGAGGATTTCAAAAATGATTTTGTGCTATAGCCTATAGCCAGAAGTCGATTATACCATGGTAGCCATGTCACTGAAGCAGGAATAAGTGAGACGATGAGACCAACTCCAAGTACTTTTAATAACGATACAAACAGCAACAGTGAACACCTATACGCTAAATAGGAAGTTGTAAAACGTAGGCCTACCATTCCATATAATCACAAATTTGTAAATTTAAATCGAACTAAAAAATCTATAAAATTATTTGTAGGTACTGTAGAAAAAAAAAATAATAATAATATATAAGCCAAAGTTTTATTCATATTTTTTTACGTGAATCCTAGCTCACAATACCGAAGATGTTTTACACGCTATTTTTAGTTTCTTTCGAATTAAGTATTTTTATCCGTTCAGACAATTCATGGAATGTAACGTACTGTAGGCATTTGTTAATAGTGTTGTTTCGAATATTTGAGACCCGATGGAGCAAAGAATTATTAGTACGAAAATTATACATCAAGTACGCAGATATACATTTTCCACTTACCCTTCAATACAGCCAGAATAATTGTGAGAAATACGAGTACGTATTTCATGGCAGCGACGGTATGAAGACAGTGAGTACAATGTGAATGCCCATTTCACGTACAGGAGTCTACTTCTAGGACGTCCTACGCAATAAATGCAATGCGCAAATACATAGACGTCGTATCCTGAAAATAACTTTCATTTCGTACCGATTTACATTGATCTGTACGTGTGCTGATGGTTTAAGGCAAATTTTTAAGAAAAAAGTTATTGAGTGATTTCAATTTGAAGGGTACTCAGCTGTTCATCACGTACAGCTGAAAATAAGGACAGAATACCAAAGGAAAGTCTACGAAAATCTCTCCCACTTTTTCTAAGAAAGTGCCAAATATCAGGCGAGGATCCACGGGGGGGGGATGGGGAAAATCCCCCCCCCCAAAAAAAAAAAAACAAAAAAAAAATCCCTCAAAAAAACAACAAAAAATCTGTAGTATCGAAGAAAATGTTAAAAAAAAAAAAAAAGTTTTTTAAACTTTTTTTGGATTGTTTCCCCTCCCAAAGTGATCGTCTGGATCCGCGCCTGAAATATTAATGTAATATGAAGTAAATTTCTCCACTTCGTTGAAAAACATTGAATCATGTATATGTCTTTGGACGTTGGCAAAGAAGTACAATGTAAAATATATCAATCTCGATTATATCGATACATTGTTCTTGATTGTATCAAAATATCAATTCTATATTCGAGTAAGTCAAGTCTTCATTGTAAACCTACATTATAACCTGGTATAAGTAAAGTATACGATATTTTACTCTTACTCGCCCCCCTTTTAAGTCTAGTATAAGGCTAGTAAACTGTATATAATGAAGGCTAAACCTACCATAGCAGCCTAGTTCAGGCCTAGTATCCTTAGAACTAATTAGTATGAGCCTAGTGTGCTGTATATTAGTCCTAGCATAATGAAGGCTAAAGGTCGAAATTTCTCTCAAGTACCTAAAGTAGGTCAAGGAAATTGATGACGTCATGAAGCGTCGTGTCGTGTGACGCAGATTTCGGACTGACCCCAGTTCAAAGAAATATATGAGTCGCGCTCAGCGAAACCATGTACTAAGTCGGAGAAAAAAAATTTTGATTTTTTTTTATTCGAAAGCAGAAGACCTCTTCTGAAAATTTCACCAAAAATCGGAATTTCTTTTTTCCAACTTAGTACATGGTTTCGCTGAGCGCGACTCATATGTCAAACCTAATATGGTGTATATTAGGCCTAGTATATTGCAGCCTGAGAGTCGAAATTTTTCCATGTCCCTAAAATAGTTCAAGGTCATATAAAGAGCCGCGTCGCGTGACGTAGGTTGCAGACTGACCCCCAGCCCAAAGACCTGTGCATGTCAGTAAGAAAAAGAATTCAGTTACACTCTAATAATTATTGGGAATATAAGAGCGCTCGAAGTACACGAGAATCATCAAATTATCAGCAAAAATTCCTGCCTCAGACGTTGGTAAGTAAGAGCTCTCTCATCTTCTGATGAGTATCTCACATCAATATTAAATATGTAGTTTTCAGAGTACAGAAATGTTGAAACACCTGTATGATGGTGTCGAACAATCCACTGCGGTTGCCTACAAAACCTCTTTGTATGTTTTACTGCAGGTACCCATCAGTATTTTTTAAATTTTTTGCAAATTCTCAATTTTTATTTATTATCATAATATATTTCTCTTTGCAATTTCATAGTGAGAGTTTTGACGGGCACAAATCTCATTAATTACCTTTTAGTGTATAATTCGAACAATCGTGCAGGGGTAACGTCAACAATTTACATTTAAAAATCAAAATCAATTGAAAAATAGTGATGAATAATTTCGTAAATAAATAATTTGGGTTTCATCGATGGTCTAATTTCTTACTAGTATTATCTTTATACTTTTAGCTGTCTCATTACCGAAGTACACATACATAATAGGTGAACTCGGACATTCGATGGCGTTTTCTGTCCGGATTCCTCCTGGTAATTCAAACTCTAATTTCTTTGATTCTTCAACTTCGGAAGTTTGCAAAACCGGTTGTTCTATTTTTTTTCGACGAAGAGTTACCCTTGCAGCAACACAAATCATCAAACGATGATGTTTATCTAGCCGCCAGATTGGGTTCTTTTTTAATTCCTCGTCAAGTTTCTTACTTGTACGATCGAAACCTGCGGAAAATAATAAGGAAAATACTTAATGGCACTCAAAAAAATACCTAGGTATGATTTCAAACGCAACATCTATACATGTACAAAAAACGAGAAGAAAATTTGCGCAAATGAAAGAAGAGAAGTGCTCGCAAAATTATAAGAGGCGTAGAATTTTTTTTTTTTATTACATCCAACCATAGAGGAAAATTATAAAAGAAAAACACAAAAAAACAAAAAAAAAAAAAACAAAAAAACAAAACAAAAACAATATAAAGAAAAAAAAAAAAAAAAAAAAATGAAAACAATAGTACTCCGACATAGCAATCCGTTATAAGGACTGGAGCCGAGTTTGATTTCTTTTATTAAAAAAGATTGATTTAATCGCTCTTTAGAATTTAAAGAAAGTAAATCATTAGAAAAAAAAAAAAAAAAAAAAGGGGGGTTGGAAAGAGGATGGCTACTGGGTCTTACCTCGAAGGAAAAACGGAAAAAATGAATTGAATTCAAACGTTGATGGAAGGAGGTAGGTCAGAGATAAATTTGAAAATGTGTGAGAAAATTGAAGGGTTTTCTGATGATAGGAGGTCGGTGGCTCTGAGTGGGGTAGCGAATTGTAGATTGATAGCTTCTGAGTATAGTATTTGTCTAATGTTGGATATTTCTGGACATTCGAAAAGATAATGATTGATGTCGCCTTTAGAAGGATTGTCTGGATGGAGGGGGCATATATCAGATTCGGAAAGATTTAAACGTTTTAAGTGAGTGGGGAGACGATTGTGTCCAAAACGAAGACGGCTGAGTTTAACTATAAGGGAGCGGGGAATATCGTTAAAAAGTTTATACCAAGGGAATGCCGGAAGTAGAGGTTGAACGAGGAAATAAAAAGATTTCAGATTTAAAATGCACAATACACGTAAAATTAAAACGCACAATATTTTGGCTACTCCAAGCCCTCGATTCTTAGTATAGTTGCGAGGCTCGTTAATTTATTGGGGGAAAAAATTGAAAATACTTGCACATGTTTGCCCTGGAAAACCCCATTTCATAAAATCGAGATACAATTAGAGGAGAGCAAAGTGTATCCTCGAATTATCATTATTAAAAAGATGATCATACATACATGATACAAAATTCTAACCTGGAATATGGATACGCTTAGGTGATTCGACCGCCTCAACTGGTTTTGGACGAGACTTCACTACGTCCACATCAAACGAATGATAATCGTCCAAGTAAACATTTTCTTCCAACACAATTTTCATACGGTTTTCCGATTCTCCGGAAATTATGTACGATAATGGTATAGTTTGGCATTTTATTCCTATCGTACATACTCCCTCGTATCTCCGAGGTTCTGTAACTTTAAACCGGTCTCGTTCATAAAGGTCTGGAGTGACGTTCGGATCCAGTCCCTCCAATGATGCGTATTCTTTCGCAATATCACAGAGATTTTTCAACTCATCATCATTGAACTTATAAAAATCATACCCCGGATTGTAGGAATAATTTCCAAATGACGGAGTATCTAATAAAAAAAAAGAAAAAAGAAACTAGTAAAAATTGACCACTTTGTACTAGGTACTTATGATCATTGTATCGGATTGTGACGAGTTTGTTCATCATATAGTTCGGTGATGATTCCATCATAGAGGATGTTGCACAAAGAGGGACCCAGAACGTACCCCTGTGGATATCTTCGCTCAAAGATGGTTCTTTCTCCGTTACATGACCTTGGGACTTAGAAAATTCCAACTCTTGAGCTGCTGAATGAGGAGAGAGATAGTTCGTACGTAACAGGCCAATTATTCACCTCAATTAGTGTTTCTGAGGGATGTCGGAAGTTTTTTGTTCCACGTTATGACACAGAAATTCATAATTCAAACACACATAAAGTTACTAGAGTAAACCAGCAAGAGCTTTCGGATTAAAATCCATCGACGGGCAAAAACATACTGACGAGAAGAGAGTGAACCCGTAAAGGAATAAATCACAAATAATTTCCTGTAGACTGTATCAGCGAGATAAGAAGTAGCTTATGGGGGTATCTCTTTTACTGTAGGTGAGTAATTTATAAACTGATTTGGAATGATTTCTGAGTAGACTCCAATGCGATATATTTGTATTCAGAATTCTCCTCATGTGAGAAGCGTCTATTTTCTGGTCCAGGAAAACAATGTCAAGAAGCCAATTATTGGGAGATTCAAAAAGCACAAGTACGCGCTAATTTCGAGTTAACCAAATACCCTCTAATTTTGCTGCCCATTTTCTAGTATCTAAACATTCTTTTAAATTCTTTAATCATATTAAGTAGAGGATAAGAATAAAACTCACCTATACATCGAGAAACCAGTTTAGATGCATCGATTTCGAAATTGTATTCACGTTTGAAGTCTTCTATCTGTTTAGAACTACATAACATACGAAGAATAGATTTTAGATTGATAGCGATTTAAATGGATTTAGAAAGAGTTTACAACATAAAAAATAGAATATAATTTTAAAATCACTATTAGGCCGAATTCGAAATGAAAAAAATCAGCAATACCTAATAAATGAACATTTCGAAATCATGTGAATAAGTACGCTTAGAATAATTACCCCAGAGTTTTCCTCTTTTCCATTCGTTAGTTTCAGAAAGAGTTTTCGACTAAATGATATTTTTTAATATTCTTCATACTCGTAAGTGTGAAATTGAAACTGATTAAATTTCCCATAGAAAAAGATATGATCACACTTTAACAAACGAATTACGAGATAGAAATATAAGGTTAGAGAGAGTTTGCCACATAAAAAATAGAATATAATGTTAAAATCACTAATAGGTCTAATTCGAAATGAAAATAAGAAAAATAAAGATAAATTATAAATAAATCAAAGATTTCGCCCCATAAAGTCTGCGAGAAATCTGTAGAAAAACTATAGCTTCCGAGGTATGAATCTAGAAATAGTTGGATAAAAATGACTTTTGAAAGCGCATCGAAATAATCTAGGATATTCTAAATAAATTAATCCTACTGTTCATAAAGAACTTATTAATCCTAAAAAAAAGTGAACTTATTAAACAATTTTGTTGGAATAAATCTCAAGATGGTCGAATATCATATCCGTATATTTCATTTTGGAATACTTACTTCTCTGTATCTGATTGAGGCACTGAAACGTGAGGAACAAATGTAATGTAATTTATAGACACTCTCGCATTATTAATAATATTAATAATGAACTAAAATTTAAGTTGTTCTCGAATGCAAAAACTTTCGCTGCAAAGCAAGATACTCGTACAATATTACTGAATTTTGTTGCTCAGTTACGAAAAAAAAAAAAAAAAAAAAAAAATAGTACTATAACATTCTGGAACGCGTGTAAATAAGTAGCCTAGTGAAAAAAGGATACTGGTAGGGACTCGTGCAGTTTGCTACCCTTCGTTCTTCTTACAGCGTCAGCTTTCTACTTCTACTTTTTCCCAATAGTTGCTTGATATGAAGAGGATGAGAGACGTGATACAGCATTCCCTCCCCAGAATCCGACTCTATCGACACTCCTCCGTTGTTTCTTTTCGGAAATGTAAATCGTACTAACTAATTTTTGGATGAGGTATATCATTTACCTGTAATATCTTCTATTTCAGATTGATTTACGACCAATACCGCGATCATGTGTTGAAAATTTTTCTCAAAATGAACATACATTAGAGGATAAGTTGGACATTGAACAGAAATACGATTTCTTTTAGTTCCATCCAGTGATACGATTGTGAATATCGCCGTACTTCCGACTTCGTGATGTAGCATTTTTGGCGCTATTCCATCATTATCTTCTTGTATACGTTTTTTTGCAGCCCAACAAATTTCGAAAAGATTATGTTCTGTGAGGTCCTCGTCCACTTTCTTTCTCCATAACTCCGAAGCAGGAACTGTCATAGAAATTGAGAATCGATCAGAAAATTCAATAAAATTGGTACATACTTTTATGGGTCACGCTTCATAATATACCATTTCCTTGAACGTATAAATAAGAAATGAACGAGTGGAAGTCATTTACTATATGAAGGATTTCAGTTTGGAGGTCAGCAAGTATATCGTGGATTGCCACGGCAGCCACTGCACCCATGAGGTGCGGTAAAAATCGAATAGTATAAGTCCGCTGATTTTGAGGACAGACGGACGCAGATTTCGGGATACATTTGGGAAAAGTATCATCTCACTACGCTAAAGCCTTGCGATTCAACTTCAAAGATGGAGCTATTTTCGTTTTAATTTTGGTAATCCTGAGGGCGGGACCAATGAATGTTTAATTCATAAATTGGAAATTCGACTGGATCGGCTATTTAAAAAAATGTATTCTATTATGTATTGATGGAGCTTTATGAGTAGTTCGAAGTTCACAAAAATATAAATTTTCTGTCGTAGAAAAACCTGAAAGAGAGAGAGAGAGATCAGCCCTGGCCCTAGAGACAAGCACAGAGCAAGCAGCTCAAGAGACGGTAATTTCACGATCAAAAAGTATTATCGAAATTATAGGGTCTATCGTCTTTGGGAAAGAATATCAAAAATCAGGTCTCGCTGGTGGCGCGAAAAAACCGGGGCTGAGAGTTAGACCGTCAGTACTCGGAGAGGGGAGGGAATTATTTCACTACTTGTTTTCAATATAAGCCACTCTAAAAAAATGTTCTGACGTAGCCAAATAAATGAAGATCATGTTTCATGTTTTTTATAAGGTAGCAAATTTTATGACCATTGAAGTGAATTTGAACCGATGGTTCTTAGCAATTTTCATCCGAGCTCGACGTAATCTAATTATAATAATTAATAAGCTGTGAATAAAGTTGTACTTACTATCATCTATCATGTCGATTCTGGGAATCGGGATAGATTCAACCTTTTCTATTTCAATAGTATACTTATTTACGTTCTTCAAGATTGCATTTTCCCGTATCATAACCTTCAGTTTTCCATCTCGTAGGTCAAAACGTACGTAAGACGGCGGTATGGTATCGCATTTCCGTCCATATGTATCTAAACTATGTCTATTTAAGTGGACATTGTATGCTCGTGTATCGTATTTTTTGTAATTGAAATGCATTCCATCCAACGAGGCATACTCTTTCGCTAGGAAGCATATCTTTTTGTAATCTATACTTTGAGTGTAATTAGTTATTACTTGTTTTCCTTGTGGGTTACTCGACTCGTGTTTAAAATCTGTAAGAAATATCCATAGAATAGCAATGTCGTGTTGAAGAATTCCATGAAAACGTAAGATAGGTTTGTAAATAGTCATATTACTGTCTATGTTACAGGTGGGTAACTTATTATCAAATTGACAAGCTTTAGCCTGGAAATTAACGAATAACAAGCCCTTCCTCGCCGTTTCCCGCAGATCCACTGCTCCAACTGGTGTCTTGAGCAAATTGTTCTAAAAAATTCCGAATAAAAGACTATTCTCGTTCCTCGAATTAAAGAACGTTATTTCCTCTCACCAACATGGTTTTCAGAAAGGCCGAAATACTCTCCAAGTCTTACCAGACGTAAAAATACAAAATAATATGGATAAGGCCCTGCTCGCCAACTCTGAACTTCACCTTTTTTTTTCTACTCGTACAAGAAGCATTTCTCCGCGTCGGGCGTCATCAAATATATGCTCCAATTAAGTAAATGAAATAGACACCGCAACCCCCCCCCCTCAATCTCCGCCCGAGTTTCTTTTCTGATAGATCTATACGAGTGTGAATTCAAAATCAATATCCTTTTTCATCATCAAAACCAGAGCGGTGTCCCTTATGAGGAAAAGTTTGGAGTGTTCACTTATTTTTACTGTTTTCTAAATCCAGATACTTGTATTCCGTCTATGGCCCACATTATACTAATAACCTATAAAGGAGCAATACCTGATAAGGATCAGTTCTAATGCTTAAGTTTTTGCTCACAGTCAAGGGATCTGAAGGTTTTTACTAAGTCGTACATATTCATTTTAGGAAAGGTACTATAGAGACTGAACTCCTTTTTGAGTTTTTCTTGTCCAACTACTGTCGCCCTGTTTCTTTCTTGAGTAATTCTTTTCATCCCGAAGATGAACGTATTTTCAACGACAATTGTGTTCAAGATTTTATAATCTCTTCCCAACAATTGACAATCGTATGCAAAATTAGATTTATATTCTAGTACTGACGACACCTGCACTTTTCGAAGCAAAATATTAATGTGGTACGTTTGCCAAATATGACTGTGTACACGAGTTTAAAGTTTTAAAATCAGCTAAAATCATAATAATATAACACATTGTATTCTCATTTGTGCACGCACATGTGTATGACGAATTCTACGTAACAATCATTACTTTGCTAACAAACTTTACAAATACGGCCTTCGAGACAACTTTCCATTCCATCCTTCAAAATTTTTCCAAAATAGAACATCGATCGTTCAAATAGGGATTATCAGAGCCACTCTGTTTTCAGTGGAAAGTGGTGTCAAGGTGAAATTTTTGAGGTCCTTTTCTTCCTAACAGCCATCAACGATATCAATAAAAGGAGTCAATTTTCCCCCTACTCAACGTCTCTTGGTGGACAATTACAACACTCTAATCGTTCAAACTATCCTTCAGGAGCCCACAGACTGCTCCAAGAAACTCTTATTGCCTTTACTACATGGAAAACCCCGACTGGTTTTTGTTTCTCATCGTCTAAATCTTTCTCCCTTAAAATCCGGTCCCTATGATATATTTCCACCTCTTTTCCAACAAAAATTTTCCAATTCTTTCCTGCGACTACGCCGAGCTCGATATACATTTTGATCAAAAACTCACCCGGACCCCCCACATAAAAATTCTCGAAGCTGAATGCACGCGGGCCTTGAATATATTGAAATTGATTTCACTCGTCTCCGAAGGCTGCAACGGGGAACTTCTACATTTCCAAAAAAAACTTATCCGTTCCCGGCTAGAAAATGGAGTCCCGATTCATCACCTACCAATAAATCGGTCCTTTTTCTGTGAGATACCATTCAAACTTCCTCCTTCAAATTGGCCTTAGGAGCCTATCGAACAAGTCTCAAAGACTGTTTGAGTACCTATATCTACTCTAATACATTCTCTCCACAGTACTTACCTATAAACCTCATCTGAGTAAACAGTTCAATTCCTCCGAATTCGTATTTGTCGTCTCCTTCGCTGTAACAGAACCAGAAGATATTAGAAAATAGAAGAAGGATAAGGAAATTTTCTCCATGCGATAAGACCATCATTTTAACGTGAACCAGAAATGATGACGCGATTAAAGTACCTCGTTTATTACAAACACGATACAAGTATGAACTTACAGTAACATTTTTATAAGAAATATTGGGTTCAGCTAACATTTAAGTATTATTATCTACGTCAAATCGACAGGTGAAAATGACTTCTGAAAATCAAATTCTACAATCCGTTATTGACACAGTTTTGCTATCCTCTTTTTACTTTTAACAGTTACAATATACGTAAAAACAGTGAATATAAGTTTGAAAAAAGTATTTCACACACATTTGCCACAAAATGGTAAAATTCATCGTTTTCTATTAAAAAATCATTGTCGATAAATTCGCCCGCTTGATCACTGCCAGAAATGCGCACCGGCCTAGTCAAAATCCCCAGAAAATTTTATTCTTCCCTTTGCTCTACTCAGTCTAAACTAGTCCCCTTATTTCCCACATTACCCCATTGGGCTTAAAATAATTACCTAAAAAATATACCAACCCCGCAATTTATCACTCTATCTACTTCATTTTTTCCCAACACTCCTCTTCGTTTCAGAAATGGATCAAAACTCGAAAACTAAGTCGGTTGAAGGGTGCTACGCCTCTGCGGAACCCTTATTGATATGGGGAAATATTTTGGGGCAGTTTTCCAAGTACAAGAAGTCAGAGCGATAGGTCGGTATGATGCCGGTAGGTTGGGACTTTCAGTTGATGTATCATGTGGTAGCAATTTGGAGCTAACACGCGCTCACATTTTTTAAAAATTTCTTTCTTATTATACATTCTGGTACATTGCTATGAAAATCTATAGTTACGCAATCCTGACGGAGAAAAACCAAAACTGTATCAATATTATGCATAGGTAGGTACGAGTATTAGGTAACTTACATGAAAAATAAAGACTACCAGACCAACTTTCATGTTCCACAGTCGTTCTCGTGTGGTGATGTACTATCAAAACTTCCAACTAACTTCTTTGTACATTCTAAAGGATATCGCATCTTTATCAAATGAGTTAGACTTTTCGATTGTGTTACTAAAAATTTCACCTCGTTCCCATCATAAAGATGATTTTACCTCTCGAGAAGAGTTTCATTAAACTTTTCGTACTTTCTAATACCTTCAGTTTCTGTTACAGCGAAGAAAACGATGGGTATTATGAATTTGGAGAAGTTGAGTTATACTCTGACGTGCAGGATCCAGGTGAGTTTCTTGCAGAATTTATTATGTTACAAAGTAAAAATACTCCTTCTAGAGAAACAGTAAGTTTAGAGTAAAAAATGGGATACTAAAATTAATTCAAGAATAGTAGTTAAAAATTAAACTTGAAAGGTACTGCCTGATGAAGGAGTATGACGACTCAAAAACGTTGGTAATTTTTTAATTTCAGAATTAAATTATATTATAATATCTGATGGCAGTACCTTTCAAGTTCAATTTTTAATAACAGTTGTTTTTCAACAGGAGAAGTTTTTTTCTTTGTTAATTTAAGAAGTTAAAAAGTTCAGAATTTCTTGTACAAATAGACATGCCCGTGAATTTTTCTATTTTGTACTTATTTGTGCATCGAGTAATTAAAGGTATTGGTAATGAAAATTTAGATCAACATTTTGCATTTATGTACGAGAGAATTTTAAAAGTCATAGAAAAAAACTACAAATAATAGCGCAAAAACTACGAGAAATAAGATTGTGTCGGGAAATAAGGTACATATTGTGTCAACACTGACTGATATCGTTATTCAGATACCATCCCTCCCAATTTGCTGACTATTCAGGCCAAAAGCGCTAGTATCACGCAACAAGTATGCAACATGACAGGAAAGTGCCCTATACTACCATTTCTTTGTAGGGTCAAATTCTAAACCGCTCATATGGCGTCATACGCGGATGGTTTTCAATAGCCTAACGTCATGAAGTTGCCAGTAAATTTGACAAGTGTACATAATGCAGTCTCATTAATTTGTTTGATCAAAATACTGATGATCCTGTTTTAAATGTGCATCAAACTTGTATAGTATTTAGTAAATAATGAACTTCAAAGCACTTTTGTCTTAAATAATTTACTAGTATGACTCATTATTTTCTTTATATGATATACTCATCTGCAAAAGTCTTTCTTTTATTTTGTAGTATTTATTAATCCACAGCTGGAACTATTTTCTTGGTAAAGCAACCATCTCCATATTAATTCAATTGTAACAAATACAGTATATTTCATAATAAAAAAACAAATTGAATGAATTATTATACAAAATAATATAAACAAACAACTTGAAATTGAATAAAATATTCAATTAATAATTTTATTGTTAATAACAAAAATTATAATATAAATTAATAAAATTAATAAATAAGAAAAATGAAGAAAATAAAAAGATTTTGAAAATCATATATGATTGAAATATAATAATAAATTATACTAAACAATAAAAAATAATAAAAAATTAATTTGTTTTTAATAATTAATTGAAAATCAAAAAATCAAAGATTGAATTGATTTTTTTGTGATCAATCAACTTATATAAAATTGATTAATGCATTCTATTATGACTAAAAATATTAATAATCTCTCAATTATAATTATCAAATCAAAATTTTAAAAAATCATAAATTTTACCAACATGTCATATAAATAAAATAATAATGTATACGTATGTATGAAAAATTAATTTCGTTTGAAAATAAAATATTAAATAAATATTTTCGATGAAATTATTATTTGAAATTATTACAATGAAAATGAAGCTAATAGCTATTAAACTTGTAATTTAAAATCAAACTTTTTTAAATAAAGAAATTAAGATGATATTTAAAATTTAAAAACTATATATTATAAATATTTAAATTAATTAATAAATGAACATATTCTACTAAACACAAAAATATTAGATTTATACATTTAATTTTAGGAATTTGATCAGGAATAATAGGATATCAATAAGAATGATTATTTGAACGGAATTAATTGATATCAAGTAAGTATAATTTTAATGATAATAATTCATATTACAGAATAGTAACCAATTATGCATTGATAATAATTTTTTTCTTCTTCTTCTTTAATAACTATATTATTATAACAAGAAGAATAAGAAATTTATTAATTTCTATTAATAATTTTATCTTCAGATTTACTTTATCCTTGAACAAATAATTTCAGGTGTTTATTTTTATTTAATCTCTATTACTAATGATTATTAATATTTTAATTATTTCCATTTATCTTGATACAGGATGAATCAAAATAGGTATTATCAGAAAATTTTATTATTTTTTCATTACACGTTAATGGTAAATTTTAAGATCAATAAATTTTATCTTATCAATAATTTATTTAAAATCATTTAGTTTCAATTTAATTAGTTTAAATTTATATTGTTGAGCAATTATAATTACTTCAATTTTATTAATGCCATCACTACCAGTTTTAGCAAAGGATTAATTTTAAAACAATATTTTTTAATCCGAGAGGTAATTGTAATCCAGTAATATTTCAACATTTATTTTGATCTTATGAGAAGGCAAATACCTTGTTCTATTGGAGTGTTACATAAGACCTAATATTACTATGTAACCTTATGACTATTGTTTCAGAATATTATGTGGTCAACATAAAAGGCTTAGCAATGTTAGAGGGATATTCTGAAAAAGTAGATCACAAAAATCTTTGCCTGCAAGCGAAAGAGTATGCTTTGTTGGATGGAATGTATTTTAATTACAAAGAATACGAAACAAAAGCATACCGATTTTTTCGACCAAATAAGGAAGTACTTATAACGTACGCGCAGAAATGCGATACTATACCTATATCTTTTTCGCGTTTTGACCCGGAGGTTGAGAAATTAAAAGTTATGATACGTCAAAATCTATTTGAGAACCGAGAATATACCATCGAGGTGGAGAATGTAAAAACCATTCCTGTACCAAGACCTGATATATTGAAAAGTAAGTATGTACAGAAGAAAAGAGTACACTTTGCGCGCGAGGTCAATTCTAACAAAAAGACTAAAGTAAATGCTGCTCACCCGCAAAAAAGGAAGGATAATTTTATTTGATGAAGTTTTCGACACCTAGTGTTCCTCTTGAGACCAATGTTATGGCAGAGAAACTAAACACGAAAAATGAATGAAACAAGGTTTGACTGATGCGTGAAGCTACCCGCAGAACTCGCGTCTCTTGCATCCTTCAAAATTATTATATGTTCTGCTATAAAATTTTCATTTCGATGCACTAAAAATAATGCAATAAATTTTCTTCTTAGTAACCAATCTGATTCGTTTTGCTATTCATTAAATCCAGCGGGTAAATTAAAAACTTAGTATATTCTCAGAAACCAGATAAGTTCCCGATTTTGAGAAGCTTTCCCCAGCACATGGCTTTTTCACAAAAGATTGTTTGAGAAAATGAAATGTGGGGAGCCATTTATACATTACAAAACTTCTAATAAATTTCATCGCATTCTCCTCGTACTGATGATAAAGCGACCGGTATTTAATTTTTGGACTAGTTCCCCTTCCTGAATTATGGAAACAGAGGATGGACGACGATATCACAACCACAGACCGTCTCGATATTTGTTTGGCCGCAAAAAAACAAATACAAAGAAATGTCGATGGTGCAAAACCGAAAATGCTGAACACCGACCCACCGAAAATGGCGATATTTACTATCGAATCCTTGAATGGGACCGGAAGAAATCGCGTCGCCATCCCTTGCCCGAGTTATCCTCAAATTTACGTACACTTCGAAAAAAACTATCGACATATGGTTGCCGTATTTGTCGAAAATCAACGCAAGCTAGAAGACATAAAAAGTAAATATTAGAAAGCTGAGCGAGAATTTATTTCGTATGATTTACATCACTGAAAAGTTTAAATGAGGTTGGCTTTTGGCCTACATATTATTTTTTAAGACAGTCAAAGAATTATCAAAACTTTAGAACTCTATTGAATTTCTCTAAATTTATTAAGGTGAAGCTCAAGACATCACAATATACAACCTTAAACTTGTAGCAAACTCACACTGTAAATGTGAGGCGTGATTTTTAATTCAATAATACGAAACCTTAGGTTTGATCTTTCAGTTCCGCTCCACCAATCCTCTATCAAACAACAAATCCTCATAACGTTTTATCTCTTACTATATTTTTCTCCACATCAAACTCTTGAAAGCCAAATTTCCAAACTCACCAAATACCCTTGAATATATATCTCTCCATCGCACTGCTTGCAATCGCAAGCCCCCCTTTCAGCTACATAATTCTGTAATTCGCTCTCAACTGGAATTTGATAATGAGGTCCCGTTGTATTTTTACCTTTAGGAACTTGCTTTTGGAATCCTTGGAGCGACACCATAGGTACCGGATATTTTCACTCTGCGCAGCAATTTTTCATTGCGGATTTTATCTACCTATTTAATTTTCAGCAGCTTTCTGTATCCCCACATTTCTATCGCAACCAAGAAAACCAACAACGTCAAAATGGACTTCCTAAATAGCATGTGATTTTCGCCCCCACAACTGGTGTTTTACAGATCGATCCAAATCGGGTTCCAAAAGTGGCAACACTTTCTCCATTGATAGAGAAGATATATTCTGCTGAACTATCTGCAATCTTTTCCTGCCTCTCCGCATTCTTATCCTCCTACACACCTTAACATATTCTCTATCTTTAATTGTCTTCCTCTGAATTTCTGGTCACATGAGACTCCCGGAACACGGTACAATGGACCCAGCTGCCATACAAACTCTGCCCCCCTTCAATCACTCACCCTACCTCTTCGCCGGCCTATTACTCAAAATCTCTCTAGTCATCCCATCATGGTACAATCTTTGGTCCTCTCAATCCGCACTAAACTTCGTTTAGTTAAATGATCCTCGATCCCCTGCTCCTCGTCGACTCGTTCCTCACGCCATGAAGAAATAATCACAGCACTCGCCTAACCCTCTCCTCTCTTCTCCTCTTGCTTTCCCCACCAACGTCATGCTAATACTGTCATGGTAAGGAATTGGCGTCTCCCATTTTTTCTCCTGTCTCTGCCTCCTAAACCTCAAAAATTATTTTCTGTCCCCTCTCAATCCTCCTCTGCCCTTTCCAACAACTTCAAATCTATTACCAACACTTTAAACTCGTAACATGTCTTAATACTATCACAAATCCATTCAACTCGAACACTTCTTCTCGATCTAATAGCCAACCCCCTTGGTGGAAAAAAGAAAAAAAATTTTAACTAAATTCTAGACTGTTTAGCATCGTATTTCAATTGTCCTAAAATTCTACTTCTGCTAACTCATCTTTGATAATTTATTTGAAAGATCGTCCTTTTAAGTAACTTGGAACAATAAAACGATAACTCTTTCTTGATTACCGGTATCCGCTGAGGAATTTACAGCTTTTATTTGAGTTTTAAGTTTGTAAACGAAAAAAATTAAAAATCTAACGCGTAGTCTTCGTTTTACTCGTTACAGTTTCCTCGACACAGAAAGATACTCCATCCGGATTAGCGTAAGTCGAAGACAAAATAAAAATAATATAGGTTTCATGAAGAGGGTCGCAGAGGGATGGGGTGGAGCTGAAGACTACAGTCCGTTTCGAGACTCACAATCTGATATCACCAAATACGAACAAACTCGTATAAATCGCGAAAAGATTTGAGATTTATTTACTCCTTCTGAGTTGACGTATTCCTATTTTTTTTTTTTTTTCGGAAATTGAAGAGAAACTGGAATAAATTACCGGTAAATATTTTTTTTTGGTTTTATTAAAGAACCCACCGAGAATCGACGATCGAGGGCCACTTCTGATCGATAATGGATTTCAGTAAAATATTATTGCATAATTGTAGTCATCATATTGACATGATCTTTTTATTTCCCGATTTTTTCTCATTTTAAAATTCATTTCTCAGGCCGTAAATCTGTTTTTTCAGGCTGACAGGATTAGAAGAGATTAGAAGCGAATACAAATTCGAGGTCCAGTCAACTAAGCATGTACTTGAGTGTTATCGTGAGTTCTATTTTTATTTTACTCTATAATTGAAGTTTTGAATTATACGGAGCCTATTAATGATGAACGTTAGAAAGGACACCAATTTGAATCTAAATTGACTAATGACTCAAGGCTGAGGGTTCGGAGAAAATCCACAAGCCACCGCGGCTATAAAGTTATCAATGACTGTGATCTATTTTTCGGATTTGAAAAAATGTCATCTATCGACTTTAGCTTATGCAATATACTTACAACGAATTCTCTGAATCACGATCATCTTATTTCGTCATGAACGATAAGATTTAATTAAATCTCACGAAAATTGTATCCTCCTTGTACAATTTTTCATCGTATGTGATGAAGTTTTATACAGTACAAAAATACTACAATAAGTTACCCGTTATACGAGGCTAAGCTAAGCTAAAAGCGTAGCCTACAGTCCACCTCGCACAAGCTAGGCGTACTTGATTAATATTATTCGACTTTGGATCACTTTTATTACTTTTCTTCATTTTTCTTTTCTATTAGGTACTTCTCTATCTCAACGATTTTCCTGCAATCCTGGGTACGATTTGTACAAATTCCATGAAGACGAATTAAAAAATCTATGTATCGTTGCAAAGGAAAACGCATCATTGGATGGATTGGTTGATTCAGACAATATCTATAAAATAAAGAAATATGCAATTTCGTACCCACAAATATCGGTACCTGAACTTGAGGACACAATGTGCGTGATAGGAGTGAAGTGTAAAACCATACCGATATCATACTTACGTCTTGGGAATTCCGAATATGAAATAAAAATTGCAATCGAAAAAAATTCCTTCTTGGAGATAGATCGGAAATTTGAAGTGGAGGTAGTGATGTCGTATCCAAAACCAGTTAAGGTTGTCTCTCCTAAACGTTTCGCCATTCCAGGTTAGAATTTTGCATTTGCCTATTAACGACTTTCTGTACATACAATAATAATAAAATTTGAAGATCGAAATACGCTACTTCATAAAATTTGGAGCTCAACTTATGCCAGAATGATTCGATAAAAAAAATTGTTCCACTTCTTTTCGATAGGTTTTGATCGTGAATCGAAAGTTGAGAAAGAACGGAAAAAACAATCAATTTCACAATTATTTGCACGTTCTGAACGCCTAGAAATTTGTGTTGCCGCAAGAACGATTGTCCGCCAAAAAAAGTTGGGAGAACCGGTTTTGCAAACTTCCGAGGTCAGAGAAGCAGAGGAATTGGAGTTTGAATCGTCACAGGGAATCCGAACAGAGATGGTTGTCATGTGTCCGAGTTCACCCGTCATGTACGTGTACTTCGACCAATCACCTCAAAACATAAACATAATACTAGTAAAGTAGAAGATCGAAAGCGCTCTGCGTTGCGAGCCATAATTAAATTTTGAAAAGAGACCATACTAGTCGGAGGTTCTAGCGCAGACTAAATGGGATATTTACTGCAAAAATGAAATAATTTTTTTTCTCGCGTTTCCGTTATTAATTTTCTTAGTTCTTTTGCCTCTGGATCTTAAATAAAAATCATTCTATCATCATGAGCATCGCGACGGTGTCTCCTTGGACAGAGTCCAGCTTCTTTGCGGCTTATAGAGTAGGTAGCATTCAGAAAGGAATGTTGACACCAAGCAAAAGATACATGAGCAACAACGCTGTCTGAATTACAGAGTATAAACTAGAAAAGGAAAAGAACATGATTTTCAGTTGCTTTTGGAGTATTTACTATTTTAATGTAGATGAAAAAATATCTTTAAAAATATTACAAGAGCCAAAAACTTGGGGTCTGAGGCCCTCCTCCATAGGGAGAGTTCGTATTTCAAGCGGTTGGCTCTGAAGAATTTCAGAATCATTAGACACCGGAGTGATGAAGACATCACTATTCTAAACAGGTATATTCGGACTACGAGTACGTATTTCATGGCAGCTGTGCGGTATGAAAACAGCGAGTACAATGTGAATGCCCATTTCTCAAACAGGAATCCACTTCGGTGACGTCCTACGCAATAAATGTATTGCGCAAATACATAGACGTCGTACCCTGAAAATAACTTTCATTTTGCACCGATCTCCCTACGTGCTGATGCTTTAAGGAAAAATCTTTGAGAAAAAAGTTATTGAAAGATTTCAATTCGAAGGGTACTCAGCTGTTCTTTACCCGATAAACCAGATCGACCAAATATCTCAGTTGATTTTGAGTAGATGTTGACCAAAAATAGACTGAGCGGGCGCTCTGATGAGTGACTAATAATAGACCAACTTTTTCGGTCGACTTACTTCCGCTCTTCCCTACCATATGTAGACCACATTTAAACCAACTTAGACAAAATTTTGATGGAAAAAATTAGTCGATCTACAGGTGATGTAGGTACCATAAAATGGTCTATCCTCAGTCATTGTCCATACTTCCTCTGCAATTGACTACAATTTTGACCATTTTTGACCAAAAAAACAGTCAATTTCTAGGGAACCATGACGATATAAAATAGTTTCTCATAGTCAATATTCAATCAGTGTCAACAGACCACCATAATTAGAAGAAGCAGATTTTTTTTTTTTTTATTCTTCTGACGAAAAAGATTGGCTGATTTCTGGGCAATGTGGACGATATTAAAATAGTCTGTTGTAGACTATATTCAAGCGATATTAACGGACCACTACAAATAGACCACTTTTGACAAAGCAGAATAATCAAGTTTGGACAATAGAGACGCCATAAAACAATCTATAGTTAGGTGATACTAATAGACCACTATTTTTGACGGGAAAAACCAGTCTATATCTAAGTCTCCTTCAAGTGAGAGAAGAAAAGAATGAAGATAGCAATCTTGTTAGCGGGATTATACCTAGGTATTGAGAGGAGTGCGATTTTGGTCTAAAATTACAATATTAATTATTATACCTTCAATCATTTATGGACAACGTTCAGAAATTTGTGGACTTTATCATGGATTCATATCAATTCACATTGAATCAATTAATTTAAATAATTTCTTAAAATGAATCTAAATTTATTATTTATTTATTTAAATTTACTTTTTATAATTTAATTGATATATGTATTAGTAATAACTAATAATAATAATTATTATTATTCTTTATCAATTTAATTTGTGTTAATTTTTTATTTAAATTAATTTTAAAAAAAATTATTCTTTAATAATTATTTTTTTTATTTGTCATAAATAAACCTAATAATTTTTTATTAATTGAATGTAAAATTGAACAAAAAAAATGAATATATCATTCTGGTTCAATATGATTACAAGTTTTAAATATTATGTAAAATCATTGAAATTATTAAATATTTTTATCAATTCTTATTTAAAGGATCAAATATATTCATTAAATGGATTAAATGAGATATAAAAAGTATTTAGTTTCAATTTTTTTACTTTTTTTATAATGATTTTTATATAAATTATTAGGAATGAATATAAATATTTTAATCAATTAATAAATAATTCTACAAAACAAAATAATGATTTTAATTAAATAAACTATATCAAGAAAATTTAAATAAGATCTTTATTTTTTCAAAATAATATTATATTAGACATTATAAACTTTTAAAATAAATTTAGAATTTAATTTCAAAAAATAAAATTGATATAAAATTGAATTTTAAAAAATATTATTTAGTAATTAATCCTGATGGAATTCCTTAAATTGAATATTAAATCTAATATTTTTATGATTAGTAGAATATGTTAATTCATTAAACAATTTTATCATTAGGAATATTGATTTTTAAATTTCAAATTTTATTTTAGATTTTATTTTAAATATCTGTATTTATCTGCGAGTTTGCAAGCAATATGACAATTGATTCATTTCAAAGAAATTGACCGGAAATTTTGGGCAAAATTGAGTGACTACGGTTTGCATGAGAATCGACCAAAAAAAATAGTAAAAATATTGGTAGATGTTGAGGACAAGTCGACTGAAAATGGACCAAGATATGTCCTAGGGATATCCGTCGAGAAGTTGACTGGTAATTTTGGTCAAAATTGTGTGGGTGAATATGCAGTTCGCCCCATAATACTCATTTTAAACCAAAGAAGAGAGTAAAAATAATTTATTGATGGATGTTGAAGAAAAATCTACTCAAAATGGATCAAGGTATCTCCAAAATATCTGCCCAGAAATCAACTAGAAATCTTAGTCAAAATTGAATAATAAATACAGTATAAATTTTAGACTAAGAAACGAGGAAAAATTTCATTCTGTATTGACAATATCACAACCAAAAATGGGTCGAAATGTGTATTCCGCATAGTGATCAAAAATAACCAAAAATTATGGTCAAAAATTAGTAGGAATAATATCAGACCAACAATCAACTGAAATAAATAGGCAAAATTTGGTGGATTCATCTCAAAAATTTACTAAAAATCAACCACTTTCTGATGATTCCATAATATTTGGTCTCTTTTCAGTCGTAGGACCAAAAACCAACCAACACCGACCATTTAGTGATGGTCGATTTGGTTTATCGGGTACATACAGCTGAAAATAGGGCAGAAGACCAAAGGAAAGCTCTATGAAAATCTAACCCCCTATTTAATCCAAAAAAGTGCCGAAAATACAAGAATCTAGTCCCACCATATTAATTATTGAGAATATGAGCACTCGAAGTACACGAGAATCATTGAAATACCAAAAAATCTTTTTTATTTATTTATTTTTTTATTTATTGAAGGACTTAATGCCATAATAAAACGGCTATACCCATAGAGCAAGTATGAGTTATATGGTTAGCTACAGAATATCCTTGCCTGAGACGATTATTAGAAAGTGAAAGAAGTTTTCTCACCTTTTGATAAGAATCTCACATCAATATTAAATACGTAATTTGAATTGATCAAGAAATTTATAACTTTTGGGCTTAAATTATCATTCATTCCTATTGGACTTGAACTTCCCAAAGTAATGAAATGTTGAAACAGCCGTTTGATGTTGCAGCGTGAGCATTTAAAACCTGTTTGTATGTTTTACTATAGGTAACAATTCGTATTTTTCAAAGTTTTTGCAAATTTTCAATTTTTATTTGTCATAATAAAAGTATACGTTTAAAATTCATTTCTTTTTACAATTACAAATACTTAGTTTTGACGAGCACAACACTTATTAAATACCTTTCAGTATACAAGTCGAATAATTGTGCAGGGGTAACTTTAACAATTTACACTGAAAAATAGTGATGAATAATTTCGTGAATAAATAATCTTGGGGTTTCATCAATGGTTTAATTTTTCATTAGTATTATCTTTATACTTTTAGCTGTCTGGTCACCGAAGTACACATACATAATAGGTAAACTTGGACATTCGATGGCCTCTTCCTTCCGGATTCCTCCTGCCAATTTAAACTCTAATTTCTTTGATTTTTCAACTTTGGAAGTTTGCAAAACCGGTTCTCCTAACTTTTCTCAACGAACAGTTGCTCTCGCGGCCACACAAATCATCAAACGATGACTCTCATCTAGCTGCCAGATTGGGTTCTTTTTAAATTCTTCGTCAAGTTTCAATTACTTGTACGATCGAAACCTGCGGAAAATAATAAGCGAAATATTTAATGGCACTCAAAAAAATATGATTTCAAACGCAACATTTATGTGGACAAAAAAAAGAGGAACATTTGCGCAAATGAAAGAGGAGAAGTGCACGCAAAATTACAAGAGACGTAAAATATTTAGAATGCACAATACATGTAAAATTAAGACGCACAATATTGAGAAAGAAAAATGCAGTATATTATTGTGTCATCAACGCTTTCTTAGCTAAAGAGGATTTCCCACACATATCTTTTTTTGTTCCAGAGACACTTTCTTGGCTGCGGTTGTGTAACCTGAACCATTTTCAGTCGAATAACAATGTTCACATTCACGAGCTCTAATCGTTCCACACTCTATGTTCACTATTAAATTCCAAATGGAGTAATGACTGGTTTAGAATGCTCTGAAGGACTTCCACTTCCCTTCCATTTTCAGGTGCTGTCTCAACAATTTCGGTAAAAGTTCGTTCTGGAGGGGGCGTGGAGAAACGAAGTACTGTGTCCAACCTATTGTGATGTGCAGCTGGTGCGACATGGATCTCTTTTCTAAGGTCCACAAAATGCTGAGTCATTGTTTGGCATTTTCTATTTCATTTTTTTCACTCTTTATTCGATTTTATGTAGGTATTTTCCGTGTGGACCTATAAGTGGTGGGACTTGAAAACATTTCAGTCAGATATCCAATGTAATATTATAATGGACATAGGGATAAGTCCCAGCATCCATTCCAATTAAAACAGAGATTTTTTTTCTACTTGAACTTCTTTCATTTGGTGTAAGGGGGAGGGGACTTGAGGAAATGTCAACTCTTAGGAGAAGGATTTAGAAAAATTTCAAATTTGGACATCCAGCCTCATTATTCTGTCTCTTCCTGCACCACAAACTTCATCTCAAACAATCATGAGAAAATCTCTTACCTCCAATCCGCCCACTTCTACAACACCATCTAATTCATACTCATCCTTTTTGTACCCATTCGGCCACTCCAAGCCTTCGACTTTTAGTATCGTTGCAGGGCTCCTTAATTTATTGGAAGAAGAAAAAAATTAAAAATACTTTTACATGTGCCCTGGAAAACCCCTCTACCTTCCACTTCATAAAATCGAGCTGCGATTAGAGGAGAGTAGAGTGTATCCTCAAATTATCATTCTTAGAGAAATGATCATACATACATGATACAAAATTCTAACCTGGAATATGTATACGCTTAGGTGATTCTTCCTCCTGAACTGGTTTTGGACGGGACTTCACTACGTTGACTTCAAACGAATGATCATCGTCCAAGTAAACATTTTCTTCCAACACAATTTTCATACGGTTTTCCGATTCTCCAAAAATTAAGTACGATAATGGTATAGTTTTGCATTTTATTCCTATCGTACATATTCCATTGTAGCTCCGAGGTTCTGCAATTACAAGTCTGTCTAGTTCATAAAGGTCTGGAGTGACGTTCGAATCCAATCCCTCCAATGATGCGTATTCTTTCGCAATATCACAGAGATTCTTCAACTCATCATCATTGAACTTATAAAAATCATACCCCGGATTGCAGGAATAATTTCCAAATGACGGAGTATCTAATAAAAAATAAAAAAGGAACTAGTAAAAATCGACCACTTTGTGTTACGAATTTATGATCGTTGTATAATTAACAGAGACCGGATTTTTTGGCAACAAAACCTGTGAATTTTGGCACTCGAATTCAAAAATTCACCAATATTTCGCGTACAAAAAAAAGAGGGGGAAATACACGTTTTTTCAATTTCCAACTAAAATTATCTTACTATTCACCAGAACTAATCAATTTTGGAAGAAAAATTTTATCAATTTTCAATTAAATCTGCCTCACTTGAGAGCAAATTTTGTTGATTTTTGCCAATCAAAATTACTTAGTTTCAGGTCTAAATTTATGGAATTTTTTGACAAAAATTGGCCCAAGATTCAGTATTTTTCAAACAAAATCCACCTAGCTGATTTCAGGCAAAATTTGGTAATTTTTAACAAAATATGTATTTACGATTTAGCATTAAAATTTCTCGTTCTATTGCAAACTAAGATTTGTAGTAATTTCTGCATTTTTCGGCATTAATTTCGGCATTCATTCCAGTTTCGGCATTTTTCGGCAAAATATAATTTTTTTCCTGCGTCCCATTTATCATGATTCAAACTTCATTTTGATTCTCATTCATTTTGCCCTTCAGGAGAAAAAGTGCCAAATGCCGAGGACTCCGGTCTCTGATAATTAATAATGTGTAAGTAGAATACGAAAAGTGAGGTCAATTGTTTGATGGGAGTGCTTTTTGTGAGAATATAAACCGTCTGATGTTCGAGTAGTGATGACTTAGGGTGACGATGACCTTGGGACTTGAGAAAATTCCATCTCTTGAGCAACTGAATGAGGAGAGATACAAAACAGGCCATTGATTCGCTTCAATCGGATATCAATAAAAGTTTATTGTTCCAGGTTACAACACAGAAATTCACAATTGGAACACACATGAAGTTACTAGAGTCGCAAAGAACTCGTAATTATATTAATAAACGATCCGGTGAATAAAATCTCCTTATTACGTACTCACAATGAGGACACAATGAAGAAGTTTGAGAATACAACAAAATTGGAATTGGTTTGAAGACTACGTCCCCTTTTTTGAAAAATAGTTTTGTTATCCTCATCATATCCTCAATGTGTCCTCATATCGAGGACACTTAAAGGGTGAAATAAGTAAGCAGATTATAAGTTTGACATATTCTCTTCACATTTTCATTATTTTATCCTCAAAGTGTTCGCAATTTTGAGGTTTCTATGAGGAAACATATAAGAGACTGTGACATCCTCATTGTATCCTCACTACACCCGTTGAGTGTCCTCGCTAGTGAGGATATAAAAAAGACCACTTTGATATCCTCTTAATATCCTCATTTCACCTTCAAAGTATGCTCGATATTTGTTAGAGGGCTTGAGCCCATCTCGTGATCATTCCCCACTAGGGAACAATAGAAAGGGTTAACCCGAGATGATCGGGAATCTACAGAGGCAGCGCGTGAACATGCACGATAGCGTGCACGAATACGACTGACGTACGAGCGTACGCGAGAGCAGCGAGTACTGCTGAACGGTAAGAGAAGGGAACGCGCTGCTAGCCGCGGACGGACACGGCTGTCTATACTACACACTCTAACACTCCCCGCCAGGCGTGGCCGGACCCAAACAGCAACGGTTACTGAACGGAGAGGAGGTTGAGTGGCCTGGGAAAGAACATATCCTGATGAAACCAGGACCTCAAGGGAAAACGGAGTGCCAAATGTCGGAACTGATCCGAGGCGCATTCTGTAGAGCAAAAAGCTTAAACTCCGAGTGGACTGAAAGAGGAGAAACAATTACACTGAAAGGAAGAGGCATGAAATGCAAGGAACAAAGCCAGGGGTAGTTTACAATTAATTCCAAATGAAAGGAAAGGAAAAGCGACAACGTCGACCAATAAAGAAAAGTCCCATAAAAAGGGAAATCGGTGTACTGCAAAAATAATCACCGAGCATAAGCGAGTAAAGAAAGGTCCTGTAGAAGGAGACGGAATTAATAAGAAAATGTAAGTCAACACTTGACAAAAACTTGATAAAATAGAATAGTCAGCACAAACAATTAAATCCAAATAACATTGCAAAAAATCAATGTGTATAATATGAGCAAGCCGAAAAAGAAAAGAAAAAGGAAACGAATAACATTTCGACTTGACTGCCGAACAAGCAATACAGCTTGAGTCCTCTTCTGAAATCAGAAATACAAGGACAATAATGAGTGATTTGAAAGATCAGAAAGCAACTGATCACAGAAGTGAGTGAACCCGGCTTCGGGTAATGCTTTTGTAAACACATCGGCTAAATTATCGACCAAAGGAACTCATAGGAAAACAATAGTATTGTTGCGTACTTCCACGCTGAGATGGTGGAAACAGAGATGAACTGTGTTCTTCAAGGACTTCTGTTTGAGAGACTGGCTAGGTGGATGGTGGATGTGTGATCCACATAAATAATTGGACTAGGTACGTCATAACTTAAGAACTCAAAGAGAGCTTTGAGTGAGACCACTTGTCGGCACGCCAAAGAGGCGGCGACGTACTCAGCTGCGGCTGAAGAGAGATCAACGTGAGTTTGCTTCTTTGTTCTCCGTGAAATTAGGTCATCATAAGCAGGAGGAGTGTATCCTGAAGTTGACCGGGCAGTTCGTATCTAACGAAGCATTTGGGGAACATTTAAGTAGGCTGGAAGATCCTGTATACAGGAGACCTTGGCGTAAGGATACCTCCGAAGTAAAAAAGAATTCGATGGACGAAGGCTTGCCAATCCGACACTGTCGGGTTGGTTTGCGCCCAAGCAGCCGCATTGACTGCAAAGGCAATATCGGGGCGCGTACAATTCATCAAGAAGATGAATGAACCGATAGCTTCCCTGTATTGTGAACAGGTGGTAGAGGAATAAATTCGTCAGGATTTGACTCTCATTTCTTCGAGGCTTCAATGGTCATAATAGAGGTGTCGATTTCGATGGATCAGAGAGAGAACGGCCGAAATTCTCAAGTAATTTGAGGGTATAGGTACTTCGGCTGAGAGAAGAAGAGAGGACGTTCGATCATATTATAAGCAATCTCTATTCCGAGAAACTTGTTCGGAGTACCGAGATCAGGAATTTTGAACTTTGTAGTTAATTCTTGAATAACTTCTCGCATTTTCTTTGATTAGTACCGACAAGGAGGATATCGTCAACATAAAGAACGAGAATGACGACTGAGGATACTCCATTTTTCGTGGATTTCCACTTAAAAATGCACGGCTTGGATACATAAGGCCTAAAGCCCATTTGCTGGAGAGTTGCACAAAATCTTTTGTACCATCTTTTTGGACTTACTTTTAATCCATATGGTGAGCGGAATAATTTCAGAACATGTACTTTAGGGTTTAAATTGTCTACTTCATATCCTTGCGGAAAGAACATATATACTGGTTTATCCAAGATACCAGGAAGAAAAACGACTTTGACATAATTGCTGAATATAATAGCCATGTTTCACGGTGATGGAAAGAACGGCAAGTATATCGCTGATATCAGCGACAGGAGCATATGTTTCCATAATATCATAGGGATTGGGGTCTGTAAAGCCACGAGCGACAAGGCGAGCTCGGAACTTGGAATTACCCTCTAGGTCTTCCTTGAGACGAAAAATCCATGTAGAATCAATTGTTTTAGTTCTTCGAGGAAGAGAGTCTCGAGTAAGAGGGACCCATGTGTGATTTTGCGCCATCGCCTTGAACTCTTCATGATTTGCATCTTTCCACTGGACAGATTGTGGAGAATGAATAGCTTCCCGGGAGCGTGATAAACGCGCATAAAAGCGTTCATACGTCAGTGAGGTATCATCAAAAGAAGATGAAAGAGTGTCTGAGGGGTACTCAGATGAATCTCCCTGAACATGGGAATCAACTGATTTTTGTTGATATAATGGCGTGCAAGTAGAGTGGTAAATGGACGAGAGTCTTGCGCTAAAGGCTGTGAATCATCAGACGCGCATGGGTTGATAATGATCTCCAACACATTGGAGCCGAGGTAAATTGGGTGTAGCTGGATAAGTAGTCCAGATTGTGAACTGGGCAACAGAGGGAGGGTACAGTGCACTAACTTTAGTACTAAGATAATCATAAAGATCATCGAATAAATTGAGTTGCATTTTTAGAGGAGCTCTTTTATGGGTTGCCGGAGTATAATATTGATGTTCAGTTTCTACTGACCTAATTTTCCTCTTTTTTATTGGAGGAGGACGAAACGATTCGTCGTGTTCAAATTCGACATCAGCATCTGCTGCTGAAATAGGTCGTCCAAGTTTTATAGGGTCGCGGAAAGGAGTCTGTGCAAAAAGGGCCATAATGATGGCCGGAGACTTGAGATTCTTTGAAAGTAACATTTGAAACGTTCTGAATTGATCCTGTATCAGGATCTAACAATTAAGCACCATTGGTTGATAAACCGGTGAAAAACTTTCGTTTAGCTCTATCTGTATATTTACCTACTTTCTTGGGCAGAGTTTCATGAGCAACACATCCGAATCTTCGGAGAGTTTTAAGTGAAGGCATTCGTTTGAAAAGAACCGTGCAAGGCATTTAATTATTCACCGCTTTTTGTGGTAAAACATTGTATACGAGAGCGCCGTACGGTACGGCGTTCCATGGCCCAGTCTAATGGACTTTGTAGTACAGTAATAGGGAACCATTTGATCCATCTCCTCAAAGAAACTTTCGAGTCCGACACGCACCTCATTTTGAGTTATTATGGGGAAAATCATATCCATATCTGGAAAAATTGTCTACAATTGCGTAGATACATTCGTCTCTAGAAGGGTACGCCGGTGGTAAGACCGGCTCTAGCACATCGGTATGTATAGGTGCGAGCGGTTGTGGTGCTCGAGTGCGAACTTTGGTAAGTAAGAGCTTTTAACTTTGGCCAGTTTACAAGGGTGACAATCTCAAATGACAATCTTGGATTGAGTCTGAGATGGTAATGCCTTAAAGTTCAGGCAGCGTCTGCACAAGCTTGCGCATAACTGGTACGCTAGGATGTCCCAACCGATAATGCCACAGACGGGCAAGTTGGCCACTTAATAGACCGGATTTCCTGTTCCTCTAATTTGTTAAGATCATCTAATGAACAATGAGGAATGGAAGTCAGATATTCTTTTAGTTTGGACTGAGTCGTAAAATCATTGGTAAACTCTGAAAAAAATCCGTTTTTCCTCGCTACAGAAGCGACTGCTTGCGAGTCCAACTCTATTGGAACTCGTAGGTTGAAAAACCACAAGGCAGGGAACACAAGTAAAATAGAGCGAATAGACGTCGGAGACAAAGAGTCTTTATGGACGACGTGCACTGAGTGCTTGAAATAAATTACTGGGTATCCTTGATCTACAAAAGGACGAATCGAAAGATTTTCTCGAATATTGTCATAAATATTGAATTCACCCAGATTTAAAATTGTAACACATTTCGGGAGAATATTCAAGTTATCGACTTAATAAATAGGTAGGCAGACATCCTCATTAGGATTTGCAACTGCTATGTTATAAGGAGCGTCGAAAGCTTTAATCAAGTGTAAATGATCGCCTGATGGAAACACAATTTTATTGCAGCCTGACCCTGAACATGCACGAGCAGTAATATAATTTTTACCAGACGAATAGTCAGATTTGAGTGCACTTTTATGACGGCTTCCGCACCTGCGGAGTGACCCATATGCGATGAACTTTATAGGATAAGCTGAAAACGTTTTACCGTCATTATTATCAGTTGAAGCTTTCCGATCTTCGGAATTACTTTTATTCGATCTTTAGATTTAGGAGGAGGATGGTTATTCCTTCGAGAAAGAAAGGAAGAATGACGAGTATTAATTAGAAGAATCATTAAAGTTATTATCATTACGTCTTCGATCATAGCGATTATAGTATCCACCTCGTGCCCATCTCTTTCGTGAGTACTAGGTGCGACGATTGTGCACCAAGAAGAACAGTTATTTGTATTGTTTTGTGGCCGATTATGTGGTCTATTACCATTATTGATATTTTTATTAAATGTGGGTTTCGAATCTCTCGAATTAAACCCCCTTTTTGGTCCTTGCGGTATAAAGGATTGATAAGGTTTTCTTTCTAAATTGCGGCCCTTGGCGTGAGCCATTGAAATAAACAATTCTCAAACATGAGAATGAGGAACTTTTTGTGAATTATTATAAATCAGTTTATATTGATGGGCGTATTGTACTATTGCTAGGATAATCTGCATCACAGATTCTTAAAAGCGACTTGAGACTATTTCATCCGAAAGATTAAACGTACTGTCGCAAATGTCGGAAACTTTTTTTTTTTTTTTAAATCGTAACATACGACTGCGGATTTACTTTAAGGGAGAGATATTGCATATTCATAAGCTCTCTGAGCTCAGTATCGCCTTTCCCGGAATAGCCGGGACGTTTTTGACTCTCTAGAGTCTGCATGACTTCAATTAGATTGATTATATATGCGATATTTTATTCAAGTCACTCACCGAGAGTCGTTGAGCAATTATTTCAGGAAATCTGATTTTATGGAGAGCAAGAATCGTATTATTGTTCGTGGGGGAGGATGATGTGTAATAGCTCTGAAGCCTGCAGGGTATAATATAAATACTGTTTCCAAGTCTCAAAACCAATCCCTTTGCCCAAAACAACATTAGCGGCCAGTTGAGAAAATTTTAAAGTAAGTAAACTATTCTTAAACTCACAGATGGTAATTGGCTGCGGTGCAGCATTTGACGATGCCTGATTACTTGATGGCAAAAAAAAATGCCGGAGATGACGTATTCATCGGCTCAACTTGAGCTTGCCCATTCTTGGGCGGTGGAAGAGAATTAGTTGAAATTTTGCAGGAAGAGTCTCATGATTTTCTTAGATAACGAACAACCACGGGTTTTGGGTTGTATCGGCGCTTTAGTAACGGGGGGAGGTGGTGAGTAAGTTGGTATCGATGGTGGCAGTTTCAAAGGCATGCCATCAGACAAAGTTTATAAAGCCTGAATTGCTGTCAAAAATCGAGGAGGCTCTTGCCTCTTTAAAATTTGTTTCACTCTCTCGAGTAAGACATGAAAATGATGAAATAAAGGACTCACCAACTCTTGAAACACCTACCATACCTGTGCCTCAGTCTACTGAGGAGGATTCTGCTCCTCAGACCAATTAGGAGCTGGGGAAGAAAAAGAGTTCATATTAAATTGAGATGTAGATGTGGGAACGTGAGAGAAAGAAGACAAGGAGGTATGTTTTACTTTCAAATTGATTATAACTTTTTACTTTGAGGTTTAATCAAATTTACACTTTCGAAATGCGGAGTATTTTTATGAGCTTTCGCCCTAGAACTCGTAAATACATCTCCGTGCTTCTTATTTTTGCTGGGAGGTGCCTCCTTACAAGAAGGTTTCTCCCGTGACGGATTTCTATTAGACTGGTGATGAATTACGTTTCTTTTCAGCAGAGGCGTGAGAGTTTTCCTGGTGACATTGCACTTTAGGTTGATTAACAGGGTCACTTTCAGGCTTTGTTGTGTCTTTGCGCAAAGCGCTAGGTGCAGTAACCTCAGTAGGCGATGAAATCTGCTCTTTAAAACTTTAAGAATCGGTATAATTCAAAATACTGTCCTCCTCCGCGGAATCATTAAATTTTGAAGGGTCATTCATTTTTCTGCGAATTATTTTACATAATATTATCGATATCACCATCGAAAGTAAATTTTCGACTTCATACACTCTAAAAAGAGAGTGGGGCACTCACTGGGAGACAAGAGACAATTGAGAAGACAATAATCCATTTATAAGCTCCGTGTCGATGTTGAGACGCAATACATTACGATAAATGCAATGTATAAATAAATAAGGACGATAAGAATGAGAAGAAAGTAAGGGAGCGGGAATACGTTCAAGCGAATTGATAACATTTTTAATCGATAGTGGGTCGTTTTTCCAATGATATTTTCAATAAGGATAATTGCAGATGAAAATAAAGGGTAATCACTGATGACTAGAAAGGAGAAATTATAGGGAAGTGATGAACGGATGAAATTGCAAGAGCAATACGCATATTAGGTGCGACAAACAGAGAAATGCCACTGAGAAAGCGGGCACACACACACACACAAAGATAGCAAAATGAAGTGATAAAGACGAACCGAAAATATTGATGTTCGTCTGAGTGGTAAAATATGATAATGCAGCACTATCAATTATAGCACTTTGGACGAAAAGAGGACGAGTTTTCACGAGGTAAAGTACAAGTACGTAAAGACGCACTCAAAAATAACAAACGCCCGTAAGGCGTTATCTCTAATGAGAAAAACAATTCGCAAAAGTTACGACAATATTGAATAAGTCGTTCGGATTTAAGATGCGTCACGATATTTAGGTTACTGGTGAAACATACGAAGGCCATTCACAAAGCGATGAAGCCAGTTGAAGAGTAAAATACTCAACTCGGGAAGGCACAGAAAAGATGACGTAATGTCTTCGACACGTGGTGGAGCTCGTGATTTCCGTGGGTAAGAATTCGGAGAAATAGTAGCGAATGTCAGCAGCTGCTAGGTGATAAAATTTTTAGGTTTTATGAGGCTTGACAAAAGAATATAATCGAACACCATCGAGCTTCGCTGGCTTTTTGTTTTTACGCAGAATTCCGCTGATATCGAGGAGTATGATGTATGCCGCAGATTTGAGGGCAGAGCAGAGAATAGGTGCGGGGTAGATATGGTTGGTCGCGTCAATACTTTTCCATTATTAAAAAGTGATAAGAAACACAGTGGCTGACAGGAAGTCGCCGAAATTCTTGTCTTCAGCAGTTTAGCTGATTGCATGACGAATGCTCTAGAGTAGTATTTTAAGCAGGTTGACGACGCAATATGGACCAACAAAAATATGAAAAAGTAACACGTGCGAGTTACCACCGACCACGCCGATGTATTCGGCACTGCCTTCGAACGATGCAATATGATGAAATAGAATATTTTCGAAGCCCGCGTAAAATCGGGTTGTTCGATTTCAAATATGACGATCTTTCGTCTCATCAATTACTAATCGGAAATAATTTGTCCGTAATAAAGTTCATTCGAAAACGTTCGAAAGCAGATAAAAATGGCATATTCGTGGTATCAAGGTTACTCCCCGCCTTGTTTGTTTCCACGAGAAATCGAATATCGATTATTTATTCGGTTCTTAAATAAATAAACACAACCGAAAGTTGGATCGCACACTTCCAACTTGATTCTCGTCGATAATAAAGTTTTAGATCGGACTCACCAACTTAGAGGATTTCAACCGCTCGTCACAATGGAGATATTGAAGAAGTCCAAGAACAATACCGCTATACGAAGAGCCGAGCTAACGCGAGTCTCCTTTTCGCTGGTTGAAGTAAATCTTTGCCATTTCCTTCTAAGTGATGTTCCTCATCGTGGCTGAGCATTCGTTGAGAGGCATCGAACCCACGGCAATGACCGGTCTGGGGAGATTGATTGGACTTTTGGTTTCCGGAAAAACTTCAAAGTGACTGACATAGGAGACTTTGTAAAACGGAAAATGGTGCACTTCGAAGAAAGCTAGCTAGTTAAGTAGGTGAATAAAATATTAATTACACCTTGCATGCAGTCTCTTGAGTTCGTTTCTCACATAGCCTCTCCGAAATTGGTGGCCACCGGTGAAGTAGGCTAGGAGAACCGACCTCTTTAGAGAAAAAGACGAAAATCATACGGCCGAAGAGAAATACTCTATTCGAATTTCACATTTCCGTGATAGATACGGAATAAAGGCATAAACCGCAGGTACCATATTCATCATGATAGTATTCGGCGAAATGCAATGTAGTCGGATGCGTTATCATGCCCGATTAATTTTAGTCTTTTATTAGAAGACGAAGTTGAAAGAAATGATCATTTAGCGCTATTAAATATTCCTTCACGTTAGCAAACATGCCAAATTCGTGGATTGGTAGGAACTCATTGTACATGAGTCGGAAAACAATGTACTTATCTGCGAAAGCAGATTTTTTCCAATGTTTTTAAAATAATATAGGAGCGAAGATATTCGATAGCTCCCCGCCAATCGTATGATTTTAGTATTGAATTATTGAGTTCACGTATTATGTGATTAACTCAAATTTAAAGCTGGTAGACCTCACCAAATCGGTCTGCTACCATGTTAGAGGGCTTGAGCCCATCTCGTGATCATTCCCCACTAGGGAACAATAGAAAGGGTTAACCCGAGATGATCGGGAATCTACAGAGGCAGCGCGTGAACATGCACGATAGCGTGCACGAATACGACTGACGTACGAGCGTACGCGAGAGCAGCGAGTACTGCTGAACGGTAAGAGAAGGGAACGCGCTGCTAGCCGCGGACGGACACGGCTGTCTATACTACACACTCTAACAATATTGAGGACATATGAGGATATAATGGGGAAACATATTGGAGACTGTGACATCCGCATAGTGTCCTCACTACGCCCGTTGAGTGTCCAAGATGACTTTGATACTCTCTTTATATCCTCATTTCTTCTTCAAAGTGTTTGTTGATAGTGTTGCAGTAATACTTGTAGAGAAAGAAGCGAGTGCTATAAGATAAAATAGGTACGCGAAGATGATGATTTTGGGAGAGTAGTCAGTTGAACTGCATTCCTATACCATCGACTTTTGTGTCGATTCATTGTCTTCACCACAATCATGAAGATTTATTACCGCACTAGTATTGACATAAAAGTTTGAGTGGTTCTGTAGAAGAAATATGACTTCAAAATGGAAGGCTACAGACCATATATGAGGATACAATGGGAATCTTGATGAGGATATAATGAGGATACAATGAGGGTTCTCTTATAAAAACATTATGAGGACATCAATCACAGAACTGAACCCTCTGAATCTCTGGGCTCTGATTGGTCCAGAAGGTTCCATGAAGCTTTTAGTCGGGATAAATGAGGATACTTCAATCATTTTACTTGGATGATTAATCTCACGGGCGTTCTGAGGACACAAATTATTCACCGGGTAGCAAGTGCTTTTGGATTAAAACCCATCGACGGGCAAAATCATACTGACGAGAAGAGAGTAAACCCGTAAAGGAATAAATCACAAATAATTTCCTGTAGACTGTATCAGCGAGGTATGAAGTAGCTTATGGGGTATCTCTTTTACTGTAGAGTGTGAGTAATTTATAAACTGATTTGGAATGATTTCTGTGTAGACTCCAATACAATACATTTGTATTCAGAATTCTCCTCATGTGAAAGCGTCTATTTTCTGGTCCAGGAAAACTATGTCAAGAAGCCAATTATTGGGAGATTTAAAAAGCACAAGTACGCGCTAATTTCGAGTTGACCAAATAACTCTAATTTTACTTCCCATCTTCGCTAATCTGGACATTCTTTTGAATCCTTCAATAATAAGTAGAAAAGGATAAGAATAAAACTCACATAGACAACGAGAAACCAGCTTAGATGCCTCGATTTCGAAATTGTATTCACGTTTGAAGTCTTCTACCTGTTTAGATCTAGATAACATACGAAGAATAGATTTTATATTGACAGCGATGTAAATGAATTTAGAAAGAGTTTGCAACATAAAAAATAGAATATAATATTCAAATCACTAATAGCCCTAATTCGAAATGAAAAAAATTAGCAATACCTAACAAATGAACATTTCGAAATCATGTGAATACGCTTAGAATGATTAATTTCAAGTCGATCAGAGTTTTCCTCTTTTCCATTCGCCCGTTTTAGAAAGAGTTTTCGACTTAATGATATTTATTAATATTCTTCATACTCGTAAGTGTGAAATTGAAACTGATTCAATTTCCTATAGAAAAAGATATGATCACACTTTAACAAATGAATTACGAGATAGCAATTTCTTTCAATATTTCATTTTTCACATGAAAATCGCAGAAGTTTTTCGAGTTTTAAAATCAGAAGATTATAAAAAATATCAAACACAGGATATTTTCATCAGATATGGCCCCATAATGTCTACGAGAAATTTGTAGAAAAACTAGCTTCCAAGGTATAAACCTAGAAAACTCGCGGGTTCTTTAACGGAATTGGGGGAGGCAGGGAAACAGTTTTATGGGGTACGTATACGGTACGAGGGGGATTTAGAATACCTTAGAAGGACGTTCTGAAGTTGCATACCTGGCTTAGTGAAGAGGCCAAGTCAATTGGCATATGAAACATTGCATATCTAGTTACTCGAAGGGCTGCTATATACATCGACCACAGGAGCAGGACTTAGACAATTTTCGAGCTCCGAGCTTCGGCGGCCGGACGGCGGGCCCCCCGATAAAAAAGGTTCGCACTTAAAAGATAGGATAAAAATGACTTGTCGAAGTGCATCAAAGTAATTTAAGACGTTCTAGCTAAATTACTCCTACTGTTCACGAAGAACTTATTAATCTTAGAAAAAAAGTGGACTTGATGAACAATTTTGTTAGATGGTAGAATCACAATTACTTAATTTTGTAATACTTACTTCTCTGTTTTCGATTGTGGAACTGAAACGCGAGGAACAAAAATGTAATGTAAGTTATCAATTTAGGTACTTTCACATTATTAGTAATATCAATACTGAACTACAACTTAAACTGTTCTCGAGAGCAAAAACCTTCCACGCAACTGAATTTTGTTGCTCATTTACGAAAAAAAAAAACTATACGCTGTAATGTCGGTACCCATGGAACGCGTGCAAAGCAGTTAAAAAATTTGCTATCATTCGCTTTTCTAGGTATGCCAAATCTAATACTCATAGCTTTCTACTTTTACTTTTTTTCAATTGTTGCTTGATATGAAGTAGATGAGAGGGGAAAGAGTGGGTGCGACGGACATGGCCGATTCTGAGATGGGTTAGGAGACTTCTTTTCAAGAGAAGGGCGGACGGTTCAAGCAGACCAAGGAATTGGAGATTAATTATTGGTGAACAAGGAGTACCAGAAATCATATCAGGAGCAGAGGATGAGAGAGCAGTGATGAGATTTGAGATGATACAAGGAGGAGGAGGAAAAGGGATGAGGTATGGTAGGTGAACGCAGTGACCGCTTTGCGGCAAGGTCCACCGCGCCATGTTCTTTAACGTTGATATGCCCCGTAGAGGATGATGAGAAATTTGACGAGTATTATAGGAATGAGGATTCGCCGGATAGGATCAGTAGAATGGAGGTCTTGGATAGTAAGTAAGGAGGAGTAAAAGAAATTTGTAGGAAGGAGAAGAGAGAGGCACGGCGGTGAATATGGAGGAAGAGTTTCTCATACGGAAGGAAAGATGAGATGTTACCCTATAAATGGAGTGACGGATACTTACGAGAGTAAAAAGCAAAAGCGTAAAAATTACTCACGAGAGTGAAGAAAGTTGCAAAAACCACAGAAATAAATTCGACAAACTCAAAGCGCTTTCAGTTAATAAAACATCCTCAGGGAGAACAAGAAAGCAACTGATCCAACGATGAAACGAAACGACACCAACTCGAGACAAAAAGGAAAAAACTAATCATCGAGTTGTGATTCATAAACAAGCTCGATTAGACCTTGGTTCGGTATATGCCTGTTCAGCACGATGTCACCACTAGTATTCTTATGACAAATGATTTCATGTGTTCCACGGCCATGCGCTTAAAGTACGAATCTTCCTTGTGGAGAAGCATCTGAGGACCTTCCCGGAAGCTAAGCCCACTGGTGATTAAGTGGTCAGCGAATGCAGAATCTTCCTCGCTGCTCTTCTCCCAGGTCTTCTTATGTTCAGCCATCCTGATCTTCAACTGCCGACCAGTCTCTCCGATATATACACCCTGACAATCTTTACACTCTAACCTATACACCCCACTTTTATCCTCCTCGGGAACTCGGTCTTTAATCCTTTGACTGTAACGGGATTGTAAAACGCAGGCCGAAAACCAAAGTGGCAGGGCCGGTCCTAACCGAAGGGAGCTTAATCCACCGAAATTTCTTCCGGCTCATGGAGCGGGGGTGGGAGATAGTAGTGTCGAGGTGCTCTTAACAATCCTCCTACGAACCATATCGTCTATGTCCAAATGACTCTCATTTCCTCTGGCCTCATGTTTTATGGTCATTAATTCCTTCCTGGAGGCAGTTTGACTGCATGGAATATTAGTTAATCTATGGATGAAACTATTGAACGCCGCATATTTGTGAGCGACAGAACAGAATGACGACCCGTGGATTAAAACATCGGTCAATGTATCTCTCCAGTAAATCTCGAATTTCAGGACCCCATCTCTTTCTGAGACAGTCAAGTCCAGAAAGTTTATCGAGGTACCTCCAACTTCCAAAGTAAATTTTACGGAAGGGTATAGATTATTTAGATACGTGAGATACTCGAAGCAGAGATCTCGGTGGCCAGTCCACGTACATAGCACGGCATCTACGTATCATTATTCAATAAAAGAGGGCCAGAGGAGGAGAAATCACATTCAAACTTGGACATAAACACCTCAGTGATTAGGGAACCTAAAGGGGACCCAATAGGAATCCCCCCTCGTCAAGGAACTCGAAAAATTTCCCGTTGAATTTACAAAAGTTCGGACACCAAGAAACATTCAACAAATCGAAAAATTCATTCAACTCTTCATGAGGTGTGTTCGAAACAGACCCACGACGGCAGAGGAACAAAGGGTCAAACCCGGGGGGAGGCGTTCGTTTTTTAGGTTATCGACCAGAGAAGAAGAATTCTTAATGGAGTAAGGAGACTCGACCTCAACCCGGGATTTAAACCAACGATCTAAGCATTTTGCAAGGGAGTATAAGTTGGGGAGGAGATGAATCAAACTACGGGTCGCCGCATCTTGCTTATGGACCTTGGGTGAACTGTAGGGGGAGGGAAGCTTAGGGTTTGGATTCAGAAGGCCTCTCCTAACGGAGGAACGTACTCCTCTTGATGAGGCTACGGACCTCTTTGACATGGTTCGGAAAGTTGAAGCTGTCGTTATCTTTTGCAAATGCCCCACACTGCACAAGTATATTAGGCACTGTAGAATTATACGATGCCTTCTCCATAACCACTATCGCATTACTCTTTCGGCCTTAGTGATTATTAATTTCTCCTTCCGGAGTTTCCTCCTCAATCCCTTCATCACCCCTCCTACAGTGCTATTCATACGCGATAAAATCTACTCTGGGAGGTTTCATTACCTCCGCCCTCCTTTCAATACAAAACCTTTCCTGTCTTCTACTTTATTTGTTGAAGCCGGCATGTCATCATTCGATACCCCTCCACCTAAAAACTGGTTTGTAAGTACTGATCTAAATAAAAGAGAATCAAACACTATAAATTTATGATTAAAATTCACTTTGGCACAAATCCTTAGAAGCTAGAAAACAAACTTTATTGCGACGTTTTCGCTATATCCACCAGTCTTTTTCGAGCAACTGAAATTAGATTCTGCACGTCCTCACGAGAGTACTTTATTTTTTCGACACAGTTAAGTCTTCATAATATCCAATTTCATCCCCAGAATCCGACTCTATCGACACTCCTCCGTTGTTTCTTTTCGGAAATGTAAATCGTACCAACTAATTTTTAGATGAGGTGTATCATTTACCTGTAATGTCCTCCATTTTAGGTTGATTTACGACCAACACCGCGATCATGTGTTGAAAATTTTTCTCAAAATGCACATACATTTGAGGATAAGTTGGACATTGAACAGAAATACGATTTCTTTTAGTTCCATCCAATGATACGATCGTGAATATCGCTGTTCTTCCGACTTCGTGATGTAGCATTTTTGGCGCTATTTCATCATTATCTTCTTGCATACGCTTCTTTGCAGCCCAACAAATTTCAAAGAGATTATGTTCTGCGAGATCCTCGTCCACTTTCTTTCTCCATAATTCAGAAGCAGGAACTATCATAAAAATTGAAAATCTATCAGAAAATTTAATGGGTCACTCTTCATATTTCATTTCCTTGAACGTATAAATGAGAAATGAAGGAGTCGAAGTCATTTACTATACGAAGGATTTCAGTTTGGAGGTCAGCAAGTATACCGTGGATAGCCACGGCAGCCATCAGGTGCGGTAAAAATCGAATTCTATAAATCCGCTTATTTTGAGGGTAGCACTGACTTACAGACAGACGCAGATTTAGGGATACATTCTAAAAAAGTATCAACGCATTGAGATTGAACTGCAAAGGTGGAGCTACTTTCGTTTTCATTCTTGTAATCCTGAAGGCGGGAGCAATGAATTTTTGGTTCATAAATTGGGAATTCGATTGGCTCGGCTATCTAAGAGATGCAATCTATTATTGGTGGAGCTTTATAAATAGTTCAAACCTCACAAAAATATAAGTTTTTTGTTGGAGAAAAACCTGAAAGAGAAAGATCAGCCCTGTCGCTAGAGACAAGCACAAAGCAAGCAGCTTAAGAGACGGTAATTTCACGATGAAAAAGTATTATCGAAATTATAGGGCGTATTGTCTTTGTGAAAGTATATAGGTCTCGCTTGTAGCGCGAAAAAAACTTTTTCACCGAGGCTGAGAGTTGGACCGTCAGTACTCGAAGCGAGGGGGGGGGGTGGTAAATTATTTTCTCTACTTGTTAACAGGAAACCTGTTCTATGAGGGGAGGTGAAAATTTTGGCGAAAAACTTGGAAAAAATTTCGACTCTCGAGTTTTATATGATAGAAGGGGGGGGGGGGCTTAGAAAAATTTTGACTTTTAAGCTATGTATGATAGGAGGGGGACTTGGAAAAATGTTGGCTCTCGAGCTATATATGATAGGAGAGGGGGGGGGGAGAAATAAGAAAAACTTTGACTATCGAGCTACATATGATATTTCTCACCCTCCTATCATATTACAGTTTGACTCATAGAACAGGTTCCCTGCATTCCTCGTTTAACTGCGTTAAGGAAGCCGTCGTTTTTTCAATACAAGCCGCTTTTAAAATAAAATTCAAATTTTATGGGCCTCGAAGTGAATTTGAACCGACGGTTTTTAGCAATTTCCATCCGAGCTTGACATATTATATATACTAAGCTGTGAATAAAGTTGTACTTACTATCACCTATCATATCGATTCTGGGAATTGGAATGAATTCAACCTTTTCTATTTCAATGGTATACTTATTTTCGTTCTTCAAGATTGGATTTTCACGTATCATAATCTTCAGTTTTCCATCTTGTGGGTCAAAACGTACGTAAGATGGCGGTATGGTATCGCATTTCTGTCCATATGTATCTAAATTCGTCCTATATAACTTGACTTTGTATGCTTGTGCATCGTATTTTTTGTAATTGGAATACATTCCATCCAACGAGGCATACTCTTTCGCTCGGAAGCATATTTTTTTGTAATCTATATTTCGAGTGTAGTTATTTATTATTTGTTGTCCTTGTGGGTTACTCAACTCGCCTCTAACGTCTGTAAAAAATGTCCACGGAATAGCAATGTTATATTAACGAATTCCATGAAAACGTAAGATTTGTTCGTAAGTAGTCATATTACTGTCTTTGTTACAGGTGGGTAAGTTATTATCAAATCTGTACTTTAACAACTATTTCTCATTCTATAAATTGACAAGCTTTTAGCCTGGAAATTAACGAATAGTGAGTCCTTCCTCGCCGTTTCCTATAGACCCATTGCTCCAACTGGTGTCTTGAGCAAATTGTTCCAAAAAATTCTATTCTGGTTTAACGAATGCAAGAACGCCATTTCCCCGAACCGATATGGTTTTCAGAAAGACCGAAATACTCTCCAAGTTTTATCAAACCTAAAAATACAAATGTAGGTGAAGCCCCGCTTGCCAACTCTGAACTTCACTTAATGGATGTGAAAGAAATGAAAGAAATTATCCGAGAAGAAATTAGCTCAACAGTAAAGGAAATGATGAAAGAATTAAAAGAAGAGATGTCGAAGGGATTCAATGAAAAAATTGATGATATTCGAGAAGAAATAAATGAGTTAAGGGAAGATCAAGCGCGAGTCAGCAACGAAATTAAAATGGAAATGAATAGCCTCTGGGGTAGAATGCATAAAATGGAAGAATATTCAAGACACGGAAATGTCATTGTACGAGGCATGACGTACAAAGAAGAAGAAGAAGAAGAAGAAGAAACTGAAGACGAGTTGATATCGAAAGAGATGGACGTGGCCAAGAAGTTGAGAACAAGTGAGATAAGCACAACTCACCGCCTACCGTCAAAAAGTAGAAATTCTCCGCCATCAGTCAAAGTCCGAGCATAATCAATGATGGAAAAAAGAAGAATTGATTGTGCGGCATCTAAGCAGTTCCGTCTTTCAAAGATATATTCATCTCACACCAACTAATACCATTCAAATACGGACTGCTGAAGGAAGCGTGAGAACCAAGACAGAAAGAATTGGGGGTATGGGCAGAAGGTAACAGAGTAATGGTAAGAAGAAGGGGAGATGAAGAAGCAACTAAAAATTTATGTTTTCGCCTCAGGTGGCACAGGTAGTACCTTCAACCAAATGCACATCCCCACCGTATGCTTACACTGCAAACTTTTCAAAAAGGAGGTGCATGTCCTACAGTTGAAGGGGTAGTCTTGGTTACCATATATTCATTTTTTTAAACGCGTAATTTTGGTCATTACAACCACTTGAACGTAAAATAATAAATCTGTAAGTACTCATGCGATATAACAAATGCTGATTATTTTCAACGTCCAATGTTGATTTTATGAGTATCTACTCTAATAAATTCCCTCCAGAGTACTTACCTAAAAACTTAATCTCAGTAAACAATTCAATTCCTCCGAATTCGTATTCGTCTTCTCCTTCGCTGTAACAGAAGCAGAAGATATTAGCAAATAGAAGAAGGATAAGGAAATTTTCTCCATGCGGTAAGACCATCATTTTAACGTGAATCAGAAATGATGACGCGATTAAAGTAACTCGTTTATTACAAACACGTTACAAGTACGAGCTTACAGTATCAATTCTACAAGAAATATTGGGTTCAACTAATGTTTAAATATTATTCCGTCAAATCGACAGGTGAAAATGACTTCTGAAAATCAAATTTTACAAATCCTATGAGAAGCTATCCATTATTGACACAGTTTTGTTTTTCCTCTTTTTATTTTTAGTAGAGAGGTTTCGAACAATATGTTTGAAAGAAGTATTTCACACACATTTGCCGCAAAATGGTAAAATTCATCAACGTTTTTTATTAAAAATCATTGCCAGAAATGCGCACCGGCCTAGTCAAAATCCTCAGAAAATTTTGTCCTACCCTTGACTCCACTCAGTCTAAACTAGTCCTCGTATTTCCCACATTACTCCATTGGGCCTTACCTACACCTAAAATCGTACACAAACTATGTCAATTACCTAAAAAACCTACTAACCCCGCAATTTACCGCTTTATCTACTTCATTTTTTCCTCAACACTCCTCTTCGTTCCACAAATGGATCAAAAAGTTGGTCTCGCGTTCTCAATTGGCAACAAAATTTTCACTCATCGACATCGCAACTCCATGCCAATTTTAACGGCCATCTTCCAATGTATCCAACTCAAAATTACGGACAAATCGATCAAACTCTGGCAAAATCAAATCTCATAAACAAATTAGCCCAATTAAAACCACTACCATTCGCGTGGGTTTCATCACACCAAGGAAACCTACCTTACACAACTCCGGATTGGTCACACGCGATTCATATACGCTCACCTTCTTTCCAAGCTTTTCCCGGTCTCATGCGAACATTGTAGTCAGCCACATCTTCGCATACCCATCTTCAGCTTCTCTCCGCCACACCCACCAAATTTTACCCTCCTTCGAAACAATTTTCGCCGATGACCTCTCATCCATCCAAAACATTATCACTCATCCAAGAGCAGCAAATTACATCAAACGCATCTAAAATCGGTCCGCCATTAAACTCAGAACCCGAGTGCTGTTAAGAGCTTGTGAAATAAGAAAGAAAAAAATCTTGAAATAGATTGAAGTCTTGAAGCAGTTTAAGCAAAGAACTTGACTGTTTTGTTTCATCATTTTTTATGTTTGGAGCGCTACAATCAATCGAAATGAAACTTGGTGAGTACGGATATCATGATCTGGGCGGAGGTGAAATTTGATAAGAAGAAATGATATGGTCGACAGAATAGAATTTTGAAAAAATGAAAACGTGAAATGTTGAAGTAGGTGATGGCTAGGGATAAATTGATTTTCAGAAAGAGTATGCACTTCAATACCAGTAATTATTTTGATAAGATAGAGTCGAATGTCCACTTTGCCCCCGTCTGCTTCACTTAGGTCGACCCTCAATCTCAAATCAATGAGTTTCGTCGATTTTGCTATACGAAGCTGGCTTCTCCAGAGTTTCCAAAATATTCTGTAGGGAATGTTTAAGCTTCTACATAGGACGACGGAGAGGAAATCGCAGACTTGCTTACAAGAGCGAGCATCACACCACCCACAGAGCAAAAGATGACAGAGAATCTTCTCTCGCCGCCCACTGTATGGTGGAAAGTCACAACATAGCGACTTTCTCGGCAAAACTCCTTCACATTTGCGACAATTAAGGTCGTGTATAATGAGTCGTTCCGAAGAAGCTGAAATCATAGCAGAGAGAGAGAGAGAAAGAGAGAGAGATAAAAGTAAATTCATAATGTCAAATTGTCTGGAAAAAAATATATTGAAAAGAGAGAGACAATCCTTTTTCCTCTTTGTCTTAACTTGGCTATATCGCTGCCACAATCCAACACAATTATTCTCAAAAACTACATTGCTCTAGAAATCTATGGTTAAGTAATCCCGAAGAAGAAAAACCAAAACTGTATCAATATTATTATACTGAGATAACTCATATATATAAAATATATTTGACTACCCGACCAACTTTCATGTTCCACATACGTTCTTGTTTGTTAATGTATCAACATTTTCGACTTACTTGCTCGTACTTTTGAAAGGATATTGCGTCCAGATTACAGAAGTTACTTCGATTGTGTTACTATAAATTATAACTCGCTCTTATCATAGAGATGATTTTACCTCGGAAAAGGTCGAGTTTCTTCAACGTTTTCTTAATTTTTAAGATCTTCAAATTCTGTTACAGCGAAGGAAACAACGGATATTATGAATTTGGCGACGTTGAATTATTTTCTAACATGAAGAATCCAGGCGAGTTTATAAAAGAATTTATTAATCTTAGAAATCCGATCCTTATTATGTTACAGAATACTCACCCTATAGAAAGACACTAAGTTCGGTGAAAAAAAAAAACAAAAAAAACAATGGGCTAGTAAAATTAATTTAGGAACTTGAAATTTCAGAATTTTAAGTATAAATAAACCAACCTACCTATGACTTTTTCATTCTGTATTTATTTGAGCATGGAGTCCAAATAAAGGTATTATCCTCAATAAGAAGGCGAATACCTTACTTTATTGGGATGTCGCATGTATTTTTCAACTTTCCCCTATCTCAAAATATTCGAGTACACAAGCAGTTTACTATCTGAGCCAATTATCAATTAGCCTGAAGTGATTGGCAAATTATTATATAATTTCTCCATGTCGCCAATGACAAACACATCAATAAGAGTCAAATAGATCTTGTGTTTTTTAGAAAAGTAATCGTATGACTTATTTTCTCCATCAGAATTTTATGAAATCAACATAAAAGGCTTACTAATAATACAAGGGTATTCTGAAAAAGTGGATCATGAAAATCTTTGCCTTCGAGCGAAAGAGTATGCTTCGTTGGACGGAATGCATTTGAATTACAAAGAATACGAAACAAAAGCATACCGAATTATTCGACCAAATAATGAAGAAATATTAACGTACACCCGGAAATGCGATACTATTCCCATATCATTTTTGCGTTTCGACCCGGAAGATGAGAAATTTAAAGTTATGATACATCAAAATCTATTCGAGAACCGAGAGTATACCATCGAGGTGGAGAATGTAAGAACCATCCCTGTACCGAGACTTGATTTATTGAAAAGTAAGGAAGTACACAAGAAATAAGTAAGTTTTTGCGCGCAACGTTAAATCTAGCATGTAGAGGAAAACGTATATGACTCGTCCGCACAGAAGAAAATTTTGTTTGGTGAAGTTTTATCGGCGAGTTTTTCGGGAAAAATATCCGCCGTCCGGCCGGCAGGAAGCCTCAAGGTTGTTTAAAGGTCGACCTCCTATACTCGTACATAGCTCGGAGGTCGAAATTTTTTCAAGGTCCTCTCCTATCGAAATTTTCCAATTCCCCCTCCTATAATATATAGCTCCTCTTCCGATCATATTTCTAAGCCCCCTCTCGTCGTCGGTGTATATAGCCTGAAAGATAGCCCCTTCAAGTAACTAGATATGCAATGCTTCATACACCGATTGACTCAGCCCCTTCAATGAGCCAGATATGCAACCCTTCAAATACCAGAACGTCCTTCTAAGGCACTCCAAGTCCCCCTCCTATCATATACAGCTCGGAGATCGAATCATATATTCTGGCTTGGTGGTCGAAATTACTCCAAGTCCCCTTCCAGTTATATATAGCTCAATAGTGCGGGTCTGGGATGTCACAATTTGATGACGTCATGAATCTGGTATGTCAACATTTTTCAGATCCTACGTGCCTCATAAAACAGGTTCCCCGCTACCCCTCGTACAACTCCGTTGAAGAACTAGTGAGTTTTTTCCAAGTCCCCCTTCCATCATATTATATATAATATATAGTTCGGAGATCGAGATTCGTAAGTCCCCTCCTATCATGCATGGCTTGGAGGTCGAATTTCTTAGTCCCTCTCCTAGCAACATTTTTCAGATCCCACGTGCCCCACAAAACGGGTTCGGGATTAGGGTGTTTCACCGAAAGATTTTTCACCTACAGAAAGTTCACCAAGTTCACCTACAGATAATTTACCTGATAGAAGTAGTCGTTTACCACATTGTAAGTTTACCGTGACGAAAGTTCACCGACAAAATTCGATTATATTTTTATTAATGAAGTTATTTAATCAATTTAATTTAAGTTGAAAAATAAAAAATTAATTTAATAATTTCATTTTTAATATTTTATTTAATAAAATTGTTTTTTTTTAATATATTATTTTCAAGTATTATGTTTTCATTAAATTTAATTTTTAAAAACAATAAAATAAAATAATTTAAATTATTATAATTTTTAAATAATCACTAATGAAATAAAAATTATTTTTTTAAATAAATACATTTATTCTTATTAAATTGAAAATTATAATTATAAATTAAAAAATATAATTTATAAATATTAATAATTTAATTAAATAAATTTTCTTTATTAAATTATTATTCATTTAAACAATTTTAGATTGAAAAAGGTGAATTTCGCCGTCGGTGTCGGTGAACTCAAAAAACTTTCCTGATGGTGAAAAAAAAAACTGACAGGTGAACTTTCCTGTCAGTGATGTGTACATTCTTTCAAAAAGACTTACTCGGTGAAAAATCTTTCGGTGAACTGGTCGGATCCCAACAGGTTCCCTGCCACCCCTCGTTCAACTCCGTTGAAGAACCCGTGAGTTTTTGGTTCTATAAATTTTCATTCCGATGCAAAGTAACGAATGCAATAAATTTTCTTCATAATCCAAATCGAACGCCATTCCTTAAGCCCAGTGTATAAAAAAACATCTAATACAGTTTATTATCAGAAACCAGTTCTGCTTCCAATTTTCAAAGTTGAATATTTTCCCAGCATATTATGGATTTCTTTCTCACAAAAGATTATTTAGGAGTATGAACTATGGACAGCCACTTATATCTAGGAGTCTTCAAATAAATTTTATCGCATTCTCCTCGTACTGATGATATTAGTGATCGGTATTTAATTTTTGGAATAGCTCCCCTTCCTGAATTATGGAAACAGAGGATGGACGACGATATCACAAGCGCGGACCGTCTCGATATTTGTTTAGCCGCAAAAAAACAAATACAAAAAAAATTCGATGGAGTAGGACCGAGAATGTTCAACGCCGACCCACCAAAAACGGCGATATTTACCGTCGAATCTTTGAATGGGACTGGAAGAAATCGCGTTGCCATCCCTTGCCCGAGTTATCCTCCAATTTACGTGCACTTCGAAAAAAACTATCGACATATGGTCGCAGTATTTGTCGAAAATCAACGCAAGCTAGAAGATATCAAAGGTAATTAATATTGAAAAACTTATCGATCGAATTTATTTCGTATAATTTACACCGCTGAGATGAAACGAAAGGAGGGTGAGTGAGGTCGGCTTTTGGCCAAGGCTGTCAAAGAATCATCAAAATTTTAGACCTTTTCCAAATTAAGCTGGATCTCAAAATATCAAGAACAATAAGCAATCTTGAATTTCTAGCAAACTCACACTATAAATTTAATGGGAAACTTTCAATTCGACGATGCAAGAGCTTAGTTTGTTTACTGATGAAGTATACTGGGTGAACCTAGCATCAACATTCCCCCCACCCCTTCCCAGTAACTTCGCGGAGGGTAAAAAATGCATAATTTTTACGAACACGATTTTATCTTTAAATTCCGTCTCACTATTCCTATATCAATCAACGAATACTCATAATGACGAAAGGATACTCCAATCCTTTCTTCGATACGTGCAACCGTAATTTGGAAAATTAGCTTAATTCGAATCCTCATAACTTTTCATCTCTCATTATATGCACACCTTCCTCACATCAAACTTTTGAAAGCGCCAAACTAATTAAATAGCCTTGAATATCTTTTTCACACTCAGACTGGTTACAGTCGCAAGCTCCTCTTTCAGCTACATAATTCTCTAATTCGCCCTTCAGTTGGACTGTGGGTGCCCAATCTACAGACAGCCTAACAAATCCTCCCTAAAATCTTTGGATGCAATACAATCTGCTGCCCTACGTTTAGCTCTTGGTGCCCTGCACACCAGTTCTATGCTCAACCTATGCGCTAAGACTTGTACTCCTACTCTACATTTACCGCCAGCCTTCTAGCGTCGCCGGCCTAGTTTCTCCCCTTGCTCCCTCCCAAAACCCACTACTTCTTCCATTGGAGTTTCACTTAGGCTACCATCTCAAATTCAAACCCTTTTCCCTATCTACTTCTCCAACCCTTCCTGTGTATCTCCAACGCCTCACATTCGCCTCCAGCTGGATGTTTTACTAAAATCGACCAACATAATCTATACATTAGATACATCAACGCCTTTGCGGTTGTGATTTTCCCTTCACAACCTGTGCTTTACGATCGATCCAAAGCTGGCTACGCTTTCTCTATTGGTGGAGGAGTCTTGGCCTCCCTAGCAGAACTATCTGGCATACATTTCTGCCTCTCCGCATCCTTATCCTCCTGCACACCTTAACATCTTTGCTATCTTCAATTGCTTTCTTCTGAACTCCTACTCATTTCGGTCTTCCGGACCTAGCTGCCCAGAAAGCCCAGCTCCTTTCTTCAATCACTACATCTACCTCTTCTCCGGCCTATGGCTTAAAATTTTACCATTGTTCTTTAATGATCTAATCATGGTACAAACTTTGGTTCTCTCGATCCTGCGATTGAATTCGTTTACTTAAAAAAAGCCCCGATCTCATGGTCCTCTTTAATTCGTTCCTCACGTCATAAGGAAATTGTTACTACTCGACTAAGAACTGGACACACTCGCCTAACCCACTCCTCCCTTCTCCTTGGGCTCTCTACTCCCCCCTCAGTCGCTAAGGAATTTCCCGTCTGGCATTTTTCCCCCTGTCCATACCTCCTAAACCTCAGAAAATCATTTTCTGTCGACCCTCAATCCTCCTCCGCCCTCTGAAACACCTCAGAATTCATTACTAACACTCCAAACTTCTTCCGGTCCATTGAATTCCAACACTTCTTCTCGAGCTAATAACCGACTCCCTGTATAGTTTAATAGCTTGTAAAAGAACGAGAGGAGAAAAAAAAGAGATATTTGGAGTTGTTGTGAATTTTGACCGAATCCCAGACTCTTCAGCATTGCAAGTTGCCTCTCCCACAAGTATCGATACAAGCCTCTCCATTTCATCAGTCCTCAAATTCTACTTCTGCTAACTCATCATTAATTATATTGAAAGATCGTTCTTCCAAGGAACTTGGAACAATAAAAAGATAGCTCTTTTCTGATTGTCTGCAGAAGAATTTACAGCTTCCATTAGAGTTTTATTTTGTAAACAAAAAAAAATGAAAAATCTAACACGTAGTATTCGTTTTACTCGTTACAGTTTCCTCGACACAGAAAGATACTCCTTCCGGACTAGCGTAAGTCGAAGACAAAATAAAATATAAGTTTCGTGAAGAGGGTCGCACGTCCAGTCCCCATTATTAGTGCGAGAAGGGATGAGGTGAAGCCGAAGATGCTCACAATCTGTCTCAAAATATCGCGAAAAGATTTGAGAAGTATTTCTCCTTTCAATTCTGAGCTAAAATAATCTGTCTTTCCGAAATATTACAGGGAAATTTTTCGTGGGTGTTACCGAGGTAAGGTCTCGTCTTTCATTGAAATATAAAAATATTTTTCGAATACAAAATCAAAGTTCATTCTTTTCTTTCATAGTGAGGCGTCGATCTCCACTTTTTTTAGAGAGAAGACAAAAAAAATTGTCTTTATTTCAAGTGCGAGGTTGGAAGGAAATTCTTACAGCCCTTCCCCTCCCCTCCGCCAAAAAGTACTACAGAAATTTTGCCCGGTGAAGATTTGTGCACAAAAAAAAAAAAAGAAATATATAGTCATCGACTTGCGGTCTTCTCGACAGCAAAGACACGCTTGCTAGACAATCGAAGATGTGAAATTGGAATCTTAAAAAGATCAATAATATAGATCTAGTGAGTTTTTTTGAAATTATTCAAGCAGACTCTTCTTCCTTTCTTCTTTCAAAATATAATAGAGAAGGATAGCATCCATTTCTGATCCATGATGAATTTCAAAAAAATATTCGTAATTGTGGCCATCTTTTATTTATATAATTTTTCGACACTTCTTAATTTATTCTCATTTCGAATTCATTTCTCACGCCGTAATTCTGTTTTTTCAGGCTGAAAGGACTAGAAGAGATAAGACGCGAATACAAATTCGAAATCGAGTCAACTAAGCCCGTTCTTCAGTGTGATCGTGAGTTCTTCATTCCGTGACGTCAGCTTTTATTCTTAACTTGAACAGATTATTGATTTTATATCGCTGATAGAATTCTTTCATCATGATAATGTACGGGGGAACTAAACTCATTGACTAATAATATGTTAGGGCTGAGGGTCAGGCGAAAATTCACACTCAGACACCTTCAGCTATGACGTCATCAATAGCCTTGACCTATTTTAAGGACTTGGAGAAATTTCGACTATTGCTAACTTGGGACATATATTTTTAGCTCATTATAAGTGAGCCCAATAGAAAGAATTCTCTTTTCTTAGTTAAGACTCAACATAGATCTTTGCAGAATTTAATTAATAATCTTCTCTGTTGTGATGAGTTCTTATACCGTATACTACCATAAGTTAGCCTTTATAGGCTAAGCTAAGCTAATAGAGTAGCCTACAGTCAATACGAATACCATGCATATAAACTGTGTATCTATAATGATTAATTATTAACTATCCGACTTTTGAACACTTTTATCACTTTTCTTCATTTTGTCATTTATTTTCTATTAGGTACTTCTCTATTTCAACGATTTTCCTGCAACCCTGGATACGAGTTTTACAAATTCGACGAAGACGAAATAAAAAATCTGTGCAAAGCTGCAAAAGAAAACGCATCATTGGATGGATTGTTTGCTACAGACGTCAATGAAATGAATAAATATGCTATCTCGTACCCACAAATATCAGGACGTGAACTTGACGACACAATGTGTGTGGTAGGAGTGAAATGCAAAACCATACCGACATCATATTTACGTCTCGGGAATTCCGAATATGAAATAAAAATTGCAATCGAAAAAAATCCCTTCTTGGAGAAAGATCGAAAATTTGAAGTGGAGGTAGTGATGTCGTACCCAAAACCAGTTAAGGTTGCCTCTAAACGTTTCGCCATTCCAGGTTAGAATTTCTATCATTAATAATAATACTTAATCATTTGATGATAAATATACCTCATAAAATTTGGAGTTCAAATTCTACGAACTGGACTTTATGATAACAGAAAATTGTTTCACTACTTTTCCACAGGTCTTGATCGTGAGAAAGAACGAAAAAAAAACTCAATTTCGCAATTATATACACCTAACGAACGCCTACAAATCTGTGTGGCCGCAAGAACGATTGTTCGTCAAAAAAAGTTGGGAGAACCGGTTTTGCGCACTTCTGAGGTCAGAGAAGCAGACGAATTGGAGTTTGAGTCGTCACAGGGAATCCGAACAGACATGGTTGTCATGTGTCCGAGTACACCTTTCATGTATGTGTACTTCGACCAATCACCTAAAAACATAAATATAATACTAGTCAAGGATTCTAGCACAAAATAAATTGGACATTTTGTAATAAATAATAATATTTCATTCTGGCTCTGCCCGCACATATTTCATTTTATTATTATCAAGTAGATAAGTGTTCCGTCCTTGGACGGAACCCTTATACGTACCTAACCCAGCAAGCCTGTAATTTCTTAAAGTTCGACGATCATCCTTTACTTGTACCACTACTCATTCTCAACTGTTTTTTTTTTTATATACACCCTTTATTGTGAAAATAATAAAAAAAAAAAAAAAATAAACAAAATAAAAAATAAAGATAGGTACAGATAAAAAGAGAAACATTACAAAACAAGGAAGAGAAAAACAAAATTACAAAATTTAGAAGGAAGAAAAAAAAATAAATAAAATACAAAAATGCAAAATAATGATAATAAATTTAAAAAAATAAAAAAAACAGCGTGTTGGAGGATGGCAACTAGGCCTTACCTCGTTTAACAAATTTGTCATGAATTATGTAAGTCAAATTGTGATGGATTCCGAAAGGTGTTTAAGGAAATGAAAGATATGAGGGAAAATGGATAATTCTCCGGATGAGAGAAGGTCAATAGCTCGGAGAGGGGTTGGAAAATTTAAATTCATACATTCTGAATAGAGTTTTTGTCTTAAATTTGGTAATTCTGAGCATTCAAAAAAGTAGTGGTTGATGTCGGCTTTTAAAGGGTTATCTGGATGGAAGAAGAATGTTACCCTATCTATTCTCTGATCCCTGCCCCTCCTTGAGAAGCCCTCTCCATCTTTTTAATATTTTCTCTCATCCTCAATGCTTATCCGGTATGTTCTCTGATTGATACCACACCCTGGGAAATTTTCTCAATTCGCTGGATCTATAAAAATCAAACATTTCCACGCCTACACACATTTACTCTCATTGAACTTGTGAACCTACTGTCCGCATTGTAACACAGAACTATATTTAATGAAATCCCACTCTTCCGTACAACCAAACGACGTCATTGCTAACGAATTATTGTATTTACGCAGAAATTTTAAGAAAATATTTGATTTAATTTGAGATCCATCTAATAAATTACTCAATAAGTCCGGTGGATCGAGCAAATCTAATTTTACTCTACCGTTTGAACAGCACATATTTTCACTTTCATCCATAAACAATTTTGCTGTACAATGCGGACAAATTCGTTCAAGGGCACCGAGAATCGAGTTTAATTTATAATTAAAATTCACGTCATTGATATACGTTAAATTTTGAGGAGGAAAATTATCATTTAAAACATTAGGATTGTTTGTGGCACGTAGTGACGAGGTATTCGAGTTTCAGCTTGTAGGAAAAGAATTTATCACCTCCATCTTCCTTTTTTTTTCGACATTTTACGACTTTTGCCGTGAAGTTTGATTTGCGACTTACATTTGATCTTCTCTTTGCCATTTTCTCGATTAAAAACTTCGAACAGATAATCAAAATATTGTAGCAAGTAACTTCATAATCATTGGGAGGAGGGTCGATAAAAAATCATGGGAAAGAGCTGAAAATAGTAGCCAATATACGCTCGACAAAAACCATTTGTCACAAACATCCTAATTTTGAGAAAGAAAGCTGTAGCCTATAGTTAAGTAATGAAAGTAGACTAAGAGTACTTTTCCATGGCAATTCACCAACCCGATTCTCAAAATTATATTTGGTTGCCTAGTATGAAAAAATGGAAATTTTTTTTGGTACCAAAAATACACGTACAAAAGCAGTAGCCCATATAGATCAACTTTCAAGCTTTATTTCAACTTTTTCGGTGAACTTTATTCAATTTTGGATAGGAAAAAATAATCCTCGACATAATTCCCGTATAATGTCAAAATTTCATCGAATTTCAATGGGTGGGGGTAGAGATTACCCGTTACATGCGATTCCATTTTTCAGCTTTATAATGTAGGAATAACGTTTCGGCTGTCCAGCAGCCTTCATCAGAAACGAACAAGCTAAAGCCAGAATATTATTGAAAATTCCTTGCACGAAAATTTTGATTTTGGATATTTAGTGTAAAAATTCGAATCAATTTTTTTCTCGCGCCTTTATTATTCATTTTCTTAGTTCGTTTCCGCTCTTTCCGTCATCTTGCGCATCGCGACCGTATCTTTTCAATGGAAAGAGCCTCCATGAGACGATCTGGATGTAGTTTCCCAGACAGCTTCTTCGCGGCTGTCTTCCCTTTTAAATCTTATATTTCTAATTCTCTTTTCCAGCTTCTTTGTGTTTCTAGCAGTGCAGCCAACGAGCATAGCAGTATTACAGGCTGCCTTTACTTTTCTTAGCGTTCACATTACTTTACCTATCTTTCTAGGCTATTAAATTTCTTTCGAGTCGTCTTCCTCACACATGACGGTTGGACCTCAAGATTTTCCAAAGTCCATCTTCTGATAGATACAGCTCGATCGTCCGAATTCTTCCAAGTTTTATCTCCCTTTTCGTCCCATACCCCACAATGGGTAAATTTTTTCAAGTTCCTCACCCCTTGTGAGGAAAATTCGTCGTTTCTACAATTTCACAATTTTTTTTCAGTACGTATAGGATTTTCTTTCAAATTCTTCACTTGTAAAAAATCAGTGACATTAAAAACCGGATTAAAGCATCCTTTTGGTCTTTTTAGTACCAGAAACTTCCCTAGTAAATCTTTCGAACAGCGTAACGATCAGAAAATCGCATTCTAATCTGATCAATACGTGAAAGGATCGTCACTCATTATCATCAACTCTATGTCTAAGAATATTACGAGATGGAAAAATGTTGGTTTCTTTTCTTATTAGTTATAGTAGGTATCATTCCTGTAAGGCAGCAGATACATGAGCAACAACGCTATCTGTGGTAGAGTTTTAGAATTTCACTGCGTATGTGTACAGACAATTAGTATAAACTAGAACAAGAAAAGAACATAAGAATTTACGATTTTCATTTGTTTTGGAGTACCCACTATTAATACACTAAAAAATATTTCTCATAAAACTTTTCTTATCGACTACGAGAGCTAAAAACTTGGACTAAAAATAATTTGCTATAAAACTATTTCATAAAATAAAACCCAAAAGATTCAAAAATGGTCTTCGTTTATTATGTGTATAAAGAACTTCACCTTAATCACACAGATATCGCTAGTTGTTGGTGGTACGAGACATTTACGGTTTTCATCATTCGAATTGCTGAGAATTTTATAACTCATAAAATAGTTGTGACGATAGGCCAAGAAAAGTAAAAAAAATGAAAAAGAGAAACCGAAAAGAATTATCATCGGCAATACCATCTCAGAAGCAATGTAATAGCGATAAAAATAGGAATATCGAAAAAAATTTTAATATTGGCCGACGTTTCAGAAAATACTAGTTTTCCTTCATCTAGACGAGGGATAAATTGAAGCCAGTAGAAGTATAACAACCAAACGATCGGGGTGAAATTTTGTAAGGAGGATACCTACGTAGGCCTATACCGGGTGGACCAGAAAGATGTTATACCAGTTAAATGAGAGTTTGCGCTAAATTCACTCCAGCACAGAAACGCGAAACTTCAGATGCATATTTCAAATCTACGAAATTTGTATCTCAATTTTATCTTCAATTTGCACCTCTACCCAACTTTTTAGAACATAGATAAAAATAGGAATACCGAAAAAAATTTCGATATTGCCGACGTTTCGGAAAACACTAGTAGGAATTCACAGATCCTCTTCTATGGGATTGATTGGTTTTGATATTGAGAATTTAATTCAAAATTGAAGTCCCAAAAAGAGAAGTTAGACTTGGTAAAATTTCGAAAATTCAGCCAACTATAGAAGGAGGGCCTCGGAAAAATTGAGTGAGGAGTAGGAAAAATTTTCAATATCATTTCAAATATTGGGAATTGAGCTACATATGACAGGAGAGGAACTTGGGAAAAATTGAACTATCAGAGGAGTTGAAATTGAAAACATTTTGTACATCGAGCTATGCAATTATGATAAGTGGATAACTTGGAAGAATTTCAACTTTCAAGATATAGATGACACGAAAAGGACTCGGAAAAATATCAACCATTGTTCTGGGCAAATGGCAAGACGCTAAAATTTTCAAAAATCCCTCCCCCCGTGGGACAGGTTTCCTAGTAAACCTCGATTTAGGTTAGGTAGTTGACATCATAAAAAACTGGAGACGCACTTGAATTCATCAAGATTTAACAGAAGAATCCCTAGGGAATAGTGAATTAGAAAAATCAGGACTCCACGTCAAGAATAACTATTAGTTGGAGGTGAGTGGACCCCAAGGAATACAATGTGGGACTTAAAAAAGTTTTGTTCTTATTGAGCTAGATGAAGAAAGGGATTTTCAAAGATTCAACTTAATCAACTTTATTATTTCTTAATCCTAGCTTCTTGTCATCACTCACATAAAAAAACAACCCTGCAACAAACTTGGAATCACTAAAAGTGAACCCGTCCTCAGTATTGATCAAACAAAAATTCCCACCATAAAGAGGTTATCTTTGCTCGACTTAGAATTGGTCACTCTCAATGCTCTACCTTCATGTAAATCTTATTATGCAGATAATCTGACAATCGATCACATTTTTTTCTGTCCTACTCTCCAAAAATCAACATTATTCCTACAATGTAATCTCAGTCATATCCGCTGTCCTATGTAATCATTCCCAACACGGTTTCCAATTCCCACAACTTCCTAATATGTTACTCAATCAAAAGCGTAGCTATCCCAAATGGGTCACCGTCATACTGCCGTCACCGTCATACCGCCGTCACCATCTTGCGGCTGTCACCTTCATACCGCCGTCACCGTCATACCGCCGTCACCATTGTACCGTCGTCCCCGTCATACTGCCGTCACCGTCATACCGCCGTCACCATCATACCGCCGTCACCGTCATACCGCCGTCACCATCTTGCCGCCGTCACCTTCATACCGCCGTCACCTTCATACCGCCGTCACCGTCATACCGCCGTCACCGTCTTACCGCCGTCACCATCTTACCGCCGTCACCGTCATACCGCCGTCACCATCTTGCCGCCGTCACCTTCATACCGCCGTCACCTTCATACCGCCGTCACCGTCATACCGCCGTCACCATCTTGGCGCCGTCACCGTCATACCGCCGTCACCGTCATACCGCCGTCACCGTCATACCGCCGTCACCGTCATACCGCCGTCACCGTCATACCGCCGTCACCATCTTACCGCCATCACCGTCATACCGCCGTCACCATCTTTCCGCCGTCACCTTCATACCGCCGTCACATTCATACCGCCATCACCGTCATACCGCCGTCACCATCTTGCCGCCGTCACCTTCATACCGCCGTCACCTTCATACCGCCGTCACATTCATACCGCCGTCATCGTCATCCCGCCGTCACCGTTATACCGCCGTCACCGTCATACCGCCGTCACCGTCATACCGCCGTCACCGTCATACCGCCGTCACCATCTTACCGCCGTCACCATCTTTCCGCCGTCACCTTCATACCGCCGTCACCGTCATACCGCCGTCACCGTCTTACCGCCGTCACCATCTTACCGCCGTCACCGTCATACCACCGTCACCGTTATACCGCCGTCACCATCATACCGCCGTCACCATCTTGCCGCCGTCACCTTCATACCGCCGTCACCTTCATACCGCCGTCACCTTCATACCGCCGTCACCGTCATACCGCCGTCACCATCTTGCCGCCGTCACCTTCATACCGCCGTCACCTTCATACCGCCGTCACCGTCATCCCGCCGTCACCGTCATACCGCCGTCACCATCTTACCGCCATCACCGTCATACCGCCGTCACCATCTTTCCGCCGTCACTTTCATACCGCCGTCACCTTCATACCGCCGTCACATTCATACCGCCATCACCGTCATACCGCCGTCACCATCTTGCCGCCGTCACCTTCATACCGCCGTCACCTTCATACCGCCGTCACATTCATACCGCCGTCACCGTCATCCCGCCGTCACCGTTATACCGCCGTCACCATCATACCGCCGTCACCGTCATACCGCCGTCACCGTCATACCGCCGTCACCATCTTACCGCCGTCACCATCTTGCCGCCATCACCGTCATACCGCCGTCACCATCTTTCCGCCGTCACCTTCATACCGCCGTCACATTCATACCGCCATCACCGTCATACCGCCGTCACCATCTTGCCGCCGTCACCTTCATACCGCCGTCACCTTCATACCGCCGTCACCGTCATACCGCCGTCACCGTCTTACCGCCGTCACCATCTTACCGCCGTCACCGTCATACCGCCGTCACCATCTTTCCGCCGTCACCTTCATACCGCCGTCACCATCATACCGCCGTCACCGTCATACCGCCGTCACCATCTTGCCGCCGTCACCTTCATACCGCCGTCACCTTCATACCGCCGTCACCATCTTGGCGCCGTCACCGTCATACCGCCGTCACCGTCATACCGCCGTCACCGTCATACCGCCGTCACCGTCATACCGCCGTCACCGTCATACCGCCGTCACCATCTTACCGCCATCACCGTCATACCGCCGTCACCATCTTTCCGCCGTCACCTTCATACCGCCGTCACCTTCATACCGCCGTCACATTCATACCGCCATCACCGTCATACCGCCGTCACCATCTTGCCGCCGTCACCTTCATACCGCCGTCACCTTCATACCGCCGTCACATTCATACCGCCGTCACCGTCATCCCGCCGTCACCGTTATACCGCCGTCACCGTCATACCGCCGTCACCGTCATACCGCCGTCACCGTCATACCGCCGTCACCGTCATACCGCCGTCACCGTCATACCGCCGTCACCGTCATACCGCCGTCACCGTCATACCGCCGTCACCGTCATACCGCCGTCACCATCTTACCGCCATCACCGTCATACCGCCGTCACCATCTTTCCGCCGTCACTTTCATACCGCCGTCACCTTCATACCGCCGTCACCTTCATACCGCCGTCACATTCATACCGCCATCACCGTCATACCGCCGTCACCATCTTGCCGCCGTCACCTTCATACCGCCGTCACCTTCATACCGCCGTCACATTCATACCGCCGTCACCGTCATCCCGCCGTCACCGTTATACCGCCGTCACCATCATACCGCCGTCACCGTCATACCGCCGTCACCGTCATACCGCCGTCACCATCTTACCGCCGTCACCATCTTACCGCCATCACCGTCATACCGCCGTCACCATCTTTCCGCCGTCACCTTCATACCGCCGTCACATTCATACCGCCATCACCGTCATACCGCCGTCACCATCTTGCCGCCGTCACCTTCATACCGCCGTCACATTCATACCGCCGTCACCGTCATCCCGCCGTCACCGTTATACCGCCGTCACCGTCATACCGCCGTCACCGTCATACCGCCGTCACCGTCATACCGCCGTCACCGTCATACCGCCGTCACCATCTTACCGCCGTCACCATCTTTCCGCCGTCACCTTCATACCGCCGTCACCGTCATACCGCCGTCACCATCTTGCCGCCGTCACCTTCATACCGCCGTCACCTTCATACCGCCGTCACATTCATACCGCCGTCACCGTCATCCCGCCGTCACCGTCATACCGCCGTCACCTTCATACCGCCGTCACCGTCATACCGCCGTCACCGTCATACCGCCGTCACCATCTTACCGCCGTCACCGTCATACCGCCGTCACCGTCATACCACCGTCACCGTCATACCGCCGTCACCATCTTTCCGCCGTCACCTTCATACCGCCGTCACCGTCATACCTCCGTCACCGTCATACCGCCGTCACCTTCATACCGCCGTCACCTTCATACCGCCGTCACATTCATACCGCCGTCACCGTCATCCCGCCGTCACCGTCATACCGCCGTCACCATCTTGCCGCCGTCACCTTCATACCGCCGTCACCGTCATCCCGCCGTCACCATCTTGCCGCCGTCACCTTCATACCGCCGTCACCGTCATACCGCCGTCACCGTCATACCACCGTCACCATCTTTCCGCCGTCACCTTCATACCGCCGTCGCCGTCATACCGCCGTCACCGTCATACCGCCGTCACCGTCATACCGCCGTCACCGTCATACCGCCGTCACCGTCATACCGCCGTCACCATCTTACCGCCGTCACCATCTTTCCGCCGTCACCTTCATACCGCCGTCACCGTCATACCGCCGTCACCTTCATACCGCCGTCACCGTCATACCGCCGTCACCGTCTTACCGCCGTCACCATCTTACCGCCGTCACCGTCATACCACCGTCACCGTCATACCGCCGTCACCATCTTTCCGCCGTCACCTTCATACCGCCGTCACCTTCATACCGCCGTCACCATCATACCGCCGTCACCATCTTGCCGCCGTCACCTTCATACCGCCGTCACCTTCATACCGCCGTCACCGTCATACCGCCGTCACCATCTTGCCGCCGTCACCTTCATACCACCGTCACCTTCATGCCGCCGTCACCGTCATGCCGCCGCCACCGTCATACCGCCGTCACCGTCATACCGCCGTCACCGTCATACCGCCGTCACCGTCATACCGCCGTCACCGTCATACCGCCGTCACCATCTTACCGCCATCACCGTCATACCGCCGTCACCATCTTTCCGCCGTCACTTTCATACCGCCGTCACCTTCATACCACCGTCACATTCATACCGCCATCACCGTCATACCGCCGTCACCATCTTGCCGCCGTCACCTTCATACCGCCGTCACCTTCATACCGCCGTCACATTCATACCGCCGTCACCGTCATCCCGCCGTCACCGTTATACCGCCGTCACCGTCATACCGCCGTCACCGTCATACCGCCGTCACCGTCATACCGCCGTCACCGTCATACCGCCGTCACCATCTTACCGCCGTCACCATCTTTCCGCCGTCACCTTCATACCGCCGTCACCGTCATACCGCCGTCACCGTCATACCGCCGTCACCATCTTGCCGCCGTCACCTTCATACCGCCGTCACCTTCATACCGCCGTCATATTCATACCGCCGTCACCGTCATACCGCCGTCACCTTCATACCGCCGTCACCGTCATACCGCCGTCACCGTCATACCGCCGTCACCATCCTACCGCCGTCACCGTCATACCGCCGTCACCGTCATACCGCCGTCACCGTCATACCGCCGTCACCGTCATACCGCCGTCACCTTCATACCGCCGTCACCGTCATACCTCCGTCACCGTCATACCGCCGTCACCTTCATACCGCCGTCACCTTCATACCGCCGTCACATTCATACCGCCGTCACCGTCATACCGCCGTCACCATCTTGCCGCCGTCACCTTCATACCGCCGTCACCTTCATACCGCCGTCACCATCTTACCGCCATCACCGTCATACCGCCGTCACCATCTTTCCGCCGTCACTTTCATACCGCCGTCACCTTCATACCGCCGTCACATTCATACCGCCATCACCGTCATACCGCCGTCACCATCTTGCCGCCGTCACCTTCATACCGCCGTCACCTTCATACCGCCGTCACATTCATACCGCCGTCACCGTCATCCCGCCGTCACCGTTATACCGCCGTCACCATCATACCGCCGTCACCGTCATACCGCCGTCACCGTCATACCGCCGTCACCATCTTACCGCCGTCACCATCTTGCCGCCATCACCGTCATACCGCCGTCACCATCTTACCGCCGTCACCATCTTTCCGCCGTCACCTTCATACCGCCGTCACCGTCATACCGCCGTCACCGTCTTACCGCCGTCACCATCTTACCGCCGTCACCGTCATACCACCGTCACCGTTATACCGCCGTCACCATCATACCGCCGTCACCATCTTGCCGCCGTCACCTTCATACCGCCGTCACCTTCATACCGCCGTCACCTTCATACCGCCGTCACCTTCATACCGCCGTCACCGTCATACCGCCGTCACCATCTTGCCGCCGTCACCTTCATACCGCCGTCACCTTCATACCGCCGTCACCGTCATCCCGCCGTCACCGTCATACCGCCGTCACCATCTTACCGCCATCACCGTCATACCGCCGTCACCATCTTTCCGCCGTCACTTTCATACCGCCGTCACCTTCATACCGCCGTCACATTCATACCGCCATCACCGTCATACCGCCGTCACCATCTTGCCGCCGTCACCTTCATACCGCCGTCACCTTCATACCGCCGTCACATTCATACCGCCGTCACCGTCATCCCGCCGTCACCGTTATACCGCCGTCACCATCATACCGCCGTCACCGTCATACCGCCGTCACCGTCATACCGCCGTCACCATCTTACCGCCGTCACCATCTTGCCGCCATCACCGTCATACCGCCGTCACCATCTTTCCGCCGTCACCTTCATACCGCCGTCACATTCATACCGCCATCACCGTCATACCGCCGTCACCATCTTGCCGCCGTCACCTTCATACCGCCGTCACCTTCATACCGCCGTCACCGTCATACCGCCGTCACCGTCTTACCGCCGTCACCATCTTACCGCCGTCACCGTCATACCGCCGTCACCATCTTTCCGCCGTCACCTTCATACCGCCGTCACCATCATACCGCCGTCACCGTCATACCGCCGTCACCATCTTGCCGCCGTCACCTTCATACCGCCGTCACCTTCATACCGCCGTCACCATCTTGGCGCCGTCACCGTCATACCGCCGTCACCGTCATACCGCCGTCACCGTCATACCGCCGTCACCGTCATACCGCCGTCACCGTCATACCGCCGTCACCATCTTACCGCCATCACCGTCATACCGCCGTCACCATCTTTCCGCCGTCACCTTCATACCGCCGTCACCTTCATACCGCCGTCACATTCATACCGCCATCACCGTCATACCGCCGTCACCATCTTGCCGCCGTCACCTTCATACCGCCGTCACCTTCATACCGCCGTCACATTCATACCGCCGTCACCGTCATCCCGCCGTCACCGTTATACCGCCGTCACCGTCATACCGCCGTCACCGTCATACCGCCGTCACCGTCATACCGCCGTCACCGTCATACCGCCGTCACCGTCATACCGCCGTCACCGTCATACCGCCGTCACCGTCATACCGCCGTCACCATCTTACCGCCATCACCGTCATACCGCCGTCACCATCTTTCCGCCGTCACTTTCATACCGCCGTCACCTTCATACCGCCGTCACCTTCATACCGCCGTCACATTCATACCGCCATCACCGTCATACCGCCGTCACCATCTTGCCGCCGTCACCTTCATACCGCCGTCACCTTCATACCGCCGTCACATTCATACCGCCGTCACCGTCATCCCGCCGTCACCATCATACCGCCGTCACCGTCATACCGCCGTCACCGTCATACCGCCGTCACCATCTTACCGCCGTCACCATCTTACCGCCATAACCGTCATACCGCCGTCACCATCTTTCCGCCGTCACCTTCATACCGCCGTCACATTCATACCGCCATCACCGTCATACCGCCGTCACCATCTTGCCGCCGTCACCTTCATACCGCCGTCACATTCATACCGCCGTCACCGTCATCCCGCCGTCACCGTTATACCGCCGTCACCGTCATACCGCCGTCACCGTCATACCGCCGTCACCGTCATACCGCCGTCACCGTCATACCGCCGTCACCATCTTACCGCCGTCACCATCTTTCCGCCGTCACCTTCATACCGCCGTCACCGTCATACCGCCGTCACCATCTTGCCGCCGTCACCTTCATACCGCCGTCACCTTCATACCGCCGTCACCTTCATACCGCCGTCACATTCATACCGCCGTCACCGTCATCCCGCCGTCACCGTCATACCGCCGTCACCTTCATACCGCCGTCACCGTCATACCGCCGTCACCGTCATACCGCCGTCACCATCTTACCGCCGTCACCGTCATACCGCCGTCACCGTCATACCACCGTCACCGTCATACCGCCGTCACCATCTTTCCGCCGTCACCTTCATACCGCCGTCACCTTCATACCTCCGTCACCGTCATACCGCCGTCACCTTCATACCGCCGTCACCTTCATACCGCCGTCACATTCATACCGCCGTCACCATCTTTCCGCCGTCACCTTCATACCGCCGTCACCTTCATACCGCCGTCACATTCATACCGCCATCACCGTCATACCGCCGTCACCATCTTGCCGCCGTCACCTTCATCCCGCCGTCACCGTTATACCGCCGTCACCATCATACCGCCGTCACCGTCATACCGCCGTCACCGTCATACCGCCGTCACCATCTTACCGCCGTCACCATCTTTCCGCCGTCACCTTCATACCGCCGTCACCGTCATACCGCCGTCACCTTCATACCGCCGTCACCGTCATACCGCCGTCACCGTCTTACCGCCGTCACCATCTTACCGCCGTCACCGTCATACCACCGTCACCGTCATACCGCCGTCACCATCTTTCCGCCGTCACCTTCATACCGCCGTCACCTTCATACCGCCGTCACCATCATACCGCCGTCACCATCTTGCCGCCGTCACCTTCATACCGCCGTCACCTTCATACCGCCGTCACCGTCATACCGCCGTCACCATCTTGCCGCCGTCACCTTCATACCACCGTCACCTTCATGCCGCCGTCACCGTCATGCCGCCGTCACCGTCATACCGCCGTCACCGTCATACCGCCGTCACCGTCATACCGCCGTCACCGTCATACCGCCGTCACCGTCATACCGCCGTCACCATCTTACCGCCATCACCGTCATACCGCCGTCACCATCTTTCCGCCGTCACTTTCATACCGCCGTCACCTTCATACCACCGTCACATTCATACCGCCATCACCGTCATACCGCCGTCACCATCTTGCCGCCGTCACCTTCATACCGCCGTCACCTTCATACCGCCGTCACATTCATACCGCCGTCACCGTCATCCCGCCGTCACCGTTATACCGCCGTCACCGTCATACCGCCGTCACCGTCATACCGCCGTCACCGTCATACCGCCGTCACCGTCATACCGCCGTCACCATCTTACCGCCGTCACCATCTTTCCGCCGTCACCTTCATACCGCTGTCACCGTCATACCGCCGTCACCGTCATACCGCCGTCACCATCTTGCCGCCGTCACCTTCATACCGCCGTCACCTTCATACCGCCGTCATATTCATACCGCCGTCACCGTCATACCGCCGTCACCTTCATACCGCCGTCACCGTCATACCGCCGTCACCGTCATACCGCCGTCACCATCTTACCGCCGTCACCGTCATACCGCCGTCACCGTCATACCGCCGTCACCGTCATACCGCCGTCACCTTCATACCGCCGTCACCGTCATACCTCCGTCACCGTCATACCGCCGTCACCTTCATACCGCCGTCACATTCATACCGCCGTCACCGTCATACCGCCGTCACCATCTTGCCGCCGTCACCTTCATACCGCCGTCACCTTCATACCGCCGTCACCATCTTACCGCCATCACCGTCATACCGCCGTCACCATCTTTCCGCCGTCACTTTCATACCGCCGTCACCTTCATACCGCCGTCACATTCATACCGCCATCACCGTCATACCGCCGTCACCATCTTGCCGCCGTCACCTTCATACCGCCGTCACCTTCATACCGCCGTCACATTCATACCGCCGTCACCGTCATCCCGCCGTCACCGTTATACCGCCGTCACCATCATACCGCCGTCACCGTCATACCGCCGTCACCGTCATACCGCCGTCACCATCTTACCGCCGTCACCATCTTGCCGCCATCACCGTCATACCGCCGTCACCATCTTTCCGCCGTCACCTTCATACCGCCGTCACATTCATACCGCCATCACCGTCATACCGCCGTCACCATCTTGCCGCCGTCACCTTCATACCGCCGTCACCTTCATACCGCCGTCACCGTCATACCGCCGTCACCGTCTTACCGCCGTCACCATCTTACCGCCGTCACCGTCATACCGCCGTCACCATCTTTCCGCCGTCACCTTCATACCGCCGTCACCATCATACCGCCGTCACCGTCATACCGCCGTCACCATCTTGCCGCCGTCACCTTCATACCGCCGTCACCTTCATACCGCCGTCACCATCTTGGCGCCGTCACCGTCATACCGCCGTCACCGTCATACCGCCGTCACCGTCATACCGCCGTCACCGTCATACCGCCGTCACCATCTTACCGCCATCACCGTCATACCGCCGTCACCATCTTTCCGCCGTCACCTTCATACCGCCGTCACCTTCATACCGCCGTCACATTCATACCGCCATCACCGTCATACCGCCGTCACCATCTTGCCGCCGTCACCTTCATACCGCCGTCACCTTCATACCGCCGTCACATTCATACCGCCGTCACCGTCATCCCGCCGTCACCGTTATACCGCCGTCACCGTCATACCGCCGTCACCGTCATACCGCCGTCACCGTCATACCGCCGTCACCGTCATACCGCCGTCACCGTCATACCGCCGTCACCGTCATACCGCCGTCACCGTCATACCGCCGTCACCATCTTACCGCCATCACCGTCATACCGCCGTCACCATCTTTCCGCCGTCACTTTCATACCGCCGTCACCTTCATACCGCCGTCACCTTCATACCGCCGTCACCATCTTGCCGCCGTCACCTTCATACCGCCGTCACCTTCATACCGCCGTCACCTTCATACCGCCGTCACCTTCATACCGCCGTCACCGTCATACCGCCGTCACCATCTTGCCGCCGTCACCTTCATACCGCCGTCACCTTCATACCGCCGTCACCGTCATCCCGCCGTCACCGTCATACCGCCGTCACCATCTTACCGCCATCACCGTCATACCGCCGTCACCATCTTTCCGCCGTCACTTTCATACCGCCGTCACCTTCATACCGCCGTCACATTCATACCGCCATCACCGTCATACCGCCGTCACCATCTTGCCGCCGTCACCTTCATACCGCCGTCACCTTCATACCGCCGTCACATTCATACCGCCGTCACCGTCATCCCGCCGTCACCGTTATACCGCCGTCACCATCATACCGCCGTCACCGTCATACCGCCGTCACCATCTTACCGCCGTCACCATCTTGCCGCCATCACCGTCATACCGCCGTCACCATCTTTCCGCCGTCACCTTCATACCGCCGTCACATTCATACCGCCATCACCGTCATACCGCCGTCACCATCTTGCCGCCGTCACCTTCATACCGCCGTCACCTTCATACCGCCGTCACCGTCATACCGCCGTCACCGTCTTACCGCCGTCACCATCTTACCGCCGTCACCGTCATACCGCCGTCACCATCTTTCCGCCGTCACCTTCATACCGCCGTCACCATCATACCGCCGTCACCGTCATACCGCCGTCACCATCTTGCCGCCGTCACCTTCATACCGCCGTCACCTTCATACCGCCGTCACCATCTTGGCGCCGTCACCGTCATACCGCCGTCACCGTCATACCGCCGTCACCGTCATACCGCCGTCACCGTCATACCGCCGTCACCGTCATACCGCCGTCACCATCTTACCGCCATCACCGTCATACCGCCGTCACCATCTTTCCGCCGTCACCTTCATACCGCCGTCACCTTCATACCGCCGTCACATTCATACCGCCATCACCGTCATACCGCCGTCACCATCTTGCCGCCGTCACCTTCATACCGCCGTCACCTTCATACCGCCGTCACCGTCATCCCGCCGTCACCGTTATACCGCCGTCACCGTCATACCGCCGTCACCGTCATACCGCCGTCACCGTCATACCGCCGTCACCGTCATACCGCCGTCACCGTCATACCGCCGTCACCGTCATACCGCCGTCACCGTCATACCGCCGTCACCATCTTACCGCCATCACCGTCATACCGCCGTCACCATCTTTCCGCCGTCACTTTCATACCGCCGTCACCTTCATACCGCCGTCACCTTCATACCGCCGTCACATTCATACCGCCATCACCGTCATACCGCCGTCACCATCTTGCCGCCGTCACCTTCATACCGCCGTCACCTTCATACCGCCGTCACATTCATACCGCCGTCACCGTCATCCCGCCGTCACCGTTATACCGCCGTCACCATCATACCGCCGTCACCGTCATACCGCCGTCACCGTCATACCGCCGTCACCATCTTACCGCCGTCACCATCTTACCGCCATCACCGTCATACCGCCGTCACCATCTTTCCGCCGTCACCTTCATACCGCCGTCACATTCATACCGCCATCACCGTCATACCGCCGTCACCATCTTGCCGCCGTCACCTTCATACCGCCGTCACATTCATACCGCCGTCACCGTCATCCCGCCGTCACCGTTATACCGCCGTCACCGTCATACCGCCGTCACCGTCATACCGCCGTCACCGTCATACCGCCGTCACCGTCATACCGCCGTCACCATCTTACCGCCGTCACCATCTTTCCGCCGTCACCTTCATACCGCCGTCACCGTCATACCGCCGTCACCATCTTGCCGCCGTCACCTTCATACCGCCGTCACCTTCATACCGCCGTCACATTCATACCGCCGTCACCGTCATCCCGCCGTCACCGTCATACCGCCGTCACCTTCATACCGCCGTCACCGTCATACCGCCGTCACCGTCATACCGCCGTCACCATCTTACCGCCGTCACCGTCATACCGCCGTCACCGTCATACCACCGTCACCGTCATACCGCCGTCACCATCTTTCCGCCGTCACCTTCATACCGCCGTCACCGTCATACCTCCGTCACCGTCATACCGCCGTCACCTTCATACCGCCGTCACCTTCATACCGCCGTCACATTCATACCGCCGTCACCGTCATCCCGCCGTCACCGTCATACCGCCGTCACCATCTTGCCGCCGTCACCTTCATACCGCCGTCACCGTCATCCCGCCGTCACCATCTTGCCGCCGTCACCTTCATACCGCCGTCACCGTCATACCGCCGTCACCGTCATACCACCGTCACCATCTTTCCGCCGTCACCTTCATACCGCCGTCGCCGTCATACCGCCGTCACCGTCATACCGCCGTCACCGTCATACCGCCGTCACCGTCATACCGCCGTCACCGTCATACCGCCGTCACCATCTTACCGCCGTCACCATCTTTCCGCCGTCACCTTCATACCGCCGTCACCGTCATACCGCCGTCACCTTCATACCGCCGTCACCGTCATACCGCCGTCACCGTCTTACCGCCGTCACCATCTTACCGCCGTCACCGTCATACCACCGTCACCGTCATACCGCCGTCACCATCTTTCCGCCGTCACCTTCATACCGCCGTCACCTTCATACCGCCGTCACCATCATACCGCCGTCACCATCTTGCCGCCGTCACCTTCATACCGCCGTCACCTTCATACCGCCGTCACCGTCATACCGCCGTCACCATCTTGCCGCCGTCACCTTCATACCACCGTCACCTTCATGCCGCCGTCACCGTCATGCCGCCGCCACCGTCATACCGCCGTCACCGTCATACCGCCGTCACCGTCATACCGCCGTCACCGTCATACCGCCGTCACCGTCATACCGCCGTCACCATCTTACCGCCATCACCGTCATACCGCCGTCACCATCTTTCCGCCGTCACTTTCATACCGCCGTCACCTTCATACCACCGTCACATTCATACCGCCATCACCGTCATACCGCCGTCACCATCTTGCCGCCGTCACCTTCATACCGCCGTCACCTTCATACCGCCGTCACATTCATACCGCCGTCACCGTCATCCCGCCGTCACCGTTATACCGCCGTCACCGTCATACCGCCGTCACCGTCATACCGCCGTCACCGTCATACCGCCGTCACCGTCATACCGCCGTCACCATCTTACCGCCGTCACCATCTTTCCGCCGTCACCTTCATACCGCCGTCACCGTCATACCGCCGTCACCGTCATACCGCCGTCACCATCTTGCCGCCGTCACCTTCATACCGCCGTCACCTTCATACCGCCGTCATATTCATACCGCCGTCACCGTCATACCGCCGTCACCTTCATACCGCCGTCACCGTCATACCGCCGTCACCGTCATACCGCCGTCACCATCTTACCGCCGTCACCGTCATACCGCCGTCACCGTCATACCGCCGTCACCGTCATACCGCCGTCACCGTCATACCGCCGTCACCTTCATACCGCCGTCACCGTCATACCTCCGTCACCGTCATACCGCCGTCACCTTCATACCGCCGTCACATTCATACCGCCGTCACCGTCATACCGCCGTCACCATCTTGCCGCCGTCACCTTCATACCGCCGTCACCTTCATACCGCCGTCACCATCTTACCGCCATCACCGTCATACCGCCGTCACCATCTTTCCGCCGTCACTTTCATACCGCCGTCACCTTCATACCGCCGTCACATTCATACCGCCATCACCGTCATACCGCCGTCACCATCTTGCCGCCGTCACCTTCATACCGCCGTCACCTTCATACCGCCGTCACATTCATACCGCCGTCACCATCATCCCGCCGTCACCGTTATACCGCCGTCACCATCATACCGCCGTCACCGTCATACCGCCGTCACCGTCATACCGCCGTCACCATCTTACCGCCGTCACCATCTTGCCGCCATCACCGTCATACCGCCGTCACCATCTTACCGCCGTCACCATCTTTCCGCCGTCACCTTCATACCGCCGTCACCGTCATACCGCCGTCACCGTCTTACCGCCGTCACCATCTTACCGCCGTCACCGTCATACCACCGTCACCGTTATACCGCCGTCACCATCATACCGCCGTCACCATCTTGCCGCCGTCACCTTCATACCGCCGTCACCTTCATACCGCCGTCACCTTCATACCGCCGTCACCTTCATACCGCCGTCACCGTCATACCGCCGTCACCATCTTGCCGCCGTCACCTTCATACCGCCGTCACCTTCATACCGCCGTCACCGTCATCCCGCCGTCACCGTCATACCGCCGTCACCATCTTACCGCCATCACCGTCATACCGCCGTCACCATCTTTCCGCCGTCACTTTCATACCGCCGTCACCTTCATACCGCCGTCACATTCATACCGCCATCACCGTCATACCGCCGTCACCATCTTGCCGCCGTCACCTTCATACCGCCGTCACCTTCATACCGCCGTCACATTCATACCGCCGTCACCGTCATCCCGCCGTCACCGTTATACCGCCGTCACCATCATACCGCCGTCACCGTCATACCGCCGTCACCGTCATACCGCCGTCACCATCTTACCGCCGTCACCATCTTGCCGCCATCACCGTCATACCGCCGTCACCATCTTTCCGCCGTCACCTTCATACCGCCGTCACATTCATACCGCCATCACCGTCATACCGCCGTCACCATCTTGCCGCCGTCACCTTCATACCGCCGTCACCTTCATACCGCCGTCACCTTCATACCGCCGTCACCGTCATACCGCCGTCACCGTCTTACCGCCGTCACCATCTTACCGCCGTCACCGTCATACCGCCGTCACCATCTTTCCGCCGTCACCTTCATACCGCCGTCACCATCATACCGCCGTCACCGTCATACCGCCGTCACCATCTTGCCGCCGTCACCTTCATACCGCCGTCACCTTCATACCGCCGTCACCATCTTGGCGCCGTCACCGTCATACCGCCGTCACCGTCATACCGCCGTCACCGTCATACCGCCGTCACCGTCATACCGCCGTCACCGTCATACCGCCGTCACCATCTTACCGCCATCACCGTCATACCGCCGTCACCATCTTTCCGCCGTCACCTTCATACCGCCGTCACCTTCATACCGCCGTCACATTCATACCGCCATCACCGTCATACCGCCGTCACCATCTTGCCGCCGTCACCTTCATACCGCCGTCACCTTCATACCGCCGTCACATTCATACCGCCGTCACCGTCATCCCGCCGTCACCGTTATACCGCCGTCACCGTCATACCGCCGTCACCGTCATACCGCCGTCACCGTCATACCGCCGTCACCGTCATACCGCCGTCACCGTCATACCGCCGTCACCATCTTACCGCCATCACCGTCATACCGCCGTCACCATCTTTCCGCCGTCACTTTCATACCGCCGTCACCTTCATACCGCCGTCACCTTCATACCGCCGTCACATTCATACCGCCATCACCGTCATACCGCCGTCACCATCTTGCCGCCGTCACCTTCATACCGCCGTCACCTTCATACCGCCGTCACATTCATACCGCCGTCACCGTCATCCCGCCGTCACCGTTATACCGCCGTCACCATCATACCGCCGTCACCGTCATACCGCCGTCACCGTCATACCGCCGTCACCATCTTACCGCCGTCACCATCTTACCGCCATCACCGTCATACCGCCGTCACCATCTTTCCGCCGTCACCTTCATACCGCCGTCACATTCATACCGCCATCACCGTCATACCGCCGTCACCATCTTGCCGCCGTCACCTTCATACCGCCGTCACATTCATACCGCCGTCACCGTCATCCCGCCGTCACCGTTATACCGCCGTCACCGTCATACCGCCGTCACCGTCATACCGCCGTCACCGTCATACCGCCGTCACCGTCATACCGCCGTCACCATCTTACCGCCGTCACCATCTTTCCGCCGTCACCTTCATACCGCCGTCACCGTCATACCGCCGTCACCATCTTGCCGCCGTCACCTTCATACCGCCGTCACCTTCATACCGCCGTCACCTTCATACCGCCGTCACCTTCATACCGCCGTCACATTCATACCGCCGTCACCGTCATCCCGCCGTCACCGTCATACCGCCGTCACCTTCATACCGCCGTCACCGTCATACCGCCGTCACCGTCATACCGCCGTCACCATCTTACCGCCGTCACCGTCATACCGCCGTCACCGTCATACCACCGTCACCGTCATACCGCCGTCACCATCTTTCCGCCGTCACCTTCATACCGCCGTCACCGTCATACCTCCGTCACCGTCATACCGCCGTCACCTTCATACCGCCGTCACCTTCATACCGCCGTCACATTCATACCGCCGTCACCGTCATCCCGCCGTCACCGTCATACCGCCGTCACCATCTTGCCGCCGTCACCTTCATACCGCCGTCACCGTCATCCCGCCGTCACCATCTTGCCGCCGTCACCTTCATACCGCCGTCACCGTCATACCGCCGTCACCGTCATACCACCGTCACCATCTTTCCGCCGTCACCTTCATACCGCCGTCGCCGTCATACCGCCGTCACCGTCATACCGCCGTCACCGTCATACCGCCGTCACCGTCATACCGCCGTCACCATCTTACCGCCGTCACCATCTTTCCGCCGTCACCTTCATACCGCCGTCACCGTCATACCGCCGTCACCTTCATACCGCCGTCACCGTCATACCGCCGTCACCGTCTTACCGCCGTCACCATCTTACCGCCGTCACCGTCATACCACCGTCACCGTCATACCGCCGTCACCATCTTTCCGCCGTCACCTTCATACCGCCGTCACCTTCATACCGCCGTCACCATCATACCGCCGTCACCATCTTGCCGCCGTCACCTTCATACCGCCGTCACCTTCATACCGCCGTCACCGTCATACCGCCGTCACCATCTTGCCGCCGTCACCTTCATACCACCGTCACCTTCATGCCGCCGTCACCGTCATGCCGCCGTCACCGTCATACCGCCGTCACCGTCATACCGCCGTCACCGTCATACCGCCGTCACCGTCATACCGCCGTCACCGTCATACCGCCGTCACCATCTTACCGCCATCACCGTCATACCGCCGTCACCATCTTTCCGCCGTCACTTTCATACCGCCGTCACCTTCATACCACCGTCACATTCATACCGCCATCACCGTCATACCGCCGTCACCATCTTGCCGCCGTCACCTTCATACCGCCGTCACCTTCATACCGCCGTCACATTCATACCGCCGTCACCGTCATCCCGCCGTCACCGTTATACCGCCGTCACCGTCATACCGCCGTCACCGTCATACCGCCGTCACCGTCATACCGCCGTCACCGTCATACCGCCGTCACCATCTTACCGCCGTCACCATCTTTCCGCCGTCACCTTCATACCGCCGTCACCGTCATACCGCCGTCACCGTCATACCGCCGTCACCATCTTGCCGCCGTCACCTTCATACCGCCGTCACCTTCATACCGCCGTCATATTCATACCGCCGTCACCGTCATACCGCCGTCACCTTCATACCGCCGTCACCGTCATACCGCCGTGACCGTCATACCGCCGTCACCATCTTACCGCCGTCACCGTCATACCGCCGTCACCGTCATACCGCCGTCACCGTCATACCGCCGTCACCTTCATACCGCCGTCACCGTCATACCTCCGTCACCGTCATACCGCCGTCACCTTCATACCGCCGTCACCTTCATACCGCCGTCACATTCATACCGCCGTCACCGTCATACCGCCGTCACCATCTTGCCGCCGTCACCTTCATACCGCCGTCACCGTCATACCGCCGTCACCATCTTGCCGCCGTCACCTTCATACCGCCGTCACCGTCATCCCGCCGTCACCATCTTGCCGCCGTCACCTTCATACCGCCGTCACCGTCATACCGCCGTCACCGTCATACCACCGTCACCATCTTTCCGCCGTCACCTTCATACCGCCGTCGCCGTCATACCGCCGTCACCGTCATACCGCCGTCACCGTCATACCGCCGTCACCGTCATACCGCCGTCACCGTCATACCGCCGTCACCATCTTACCGCCGTCACCATCTTTCCGCCGTCACCTTCATACCGCCGTCACCGTCATACCGCCGTCACCTTCATACCGCCGTCACCGTCATACCGCCGTCACCGTCTTACCGCCGTCACCATCTTACCGCCGTCACCGTCATACCACCGTCACCGTCATACCGCCGTCACCATCTTTCCGCCGTCACCTTCATACCGCCGTCACCTTCATACCGCCGTCACCATCATACCGCCGTCACCATCTTGCCGCCGTCACCTTCATACCGCCGTCACCTTCATACCGCCGTCACCGTCATACCGCCGTCACCATCTTGCCGCCGTCACCTTCATACCACCGTCACCTTCATGCCGCCGTCACCGTCATGCCGCCGCCACCGTCATACCGCCGTCACCGTCATACCGCCGTCACCGTCATACCGCCGTCACCGTCATACCGCCGTCACCGTCATACCGCCGTCACCATCTTACCGCCATCACCGTCATACCGCCGTCACCATCTTTCCGCCGTCACTTTCATACCGCCGTCACCTTCATACCACCGTCACATTCATACCGCCATCACCGTCATACCGCCGTCACCATCTTGCCGCCGTCACCTTCATACCGCCGTCACCTTCATACCGCCGTCACATTCATACCGCCGTCACCGTCATCCCGCCGTCACCGTTATACCGCCGTCACCGTCATACCGCCGTCACCGTCATACCGCCGTCACCGTCATACCGCCGTCACCGTCATACCGCCGTCACCATCTTACCGCCGTCACCATCTTTCCGCCGTCACCTTCATACCGCCGTCACCGTCATACCGCCGTCACCGTCATACCGCCGTCACCATCTTGCCGCCGTCACCTTCATACCGCCGTCACCTTCATACCGCCGTCATATTCATACCGCCGTCACCGTCATACCGCCGTCACCTTCATACCGCCGTCACCGTCATACCGCCGTCACCGTCATACCGCCGTCACCATCCTACCGCCGTCACCGTCATACCGCCGTCACCGTCATACCGCCGTCACCGTCATACCGCCGTCACCGTCATACCGCCGTCACCTTCATACCGCCGTCACCGTCATACCTCCGTCACCGTCATACCGCCGTCACCTTCATACCGCCGTCACCTTCATACCGCCGTCACATTCATACCGCCGTCACCGTCATACCGCCGTCACCATCTTGCCGCCGTCACCTTCATACCGCCGTCACCTTCATACCGCCGTCACCATCTTACCGCCATCACCGTCATACCGCCGTCACCATCTTTCCGCCGTCACTTTCATACCGCCGTCACCTTCATACCGCCGTCACATTCATACCGCCATCACCGTCATACCGCCGTCACCATCTTGCCGCCGTCACCTTCATACCGCCGTCACCTTCATACCGCCGTCACATTCATACCGCCGTCACCGTCATCCCGCCGTCACCGTTATACCGCCGTCACCATCATACCGCCGTCACCGTCATACCGCCGTCACCGTCATACCGCCGTCACCATCTTACCGCCGTCACCATCTTGCCGCCATCACCGTCATACCGCCGTCACCATCTTACCGCCGTCACCATCTTTCCGCCGTCACCTTCATACCGCCGTCACCGTCATACCGCCGTCACCGTCTTACCGCCGTCACCATCTTACCGCCGTCACCGTCATACCACCGTCACCGTTATACCGCCGTCACCATCATACCGCCGTCACCATCTTGCCGCCGTCACCTTCATACCGCCGTCACCTTCATACCGCCGTCACCTTCATACCGCCGTCACCTTCATACCGCCGTCACCGTCATACCGCCGTCACCATCTTGCCGCCGTCACCTTCATACCGCCGTCACCTTCATACCGCCGTCACCGTCATCCCGCCGTCACCGTCATACCGCCGTCACCATCTTACCGCCATCACCGTCATACCGCCGTCACCATCTTTCCGCCGTCACTTTCATACCGCCGTCACCTTCATACCGCCGTCACATTCATACCGCCATCACCGTCATACCGCCGTCACCATCTTGCCGCCGTCACTTTCATACCGCCGTCACCGTCATACCTCCGTCACCGTCATACCGCCGTCACCTTCATACCGCCGTCACCTTCATACCGCCGTCACATTCATACCGCCGTCACCGTCATACCGCCGTCACCATCTTGCCGCCGTCACCTTCATACCGCCGTCACCTTCATACCGCCGTCACCATCTTACCGCCATCACCGTCATACCGCCGTCACCATCTTTCCGCCGTCACTTTCATACCGCCGTCACCTTCATACCGCCGTCACATTCATACCGCCATCACCGTCATACCGCCGTCACCATCTTGCCGCCGTCACCGTCATACCGCCGTCACCGTCTTACCGCCGTCACCATCTTACCGCCGTCACCGTCATACCGCCGTCACCATCTTTCCGCCGTCACCTTCATACCGCCGTCACCATCATACCGCCGTCACCGTCATACCGCCGTCACCATCTTGCCGCCGTCACCTTCATACCGCCGTCACCTTCATACCGCCGTCACCATCTTGGCGCCGTCACCGTCATACCGCCGTCACCGTCATACCGCCGTCACCGTCATACCGCCGTCACCGTCATACCGCCGTCACCGTCATACCGCCGTCACCATCTTACCGCCATCACCGTCATACCGCCGTCACCATCTTTCCGCCGTCACCTTCATACCGCCGTCACCTTCATACCGCCGTCACATTCATACCGCCATCACCGTCATACCGCCGTCACCATCTTGCCGCCGTCACCTTCATACCGCCGTCACCTTCATACCGCCGTCACATTCATACCGCCGTCACCGTCATCCCGCCGTCACCGTTATACCGCCGTCACCGTCATACCGCCGTCACCGTCATACCGCCGTCACCGTCATACCGCCGTCACCGTCATACCGCCGTCACCGTCATACCGCCGTCACCGTCATACCGCCGTCACCGTCATACCGCCGTCACCGTCATACCGCCGTCACCATCTTACCGCCATCACCGTCATACCGCCGTCACCATCTTTCCGCCGTCACTTTCATACCGCCGTCACCTTCATACCGCCGTCACCTTCATACCGCCGTCACATTCATACCGCCATCACCGTCATACCGCCGTCACCATCTTGCCGCCGTCACCTTCATACCGCCGTCACCTTCATACCGCCGTCACATTCATACCGCCGTCACCGTCATCCCGCCGTCACCATCATACCGCCGTCACCGTCATACCGCCGTCACCGTCATACCGCCGTCACCATCATACCGCCGTCACCGTCATACCGCCGTCACCGTCATACCGCCGTCACCATCTTACCGCCGTCACCATCTTACCGCCATAACCGTCATACCGCCGTCACCATCTTTCCGCCGTCACCTTCATACCGCCGTCACATTCATACCGCCATCACCGTCATACCGCCGTCACCATCTTGCCGCCGTCACCTTCATACCGCCGTCACATTCATACCGCCGTCACCGTCATCCCGCCGTCACCGTTATACCGCCGTCACCGTCATACCGCCGTCACCGTCATACCGCCGTCACCGTCATACCGCCGTCACCGTCATACCGCCGTCACCATCTTACCGCCGTCACCATCTTTCCGCCGTCACCTTCATACCGCCGTCACCGTCATACCGCCGTCACCATCTTGCCGCCGTCACCTTCATACCGCCGTCACCTTCATACCGCCGTCACCTTCATACCGCCGTCACATTCATACCGCCGTCACCGTCATCCCGCCGTCACCGTCATACCGCCGTCACCTTCATACCGCCGTCACCGTCATACCGCCGTCACCGTCATACCGCCGTCACCATCTTACCGCCGTCACCGTCATACCGCCGTCACCGTCATACCACCGTCACCGTCATACCGCCGTCACCATCTTTCCGCCGTCACCTTCATACCGCCGTCACCTTCATACCTCCGTCACCGTCATACCGCCGTCACCTTCATACCGCCGTCACCTTCATACCGCCGTCACATTCATACCGCCGTCACCATCTTTCCGCCGTCACCTTCATACCGCCGTCACCTTCATACCGCCGTCACATTCATACCGCCATCACCGTCATACCGCCGTCACCATCTTGCCGCCGTCACCTTCATCCCGCCGTCACCGTTATACCGCCGTCACCATCATACCGCCGTCACCGTCATACCGCCGTCACCGTCATACCGCCGTCACCATCTTACCGCCGTCACCATCTTTCCGCCGTCACCTTCATACCGCCGTCACCGTCATACCGCCGTCACCTTCATACCGCCGTCACCGTCATACCGCCGTCACCGTCTTACCGCCGTCACCATCTTACCGCCGTCACCGTCATACCACCGTCACCGTCATACCGCCGTCACCATCTTTCCGCCGTCACCTTCATACCGCCGTCACCTTCATACCGCCGTCACCATCATACCGCCGTCACCATCTTGCCGCCGTCACCTTCATACCGCCGTCACCTTCATACCGCCGTCACCGTCATACCGCCGTCACCATCTTGCCGCCGTCACCTTCATACCACCGTCACCTTCATGCCGCCGTCACCGTCATGCCGCCGTCACCGTCATACCGCCGTCACCGTCATACCGCCGTCACCGTCATACCGCCGTCACCGTCATACCGCCGTCACCGTCATACCGCCGTCACCATCTTACCGCCATCACCGTCATACCGCCGTCACCATCTTTCCGCCGTCACTTTCATACCGCCGTCACCTTCATACCACCGTCACATTCATACCGCCATCACCGTCATACCGCCGTCACCATCTTGCCGCCGTCACCTTCATACCGCCGTCACCTTCATACCGCCGTCACATTCATACCGCCGTCACCGTCATCCCGCCGTCACCGTTATACCGCCGTCACCGTCATACCGCCGTCACCGTCATACCGCCGTCACCGTCATACCGCCGTCACCGTCATACCGCCGTCACCATCTTACCGCCGTCACCATCTTTCCGCCGTCACCTTCATACCGCTGTCACCGTCATACCGCCGTCACCGTCATACCGCCGTCACCATCTTGCCGCCGTCACCTTCATACCGCCGTCACCTTCATACCGCCGTCATATTCATACCGCCGTCACCGTCATACCGCCATCACCTTCATACCGCCGTCACCGTCATACCGCCGTCACCGTCATACCGCCGTCACCATCTTACCGCCGTCACCGTCATACCGCCGTCACCGTCATACCGCCGTCACCGTCATACCGCCGTCACCTTCATACCGCCGTCACCGTCATACCTCCGTCACCGTCATACCGCCGTCACCTTCATACCGCCGTCACATTCATACCGCCGTCACCGTCATACCGCCGTCACCATCTTGCCGCCGTCACCTTCATACCGCCGTCACCTTCATACCGCCGTCACCATCTTACCGCCATCACCGTCATACCGCCGTCACCATCTTTCCGCCGTCACTTTCATACCGCCGTCACCTTCATACCGCCGTCACATTCATACCGCCATCACCGTCATACCGCCGTCACCATCTTGCCGCCGTCACCTTCATACCGCCGTCACCTTCATACCGCCGTCACATTCATACCGCCGTCACCGTCATCCCGCCGTCACCGTTATACCGCCGTCACCATCATACCGCCGTCACCGTCATACCGCCGTCACCGTCATACCGCCGTCACCATCTTACCGCCGTCACCATCTTGCCGCCATCACCGTCATACCGCCGTCACCATCTTTCCGCCGTCACCTTCATACCGCCGTCACATTCATACCGCCATCACCGTCATACCGCCGTCACCATCTTGCCGCCGTCACCTTCATACCGCCGTCACCTTCATACCGCCGTCACCGTCATACCGCCGTCACCGTCTTACCGCCGTCACCATCTTACCGCCGTCACCGTCATACCGCCGTCACCATCTTTCCGCCGTCACCTTCATACCGCCGTCACCATCATACCGCCGTCACCGTCATACCGCCGTCACCATCTTGCCGCCGTCACCTTCATACCGCCGTCACCTTCATACCGCCGTCACCATCTTGGCGCCGTCACCGTCATACCGCCGTCACCGTCATACCGCCGTCACCGTCATACCGCCGTCACCGTCATACCGCCGTCACCATCTTACCGCCATCACCGTCATACCGCCGTCACCATCTTTCCGCCGTCACCTTCATACCGCCGTCACCTTCATACCGCCGTCACATTCATACCGCCATCACCGTCATACCGCCGTCACCATCTTGCCGCCGTCACCTTCATACCGCCGTCACCTTCATACCGCCGTCACATTCATACCGCCGTCACCGTCATCCCGCCGTCACCGTTATACCGCCGTCACCGTCATACCGCCGTCACCGTCATACCGCCGTCACCGTCATACCGCCGTCACCGTCATACCGCCGTCACCGTCATACCGCCGTCACCGTCATACCGCCGTCACCGTCATACCGCCGTCACCATCTTACCGCCATCACCGTCATACCGCCGTCACCATCTTTCCGCCGTCACTTTCATACCGCCGTCACCTTCATACCGCCGTCACCTTCATACCGCCGTCACCATCTTGCCGCCGTCACCTTCATACCGCCGTCACCTTCATACCGCCGTCACCTTCATACCGCCGTCACCTTCATACCGCCGTCACCGTCATACCGCCGTCACCATCTTGCCGCCGTCACCTTCATACCGCCGTCACCTTCATACCGCCGTCACCGTCATCCCGCCGTCACCGTCATACCGCCGTCACCATCTTACCGCCATCACCGTCATACCGCCGTCACCATCTTTCCGCCGTCACTTTCATACCGCCGTCACCTTCATACCGCCGTCACATTCATACCGCCATCACCGTCATACCGCCGTCACCATCTTGCCGCCGTCACCTTCATACCGCCGTCACCTTCATACCGCCGTCACATTCATACCGCCGTCACCGTCATCCCGCCGTCACCGTTATACCGCCGTCACCATCATACCGCCGTCACCGTCATACCGCCGTCACCATCTTACCGCCGTCACCATCTTGCCGCCATCACCGTCATACCGCCGTCACCATCTTTCCGCCGTCACCTTCATACCGCCGTCACATTCATACCGCCATCACCGTCATACCGCCGTCACCATCTTGCCGCCGTCACCTTCATACCGCCGTCACCTTCATACCGCCGTCACCGTCATACCGCCGTCACCGTCTTACCGCCGTCACCATCTTACCGCCGTCACCGTCATACCGCCGTCACCATCTTTCCGCCGTCACCTTCATACCGCCGTCACCATCATACCGCCGTCACCGTCATACCGCCGTCACCATCTTGCCGCCGTCACCTTCATACCGCCGTCACCTTCATACCGCCGTCACCATCTTGGCGCCGTCACCGTCATACCGCCGTCACCGTCATACCGCCGTCACCGTCATACCGCCGTCACCGTCATACCGCCGTCACCGTCATACCGCCGTCACCATCTTACCGCCATCACCGTCATACCGCCGTCACCATCTTTCCGCCGTCACCTTCATACCGCCGTCACCTTCATACCGCCGTCACATTCATACCGCCATCACCGTCATACCGCCGTCACCATCTTGCCGCCGTCACCTTCATACCGCCGTCACCTTCATACCGCCGTCACCGTCATCCCGCCGTCACCGTTATACCGCCGTCACCGTTATACCGCCGTCACCGTCATACCGCCGTCACCGTCATACCGCCGTCACCGTCATACCGCCGTCACCGTCATACCGCCGTCACCGTCATACCGCCGTCACCGTCATACCGCCGTCACCGTCATACCGCCGTCACCATCTTACCGCCATCACCGTCATACCGCCGTCACCATCTTTCCGCCGTCACTTTCATACCGCCGTCACCTTCATACCGCCGTCACCTTCATACCGCCGTCACATTCATACCGCCATCACCGTCATACCGCCGTCACCATCTTGCCGCCGTCACCTTCATACCGCCGTCACCTTCATACCGCCGTCACATTCATACCGCCGTCACCGTCATCCCGCCGTCACCGTTATACCGCCGTCACCATCATACCGCCGTCACCGTCATACCGCCGTCACCGTCATACCGCCGTCACCATCTTACCGCCATCACCGTCATACCGCCGTCACCATCTTTCCGCCGTCACCTTCATACCGCCGTCACATTCATACCGCCATCACCGTCATACCGCCGTCACCATCTTGCCGCCGTCACCTTCATACCGCCGTCACATTCATACCGCCGTCACCGTCATCCCGCCGTCACCGTTATACCGCCGTCACCGTCATACCGCCGTCACCGTCATACCGCCGTCACCGTCATACCGCCGTCACCGTCATACCGCCGTCACCATCTTACCGCCGTCACCATCTTACCGCCGTCACCATCTTTCCGCCGTCACCTTCATACCGCCGTCACCGTCATACCGCCGTCACCATCTTGCCGCCGTCACCTTCATACCGCCGTCACCTTCATACCGCCGTCACCTTCATACCGCCGTCACATTCATACCGCCGTCACCGTCATCCCGCCGTCACCGTCATACCGCCGTCACCTTCATACCGCCGTCACCGTCATACCGCCGTCACCGTCATACCGCCGTCACCATCTTACCGCCGTCACCGTCATACCGCCGTCACCGTCATACCACCGTCACCGTCATACCGCCGTCACCATCTTTCCGCCGTCACCTTCATACCGCCGTCACCTTCATACCTCCGTCACCGTCATACCGCCGTCACCTTCATACCGCCGTCACCTTCATACCGCCGTCACATTCATACCGCCGTCACCATCTTTCCGCCGTCACCTTCATACCGCCGTCACCTTCATACCGCCGTCACATTCATACCGCCATCACCGTCATACCGCCGTCACCATCTTGCCGCCGTCACCTTCATCCCGCCGTCACCGTTATACCGCCGTCACCATCATACCGCCGTCACCGTCATACCGCCGTCACCGTCATACCGCCGTCACCATCTTACCGCCGTCACCATCTTTCCGCCGTCACCTTCATACCGCCGTCACCGTCATACCGCCGTCACCTTCATACCGCCGTCACCGTCATACCGCCGTCACCGTCTTACCGCCGTCACCATCTTACCGCCGTCACCGTCATACCACCGTCACCGTCATACCGCCGTCACCATCTTTCCGCCGTCACCTTCATACCGCCGTCACCTTCATACCGCCGTCACCATCATACCGCCGTCACCATCTTGCCGCCGTCACCTTCATACCGCCGTCACCTTCATACCGCCGTCACCGTCATACCGCCGTCACCATCTTGCCGCCGTCACCTTCATACCACCGTCACCTTCATGCCGCCGTCACCGTCATGCCGCCGTCACCGTCATACCGCCGTCACCGTCATACCGCCGTCACCGTCATACCGCCGTCACCGTCATACCGCCGTCACCGTCATACCGCCGTCACCATCTTACCGCCATCACCGTCATACCGCCGTCACCATCTTTCCGCCGTCACTTTCATACCGCCGTCACCTTCATACCACCGTCACATTCATACCGCCATCACCGTCATACCGCCGTCACCATCTTGCCGCCGTCACCTTCATACCGCCGTCACCTTCATACCGCCGTCACATTCATACCGCCGTCACCGTCATCCCGCCGTCACCGTTATACCGCCGTCACCGTCATACCGCCGTCACCGTCATACCGCCGTCACCGTCATACCGCCGTCACCGTCATACCGCCGTCACCATCTTACCGCCGTCACCATCTTTCCGCCGTCACCTTCATACCGCTGTCACCGTCATACCGCCGTCACCGTCATACCGCCGTCACCATCTTGCCGCCGTCACCTTCATACCGCCGTCACCTTCATACCGCCGTCATATTCATACCGCCGTCACCGTCATACCGCCGTCACCTTCATACCGCCGTCACCGTCATACCGCCGTCACCGTCATACCGCCGTCACCATCTTACCGCCGTCACCGTCATACCGCCGTCACCGTCATACCGCCGTCACCGTCATACCGCCGTCACCTTCATACCGCCGTCACCGTCATACCTCCGTCACCGTCATACCGCCGTCACCTTCATACCGCCGTCACATTCATACCGCCGTCACCGTCATACCGCCGTCACCATCTTGCCGCCGTCACCTTCATACCGCCGTCACCTTCATACCGCCGTCACCATCTTACCGCCATCACCGTCATACCGCCGTCACCATCTTTCCGCCGTCACTTTCATACCGCCGTCACCTTCATACCGCCGTCACATTCATACCGCCATCACCGTCATACCGCCGTCACCATCTTGCCGCCGTCACCTTCATACCGCCGTCACCTTCATACCGCCGTCACATTCATACCGCCGTCACCGTCATCCCGCCGTCACCGTTATACCGCCGTCACCATCATACCGCCGTCACCGTCATACCGCCGTCACCGTCATACCGCCGTCACCATCTTACCGCCGTCACCATCTTGCCGCCATCACCGTCATACCGCCGTCACCATCTTTCCGCCGTCACCTTCATACCGCCGTCACATTCATACCGCCATCACCGTCATACCGCCGTCACCATCTTGCCGCCGTCACCTTCATACCGCCGTCACCTTCATACCGCCGTCACCGTCATACCGCCGTCACCGTCTTACCGCCGTCACCATCTTACCGCCGTCACCGTCATACCGCCGTCACCATCTTTCCGCCGTCACCTTCATACCGCCGTCACCATCATACCGCCGTCACCGTCATACCGCCGTCACCATCTTGCCGCCGTCACCTTCATACCGCCGTCACCTTCATACCGCCGTCACCATCTTGGCGCCGTCACCGTCATACCGCCGTCACCGTCATACCGCCGTCACCGTCATACCGCCGTCACCGTCATACCGCCGTCACCATCTTACCGCCATCACCGTCATACCGCCGTCACCATCTTTCCGCCGTCACCTTCATACCGCCGTCACCTTCATACCGCCGTCACATTCATACCGCCATCACCGTCATACCGCCGTCACCATCTTGCCGCCGTCACCTTCATACCGCCGTCACCTTCATACCGCCGTCACATTCATACCGCCGTCACCGTCATCCCGCCGTCACCGTTATACCGCCGTCACCGTCATACCGCCGTCACCGTCATACCGCCGTCACCGTCATACCGCCGTCACCGTCATACCGCCGTCACCGTCATACCGCCGTCACCGTCATACCGCCGTCACCGTCATACCGCCGTCACCATCTTTCCGCCGTCACTTTCATACCGCCGTCACCTTCATACCGCCGTCACCTTCATACCGCCGTCACCATCTTGCCGCCGTCACCTTCATACCGCCGTCACCTTCATACCGCCGTCACCTTCATACCGCCGTCACCGTCATACCGCCGTCACCATCTTGCCGCCGTCACCTTCATACCGCCGTCACCTTCATACCGCCGTCACCGTCATCCCGCCGTCACCGTCATACCGCCGTCACCATCTTACCGCCATCACCGTCATACCGCCGTCACCATCTTTCCGCCGTCACTTTCATACCGCCGTCACCTTCATACCGCCGTCACATTCATACCGCCATCACCGTCATACCGCCGTCACCATCTTGCCGCCGTCACCTTCATACCGCCGTCACCTTCATACCGCCGTCACATTCATACCGCCGTCACCGTCATCCCGCCGTCACCGTTATACCGCCGTCACCATCATACCGCCGTCACCGTCATACCGCCGTCACCATCTTACCGCCGTCACCATCTTGCCGCCATCACCGTCATACCGCCGTCACCATCTTTCCGCCGTCACCTTCATACCGCCGTCACATTCATACCGCCATCACCGTCATACCGCCGTCACCATCTTGCCGCCGTCACCTTCATACCGCCGTCACCTTCATACCGCCGTCACCGTCATACCGCCGTCACCGTCTTACCGCCGTCACCATCTTACCGCCGTCACCGTCATACCGCCGTCACCATCTTTCCGCCGTCACCTTCATACCGCCGTCACCATCATACCGCCGTCACCGTCATACCGCCGTCACCATCTTGCCGCCGTCACCTTCATACCGCCGTCACCTTCATACCGCCGTCACCATCTTGGCGCCGTCACCGTCATACCGCCGTCACCGTCATACCGCCGTCACCGTCATACCGCCGTCACCGTCATACCGCCGTCACCGTCATACCGCCGTCACCATCTTACCGCCATCACCGTCATACCGCCGTCACCATCTTTCCGCCGTCACCTTCATACCGCCGTCACCTTCATACCGCCGTCACATTCATACCGCCATCACCGTCATACCGCCGTCACCATCTTGCCGCCGTCACCTTCATACCGCCGTCACCTTCATACCGCCGTCACCGTCATCCCGCCGTCACCGTTATACCGCCGTCACCGTCATACCGCCGTCACCGTCATACCGCCGTCACCGTCATACCGCCGTCACCGTCATACCGCCGTCACCGTCATACCGCCGTCACCGTCATACCGCCGTCACCGTCATACCGCCGTCACCATCTTACCGCCATCACCGTCATACCGCCGTCACCATCTTTCCGCCGTCACTTTCATACCGCCGTCACCTTCATACCGCCGTCACCTTCATACCGCCGTCACATTCATACCGCCATCACCGTCATACCGCCGTCACCATCTTGCCGCCGTCACCTTCATACCGCCGTCACCTTCATACCGCCGTCACATTCATACCGCCGTCACCGTCATCCCGCCGTCACCGTTATACCGCCGTCACCATCATACCGCCGTCACCGTCATACCGCCGTCACCGTCATACCGCCGTCACCATCTTACCGCCGTCACCATCTTACCGCCATCACCGTCATACCGCCGTCACCATCTTTCCGCCGTCACCTTCATACCGCCGTCACATTCATACCGCCATCACCGTCATACCGCCGTCACCATCTTGCCGCCGTCACCTTCATACCGCCGTCACATTCATACCGCCGTCACCGTCATCCCGCCGTCACCGTTATACCGCCGTCACCGTCATACCGCCGTCACCGTCATACCGCCGTCACCGTCATACCGCCGTCACCGTCATACCGCCGTCACCATCTTACCGCCGTCACCATCTTTCCGCCGTCACCTTCATACCGCCGTCACCGTCATACCGCCGTCACCATCTTGCCGCCGTCACCTTCATACCGCCGTCACCTTCATACCGCCGTCACATTCATACCGCCGTCACCGTCATCCCGCCGTCACCGTCATACCGCCGTCACCTTCATACCGCCGTCACCGTCATACCGCCGTCACCGTCATACCGCCGTCACCATCTTACCGCCGTCACCGTCATACCGCCGTCACCGTCATACCACCGTCACCGTCATACCGCCGTCACCATCTTTCCGCCGTCACCTTCATACCGCCGTCACCGTCATACCTCCGTCACCGTCATACCGCCGTCACCTTCATACCGCCGTCACCTTCATACCGCCGTCACATTCATACCGCCGTCACCGTCATCCCGCCGTCACCGTCATACCGCCGTCACCATCTTGCCGCCGTCACCTTCATACCGCCGTCACCGTCATCCCGCCGTCACCATCTTGCCGCCGTCACCTTCATACCGCCGTCACCGTCATACCGCCGTCACCGTCATACCACCGTCACCATCTTTCCGCCGTCACCTTCATACCGCCGTCGCCGTCATACCGCCGTCACCGTCATACCGCCGTCACCGTCATACCGCCGTCACCGTCATACCGCCGTCACCGTCATACCGCCGTCACCATCTTACCGCCGTCACCATCTTTCCGCCGTCACCTTCATACCGCCGTCACCGTCATACCGCCGTCACCTTCATACCGCCGTCACCGTCATACCGCCGTCACCGTCTTACCGCCGTCACCATCTTACCGCCGTCACCGTCATACCACCGTCACCGTCATACCGCCGTCACCATCTTTCCGCCGTCACCTTCATACCGCCGTCACCTTCATACCGCCGTCACCATCATACCGCCGTCACCATCTTGCCGCCGTCACCTTCATACCGCCGTCACCTTCATACCGCCGTCACCGTCATACCGCCGTCACCATCTTGCCGCCGTCACCTTCATACCACCGTCACCTTCATGCCGCCGTCACCGTCATGCCGCCGCCACCGTCATACCGCCGTCACCGTCATACCGCCGTCACCGTCATACCGCCGTCACCGTCATACCGCCGTCACCGTCATACCGCCGTCACCATCTTACCGCCATCACCGTCATACCGCCGTCACCATCTTTCCGCCGTCACTTTCATACCGCCGTCACCTTCATACCACCGTCACATTCATACCGCCATCACCGTCATACCGCCGTCACCATCTTGCCGCCGTCACCTTCATACCGCCGTCACCTTCATACCGCCGTCACATTCATACCGCCGTCACCGTCATCCCGCCGTCACCGTTATACCGCCGTCACCGTCATACCGCCGTCACCGTCATACCGCCGTCACCGTCATACCGCCGTCACCGTCATACCGCCGTCACCATCTTACCGCCGTCACCATCTTTCCGCCGTCACCTTCATACCGCCGTCACCGTCATACCGCCGTCACCGTCATACCGCCGTCACCATCTTGCCGCCGTCACCTTCATACCGCCGTCACCTTCATACCGCCGTCATATTCATACCGCCGTCACCGTCATACCGCCGTCACCTTCATACCGCCGTCACCGTCATACCGCCGTCACCGTCATACCGCCGTCACCATCTTACCGCCGTCACCGTCATACCGCCGTCACCGTCATACCGCCGTCACCGTCATACCGCCGTCACCGTCATACCGCCGTCACCTTCATACCGCCGTCACCGTCATACCTCCGTCACCGTCATACCGCCGTCACCTTCATACCGCCGTCACATTCATACCGCCGTCACCGTCATACCGCCGTCACCATCTTGCCGCCGTCACCTTCATACCGCCGTCACCTTCATACCGCCGTCACCATCTTACCGCCATCACCGTCATACCGCCGTCACCATCTTTCCGCCGTCACTTTCATACCGCCGTCACCTTCATACCGCCGTCACATTCATACCGCCATCACCGTCATACCGCCGTCACCATCTTGCCGCCGTCACCTTCATACCGCCGTCACCTTCATACCGCCGTCACATTCATACCGCCGTCACCGTCATCCCGCCGTCACCGTTATACCGCCGTCACCATCATACCGCCGTCACCGTCATACCGCCGTCACCGTCATACCGCCGTCACCATCTTACCGCCGTCACCATCTTGCCGCCATCACCGTCATACCGCCGTCACCATCTTACCGCCGTCACCATCTTTCCGCCGTCACCTTCATACCGCCGTCACCGTCATACCGCCGTCACCGTCTTACCGCCGTCACCATCTTACCGCCGTCACCGTCATACCACCGTCACCGTTATACCGCCGTCACCATCATACCGCCGTCACCATCTTGCCGCCGTCACCTTCATACCGCCGTCACCTTCATACCGCCGTCACCTTCATACCGCCGTCACCTTCATACCGCCGTCACCGTCATACCGCCGTCACCATCTTGCCGCCGTCACCTTCATACCGCCGTCACCTTCATACCGCCGTCACCGTCATCCCGCCGTCACCGTCATACCGCCGTCACCATCTTACCGCCATCACCGTCATACCGCCGTCACCATCTTTCCGCCGTCACTTTCATACCGCCGTCACCTTCATACCGCCGTCACATTCATACCGCCATCACCGTCATACCGCCGTCACCATCTTGCCGCCGTCACCTTCATACCGCCGTCACCTTCATACCGCCGTCACATTCATACCGCCGTCACCGTCATCCCGCCGTCACCGTTATACCGCCGTCACCATCATACCGCCGTCACCGTCATACCGCCGTCACCGTCATACCGCCGTCACCATCTTACCGCCGTCACCATCTTGCCGCCATCACCGTCATACCGCCGTCACCATCTTTCCGCCGTCACCTTCATACCGCCGTCACATTCATACCGCCATCACCGTCATACCGCCGTCACCATCTTGCCGCCGTCACCTTCATACCGCCGTCACCTTCATACCGCCGTCACCTTCATACCGCCGTCACCGTCATACCGCCGTCACCGTCTTACCGCCGTCACCATCTTACCGCCGTCACCGTCATACCGCCGTCACCATCTTTCCGCCGTCACCTTCATACCGCCGTCACCATCATACCGCCGTCACCGTCATACCGCCGTCACCATCTTGCCGCCGTCACCTTCATACCGCCGTCACCTTCATACCGCCGTCACCATCTTGGCGCCGTCACCGTCATACCGCCGTCACCGTCATACCGCCGTCACCGTCATACCGCCGTCACCGTCATACCGCCGTCACCGTCATACCGCCGTCACCATCTTACCGCCATCACCGTCATACCGCCGTCACCATCTTTCCGCCGTCACCTTCATACCGCCGTCACCTTCATACCGCCGTCACATTCATACCGCCATCACCGTCATACCGCCGTCACCATCTTGCCGCCGTCACCTTCATACCGCCGTCACCTTCATACCGCCGTCACATTCATACCGCCGTCACCGTCATCCCGCCGTCACCGTTATACCGCCGTCACCGTCATACCGCCGTCACCGTCATACCGCCGTCACCGTCATACCGCCGTCACCGTCATACCGCCGTCACCGTCATACCGCCGTCACCATCTTACCGCCATCACCGTCATACCGCCGTCACCATCTTTCCGCCGTCACTTTCATACCGCCGTCACCTTCATACCGCCGTCACCTTCATACCGCCGTCACATTCATACCGCCATCACCGTCATACCGCCGTCACCATCTTGCCGCCGTCACCTTCATACCGCCGTCACCTTCATACCGCCGTCACATTCATACCGCCGTCACCGTCATCCCGCCGTCACCGTTATACCGCCGTCACCATCATACCGCCGTCACCGTCATACCGCCGTCACCGTCATACCGCCGTCACCATCTTACCGCCGTCACCATCTTACCGCCATCACCGTCATACCGCCGTCACCATCTTTCCGCCGTCACCTTCATACCGCCGTCACATTCATACCGCCATCACCGTCATACCGCCGTCACCATCTTGCCGCCGTCACCTTCATACCGCCGTCACATTCATACCGCCGTCACCGTCATCCCGCCGTCACCGTTATACCGCCGTCACCGTCATACCGCCGTCACCGTCATACCGCCGTCACCGTCATACCGCCGTCACCGTCATACCGCCGTCACCATCTTACCGCCGTCACCATCTTTCCGCCGTCACCTTCATACCGCCGTCACCGTCATACCGCCGTCACCATCTTGCCGCCGTCACCTTCATACCGCCGTCACCTTCATACCGCCGTCACCTTCATACCGCCGTCACCTTCATACCGCCGTCACATTCATACCGCCGTCACCGTCATCCCGCCGTCACCGTCATACCGCCGTCACCTTCATACCGCCGTCACCGTCATACCGCCGTCACCGTCATACCGCCGTCACCATCTTACCGCCGTCACCGTCATACCGCCGTCACCGTCATACCACCGTCACCGTCATACCGCCGTCACCATCTTTCCGCCGTCACCTTCATACCGCCGTCACCGTCATACCTCCGTCACCGTCATACCGCCGTCACCTTCATACCGCCGTCACCTTCATACCGCCGTCACATTCATACCGCCGTCACCGTCATCCCGCCGTCACCGTCATACCGCCGTCACCATCTTGCCGCCGTCACCTTCATACCGCCGTCACCGTCATCCCGCCGTCACCATCTTGCCGCCGTCACCTTCATACCGCCGTCACCGTCATACCGCCGTCACCGTCATACCACCGTCACCATCTTTCCGCCGTCACCTTCATACCGCCGTCGCCGTCATACCGCCGTCACCGTCATACCGCCGTCACCGTCATACCGCCGTCACCGTCATACCGCCGTCACCATCTTACCGCCGTCACCATCTTTCCGCCGTCACCTTCATACCGCCGTCACCGTCATACCGCCGTCACCTTCATACCGCCGTCACCGTCATACCGCCGTCACCGTCTTACCGCCGTCACCATCTTACCGCCGTCACCGTCATACCACCGTCACCGTCATACCGCCGTCACCATCTTTCCGCCGTCACCTTCATACCGCCGTCACCTTCATACCGCCGTCACCATCATACCGCCGTCACCATCTTGCCGCCGTCACCTTCATACCGCCGTCACCTTCATACCGCCGTCACCGTCATACCGCCGTCACCATCTTGCCGCCGTCACCTTCATACCACCGTCACCTTCATGCCGCCGTCACCGTCATGCCGCCGTCACCGTCATACCGCCGTCACCGTCATACCGCCGTCACCGTCATACCGCCGTCACCGTCATACCGCCGTCACCGTCATACCGCCGTCACCATCTTACCGCCATCACCGTCATACCGCCGTCACCATCTTTCCGCCGTCACTTTCATACCGCCGTCACCTTCATACCACCGTCACATTCATACCGCCATCACCGTCATACCGCCGTCACCATCTTGCCGCCGTCACCTTCATACCGCCGTCACCTTCATACCGCCGTCACATTCATACCGCCGTCACCGTCATCCCGCCGTCACCGTTATACCGCCGTCACCGTCATACCGCCGTCACCGTCATACCGCCGTCACCGTCATACCGCCGTCACCATCTTACCGCCGTCACCATCTTTCCGCCGTCACCTTCATACCGCCGTCACCGTCATACCGCCGTCACCGTCATACCGCCGTCACCATCTTGCCGCCGTCACCTTCATACCGCCGTCACCTTCATACCGCCGTCATATTCATACCGCCGTCACCGTCATACCGCCGTCACCTTCATACCGCCGTCACCGTCATACCGCCGTGACCGTCATACCGCCGTCACCATCTTACCGCCGTCACCGTCATACCGCCGTCACCGTCATACCGCCGTCACCGTCATACCGCCGTCACCTTCATACCGCCGTCACCGTCATACCTCCGTCACCGTCATACCGCCGTCACCTTCATACCGCCGTCACCTTCATACCGCCGTCACATTCATACCGCCGTCACCGTCATACCGCCGTCACCATCTTGCCGCCGTCACCTTCATACCGCCGTCACCTTCATACCGCCGTCACCATCTTACCGCCATCACCGTCATACCGCCGTCACCATCTTTCCGCCGTCACTTTCATACCGCCGTCACCTTCATACCGCCGTCACATTCATACCGCCATCACCGTCATTCCGCCGTCACCATCTTGCCGCCGTCACCTTCATACCGCCGTCACCTTCATACCGCCGTCACATTCATACCGCCGTCACCGTCATCCCGCCGTCACCGTTATACCGCCGTCACCATCATACCGCCGTCACCGTCATACCGCCGTCACCGTCATACCGCCGTCACCATCTTACCGCCGTCACCATCTTGCCGCCATCACCGTCATACCGCCGTCACCATCTTTCCGCCGTCACCTTCATACCGCCGTCACATTCATACCGCCATCACCGTCATACCGCCGTCACCATCTTGCCGCCGTCACCTTCATACCGCCGTCACCTTCATACCGCCGTCACCGTCATACCGCCGTCACCGTCTTACCGCCGTCACCATCTTACCGCCGTCACCGTCATACCGCCGTCACCATCTTTCCGCCGTCACCTTCATACCGCCGTCACCATCATACCGCCGTCACCGTCATACCGCCGTCACCATCTTGCCGCCGTCACCTTCATACCGCCGTCACCATCTTGGCGCCGTCACCGTCATACCGCCGTCACCGTCATACCGCCGTCACCGTCATACCGCCGTCACCGTCATACCGCCGTCACCATCTTACCGCCATCACCGTCATACCGCCGTCACCATCTTTCCGCCGTCACCTTCATACCGCCGTCACCTTCATACCGCCGTCACATTCATACCGCCATCACCGTCATACCGCCGTCACCATCTTGCCGCCGTCACCTTCATACCGCCGTCACCTTCATACCGCCGTCACATTCATACCGCCGTCACCGTCATCCCGCCGTCACCGTTATACCGCCGTCACCGTCATACCGCCGTCACCGTCATACCGCCGTCACCGTCATACCGCCGTCACCGTCATACCGCCGTCACCGTCATACCGCCGTCACCGTCATACCGCCGTCACCGTCATACCGCCGTCACCATCTTACCGCCATCACCGTCATACCGCCGTCACCATCTTTCCGCCGTCACTTTCATACCGCCGTCACCTTCATACCGCCGTCACCTTCATACCGCCGTCACATTCATACCGCCGTCACCGTCATACCGCCGTCACCATCTTGCCGCCGTCACCTTCATACCGCCGTCACCTTCATACCGCCGTCACCGTCATCCCGCCGTCACCGTCATACCGCCGTCACCATCTTACCGCCATCACCGTCATACCGCCGTCACCATCTTTCCGCCGTCACTTTCATACCGCCGTCACCTTCATACCGCCGTCACATTCATACCGCCATCACCGTCATACCGCCGTCACCATCTTGCCGCCGTCACCTTCATACCGCCGTCACCTTCATACCGCCGTCACATTCATACCGCCGTCACCGTCATCCCGCCGTCACCGTCATACCGCCGTCACCATCTTACCGCCATCACCGTCATACCGCCGTCACCATCTTTCCGCCGTCACTTTCATACCGCCGTCACCTTCATACCGCCGTCACATTCATACCGCCGTCACCGTCATACCGCCGTCACCATCTTGCCGCCGTCACCTTCATACCGCCGTCACCTTCATACCGCCGTCACCGTCATCCCGCCGTCACCGTCATACCGCCGTCACCATCTTACCGCCATCACCGTCATACCGCCGTCACCATCTTTCCGCCGTCACTTTCATACCGCCGTCACCTTCATACCGCCGTCACATTCATACCGCCATCACCGTCATACCGCCGTCACCATCTTGCCGCCGTCACCTTCATACCGCCGTCACCTTCATACCGCCGTCACATTCATACCGCCGTCACCGTCATCCCGCCGTCACCGTTATACCGCCGTCACCATCATACCGCCGTCACCGTCATACCGCCGTCACCGTCATACCGCCGTCACCATCTTACCGCCGTCACCATCTTGCCGCCATCACCGTCATACCGCCGTCACCATCTTTCCGCCGTCACCTTCATACCGCCGTCACATTCATACCGCCATCACCGTCATACCGCCGTCACCATCTTGCCGCCGTCACCTTCATACCGCCGTCACCTTCATACCGCCGTCACCGTCATACCGCCGTCACCGTCTTACCGCCGTCACCATCTTACCGCCGTCACCGTCATACCGCCGTCACCATCTTTCCGCCGTCACCTTCATACCGCCGTCACCATCATACCGCCGTCACCGTCATACCGCCGTCACCATCTTGCCGCCGTCACCTTCATACCGCCGTCACCTTCATACCGCCGTCACCATCTTGGCGCCGTCACCGTCATACCGCCGTCACCGTCATACCGCCGTCACCGTCATACCGCCGTCACCGTCATACCGCCGTCACCGTCATACCGCCGTCACCATCTTACCGCCATCACCGTCATACCGCCGTCACCATCTTTCCGCCGTCACCTTCATACCGCCGTCACCTTCATACCGCCGTCACATTCATACCGCCATCACCGTCATACCGCCGTCACCATCTTGCCGCCGTCACCTTCATACCGCCGTCACCTTCATACCGCCGTCACATTCATACCGCCGTCACCGTCATCCCGCCGTCACCGTTATACCGCCGTCACCGTCATACCGCCGTCACCGTCATACCGCCGTCACCGTCATACCGCCGTCACCGTCATACCGCCGTCACCGTCATACCGCCGTCACCGTCATACCGCCGTCACCGTCATACCGCCGTCACCGTCATACCGCCGTCACCATCTTACCGCCATCACCGTCATACCGCCGTCACCATCTTTCCGCCGTCACTTTCATACCGCCGTCACCTTCATACCGCCGTCACCTTCATACCGCCGTCACATTCATACCGCCATCACCGTCATACCGCCGTCACCATCTTGCCGCCGTCACCTTCATACCGCCGTCACCTTCATACCGCCGTCACATTCATACCGCCGTCACCGTCATCCCGCCGTCACCATCATACCGCCGTCACCGTCATACCGCCGTCACCGTCATACCGCCGTCACCATCTTACCGCCGTCACCATCTTACCGCCATCACCGTCATACCGCCGTCACCATCTTTCCGCCGTCACCTTCATACCGCCGTCACATTCATACCGCCATCACCGTCATACCGCCGTCACCATCTTGCCGCCGTCACCTTCATACCGCCGTCACATTCATACCGCCGTCACCGTCATCCCGCCGTCACCGTTATACCGCCGTCACCGTCATACCGCCGTCACCGTCATACCGCCGTCACCGTCATACCGCCGTCACCATCTTACCGCCGTCACCATCTTTCCGCCGTCACCTTCATACCGCCGTCACCGTCATACCGCCGTCACCATCTTGCCGCCGTCACCTTCATACCGCCGTCACCTTCATACCGCCGTCACCTTCATACCGCCGTCACATTCATACCGCCGTCACCGTCATCCCGCCGTCACCGTCATACCGCCGTCACCTTCATACCGCCGTCACCGTCATACCGCCGTCACCGTCATACCGCCGTCACCATCTTACCGCCGTCACCGTCATACCGCCGTCACCGTCATACCACCGTCACCGTCATACCGCCGTCACCATCTTTCCGCCGTCACCTTCATACCGCCGTCACCTTCATACCTCCGTCACCGTCATACCGCCGTCACCTTCATACCGCCGTCACCTTCATACCGCCGTCACATTCATACCGCCGTCACCATCTTTCCGCCGTCACCTTCATACCGCCGTCACCTTCATACCGCCGTCACATTCATACCGCCATCACCGTCATACCGCCGTCACCATCTTGCCGCCGTCACCTTCATCCCGCCGTCACCGTTATACCGCCGTCACCATCATACCGCCGTCACCGTCATACCGCCGTCACCGTCATACCGCCGTCACCATCTTACCGCCGTCACCATCTTTCCGCCGTCACCTTCATACCGCCGTCACCGTCATACCGCCGTCACCTTCATACCGCCGTCACCGTCATACCGCCGTCACCGTCTTACCGCCGTCACCATCTTACCGCCGTCACCGTCATACCACCGTCACCGTCATACCGCCGTCACCATCTTTCCGCCGTCACCTTCATACCGCCGTCACCTTCATACCGCCGTCACCATCATACCGCCGTCACCATCTTGCCGCCGTCACCTTCATACCGCCGTCACCTTCATACCGCCGTCACCGTCATACCGCCGTCACCATCTTGCCGCCGTCACCTTCATACCACCGTCACCTTCATGCCGCCGTCACCGTCATGCCGCCGTCACCGTCATACCGCCGTCACCGTCATACCGCCGTCACCGTCATACCGCCGTCACCGTCATACCGCCGTCACCGTCATACCGCCGTCACCATCTTACCGCCATCACCGTCATACCGCCGTCACCATCTTTCCGCCGTCACTTTCATACCGCCGTCACCTTCATACCACCGTCACATTCATACCGCCATCACCGTCATACCGCCGTCACCATCTTGCCGCCGTCACCTTCATACCGCCGTCACCTTCATACCGCCGTCACATTCATACCGCCGTCACCGTCATCCCGCCGTCACCGTTATACCGCCGTCACCGTCATACCGCCGTCACCGTCATACCGCCGTCACCGTCATACCGCCGTCACCGTCATACCGCCGTCACCATCTTACCGCCGTCACCATCTTTCCGCCGTCACCTTCATACCGCTGTCACCGTCATACCGCCGTCACCGTCATACCGCCGTCACCATCTTGCCGCCGTCACCTTCATACCGCCGTCACCTTCATACCGCCGTCATATTCATACCGCCGTCACCGTCATACCGCCGTCACCTTCATACCGCCGTCACCGTCATACCGCCGTCACCGTCATACCGCCGTCACCATCTTACCGCCGTCACCGTCATACCGCCGTCACCGTCATACCGCCGTCACCGTCATACCGCCGTCACCTTCATACCGCCGTCACCGTCATACCTCCGTCACCGTCATACCGCCGTCACCTTCATACCGCCGTCACATTCATACCGCCGTCACCGTCATACCGCCGTCACCATCTTGCCGCCGTCACCTTCATACCGCCGTCACCTTCATACCGCCGTCACCATCTTACCGCCATCACCGTCATACCGCCGTCACCATCTTTCCGCCGTCACTTTCATACCGCCGTCACCTTCATACCGCCGTCACATTCATACCGCCATCACCGTCATACCGCCGTCACCATCTTGCCGCCGTCACCTTCATACCGCCGTCACCTTCATACCGCCGTCACATTCATACCGCCGTCACCGTCATCCCGCCGTCACCGTTATACCGCCGTCACCATCATACCGCCGTCACCGTCATACCGCCGTCACCGTCATACCGCCGTCACCATCTTACCGCCGTCACCATCTTGCCGCCATCACCGTCATACCGCCGTCACCATCTTTCCGCCGTCACCTTCATACCGCCGTCACATTCATACCGCCATCACCGTCATACCGCCGTCACCATCTTGCCGCCGTCACCTTCATACCGCCGTCACCTTCATACCGCCGTCACCGTCATACCGCCGTCACCGTCTTACCGCCGTCACCATCTTACCGCCGTCACCGTCATACCGCCGTCACCATCTTTCCGCCGTCACCTTCATACCGCCGTCACCATCATACCGCCGTCACCGTCATACCGCCGTCACCATCTTGCCGCCGTCACCTTCATACCGCCGTCACCTTCATACCGCCGTCACCATCTTGGCGCCGTCACCGTCATACCGCCGTCACCGTCATACCGCCGTCACCGTCATACCGCCGTCACCGTCATACCGCCGTCACCATCTTACCGCCATCACCGTCATACCGCCGTCACCATCTTTCCGCCGTCACCTTCATACCGCCGTCACCTTCATACCGCCGTCACATTCATACCGCCATCACCGTCATACCGCCGTCACCATCTTGCCGCCGTCACCTTCATACCGCCGTCACCTTCATACCGCCGTCACATTCATACCGCCGTCACCGTCATCCCGCCGTCACCGTTATACCGCCGTCACCGTCATACCGCCGTCACCGTCATACCGCCGTCACCGTCATACCGCCGTCACCGTCATACCGCCGTCACCGTCATACCGCCGTCACCGTCATACCGCCGTCACCGTCATACCGCCGTCACCATCTTACCGCCATCACCGTCATACCGCCGTCACCATCTTTCCGCCGTCACTTTCATACCGCCGTCACCTTCATACCGCCGTCACCTTCATACCGCCGTCACCATCTTGCCGCCGTCACCTTCATACCGCCGTCACCTTCATACCGCCGTCACCTTCATACCGCCGTCACCTTCATACCGCCGTCACCGTCATACCGCCGTCACCATCTTGCCGCCGTCACCTTCATACCGCCGTCACCTTCATACCGCCGTCACCGTCATCCCGCCGTCACCGTCATACCGCCGTCACCATCTTACCGCCATCACCGTCATACCGCCGTCACCATCTTTCCGCCGTCACTTTCATACCGCCGTCACCTTCATACCGCCGTCACATTCATACCGCCATCACCGTCATACCGCCGTCACCATCTTGCCGCCGTCACCTTCATACCGCCGTCACCTTCATACCGCCGTCACATTCATACCGCCGTCACCGTCATCCCGCCGTCACCGTTATACCGCCGTCACCATCATACCGCCGTCACCGTCATACCGCCGTCACCATCTTACCGCCGTCACCATCTTGCCGCCATCACCGTCATACCGCCGTCACCATCTTTCCGCCGTCACCTTCATACCGCCGTCACATTCATACCGCCATCACCGTCATACCGCCGTCACCATCTTGCCGCCGTCACCTTCATACCGCCGTCACCTTCATACCGCCGTCACCGTCATACCGCCGTCACCGTCTTACCGCCGTCACCATCTTACCGCCGTCACCGTCATACCGCCGTCACCGTCATACCGCCGTCACCGTCATACCGCCGTCACCGTCATACCGCCGTCACCTTCATACCGCCGTCACCGTCATACCTCCGTCACCGTCATACCGCCGTCACCTTCATACCGCCGTCACATTCATACCGCCGTCACCGTCATACCGCCGTCACCATCTTGCCGCCGTCACCTTCATACCGCCGTCACCTTCATACCGCCGTCACCATCTTACCGCCATCACCGTCATACCGCCGTCACCATCTTTCCGCCGTCACTTTCATACCGCCGTCACCTTCATACCGCCGTCACATTCATACCGCCATCACCGTCATACCGCCGTCACCATCTTGCCGCCGTCACCTTCATACCGCCGTCACCTTCATACCGCCGTCACATTCATACCGCCGTCACCGTCATCCCGCCGTCACTGTTATACCGCCGTCACCATCATACCGCCGTCACCGTCATACCGCCGTCACCGTCATACCGCCGTCACCATCTTACCGCCGTCACCATCTTGCCGCCATCACCGTCATACCGCCGTCACCATCTTACCGCCGTCACCATCTTTCCGCCGTCACCTTCATACCGCCGTCACCGTCATACCGCCGTCACCGTCTTACCGCCGTCACCATCTTACCGCCGTCACCGTCATACCACCGTCACCGTTATACCGCCGTCACCATCATACCGCCGTCACCATCTTGCCGCCGTCACCTTCATACCGCCGTCACCTTCATACCGCCGTCACCTTCATACCGCCGTCACCTTCATACCGCCGTCACCGTCATACCGCCGTCACCATCTTGCCGCCGTCACCTTCATACCGCCGTCACCTTCATACCGCCGTCACCGTCATCCCGCCGTCACCGTCATACCGCCGTCACCATCTTACCGCCATCACCGTCATACCGCCGTCACCATCTTTCCGCCGTCACTTTCATACCGCCGTCACCTTCATACCGCCGTCACATTCATACCGCCATCACCGTCATACCGCCGTCACCATCTTGCCGCCGTCACCTTCATACCGCCGTCACCTTCATACCGCCGTCACATTCATACCGCCGTCACCGTCATCCCGCCGTCACCGTTATACCGCCGTCACCATCATACCGCCGTCACCGTCATACCGCCGTCACCGTCATACCGCCGTCACCATCTTACCGCCGTCACCATCTTGCCGCCATCACCGTCATACCGCCGTCACCATCTTTCCGCCGTCACCTTCATACCGCCGTCACATTCATACCGCCATCACCGTCATACCGCCGTCACCATCTTGCCGCCGTCACCTTCATACCGCCGTCACCTTCATACCGCCGTCACCTTCATACCGCCGTCACCGTCATACCGCCGTCACCGTCTTACCGCCGTCACCATCTTACCGCCGTCACCGTCATACCGCCGTCACCATCTTTCCGCCGTCACCTTCATACCGCCGTCACCATCATACCGCCGTCACCGTCATACCGCCGTCACCATCTTGCCGCCGTCACCTTCATACCGCCGTCACCTTCATACCGCCGTCACCATCTTGGCGCCGTCACCGTCATACCGCCGTCACCGTCATACCGCCGTCACCGTCATACCGCCGTCACCGTCATACCGCCGTCACCGTCATACCGCCGTCACCATCTTACCGCCATCACCGTCATACCGCCGTCACCATCTTTCCGCCGTCACCTTCATACCGCCGTCACCTTCATACCGCCGTCACATTCATACCGCCATCACCGTCATACCGCCGTCACCATCTTGCCGCCGTCACCTTCATACCGCCGTCACCTTCATACCGCCGTCACATTCATACCGCCGTCACCGTCATCCCGCCGTCACCGTTATACCGCCGTCACCGTCATACCGCCGTCACCGTCATACCGCCGTCACCGTCATACCGCCGTCACCGTCATACCGCCGTCACCGTCATACCGCCGTCACCATCTTACCGCCATCACCGTCATACCGCCGTCACCATCTTTCCGCCGTCACTTTCATACCGCCGTCACCTTCATACCGCCGTCACCTTCATACCGCCGTCACATTCATACCGCCATCACCGTCATACCGCCGTCACCATCTTGCCGCCGTCACCTTCATACCGCCGTCACCTTCATACCGCCGTCACATTCATACCGCCGTCACCGTCATCCCGCCGTCACCGTTATACCGCCGTCACCATCATACCGCCGTCACCGTCATACCGCCGTCACCGTCATACCGCCGTCACCATCTTCCCGCCGTCACCATCTTACCGCCATCACCGTCATACCGCCGTCACCATCTTTCCGCCGTCACCTTCATACCGCCGTCACATTCATACCGCCATCACCGTCATACCGCCGTCACCATCTTGCCGCCGTCACCTTCATACCGCCGTCACATTCATACCGCCGTCACCGTCATCCCGCCGTCACCGTTATACCGCCGTCACCGTCATACCGCCGTCACCGTCATACCGCCGTCACCGTCATACCGCCGTCACCGTCATACCGCCGTCACCATCTTACCGCCGTCACCATCTTTCCGCCGTCACCTTCATACCGCCGTCACCGTCATACCGCCGTCACCATCTTGCCGCCGTCACCTTCATACCGCCGTCACCTTCATACCGCCGTCACCTTCATACCGCCGTCACCTTCATACCGCCGTCACATTCATACCGCCGTCACCGTCATCCCGCCGTCACCGTCATACCGCCGTCACCTTCATACCGCCGTCACCGTCATACCGCCGTCACCGTCATACCGCCGTCACCATCTTACCGCCGTCACCGTCATACCGCCGTCACCGTCATACCACCGTCACCGTCATACCGCCGTCACCATCTTTCCGCCGTCACCTTCATACCGCCGTCACCGTCATACCTCCGTCACCGTCATACCGCCGTCACCTTCATACCGCCGTCACCTTCATACCGCCGTCACATTCATACCGCCGTCACCGTCATCCCGCCGTCACCGTCATACCGCCGTCACCATCTTGCCGCCGTCACCTTCATACCGCCGTCACCGTCATCCCGCCGTCACCATCTTGCCGCCGTCACCTTCATACCGCCGTCACCGTCATACCGCCGTCACCGTCATACCACCGTCACCATCTTTCCGCCGTCACCTTCATACCGCCGTCGCCGTCATACCGCCGTCACCGTCATACCGCCGTCACCGTCATACCGCCGTCACCGTCATACCGCCGTCACCATCTTACCGCCGTCACCATCTTTCCGCCGTCACCTTCATACCGCCGTCACCGTCATACCGCCGTCACCTTCATACCGCCGTCACCGTCATACCGCCGTCACCGTCTTACCGCCGTCACCATCTTACCGCCGTCACCGTCATACCACCGTCACCGTCATACCGCCGTCACCATCTTTCCGCCGTCACCTTCATACCGCCGTCACCTTCATACCGCCGTCACCATCATACCGCCGTCACCATCTTGCCGCCGTCACCTTCATACCGCCGTCACCTTCATACCGCCGTCACCGTCATACCGCCGTCACCATCTTGCCGCCGTCACCTTCATACCACCGTCACCTTCATGCCGCCGTCACCGTCATGCCGCCGTCACCGTCATACCGCCGTCACCGTCATACCGCCGTCACCGTCATACCGCCGTCACCGTCATACCGCCGTCACCGTCATACCGCCGTCACCATCTTACCGCCATCACCGTCATACCGCCGTCACCATCTTTCCGCCGTCACTTTCATACCGCCGTCACCTTCATACCACCGTCACATTCATACCGCCATCACCGTCATACCGCCGTCACCATCTTGCCGCCGTCACCTTCATACCGCCGTCACCTTCATACCGCCGTCACATTCATACCGCCGTCACCGTCATCCCGCCGTCACCGTTATACCGCCGTCACCGTCATACCGCCGTCACCGTCATACCGCCGTCACCGTCATACCGCCGTCACCGTCATACCGCCGTCACCATCTTACCGCCGTCACCATCTTTCCGCCGTCACCTTCATACCGCCGTCACCGTCATACCGCCGTCACCGTCATACCGCCGTCACCATCTTGCCGCCGTCACCTTCATACCGCCGTCACCTTCATACCGCCGTCATATTCATACCGCCGTCACCGTCATACCGCCGTCACCTTCATACCGCCGTCACCGTCATACCGCCGTGACCGTCATACCGCCGTCACCATCTTACCGCCGTCACCGTCATACCGCCGTCACCGTCATACCGCCGTCACCGTCATACCGCCGTCACCTTCATACCGCCGTCACCGTCATACCTCCGTCACCGTCATACCGCCGTCACCTTCATACCGCCGTCACCTTCATACCGCCGTCACATTCATACCGCCGTCACCGTCATACCGCCGTCACCATCTTGCCGCCGTCACCTTCATACCGCCGTCACCTTCATACCGCCGTCACCATCTTACCGCCATCACCGTCATACCGCCGTCACCATCTTTCCGCCGTCACTTTCATACCGCCGTCACCTTCATACCGCCGTCACATTCATACCGCCATCACCGTCATACCGCCGTCACCATCTTGCCGCCGTCACCTTCATACCGCCGTCACCTTCATACCGCCGTCACATTCATACCGCCGTCACCGTCATCCCGCCGTCACCGTTATACCGCCGTCACCATCATACCGCCGTCACCGTCATACCGCCGTCACCGTCATACCGCCGTCACCATCTTACCGCCGTCACCATCTTGCCGCCATCACCGTCATACCGCCGTCACCATCTTTCCGCCGTCACCTTCATACCGCCGTCACATTCATACCGCCATCACCGTCATACCGCCGTCACCATCTTGCCGCCGTCACCTTCATACCGCCGTCACCTTCATACCGCCGTCACCGTCATACCGCCGTCACCGTCTTACCGCCGTCACCATCTTACCGCCGTCACCGTCATACCGCCGTCACCATCTTTCCGCCGTCACCTTCATACCGCCGTCACCATCATACCGCCGTCACCGTCATACCGCCGTCACCATCTTGCCGCCGTCACCTTCATACCGCCGTCACCATCTTGGCGCCGTCACCGTCATACCGCCGTCACCGTCATACCGCCGTCACCGTCATACCGCCGTCACCGTCATACCGCCGTCACCATCTTACCGCCATCACCGTCATACCGCCGTCACCATCTTTCCGCCGTCACCTTCATACCGCCGTCACCTTCATACCGCCGTCACATTCATACCGCCATCACCGTCATACCGCCGTCACCATCTTGCCGCCGTCACCTTCATACCGCCGTCACCTTCATACCGCCGTCACATTCATACCGCCGTCACCGTCATCCCGCCGTCACCGTTATACCGCCGTCACCGTCATACCGCCGTCACCGTCATACCGCCGTCACCGTCATACCGCCGTCACCGTCATACCGCCGTCACCGTCATACCGCCGTCACCATCTTACCGCCATCACCGTCATACCGCCGTCACCATCTTTCCGCCGTCACTTTCATACCGCCGTCACCTTCATACCGCCGTCACATTCATACCGCCATCACCGTCATACCGCCGTCACCATCTTGCCGCCGTCACCTTCATACCGCCGTCACCTTCATACCGCCGTCATATTCATACCGCCGTCACCGTCATCCCGCCGTCACCGTTATACCGCCGTCACCATCATACCGCCGTCACCGTCATACCGCCGTCACCGTCATACCGCCGTCACCATCTTACCGCCGTCACCATCTTACCGCCATCACCGTCATACCGCCGTCACCATCTTTCCGCCGTCACCTTCATACCGCCGTCACATTCATACCGCCATCACCGTCATACCGCCGTCACCATCTTGCCGCCGTCACCTTCATACCGCCGTCACATTCATACCGCCGTCACCGTCATCCCGCCGTCACCGTTATACCGCCGTCACCGTCATACCGCCGTCACCGTCATACCGCCGTCACCGTCATACCGCCGTCACCGTCATACCGCCGTCACCATCTTACCGCCGTCACCATCTTTCCGCCGTCACCTTCATACCGCCGTCACCGTCATACCGCCGTCACCATCTTGCCGCCGTCACCTTCATACCGCCGTCACCTTCATACCGCCGTCACATTCATACCGCCGTCACCGTCATCCCGCCGTCACCGTCATACCGCCGTCACCTTCATACCGCCGTCACCGTCATACCGCCGTCACCGTCATACCGCCGTCACCATCTTACCGCCGTCACCGTCATACCGCCGTCACCGTCATACCACCGTCACCGTCATACCGCCGTCACCATCTTTCCGCCGTCACCTTCATACCGCCGTCACCGTCATACCTCCGTCACCGTCATACCGCCGTCACCTTCATACCGCCGTCACCTTCATACCGCCGTCACATTCATACCGCCGTCACCGTCATCCCGCCGTCACCGTCATACCGCCGTCACCATCTTGCCGCCGTCACCTTCATACCGCCGTCACCGTCATCCCGCCGTCACCATCTTGCCGCCGTCACCTTCATACCGCCGTCACCGTCATACCGCCGTCACCGTCATACCACCGTCACCATCTTTCCGCCGTCACCTTCATACCGCCGTCGCCGTCATACCGCCGTCACCGTCATACCGCCGTCACCGTCATACCGCCGTCACCGTCATACCGCCGTCACCGTCATACCGCCGTCACCATCTTACCGCCGTCACCATCTTTCCGCCGTCACCTTCATACCGCCGTCACCGTCATACCGCCGTCACCTTCATACCGCCGTCACCGTCTTACCGCCGTCACCATCTTACCGCCGTCACCGTCATACCACCGTCACCGTCATACCGCCGTCACCATCTTTCCGCCGTCACCTTCATACCGCCGTCACCTTCATACCGCCGTCACCATCATACCGCCGTCACCATCTTGCCGCCGTCACCTTCATACCGCCGTCACCTTCATACCGCCGTCACCGTCATACCGCCGTCACCATCTTGCCGCCGTCACCTTCATACCACCGTCACCTTCATGCCGCCGTCACCGTCATGCCGCCGTCACCGTCATACCGCCGTCACTGTCATACCGCCGTCACCGTCATACCGCCGTCACCGTCATACCGCCGTCACCGTCATACCGCCGTCACCATCTTACCGCCATCACCGTCATACCGCCGTCACCATCTTTCCGCCGTCACTTTCATACCGCCGTCACCTTCATACCACCGTCACATTCATACCGCCATCACCGTCATACCGCCGTCACCATCTTGCCGCCGTCACCTTCATACCGCCGTCACCTTCATACCGCCGTCACATTCATACCGCCGTCACCGTCATCCCGCCGTCACCGTTATACCGCCGTCACCGTCATACCGCCGTCACCGTCATACCGCCGTCACCGTCATACCGCCGTCACCGTCATACCGCCGTCACCATCTTACCGCCGTCACCATCTTTCCGCCGTCACCTTCATACCGCCGTCACCGTCATACCGCCGTCACCGTCATACCGCCGTCACCATCTTGCCGCCGTCACCTTCATACCGCCGTCACCTTCATACCGCCGTCATATTCATACCGCCGTCACCGTCATACCGCCGTCACCTTCATACCGCCGTCACCGTCATACCGCCGTCACCGTCATACCGCCGTCACCATCTTACCGCCGTCACCGTCATACCGCCGTCACCGTCATACCGCCGTCACCGTCATACCGCCGTCACCGTCATACCGCCGTCACCATCTTTCCGCCGTCACCTTCATACCGCCGTCACCGTCATACCTCCGTCACCGTCATACCGCCGTCACCTTCATACCGCCGTCACCTTCATACCGCCGTCACATTCATACCGCCGTCACCGTCATCCCGCCGTCACCGTCATCCCGCCGTCACCGTCATACCGCCGTCACCATCTTGCCGCCGTCACCTTCATACCGCCGTCACCGTCATCCCGCCGTCACCATCTTGCCGCCGTCACCTTCATACCGCCGTCACCGTCATACCGCCGTCACCGTCATACCACCGTCACCATCTTTCCGCCGTCACCTTCATACCGCCGTCACCGTCATACCGCCGTCACCGTCATACCGCCGTCACCGTCATACCGCCGTCACCGTCATACCGCCGTCACCATCTTTCCGCCGTCACTTTCATACCGCCGTCACCTTCATACCACCGTCACATTCATACCGCCATCACCGTCATACCGCCGTCACCATCTTGCCGCCGTCACCTTCATACCGCCGTCACCTTCATACCGCCGTCACATTCATACCGCCGTCACCGTCATCCCGCCGTCACCGTTATACCGCCGTCACCGTCATACCGCCGTCACCGTCATACCGCCGTCACCGTCATACCGCCGTCACCGTCATACCGCCGTCACCATCTTACCGCCGTCACCATCTTTCCGCCGTCACCTTCATACCGCCGTCACCGTCATACCGCCGTCACCGTCATACCGCCGTCACCATCTTGCCGCCGTCACCTTCATACCGCCGTCACCTTCATACCGCCGTCATATTCATACCGCCGTCACCGTCATACCGCCGTCACCTTCATACCGCCGTCACCGTCATACCGCCGTCACCGTCATACCGCCGTCACCATCTTACCGCCGTCACCGTCATACCGCCGTCACCGTCATACCGCCGTCACCGTCATACCACCGTCACCGTCATACCGCCGTCACCATCTTTCCGCCGTCACCTTCATACCGCCGTCACCGTCATACCTCCGTCACCGTCATACCGCCGTCACCTTCATACCGCCGTCACCTTCATACCGCCGTCACATTCATACCGCCGTCACCGTCATCCCGCCGTCACCGTCATCCCGCCGTCACCGTCATACCGCCGTCACCATCTTGCCGCCGTCACCTTCATACCGCCGTCACCGTCATCCCGCCGTCACCATCTTGCCGCCGTCACCTTCATACCGCCGTCACCGTCATACCGCCGTCACCGTCATACCACCGTCACCATCTTTCCGCCGTCACCTTCATACCGCCGTCGCCGTCATACCGCCGTCACCGTCATACCGCCGTCACCGTCATACCGCCGTCACCATCTTGCCGCCGTCACCGTCTTACCGCCGTCACCGTCTTACCGCCGTCACCGTCTTACCGCCGTCACCGTCATACCGCTTTCACCGTCATACTACCGTCGCCATCATACCGTCATCACCGTCATACCGCCGTCACCGTCATACCATTTCAAGGTGGCAGACCTGGGTTGTAGAAAAAACCCTTATATCTCACGAAGGAATTGTTGGATTTCATTTTTTTTTTTTAATGAAAGATCACATCAAGAGCTACACTTTTGGTTCTCAACGATTTTTGCCTATCCAGCATTTTTCAGGCACTAATACGTAGTTCAGCACATAGCTGTAGTAGAAAGCTGTAGTGGACACATTTTAACATCTATTAATACAGGAGTTATCTGGCATCGATGTTGTTACGATGATTTACAGATTTTTGTGAGGTAAATATGGACCCCTCTCCCGGGTTGAAGTAAATTACCCCTTAGAATCTATTATACTAGAGGAAAATCTTGAAAATGTTCTGGTGTAGCCAAATAAATAAAGATCATGTTTCATGTCTGGACTTAGAAGAAAATTTCGACTCTCAGGCCATGATAGATGACAGAAAGGGGACTAAATAATAGGAAAAGGACTTGGAGAGACTTTTACTATCAGCCTATATTATACACCGTGATACAAAAGACTCACAAAAATTTGAGACTCTTCAAGGTTTCAATTTGAATTTTCAATACCAAAACTAATTCGACCCATAGAACATAGTCGTTCAACTTCGTTAAGGAAGCCGTCGTTTTCACGCTTCTTGCTGTTTCGATATCTTCTCGCCCCTCTTTTCAATTGAATTGGACTACTGCGAACGCACTCCTCAATTTTGAGAAAAATTTTCAAATTTCTAAGATGAAAAAAATATCTTACAGACAAGAATTACCTCTTCACAAAAGTTTCACGAGGAAACTAGTACCAACAAGAACACTTCGACCACCTCCTCCGTCGATTTTACGCGCTCCAGGTATTGGGTCTTCGTACTTTAACGAGACCAAATAACACTTATTCTAAAACTGTATTCTTCCATCGGCGTAAACATGGAACATTATATTCTACCAAATTTCGGTGACGCACGAAAATATCGTAATTATTTCACAAGTGTTCGAAATTCGTACTTATTACTCTAGGCACGTGAGAATGTCGAAGAAACACCGTGAACGAACAATTAAGAATATTAGAGCTTGAACACGGTATATATAATGCCAGAACCGCTGTTCGTCACACGACTATTTTTGTACTGTCTTCAAGGCACTAAATAGGGAATATTGAAAACGAGCCCGCCGTCAAACACGAGAGTAGGTAACTTAATTTCAGCACGCGCCGAAGGGTTTATAGTCACCTTATGTGCCGTGTGCAATTCAGTTTCGAAGTCTAATAAGAGATATGACGTTTGTACTCGAATTTCTCGGTTTATTAGCTCTGTTTGGAATACTTCTTACGGATTACAAAGTAATTAATGAGCTAGAAAGAGAAAGATACGAGAATGCATTCATAAGCCAACAGAAATTGAAAAGTAAGTGATTAAAACTTTAAAATTGCGAATAAGTTGTCGAAATTACTTATTTAGTGTTGTACGGTCAACAGATCCCGACTCCAATGCTGTACCGATTCCACTAGCATTCAAAACGTCGGATACGAAATTTTTTGTACATCTATGCAAACGATACAGATATGTGAGAAAAAGTAGACGACGACATGAAGATCCTCCGAGCGTACAAATACTTCTTGTTGGTTCCAAAAAGGCTGGATACAGTCCTTTTCAAGCCGAAGCTATTCAGTGCAGTAAAGAGTACGCCATTGTTGATGCTGGTGACAATACTTGCGCCTATATTCTGAGAAGAGGTAAGACCCATAAGAACGAGATCGCTGTATACTATTTGCACGCGAAATTTTGTTACTGCAAGCAGAAAAAGACGAAAAAGAAATCGCCTAAAATAAGAGAAGACGACTCGATTGAGTCTACAGTAATACAAACGGAATCTAGAGACGGGCAAGGGCCACAGGGTCTCAGAGGCGGACTCAATAAAATAATGCCGTGGAAAATACGATCTCATTCGTAATAGTGAAAATAAAGAGTATCGTTATTTTAACTTCCTCTTCTTTTTCGAAATAAAATTTTTGACGTTATTACAGTCCATATCTTTTGATACGATCTGTCAGAATATTTTTTCATAGTTTTTCTACTCAGGTTGCGGCTGAAAATACAGCTTTCAAACTCACCAATTGGATATTTGAAGGAATTTCGATGTATTCGTGCTTTGTAACTCACAACTGGAAAAAAGAAGGAAGGAATTCTCAAATTTGGGAAAGTATCAAGAGCTTTTTAAGAAATCTATCTTGCCTTCTCGGTATAGCTTTACTGTAAGCTCTCTCCTACACATGTATTGTTTGTGAGACATTTCGCGAAATACGCTGATTCGATAAACCAATAAATGAATTTACTTAGCGGTATACAAATAAAGAGTAAACAGACGAACAACGCGGTTCTCAACGTGCCGGAGTAAGCTGTCATTGTAATTACTTATACTCTTCGACTGGGTCTACGGTCGTCTTCACGTCTGCTGTTTCTATTACCCGAGCGTAAATGAAATTCGACAGGATGAAATACGCCTCGACCCCAGGTTGTCGCCAGCTATTTTTTTCGCTTTTTCCTGTTCCTCTTTTTCTGTCCTACGTACGCGGATTCTCTCTGTTCTTCTTTTTACATTACCGCGTAGGCACCACTGCGACGACTGCTTCGACGACGTCGTCAATGAGGACGCTTTTACGGAGTACCGTGATGTAGACATAAAGGCGAACCCTTTTCGGATACTGTACTGCATCTGAACACTTTCACATTCGCATCAGCTGTAAACCGTATAATTAATATTCATGCAATTCTAGTTAGAAGCTGGGGTAGAGAGTGTTGATACAAGGGCTCTCTTACGGAATATTCAGCGACCGATGTGTTGTCTCTTTGCGAAATGTTATGACGTTTGTCGTAAAATTCCGTTTTCTGTCTCTTAAAGTGCGACTTCTTTGATGGACATCTAAAAATGAGCGAGATGGGAATAGACTTACATTCAAGTCTTCATTAAGAAAATTTTAAAGATTAGAATATGATTGAGATTGCTTTTACGAACCGACAGGCGAGCATTGCGATTCCTATTCAGAGAGTGCTTTGTTGGTGAAGAATTCAGTAAATAATTATGTACTAGCCAGGAAACAAGTCGAAGGAAAGTTGGCTCGTATACATATGTTCATAGCTTATATGTACCGCAACCTGAGAACCTACCCTCAAAAAATAAAAATAATGAAAAAAAAGACGTGGTTGATATGTCACAGGAAAGAAGGAAAGTTGCCGAGGATATTATATTATATACAGTTAAAGCGAAAATTTTCCAGTGTTATCAATTCTGCTGGTATCTTACCTAGGTACCGGCACTTAGAATACCTATATTTCAAATCAAAATAATATATATACTCAATTCTGAATAAATTGTAACTTGGATTTTAAATCATCACTAAGTAAGTATAATAGTAAAACTTCCGATAATACACCCTAGGAATGTTGAAGACAGATATACGTAGGTAGGTAAAGTCGCTGTACTCGCAAAAACGTATTTTGCTCGGTAAGTCCAAACAAGACATTTTGACATTTTTGATTTGGAAAGCATTGAGTAGATTTAAGTAGCCTCTTTTCTAAACAATAACTGTATGGTAAGTACTAGTCTAGTTCTTATACAATTTGAGACCACTTTTCAACGAGTAGGTACATCCTCTCAAGAAATATGTTTTGCACTATAAACAATTCTCTGATTTAATTTAGGAACAGAGTATTCTGGAAAGGGATCTCAGGGGAATCCTTCTAAGTTCAATAAATGATGTAAGTAATCAAACTTTTCATAGGCAATTATTTTGATTTTCTTTTTGTTTATCCACCTTTATGACTGGATTATCATTTGAATTGATACAAACTTTCCTCATTTCAGAGTCTTTAGGTTTTTCTTCCTTCTTGGATGCGTAAGTACCTCTACCAAATACAAAAATTTGTTATCGAAAATCGTTCTAGTTTTATCCTCTGTAAAACTGGACTTGGAGCATGAAATAGTATCATAAATTTCTTAAACGAGGCCAAAAAAACAACGATATGAATTTCTGAATTCGATTGATAATAAATTACAAAGGTCTTAGTTTGACATTCTATCATTCTAAAAGGATGAATTAGGTATACTTACAGCGTTCTCTGGTCCAGCGTTCAGAGGCACACTTGATGCAGGTATTTTTCAACCCTCAAAAATATGAACAAATTGCTCATCCTCTTATAACATCGTGATCATAATATTATGTTGACGTTATACAATGGAACGTTTTAAAGTATTTAAAGTTGAAACAAATGTTGATCACAAGGTACGTTACCTAGGTACTTTCTTTTATAAACTTTCATATTGTTGCGTAGAAATACATATTGAATATGCTACAAGATTATATTACCATTCTTATGCAGGTCATTGCATTGAGTAAATCATTAGACGATCTAACTACCTATTATCATCAACAAGCCAAAAGTTGGGTGTGTATTGCAGTTTGGAGAATCTTCACAATCGAACGACTGAATTTGTATGAATGGTTCTCCGGCGATATGTAGGTACAAAATATCATTATCCCTGCAAACAACAAAGATGAATTGTTAACACAAAGATTAAATGTACTCTCGCCATATGAAAAGTAAGCACTGTAACCTGATTAAATTGACGACGTCTACTTCACACCCTTCAATTCGCATGAGGACAGAACTGTAGGTGCGCTAAAGTCGTGCCCGAAAAGGGGATTCGGCAAAAATTGCCATAAACCTGTATAAAACTAAAACGGGCTGTATCTTTGTCAATATTGAAAAATACAAAAAAGTAGTAAGAGCATTTTTTTATTATTTTCATTCATAGAATAACCTAAAAGAAGAAAAAATTAAGATTTCAACAATTTTCTGTAACACCCCCTTTTCAGGCAGCTTCCAAAAATGGCCACCACAGTTTTCATAGAGGGCGCCTACTTTGGTCCTCATGCGAATAGGGCTTCTCCACGTCGGCGCATTGTATACTTATTCTCCTACGTGTTATCGCAATGGTAGTATTTCTAACATTACTCTTATGGGTGTTGCTGGATTGCATACTCATTTTCATTGTGGAGTAGTTTGCCATAAGAACAATGTTAGAAATACTACCATTTTGATAACACGTAGGAGAATAAGTATGCAATGCGCCGACTTGAAAAAGCCTTATTGTGAAGATTCTCCGAACTGAAATACCTACCCAACTTTTGGCTTGTTGATGATAATAGATCGCCTAATGATTCATACTCAATGCAATGACCTACATAAGAATGGTAAGATAATATTGTAGCACATTCAATATGTATTTCTACAATAATATGAAAGTTTATAAATGAAATTAACGTACCTTACCATCAACATTTGTCCCAATTCTTTATTAAATACTTTAACACGTCCCATTGTAGGTATAACGTCAACATAATAATTATTATGATCACTATTTTAGGAGAATGAATAATTTGTTCGTATTTCTGAGGGTTCTCGTATTGTAGAATATTGTAACTGCTAGCGGATTCTAAAATGAAGTTATTACGCTGTTTTCCTTCGTGGATAAAACAATTCACATGAGACTTGTGTAAGTCACACGGCTTCGACTAATTTTCATTAACTACTACATGCTCTGTAGTCTGCAGTAGGTAGTGAGTATACAAAACTCTTTAAACTGTACAGCTCTCAGGGCGTAGTAACTTAGTAAGTTATAGTAAGGCACTGCCTTAGCCATAGCCCATCACATACCTACGCTATACCAGAGAAGAGATGCGTCACTCATGTAGTTGCTTTTTGTCGAGGCATTATTTCAACCATAGAGTTTCAACTCTCTATTTCCAACTCCATCAGCATCAGGATCGTTTTGGTGGTGACGTATAATATGGAAAATTTACATTGCAAGCTGCTACTCTGATGTCCTTCATAGTGCTCATTTGAGGAGGAGGGTTCTGGCATGGCCGTCTCTAGTACCAGGCCGGAATATTCGAAACTCGACAACGTTGCACAGGAATGAAATTTGTATAGTACATATCTTATGGGAGAACATTGGAAAACTTGATTTTACACAAATATGATGAAGTTTTTGAAAAAAATGCAGAGAACGTCATTTGAAGAGCCAACTTTTTTCGATATTTTCAGCTTGGTCTCGTTAAGATCGATCAACTACGATGCCAGTTATTCACGTTTCAAAATAAAATGTCAGACAGAGGGCGAAGCGCGGTCGATCTTAACGAGACCGAGTTAAAAAAATCAAGAATCGTTTACTCTTTCCATATATTTATGAGCTTTTTCCCCGCGGAATCGAATAGCCTACTGTTTGCAAATCAATGATTAAGACGTTTTTCCGAAGGTTTTTCTATAAGAGCCGGCTGTATAAGGCGTTAACACGTGACATCACAAAACGCGTTCTTATCAACTTGGGGGCAGAAAACGAAATCGAATACACGTAGTTAAATGGAAAAAAGAGGAATTTTTTCATATATGTGAACATTTCTTGAAAACAAGTATATTTACGAGAAAATTGATAGGATTAAGATTTGTAGAGGAAGAAATTTTCTTTCTGATACACCCATTTCAAAAACATTTTGAATATTCTCTCACAAATTATTTGAAGTTGAAATCAAAAAACGCTAAAAGTAGTTCAGTTTTTTCGTCAAGTCGTGGAACTGCGACAGGCGCGCTCATCAACTTGGGGGCAAAATAATATGTAAACGAGAAACCGAAGTGTTGACGCCTTATAACACTCCGTCCGGTATTTTTCGTCACCGCGACGTTGCCAGATTTAATATTCCCACCTGATACTAGAGATGGCCATGGGTTCTGGCAGAAGGGCATCCGTCCCATGAGAAATATGTTGTGCGGACACCTTTTTGTCAGATGTGTCCTCATATTTTGTATGGGATTTTGCAGACTTTGATAAATATTAAAAGAACCTTTCAATGTTAAGCTTTTGCGATTTTAATAAGAATAGAACAGGTAAAGATCATTTTTTTATTCGAAAACCTCTAGATTAGATGAACAGCAGTCCATATTATACCCCAATTCTTCAAATTGTAACTACAGTCACAGCTGATAGAGATACCTTTTTACAGAACGAGCTGAAAATTATATCGACACCCAAAATTGAACCGAGTTCTGTAAAAGTTGGCCAAGAAACATGACAACAATCTATAAAATAAGGTCTATTGTACGAATAAAAGAAATATCTTCCTCCGAAATGTTGTCATGTCGCTTGGCCGGCTTTTACAGAATTCGGTTCAGTTGGTCTAATTATTCATGTTTTATGTTGTATGATCATTCGGACTGGGCATATCTGCCGTGCAAATAATGTTTCACGAACGTGCACACCATTGGTTTTGGATAAAATGACAAAATTGATAAATAATCTTTCTGGTTACGTCATACGATACTTGTTCGTCGAATTCTGAAGTAAATTTTCACGAGAAATTCAATGGTGACCTTCTTTTTTAGTGAAACTCGTTCTCTGATGTGATGTACGATGAAACGCACGTTCGTCAAAATTCGTCAAAATGAATTTTGACGAACGTTATTCATATTTCTCCATTACTCGAAAACGAGAATCAACTGAAAGAAACGAACACCACCACTGAATTCAGCGTGAAAAATACTTTCAGAATGTACCGTTCTTAATCATCTACCGAACAAATAATTTCTGACAAATGTTCAGAATCTGGTTTGAGACGAGGTAACATTGATTTTCTGACAATATTGCTCTTTCTCCAAAACCAATGGAGTGCACGTTCGTCAAACATTATTTGCACAGCAGATATTGTAGGTGCGGTAGCATCGGTTCACAAAAGTTGATAAGCAGAGTATGTTGCCAAGTGATATCCCTAACATGTAGGTATATGGGGATTTACAAGTTTAACTCAAAACAGAGCGATTTTGAAGAAAAAACATAGAGAACCAAATTGAAAGAGCGTAAAATTTCCTATAAAATGTCAATTTTCAATTGGATCAGAGCAATTTTTCATTTCCCATATAATAATTACATTGAAGAAATTGTCAACGCTGGCGCAAGTGCAATATGCCGATGCCGGGTCCGAATTTGATAGTTCTCAATTTTTTGTCGTTTCCAAGGTACACCTCGAACATTGCAAATAAAATGGTATTGAGTGAATCTTTTTTTGAAGCAATCAAAAAAGCTGTGGATCAAAACATTGGCAGGGTGTTGATTTCTACTGAAGAAAAGATAACTTTAGTGAAATAAGTAAGTTTGGCGGTTTTGAAAGAAACACAGAAAAATCTCCAATAGCTATAAAATTAAGTTAAGTGACAATAATGACTCAAAATTATCGACTCCAAAATTCTCACACAAACTTCCATCGATTATAAACCCAACTGTCCTTGCGATTTATTGAAGAATTATTAGTAAAACAAAATCTAATATCTCTGTTACTCCGTTTTTATTTTTAGGTAGGTACTAAGAAGTGTGTAACATCCTTAAATCCATTCGCGGAAACTGTGGCTTTTTACTTTCAATCGTCATCAAGTATAGTAAAACTAGACGTCTATCAAAAGATATAGGCCTACATCCAAAGTCGTTTTCTTTCTCCGAAAATAACCGCAGAGAAAACTGTTCCTCGCAAAAAGGATAAATTCTCACTACAAAATCATGCGGTTTTTTGTTAATATTAGGTACCTAAGTTCCATTGAAAATGAAAATGCTATACCGACGATACAATATAATATGATGAAGCGACTACAGTGCGTACGATGTCATTTCATGGATTATTAATGAAGGAAACAAAAAGGTTAACACGATGCGTTTACCAAAGCAAAACGAATAAATTTATGCGGCGCGCACCATTTATACCAGGATGCAGAAAATTTATCAAAAACTCGAATAATTTCAATGGGTTGGAACGACGTCGTCGGCTCCGTCGTTTGTCGCTCGTTTTCCATTTTCGGGATGCGTAAAAATTGGTAAAAAAAATTTCGGAATTCAAACGTAATACGGCCTTTACGTAAGTTTGATTCGTCTTCTCTATAGACGTACATCGTTCGAGTTCTAAGCGAAAGAGCGAAATCCTACGACCGTCTATTCTAAATCGAGTGACACGGCGCGCTTCGTACACCATTATCATTTTCGAAAACAAATGTACCGAAACAGGAGAATCATTCGTCTATAAAGATGAGGGGTTTAGACGACGCGAGCGATTTTCTGACTTTCTCGCGTCTACACGCGAGCCTATACGTACTGTAATTGAAATATATACAAAGCTGCAGTTTTTTCTTCTTCTTTCTTTTCCCATTCTTTGCGTGAATTTGAAAACGCAATAATATATGAAAAACATCTGAAAATAAAAATTTCTTTCATCTCGACCGACTCACCCTTCCGAAGACATCAGCGACAGCCCGTGCACCGTCGCAACTTCCGGGAAGTGCATAATCGGCGCGCCTCCAGTGCAACGAATTCTCTCCTTCTAGACGAGATAACTCGCAACATTGGGTCAACTCTGGGGAGACCGAGATGCAGCAGAGGGCACGAGATGTCACATTAGCGCGTACATATTTTTGTAAAAGAACTCTGATCCGATATGACAACGTGAATCGTATCACCCTCTCATCGCACTCCCCTCGACAAATCATCTATCGTCATCTTCGCTCCGAACTTGTACACAATTTGCATTATTTATTCTACGTAGAAAACGACGGGGATAAGCGCGCTAACAGATTCGGTCATTAAATTTTAATAGTGCGGAATCTACTCCTCCGTTTCCATTATATCCGTTGTACAGCTTCACTTTACAATCGAATGCGACATCGATAATCAGTGGGTAGTTGGGTTGAAATTGCCGAAATGTACTCGATACTCGGCCACGCATACATTGTTGGCGATGACACAATTACAGTCGTGAGTCGTACGAGCAAGAACAATACATCGTCATTCCATCGTGAAATTGGACTACGTCGATTAGCCGGACACGCTTTCCCATTGTACGAGGGTGGGTCAGTTTTCTTTCGCCGCAAGGTACGCGCGGAAGGATACCGCAAATGCTCTTTTGGTCACACAATGAAATAATCAGTTCAACTCTGCAATAAGGAAGAACCGTTACGATCACGTGAGATATAATCAAAAATTCACCCGAATCGAGCTATTTATCTATCAGAACTGATTGAATGTTAATCCACTTTTGAAATATATCTTCGTGATGTTTATGAAATATTTTTGCTTCTTTTTTTTTTATCCTACGATATTTAATAAGATTGTTACATTTCTCCTTCATATCGCGAAGAATCATGTCATCCCATTCGAAGACCTTCACACGTGGATAATGGTCAATTACATCGTAGACATCTTCTAGCACTTTGAAATATTGCGTCTGCCAATTAAGACGACACTCAGCTAAAAGTCCTTCATCATTAGGAAATCGATATTCTATATAAAACATCCAACGGATGAAGCCGTTCCAGGTCCCTTCGTTGTTTAATGACACGGTTATTGAGTTTTCATACTTTTCGTTCAAAATGGGATGGGTGAAGTACAACCGAAAAAAATGATATTCCGCGCATTCTATGTCATCTTCCGGACCTCGCACTATTTTTGAACTGGCATAGATGTCCCAATTTTTCTAAACAAAAAATCACGATTAAATTTTATTTCTGGATGTAGTATGGTGGTTGAGTGAGATGAAATAGAATAGCTAACTTGAAAAAGGGGGAAGCATTATTTTATCAATTTTTTTAAAATATGTGTATACAAAAAAATTCGAACCTACTCTTATTTCTTCGACTATATCCTCCTTCAGTTTATCCGACTCTTTACATTTGTCCGACATCGCGCGAAAGAGAAAGGTGGTGCTGTAAGATACGATGGAATGAGAAATAAATGATCTAATATACTAAAAAGCTAAATGACCCTTTGCCTCTCATTCCTGATTTGCCTGATACAATTTAGCTAAAAAATAGCTAACGCGTGTATTCTATTACTATATATATGAATTGCCTAGCAAATTATAAGAAAAAATATTCGTGAAATTCTAATGACGTCACAGCGATAATGTTTGAATTAGATGAAACTGAAGGTTAACAGGCAAAATGGAAAATAAAAAATTAATTATTGGTTATTTAAGTGCAACGATTCATTATCACAAACGTGCTTATCACAAACGTGCGTGTAAAAGTTCTCCATTTTCCTGTTATCGCATCCGACGTCAATTATTATACTGTGACAAGATTATAATTATTTATCGTTAAAGTTCTATTCTACTTGATAGTTCTGGAGTTATTGACACTACCAGAATACCTTGACACACTGATTCTCAAATAAATTTTGAATAAAAAGAAGAAAAGTGATCAACGGAGTATCCAAAGGGTACTGGATTTATTTTACACGTTCCTGACACACTGATCCTCAGATAAATTTTGAACGTCAATTACCATTATTGGAAGAGTATAATATATAATCACGAAAAAGTAGGAGCATACTTATATAAAGTTCAATTCTACTTGATAGTTCTCGAGTTAATTGATAGTTTTTTTTTTTTTTTTTTCTTTATCAAGGTATACACTACTTGAATACACGTTCTTGACACACTGATCCTCAAATAAATTTCGAATAAAAATAAGAAAAGTGATCAACGGAGCATACAAAGGGTATTGGAGAATAAGAATAACTGGAGTGGAGTGAGAAACAAACGAAAAGAACGTGAGGATAGGGAAGATGATTGGAAGAAGAGGTAGCAATTGAGTCAGATGGTGGTACTCAAATTTTAAGGCAGGAGAAAGAAAATGGATATGTATAAGTTGGAGTAATTGAGTACCATAGGTAGTTGCGGGAGTTGGAAACCGTGTTGGGAATGATTACACGGGACAGAGGATGAGACTGAGATTATATTGTGGGAAGTACGTTGATTTTGGAGAGTAGGACAGGAAAAAAGATGATAGATCGTCAGATTATCTGCATTTAATAAGATTTATATGAAGGTAGAGCATGGAAACCCAGGAGGAGATGAGAATGTTCAAGTTGAGAGTGACCAATTCTATATCGAGTGAAAATATCCTCTTTATGGTGGGAATTTCTGTTCGATGAAGACTGAGGATAGGTTAACTTTTAATGATTCAAGTTTGTTGCAGGGTTGTTTTTTTATGTGAGTGATACAAGAATTAAGCTAGGATTAAGAAATAATGAAAGTTTTTATGGTCGTAAGTACGTAGTTACAAGGTAAGGTCCTTAATTTTGGGTGAAAGGGTGCAGTTTTTAGGCGCGCAATCAGTTTGATCATATTGAGGGCAACCGATGTGAACTGAGAATCGATACGTTTTGTACAGATGAGCGTAGAAAAGTGTGAGCTTAAACCTAATCAGAATTCCAACTATAGACACATCATGTGAGAAATTGAGAGGGATGTATTCAGGAAAAGTAGGGGTACGATTCTAAGAAAAGGGCACAACGAAAGTTGAAAAAGAATATTACCATAAATAATATCAACAAGTATAAAGAGTTTCGGAAAACCCTGAAGAATGGAATAAAAGTAGCGCATAAAACATACCTCAGTTCCCTAGAGGAAGGCTTCAGATGAAATCCATCACATACCTAATTTACCCGATACAATTAAGCTAAAAAATAGCTAAAGCCTAATATTATAACGGTAACGATCTTCTCTTTGCACTTCATACCTCATTTTATCCGATACAATTTAGCACTTTGCAAATTGAAGGATAATTAATTTGGCAAAAAGTTCTAATGACGTCAAAATGTCCACATAATGATGGAAAGTATCTAATGAAAGAGAGCTAATAGCCTAGGCAAAATAGAAAATAGTAGTCACCAAAATATGATGATCCCTTATCAATATCAACTTTTTGAATCAAAAATCACTTCCATTGTAAGAAGTAGAAGAAGAAAAGCAACTGAAATATTTGGAAAATGGAACTGACTAACACAGGTAGTTGCGAGAGTTGGAAACTGTGTTGAAAATGATTACACAGGTCAGAGGATAATTGAGAAAATACTTTGTAGGAAGTATGTTGATTTTGAAGAGTAGAACAAGAAGAAAGGTGATAGATTCTCAGATTATCTGTATATAAGATAGTAAGGATTGTAATGAAGCTTCCAATCAGATTTCTAGGATTCAACCAAAAGAAGTTCAATTGAAGGCTGTAATAGAAAACAATCACATGTTTAATAAAGTTGAATAAGGAATTCCCACATCCTCTTCTATGGGACGGATTGGTTTTGACATTGAGAATTGAATTCAAAATTGGAGGGGTTCCAAAAAGAGGAATTAGATTTGATAAAATTTTGAAAATTAAGCCAACTATAGCAGGAGGGACTCGGAAAAATTGGGACATTTGAGCTCTATTATGATAGATAAGGGATAGGAAAAATTTTCAATATCAAAGGATTCAGATTTGAAAAGATTTTTAATATTGGGAATGGAGCTATGTATGACAGGAGAGGAACTTGGAAAAAATTGAACCATCAGAGGAGTTGAAATTGAAAACGCATTTTGTACATCGACCTATGCAATTATGACAAGTTGATAACTTTAAAAACTTTCAACTTCTAAGCTATATTTTTTAAGAGAGGAACATGGAAGAATTTCAACTTCCAAGATATATATATGACAGGAAAAGGACTTGGAAAAATATCAACCATCGTTCTAGGTAAATGATAGCGAGACACCAAAAATTTTAAAAAATCCCTCCCCCTATGGAATGGGTTTCCTATTGAACCTCGATTTAGGTTAGGTAGTTGACATCATAAAAAACTGGAGATGCTCTTAACATCATCAGGATTTAACAGAAGAATCCCTAGAGAATAGTGAATTACAAAAATCAGGACTCGATGTCAAGAATAACTGTTAGTTGGAGGTGGGTGGGCTCGAAGGAATAAATTGAGGGCCTTGAGAAATTTTGTTCTAATTAAGGTAAATGAAGGAAGGGATTTTCAAAGTCTCAACTAAATCAACTCGAAAATAGGAGGAGTTACATTATTTGCATGTAAAAAAGTGAGGTCAAGGAAATAATCATCGCTGAAAATTGGAACGACTGTAGTAACAAATTATACTATCAACATATAATACACACAAGATTTCAAAAAAAATCTTATGTAGAAAAAAAGTGAAGAGAAAAAGGGAAATGAATGAACTAATCTTAGAATCGAAACGTTTTTCTTCCATTAATTTGTAGATTAGAGGATGACACGTAGAATCAATTATCACCATATGGATAATTAGAGGAGATGGATGCAGAGGACTGAAAAAGAAGAAGAGGAAGAGAGGGAAAACTGGAAGAGTGTGATACTGAGGCAGAGAACAATTTGGAAGACTCAGGAAACGATAAAGAAAGAAAAAAAAAAAAAAAAGGTTGTATGGAAGAATCCTGTTTATATAGCGCTCTCGAATAAGATAAAAATGAAAAAACAAAAAACTAAGAGGCGCGCCGTAGGCGCGCCGGACCTGCTAGTATTTAATAAGAAGAAAACAAAGAGAACGATCAAATTCAGTGCCATGGAAATACATGATTATTGGGATCATCACAAACTTCGCTTCACCCTTTAAAAGCGTCATTATCATCATTTTGATGGTCAGTTTCACACTCATCATTCTTTCTAGTTTGCACGGCGAGGACAGTCGTCGTTTATTTTAAGCACTCTCTCTTTAAAACGTTCCATCCTACGTGCTCTCCTTCTAGATCATCAAAATCGAGGGCCGACCTCACTTTTCTTTCCGTAGGTACCTAATAGTCGCGGATCCTGGGTACGTTCATTACACACTTATGGCCCGAAATATCTGGAACAATTTGTAAATTTCTTTAAACAGAAAGCAATTTTTATTACGAGTAGTTCTTACGAAAAAAAAATAGATCTTCAGAATGTAAATTCGCCCGGGTGTACTTTCGAGTATCTCACATGCAGCGATATCTCAGTACATATATTATCTATATCAGGTCACAAATTGAAGTTCAATTGTACGTAGAGACTTGCTCTATTTGCTCCTCTTCCTCTTCCGAGCGTTCGTTCCCTCTTTTCAATTCTTCGATAGTCTCACGATCTGCATAGATCCATCGTTATCGCTTCGTTGCTTCGCTAAAACTTCCCTACTTTTCAGCAATCCTGTGTACGTGTAACTCAACCGTGTAATTTAACAAAAAAGCTCGACTACTTTACTGCCATTTAGCGCCAGTACCCGGTCTTCGTGATTACGCTACGTCGCGCAGTAGGGGAACAAGTGATGCTTATAAATTGCCCTTTCATTTATTTCATCGGATTTTCACGACTCGCTAATGAAGTAAGCTAATACTGCAGTATGTATTGACACCCATGTGACATTAGCTTGATTCGGTTATTTATTAATCACTTCGAGTAGGATATAAAGTTAGGTCTTGGGACTTTGGTCCTTCTGCGCACGCCTAAGTCCGGCTTTTGACGGCGATTGATCTTTCTTTCTCTGTCTAAATGACGGCGATCTCTTTCTAAGAAGGTTTGTCCGGCTATATGACGTCGCGGCGGCGATCTTTTTTGTACGAAAGGTTGTCCGGTTATTTGACGACGAGGAGCGCGATGATGTCTTTCTGTCTAAGTTATGACCATGTCGTATGTAGAAGTATTTGTATAGGTATAAGGAAAAAAAAAAATTAATTTTACATGACGAGGGTGAATATCACGAATGTTGTTTTTTTGTTAGGGCTTCCTGTTTAATTAAGAATATTGTTTTTCGTTGGGGGTGCTTGATTGGCGCTACGAACGAACGAAAATGAATGAGTTGTCCGTTCAACGACGATCTCTCTCTTTCTAAGTTAGGCCCGTATATGACCATCTCTTTCTAGGTATAAGGGAAAAATTGATATTTACTCGTCCAGGGAGAATATTACGGCGAGTCGTATTTACGTTTTTCGTCGGTGGTGCTTGATTGACGTTATGAACGAACGAAAATGAATGAATCGCCCGTTCGACGACGATCTCTTTCTATTCGACGACGTTTTCTTTCTAAAGAGGGAGGGTGGCAGAGGAAGGGTTAAGAAGTTTATCGCGTTAGGTATAAGGAAAATCGATATTTACGCAACGGTGAATGTTTTAATTTTTGGAAAAATAATGAGTTGCTCGTCGGTTTTGGGGGGTTAATGCATTATGTATGATCGTGGTCATCGTCATTTCAACGTGTAGGCGGTGATACGACGAACGAATTCACCCTACGTATTCGATCATGTAAGAGTAAAGGGTGTACAAGGATCGCTATGAATGAAGGGTGACCATGAATGAGTGTATCATATTCGCTCGTAAAAGTAGAGAATAGGTATGTACTATATGTAGGGCTTAGCGTAGTATGAATGAGTGTAACTATACGATCGAATGATGGAATGAATTTGTTGAAGTCCCTCTTTAATATATTTTCGTTTATTATCTGAATAAGTCTAATTAGAATTTTTAGGGAGTTCTCATAGCATCTACGCGTTGATCTAATTTAAGGTAAGGTAAGCTACCGACACGCGATCAAACGCACACCTTTAATTTCGATTGTAAAAATCGATACGCACGCCTCGTTCCGTCCTCGTTGTTTTGGTCCAGCTGCGATTTGTCGGTTTACCTATTACTTTTTCGCGTATATATGAAAATGGGGTAAACGCTTGTAAAAAAATATTCACAACTCCTTAAGAATGCGACGATTTTAATTTATTGATGTATCGGGCTAATTCTCCATATAACAGATACCTACCCCTCGTAAAAATCAACGGGCAAACGCCATTCCTAGGAGTATCATTTCAAATACGACTCGAATAAATGGGTATAGTTTTACGAATAAATGGGTATAGTTTTACGACTTAAGCCTAATTTTTTGTATTATTTTGAAAAACATCTGGTCAGTTTCAGTTTTTCCAAAGGTGTGAGAATTCTGACCGTACCCTTATTGTTTCGCTGGCCCGCTTTGCCCTGTGATGCGTTAGAAGGATGATTCTTACATTATTTTTCATTGGATCAGATCTCCCTATGATTAAATTCAACAAACCAATCAGATGATAGGTGGGAATATCCGTGATCAACATCAACTTATATGTTTTTTTCAAAGTATCATTCTCATTTTAACGTTGACTCGGCAAAATGTACGTTAGAAGCTTGGAAGATTTATATCGCGAGAAAATATTCAATGTAAGATGTCTTCATCCAAGGCACATTGCATGCTTCACATATGTACCTTTTATGCGTGATATTCTCAAGTTTTATAAAATATCTGGTAGTATCATCGACTTTTTTCAGTAAGAAAGAAAACAAAAAAAACCATATTCACTTAACAACTTGAATTCCCAGTAAGGGAGTGGATCACTCGCTTCTCTATTCCCACTTTCCAGTCTTTCCTCCAGAATATCTGCATGAACGTTGATGAGAAATTTTTCCAGACATATTACGTTGTAAAAGACGTTTAGCGCACGTGAAGAGCAAGAGTTCTTTTTTCTCTTAAAGGTAACGCTGACAAACGCGATGAATATTATTGGGCGATAATTCTAGGCTTGGAATCGAAGCGTTGGTGGATGGAGATATAATTTTATTTATTATACGAGACAAGTATTATCATTAAAACGGTCCTTTTCAGGACCACATAATTCTTTCGATCATAGAAGCGATCGCGAAAAAATAGCAGATGTATCTACTATTTTCAATGATCAAACGGAAGATTCATCCACCAATCAGACGAGCAGGGTGCAAAGCTCAAAGTTAGACAAACTAACTAACTCCGAAAATATTACTATTATTATTATTATTATCATCGTATTATTTCGATCGCAACAAAATGTTCAGCCTGCGTGTTTTGTGCGTACTTAAGATATTCCTTATAAGATGTCTTAAATGCGACCTTACCCAATACAAGATAGGGCGGTGTGGTCAATGCATACCTTAGCCATATTTACCCGACGCAAAGATCATATTCAATTTTATAAATTATGCACAAGCAGCGTAGATTTTTTCACTCAACAGAAAAACCAAAGTTGTATATTCAGACACCGTATGCTGATAAATAGAGACTATCATTGCTGTTTTCTCAAGGGCATAATGCAGAATTTTATACGCAATACTTGTTTAAATCTCCATGTCACATATTTCAAAACGTTCGCGATTGTAAGAGACTTTTTCTTCCCTCACGACAACAGCATTGAATTTGTAATAGCGCCACGTTTATTGACCGCGAAAGAAATTAAACATCTCTTCTTTTCCTTATGCAAGGGTGATTCTAGCAAGGAATTGAATCTGGCTGTGGTGCTGCGTATATTCGAATGAGATGAAATAATTACGGGCAAAGTCATAGAACACACAACTTTACATACTACAAACATGTCGACACACCTTGTACGATCACTCTGGTGTAGCGGTAGGTCGTGAACTCTTGATTCATATAGAAGCGGATAGAGTACGACGATGTTCCCTTCCTTATTGGCTTCCGGCCTATAGTTACTTCCAGTGTGGGTAGAGTTAGTGTGCACTCTTAGATGAAGAGGGAGCTAGTGTAGCACCCGATGACAAAACACACACACTCTCACGCTTGTATCAAATTTAGGATGAGCAGATGAAGCTAGATAAGATTGTATGACAGAACTGAAAATTTCAATTATCTTTTATTCAAGTCCAAGGAATTTTCTAGCAAAAACGTTACTTCACTGGAATTTTTCAAATAACTAACTGAATGTCTAACCCTGTCAAGCTTAGAGCTGCGAGGAAGTATGGTCGCTAGCGCGTCACTGCCGTTTAGAGTACAAATTATAATGGGGTGTTTTGTTCTGGAGGACCCACTTGCTTGACTAATGAAATTATAAGTTAAGGTCAATCGCGATCCACTCGGTGCTAATCAACTTGAGTCGTATTGTAGAACATGCCCTAGACAAACGTGAGTGATCAATCAAAGTAGGTACCTAATATTACTCAACTCATGTAAAGTCAAATCTAAATTGAAGGTTATTACTCTTCTCTCTGTCAAACATTTGCAGACGTTTGGATACTCTGTCACTTCATCCATGGAACAAGTACATTCTGTACAGTCTTTTTTTCATAAACCGGGACGCTCTGTTTTGCAATCCCATCTAGGTTTAATAACATTCTCAATTTCGTTACTATTGAACATTACAAAACACGATTGTAAAAAATCATCACGCTTAACTTTTTTCACGACATTATTTAAAACTTTCGTCGAATATAAGGATTATTTTCAGCAAAGTATTTGCTTATGACATTGTAAATCACATTAGTCACCAGATCTTTTACACGAGCCTTAAGCCCGAGTCTATTGGTAGCACATTATTCAACATCGAGCATTCATACAAATAGTGATTGTTGATCAATTGGAAGGCTTTTTCCGGATTTGAACGAATTTGTTTAATAGCGTTGATGATATTACCCCGCTCCTTAGTGTTATTAGTTGAACACAACGTAAGTCAACGTACGACTCTGAATTGAAGTTGGTCAAACTTGTGAATGAACCTACACTTGTCCCTCTCCAACCCGATTCAAAAAACTTATAAAATCGACCAAATTCAATTATATTTATAATTATCGACCTGAAAGATATTATTTCATGAGAAAACCTAGAGATAGTTGACCACACACATAACAGAGTCGAAAGACTGTTCGCGATCTATATTATTCTCGTTATTATACATTTTGAAGCATATTTTACAAATTCAGGGAGGTGGTAAGTGTTAGAGAGGGTCGGGTTGACTAACAATACCGACTCACGCTCATCCACCGTTCTCTTCCTCGTAAACTATCACGATAATAATATGAACACAGGAGATAGGTACTTTCGATGAATACTTTATTGACAATTCTCTTTAATCATTGACTGTGAGTGTCGGTGTGTGTTTATTGTAGGCACATTATTTGAAATATATTCTCGTTCTCCGAGACACTCTGGGAGGAGAAAAAAACAAGTCAATAATGTCTAGGAAAGAAAAAATAAAACAAAGTAGGTAAGATAAATTTTACAAACTTATTCTACATAATATAAATTTAAACCCAATAGCCAAAGCAAGGGCTAAAGCCTAAACAATAAGAATTATGAATTAAAATAAAATAAATGAATTATATATTTAAAAAATGGTCAGAAGATAGACAAAAGAGAACTTACAAAATTTACTACTTTTACCATGAAATGTATCTTATCAATATTGCTTCACGCTGTACTAGAAATCGTTTGTTTTAGTTTCGATGATATCGTCCCAAATAAATGTTCCTCTAAAACCTATTTGAAAGGCGTTCGCCCTGAAAAAATTGCATGGTATAATTAATTAATTGGTATAACATCACATATTCTTCACTGAATGAAAATAAGTCAATATTTTTTTCTTGGGTGAGGGTCTAAACTTCATCTCGCGCGCAATTAGTGTTTTTACTTATGTATGTACACACGAAACTTATCTTCAAACTATAGAGGTTGCTAGGTGAAGCAATAGATGTGAACGTAAAACAAACTTTTAAATTAGACATGTTAGCGAGAAATAATCACTAATACACTCTGAAAAATCAGAAATAAAAGAATAATCGGACTATTTCACATTAATAATAATAATAATAAGAAGAAGAAGAAGAACATGGAATGAAAAATTAAGTTCCAAATCTGACTAGAACGATTCGAATCTCTTGAGTACCAAAGTTCAGAAAGATAAAAAAGATGTGATCTTTTTTATTCCAGATTTTGACGGGTGAAGAGAAACTGTAGACCGAATTCATGGTCTATTCAAAATATTCCCCATAAAAAAAAAAAAAAAAAAAAAAAAAAAGAGGAGTGATCGAAATTATTTTTAAAAATTCGAATAATAAATTTTGAAGATGCAAGAAGCTCGTTTTATCCTCAAACGGGGATAAACGTTATATCATTCCCGGTCTTTGCGTCGAAACATTAGCTTGGGCTCATTATCGCCTCCCCTTATCCGAAGATCTAATTGTTCTTCTGTCGCAAAAACATCCTCAACATTTTCTAGTTCCCGCAAATTCATCTCCTTCTGTTCCCTCTCCAGTCTCGCTTCCACCTAATTAAGTTATAATACCTATCTGTTTTGTTTATAAGTGATCTACTCTGTTCTAATATTTATTAAAATACATTATATATTGAATTATATACCCTCATTTTATTTCACACTTGGCATACACCCTTACCTCCAAAGATTTGTTTGAGGTTTGTACTTGTAGAACTCTTTCTGTCACTTGACTTAAGTACTACCTTTGTTGTTGGCAAACTTGTCGCTTCTTCTACTTCACCCAACTCGTGATTCATTGCAAATAGACTCAAAACACAAAGAGAATAAAGTAGCGGTAAAAGACAACCTTAATATCAATTTCAAATATTTTGGATATGCGAGCAAATTGTGATTGAAACGCAATTTAAAAAAAAAACAAAAACAAAAAAAAACTGATTTCCCATACATTCTATCCTTGTATTGGCGTAGAACAAAACTTTTTTTATCTAGCTAAATTGTTCATATTAGCTACTTGTAGTTTCCTTCTTTAATTTTTGAATGAAATAAATACACTTTTTGTTTTCCTTATTTAGCGATGTTATAATATTTGTAACTGGGATGGAAACCATTCTCTAGGCGTCATTGGTGCAGGCTTAAATTATTTTGTTGAGGAAATATAATAGCCTCTGTAAGACTTTTGTCGAAAGGAGGTTAAACGCGATTTGCCGAGAAATGGAAAGCGAGAATTGTTCCGAGAGGTTTGTAGGTAAACCCACTCACACTGAATCATGTATTGTCTCACCACGAAAAAAAATCATTGAATGTCCTTTGGTCAAATAAAGTGTGTACAAGTACATTGCTTTTTGAAGGAAAAAGAGGCTTCTCTCTGTATAATATGATCGAAGCTGACAAATACGCAAGAGACGCTTGTTGTTTCAGATGTTGGAGGGTTTACCTAGAAACGGGTTCCCATGTTGTGGTTTGCAGAGAGAGACTGACTATAGAGCCCCATATATCTTTGAGGCGGACAAATGCAAGAGAGGTGCTCGTTGTTTCAAGCAAAAAGATCGTTCCATCTTTGTATTTTTCTACTTATTTATTCAGAATGAGTTAAAATACTATATAAATGTACACTGCGATTTTTACCATTCATTCAAATGGGTATACAAGCGCTTCTTTAGAAAGTTAAACAATTATACGAGCTTTGCGGAGTTTTTTCTCTATTTTGCGTATTTTTGGAAGCGTTTTGGTGTTTCCAGATTTTAGAGCTTTATGAAATAAATATTTTTTTTTTCGACGGTCACGAATCCAATTCGGATGAATGTTTACAAGTTTTTACCGTCGAAAAAAAAAAACGAAGTACGATAGAAAAAACTGTTCTCGCGGAACTTTAATCGCGACATCATTTAACACAAGCAGAAAACAGAGTTGATCAAAATGTTTACACAAAACAATGTAAATTACATTCGGCACTAAATCTTTCGCGCAAACTATAGGTCTATTTGCTACACACATTAATGTCCCGTTACTAACGTTAGGGAAGCGATCGTTGATCCATCTAGAAGCTTTCTCAGGGTGAGACGAAATTTTTTTAATAACGTCGATGATATTACGAGGTTCCATCTTCACTCGTAAACTTTTACTTTTTTTTTTTCTCCTCATCACTGAAGCATACGAGCAAGAAGAAACTTCATAAGTGAAATTTTCAAACACACTAGGCAAATACGATCAATTTTTCAACGCTAGCACTTAATCCCCAAAGGACTTTTGAAAGAGTTGACAAAGATTGCTTAAACAAGGCTACTTCAAACTAAAGCGCTTTGTCTTTATATATAAGAGATAGGGGACCAAGTGGGACCGCAACGGGAGCAAATGGGACCACTGGACCAAACGGGAGCACGGGACCACGAAGGGACCGAACGGGACCACAGCGGGAGCAACCGGGGCCTTGAAGGGACCACAAAGGGACCAAACGGGACCACAAAGGGACCACAAAGGGACCAAACGGGACCACAATAGGATCTAATGGGACCAAATCTATAAAAATGATAACGACAAAGGCACTTGATCGGTAATATAAACTAAGGCAACAAAGATAGTTGAGCAATACTAGCGTTGAGTTGAGAAATGCTTGAAAAACATAATGAAAATCAGATTATTTTCAAAGGATACGAGTTTGTATTCCATAAGCCTTTGGTCAGAGGTGGAAAGAGATGGAGATGTGCTGAACGAAGAACGTGTAAAGCAACTTGTCTCTCAACTAGACCAACCTTTTATTTATTCGCTTTGAATAAATAATTGCATGTTTTAGAGAATCAGGGGTGGCCCTGAAAAGGGCCGTTTTAAAAATATCTAATGCTAGCGTATATTATACTAATTACTCCGGAAAAAATAACATCTACGTCCCATTCTTATGTTCAATGCTCTCTCTAGAGCGTCTTTCATTGATGGAATTCCACCACATAAGTAGTCAAAGAGAAGTTTCATTTCTTTCCACTTTAGTAAGCGAGGAGCTATAATAATGTTGATTACATCACGTGAATAATAAAGATCTTTCACGACAAAGAACGACTTGAAATATTTCTCATCGAGATTTATGCATAAATTACGTATGAGATTCCGAATTATTTCAGGATGATAACGGGTGTATTTATCTCGCTTTCCATAGAGTCGCATGTTCAAAGGACTATCCTGATTTTTCTCTTCGCTGTAAAATCGTACTATCCACCCAGATAATTGACAAAATGTAATAAAATGTCTTTCTTTTGGTACATATGTGCGAATTTTAAGGCATTGTGGAGCGTATTTTCTAAGAAACGAAGTACTACTTCTTTGTTTAAGTCGACGCGTCTCATCGCACATACACCCTATATGGACTGTACCAATATTACTGAATATTTTTTTGAGACATAATTTTTGTAAGCTCTTTGGTTGCCGTAAAATTGAACACGGAGACATTTTCACTGAGTCAAAGAAGAATGAAGAATGAACATGTATATGGCTAAGTTTCTGTTGTTGGATTGACGAAAAAATCGAATCTCCTCCTACAATGATGCCTCTTTGTTTTAGAAAGAATTAGTGAGCCATTTTTCTAGTGTCGGAGAACACATTCGCGGCTTTCATATATATATATATATATACTTTTTTTTTCTTTCTGAGGAGCAGAAAAAAATTAGTTAATCATTCTTACCAGTTCTTCCCATCAAATCTTTAGTCCCTTATGAAAAATAAGCACCCCCTCTTTGCCTTTACGCAACTCTCATTTTTGAATGATGTTTAAGATTCATCCTCTAGAATTGATTCCTCTCAGATCAAATTTTCAAACACACTAGGCAATTATGATCAATTTTTCAACGCTAGCACTTAATCCCCAAAGGACTTTTGAAAGAGTTGACAAAGATTGCTTAAACAAGGCTACTTCAAACTAAAGCGTTTTGTCTTTATATAAGAGATAGGGGACCACGCGGAACCACAACGGGAGCAAACGGGGCCACGGGACCACAAAGGGACCAAACGGGACCACGGGACCACAAAGGGACCAAACGGGACCACGGGACCATAAAGGGACCAAACGGGACCATAAAGGGACCAAACGGGACCACGGGACCACAAAGGGACCAAACGGGACCAAACGGGACCACAATAGGATCTAATGGGACCAAAATCTATAAAAATGATAACGACAAAGGCAAGATCGGTAATATAAACTAAGGCAACAAAGATAGTTGAGCAATACTAGCGTTGAGTTGAGAAATGCTTGAAAAACATAATGAAAATCAGATTATTTTCAAAGGATACAAGTTTGTATTCCATAAGCCTTTGGTCAGAGGTGGAAAGAGATGGAGATGTGCCGAACGAAGAACGTGTAAAGCATACCTAAAATATGATGCTGATAACAAGGTTTTAGGAGAGTACCCCAAACATAATCATCAAGAAAATGTCAATAATAAGTGTGTACCTTTGTTAGAGAAAATGACACAAAAACTTGCTTCCGAGGATAGAGGATTTGATCCCGAGCCTATTTCAACTTTGTCTACTTCTACTCTTCCTGCTAGCACTCATGAGCAGTTATCAAATGACAAATTCAGCGAAAGCAATTATCAACATCATACAATGGAAAATACATCAAAATATTTCCAACCGATGGAAAGTAGTTCATCTTCCAAAGAAGAAGATTTTAATGATGGGTCTTTTGCTAAGACGTTATCACAGGAACCCGACAAAGCGAGTTCATCAAATCATTTTCAGCCGTTGGAATATAGTTCATCTTCTGGAGAAGAAGATATTAATAATGGGACAATCGCTAGGATGGTATTACATAACCCCAACAAGAAGCCATTTTACAACTCAACCACTGATATTAATGACCTTATTGAAAGCTTGTATTTATTTCATAAAGCTCTAAAATCTGGAAATACCAAAACGCTTCCAAAAATACGCAAAATAGAGAAAAAACTCCGCAAAGCTCGTATAATTGTTTAACTTTCTAAAGAAGCGCTTGTATACCCATTTGAATGAATGGTAAAAATCGCAGTGTACATTTATATAGTATTTTAACTCATTCTGAATAAATAAGTAGAAAAATACAAAGATGGAACGATCTTTTTGCTTGAAACAACGAGCACCTCTCTTGCATTTGTCCGCCTCAAAGATATATGGGGCTCTATAGTCAGTCTCTCTCTGCAAACCACAACATGGGAACCCGTTTCTAGGTAAACCCTCCAACATCTGAAACAACAAGCGTCTCTTGCGTATTTGTCAGCTTCGATCATATTATACAGAGAGAAGCCTCTTTTTCCTTCAAAAAGCAATGTACTTGTACACACTTTATTTGACCAAAGGACATTCAATGATTTTTTTTCGTGGTGAGACAATACATGATTCAGTGTGAGTGGGTTTACCTACAAACCTCTCGGAACAATTCTCGCTTTCCATTTCTCGGCAAATCGCGTTTAACCTCCTTTCGACAAAAGTCTTACAGAGGCTATTATATTTCCTCAACAAAATAATTTAAGCCTGCACCAATGACGCCTAGAGAATGGTTTCCATCCCAGTTACAAATATTATAACATCGCTAAATAAGGAAAACAAAAAGTGTATTTATTTCATTCAAAAATTAAAGAAGGAAACTACAAGTAGCTAATATGAACAATTTAGCTAGATAAAAAAAGTTTTGTTCTACGCCAATACAAGGATAGAATGTATGGGAAATCAGTTTTTTTTTGTTTTTGTTTTTTTTTTTAAATTGCGTTTCAATCACAATTTGCTCGCATATCCAAAATATTTGAAATTGATATTAAGGTTGTCTTTTACCGCTACTTTATTCTCTTTGTGTTTTGAGTCTATTTGCAATGAATCACGAGTTGGGTGAAGTAGAAGAAGCGACAAGTTTGCCAACAACAAAGGTAGTACTTAAGTCAAGTGACAGAAAGAGTTCTACAAGTACAAACCTCAAACAAATCTTTGGAGGTAAGGGTGTATGCCAAGTGTGAAATAAAATGAGGGTATATAATTCAATATATAATGTATTTTAATAAATATTAGAACAGAGTAGATCACTTATAAACAAAACAGATAGGTATTATAACTTAATTAGGTGGAAGCGAGACTGGAGAGGGAACAGAAGGAGATGAATTTGCGGGAACTAGAAAATGTTGAGGATGTTTTTGCGACAGAAGAACAATTAGATCTTCGGATAAGGGGAGGCGATAATGAGCCCAAGCTAATGTTTCGACGCAAAGACCGGGAATGATATAACGTTTATCCCCGTTTGAGGATAAAACGAGCTTCTTGCATCTTCAAAATTTATTATTCGAATTTTTAAAAATAATTTCGATCACTCCTCTTTTTTTTTTTTTTTTTTTTTTTTTTTATGGGGAATATTTTGAATAGACCATGAATTCGGTCTACAGTTTCTCTTCACCCGTCAAAATCTGGAATAAAAAAGATCACATCTTTTTTATCTTTCTGAACTTTGGTACTCAAGAGATTCGAATCGTTCTAGTCAGATTTGGAACTTAATTTTTCATTCCATGTTCTTCTTCTTCTTCTTATTATTATTATTATTAATGTGAAATAGTCCGATTATTCTTTTATTTCTGATTTTTCAGAGTGTATTAGTGATTATTTCTCGCTAACATGTCTAATTTAAAAGTTTGTTTTACGTTCACATCTATTGCTTCACCTAGCAACCTCTATAGTTTGAAGATAAGTTTCGTGTGTACATACATAAGTAAAAACACTAATTGCGCGCGAGATGAAGTTTAGACCCTCACCCAAGAAAAAAATATTGACTTATTTTCATTCAGTGAAGAATATGTGATGTTATACCAATTAATTAATTATACCATGCAATTTTTTCAGGGCGAACGCCTTTCAAATAGGTTTTAGAGGAACATTTATTTGGGACGATATCATCGAAACTAAAACAAACGATTTCTAGTACAGCGTGAAGCAATATTGATAAGATACATTTCATGGTAAAAGTAGTAAATTTTGTAAGTTCTCTTTTGTCTATCTTCTGACCATTTTTTAAATATATAATTCATTTATTTTATTTTAATTCATAATTCTTATTGTTTAGGCTTTAGCCCTTGCTTTGGCTATTGGGTTTAAATTTATATTATGTAGAATAAGTTTGTAAAATTTATCTTACCTACTTTGTTTTATTTTTTCTTTCCTAGACATTATTGACTTGTTTTTTTCTCCTCCCAGAGTGTCTCGGAGAACGAGAATATATTTCAAATAATGTGCCTACAATAAACACACACCGACACTCACAGTCAATGATTAAAGAGAATTGTCAATAAAGTATTCATCGAAAGTACCTATCTCCTGTGTTCATATTATTATCGTGATAGTTTACGAGGAAGAGAACGGTGGATGAGCGTGAGTCGGTATTGTTAGTCAACCCGACCCTCTCTAACACTTACCACCTCCCTGAATTTGTAAAATATGCTTCAAAATGTATAATAACGAGAATAATATAGATCGCGAACAGTCTTTCGACTCTGTTATGTGTGTGGTCAACTATCTCTAGGTTTTCTCATGAAATAATATCTTTCAGGTCGATAATTATAAATATAATTGAATTTGGTCGATTTTATAAGTTTTTTGAATCGGGTTGGAGAGGGACAAGTGTAGGTTCATTCACAAGTTTGACCAACTTCAATTCAGAGTCGTACGTTGACTTACGTTGTGTTCAACTAATAACACTAAGGAGCGGGGTAATATCATCAACGCTATTAAACAAATTCGTTCAAATCCGGAAAAAGCCTTCCAATTGATCAACAATCACTATTTGTATGAATGCTCGATGTTGAATAATGTGCTACCAATAGACTCGGGCTTAAGGCTCGTGTAAAAGATCTGGTGACTAATGTGATTTACAATGTCATAAGCAAATACTTTGCTGAAAATAATCCTTATATTCGACGAAAGTTTTAAATAATGTCGTGAAAAAAGTTAAGCGTGATGATTTTTTACAATCGTGTTTTGTAATGTTCAATAGTAACGAAATTGAGAATGTTATTAAACCTAGATGGGATTGCAAAACAGAGCGTCCCGGTTTATGAAAAAAAGACTGTACAGAATGTACTTGTTCCATGGATGAAGTGACAGAGTATCCAAACGTCTGCAAATGTTTGACAGAGAGAAGAGTAATAACCTTCAATTTAGATTTGACTTTACATGAGTTGAGTAATATTAGGTACCTACTTTGATTGATCACTCACGTTTGTCTAGGGCATGTTCTACAATACGACTCAAGTTGATTAGCACCGAGTGGATCGCGATTGACCTTAACTTATAATTTCATTAGTCAAGCAAGTGGGTCCTCCAGAACAAAACACCCCATTATAATTTGTACTCTAAACGGCAGTGACGCGCTAGCGACCATACTTCCTCGCAGCTCTAAGCTTGACAGGGTTAGACATTCAGTTAGTTATTTGAAAAATTCCAGTGAAGTAACGTTTTTGCTAGAAAATTCCTTGGACTTGAATAAAAGATAATTGAAATTTTCAGTTCTGTCATACAATCTTATCTAGCTTCATCTGCTCATCCTAAATTTGATACAAGCGTGAGAGTGTGTGTGTTTTGTCATCGGGTGCTACACTAGCTCCCTCTTCATCTAAGAGTGCACACTAACTCTACCCACACTGGAAGTAACTATAGGCCGGAAGCCAATAAGGAAGGGAACATCGTCGTACTCTATCCGCTTCTATATGAATCAAGAGTTCACGACCTACCGCTACACCAGAGTGATCGTACAAGGTGTGTCGACATGTTTGTAGTATGTAAAGTTGTGTGTTCTATGACTTTGCCCGTAATTATTTCATCTCATTCGAATATACGCAGCACCACAGCCAGATTCAATTCCTTGCTAGAATCACCCTTGCATAAGGAAAAGAAGAGATGTTTAATTTCTTTCGCGGTCAATAAACGTGGCGCTATTACAAATTCAATGCTGTTGTCGTGAGGGAAGAAAAAGTCTCTTACAATCGCGAACGTTTTGAAATATGTGACATGGAGATTTAAACAAGTATTGCGTATAAAATTCTGCATTATGCCCTTGAGAAAACAGCAATGATAGTCTCTATTTATCAGCATACGGTGTCTGAATATACAACTTTGGTTTTTCTGTTGAGTGAAAAAATCTACGCTGCTTGTGCATAATTTATAAAATTGAATATGATCTTTGCGTCGGGTAAATATGGCTAAGGTATGCATTGACCACACCGCCCTATCTTGTATTGGGTAAGGTCGCATTTAAGACATCTTATAAGGAATATCTTAAGTACGCACAAAACACGCAGGCTGAACATTTTGTTGCGATCGAAATAATACGATGATAATAATAATAATAATAGTAATATTTTCGGAGTTAGTTAGTTTGTCTAACTTTGAGCTTTGCACCCTGCTCGTCTGATTGGTGGATGAATCTTCCGTTTGATCATTGAAAATAGTAGATACATCTGCTATTTTTTCGCGATCGCTTCTATGATCGAAAGAATTATGTGGTCCTGAAAAGGACCGTTTTAATGATAATACTTGTCTCGTATAATAAATAAAATTATATCTCCATCCACCAACGCTTCGATTCCAAGCCTAGAATTATCGCCCAATAATATTCATCGCGTTTGTCAGCGTTACCTTTAAGAGAAAAAAGAACTCTTGCTCTTCACGTGCGCTAAACGTCTTTTACAACGTAATATGTCTGGAAAAATTTCTCATCAACGTTCATGCAGATATTCTGGAGGAAAGACTGGAAAGTGGGAATAGAGAAGCGAGTGATCCACTCCCTTACTGGGAATTCAAGTTGTTAAGTGAATATGGTTTTTTTTGTTTTCTTTCTTACTGAAAAAAGTCGATGATACTACCAGATATTTTATAAAACTTGAGAATATCACGCATAAAAGGTACATATGTGAAGCATGCAATGTGCCTTGGATGAAGACATCTTACATTGAATATTTTCTCGCGATATAAATCTTCCAAGCTTCTAACGTACATTTTGCCGAGTCAACGTTAAAATGAGAATGATACTTTGAAAAAAACATATAAGTTGATGTTGATCACGGATATTCCCACCTATCATCTGATTGGTTTGTTGAATTTAATCATAGGGAGATCTGATCCAATGAAAAATAATGTAAGAATCATCCTTCTAACGCATCACAGGGCAAAGCGGGCCAGCGAAACAATAAGGGTACGGTCAGAATTCTCACACCTTTGGAAAAACTGAAACTGACCAGATGTTTTTCAAAATAATACAAAAAATTAGGCTTAAGTCGTAAAACTATACCCATTTATTCGTAAAACTATACCCATTTATTCGAGTCGTATTTGAAATGATACTCCTAGGAATGGCGTTTGCCCGTTGATTTTTACGAGGGGTAGGTATCTGTTATATGGAGAATTAGCCCGATACATCAATAAATTAAAATCGTCGCATTCTTAAGGAGTTGTGAATATTTTTTTACAAGCGTTTACCCCATTTTCATATATACGCGAAAAAGTAATAGGTAAACCGACAAATCGCAGCTGGACCAAAACAACGAGGACGGAACGAGGCGTGCGTATCGATTTTTACAATCGAAATTAAAGGTGTGCGTTTGATCGCGTGTCGGTAGCTTACCTTACCTTAAATTAGATCAACGCGTAGATGCTATGAGAACTCCCTAAAAATTCTAATTAGACTTATTCAGATAATAAACGAAAATATATTAAAGAGGGACTTCAACAAATTCATTCCATCATTCGATCGTATAGTTACACTCATTCATACTACGCTAAGCCCTACATATAGTACATACCTATTCTCTACTTTTACGAGCGAATATGATACACTCATTCATGGTCACCCTTCATTCATAGCGATCCTTGTACACCCTTTACTCTTACATGATCGAATACGTAGGGTGAATTCGTTCGTCGTATCACCGCCTACACGTTGAAATGACGATGACCACGATCATACATAATGCATTAACCCCCCAAAACCGACGAGCAACTCATTATTTTTCCAAAAATTAAAACATTCACCGTTGCGTAAATATCGATTTTCCTTATACCTAACGCGATAAACTTCTTAACCCTTCCTCTGCCACCCTCCCTCTTTAGAAAGAAAACGTCGTCGAATAGAAAGAGATCGTCGTCGAACGGGCGATTCATTCATTTTCGTTCGTTCATAACGTCAATCAAGCACCACCGACGAAAAACGTAAATACGACTCGCCGTAATATTCTCCCTGGACGAGTAAATATCAATTTTTCCCTTATACCTAGAAAGAGATGGTCATATACGGGCCTAACTTAGAAAGAGAGAGATCGTCGTTGAACGGACAACTCATTCATTTTCGTTCGTTCGTAGCGCCAATCAAGCACCCCCAACGAAAAACAATATTCTTAATTAAACAGGAAGCCCTAACAAAAAAACAACATTCGTGATATTCACCCTCGTCATGTAAAATTAATTTTTTTTTTTCCTTATACCTATACAAATACTTCTACATACGACATGGTCATAACTTAGACAGAAAGACATCATCGCGCTCCTCGTCGTCAAATAACCGGACAACCTTTCGTACAAAAAAGATCGCCGCCGCGACGTCATATAGCCGGACAAACCTTCTTAGAAAGAGATCGCCGTCATTTAGACAGAGAAAGAATGATCAATCGCCGTCAAAAGCCGGACTTAGGCATGCGCAGAAGGACCAAAGTCCCAAGACCTAACTTTATATCCTACTACTTCGAAGGCTACGTGGAACTGAGAGCATTTCCTCTTATTAAGAATATATTGTGCACGTACTTATCAGTACGCGAGGGTGACGATTATAAATTCGTATGACTCGAGAACGTACTTCAATTACACGTGAGCTACCTATGAAGAAAGTAGGTAGTATACTGTTTTCATTTTTTACAACTTTGATTTAATTGAGAACAAATTTCTGAAGTACAGAAGTCGATTTTTAATCGACGCAATAGAATAAAATTGATTTCAGTATGTTCGATAACAAATTTGGAAAATTTGACTCAAAATTAACTTGAATTGAACCTTACGAATGAGTTAGGTAGCTGTTAGAAGGATGTCCATATAATTCGACCTCATGCCAACGTTAGCATGCAGACAATTTTAATGATAATTGATACAATATCGACCAGTCTTGGAAGGATATCGATCTTATTCTGGAACGATATTTAATCGGAACTGTATTAACATGGCTCAGCGAAAATCCTTCTACAGGACGAGACCGAATGATGTCATCACTTTTCCATAAGAAGTAGTTGAAAAGTAATATAACATCATCTTGCCTCACCGTGTATTCTTCAAACAACCACAGAGGAAAGATATTCTACCCTACTCAGTTCAAAATATTATTGAAATTTTTGCAAAAGCACAGATGATTTTACTACTATACTTTCTGCTATTTAGCAAGCAACAAACTTTTCTCTTATTTTTTACGTTTAAGAGAGGAAGGACGTGTTCCTGAGTTCCCTCCCCCGTAAATTCATCCTTGAAAGGACGCACTCTGTTTCATAACAACTTACTCTCATAATTGTTCTAACGTTCCAATATTGAAATTTGCTGTCTATGAACGATTTGAACATCGTACTTTTCGCAATTCTCACTTTTTTGAAATAATCAAATACTTATCTTAAAAATTAAGTGAAATGGCTAAATTCCTCGAATTTTCTCAAATAACTATCGCAAACTACCCCACCAACTCCACAAGGATTTCAATTTCTAGACAAGAAAACAGTCATTATAGTGTCCCAACAAAAATACTTCAGCTCTACGCCTTCTGCTCTTCTGCGTCTACAAAACTTAACAATTAACATAATTATAATCCTTCGCCAAGTTCCTTGATCTCACCTTCGACTCTAAAACCTCTTAGACTCCATCCCTCCCCTTCAAAATCTTGTGAGCGAAATGCCTGAATTTCATGAACGTTCTCACATATCTATCACACCTCCCATTATGGCTGTTTCAGCAAATTCCTCCTTTGTCTTGTTGCGCGACTCGACCGCGGCGAGCGCAACGTGAGGTAGGTTGTACCAGTGGTACTGTGCGATTCCGGAGACTTCGGAAGGCCTCGTGAGAGGTCATCGTGAAAATAAAGGACGCGTTCGTTTCTTGCTTGGACTGACCGTAGAGTTTATTAACAAATATCTTATGTACAGTTTTTCTAGACGCCAATACGAGTAGTTAAGTCTGAAATAACGGACGAAAAAGAGGGATTCCACCGAAAGCAGCGTGAATCACAGGTAAGCCGGAGTCTCCCACCGAAACAGCGTGGAGAGAGGGAAGTGGAAAAAAGGGGGTCCCACCGAAAGCAGCGTGGACCGGGGGTAAGCTGGATGTCTCCCACCGAAAACAGCGTGGAGAGGGAAAGTCAAGAGATAGAGAGATCCCACCGAAGCAGCGTGGATCCGGAGTGAAAGCTGGAGTCTCCCACCGAAACAGCGTGGAGAAGGAAAGCCGAGAGAGAGAGAGAGATCCCACCGAAGCAGCGTGGACCTAGAGAAGTAAGCCGGTAAGCTGAGGAAGAAGAAGTAGAAGTGATTTTTAGACGTCGCGGAAGGGTTTATATAGGGTGAATCTAACCCTTTCTACGAGCGCGAATCGTTCGCGTTCGTGAGAAAGTAGAAGGGGTTGATTCGAAAAAATAGTGGTGCGAGAGTAAGCTCATGTCTTCGTCGTTACGAAAGGAGACGAAAAAGAACAGGTGATAGAAATTCGAATATATTTCTCTCGCGTGTACAATAGTCTCTTCACTAATCCAAACCAACTCGATTACTTCTCAAAATTACATCCTTCAACAAAACCTTAAAATTGCTAAACTCTACTCAACCTTCTGGGCTTAGATTGGCTCTCAGAATTCACTACACTCCTGCCCTTTCCTCAGCCTGTTCGCTGAGGCGGGTGTTCCTCCTCTTTAATGTGATCTCTGGCTCATTGCTTAGCCAATACCGAATTTTTTCTTCGAATTCTCTCAGTCCATGTAGTTTACCCCTTCTGGAGCGTTAATCCCATCTGGACACTCATCTTAAACCTAGGCTCTTACTTCCTATTTTAGCATCCATTCCTCCTTGATTAACCGGTTTCCCTGATATTCCTCTCGATCTCATTGATATTCCCAAAACAGATAACTGTATTTACAAGCAATCAATCAACAGAATCATTTCTTCAGAATTTGTCTCAGCTACACGGACGGGTCTCAATCGGGACCCAGAACCCAGATATGCGATTTCTATTCAGGTTAATATCTATACTCCTTCCGTATGAGTATGCACTCGTCAAGTTCTTCTTCGTCCCGACGGGAGGATACTTGAACGAGTTGTCCATTTTAGCGGAGAACCGGCTTTCTGTTTTTTTGAGGACGGGGTATCCTCAGAAAACGGGTGGGTACGCAAGCGCGCCCACATCTGGCCTTTGTGACGTCATAATTTTCGAAAAAAGTAAAAGAGGGACTTGAAGAATTTCAACCTTTGAGCTATATAATATGATAAAAGGGGGACTTGAAGGAATTTCGGACTTTCTTGGACTTTGACTATTTTTACCGCTGGAACTTGGGGGGGCGTCGGACTTCGACCATTCTTGCGATTCGGATTTTTTGCTGGATACAACACGGCGCACGGCAAATTTCTCTAAATCCACCCCTCCACCATTAAATAGGTTCCCTAACAAAATGTTGACTTCTGAGCTAGGGATTGTTCTATGGCGTCATTAGATCGTGACATCACAGGGGGTGATTCATGACATCATCAGATTGTGACTTCACAAGGACTGACCTATGACGTCATCGGATCGTGACGTCATAGGGACTTCTCTATGACTTCATATCAAGTAAAATACGGAAATTTAAACGATTTTTAATTTTTGAAAATGTGGGCAAATTTTGGTCCATAACTCGGCTCAGAAAATCACAGAAAGTTGAGTTGGGGCGCAAATTAAAGATAAATTGAGATACAAATTTCGTAGATTTGAACTATACATCTAACATTTTGCGTTTTTACGCTAGAACAGATTTAGAGCAAATTCACATTTAATTGGTAACATATCTTGCGCCGCCGTCTTTCTCCTTTGCGCGATGTCAGACAAACGGAAAGAATCGGTTAGGAAAATACAGTCCAAGAAATCAAAGGAGGTCAGAATTTTTTTGGTACACATTATAAAAAAAATATTGACAAAATCATGCTTCCCCCTTCTTCGAGTCGTTAGCCATTCTTAGGGAGCTGTATAATTATGATAGGAGAGGGAAATGGCAAATTTCTAACTCAGGATCAGACTTAGCGCGTCTACCCGTAGGACTGCGAAGCTTGAAATGGCATCTGAATTTTCCAGACCGAGACGTATCGATTCAGAGGAACATGATGGAGTGGACCTTGCCGCAAAGCAGTCACTGAGTTCACCTTTCAAAACTGATGTGCTCAAGTCTTATCACTGCTCCTTCATCCTATCCTCCTAGCATGATTTCTGGGCCTTTTTATCCTCCTACAATTGGCTCAGATAGATCAAAAATTCTCCAATTCCTCGGTCTTCTTCAAATCGCTTTTCGCGACGCGAAGAAGTCATCCTGACCCGTCTTAGAATAGGCCTTATACGTATCACTCACTCTTTCTCTTTTTATGTCTCTTACTACGATACTGACCATCCACTCGTTCCTCATTTCTTCTCTTGCCCAGCTCCAGCTCCACCATTCTGTCTCTGCATGCATCACAACCTGTGTTTCAAACGATCATGAAAGAGTCATAAGTATGATACTCCCTCCAAGCCCGTGAATTTGAATCAACTGCATTCGAAAAAAGGAAGGTTAGCCATTCTAAACTGACCAAAAAACAAAAAGAGCTGCCAACGGTATATTTTGATTAACCGCAAGAATATCTACAAAATTGAAACTGCGTGCGCTACAATTCTTTCTCGAAGAGAACAAGAATCTTTAAGCCTTAAAATCACAACCTCGGAAAAAATCTGTAAAAATGGAGCGTAAAAGATCATTTTCAATCGGTCTCGTATCTGTATATTGTATAATAAGAAGAGATCGTTTATGAGTCTCTTCTATCACTGGTTATGACTTAGCAATATAATTTCTCGAAAATCCCCTTCATATAAATTTTATCTACATTTTTACAAGACCTAAAGATCGCAACAACAAGACAGTTTTCGTACTGCCCATATCCCTTCGTGAGATGTGCGAAGAAAAAAAAAAACCTTCTTCTCGCGATAACTTTTCTTTTACACTTCACCCTTTTACGCCGACGTTCCTCATTATGGTTCGCAACGTCACTATTCCGTTCGGAAAGAATATACGTCCTTCTTCCATACATGCATGAAAGAGAAATATCAACTTCGAATGATGAAAATAAAAGACGAAAGTACTCGCATCGCGATAACGATGCGTGGGGACACTACAGAAAGCCGAGAGAAAAACTCCTACAAACTGCAACAAATCTGAAACGCGACTTTAATGGTTTCCAACCTCCCTCCTTCGACCTCGTATTTTCGTCCATACTGCACAAAATGAAAGGACGCTATTTATGCGCACCGGAAATGACAACATCGATATAAAATTATTCCCTTACGATCTTCTACTAAATCATCAAATAATATATGATTCATGATTTTTATACTTTCAATTTTACGTCAATGCAGAATTGTTCGCGGTATCACGTGCCTTTAGTTTCGATGAAAAAGAGCTGTCTATTCTACGCTTTTCTATTACCGGTACTCGAAATTTTATTATTTTGTTTACTTGTACGTAAATATGTATGAAGTGCTCGATATCGTTCTCTATAAAAACTCGTACTCTCTTGAATTTTACACACGAAATTAAGACTTATATCGTACAATATAATGTACAGCCTATAATTTTATAAGTCGAAAAACTTTTTCTCCAGAATTTAAAGTTCACACGTCAACTATTGTGAAATAAATACACCGTCGGATATCTACTGACGGAATAATAACGAGGGTCATTGACACGCCTACGATATTTTGAGCAGCTACTTGTTTGTACGTCAATTTTATTATTTATGTGTATCGAAGTATTTTTTCGATATTATCACGAAGACATATCATGAAACACGAACAACTCAATAATCAGGGCTAGTAGACGCAACCCTATCCTCTTCCGAAAACTTACATCTGGTATCACAATCATCTTCCAATCGCAATCGACGCTCTCACCAGCTTCTTAATCACCGTGGCAGAATCATCTATTCCTAGCTCTTCGCAGGTCATTGCAAACCATTCGAGGTCAACGTTGGCGGTGATTATAATATCACGAAAGGAAGCATACCGTGTGTGAACAGCTCTCATTCTCTAACTGACGTCATCTCCTTCGAAAGAGCCCGAGCCGAAGGAAGAGTTTTTATCCTTTTTGCTAGGAAAACCGATCAGTTTTTATTTCATGTCGGGGCTAAATCAACCGTCGATTCTTTTTCCGCAAAGAGGGTGCCACTACGATCTGAAGATCAACAACAATAATAGCATCATCCAGAGAAACTCATCAGAAAGGCCTTAGAATCTAAAACTTCCCTCTCTCAGGCGCGGATCACTTTGGGAGGGCAAACAATCCAAAAAAAGTTGAAAGGACCTTTTTTTTTTTTTACAGTTTCTTCGATACTACAGGTTTTTTGTTGTTTTTTTGGTTTTTTGTGGGATTTTTTTTTTTTTTTTTTTTTTTGGGGGGGGGGGAAATTTCCCCCATTTCCCCCCTCGTGGATCCGCGCCTGTCTCTAGGTTACCTACTAGGGGCGCTCAGAAAGGGGTTCGTCAATCTCTCTTGAGTGCTTACCTCCTAAAGATCAGACGCAATTTGAGTTCTTTCAAACTCTAGCCTGCGAACTACACCTTTAACACCCTGAGATTTTTTTCAGTAAGACTGAGGATCCAGTACCCACCAATGAGACTGGGACGAATGGTGAGTCCCGATATACGCGAAGGATGACGTTGAAACCAAAAGAAGTACACCTTTTTCGAAACACTTTATTAGGACGGCCGTGAGTTCACCCGCAGAACTGAGGTCGTCATACATGTTGAAGACCAATACCAAACATAGTTGACTTTCAAGAATTATGAATTGCTGGCGATCGTCTGGATCAGGGCTGAATTCCCAATTATTTTTTTAACTGTTCTTTTCGGTTTTCGTTCCCAGAGCAAATCACGGGCTCGGTTCTACCAATTCTAAAGCTCCGGTTCTCAGTCCTGGACTGGATGATGGTCTCATTAGTCTTGAATGAACGTCTCTGCGACTATGATCAAGAAACTTTCTCCATCCCAAGACTCCTCTCCTTAATTTCAGCTGTGTTCTCTTCCTCCCCCTTCCTTTTGATATCTTGGGGCTGGGGGTTAATCAGAAATCGTCGAATATTTTCGAGAAAAATTTTCTCGTCAGTAGCGTATAGCCTTAGAGCAGGGCTATTCAATTACTTTTCATCACGGGCTACTTTTCCTGGTTGGTCAGACGCGCGGGCCGCAAGAAAGAAAAGAAAATAAATGACCAAAATTATTACTTCAATGCGAAAAGTGACATTTCATCTTTTTACAGATTTCAATACTGACTGTATTATTTCTTATACACGTGTTCTCCTCCGCTCTTTTTTAACGACGTAATTTTATTATTCGTCAACGTATTTCGCGGCCACCAATTGAATAGCCCTGCCATAGGGAATTCAAAAATCTGTGAGTACACCTTCCCCTACCCTCCCAAATTTTTAGAACATCTTCTAGACTTGTTTGTTTTACTTCACAAATGTGCTCGGGCACTTCTTTTAGAACATCTTCTGAACTTGTCTTTTTTACACCACAAAATGCCCTGAAAGAATTGTGCTCGGGCACTTCTTTTGGAACATCTTCTGGACTTGTTTGTCTTACTTCACAAAATGTTCTAAAAGAATCAGGCTCGGGCACTTCTTTTGAAACATCTTTTGGGCTTGTTTTTTTTACGGATTATACCCCGAGGATAACCCAGCAATCTGCGAGTACATTTAATTTGCTCGATATACAGTCTAGGTGACTTATACTAGAACACGATCGGGGATAAGCGAGCAGAGCGTGAGAGCTTCTGAGGAGCCAGTCAGCTTAGCATACAATGTACTCTGAGAGCTGATTAGCTCAAAAGAAGGAAAGCGAACTATTTAGCTCAATATACGGTATACTAGACTTATACTAGAATAATATTGGAAGCGCACGAGCTAGTCAGCATAACACGCAGAATACCAGATACACTAGACCCAGATTAAGGGCGCATGAGCAAAGCGACCACGAGTGAGCCCCTGGGAACTAGTTAGCTCAATATTCAGTACACTGGACTTACACTAGACAAAGATTGGAACTAATGAGGGGAGCGAGTGTGCTCCTAAGAGCTAAATGGGTTAACATACAGTATATTAGACATACACTGAACCAAGAGTGAGCCCCTGAGAGGTAGTTCTTGACTATTACATACAGTATACTTCTAGATATGAATAACAGTAAAAGTAACCTCCAAAGACGAACATACATTATGGTAGACATTTCCTTCACTCTCGTCTCCCCATCCTTCTCACCTTGGCTCTTTTCTTTCCTTTTCACTTTTCATCTTTACTCCTCTTTTGTAGGTCATTCTTGGCCTCTTACTCTCCTTCTCCTGTTGATCTCCCTTCCCTGAATTTATAAGCAGACATAGCCTTCCTCTTCTCCTACTCTTCTCCTTCCTCTTGTCTTCCTTCGATTTCTCCTGTCCACCTTTCTTTTTCCCTCAGTTTTAGTTTGTTTTCTCACTGCGTCGGACATCATCGGCTGAATTATTTCAGCCTTTCACTCTGCACTTGCTGAGTGCGTTGAGCAGTCTTAACAACTAAACTTCAGGAGCCCTCGCTTGTCTCACTTCATCAGGTCTTCTCTTAGAGGCAGATATTTGTTGCGGATTTGTTGCCCTCGTCCGCTATTTTCCTCCGTATTCGTCCACCTCGAATCTTCTAACCCAACGTGTATTTCTACCCCCTCTCCTCCACACGACTATTTCCAAACCTGGATCTCATTGCCTTGAATCCCAGCACGTCACCATTCGCACTGTTAGCATCTCATCTAAAATATTGGATGGCCACGCTCAATGAGGATATAACCTGAAATGAGTCCAAGAAACATCTTTGCGCATCAGAAGAAGGAGACCGCGCATGACAAGATGAGATTGGTGGAATTGACTCGGTCCACCACGTTACGGCTAGTTATGATAGGAAATTTTTCGAGTTTCCCGAGGAGGTTGGCATACGTTGCATCTCCATTGGGTTCCCTCGTTTCGGAGGTTTTTATGTCTAAGTTCGAGGCTGATCTTTGTTTTTCCTCGGGCCAAGTATCCTCGAACCACGTTCTTTATTGGCACAGGTATGTGCATGACGTTTTATGTGCGTGGATCGGTCCTCAAGATCTCCTCAGTAAGTTTCTTAATTGTCTAAATGTGCAATATCCCTCCATCAATTTTACCTTAGCAGGGAAGGCACCTCCATCAACCTCCAAGACCTTACTATCTCCGGAAGAGATAGAGTCCATATATATCGACCGATATTGATATTCACGGCTCGTCATTATGCCCTGTTGCCTGCAAGATAACTGCTTCCCCTATAGCTTCATTCATCGATTGACCCACATTCCGCCGAGTCAGTCGACGTTTCGAAAATAGCTCCAAATGATAAAATACTTGGCTAGAGTGAATGAGGTCAACTTGGATATCGACCTTATGGTCCGTAGAAAGATAACGCGTCAATGCCTTAATTCGACCACCCCCTCCCCCCTCCTCCGTGATTCAAGTCGTTACAGTAGGAAGCGTTGGATCAGACTCTCCTTTCTAGGAAAGTTTTCTTCAGAGTTGGGCTGTGTTTTGCCTTCTGCAGCACTACGGCAATGAAAAGGCGTTTTGTTAGGTTGAAAGACCCTATCCCGTTTATGGAAAAGAGTGGGGTTTATAGCGTAGCTTGCAGGGATTGTAACTTTTCTGCGGTTTTGTATCTCTCCTTCTGTTCACTACCTTTGTGGAGTATTCTGGAATTTTCGTCCAGAATGAGATTGATAGTTGGTGCTGGTAGAGTTTTTGTGATCGCCTGTCAATGCTTATAGGATTTAGGAAATTTCGCCGTGAAATGGTTTCAAAATTGTAGCAAATCAAAATCCTTTCCAAAAATCATGAATGATGGACACTGACTTTCCTCTATCACTGAACGAAGTCTCGAAATGATATACGTAGTTGACAACAATCGAGATTAATAACATAAAGTGCGCCTATGATGTGCCGGTAGTTTAAGGTGCACTAAAGCAGCGCATCAGCGGTTAAACAAAAGTGAAAAGGATTCTACTATTGCATGATCGTTCCCAGAAATATTACATCGTTAATATTATCTGCGCTATTCGAGTTGAATAATTTCAGGGTGCGTTAACATCGAAATGTACGACGACACAAGCGAGAGTACAACAAACAAAAAGTGATTCTCCACAGTAGACTTCTATTTGAATTACATTAGCTTGCCATTGTTCGAGCAATATTATCGAGAAACGGAAAAGACTGAAACATCACGTAGCTTTCATTGTTTGTTAATATTTCACGTACCCGGAGTAATTAATAACGAACGACGAAGAGTAATACGCCAGACTACATACTCGACGTATTCAGAACGGATTTACTCCCCCGCCACCCCCTCCCTCGTCCACTCTTACGCTCTCGGTATTTTTATTTTTTTCGAATTTATTGAACATAGTTGGAGTACACAGTACTGCCTGTAAACGATTAAACGTTTTGACCTTTTAACGAATTACACGTTCTCTGGGATAGTTCATCAACGATGTATACCGTTTGTACTCTCCCACCCCCGCTTCTCTTAATGTCAATATACGATATTTAAAGGAAGAAAAGCGAAGAGATAAAGGGCGTTAAACTATTCTATTTTTTTCTTAATCGTCAGAAAAGGAAAAATTTTTCTCATCAATATATCACAGATGTCAAGAGCAGAACAGTGTCGTTATATAGTTTGCGGAAAACGACAAAAAAAAATCCACTAGCTCCTCTTTTTGTATTTATTCAATTCTATATATTTATGGAAGCGTTTTTCGTGTACTATTTTTCCCGTTTCTTTCTTTATTGCTGTCGACTGCAAGCAGAGAGTTTGAATTGCGCTCGAATCTTTATTCGATGCTTTTCATTTTCAATTCAATGACAACATTCTGTACGAATGAAAAGGTTATTAGCCGGTAGTATGTACATGTACCAAAGACTGCGAATGCTGCTGCATCATGCACACAATAAACGCGCCCCTTGCTCGTTCCGAAGGCCTCACCTGCATCACTACTGCAGTTGATCGTTTAATGCACATCTAAAACAATTAAAAGAAAATCTAAATCGTATGTGGACAGTATGCGATGTAGGTTATCCGAATTTTTTATCGCTCCCTTGGCAGCGTTTATTGAGCGCGAAGGAAAAAAAGTTTCCTCGTCCCCCTTTTGGTTAATCCTTTGCTGGATAATCTAGCGTACGGACCAGTCCGTGAATGATTTCTCTTACGTGAAACCGGAGACTCGCTATTTGGTGCGGAAGAACCCTGCTCAGATATGAACAGAAAATCGGTTAGAGTAAATAATGAAAATCCTATTCGGCAGAAATTCGTCACGACTTTCTCATGATGGAGTTTTTAAGGCTTTCCTGTTCGACAAAGAACACTTGCGAAAGTATGCGTGCACTCGACGCGAACAACATGGCCGCTGACTGATCGATGATTCTCCCTATTAAAATACATTGCATAGCAAACATCAAACATAATATCACAGAACTTACTCAGCTCTATGTAATCAAGTCGAGTAGGAACTAAACTTTCGTAGAGTTGAGAGAGGATTTTTCAAGAAGTTTGAAATAAAAGGTCCGATTTGTAGTTTTGCCGTTTTGGTGTTCGATTTCCCCTGAGCTCTAATAGGCAATATGGTTATCGTCGGACCACCAAGAAACCTGTTCGGGTTTGTGAGGATAGGTGAGAGAAAAAGAGGAGCTCGTCATTGGCTATTCTCAAAGATAGACCTTTTGTGCACGAAATGTTTTTTCTTATGTGAGGACAGTTCCATCTGGGATTCGAATATCATCTGATAAATTCCATTATTGAGAGCTTTCAAACTCCTTATAATCATCTTTGAAGAATTTTTCAATGTTCTTTCCTTCTTAGTTTAGGCGACAAATCATTTGCAATCACACGGCTCGCTAGAACTCGAAAATTTTTCAAACAACGTAGCTCAGAACTACTTGAAATGCTGTAATCTTCCTTGATTCATATACAAGAAATGGCATTCTTGTTGATCCATCGAGAGCAATACGTCTTTTCTTGTCGAGAAGTTGGCAAGGAATGCGAACGGTGACAGTAAATACCCATCATAATACATAGGTACAATGGTACATATATTGTTAAGTCCTTCTCCCGAACCAAAAGCCTATAAGAACCGTGTGAAATTTGAAATTTTTGCCTACATTGTTTTTCGAATACAGGCAATCTATTATTCATCAACTTACCGTCGTATATTTTTAAAAGTTTTCGAGGCTGCTTTCTATTTTGGAATGAAGATTTTTCTCCGTCTTTGTACCGTATTCAAAAACTTATTTCTTGTTTTCGTGGAGATGGCCTTGCATCTCTTTAAGGATAACAAACAACTAAAAATGACAGACAGCATACCATTATTCATACGAAGACGAGGTACACTCACAGAGTAATTCACGTTTTTTCCCCCTATTTTTTGAAACATACATGGCACAGAAACGATTTTCTTTTGCAGCCGTCGCACGTGTTTTTTTTTACTGCTGCATCATTCAATGATCTTTACCTCATGCCATTCGTCTTTGAGAGACGTCGCGTCGTTAAACTCTCGTCCTGTATTACAATACTACTTTTTCTACCTAGTTTTGTAAAAGTATGTGTATTCTCTGTTAGGGGTGAGGGAGTGATTTAGATGGAGCACATAAAATATGTTATTGACGCAGATATCCATGTAGAACGCCAACCAAAAAGAATAAAAAGTTGGTTTGATGTGATTTTTGATCAATACTTTGTAGAAAATATACGTCGATAATTGAAATTTTTTGGCCTCCCTGCCCCTTCCATCATATAGCTTGAAGGTTGAAATTTTTCTAAACCACAGAAAAAGAAGAAGAATACTTTTGAGGTATATGGCGTCCTCATATCTCTGTTCTCTGATGAGGTGACGTCCTCACAACAACATCTGTCATAAAAAGATTTAAGAAAATTGTCTCGACGGGTAATCAATAGACAGAAAATTTTAATACAATTTTGCTAGGTCGAGTCATAGGCAGCTCTTAACATTTTGTAATACAATTTTGGTAAGTCGAATCATAGTTCATAACATTTTCATAATACAATTTTGTTAAGTCAAATCATACTTACCTCTTAACATTTTTGTAATACAATTTTGTTAGGTTGAATTTAAAGATACCTAGAAGAACAAGATAACGCACAGATACAGTGTTCCGCCACAGGTACAAAAATCGCCAGGAGTAGTTTGGTCCAATTTAACATGAGCTCTTATGGGGATTTGACACTCAAACTCATTTTTCTCCATATGTATGCAGTTTATCAAAAAAACAAAGAGATTCAAATTTATTCGAGATAAAATTTACTTTCAGATGCATGTTTATATGAGTAAATTGATGATTTTTTTTTCCTACATAAGAATACATTGAATGCGACTCTGCAACATCTGGTGGCATAAATTAGCTCAACATTTTTTGGGTACCAGATTTTTACACACGTTATACTTGGCGTTTGTCATCTTGTCTCTTTTAGGCATCTACAGTCGAATCATATGTGTAGCTCTTAAAATTTTTGTAATACAATGTCATTAGGTCAATTCATAGCTCTCAACATTTTTGTAATACAATTTTATTAGATCGATTCATAGCTCTTAACATTTTTATAATACAATTTAGTTAGGTCAAATCATAGCTCTCAATATTTTTGTAATACAATGTTGGTAACTCTTAAACAAGTCTGTAATCAAGGGAAGCGACTCGGCAAACATTGTTCGTAGTTTTTCCCAAAGAAGCCCGGAGATCCGAGGACCTTCTGGTTTCTCCTCCTGCAAGCCCTTTGAGCCTAGGAATCCAGAGGGCTTCAACTGGGAAAAAAAATGGTAACAAGGAATCCAACAAGGCTTCAAAGACAGTATCAGAGGGGTAGTTTCCCCATTTTTTCCAAGGCTTTGGAGGAGAAACAAATTGTGTACCGCGGACAAGGATTGAGCTCCTTCTTGTAATGTCATGATCTTTCCCTCGCCCACAATTCTAATTCATACATATCGCTAAAACGCAACGCGGAGAAAAGAAGGAAGTGTGAAGAGTTTGATCTCCCGGCTTTCATGGAGCTTCCGTTACAATTTACTCTGGCTGCGGACCTTCCTACAAAATGGAAGAACAGGCAAATAACAAGCTGATGTGACAATCATTTCAGGTATAAAATATCATACGCGGAAGCATCACAATCTCAAATTGAACAACTTAGTTGCCTCTGATCTGTGTCCAGAATAGTGCAAGCGACCATATACGGCAACCTCCTTGTTTGCAGTCTACGCTAAAGGCAGTCTTCCTTCAATTATAATTTATAGCCTAGTTTAGAAAATATTTATGATATAAATATAAGTAAAGTTTTCTGGCAATAAAAGAAATTAAGTACATAGTAGTTAAGAAGAAAATTTTCAAAAATTATCAACATAGAGTTTTTCTTTCCCCACCAATTATATGAAAGATCTTTTTTGGGGATCCAAATTTAATTTAAATGTCATAACGCTTGCTCATATTTGAAGGTGCATTCAAGTTAATGATTAATTTATAAAGTGTAAGGAGTTCTTTCATCTCCATTAAAATTGTACAATGATGATTTCTTGTAGCTTATCTTTTTGGTTTACATTATATGATATGTCAATGTTATCTTTTTTGATAATATCAATAGTATATAATAACAATTATTCTTACAGATCGCACAATTAATAAAATAATTATAAAATATAGGATCTTTCGGTTAAATAACCATCATCAGATGAGCACTGAACACAAAATATCAACAATCTTACTTATTAAAAGCAGCCATAATTCTTTGTAACAGGGATATTTATAAGTTCTTCTTTGAATGATGCGGTTATTTATTGATGGAATCTATTAATAAAACCATAGTGTTAATTTCTCTTTTTAGAATAATACTGAAAATAATGTCAAGACCACATGAATGTGTAAATTTTTTCATCAGTCCGGCAATTGCCTAGAAGATTTCTCCGAAGTTAGTTGCCCAAATCAGTAAGGTTTCTCGAAAATTGTTGATTGGGGAGTTCTGAACAAGATTTTAGTTACTTATGATATTCCAAAGCAAATTTTTTAGTTCACTTCGCTAGACGAAATAAACATTTTACTGAACGTTAGCTCCTCAAAAGATATCTTTCTTGGAAATGATTTCCCCAGATAACTTATTATTTATTTTTATATATATATATATATATTAACGAGCTCTAGCTTCACTTTGGGCTATTAACTCAGCGTTACAACTACAGAGGATGCTATTATATATTTGGATTTACAAAAAAGTTGATGAGAAAAACATTGGAAAATTTTTGTTGTGTATAGTTCTTAGACGTAGGAGTAAAAAATAGTCAGTTTCAGATATTTTAAAGTGCAGGAGATGGAGTCAGAATTATTTTAGAGGTCTTTTGTGCTCTTAAAACCATTTGAATAATCCAAGCATTCAGAAATGTTGCATATTGTAAATCTACAATAATGTTGCTGAGTAACTTGGAATCTTGAACAAATTCACAAATTTGAATTTCTGTTTAAACATCAGCTCTTTATTCCCTCATTCAAAAGTCAAAATATAGAGAGAGCGAGAAAGAAGATCAAAGATATTTTGAATATACCCAAATGATGTTGAACTATTCAAATACTTTGAAATTTGTATTCTCATCTTAGAAATGTCCAGTTATGGGGAGTGGGATGGAGATGAGGCAAGGTGTGTAGCCAAGATTTTCAACCCAATATTTCTAGCCGTCTCGTGTCCATTAATGCACGGTACGAGTATTGTTTTATTTTGCGAACTTCGCATACGACACAGAAGGGCTACAAAGAGTCACCCAGGATATTTTAAGTCCTTTAGAATCTAATTTCCTTAAACTCACGAATGACGGTCAGAACTTTCATTTTATCCCTTAAATTAAAAATGAAGTGCTTTCAGTTTTAAACTTCAAAAATTTATTTCACTCGAAGTAATTGAATCTCTTTGAAATAAGTATAGTCGAGTAAACAAAACTTAAATAATATACAAGGCATACTAACAAAAAAGATTTGGCAATTTTTACTCTTTTACTTATCACTTATCAGTGAAATAAAATATTTTTCCAAAAAGATTTGAGATTTAGGTAGCCAAATGGCTTTTGAATCGGAAAGGATGTTATAAAAAGCCTCCCAGTAACGCGCGTAAATTAAATAATACTGGGTGATAATATTTTAGAACTTATAGAAGGCATATTATTTTTCCGATAGTTACACAATCATTATAGTCCTATTCAAGATCGTCGTTTGATGAAACATCCAATACTCCTGACATGAACGTATCCATCCCATTGATATTTTCAGCATTAGACTGGCTCGGGAACCGGTAAGTGTTTTCCATGGAACTGAAAGATGTACCAGGTCCGTCTTCATTAGAAAAAGAAAGCGATGGAGACCTTCCCGCTTGGTCGGCAGAAACAGTACATGAAGACTGATCAATAGTCGCCGACAGAGGATTTACAGCCTCCAACGAGCGTATGTATTCGACGATGGGTTCCGTATAATAGCCGTCCACTTTTGACCCAATGTATTCGAGGACTAGTTCTTTCTCCTTGAGACTCAAACAGCGAGAAAAAACCGTCAATATTTTAAAGAATCCAGAACATCTGGCTTCGCTTGTAGCGTAATCAACTCCCATAATATGGCATTTATACAATACTGCGCTTAAATTCGAACGAATAGAGTAAATAAGCTCGCAAATTTTTCCACAAAGCCATAAATCCTTTTCTCCTTCACCGTTACCACTTTCACCTTGGTAAATTCGTCTCCACATCTCGATTATCCACTCTACCATGGAATCGGTATCTCGTTGTTCGCACTGCGCTTTTAGGAAATGTGTCAAGAGCAACTCACTGTCGTCGTTATCAAAGTTACAATGGATACTTACAGCATCGTAAGCGTACTCGATTGTCAGCACATCCTTATCAATCATACTCAAATACTTGTCCATGAGACGTCGCTGATCTTCATTACTCAGCTCAGGATATGCCCTTAGAAGATAGATTCGCAATGACTTGAGCACGGTGCTGGGAAGTGGCCTCACCACTCCTTCTTTACTCTTCAACATCGCCGCTATATCACATATACTATAGAAGAGGGGCATGTATCCAAAACCTCTTCCCTTCGGCAACTTTTTAAGTCGTTCGCTGAGGTAAATTCCTAACAGTTTAGCACTATCGCATACCTTATCGATTTCTTCGGCATTTTTCAGAGCCCTCTCGAGAAACTTGACGCTCAAAATGGAAAAGATTTCCTGGACTGCGAAAAAGAGGGGATCCGATACTTCTGCTCCATATTCTCCACGTAATAACGCTAAGGTAAAGTCAAAGGCTATATCTTTTTCAACGGGTAGCATTCCATCTATAAATCTTAAAGCGAGCAAATCGTCGCTCAATGTTCGATCTCGAATTGAGGCAGGTACCGGATCTTGAAGAAAATCTTTAAATTTCCTCCTGACTCTATTTTCGAAAATCGTCTTTATGCCACTGATCGACGTCATGCATCTAATCTTGATTCCATCGTCGCTATCATTGGTATTGATTTTCATCAGCAACTGAACAGCGATTCGACGAACCATAAAATTGGCATTCTGTTGGAATGTAAGTTCGCAGAAACGAATTAGGTTTTTCTTTGTCGAAGTTGGTAGCGAATCGAAATGGAAAAATGTTGCCAACTTGAGAAGAAGAGCAGGATCCGCAAATTCCAGTTTGAAAATGGCCTCCAGATGTGACAGCAGAGCGAGCGTGAATTCTCGAGCAGCCTCCAAATCCACAAAATTATTGTTTTCGCCAGTGTTTCGGAGCTTTGGTCTCTTGTTAGTTATAACTCGTTCGGCTGCTCGAAGAATGAGAACAAGTAGAGTTTGTCCTAGGTCAGCGCGCAGCTGTTGACCAATCAAGACTTCGGCACATACGTTCCAATTTGTTAATACTGAGCATTTAGCGACTAAAGCGTCCACGAAGTAACACACAAATTGAAGAGTCGATGAGGAATTCTTTTGTACAGGCGCGCTCCTTATTACGTTTTGTAAATATTGAACGGGGTCTGGATCGTAGTTGATAGCGATCCAATAATCGCCAGCAGCCTCCCATTTATTCTCGTCGCCGGAATACAGAGGATCTAATAGAATTTTCTCAAGCTCTGGCGGTACCACGTTGTCGAGATTTAAATTTCGTAACGTTCGGCAACAGCTACAAACACGGGCGAATATTTCATCACCGCCTGATTCCATGAAATCCAACGTCAAGAAAGCCTTACCGCATTGATCGAGAAAACGTGGCGGTAAACTTTCTGAATAATTATTTAATAACCTTTCCACAATTTCTAAAGCAAGCAAGATGACATCGTTGGCCGCGTCTTTTACCGCAAAAATGATGTCACGAAGACTGGTATCTACCAAAAATTCGGCTGGCCTACTCTCGATCCATATTCCCAATTCTCGAAGATTGGACTCCAACAGATCTTTATGTTTGAACACGTGACTACTTGCCATCACGCTGCAGGCGTATTTTTGAATTTTGCACATTCGTTCGAACGAAATATCGGGCTCATGTTTCACTAAAGAAGTGACGTATTTCGCGCGAATTCGGACACAGAAAAATTGAATCTTAGGTTGATCGACGGAAGACAGAGCGAGCAGTAACTGTAGAATGAAAGACGTTCCTTCGTCTTCATCGTCAGACCAAATGAGGGACCAAAAGCGCTCAAAAAATGTCAACGATCTTGTAGAATATTGGACGAAAGTAGGCTGGTAGATATCGTCGAGCAAATCTGGACTTACAAACTCTACAAAATCCATAATTTCATCAACATTCTCATTTCGTATCGATTCGAAAGGTATATGAGACGACAAACGAAATACACCGCAACACCTAAAGATCAGATCTATCAACTGGATGTGCGAATTGGAGACATCGTTCCGATATTGTCCAGCAAACTCGACAGCCACTTCCTCTGGATCTGATAGGCCAATTTTCGTAAACAGTGTGCTGGACGTTCTCGTTATAAGACTCATGTCCTGTAAAAAAATCAAGAACGAACGTCATAAAGAGATGGATTTTCGGTAGCTAATGATTATTTCGATTGGGGGGCGGACGTTTCAAAGCAGAAAATCTTAAAAAATATCAAAATAGGTGTTTGGCGGACACGAAGAAGATTTGGATTCCCTTGGGGAACCTCAATTATTACTTAAGCCACTGTAACCTCTGAAAGATTAGATTAATCTGGTTGAGTAGGAAGTAATAATCGTAATCATAAAATATTGTCGAGTTTCCCATTTCTAAGCCCCACTTTCAAGAAAAAAGGTAGGTACTAAAATTGAAAACCGCATTGCATCTTTTGCAGTGACAGCAGGAAATGGCTACATCTCAGGATTCAAAATTAGTGCACTAAAATCTTGATTTATAATTTGAGATATAATTTCAAATCCAGGTAAAAGAATAATAATAAAATTAATAAATAGAATATTAAAGAAATTATTAAATCAAAATAAAAATTATAGTTGATAAAATTTTCAGTAATATAATATTTTAATTACAATGTGAAAATAAAAAATACTTAAAAATATGAAAAACAATATAAAATTTAATTTACTTGAATAAAATATCATAATATTTTATTTACTAATTTTATTAATTTTAATTATAATTATTTTCATAGATACTAAAATTTATAAGATTATTGATTGATTGTTTTATTCATTTTTAATATTTTTTTAAATACTATTTCGGTAATAATTTATTTAATTTATTTATTTATTATGAAATTGAAATGATGAATATCCAATTTTTAATAAAAATTTCAACTCATATAATTAATGGTTAATAATAATTTTAATTTTAATATACCTATTAGAACTGATAAAAATATAATAACCCTATTTAATTAAAAAAAAAACAAAAAAATTATAAATGATATACCTAAATTTAAAATCTTTATTAATTAACATTAATCGTGAATTTCCTAATAAATATAATAATCCACTACTTAAAAACTAAATCTATGAAAAAAATTTAGGTTTTGGGAAACGCGGACACATGAATTTGTGAGGTTGTTCCTTCAACATACTAGCGGGTTTTCTGCCGAAAGAGAAAAATTTGTTTCATTTAATTTTTCATTATGATTTATCTAAGATGAGACACACAATTGTGAAAACAGATTCGATAAGAATGCTCTGCAAATCTGGAATCAGTCAGCACCAGATATTAAACAGATGCAGAGGTTACGATCTGTAAGATCAGGATAAATATACCATGGTTTTCACGTCTCTTCTTATTTATTGGAATTCCAAACATGTGGGTTTTGGAAGGCAATGTAAAAAAAAAAAAAAGTGAAAATGAACAGGTGATGATGATTCGAGCCATAAATATTTCTTTCCCTACTTATTGAAAAGATAAAATTGGTGCAGAAATTCACGATTGAAGTGATAAGATTATTTTAATAGACCCAGTTCACTTTACGACTGAACCATTCCGTACAGAAATGAAATTTTTAGCACTTCTATTCTGTCGGGTTGTACTAATTCAGTGTTGGTTCAATCGCAGTTTATACAATCAACGTTACTCAGTCCATATATCCGAAGAAGTGGAACTCGTGATGAATGAGGTAGATCGAGCTAACTATGTCTCTCGTCCTTGTGAGCCGTACGCAGATAAATATCGAAGTATTGGATACGGTTCGAGTATGAGTGCTCCACACCTGGTAAGAAGAAGAGTGATGCCACTCAATAGGGATCTTCCTTCATCTTCTTTGTAAACATTTATAGCATGCGTGGGTTCTGGAATTCTTCAGAGATCACCTCATGAAGATTGATGAAGGGAAAGTACTCGATATCGGTTCTGGCTCCGGATATATGACTGCAGCTTTTGCGATGATGATGGGACCTCGCGGTCGAGTTATTGGTATTGACCACAATCCTAAACTAACCAAACGTGCTAGAAGAAATGTACAGAAAGATAATCCAGCATTGCTGTCTTCTGGTCGCGTTACATTTGTCAGTGAGTAAGAATTTCTTTATTGTCGAGTAAACCAATCGAAGTAACGAGTGAGGATATGGACCGTCATATCTAGGTAGTCGTTACGTCATCATTTACCTTCAGACTTCCCCACTCCAATGACTCATAACAGTTTATCGGAATTTGAAAATAAAAAAAACTATGAGACCAAGAGCCGAAGTGAATACAAAACTCAGTCTTATTAAGAGACGTGAAATAACTCCACTATAATTCCACAAATCTCTCACCTGAATAGAATACTGTAAGAATGAATGAGAACGTAACGAATAAATATGGCGGATTTCACCTAATCAAATTACATCGAATAACGTATTTTGTTCTTCACTATCCCACAGCGGGAGACGGTAAACTAGGATACATGCATGAATCTCCATATGATGCAATATATGTTGGCGCTTCGTGCTTCCCTGTTCCAGAACAGGTAAGAGGTTGTAATCAAATTTTAAAGAAAACTTATTCGTCTTCAAGTTATACATGATTGTGAGAGTGAGACGAGGCAACTGAAGAATTTCGACCACCAAGCCTTAATAAGTATAACAGGCGAGGAGACCCAGTTCACGACATTCTCTTTAATTGGACCTCAAATCGTCCTACTTGTCACAATACTTTCAATAACATGCTCTACAATCTCACAATTTCCTTCACAAAAAATCACTTCCATTGCCTAGTCCCCGTATTCCTCAAATTAACTCCTTGGGCCTTACTTACACCTAAGATAATATACAAACTACGTCAACTACCTGAAAAATCTACCAACCTCGCTATTTACCGCTCCCTCTTAATAATACCCTTCGAAAATAGATTCACCATCAAGCTTATAATCTGAATACAATTAAGAGCTTCGAAAATTGAAAAAATCAAGGATTTTGTAATCTAATTTTTTTAAGACTATAAAGCCGAGACGTACCACTGTAACCTGCCTCGCCTATTTTACCAATGAACTGTCAACTTTGGTCAATGATTCTCAATTATTATGGCATTGTATTGGCTACTTTTTTTTTTCTTTCTTATTTTTCAATTGTTGATCAGGTACCTAATTCTAAGTTATTACCGAGTTGATACCGGTAAAATTCGGTCCAAGAAGTGATATAAATTCTTTTTGCGATCTAGGTAATGAGACAATTAAAACCTGGAGGTCGGTTGCTCATTCCACTCAAGTTATACGACGGTGGTGGTGGTGATGAAGGCGGTCAGATCCTGGTACAGGTTGATAAGCTAAAGAATAGCTCAACAATTATTAAACCACGAAAAAACGTCGTGTGCCCGCCCCTGGCAGATGAGTGGCAAACGCGATCTACTAGGCAGAAATCTTGAAGTTGATGAAAATGGAACCGGAAAAATTATAAAGCTCCCGCACTATCTCCAGCGTTAAAAATTCCACGCACTCATGAAACATGGAAGAAAATACATATGATTTTTTTTCCTCAATGGGATGATATAAAACTATCCTGGAATACTTATTAACAGGAAACAAAAAAGACTGTTTTTTCAACAGTCCGTCAATCACGTAGGCTGAAAAAAGGAGAAAAAAAAAGCAAAAACATGCACACAAATTGTTGATGGATAATGTTTTTGGAGCTCCGGATTAGAATACTGTATTCTACAGGAATTCAGAAACTCCGAACCTGTGGAAGACAGTACAATTAGGAGTTGTAAAAAAATTAACCATGACGTTTCAAACAGTTGTTTTAAATAAATTTTCTTAAATTTTCATTGTTAAATGTTACAGAAATGATGAAGAATTCTAGAAAAATAATGACTCTACACCCAGGTTTGCTAAGTTTAGATTGCATAACTACATGAATCACCATCATTTTGTGAAACGTTTTTGATAACAATTCTATCTTCTGTGATAAACTCTAGTACTTACCTACCTAGTAACGATAAATTACAAAAATAATGTATCAAGTCTTTGATCAGCAGGAATCCCAAGAAAAGTACATGGAACTGATTTGAGATTTCCAATTCAAACAAGAGTTAAGGTGGGTTGAGCTTTCCAATCACCGAACTACAACTGTTTTTTTTTTAAACAAGACTAAGGATACCATCCAATGAAGTCGAGTTTTGGCATTACATCTGTATCTGCTGCGCGCAATACATAATACTTAACAAACGGGCAGTACCCATAACGATCAGAGAAGTCAGCCTTAGGTCACTGAAATAAAAATTCGCGAGTGATTTGCTTTTGTAATTGACCTCACAACTACACACATCTAACGCAACAAAATCATCAATTTCTTGACAAACGAGGAATCTTTACAAGGAAGTGAGCACCTATCAACTCTTTGTTAGAAGTTGATGCAAAAACAATAGGTATGAAAATATTCGTTAATATCACAACTACCTATCATTGTTTCACTACCACTCATCTGATGTTGTGTGTGTCTCTTCACATCAAATAAAAATTTCTACATCATAATCAAGTATGTCGTTTCTCAACAAAATACAAGTAGCCTATAATAGAGTCGTTGCCGTTATCTGTTTTGCGATTCAACGTAGAGATTGTAAAATTATGAACATTCAAGGCGTAATGGTACCAGCTACTTTCAACTAATTTTCAAAATTTATTTAACCTTGATAATGGTCATCTTAATGTCCAAAACCGTGGTTGGTAAATAAATGTTGAAAATATTTGTGCACTTCTGTAACTTTAATTCAACTTTCAACTAAACCTTAATAGGTGCGTGATTATTGATAATATTGGGATGATATTTTCAAAACAAAGCGATGAAGTCAATGATGATTGCGTATCTCTTGTAATGGTGGAATAATCTTCTATTTTCTTCATGAGAACTTGAAAAAGGTCAGCAAGATTCAAAATTAAGAAGAATAATTAGTCACTCAGTTACCAGTATCCCTACGTATAACTATTCATTGTAGTTTTAATACTTCAAACACCCGCAAGGTAACGTGATTCAGTTTTCTGCCTGATGCAGTTAATTATTTCTCATCCGCCCTCTATTGAGTTTTTGTCTGCACAAAACTATTGCCTCATCCTCACGGAATACACCACAGCGACGTCCTCAACAAGCACATACAATAAAAAGAAAGATTCTCACACATATCTCAGGATGCTATTGTATCAATAGTGTAGGTAGACGCTGAATTCTCTCAACACTGACTCTATTCCGGAAATACTATGTAGAGGTGATTAACACTAGATTAATTCACTATTGTTCAATTTAAATACTTAATGACTAACTTACTTTGGATTTGGGAATTGATATTTGATAACAATAATCAAATGATTTCCTCTTTGGCGAAAACAGAACTGGAAAAAGCCAGGCTATTTCATCAACCACAATTAATGAACGTCAAAAAACAAACAACACACATTCAGTACCCTAGCGAAAATAACTCAAGCCAAAAATAGACTAACTCGAGTCTTAGGGTCAAAAATAATTATTGTCAACCTTTTTCTTTCAAAAAATTTGGACTTTGCAGAGTTGTGAGGGCGGCAACGTTGCATCGTTGAATCTCTCTCTCAAGTGGTTAAGTCTTATCAGCATAGGAGCCATCCGCTTGGAACGTTACAATCGGTAAAATTGAAAACAAGGGCAGGGGAATTTTCCCATATTTTTGTTCTGTGAGTAATCCCAAAACAACTTTGGAACAAAACAATTCAGAAGAAAAATAAAGGGTACAGAATCTGTTGAGCATAAAATTTTATACAAATTGTCTTCTTTTATAGAAGTTGATTCAGATTGATTTGAGGAAACCTTCCGCCCTTCACCCAAACTGCCCATAAATTGAACCGCCTTATGCAGAAGCCGTCCAAGCGACATTTTTTAAATCTGGCGAATGGGTACACTGTCATGATGCATTTAAAGGTCTTTTCCCCAAAACGATGAAGTGTCGCTTGGACGGCTTTTGCATAACGCGGTTCAATTTTCCCCTTTTGTAGTACCGGTACGCGATATTAGCGCGGTCCGGTGCAAATAACACAAAAAATGATGTTGATTGCGCGAGAAGCGACTGAAACCAACCACAGCCAACTTTCTCTTTTTTCATCCAATTTCTAGTAATGGCACTTGTTACAATTAGAATATTTCACGTAATATTCAACCAACAAGACAATTTGTGCAGACTAAGAATACCTCTTAAGTCTTACCTTATCAAATTAATTTACTACGTTCAGAGTTTTTGCAAATTAAAATTCCCTCTTTCGTTTTGTTCTTTGTTTTATATTGCTATGATTATAACGAGCCTTTCAAAAGTAAGAAAGAGAGAACAGTGAAAAACAAAATCCAACAGCTGTTCCAATGCTTGATACTAAACTATAGTTGAGGTGAATCTTTATTTGATGAGTGGTTCCTTCCAAAAAATTTTTGCAAAAAAAAATGCAACAGATTTATCTTATTTTATCTAACTATTCATTATTATTTTTTTCTATGCAGAATACACCGTTCTCGCTTTTTTAATTTCTAGTTTTAAATAAATGACCCTAAAACACTTTTTGCATTAAGTTAGGTAACAACCTCATAGGTACCTTCATGATATTTTGCGAAATCTTGTTCACAGTATTTTTCTTTTTTCCCTTGTCTTCTGTAATACCTAACTATTCTACTCATTTATCTCCGCTCCTATTAAGGTTTACGAATTACTTTTTTTTTTTTTCTTGTGAGGCTATTAATTGGGTTTTTCTCTTAACGGGGCTTACACATCGTTGCAAACATAGTTTTTTTTTATTCATGAAAATAGCACCATTTAGTAACGAACGAATAAAACCTGCGCTGAAACTTATCTAAATAGGCATTATACTCGTGAATGAACAAAGATTGGACAGAATATTGCTGCTTAGTGGTGAATATACGAAATACAAAATCTTAATTAGTTTTAATTAATTTTAATTACGAGGTATTCTCAGAAATATCATAACCGTATTTTCATTCGATGATATTATTTAAAATCATTTACCTACACGTATATCTGCGTCATCAATGACCTTACTCATTTGAAGTACCTAGGTACTTACCTAATCCAGCCAAAGAATAATCGAAAAAAATTGAAGTGCTAGACATAGGCCTACTTACCTAAAAAGTTGATATCTTAGCAGAAAACTCATCCCAGAGAAGTGATTAATTATTTGCAAATTTGATTGAAGGAGGAGGTGACCAAAAATTTGAAAAGAAGAAGAAAATAAAAATCAGATGGTATGAAATCGAAATCCTTGGAATGAGACACTCTTAATAAATGAAACTTGAAACAGAAAAAAATTGCTCCTGGTTGCGAAAATCCAGGAGAGAAGAAATTGATGAAGGTAAAAGTCAGCGATAAGAAGAACACCTAAGCATACCTAATTAGTTGATTGAAATAGAGATTGAAAAAGATTGAAATTGACCAATGCGGAATAATTCACGAAAGAGCTGATGTTAAAAACCCGATCGTAAACGTACTTCTGCGGTTGATAGTAGAATGCATCAGCTGAAAAAGAACAAAAAGCGATGAGCAGCAAACCAATAGAAATTAGGATCGAAGAGAGGGTAGTAGAATCACTACCCGAGCAGAGCAGCAGGTAGTGATCGTGAAGAGTTAAACAATATGATTTTTATTGATTAAAAATAACGGTAATAATAATAGGCTAATAAAATTGAATGAAATGAATAAATTTATAATACATGAAAGTTTTCAAAATTTGGCATCTTTTGATAGAAAGTTACCATACCTTCCTAATTACGAAAGTAGTCTTTTTTTTTTTTTTTTTCGTAAATTTTATTGATGAATATTTAAACTTCTCGCTCTGACACTAATTCATTCTACGCATCAATTAACAATTTCCAATTATCTCTTAGTTTCGGCTTGTTATAAATTCGTAACCCTAATAAATCTCGTCACTTATTATAGAATTGGCTAATTAAAATTTCTGAATATAAACGATCTACGTTCGCCTTCCTATATCGCCTATTCGCGCCTTTGTCGAATGAGAAAACGGTTGGAAATAATCGAAAAAAATAAAGACAATTTCGTAACAATGCCAATAAAACGCGGTCGCGAGGGAGACTCTGAAATAATCCTTCTTTTCCTCTCTTTCTTTCTGTTGAGCAGATGTCGTTTCGAAGACGAAGATTGAGATCACACTCTTTTTTTATTTGTCAGCTAGACCACCTCTTCATCAAATGGTATGAACTTGCACACAGTATCGAGAAATTTGGTAAATTATTCGTGGAAATAATTTACCGTTTGACATATATCACGTAAATTGAACTCTCGCGAATTCTTTGTCGCACATATCGTACATGGGTGTATAGTTTCTGTACCTCACCCAATACACTACATCGCTAGTATAGAGGAAAAGAGAAATTCATTAACGGTAGGTATTTTTATTTCAATAGAGTTGGTAATTAACTAGTTATTCGCTTTTGAGACGTGAATTATAGTCCTTCGAATTTCATTCGCTCCATTCAACTAATGAAATGATTCGGAGAAATTTACGTTAGAAAAACGAATTCTTGCGTTTAGAGGTTGAGACAGAGTACCTTAGTTGAATTGATAGGCAACCCATACGACGCGAAATTTATAACTCGACTGAGGATACCTATCAGCTTATTGAAAATTATACGGTAGAAAATGAGTTTCTGAATAAATTTGAAATTCCGTAAATGGACTATTTTTTTAAATTGATTTAACGAGATAATAGATTGAATAGACGGTAAAACTTCGTCGATTTTCGCTTGAAACTCATAGGTATCCATTTCTCTTCTCTGCACCGGATCTATTAGTAAAATATACCTCTGTAACACCTGATCCGTTTCTCTCGAAACGAACATAATATTATCGTCAAAGGCTTCTTCTCAGACTGCCTGTACGAATGAACTTGAAACATTTACCGTAAATTTTTGTGTAATCAGGTAGGTATCAGATATGAAGTGCGCAGAAATCGGAAGGATGAAATATCGGCAGCCGTAAACGCGAGGCTATTCTTTTTTTAAGAAGATACCCAAAAAGTACAGAACAGAAACAAAGGTAGGTAATCATCTTTACCGTGAAATAAACAGGCTTATAGCGAAATTATTACAATATTATAATAATGGTTGATTTGTGAAACTTATACGTTAGGCCTGCTATTATGCTAAGGACTAAAACTAGACCGGTCCTCTACCAGTGATTCTTTGAGAACGGTCGCTCTCTACAATGAATAGGAAAGTTACGGTGGGAAATGAATATGTAGTTTAGAACAATAATGAAGTGACACGTGACAATAAGATGAATGAAGACGTGGAATCTTGATAGGTACTTACCTACTAAAACCTACCATGTTAATTTGAATTTGACAACAGTTTTGAATTTTTTCGATTATTCGATCACCTCATTAGACCATACACACCACACTACTCCCTCAAAGTTTCAAATCAGCTGATAAAATGAACCAATTAGAACTAAGAAGTTTCTAAAGAACCAATCAGAGATCAGAATGCACGTATTGCTAAACCGTACAAAGTTGTAATAATGACGCATCTGCAAAACAACGATCTGGAGAATAAGGCTTATGACGCCGTTCACTGCAGGATAATGTAATCTTCCCTTGATCGTTGTTTTGCAGATATAGGTACGTCTTTTCGAGTTTTAGATTTTGTACGGCAGATTTCACGTACCACGGGTTAGCATTCTTTAGTGTTTATTTTGAACGGTAGCTTTCCAGAATGATTCATCCTGCCTTATTGATTTTGATTGAAAGAAAGAGAGTTGACAATGATTCGCGCTTCTTCTGTTAATGATTCGCGCTTGGCGTCCTAATTATATAATATCAGCCGTTCTTGCACAAAAACGTTACAAAACTAAAAATGGTTTGTTCTCTAAATCTCTATTGTGAATTCGTGTTCGTGATCAAAAAGTTCACTAGAAACTTAAGAGTGGATGTATTTACGCACCCTACATGTACCGTGATTTTATTCCTCTGTACCTACATTGATTACCATGTTTTGATTGAACTTCCTGTCTATAAGTTTCCCTCCACTTTCTATGTTATTTTTGACTGTGTAGGAGAAGTATTTTGCGATTATTGCGAGAAAATTTGACCCTGCAAAACGTTAAAACCTCAGAGGTTACCTGTGGTGGCGTTGGACCGTATTGTTTTAGCCGGAAGAATCGTGCTGGACTGGAAGTATGTATCGATGATTTTCAAAAAAGTTTGGTGAGTAACGTATTTTGATGTTGTATTACTGAGTATATCTTCTCATAAGTTCCAATTATCAAAAATAATATTGCAGCTACAATAGCCTGTCCTAAGCAAGAATATGGGTGTTTTATGGTGAAGTAAACAAATTGCGATTCATATCAATTCGATATAACTTACGTCTGTGGACTTCATTTACTCATCCCGAAAAATATGAAGCAGATGCCGTACCGGTACGTGATTATTGAGATTTATTTACCTGTAGTTCGTTCGGTCAAGTACAGTTCTGGTGTTTACTAAATCACAGTAAGTACATTTCATCATTTTGAAAAATGGGGAGACGATACATGAAGTCTTTCAAACTAATTTGGAATTATCGGAGTTGAGCGAGAGTGGATGAATTATTTACGGCGCATAAGGAAAATTTTCATTGTTTTGAAAGGCGAATATCCTGAAAAGAAATGTTTTCCTCCGTAATTTGTAGGATCCCGAGGTCAACGTCACGAATCGTGGGTGATATCTAGCCTATTGATGAGTTCAAATTAATTCTATGTTACGATCGAGATACACAGGTGTTTCGACTAATATGACGTAGCCTACACTTAATAAGCGTTTCGATCGAATTACGAATTATATGCAGACCCTTGAGTTGAAAAATCAGGATTTCGTTTGAACCCTTCTCTCTTGATTTTGTATTCTATGGGCGCAACTCCGGAATTTATGTGACGAAAATCTGGAACCTTAATCAATGGCAATATTAATTGATAAGAAATAACTTATTTACTAAGTTATAATTATTATCAACGGAATAATTTTCAGTTTTCTTAATTCTTTTTCCCATTTTGAAGCCTCCATTTTTACTCTCAGCAAGTTCAATTATTATCAGTGGCCCAGTGAATAAACATCGATTTCATTTAATGATTTGAATCGTCGTTTTTGACTGCTAAATTTGTGATTGCGACTGATGATTGACTCTCGATTTTTGTAATGTTAGGTACCTGCAGCCTAAAACTCGCTCAGAATCCGAACGTATCATTGAATTATTAGCTATTTTTGCTTTTAATTGGTACGCCGAATATTCTTGCGGCCTTGGAGCCTACGTTTATAGGAAATTTTCGATTTGTCACTTAATACTCTATTTTATCTGCAGTAGCCCTCGTTTATGAATAATGTCTAACGAAAATGAATGTATAATATAGGTAATGCCGTCAATTCGGATGAACAAAGACTTCTAATACTCAAACCGTACCTACCGTTCAATATACAATCCAATTATAGTTACAATTTTGTAATTTTTTAATATGATTTTCATTGAAATGTTTTTATGAAGAGTACCGATAATTTTCTACAATCAACAAACTGATGGTTCAGATTTTTGAAGACCTATTCTGATCTTGAATTATATAGGCCTCTATATTTTTGACGAAAATTTAATTTATAGTTTTTTGATGCGAGACCATCAATAAGACGATCAAGGTGAATATTGTACAGAAAATACTCGTATAAAAAAATTCAGGACATACACCAGTTGACGCGTTTGCGGTTGATGTAACTTAATTGCTACTAATTATATAACTGAACACCACCTAAGAAAAGCTTCCAACCTAATTGTGATGGTATACTTAATGCGTGCAATAAATTTTTCATTGTAATTACTTGGTACCTATATTATTCATCAGAGAAATTTCTTTCAATTTTTTCTTCCCTTCCCATCACGAAAATTATTTTATGTTAAATGGGTTAAGTTCACAATGAGTATCATTGTAAATAAGTCGTATGTACCGACGAATCGTATTTTGTTGCTCTTTCTTTCAATTAATTGCACGGTAGATTCTACTTAGTGCTATTCTGATTCAGGGATAAAAACTGAAGTACTACAGCGTTGTACTAGTAATAATAGTCTGACTAAATATTAAATTTAAGAAAATAAACAGCAGTTTGCGAATACCAGTTCGAAATATACGTTGGGTTGGACGTACAATACGTTCTCTGTTTGTTTATTTTAAACGGTTTATTACAGCTATTGAGCAATTCGTTCCTTCAATTATCATATACACCACTATATATACGGTACCCACGAAATGTCAGACATAAATCACTACGTGTTTATGAATGAGTCGAAGATTAATTTCTCTATATAAACGAAGAAAAATATTCATCTAAATTATGAATATTTTACTATATCACACTTGCATTTTTTTCCCCTCAAGAAAAAAAATTTATTGTTCGAGTTTCGTTTGTACACCAACAAAAATGCAATGATGAATTTTGGTACACGTATATACTTAGGTGTGCTATACAATAAGAGTTTTGCCTCTTCGTCTGCGTTTTTAATTTATTCTCGGCGTATTTCTTGGCCCGCGAGTATTTCGTATATGTAATTTCGTGTACACAATTTACTCGCTGCTTCATTATGATATATTAGATCTTAAAGATCTACACCACATAATGTGCAGTTACTCCCAGAATTTACGACCTTTTCTGCGCGGTAGGTTTGAATTTTTCGCCTATGTCTACATTTTACATTTAGAACCGTGTGTTCCAGCGCTATGGGCACTCACCCTTAATTTTTCACGATATATATTTTTTTCCTTTTCAACTATGAAAAAAATTGTTTCCGGATAACGCATCGAGACTCATATTTTACTCAGTTGACCCGCAGAAACAAACTTCTCTTGTATTTGAGGTTCGAAAGAAAAAAAGAGCGTAATTTCGGCATCCTTGTTTTTGTGATGAAGTACGAAAAGCTTACATCTGGCTGTAAATTAGTTAATTTGGGCGCCGCTGTCACGGGAGCACATTCGAAGGTGCTGCTTGTGCTTCGAGAACACGCACGTTCTTCACGATAGTCTCCAATGAGCGCCTTCACGTCTTAAGCCTTACACCGTTTCTACACTCGGACCTCATTAATTTTATTGTGATACATGTTAATTAGTTTCAGTAACATAAACTTAGCGAACGTGTATATAATCCACTCGTTATTATATGATTAAGAAGATGAAAAAATATATCGCGGTATGATAACAAGTGAATGATGCTTTTCAACATAAATAGCCGCATACATCTAATTATCTTCTTGTTGATCTGATTTCAAACAATATATTTCAAGATGCTACTATAACATACATCTGTATGTATTTATAAATTCCAGAATACGATTGCGCTAGCCTATATAGTTTTTAATTATTAAAATTCTGCATAATTTCAAATTTGCGCGAATAATAAAAGTCATTTGGTCTCATTTTTAGCTCGCAATCCACACTATTCGTGGCAGTCCCCCAACAGAGGAGACTGTGGAAGGGGAGTATCGCGAACTAAGGTCCATTAGAATGATAATTGCATTTGTATTCTTGGAGGATGTCTAAATTTTGTTCTAGTTTGGCGTCTTCCATACATAACCCCCGCATCCCATCGCGGTTTTTGCGACCGCTATTTTAAATATTACTCGACTAAACGCGTTGCGTCTCGTGTCAACAAATTTCATTACCGATTTAATCTATAAGCTATTGTACACATGGGGAGACTATACATGTATCGAGCTGAAAGAGGACTTGGAAACGTGTCTACCACAATGGATGACGAATAAATTCGGTTATTAAGTTCACGCTGGCGTGTTCTTCAAATAGTGTTTATGTATACGTAGATGAAATGAGACAAGACACGTCCGTTTTAAATGTCGAAAGAGTACCGTACTCGACTTGCAACCGAGGCGAGGGCTTATAATGAAAACTTTTTCAAGAGAGCTACAAGGACTCGTATACGCTTCGGTATTTTCATAATACAATCTACACGTACTCGACGAGCAAACGTGGACGTTTAGAACCCATTTTATAATATTATCAAGCTGTTGGTACGTTTCGAAGCCAAGAGAAGATTAAGTTAGAACATTAATTTCGTGTCAGTTTCGACGTCTATATTGGGCTTTTGAGAAAAGGTAGCCTTAGATAATTTTTACGAGTGTATTTTGAGGGTCGAGAAAACTGTGGCAGTCGAAGTACGTTCACTCGATTCGCTGAATGACTTTCTGATCAGTGAAAGACCTTGGATGAAATCGGCAACAGGTTTGATATAGTAGTGGAACTGAAAGGCACCGTTCCTTTACAAGTTGGAGCGTTTTTATTTTGGTCTCCTGGTTTAATTGCAGTCAAAACGATCTTGTAGCACCTCAATCAGTCTGTTCTTGTTGCTGTTGTTGGCAAGGAATTTTTTACGGGGTCCATGGGAATTTCCTGTTGGGCTACTTCTACCGAAGTGTCTTCTATTCTCTGCTTTTGAATGGTCAAATCACAGAAACGTTTAAGCATAGGTACCTGAAAAGTAAAGATGAGATTTGTTTAATATGTGCATTAGACGTGACAAATGAGACAAGAATATTGCTGGTTAAAGAGGTCGAGATTGCATGTAATAAACATTGTGCTTTATAATCATGCGTTATCGCAGATTTGTTTGAGATAGTAATCCAATAAAGCCTATGATGAACAGTTTTCATTCCAAAACATTCAAAGATGTTTCACTATAGTTACAAAATTGATATAATATTTTGCGGAATGAAATTCACGTTTGTTTGTGTTGTTTTCGTTACTGCTTTTGCATCCTTACAGGTAACAGATGTTCGTCATATTGAACGTTTTAGATGTTGAGTACCAAGCATTGATGAAAATGACTGCACGCTTTATAATAGGCCTATGATAAAAAATGCAGTCTTTTCAAATCGCTGTTCAAAATTTTTCGAATGTGATAGTGAGAAAGGAAATGACCTTTTGATTTATTCGTATACAGGTAAGCCAGCAAATTTTTATTCCTGGCTGCGTTCCTAAGTACCCATTCTGTTTAAAGTCATAAAAAATTGTTCTCTTTGTGAACTACATGTAGTACATTGTACAATGAAAAATCATGATGAAGTCTTACGCAAAATTTTATCCCAATAAACATACAAAAAAGTTCTATTTAGAAATCATAATTGAAGGAAATACAATTGTAATCTTTTCCTGAAGAGACGAATAATTTTTTGACAAAGCTAAAAATAAATATTGAAATAAATTTCTGACTCCGCAGATCTCACTGACGAGTTCAAAGATCCTCTAGAGTTTTGTAACTTTGAAGTCAGTTTGGAAGATTAGGACCCATCGTCAAAGGCTTTCCTTCCTTTATAGATTTACCTTTGAAAACTTTCCGCGTTTCTTTGCAACATCCACCGAAAATTTTTTCTAATTTTTGTTTTAATTTACTCGCCACTACTTTTACCTCTTCTAAAATTCTCCAGTTCCTTTCTTCGAAGTTACTCTTATCTTCATTACCGTCATTACATTAGTCTTTTTTTCCTTGGCCGATAATTTGTGACCGATTAGGACTTGCTACCATACAAAAAATACCGTATGCATTCGAATTGACAATTTTTGGTCTTTCCACTAGTGTTCTGTTTTACATTTCGGATGCTCTTGGCTGGATGTGCATATTGGCTTAATTGAAAGCACCATCTTATTTGTCGGTGGAATGCATGAAAATTTGAACTTTTTTCTAAAGGTAGATTATTCTCTTTGCCGATGTGACGAACATGAAATTTTGGAAAACTTCTAACTTTTTTTCTTGCTTTACTTTTCCCAGAACAACGCGAGCGAGGAAGTAAAACAAATGGCCTTCCAAAAATTGAACCGGGTAAAGACGAACATGTACGGTTTGCTTCAGAAAAACAGCATATCCGTGAACAAAACATTGAATAAACTACTTCTGAAAAATATCTATGTAAGTGATCTTAGTATAATATTGAAGGCGAACATTCGAAGTACTAGACTGCTAAAAATGATCTCTATGAATCAAAACGATGATCTTGAGAATACAAATTTTCCCTTCTCCTCCTTTTAATTTCTGAGACGAAAAACTTTTTCCCCACTCTCGTATATCCTCTCCTTATTCAACTTCATCTTCACACAAAACACTTACCCCACTTTTGGGAAACAAGTTATCATCCTACCCATACCAAAACCCAACTCAGACCTTTTCCTCCCTGCCTCGTACCGCCCTGTAGCTCCCTCTACTGTTCTTGGCAAATTATTCCATAAAATCCTCAACAAAAGACTTCAATGGTATTTAGAATAAAACAAAATTTTATCCCCCTCTCAATATGGTTTCAGAAAATTCAAGGATTCTTTAACGGAGTTGAACGAGAGGTTGCAGGGAACCTGTTTCGAAATGTATGACGTCATCAAATTGTGACGTCACAGGCGAGTTATATATGATAGGAGAGGGACTTGAACAATTTTCGACTTCGAGCTATATACGACAGGCACTCGACCTCTATACGACCTTGAGATTTCCGGACGGCGGGTATTTCTTCCGAAAAACCCACTGGATAAAATAACGTTCTTGTTCAAAAGGCGGAATATTATACCACCCCTTTTTAGCCTTCAATCTCAAATCTACGGTGCTACCAACAACAAATCTTGCCTATACTCTATCGTCTTCGCCCTTCAAGAAACCTTTCCTCGGGTCTGGAGACACCTTATCTGTACCACTCCACAAAATCGTTCTCCGTGGCTCCCTCCTAAATATCTTGCAAACTCTCAACGACAGAAGTACAGAACCCTCTTAGTGAAAATCCGTAATCATAACCTCTTCCCCTCTCCCTCGGTCCAAAACAGAGTTTCCCCAGGCGAAATTTTTAATGTTTCACTTTTCTTGATATCTATCATGTCAGTTCTCCCACCAAGCGTTTTTCTGCTGACAATTAGAACATCTCTATCTGCTCGGCTAACCCCCAAAGAGCCCATCGACTCTTCAACAAAATCCTCAACTTAATCACTGCATGGACACCCAAAAACGGATTCAGGTTTTCTTCCTCAAAAACCTATTAAAAAACCCTATCCTATGCACCCATCCATTAACTTTACAAAACTTCGAAATGCCATCACGTAACTACAGCAAAATCCTCCGCTTACACTTTGATCAGAAACTTATCTGGGCGCCACACATCAAATCTCTCAAAGCCAAATGCACACGCGCTTCAAACATTCTAGAATTCATATTCCACTTCACAAAAGTTTGTAACAGAAAATTACTTCTCGAACTATACGAAAGCCTCGTCGGCTTAAAATTTCCCCGATTCATAACTAAGCCAACAAAACTGTCCTCGGTTTACTCGACCAACCCAAATCTCCCCTCTCAGGATTGCCCATGGAGCTTATCGTACTAGCCCCAAATTTGGTCTATGAGCAGAGGCCTCGGAACCCTCCTTCACTTTCGTTGACCCCTCTAACCTCCTGTATCCCAATTTCCACAACTTCCAATTTACAAACGAATCTTTCTCCTTCACAACAACCAGCCCCCTATTCACCTTCTTAACAAACCGTTCATAGGAAATCCCCTACAGCCCGTACATTCGACCTCCCCCCCTAAGGCTTTTCCTCAACCTAATATACGTCTCGATCTCACAGAAATCCCCAAATCCGACCAAATTTTTTCTACCCAACACATCAGGAAACTACTTCAAGAATATCCTCACTACACACTTTGCCTTTCCGACGGGTCTAAAACATCCAATAATGCCAACATAGCTTCCATACTTACAGCATTTGCGTACCTCAAAGGTCAATTCCTTCTCCTCACCGACTCTCTTTCTCTCTTTTCTACACTCCCTTACAGACCCACACAACTCTAACCCAATCATATACAACGCATTCTTCTCATAGTTAATACTCTAAACTCAATCAACAGCCAAATAATTGTCATATGGATCCTAGGACATATTGACCTCTGCGAACATGATGCTATTGATGAAGCCGCCAAACAAGTTACTTCCGTCACCCTAATAACTGAGTCATTCTTTTTCGTCTAAGAATAGGCCACACAAAAGACTTCCCACTCAACTCCATCCTGCCTCTACTGCCAAGAAATCCATTTCACAGTTGAACAGTTTTCCCTTTTGCCCCCATTCTCATCTCTTCATTCTTCCACAAATACACCCTCCGCCCTCACTGAAGCATTCAAAAACAACTTCAAAACGATTTGTGGTTTCCTGTAATACTTACAACTGAGTAACTTTCACTCCAACATCTAAACAAACCTAACTGTCCGCACTAACTCCACCCAACATTGATCTGCAAAAAGTTCGCCTTCCTTACTGCCTTTCATTGTTACACCGAGCTCAATAGCCTCAGTGTAGTTAACAACTGGTTAAAATGAAGTAAAATAGATAAAATTTGTATTTTTCATCATTTTTATAATATTAACTTGGACATTTCTTGCCTTTGATCGTCAACTTCGTTGTTCTTCTTTAGAAATTTTCTGCTCCAGAACTCAAATTAATTGTAAATTAGACCTTGTTATTCAAAATGTATTAGGAGCTTCTTAGTACAGCAATACACCTACCTTATCGACCTTGACTAGCTTGGTCGAATGCCCAAATCAGAGTCCGCCCTTTCGTCTGTACGCGCATTATAGGTACATGCCCCGAAAGGTATGAGAATGATAGAGAGGGCAAACTTTCGACTTTCGCACGCACCTCCTTCCTAGAACAAAAATTGAAAATAGCCATATCTTTCTCTAAATAATATTCAGCAATAATGATTTCCAAATTCGTTTCTCATTTTAGCAAACAGGAAGCGACTCCGCTGAAACGCGTGAAGCTTCTCAAGACCTGATCAATCATCTGAGCGAGTTTTCGCACTTTTTCTTCGAGTATATGCCGGAAGCAGGAATTGATCTTTTCAAAAATATGGATCCCGAATACGAAGAGGATGTTAGAGAAAAAATGAAACGAATGATGCCAATGAAGCACGAAATTAGCCGGAAAATATCCAACGTGTCCCGAGATGTAGGACTAGATATACCCATGACGGTGCACAAAGCGGACTCTGAGAACTTTACTTACAAAGTCGAAAAAAGATGATATTTAAACATTTTGAAAAATTGAGTTTGTGAAATTTTTTTATAGCTTCAGATAAGATGAATATTTACCTATAATCAGGAGGAAAATAATGTGAGCATGAGAATACATATCTTTGGGGTGAGATAATAGAATGAGGGATTTCATCTTTCTTCTTTGGAATACCCTTTTTTCAAGGAAAATCAGAAGTGGGAAAGTTGAAAATACGGATATTCCTTACCCTCCCATTAAGGAGTTTTCAAGTTCCTCTGAATCAGAAGTCCGTCACTAAACCGCACGACCAACAACATGGATTTTCGATTCAGAGGTGCGTAGTTTAAACCTCATTACTGGCCCCAACTTTCCTGCTTCTTTCTACATCTCAGTTACATTATTTTCACGCAGAAATAGATTTGAAGAACGCAGGCTAAAACGGCACCCGATACACCCAGCTGTATTCAATGCTTCAAATCCGGCTCCTATCAGACTTGTTTGTAGATTCCTTATTGGTGATTGATTGATTTCCCAGTATCTACTTCACCAAAAAATATCTCATAGTGAAGTTGTTTTCCTTTTTCACGGCAGCAAATGAATGTTTTCTGTATCAGAGAAAACGATTCACGAACTGAAATAGACCGGCTTTGTTCCTAGGTTATAGATTTGAAGAATGAGGGAGAAATAGAGGGATATCAATAGGCTTCGATAAAGGCACGCTCTGAAGAATCATTTGACAAGCTGCCTGATTTAAGGACCAAACGTCAAAACAAGAGCTCACGATCAGTGCCCTAAGTGGGAAACACACAAACGAGAGGATGAAGGTGTTTGAAAAGTTTATTGTTGGTAATGTGAGGATCAAGAAGAAGATGATCAAATAAAGGAGGACAAGGGCACTCTGGAATCTACCGACCGGACTGAGAATAGTGTCATGTGGTTTATTTTGAATAGAAAGCAAAGAAACCGACTAAGCTTGTCCCGCTCACACCTCCATGCCTTCCACTCAAATAAGGTGTGCCGTAGTCCATCATCCCGCCCTTGGTCGCAGTGCAAACATGTTGTTTGCTCAACTTTCCTTGACTTTTTGTGAAGGTACTTGTTGAAACAGCTACAGCCGCTTAACACCTGGGTCAGGTGGAAGTTCAGCTGACCATGGACTCCGTTCATCCACGCATCAAGATCGCGTATTAACATACGGGTTGTCCATTTACCTAGCTCGCTCTGGGCAATTCTTGCTTTTCATTTTGTAAGCAAGGAGCGCCTGGCTTCCTGCTTGACCCTTAAAGCCTCTTGATTGGTCGTCATCTTCTTTTTGGCTTTGAACACCACCGCTTTCTTCTCAGTAAGTAACTCGATTGGTGGTGAATGTGCTAATACGCAAAGAACCTCTGTCGCGACTGAGCGGTAGACACTGAGACACCTCAGAGCAACTCTTCGTTGGATCTTTACCATCTCTCTCCTTCTGTAGAGTATCTTCAAGGGTCGGCCCTTACTGGCGCACCATATAGGAGGATCGACTAGGTGGTTTTCGCTTCTCTCAGTCCTCGGCTTAGGTATGCAACTAACCTGCCTGTCTTTTCTGCTGCCATCAGAAAATGGTGAATCTGGTGATTAGAAGCAGTCTAGAAAGATGGTCACTCAATAAAAATTTAGATTAACTGAAACTCTTGCTCAAATGGGGCTAGAACTAGAGTAAGCTAATGAGAATGACGAAAGTTCCAATTGAATAGCAGTATAGGCCAAGAGGAACGTATGAGAGCATGATATAACGATGAGGATGAAAAACGCCGTTCAACCTGTTAAATCGCAATATTTTACTGAAAGTCCTCTAATTTTAGTTGCCACTTTTAGTAGAAAGAAGTGCGGATCTCTGGAAGGTCTAGGCATACATTCACCTCTCCATGCCTGATGACGATCCCGATCAACCATTTCGACCCGACCTTTGACTAAGAATTTATTTCTTCGAAAGTCCTGGTCGAAATTGCGTCAATATACACATGTTATTGAAATCGACCTACGCCGACTTCGATATCAGGTCGACAAGGTCGATTCCATTTTGAGTCATTTGCCACGTTAATTTCAGATGGATGTCGAGTCGACTTCTCCAAATCTTTTATCGACCTGAAATCGACTTCTCTGTAGCGTCGATAACCAGTCGATTTTTAGTTTTTTAGGCTATGCTAGTCTACTTTAAGTCCCTATGTCGAGGTCCATTTTTAATTGATATTAAAATCTGATACCAAAATTCGACTCATTTTTTACCTCGATTCTGGAACCGACGCAATATCGACGCCTATTGCAAGTCTTTTACCGATGATACCGAGAGTTGACCCTATTTCGACGTTGCATCGACGATGAGTCGATGATAAGAATTAGCGATCGATTCTGAGTCGACTTACAGTCATATTGGGTTGATTTGCGGTCGACATCGACCGGAACTAAAGTGGACTTTCGGTCGAAACGGGGAGTCGATTTAAAGTCGATATGATGGTTTATCGGGATAAGAAGGAAAAAAACCGATGGACTCCGTAACGAAGTTGAACGAGGAACTCAGATGTGGTTTCGATCTTGAGACTTGAGTTCAAAATTGGAGTTCTGAAAAGTTCAAGTATGAAAGTCCTTGGACTTGAAGAAATTCTAATTATCGAGCTACAGATATGACAGGAGGAGGAGTCTTGTGAATATGGCATGATGGGACCAGATTGAGACTAGTGACAGGTTTTATTAAAAAAGAAGATCGTCCCTACTTCGCACCCCTCCATCTTCGTTTTCTAGACCCGCCTCTGTCGATGATAAGGTTACTCCTGAAGCCGCCTTGCAAGCCCATCTAATTATCAGTAGAATTTAGAACTTAATTACTTTTTTGTACCTGATTAGGTGTTCAAATATCATGAATCAGTGCAGCCAAGGTTTGCAGACAATATCTTAATTCCTAATCTTGAAGTCACCGATCTAAATGAGTATCATTCAACCTGGTTAGATTTGCTACTTGAACTTGAAGTCTCAATTTGGTTACGGCTGGAGAATTGACGATTTGCGCTCTTAAGCCTTCTACAACGGAGTGAGTAAAACTACCCCTAGAGATGTTCGCCATTTATGATTACTACACCTGCACATAGTGGGCGAGCTTTACGGAGATAAGGGGAATGGAGAGTCTCCGCACAGTAAAGTTTGATAATCTCTTGTCAAAAAAAACTGCTCCTAAAAAAGATTGGGAAGAATTAAGTCTCAAGAATTTTGCTCACAAAGGGCTACCAATAACTCACATGTACAAATTTTAAATCTTGGAATGAACGTGAACTGTCGAGGGTATTTGAAGTATTTTCGACGCTCAGTACAATACCATTTCGCGCTTCTTGCCATTACCTCCCATTATTGTGCAATACTCATGTTTAGTTACCGCGGTTCGTTGCGACGCGTAACGTATTCTATCGAGCTACAAAATTTTAATGCGCAAGAAAGTACACTGGTCTGTCGCAACGAAGTGCGGGAACTAAATGTGAGTACCTATTGCTCAATAATGAGAGAAATATCGAAAAACGAGGAAATGGTATTGTCGAAAATACTTCTATGCTGTTCATTCCAAAAGTTTGAAATTTATGAGTGCAATGTTTGTAATATGGAAGAATAACAAAATTTTTTCTACAATTACAATATCCAGTTTTGTAGAAGTCAACTTATAATTGAATTTCGAAACTGGAAAAAGTTCCTCCTTCTGACTAAATCACTGAGAGCAGATACCTGTCGTTGTCTCAGAATTCAGTCATGTCTGTTCTCAATGACGTAGATTTCTTTGTTAGCTTTTTGATTGAATTAGTTTAGGTTGTATAAAGGATAATATTCTCCTTTGCCCTGATGCTCCATCTAATATATTTTCGTTAGTTCGCTCTTCTTGAGAGGAGATAATTCAAGTGTATTCAATAGAGTAGCGTGCAAAATTCGCTCGTACCTACGTCATTAAGAGAACTTTGCACCCGAACTAATAATGTCGTCTCTGTAAAAGGACAGCCTCTGACGGAACGAACATAGACGAGAATATTGACGCATATTTTATTCATGTAAATCGTGATTAACATTCGTGCGAAATAATGCTCCCGTCGAATGAAGAGGATGTCAACTAGCAAAGCATGAACATTTTTTTTCCCTTCGATCTGCAATCTCATCGGCGAAATCAATGGGCAAATAACGATTATTATCTGATAGTTGAAATAACGTGACGCGTCTTGAATAACGTCGCATATGGCGCTTGCACATGTGCGCACGAGTGACAATGGCACGACTTCATGTTGACTGCAGTATGACTCCAGAATCTGAAGCTTTTGTATTTCATCTCTTGATTGAGTACAACGCACTCATTGATAGGTATAGTACGATGTGTGCATTGGGAAAGTATGCATCTTAGAGGTATGTGCACGTCTTAGTCTCTCGCTACCTTTCTTCACTTCGCTCTTGTATTCTGAAAACTTGTCCCATAAAACGATTTTCATTAGTTGATCATGAGTATGTGGAAGTAATAAATCATAAACCTATAACCTTCGCACATGAATGTACACTTGTAGTTTTCAACGTCAACATTTAATAGGATCGTAATTTACTACCCGAATTTTATTTTGTGGTGGGACATTCTCCAGAACGGGGTTCAAATAATCGTCAATTTGGGATCGTGAAATTAAATACCGGTAGTTTTTATCACCATCGTCGGGAAGATCATTTACTCGGGGGTAAAAAATACACGTTCGAATAAATCTAGTTTTATTTGAAAGTTTCATATTTTTCCCTCGTTTATATTGAAATGATTTTCAATGAGGTTATACCATTTTTAGGTTTTCTTCCCATTCTTCGTCGCTCCTTGAATTCCTCGCCCCTTTAGAGACTTCTTTATTTTCATGAAAACCTGCACCGTGCAGTGTTGTATAGGCCTACATTAGGAGAAGAATTAATATAATACCTATTAGATGGTGCAGCTTTTTAGACCATTATGTAATAACGACGATGCTCCAAGTAACTTGCGGTACAACAAAAACTGAATGAAATCTTCTAGTTATCGCTACCGTAGACCAAGTATCGTGTTCGTATATGCACGTCTTTTCTTTTTCGTTGACGTTTTCTCTTGTACAGTGAATAATATGCACACAGAGGCAGAATTATTATGGTATCGTATTTCGGGGATTTAATATTACGTTATGTATCGCATGAAACTTGTAATTTGTAATGCTCGGGTATTTTCAGACCGTAGGCTGCTCGGACGCTCGCTTCGCTCCGCATAGAATGCGGAGTTGGCCGTTCTTTGTTGACGCGGATTTTTAACCAGAGCGCGCAAATCCCGCTTTTATAAGTTGATAAAAAGATCGGCGCCAAAAATTACTCCTTAATTTATGGCGCGCCCTCATTAATTCCTCTTTTGTGACGGCGCGGCGAGTTTCGTAAGAAAGTTTGCACTTTTGGGAAAATAACGCGTTTGTCCGTGATTTCGCCGCCGTGCACTTAAAGAGGACGTGGAAACAAAGCTGCGTAAATGATCTCGTTAACTGCGAAAAGTTTTCCTGTGGGTATATCTTTCGCCTGCGTTGGATGTAATTTTTTTTCTTGGGGGAGGGGGGAAGATGGAGGATGAAATTGATTTGGAGTCGCTAGGTGCCTATATCCAGCTTGAAAATCTGGAATTGCACCAGTGATATTATAACAAAAGCCAGAGACACTACTCAAGATTTTCAGGAGACTAATTTTTCAAATAAAATAACTATTAATCTACAGACAGTGATTTTAAGATTGGCACCTTATGAGAACGAGTTCACTGTATAAAGGGGATCTCCTCTTAGATCGCGTGGAGTCAGGTTCGTATTTTTGTTAGAAGTCCCTACGAGCTTTTTCAAATTCATTTGCAGACAGAGTTTCTTATGCAGTAGAATTACCAAAAGCATAGCGGTTGGGTGACCATATATTAGAATTTAGCTTGGTGCACAAAATTATTTCAATACAGTTGCAATGAATAGATCAGATTGAAAAAAGTGGGAATTGTGTAAGACGTAGACAGGGTAGGGAAAGTGTGACAGTATCGTAATCATTGTTGAGTGCTTGGGAGAGAGATAGAGAAGAGAACTTGTAATGAGCGATGAAGAGAATGTAATTGAGGGCCTGAGAAGATGTGTTCAGTTATGAAGTCTCTTCATTTCGGTGTGGGCAAGATTGACAGATTCAGGTAGTAAGTAAGGGTTGGTTTATTTTCAGTTTGGATAGGATGATTCTTCTCGTTTCAAACTTCTGTTAGTGGATGACCGAGGAATAGCAATTTTCTTGGTAAGAAAGAGTTTGTTGTAGAGCTGATGCCATTGTTGTAGTCACCTCCTTCCAATGGGTGGTCCTGTGCTGTTACTAACTTGTTACTGATCTGGCAATTAAGATTGGGTCAGGCGATCTAATGGTGATACCTATCCTAAAAACTTATAATCTGGGTACTATGGTACCTCAAATGCTTTTCGTAATGAAGAGCTTATGAGGATGAAGATCTCATGTCACCGGATGGAAATCACTATGGCTGACAAGGGGAATACGGTCCTACATAGAGATGAATATGACCAAAAAGTCATCCAGTTCTTGGACAGCAGAAATTGTAAAATCAGTGGATTTGACTCCGTCCTTATCTTTCATTTCTTTGTCCGTGATTTACGCTCTCTAGTTCATAAATTCCAATTAGGTATTAGGAAAAAAATGCTAATGCTATCTTCATACTTAATCCAGCCACTCGCCGACTAAACGAGTATACGGCCTTCCGAAATCCGTTCAGTTGTTTTCTATACCTTTCTTGTCCTACTTATAAATTGTCCATATTTCTTGACCACTGGTACAAGTCACTTGTGGCTTTTCAATTCGATTTTTCTATAGAGAATTCATGAGAGCGGTGGAGAACATGAGCTGTATCTGTGCTTCGGAGGGCTCCATCCTCATTTTTTTGTATGTTAGAGTATTTCCGTATCCTTCTTAGTGAAACTCTTGTTCCTATTTTTTCCGTTCAAATTTGTGTGGAATTCCAATCGATTCTCCTCTCTGAATTTCTCGTCTCCAGAGTATTTTTTAAGCGTTTAGACGATCAGATGTTACAGTCTGAATTTCACCTCCTCCATCTAGTTTCTTAATTTCGTTATGTGGCTGACGTCCAGTGCCTTTGGAATAGTCGGCCTGCCGATTTTCGATCATTTCTCAAGTTTCTCTGAAGTCGTTACCCTTTTATTGAATTCACGGTTGTTGTGGGTGGACGTTCTATTAATTTCTTGGCTCTTTCTATTTCTATTGGAGGTGGTACCCACAGCTTCGATGTATTCAGAAAAAGAATTTACCCGAATATTCCTATCCCCGCCTCTTCATATTGCGCCGTTTCCCATAAAATTACAACCTTCAACAGCGTCATTCACCGCTATATTTAAAATCCATCTCTCTCCATTATTTTTCTGAGGAAGTCAAGTTTATCAGGTATCTGACTTTCTCGAATGGCTTGGAGCTCTTGACATTGACCATAATTATGGCCTGGAAAAATTCATTTCCAAACTTTTCGACTCAACCACTTCTCTCCTCCGACTTATGCCAGCTTGTATTTCTGCACGGTCTCGGTATCGGCGGAATTATTGACTTGTTCCATGCCCTTCCTGAAGTTTCCTCAATCCTAGCCCCGAATTCTAAAATTCGCGAGTTTACATCGTCCTCGCGATTCCTTATCCTGTATACTCTATATTATCCCTTCTCTTCCTTTAAAGTGAGTTATGACGTCATCATCCGCGACCCTGAGCCTGATTCCGAAATCTGCGAGTTCAATCCTCCTCCCCCGAATCCTTGCGATCTATAAGTGGTTTAGTATAGACTTTTATACTGCTGATGTTTGATGGACTTATGTTGGGCCTGATTTCATGAAGTCTAACAGTAGTTGTAAATTAGTATACTGATACCGTATAGCACAGTATAATGGAGGCTAAGGAGTCGTACCCAAATTATGTGACGTCATCAGCCGTGGGCCGGAGGCCTAGTATGAGAGAAATTCAAGCTGTATCATCGTCAGGCCTAGTATGATGGCGACTAGGACTGTTGGGAGGCTTAAGTCGTAGTGAGTGACCCCGAGAAAGGAAGAGACTAGGAAAGAGAGAGAGTCAAGCTGTGCTGATGACTCACAGGCAGCCATCATGGATGGTTATGACGTCTTCAGCTAATCAGATCACTAAAGTTCATATCCATGTGAGGCTGATGGAGCGGAAGATAGTTCAACTTACTGTACACTACGCCTATATTAATCCGCGAGTAAGCCCCCCCCCCCCCGGAGCGAGATAGCTTATCTTACTGTACTCTATATTAGTCCAAAGATGAAGCGTACTTCTGTGAGAAAAATTCACAAACTAAGCCACGATTTCATCACGAAGTGGGCGTGACCCTAAAATATAAATGAAATCACTTGCGACTAGACGTGAGAAATGATCTTTATTTATGTGGATCTGCCAGAAAATCCCCTTTTGTTGCAATTTTCGGCCAAGAACTGTAGAGATGGTCGTAAAACAGCACTAGAGCAGCCGTTTGTCTTCGTACAATTCAAAAAGTTGACATTATTGTTGACTTCGAATTTAAGAAGGGCTTCAAGGTTTGCAGAAGTGCGGTCTCACAAGAATTTCTGGATTATTGTACAAATTTTGGTTTTCCTTATGTTCGCCTACGACCGATTTTTTTTCTTCAGTATATCGTTGGTTCTCAAAAGATTGCCTTGACGTCCTTTGAAATCACCCCTGATGTATACCTAGCTTCAAATCCCCCCCTCTCTTCGCCCCTTTGAAACTAAAGTTTGACAGACAGACATCACCCGGTATAACATCCTTCAAAACTTGTTCCTCGTTGAAAAAGCGATGTCTAGTTTTATTAGGTCTAAGCCGAGCTCATGGCTTGTTATGCGCAATTTTTTCGAATTCCTAAAATGAATCACTTAATTTCACCCCTATTTTCAGATTTTTTTTTCAAGTCTCCCTCCTCTGTATAGCTCAAAATCCTAATGACGTAATTTTTTGATGACCTCGCGCCTTCCTCTATAATTTAATCACCTCTTCCTTTCTAGTCTTGAGTTGAAATATTTTCAAGCTTTTTTCAAGCTCCGTTGTGGACTGGAAAGCTTTCACCAGGCTGTCCTACATACTTAAATTATACATCACAATTAATTCACGTCCTCTCGCAAAATATGAATTTCAAATATTATGGACTCGTGCCTATTTTTATTCAAAGAGGATCAACGGGACCTTACCTCTTATTCTCTGGTTAGGAATTGTGTCCAGAACTCCGAGTACAAAAATCCGTATTATTTTGATCCTGCAAGGGTGCGGTGACGCTACTTTTTTGAAGATGATTTTGAGGTCGCCGAAAAAAAGATACGTGATTTTCTACCATCTCCACTGTACAAAGTTGAACTGAGGTATCCGCAAAACTACGATCAAGCGAATGAGGGTAATGACATAAACTACTTCAGGCGAAAATAAATCTTATTCTGCTGATCGTTATTTTGCTGATACGTCAATTCAACTTTGTTCGGCAGATTCTTGAGGGGGTCTCTTCGTAGATCAAAGGGGGTCACCGCACCACTGTTAACAGGTCCTGAACGATGGGATTGCCAGGTGTCAATTTTATTTGTATTCCCAAAAACTTAAAATTTTGATTCAGTTGAAAAACTTCTGGAGAAGGTAGAAGAGTTGAACAAACAATTTAATCTATATTAGACGTCATTTTCGAAGCTTCAGATTTGTACGGCTGAAAGAAAACAGAATCTTGCATGTAATTCCGAGTCAAAGTCGTCACAAATCCACTACTAACTCGTCTACACCGTCAGTGCGTCGTCGTGCAGTCCACAAATTGAAATTAAATTATGAGCCCGCGGCGAAAAAGCTAACGCCAGACACGTCATTGTGCACAAAAGATAGCGCGAAATCTTCAAAATGAAAATTAGGAAGCGAGTAAATACGGGTATTCGTTTTCGTTCATTCGGAAAACGAATGCAACAAGAATTACCAACTTCGTTCAAATCTTTTACGTCTGCCTGCGAGAAGCGTGTGCAGTATAGGAGAGAGGCATGTGCAATTGCAGTATTATTTGTTCGCTCCAAGTCGAGTGCACTTTGTGTAAACGCCACAGTGCGCCTACAAGAGGCAGTTTATTGTAACCCTGTATTTCAATACACGTGCGAATATTCTATAGAAAAAGAAAGGCGGTAGCGCTGCGTCGTCCTGCCTTCAGAGAAGGGACTGCGAAATGCTCTTTAATTTGGTGGTTTCGTTTCTTCGTCGATTTCGTAATTCGTATTATACGCGCGGCAGTCGAGAATGTGTAGTAATTTATGAGTCATTGTATGAATGGAGATGAACCGAAGAATTGTGGTCGAATAGTATATTCTTTTTCTGTCGATGATGATAATAATAGGTAGATGGCTGAAATAGAGGCTACTATTTCGAAAAGATATACTTTCCCCTTGTAAATACCGGTAGTACTGCTCGTAAATATAGATGAGAGGATATCATCGTTTGAATTTACGATCGTGGGACTCGGAACGAATGGACATCAAAGGAGGTTGACAATAGTTCATTTCTTTTCAGTCTGAAGTCGAGATGTTTACGTCAAACCGTCAATTGAAGTTACATTCAAAATGTTTCAGGTAAACGACGTTGACATCGAGACATTTTTGAAAGCGTTTGTTGAAAGAAATTCCTCAAGCCTGTTTGGCAGAAAGATGAATTTTAAAAATAATTAACTTACGCGGGACGATTTAAACTTCTTCATCATAGAACTAGTTGACCTTCGTACATTACAAAAATTTATCTACTACTTTCAAGCATTTGTACTACACCAAATGAACTGTGGTCGTTAGTGATCAATCAGGATCACAATGACAACGTAGATAAATAGTCTTCGTTTATGATCCTCTACTTAGGAGATTTTCTGGAACTGGCATTGTGTACAATCAATAAAGTCGGAGTTGTGACATTGCACTTTTGTATTCGTACCCTGATGACCGGTATATTCTTTCCTAAAGTTTCCTAATTCCTGGACGCCTCTGTGAGAAAAATTCACCGGATAGGCCATGATTTCATCAAAAAACATGATCTTTATTCCAGAAGAACAAATTCAAGGCACTGCCGTCATTAATTTATTTGAATGAAACCAAAAAATAGCCCGACGTTTCGGAATATACTTATTCCTTTGACGAGGGCGAGGATATTACTATCCCTCGAGATTTGCTATGAACGGTTTATTAAGATAGCGATAGAATTGGAGGGGGGGGGGGGGGGTGGTAGTTGTGAAGAAGAAAGACTCGTTTGTAAATTGGCAGTTGCGGAGATAGGGAGAGAGGCTAAAAAGTTGAAGGTCATCGTGACTCTACGAAAGAAGAGAGGAGGCTCTGAGGCCTCTGCTCGTAGGCCAACCTTGGGTGCTGGTACGATAAGCTCCAAGGGCGATCCTGAGAAGGGAGGTTTGGATGGTTCGAGTAAAGCGGGGACAGTTTTGTTGACTCAATTATAAATCGCGGAACCGAAATCTAATTTTAAGCGGATGCGGCTTCTGTATAGTTGGAGGAGTAATTTTCTGTTACAGCTCTTTGAGGGGTGGGATATGAATTTTATGAGATTTGAATCGCGCGCACGTTCGGCTTTGAGAGATTTTACGTTGGGCGTCCAGGTAAGTTTAGATCAAAATTTAAGCCGAGGATTTTGCCGTAGTTACGTGATGGCCTTTTGAAGTTTTGTAAAATTAATGGATGGATGCATAGGATAGGATTTCTTTTTTTGAAAATTGTAATTGAATAGGTTTTTGAGGAAGAAAATCTGAATCCTTTTCTTGATATCCATTCAGTATAAGTTGAGGATTTTTTGGAGGAGTCGATGGGCTCTTCGGGGGTTTAGCCGATGTTATAATCGTCAGAAAAAAGACGCTGGATGAGGGGAGGTTTGACATGATAGCTATCAAGAAAAGTAAAACATTGAAAACTTCGCCTTGGGAGACTCCGTTCTGGACCGAGAGAGGGGAGGAGGTTATATTACGGATTCTCACGAAATGGGTTCTGTCGTTGAGAAAAGTTTGAAGGATATTTAGGAGGTGGCCTCGAAGACCAATTTCGTGCGTTTGGTAGAGATAAGGTGTCTTCCGACCCGAGGAAAGGCTTTCGGGGGCTCTAAGAACAATGAGTGTAGGCAGGATTTGTTGGTGGTTACATCGGACATTTGGGATTGAAAGTCAAAAAGAGGTTGTATAGTGTTCCGTACTTTTCGGAAACCATATTAGAAGGTGCGGAGAATATTCTTTGATTCTAAATACCATAGCAGTTTTTTGTTGAGAATTTTTTGGAATAATTTACCAAGGACGCTGGAAAGGGCTATAGGGTGGTTTCAGACAGGGAGAAGAGGGTCTGCGTTGGGTCTTCAGAGGGAGGATGATGAATGTTTTCCAAACAGTGAGGTAAGTGTTTCGTGTAAAGATAGAGTTGAATAAGGAGTTTGGGTGGAGATTCTTGATCATTACCGAATGTATGTTCTCGAGTCCGGGGAGGCATTTCTCAGGTTTTTTCTTATAGGAATCTCGAGTTCAAATTCAGAAATTGCAGGGGATATCAAAAGAATTAACACGGTCCGATTGTTACGGCTCGACATAATTACAGAATACTCAAAGAGTAATCGAAAAGACTGCAATGACCGCAGATAAACAGAAGAAGGTGCGAGATCTTTCGGTTAACAAACCATCATCGGGCAAAGTTAGAGCTCCACTATCCCAGATACCAACGAGATCAAGATTGAACGAGCGAGCCTTTGTGAGGTTGCTCAAGCTCGTAGACCAATTCAACTAAACCTTCGTATGGAAAATACCTGTTGAGTAAGGTAACATCGTCACTATTCAGATGACGCACTATTTCAATATTTTTCAGCGCAATACGCTTAAAGTAAGAGCTCTCTTTGTGGAGGAGGGTAGCTGACCCTTCCTCGAAACCATGACCACTGGGGGCAAGGTGGTCCGCAAAGGCCGAATCACCTAAATTTCCTTTTCTCCAAGCCTTAAGGTGTTCCTCTACTCGAATTCCGCGCTTGCAACCTTTCTCACCTTTGTAAACGCCGTTACAGTCCTTGCACTCCAACCTGTACACCCCACTCCTCTCCCCTCGCGGGATGGGGTCCTTTGGCCTAACAAACAAACCCTTCACCGTAGTGAGGTTATAAAAGGCAGGCCTGAAGTCAAAGAGGCGGAGGACACGAGTCAGCTTAGATGAAAATTCACCCGAAAACGGGAGCTTGATCCAATGTAGTTTTTTATTATCATTATTACAACTCAGATCGCGGGTAGGGAGGAGGTAGAATCAAGACCTTTCCTCGTAAGCTTTTTACGGACCATGTTGACCTCATTCACAGCGGCCAGGTGCTTAATGGTCGCAAGCTCCTTTTGGAAAGCTGGCTGATTCAGCGGGATGCTGGTCAGTCGATGAATATAACTGTTATGTTAGGGGCAGCGATCTTATGAGAAAATGGACAGAAGGACGATCCGTGGACAACTGTATCGGTCGAAGTAGCCTTTCTGAATATAGCAAAATCATGGTTCCCATCTCTTTCAGAGATAGTGAGATCCAGAAGTTTATGGAAGAACCTCCAATTTCTATAGTGAATTTTATGTAGGGATACATTTTGTTCAGATGTTTAAGAAACTCACCAAGGAGTTCCTGAGGACCGGTCCACGCACATAATATATCGTCCACATATCGGTACCAGTAATGGATGTGACTCAGTAGCACTCGGCCCGAGGAAAACAAGTCAGCCTCAAGTCTGGACATGAATATCTCTGAAACGAGGGAGCCCAAAGGAGAGCCGATGAGGATGCCTACCTCCTTAAAATTTCCCATTGAACTTACAGAAGTTAGGTGACCAACGCACATTAAGAAGGTTAAAAAATTCCTGTGACTCGTTATGAGGAGTATTGAACTTGACAAGTAGGTCACCCGTATACTGCATAGTATGGGCCTTTGGTATATTGGGAAATAAGCCGACTACATCAAATGAACAGAGGCTTGTACCCGGAGGTAGAGTATCATTTTTGAGCCCCTCGGCCAGAAAGACCGAATTTTTAACGGAGTAGGAAGACTTACACTCGATTCGAGATTTGAATCAACTATCCGAAAACTTGGCCAGAAAATAGGCGGGGGAAGAGACGTAGACACGACAGGCCGCATAGGAGTATTCTTCTTGTGCACCTTAGGTAACCCGTAAAGGAGGGGGGTGGGGTTAGGTTCTAGCAGGGCTTTTTTGAGCGAAGAACTTTTTATAATGAACTCACTCCTGTTCACAACTTTTCTAACCTCTTTGACGTAGTTAGGAAAGTTAAAAGAGCTATTTTCGATAGCTCCACATTGAGTGAGAACTTCCTGAAGGATTTCTCCAAGACTATGATCGCGTTACCCTTCTCAACTTTAGTAAGGATTAACCCCTGGTCCCTGACCTTCCTCCTCAGTTTACTTATTATCTCACCTGCGTAATTGTTTATACGAGGCAGGGGGTGCTGCGGACGAGCTGGGCGCAAGCTGATGGAATATTCACGCCGGAACCAATTTTCATGGTAAGGTCGGCGACAACGTTGGCAAGAGTTTCACCTTTAGGAAGGGAAAACCCAAATTTCAGACCCTTCTCCAACAAGTACGTTTCATCTTGCAAGAATTGCACCTAGGTACAATTAATAATACGGGGTAGCCCTTTTAATATTCCTAACTACGTCAAAGAGGTTAGAAAAGTTGTGAACAGGAGTGAGTTTAATATAAAAAGTTCTTCGCTTAAAAAAGCCCTGCTTGAACCTAACCCGGGGAGGAGGAGAAACAGAGGTTGATTGCTGAAAGGAAGCCAAAACTAGAGTTGAGAGGAGTAGGTGTCCCAGGATATTATTGAGAAGAGTTAGTCGTTATTCGAATAGAGTAGGTTATCTAGTGTGTTGCTGCTTCGTTATTTATCAACCGCTATTTTTTCCTCTGTGACCGACATCTCTTTGAATTTACCATACAAGTTTTTTCATGTTTACGTTAGAACTCAGAATAAAAACCATGCCTAAAACAACGAATCACCTTAAAATAACGCAAAAACAGCTGTACAAACTATGTTTTTATTGTACGGTATGGGCCAACATTATTGCGGTATTATACAAGTTGAGAGCAGTTTTACAAATTATTCTTACAATCGTAGATTTTTTTTTCATTATCTGCACACGCAGTACACGACACATTATGTCACCCGGACACTGACCTATAAGTTGAGAATAGAAAAAAAAAAACAACAAACAGTGAACAAACTTTAAATACATTAACGAAAATGAGTACAAACCGAGAAAAGGAAAAAACAAAATGTAAAATAATATCGTACGAGAGAAAAAAAAAAAAAGGAAATGAGAATTTGTTCAAACGATCGCAGGTGGGTTTCGTAAACATGTCACCGAAGAGTGCGACCGTTGTTTTCTTTTCTTTCTTTTCGCCGTCTGAGAGGGGCTGTAAGTATTTTAAAATTAGGTCTTGATTGTAAAAATTTATCTACCACACGGTATCAGGGGGAAAAAAATAGAGATTTTAGTATTTTCAGTCCTCGTTATTGCGTAAGGACGAGAGGTCATTTTTTCTCTGCTTAAAGAGCAATTAGATGTTTATATTAAGCTCCAGAATTTATGTTCGCCGGAGTCGTCGTCTATATTCGGATTTTTTTTTTTTCGTAGTCATTTGAATACCTACAGCAAAAATGCGACAAAAACACCTACCTCCGCGAAGCTTTTTTCCGCTCGCCTTTTTTCTTCCCTCCTCTCTCACTCTTCGCGCATGGTAGCGCGACCGAGGAGATAAGAAAATTCTCCTTCACAGGTTGGAAAACGCTTGTTCTTTTGACAATAAACGCGTAATTGGGATGCTGATAGAGCTGTTTGCGGCCGTCTTAACTATCGAGTGTGAAGCACACCGACGACGTGATTACTGCCATTCAGAAGGTTCTTCGATTTGTTTGCACACAATTCGAATCATCAAATAACCCTGTGCGTTGTGTAGCGTTTGTTTGGATTCGTGGGAAGCGAAGCCGCATCTCGAAGCGCGCGATTTCATCTTCTTTTTCAGGATTATAATTAATGTTTCATTCACCGTAGTGTAAAAACGTACGTTTAATACCACCGCGTACGTATGGCGCTCGAGAAAGAGTGACGAATGACGTTGAAGATCTGGGATGCTACACGATTACAAACGGTTTTGTGCGTGAACACACAATCGATGCGATTGCGAAATGAAATGCTAACCTCTTCTTTTTGCCTCACAATTCAACTTTTTGCGAATACTTCACGTACTTGCATAAATAAGAAAATAATGAACGTATTATCGTGCGAAATCTCTTCGATAATTTTAATGAAATATTAATAGATTAAATGTCATAGTTTACGTATAATAGGTACGTGACCAATGTCATCTCGCATACTCGTGGGGTCCTCTCAACTTCTGGATTTTAGAATTACCCTTTGGCCTTTATTGATTTTAATATTGTACGTAATTTAAATAGGTCGCACAATATTTTCGTTGACCGACAATTACGTAAGAAAAATTCGTAATATTTGTAGTGCGCTATACTGTTTACAAGGTCACGCGATGGCGTAGTAGAAAATAATTTTCGTTGGGTGGCCCATAAACTGTACAAATATTTATTTGCTTGAAATTAAGAGGACGGGGCTGGATGGAAAATAGTACAATATTCATCCGCCTCCCTTTCCATTCTGAATCAATCCTTGAGTCTGGTACAACCATTCACTGTCGTGAATTTTGTACAAAGAAAGGGATCTCTATAATTAAGCTATTTTGTTGTCATTCCTCTTCCCATTTCTCGAAAGTCTGTTTTCCTAATTCTTATAACTTCCGGTATTGTAAGAACATCAAGCTATTGATGGTGCTCTCAACTTTGGTTAGATAAACTTGGTATGGGGCACTGTTAGAGGGTGATCAGGAGAGGGCCGCTGTCATCCAATAAACAGACACCTTCAATCCGGAGATTCAATAGAGCCTATATTGACCACCACTAACTTTAGCCTTTGAGTTTGAGTCACGAAACGAACAACTGAACGAGAATTTCATAGATCATTTTCAACGTTTTAACAGGGAACCTGTTTTATGGGGGGCTTTTTGAGAAATTTGCCGTGCGCCGTCCGCCGTCCATCAAAAAACTTGAAAAAATTTCGACTCTCGAGCTACACATGATAGGAGGGGGACTTAGAACAATTTCGACTCTCGAGCTATATACGATCGAAGGGGGACTTGGCAAAATTTCGACTCTCGAGCTATATATGATATGAAAGGGACTTGGAAAAATTTAGACTATCAAACTATATTATACCAGGCTTATAGAAAGCTTATCTAGCTCTAGGCTTCCTTGAATTTTCAATACCAAATCCCATGTAACTCATAAAACAGGTTCGCCGCGATCCTCGTTTAACTTCGTTAAGGGAGCCGTCGTTTTTCTAAATTGTTCGGATCTTCCGAATCTTACAATAAGAGAATTTGGGGGTTTAATTATTGGTATTGAAAGACGAAAAATGGATTGTCGAAGGGAGATTGTGATTTGACTATTGTTGATCTATACCTTTGAATTAAATGTTCTTTTATCCAATTGAAATTTTATTCTCAGATCAATTAAAGATCATCTGTCACTTTTGTTCAAATCGTACGCAAGAATTGACAATATGGAAAAAAATATTGCTGCGTACTGAAAACAGTCGCCCTAATTTCTGGGTAGTTCTGTTAAAATAATTTTAACGTCTACGTAGCTGATATACCGAAGAGGAGTGGAACGAATTGAAAAGTTTAGAACGAAATACAATTGTTGGAACTCATAATGAGTGAGTAAGGTGTACGTAGAGCACTAATATTGAAAAAGGGTTTTCCAAATGTACAAATCTACTTTGTAGTTGCTTTTACAAGAGTACTTTCGGGTGTTATGCTATAATCAGGTGTGCCGCAACTAGAGAACAAGGCTTTAACCATGAGTGTTTATAGTATAACACTGTCATCTTATTGGCTATAACAATGCTGTGTTGTGTTTGGTTCACTTCTTAGAAACTTATTCTTACAATAATATAACATTGTGTTCTTATTGGCTAAAACATACTGCTTAGTGATTAGTTCAATCTATTGTCCTAAATGCTGCGTTTCTATTGGCTATCTGGTTTCCTGCCGTCTCATTGGTTGGTTCTGTTCTTCTTCTCTCGTTCAATCACCAGGCCGAATAATTTTTCGCTGTCAAACGTAGGCAACTTACTTCCTCTTGGCTTTTGTAATCTCCATTTGTTCCCAGAGTCTTCTTCTCTTTGTGCGATTCTCTACATGTATGAATTCAAATATTCCTTCTCCATCGTGGTGTTCTTTGTTACAATGTTTCCCAAACAGTGACTTGCCATCTTTTTTCACCCTTGACTTTTTGTGCTCCTTTTTCCTGATCTCAAATTTTTTCCCAGTCTCACCGATGTAGATGCCCTTGCACTGTTCACAACTGAGCTTGTACACTCCGCTAAAGCTTTCCTTGTCCTTTTGTTCCGTCTGCGCCTCTCATCCACCAACCGCTCAGATGGTCAACAACGCCATCAAGCATTTGAAAGAACGAGGTGGTTCTTCTCTGCAGGCTATCAAGAAGTACATCGCTAGTACTTACAAAGTCGACGCTGAGAAGTTGGCCCCGTTCATCAAGAAATACTTGAAAGGCGCTGTCGACAGTGGCAAGCTGATCCGCACCAAGGGTAAAGGCGCTTCTGGTTCGTTCAAATTGGCATGGTCATTGCTAATTCTCTTCACCATTTGTTGGTTATTCTGGATACCCACATTTACATCGTAGCCATTGAACGCCTTTATCACTTTACTTGTGTACTTTCCTATGTATGGTATCGATCCGGAGTACTTTCTCACTATGCCATCATAGGTTCCTTTCTTTGTTTCCATTTTCCCAAACACTCCATCCACCACGCCTCTACGGTAGCCATTGGCATCTGCGATCAACTTTACTATCTCGATCTCTTTCCTCTTCTCTTCGTTGTTCTTGAGGACAGAAATTGCTCGATAGCAGTAGTTCTGGATTACCGCTAACTTAAGCCTGGCGTGGGGGTAGGAGTCATTTGAAATGATGGTATCAGTATGCGTCGGCTACCCGCAGATTTTTTATTCCATCCTATTGTTGCTTAGTGTGAGTGTAAGGTCCAAATAGTCGATGGTCTCATTGCCTTTTTCCACTGTGAATTTGATGCTCTCATTCATCGCGTTCATTTCTGAAAGGAATAGATCCACCTGTCTATCAGTGCCTGACCACACAATTAGGATATCATCTACATATCTGGCCCAGTGTTTGATCGAGTTTCTGAACTTGCTGCCCTTCAATATCTTGTTTTCCATATCATTTATGAATTATCTCCGCCAGTATTGGTGACAGCGGTGATCCCATCGCAAGTCTCTTTTCTTGACTGTAGAACCTGTTATTAACGCGGCAGTAGTTCTGGCTCAAGATCTCTCCCACTATGTTGGCGTACTTCGGCCCATCGGGGTTCCTATGGTATTTGTTGTTTTTGAGCAGAGCGAGAAGTTCCTCCTTCGGTGTGGCACCAAACATGTTTGCCACGTCGTTACTCTCGATTTCCAATTTGTCCAGTTGCTCAATCAGCTCTCCGTTGTTTCTGATACTTCGCCTGGGTGCAAACTGGTTGTTTTCTTTCAGAAATGTGGCTACAATCTTCGCTATCTTGTAGCATGGTGATTGAATGCTGTTGACCAGGGGTCTCATCAGACGGTTCGCTTTGTGGAGTTTTACAAGCCCCTTGAGTTTCGGTGCAATCGGGTTTATCTCAAGCGTCCTTCCATTGCCGGGTACATTGTTCCGTTTCAACACAGCTTTCAGGTCATCTTGGTATTTCCGTATTGGATCCTTTGTCAGCTCTTGGTATCCATTCACTGCGATGTACGACTCCACTTTTTGGGTGTAGTCCTCCTTCTCCATTACCATTACCGTGTTGCCTTTGTCAAAATCAGGTTGTTCCGTCGGATCTTCTTTTGTAGATTTGTGACCTTCCTCTGCATTACTTGCTTTCTGTCATTGGTTCGGCACATATTCTCTTTGACGTCCAACAGCACTTTCCCAATTTTGGTCCGGGCTTCTGGTCTCACGTCGTATTCCATGGTTTGGATTACTTGTTCGCAGCTAATGGCCATACTTTCAAGCTTACACTGGTTCAGCCTCTCTGGCTGCACGTACTTGATACCTTTGTCCAGCAGTCTTCTTTCTTCTTCTGTGAATGTGACGCTTGATAGGTTCTCGGTTCTGGGAGCAAAGTTGTGCTCAGCTCTCGCCGTCTCTTCCTTTCTTTCTTCTTTCTTCCGGGTCAGTGCGGCAAGCTTCTTCTTGATCTGTTTTGTTTGGGCTTCCACTCATTTTTCCACATAGTCCTCTCCTTTGTTCCCCTCTCCTCTTTTTTGGAACATAATTTTTTCAAATTCTAGCGGGTGGAGTAACCTGGACAGATGAAAATATTGATCATACAGTAAACCATTCAGCCTTGTGATTTTCTTGTAGAGTACATTAATTTCGTTCTTCACAATTGACCTGTCAAAAGAGTTCGATGGCAAGATGACAAGTACCAGTAGTAAACCTGCAAATAAATCAAATAATATCCCGAGTACTTGAAGTCAGAATATGAGTCTATTCCGAATTCAAAAGATCTCGTCAGCCAGTCGTGAATGGGGAGACAAAAGTTCGAGAAATGTGAACGCTGCCGATATTCCTGTATTTTCAGCTGACGAATTGGGGGACGCGAGTCTTCTTCCTCCTCTGGATGATGATAAACCTAATAATATTTTTGAACTGTCTAATGTATATTTTCCGACGAATTAAACATTTGAACTAATTTGTTACATAACCTACCTTCTTCAGATAACGATTTCATCCCTCACCAAAATGAGTATAATTCGTTATGTGAAATTACGGTTGTTGTGCCCGGCACACTAGTTTTGTTAGTTTCATCTGATGGTTTTCAAAAATCATCAACTTCGAGTCGAGTTCAACTTCCATGTAAATTAACAGCTGCTTTGGAAAGTATCCGTGAACGCCATTCCATAGAGAAAATTGAACGTACAGAAAGAATTATTAAAGCTAGATGAAGAAAAAATGCAGTTAGAACGTGCGAGAATTGAACTTGAAAGAGCGAAACTTGAATTAGGTCAAGAAGATAAGGAAGCTCGTTAAGAGCGGCGTGGAAGACTGGTTTTCGAAGGAGAATGACGTTAATTATTCCTAGATGTCATTCAAGACCAGAACGGGGATCAAATTTTCAATCTCAAACACAAGGGCAAGCGAGTTCTTGATAGAATATTTGCAGTCAAATTGCACGTGGTCTTGGATCTGAGACGTATGAAACGACCAGACGCACAGGAAAGCCCTCCTTGTGGAACTTAGGGAGTCCATAAAGGAGGGATGTAGTATTAGAACAAGAAGCAGTTTCTTGACTTCTTCTCACTCCCGTTGGTCACAATCCTCGCCTGAACTCTTGATCTAGCTGAGCACCACTCTGGTGGAAAACGTCGAGTACCCTTTTTTCGTAATCCTTTGGGTTCGATCCTCGCCGAAGTCTTCAGATACCGTTTTGAAGCGAGCTTATTTTCATCCAACCATCATTTGCTCGGCCATGTCGCTTATTGACACAGGTATGTCAACGACATCCTGTGCGTATGGAAAAGACCTTCCCAGTTAGTCAAGTCCTCAACAGCTGGTATCTTTCCATTGAATTCACGAGTCAGTCAGGTACCTCACCATCAATTTCTTGAACCTTTCTATCTTGACTGAGGATGGGTGACATGAATTCGCTGCACTACCATTGACTCTCTTTGTACCCTCTCATAAAAGTGCCTCTTTCAACTATTTTGCCCACCGTATTGTTTCTGTGACCATGAGCTCTATCGCTTTCAATACAGCAGTAGGCACTATGCGTATGTTTGCCTCCGGGATCGACTTTGTGTTCCTTCGATGTTGTAAAGGCCGTCGCTATTTCATATATGAGCGATTTGCTCGTTAAATCTGGTGTCCCTCATGAAGAATTGGAGGAATTTTTTCACCTTCTGAAGGTATGTTGGTCTCCAAATTTTTGTAAATTTTATGGAAAATTCTTCAAGTTCCTCGAGAAATTGGGGATTCCTAGTGGTCCTCTTTTGGGCTCGCTTATTGCAGAGGTGTTTGTATCTAAATTTGAGATTGATCTATTTTCGTGGAGCCCGGTGTTTTTGAGTCACGCCTACTATTGGCGCAGGTAGTAGACGACGTTTTGTGTGCGTAGATCGGTCCTGCAGAACTCCTGAGTGTGTTTCTTGCATATTTAAATAGCCGATACCCTTTCACTCTGGAAGTTGGTGTCTCATCATAAATACGAGACATTTCAATAGTCAATTAACTCCTTGGATGTGTCCATCTCCATGAGTTTGGAATTTATAGGGAAGAAACTTCGACTCCAAGAGTCGTCTTTTCGTCCTTCTGCCCACAAGATTGCTTAATTTATCGACTGACTCATATTTCCTTGAGTCAAGCTGCTCTCCAGAGAGAAGTGGTGACAATTAAGCATCTGGTCAGAGTGAATCAGGTTAGGTTGGATATTGACCTCATGGTCCAGAGGAGGCTCACTAGAAAATGCCTCGACTCTACCACCTCCCTCCCTAGGGATTCACACCTCGATAGTAGAAAACGTTGGATTAGACTTCGTTTCCTGGGCAAGTTTTCTTTGCAGTTAGGCCGTATCCTCCGCCCTTTTGCATTCCTGCCGGCATTTTACAATCCCAATACTGTGAAAAGTTTATATTTGTTGAATTAAAGGACCCTACTCCCATGGCCGAGAAGAGTGATGTTTACAGCAATGATTGCCCTGGATTCTATGACTGGCCGCCAGCTCCAAATTAGAAAGGCTGAGCCTAAAAAAGCATGGAAAAGAGTAATGTGGGTGAGTCGGCTTTCGCCGACCATTCAATTGAAAATGGTCACATGTTCAAAGAGAGATCTGAAGCTCTCTTCCATAGGAAGAATCCATATTTTGCTATTCAGCCTAGTACAGTATGTTAGACTTACACTTATTGCTAAGAATGGAGGCGATCGAGCGGAACTGAGCTTATGAGCCACTCTGTCGAAATACAGTAGACTAAACAGGTACTGCCTTACACCAACGGCTACATTTTGTACGACCAGTATTTAATGAAGTGACAATAACCCCATCAACTAGTTGAATAGAGGGAGGCCCTCGATGTTATAAGGTTCATTGTCCTAAAATAGACGCATGATCTTAATTTTTTGCTCGTAGAATTTTTTTTTTTAATAATCTGTGGATTGAAATACGATGTGATCGTTTTGTAGGAGTTGTAACGACTATCATCATACTTTTTTTTTTCGCCTTAGAGAATATACATTGTTGAAGATGGAGCTCGATTTTGTCATCGAGATGCGTTCGTTAATGATTCAAGAAGTCTCTATAAGTTCTCGTCGTATATTATTTGCAAGAGAGAGTCTAATTAAAGTAAATAGAATGCGAGTGGGCTATTTTTACGAGGTTATCAGTCATGAGAAGATTGCATGATTACCTCTGCTGAGAAACTCGCTAAATTATGAGTAAATACATCTTGAAATGGAATGCTCGAATTATCTTTTTCGATTTTGCAAACTCGCTCGTTTCTACTTTTTTTTTCCTTTTTTAAGTGCCGACGATAAATTAGTGCTTGATGATCGCAGCAGTTTTATATCAATGCGTTTTTTATTATTGATGTAATAAGCGGATTCCAAATAAAACTAAAACGTCTTCTATGTAAGAAAATGAGATGACGTCCACGCGTATCCGAACGTTGAACACTACATCGAGAGTAGTAAAATTCACGCGATCATAATGTGCGCCACTGTAACCCAAATTTTTATTAATTATTCGAAACAAGAAACGATTTATAAATAAAATTTTTAAACGCACTATATTGATGCAACGCGCGATTTCATCAGTCCCAATAAAATACTTTTACGTTGTGAATGATTTCAAGTCGAGCGTAAAAGGAATTCTCGAAAGTGATTTTTTTTTGAATTTATCTAAATGTCATATTCCCATCATCCAAAAAATTGCGGTTCGCTCCATATTGGTAACACCTTTGGCTATCGGCTGCTTCACTTTCTTAATCTTGATTGAGAACTTGCTCGTAAGTTAGAGAATACGACTGGCATTAATGTTATGGAGGAAATATCAAGAAATGAAGCAAAAACTCATGAATTTCTACTCCTTACATGGGATTCGAACCCTCAGACCATGATTTTTCACAAATACCTTACTCTACTCTTTTGCTATACCAGCGGTGAAAACTAGGTCTTCCTTGTAGTGCCAAGAAACCTCTCGCCGAGGCTCAGCAATTATTTTCGTCAAAGAAGTTGAATTGAACTTGGGTATCTCGACATCTGAAATTGAAAGCCAATGATTGCAACTCATCTATGTTTTTTTTGATACGCTCGCAAGAGTTTAAAATTCTCATAAAAAAAGTATTAAGAAGATGTGTTTCCAAATTATGAAAACTTCTGAAAAATGTGAATCAGTATCCTGTTTATAACGCATACTGCTTACCTAACGAATTATTCGTCGAGTCGCGGAACGAGCCTAGCTTCCTAATCTTTGAAAGTAATTAAAAAATCGTTAAAAATACCGAGCAATGTAAAATAGGTTATAAATGTCAACCGACGTATGTTTATACTTTCTTTTGACAGTAAAACACGTCGCCGTGGAATCTTTAATCGTAGACGAAAAGATCCCCCTCTTGGGTTTGACTTCTTCCTGTCATTACTAGTGCTGTAACGTACTTCGGATTCGTAATAATTTACCCAGCGACATTTTTTCGGTTCGCTCTTCGAGCTATAATTTACATGCCCATTATAGCTGATAAGTTCGCGAGTATTCTTGGGTTCTCGACTACGGCAGTTGATCAGCTTCATGTGTGTTCGAAACGGAGCGAAAAACGAAAACCATAGGCTTAAAGGAAAAAAATTCGATGACTAAGGAGCGGAATCTTGGAGTATTCGCGCGATTCTTAACCATTATCTGTACGAAAATAGTCGGCAGAGGACCCTTCTCAATCGTGCGTGAGGAAATTTAATTTTCCAACGCCACGTCGCGCGTTCTTTTTGACGAATGAAAAACTCTTGTAAGCGTAAAGAACAAATGATACGTTCAATAAATGGTGTGCGAGGATATCCTTTATTATGTGACAGCAGAAAAGCGGGGTGACGCGCATCACGGAATTTTAGAATGTAGACGCGAGAATGCATCTCCGCGCGGCACTTCGCCTTAATTATACCGCGAAGATCGTGAATTTTGTCTTATTTATCGAATTATCTCTTTCTAAAGACGTCACAAATGATTAAGAAGCGATACATCGATTTGAAATGTGAGCTACTCGCGCTCTCGAGTTGTACGGTCGAAAGTACGAAGGTCTGAGCCGTAAAAGTGACAGGAGTATGTGAGAAACACGAACAAGTTATTGTATCTCTTTTTGTCATTCAACTTGTTTTTCCCTCTCAAAATTACATTGTTTACTCATCCTTATACTTCAGTATGACTTTACCTCGAGAAGAGTAGACTAATCACGCGAATGAGTCCTCAATGGGTTCAGCTAGTGAAAGGCGTCTCCCTCGTCGGTGGATGAAGAAGAGCGAGGAGAGTAGTAATTAACGAATCGGGTTCGTTCGGATCAACTCTTCTCGCTCGTTATCTTCCACTAGCGAGAGCCATTTTAAAAGTAAATAGAATACAAAGAAAAATAGAATTGTATGTGAAATGGAGAGACAATCTTCTAACCTGGAATCATTATGCATCGCACAAGTCATTTATGCGTCCGGCCGAAAAAGCATACCATTGTCCAGATAAAGTCTCTCTTCCCGCTCTTCTTCATTTGTTCAAAATTGCCCAAAATCTATATTGCTCCATCAATACCTTCTTTGTCATACCGATGTGAAAATGTATTTTTCCTGGGCGATGTGGGAGTAAAACTTTGTGTGAATAAGATTTTCAACTTTTCCAACGCAAAATGGTTTTAGATTTAGAAAAATTCAACTTTCGAGCCATGCTTAAAGGAGGTAGAAGAAGATTTCTTCGAACTTCAACTGACGTTCCAAAAACATGATGTAATCAAGAGGATTTGAAAGAATCACTACTTCCAAGCTGTGAAATATTTTTGCGTTGGGAAAAGGAAAAAGAGGGACAAAGGGCTTTTTATAGCTAGATACGAGTATAAATAGGAAAATAAGATGAGAGGTATAATCAGACTCCAGTTTGTATAGAATTGAGTCTGCAGCTGGTGGCTGCAATTGTATTCAAGTTCTGCGTTCTTGGTATGGAATGACGATGATGTCACCAGGTACTATGGCCAGGGGTGCAGTGCTGAAGCCACTTTTTTGAAGACAATTCTTCGTAGGAAATTTTGGGGGGCAGTTTTTTCCTTTGTTCTCGTAATATTATAGGACGGTTTTTTTTTTTTTTTTTTGGGGGGGGGGTGAAATCTTCGTAAGCTTAGAGGGATCACGGCACCCCTGCCAGGTACAGTGATGTCATCAACTGCATTCCGGCCATCATTTGTGAACGTACCGAATCTCCATCTGTAGGTTCATAAAATTTACGATCTGTAGAAATTTATTAAAATATAAAAAATGTACCGTAGTATTTCGGAACGCACCCGTTGCTTCTGTTTTGAGTTCTGTGTAAGGCTTTTTCAGTATTCTATATAACATACTAATTCTCATACGTGGTACCAATCTCGCTTTTGACGCGTATGCATGGTGGAGTGGGTGTGGGTTGTGCACGCCCTATTTTTGTTTTCTCCAGCGCCGGCACCTACCTTTTCGGGTGTAACTTTAGTGTTGGAAGAATCTCCTCAGCGAAACTCCCTCTTCTTCTTGTCAACCGCTAAGCTGCATTGTCCCATGGCACACAAAACTTTGGAACACACAACAACAATGCCACTTAAGATATAAAAAATGGCTGTTGGAGTCTCTTCTTCTTCTTCTTCCTTCAAATTCAATCAATCTTCCTCTTCTTCCTGCACATCTGTGCGTGGGTGGTATACAGGTATCGAGTAGTCCATAACGTGGTTCTGCCTTTGCCTACTCCATTCTAGGTCCATCTTCTTTTTCACGACTGTGGCTGTAATTGCAGACACCTGGTTCCGCGCTTCTTCGGAACCTAGCATGGTCGCCACCAGCGTACTCAAGGAAGCGCTTCATCGACTTCAATCTCTCTAAGCTTGCCCCGCTCGCGTAAGGTGTATTGTGGTCCATTATTCCGCCCTGGAACTCGTGAGGGTACTTGTTGAAGCAGCCATGGCCGCTTAACACCTGCGCCAGGGAAAGTTCAGCTAACCATGATCTCGGTTCATTCCCTCATGAAGCTCGCTTATTAACACACGGGTCGTCCATTTTACCAGCTCACTTTGAACAATTCTAGCTTTCCACTTTTCAAGCAAGGACTGCCTGACTTCTTGCTTGACTCGTAAAGCCTTTTGATCGGTCAATATCCTCGTTTTTGCTTTGAACACCATCGTTCTCTCCTTAGCAATGAGCTCGGGTGGTGATGTACGCAAAGAGCCTCCGTCGAGAGATTGCGGTAGGCACTAACGCATCTGAGTGCTGCTCTTCGTTGGATCTTTATTATCTCTCTCCTTCTTTAGGGTATCTTCATTGAGCCGGCCCATCTAGGCTACCATAAAGGAGGATCGATAAGACGGTGCTCGTCATGATCCTTCTTTTTGCTTCTCTCGGCTCTCCCAGGTTTCTCTTGTATAATTATGTAACTACCCTGCCTGCCTTCTCCACTGTCACCAGCAGGAAATGTTGCCCGAAGCTCAGCTTTGAATCAAACTATATGCCCAGGCACTTCATTACCTTCTTGCTCTTGATTTCCACACCTCGCAGACAAAAAGTGGGTGGACTGAACTTCGACGGATCGTGAATAAAATGGCCTCCGTCTTACTTACTGCAAGTTCTAGTCTGGCCGACTCGATCCAAGGCGTCACTGCCTCCAGGGCCTGGTTCATTCTGCTGATGGATACCCTGGAATGATAATAAGTGTGCATCCGACCAATGTTAAGAAACACTACCAGATTGATAACTCGGAGGAGAATAAGTACGCAGTATGGAATACTGGAAAAGCCGTCCTAGGAGTAGATGTAGAAAATTAGTGAATGTGTTGTCTAGTATTGTCCATGGAGAGGTGGAGTAAAAGATAGGAAGTAAAGGTTTGTCGTGTGTATGTTCTAGGTTGAGTTTACTGTGTTTTGCGGTGCTTCGAAAGAATTTTGGACTGTTGTAGGGGAGGAAAAAATGATCAAAAGTCAGATAATTTTTGTTTTCGATCTGTTAGATAAGAATGAGTTTGTGCGTATATGTCCTTGGCATTCTAAAAGAGGTTCCTTCGCTTCGGCAAGGATTTTTCTGGAAAGCGTCCAACACTAGACAGAGCGCTGTGTGCTGAGTTGGATGCAACGTTGAGAGGTTTGGCTAGGCTCCATATTCGAGCTACGAACAAATTAAGCTACGGTATAGTTGGCAATAAAATACGACGTTTGTATCCTGTACTAGGATGTGCGAGATATTTCAGAACATTTAGGATACGGTTGCATTAAATAGACCGAATGACCAATACCGGAAACTCCGTCGTTGTTTCCAATTTATGGTGTGTAAATTAGTACTAATTCCTACCGCTGAGAGAGCTAAGGCAGATTTAAATAATGTGTGTGACTTTCGTTTGGGAGGTTACCGCGTAAGCCACGATTGTACAATTTTTGGTCGATAAGATGACTCCAGACTTGAGCAAATGCTTGGTCAAGGTCGAAGAAGTGGGTTAGGCTTAATGATGTTACCAATTTTCCGCTAGCTCTTACCCGACAGTGGTAACATCATTTGGCCTCATCCTATGTGTATAGACTTGATTTAGACGTATGTGTGCGTCTTACTGTATTGTAAGTCGGCAAAGGCATAGACGGAGCTTCTTTTCTGATGCACATGTGAACCGAATCTCGAGGAGTAGAATCGTTTACATATAATATATAAGGAATTTGAAGGTAGTGTGCTCAGTCGCCGTAACCGATATTATTATGAAATGAGGTTCAATCGATTATTGGAGAAGTAAAAACTATACCGCGGTACAATTTTTGGCTCTTTTAAGCGTTATGCGTACTGTGATTGATTTCACCTGCCACATTGTTGCAAAAATGATAACGTAGTACACTCTCCATAAAGTCTAAGGTAGGGAAAAACGGGAAAACTTTCGACTCACATTTTCTAAACACGTGATTTGTAACCATCCACACTTTACAGTTAGTATTCGAGTGGAAAAGTAACGAATAGGGAAAAAGTTAGCGATCCATTCTCCGGAGAATTTTACAAATACATGACTGATTACGCACCACGAGAATATTTTTGTTAAAACTACACAAACGAGCGAATTAAGGTCGTTATACAAAGCGAATGACGAATGAAGGGTTGTTTTTATGCGAATACTTTTCGCCAATTCAATACCCAAAATTTACGAAATGAGTTACAAATTTTACGTTGTCTCGAAGACTCTGGACAGTGCAGTCCCTCCATCTCTGGTAGTATAGCTACGCACATCATCAAAAGTAAAACAGGGGGAAAGTTCTGCAATGAAAGTCATATTTTTATGCGCAAATATTCCTAAAACTCGTACCCTCGTTTCAAACTTTTCGAAAATCAGCCGTCGTTCGAATGTAAATGACGAAAAAGTATCTGGAGAATAATGCATACGAATACCATTCTGTCCGGCGTCGCGATTCCACAAGCTCCGTTCCCAAATTACATTCAATTGCTTGTATTACAATTCCGGGCACATTATTACAATAATGTTCTCATGCGAAACTTGCGAAAGTAAAAGACTGCACAGTAAAAAGACCATATTGATGACTTCATCTATTCAGGGTACTTTCCAAAGTTGTAATTGAAAGTGAAAAAATGTTTGCAACTCGAACATTTTTTCTTTTTTCGTTTCATCGGATTGGGAAGCAGAATATTGTAACAGAACAGCTCCGAAATTTCTGATCTATTCATAGCGTTCTGTTTTAAAAGACTTCGCGAGGACCAATGAGTCAACAAATGGAGTCAGATCTCTTTGCTCGCGATGACGACGCCGAGGGTCTGAGTCCGAAGGTATAGAATTACAAGCGTAAAAAGTTCTTTATTAATGCTAAATACCGTACAGTCATAAACTTTTCAGTAATGACGCGAGACACCTTATATGTGCACGATGCAAGTATTTGTATTACCTCTACGCGTCACGGGGAAAGTTCCAAATGAATTCTACGAAAAACGGTCTAATTAACCGAATCCACCCTCGAGGAAGATACCATAAAAACAAAAATAAACAACCACTACGAACGTACAATACCAAACACGACGGTTGGCATTTGATTATTATTACCCTTATGATTCTTCATCGTATCAATAACGCTTTTTCATTAATGTACTGAATAGAACGCGTCTGTAACCCCTCTCCGGTTCTCCGTCCTGATGAACCCATTAGTCTAGGTTACCGCACTATATTAGAATTTTCTTTTTTGTTCTTTTTTTTTCCCTTCTTTTGAGTTCTTTATGAAAATAATTGATATCAATGGAGAGCAGTATACGCTGATGGGCATATCCTTGACAACCCAGCTATCATCACATACCGCGTATGAGAAGTCGTCTAGTCTATAGGAGCTGCTGTGATTCTCTTGTACAGAAGCCATGAAAAGCGTACGAGCTTGATTGAAGTGTACGAAGTGTTTTAAATTTCATGAGAACCGAATCTAAGTTCTCTTTACACACCATCCTGAAACGCAGCAGGAATCAAAAGAGGAAAAAAAAACGCTACCCACGTTGAGTAATTGAAGATTACACATGAGCTAAACATCCTCTACAAATAAGTGTAATTCGATCAGTTTGCTGACGTAAATATTGTACAATGCGGATAAATAAACCACGTTTCTTTCATATTCTACGAAGATCTGCAGTCTTTACTTTATCGAAAAAGAATGAACGATTAACGAGAATGAGAAACACACTGAACTGCCACTAAAATTCTCCCTTTTTTGGTTCGAAGTCGCATGTCAGTACCACTGCTAGGTCTTTGGTCGATGGTGAGCCCTTGAAAAACTGAAGATGGAAACGCACGGACCAGAGTCAGGGATCAGGAATGAATCAATATTGATTCTTTTATCGCAAAATGGGAGTATAGGAAATCCCAAAGCAACTATAAACCCATCCTCTGAGCATCATTGGAATCAGAACAATTGCAATGTTTGAATTTATGTTTTTTTTTTTTTAGCGGAAACCCCGCTGTCTCATTTGTTGGGGGACATTCTCAGGAATTTTCACCGAGTGCGAGCGTGTCCGACTTTGATGAAGTCATCATTTTCGGAAAAATGTCCAGAGACTTGAAATATTTTCAACCGTTGAGCTATACTTATATGTGAGGAGAAACTTGAGAATGAGACTTGGGTATGACTTCATTAACCTACTAAGCATATCAATACTCGCTCTCACATGGCTGAATCCTCCCTCACAGCAATTTTCTTTTTCGAAGGGTAAACTCATTTTCTTTAAGCCTTGCGTTATCCTTCCACCGAGCCGCGACGATAGCAGCAGCCACGGCAACAACAGCTGCAGCAACGAGTGCAACAGCAAAGATATCAGCCACAGAAGACGTCACAATAACAGGAGCAAAGCATCCCCTGAACACAGATATTGCAATGTCGCCGTGGGGAAAGTTGTTAGACTCCTACAGTATTGACAGAAGCAAAAGTCGAGAGTATAATGCAAACAAGGAAGAAGCTTCCTCCTTCCAGTCCATTACAGGCCAGAGGCATCTGGCAAGAAAGGCTACTAAAAAAAAGAAAGCTACGAGTAGCAGCTGTTTTTATTGCGCGTAGGACTGAAGAAACTCCTTCCACATATGTAATACGATTGACCCGGTCAAAGATACCAACAGTCTCACTTGGTCTAAGGGTATCCCAGATGAAAAGTACACAAAAAGGTGAGATGTTGTTAGAATTGAAAAGGGAGACTGCCGAGGCAGTTGAAACCTTTTCCAAGAAGTTCAGGAGATTATTGGAAGTATGGCGACAGAATGTCAACCATAGCGGCTCCCTTGGATCATCATATTAGAGATTGAGAGATCAGCAATGAAGATAGATATAAGTGCTGCAATGACAGCTAGTGCAGATACGAAGGTAGTTAGCCTTAAGCCTATGGGTCGTGGGCGACAGGTGGCCAAGGAGGAAATACCTATTGCAACAGTCCTGAGCTTGTCAGAAAAGGCCAATCTGCCGAGTGAAATCTGTGCAAAGACTATAAGTACATCCGGGAGGGGCACATAGCATAGTAGCTGCCTGCACCAATGCAGCTATTGGTAGCGTTTCCAACGGATGTGGCAGTGAAATGCACCAAATCCTGGACTGCAAGGAGGAATGTAAGTCTCCAGTCTGCAGCCGGATTGATAAGCATCCTGCAAACCCCATTATGAGGAGCAGAGGGTGCGCAGGTGTCCAGGTACAGGGTGCTGGAAGACACTGAAAGTAGGACTGGTGGCAACCGCACTATCCTCCTTATAGAATTGACTTCCTACGGCAATTTGTAGCCGAAAAGGGAACGCGCCCGGAAGTACTACAGCGTAGCAAGACCGCCTAGACATTAGCTCAAATTTTTGTCGACGCGGTAATTGACATAAAAAAGGAAAACACTTGTCGCCACTGCCGTCAAAAACTTTTCTAAATTATCAAACCAGGTGACCGACTATTTTAGACCACGAAGGTCCTTTGAAACGCTGTTCATCTTGTTTGATAATTGAAAAAGTTTTTGACAGAAGTAGCGCCAAGTGTTTTCCTTTTTTGTTTCCTAGACAACTTGGAAGACAGCTTGTCCACACGGCAAGGTGAGAGATTGATTGTGGCTGGCGATTTTAATACCTGGTCAGAGGATTGGCGTTCTGGCCGAACTGACCACCACGGATATGCCCTAGAGGAGTAGATTACCTGTAATGGACTGGAAAAGGTCAATGGTCAATGTGGGCAACCCTTCTACCCAAGTGCATCAAGGTTATGGGTTTATTATTGATGTCACCTTTGCCTCAGAGAGCCTAACCCGATGAATAGAAGGCACTTTCTGAGAGCGACCATCGGTATATCTGTTTTTCCATCCATCGGGAAGTTGAGGAAAACTGGTAAGATGGTCAGTCAGGTTGCTGAATAGTGACTGTTTGAAGGCTAGCTATCTTGCTCTCACATGAGACCAAGGACAAGAGGAAGAAGCTAATGCAGAGATGGCAGCAGAGAGGATGATGAAGAATGTCACCAAAGCATGCGATGCAGCCACGCCCAGGCAAAGTCCATCAAGGAAGAGGAGAGCCGTTTGTTTGATAAAGATGATTTTGAACTATTCGAGGTTAGGAAGAAAGATTTCGCTTTCCACTGTTAGCTTTCTCATATGGTTCCACATTTGGGAGCTGGAAATGATCTTGTTGTTACAAAGTTGGAAAAACAGAGTACAGTTCTCTATTTTTAATTTTTCGTCAATTTCGTTCACAGTCTGAGCTCTAAAAAACTAAAACATTCGTTTCCTCAACTACAGAAATTCTTGACATCATGAAGCGCGTACCGTAATCAGCTTGAGACCGATCGTCGAGAAAGTAAATTTTTCGTATTCAGCCAAATTAAATTATCGCGGAGCAGTAATTTTTTAACGAGGCGTCAACGAGGATGACTGGACGGCACACGACCGGATGACCGCATCCATAAGAGATACTCGAATATATCGTACGTGTAACGAACCAACAAGCGTGAAGCTCTCGTGGAATTATTTACACAGAGTTTAATACGAATCTGGGCTAAACGCATAACAACCGCGATTCGCTGATCCTCTTAACTTCTGTGCTATACGAAGTATACCAGCAATAATACTGCTGTCATGTATAGTTGAATAATAAATTGTTATCCGTAATTATCGCATCATCAAGTGGCTACCTAACGTATAGTGTTGGTCAACCGGTTATCATCCTTTGAGTATTACATACAACGTCGTGTTTTGTAATCTGGTTCAATTTGCTTCTAATGCATTTATGATTTGTCGTTTTGAATGTATATTACGATCGATCACTGTAAAGTGAAGAGTGAAATAAAAAATATGTACTACACTTTGCTACTGATAAATACTATGCTTGAAACTGCAGTGTTGATAAATGGATTGACGAAATTGGAAGAGACTGAAGCGCAATTGTAACGTTTCATTTTTCTGAAATTATAGGGGCAATACTCTAGAAATCGGTCAAATGTCTAACAAACAATAATTTAGCCTTCGACCATAATATTTAATGGACATACCGTATTGATAAGAACGTGAAGCCGAACAAATCGATTTTGAGAAGTGACGAAAATCGTCCCTTTTTTCCAGCAAAAACATGAAAAGAATCGTGATTACAACGAAGTGCCAATTTTTGCTATTCTCACTTTTGATTTTTTGTTGTCTTTTTATCAGCATGGCATGTCCATGTAATACGAGTATATTATGGTCCAAGGATTTACCAAGAAGTTTCTCGCTTATAACTCTTCACTTTTTCAAATTCCTACCTTATAGCTTGATGTCAGGAATAGGGGATGATTGAATGTTTGGAAGGTGTTTTGCCAAGAAAGTTGTCTATGGTAGAGGTGGTGAGATGAGTGTTGCAGAGCTGTGAGGTTGTGGTAGGTAAACCTGTGTGTGACAGTGCGCGACTGTGTGCACTGTGGACAGTCAGGTGGATAGGCGTGAGGCACGAGTAAATGGTTGTGATACAAGAATGACCAATTCTCGGTTGGATTAATGTGATTTTCTAGTTTCTGATGTCTAAATGTGCGGTTTGCTGGTGGCCAAAGGTTTGGAAGAGATTTCCGTTGCGCTAATTTATTGTTGAAAGTTCTATTTTTTAATGGTATATTCTTGGAGGACCTTCAAGACCTTGAGATTGGTATCAAAGTAAACGAGTAAACAGTGAACAATATTCGATTAACATTAGTAGTTACAGGAAACCTCCAAGATCTACAGATAGTTTTAGACACGGTCAATATCAATAGAAAGAAAAGCTGGATTGAAAATAAAATGTAGGTAAAACTGAGCTGGTGGCCGTTTACAGAGGAGAATCAAAACCAACCACATTGCAGGTTGAGGGCAAGATCATAGAGAAAGTCTCGCAGTTCAATTCTATTGGTGCTCTAATCAATAATCAAGCAGGCTAGACAGGCGTTTCTCAAATAAAAACGGATGCTCTGCAACCAGGAATCGTGTAATTGAAAGTTCCTTTGATATTCTTACATACTGGAAACTTGAAACAACTTCTGGCGAATGTAAGATCCTCGCTCGCAGATCGATTAAAAGTTTGGTTTCACACTCACCTTATTCAAATTATAACGTTTTGGGTTATAATTTTGGTATCTAAGAAAATTATAATTGAGATAGCATTTTGTCAAATTATTCAATGTAATTCTAAATTTTCGAAGTAGAGCTACGATTTTGTTTTGTTTTGTTTTTTCTCTCGAGAGAACCATCTGAACAACTTTCTTGTCTGCACAATATATCTCCTAACCAAATATTGTCAGTCGCACACATTCTTTTTCTGTCTTTCGAAATTATTTCCTTCGGTAGTATCATCTACGAAAGTATAAATAGAAATTAAAAAATGTTCCACCTTATTCTGGTCGCCTTTTTTCTGAAACTAACATGAACTCGTTTATGTTACAGTCTGTATTGGTAGCATACGTTTTAATCTACCGATCAGAGGCTGGAATGCAGTTGAAAAATGCTATAAAAGTTAAATTTGTAGGTGAGTGAAGCTAATGTCTTAGAATTTAAAACAAACATCTGGTGGACAACAGGTTTTCTTATGGGAGTACCCTTTTTCTATTCTTTTTTTGTTTCACTCTCAGATTTTTGGCGCAGGAAAATTGTACCGAAAAAATATGCCCTTCAGAAATAATTTGTGACCAATTTTCTTCGTAGTTTTCAATATTCAGAAAGAGAGGTTCGCCAAGGCCTCCTCCGAAGAAAACCCGCGATATCATACGTCACTAAAAATAAATAGATGCGAGTTTGTTCCATTCAGATTTAAAGGAAATATAAGATTGAACCCCCCCCCCCCCCATTTCATTGTCGACACCTCAAACTGATAACAAACTTCCTCACAACTATCCTACAATATCCTCAAGTCCCCATCCACCAATCGTACATTCCATCCTCATCACAACCAAAACTCCATGACCAATCTACGTTCCAATCTCGAACTCCAATTAACACGCCCCTTCAAGTTCCATTGTCTTAACCACATCGTTCCCTCAACCCCCCCCCCTTGGCTCTTTATTCCACCCAAAATAATTCGCGACCTAAAACGCCTCCCTAAAACAAAACCGGTTTTGCATACTCAATAGGTCACATCACAGTTTCTCTTCGACTTCCCAACACCGTATCCACCTTCATCACTGAATTACAAGCAATCTTCACCTGTTTAGAACACATTCTCACCAGACTACCCTCCCGGCTTCCCCTCAACCCATTCTTGATCATTTCCGACTCCCACCGCACCTCCTCCTACCCACTCATAAATCGTATCACTCTCATTGCCACCTTTCACACCATCCCCATCCCATTATTCTTCATCTGGTTACCTGGTCACAAGGGTATCTTAGGAAACGAAAATGTCGAGGAACCCACAACCTACCAGTCAACCGCTCTTTCCTCCCCTCACGCTCAGATCTCTCCAAACGTACCAACAAATTCATATTGGTCTAATCTCAAATCACACTCCAACAAACTAGCCCAAATTAAAAATATTCCCATCCCGTGGGACTCTTCAAATTTGTTAACTCGCAGAGAAGAAATAGTCATCACCTGTCTCAGAATCCGCCACACCCAGACTCACACACACTCATCTCCTCTCTCATGCCCTCATTACAAATCTGAACCCCTCTTATCCGTTCAACACATCTTCTGCTGCCCCATCTTGTCCCAACTCCTTATCCATCCCTCACAACCACACAGAAGCACTATCAGATCCCCAACATATTCGACTTTCTACAACAAGCAAACTTCCTCTCAAGCATATTTCCACAAATACAATTTCGCCGAACTCGTAGCCACGAAGATAGGCTGCTAGCAGCTCGTAAATTAAATAAAAAAAAAGAAAAAAAAAAAATTCTTTCATCATACAATTTTTCATTGTAGATCTTATTCAATCCTAACTAATTTGACTTTGGTTTCACTTTCGAGAAAAATGACTTCTAATAGTGGAAACTCGAGCCAAGTTAATCGTACTGTTATTAGTTTTTCCACGTCAAAAACTTTTGAGGGTCTATCTGAAATTCGCGGGGTAAAATTGACGTCAACCGACCTGTCAAAAAAAACTCATAAATTGATTTGAATTTTCGTACTTACAATTTCACAAAAAATGATGAAAATCCGACTCTTTAAGACTCGCCTCGCTTATTCTGTTCTATGAAGTCATTAACGATGTCGAGATCGACTTCTGGTTACTGGAAATCGACATCGATGTCGGATCTCTTTTACATGAAGTAATCGCTGTGGTCTAGTAGAAAAATTGTTTTTAGGATTTAATTCTTTGAAGGTCGGCAAAGTAGGGAGCTCCACAAGTGTTGAATTCCAAAGTAGAGAGTACTTACCTTTTTTTTTTTTTTTTTGGTGCAAATATCTCTACATCCAACTCGTTGTTTTCCTTGCAGACTACGTGTCAAAAATCCCAGCGTAGACAACGGCTTGGACATTAAGAATCCCAATAGCCACCTTACGGAGGCTATTGAAGTGATTGGCGACCACATGTATCAAACTTATTTGATGGATATACTTCCAGTAGCTTGGTCAGTTTGTCATTTCAAAATCGGCGAAGGTAAAAACAGACCCATTTGGAACTTGTCGCAATGCAACGTCGGCGGCTCGACCTTTTACGTCAAAAAAATTGGGAAAGGAGAATATGAATGTTATCCAAAGGCCTAGTATTTATACCCTAACTAGATGGAGACTTTGTTGATTATTGTATTTATTTCAATTTTATTCAAATTACTCGAAGGTTCGGTGAGACACCCATCAGCAATATTTCGTTGATATTTAATGATTTTAAATAAAATTTCGTGTAAATGAAGAGACAGTTGTAAACCTTAATTCTTATGATTATGTACTTTTTGTTTTATCGACTAAACGCTTCACTATTTTGAAAAGTATTTGATGCTGCAAAGTGAAAGTATATGCGTACGAAAAGTATATACCCCGAGTGCCTCCTAAAAAGACCAACAGGAAGAAAAAAAAAAACAAATTCTAAAATGACTGCAGCTGATATATTGATAATCTTGAATATTTCGTATGAGGGCTTCACATTGGCCAAAATTGAATCAGTATTAGTCTTAAGTTCGCAATGTAGTTTAGAAAAATACGTTCACAAAAACGTGTGTTCCTGTCGATTTTACACAATAAATTATAGACTGGTCTAGAATAATGTTCAGATGTGGGGCTTGAAATGGGAAGGTTGTCTCGTGTGGGTTGAAGCAAAATTTTACCACATTTGCAATTTAATGGTGTTTACAAAACAGGTTGTTGACTTTTTTTTTTTTCAGTGAATTTGGAATACAGTCCCTTTGCTCAGCTTACGTGGTGTAGTGTAAGTCAGACATGAGCTCGTACAAGTGAAAATTGTCGATATTTTCGGTCGCCATTCTGTACGACTGGATTGAAATTTAATATCGCTCGTAATTCTGTGTACTGAAAATGAAACAGTACGCCGTGAAAGTTAGGTATAGAACAACGAGAGTAAGTCTCACCAAACCAAATAAAGCTTAATGAAAATTAAACCATATTGTAAATGAACTGTAATTGACTGTAGAATGTACTGCGAAGCCGTAAAAAGAAGTGATGACGAAACATGCGAACTACGTAAAAGAAAACCATTTACAGGTGAGAATACATTTTTAGTTAGAAAAATATTCAAGTAAGTAGTGTAGATCGCTTGGTCTAAGAAACGAGGATTTCTCCCCGGCTTATTGAAGAGGATTCTCAGACAGCAAGAATTTGAAATAAGGCTTCTTAGAATAATTATACAAAAATCAATACGCTTAACGAAAATACTGAGCCAAATGGCTCTTCATCTGTAGTTATTCAACAGTAAGCTCTTAGATTTTGTGTAATATTTCAATTTCTGCGGTATTTAGAATTCAATTTTACTCTTTGGAGTATCCCTACTCCCTTAACATGAATCCGTAGTAATCTAGAAAGAAAAATTGAAATGATCTCGATTCAAGACCAGAGGGCAGAGTTAGCTTAGCTGACGGATTCAGTAAGACCAGATATCGCCGTAATTTCTTTTAAATTTCACTTTCCGACATTCCTGTTCTATTTTTTCTATGACAACTTTCCCCTCAAAGTTCATTCAGACAGACATTAGACGAACGTCACAAAAAAAAAAATTCTGCGTTAAAAATGAAGAACATCTTTTCGTTGGAAAATGAGACAGAAGTAAGTCGACTTTTATGTTGAAGTTTAATTACTTTCTGCGAGAATTGAAAATCTAGTCTGATCCCTTAATCCTTTCTCCGGTTGCCTCTTTCTTTTGTAAATAAGACATTATCTATTTAAATGACGCGATAGTACATTGTAACGTTACACGATTTCTCGTTAAGTTGCAGCTTTCGCCGAAATTTTTGTTATTTGACTACCTAATTTGCTCGAATTAAATGTTTGCATATTCGTCTCGACTCGGCATAATTTATACCTATATTAAGTATACATAATTATTAACACGCGAATATTCTATTCTGCGAGAGTGTAGACACACTCGTTAGCAATAATCGTCCGATTATTCGGCCTTTCGCGTCGAAAGTTTTCTCGGTTACGTTAATAAAGTGCTTGCAATAACTCGTCGCAGAACAGATACGAAAATTACCGCGGATTTTAAACAGTAATTACAGGGTGTATAAGGAAATACGTTTTCGTAATTAAGTATTTCTGTTTGTCACACGCTTTTACGAACTTGGAAACGAAATTAAATTTCCTTTCGTAATTACGAATAACGAACGGAGGCCGAGAGAGTTTCGTTTATCGTTTAACGTCCTCCTCGTCGAAGTCGCGGGGCGATTAGCGTTTTCTTCTTCGGCGTCTTCGCGCGCGGTGAAAGGAAGAAGGAAGGGTGCGAAAATTTTTTCTTCTTTCCTCTTCCTTTAAGATTATTATACACGTAATCATTGATTTTAAATCTGTGCATTTATAATCGCGGCGGGGCTATATACTAGAAAGCGTGCTAAATATTATCAAATTATTCTAACGACACGCTCGAATCGCGTGTTTTTAATGAAAATTTACGAGGCGGTCGGAAAAATTGGCGCTCTTCCTTCAAACGCCGCGCCGTCAGTACCGGCTATATTTTGTCTGGTCGGCAATTATGACGTATCCGTACCGGTATCCGGTAAACTGCGAACTTTTTGCTCGGCGTTGATAGCGACGAAGCCGGTGAAGCGGAGAAAGAGTTATTTAGTTTAATAAAAATCCACCACCAATACATACGTACACGATCGAAGCTTTCCTTCGCACCCGGATGGAGGAGCACGCGACCATACACACGCACACACGTGAAGAACACTAGAGAGAGAGAGGAAGACGAAAAGAAATAAAACTTTTCTCAACTCGAGCAATGATAATTTGTTTTGTTCTTCCACAGGGACAAAAGTATCCCCGTTCGCCATCTTAGCGACCTTTTCGTTTGTTTCTTTTCGTATACACGTCGTAGATATATTTACTCATTTGTTAAGTCTTATTCTTTTCTCATTTTTCCTCGTTCGCTCGTCAACCGTATTATAACTTTTAACCGAATTTCCGTTCCTCTCCTCCTTCTTCCTTCCTGCCTCTCCGCCCAAATGAGACTCTTATAGTGTACATTTTTTGGGCGACAAAACGCGACTTTTCTAACTTCATTTATTTATAACGTAATTTCCCTGGCATTAAGAACTGCACGTCGGAATTCTCGACGACGAAAAACGTATCATTTAAATAAAAGCTATAGCGTGCTACGTACAACTTAACAGTCGATTCGACCTCAGCCCCTGGTTCCTCGCTTTGCGATGAAAAAAAAAAAAAAAACGCAACTATACGCGAAACAAATTGCGAACATCGCTTTTTCTAAGAGATTATTCTATTTTCCTTTGATACCAGAGAGAACTTTCGCGTCGTTAATTCTTTTGGCGTAAAAACGGACCGACGTAAGTTTTCTCGAACATTGGCGTGATAGATATGAAGTCTCGAGCAGCCGTATACAAATAGACGACGCGAGAAGGTATACCTGAAACACGTCGATAAATTAAAAGCACGTGCTCCACTCATTCTCCGGTTTACCTGCTGCGTTCTACACTCGCTCTTGATCTTTGAAATTAATCTTTTCGCTCTCGTAGTAACGCGCGGGTACGGTGCCGTTTTTTCTTCGGTCTTCTGCTACATATTGCGGTTTCAATTAGAAGTAAATTTACAAAATAAATTTCAACCTTGTGAGTACAAGTTAGCTGTGCATGGTGTGAATAGAAAAGTGATTGCATTTTCGCTTTTAATACGTTTGTATATATCTTAATGCATAATAGATTGCAGTAATTCTGCCCGCATATGTTCTCATTGCATGTACAACTGTCCAAAGAACACACATACACATACAAAAAAAAAAGGATAGTGTGGAGCAAAATGAAGAAAAATTATTACTCTGGTAACCTACTAGAACCGATTGTGTGTCTGTGAACGTTGTGTATATTGTTATAAAGTATGCAATTTTTTAGGACTCACGAGCTCGCACGGGTTTTTTCAATATTTGAAATGTATCATTGTCTTTACTTTCTGTGAATGTTTGTTGATTGCGATATTTCTGTTTTTTTTTTTTTTCTAACGTCAAGCACGACTTTCAAGGAGAAGTATAAGAAAAGTGTTCCGTCTCTTTTAGTCGAGAAATTCCAAGTTGATTCGGAACAACTGAATCGTATACGACGGAAGCTTCACAGTATAGGAGGAAAGATCAAAAGGTATGAAAAAAGCTTATGATTAATTGCCCGAATGAAGTTCATGGCACCAAGCCCTCATTCCGATTTGGAAGTTCGGAGTTGTAATAAGTGAATTAAACGAATCCGTTCCTTAAGGTTACGGCTATCCATCATAAACGAAAAAACGAATACTCCAAGAGGAGAGTAAACAAATGCAAACCGCAGAAAAATAAAAACGAAGGGAGCGCTTTCGGTTAAACAACCATCTTCAAACCTGAAATGAAAGCAACTGACGAACGAATGAGAAGAAAGAGGAATTAAGATCGTCCGAACGAGAAATCACGGTGTGAATCATAAACCTGTTCGATCAAGCCATCTTCCGGAATGTACGAGTTGAGTATAGTGATACCGTCAGTGTTGAGGTGACGCATTATCTCTATATTCTCGAGGGCGATACGTTTACGGTAGGAATTCTCCTTATGGAGGAGCTTTTCGGATCCCTCGCGGAAACTGTGGCCACTGTTAATCAAATGATCAGCGAAAGCTGACTCCCCTAAGCGTCCCTTCTTCCAAGACTTCAGGTGCTCAGCTACTCTAACTTTCATCTGGCGGCTGGTCTCACCAATATAAAAGCCTCCACAATCCTCACATTCCATCTTATAAACACCACTCCTTTCATCAACCGGTATGGGATCCTTCAGTCTCACAAACAACCTCTTGACTGTGGTGAGGTTGTAAAACGCGGGTCTGAAACCAAACGGGCGAAGGGCCCGACCCAATTGCTGGGAGAAATTCCCCAGGAAAGGGAGACTGATCCAACGCAAACGGCGATCACGGATCGTGTCTCGGGGGAGGGAGGTGGTGGAATCAAGAAGGCTCCTCGTAACTTTCCTCCGAACCATCACGTCAACGTCGACATTGACTCCATTCACTCTAGCCAGGTGTTTTATGGTAAGTAATTCTTTCTTAAAAGCAGATTGACTCAACGGAATACGAGTCAGTCTGTGAACTAGGCTATGAAAAGCAGCCATCTTATGAGCAACAGGACCGAACGAACCACCGTGGACTAAAACATCGGTCGTAGTATCTTTCCTGTAAATTCCAAACTTATGGATACCGTCTATAATAGAGATCGATAAATCCAAAAAGTTGATGGAAAATACCCCTATTTCCAACGTAAATTTGATGGAAGGGTACCAGGAATTGAGATACCTCAGAAACTCACCAAGGAGATCTGGGTGACCAGTCCAGGTACATAGAACGTCATCAACGTACCTGTGCCAGTAGTGAATATGATTAAGTAACACCTGGTTCGAGGAAAAGAGGTCAAGTTCAAACTTAGACATGAAAACTTCGGAGATAAGAGAGCCTAGAGGTGATCCAATAGGGATCCCTACTTCCTCAGGGAACTCGAAAAATTTCCCTTCAAATTTACAGAAGTTAGGGGACCAGCAAGTATTCAGGAGATCAAAAAATTCCTGAAGCTCATTGTGAGGAATGTTAGCTCTGATGAGTAGCTCACCCATCCGCTGGATAGTAGCAGCCTTAGGAATATTTGGAAACAAACCAACAACATCAAACGAGCAGATGGTCGTCCCTGGGAGAAGGCTTACATCCCTGAGGACGTCAGTTAAAGAGGCCGAATTCAAGACCGAATGAGGAGATTCGAAATCAATGCGATTTTTGAACCAACGGTCAAGGAATTTGGCAAGGAGGTAGGTAGGAGAGGAGACAAAAGAAACGACGGGTCGCATCGGGGTATTCTTCTTATGCACTTTGGGCAACCCGTAGAGGAGGGGGGGTGTGGGGTTAGGAACCAGGACGGCTTTTTTCAAAGCAGGAGTTTTGATAATAGCCTTACTCCTGTTGATGACACTCCTAACTTCTCTAACGTGCTTAGGAAAGCTGAAATCCCCACTCTCTTTAGCACCACACTGCTGTAGGACTTCATGGACCTTAGAAGAATAGGCCGACCTCTCCATCACTACAACAGCGTTGCCCTTGTCAGCCTTAGTGACGATTAGATCTCCCTCTTTCATCTTCCTCTTTAAACCCTGAATCACTCCTCCCAATTTATTGCTCATGCGAGGGAGGGGGTTATTACGGACCAATTCAGCACAGACTTTCTGGGTATTATAACCAGGACCAATCTTAACCGCAAGATCCGCAACAACATTCGCCAAGGTTTCATCATTCTTAAGGGGAGGCAGACTGAATTTCAAACCTTTCTCAAGGAGGGCTGTTTCGTCACTATTAAACACTACCTGACTATTATTTATGAGGGGGGGATGGAATTTGTGAACAACAACACCGTCACTCACCCCTTCCTCAACCACATCCTCATTAACCTTCATTAGGGAGGACAACTTCTTATTTTTCCTCTCCTTCAACTTCACCTCAAACTTCCGACACTTTAAATTGACGTCACGCATAAAGTAATCAAACTCAAGGGGGGGGAGCACACCGGAGAGTCTCGAATGGACCATAAGGTTTAATCTAGTCGCAATATTAAATTTACCATACCATCTTCGCAACTCCGTTCTGATCCACTTCTCCCTCATATAATTCTCCAGTTTCTTAGTCGTAATCTTACAATCGGAATAAAACCGGAATTTGACGAACTTAGGTCTCAACCATTTCAGGTTTGAAGATGGTTGTTTAACCAAAAGCGCTCCCTTCGTTTTTATTTTCTGCGGTTTGCATTTGTTTACTCTCCCCTTGGAGTATTCGTTTTTTCGTTTGTAATAAGTGTTTGTACTACTTCAATAGTCATAATCTAAAACAATCTTCTTCTTTACCTGAAAAAGAAGCCAAGAGCACGTTGAACCCCGATCTGCGCGTTGACAAAAAAAATAGAGAATTTTTTTCATATTGACTTTTTTTTTTTTTCTTTTTTGAGCAGCCTGCCTTCAGGGCTATGAGCTCGGCGAGATTGTGTGATTACATGCGTGAGAGGAAGTTGGCTTGTTGTAAAAAGTTGAATACGTTGGGGATGGAGGGGAAGTCATCTGAAAGTGCCTCTGTATGGTTGTGAAGGATGGATAAGGAATTACGGAGTTGGGTCAAGTTGGGGCAACAGAAGATGTGTTGAACGGATAGAGGGTGTTCAGATTCGCGAAAGAGGCATAAGATGAGATATGAGATGGGTGTGAGTGAGTGAGTCTGGTGTGGCCGATTCTGAGACCGCGTGTTGACAGATTTGAAGAGTCCCATGGGATGGGAATATTTTTAATTTGGGCTAGTTTGTTTGTGTGTGATTTGAGATCAGACCAATGAGTGAACCATGCTTGAGTGATTAATTTGTTGGTGTGTTTGGAGAGATCTGAACGTGAGGGGAGGAAAGAGCGGTTGACTGATGGGTTATGAGTTGCTACTTTGGCTGCTTTGTCGACGTTTTCGTTTCCTAGGATACTCTTATGACCAGATACCCAGATGAAGAATAATGGGATGGTGTGAAAGGTGGAATGAGAGTGTGTATACGACTTATGAGTGGGTGGGAGGAAGTGTGGTTGGATAAGGCGTCAAGTGATGATAGGGAGTCGGAAATGACCAAAAATGGGTCGAAAGAAAGACGGGAGGGTAGGTTGGTGAGAATGTGTTCTAAACAGCTAAAGATTGGGAAGACGGATGCGGTGTTGCGGTGTCGGTGAGAGACTGCGATGTGATCTATTGAGCATGCAAAGCAGGTTTTGTTTTGACGTTTAGATCCACCGGTGAAACATAGTGTAGGGTTGTGAACGTTAGTAAGAATTTTGTTTAACTGTGCCTGGTATTCTTCGGAAGAAGTTGAAAGACGAGGGAGGCGTTTTAGGTCGCGAATGATTTTGAGTGGAATAAAGAGCCAAGGAGGGGTTGAGGGAACGATGTGGTTAAGTCAATGGAACTTGAGGGGGCGTGCTGATTGGAGTGTTGTTATGGAATTTTGGTTGTGGTGGGGGGGAATATGTGATGGTGGACGGGGATTTGCGGATATTGTAGGACAGTTGTGAGAAGTTGGTTGTTTGTTTGAGGCGTCGGTAATGAAGTGGGGGGAAGCCAGTGTCTGCAGAGAGGCTTTCAGTGGGACTGGTTCGGAATGGCTCAAGTAGACATGACATGTATATCCTGGCGCACTCAACTTTTTCTATAGCGCAACCATGTTTATCTATGGAATCTTTCTTACTTTTGTAAGTTCGTTTTGATTTTTTCAATTCTTGCCAAAAGATTTTCAGTAAGTAGGTATAGAATTTTGATTCCTTTGTGGCGCAGACCACCATCTGGAAAGCTCGGTATCTTGACCTAGATTTTTAAACAAATTGCCTATGGATACTTCTACCCGACCTTACCCTAAATCCGAAATTTCATGAAAATTGACCAGAAATTTCATTGCTTGCGCTTGTAAGTAGTGAAAATCCTATTATAGCCATGCATTTTATGGGCCAAAACCTTATTTTTCGAAAAATCGACCAATCATGGTCGTATGATAGACGAAAAAATTCGTCTCGACGAGAAAAAGATGAGTGTGGACCTTGAATCTCGTTTTTTAGTTGTGGAACAAAATTATGATTGATGGTTTTACAGGGAAGATGATATGCTGAAAAGTGCACTTATCTTTCCTATGCTAGATGACGCTAATAATTATCTTGGTCGGAAATAAGCTCTCTAGTTCGTGACAAACTCGAAGAATATCTGGAAATGTCTTTGGACTGAGGAACAGTCAGAAATTTGGTAAGTGAGACGTTTTACGACGTCATCAACGGAAAAATTTCGACTTCACCATCGTAAGGCTCGTGTACTCAGCCTTCATAATATTATTTTGAGATGGGTTTTCGTTTGTTGAATATTTTAACGAATCCCCCCCCCCCCCTCCTCCATGAGAACATTTAATTCGCAACTACTCGAGCGGTTTTTACTCATTACCTACGATGAAAAATGAGAGGAGTAAGATACAGAAGTTTTCGATTTCAATAGATTGATTAAATTTTGGAATTGGGGTGGGGGAGTCAAGGTCAGCGCAAAGACATGAAACACGTCAAAAACGTCCGCCGTCCGGCAAAGCTCGGACCTCAAAAATTTTCGTCCCCTACCTATGATATATAGCTAGGGGGCAGGGTCCGTGGCGTCACTGTTCAATGATGTAATAGGTCAGCCTTGTGACGTCGCAATCTGATGACGGCATAGATCATTTTTTTTCAAGTTCCCTCCTGTTATGTAGAGCTCTAAAGTCTGGGTCTGTGACGTCACAATTTGATAACGTCATGGGTTAGCCCTGTGACGTCACAACCTATATTTTTCAGATCATAAAACAGGTTCCCTTCCACCCCTCGTTTAATTCGGTTAAAGTACCCGTGAGTTTTTTCAGAATTCTCTCCCACCTTCTATGCTAGATGCACGGGTCCGAATCGGGACCCAAAATCTTTCCACTCAGGTCAACACCTACAATCCTCTCGTATGTGAAACTCTACTTCTTCATTCACCTACTTGTCTCTTCTAATCCGCTTCTCTCCTCCTCGTAAATTCCTCATTCTATCAAATTCGCTCTCATGCTTGCTATCCGACCCCATTCTACCAAATCTATCGTCCCACGAATCCTCACTCTCGCATTATCCTCAAGTTCTTCCTCATCTTTTTCCCAAGTAACCGGGACTCACCGACCTCAAGTAACATAACGCAGTGGGCTCTACCTCGAAACAGTCATGTCGTTTACCGTCCATAACTAATCTCTTCACACGTATGATCTCAAATCCTGTCATTGCTCCCTCATCCTCTTCTCTTGGTATGATTTCTAGTCCTCCTTATTCTCCGCTCCGCTCCGACCCATTTGACAACGCCAGTTCTACGGACCTTTTCAAACTACCCTTCCAGAGGAGAAAAAGTCATTCTAAACCGTCTTAGAATATAGGTCTCACCTGCTCTTTCTTTTTTCGACGCCTCTCAACTCCTTCACACATTCACTGCCATTCCGAGGATTAATCCGTTTAACACTTCTTCTCTTGCTCAGCTCTTGAAAACTTTCGCTTTCCCCATTTTGTCTCTCACTGCATCACAAACTCCCTCTCAAACAATCACGACAAAATCATTGAGACGATGAACTACCTTCGATCCACCTATTTCTACGACATCATTTAATTCATACTCCTCCGTGTGGTTCCCATTTGCTCACTCCGAGCCCTTGACACGAAGTAAAATTTGCAAGGCTCTTTAATTTGATAAGGAAGAAAACGTGTTTCAAACGTTGAATAAATTCTTCGTCAAGTGAGAATGACTCTGACGAGGAGGATGGCTCAGGCAGGTTCATATGTAAGTGAGAGATAGTGGCGCCGACCTCAAAAAATTGTAGGGGAGGCACGGTTTTCCAAAAACGAAGCTCTACATCAGCACACAACGAAATAATATGGACGATGATATAGTGCCTTTAATTAATTAATTAATTAATTAATTAGGGGATGAACAGTGTCACGACTCGCCTCCTATCTCCCCGAAGGTGGCGTCATGCCTCTGACAAGAGATTGTAGCAATGAAATAGCTAAGTGAACCGAGGAGTCGAAATGTCGAAATATCACAGTGCTAAACTACGAACGATTATGATTAATCTTTAAACTAAAATTCTAAATTGTTCATTTAATCTTTATCTCACTTGTACTTGTAATGCGGAATTAGAGACTCTCCCATCCATGTTTTGAATATATTTTCGCCCATAGTTACTTTAATTTTAACGCTCAAAAAAGGCAAAATTCTCAGATTTTTTGCGCGGCAGCCACTTTACTTTTTACATAGTGAAGGTGCCTCGAAAGAAAAGTCACTTTCTTCCCTACACTCGTTGAGAATGTAGAGATAAATAATCAGTGCCACGCTTTCGAGATGTATATTGGAAAAAAATTTGACATTAACCTTGTAATAGTTATCAAGAACGCGCGATTCTATATTCTCTTCATTTACATATTACCGTAACTATACATAATAAATACTCGCGCCTCTACATTATTACACAATTTAATAAGAGAGATCTAAGGTCAACATTTTTGTACGAAAAAAAAAAAAAAAATCCGATGAGAACGTTCTCTCAAGATGTGGCATATTGTATTTTAAAATCGAGAAAAATAATCGTGTACGAGGGCGTATGCGTAGTATATAAATAGGAAGGGCGATAGTCTATACGTTCAAGGAAAAACGAATACGGATTTTACTATATTGAGGACAAGATTTTGAGCTTGTTTCTATTGACAGGTTTTGCAGAAGATTGATACGTGTGAATGGTGAAGTTGATCGTTCTCACCCAATCTAAATGAATAATATAATTACGGGTATACTTTGATAAGTCTATTAGTAAAAACGTTAGCTCTAGTAGGTTGGTTTACAACTATGGCCTATAATCTTTCGTCCGAATTTCATTGACGCCGAGGCACCTCGTGTAAGACGTACAAAAAGGTGCGAATGATTAGAAGGCGGATAGAGTCGAGAAACATCAATTTCTTTCGTGTTTCATTCATGCCAAAAGCGAAAAGCAGACCGTATAGACTAAAGGAAACCTGCTCCAGAAGTCATATAATAAATAAGAATTAAGTTACTCGCCCGTCAATTGAATAACATTATTACATCAGACGTGCGCTCTACGATATCTGCTAGAAAAGCAAAGCAAAAAAGGTGCACCGCTCATGTCAGAGTCTAGTACGATAAGTATAATGCTCTGCATTCACGCGCAGCGTTACACTTTTAAAACGTTGTATGTATTAATTTGTTGTCTTGTACATTGTTTTACATATGTCGACTTCATGTCAACGTCTCGGTGACACTCTTTTCCTCCTCAAAATTCATCTAATTTGCACGCGTAAGTGGAACGAATGACTCATTCCCACATATGTGTATCAACACTCGTGACCAGTCTAATGTAGGCGAGTGCAATACTTTTCATAATATTCATCATCTATTTGAGGAAAGCGATACTAAAATTAGACACTAGCTATCCGTGTCGATAACTCGAGCGTTTAGTCAATTCTACAGCTGATTTCGAGGAGAAATAAGTCCAGTTGAGACCTCTAGAATGAAGCGTATTAGTACAGTGGAAAGTGATCCTGTCAACGAACTAATTACAGGCTCTAATTTGCAGGATCGTGATGATTAGCGCAACTACCATAAAGCAAAACGGGTTACTCTAACGAGTAAAATTAAAAAATGCAAAATAATGTAAAATGAGAATTGAAACGCAGAGCTTTCCATTAAGAAACTATCAAAGAACACGACTGGCCAACGAAGAAACCGCAAACGCTGGCACCAACCTTGAGAAAAGAAAAGAACAATTAATTATCGAGTTGTGACTCATAAATAAGCTCGATCAGACTTTCGTCCGGTCTATGCCTGTTCAGTACGATGACACCACCAGTATGACGAATTATTTCAATGTGCCCCAGAGCGGTGCGTTTGAAATACGAATTTTCCTTCTGCAGAAGCACTTCTGAACCCTCTGGGAAGCTGTGCCCGTTACAGATTAGATGGTCAAATGACCCTTGAGGCACTCCGTATTAGCTCGCAGCAGAACCTCCCACTTCACTTCCACTTACTAATGTTAACTGCCAACTATCGGTACTTGGCGACCTCAGCCTCCAAAGCTACTTACTTGCACCGTTCCCCTCTCTCCTATAACATCTTACCCCATTTTTGTTTTCTTGGATCACATCTCCGCTAACTCCCTAAACTCAACCCTATCCTTCCATCAACTCATTCATTCCTCCTTGGCTATTCATTCTCCCTACTATCAGACCTGATCTCAGTAATGCACCCAAACAGAATAACACCCTCTACCGAAGACTGAATTCTGAGATTATCGCGGAATTCCCCAACCATGTAATATTATGTTACACAGATACCTCCAGGATACAAAATGAAACAGGTTATGCCTATATTCAATATTAATGACTCAATTTCAGCTAATTGTCTAAGAAACTCAACTTCTGCATTCACTATGAACTATTCCTCTCACAACTCACCCAGCGCTCTCTTGGGCTCAATTCATGTCACCATGTGACTCATTCTCCTTCCTCTTATCTTTACACGATTCCTACTCAAACAACCCCACCATACAACGCATCCACATCACTCTCCATACGCGATTATCTATCCAATCGTCAGCAACCATTATTTGGATCCCGGGTCACATCGACCAACGTGGAAAAATTAATCGCACAGTCAAAATCTCTACTATGTATCTTACCTAAAATGACATCGGCATATGGCCTTAGAAACTATTATCGTTCCTTAATTGAGATTCTTGGCAAATCAAACCACTAAAAGTGAACCAACTCCTTAGAGACTTCTTCAAATAGAAACTCACACCAAGAAGAAGTTATTCTGTCTCCCTTCATGATTAGCCATAACCGACTCATCCTCATCTCTCATGGCTCTCAGTCATGTAACTACTAAAGAAAAAAATGATGATGAACATTAGTTCTTGTAGCATTCACTAGGTGTCGTAAAGTCCGATAACGTAGGTAAATTACTGAAGATCATAGATCCTCTCAATTCCACCACTAAATTAGATCATCATTTCACATTGAGATAATTGATTCGTTGATGAAAACCTCTTTTTCTTTCTCCACTCGAAACCAAGGTTAATCAGAATTTGTTAACAAAAATTTCTCGAATTTTATCGTTCCTGAACTCCAAGTATCCCTCCATCCATAGAGATTAGTGAGATTGGTACTCAATTGGGGTTTGGAATAGAGAGTGATGATCATGATTTTGAAATTGACCTAAAACCCACATGTACGGACTTTAAAATAAACGGCTGCCATGAACTTGTGGTATTCAATTTTTTATCCGTAGTCTAATTTCCTTTCTCTCAGTCCAAAAACCTTATAAGAAGAGCTCGAAAGATAAAAACATACTAAGCTCGAGCCATAAAATGAACTTGATATTTATTAAAATAAGTATTAGTGTATAAGTTCACAAGGAATCTTACTTCGCCGGATGGCACACAGAGGACATATGAATATGAGTCTAATTGGTTTTTGATATTGAGAATTCAAGGACGCCTAGACCTAGGATAAAACTAATATAAAGGAGGCCTAGACCTACTATAAGCCTAGTATAAAATAGGACGTCGTCAGTGACCTAGACCTACTTTAGAAACTTCAAAGCAAGAGAACCACAATAACACCCACAGCGCAGTTTTCATAATGCAAGATTTTAGTCCTGATAGGGTATGGGGTTGTTAGGTGGCTTCTTTGAGTAGCATATTATTTTGTTTGATGTTCCTAGATGATTCTTGAACCTACAACACAAAAAATGTAAAAGAAATACGATCAAGCAATGTTGTCCGTTTGAGACTTCCTCTCCTGCTCAGTTCTCACAAACGTCCAAATTGCCACTCTTGTCTCTCCTTGCATCACAAACTCACCCTTGAAAAATCACCGATTGTTGGAAGATTGATAAAATTTTGTTGGAAAAGAAAAGTTTCAATGCTGAACCTCCAGAAAAAGATCCGCCAGAACAACCTGATTTTGACAAAAGTGAACAAAAGCAACACGGTTGTGGTAATAAAGAAGGGCGACTACACATGAAAAAAATTGGAGTCATACATTGCTGAGAATAGACACCACGAGCTGAATACCAGAACAGACTGAAACCTGCGTTAAAAGAGAAGAATGTGCCTGGAAATGAAAGAACGCTTGAGATGAACGTCGTAGCACCAAAATTGAATGAACAGAAAGATTGGACAACGTGGAAATTGAGAGTAACAACAAACTGAAATCGACAAATATGTTTGTACCATACCAAAGAAGGAACTTCTAACACTGCTGCAAAAACAGTTACGTACTATGAAAATCCTGCGTGTATCGCTGTCACCGACACAGGCGGATTTATTCGTGAATGATATAGAAAACAAGACATTGTAAGGCGGCAGGTTCAGAAATTCAATCGGAAACTAGACTTGATAATATGTAGATGATATCCCAGTTATGTAAAGGTGGAACAATTCCTTCTGTAGACGAATTCAATGGTTGAAAGCATTAAATTCACAGTGCAAGAGTACAATGACACCATCAACCATTTGGACCTCACTGTCGCACAGGATAGAATACAGAATCTACAAGAAGTCAACGCACGTCGACACAATCCCGCCAAACAACTATAATCGCAACTCCAGGCACTAGTTAGCGGCAATTCAGAGCTACTGTTACCGAGAAATTTCTGTCCTGAAGACTAATGGAGAGAGGAAAAAGAGATGGAGGTAGTAAAGAAGATCGTAGCAGTCGACGGCCTCTCCAGAGATGTGGTTAAAGGAGTCTTTGGGGAAATGGAAGCAAAGAAGGGAACTCAGGACAGCACAGTGTATCGGACCAGTACCTTACATAGAAAAGTGCACAAACAAGGCAATGGAGGCGTTCAGTGATTTTAATGTGAATATGGGCAACCACAACAACCCACCCACGGTGAAGAGAATAAGCAATGACCAGATAGAAAAAGAGGATAAGGAGAACATTGGCGGAGTGCACAAGCTCAGTTGCGAATAATTCGAAGGTATCTATATTGATGAGACTGGGAGAAGTTCAACATCGGGAAGAAGTAGCACAAAACAGTAAGGGAAGAAGACGATGGGAAGGTACTGTTCGCCAAACTTTGCAATGAAGTGCGATGGCGAAGGGATATTACCGTGCGAGAAGAAAAAAACATCATAGTGGATGGAGATTGCAGCAAGAGACCCAAAATTGAGTTTTGAGTCCAACGGCTCAGCTACCTCCTAGCCCCTTCTTGAGTCGAGATTTCCTCAAGTTCTCCTTCTTCATAATACAGTTGTGAGTCAACCATCTCCACCTTCTACCTTTCAGACAAAACTTCCCTTCCTGATGACCCTTCTGCACAAATGTTTAAAACAGAAACCATTGGTTTCCTCATCTTAAAAATTCCGCAAAATTTTCAAAGTCCTCCCGCCTCTTTTTCCGAGTCTCTAATTAAATCAAGGAGGAAGAAAAACCTGACCGTGAACGGCGGACATTTTTCACTTCTCCTCTCCTTCTTATTGAAAATGTTATCGTTTCTCGAAATTAAAAATTGAGTCCAACAGCTTGAGGCAGTAGAAAGTAGGTCAAGGCCACTTGGACAGATTTCGGACATTAGATGCTAAATATGTTGAACCATTTAACTTCTCCATCAAAATTTCGCCGATTAGCTGAAGTATGAGAAGAGGTGACACTCGGAGGAGTTTCAATTTCGGAATTTCTCTAGAGGGGAACATAGAAAGTTTCATAACGAAGTAAATTGAAGGGTACAGGGAACCTACGAGACAGCGACTATCAACTGTGGTGAAGAAAGGTGGCTCAGTTTGCAGAAGAACGTCTCCAAGATAATCAATTTTTCATCGTCAAATTTTTGATCAGCGAATAGATTTCTCTGGTAAGTTTTGGTCGAAACTTCTCCTTCTTTCAAACCATCACCAGTGAACGATGGATATTTCCTTCCAAGTAACTCCCTCTCTCACGGAAATTGTTCAAATGTATACGAGCATCAGAGTTCATGCAGACGGCGACTGAGGAAGTGAAAATTGTCTCACCAACGGCATAAGGAAGAAGAAAGTCTATCCTAAGGAGTTGAGCTACGCAGCAAAGACAGACTGGACGAGGAAATAATTCATAGAGGATTAAAAGATAAGATTTTTCTAGAGCAGGTCCAACCTTTTTCAGCTCACGGGTCACATTGAACCCGATAAAATATGAAGCAGGCCAACTTTTTCGATGTCAATGTTCGAAAAATTTTCTTGTCTTTATTTTATAGTTTACTTTTCATCGAGGGCTATTGTGGGCTACATAGGTTGTGCAAGCCCGTTCTAGAGTGGAAGTAAGAAATCATGAGTAGACGAGGTCAGTTTGTCTGAGATTACTGCGTTGATTATTATTTTAAGGAATTTCCCCTCCAATCTCTGAACCTCTTCTCGAGTATAAAAATCAAATCTTATCTATTATTCGATTTTCGTACGTATAAATTCCAGATCAGATTATTTCATCACTCTGAGTCGAGATGACGTACCTAACGCTCTAATGACGTAAGTTCAAACCGGCAATTATGCGCTGGTAATTTAGGTCGGGATTTATTTCGCATGCCTTTTAATTTACTCGCGACAATAGGAAAGTGCGAGTCAAAATTTCCATACTATACGCATCCATTGACGTATCTCGTCCTTTATAAGATTTCATACCTTATATTTTTGTCAACATAGACTTATTGCAATATTACGCTATATACCGTGTACGTAAATTAATTGCAAAAAAATAACGATCTTTATCGAGTGAAAAATTTTTGCTCATTTTTTTCTGTGTAATTTCTTTTTGAACTCGATTCACGCGAGTGAATCCAGACGAGACATGTAATTCGTGTTCTGCATACGTGTTACTCTCGTGTGGAGGGAGGAAAAAAAAAGAGGATGTAGCCTACGATACATCAGTAGTAGGCGCTCTATATTATAGGATTAACCTTCAACGAGAAAGTCGATATTGTAATTTATGGTCGAAATGAAAATAAAAACGAAATCGATGTTTGTATTTATTATAGAATAATATTTTGAGTACTTATCGTCCAATAACTTCCACTCAAACACGGTACTGCATAATAATTCGACTTTAATAGCCGGGTTATGGCGTACGCGACGCGGCACCTGGTAATCGGCCAGGTAATTCCCATTCGAATGGGCCACTGTGTCAGTCATATTTCCAAAGAAAGAGAGGGAAAATAAGATCTCACTTTCGACGGATCTAGAATCGAAAGAACGTGATCGGATAAAGATGAACGACGGAATCCTATACCCATAATACTCTCTTGCTTTTATATGTGGCGACAACGACGACAATGCATTATCTAACTGATTAATGATAGGCCTGCGTATAATCGCGAAAAAGGTATTTATTCTAACGTCAAATAAACACATTTTTTTCCGCGCTAGTTGCCCATTCCAATTGACACACGTACGCGACATTGTTAAATAATAATCTATCGAGATTGATTTTTATTCAATTTACCGTACCGTACCTACGAGAAAATAATACTTCGAACAATCGTAATTAGGGCAAGATTACACTATAACGATAATTCTGCGCTAGATACGAGTTTTTTTTTTTTTTTTTCTTTCCAGCGCCTAGCAAAGATATTTTTGTACAGACCCGTAATATACAGCACCGTACCGCCTCCCGGACAATGCAATGTCAAAATTTAACGCTCTTCATCCGCTGTAGTTTGACGACCGCACGGGTCACGTCTCTCCCGGAATTACAAGCACCCCTCCGTACAAGAGTTAGTGGGTCGCATGTGCGATAAACAACTTTACGAGAAATTAATTACAGAGAACCAAATTTGTAATCAGCCGAACGGGGCTCACGGGTACGGTATTATTTTTGTAAACTAGTACATATTTACGTACCGAATAAAAATTAAAGAGAAGAAAGTCAATTATGAATTGACCCGAGAGGTCTACGATATTTTTTGTCTATGCTAATGATCGCGGTTCTTCTCATGAGGGTCCATTGAATTTATTGAGATCTTTTACATACGCCTACCACACGTGATCCTATTAGCGGGTGAGCGATATGACAGAAGAGAAAGGGACACAACTGATGGCGGAGTGGCTTGGGCGCTGTTCATCTTATTTAGGTTATGAGAACGAAGGCTAAAGTCGTCAGCTAGTCTAGGAGAAGTGCAGTTTTGTCCAAAGTGCACACCATGAAAACGAACTTTAATGTCGATAGTTGATTATTTTGGAAGTTGAAACTCGAGAGTCAAAATCTAAAATTTCACAAGTTTTCAAAGTCTCTCTTATAATCGATCAGCACAAGTTTCCCAACGATCGAATTTCAAGGAAACGGTAAACGTTCAGGGTGCATCTTTTTTTTTGGGAGGAGGATTTCTTATCCTTGAACTAATTTTTCTTTTTCTTTCACCGCTTCTTTTTTCCTTTAGAATTTCGTCCTTTTTGAAAAGGATTTTTTAAATAATTTATTAGAACTGCCCTTGAGCATTCACGGATACATTTAATTTAAATTACTAGTTAAATTAGTATAATTACTAGTTAAATTAGTATAATACTAACTTTTCTGTATGTAAAATAACGCGAAAAAAGGAGCGACCAGTACCGTACTTCATAAAAAATTGTTTTCTAGCTAGGTAAGACAGTCGTCTTGGTTCCCCAGCCGGCGTGTGTTGGATCCAGTATCCAGCAGGACGATGTTCGGATGCTGATAAAGTCGCTCTCCATCACTTGCGTTCGATCACTGCTTCAGCATTATATTAATATGTTCTCGTTGATGTCCGACGATTCAGGCTTTTGGTCGTTTGGATTACTCACCCTGTGTCAAATTCTCTGGCTGGTTGAGTTTGATGCCTTTTTCTAGCGGTCTTTCTTCTTCCTCTGTAAAAGCGACACTTGGTTGGTTCTTGGTTCTTGGAGCAAAGTTGTTTTTTGGTTTCGCTATCTTTTCTTATGAAATCCTGCCCTCTCCTCATTCTCAAGGATGGAAGCTGAACCCGTTCTTATGAAGAGTCTATAGAAATCGAATGTCATTCATGCGAACATCTCCGCCAGTATCGGTGGTAGTGGTGATTCCATGGCTAGATCTTCTTCGTGGCTCCAGTACTTGTTATTGAATTGGTAGTAGTTTTAGCCTTTGATTTGTTCTAATTTTTTGGCGTACTTGGTGTGAAGTTCCTCATTCGGTATGGTACCAAACAAGTTTGTCGTGAAGAGGGATACTAGTTTATGATTATTCTCGATTTCCAGCTTGCCCATCGCTTTATCAGCTCTCTGTTGTCCGTGGTACTTTATTCAAGTGCAAACGAGTAGTTTTCGACACTTCATTCGTATATGAGTGAGAGGTTGCTTTTCCCTTCCAGACCCCTGGAAAATTCAAATCATATTGTATGAGATCCGCATCCATACAATTTATCAACATATGTATCGTCAAGTTAATGGTATCTTCCAAACTACGACCCATGTTTGATAGAGAAAGAAAAGATTGTTACGTCTGTAAATCTTTTCTTTCTCTATATAAGTGTCGTAAGTTCGATGTGAACGTGAAGGAGAAGAAAAATAGCAATTTGTCCTCCCTAATGAATGTTAATGTTCATACGGTGTTGTCGTTCAGAAGTACAACCCCCCCCTCCCCCCCTCATAAATAATAGTCAGGTATTCTTAATAGTGACAAAACAGCCCTCCTTGAGAAAGGTTTGAAATTCAGTCTACCTCCCCTCAAAAAGGATGAAACTTTGGAGAATGTTGTTGCGGATCTTGCTGTTAAAATTGGTCCTAGTTCCAATACCCAGAAAGTCTGTGCCGAATTAGTCCGCAATAACCCCTTCCCTTGCATGAGTAATAAATTGGGAGGAGTGATTCAAGGTTTACAGAGAAAGATTAAAGAGGGAGACTTAATCGTCGTTAAGGCTGACAAGGGCAATGCTGTTGTGGTGATGGAGAAATCCGCCTATTCTTCTAAGGTCCACGAAGTGCTCCAGCAGTGTGGTGCTGAAGAGAGTGAGGATTTCAGCTTCCCTAAGCATGTTAAAGAAGTTAGAAGTGTCACCAACAGGAGTGAGGCTATTATCAAAACTCCAGCTATGAAAAAAACCCTCCTTTTTCCGAACCCCAAGCCCCCTCCTTTACGGGCTGCCTAAAGTGCAAAAGAATAATAATGCGACCCGTGGTTTCATTCATCTCCTCTCCCACCTACCTTCTTTTTTTTTTCCTTGGGGAGGTCCTCTCGCCGAGGCGAGTTGGTAGTTGACGAAGAGGTGAATGCAGTGTATCGGTCGCTCTTGCTTGAGAGGGGACAGAGGCGGGTCGATATGTAACCCAAACAGGCAGAGCAGAAATACCTGATTGGACGTGAAAGCCTTTCTGCTGTCGAAGGGGGGATATATGGGACGGTACTTGGTCCAGTCAGGCACCACTCTGACGGACGCGAGAGCCCATATTGTCAATAAATAATAAGCGTCAGCGAGATACACTGTCATTCCGTAGATAGCTCGTGCCAGCCTATGCTTAAAGAGGTGACAAGCGAGGCAGTACGTAACCCAATCCCGCCCATAGGATTGGACGTGAAAGCCTGCATTGCAGGTAACCGTATCGGAGGTGACACTGACTGTACGTGTCTTGGTCTCTAAGAGGATGAGTGTCTTGTGTGGCTTATGTGGTGGTTGCTTCCATGGTCAGAGGGTCGCCCGCAGAGACCGTCAAGTAGACTTATGCACTGGACGGATTTCCCCCATCGCGCTTCGGCATTCCCTGGTTAGGGAGTGTAGTTTAGTGGGAAGCTGTGTTCCGAGGCTCTCTACTTGACCAAGTCCCTTGAAAAGGGAGTAGAGAAGGGGTACGCTTCCGCGGTCAGGGTGGATCCCTTCGCGCTTCGGCGACTTCTTCGAGGGTGAAGAAGGTGTAGTTTGGAGATCGTCAGCTGTTGGCTGACGAATGCAGAAGATAAACTAAGAGAATAAGGGTAAGAGGCCTAGAAATAGATATGGTAATAATAATAACACTAATAATAATACTACTATTATTACTAAGTTGGGAATGATGTTCCCAGGCCGTCTACTCATCCCTGGAGTGGGAGGTAGAGGAAAAGAGGAGTTCGCTTCCATGGTCAAGGGTCACCCGCAGATGGGTTTCCCTATTGCATTTCTGCATCTGTCTTGAAAGGACAGATTTGTTGTTGGGATCTTCTTCAGCTGGTAGCTGAGTGGAAGGAGTGGTTTAGTGGGAATAGGTATGGTATTCTGGAGGCCTCTCTGCTTCTGCTGGTGGGTAGTAGAAGGGGTTGCTTCCATGGTCTGGGATTACCTGTACAGGGTTTTCCCGTCTCATTTCAGCGTTCATCTTCAGAGAAGAGGTGTGGGTTAGTTGGAACGATGTCCGAAGTCCCCTCCACTTGTCCTCGGACAGTTTAGTGGAGGGGGGGGGGGTTAGAAATTCTAACACCAGTCAGATGTGTGCTGGATGTATTGTTAGGCTAGATTCAAAAGTAGACTCGCGTACGTGTGCAACTGGCAAACCAGGACGTGAAGGCTGCTCCTCAGGTCCCCATCGGGAAGTGCAAGGCAGGGCAGTACGTAACCCAATCCATCCATTGGACGTGAAGGCCTGAGATAACCTTCAGTGGCCATGAGGCTCAGGCAGTACGTAACCCCAGTTGCTAGATGTACTGCGAGGAGTGGGTTACGCATGCAAGAAAGCATGGATGAAAACAGAGAAAATGGGTCAAAGAAATCGGTAGGAATCCCGAAACAGTACCCCCTGCTGTACGTGCACCTACCCTGTCTTACGACGACAGCCATGAAGATAGAAGATAGATAGGAAAGGTGTGCCTTAACCTAATCGAAAAGTGCCGTACACAGGGAGAAGTCTGTGCGAGCCCGCTGCTTTGTCATTCCCGAGGGAATGACTCCCCTCACCATACAAGTATGGTAGCAGCTGGACTTAAGAATATGTCAGTTACTCCTTGCTTCCCACGTAGCAGTGGGGAGGACCCTGATTGACATCCTTCGAGGGGGAAGTTTCCTATACCACTTTTAGTTGACTATATTGGAGAGTGACAGCGACTATTTGCCTTTCCGCTTTTCAGCTCACGGCAAGGTAGTGGTAAGACTAGAGGACACACCAGTTCCAAGACACGTTGTGTCCCCGCCAGTGTGCCCCCCGGAGGGGGCTCTCCCACCTACCTCCTTACCAAATTCCTGGACCGTTAGTTCAAACATCGCAATGATTTTGAATCTCCTCATTCGGTCTTGAATTCGGCCTCTTTAACTGACGTCCTGAAGGTGTAAGTCTTCCCTCGGAAACGACCATCTGCTCGTTTGATGTTGCTGGTTTGTTGCTGAATATTCCTAAGGCTGCTACTATCCAGCGTATGGGTGAGCTACTTGTCGAAGCCAACATTCCTCACAATGAGCTTCAAGAATTTTTCGATCTCCTGAATATTTGCTGTTGGTCCTCCAACTATTGTAAATTTGAAGGGAAATTTTTCGAATTCCCTGATGAAGTAGGGATCCATATTAGATCACCTTTAGGCTCTCTCATCTTCGAAATTGTCATGTCCAAGTTTGAACTTGACCTCCTAACCGCGAACGAGGTGTTACTTAATCATATTCACTATTGGCACAGATACGTTGATGACGTTCTATGCACGTGGACTGGTCCCCCAGATCTCCTTGGTGAGTTTCTGAGGTATCTCAATTCCTGGTACCCTTCCATAAAATTTACCTTGGAAATAGGGGTATTTTCCATTAACTTTTTGGATTTAGAGATCTCTATAATAGACGGTATCCATGAGTTTTGAATTTACAGGAAAGATACTACGACCGATGTTTTAGTCCACGGTGGTTCGTTCGGTCCTGTTGCTCACAAGATAGCTGCTTTCAGTAGCTTAGTTCACAGACTGACTCGTATTCCTTTTAGTCAGGCTGCCTTCAAGAAAGAGTTACTTACAATAAACCATCTGGCCAGAGTGAATGGGCTCAATGTCGTTGTTGACGTGATGGTTCGGAGGAAAGTTACGAGGAGCATTCTTGATTCCACCATCTCCCTCCCCGAGACACGATCCGACCCTACCATAGTCAAAGGGTTGTTTGTGAGGCTGAAGGACCCCATACCCGTTGATGAGAGGAGTGGTGTTTATAAGTTGGAATGTAGGGATTGTTGAGGCTTTTATATTGGTGAGACCAGCAGTTAAATGAAGGTTGGAGTAGCTGAGCACCTGAAGTCTTGGATAAGAGACACTTAGGGAAGTCAGCTTTTGCTGATCATCTAATAAACAGCGGCCACAGCTTCCGTGAGGGATCGGAAAAGCTCCTCCATAAGGAGAACTCCTACCGTAAACGCACCGTCCTCGAGCAAATGCGTCATCTCAACACCGATGGCATTACTGTACTTGACTCGTACATTCCGGAAGATGGCCTGATTAAACTGGTCTATGATTCACACAGCAATTTTTCGTTTGGCCTTGTTCTTCTCTTTCGTTTGTCAGTTGCTTTCATTTCAGTCCTGAAGATGGTTTATTAATCGAAAGCGCTCGTCGTTTCCATTTTCCTGCGGTTTGCATTGTTTACTCTCCCTTCGCAGTATTCTTCCTTTCCCGTTCAATACAGTTGGCACTGAAAGTGTCGTAAAAAACTTGGACGTCTACCGAGTTAACTTCGAGGGCAATGGCCTAGTCAGATATTTTGAAAGAAATTTTCCCGTTATGGGGGTTTGCCCCACCTTGGTAACGCTACTGCTCGAGAGCTTTACGAAAAATCGTCCCATCGTTTCCTCAGTTTCGAGTCCGTTGTGATTATTCACGGTAAGAACCGAAATTTCGAAATTTTCTCAATGAAATCCTATTTTAACCATAATAAAAAGATTGCAGGTACAAACTAATTGCGGATAATCTGGTGACCACACAATACGATAACAAAAAATAAAAGACTGTGTACGATGTCAATTTACGATCAAGCGTTGAGAGTGTACACGCCCAAAGTACAGCGTAATTTTTTACCTCATTTTAGAGAGTTGGGAGAGAGAGGAAAAAAAAAGACTATATTCGTATTATAAAAACTTCACTAATTTTTAGATTTCATAATTTAGAAACGCTTTCAAATACTGTCGGTCGTCGAAAGCACGCACCGGCACGTTATTAATCCGCGAAATGGTAATCATTACGAATGAGCGGAGGCCTAATGGCGTTTTATTCGTGTCCTCGTTGTTGGCGCTTTTGCCTTTCCTTTTCGTTAATTCCATTTTTTTTCCACCGATTTCACTGTTTTTTTTTTTTTTTTTTTTTCTATTCAATACCCGAACTTACAAACAGAGAGGTCATTCGTACGCTCATATATGTACGCCTTTACCGCTTGAAGCGTGCACGTTTTCAGGATCCCTGTGCCCCTCGAAAAATCGTTGGTGTACAAAGCCTCTTTAAAAATTTCAACAGCGTTGTTAACTTTTATCATCGGCATCATCGCCGGTGGAATTGCACTCGATGGAGGTGTACGGTATACGAATATGTGAATTATTTTGAAATATCGTAACGTTTAGACAGAGGCAGAATGGTACTCGTGCCGGGTTGTATAGGATTTTTTTTACGGTTTTATGAGCCCACGATCTCTCGTGCTGTACGACGCGCCTTCACGCTCGTTATCTGCGCCTTTCTTCCATAGTACAGCAAATCGACGCGTCGATTATTATTTCAACAACGATTGTTGACAGATTATTGTAAGATTTTGCGCGAATTTTTCGCGTCTGGACGAGAATACGGAAATCGTGAAAGAACGGTAGACCTCTGACCCAAAATGAGAATAATTCTCTCGTTTAGCGCTCCACCAACGGCTTGCACTTGTCAATCTTGGACAACGTGTTGATTTAGCAATATTACAGACACGATTCGCGGTATTTTACGCAGTGATACAATTTAGGTTACTGATGGCATTCACCTTGTTCTTGACGGAGGCAAATGTCAAATACTCTAAATTTACGGACAATTACATAAGATTCTGCACACGTTTCATCGCTCTTCAAAGGAGTGTTCGCCCTCGCGTACACAAGATATAGAACGATAATTTTTATTTTCAAGAAATATCACCCTTATGTAGCGTCTAGCCCAATTCGTGGATAAGTTTTTCCTCTAGCGCGGAAACTCTCCCCCTTTTTATTTTTTCTTCCTTTTTTTTGGTGTAATATAGTTAAGTGTTAAACGATATTTTCGTGAATAGGGAAAGTTTTAATTCAATTGTCTTTTGTTGCGTTGTAAGTTTTATGGCCTTTGCGATGTTTTTATGATTAATGACGAGCCACTCGGTTTAAATTTTGCTCGCCTAGCAGCGTAACCTCGTAAATGTGCACCACCCTGACATACAACGAAAAGAGAATTTATCGTCCAATAAAATCGAAATCATTAATTGAGTATTATCTAATTTTTCGGGACGAGAGAAATATTATTTTTAAAAGTCATCTAGTTCCTGTTCTGCCGCGCGCGCGGTAATAATATTATTTTATCTCTTTAGTAGGAGTAGTAGTAGTTTCATTTTCGAGAAATTATCTACTACTTGATGACGATAAAAAAAAATATCTAATTAATGTAATACGGACTAAAGCCGAGTAAAACTATATTTAGGCGTAAATATTTTTGATTGCCGGAGCTTTACGCGGTTGACTAATTAATTTGGATCGGGTTACTAGGACTGGAGAAGACGACGTGTCAGCTCTCCTATTACTATAATATCTGATGTAACGTGCGGGAAGCCATTTTTGTAATTTTGATGAACACTTATTACAAAGTCATATGAATTTACAAATCCGGCTAAAGTCCATTTCGTTGTTAATTTTATTTCTTCCTGAACTGTTAGATCGTATATGTATGCATGGTCGAAGTATAGTTATATAAAATATCTTCATAATGAACCATTACGCGTTTGACGCGATGTTCAGATTTCTTATCAGTTAGAATTTAGGTTTTGAAATAAGTAGTTCACGAGATAAAATGGAAACTCAACCTTGAAATTAGTCCGTCAAAGTACGTGGATCCTTTTGGATTTTAAACTAATTATAAGAATGAGTCAATTGGTCTCAGAAGATGGCAAGAAAAAAGTATTACAGTATTTATACTTCTCTTGACTTATGTTCTGTGTTATGCTCCACATGAAGGGGCGAGTGAATACTTGAGGCTCAGCCTTATTGCCAAGTAGTAATGTAAAAAGTACCCAAATAAGCAGTAAGGGAAACTGAAAGATTCAAACTCTTGAGTTATGCTGATGACTTACTGATGATATTTATATAATAAATACAATAAACGACTCTCAATACAAATAAATAAACTGGAATACTTAGGCCTAACAATGAATCCTAGTGAAACACAGTGACACAAAAAATAAATTGAAAAACTCTCCCAGAGATCTTGGGCATAGCAGAGAGAACTTGTAAATTTATTGTAGTTTTTTAAACTTGGAATATTAACATAAATTATGTACTATATCATAATTGGTCATTAGAAAATTACGATATTTGAACTGAACTGAGTGAAACCCCTTTCAAAATAATTTTGTGTACCCCAGAAATAGAAGTTGTAAATTTCCATTATGATGCCATAATTGGAAATTTTCAATATACAATTATTAATATTCTAAATTTAAAAAACTCTTAAAAGTTTACTAATTCTCCTCATGGGCTCTTCAAGATCTTTCTGGGAGAAGGTTAACTCAGTATAGGACGCATGAAATTAGTCTAACTATTGTAATTTCTTTATGTCCAATTGTGATATTATAAGTAGACCTATTCTGAATAATATCACGTTTCCAAGTTTGGAAAAGCCCAAGAAATTTACGAGTTCGTATCTCAGGGTGTTTAAGATCATTTTGGGAGACATTCTCTCAATTTGAGAATCATTGTATGTTCCTGATATCGAAATATGACCTTATAATATCTAATTATGATTTCAGTTCTGGAAATTCTGAATGCTTGTATTAAATTGTCTTCTTTGGGTGTCAAATATCTTTTTTGGAGCGATTTCACTCAGGTTTGTGCAAATGAGAATAGTCCAACGTTACTATGACGTCATGGGGACCGAGATGGATGTATTAAAAGTCAATAGAATCGATGCCAGTTCCCACGATAGCCAGTTGCCGATGCTATTGTCAGTTCCCACAATGGCCAATTGCCGATGCTATTGTCAATTCCCACAATAGCCAGTTGCCAATGCTATTGTTACTTCCCACGATGGCCAGTTGCCGACGCTATGTTGTATACTTCCTAGCCAAAATTTTTCCACGTCCTTTAAATAGGTCAAGGTCACTAATGACGTCATCAAGTGTGACAAAAAACGATGACTGTTTTCGTAACAGTTTTTCCAGGTGTAGTCACAGTCAAAATTAGAGTCTTTCCCGGGGCAGATAAGCCGATTAGCTCAGCATACAGTGTAAGAAGTTCCTAGTATACTGTATTTTTCTTTTTTTTCAAATTCCCCGAATCTTCATTTTAGGTTCACCACACTGTCTAGCATTTTTATCATATAAATTTTGTTCCTATTACAGAATATTCTCAATATTTCTGGTATCATAAATAAATTAGCTAGGCTCTGCTCTCTCTTTTAAATGGATCTTAGAAATTGAAGCATGTTCCCCGACTTACTTCTCTGTGGCCATTCTCTGATATTTCTTGTTGATTTTAACTTACTCCCTTCTCCCTTCTACCATCCCCGTAATTGAACAAATATTTTCACTTCTCGTTGGTGGTGGCAGTAAGTTCGAATGTTTCAAAAGCTTCTCATTCCTGAACACGAACTACAGTTTTATGGATATCTCTATGAGTCATCTTCAAGTACTCTCTGAAGAAGAAATTAAGAAAGAAAATTCGAACGTTTCCTCAAAAAATGATTTTATCACTGCTACTCGTCTCAGCGCCGAGAAATGAAAGCGGAGGCGTCTGCTGGTACATTGAAGCGCTCAATTACTTGTGAGGTGCCGCAGGGGTTGGTCTTTGGGCCGCTCTTGTGCTGCGTCGCATTTAACCAAATTTTCGAGGTGAAATTGCCACCAGGCGTTGAGCTTATCTGCTATGCGAACGGTTCAAAAACATTTGTTGCGGTGTAGAGCATGGTAAATCAGACTTTAAAGGCAGTCGAGTCGACCAGATCAGAACTCACAGAAGGAAAGACGGAGGCCACATAATTCACGACCCGTCGAAGGCTCAGTCCATTCACTTTTTGCCTGCAAGGTGTGAAAACCACGATCAAGACGGTGATGAAGTATCAAGTCACCTTGTTTGATCCGAAGCTGAGCCTGATGGCAGCGGAAAAGGCGGGTAGGATAGTGACCTATCTAAGCCGTCTGGTGACAAACCTAGGAGGGCCGAGGGAATCCAGCAGAAGGATCATGTTGACCGCACTGTCGATCCTAGACCAACTCCATACAGACGAAAAAAAGAGAAAAGATGCGATGAAAAGTTGCGCTGAGGAATGTTAGTATTACCGTATTGTCTCGACGGAGGCTCTTTGTGTATAGCACGTGCACCTCCAATCGAACTCTATCTGAAAGAGAGCGACAACGATGAAGGATCAAACAGGAGGTCAGGCACTCCTTGTTTGAGAAATGGAATACAAGAAGTTCTAAGAGTGCGCGAGGTAAATGGACGACCCATATGTTAATATGCGACCTTGATGAGTGGACAAATCGAAAATATGGTTAGTTAAACTGACACAGGTGTTAAGAGGCCAAGGCTGCTTCAACAAGTAGGAAATTTGAGCATGCAATGTAATCGCTTTACGCTCATGGGCGGGGTGATGGACCACAGCCCTCCTTATTTGGCGTGAGCGGGGCTAAGCTTGGTCGAGCTCTTCACGAGATTAGTATCGGCGAGTAGCCTGGTAGTAATCATGTCAAGTTCTGAAGAAGCATCATTTGCAGCCACAGTCATAAAGAAAAAGATGAATGGAATCGGCATGTGCAGAGCTACGTTATAGCCTGCTGAAGATTTTGTACCATTCCCATGCAGAAGACTAGACCTAGTATAGAAACTTGAAGACTGAAGAAGATGAGACTTCAACAGACGCTTAGTTCTAAGTTTTGTCAGTTGAGTGCGTTACTATATTTCTATCTGAAGAGGAGTTTGAAACAGGAAAAGACTTTCGATCTTCATTTTTCGCACTGTGTACAAAAAACTAAATTGGAATCGTATTTCTACACCCTAGCTGGGTCAAAGAAAAGCTTTTGATGATTCAAGCAATTTTCAAACTCCATTAAAAATTATAATCTGGAACTGAGATTAGATAATTATGTGAATGCAACCAGGTGACACATGGGTCCATTTACTCTGTAGAACCAGGCTTTGTTATTTAAACTCACTTTCTTCTAAGGTTTTTTCTTTTAATTCTCTCTCTCTCTTTCTTACACGCGGTCCCCTCTGCGTTTAAATTAAGTTTCATATTATTTTTGTTTTCACCCTTTTAGTAGGGCGATAGTTTCTATCTCTGAACGGCGTCGACGGACGCTAAACGACTCTAGATACACAGTACGATAAACTCCGCAACACGATCTTCAATTAATTTTGAAGATAATAATAATGCACCACCATTCAAAACTCAGCTACCGGGTCTTATATTTTTTAATTGTTCGGAGTTGTTATACTTGGAACTTTTTTTTTTTTTTTTTGTCTGTCCCTTCTTTGGAGACTGTCCAATACGAATATGGAATAAAGAAAAGAAAGAATCCCTCTATCTGTACTTTAAACGCGTGACTGATTCAATTTTTTAATTCGGCGAATGCGTTTAGAGAATGAAAATTGTACGAGAGCAAAAAAAAAGTAGAATTTTATGAAAGGAGTAGAGAAAGAAGAAGGAAATAAAATCGTCTATTATATTCTCGTTACTCGGTATTTTTTAAACTATCATTTTCAATTATAAGCCTGATGGCCGTTCGATGTTCTTATATTGTGCTTGTACTGTATATAACTTCATTCCTCGTAATGCAGTTTTTTACTTAATCTAGATTGGAATATCGAGCTGATTGTGCTTCAGACTAGAAATGATATTAGTTGTTCAACATTTTCTTTTGGCTTTATCATGCAGCACAAGTCTGAAGATGATAGAGTAAATTTTTATTTCTTTAGAGTAACGAGCCTCACAACTACATTTACGGTTATGGAAGTCAAAATACGAATCGACAGACGAGCTCGTAGTTCACGTCGTTTCTTTCTCGCAGGGGAGATCGTAGGAGAGTTTAAGTCCTGCGATTCTTTGGTAGTAGGACTCAAACTCTTTCTAGGTCTCTTAAGTAGGTGAAGAGATAATTAGTCTCACGCCTATTTACCCTACTCTCCCAAGACTGGAAAATTTTTTTCTTCGAATCCGCAACTTTCTTCGTTCTCTGCTTGCTCATCCAGAGGGAAGGTACCAAATCTTTTAATGCCACAATGACAGACCTCAAAATAAATCAATACAATTAGGCTTTCTATTCGACCTCGTCACGAACACACGTGGCCTTAAAAGTTGTTGAAACTTCTGGCGGATGAAAAAATATCTCTATGCTTTCCTACTCGCAGATAAACTGTGACGAATAACGCGGTACGCCTTGCAAGGGAAAGGCTAGCAAATTCAGGAGTTAGAAAGTAGGAATTGGCTTAGCAAAGATGTGATCAAAAATTTAGCTGCGAGAGATGAATTTTGTTACACGATTTCTGTATACGTTGATCGTTTCAATTCGGTCCGGCTATCCGCTAAATCTTTACTATCGGCAATATTGAAAAGGGATCTGGAATGCTCATTGAGTAATTTCGAATTAAATAGCGAACGAGCGATTGGGAGAAAAAATGTAGAACATAGAATCTTGAACCTCTCATCAAAATTGATTCAGATTGATTCAAGAAAACTGTCCGACCGTTTCCCGCACCGCCTATCAACTTGTCCATTTTCATTGTGCGCGATTCTAACGCTGTCTGGCCCAAATAGATGACTCCTGAGAATAACCTGAAAAAGAAAACCTTACGTACGAGTGAGCCATGCGTGAAGACATGTTAGGTTTGAAAGACGCGTTGAGGGTATGTGAGAAAATTAAATCCCGAGTTGATCTGGACAAGATTAGATTGTGACGCTGTGACACGATTAGGAGACTCGTAGTGTTATCGCGATTTTAACCTGGAAGAATAAAAATATTTTCTTTGCTTCTGTGATGATGGGAAATACAAGAGATTATCAAATTTTGCTGGGGAAGTTGATCATAAATACAGAAATCCAAGGAATGACGGATTTCTGAAATGAAAACAAGGAGGAAGAGAGGAAGAGAAGAGAGATTTTCTGGCAGAGTCAAACAAATGAAGATCATGTTTCCTGTCTATTAGTAAGCGATCTCATTTATATTTCAAGGCCACGCCTGCTTTGTGGTGAAAAATTATGGCCTAGTTGGACTAGGAGAAGCTCGCTCCGCTCGTTCGCCTCCGTCCTTGGATTGATATATCAACATTAGTGAAGTCATTAGCTCGAGACGTCATAAAATTCCATTATGGGTGACGTTATCAGCACAGCTTGGGCTCTCTCTCTCTCTTACTCTCCTCTATTCTTGGGATCATTCACTCCGCCTGTGAGCCGCCCAACAGTCTCCTTTTGGTTGATGACGTCACCAGGTAATGACATCATAGTTGAAGGGGACCTCGAAATCACGGCTGATGACGTAATCGTCTATTTTAATGGAAAAGAAGGGATACAAAATGAGGGAGTATTAAGGGGTAGAGGGGAATTCGTGGAAACAGTGTAAATTCGCAAATTTTGGTATCATGTATAGGGTTCTTTCCTTAGGGAGAGGGCAACTCAAGAGGGCGGTGTGAACTCGCAAATTTTTGAATTAGGAGCTAGGATTTAGATATCGAATTCAAAGAAAATGGGGGCAGAGCCTTTTCTTGTACATTGGATAGCTGTGCGTATCCTCGCACGGAAAAAAAGTCAAGTACTTCTAAGATTTAGAAAATATTGGGGAAGACGTTTTCTGGGGGGGGGCAACTTGCGGGGATGGTGTGAACTCGCAAATTTTGGAATTAGGGGCTATACTTAAAGAAAGCTTTTTTGACCTGTTTCATGTCTTTCCTGAAATTCCCTGAATCCCAGCCCCTAATTCCAAAATTTACGAGTTCACACCATTCCCACAAGTCCTCCCTCCCCCCCTAGAAAACGTCTTTCCTGAAGTTTTCTAAATTTCGGCGTTCAGATTCACCTAAATAAAATTTTTCTCTGGCCTAGATAAATTTTGATATTTGAGGACGAGAGATATTCATAAAATTTCAGCTTTCAGTCGGAGAGGGTGACTAGGAAAATCTCGGATTTTGAGCTATAATGGAAGCGAAACCTGAAAAAGTTTTGCTTTTCGAGCTATATATTCAGAATAGAAGATCAGAAGGCCTAAATAAAAAGTTGTATCTTTAATTTTCTATAGAAAAGGAAAGCTGAAATAGGTATTGGCGTCACCAGGGAAGAGGGATTTGCAGCTTTAATACCTCTAAAATAGAGGTGGATCTTGAAAAAACTACGAAAAAAAAGATGTGACGTCATAAAAGTATGACTTCATCAGCAAACTTGACTCAAGTAAGGGACTTACGAAAATTAAAATTCAAAGGAGGGCTTGTTATCAAGAAGTGGTGTCATCAAAAGATTCTTTCTTTCCTCAATTCCAACGAAGGAAGGATCTGAGACTTACAGAAGTCAGAGAAGGATATCAGGAAAGCGGCGGCTTCCTTAACATAGTTGAACGAGGAACGCAGGGAACCTGTTCTATGGGTTGGATTGGTTTTGGTATTGAGAATTGAAATCTTAAGTTTTCCTGAATCCCTCCCTCCTATTATGGTGTATACCTGTAGCCTAAAATTAGTCTAAACCCAAATTATTCCAAGTTCCTTTTCCAACTCCCCCTTCTATGATATATTATGACTCGAGAGTTGAAATTTTTCCTAGTCCCACTCCTTGATTGGAAAATAAGAATTTTTTCAAGTCTCTTTCCTTCCTATCCTATATGTATTATGTGTTGAAAGTCAAAATTTTCTTCCAAGTCCCCTATCATATGCATGGCTCGAGAGTCTAAACTTTTCTAAGTCCTCCTCTTTTCAAATATAGCTCGAGAGTTGACATTTTTTTGAGTCCTTCTCCTACCATTTATTATGGTTCCAGAGTCGAAATTTTCCGAAACCTCCCTGCTATCACCTATAGCTCGAGAGTCGAAATTTTTTCAAGTTTTTGGTTGGATGGCGCACAACTTACGGCAAATTTTTCGAAAAACTCCCCATAGAGCAGATTCTTTGTCAAAATTTACGAGTTCGAATATAATGAAGTGTTGGGTTGTGATTTCATTAAGATCGAGGAGTAGAGGAGAGGCGAGAGACAACTTTTTCAATGAACTGTCATTGTAAATTTAAGGATTTTTCTTCATTGCCGTAATGTAAACTTGACCAGACTTTGTGCCTCGATCAGTAGCCTTTAAGAACCAATTACGCATTTAATCAGAGAAAGTCAAATCCGAGAAAAATAGAATCTGGTTTATTGGGGACACTTTCGCGGAAAGCTTCAAGTAATTCTTCCCTCGCTCTAGAACCAGAGTAAAATATTGATTTAAATTTCGAACAGCATTCACAGAAATCGCTCTTCAACTCAAGGTTCAAAATGCAAAATTTTCTTTCTTTTCACTACAATTTTATAAGACTGGCTGTAAAAATTGCGAAAAGTACGTATTAGGATTTACGTACTTACAATTCTTTTAAAAGTACATAAATTGCGCGCTTTTTCTGACGCCAGAAAATCGTGAAACAATTTTTTAATTTATGATTTTACTGCCTCGCTTATGGTATGTACGCGTTCGTATTGTTTCGACAATCCGACGTTATTAATGAAAGAAAAACTATACAGTCGAGAGTTAGATGTAAAACGATTTAAGACATTAGCCAATTGACTTAGTTCACATTATGCAGACCGACGACGAGATTACGTAAAACTCGCAGAAGAATGCGCGTACATACACCTAGGAGTCATCTAATCCGACGAGTATGTAAGAATATTTTCAGCATGACGACAGCCTGCAGTCGAGCAGCAACTGAGGTCATGCTGCCTGGATGGAACAGCCATCAGCAGCGGTGATGATGGGACAGGAAGTGAAGTGTATCGTTGTTCACGAATTAGATGAGCAAAATAAGATTATGGTCCGTATAGCGTCACAGCTCTACAGTCTGGCCTTTTTGCCGTTCGTTAGCTACTGGTGTGGAAACCGAAACCTATCCAATCGTATTGGCGGATGAGTATATACCGTACGTACCCCATATTATCCTAGAATCGTGTTAAAATAAAAGTGTAATACACTGACTGCGTGGTGCTAGTTTACGTAAAATGTAAATATATAGCAAAACCAAAGTTGAGAGATCTAGAATACGGAGCGGGGCGCCTCGCCTAGACCTCATGTGCGAGAGAGAAAGAAACGACGCAGAAGAAGGCGGCGGTGGCGGTGCGTTCGATTGCAGGGCAAGGTAACGAGCACGCAGAGCGTACTGAAAAGCGCGCGCGAACGCGAGACGGCAGCACGCATCGTTAATAATTGAGATTCTCACATTGTGTAATAATATGCAGCAGGTATTAAAGAAGAAATACGCCGTATACATTGCGCGCAAACCGGCTCCGAAAGTAGGTCCACTTTATATCACACCAGTCTACCCAACGTTCGGCGAATTCGATTGAACTGGACGGCGCACCGGCGGCTAGGAAGGGACTTCCTCTTCGTGCGATACAAAACCAACGTACTCGCGTCGTCCGAACTCAGTCCGCGTATCATATTCGTTCCCAAATAGTCGAATAAGTATCCTTCTAGTCTGCGCGTATCGATTGAACAGTACATGCAATCATGAAAAGTGTTTACGTGTTTTTACTCGTGTTTGGTGTAGTGTTCGCGAAAGATGATTCTAAGCCCGCTGAAACGTCTTCTGCGTCGGTTGCTGCAGAAACCAAGAACGAAAAGAACCAAGAGAAACGTGGTCTCAGCGGTCTAGGATACGGCGGCTGGAGTGGCAGCGATCTGGGTAGCGGTTACGGATCCAGCAGCTACAGCTACCAGAGTGGTGGTCTTAGCAGCTACGGCGGTGGATACGGCGGTGGATACGGCGGCTACGAAAGCGGTGGATACGGTGAGCATCACGATCCTCATGCTCACGTTAAGTCTATCACCATTACTAAAGAGGTAGCTGTGCCTTACCCTGTACCAGTTGAAAAGCACGTGCCATACCCAGTGCATGTTAAGGTACCAGTTGAAAAACCGTACCCAGTCCCAGTGCCAAAACCTTATCCAGTCCATGTTGAGAAACCCGTACCATACCCAGTCAAAGTGCCAGTGCCACAACCGTACCCCGTAATCAAAAATATCCCAGTTCCATACAAAGTGCCAGTTGACCGTCCATATCCAGTGCACGTGCCAAAACCGTACCCAGTGTACGTTGAGAAGCCCGTCCACATTCCGGTCGAGAAACCAGTACCATACCCAGTCAAGGTGCACGTTGACAGACCGTACCCAGTTCATGTACCTGTTGAAAAACCCGTGCCCTACCCGGTTGAAAAGCCAGTGCCTTACCCAGTCAAGGTGCACGTCGACAGACCGTACCCAGTTCACGTACCTAAACCAGTACCGTACCCAGTTGAAAAGCCTGTACCGTACCCGGTAGAGAAACCCGTACCATACCCAGTTAAGGTTCCTGTCAAGATTCCGGTCGAAGTACCAGTTCCAGTACCGGTTGAGAAGCACATTCCAATTTATGTGGAGCCGCATCATCACCACAGCTACGAACCATCTCACCATGAAGAAAGTTACCATCACTACGATTGATCTCACTCGGAAATAATTCCATAGGATTCCTAAGTTACCCAAGTTCGCCTTCTCGTCGTTCGTGAAAAAAGATACTAGTATCCAGATTACTAAGAAGGGTAGAGGAAGTAGGTTAGTAAAATTTGAACAGGGTTTTGTTGAAGAGCCCTGGCTGAAGACTGAAGCTCCAAAATCTGCAATCGCAATCAAGTAAATGTGAATTTATTCGCTTGTGTCGTGCAAACAATTTTCATTATCAACCCTCCTCTCCTCTTCTGTCTCTCTTTCTTACCAGTTTATTACCTATTCTTGAAATATTGAATTGCTCAATTCGGAAAGAATTACGCCGAGGTTTCATTATTTAGATGTTATGTTAACGTACATATGTTTCGCGTTAGTTAACCTGTAAAGAAAGAAGTCCATTCGTGTCAAATTTTGCCCATTGAAATTTCAACCGTGCGATAGACTTACGTGTGTCAGTTTTTCCATTCACGTCGATATACCTGTCTGCATCAATTTTTTTATGTCTTTTTGTATTTTTGGAAATTAGTTCAAAAACTGCCATTATTTCAGCGTACTTCTGACAGGTAATGCGGTACAATATTTACGAATTCTATAACTGTTGAGAAGACCGCATACCGCGTCAAGGTTTTGTATACAAACGAAGTTCATTAGGTTCGTATTACATAATGCGAACCAGTTCACGATCGCGAATCTACCGTTAAAATGTGTTATACTCGTATAGTAGTGCAATATTCTCTCGGTATTTATTTTTATTATTTTCTCGTCTTTTCGTTTGTTACCCGCTTTTTGTTCTTCTCTTTAATTTTACTCACCTCTTTTCATTCATCAAGAAAGACCAGGCGCATGTGCATAAAGTACAAAGTAATAATGTATGTACGGAAAACTAATAAGCTGGCAAATTTACCTGTTCGTTACCTAATAAGAATAATGCTACCATTTTTTTTTTTTTTTTTTTTTTTATTTATATTGTGATATTGTTGTAAATACAGTATATTGTAATTTTTATATTGAAACCTTATGTCATACTTAAATACGAGTGAGAGGAGAGGAAAATTCGTGTGTCAGGTATGTCAATCTCGCACTTCCATCCGTTTCCTTATCCGTATTTATTTTCATTGTTTCCAGCAGAATCGTCCATTTTTGTTCCTCGCATTTATTTTACTTCGACACTAATTAATTCAACTTTTTGGGAAAGGTAGGTAAATCGGGAATATGCATTACGTATCTCCCGTACAGTGATTCTCCTCGATATGGAATTGAAATTTTGATTTATATATATATTTTTTTTTATCTATAAAATTGGCACGCTTCAATAGAATTATTTCAGTTCCATTTTAAGAAATAAAAATTACTACCATTCAGGATCTACTTATAGTTTACTAAAAAATAATGTATACAAAAATTTATAAAGTAAACAAAAAAATTCGAAGAAATTAAAATTATTATAGAACCAAAAAATTGTCAGAAAAATGAGAAAAAACTTACAACTGTTGAAAATATTGCAAGTAATAGAGATTATGAATAATAAGTTGATAAAACAAACAAAAAAATTACCAAACAGTTCTTTTTAAGAAAAGAAGAATGGAAAAAAAAAACAAGAACTTGAAACTGAACAGGATGAGAGATCAATGACATTCTAGAGCTAGGATTTTTCGGCGTTAAAAAAAGAAAAAATCAGTTTTAAAAGTAGCAATTTCGGTTTTATTCAACCAGAAAAAATTTAATTTAAAAAAATGGTAAAAAGACCGAAAATCAGAAAATTACAATAAAATCGATAGGTTTGAAAAACGCTTATTAAAAAGAAGTTTTCAAAAGTTGCACATCTACCCAGCGATGGTACACTGATTTATGAATCATGAATGTAGCATGACTTAATCGAAACATTTCATCTTTTTTTTTTCTTCTACTACGACGAGTACTGGTTGCTCATATTTCCATTATTTATAGTCACAGTTCTCGCTATCCACGGTGAATTGCAGCATTTTCGGTTTTTGTACATGTTTTCGGCTTTCATAAGCTGTTTCGGCATTTATAGCTATTTTCGTTTTTTTTTTGGAGAAATAGAAATTTTTCCCTGGGTCCCTACCACTCTGAAACGTACTCCTATTTCATTTCTACTGATCTGCCCTTCAGCAAAGTCGTTGGACAAAAACCGAGCAATCATAGCTCTAGTAATTATGATTGATGATTCTAAAGGTAAGAATTATAGAGGGGAGGGGGCGTGAGACTACTTTCCTAAGTAATTTTGAGGATTCCTATTTTTATGGTATTTTTGTCAAAAAAAAAAAAAAAGAAGTTGGATGTAAGTAATAAAAATTAATCATATCAAGAATTTGGAATTTCACGCGAAAAAATTGAGAAAATGCAAAAATTATACATCGAACTTGAGGAAAAATGAAGCACTACATGAAAATAAAACTGAACACGATGGTGATAATGATAAGTACAACAACAAAAAAAATTGAGAAAATTTCTGACCCAGTAAAAAAATCCCGATCACCGAATATGAAAAAATTAATAATAATATTGTGATTAAAATTTAAGTGGGTAGCACGAGCGAGAACTTCTACAATATTGCAATTACTTTCAAGAACACGCTCTTCTATACTACGGCTCATAATAATTAAAAATCTTATTTTCAGATACAATTTTTCGCCTATAAATCAAAATCCTAACCCTTTCGGAGATTTTCTCACGGGTTAATTGGAGTATAGTCCGTAAGATTGGGAGGTTAGTAGGGGGTGCAAAGAAGCGTTTGGTAAGGAGGAAGCTAACGCTGTTTCTAAGGTTACTTATAGCGATCAGGAAGAGAGGAACACTCCATACTTCTACGTGGGAGACTTGATTCTGGGCCTTGAATTCTAACCACGTTAGAGATTCTGTCATGGAGAAAGGGTTGGAAGAGAACACGGTCGTATAATTTGAAGAAAATGTAGCGATATCAGATACGAGGAAATGCTTTCTGCAGGTTGAAGAAATTGAGGTAGAGTTTTGAGTTTGAGCGGAAGGCTTTCTTGAAAGGTGTTACAGCCTTTAATTGGCATATCCAATGAGAATATTATAAAGAAATTTGCCCAAACTTCACAGGTAATAATAAAAAAATAATTGTTTCTGCTTGAAGTTTAATTGAAATTGAAGAATTATGATTAGGCTAGTTTTTGTAAAGCCAGTTTTGAGCTTGAGCTATGCATTATACAAATATTGGAGGAAGAATTAGAAAAATTCCAATGGCGGAGCTATACGTATGATGAAGGTAGCGAAATGTCCCAACCGATCAAAAACTCGAGACGGGTCGTTGGCAAAAAAACTTAAGCGTTGAGTTTACCTCTCCCCCCCCCCCCAAAAAAAAAAAAAAATCTATTATTTGCAATTAATTTTTCTGTAGAAGAAGAATTGAAAATGTCATGATGGAATAAAATTAATAATACTGAGATTAAAACTTATGTCATCAGAGAAATAAATCACCTTGATGAAAGAGCATTTTTGGCTCCAAATGACGGTGTTTTATTTCCGTTTTATTTCTCAGATCCAATATCCACTCATCCTTCCAAAAATCTTTGTATCACATTTTTATCCGCCGGTGCCTCAGCAAACTCATTCGGCAAATTCGGAGGAATCCTAACTCTGCTAATCACAGGAATTGTCGCAGAATTCCCCGATCATATAATGTGTTACACCCACTAATGACTCTAAAAGAACAAATGAAACTGGCTACGCATACTCCATCCAGGATAAAATTACGGCTTATCGTTTATGGTACTCCGTTTTTGATTTTACTGCTGAGTTGAGCGCTACTCGTTCTTGTCTTTGAACTCTGAGTCAGCTTCTTCCGGACTCAACTTCATCCTACTATCTGACTCACTTTCCTCCCTCACACCTCTCTTATTCAAATAAACCCATCACTCAACGCATTCACGTCATCCTTCATACGCTAACCTCTATCAAATCATTAGTCAACTTCATCTGGATTCCAGCTCACAGTCATCTTCAACATGAAAACGTTGATCGTATGGCCAAGAATTTTACCCTCTTACCGAAAATTTCTGACCCAGCTCATTCACCAGTATCATCATCACTGAGCCGTATCACCCGTCGAGGGGGTATCGTGACCATGAACTATCGCTGCCCGGACTATATTGCGCCAGCGGTCCCGTTCGCGCGCCAATCGAACACGTTCTTGAAATGTTCTTCCGGTTGTTCTACGGACAAGGTCTGTCCAGCGAGTCGGCCTCTGGCTCCATCTATCTTCCCCTCGACGAAAAGCGCCTCCATTCCATCCGCACGAACGATGTGCCCGAAGTACCGCATTATGCGCGATAGAATCTCCGATGACAATCTCTGAGGGCTTCCGACATCATTAAGGACTGAAGCGTTTGTTCTCCTCGCTGTCCATGGAATTCGCAGAAGCCGCCGCCAACACCACATCTCTAGGGCATCGATGTGCCTGCGCTCGGACTCCCGAATCGTCCAAGTCTCGGCTCCGTATAGAAATATCGAGAAGACGAGACTACGGAATCGGTCTATATGCGTTTCAGTCGGCCCATTGCACTTTTCGTTAGTTGCGCTCGATGCCGAATTTCCGCCGCACAGCCACCTCTGTTTTCCACAATAGATCCGAGATACGTGAACCTCTACCACTTCAATATTCTTAATTTCTAGTACGTCGGGACAGTTGTTTTCTAGGCGATTCACTATCATTATCATTGTTTTCCCTTTATTGACCGGGAGCCCATATTCCGCGCTGACTACTTCCAACCGGTGTAAAATGTGCAACATCCTGTTGACATCCGATGTCACCAACGCGGTGTCATCGGCATAACGCAGGTTTGTTATCCGGGCACTCCACCATCCCATTCGTGCCCATCGACCTGCAACGTCTTTTGCATGATGAACTCTCCGTAGAGTTTGAAGAGCAGAGGTGAGAGGATGCAGCCTTGCCGCACAGCGCGGGCCGGATTGAATTCTTTGGAGGTCGCTGTCCTGTTTACACGGACATTTGCGTAGCTCTCCTCATAAAGCTGGCGAATTAACCGTACCAAGTGTCCAGGTGCGCCCATCTTCGCCAATATCGTCCACAGCTTTTATATTACCGTGCTTTTTCTACTAGCAATAGTAGGTTAAATATTTGCTCCCGTGTTCCGCGACCATTTACAAAGCCCGCCTGTTCTTTAGGTACATATCTGTGTATGCATGATTGCGTATAGTCGGTCATATATTATCTTGAGTAGTACTTTACTGGCGTGTGTTGATCAATCAAGAGCCTACCTATTCCATAATTGGTCCTCTACAATAGGTAGCTCTCGTCACGAAGGAGTTAGGATTGGCCATAAACGACTCACCCACTCTCACCTTTCCCTAGGTCTTCATGCCCCTCCATCATGTAACCACTGCCATTCAGATAACCTCTCAGTTCAACATCTGTTCTCATGTCTCGTGCTCCGAAACCAACGTTCCGCCTGCCGCACTATCCAACAACTCCAAAATCATCTCCATTTCCCTCATGTACCTACGTTCTACCTACTTCCAACTTTTCTAACTATGAAACGAATTCATGTAATAATTGTACAATCAAATTAACGCAGCTGATGACCCAATTTTGAATAGTCGCATAGCTCGTAGAAAAAAAAGATCTCAATATAGTGCAAATTGTGTAATATTTGATGACAATTCGAAGTCAGTCCACTGGATCGGCAGCGGTTGGACAAAATTGAATTACTGACTATGCTCTTTCTTGAATATGATTTGGTTGCGTCCACATCAAAATCTTACCCCTTCCGCGCCCACGTTTTCTAAACCCTGCAAACGCGATGATGATACGTTTTTAAAATCGTACGCAAAATAACGACCAGAAATCACGAGGGATTGCAAAAAATTAAAACTGGGGAAAAAATAATTTTTTTTTTTTTCAAGGAAGGTAGCAACTCGTCCATAAGTCGTTGTTTATAAAGGTATCAACAGCGGGCGCAAACACTGTAACCGCATAAAACCGACAATTCTTATGGAAATTTACGCTCCAGCGAATAATCTTTTTTTTTTCACCCTCTCTTTCGTGTTTCTTCATTGTTGCGTCGTATACTTGGACAAATACTCTCTCATTTTTGCGATATTTTAACCATTTTTGTCCCGAGTCGTTTCTCTTTTTTTCACCATTTACACTCACTTAATACCCTGTCTGAATTCTCTCGTACAAAATTGTATACAATGTAAAGCAAATGAGAAGGGTTGCGGACTCGGACACCTATCCAGGTACTTAAAACGGTACATATGCTTACATTATGTAATTTACTATTTTCGTAAAGATAACGCCCTCGTCTCTCACGAACGCGAAGGTCTAAAGGTCTAGACTTATAAACGGCAAGCAGCTCGCATTTTGGGTCAAAATGTACGCAACCTGAACTTCTTTATTTATTTACATTTTATTATATAGCGTAAAACTAGTTCGAAATAATACGCATTATTTTCGGTAAACTAGGTTTCCTAGTATATAGCGTGAGATGACGCAAGGTTGATTTGCCAAATTCTTATACTTATACTAATATGCATCGCACGAAGATTGATCCACAATACCTTGGAAACCATATGAGTACAATTGTTGACTACTGAAAGGTGCAAAGAAGCACAAATTACAACATGGCACTAGCATTCATAAGATGCGTTCATGGCTCATGACGATGTGACCTCCGTGAATTATCTTCGCGTTTCACAGAATTCTTGTAATTCACGTATTCTCGAGCTGAGTCCTCGCATGAGATTCATCTCATAGGTACATGTTCTCGCGTGCGAGACACCGAATTAGACATTCATCAATTACATCATTTTTACTGTTTGACGCATTTTTATCAGAGGCGCGGAAACGATGAATCAACGGTCCCTGTCTTGTTTTCTCTACACTTGACATTGCACATCGCGAAATGAGATCAGTAATTTGGTCATTATTTATTATAGGCTCGAACGAGACCTCCTCGAAAACTTCGCGTAGCCTAGATATTCGATGATAATGTGTTCTCGATTTTCATTGATTGAGGAAACATTAATATTAATTAATTTGTTTTCAGATGTGTGGACAGGGTAACCTTAGCCCATACGAGTACTTAAAGAATGCAGTTCAGGAGGTCGTTCATCTACTGATACTAGAAGTATAGGTTCTCACAAGTATCCATATCCAATGCCATGGTCAGCTGCTTTGCTGTCTACTTGGTTTTCGTATTAAACTTTGATTTCGAGCGAAACATCAATAGCTAACTTGCTCAATCGTCAATTTGCGGTCAATTCCATAATCGAGTCACTGAAAAATCCTAGTCGAGATTGCGTCAATATATTGTTAGATGTGACTGTTTGCCGATTTCAACGTGGTTAAAGGTCCGCCCCAAGAATTTAGAAGGGTTAAGAATTTGGATTGAGAAAGCTTGAAGGAATAGAGAAGGTAGAAAAATTTGTGATCGGCGGAAAGGAGAAGCGAAAACTACGGTCTGAAGCCCATGTAGATACCTTATCTAAAGTTTGTTGGATGCATTCCTGACGCTCGTTGAAGGTTTGAAGATTGAAGAGAATTGCTGTAGTCATCGGCGGAAAGGCGTTGTGTAAGGGGAAAGCAGGTACAAGTTGTGATGTCGGTTATAGCTAACAAAAAAAGTGGGACACTCCCGATCTCTCCTTAAGGGACGCCGTTCTCGATGGTTTGGTAAGAAAAGAGGTGGTCTTCGATGGTCTTAGCTGTCGTATAGGAAAATTTGTACAACTTTTGGAAGGTTACCTCTGCTACCTATGGAGTGTAGTTTTTGACATAATGATGCCATACTCGTACACGTGGAGAAGCCTGTTGAAGGTCGAAAAAGATAGTGTAGAATTTTTTGTTTTTGGTTGTTCTACCAAAGGTTGAAGAGTATTTTGAACCTTTCGGAAACCATATAATATATTGTCGTATTCGAGGTGCCGTAAGAGTCTTTCGTGCAGTATCTTTTGAAATAATTTCCCAGTGCAATACCATGAATTCGAAGTGATGGCAAGACGAGGGAATGCAATGTGTAAATAAAAAACTATCCACCAATTAAAATTGAATCGAAAATTAAAAAATTCAGCAACTACTCGATTTTTTTTACTCTATGGTAGAGCAATTTAGCAATAACTCGAGATCCCAAATCCAAAGTATAGGTCTCCTCGTTAGAATATTATGATATAGTTGTAGAGCTAATTACGCTTAAACCCCACTCTCTCACCGTTTCTCTCATAATCTGTAGACATGAATAGACCATAATTCATTCTCTTAAAACTATCTAGGAGACGTTACCGTTTTTCACACGTATGTGTCCCACATGCGTAAATGCGTAAGATGCGTCATAAATTACTGACGAAAGGTTCTCAGATATTTTGTAACATGAAAAATCGGTTTATCGCATTTTTTTGTCCAGCATTGCGTAGTTCGTGATGTCAATAAATAGTAGCTTAAGTGGCGAGTGACTTGGGACTCGAACGTTAACTACTGTCTATGGAATGTTATGTCAACGCAAACAAGCTCCTTTTTTTTTTTTTTTTTTTGTATGTATGAAAAAAGCGACATAATTTGAGCGCACAATAAGGCACAATTAGAAAACTCGTTCGGCTATAATATGATTAAATTTTCATATTCGTATCTTTGTTTTTTTTTTTGAATAACGATCGCTCACATCACGAAAGATTTTACGTCGCCGTTTCCAGCACCGCATACCTGTAGGTACCTCGTGTCTGTCGAGACATTCGAACTCGAAATTCGTGCTTAATGAATATCAATTGTGTGAAGAAAGTGTACAACACATGTGTCGATTACGAGTGATCGAGTAAATTATTGGATACAAACCAAAATATCAACGTTTGAAAAGTGTCTGAAGACTTATTCGAGAGTTTGGAACATTCCAAGGTATCATCAGGATATACTCAATCTAGAGTACACTTTTTGTTTCGCAAAACACATTGGCCTTCAACAATACGGCCGAAAACCTGTCTAGTCATATTTCGCCGTTTCAGGAGAGGGAAGAGAGGAGAACTGGTCGATAAAGAACCATAGAGAAAGGGCTTCGAGAAAAAAAAATATCAGCAGAAACGAAAGCTCCTAAAAATAGAATCTAGAATGAAGAGGATTCAAATGGATATTGATGAACTAACGAAGGAAAAAGATGAGGCCCCACTTCGAGCCAAGTTTCCTGAATTCTATGACTTCTCGTCGGAATCGGAGGATGATTGTTCAACGTTTGAGTTTTTCTTTTTCTTTTCCTTTTCTTTTTTATTTTTTTTAGAAGTTTTATCATTTTCATAAGTTTTGTGCATTTTTATATTATTTTCATAAGTTTTATCGAAGTCTTATGTTCATTCTTTTAATTTAAGTATAAGTTTTATTATTTACTAGCGTCTGTTGCGCGGCTAGCAAGGTGAGCACAATTTCGATGAGAAATTTATGAAAAAAAAATGACTCGAATCGGCGCGGTAATTAACCACAAAAAAATGAGACTATGCTCCATTTACTAGCAAAAGAGGAGAGAAAGTGCCCCCATGAACAGATTCAAGTATTTTACTTTGTGGATTTTAAATTGCTTCTCTTCAGAAAACAGAAAATTGCTCATAAAAACTTTCTTATTTCGAAACAGGGTGAATTCCTGTACATTCTTTTGTCCAGATGTAAGGGCACAAAAATATTGCTTACTTTAACCAAACCCTATTTTAAGAAAATACTACTTTAGTCACAATTAAAAAAAAAAAAAAAATAAAACAGATTGCTAACCCTATTTTGAATATGCATAAATTTTACTTCAGTTGCATTTAAAACAAAACAAAAAAAAATATTGCTCACCTTGACCAAACCCCATTTTTTTTTTTTTTTTTTTTTTTATTACATCCAACCATAGAGAAAAATTATAAAAGAAAAACACACAAAAAAAAAAAAACAATACAAAAAACCAAAACAATATTAAAAAAAAAAAAAAAAAAAAAAAAAAAAAAAAGTGAAAACAATAGTACTCCGACATAGCGATCCGTTGTAAGGACTGGAGCCGAGTTTGATTTCTTGTATTAAAAAAGATTGATTTGATCGCTCTTTAGAATTTAAAGAAAGTAAATCATAAAAAAAAAAACAAAAAAAAACAAAAAAATAAAAAAAAAATACCTATTTTAAAGTAAGTTGTATAGCATTTAGGGATTTAGTGAATTAAAAAAAAAAAAGTGGGATTGACTATAGAAGAGTACTAAAAAATATAGAAAGCCAAATTTTAATTCAGAATGGCTCCCTCAAATCAATGGTCACACTCAGTGGTAATGGTTTTGAAATTGACTGCCACACCTGTAATAATTTTGCAGCTTCACAATAGTGTGTTCATGGATTAGGGACGTAAGGGCTGTGCCATGCTAAGTTCATGGGTTTTACAAGGAGAGCATAAAACAGACAAATGTGCATTCGCGTGTATTGCATTTTACTGTTTTTACAATAAAATAGTACTTTGGTCGCACTAAAAAAAAAAAAAAAAAAAGTCGCTAGACCATAACCACAAAACCAAACTCTGTTTTAAAATAATTTGTGATTCAGTCGCATATTTAAAAAAACATAACATTGCTAGACCTTAACCAAACCTTACCTTAAAATGAGTAGTGCTTCACTTGTATTAAAAAAAATATATAATTATATTGCCAGACCTTAACCAAACTATTCTTAAAATGAGCTATATTAGCATTCTGGATTTTGGTGCAATAATGATGAAAAAGAAAATGGGAAAAAGTAGAAGAGTTCAAAAAGGTAAAAAAAAAATAAACCCCGCAAATGAGTCTCAAAGTTGACACTTTTGGATCTGAACGCTTTGCCTGTCATTATTCAATCATAATAGCTACCCTCTATAATTCATTTTCATGGCGCTCCTGGGCGGCTGACTGGCCTGAATTATCAAGTCGAGTTAGAAAGCTAGCTGAAGGCTGAAAGTCTAAAGCCATCTGCCGTACAAAGTTTAATTCACATAATATCTACATATAATTATCAGGAAACATTCTGTTTTAGTCGTTTAAAAGATAAAGTTTTCCTGATTGTCAATTTTGACATAATATGTCAATTCTACTTTGTACAGATGAGCAGGACGCAAACCTCTTCCAGCCTGTCCTAGGCCGCTCTTTAAATTATCAGTATCCCTCGTTCCCCTCGCTCTTTTTGTACTTGTATATATTATGAATTGTATACTAACCCACCATTACTTTGAATAGTATTCCAAGTCTGGAAATGTTTTTGGTTGTTTGTCCAAGTAATATCTTGAAAAATATTCCTAGTCCAAGAATGCTAGTCTTTTGTACAACACTTACCCCTTACCTAACCAACAACTAATCTTATTTCAAAGTTGATTGGAGAAATTTAATACTTCAGTAACAGTCAGAAATGAAATAATGGAACGCAGAACTGTTTAAACAATGAAACAATTAATATAAAAAATACAAATGTTCAAAAAGTGGACTTTTAATCATACAAAGATTCTTAAAAATGTCAGATTATTGAATAATTTTTGATCATTTTCACGTTGAAGAATTCTAATATTTGAAACAACTTTACATTTTTCAAACAAACTTTACATTTGGTGTTTTGGCTTTTGTTCAATTCAGCTAGGTACTCCTTCATATTTATCGATCAGATTTTTTTTCCCCTACAAAGAGACGATCGCCTCAAGAAAGAAATATTTTTCAGAAATAATTAGGTACAGGTAGGTACTTATATAGTGTCGTTGATGCTTGTGCTTTGTTTTGATCACATAGCATTTTCTGTCAATTTCATATCAGTCTTCAAAGTCCCTCCACCTTGAAATGAAAATTGCATGAAAGAAACAGTTTTCATCTCCTCCTGCACAAACTGGAAATGCTTCAGAATTTTTGTTACATTCAACCTTTTACAATCATTATTTGATTGGTGCCAATACTCGTGTTTAATTCATTTAAATCGACGAAAGAAGAAGAGAAGAGTTCAAAAGGCGAATAATCGCTTTTGAGTTAACTTTATTTTCTCCTTTCTCGACAAGTTCGTGACTACCATGCTCAAGTAAAATGACATAAGGGATTTACGTATAGGCATAGACATTTGACCGCGATAATCTGACGCCACGCAAAGAGTGCAATTCGAATATCGGATCGCCGTCGAAAAGTAGCAGCAAAAACGGGTGAATCGACGGCGCAGCGATCGCGGCGCAATGAGATCATTGAAGGGGTCCACAGAGCTGCAACGGGGGCGTTGGCCAGAGCCTAAATCCGAGCGCACATAAGGTGTACCGTCGGGGCGGCAGTTCGTAAATCGTGTTCCCGAAGAAAACCCCCATCGTCTTCCGCGTGAGACAACAGCCGAAATGTTTTAATGTAGCAAAATCATTCGTATAGCAGTTGACCGCGAGCTTAATTCTGTATTTTTATGTCATTAAAACCATTCCCCAAAAAGCATGATGTTCTTTTATTTGAAGGTAGCTAGTTAGAACGTATACCTGACCAGTACCCGGATTCGGTTCTCATAAGTACTGAGTAGAAAGGTCAAAAAAATCAATTTGGCTGTTCAAGAAAGGAGAAATTTGTTTTAAAGAGCGATACTGGCCCAGTTCAAGTACCAGACGTGTCGAACGAGTATCGATTATGGTCGAAATTCGGTCCTCAGAACTCCAGATTCTTTCTCCCTCCTTGGCAAACATTTCTCAATAATCCAATGCACTCAGCAAGATTAAAGATGGAAAATTTGGGAAGGAATATGAATCAAAACTGTACTATCTATTGTACCATTATTGTTAGATTCGAATGCTCGAAAAAATATTATAAACTTCTAGAATAGGAAATTTGGTCTCTTCACCCGATCGTTCCGTTTTTATGAAATCAATATATACGCAATCAAACATTATTGAGAGGGGAAAATGCATTCACTGTATGATACAGTGGTTAACGTGAAAGTGATACGTCAAATGTGTACACAGTACAGAACGTGCAGGTAGATCTGTATTTACGTATAGAATGCTACATAATAAATACATTTCGCTGGTGACCCTCTCTCGCGGTGTAAGCCTCACGGGAATGAACTTTTGACAAACATATGTTCCAAGTGGAATAGACCCCGAGTTTATAGGGTAGGTGCACACGCCTACACACGAACGGAGGTCCACTAGAGAAGAATATCATTACGTTCAAATCGTTTTGGTTATCTTTCATTTGTCGTATGGCTTCCTTTCTCGCTGATGCCGTCTTCCTTCCTGTTTTAAATAAGAATTTCAATTCTTATTCTCATTGCTGTCATTCTTCTACTTTATATACGTTACGCTACATGCAGAATTGTCTTCGCCGCCGTTAATTAAAGGAACTTCACTTGGGTTGAAAAATATTCGAAAAAAGGTCTATTAGTAGCCCTGATTGCACTAAAAATAAAAGACTGGCGGTAACAAATAAAACAATCATTTATTTCAACATTAACAAAACTACAATAACTGGCAACAAATTTTCTCTGAAAGTCTTCATAAGGTCGTTCACTTTTTGATTTCTAATTCAACGGGCATATTTTCCGGCCACGCTAATTCCGGCTCAGCTCCGGTTTCCTGTAACTCGAGCAAAGAGGATACCAATTTTTCGTTGTCGATCTCTTCGGTACCTCCGGCAAATTTAAGTAACGCGGACGAATCTGGCTTCTCTAACCAAGCTAGCGATTTACTGCTGGGCAGAGCGTAGCTTTTTTCAGGCAACCATTTCCAGCTGGCTGGCATCGCCATCATCATCATCGGTTTTTCGGTTGTCGTGGTGGTGGTGGTAGGTTTTTCCAGCGCCACATACACCGGATAAGGACGATCAACGGGAACCTTCACGGGTACGGGCACTGGCTTATCGACCGGGTAGGGTACTTGCTTCTCGACGTAAACGGGATACGGTTTTAATACCTGTACCGGTACCGGACGGTCTACTGGCACTTTGACGGGAAATGGAACTTTCTTTATCACCGGATACGGCTGCGGGACGTTTACCTTGACTGGCACTGGGACAGCTTTCTCGACGGTGACTGGTAACAGCTTCGGTACTGGGATCGGCCTGTCGACGGGTACTTTGACGTGCACCGGTACTGGCACATATTTCTCGATGAAGGTGGGAGTAATATCCTTCTTGAAATGTGCGAACGATTTCAAATGATTGGGCAAATGCAAACCGTGACCTAACGAGCTACCGTAGCTCAATCCGAAAGTTCCTGTAACATAGAAATGTAGAACCATATGTGAATAAGAATTCGGCTGAATGAATACACGTCTGATTAAATGTGATAAACGATGATATTTTATCATTCAAGATTTTGTATCGTTTCAAAACTTGAAAATGGTGGACTTGATGAATGGTGAAAGGGACAAAATAGTCGAGCAGCTTCTTCGAGTTCCAGGCCAGGTTCCAATCGTTCCCTCCCCCTAGGCAAGAAAATAAGCCTCTTTAGTGGATATTTCTTGTCACCGTTTGGTTGAAGATGGCCGAAGATCTAAACTGGTCACAGCAGTAACATCATGAAGGAACTTTGATTCTAGTGACAGTTTTTCTAATTTTAAACAAGCCCTCTGTTACAGGGGCGGATTTACGGGGGGTTCAAACCATTCCCCCCCCCCCCCCGTAAAAAAAAGAAAGAAAGAGGAAAAGGGAAAAAGTGGACGAGATAAATATTCTAAAAGCCTTCCTTTCCATAACCCCTCCCCCCCTAAAAAATTTCCTAGATCCGCCAGTGCCTCTGTAGTAGATTCACGCAAGTGTGGATCCACGAACAAAAGGAAGATTCTCCTCTCAATCGAAAATTAGTTTGATGGCAGAACATAAGACCAACTCGAATATTGTGATGCTCCAACTTCAGTGAATTGGTAGCGATTTTGGGGTTTCAGGGGAAAAGGGTGGCATTTCTTAAGTTTTGAATTATTCTTTCAATAATTCTAAATTCCTGATGTGAATATTTTTCCAGTGATGATACTTCCTCATCTAAGCTTGTGCTCAACGCGCGCACCAACGAAGTCCAGGAGAACAAGAATTCGATCAAGTCATTTCTATTCGTTCCCTTCCAAAAAAAGTCAACTACAAACCAAAGGTAAGCTTTCCATAAGTATACACGCGCCCTAGACAACATAATTTCACTCCTATCCAATTTTTCGCATCCTAGGTCGGCAATCTTACAGCATTACCCAAGGGTGTAGTAAAGATGGTATGCTCCTCGTTCCTTATGACTCGAAGCAGTCGGTAAATCGAAAAATCACTAGAAGATATGTCTTGTAAACAATATGCGGAACATTCCCCCTCCTTCCTCAGTTGAGTAGCCCTCCCCTTGCCACTGGTCGTGACTCTTTGTTATTCTCATCCCTGCTATTAAATTTTCCAAAATAGTCTATACCTGAATATTTTTTTCAATTTTTGGGAAATTTTTTTAATCTCATACCTTTAAATTACTCTCTTGATTCATGTGCCCCCTCCCCTGTCAACAAACCGAACAAGCGATAAGGTAAATCTTTGTGAGAAATTCGTAAAAAATTCATACCTTACCTCTCTCGCTCTACCGCTGATCGTGACTCGTATTCTTTCTCATTATTTTTTCAAATTAGTTTCTCTAATTTTGAAGAGATTTCTTAATCTTTCAACCTGACTCATCCTGTAGATAAATTTGTCAACTTGGACGATCTGCACAAAAGACTTGGTGTCTGGATGGAAGATGAGAACTCCTTTCGAGCTTTCAACTAAATAATGAATACATCACCCTGGAGTTGGTTGGGTCATCCCTAAATTGTCTTGACCTTAAAAGATCCCTTGTTCCTACGTCCACAGGTATTACGGATTTTGACTTCGATGTTTCCCATAAGCCGGCTTGTACGGGGCAAAATATTCACTGGGACTCCCTTCACCATGCCTCGCACAGAAGTGCCGCCCGGAATGATGTCTACCTTCCTTCGTATTTCCTTCTCCTCGTTTTTCTTCTCTTCTCGGTTTAGTTACGATCTGATGACGGGAGGGTGGGGGGGGGGGATTCGCTCCGAAACCGGTCGTCGCTGATAAAAAAAGATTCTTTATTTTCTCTCGCAAGGTGTCCCCATTCTGTGATCATTGACACAACGTAGTTCAACTCTAAACGTGGAATTCAATCGAGATCAATTCTCGTCCTGGGAACTGTGAGGCATTTCATTGCGAAGGCGTAGAATACTTTACCCGAAATTTGAAGTATGATTTACCCTCCCCTCTCTCCCCCGATGTATTCACCTTAGAAACACTTGGAGTAAATTGGCTTCTCGAAATTTTTTTCTCTCTCTCTTATCCCTGTCTGAGGTGAAATAGATTTACAATCCACATTTATAACTGGGTTTTATATGAAATTGAAGAGCACAACCTCAGTCTGTGAGAATTCCAATTATAATATTCTCCGGCATCAAGGTTAGTGCAGAGAAAAGGTTTGCTCACTTCGAATGCGACCCGCATGACACCCATAAGACCTCAATGATGTCAAAATATATCCTTAAGAAATCATACAATTTACCTTCTCTTCTTAATAATTTTGCTCTTGTACTGCTGCCTCTGTTTTTTTGTTTTTTTCTCTTTCTAAACAAATCAAGGACGTAATCCAAACCAAGTAGCTCGAGCTTCTTTCTACATTAAATTTTGAAACTCTATAAAGGTGCATAGAGCTGATTTCAGAAACCACAGGATTGAAAGCATGAAGAAAAGCAATGCAACCTTAGCATAATCATTCTGAACAGATGAAGAAAGTATAAAAGAAACCGCCCATTCTACGAGGAAGAAAAACTTAAGATAGCCATTGACATGAAATAGAGATTTGATACGAATGACGACAGCAAATTTTGAACTCCTTTTGCTCATCTAAAACGTTTGACAAAAACGCAAAAATCTTCAATTCTCTTCTCTCCTTTTGTATAAAATAAACACAGCTGACAACAGCTTGAGCATCATTTCAATATGTCATAACTTATAATCGAATAATATTTTTTCAAATTTCGACCACCCCATTCACCTCGGCATTTTAATCAGTTTAATTTTGGCCCTCTCGGAGCTAAAAATTGTATTGTGTAATATTATTATTTAGGTTACCGACGAACTTCTCGGATTTCATTCTTTTCTACTTTTTCTCCTGCTTTTTCAAAGTAAACGAACACGGCTGACATTTCATCATTCGTGATCGTTGCTCAAAAAGAGAGAATTTAGTTATTCGGTTACTTTTTTTTTTTTTTTAGTCCTGTATAATTTTCCAACAAAAGAATTCGATTAAAAGCCGAACAAAATACTTCGTCTCGCACAGGGAAGCACCAAAGAGAAAGAGAAGATGAAATATGAAATAAAAATGGAGAATTCTTCTTTTTTTCTTCTTCAACCACAAAACTTGTATCCCGCGCGTTTTATCTATTTATGTTTTTATATTTCTTTTCTTCGTCTCTTTTTTCGACCGACTAAAAATATGCGCTGGCAACGACGGTTCTCGTTAAAAAAGAAATATTAATTTTTACGAGTTAGTTATAAGATAGTACATTTTCTGCTTTTGTCAGTATATAAGAATGAATTTAGAAGGAAAAAAAAAAAGGAAGAAGAATGACAATGTACAGAAAAGAACGTTTTTATATTCTATTATCAAAGATTTCCCAATCACCTAACGACAGTCTCAATCGAACGTAAATAATGAAATGGAGAGACGAATAGAAACGTTATAAAATACTTGGCACTTTTTTCCGTTTCTCTTTTCAGAAACAGATATCGTGAATATTGAAGAATTCAAATCTACTTAATTACGCGCGCGATGCTAATTGCCGAGAAAACGCATATAATTTGGAAGGAATTGTGAATTCGAACGAAAGTTGAGTACATTTCTCAGACGAGGGGTTGGTAATGCGAAATATCGAAAGTAGAAACGGACAAGAGGAGGAGATGCGGTGAGAATGGGAAGGGCTTCGAAGAGATTCCAGTACTTTTCAAAATGATTCTCGCGACATTTCAGAGTTCGGGTCTTTTGCTGGTAGCTGCAGAGCTGTAATAATTTGATCGTCTCGGTATTATGCAGTGAAAAGGATCAACAAGAAAGAAATTCTCTCTAACGCAAAGGCAGAGAGCAGTGAGTGTACTCGTAGATCCCCGTCTCTCTCCTTTCATCATTCAACCTCTTCTCCCTGCCGCCTGGATATCTTCTTCACCGCTGTTGTGAACTAACTTACATATGGGGATACAAAGTGAACGCAGCGAGAGGAGAAATTTGAAAGCTACCCGAGAAGGTGATCTTTAAAATAGCCAAGCACAATTCAAAGAAAAAGTCTCAGTATGATTAATGCCCAGAGTCTGTAAAAATATAATCGAAATATGAGTCACTCTCCCTCCTCATATGAAGTGGACATTTTTCGATGATCTTCGTACAAGGAAGCCCCTGAAGGAAGATATTTCGAAAAACTGATAGGGAGAACAGGAAGAGTTGAAAGCCTGAAACTAAGGATCCCAATATCGTTCATTAGCTTGAAGATTCCACGCTAGGAGCGCTGATGTATGCAGCTTTTCAACCGGTCTTATTGAAATTTTGTTTTTAACTCTTTTGAACTTGGTAATCGGCATTTTTTATATCTTTTTCAAACACCACCCCTAACAACAATGCTACCGACTTCAACATCCAATGTCGTTTCGCTGCCCTTAATTGCCTCCATGTCACAAATCTCTTCATCTTCCCTACCATCTACTCTTACATTAATTCCCTCTCTCCCACTATCACATTTTTTTTTTTACCATTATTAACTTTTTGTCTTCAACTTTACTTTTCATCACCTTTTTGCATTTCTTTTTGGTGCTAATTTTAATCTTTTTACTTCTTTTGTTATTTTAAATCAGGGCGAAATGACTTATGGTCGAAGCCCTTATTTAGCCGTATTTTTTTTTCTCTTATTTTTCTAATAAACGAGAAAAAAAAAAGAGTGTGAAAATCCTCTGTAGAAACCCCGGGAAGGGTCATCCAGTGGAGGAAACAATCTGACCTCTCGCCTCGTTCTGTAAACTAAATGAAGAAATGCTTGTCCTCATCTTCTTTCCTGATGATGGCCTCTTGGGCTACACCTCTACCCACAGACTGGTTTGATAAATTGTTAGCCATCCCCTTGTTTCACTGGTACGTTTGATTAATTGTCTCCTTATTCTACGTTAATAAATCATATAAATCTGTTTTGAGGAAGGTTTTTTAACAGCACTGACCGAGAAGTCTCCGCGAGTGGATGTGTGCAAGGAAGACTTGAAGCATGATATTGATTTTTCACTCGTTGGAAGTGTCAATACATGTACCTTTTTAAGATTAGATAGCTGTCGAAATTTTGTTCTGAGGAAAGTGGGTGCGTTCTTATAGCTATTCTATGACGTCACCTTTTCGGACAACTTCTAAATGTCGCCATTTTCTGAGCCCACTTTGTATCCTAGTACGAACATCTAGGGTTTTATTCTAGTTAGCCTACAACAGGGACGTACCCAAAAAAATTCAGGGACGAAGGGAGGAGGGGGGGTCGACTGATCAACGAAGAAAAATTTTTGATGGCCAAAGGAGGGTGAAATGAAAGAAGGAATTTATCACGGTAATTTCTTATCCCGATTCCCCGCCTTTCTCTTCTCCCGCACTATTGACAACCATTTCTTCGATAGTAATAATTGTAATGAGGTAGCTTTTGATGGGCTAAAATTTTCACTAAAATTAGTTAGTAACTCAGATGCCATCGAAGAAGGAGTCTCCATGAAGCGAAATAGGCCCAGGTCATAGGAAGTCTCTCCTTCGGCGGATGATCCGTAAGTGTTCAAGATCCTTCTGTGGGTCTCCCTTCTAGGCGGTTTCCATTAGGTGTGTATTCCACTACTGCTCTAGGTGATCGGTCCTCTTCCTTTCGTCCTATGTGCGTTCTCTCCCTTTCCTCCGATACTGTTTTATTCGTTTTATTATCAGCCAGTATATTGTGCACCTTTAACGTACTTTGGCAACGAGACTAATCATTCCGTCTAACATGGCCCCATTGTCACAATCAAGATCTTCAAGTCGAACGCATCTTCACCTGTCCTTAACTTCTCCCCATTCCAACCTCCATGGATATCCACTCCTCACATCGCCTCTTTTGCCCTACGATGTCCTTTTTTCATATCCTTCTTAACTTTTTGCAGGATCTGGAGTTGATCCTACCTCTCCTTAGCCTTCCATCCTCTCTGCTCCTCTACTATAACTTTTTAGGATTCTTCCTCCCTTTCTTCGCCTTCTTCTCTTCCCACTTTCATGTCTCCTTCTCAGCTTTTAGCGAGATTTGGCGTCGATCCTACCTTTCCTTATTCTTGTACGAGTATGCTCTCTGTTCCTGTTTCCTTTCTTTGGGTACATTTTCTATGATCCACCTCCTTCTCTTCGCAATCTCCTTATCATTCTTTCATCATTCCTGTTGTCCTTCGTTTGTCTTCTTTTCAACTTTTTGTGGGATCTGGTGTTGAAAGCTCCGAGTCACTTTTTAGTGTATTTATGATCACCTTCTTTCACTGTCAGTTTGTCTGTAATTTCGCTTGGTTGAAAACGTTTTTCCGTCAATAAAGTTCGGTTTGCAGGTTATTTGATGATCTGCTTCATCTATTTCTCCCATACTCCAGTTTAACTCACTTTTTCACTCCGAAAAGTCAGTACTTATTAAAGGCTAAGCTCATAATCTTAGTTAGTCTGCGACTTGTTCAGGGCTGCATTAACGGGATGGCCGAGGGCGCCGTTGGCCCCGAGCCCCCGCAACTGCAGTTTAAGAACCAGCAATGAACAATGAAAAATTATATACGTATTATAAAACATGGAGGAGGTTGGGGCGCGGGCATGTTGAGAAACTTCTCTTTTATGACGACTTGTGACGGTGGTGTTCTTGGTGAGACGATAAACACATAAAGGAGAATCGTTTCATTGGGCGAGACTTGTTTTTGCCCATGGTCAATCCATTGGATGTGATGAGTGAGATCGGATAAGGTGAGTAGAATTGAGAATTAATGCGCGGTAAATCCGGTGACCGTTTTTACGACCTGGTCCACTTTTTCACTACCACTAATTCCACTGTAGCTGGAGACCCTGATAATGGTTATGGAGTAGGAGTTGAGTGAGAAGCGTATAATGAGAAAGGTTGAGTGAAGTAAACGTTGGAAATTCCTTTTAAGGTAGATGTGAGATTAGAAGCACTAAGAAAAGTAGGTTATGAAGGGGGGCATTGGTAGATACAGCTTGGTTCTCAGCCATTGTGACGGTGTTGCGGTGAAGCTGACGGTGAGAGAAGAGAAAATTTTTGTTGTTAATGGAACATAAAAAATCATCATTGAATTTTCAATCCTCTGCGAAGCAAAGGTAGACGATGGTTTCGGTATGTGAACTTGGTATATTTAGATAGTGAGCGTGATAGGCAGAAGCATTGGTCGATTTTTTGTATAATTCACGTAGTTCGAGAACAATTTTTGGAAATGGGAAGGAGAGAGTGGAACGCGATACTTTTGAACTGGGAACAGTTGGAAAGTAAGTAAGTTGACGCCAACTGGAGTTGATAAGGATTTTTTTTTTAAACATAGAGGGTCATCACAAAAATTTAGGCCCGGGCCCTCAAAAGTTAGAGCCGGTCCTGAGCTTGTTAATAAACAATGGGAAAAAAAAAAAAAAAAAACATTAAGAAAAAGAGAGCCTTTACTACCTTCTCGACCATGATTATTCAATTTTCGACCAAAATGACTGAATTTTTTTGAATCAAAATTCTGGAGGTGCGTGATTCGAACCTCGTGGCTGGCAGGGTAGAAAATATAAATTTACTTAGACCCATGGAAAAAGAAGGATATATCCAGGACGACCTTATTAGTTTGATAAAAAATTGAGGCTTTGCTCGCACAGTAAGAAACAGACAAAGATATACTTCGAAATAAATTAATTTACGTTTAGACGCAAAGAAGGCATCTTCTTCAGAATGGTATGGGGAAATGAACTGAACAAAAAGACAAGGGAGGAAGAAAACATGAAAATACAAGACGATGAGTAATAAAACTAATCATGAAAAAGAGAGGATTAGTGATAATATACGGTCATAGATTGAGATTCAGGACCACCCACTTCCAACATTTCATTCTATTCCGTATCCAAAAACTTCGTAATAGTCGAAGGTGGTTTCGCGATAGTCAACGTACTTGGGTTTCCTGGTCAATAAGAAAAGGATTTGAATAGCTCTCGAATCCTGCAGACATCGAAACGAAATGTACTTGCAGAACGATCGGCTTCCCTTTTAAGACACCAGATGGTCAGTGTAAATCAGTGGTTCTTACCTATGGTCCGCGGACCACTAGTGATTCACGAGATACCCCAGAAGTGGTACATAAGAATTTTCAGAAGACTGAATTCCCTATAGATAAAAATATACGTTGATGAAGAGATCGTGACAACTTTTGGTCCTCCTAAGTGGTCCGCCACTTAGTCAAGAACCACTGGTGTAAACAGACTTTCTAAGCGAAGAAGATACCTAGATGTATAAAATTATGAGATGGCCTTCAAATTCCACAGTGAGCAACTCAAATTTTTAGACGAATATTGACTATAAAGGAGTATTGACCTAGAGATCTTGTAAAAAATCTGCATTAGATCAGACATTGCTTAAGTAACCTATTAGAGTGAAAGCGAGTCCAAAAATGCCTGCAATACTGCAGCAATAGAAAGGGTGCATTTCGATTTATCAAACTCCAAAACTTCATTCAATTCCCTTTCTAGTGACCTGTTAATACTCGAAGGTTGGCTACGTCAATATTCTTCGGATGTTTATACAAGAATAGCGGCGAGATAACCACCAATTCCTTGACATCTACGAAACCAAAACCACTCCCAGAACGAATTAAAAGATACACATTAACTATAAATCGTAAAACTCATTGATAAAGTATCGTAACGACCCACTTTCGTGCGTGTATAGTATAATATAAGCTGTCATTAGTACTTCAGCAATTTGAATTCAAAGAGACACGTTACAAAATACTCCGACAAATACGCCGAACTTATCAGATCTTTAGAGGAAAGAGAGAAAAAAAAAATTCTTCAACCACAAATTATTCAACGTTGAAAACATCGAGGACCTTACACTTCGTTACACTGTCACTATTATAGGCTACATAAACCTTGACTATTAGATTATCAATAAGAAATTTATGTTGCCTATCAATAAAATGTGGAAAAAAATCTACGATTCGAAAAAAAATTACGTAACTTCTATTACGGTACGGTACCTCTTTTACGCGGCGGCTTTTTCACGTGTCTATCTCGTCTATCCTCGGCCACGGCTGCATTCGTCTGCGCGGTCGAATTGGATAATTCCTGATGGCTGGACGTATCCACGTTCCCGTGAACGCTAATTAATAACTCGCCGGCGCAAAACAATAAACTTATCACCTTGATCGAATACATTGTGTTAACGATGGTCGTTGGGTACGAACTAACGAGATGCGAAAATTATATTCTCGTTTTATTGAAAAGGGAAAAAAGTGTTTGGCCGGCCCCGCGAGAGGAAGAAGAAAGTGATCGATAACACCGGACGAGTGTATCGATTACAAAATCGAGTTCGTAATTTCTTTTTCATCTGTGGCCGAACGGCGACTGTACTTTGTCATCGATGCGTAGAAAAAGCTGTAGCTTACGGTGCTTTGTTTGATACATGATAGCCTTTGAGACTGTAGCAAAGAATGGCATAGCTGTATTGAAGCTCTTTCTTACGTCGGGTACGGACGAGTACCGGTAATCAGACGAAGAGTTATTATATTTCATATAAATACCTTTCACGTGTTCGAAACGCACGAATTTGAAACCGAAAATTTGTATTTGAGCATAGGCCTAGATGCTCGGGAACATTATTAACATGATTGTACCGTAAGTTATTTGATATACAGATACTATAGTCAGACACGTTATCGTATTCTCAAGGAAGAGAATAATATTGCTTCCTCCTAGATCTCGCGCAAACTCGAGACCACACTTACGGTATTGCGAGACAAAGTGATGAGTGTAAATAATGTTATTTGATTATGCGAATTTTCAAAATATAACGTTCTTGTTCGTATTAATTATATGGCGTACCATCCAACCTTCTTCTCAGCTTCTCCGTTGATCAAGCAACTTGATTTATTTGTTCTGTTCTCACTTTCATGGAAACTCGTAGCTAATTTGTATACAATTTAACAACAATGTGTATTTATGACGCATTTTGATGGTGAATTATTATCGTTATATACTGATATGAACGTAAATTGGCTTGATATACGAAGGATTTGTACAGTCTCGTCTTCGTTAGCAGTCACTGGTCTCAAGTTTTGATAAACTTGTATAGGTGTGACGTACTTTTAGTTCTTTGTTGTATATAGATGTCTTGTTCTTTAATTTGTATGAACTTCTGCTGAAAGGGATTCAGCTTCTATTCTTGAGCACAGGGGGGCAGGATTAAGCGACATTGTGGCACAACATTGTTTCCAGAACCGAAAATAGAAGAAGCAATTTGTTGGAAAAACGCAGCTAGAGAAATCGACACAGTGCAGTGTAAGCTCGCAAGGATGGACATTATCTGCAAACAAGCAATTTAGACCGTGGAATATGACATCCTGAACGGGAATCGAACCTAGGAGTGCGATAACCACTACGTTACTAGCAGTGTGTAGCCAGCTGGGATGAAAAATTTCTTCTCGATGCTGAAGGGCAAGAAAATTTTCGGTACCCGTCTCTAAACCGAAATTTCTGGCTACGCCACTGACTACTAGGTCTTCAGATTAGATCGTCCATTTTAGCCTCTTCTCTCCTCATTACTATAATTCCTTGGGAAGATCCGCACCATTTACCATACTTTATCTCGAAAAGCAATCAATTCAGACCCTCGATCAAACATTGGACTGGATACGTAGATTATATCCTAATTGTTAGGTCAGACACTGTCAGAAAGTCGTCTAGTGGAGAACAGGATAGAATACAAAATCTACAGGAAGCTAACATACACTCTCTAGAGGCGTTGTTGAACGAGTCCTTGAGAAAAGAATTTCCATGACAGCACGATGAAAAAGTATTCGGAATCAGTACCATGCATAGGAAAGTATAGAAAAAGGGTGATAGAGGCGTTGAAGGCAGTGATGTGAATGTGGGCATTCCACCCATTACCAGACAGAAGAGAAGGATGAGAGTAACTTGAGCAGAGTGTACAAGCTCAGTTGTAAACAGTGCAAAGTCAGTTATAACATTGGGAGAAAGGAACACAAAATATCAAGGGAAAAAGAAGGTGGAAAGTCCCTGTTTGGCAAACATTGCAATGAAGAATAGCATAATTGAAGGAATACTTGAAGTCATACGCGTAGAAAACCGCAAAAAAAGAAGAAATGAAACTTGCAAAGGCAAAGAGAAGAAAAACCAGCCTCTTAAACAATTAAATCACGTTACAATATTTATTTATTGCGAGTCTTAACATTTTATCTCGCTGTGTTCAATCAATTAAATCACGTTTGATAGTAAAAATTTATCTGGTTCGGTGATTAAATGAATAGGGGAAAAAAACAATACGGACGTGGACCAATAAGATGACAGTAAATCTGGCAGCCAATGAAAATGTAGGTAGCGCATAGGTTAGTTACAATGTAGCATTGTTTCAGCCAATAAAATTACAGTGTCTACTGTGAGAACCAATATTTAAGGTCCTATTCTCCAATAGTGATAGCAAACATCCTTTAAATTAGTAGTGGGGAAGTATCGACACTATCGATACATCCACGGTATTGGAAATATCGACATCCAAAGCCTGATATCGATACTTTTACTGCAGCCGTTCCGGAGCTGTTTTGGAGAGGTGGGAAGTACCGACGTTTTTGAAGTATTGATACTACTCAATACTTGCAGGCCAAAATATCGACACAGTATCGATACTGGTCGGAACAGCTATAAGCGGTTACAAACTAATAAGGAACGGCTTTGACCCACTCTGGAACAACTTAAACCACCTCCAAAACAGTTCTGGAACAGTTCCAGTAAATGTATTGATACCAGACTTTGGATATCGACACTTCTGATACCTTGAAAGTATTGATAGTATCATTACTGGTATCGATATTTTCCCACCTTTAGAACCTTTATTTGATACTGAAGTTACAAAAAAAAAAAAAAAAAAAAAAAAAAAAAAATGATACAAAGAGCAAAAGAGGCAGGGCTAAGAACACTTATTTCCTTTCTTAACGGTTCCGGTTATGAAGGTTCTTGAATCAAATTGTGGGATCCGGTTCCTTTCGGTTCCGGCTCGAGAACCCCGTAGCAAGATCCGTTTCCTTTTGGTTACGGTTCCAGAAACCAATGGAGACCCGGTTCCTTTTGGTTCCGGTTCCTAAACCCAATAGTGAGATCCGGTTCTTTTTGGTTCTGGTTTCAGAACCCAATAGTAAGATTGGGTTTCTTTTGGTTCTGGTTCCAGAACCCAATAGCCGGATCCGGTTTCATTTGATTCCAGTTCCAGAACCCAATAGCGAGATCTGCCCTGGTTTCTTTTGATTCTGTTTCCTTTACCCAATAGTGAGATCCGGTTCCATTTGGTTCCAGTTCCAAAACTCAATGAAGAGATCCGGTTTCTTTTAGTTACGGTTCTAGAGCCCAATAGCAGGATCCGATTCCTTTTGGTTCCAGTTCCAGAACCCGATAGCGAGATCCGGTTCCTTTGGGTTCCGGTTCCTAAACCCAATAGTGAGATCCGGTTCCTTTTGATTCCGGTTCCTAAACCCAATAGCAAGATCCGGTTCTTTTGGTTCCGGTTCCAGAACCCAATAGCAGGATCCAGTTTCATTTGATTCCAGTTCCAGAACCCAAGAGCGAGATCTGCCCTGGTTCCTTTTGGTTCCGTTTCCTGAACCCAATAGTGAGATCCGGTTCCATTTGGATCTGGTTCCAGAACCCAATGAAGAGATCCGGTTCCTTTCAGTTCCGGTTCTAGAACCCAATAGGGAGACCCGGTTTCTTTTGGTTTTGGTCCTAGAACCCAATAAAGAGATCCCGTTCTCTCGGTTCCGGTTCCACAACCCGATAGCGAATTTGCGGTCATAGGCCCTGAGACTCAAAAGAGGGACTTTGACATTTTAACAGGGAACCTGTTTTATGGGGGGCTTTTTGAGAAATTTGCCGTGCGCTGTCCGTCGTGTGCCGTCCAACAAAAAACTTAGAAAAATTTCGACTCTCAAACTATATATGATAGGAGGGGGACTAGGAAAAATTTTAACTCTCGAGCTATATACCTGTGATAGAAGAGGGACTTAGAAAATTTCGACTTTCGAGCTATCATATATAGCTCAAGATAGAAATATTTAGACTCTCAAACTATTATTATACTACGCTTATCGTAGGTCTAGGCCTCCTTATGCTAGCTTTATCTAGGTCTAGGCTTCCTTGAATTTTCGATAGCAAATCCCAATTGACTCATAAAACAGGTTCTCTGCGTTCCTCGTTTAACTTCGTTTAGGAAGCCGTCGTTTTTTGTTATTTCCAAGATAGTAAAGGTTTACGAAATAATTTCGACTTTCTTAAATAATTGATTCTGATCGATTATCAAGATGAATTATTGAAATCCAAATCTCAAAATCCCCCTTTCAAAATCGCCTTATTTACTATGGTTAACAAAAGCGAACCCGTAAATGGCTAGTTTTCAACAGGGAACTTGTTTTGTGGGGTGTTATTTGTGAAGGAGGTGCGCTCATGTCTGCCCTTGTCCCAGCGAATTGCAGTTCAGGGAAGGAGAGAAAAAATCTCTGACCTACTTTTGGGACTTGGAGAATTCTTCACGTACGAATCATCTTCTAGCAGGAGGACTCGGAAAGTTGCGATAATTCAATCGAGTATAATTATGAGGAGAGCGCGAACCTTAAAACTAAGTCGACCGCCTAGCAATTCGATCCGGCAAATGAAAGGGTCGCTAGCAACGTTTGATGAGGAATTCCAGTGATTTAGAATCCCTCCTGTAATCGATGTGTCAGTGCATAAAATTAGTTGTTTCAAAATTGCGATTATAGCGCTGCCCGGTCCGAATAGAGATCAAAAAGGGAAAAGCTCGGAAAAGTTCTGGCTATTATTCTGCCATGTATATGAGGGAAGAGGGGAACTTGGAAGAAGTTCGACTTTCTAGCAACAGGTGCAGATCAGGAACGGGGAACCTGGAGAAATTTCGGCCACCAAGCTGTATAAATTAGGAAAAAAGACCTGCAAAATTCTGACCCTCGAGCTATATGAGAGAGGGAAGAGAAAGGCAACGAAATTCTGACTAGCGATCGGCCTGTATTCATCAGAAGGAAAACTAAGAAAATTTTCGTCTACCTCTCTATTCCTGAAGGATTTTAGTTTCCGTCCTGTGCAAACGAGGATGTAGACTTCGAAGAAGTTTAATCACTGAGCAGAATACTAATTTGCGGATGCATGTATCTTTTTTAGGGATCCTGATAATCCTGGAGTGTCTCTAAATATCTAGGATTAGAGATTGAGTCCAGAGAGTGTCAAGTGTTCTGCAGATGATTAAGAGTGAGGACATGGATAGATGTTTCCTGGTGCCATATTCTTTTTGCTGGGCAGAGCAGTTTTAAGCTCTTCTAGAAGAAAGGATTGTTCCATCCAGTGCGAAGAACAAAAGGTAACTTTTTAGAAAGATGATAGATAGTCGGGATTAACTGTGGATAAAAACGTATCCGGTTGATCTTTAGAAGGGATGCAAGTATTGGAATTGTTTGGACGGTATCTGATGGCCTTAGCTTTGCTCCAGATTTCCTAAATCGGGGTAGATCTGATGAAAGGTTGTACGTAATATTGCCAAGAGTCTCTACGTGCTTGTTTGAATGTTCTTTTTGCTGAAGTATTTATTTTACATAGTTGAATGAAATTCTCTTCAGAATTGGGTTATTCTTAAAGATTCTGAGGGCTGTAAGACGATTTTTCACACCTTGTTGGCACTCTGTCCAATCACGAAGAACATTGTTGACGTTCCAGCACCAGAAGTTTTATTAGAAGCACTCTGAATACGTCGCAGATTTCTTCTTCTAGTATTTCGATGATCAGAAAATACGAGATGTCACCTTTTTGGCGAATTTGTAAAGACGATGCTGAATTTGACAGAGTTTCTGTGCGAGACTCTCTCGAAGAAAAAAGTTAGATTTTGTTACGTACTTATCCAAATTATCGCCAAGGTCGTTCGTACTTCGTCTTTGAACTCTGAAAGAACGTGAAGGAATGAGTAAAAACCCGTGTTACGAGTAAAATTAGACGTCAACGAGCGATCTGAGAAAAGAAAGGTAAAAGCATCAACAGCTTTTCAAAAGAGAAGCTAATAACAGAAAAAAATACGTACGGTATCCGCGTTTAACGAGACGATTTTGAAATATGATGAATGACGATCTTTTCTACCGTATGACAAGAACGTAAGTATTTTGTAAACGCAAGGGAGAAAAGAACAAACAATTTCTTCGAAAAACGTTCGCATTCGCCCGCAAATTCGTTTTTAAATTTCAATAGGATCATTTAAGAATTGTCAGAGCGTTGTGGGCAAGAGGGAGAGAGAGTGCAGAGACACGACTAAATGACAGCTAAAAAGTATACAAATTAAAGTACAAATAATGACGACGCGTCTAGTCTCATAGCTGTTAGCAACTCGTCAAGCCTGAATATTGGGCGATCGTAAACGGCGTATAGTAACTCCTGCAAGCGAGATTACTGTGACTCATTTATTCGCGTGTCGTGTATTTTGCATACTCATTACTTTAACGTCGTTAGTCTACTGCTTCTGTTGTCTGTTATACTAATACTACAGACGTAGTTATTTAATATACGTCAAATTAAAAAAGCGATCCCATTTCATTCGTAGAATCTGGGCGTACAATGCGAGTACAGATACTAGACAGCCTTACAAGCAGGTACTGTTCATTGTCAAAGGGGAGGCGAGCGTGGAAAAAGAAGAAAAAAGTCGATACACGCGAAATTGGATGAACGCGAGTAGCGTCGAGATCATTCTCGTAAGATAGGGCAGAAAATCTTCCAAGTTCAGCTGGTGAGCGAAGAATAATAGGAAATTAAAGATACACATCTGTGGCAGTTAAGTATGTCCATTCGTGTATAACCAAGCACTTTGTGCGTGTATTGATTAGAAGGGTGATAAAGTAATAGTTTCGAGTCCGGGGAAATAAAATAATTTACACGTTTGCCGCGTTAAAGATGGCTCATCGCAGGGGCGAACACCACGAGCAATTGCCATTATCGTATTTTACAGTCTAGATACGGTCACTCTTTAGCCCGCTCGAATACTATGGGAGTGAATATTTAAAATATTTTCGCAAACCGGAATAAAGTAGTTAAGATATCCGTCCGGCCCGCGATGATGATCGCGAACGAATTTCTTTTAGAAAAGGTACATTTCATTCATTCGCTGGTGGCTGTATACTGTATACCCATCTTACTTTGCATTATTCACCTCGGAGACATCCGCGACTGTAGGTAAATGTACACTTAAGCGGTTTATTTAGCGATCGCAAATCAAAATTACCATCATCGAGAAGAGGGATGCAGCGAGAGTCGCACTCAAAGTAAAACCGCGTAAGTACATTTTCGTGTTGTCATCTAGTAAGCAGTTCTTTACCAAATCAGCTGTTTCCTATCCATTCTCGATGACTTATCGTTGTTTTCTCGTCGTCGTCTCTGGCGTACGCTAGATACCGACAAACCCTTTCAAGAGATGCGCCACTACTCGTCTACTCATTAAAATAGTTTCTTTTTTTTTCGATGTTCGTGAGAGCGAATAAGAAAGATTAAAGTGGAGCAGAGGGAAAAGCCTACCTTTATAAAATATATATACGCGTATACACTGTACAAACATAATTTCTAACACACATTGTAGGTGCTATTTTATTTTAACGTTAAAAGCATCATCATTGTGCAAGCTGTAAAAAATAAGTATAAATAAAGAAGAGATAACGCGTTAATGTCCTAAACTGACAGACAGGATGGAGATTTTCTTCTTTTTTTCATCCTCCTTTGCGTGTCCTCGAAAAGAGTAAAAAATTGTAAATTACGTATACGCGGTAAGGCGTAATCTCTACAACGATAGTTTACACGTTGACGCCAAGATCCGAAGGCTCAGTCCGACTACTCGTGATTCAATTTATAAATTAGCTGTGATTTGTTGTCGATAGACGAACAAATTAGAGCTAATATAAGCACGATTCGTAGATTAGTTGGGAATCTTAATTTATTGGTGGCGCGTTGACCCATTAACTTTTTTCCTTTTTATTTCCTCAGAAGACACGCACAGTTCTTGGATTCAGAAATATAAGCGTGTAATTAAGATACAAGGTACGCTAGTTTTTAAATTGTATGAAAACGCGTTAAAAAATGAGGGCGGACGTGCCCTCGGAGAGGACTTTCTCTTAATCAGTTCGATGGTAATAGGAGTAGCGTCATTGCGAGTTGAAATTCCGAGGATCTGACGTGGCTTTGATTCATCAAAACAGTATTAGAACTGATCTCAGTATGGCCTGTACAAGGATAACTTAGCCAGCAGGCAGATAAGGTGGAGTTAAATCTAGCATTTATGTGTTTTCCATCAGGTGTCCAAGTACGGCTGGAACTTGAAGGATGAGGAGGCCGCAGGGATGCCGTGAGCCCCCTGGTCCAATGAAGAAACCAACCTCAAACTTTAATTTCTTGTACCTAAAAAAGAAAGAAAAAAAAATAAATAAATAAATTATAAGGACCCCCCCTAAAACGAATACGAAGAATTATCTTGATGAAAATGGCCTCACGACACCCCTGCCCTGAGGGGGGGGGGACTTGAACAATTTTTGCTGATTTGGATTTTTTGCTGGGCAGAACATGGCGCATGGCAAATTTTTCGAAATACCCGCCCTCTACCTCATAGAATAGATTAGCTGTTAAAATTTTTACTTCCGAGCTAGGGGTTATTCTAGGACGTCATTAGATTGTAACGTTACAGAGACTGATTTATGACATCATCAGATCGTGACTAAATAGAAACTTCTCTATGACGTCATCGGATCGTGAAATCACAAGGACCAATTTATGACGTAATCAGTTCGTGACATCATCAGTGGCGCATGCACGGAGGGGGATAATGGGAATATATCCCTCCCAAATCTCAAATTTGTAGTAAAAAAAAGAAGATAGAATCATAATAATTATGGTCCTGGCAAAGAGTAATATTGAGAGACTACCTAAGTCCAATTTTTCTTTGCACATATCCCTCCCCTCCCCCGAAAAAAAATGAAAAAAATAGCGTGCTGGATCCGTCCTTGCATCATAGGGACTTCTCTATGAGGTCTTCAGATCGCAACTCGGCAGATATCCAAGTATTAATTTCGGAATCAGCGTTTAATTTCACTTTCAAATCGAGTAAAACACGGAAAATTGAACTATATTTAATTTTTGAAAATTTTGGCGAATTGATCAATTTTTGGCGCATTTTGGTCCATAACTCGACTCAAACCAGTCGTAGAAAGTTGGGTAGGGGCGCAAATAGAAGATAAAATTGAGATACAAATTTTGCAATTTTAAACTACACATCTAATAAGCAGATTTTTCTTCGAGGTGACAGAAAATTTTTATATTAATAATCAAGGCTTTAATCACCACTTTCAAATTGTTTTTAATAATAAAAAAAAATTGAAAGTGGTGATTAAAGCCTTGATTATTGATATAAAAATATACATCTAATGTTTTGCGTTTTTACGCTAGAACAGATTTGAACTGGTAACATCATTTTGGTCTACTATATTATGATGACAATTAAGAAGATTTATATGATAGGAGAGGGACATGGAAAAATTTCGCTTCTCGAGCGATATATGGTGGGGAGGAACCGTTTATATGTTGGGAGAGGAAATTGGAAATTTTCTAACTCTTGATCAGACCTAACGCGTATACTCATAAGATTCACCGTTTCCTACGGAACTGCGAAGCTTGCGGGTTGCAGAGTTTGCAATGGCATCTTAATTTTTTTTTACTACTTTTTCTTCGAGTTTTCAAGTTGAAGAGGCTTCCCCTTCCCCTCCCAAATATTTGACGGACCTTACATTTAATGATTACACCGCGGATTCTCGAATAGAAAATTTTTTAAAATTAAAATTCAAATTCCATCCTCAATGTGTCGTGAATACTAGGCACAATCTACCGTTAGTTTTTTATATTTTTGCCAATAATGTTGGGCTAAGATCAGTGCTTCTCAACCTTTCACAGGTCGCGGTCCGCTCAGGAATAATTCCTAATTTTTGCGGGCCCCCAAATTTCTGAAAGATTTTTATTAGCAAATATTTTTTTACAAATCGTACAGTGCGCGAAAAAAATTCGATTTGTCCAATACAAAGTTTAAATTAAACGAAATTCAAAACGCAATATAAATACATGATAGGTATCTCAAAAAAAGTTAGAGTGAGATTTGCTGTTGGCCAGATGATAACAGCTTTTCCCACTCCGGGTCCACCATAGAAAGTGCCACGCGCATATATCCGCGTTGGCATTGAGGCAGTTGAGCTATTTTGATTTGGTGAATATCAATGCAGAAAATCCCAGTTTACAGAGATACGTATGTTTTCGGAAATGGGAGGAAAATACGAAGTGCTTTCTCACGAGACTTCTCGCGGACCCCCTGCAATGGTCTCGGGGACCACCGGGGGTCCGAGGACCCCTGGTTGAGAAGCATTGGCTTAGACCCTTTCCTATCATATTAGCTCGGAAGTCGAAATTGTTTTCAGTCCCTTTCCTATCATATATTACGGCTCGAGATATCGACATTTTTTCAAGTTGAATCTGAGCTATATATATGATAAAAGGGGGACTTGAACCATTTTTGCCAATAATTTTGGACTTGGTCCTCCTCCATCATATTAGATTAGAAGTCGAAATTTCGAAGTTCAGTCCGAGCTATACATATACTTGTATGATAGGAAAGAGATTAACTCATTTTTACCAATGATGTTGGACTTGGGCCCTCTCCTATCGTATAAAGTTCGGAAGTCAAAATTTTTTCGAGTCCCTCGCTCGTCATACATTATGGCTCGGGAGGTCGACGTTTTTTCCAAGTCCAATCCGTCCATTTTTGTTGGACATCAGACAGCACACGGCAAATTTTTCAAAATACCCTTCCTTTCCCCCCACAGAACACCACGAATCCATTTGTGATACCCTACAGTACTTACCACTAATCAACTTTTACTGCAGCATCTACACAAACTCATTGATCTATAAAAAGTTAATTATCCTCACTGCCTTTCTAATTTAACAACATAATTATCCAATAATATTGTTCACCGAGCTAAATAGCCCCAGTTTAGTTGACAGCTCGTTAAAATAAAATAAAAGAAATACTAATAATATCAGTACCACTACTAATATCATACAGATGCACCTATGGGAATAGGATTTGCTAAACGATGGGAGACACGTGTCCCAGTGACATTCCGAAATTAACTAATCATCACAAATCATAAGCTTTTTTTTTGCGAAAACTTTATTCTTGGTATCTTGCATAACAACAATAACCTAACATATCAAGTAAATACAATTTTCAAAGTGTAGTCTAAATGGAAACCTACTTGCATGCAGGTAATAATTATTAACAATAGAATAACTCATTTCACCGGGATAAAAAATATCTTAAGTAAATTCTGAACACCAAAATTAAATAATTTGTCATGATAAGGAATAATAAATAAAATCAATAATGAAATTGTCGACATACAAATTATGATTTTTTTTTCTCTCTAAAAACTGGAAAAATAAAATAAAAATACGACAGTAAATGGAACCATGATTACGGCTCAAGATGAAATAATAATTGTATGGCGGAACTCAGAACAAATCGAAAAATTTTTCGATCGTTAGTGATATATCCTCAAATTTCACCACTTTGTTTGTCATTGGATCGAAGGAAAACGTAATATTATACGGAATTTGAGGGTAAGGACTGTGTCTGTTTGAAACGTATCGCAGATATGGGCACGCTTGGAACAGTCTCATTACTTCTCCTTCATCAAAAATTGTAGTAAATACCTCCTACGAGAGATGAGATAAGACTTGGATTATTTATAATCTGATATGCGATAGGTAAGTAGACTGTACGTATATTTCTCACCTCAGTGCAATCAATCTTCAAATGATACAGGTTTCTCAAACGTTTGCAGAATTCCACGACTTTTCTACGATATACAGAATGATCATTCCCGTACAAAACACTGGTGTATGGGATAGTAAGTGAAGTGACGGCTGAAATATTTGATGTTACTTGAGTTAACACACTTCCAGCTGAGGGCTGAAAAAAAAAAAAAACTAAAACACTCGAAAATTTTTAAAAGTTACCAGCATTTGAAGATGGTAGGAGCACTACGGTACTGACCCGTACGCATTTTTTTTTTTTTTTTTCTAAACAGAGAAAGTGAGAAGTAAAGAGGACACGTAACTATTCCTGGACTTCCCTAAATGGCTTTCGATTTTCATCTCTTAAAACTTACTTAGTCGTATTCAAATCCCGGAAACCCACACCCTCCTTACAACCATTATTTTTACAGAACTTCAAAATCACAGAACGCCAGTCCGCTAAATTACTAGGCTTACATTTCGATTACAAACTCAACTGGTCCTCACACATCAAAATTTTAAAAACCTCGTGCATTCGAGCCCTAAACATTATAAAATACCTCTCCAACCCTTCTAAAGGATGCAACAGGAAACTCCTTATTCAACTTTACAAGAGCCTCATCCGATCACGTTTAGACTATGGTGCTCCCGTCTACAATCTAGCTTCCAAATCAATTCTCAAAAGTTTAGATCCTATCCAAACCCATTCTCTTAGAATGGCACTGGATGCTTTCCGTACTAGCCCCAAGCTTAGCCTGAGCGCAGACGAAGCTGAACCACCTCTCCCATATCGCAGACTCATCCTGACTTCTAATCTTTTGATCTCAATCTCTCAATTCCCAAACCTACCGATCTACGACACAATCTTCTCTTCAAAAACTACCCATCTCTCATCGCCGGTTAACAAACAAGTCCGTTTCTGTCTCGAACAATCTCTTAACAAACCCTTTTTAGTTCACCCCTTGCAGCCTATACTTACACTCTCCCCTCCTTGGACTTACAACGAAGCTTCCCTTCGACGTGATATTACCCAAATCCCTAGTCAAAACAAATCTACCTACGTCACCCACATCAATCATATGATACAGGAATATCCTGACCACACGATCTGTTTCACGGACGGATCCAATTCTGGGAATAGAGCTGCCTGCTTATTCCGTCAATAGTCTCCTTGTCTCTCATCGAGTCCACAACATAGCGTCGGTTTATACTACTCTACTCATGGCCATCCTCGCATGTCTTTCTCACCTCACTCAATTTCCACCGAATAGTAACTTTTTACTTCTCAAAGACTCATTATCCTCACTCCATTCACTACTAGACCCTGACAACTCACATCCACTCATTCAAAGAATTCATCTACTACGAACTACACTTGACTCAATTAACCGCAACATTACGTTCATATGGATACCGGGACACATTGACTTACACCAACACGATCTCGTTGACAAAGCCGCCAAAAAAGCCACCACCCTCAGAAAAATCACGGATAAATCTCCACTACCAGCTTCAGATTACGAAAATCACTTCCGCTCTCTCATCATCGAACAATGGCATTCAACTTGGAATACTCAACCTCTCAATAAACTTCTTCGCATTAAAAAGTACCCCATACCTTGGTCAAGCTCCAATAGAAATTCACGAAGAGCAGAAGTCATCCCACCAGACTAAGAATAGGTCACACTCGCTCTCACTTAATCAACCCTCACATATTATCGCCTCCATCTTGCCCATTCTGTAAAGAAGAAAATCTCACAACTGATCATATACTCTCATGTTCTCATCTCCCCCTTCTTCTTCACTACAGGTCTCTTCCTCCATCTCACAAGCTCTTAAAAATGATCGCGACACTGTCACACTATCACTACAATACTTACGTCTCACAGAATTCTACTCTCTCATCTAACTATTCTACCTCAACAAACTCCTACAACTCAACACAACATACATTAATATATAACTCTGTTAAAATAATTCTACCTAAATCACTATAAATTAAGCGATTAAATGATTGACTGATACTACAAACGCTTAACCAAACTAAAACATTAATTTCTCGTTATCACCCCATAGTTATAGCTCTACAAGAAACACACTTAAAACCAAGTCACAAACCTACCCTCTCAAAATATAACATTTACGGTCACGATTACATTAACCAAGAAGCCTGCGGTGGTGCGGCATTGATGATACTAAATTCATTCACAAGTGAAATCACCAAAACCCCCACTTCTTTGCAAAACATAGCAGTTTCAGTTAAAATACCTCAACTTAACAACAAATCTATCACCTTCTGCTCCATTTACATCCCTCCATCTCTCAACACAGATAGCCAAGAAATATCAAGACTTATAGCATCTCTTCCTCAGCCATTCATCCTCTGTGGAGACTTCAATACCCACAGCCCTACCTGGGGTATCATAACAAATAGCAAATTCCGTTCAAACGCCAGGGGAAATATCATTGATCAAATTCTCACTATGTCTAACGATGTAAATCTCTTAAACACACCACAAACACCAACTCATCTGAACTCCACGTCAGGCACACTATCCGTCATTGATCTAACGTTCTGCTCAACAATACTGTCCCCTAAGTTAACGTGGACCACTCACCCAGGCTTATGTGATAGTGATCATTTCCCTATACTTTTATCAATAGATACTCCCACTCCCACTTATAAATCAACACCCCGGTGGAAAATACAAACTCACTTCACACATAGATACTTTACCTGATCATACCAACATCCAATCTTCTGTTTCAGAATTCACCAAGTTCATTATTCAAAGCTTAGAAACTTCTATCCATCGTACTCCAGGTATTCACAAACCTGGTCAAGTCCCTTGGTGGAACGAAGAAATAAATAATGCAATCAAAACCAGACGAAAAGCATATCGAAATTACAACCAATCACTCACTCAACTAGACTTCATCACTTGTAACAAACTCCGGGCAAAAGCAAGACTCCTTGTCCTCTCGGCAAGGAAGAGATCGTGGAGTACATTTGTCTCGAGTATCAATAAACCCGTCTCCGATGCCTCTATGTGGAGAGACATAAAGAGACTAACGGGAAAAAATTCCTTCAATCCCATACATCAAATTGAAATGAACAACTCCGTCATAACCGATCCTCAAGCGATATCCGAAATTTTTGCTCAACTTTTCGCAAACATATTATCAAATTCCAATTACACCCCCCCCCCCCTTTCCTACTTCACAAACTAAAACTCGAACCCGACTTAATAAATTACGAATCTTCTGACAACTACATCACGTATAATCAACCAATAACCTATTGTGAACTCAATACAGCCATACATAAAAACCTAAGAAATGCATCCCCGGGACCAGATAATATCCACGCAGCTATGCACAAAAATTTACATCCGAACTCCACAACTTATCTCCTCTCCTCTCGCTATTCAATGCAATACTAAATCAAGCTATATATCCCGATGACTGGAAATTAGCCTAATGTATTGTTTGAAGAGAATTTGAGATCTAAATTTTGAAGGATGTATGACGAAAATACTACACCGTTTTGACGCAGTATTCTGAAAGATACAGTACCGGTAACAAAAATCTCTGAAAACACCTTTTGAAATTTCAACACGTACGTAAATAAATAGCGTCTGACTCACATGAAAGAAATAACAAGTACCTGCTCTTATACAAAATAATTCCGAGCCTATGACTCGTCGATCAACCAATTTTGTCGCATACTCACCACGTCAAAAAAGCATACTCTCAAGGATAAACATTCCAAAGATGAGCTAAAGTTTTGCAACACCGGTATTATACTCTCGACTGTACTTCGATGAAATTGGTCATAAATGGTATTGCAATGCAAACCACAACTCAGTTCCAAGTTCTTCAATTCTAATGGAAAATTTTCTTATCCATGAAAATCGAATTTCTTAAATATCAACAATTTTAAATTTTACAAAATAAACTCACCTTGAAGCCGACTTATAGAGAGCCTGGGTGTTGCACCTGAGCTTGTACCAAGATATGCGTTGTATGGGTTATATATGTTCAAGCCTTCTAATACCAGAGTTTCTAATTTCAACTATCAGCGCGTGGAAAGTACAAAAAATATAAAAATTGATTCCGGTTAAACACGCTTCTGAAACATTATTTTACTTATTTAGAAAAATACCCACCAAATATTGAAATATTATTTGTAGAGTCTCTTCGCAAGGGCTCCCCACTTTCAAGCGTTTTAGTAGAGGACAATATTTCAATATTTCTCTAAATTCAAATCCGAAGTCTCCTAGATCTAGTGTAGTAAGTGAAAAATTAATAGGAATATCTGGCCTTGGTGGCGTAGTTATACTCCCGGAGTAGTTGGGTATGAAATAAAAACTTTTTAGGTTTTTGATCAAAGGGAAAAGTAAAGGAATTTCTTCATCACTTAGCTCTATGCAATCAAAAAGTGTGTCAAACATAAAATCACGTAAGTTAGGGCAGTTCTCTAAGCAATAAAATAAGAGTATTTTATAAAATACACTTTCGAATCCTGATACTGATAATTTTAATCTTTTCATGTTGTATTGCTCCTTGAAAAAAGACAATATCGTCGACTCCATAGACAGAGAAAATTTCCAAAGTGTAGTTTCAAATTCTGTTAACCTGCAATGGAAATATTAATTCGCGTATGAGTACCTACCAATGCTTTCTATAGCTGGGTACATTTTCAAGATCACTACATTCACAATACCAACCGAAGTTTCAATGTTGATTTTAAGACATGTTCCATCCAAGAGCCTGTTACACAATAATTGAATGTCAGGTGTGTCAAATATTCGAATTTACCCTCGAATAATGATTCGTTTCCTGTAATTGGATCAACCTTAAAGGGAAAACCAGGTTTATCTTCATAATTGTTGGAACTTAAACGAAAATATTTCATACACGGATATATTGAAGCAAATTTGCCCAACGATTCAGCAGCAACCAAATCAAAGGTAAATCTTTTAATCGGTAAGGCCAACGACTCTAATTTAGTGCGTTTGACACCAATCTTAATTAAATCGTCCAGCAAGTAGATTAGGCCTGTACCTAACGCTCCAAGTTTCCATTCCTGAATATTATGACGATCATAATATTCAATTGTGAGACTTGAGAGGTTGACACAATGGAAGATTACGTCGTATACAATTTTATCGTTCCATTTGCAATTATAAAAATACAGAGACTGAATTTTGGGGCCACAAGTTTTCCAAAATTGAGTGGATAAACTGCTATCTTCGATACTGAAGTTTCGGAATTCGAGATTCGGACGCACAAAATTGGACTGAAGAATTTCGATCACTTCCCGCTCGTTACAATTGCTTCGGAATACAAATTTTTCGCATTTTATCACCGACCAGCTTGAAGCGCATTCGTGCCAAAATCGGCATACAAGTCGCGCGTTCTTACGATCTTGTAACGATAAAAGTTCAATAACGTGACCAAGAACCTGCAAATTAATTAGTTTTTAAAATGAATTGGATGGATAAGGTTGTGAAAATTACGTTCACCAAAATGGGAAAATCGCCAAAACATTCAGATGTACTTACTTCAGATGGAAAAGAGATTGGATTGTCCAAATTATCATCTACCTCCTTTGACATATTAGAGAATATTTTAATTATTCAGGATAAAATTGATGTTACTGTGAAATTTTCTGGATTGTAATTAGGAGAATAAAGGTGTGGGTTTATAGATATTTTAATTATTTATCATCCACCAACAGTCAACACCTCAATCAACAAACTGTTCGTTATTACCTGTAACTGTATAGTGTATTGGGGTTAAAACCTACACTAGAGAGCGCTACTGAAAGAGAGTGAATCCGAGAATTTATGTACGTTCATACTACGTTCATACATTGATTTTCAATCAACTGTTATTTTTTCAATATATCATTTATTGCTACAATTTTTATTTGTATTTAATGTTGATGATACCGACTTCAAAATTTATGCAGCATTGAACAAAAGGGTGAATATCTTCAGGGCTACCAACTCCCCAACTCTGAGTTTAAATCCCAATAGACTACAGAGCTCCAAATATACTGTTCACGTTAAGAAAGGATAGAAAGTAGTACAAAGTACGTAACTCGCGATACGGATACGGAACGGTAAAATAATTAATATTACCTGCGGACCGTTCTGTTCTCGACTAGTTTCTATCCTTTCTTAACGTGAACGGAGTATTGTTTTGACTCATTGGCCTTTGTCCAAAAACGCGAGTGTTACCAACATGGGAGGCCAAAAATATGCCACATCTCTACATTCCAAAATGTTCCACCAAATATCACACTGCCATGCTTCTGGTAATAAAGATCAAAAGAACAGGGTTTTTTCTAGGATAATAAGAGATTCCTTTCTGTGCATTGCCATCACAGTATATAGTACAGAGAATTGAAGGAGCTCGGGAGCAGTTTATACCTAATTGAAAATAGAGTGGTTGAAGAGTGTAGATTGATATGAACCTGGTGATTCATCTGTCCTGTTTGCTCCTGATACAGTTCACTCCCTTAGTCTTAGTTTACTTCTATCTCTTATTGTTTTCCTATTAGTTCTATTTTTGCTTTGCACTAATGATGGTCTTTGTTGCCAAAAGTGTTTTGTAACTTGTACTTATTAAAAAATCTTGTGGTTTAACAACGTTATTTTTCTTGATTACTTATATTACCAGGGTACGTTGAAGTGTCACTGTCACGCTGATCTTTTTGCTCTTTATATTCTTATGAAGTAGGTGATATGTAACCTAAATCTGTAGTCAGGGTAATAAATAATAATAAATACCTACATAAATTTTAATGAGCCATAAAAAGTGCCAGCAGAATATGAAGAGTGCCTCCCATTGACACCCCTGCAAACAATAAAAAGTGTCTCGCATCTGTTATCATCACAAAAGTTTGCAAAGATTGGCATATAAATAAATTTGATTGAATGTTCATAATTGTAAGCTTTATTTTATTTTAATGAATGCAATTGAAAGGGAATACCTATCATACAACGGGAATTGTGAATTACTATTGCAAAAAAGTGATGTACACTACATATTATGTAATCAAAGATTACAAATCATTGATCGATTTTGCAACTTGTTATTTATCATAAGTAAAATATATGCTGGAACAAAGGAACACAGGATGTAATACCTCTTTCAGCAAAGGATAATGTAGGTATTAATTTACAGATTTTGTTGTATGGAAATGAATTACATAATAATGTATAGAGATAGTATTATGTCTTTCCATTGGATGTTTGTTACTTGAGTTGTTGGGTGTTTGTTTTTGCCAAATCAAATAAAATTGGTTAGAGACAAATTCTTTAACTTTGTTGAAGCAATATTAATACGGTACAATCAGAGTAGGTATACCGGTATTGAAACGGCAGAGCAGAGTGAACAAATGATCATTGCGCTAAGTATACGTAATCACAAAGTCGATATCAAGCTATGATTGATTGTACTCATTGTATACCGTAGCGCGTAGTGTATGGTGTTTTTATTGAACCTCCAATCTGAGTTTGCTTATTTGACAAAATGTGAATGAGTCCTAAGAATTACAATGAAGCAAAGCGATGGAAAGCAATGGAAAATAGATTGTAAAAAAGCTTGTAGCAGATGTATGATTTATCAACTGGCGGGCGAAATTGTATGAAAGAATTAACAAGAGTTTGTTTTTCTCCTGTATGATGACAGTTATTTTTTGGTCAACTTCTATAAGTTATAAGCAGTTTCCTGGGTATCTGTCACTTTTTTTCCTGAAGAGTGAAATCAATAAAAATAAAATAAAGTTTGAATCATGCATGATAAATGGGATTCTATTTTGCCAAAAAATGTCAAAACTATAGAATAAATGCCCGAAATTGATGAAAATGCTGAAAACTGGCAAAATCGCCAAAAATTGTAGTTTGCCTATAGAATTGAGAAATTTCATATTAAATCATGAAGATTTTGTTTAAAACGACTAAATTTTGCTTAAAATCAGGTCAATTTTTTTTTGAAAAATATTGAATTGTGGGCAAAAAGTCGGCCAATTCTTGACGAAGAATCCATAAATCTGGGTCTAAAGCTAAGCAAAGTAGTTTAGATTTAACAAAATGAATAAAATTTGCCCTCAAATGATGTAGTTTTGATAAGTATGTTGACTTTTAAAATTAGTGCAAAATAGGTAATTTTGAATGCTGATTGAATAATTTTCATCGAAAATAAGTAAAAATGTACTGAAAAACCCCTTTTTTTTTTTTTTTTTCTTTTTTTTTTTTTTTTTTTTCTAAATGTCGAATATTGCCGAATTTTTTAATTTTAATGCCGAAAGTCACACGTTTTCTTGCCGAAAAACCCAGTCTCCGGTTTTAACCGAAATGAAAATATTGATCTTGACCAATTGACTGTGTAACCGTCATGAGTTAATTGACAATCAAGAAGATTGTAAAGCCTTTGTGCAGTTTATAATGCTCGTAAAATGAATGAATAAATAAATAAATAAATCTTGACCGATTAACCGTTAACTGTTATTTTTCTTTTAGGTACCTGTAGTTACTTGACCGAAACTTCCAGGGCTTCCAACTGAAATATTTCTCATCATTTAACAATTACTTATTGGTCAAAATGAAGTTTTACCGATAACCAAAAAATTTTGGGTGATTTGACCGATAACCGTTAACCATTCAGAAAATTTCGGTTGCAAGCCCTGGAAATAAATGAAGCTTTCTGAGAAGAGAGGTGAATATTATTACTTCTGTAAAGAGAAGGTAATATTATCAATCAGAGTAGGTTAAGCTAGCTGAAACCTGAAAGCCTGATGAGGCCAAAGCCAGATAATTTTGGCAAATAAGCTGAAAAGGGCCAGTATCAAATTCATAGAAAAGAATGCATGAGCAAGTGAGTGTTCTGTTGTTCTCTGATTAAAAATCATAAGGACATCCAAAGAGCGTTTATGAAAAAGAAGAGTCGTATTTGTGACTTTTTGCGTTTATTCAAGGTACTCTTGATTGACTTTTGGGAAGTGAATTCTGTTTGCAAGTTCACTTTGTTAATTTTGCAGTGTACCGCCAAATAACCACTTCGATATTTTAATGAGAATCTACAAATTTTGCCTTTGCATGATGAAAATTTTGTGGTAGACAAAAAAGACATTATGAAACAGCAAAAATGAAAAATTTTTGGTTGAAAAAAAAGTAAAATAGAAAAAAAACTGCGCTAACCAAATAAAGATGGAGGAAGAATCTAAGTTATTTTTCGTCTTAATTGATCAATTTCCGTAAGGATCAAAAGAAGTTTGAATCATACACGTTTCATACAAAGTCTTGCAAAGTGACCATATCATTTCTAAAGAGGAAAGAGTATAAATACGACTAATTCATGAATTTTGAGAAAGAAAAAAATATGAGCTTGTAATTCATTGTGTTTTTTGCTCCCGGTGGTAAGGGCCAGACTTTCAACCCTGAACTACGAATTAAAAGTTTGGAATTGGAAAAATTATTTTGAATACAAGTGGAAATTTGACTTTTCAGATTGAAAATTATTTCTAAAAATATCCGCAGCAGGGAATATTTCAGCTTAGTGTGGGAAGATGTCAATGTCATTAGGGCATGATCTTTCATGGCAGGTATGGTTTTTTTTTTTGAAAGGGGGAGGATTGACAGGAGTATTGACCTGGCGATGGGCCATTGTGTTGAAGGCGGCAAACTTCTGGGATTGAGGATCATAGTCTTGGTGGACGGCACCACACCCCGTTATTGGAAATTCGTGAAGACGAGTTCTTCCTACCTCCCGTTGATGGACTCAGAATCTCTAACTCTCGACTCGATCTATAAATTTGCGGGGCCGAGTTCAAGTTTCCCATTCCTAGCATACAGTGTAGAAGGCTATACTAGCTTCAAACTAGGCATGTACTAGGCTATACTAATACTACCCTATACCGAGATGTAAATATCAAAGTAACACCAGAAATAATTTCGATCTTTGACCTTCGAGCTTTGTGTATGTGACGGGAGAGAGTTAACGTGGTACTTGGAACAATTCTATATAAATACGAGAGGGGAGAGAGGGGAGGACTGAGATAGTTGAGCATTGAATCATGTATTTGTCTTTGTGTTTTTGCTCCTCTTATTCTTGCGAAGTCATCTATCCATATTATAGTGATAAAGGGGTTGGCATCTATATAGCCTAGTATAAGACCAGTGTACTTTAGGTGTGTACTTGAATGAAAGCTAGACCTACTGCCTGCAGCCTAGTATAAGCATAGTATACTGTGCAGTAGTGCGGTGACCCCCATTCACCTAAGAAGAGACCCTCCTCTTCCCCCCCCCCCGCCAAAAAAAAGGGGGAAAAAAAATCCGCCGTACAAAGTTGAATTGACATTTCTGCAAAATAACGATCGGCGGAATAAGATTTTTTTTCGCCTGCAGTAGTTGATGGTACCAGCCTCAATCTCCTCAACGTTGTACGGCAGAAATGGCGGAAAAATCCCGTATTTTTTTCGCTCCCCGCCCCTTCCCCTCAATTTTCAAGAAAGTAATGTATACTGTGAAAAGTTGCTACTGTATTATACATTCTAGGATAGCAAAGGTCGAAAATTTGAAAATTCCCAAATTAGGTGAAGGTTATTGATGAAGTTATACAGCGTCTTATCTCGTCTTCCGAATTTTCGACCGCGCTCAGTCCGAAGACGTATACACGTCAAAACTTTCAATCATCGAGCAGTAAATATCAGAGAAGTATGTGGAGAAATTTTGACCTTCCACCTCCTAATTATATTATGTATGTGAAAGGAGTGTCGAGCCGACAAGAAGGAATTGTTGAAAGGGAAGTGTGGAAGGATTTGGGAAAATTTCAGTCATCGAGCTGGGTTCCAACGAATCCCTTAGAACTCTTCCGACTTGAAAAATTGGTTAGAATGATCTCATTGATAGATTCTTGAAAGTGGAAAGCTGAATTATTATTCAGATTGAGAATCGTGTACCGGTTAAAGAAAAACTTTTTTCATTAATCACGATAAAATTCTCTTCAATAAATATAAGAAATACCCATCAATCAATAAATCATATTTTTCAGGTCAAATCAACTAGAAACTATCGACATCGGAAAAATTACCATAAAATGAAAGTTTCCACGTTTCGGCTTCTGTATTCAGTAACTATATGTTTTCGTGCGGATTTATTATTCGGAGGTTGTTACACTCGCAAATGGTTTATCATAAGAAGTAGCAAACCGTAGTAATACTTAATATTCCGGTTTTTTGGGAATAATGATCAAGTAATTAAGATAGCGGACGCTATGCGCATGCTACTGATTTGCAAGAGTCGGAGAAGGCGTGCCCCCTAGTCCGACTGTTTGTCGATGATCAACGTTAAACAGATGAAAATCTCGAAAAAGGTACGTGTACCATACAAATGACACCTATAGAGTTTGCAGCCTGTAAGTTATTGCGTATACTGTACATTATGAATTGCGAGCTGTACGAAAACACAATAGCTCGAGAGCAGTCAACTCACGTATTATCGCAATTGCTCGAAAAAATGTTGAATTAATTTTTTTTTTTTTTTTTCGTAATTTGATATATGAAGCTAATGTGGGCTAGGCTCATGCATAAATTTGTAAAGAGGTGCGTGGCTATAACCAGAGACTCTCTATAAATATGCAACAAGGATGCATAATCGAGTGAGACGAATAGCCGGAACTCGAAAAACGTATAGTAACTTTACAAGTAATGAGACGTATAACGATGATGATAGATGCCGCCAAATGATGAAATATTCACAATTCGTAGGCACTATACCGACTCCACGGCTAGCCATCGAGCAGGCGGACACGAGCTCACAAATCGCCTCTGTTCGCCAGCCAACAGTAAAACAGAAGAAAAATCAGACAAACGGATCGCGTGATACAAATCTGTGGCGGTTGGTATGGAAATGAAAAATATATTCTACGAGTAGACGATATTATAATTCACGCGTACAATCGAAACCGGTTCACCGGCAATATTGATAACAATTTGGAAAAGTACGTATTGCTCTAATGGTTTATTGCAGAATTCCCCTAAAAAAAAGCGCTATGACCTTCATCCTACATTTCTTGACGTCCCTCAAAAATCCTGCGAAATCAATCGGTGTGACTTGACGCGCATCAAAGCCTATATATAATTGAATTCGAGATTGCCGTACATGAAGGTGACACCTTAGAAGGATATATTTAATTTCGGCAAATACCTTCATCGCCCACTACCCGGAACAATATACAATCAACGGTTGACATCTTATTGTCAGAGAAGCATTACGAAATTGTCACCTTCGGACGAGCACACGGCACTCCTACAATCTCAGATGGGAGCCAGAAATCTCGAAGCCAAAACTTATCTGCGCCGTTATTATCATTGTGAAAGCCTTAGTGGACAGTAAGCCTGTTTTAAATGCGGAAAATATCATTCTCTTTTGTTCCTGGCGTGTAGTGTTTTTATATGCTCTCGCATTGAGGAATAATTTTTAAATCGATACTGGTCGCATTCCACTTCCAAGAGTTGTTCCTTTCAAGAAGTCTTTGCATGTACTTTAGAATTTCACTCTCTCCTAACCGCTCACATCTGCTAATCTCAACCTTGTTAATTTATGGAACCCTTCCTCAATTTCAGTTGGAATACATCTCGCACATCTGCTTCATCAAAAGTTCTTCATCTTGACTATTGAAGTATCTATCAAACCATGCACTTTATCAAGGCTTCTATTCATTTTAACCTTCCTTGATTCTATCCAAGTCCCACAATCCACATGTTTCGCTCAATTTCCATGTATAGCCCATCAGCAAAATTTTTACAATTATGTCTGAGGGAAAATAATATGTTAAGATTATCCATAACCCATATGATATCTGAAGGCGATATTGCAGAAAATTGAAAGAAATTTCTCCGACCAAAATTCAGAACAAATAATAGTTCTAATAAAAATGCAGGAGATCTCGGTACTGAGAAGCTGAGCGCCGCCTCAGTCCTGGGTTTTCAGAGAACTAGAATTCTTTGCGCTCTCTTAATTCAACTGCGATGATGGATGTTGACGGTAAATTACAAACGATAAATAACGAACAACGTCTCCGTCATTGACGTCGTCATTGACGCGGTGTGTAAGAGGAAGAAATGTAAAATTAACTTAATGCGAAAGTTTGCAACAGTTCAAGAACAGCTTATAATAATACGCGCTGCTACCTAAATACGAAAAGTGCGAGGTGTTAAAAGTTGACTGGCTGATGCTGAAAACTTGAAAAGGTCCCGTCGAATACGACGACAGATGCGTTTGAAAGGTTTTAAAGACGCTAAAGCGCCACTGCGTAGATGAGAGGAGCGTTAGCGTTTTTGATCATCGAGGAAAACGTGGGGAAACTCTCTGCACTCCTGCACTTCGTTTCTGCAGTTTCGTACTCGTCTGTTTAAAGTTTTTCATGAATGCATTCATTAAGACCATTTTATGCTAATTCTCTCGACGACGACGACATTTGTCGCGATGTTGACGAATACTAAAACCATATTCTTATACGCATTAAAACCATAAACTAGGCTACATAAATGGTTTGTCATTCGCGTTAACCGTCTTCATAATACTCGTTCGAGTACCACGTTTTATAAATAAGTTAAGCCAAATAGTAGTTTACAATACTTACGGCTATATTATAGAAACGATTGCTCCCCCTCACGCGGACCTTTTGGTGCTTGTGGGAACCGCGAGTCTGCGGAACGCGTTTTCGTCGTCGTAAAACTTTAATTGAAAAATATGCGAAGCAGGCAATCTTGAAAGCAGTCAAAATGATTATGTAACACCCAAGATTACACGTCAGGTTCGGAAATGATGTAGGATTGTAGTAGCTTGATTATGTAAGATTTTGGTGGTGAACTCGCCGGCACTTTCTTCAGGGTGTTTCTCTCGGCAGAAACGTCTGCGTCCAGACTATAGACTTGGAGAAATTTCGAGTTCTGAATTCTCGAGCGGGATGTAATTTCTTTTTCAGAATGAAGAAAAGAGCCCGCGCGTATCCAGATCATGATGTCGTGAGAATAATTGAAGAACTGTTTTGCCTGGGGTACTTTTCTGAAACAGTGTTTTTCAATCTTTTCGAGTTCAAACTCCAAAATTTCTTCTCGGCACACCCAATTCAAAATGTGTGAGTGAAATTATCGAAAATTGTAAAACAAAATATTAAGACTATCGAAGAGAGATTTGGGCCTGGGATCTTATACATGTAATTCTCATAATAAAGTGCCAAAAAATTAATTGTTTTTGAAATCTGACGGCACACTTTGAGGGGCTCATGGCACGTTGGTATGATGCGGCACACCGGTTGAAAAACACTGTTTGAAAAATAGACGTCCGCATTTTGTGAGGTCATCAAAGGACTCGCAAAATTTTTCATTTGCGCAGACTTGAGAAACTCGAAACTCAAAGCCGTCTTTTTCATCAATTACAATGAGTCTGACATACCATCTCAATAAAATACATGTGTCTTCTATCATAAGTGCCTTTGAAGGCACATTATGGCCTGAACTCACGACAAAATTATGCAGGTTTTCGGCTCGTCAGAGGACAAAACGTAGAGGCACGAGCTCGATAACCTTGGTAGACTCAACAATGGGAAGCTAACTAGATCAAAGCGGCAAAACAAGCGAGTTCCTTTCGTGGGGGGGGGGGGGGGATGAAGGACTATAAGAAGTTGGACAAACTTTTGAAAAATCATTATTCTAGTCGTCATCTGAATCATAGACGGGCTTCAAATCCGAAAAGCAGCGGGTCACCACCTGTTAACTCAAGTCATGCTCCATGAACTTCCAAAAAAGGGTATAGTGTACCTCACTTCGCTTATTAACGCCTCCATCCGACTGAGATCCGTTCCTCGCTATTGGGATTGTCATCCTTAAACCAGGCAAAGTAGCAGGAGAACCAGAATCCTGCGGCCAATTTCACTGCCACCAATTCCAGCCAAGATCTACGAAACAATTATCCTGCAACGATATGAAAAATCTCCTACCAGACGTACAGTTTGGTTTTCGCGAAAATCACACTGTGAAAGAGTAGATTCATCGTGCGGTCCAATCATTCACGCAGGCTCTGGAGAATAAGAAATACGTGCCAGCTGTCTTCCTGGACGTAGGTACAGCTTTCAATAAAGTCTGGCATGCAGGGCTGATTCGTAAGCTCAATCAATACTTGAAACCAGGTTTCTGCAAACTGTTGCAATCATATCTAAGTGATCGAAGTCTCTATGTCCAATATGGATCCTCAACCTCTCGTCATAATATGGAAGTTGGAGCCGGACTACTTCAAGGCTCAGTCCTCGTTCCAATGTTATACCTTTTATACACCATGGACATTCCACAGACACCTGAATCAACCACTAGTTTATTTGCCGGTGATACAGGGATCATGACTCACAATGAAAACTATTATAATGCAGTTTCAATAGTTTCATCCCTGCAAAACGCTGTCACTAAAGTATCAAAATGGGTACATAATTAAAAAATTGCGCTGAACGACCAAAAATTAGTACGTGTCGATTTTTCTTCACGTCCCCATGGATACACTCCAACATTCTTAGACGCAAGCCAATCCCAGTCGCTAATTCAACTGGATATCTTGGGATTCATTTGGACAGTAAAGGTAATTGGCAAGAACATATTAAGAAAAAGCACCTTCAACTTGTTAAATTCAACTGGTCGATTGGCAAAAAATCACTCATCAGTCTCAAAAACAAAAAGCTCGTCTATACCTCAACCTTTCGCCTAACGTGGAGTTTTGTAGTCAAGGTATGTGGTACTGCTGCCAAATCCGACCTTGGAAACTTGGAAAGATTCTAAAACAAATTCATACGTATCATCACAGGAGTCCCTTCGGTGGTCTCCAAAGACCAATTGTGTCAAGACTTAGCAGTAGATCCTCTCAGTACGATCACCCACCAGAGTGCAGAACGCTACATTCGGCTTCACTTTTACACTAACGATGAATAATTTCTCTATAGACGACTCGAACAATCGAAGAGACAAGCTAGACCTCATAAATTTACAATAGATGAAAAATTGTAAATATTTTCGGCTAAATAACCATTATCGACAACATACAAAATAGAACTGAGCTACGAAGAAAAAGACGTGAAGGATAAGAGAGAAGAAAACTGAATTAGAGCAGTGGTGACAGGGAAGTTAGAATGATTTACAGACGTTAGGAGAAAGACTGTAGAACTTCTCGATTAAATCATTCTCAGGAAGAAAACGATTTAAAAGTATGACGTCATTACAATTCGAATGGCGAACGATCTCGATGTACTCAAGGGCCAACCGTCGACGAATTCTCTGAATGGAGCAAGACGGTTTGGTAAAGATCAAATTTATGATCAGAAGCCGAGAGGTGCTCTGCAAAGGCCGAAGGGGCAGAAATAACTTCATCGAGGCACTCTTGAACCTTATACAAAGCTTCCAGCTTATTTCCCCTATCTAAGACCAGCCGAACAGATGAAAAATTGGCGCTTATAGACCCTACTCATCTCCATAAAGGGGATAGGATCCTTCAGCCTAGAAAATAAGTTGTGGACAGTTCAAGGTTATAAAACGCAGGGCGAAAGATAAACGGTTTAAAGTGAGATGAATGATCTCAAAGGAAAGCTTTCTATAGGAGAGTAAATGAATCCATTTCACTTTCCTTCTAGGGGGAGTTGTACTTCGAAGGAGAGAAGTGGTCGACTCTAAAGCTTTGGAGCCGAGTTTTTTCCAATACGGTCGACAGCAAGATCCTAGGCAAGGTACTTAATAACATCAACTTCTTTCGAAAACGCTGAGGGCAACGGTAGACAGAAACAAGACAGTGGATGAGGCTATTGAAGACAGCGAGCTTTTGAGGAGGAGGACAGAAAGAAGAGGCATGGATATTTATATCCGTGCAGGTATTTTTACGAAAGGTCCCAACATTATGCACACCACCAACGATGGAAATAGAGAGGTCAAGAAGTTCGAAGTTCCACCTACTTCAATAGACCGATTCCCAGGTGACGTCAATGAATCGAATTTGCGCGAATGAGTTGCGAACTAAGCAAATTAAATGCTGCAGCTGCTTCTCCGCAACGATGTAAACAAACTTTTTGTGTGTTAATTCCCATAAGAATCACATGGCCTTTAAAAAAACGTGAATATTTCAAAAATAAACGATTTGTTAGGGACGAGCGGTCTTGTTTCATGAAATACAAACCTTTCACTTCCTTTATTAACATATTATCGTTTATTTTTGAAATACTCGGGTTTTAGTGACCGTTACGTGATCCTTATGGGAATTGACACGCAAAAAGTTTGTTTACATCTTTGCGGAGAAGCAGCTGCAGCAGTCAGGTCTAGTTTTAGTACAAATTGAACGAAATCACTGTACCCAGTAAGCAATATGGGACGGGAGATAAAATTCAGAGTAAAAGACTTCATTCTCAAAAAGTTTGAAGAAAACTTCGGAGACCAAACATCCGAGTGGGAACCGATAGGAACAGCATATCTTTAGAAAATCCATAGATATAAGGTTTTGAAATTGACAGAAATTAGGAGAAAGACATATTTTGAGGAGTGTCATGAAATCATCTAGAATATAAGTCTGGATATGAGCATCGCTAAAGAGAACCTTAAAATAATCGAGTGGGAAGGAGGGAGACAGAACATCGAATGAGACAAGAATAGAGCCATCAGGCGATTGATATGGGACGGGAGATAAGATCCAGAGTAAAAGACTTCATTCTCAAAAAGTTTGAAGAAAACTTCGGAGACCAAACATCCAAGTGGGAACCGATAGGGAAAGCAATATCTTTAAAAAATCCATAGATATAAGGTGTTGAAATTGACAGAAATTGCAAGAAAGACATATTTTGAGGAGTGGCATGAAATCATCTAGAATAGAAGTCTGGGTATGAGCATCGCTAAAGAGAACCTTGAAATAATCGAGAGTCGTAAGGATGGGGATCGAACATCGAATGAGACAAGAATAGAGCCTTTGGGAGGATGAATATTACTAATGTACTCAACTAACTTACAGGAGTTATTGATGGAAAACTGAGACTGAAAACTCACCAACGACTTGTCGAACCATTGATCGATGAATTTGATTAGTGAAAAGTAAGAGAAGAGATGAAAGACACCACCGGCCTAATAGAGATATTCTCTTTGTGGAGCTTAGAGAGGCCACGTAGCCGAGGAGGTAGGGGGTTAGGAGTAGGGATGCTTTTAGATTTTTTCAAGAAGGATACCGCTGACTGTATACATCCGCTACCTTCAAGAAAGTCAAGGACTCGTTTGTCGTACTCTTCCTTGTTTCCAGGAAAAGAGGAAATTTCCCACAGCTACAGTGCGCGTAAACCTAGTTAAATAACGATTACGGAGATTAAGGGAATACATAAATTTATTTAGAGGAAACTGTTCAGAAGAAAATACTCGTATGTACAGCTTTAATCATCGTCTTATCTTCAAAGATGGATTCACTACAAACCTGACTGACGGACAGAAAAGAATAAAACTACCCGTCATCGTCGGTCTCAAAGAGAGTGAGAAAATTTACGTAAAATCCTAATTCGCGGAAAGGGTCTGAAGAGAGGGGCGAACCAGAATAATTCGTCGATAAGAAGAAGTACTCACCTCGGATGCCATCGTCAGGATCAGGTGATAAGTATTAGGAATTTCATCCGTCATGTTATAAGTACATAGTTATCTTCAGTTATGCACTACGAATTTAATATAACTGTCATGACAGTTCAATGACTTTTGGGTGCCACTAGCGTACGCGTCTCGTGTCTTTAACTCTCGGCACCAATTGCCTGTAATCATCGGAATGGATTAATGAATCCCGGTTCGCTGGACAAAGGAAGTACAACCGAGGTCGTTTGCTAGGTGGTGACGCGAAGCCTGCTTCTGAAGACGAAGATGCTGTCATCCAGAATAGCCGAAATCATGGCGCCAGAGTAGATGGCCCATGGGTGTTTAATTTACGGCAGGGAACGGATTGCGGGTATTTCGTCGTCGAATGACGGGACAAAGCAACCCTCATTCCGATTATCCGGACGGAGTGCCAAAAAGGATCATTGAGTGGCCAACTTACAGGCAACTGGTTGCAGAGGGTTACAGAGACGAGACAGTAAACCAATTGTGGTAGGCCTCGTACGCTAGTGGCACCGACTTCTGTCCTTGATATTCGGCCACGAGTCGAAGTCGATTTGCGAAAGAATAACCACGGAATTACCCTTATCAGCTTTACTCACAACCAATCGATGACGATGACGGCGGATCTTATTTTTCAAATCGTTGACCAAAATACGAGTTGGAAGAGCCATTATCTCTGGCGACTGAGTGTTCAGGAGCTGATTGCAGAGATCGGAGACGGTATTGCTAGAGCCGATTTCGATGGAAATATCAGCGATTAAATTGCTAACGGCCCGTGCCACATCTGAAAGTGCAAGGTTGTGTTTTAAGCCTTTCTGAAGCAGGTCCTCCGCAAGAGGGGAAACACTAACTTGCGAAACGTTGAGTAAAAGGGTAGAACGTCCCCTTGGAACTGGTATAAAAACTTTCGAATTCTTGAATTTTGACTTCACTTGACAAATCTCAGTAGCAGGCGTATGACGTCTGTTGTTGTAAATATGAAGAGTGATTGTTGATTTGTTCGTCATTCTCAAATACAAATCAATTCTTAATAATTCATACCTCATACATATAGATTCACTTACATGCGATGTATCTATTTGTAGATTCTCAGACACGACCAAAAAAAAAAAAAGAGCTAGTATAATATTTTTCTCACAGACTTGACTTTTGTTGAGCAAACAACACCGCAATAGCGCAATATTTTTATGTAAATAGAAACGGAATGAATGAGTTCTCTTCTCGTATACGCTCTTTCGCGAAATGAATGTAAAACATGGTGCCGTTATTTGCGCAGGGCGAAAAGAAAAGCCGAAAAAAAAGTTAACCAATTCAGAAAAGTGCCTTTAACTGTTACTCGGTACAAAGGTTAATGTATCTTTTAGGAAACGATAAACTAGAGTACGGTAATGTTATACGCCGCCACCGAGGTATTTGTTTCGGAAGTTGTTCGAGATTTATGCGTTCTGTTAGCAATGTTTCTGTACGAAAACAGTGTATACTCTTAAATGGCGCCCAAATCAACGTTTTTAAAGAAGAATTCCATTCAACTTGTTCATCCGTTCGATCGCGACCACCAACTCCACTATATACCTACTTTTCACTGCGGTATTCTTCTTCCGCACTCGTCGTTTTTCTTTTCTCATCGCTTTTCTTTCTTTTTTTCTCCCCTCATCCCCGAACGCGTACGGTTGCAGTATATAGAAAACTCTCGACGAAATTTATTTCATTAATATTGTTTTTTTATTCGACTAACGTATAATTTTTTACTACGCTGTCGAACGTATAGCGCTTGTTGATGTACCGAAACGAGTTGAAAATCTGTGAAGTTTTGCGTCGAGAAAACGTACGAACGTCGTAATTTGAAATTCTGGTAATTTTCGAATGACACAATAGAGAGAAACGAAGGAAAAAGTAAAGGGGAAACTAAAAAAAAAAAAAAACGTTACAGTCGTTCCATTTCATCTCCTTCTGTATGTATAAAAATATAACCGTCCCACTCAATTATTTTTTATGAATACCGCTCTTTCAGCGGTAGACTTGTTAATCTTCTGCACTCCTGCTACTGAATGCGATTGTTATCGTCTATAGCCTACAATCGTTTCTGTATAATAAGACGATACATAATTTCTCGTGAACGGAGTCTGTACTGCGCAATTTTGGAAAATTTTATTAATTTAGAATTCATGAAAACACCTGTCAGTAAACTCCAACTCGTGAGTCATAATTAGTAAGCAAAGAGCTTATCATTGTATCGGTACCCGACGAAATACCGCAGACCGCCCAGAATCTGTCAACCATTCCTTCGCCTTTTTTGGTTTTCTAGAAGATTTTAACAAAGATCAGAAAATAAAGATTCCAGATCGTCTTCGCTGATGTAATTTTATTAATCTATTCGCTTCATATTTAGGAAGAGTCTCATAATTCTTGGCGACAAAAATGTAGAAGTACACCGCTCACCTGTGGAGTATCTGAAACTATCCACCGAGGGGAAAAATGGATTAATTTATAAGCAGAAGACTTATGAAGACTACTTCCTTCCTCGAATTAACTACGGGCGTAGATTTTATCCTGGATAATTTGAAAGATATATTTGAAATTAAAAGTTCCTCCAAGTCATTTCAGTTTGTTCGTAATATTGATTAGAAAATATTAGAGGTTGACATTTTAAAAGTACTCCTCGAACTTGAAAGTTTGGTGGATCAACGGAAATACCCCTCCAAAAAAAAACACCGAACGATCCGGAGGGAGACTTTCTACTGTAGTGCAAAAAATTAAGACTGGCTTTTCAGCCCACGTTCCAATCAGGCTAAAGGACTCAAGAAGAAGAAAAAGATGCGTAGGTATAAATCGGTCGGAGGAGACAATTAAACAAATTTACAGATTACACAGACTTTGGCTTTCATCTGATCCTCTTAGTTTGTTCAGTTTTGGAATCTTTAGACCGCCACCAAGCTGTACCATAATATCTACATATGTGACCTGCGATGAGAAAAGTTTGCTCATTGCCCATTGGCAGGAACACCATTTCTCTCGGATTAGACTTCTACTCAGAGAGAGATGGTGTTCCTGTCAGTGGGCAATGAGCACCATTCTCTCGTCGCAGGTCACATATTTTGGGTTTTTGAATCTGTATAACATTAAAGCTAAGCCGATCACCGCTAGAAGCGCTATAATCGACAAAATTAATAAGATGAGAACAATTTTTCCTTCGAGTATTTCATTGAATAATCTGAGAATAACAAAAGAATGGAGGCATTTAAAATTGAAAAATAGTTGTAAAGCTTAAATTGAAAAAAAAAAATACTACAATTTGCCTTCTTATGAAAATCGCGATTTTGATAGATTTGAAGTAATGATGGGCCGTTATCGGTTATTTCCAAATATTGGTTAAACGGTTATTTGAAGTTTGAAGATCATTGTGACCAATTAAAAACTGCCGAATACCGGTTAACGGTCAATTATTCAAATTGTTTTTAGTTCTCGAAAAATTCCACTAAAAGTGCTAAAGTTTTCCACTTTTGTGCTCTCAAAAGCGCAAATATTTTTCAAAAAAAAGAGGAAGAAGAACTGTGTTAATATTGTAGTGATAATTGAAAAATTTGAAATTTTGGCAGTAAACCGGTTTTTGCACACATGATACAAGTTTTTTGGTTTAACCCAAACTCGGGTAAGATCTAAAACACCGGTTGAGCAATGTTCTGCTTGTATTCGGTTTGTTTCGTCATGAGTTGAAGTTAGACGGCGATAGTATCGCGCACAAGAACAATTGAACAGCGATGGACGGTGCAAATGTCGAGCAAACGATTTCCTTGAATCTATCTGAATCAATTTTTGTAAGATTTACACTCCACAAATTTTGTTCTCTTAATTTTTCTCCCAAGTTGCTTTGCAATGAATATTCAAAAATGAAAAATATTTGCCCTGATTCTGTTTTCAATTTCGCCGTTTGTAACGCTCCCAGCGGTGGACGTGCGTGAAAACTTCAAGAACAGATTTTTCATAAGAAGGTCACTCGTGCGACATAGAATTGTACGCTCTACAAATTTGTACTCTCCATTTCCCACTCAATGGATTTATGTTTCAGTTATTTTGAGACTATTCAATTAAACATTCAAATGAAAAATTGTCCTTCAATTTTTTCGATTGTAGCGTTCTTAGCGGGCGAATGGCTCGGCTTCGGAATTATCCGACCAAGACATAAAACGCTAGTTGATTGCTCCTAGACAGAGTATTACAGCCGAAAATTGAACTTACAACCTTAAAAAATTTGGCTTTCAGCTCTCACATTTGGCAAAATTCAGCTTTCTTTTGGCTCTATCCATCTGATTTTCGATTTTGGCTCGTCAATTTCATGAAGAAGTATGAGTCCACATGGAATGATCAGGAGAATTAGGTTTATTATACTTGTGAGAAACACCTATTGTCCAGTTTATGTTCATCTCCGATTTCCATTGAATGACTGCACTACTGTCAAACAAAGTTGAATTGATGTATATCCAAATCAACACTCAGCCAAACTGTATCTTTTAGATGATTGAGAAAGTATAATTTGTGACCTGCGATGAGAAAAGGATGCTCATTGCTCTTTGACAGAAACACCATTTCTCTTTGATTAGATACCCAATCAGGGAGAAATGGTGTTCTTGAGCCAATGGGCAATGAGCATCCTTTTCTCATCGCAGGTCACATTTCTTCTTGATCGGTGATTTGGGATCTGTCAATTCAGCTTGTAGTATGTTCACGTTAAGAAAGGATAGAAGGTAGTAGAAAGTGCGTATCTCTGAGAACGGAACATTGGAAGGTGATTTTCTTATCACTATGTTTGAAACACGGAAAAAACAAACACAATAAAGAAACAAATAAACTGACAAATTGTTTGTTTCTTTATTGTGTTTATTTTTTCCGTGTTTCAAACATAGTGATAAGAAAATCACCTTCCAACTTTCCGGTAAGTACTTTGTATACCACCTTCTATCCTTTCTTAACGTGAACAGACTATAGTATGACAGTTTACAGTCCTGGTCAGAGTTGGAAAGCCAGAAGATAAAACTTTAGCTCTAGCTTTTAGCTTTCTTTCTGCAATATAAAACTCTTAGGTTTCAACTTTCCATATTTCCTCACTCAAAATTTGTCGGCTTTTAGGTTTTGGGTTTCAATTTCTGGCTTCCAATGTAAACATTTATTTTAGGCTTTGGTTTTTGGCTTTCATCTTATCCCGGTAGTTTGTTCAGTTTTGGAATCTTTAGACCGCCACCAAGCTGTATCATAATATCTACATATTATTTTGGGTTTTTAAAACTGTATAACACTAAAGGTAAGCCAATCACCCGTTAGAAGCGCTACAATCGACAAAATTAATATCAAGATGAGAACAATTTTTCCTTTGAGTATTTAATTGAATAATCTGAGAATAACTGGAGAATGGAGGCATTTAAAATTGAAAAATTGAAAGAACAAAATTTGTAGAGCTTAAATTGAAAAAAAAAAAAATACTACAATTTTCCTTCTTATGAAAATTGCAATTTTAATAGATTTGAAGTAATGATGGGCCGTTATCGGTTAAATATTTCCAAAATATCGGTTAAACGGTTATTTGAAGTTTGAAAATCATTGTGATCAATTAAAAACTGCCAAATACCGGTTAACGGTCAATTATTCAAATTGTTTTTAGTTCTCAAAAAATTCCGCTAGAAGTGCTAAGATTTTCCACTTTTGTGCTCTCAAAAGCGCAAAAATTTTTTTTTAAAAGTGGAAGAAGAACTGTGTTAATATTGTAGTGATAATTTAAAAATTTGAAATTTTGGCAGTAAATGATACCAGTTTTTTGGTTTATCCCTAATCAAAAATAAACTAATTTTATACAAGACTTAATCAGTTAATAAGCACTAACCGCCTATCACTAATTTGATGGAAGCTTCCACCTACCGCCGACACCATTCATCAATTATCTCCACGATACTAGCGCTGACCGGTATTTGGGCTGGTCGTCCGCTACAAGCATTTCACTTAGTAAAATTTAAAACTCATAAAAATTGATTTAGATCACTTTAATGGAACCTAAACACACCCGTCCGGGACCGGCCATCGACTGTCCCGTTTTTGTCGCGCGATACTAGCGCTGACTGACTTTCATACCGGCCACCCGGTTGGAGCGTTACAATCGGCAAAATTGAAAACGGGATCAGGGCGATTTTCCCGCATTTGAATGTTTATTGGGTATTCTCAAAATAACTTGGGAACGAAGCAAATTAGGAGAAAACTTGAGAGATCAAAATTTGTAGAGTATAAAATTCTCCACTGGTCATCTTCCTTTATACCTAAAACTTGATTCAGATCGATTTAAGTAAACCTTCCACCCATTAATTGCCCCGTTTTTGTTGTGCGCGATTCCAAATTCTTGACAAAACAACCCGAATACAAACAAAGCGATTGAGTAGCGTTTTGAATCTTCCATGGGTCTGATGTGTGGTTTTTAGAAGTCCGTGTAGTCCATGAGAAGTGGTTGTACCTTCTTCTAATTATTCAGTCCATCAGCCAAATTTTTCTGAATCTTTCACGCGCGAGAGCTGCTGTCTTCGAGCTGAAGGTCGTTTTTGGACGTCGCTGTCATCTTCCAAACCAATTCAAGTTTAACACGCAAATTTTTATTTGAGATTGAAAAAGAAGCAAAGAGATTAGAACAATATGGCAGATTTATTACCGAATTCATCATGAGCTAAAAGGTGGGGTTGTATTGAAGATTGACTTTTATCGTCAGAGATGTCTGCGGCACCTTGACGAAACCTGAAAGCGTTTCAATCTTGTCACAATAAAATTCAGTGTTCTTCTAGTAAAAAGAATGGGCAAAACAACAATTCTACGCTTGATTCAAAATCGTAGTAACTTCATCGATCAATATTATGCTCCATTTCACTATCAATAAACGGAATCCAATTTTACTTGGTCGGCACAAACAAGCTTCGTGATTGCATACACTCGGTCCGCGCTCAGCCATTCAGCTTCACATGCACGAATAAAGACGGTCGCTAATTTATCCATATATGGGTTGTTCTATATTGAAGACAAGAAGAAAGAAATTTAAAAAAAGTTATTAGAGGTGAGGACATTAGACGTTCAAGCCTGCTCTGGGAATTCTATATTACTATTTATGATTGAATTTCATCCGCCAGACAGGTAGGGTGCATATTGGAAGAGAACTTTTTCATCAGAATACTATACTCATAATTTTCCACTAAAAGCTCTGAGAATATAATTTGTAGGTATCGAAGGAAATTTCGAAACTTACTGTATTTGGTTTAAGGCACAAACGTTTGAATGTATCTGTCATGTTAAAAGTACATTCAAAACTGACAACTGAATTTTTCACCGTAGAATGTTCTTCCATTATGAATCTCCTTTTACTGGCACTGTTTTCCGAAACCAAGTATGTGAAATCGGCTATCATCTTTTCTAGTTGTCGCCGTCTCTAAAATAAACCCTATATAGTTTTTTCAAAAGCTCGTGTTATAATTTCAGGTACGAAAAAGCGACACTACTCACTTGAGCCATTTCTCGTAATACGGACGTTATAGAAGCTCGTTGGGTTTCATTGCCATTGCACCAGGATTCGAGAAGATATCCGATGTACCCCTCAATCTGGGACGTGATATCCGGATGAGTGCAGGACCAGTTAGTAAATCCCAGTTCTATCGGGTCTCTTGGTTTAATGTCGTACCTGTAAAAAAGAGAACGCGTTCGCTCCACTCTATTTCCGGTGAATAATTCTATCAGTTTTGTCAAGAACGAAGGTTTCGATGTCACGTAGGAATGTGCTTGGAAAGGCGAACGCGATCTTCCACTCAGAGAGAGACATTATGGGCTTTTTTATTTCTCGTTGATAGAACTTACCTGAATCGAAAAACGAAAACCATACGCAGACGCAGGTACAGGTGACAATCAGAGTCATTCTGCTCGGGTGAGGACGACTTTTCATCTTATTTACAGTCATTTTCGAACAATTATGACAGAATAAATGGAGCGTAATTCTTCATTGGTAACTGTACAATTATTTGAAAAATTTGGTTTTATCTCGACCATTAATCGATGTTTGTGAGCCTGGCTACAATCATTGTTATCAATCTGTGTAAATTCAGCGAAAGAAACAATATATGAATAAATGCTTCTCATTTACTAATCATTGAGGTCAGCATTGTTCGCCCCATCAAACATGTTTCGAAGCTAAATCACTGACATTCAAAAAATCAAGGGAAAAAGGTTGTTGAGAGAAAATCAAGATTGTTGAAAATCCAATCGTACTTAGATCGTCTGGAAAACCAAGAGAAAAATTTTAGTGCGTTCTTTGAAAATTCAAATTTTCGAAAATCAAGAACAAGTTGCCAAAAGTTATTAAAGGCCCAGATATTTACAGTGGTATGGGCGAGGGTCAGGATGGGGAGATGTCGAATCTCCTTCTTTTCGTTGGCACTTGAAGTATCAATGTTTTGAACCTGAAACTGATGACCTTGACCTATTTCAAGAATTTGAAAACGATTGAGATCCACCTCCGAAGGATTCAGGAACACGATTGTCAAGGAAGGGAAACTTGACCGAGGATGCGAAAAGAGCGAGTTGGGGGAAGAGGAGAGTCAAGTACAAGAAGTCTCTGAATATTGGTTTTTGGTAGAAGAGGAGAACTTTGCCTAGAATGCTGTAGACTAGACTTTCTGTATGAGAGACTGAGAGATGTTTACCAGTGAAGGGACGAGGTGAAGTCTCACACCTCAAGAATGCTCAGGCTCAAACCTCACTGAAGGAGAGCCAAACTTCATCGTTTTTCATTGCTCCGTATAATCCTTCTCTTCCCTTCATCGAAAATCAGTAAAGATTAGTATGGATTTTATCACATTGCCATCGATACGTTAAGAGAGTTTTTGTTGTGAGAAACGGTACGGATTTATTCAACTATCCATCTACCGAATTAGCAAGGTGGTCGACAAAGTTGCTGGGAGCTCTCAGGACCCGATGAACCATACCAACTCCAAATCAAGAAGTCGACATCGATTTTGAGTCGATCATGTTCCGCCCAATGTTGACCTGAAATCGACCCAAAATGACTGGAAGGCGACTCTGAATCGACTTCTCCTTTTTACCACCGACTCGTCGTCGACATTGAAATTGTGGGCTGATGTTGGTCTTGGGTCGATTATAGATCAATCATCGGTAAAGAAGTTGAAATCGACGCGACATCGACATTTTGTACATTTTAGTGCATAATTTGATAGGATTTCAGAATCGAGGTCGAAAATTATTTGAATTTTGATTTCGACAGAAATTAGACGTCAAAATTGCGTCGACTCGACGACTCGACGATTGCTGCATTGGTTAAGCGTAATCAAGATCCTCAATGGTCCTCGTTATTAAATTATGACTACTCATTCTATCTGCGAGAAGCGAACTTACCAGACAAACAGATCGCTTCAAGGAGTGACTGCACATTGACTTTAGATCAACTTTGACTTGAGGTTAGTTTAAAGTCAACCAGTATACATGTCCAGAAAACTGACAATCAACTGTTGATCGATAAAACAGAGCACTCGATTTCAGGTAGATAAAAAAATTTGGAGAAGTCGATTCGGAATTGGTTTCAGGTCCACGTAGGTCCGGAGTCAATGTGCAATCATTTCCTTGAAGCGACAGAGCAGACGATTTCAAAAATCAATAACAAACACCAGAGAAGTCGACTTGAAGTTGATTCCACAAACCACATTGATGTCAATTTGCGGTCGATCTAACGCCGACCAGCGCTCATTGCCAAAAACAACGAATCGACTAGAAATCGACGCGGCAAATAAGTATAAACAAAGTCAACAATTGTCGTCCCAATATCGAACTGATATCGTCTTCGACGTGAGGTCGATTTCAACAATATAACGACGCAATTTCAACCAAGACTTCGAAAATAGTGGTGGGCGATAGTCGCGATAGTTTCATGCTATCGATAGTCCCAAATTTTTACCAAGGTACTATCGCGACTATCGATAGTTATGAAAGATCACGATCAAGAGAAAAGTACCTATGCTTCAGATAGGATGAATGCCTTTCTCCTGATCGTTATTTCTTCGGGAAGCCAGTCAAAGGTTGCATTTTAGTGTTACCAGATAATGGACACAACTACAAAAAATGATGAAAAAGTGGTGCCGTATGATGATGCGGACATGCTCATTGCCCAACTGTCACCATCTGATTGATCTTCATTCATTGAACTGGCGCATTTTTTCAATTTTCACTCGTCAGGTCGCTCCAATCACCTGATTTTGATAAGAAAAAGAAAAATTTTTACACTAACGATAGTTTCTCAAACTAGCGACGATACTATCGCCGATTTTTTTTTCCAACAAAACTATCGTTAGTCCCAATAGTTTTTCTTGAACACTATCCATAGTATCGATAATCTATCGATAGTTCCGAACACTTTTTGAAAGAAGTAAATTCGCGGTCGATTTGACGTCGCCTGTCGACGTGATCAAGAAAGGAAAGTGAAGGAGTACGAAAGTGCATTTGGTATTGGAAAGAGTTCCTGATTGGTGGATGACAACAGCGATGGATTCAAGGGGGCCAAAGGGCAAACCCCGGGCCCCAGTTTCCCCAAAACACAATTCCGAACAATTATCCTGAGGCCAATTGTATTTCTTGGAGTCGAGCACAAGGCACATGGACACATGCCTTGTGCCTTCTACCCTTTCCATTAATATGGCTCGTACGGCTGAGGATTCTGTACTTCTGAGTCTCATTAATGATACTAATTTTGGAATGCTCCTAACTTTGGATGCTTCACATGTGGCGAATAGAAGATAGCGTAGTTCTTCATATGTCAAGCTTATTTGTCGGACCATCTTCTCCTTTATTATTAGAGAAGCGAATATAGACACCTGGTCCCGTGCGTTTTCGCTGAACATTGTATGATATGCACCAGACTACTCGAAGGCAATACCTCGATCTTTCTCAGAAACGGCTGACGCTTACTTTGTTCACCACTAAACGCATCGCACTCTACTGCGCCCTTGAGCACAATGCGGGTATGTCGGCTTCTCAACTTCCCTCATGAGGTATTTTTGGACTAGCCACGGCCACTTGTAAAAACTCAAATAAGTCCAGGCTCACTTCAGCAATTCTCAATTTCCATTTCTTGAAGGGAGCGCGTCGGCTCATTGATCAGTTCGCCTTTTCTTTCTTTCGAACACTGTCCTCTTTCCTCCGTAAGGAGGTCGATTGGTGGTAGTCGCACCAACACAAAGAGCTTCCAGTACAATCGCTCCGCAGAGTGTTCGTAAGGTGAATTCTGTAGGCAAAAAAATGAATTCCAAAACGAGACCGTTATTACTTAAAAGGTGAAATCATCTTTTAAAGCATGATTACCTCGTTAGCTCCCATAAATTCGCAAAGAGCGAACCCTTTGTATCCTCTCGCAAGCCGTTCGTTTTGTTACGTATATCAAATCTTCCATACTTACATCAGCATAATCCCCAGCGTAGGCCAATACAATAAGCATTCCGGTAGATTTTCGCCTTCCGAGACAAAGTGTTTGTAAAACTTGCCGGACCATCAGCCAAATGCTAAAATCTTTCCATAATTATATGATAAGTCTACATCTTTACATAAATATCGTCGACGAAGAATGTCATAGGCGCTAGAGGCACTCGACATTTTCGCGTTAAAATGGTCTACTATTATTTTCTTTTTTTTTTTTACGCTGCATAATAAAAAGATTAGCGACGAGGCACAAGTCCGAATCGGCGAAAAAAATAAGGCGTTTTGCCACGGTCGTATACTACGTGAGGATTTGAGAGACGTATTAAAGGAAGAAGAATGGAAAGTAAAAGGAGAGAAAAAAGGTTTATTGTGTTGTCGTTTTGCTTTTTTAGACCGAATATTGTTGTGTATACGTTGCGTGGCTGGCTGCCTTTACACGATCGTAACGGGGATGCGCACGCACACTTCCGCGTGAGTTTTTCAACAACCATCCGTACCTCGTCGCGCTGTCAACGTGTTTTCGAAATTGTCGGAACTGGCTAGTTTTCATCCGTATAGTCTCGAGGTCGTACGTGTGTCTGTGTCTGTGTCAGTGTCGCGGCTTTTTCTTACGTAAAATATTTCGTAAAAAAAGAAAGATGATCGCGATATTACAAAAGAGAATTTGGTGATAACCGTTTTGATTAGAAAGAGGAAATTAGTGAAATATTGTGAAAATTTTCGGTAATTTTAGTGCGACGGGGTACGTTAACCACCCCCGAAATATACCGGTTTTAAACGATTATTGTATTAATTAATATTTGTGTATTTTTTCATTCGTATTGTTCAGTGGTTACTATATTTTCCGGTAAAGAATTATATTGTAGAAATTGTGTTTTGTATTTTGTTGATGTGTGTTTGAATCGAGACCAAAGGATTCTCAATGGAATTACATTCGGGTGAGTTTCTATGGAGCAATTATGATGATAAGACTGGTTTTTAGTTTTTAAAATGGACCATTGAAACTTACTTCAATCCTTGTATTCCGCGTTTTGACGAGCAGATTGGTTTCTAGAAGTTCTGATTAAAAAAAAGTTCATTAATCGCGGTGTTCATCACCATGGTCATTTGAGATTACTGAAAAATTGGGTTTTTGGTACCAACTTAGACAGATAGCTTTACTCGAGTCTGAAAAATGAATGTTTTAGAAATTTTGTCTTAGGTAAGAGACTTTGTTCAAAGAGTGATCAGACGGGGAAAAACTTCAAATTTTAACTACACCTGAACATATTGACTGATTGTAATACTGAAAAATTCTCGTTTCTGAGCGTCTTAAATTCATGCGAGATTTCGAGCTGCAGCTAGATCTGGAATGAGTCGGATGTGGAGCTCTTAAAAATTCACGTTCATGAAACGTGAGACTAGGATGAATTCGAACTTCTTCGCCATTCCCTTCAGGAGTTGTAGAAATTCCGACGTCCCAGGAATATCTAAGAGTTCCAAAGTCCGAACTTTTATATGAACTTCGGGACATGGAATCCATCTGACCTCTTAGCGATTTTTTCATCAAATCGAATGAGCAAATGACAATCGAAATCTAAGTCGCTTTTCATTTCACGTGTGATAAGAGAGCGAAAACTGATGAGAATTTTGAGTTTGTTGAAGAGGACAATTTTGTAGAATTTTAATTTAGATATCATCGTAATTCCCATTCTCCAAGAAGATATTCTTTTTATTTATTTATTTGCTTTAAGCGTTTCTCGAAAATAATTCCTAAAATTGTCTCACAACGTGCATAAACTGTGGGAAAATGACAGGTGAGGGAAGAGAGGTTAGTAAAGAGAAACTCCTGGGGTAACCCGACTCTTGATTAGAAAACAAAAAACAGGTAATTTTCAAGTTTTGTGTTTCATCATCACATATTACAGATTTTCTAATTCTTCTTGAAACCCCATTCCGAACAATATTGTTCTGGGGCCTATTTGCCGGAGAAATTCTTCTACAGTCTCCCATTTCTCAATTTTCAATCGATCGTCACATACAAATACAAACTTGATAAAACGATGTCTCCTTAAACTTCCTCCCCTAACTTTGAAAAAAATTTCTTCTAGTTTTTTTTTTATCTTCATATTTGTTGGAACCGAGAAGGGGTTGTATGAAAGATGAGTCTACACCTGAGACAATTTAACTGTCGGAGTCTAGAATTATAGATTTTTAATTTCGACGAGTTAAAAGATGAAACGGAGCAAAATTTTAGCGAATTCAATTCGATCGAGTTTTAAGAATTTTCGACCGATTAGTGGAGGACGGAAAAAGCTGGACTTGATAAAACTCGAATATTGATAAAGTTGAAGAAGTGTGACTCGTAAACCCCATTATTACCGTTCAAAACTTTGTGACACAAATTGATTATGATCTGGCTTCCTAATTGCAAAAATTCAAAGTCATGCTCAAAAAAATCATCATAAAGCAATTTAGAAATGGAATTTTCTTTTGAAGACTTATTCAGAATGCGAAATTATCATCTCCCCGGCGTATGAGAAGTCCTTTCACGATTTTTCGCATTAGTGATGAGCAAGGATGGTCTTGAGTCTCCCTACAGAATTCATCCTTTCTTGGCAAAACTTCTGTGAAGAATTCTTTCACAGCTCCCATTTCTTAAATAATATTTTTCATTTCAATCTATTGTCACATACAGGTGCAAATTTCATTACGCGATCTTTCTCACCTCACGTTGGGGGAAATTTCTTTCCGTATTCTTTTATTTATTCTCTGGAGTCGGGAGGAGAGAGAAGATGAATCTACGCCAATGGACAAAAAGACAATTTGATTAATGAAGTCTGAGATTAATGATTTTTAATTTTGATGAGTAAAAAGATAAAATAGACGACGAATCCGATCGAGTCGAAGATAGATAGACTTGATCAAGTCCTAACATTGATAAAGTTGAAAAAGTTGTTACTCGTAGACCCCATTTTTGGGAAACATGAATTTTATTGAATGATTTCATCTACCCTTGCTTTCTAAGAACAAAAATTTAAAAACAGGTTCAGAAAACATCATACAGCCATCTAGAAACGAAATTTTTCTTTGAAGACTTATCCCCTTCTTACCACCGCCAGATAAGAAATCTTTGCGACAATTCTTCACAATAGTGATTATAGTCAGGTTGATCTTGAGTCTTTTTACGAAATTCCATTTTTTTTGGCGAAACATCTTCGCCGATTCGTGGAAATTTTTGGAACTCTGAAACTGCCACTTTGTTGGAGCTACCTTTTGTTGATGTGATCCAAGTCGCATTTTACATTAATTTTGTTGCAGTCATTTTAGTATTTTTTCAAGTTCATAAATTTAAAATAAAATCAAGGATCATAAATAATTATGAGACAGTGAAAAACGCGCAGACTTCTGCGAACGTGTGGGACCTTCCGCGTAAAAGTCGGTCTGATAAAATATCATAAAAATTTTATCCCCCTCTAATCGAAGATTCTGCTCCGTTCATCTTTACAGATTGTTGCCCTCGTATGGTCTCTTGAGTTGCAATCTCGGACTCTGATTTTCGCTTTGTTTTCGATCTTTCCTCGCTGTGAAAGAATTTCAAAATCTCTCTTCCCCGAAAATTAGTTCAATCTAAATTGCCCTCCATCCATCGAGGACACGTGCTGACTATTTAAACTCTGACCAGAGACCGATAAAAATTTTCCACGGTTAAACCAATAAGTACTATTTTGGAATAGTATTGACGTCGATAAATATTGTTCCGACCGCCGTCCATTCGAACAGCACGTCAAGAGCCATCTATGTTATTTTGATAGGTAATTTGGTGTTAAATATTGAATTAAATTAAGACCGACTCCCTCTGACAGACTTTTATTCGAAAGACATTGAGGTGGATGTTGTTTGATGTTCACGAATATGGAAGGAAGACCACTAAAAAATTCAAAAGACAATTTGACACGACTCGCGAAGAAACATACGAAGTTGTGCAATGCTAGAAAAGAAGGGGGAAATGCTGGTATTTTGGTGTTATAGGCCGCGAAAGACGATAATTATGACGTACAATATTCCGAATACGTTTTATACATCGCTATCGATTCATATCGAATTAGAATTGCGAATACTTTTGGCCCTAATGCCAAGCAAGTATGACCTTTAGTGAACGCGAAGGGTTCTTGAAATTTCTTCACTGAGTCATTCTTTATCTGACCGCTACTTGTAACCTTTCTAACCCCTCTGGTATCGTCATTGAAGTCGAGGAGAGAGGAAAAAGTTTTCTCGAGTATAGAAAACAGAATAAGGCTGAAAAAATCTATGGAGACGACGACGTAATGAATTCAGTTCAATTCGGAATTTTTCTCGAATTTCCTCATTGAAATTTATTCCGGAAATTTAATGAAAAAAAATTTATCGACGACGAAGCTTCGAAAAAGCTATAAATTTCTATATAATAGAAAAACTAGGCTCATGTGACTGAGTACGTCTCCAGATCGAATAAAATTCATCCTTAGTGCCTCTGTCGGTGATTGACCGTCTATAAACAGTGGGTAGCTTCCTTTAATTTTATGTATACGAGTAAAATTTGCTACGACATCGATATCGTGAAGGCTTAATAAAATTCATCGAGAGAATGATTCAATATCGAAAGCTTCTCACTTTGCAAGCCGAGTCAAGAATTTACATGAGATTTGTTCGCAACTCAATACAAAGTTTTTTTAATGGTTCACTGCAGGAGATGTTGGAAATTTAATGTCAAAGTAACATCAAAGGCCGTCCATGGAAATGCAACCTCTTGTCATTTTATTATCATGTGACCTCATGGGGTGTCTGATAGTTTGCTTTCCCCGTGCTTCTCGTATACAGCTTAGGGAGCTGCGAGAATATGTATATGGTCCACGAAATACCCAATATCTAGGTAAGTCTTTCCGAAAAAGTCACGCTTGAGATGAGGGTCATTGGTCAAGAAATAGGAAAGGAAAAATTGAACTTTTTTCAAGAGGATTTCCATCAACAAAGTTATGAATCAATCAAAGAGGATGGGTGTGAAAAACGATTTACTCCATACTAAATGAAGTTTGATATGAGAGACTAGGTGTCAGTTTTACCTCATTTCTCAAGTGAGCGAGGGGAGAGGTGATAGTTGAATGTCAGGGATGAGATTTCCTCGCCTCACAAAGTTTGATGCGATGATAGTCATGGAATTATTTCAACTTTGATCCCTGTTATTCTATTTCTAGGAGGAGGAAGGAGGGTATGACTTGACATGACATGGCGGGTAGAGAACGATTTCTTGGCCTCACATATTTTTTTCCAGACTTCAGCTACTCTGTAAGCTGGAAGTCAGGAGTAGGAGATGGTTAAATATGTAGGAAATTTTTGACATCAAATAAATATTGAAAAACGATACCCATTTTGATAATTCATTAATTTTTCGAAATGATCTCCATGTATCCCTGGCCGAATAAGATGCCGGCGGCAGAATCGTACTTTTGCCTTCATGGAAAATGTATATGGAGACGGTGCTAGACTCGTTTTCGCCGAAAACGATTCATTTTGGCCATTCTAAAAGATGTGGTTGCTCTTGTGTGTTCAGAGGCTCGAGATGACAGGGAATTGAACTCATAACAATTCGATAATTTGAATTTGATGCTTTCTACGCATCACGAAAAAAAAAAATTGAGGACCTACGTCTCTGTAATCTTGATTTCGTCGTAAATAAAGTTTTCAGACTATAACCACTTGCTTTTCGAAATTCATCTTCATCGTTGCTGTCCTCCGCAGTGCGAGAAGTATCAAACGAATAAAACGAGGAAATACGACCACTTAGGAAAATAAAATTAATTCGAAATCCCGGTAGTTGCTTATATAGGTAGGTACTGTATATATTTTTCGAATTCAAACTTTCTTATACTACGTCAGGTGACGAAAAAGAATATCATCTGTGGGATTATGGAAAAACATTAGGAAGCCATTATACCAGTAAAGTAGAAATGTGGAATAAGGGAAAAATACACGCGGTTTCTCGAGGATGTTAATTTAAGAAGAGAGAGAGAGAAAAAAAGATCTCAAGTTGCTGAAAAAAATTTGCGCTTATTCTCGCGCATTCGAAGGTTCACGCTGTGAAAATGAAAATTGGCTGGAGTTATGATGATGGTGATTTTGTGTACCGTCAGCGTTGAAAGAAAATTTATTAAAAGTGCTGATGTACGACGACCGGAGCTCAAAAGAGATGAAAAATGTTCCGAGTCGTCGTCGTTGTCGTCATCATTAAGAAAATATACAAGTGTATTTTTTGATTGAGTCGAAATTTCAATTTCAAAAGGAAATTAATAAGCATTACCGGTGCTCACCGGTAGCATATATATAATATAGCGCATAATGATGTATTAAAAAAAAAAAAAAAAAAAGTAGATAAGGTACTTTTCGAATCAATGTACCGCGTAATTATAGTGTTGCCAGCCAATGAAGTATTACACGGTGTTTTTTTCTTCTCTTTAAGGCTTATACCTTTCGAGTTGTGCGAAGTATAACAAATAAATTACCGTGGATGAAATACGGTGAACTTGTCTTTCAGAAAAACTAGAATCGAGCCGAAGAGGGAGGAAATCGTCGTACCTAATGCTATACAGATACACACGAAGTGTATTTTGAAGGCGCTTGTTGCAAACAAAGGCGAAGTAAAAGTAACGCCCTTTTTCGTGCGGCAGTCACGAAAATTGAAGGTCTGAAGTTTATAATACCAATGCTCAGAAAGTCTCAGAAGAGCAAATTACATTACAATTGCATTAGTCGTACGCTAACTACCAATTTCCATCAACTTGGGAAGTGATATAGAACAGGTACAATTTTGAGCATCATTAAAGAAGGCCGTTGCTCTTTCGCTCATCATGCTTCCGACTCTTCTCGTCGCTGCCTCTGTTGGAATCCGGAGATGATTCGCAGACGGTGATGGAGCTTCCTCAACAGATGTACTTAATCTGTAATGAAATGATTTTTCATATCGTTGAGAATTTTCGGACACGGTTCGCGCTGCTCCGTCCATCTATTAATTTCAAACCACCTCGACCATCTCTTCTCTTCTGCGTTCGAAGTTCGAGAAAGAAGCGGATGTTAAGAACTGTACAGGAGAATAAGACGAAATAAAACTACCGTAGCAAATTCACCTCATTTACTCTCTCTTTTCGATCCTAGAAATTTTGTCTACATTGTTTGACTTTCATAAAATGAAAAGCAAAAGAAGTGAATTTTAGATGGACCAAATCTCCAGTTTCTTCATGTCGGTCTATCGGGATTTTCCATAGTACATACAGAGATCCGCCACTATTGTGTTCAGATCCTTTGAATCTGAAACCTCATAATCAACGTTGGTGTACAGGGAACAAAAACTCATGTACTTTAAATCGACTACATTCTGACGTCAATTCAAATAGGTATAGGCTTAACACTAACCATTCAAAATTGACTTCATTTTGACCTCATTACGGGACGAGCGAAATTTTATAATTCATTTTCGATATCCATTTAGGGTATGTGCAAGAATCATTTACTCTAAATCGACTTCTTGTCGCCGTCAAATCGAAGTTCATTAAATTCTGTTCACTCATGGTCAGAGCCTGGATTCCTCGGCATTTGTCGAATCATTTTGCTAAGGGCGATGAGGTTGAAAATTAGATGAAAGTTAATTTTAGAGGTAGTGGGGCCTGTAAAAAAAAATTTCATCTTGCCGAAAAGTGCCGAAAATGGAATAAATACCGAGAACGGGGTGTAAAGTCGAGTAAGGCCGAAAATTACCATTTTGTTAAATATCATCTAAAATTATAAAATTTTGGTGAAAATTGGGCAGTTGTTTTTTGAAAATATTGTTTTTAGCTCAATATCAAAGAATTAAAAATTTTGATTAAAAAATTGTTAGGATTTTTTATAGATGAGTTTAATCCCCAAAAATCGTTTATTTCGGTCAAAATCACGTAATTTTGGTCGTAAATTGAATAATTCTGATCGAGAATTTGTAAAAGCACTGAAAACGTATGTTTTTTTCATTTTTTTTTAATGCCGAAAATGCAACATTAAGTGCCAAAACTTTTCATTTTTAGTGACGAAAAATCCGGGCTCTGCTCATGATCGACTTGATTTCCACGTCAATTGCAAGACTTGGATTAAAACAGATGAGTCGATTTGCAGTCGACCTGACCTAACCTTTTGATGGTACATCAACGCCGAATTCGAGTAGTATTAGGGCCCCTCGGGAACTGTTGAAAAATTGACCAAAAACGACCATAAACGACCAAAATCGACCAGAACAACCAAAATCAACCAAAATCTACCATAATTGGACATACATTAGACGCGTTGGACACCTTGGGCGGTTTTTGGAACAGTTCCCAACGGGCCCTTATGCTACTAATTTGTGTCGACTACTTATTGGAATAGTGGATCGACATGACGTCGAATTGATATCAGATTGACTTCAATTTGCAGTCAACATGGGTCAACATGCGCACTATCCACCTCAAAATTGCGCTTGGATGAATTACACCACGGCAAAATCAAATCTCATCAAACAAATTAGCCCAATTAAAACCATTACCAATCGCGTGTGCTTCATCACACCATCAAAAATACCGCTGTCACAAAATCTACCTTACACGTCTCCAAATTGGTCACTCGCGACTAACACACGCTCGTCTTCTTTCCAAGCTCTTCCCGCTCTCATTCGAATATTGTATCATCGACTCCCTCCTCCAGTCACCTACATTTTCACATACCAATGCTTTTCTCCACCAAACCCGCCAAATTTCACCATCCATCAAAACAACTCTCGCCGATTATCTCCCATCCATCCAAAACACCAAGCATATTGTAATAGTCACAAAAAATTCTCGTTACGTACCAAATTTTGAATTCGATGATTCGCTGGTAGAGTTGTGCACATGCCCTCCGCAGATCTGTAAATAATCCTCCTGAAAAGGGTTAGAATGAGAGTACGCAGAAAATAGCGGATTAATTTATTCCCTTATCGAAACGCATCTCAAATCGATTCGTACCCTCAAGCTCATAATCCGAGTGCAGTTGAGAGCTTGCAAAAATGGAATCAAGATTTTTAAAATCCATTAAATTTCCTAGGTTACCAACTGACGTCTGTACCACGTTTCCCTTGATGAAAGTCCAGCTCCTTTTTAAAACTGATCTTCAACTGATAGAAAGAAGACGGGCTCTGTTTCATAAAATTACATTCAACGACCGCCTTCATGATTGTAGGAAGTGAAAAGAAAAAAAAAAAGTTTTTTTTTTATTTTTTAAAACTGAGGCACTCGATTGAACGTGTTTCATACTTTCGAACAAAAATGTAATCTTTTAAAGATTTATGGAGTGCCACCATCGATAAATGAAACCCAGAGTTTAAATTGCTTTATAATTTTAGAATTCTATAACTAGTTACCAAGAATACTTTGGAAATCTCTGGACTTCCTGAAAAACTCGATTCAAGTTCGAAAGGAGTGTTGACTTCCTGCGACTTCTTGTCTTGAAAAAACTTTAGGACTTCTGGATGATGAAAATTACGCGTGGAGATGATCGATAGAAATACAAGTATTCACAGCTATCGACGTTTGAAGTCTGTTAACCATAAGAATACGCATTCGAAGACTTCCTCGACTTCTTTGAAAACCTAAAACGGATGAGAAAGTCTCGGAAAGATCACTTCGTGTCCACTCCGTGGACTAGTATCGACATCATTCTCATAATATTACGTGGGCGGTCGACTATACCAACGTTTAAAGACTTAATTATCGGTTTACACAACATACCTCTGAAAAATTTATGCACTCAATAAATGACACCAGCGAGATTATATAGAAATCCTCCGGATAAAAAATTATCTCAGAAGATAAATCATCGGAACAGAAAAGAAATGTACATACAGCATTTAGTTATAAGAGAAAAGACAAAAAGACCATCTAAATAACAAAAAGCTCTCAAATCCGCCTTCTAATGTGTACGGGCGTGGCTTTCAAATTCTTTCTCTCGCTCAGCAACTAATTTCAAAATACCAGTCTCCGCGTTTTCACAATCTACACCACATCTTATAAGAATTGCAGACATTCAGTCAGCGTCGTCGACTTTTACCCATTAAATTTATTTCAATGCTCAGGTTTGTACACACCGGTATATAAGAGAGAATTTCGGTCTTTCATACACTAGTCTATACAATTTCCGCGACCGTTATATACACACATCATAAATTGCCCTCGGTTAAACGCAAACTATATACGTAAACATTTTTCCTATTCTCGTGATTTAATCGCTAAAGATTATTTTTCAAAAATATACATAGTTGACATATTTCCGGCCTCATACATACGACGTGTTTCTTTAATAGCGATACTCGCGTTTGGAAATGAATTATTACGAAAAAATGCTTCGCGAGCGAACATATTTTTGCATATACAAGTTTTTCATTTTTGTTGATGGCTGTCAACGTCGTAAGTTTTGGACATTTTAGACGGAACGCGGAAGTTAACAATGCAAGACATATAGCAATTGATGCGATATGCTGACTCGAAACGGGGCTCCTCTTTGAGCTCTACTATTTTGATTAGACTTTTACCTACTCATTCCCTCGTATGAAAATAGACCCCTCTAGTCGTGGAAAATGATATATTAATGGTATCACTCACAAACGGACGAGCAGAAGGAGAAATTTTCACCACCCGTCCGCGAGGATCACCCGTAGTTACTAATGTTTTTATCGTGATCGTTACCGCACCAATAATACACGCTGTCACTCGTGTTAGTAGTGCTGTACAAATAATAAAAACCACCCATACACGTAATTAGGGAATCCCCTCGGGACTCAAAAATTAGTTACCTTTATCGCGCGACTGTTCCTGTCCAAACGAAAATATCGGCCACATAAAACAGATACGGTATCTTCGTTACCGTCAATCGAAGGAAAATAATCCTAAAAGCTAACAACGAACAACTTTCATGAGTCATCTTTATAAATAAAGCAGAAGCTGTCGTTGCTCGTTTTCGCCCTTATTGTTTGTCCCTCTAACGAGCGTAGTCGCATTCTCTTATACGACGAAAGAGAGAGACGAAATAAAGACCGTAAAGAGGAAAAAGGATTCGTGATTTTTAACAATTTTCGCATTAACGTTGACGTAAAATATTCATCGGTAGAAACGCGATTTGCGAACTTGGCGCCGCTCCGATCATTTAATACACGAAGATGGGCCCATGCTTAGATTTCATTTTCCAACAGTAATACAACTTTCCCTCAATTCATTTCATGCGCGGGGAAAAGAAGAAAAAACAAAGAAATTATGGCGAATTCTTCTTTTCAAATGATTTAAAATATAATCCTCGTTTTTTGTTTATCATAAATGAAAATTGTTCAGGAAGGGATGGAAATGGTTTCAGTTTTATTAAAGGACTCATCTGGCAAGAGTAATAATTAAAGCCTGGACCAGTGTTTCTCAACGTTTCTTGGATCGCGGCACATTTTTCCATGAGATGATATTCCTGCGGCAATGCATTTCTAAAATTCTAAATTACCAAAACAGAACCTCCCTCCAGCCCCCAGAAACAAATATATCCTGCTTTAACTCGAACTTTTCACAGTTAACCATCTTCCACTTAGTCCCCTGTCATCTCCACCTGTTGATCACTTCTTCTCATACACTGTACTCCAAAACCTCCGCTCTTCATTAAATGTCCTTTCTGGCTTCCAAGCTCTCAAAAAAACTCAGAGACCATCTCCCTCACAATTCAATACCTCCGTCTTACCCACATTTCATCCATATAATCCTTCATCTTCCTCTACTTTAAACATTCTGAGCCTATTTTTGTACATCTAAATCAGCTACTACTCATTTTCCATATCATTTCAATAATGAATTTGAGGGATTCCTCACAATTACGAGACATTTTAATAGTTGAATAAAAGAACGACAATCTTTCCTTCCGTTCAATAAGTTGATATTATTCTCTCATATATTCTTGTATTCCAAGCTGATGGCCCTAGAGCAGCCTAAAAGATCGTTGAATAAATAAAAAAAATGAAAAAACAAAATAATTCCAAACTGTAATTAAATTAATAAATTATGAATTGTAAAAATTTAATTTGTACTAAGAATTATAATTTTTTTAATTTTATAAAATTTTGATTGGAAATTACATATATTTTATTTATATTAATAAAATATTTTTTAAAAATAGATATTGACAAAAATAAATAATTTTTAATTGATTTACAAATTATAATATAAGGTTCTTTAGATGGTTTAGAATCAATAAAAGAAATATTAAAATCATTAACATAATTGAAATATATGAATTCTTTTAATATAATTTTACTAATTCAACATCAAGGTAATAAATTAAAAATATTTTATTTAATTATCCTGTTATCTTTGAAGTAATTTTAAATTGATAACAAATACTCGTATAAATAAAAAAAAAAAATTTTTATTACATTCAAAAAAATAAATTTATTATTATATATAATTTTAAATGAAATATTAAATGGTGAAATTAAAAATGAATTGTAAATTTTAATTAACGAAGATTTCTAATTTAATAAATAAAATAATTAATATGATAAAATAAATTAATATTATTATTAAATGATAATATTGATTGAATTAGATTTTTGAGTAATTTATTTGATAATAATAAGTATTTTAATTTGTAGAGGTATAATATAATTTAGAATTCATTTGTAAAGATATTTTTTTTGATATAATTTATTTAATTAAACTAAAAAATTATAATTGATAACATATTTTTGAAAAAATTCCTATTTACAAAATAAAACAATATATAAATAATAAAATTGTAATAAAAATTAATATTCGAAATTAATTAAAGACATAACAATTGAAAATAAAGCTAACATCAATTAAACTGACACAAAATTTTTCTACAATTCAAAACTTTGATGTCTCTGCACCTGACATAAGCTCGCGGCACATCGGTTGGGAAACAGTGGCCTAGACAAGTAACGCATTTAGCGAAGCTTGATACGATGTGCAACTTTTTTTTTAGCGGGGAACCCACTATTTCTTTTAATTGGGCGATCATTTTTAAAAAACGTCCGCGGCCGCTCATTTGTGACGTCATCCTTTTCCGGGAATTGCCTAGGGTCTAGAATATTCTTGATCTGCGTTCAACCTTGATTTTAATGTTACCTTGCATAGAAAAATTCTTTAGGCTAGATAAAGCGAGCATAGCAGATTAATTAGGTGACAGCGGGTTCCCGTTGCCATTGCACAAATGCAATGGCAAACAATTTTATTATTTCATTTTTACAAGCTCTAGGGATGGAAAGCTTAAGCCATTAATGGCTTAAGTTAAGTTTCAAGTCAATGTTTTGCCGTTTTTGATTAAGCCAAAAGTCAGTCAATCGTTTTTTTCGTCCTTAGCTTAAAGCCAAATATCAGCCGAAAGCCAATTTCATTGGCTTAAAATGAAAGCGCTTAAGCCTTCGCACAACAAGAAAAAAGTTGAAAGCGGGAAGCCGTGAAGCAGCCGGCAACCGGTAACTGGCCATATTATCTTGATAAATTAATGTCGAACACTTCACTTTCAAATCATAAATCATGATGAACCAAAATCAAATTTCGAAATGATAAGAGAAGATGGCAAAGTTTTTCATTGGCTGAAGTTAAGCCAATCTATTGGTCTAATTAAGCCAATAGATTGGCTCAACTTCGGCCGAAAGCCAAACTTGAGAAGCTCATCCGTGGCGCAAAATGATCGCTTATATTTTAAGCCGTTATCCGCAATCAGCTGACGATTCGCTTTCCATCCCTGCAGTCTTAACTGCATTCGGGTTATGAGCTTAGTGGTGAATAGATTTCAGATGCGTTGGGTGTAATTTGCTACTTTTAGATAAGGGATGATATTTTGGATAGATTGGCAAAAACTTGGCGAGAGTTGTTTCGATAGATGGTGAAATTTCGTGAAAGTGGCGGAGAGAAGCTAAATAAATATAGGCATGCGAAAATGTGGGTAACGGTGAGGGAGGGAGACTCAAGGCTACAATGTTTGTATGAGAGCAGGTAAAGCTTGGAAAGAAGGTGAGCGTGTGGGAATCGCGTATGACCAATTCGGAGACGTGAAGTAGATTTCGTATTGGCGGTATTCTTGGTGCGATGAAACTCGCGCGGATGGTAATGGTTTTAATTTGGGTAATTTGACAGACCGCGAAAATCATATTTGTGGAGGGTGATGAGAATGGGGTGCCAGCAGACTCTTGGAGAAGCGTTTTCTAAATCAAAAAGAACTGAAAACAAGCTTGAAGTCCGAATTTAGTGAATCTACTGTGGGTCAACGGAAAGGGACTGGGATAACCCCCCTCACACCGTACTCATTCACAATAAGTGAAAAGTTGGATTTCTCCTTTCGATGGAGAAAAATAAAAATCGAATTCATTCCCCAGCATTCTCTCTTAGATTTGTTCCCGTTGAAAAACAGACAAAGTTTTCAGTCAAAAAAAAATGTTAATAATACTACTTGGACAATTTATTTTGAGCTGTACGTTTTTTTTTTTTTTTTAAAAAAGATGCTCTTCATTCTTCACAGTCGAAACAGTAAAATTTTCAAAAATAGGTGGCATTTTAGACTGCCTCTTGAGACCCTACTGATAAATAATACAGATACTCAGGTAGATGATAAGTTCTGTGACCCAAGATGTTGCATTGGAGCGAATCACCAATGTCCTATGGGCTCACTATCGTCTCAGGCAAAGGATGTTTGACAATAAGAATATCAACACCACAACCAGAGTCACGGTATTCAGGGCTGTTCTTTTGCCATTGCTTTTGTATGGATCAGAATCCTGGATCCTTTACCGATGGCAATTCGGAGAACTCTATCGAAATTGAAATCGTTCTCCATGAAACAGGTTTCCTGTTCACCTCGATTAACAGACTTAGAGTCCTCCAGCCCCTCCCGGCCTTCTCCCCATAATAGTCTTGAGAACTAACGATAATTATCTTGTTTTCCCGTTACTTTAATATGTAAGTGTATTCGATCGATGATTTCATGGCATAGTAAATGTTCGAAAGTTGAGATTTTACCCTTGAAAGGACGTAGACTAACAGCAACATTATTTTTGATTGGAACTTGTATGAACCACTTTGTTGTTGTTTCATTTTTCTCATTCTTCAGCAAGGGTCTACTGCTTTCTTTCGGAAAAAGCTAAAGTTTCGTTCTTTGTGTTTAATATCAATATACGACATTTACAATTTTACATCAACGCAAGACTTTCAGTATTATTGTCGCTCTTTACTTTTTAAGACTTCGCGAGGCTCGATCTCATAAAATTTGAAATTTATAACACTCGAGCTATTTACAACGTCGACGTAGACAAAGCGAACGACGTCCTCGTGCGCAGAAAAGGCCTATTATTACTAAAAGGTCTGTATCCAATATCGTACGCACACGTAAATTTCAGGTCGAGTTACTTCTACAGCGATTGCTGAAAGAGAAGCTCTAATTAACGAGTTCGACGGTGGTATTAAGTAAACTAATTAATTAGAATGTAGTACTTCCTTTTTACGCGTCCATACACTATAACCATAAATACAATGAATGAGATGAGGCGAGATGTGGCGGAAACATCGACGTACTCGCACTACTTTTTCGTGCAGTACCACACATTCGTCTGATGTAGAGCACGTAAATGGTAATTAAGATAATGACAAATTTCCGTACGACTGCTGTAGATTTTTATCGAGCGCGTACCTAAATTACACCAGAAATAAATAGATATTAATCACATTTTAATTCTACTATAGGCTTTCGACGTTCGAACTTTCCTTTTCGTTTTTTTAGGACGATTGTTAAGCTCTTTCGGAGTGGAGTTATAGTGACTAATTCTTTTCGCCATCTTACACGGAAACGATCTTGGAAGAAGAGAACCCTCGTCGACTTGTCATTTCGCTGTTTTATTTCCCTCTTTCGCTCGTGAATTCTTATTCATAAAGCACAACACAGCCCCGGCGTGCTTTCCGATAGAGAGGAGTCACCGAGTGTGACGATAATTGATTCGGTGCACACATGAACGCACACGCAAACAGGATTCTTCTTCGACGTCAGTCTCAACCACTATATCGAAAAGCGGTTTAGAAGCGTACAAACATTTTTCAATCTTCTTATTGATTTCTGCTTGTCAAGAAGTTATTCCCCAAACAAAAAGTCTCCTTACCAAACTCATGAATATAGACAATGCTACAGTATTAACTTATACGAGGCGTGACAAGTTTTAGTGTACGCGTTCTCTGTTGTCTGTATACTTTTTTCTACACTCATCCAGGCTGGAATAATGATAACACGAAAACTTATTGCGGGTTCAATTAATTTAATACGACATCTGAGTTGACTCGACCTTCTCTCGACCTCACACGTAAAATTTTAGAGCTCTTTAACAGAGCGCGTGGTTGACGCGTCTTAGGAAATACGAGTTTCGCGAAACTAAACTTGAGAATAAACCCCTATAGGAGGAAAAGGAGAAAAAACGAACCCCTATAGGAGGAAAAGGAGAAAAAAAGTCGAAAACCTCATCACCGTTACAATTTTTATGGCATTCAAATAACCGAGTGTCACCGAAAGAAGATTTACTCACATATTATCATCTTCTACGAGTATACTACCGTAGGTACGTACCTACGTAAAAAATGAGAACAGTAGGAAACCCAGAACTTCATCTCTAGAGGACAAGCTAAGAAAAATATATTCTTCGAAAACTCAGATGAGCCTCTGCATTGTATGGCACTTTGATACTACTCGTATATTCGGTTTGTAGGATTCTTTTGTTTTCCTGCGGAAAAGATATTCGAAGTCGTGAAAAACCTAATTTGAATAAATCGTTCGAGGTTAAGTACAGTTCATGTTTTTTCTCTGATGGCCACAAACAAAAAAATAACAAAAAATGAAAATATTTAGGATTTCGCTACAGCCCTTGAGAGGAAATTCTGTCACTTCGAGCATTAGAAGTCTTCTATTGTAGAAATTTTGCGGATATTATACGTACTGTGTACCGAAAATCTTTGAGGACCCTCTTTCTTTTTTTTTCATTTTGTTGTTGAGTATCTAATGCACTCCGTTGGCACCTCCCATTTATTTTTCTTGTTTCTGTTCTCCTTCCGTATTTTTTTTTTTTTGGTTTTTCATCATTTTAGTCTGCCCTTATTTTCTTTAGTGACTGCCTGTGCAGTCTCGTGACTTGCCCTCATCCTCTTCGCTATTCTTTTGCTGACTTCTTCGTTCCATCCTGTCTTCTCTACTCCCATTCTTTTTTTGTATCCGCTCGTCCTCTCAACCTTACCTCACTTCTCTCCTCAACTTCAATAGTTCAAAAATATGACTTGTTTATTGAATTAACGAGCCGTGCAACTACATTTAGGTTTATGGGCTCGGTTTGGGCAAATGAATACAATAAGGATGTATGAATATGAATTAGATGGTGTTATAGAAATAAGTGGATCTGAGGTACACGGTTATATTTTTCTCATGATTGCTTGAGAGGGAGTTCTTGATGCACGGAGAGAGAAGTCGGATGTTTTCAAGAGCTGGCCAAGAGAAGAAGCGTTGAAAGAATAGATCAACAGCATCGCAGCATAGGCATGAAGGGGGGGGGGCGTAAAAAGAAGAAAGAGTGGGGCCTATTTGGAGACGATTCGGTTGGGAGTAGACGAAGGGATTGAAACTTTGTCTACAGATTGGAGCTTGTCGGAAATTATGCCAAGAGGAGACGATTAGGGAGCATTGATAGAATTTGAGACGTAGGAGGATGGATCAGTCCTGAAAGGTGAAAGATTGACTGATGCTTTGCGGAAAGGTTCACTTCGTCATGTTCCTTGTGATCGATGTGTTCCAGCATCCATAGACAAGAGATGGGAGGGTGAAGAAGAACTTGATGAGTGTATAGGATTCTTCGGCCGATAGCATTACTAAAAGGCTCTTGGATAACATGTGAGCATAAGAGGGAACCACACTGCAAAGGAATTTGCAGTAAGGAGAAAAAAAGGGAGGGAGGGAGAGGCAGGTGAATTCATAAATGATGAAGCGGAGTTTCTCACATCGGAAGATGAGACTGCACATCCGTTTCTGGTTCCCGATCAGGACCTGTCGGTATACCCAAAGAAAGTGGGAGGGAAATTCTGAAGAAATCATTCTGTTGATGTGTTGTTCGCACATAAAGTTATGTACTTGGTCTAGGGTCTCAGTTTGATCGAGACGAATATCAGGGATAGGAGTGGACCAAGGAGGAGTGGTAAGAGGCTACTGAAGCCATGGGGAGGGGGGTGAATTACAAGGAATAAAAGCCTTTGAAAATATGGGAAGATTCAAATATCAGTATGTTGAAGAGAGGATGTTAACAGTAAGTGGAACAGCGCGGTAACGGGGTGGAAGAAGACCCTGCGTCGGCGCAAAGGCTGAGTGAAGGGCTGGTGCGTAGCGTGCTAAGGGGCAGCCGAAGCCAGGAAGTTTTTTTCGATTGAACCAAAGGACTTCAAAACGTGTTGATTTAATTCTTTCTCATACAATAATTATTCAATTTAATTTCAAGTTCAGCATTCATTTTCTTTAATCACTTCCTCTTCTGTCTTCTGATAATCCTTTCGCTGACTCCTTCGTCCCACCCCCCCTGCTTTCCGAATTCCCCTTTTCGGAGATTTTCATGGACCATCAGGGATGTTCGGATATGGTTTCAGGATTTCGTCCCAACTTCCATTATTCTCATATACAATTAGAATTCTCACCAGTATCTTCGGGAGTATTCGTAAATTATCCTTATTGTAATGAGATATTTTCATACTATTTGAAATTCTCGTCGGGAATTTTCGTGAATCATCAAAGATGTATGAATACTGTCCAGATATTTTCACGACTTTAACGGCTCGAGTTCTTATCTCCTTCGTCCCTCCCTCCTCCCCCTCTCTGACTGTAATGGGATATTTTCATATCAATCAAAATTTCACCATTTCACCTGCAGTCTCTTCGAAAATTCTTCGTGAATTATCGGGGATATTTGAATATATGGTCTGGAATTTTTGTTTTCTGCCCCCTTACACGAGTTCAAGATACTTTCGTATAATTCGAAATCGCGCCAGTGTCTTCGGGAATTTCGGTGAATTGTCGGAGATAATTTTGGCCTCCGCGCCGCATCTTCATATCATTCGAAAACCCTCCAGTCTTTTCGGGAGTTTTTGTGAACCCTCGGAGATATTCGAAAATCTCGTACCACCCGAAAATATTTTCTCTCCCCTCTCCTTCATTAAGACATAAATCCTTTCAAAAGTGGTCCAAAAATTTATACTAAGCTTAGCTAAGCCGAAGCTTTTAGCCATTAGCCGTTAGCCAAGTGTTTTTGGTCAAAATTTGAGCTAGCCTTCAGCCAAGCCTTTAGTAAATGAAATTGGCTCTGCTAATGGCTACTTTTCCCCTGAATTCTATCCCTTATTCCTTATCGAGCTGCGTTTCAATGAATCAAGGAACCGCTTCACGCAATGAGCGTTCAAGCGATAAGAAAAAATCTGAGAAAGGAAGAAGACTGTTTCTCTAGATTGCTTCGAAGATCGTCGCTTGATGGCTGAATTATTGTTGCAAGACTGAAGGAGAAGTTTATGAACGAAGACTTCAGCTGACTAGCTACTAGTGAGTACACAACACTGAAAAGCAGCATCTCTGTTCAAGATGTCAAGTTCATTTTTTCTTTTCACTTTTGTTTGATCAATGACTATTCAATATTCATACCATTGCCAGTAACTATACAGAGTATTCAAAAATATCTTTCAGACTTTATCATCCATAATCTCCATTTACAGCAAACATCTCAAAATTTATTCGCTTGACTATAGACATTTTTGCCTCAGTTGGACCTGATATCCGACACATTTGGTCAAAGACCTGTAATATGATATACCCATAATCTTGTTTCTGCTCTTTAGCCATTAGTTAGCCAATGAGACTGGTTTAGCCGTTAGCTGATAGCCGGAGCCAAACAGTTTTAAGGGTTAGTTCTTAGCTCTGCAGTCACGATTTCTTCAACCCTCCCGTCTTAGACATTTCAAGCTAAAAATCCTTGAATAATGGAGAGCAGCCCATAATAGGATAAGTATAACTCGAGAAGCTCAGTAAAGTCATGACCCAGACTATTCGCAAAGGAGGTAAGATAGATCCCAGTTAGTTGCTGAAAAGATTTTATGTATGCCTACAAAGTAATATTCTGAACGACTCTCGTGTTTGAGATTCAAATGAGGGTATGTAGTTCGTTCAACATCTAGAAAACAATAACTGTCAAACTAGTTTATAAAATTCGCGATCCGTGCGACATGTACACGCGGGGCCCTCGAATTCTCGAGTTATTTCTCTAAGCCAACAATTTACTCGTAGCTCGTAAGATATTTTCGCCTTCTCTAAGTTGTAATAAAATACCTAACATTCGTACCACCTCGACTCGTCAGATCGTCTACGTAGAATTCGCGCAGGTATGTAAGTGCACGCAGATCAACAATCCTTTTCAACCGGTTGATTTTAATTTGCATATCTGTTCGCGTTATTACAGCACAGGTGCAACGTCAATAAAAAAATCTAGATCTGTTTCTTTTTTCGTGAGCGCATTTTATATATCGTGCGTTTTAAAAGTCCATAGATAGGTTATACTCTGCACGAATCGAGTATACGGCGCGATTTAACATCAACGAGACAGGTTTAGCGCGCTCCCATAAGTACTGTATATAAAAATGTACGCGAATATGTATATAATGCGATGCATAAACAATATTCTTCTCCAATAAACATCATAAAAGGTCGATCATGATGAATGGTACATCGATACCGACACAGACATTCATTAAAGGCACCAGCCGTGTGAACGTCGCGTAAATAGGCCCCGCGAACGGTAATTTTTAATAACCGAATGGCAAGCGAGCGAGGGTAATAATTGGCCATAAAATTCCCTACTCTCATTGCGATTTGATTCCCTCCTTCCATCCGACTGTTTTAATGCGAATAAAACAATCGTATACATTTATTGGTAGAAAGAATTCGCGGCTTTGAACGCTCCTTTTTTGAACCAACGGTAATTTTTACTCTGAGTCACATGATATATGCTTGTACAGCTGTCGTTTCAGATCAGATGAGAGACATCAATGACCCTTTTACTGATAGTATATTTCTGATCTAATGACTATTCGGTACTAGTAATTACACACGCACGAGATCTAAGACTTATTTCACCAACTTCTCTATAATGACTCGGATTATCTCACTGTATAGCGTAAGACCAACCATACCGAACTCACGATTTAACGACGTCGTCACATCTCCAACCGATTAACGAACACGATTTTTTGAACATTATTTACTATACCAGAATTATATAGACCTATAATTTAGAAGTTTTCTCCCTGTCTTTTGCCGCAGATAATTATACAAACCAAATACGGCGAATTCGGTTCACTCACACGTGAAGACGATAAACTATAATGCTGTGTACCCCGGTTGGCGTTAGTGCTGTCAGATTAGCTTTAAAATTATATTTTTTGTTAAAAGAGCTGGAAATTGATTTAGCGCGTGTGTGGCTTGATATGAGAGTCTGTAAATCTTAGCCGAGATTGCAGGAAACTTGAATTTATGCGAATGAATAATTCTGTGGCACGTTTCTAATCTAAATGCTATTAATCAGGCAAAGGAGAGGTTTTTTTTTTTTCAAAGTGATACAGAAGCTAACATGTTTCTTTCAGAGACATGTAATGCAGCATTTTATGTGCTTGCTTCCTTCATTTTGAAATCGATAAATTGGCGGAAAACCTCGAAATCCTGGAAAGTCTCGAATTCTGTAAAGAGAGTCCAGAATCCCGGATTGCCCCAGAATTCAACTGGGTCAACCCGACAAATTTTTTTTCCAAGCTTAATGGGAAATTAATGAAATAATTGCTCTACAAAACAACGTCAATTCGTGAAGTCTCGAAAAAATTGTGGTCAAGTCCTGGAGAGTCCCGGATTTTTATTTTCTGATTCCGACAGACACCCGATTTGATACGTCTATCGCGGTCATGATAATGTCATAGTGACGTTCGATACCACCAATATTCCTTAGCTTAGTATAAACTTAGTATTCTGTTTGTTAGGCTAGATAGCCTCCTACGGTTCATTCGCTCAGCTGATTGGTCGCCTTTCTTAGTCTAGTGTAAGTCTATTATACTGTATGTTAGGCTGAATGGCTCAAAGAGGTCAAGGTCACTCACTGATGACGTCATCAAGCGTGTCAATATCTTTTATGGTAGGCCTAGTGTACTGTATAATGAGCCTAGTTTCGGAGGCAAGATGAGTAGTATATGAAGCCTCGATGAAAGTAACCGAAGCGGAAGTGTTTTCTCGTCCCTCAAGTAGATCAATATTACTAATGACGTCATTAGGCGGGACAAGAAACCGTAACGGTTTTTTAGGAGTAGTATCAGTCTTATAAGGAAATAAAATGCTGTGAAATGGACTTTGAGAAATGAATATTTCAAGCAAGGCTTGCGTCTTTATGAATTTTATATTTTTAACGTTCTTTTCTCATATCAATACGACATCCACAACGACCACAAAACCGTCCGAGCGATATCTGACTTAAACCTCCAAATTGAGTGAAACACATAACTCTACTCCATTTTCTTCGACTTCTAGGTTGCGTATCCTCGTGGCTGGCGTCACTGTATCTCTCTAACAGTTAGAAGTCAAGATCAATTCTCTTCACACAATCTCTGAAAAGGTGTCCCCTAGAGAGAAGTATGGGTTTTGTGACGTAAATGTCTTCGAGCTGGGGGTCACAGGATGTCCACTTGTCTGGAAAATCTGGAAGTCAGGGAAAAGTCAAGCAATTTTGTGAGACCTGGGAAAGATAGGGAATTTTGGGAATTTTACACAAAGTCAGGGAATTTTTTGAGATACGCCAAAGCAAATTTGAACTAAGAAGTTTTTCCTCCTTTTTTTTTTTTTTGTTTGTTTGTTTTTCAGTGGAGATCATGGTCTGAAAAAACCTGAAAAAGTCAGGAAATTTCATTTCAGAGAAATAGTGGACACCCTGGGTCAGTCAGCGATCTGTGTAACGTGACGTATCGCTTTAAGACGTCATCAGTGAAGTTGACCTACTGTAGGGACTTGGAGAAATGTTGACATTTAGCCTTCATACAAGATATTAGAGTTATACTGAACCAAGAATGGCGGCGACCGACGAGCGAAATGAGTGATGTCCTTAAGCTAGATTAAATCGGAATTTGTCTAGGTTAGATTATAGAATTTTTTTTTTTTTTCTAATCGCCATAAACGACATAACATAACAAATAAGTGGTAGTTTTTGCCTCAACCAGTGTCGTGCTGGCTCACATTTTGTAGGCCGGGTAACCAGCTCGTCGGGCCCCCAAAAACTATTTTTTTTCGTGCGCGCGGTCAAACTCAAACTTTCAAGAATTTTCTCGCGGGCGGCTGGGCCCCATAAAACCTTCTCAGGCGGCCGGGCCCCCGGGGATCCCCGGTCTCCCGGCCGGGCCAGCACGACACTGGCCTCAACAACCGCTTCTTTGCAGATGAATGACTGAATTTTTTGAATTTTCGCAAATATCCATCACAGTACCGTACCGGCTGTTACCGCAAACTTCTCTTCCAACTCCACAATAATCTAATCCGTTCCAAACCTGATTACGGTTCTCCGATCCTCCAAATTCGTTGGACTCAATTCAATCTTCTGGGCTTCGTCTGTCCCTTGGCACTCTATGCACCAGCCCTTCACTCATCCTATGCCCTAAAACAGGTGTTCCTCTTCTCCGTTACCGCACTCTTTCATTTCATATGCTCTTAGCCCATGCAATTCACCTTCTCTGTCACGTCAATCCCATCTGGGCTTTCATTCCAATCTTAAGCTCTTCTCTATTTGTTCATCCACTCCTCCTTGCTTTCGATATTAATGAAATTCCCAAAACAGCTGACATTATGTACAAACAGCACATCAACAAATGAATTTCTCCAAAATTTCACCCGTCTTCTCAGCTACACGAACGGGTCCTAATGGGAGTCTTCATTCAGGGTGACATACCACCTGCTTCTTTCTTCTCACCCGTCTCTCTCCTCTCGGCCAATTGCTCATACTATTGAATTCTCTCCCATCCTTACTCGTATCTCACGACCCCCACCCTACCAATTCTATCGTCCAGAGATATGCTGGGCATATGGTTAGAAGTGATCCAGAAAGATGGAGTCGAAAATTGCTACAATGGCGACAACAAGAGGAAAACCTCCTATGAGGTGGACGGACGACATCGCCAAAACCGCGGGCCAAACCAAATGGGTCAGAACGGCACTAGATGGGGAAAAATGGAAAAACTTGGAGGAGGCCTATGTTCAAAAATAGGCGTAAACGGCTGGAAAAGAAGAAGAAAAAGATGGTCCAACTAATCTTCATTCTTATCCACTCGTTAGACTATGCCTACTTTTCCACCTCTTTTCTGTGGATACCAGGACACGTCGCGTCGAAGACCCCAACGCAATGTTGTCACTCGGTTCACCTCCATAACTAATCCCTCTCCCTCGCATAATTGAAAATTCGATCTCTGCTTCCTCATCCTGTCCTCCTAGTATTATTTCTAGTCCTCTGATACTTCGTTAGCTGGTCGGGTTGCTTTCATTAACTAAGACAATCAAGGCACCTTAGAAGTTTGAGCTCAAAAATCCATATTCTTCCAAGTTTTTTCGTATCAGATACAGTTCGATATTGAAAATTGTTTCCGTGTCTCTCTTCCATCATGTATAGCTTGAAAGTCGAAATTTTTCCGAGTCTCTTCCTATCGTATATGGCTCGGAGGTCGAAATTTTTTCAAGCCCTACGTTTTGCCAGACGGAGCCCGGTACCCATTATCTTTTTCAATTTACCTCCCCTACATGAAACAGGTCCTCTATTAAAAGCTATGATTCCTTGGTCTCCTTCAATTCCTTAGTCTTTTTCGAACCGCCTTCATCCTAATCAATCCCAGAATAGTTCACACTCGTCTCACCCACTCTTCCCTCATTTCTTATCCTTCTCACCTCCTTCATGTCTCTACTGCAATGCTGAAGACCATCTACTAAATGAATAGACTTGTGAATATTAGGCATAGGAAGCCTAAAAGATACATGACATAATCCCTTTTTTGATTAAAAGTAAGAAGTTGGATTGAGAGGAATGTGTTGTAGGTCTCGTAAAACGCTTGCTTGATCAGTCAAGCACTGGGCTAGAAGATCATGAGGAACAACGGAATCACCGAGAGAAAGCTCTTTCAGGAACCAAGCTTAAAATGTCTCAAATTCGTGTAAACTTCCCTTTCTTTGACCATAATTTACTCTTAAAAAGAATTTAATGTTCATAAAACGGAATCAGATCCTACCGAGTGGACTATTTTCAGGATTTTCTATAATCGTAAGCATGTATATAAATATGTAAGAAAAAAAAGTAGGACAGACCTTTCAATAACTAAGGCTAAACAATTATAGAAGTGGGTTGTTTCTCATATTCTACTCGTTATCTTCATAAATTCACGCCTATATGAAGTGTACGATAGACACAATTCGGGTACAAAAATAATCTCCTTTGCCAACCCAGTAATGACTCGAACCAGTACCGAGTGTACAGTTGAGAAAAATATGATCTTTAAGAATGATGAAAATGACATAAAAACGATCTCGAAGAGAAGCATTATAATAGTCAAATTATATCCATTTCGAAAAAATACGATTATAAATGCAGCAACGCCACAGTGCACCCATTATCAGAACATTGTATAAATTGTTTGATATAATGTATGTACGTATGTAAAAGCGTGCACTCGATATATACGAGTAGTGGTTAATTCTTCGCATTAAAAAAATATCAGACCCGTGGCCGCATCTTCGAGTCGTCCTATAATCATATTTTATTCGTCCAGCACTTCGCATTTGTCCATGCGCGTTATTTTGAAACTGTAATTAGGTGGTTTTATAAATCGGCGTGGTCGCGCGTTAACAGACTTATTATTTTCATTAAACGCCTCTTCTCTTATTTACTACGCTCGTAATTTTGTCATAAACTTAATCGTATCATCTGGCGCAGCATCTCTCGTGAACTTGGAATTAGATTTCGGACGTCGGCCTCTCTCGTTCGTCGATGACCTTCGACGAGTGCTGATTCAATCACTCGCCAAGTGACACTTTAAGAAGGAAGAGACGATTTAGGGTTAGGCTATTTGTCGTTTGGAGGGCTCTCGGAAGATGCGTAAAAATAGATTGAATGAGTCTGTATTATTGTATACCACGCAAACCGATCGATAAACCGGTTCAAAAGGAAGGAAATCGCACGTTGTACGTAGTGTGAAATAGAGGGAGAGAGTGAAAGAGAATGTAGTAATAAAAGGGGCAGTTTATTTTGACTGCAGTAAATTGTACACGCGATCTTATCGAAATATTATTGTTGCTCGATACGAGAAAACTTCTACTATTGTCCATTGGGTGTTTGTTCGGGAATATTTTTTGACATTTTATATGCTCGATAGCGATCGTAGAATTGATACTTCTTTTTTAATCCGTATTTTTTTCTCAGAGTCTAAAATAATTTTGTAGTTTTTTCTTTTTTTATCCATTCAAAAGAATCGGAACTCCCTAAAGAACGAAAAACCCGTTGTTCCCCGCGCCTTTAGCAGCGCATTGTATATTGATGTTATCGGATTCAATTCCAACGTGAGATTTTGTGGTTACCACATTTTCTTACTATATAATGTCTAGGCTAATTGCTGCTATCGGAGCGTTCCATCCACGACTGTACCAATCGTCGAATGGAAATACGGTGCTTCAACGTTCCCTTGAGTCGTACGAACTCTTCTTTTTGTCGTGCATTATCAGCGAGAAGGATCAATCTTCATCTACAATAAAGTCGCTTTCGCATTCACCATTTCACCCAAAATGACATTCGGTCGACTCGGTGAGAAGCGTCGCGGTTGCATCAGCAGCTGTCCGCCTCTACGATACGGCAGATATCGTGACGAAAAATCAAAAATAGTGCGCACATTACGCAGTATGGGAGTCTACATCTCAGCCTAGACTTAAACACGTGTGATTTAATAACTCTCGACTGTGTACATAACACCCGCTACAATGTAATCAGTTTTATGTGATTTTCGACGTTACTGCACATGTTTTGAAAAGATATAAACGCAACGATTTAGGCTACTTGACCTTATATTGGCAAGGAGGGTCGTGCGAGTACACGGAGACCGTCTTCCGGAGCTAGATTACCGTAGGAAATTTATATTTTTTGCGTATTTGGCAGAGATTTTTGAAATTTTGGGTGCAGTCAACAGTAATATTAACACTCGAGCTTCAGCTGTTTCCACAAATTTTGTCATATTATTGTAAGTATGTATAACGAAACAAGTATTATGGAGAATTAGTTAGCAATTAAAAAATAAAATGAACAAAATATACTCGGGTGGGATGACAATTTTGCAAAACCCCGACTCATCCAAAAACAAAAGGCAAGACGAATCGGGAAGCGAAAAGAGAAGTTGAAATGCTTAATGTATCCAAGTAGGGCCAAAATCTTGAGTGATAACCTCCTTATAATTACGATTCGTTGGCTACTCATATTATGAGAATGGAGTTTTATTGCTTTCAGAAACATATATAAAATCGATTTTGAAAAATATATTTTTCGAACAAAATCGATGCGTGCCTCCCCTTGCTTAAATAAAATCCACACAGCCATTCTCGAGAACGTTCACTTAAATTCACTTGTCCTTGTCCTCTTCAACTCCATCTTCTTTCAGAATATATACCCTCTCTCATGGGAAATAGTCATCATCCTTTCACAATTCGAATCCCCTCCCTCCTACCTCATACCCTCCTATCCGCCTTATTTGGTGTACTAGGTGAACTATTCCAGAAAATCCTCAACAAAAGACTCCTTTGGTTCTTAGAATCAAACAATCTTTTCTCTCCTTTCCAAAATGGCTTCAAGAAGGGACACGGCACTACTCAGGCTCTTTTTGACCTCCAAATAAACAAATATTCATTTACTAAATCATCTCTTTACTCTATATTTTCCGACCTCCAAGAAGCCTTTCCTCGGGTTTGCTGAAAAACCTTATGAATACGGTCTTCGAGATGACCTCTCTTCTATCGTACAAAGTTTTCTCAACAATAGAACATTATTAGTACGAATCCAAAATATACCTTACCCTCCCTTCCAGTCGAGAACAGTGTTCCTCAAGGAGAAATTTCCAGTGTCCTCCTCTTTTTAATGGCTATCACCGATATCACTGAGTGCGTTTATTTCTCTCTCGGTCAATGTCTCTTCGCCAACGATTATAACATTTTCACCCGCTCATCCAACCTTCTCAGAGCCCATAGTCTCCTCCAAGAAACTCCTAATGACAACCACAAAATGGTTTCCGTTTATCATCATCGAAGACTTACTTCGTCATCTTCAAAAAAAGTAATCGCATACCTACCTTTCCACTTCTTCCTTAACAAAATTTTCAAATCCCTCTCGCAACTCCGCCAAACTCCTGGTTATACATTCTGATTAAAAACTCACCTAGACTCCTCACATCAAAATTCTCAAAGCTGAATGTAATCGTGACTTAAATACATATATTGAAATTTAAGGCGGCAACAAAAAACTTCTCTGTCTTTACAAGAGTCTTATTTGCTTGCGGTTACTTTATAAAGCACCGATCTATAACCTAGAAAATGAATCAATCCTTTCTTTGCTAGATACCACTCAGCCCCCTCCCTCAATCGTCTTGTAACCTTTAGAACAAGATCTAAGCTTACTTTGTGCTCCGAAGGTGCCAAACCTTCTATCCACTTTTTTTGACACATTCTAACCTTCAACTTCTCATCAACTGTCTCTCAATTCTCTCATCTCCCCGTTCTTAATTCCATTTTCAAACTAAACAATAACCTTCCTCTAGACCCTAGAAACAAACATATCGTGCTTCAATTCGAACACTCCCTCAATGAACCTTTCACACTTAGCCCCCTTCTACGTATTTATATGTTATCTGCAATTCTTTCATCGATGGCTCAAAAACCAAAAACAAAACGGCCTATATTCCATACATGAGTCCTTCATCTCTCATCGCATCTGTAACGTAGCCTCCATATTTACTGCTGAATTGATGGCAATATTGGTCTGTCTTTCCCTTCTCTCTCAACTCCCTTCAGGCGGCGAATTTCTTCTTCTCACAGACTCACTTTCTTCACTACACTCTCTCACTGACCCCAATACTAGAAACCCTCTCACGCAAAGAATCCTCTTCATGCTCCAAACTGTTCCTTCAATCAACACCCAAGTCATATTTATTTGGATACCTGGCCACATTGGCCTACCCGAACATGACGTAGTACATCAGGCCGCTAAACAAGCTACTACCTTCGATACTATCCGTGATCGTTTTCCCCACCCTGTCACAGAGTATACAAAAATCACTCATCTCAAATTCTTGAACCGAACTCTGTAAAAGCCTCTGAATTAAAAAGACTTCCACCCCCTGGTCAAGCTCCTTCAGCAAATTTTGAACGTGAAGATACCGTTATCAATCAGACACACACCCGATCGACCGAAACTCTCAATCATCCTTATCCTGCCCTCACAGTCACGAACTCAATGTAAATTTTGATCATTTCTGCTCCTGTTCTGTACTCCAAAACTTGCGCTCTTCATTAAAGGTCCCTTCTTCCCTTTCCCAAGCACGGAAAACATTTTCGATAATTCTACGTTCCAGCACCTATGGTGAAGTTTTGGAATTCGAGGTTTGGACGCACGAAGTCCGACTGAAGAATTCTTATCACTTCTCGCTCATCACAATGGCTTCGGAATACCAATTTTTCGTTTTTTACCGCCAACAAGCAAGAAGAGCATTCATACCAGAATTTACAAACAAGTCACATATTCTTACAGTCTTGTAATGGTACGAGCGCGAACAACTGAACCAGTTATGCAAGTAAATTTAGTTAGAAGGCTCGCAAAAATTATCAAGATCAATAATACCAAATTCAAAGGAATGCATTGTATTACCAGGACGGGGTATAGCCTAGTGCCACTAAATATCGGCTAAATAAGTTATTATTAATAGTTCCACTTCTTGTTTGTTCTTCGCCTGCTTCGATTGGGATTCAAAATTAGAGTTTCATAAGTTGGCAGCCCCACGAAAAATTTGAGTGGTCGCGTAGCGTCAACCATAAGGGGATAGCAAAATGTAAACGTTTTTTTACAAGAATTAGAGAGTGTCGAGATTATTTTCATGGAAAAAATAATGCTTATTAGTTTGCTTCCTGAACCAAACTGATTCCTTGGTGACGTCAATGAATCAAATACGCGCAAATGAGTCGCGAACTAAGCAGGTTAGATGCTGCAGCTGTCTCCCTTCAAAGATCTAAACAAACTTTTTGCGTGTTAATTCTCATAAGAATCACCAAGCGTTTGCAAAAACGTCAATATTTCAAAAATTAACAATAATTATGTTAATGGTGGATGATCTTAATATTATACAAAGTGAAAGTTTTGTACTTCATAAAACAAGAACAAGACCATTTGTTTTGAACAAATTGTTTATTATTTTTGAAATATTTGCATTTTAGTGAATGTCACATGATCCTTACGGGAAATAACTCGCAAAAAGTTTGTTTACTTTTTGAAGCGAGACAGCTGCAGCAGGCAGGTCTGTTTTTAGTGTAAATTGGTCAAAATCACTGTCATTTGTTTGCAAATATGTCGTCATGGGAAATTTGTGTTTTTTGAAGCGGCTCTGGGTTTAGCTCTGTAATACTGAGGAGTTCAACTGAGTGAGTCTTTGACTCCTACACCTAGGAATGTAGTCTGCTGTGTTAAGCAAACCCCAGAGTCGGTTCTTTTGCACAAGGAGAACACCCTCTCTTCTCAGGTTGAAATGATATACTGTTTGAATATCATCCTAACAAAAAAAGAAGATATATATCGTTGTTTGTCAATCAGTATACAAAATCATATAGGACAAGAACAAAATGAGGACCTTTCTGTCAAAAGGGCGTCCACTCAATGTATTTCTTACGGGACGGACACTCTTTTGACAGAAAAGTCTTCAAATGTTCATCAAATTGGAGATCAGTGATGGATATTACAAATAAGGCATTCTTGCTTAACATTGCAGAGAGGTGTAAGAATCAGAGCAGAGTCACTATATCTGTGGAGACAACAATTCTATTAGTACCTATTTCTGAATTCCATAATATTATTTCATACTTGGTTGACAACTTGATGTAGATTATAAATTATAATGACATATTACAGCAGCCAAAAGCTGAAGTTTCGAAGTTTGGAGTTTGGAGTTTGTAATGAAGTGATTTAGAATACCTACTTGATCACCATTGAAATATTATAGGCCTGGTACTGAAGTTGAAAAAGATAAATTCATGGAATCATAAGTTTTTACTTGTTCCATCCAGCGAAACTCATAATTCAGAAAACCAATCTGGTAATTATTTCGATTCTATGGAACGTAATTAAATCGATAATGGATCTTACGGTTTCCTGAAGCATGTAGGTAACATATGCAATATTGAATTATCAAATGCTGCTATTTTATTTCGCATCTCCTCCTGCACAAGCATACGTGGAACATATTTACAGTCTGTTGTGGCTATCGATAATTTTTATTTCGTCTACAGATCTTACGTGCACTTACAACAACACATAATGTACGTAAAAAGTCCCGAGGTGGGTTTCATTTCTTTTAATATCACTAGGTATAGAGCGCGATCGGAAAGTTCAATTTACACGATAGTGTCGGCGCAGCAAGAGGAAAATAGAAACAGGAATGACTTTTAAAAAAGTACACAGGTATGGATAAAACAAAAAGAAGGAGGGAAAACGAAAGAAAAAAAAAGAATAATAATAAAATTGAATTAAAAGATCTACGAACGTAGCGACGACCACTTCTGAAAATGCTGTCTCAGGTGCGACTCATTACATCTCTATTCAATTCAAACAATACGTACGTCTTCATTTCCGAATGAAATACACGTAATCGGAATTAACTTCTTTTTTCTGCTCGTGCACGCTGTATCATTACAGAAGTCATTATTTTCTTTTTAATTATTGCGTAGTTAAGGTATTAGAATTTAAATTTTAATGAGAGGGATTCTTAATTTAGGTTTGACTCATTATTTAAAAGAAGAGAAAAAAAGTTACGATGTCAGTATTCAAATTTCTCGAGTTCTCGGGCCATTTATACGCGAAAATTGCTGACGGACAGAGAATATTATATAGAGGCGATTAGTACGACAATGAGGACCAACCTGGATTGAATAAGAAATTTCGAAATATAAATTGTCGATGTCCGTATTACTGTATATCGTTAGGTTGTAGCAGGAAGGTCATTTCAACGACTAGATACCTACGTATTTAAATGTTCATCGCCAAATGAAGTAGCACAACTTTTCGATACAAAACCTCGTTCTGCTAAAATTAGATTATGTGAACAATAAGGTACTTTTGGCTGTTGATTTTGAGGACTTTTCATGTAATATTGTAATTTGATTAAGCAACTCGAGAAAGAGTGTTAATTTCAGAGAAGGACTTCACGAACAAGGAAGGTGGGTGCATAGGTTGCTTCCGCCACTCTGATAGTATAAAATGTAAAAATTCATGCAGAAAAACTTCAACTCGACTACGAATTGGACTCACTCGCCTTACCCACTCCTTCCTTATCCTTGGACTCTCTACCCCTCTCTCATGCCAATACTGCCAAAATGAATTTACCTGTCTCACTTTTTTGCCTGCCTTTTTCTCATAAACATCAGACATTCATTTTCTGTTTCCTCGCATATCCCGTCTGCTCTTTCCAATAACTCAGAAACCATAACCAACACCTTAAACTTACCCACCTATTACTACAAATCCATTTAATTCGAACATTTTGAGTAGTCAAAGAGCTCGTTACAAAAAAAAAGCAATTAGCTTAAAAAAATGAAACATTGAAAAAATTAAGAAAGAAATAAAAATTATAGAATTATGGTGAAATAAATAAGTATTTGGTGAACATGATCTGTGTACTTGACAAACTGATATACCTAGCTTGCTTTGTCATATCAATCCTCAGAGGGCAGACCTAGCAGAAATATTTCCTCATTAGCCTGTAGTAGTTCTTGATTTGAAAGATCGAAACCTTCCCGACTTTTGAGATAAATTGAAAATTTTATAAAAAGCAAACAAAATAGGAAAATAGTAGCGGTGTGATTCACTCGTAAAATTTGACTAAGCTTAAGTGCACTTGAAAATAGAGAGTGAAACTTTCTTTTTCGCAGCTTTTTAGTTTTTGAAAGCGATATCCGATAGTATTCATCTGATGAGAAAGTGAACAACGTAAAGCATTAAGAATATTGAGAAATATTGTTACGAAATATTACAGCTTTCCAGAAGGTGGAATGGATGTGTGCTCTTGCTTGTATATTATGAGATTGAGAAATTGTGCATTAACGTAAGAGAAGAAAATGACATTGAGCAGAACTATACTTGACAGCCTGGCACGAACACATCTGGCTTTTGCATGAAAAATGTAGTCAGGGTAAAATAATTTTCTAGATATCTTACTTGGAATTCAGATTTTGCGTTCTTCCTACTTTAAATACGTGAACGATCGACATTCTCTCAAAATTCATTGGGAAGTAAAATCCGAAATTGGTTTGTTGCAAGAAATGACGGAATTTTTCTCTCTACTCTAAAACATTCAAATATCTATAAAATTAAAGTAAAATTAGCCTTTAAGAAAACTGTACCTTTAGTGTAATATATCAAACTAATAGCCCAAAGTGTAGCTTGAAAGCTTGTAGAAAAGGAGAAAAAAAAAGTGCCATTTTAAAAGTAACGCAGGCCTGTGAGCGATGAGCTACGCAAATAATAAAAGCTACAAAGTAGTGAAAATTTGTCTAATTTTTGTTTATCTTTTTTGCCCGTCGCGGATGATATTAATATTATGTACGAGTATAAGTTGAAGCCAAATTTTTTTGTATAGGATCCACATCCGTATTCTTAAACAAAAAACTTGTGTTCTTGAGTAAACCTCTCAGAAAGTCCTATAAGAAAAAAATAAAAATCCAAGTAACCTCATTGTAAAGTTACTTTTGAATGATTGTGTTTTTTATTTTTAGTTTTTTGAGAGAACTTCAAGTAATTTTGATTTTATTTGCTTCAGATCAAATGTGATAACTTGATAAGTTAACCATAATCTGCCGTCCAAAAATAATTGACCGACGTCAGCAAAATTTTTCTGATAACGATCCTAAGAAAAGGGCCGATGAGATTGTTTCTGTTTTATCACAATTATCATCAAATTTAACGTAATCAGGCGCGGATCCAGACGTTCACTTTCGGAGGGGAAACAATCCAAAAAAAGTTGAAAGGTTTTTTTTTTTTTTTCTACATTTTCTTCGATACTACAGATTTTTTGTTGTTTTGTTTTGTTTTTTTTTGTTTTTTTGATTTTTTTTGTTTTTTGTTTTTGTTTTTTTTTGTTTTTTTTGTTGTTTTTTTTTTTGGGGGGGGTGAATTTTCCTTATCCCCCCCCCCCTCCCCGTGGATCCGCGCCTGCGTAATATGTCAAATATTTTCTCTGGATCGTCATTTTTGATAACAGAGCTTACATCTCAAACGTCAATTATTTTTTGTACCGATGGCAGTAATTGGCTTTTGAATGGCTATTGGCTTCCAAGTCTTTGACACTGACGGCTCAAGCTCAAACTTTCCATCAGCTTTTTTCTTATATTGGCTCCTCAGTGATTGGCTTCTGCCGCTAAAAAAATATCAAAAACTAATTAATGAGTGAGTGAGGTGTAAGTAGAGCACTAATATTGAAAACGGGTTTTTCAATTGTACAAATCTACTTTATTAGTTGCTTATACAAGAGTACTTTCGGGTGTTATCCCATCATCCGTTGTGTCAGCTAATGAAAAATATGTTGAAAATATCGTAAGAGAAGTCAGCAAAAATCAGCTCTTATTCAATGACTACTTGCTAATTTTTAGCTGTTCCTTGATTTCATCGGTTGGCTTAGTTGTTAATCAAGGAATCGCGACTCTAGTTCCAAAATTTCGTAAGTCTAAAAAACCAAACATTTGTTCTATTAGTCTCAACTGATTCAGAACAGTGTAGGAAATAAGAAAATCCAAAAACCCCAAAATTGGTAGAAATGGACTTACGAGGTTTTGGAACTAGAGTCGCGTAATGCCGGAATGATTTTTAGAGTTTTTCCTATCTTTAGCTGCTCCAACTTATCATCCCTGATGTGATAATGATAACGAACTACACTAGGCTACTACGTTCTGACTTGCTGAAATAACAGGTAAAAATTACGGTCCAGAAAACTGGAGCTTTATCTCACGTATCATGAATACTCTTCTCTAAATTGTATCAGAACAAACATGAGATATGCTTTGATGAATTGATGATATCTTTTGAGTTGTGACAAACGGCTGATATTAAAGAAAAAGGATCCTCCCATTAGTTATAATGTGGCTTCTACAAGTGTCACAAATGAATCAGGGAAAAAAGCTGATTTTCAACGCAATTTTCCTTGAGATAGATACCTTTTTTGGAATTCCGTTTAAGTTGGCAGGATGAGGTATGTTTCGCGTAAGAAATAAAAACAGAGTGACCCGAATGATGAATTTCCGTTGGAGCAAGTGAAAGAATATCATGTATCTTTCTGCAAACCGATAAGAATTATAAAATCCCTATCGTGGCCAGTGATGGAAAGTTATTGAGAAGTGAAAAGTTTTCAGCGATAAGTGATACTTTTTTGGGAAGCAAAAAGCGTTAGCGAAAAGCGAAACAAAGGTTGAAAAAGCAAAAAGCAAAAGTTTTTCATTATTGCGTTTTTTTTTTTTCGCTTAATGAGTTTTACAGGTTTTTTGGACTTTTGTCAAAAATAACAAACTAGGAAAAAGAGCTTCTTGTATGGATGTCAGAAATATTGTACAGCAGAGTGATTAAATAGGCAGTGATGGAAAGTTATTTAAAAGCAAAAAGTTTTTAGCAATAAGCGATACTTTTTTGGGAGGCGAAAAGCGAAACGAAATGTCAAAAAAGCAAAAAGTGGAAGTTTTATTTCCGAAGGTCAGAAGCAATATCGAAAAGCGCAAGCGTTATTGAATCGCTTTCCATCTCTGATCGTGGCCAACTGTGGCCAATGCAGTGTTAGGAATTGAGGATGCCTTAATTGAGGGGAGTGTAGAGCTCGTTTTGTAGAGATCTTCCAATTTATCGATGAGGATGGATTATTTTGGTCGAAATTTGTTCAAGTTCTCATCCTGATGGTACATACTTCGGTATAGCTCATACCTACAGCTTGATGATCGAGATTCAGCCTCCAACTCAGAAGCTATTCCCTAGAATTTTCCTATATGGAACTTCTCACGCGTTTACCAGCATACCTGACCCCAACAAGTAAACATGGTAAATTGACGAATAGGTAAATTTTTTATGTGGATTTTCAATTGCATGATTAGAAATAACATATTGAGAATGTCAACTTTGTAAGACAATGCTATATGAGAGCAGACAGCTACAAAGCAGAATGTTACCTCTGAAATTCAAAGTTTGGAATCCAGTGAATTTGATACAACTCATTCCCAGGGTCGTTGTTTCTATGTATATTTTGTGTGCAGCTGGTGATGGCGACAGAAATGAATCATTCAATTGTTCACTGAACCCTCCATCCAGTTCGAAATCTCGAGATTCGTGTGCCGAGCAATACAGCGATTACGAGTAGGGCAAGATAAGCAAGTTGGAAGTGAAACAGTCGTTATCAGTCGAAAATATTTATTTTTCCTGTTTTCACGATCACACAGAGAAAGCATAGTTCGCATTGTTTTCTTTATTCTGATTTTGGTTTATTACTTTTGTTGTTTTTTTTTTTTTTATTTCTCGCCGCCATATAAACGATAGACTCCTTGTGTACATTTCTTGCATATCTTATCGATATACATTACTTTGTTAAATTTGGGTCATACATTTATCATGTACGAGTATTTACTTTTAAAACAGTTTCTCACAATCATAAACTAGACATACGTGATTTCTCGCATACTATCGTCGTGAACTGTAAGCCAGCCGGCCAGAAACAACTCGTGTAGTCAGCAAAATAAGCATCAGATACCAGAAAGCTCTACCGACAATAATTTTACATTTTCGAGATTGTAAATGCATTTTCAAATTATTTCACCTTCTTTGATTAGAACCGAAACAGTGTAAATGAATAGTGAATTTGAAATCGCATTAAAAATTGAAATAAAATCTTTTGATCAGTTTTGAAATATTTCATTAATTTCCTTGTTCGCAGTCACATATAATATCGAACGATAAACGAACAAGATGATCAGTGATAAAACATCTAGCGTAGGCACGAGTAATGTAAACCAGAAATTGTATAATCGCGTAGTTCCTTCATAATATAGCCTAAGTTGGCATCCTATATAAGAGGGGGAATCGAATATTTCGCCCTCAGCTATTACGGTTTTCTCAATTTAACGTTTGTAATTAAAACGCAACCCAAATCTGTTTCTCTATACTACACACTTAATTCACCTGAAACGTTTTCTTCTCTCGCTGTCCCTCTTTCTTGTATATATAAAATAGTTCGAATGTTACCGCGTCATCATATCGAAATATGCTGATATTTATGTCGTGAAAATTAAAACGAAAATGGAGCCGCATCACGATAAAACTCGTAGAGATTAAACACTCCTTAAAGGGCGCGCTGATTTCAATCGGAAAGCCACGAATATTAATGAACATTTATCATCGATGAGCGTTCGCACCTCCCATTTCACAGTCGAGGATATCTAAAAGTCACCCTGCCCAGATATACCTGCCACTGCACCCATTTTCCTGCCGCCGATGCTGGACCATTATCGCGTATAGCATAAATAATGAAATGGGAATTTAATACACGTTTCCAATAAGAAATTTAATGCATTCGTTCCTCATAACCGTTATCCGTGCCAACTATGTAATTCTGTGATGGTCGTATACACGACTAAATTGTATAGAAGCCGTCCGTCGCGTCGCTTTCGTGGGTAATAGCCTCGTTTCTGTAACATTTAAAAACGCGATGACTATTTTCACGATTCAAGTTTTTCAGATTATTCCCGAAACGAGAGAAAACAAAATTCCGTACGTGCGTTTTATACGATTTCGATAACACATATTCCACTCACAGGAACGCGCGGTCCCGAACGCTCATCTTCGCTTTTGACGACTCATTGCCATGCTTAATGTTTGTTCCCGCGGTATAGAGGTCAATTTAAGGGTTGTGAAATTATAATTCTCAGCCGAAGACGTGTGAAGAAAAAATTGGACTTGGCAAAGAGATTGGAAGTCTACTCAAGGGTCAACCGTCGACGGAAGGAATTCTCAGGATGAAGTAAGCCGGTCTGGTGAAGATCAAATAGCGTTAACGGTAGAGTGTAGAAGTAACTTCATCGAGATATTCTTGAACCTTAATATACAAAGCTTCCGGCTCGTCTCCTCTATACAAAGCCGGTCGGAACATTGGAGCTTGTAGACCCCATTTCCCTCCATAATGGAGACGGGGTTGTTCAGCTTACGAAATGAGATGCGGATAATCTCAGGGTTATGAAACGCTGGTCGAAAACCAAAGGGCTTAAGGAGATTACTGATCTCAGAGGAAAGCTTCCATAGGAGGGTAAACGAACCCATTTCAAGTTCCTTGTAGAGGGAGTCGTACTTCGTGGGAGAGAAGTGGTTTTTCCGAATCATGCGGTCGACATCGAAATTTAGGCCTTGGGAAAGGGGCGAGGTACTTAATAACATTTACTTCCTCAAAAAAAGACTGAGGGGGAAAGGGGAAAGAAACAAGACGATGGATACGGCTATTGAAGGCAGCAAGCTTATAAGAAGGAGAACAGAGATCAGGTGTTTTTAAGAAAGATCCCAAAATTATGCACGCCTCCAGCAATGAAAATAGAGAGGTCAAGAAAATTAATGAAAATTCCACCTACTTCAATAGTGAACTCAATGGTGGGATAGCGACTGTTGTGGAAGGTGAGGGGAGAGTGAAGGTCGGTAACAAAGCCGCTCGAAAGACGTAAAAAATTATCCAAATATCGGTGCTAGTAAACAATATGGGAAAGGGGATGAAATCCAGAGTGAAAACTTCATTTTTAGTGAGTTTGAAGAAAACCTCGGAGACCAAAGATCCGAGAGGAAAACCGACAGAGATACTAATGTTCTTAAGGGATTCGTGTATAAGGTATCGAAATTGGCAGAAAGACACATTTTGAGAAGTGTCATGAAATCATCAAGAATCCTGGTCGGGACACGTGCATCACTAAGGAGAACCTTGAAATAATCGAATTATCGAGAGCGGGAAGGAGAGGGATAAATGGGAACATACTTTTAGCATCCAGGATGTCTAGCTGTCAAGTAGGTCAAGTAAATAAAGTGAAAGACACGTATTTGACAACAGATCAAGTAAACAAGTAAAAACCAAGTATTTTCATTAACGGCCAAGTAAAAATGATGAAAATATGTTGAAAAAAGCAAAAAAAAAACAATATTTTTAGTCAAGTCGACTTTTTTTTTTTTTTTTTTTGCTTGTTGACTCGCTACTTTGAAAAAAGGTAAAGTAAAAGTCAAGTACTTTCAGAAATACCTTTCATTAGATATCCTGACATCGAATGAGACAAGAATAGAACTATGAAGAGGATGGATTAATGCGCTCAGTCAACTCACAGGAAATATGGATGGAAAACTGAGACTGGTGACTCACGAACAACTTGATTTGGGTGGTCTAAAAGTAAGAGAAAAGATGAAAGACACCCCTGGCCTAATAGGGATATTATTTTCCTTGTTTTGTCGTACTCTTCCTTGACGAGAATGGCATCATCTTGAGTTACAACCAATCAGTGATGGCAGATTTTTTTTTTCAAAACTTTGACCGAAATACGAGTTCGAGGAGCCATTATCTCTGGTGTCTGAGTGTTCAGGCGTTGATTGCAAATATCTGGAGCCAATTTTGATGGAAAGATCAGCAATTAAATTGGTAACGGCTTGTGCCTTATCTGAAAATGGAAGCCTGTCATTTAAGCCTTTCTGTATAAGGTCCTCCTCAGGAGGAGAAAGTTTAACTCACGAAAGATTGAATAAAGAAGGGTGGTATTAAAACACCGTGATTTGAGATTTTTTCATTGAAGTTCGCCTTAGTTAAGAGTAAAACAACCTGATATCTAGGTATTATAGCTGAACATTCACTTTTCATCACTTCAAGTCGAGGTGAATTGACTTAGAAAGAAGAATACTCTGTTTATTAGCCAACCGAAGAGATTCTGACTGTCTTGAAACCAGATCGAGCTTCGCTTTGAGGCTAGTCTTGGATCATGAGAACCAGTGGGTCGTCGAGGCAAACCGTACTCTACCAATGTTTTCAGTTATTATTATTATTATTATTTCACGTTATATTATTATTATTATTATTATTATTATTATTATTATTATTATTATTATTATTATTATTATTATTATTATTATTAGAGTGCCCTCCAACAGCCGGTCGGCCAATGACAGGAGGGCACTATAAAAAGAAAAAAAACAAAAAACAAAATCAAAAACAAAATATGTAAAAAAAAAAGTACAATAAAAACGAAAACAAAAATAAAAATAATAGAAAAATACGGATAATAAACAAAAAAAATAAAAATAATAATGATAATATGTCCACCACTAGCCACCCCAAGCCTGGTCCCATGTCCAATCCTCCAACCCCTTCCACAAACCAATCATTTCGAAGAATAAATAAAAAGAAAAATAAATGAATAGAAAAAAATAAATAAATAAATAGATATAATAATAATAATTACGGATATATTGTGGAGGCCATTTGATCATAGGGGTGCGTACAAGATCAGACTGAAAGATTTATAATAATAATAAGAAGAAGAAGAAAAAAAAAAAAAAAGAAAAAAAAAAGATAGATGAATAATGAACAAAAATAAGGTATGGGCAAGCATTATCAATTTGTTTCCAAGTTCACGAGGACTGTCGTCACCTTGCTACCTAACATTTTTCTACTGTCAAAAAATACGGTTCAAGAGAGACAGGGCAAGAAGCAGTGGAGCAGAAGCAAACTGCTGTGTTCTGTGCTGAGGAATCTGAAAGATATCCCTACACCTACTCGTTCTGGATGGAGCGAGGAAATTTATCTTACTTAGTAAGAACGACGATTCAGTTTTTCCACACAGGATATCCCTCACTATCATTATTAAACTAATTTCCCTTCTCACTTTTAGAGTAGTTAACTCGTAGCCCAGGACCAACTCCGAATAAGTAATTGAGGTATCGTAATATCCAAAATTTCTAAAATAGAGATATCTTGTGAACATTTTTTGAATACATTCAATTTTTTTCAACTTCCCCTTACCTACTGGACCCCATATCACACTTGCACTATCCAGATGCGATCGTACAAGCACCAGAACAGCAAGCGGAGAACAGACATGTTGACAAAAGATTTGGTCTGTCTCATAATGACACCCAGATTGCGTTTTGCGCTATTCAGTACCTTGTGTAAGTGGCAATCAAAGTTTATTCTGGGATCGAAGAGGACACCTAGATCCCGAATTTCCTCAACTGATTCTAAAATCTCTCCACGTATCTGATATTCTGCCTGAATCTTAGTTCGCTTGCGAGAGAACGTCATCACTTCACATTTTTTGGTGTTTAAAGGCAGTTATCAACAGGCCTGTAAAGAGCCATAGCCAGCCAGGCCTGGGGACTAGATGTAAAACTTTTCACTAACTCATGAATTTTGTAAATTTTTTTATCGATTTCCCAAGCTGCCAGTCTCCCGGCAACCCCGGGCCCGGGAACAAAGTACCTTTTGCCCTTATTTTTCGTCAGACCTGGCTATCGGGTACATATATGTGGAAGTCAATTCCATCTGCTTTTCTTGCGAAACCATACTGTACTATCTCCTGAGTACCATTTAATATGAAAATTCAGTATTGCCATGATAATGATGCGTCGAGAAGAGTTCCGCGCGTTTCTGGAATTCTTCACGTCTTTGAAAGCCTATGGATCCCGTAAGAATGTAAGACGATCTGATTAGTGCTCTAATCTATTTCGACTGTATCAGCCTCAATAATACTGGAGGCTTGAGAGTTGTGTACACGTGCACGCCTAGCACCATAAAACTTGAAAGAAAAACACTTTTTCACGCTCTATCCTGTCATGCACCTGTTGACGAAGGAAAAAGTTACGTGGAAAAGCGTGAGAAAATTCCTTCTTCTATGTGGTAAAGTTTTCTCTATTTTTTTCCCTCGAATATAAGACGACTATATTTGAATAATTTTTTCACATCCTTCGTAAAACAAAGAAAAAAAAGAGTCGTTAAAATTTATTCCGGAAAAGTCATTAAAAGCAACAAGTCAGGAAAAATGCTGCGTTAGTGCTCGTATATTTACGATGTACGACACGTAAGTTAAATATACATCAGCTAAAAAATTAGTCACGGACATATGGTAGTAATCCGGCGAGCAAAGTTTCGCTCGCGAACGTGACGTCTGCGAATGTATTAAGTCGTTCGTAGAATAAATACTGCATGAATACGATGCAGACTCTCGAGTACGTGAACTTATGCTGCTTTTACGCATACGTAAGAGGATACATTCAACAGCACTATGTACATTCGTACCGATGCTCTTGTATATATGGACTATGATAGACCGAGAGCTTGGTGTCGCTGCGAATTTTTTACGTTTCATTAGCCGCAACGGACATAAAATTCAGCACGAGTTTCGGTTACGTTTCATTTTGTTTTTCGTCGAAGCTTTTACCGCACCCGGAGTCCTCTCTATCTCTCCTTTAGTATTTCTCTGTCCTTCTCAATCCTTTCCCATTTCTACGTCTTTCTATCTCATTCTGCCTTCTTCTATCTCTTACCGGCTGTCTGTGTACATCTCTTTTTTTTTTGCTCTGTCTATCTGCCTCTTATTCTTTCCACCTAGTATCTAGTGACCCGCAAATAAAGAAGAGCATCAAAATTTCTTCTCTTTCTCGCAGCTGATGAACACGCGCACAAAAACGATGACTAACGAGATTTCATTATACTCATCGTAGCCGGAGTTCCTCGAGATCGGAGTTTCTCATCGAGCGATTCGTTGTCGACTTTTTTTTTCCTTCTCTACACACGTATATATTGATGTGTGGTCTCGTTACACGTTTAAAAGTCGATTTCATTGCTTCAATTCGTGTTCTATACAACGTCATTAGGTTAATTGAAAATGAACAGAAAATTTGCCTAATATCGTTCACTATACAACGCAGCTAGAACTTAATCCGATTTACGAAAGGTTGTATGTACACATAAACTTCCTTCTTCGTTTACAGTATAATCTACTGAAATTAGGTTTCAGGTTTTGTGCGTATAATTTTTATTACTTAACCGAAAATTGGTTTCAATATTATAAAGTTGGTCTAAAATTTCTTAGTCGTTATCTTCTCTGAGTGGCAATGGAGGGGGGAGGGGGCTGACTTTCTGTCTGTAAATCGAAGAGAAATCCCAATTGATGGCAAAATAAATTACAAAAAAAATTTAAAAATCGAGAAAAAAACAAAGCTTCATCTCAATAAGGCGTGGCTCATCTTTTTTTTTCATCAGTATGTAGTCTCTCGAGTGTAAAATATGTATTTTGTAATGATTTTAAAAACATAACTTTGAACACTAAAAATGGCGCAGCTGGCCTTCCTTCGCCATCCCATTTACAAATTTCATGATATTATTGACAAAACTCGGCAGGAGCCCTAATGAAAAGATCATTAATCACAAAATGAACTTTTATGGTGATGAGTAGGTATAAATATTTTTATTTATACGAGTAAAATTCTCTTTTGAATTAGGCGAGATGCCTCAATCTCGTACCGGTTAGACTAATCAATTTCGACAACGAACAACGATTCAGATATTTTACCTTTTATATTTTTTCTTTCATCAACAATACTAATGAAAGATTCCGACCATAGAATCCACATATGTGTATTTGTACTTCTCATTTCAATCCATCTAATTAGTCTAACGAGGACCCATAACTGTTAAATGAAAGGCAAAACATCTTAATAGTCATCGTTGAAGCCTCCCACTAGGAGGAGATACTTTTGATATTGTAACAGTAATGCAGTATTATTTTACAAAAGACGATCAAAAGCCGTCGTCGCAACAATAACTTGATACAGAAAGTAGAGTAGCAGCAGCTATATTATAAATGAGTATACCGACTATACACAGACGACGGCAAGAACGAAAGCTCGTTAAAATTCGGTGGTCTATACGTTATAATTTTCCTTTTTATCATTTTTTTTATTTTTTATTTTTTTCATTCTTCTTTCAACATCTGTAACATACGCATTCTAATAAGGCTAAAAAGAACCATTGAGCAGGCCCGACCTATAATTCACCGACGACTTGAGGTATATTTTTTAAAATAAAGAACTCATTCGGCGACATACTAGACGATGTTTATTGTACAATGAGGATGGGAAGTGGACTTCATTAAAATGAAATTAAAGTGGGCAGATCGGCTACTTGCTATAATTTTCTTCTCAGTTGGACGGTAATACGACGTGGCTGTTCGTACTCTGCGGGGGTAAGTGATGACACTGTGTTGTACTGATATACAGCTTGTAATCGGGTCGGTAATGAAAATATAGAAGCGTGCTCTTCCATATTATTCATCGTCAAGAGAATAAATTTAATTAAAACGATGTATCGATAACAGGAAGACTACAATAGAGGAACCAAAAAATAAAATAAACGGCGTGTAAGAACCGAAGATTCAAGGAAACGTATTAATCATTAGAGAAAATTATTGATCATTTAGTACAAACAGAGAGGAATATTGTATTTTTGACAGGAAACTGAGTTTAACTTATATAGAAAAAAAAAAAAAAGATTAAAAAAAATAAATAATAATCTGAATTCTGTTTATTTGCGCACAATTGTATTGAACAAAATTCTTGATACAGAGGTAATCTTCCTAATTTAAATTTGGAACTGTACTTTTAAGCTAAGAGAAACAGACGTTAAATTTGTTCCAGAATCTAGTTTTTTTTTTTTTTTTTTTTTTTGGTCTTGCTTTGAATATTAGAAATTTAAATTCTTGAGACAAAGATTTTGATTTTTGATTATTCTGTTGGTTCCTACTTAAATGTAAGCCTAGACAGAAATTTTAATTGATCAGACACTTGAAATCTATAAGTATCTGAGTTAGGTACCTACCAAATTGTTATTTTCATCAAAAACTGAAAATGAACTGCCACACAAACAAAATTGTGCACCTGCAAATAACAAGGATTATCAAACGATCAATATCAAGTTGTTAATTAAATTTAAATGAGTGATGAGAATTTAAATAGTTTTACTTATATACAATTTCCATTGCCTAGGAATTTGATAACAACAATGATTGATTTTCAATCCCATAGGCCTCTACCAGATTTTTAATTATGACTGTAGATGATCAATCCTCTTTGTTCACGCCTACGTCACAGCATCGGTGTATTCAAAATAATCTCGAGATTTGTGATCGATGGTGCTTAGGGAAAGTAAACAAACTTTTTTTACACGGACTTTTCCATACGTAAGAAGAAAAATTGAATTCGATCATTTGCTCATATTTGAATAGAAGAATAAAGTGAGAAACGAAAAAATACATTCTCAAATACTTGAGATCTTCCAGATCTTGATTATCAACGTTGAATTCCTTATTTATTTCTCATTTTGAAATACTAACACATGATCAAAATGTTCCCTGTGTATTCTTATGGGAGTCAATAATGTTCTAAGCACCATCGCATGATACTATCGCAGAATATCGCGCACTATCGATCACAATTGCTCGATGTTAGCAGTTAGTGACGTCACGTGAACAAAGAAGATTTACCAACTAAACAGTGATGGCTATTTAAAGAAGCCAACATTCTAAGCTCCAATTTCTTAGATCCAAATTTTTCCCTGTTGATCTGTTATACCATCAATGAAGTAATAGTAGGTACCTAGTGTCTTATACTGTTATCACAATTCACATACTCGCACTAATTGTCCAAAAGATACAGTTTGCCTGATTGTCAATTTGGATGTACGCCAGTCGTCATTTTAACTTTGTGCGCAGAGGTTGAAAACTGTAAGATAAAACTTTAGCTTTTGAATTTAGCTTCTAATTTCAACCTGAAAAACTTTTGGCTTTTTGCTCCCCAACATAAAATATTTCTTGACTTTTGGCTTTTTCCGGTTAAAATTCTCCGGCTTTTGGTTTAAAACTTTCAGCTTTCAGCTAGCTTTCAACCTCTGTTTGTGCGGCAGAATTACCGCTTGATCCTTGCTTGATCAATGATCCCTGTAAAATTCTTATGGGCGATCGCCGCGCTCGGTGGCTGAGTCGCGCGGTGGCTGAGTCGCGCGCAACGGAAATCAACTTACAACGTTGCCATATATATAGAATGGATGTATCTGCATATTGATGATCAGCGAAAAAGAATATTTTGCTCGGGGTTGAAGCATCCTAAGCATCCTTTTGTGCAGATTGTGAGTATGCAGATATGATGTCCATTCTACTTTGCTTGGCAGAACACTTGCTTGGCAGAACACAGGAGTTGGACATAGATACCATTGGGACTGTGTAAGCAACAACAACAACAACAAAGATTTTTCAGTTTTGCAAAATTTCCTAAAAATATAATTATTTTCTTGAAAGAGAATTTTATGCTCATTAAACTTTGTTCTTTGCGTTTTTTCTTTAAATTCAGTATTGAGAAATTTAAGAAAAACTGAAAAACTGTATACTCAAATTGTATTGGGATGTTAACCTATGTTTGGTAGCGCTAGAATCGCCTTCCTCTCTCGCCGCACTCGCTTAAATTTATGGGTGACAATTTTACGTTCAATGTATTTGGCCATGAGAATCGAGATTTTCAATTAGTCGTAGGTAACTCAATATACTTCATTATTAGAATTACTTCTTTCAGTTATCGATTCTTTTGAAGTGTTTAAACAAATTATTATAGGACATAATTTTTCGATAATACAAATTGTAATCATTGAAATTGTGTTTGAAAATTGCAAATTCCGCATCATGAAACATGGTATGCGTTAAAATTATCCCCCACATCTTCGAACACGGCTACCAACTTACGCAACTTAGGTTAACATCCCAATTATTATGATCACCCTTTCCTTATCAGTACTTTTTCATAAATAGATATAATTTTACATGGGCGACGCTAGCGCACCTACAATATGCACACTCCGAATATCAGTCTTCTCTCTGAAGTCTGAGTGAGTAGGTATCGGTCACGATCAGTGATCCGATCACTCGAGTGTTTGCTATTCTTGTTTTAGATTTCGCAGTGAGTTTTTTTCATTTTTCTTTGTGCGGTAGCTTATTGTGTTATTCAGAAGCGAACGGCGGTATTATTTTGCGAAATGCGCAAATTAATAATATCAATGAAATGTCTATTGAAATATGATCGATAGTATGAACGTACCTAGGAATAATAAAAATCGAGTTTTTAATCTTTATGAAATGGATTTCCATATTCATCATCCAAGAAGACTGATTACAATTACATGATTGTGTACGTAAGCGTAAGTAAAATTCGAATTCTCCTGTTTGATGAAGATTCAGACTACAATTCAGACCGTCGATTTAGCCAGCCTATAATGTGTACCTATCTAAATTTATTATAACTTTTGTAGAAATCCATCGAATTTTATGTACATCATAATTATCCGAAACATTCCTGTCGATTGGAATTGCGAGGCATACTCGAATAAACACTCGCCGAAAATATAGAAGTATGGGTACATGATACTTTTCGAAAATACCTATCTCCAGATTATCTAGAAATTTCATCTTTCATACTGGAAATGGCAAACTGAATTATTATGTTTCAACATGAGGAATATTTTTGAAATCACCTTTTCAAGGCCACAATAGAGAAGAGAAAGCTAACTCGATTCAGTAATGTCATTTGGGATCGATATTATGTTGGTAAACTAAACTTCATAATTAATCATGATACCTATTCGTTCCCATTTCAGTGCTCTTTTTCGGCAAAATGACCCTCGCCAAGCAGATGACTACTACTTAGTTGCGAATGAATCTTTACAAAGTCTTTCTGCGAATCGTTAATGATCCGAAAGAGTGAATCGTTGCTTTGATAATGAAGTTTCGGTATGTATGTTAGCGAATACGGTGGATATGATCTACAAGTGGAATATAGTTCGTTTTATCTCTTAACGATTAGGACAATCTGTGGGTGGCGAATCGTATGCATTCTTTCAGAGCTGCCGTAGATATCGTATGGTATATGATTAACGAGTTGTAGCACAATTAATCAGCATCAGGGTAGTAGGTTATTGATTCGCGGTCACTTCGAATTATAACTTACTGCACTACATTTGGCAGAAAGAGAATCTTTCGTCTCTCCTAATGATCGTAGTGTGAAAATTCAGAAGGTTGCCGGCACATTATGTCGTACATATTTTTCAATATCACGCTGTTACGCGCTTCTGTTGATGTTTTCCATTTACATTATTCCCTACTACGAAAATGTTATTTCGTGCACATGTCCGATGAACTGAGCACAGTCCGTCAGTGTACAATTTAGAACATGGTAACATTGTGATTTCGAACCATTGAAGAAGATGCTAACGAGGGAGAAAAGATTTGAGAATTTTCTTGGAAGTTCGCAACAAAAGTGGATGAATCCGGATCATCACGAGGAAGCGAGGAAGTTAGAGAAATGTAAGAATCCGATAAAATGAGTCCCATTTACCCTCTTTTCGTTTATTTATCATTTTTTCCCGGCAACATAGGTATTCCAGTTTATTCTATGGCTACAAATGGAGGCGGTGAAAGAGACAAACGAAGAGAAAAGTGTATTTTTAGTTTCTCGTCGTGCCGTTAACCCAGCAAACGTACAATGTACGAAAATAAGAGCGTTGAATTCACCTCTGCGAGTTTTGTTTTCCTCTGATTACTTTTCAATTGAAGTGGAAAGATAAAAACTTCATAAATTTTTCTTATACCTTTCATTTCACGCCCGACGATAAATCATTCCTCGGCGGTGCGCTCGCTTACCTTCGAGAACGAGGTCTCTTACTTTTCTTTTTCGATTCGAACAATTTTTAACAATTACCTACACCACCACAAACACCTCTTTTCGTGTCGTCGGTGAGTTCGTCCGGAAGAAGCCCGATTTTAGAAACTGGGTAACGCGCGAAAACGGGAAAAAGCTCTATTTTGCACAAAGGGGGTGACGCGTTCGTTATAATAACGCGAATCAGGAAATTGAATTCAATTATGTAAAAAGTTCGTTTTGAATTGACAAAGTTATCGAAACGCGGGAGAACTTTTGAACTGTCCACGTTTTCAAAAGACGAGACCTTTCGGGATATATTTCGAGATTTTTTCGAAGATATCGCGCTTCAATTTCAGAATGTCGAACTTCGCCACGCATTATTATCATCACACTAAATATGAAATGTTTATTCTTTTATTTTTCAGTTTCATGGAAATCGGAAGACGAGAAGAAAATCATTCGATGAAAAATTTCAGCGTTGGTTGTAATGGGATTCCATGTCGAACGTGGACAATACCGTAGATTGTAAACGTAGACGCGTGCCGTTTCTCCGTCCATCACCGCATTCGTGCCGCTTATCTCATCCGTCGAAAGGAGGAAAATTCGTGGGTAACGCCGTGTAAAACAAGAGAGAGAAAAAGATACAACTTTACAAGCATGGTTATATTTCATAATGATTGCCACTTCCTGTGGGTCGCTGTTATGGCTCTTTTGACATACGCCACATCAGTTGTCGTCGCGGTGCAAGGTAAAGTTTTTAATTTAGAAGCATATTTTTCGGCTCCTATTTTTTTACCCTCATGTCGGCGTCTCTATCTCTTCAAGTAGCGCACATATGTAGATGTATATTAATAAATTAACATCATTTTTATCATCTTTCTCTCGCACACCGGTCAATAGGTTGATGCAAATTGTTCATTTAATAATTTCTTTCGCGAATACGAGGAAATTGAAAAGACTCATATTTATCCCAGTATGTATACAGCGCTCTTAATTCCTTGTTCGGCACGCATAGTACGTGTACTCAAAATATTTGAAATTGAGTTTAAGCGTGTCGAGCCAAGAGTCGTCGTGTTCTTTCGGGCGTCGTCGTTGTCATCTTCTATTTAAATTTTAACGAAGGAATACGTGCGTTCCGACGGAAGTGAGTTTTGTTCAAAGGAGATTAGAATACGGACATTTTAAATAATTAGAGGAAGGGTGGCGTGCGCTTCAAAACAACGAATTTGATTATAAATTATCTCATTATTAATAGGTTCGTAGTTATTGTTTGTGTATGATAAGCGGATATTAATTGGATGTTGAAATCAAACTGCGTGTCCTGTTTTTTTTTTATTTTTTTTAAATGCAGTTTGTCTTAATATTTATTTTGGCCATATTGCATTTGAAACGTGACTTTTGAAAGATTGTTTGGGAGATCATTGCTGACCTGGTCCAATTAAGTTGATATTTCCCGAAATTATCTGTTAATTTTCTTTTTAAGAGAGTGCTTCTGTCGGAAATGTTAATTTGTGGTTATGAAGAGGATTGGTACCCGGAAATTTTTTAGTTCGAGATTAATTAGTAATGAAATACTATTCATCTTATTCAACTTCTTACAAACGGAGTGGCGCGGAAAATATTCCAAGTTTATTCATTTATTATTTTTTTTTTTTGCATATAGGTAAAGCTATTAGCTCGAAAAAACTAGATGTTTAATAGACTGAGTTATCGTGACGTCACTCATCGTTAACTGACGCGAACCACACGCTAACACTTTAAAAATTTTTGAACGTGATCGATTGTATCGTTTTTGAATTTATCACGTTGTCGATTCCCATAAGAAATACATTGGGATTTTTCAATCATAAATTGAAAAATTGGAAATATATAAGCAATTACGTGTTTATATCGAGATTTAGGAAGTTTCTAAGTATTTTTAAAAGGGTTATATATAATGGCACGCGAAAGTGAATATTTGAACGCGAAGATTTTTCACAGTAAAAAAAATGGAAAATAACTACTTCTTAAATTTTATTCACGCGACGATGTACACACGACCTTATTAACATGATTTCACGCGATATTAACTTATGTCTGCAGAAAAATAAATTGTTCTTCAGAAAAGTTATTGTATGTATTTCTCGAACACATGGATACTGCGATGAATCATCCTAAGGATGCATAATTGTGTTTGAACGGGTCAGTTGGAATAGTATCAGGTCTTATTAGAGAGTTTTTGCATTCGAACGTTATTGAAATAACGTAACGCTAACGTTAAATTTTCCCATTGCTCACAATGAGAAAATTTAGTGTTAACGTTACCGTAACATGATAACATCCCAGTGCAAAAACTCTCTATTCTTATGAAACAACGCTATCATTTCTCAATCTCAGTGTTGATTACCTGTCAAGCAAAGACACTATTTCTTATAGTTGTTCAATTTTCTTTTGATTCATGGATTTAAGGTACGTTTGATGAATATTGTGAAAGTGCTAACTCTTTTGATGAAGCACGCATTCATCTGTAAACATTCTCTGGGGGTACAGATTAGGCAAAAACGTGTGGTGGTGCCCTCGGCTGCTAAACTGCGGGGCCTCTTGGTCACAAAAGAAAAAGAGGCAGACCAGCGTTGGCCAAGAAAGTTGTAATTATGTCAGGCCGTAACTTAGAGGAACGAATCAATTCACTATATTGATATATATTTTTTTTTTTTTTTTTTTTTTTCTTTTGTCAATTTTACAATTACCGGCTATCTGTAGAATTTCGCGTGCTGTCAGATGCTGTTCATTTTTTTTTATCTCGTTCGGTATAACAACTGTTGCGCCCAAAAGGTTTTTTTTCGCGTGATTAGCCATAATTTATTGTGTACTTTTTGTTTTCGCTTCACTTTTAATAAAAAGTTGTGATTTTCCTGTTTTTTTCGTGTGATTTTATTATTTCCTTCGCGTGCCGATAAATGCAACCCTTTTAAAAATTATTTCTTGTTTTCAAATCTGAATACGTAAGATCGAAACGTTGTATTTCGTATGGAGCATTTTTTTGTCTACGATCAGAGTTGGTAATGTAAGGTCAGGCCATGGGGTACGTTTGGGTAAACAGATGTGGAGCTTGTGATCTCACGACACCTTAGTTTATGACATCTCAAGTTTTTTAAATCTTGAGGTTGAGAGATGAGTGTGTTTAACGCGACTTCTTTTTAGATGGAATTGTAGGAGCTGATGAGACGTAGATATTGGAGAGAACGAGATACCGTTCCAAAATTGTTTTTCAGAGCGTACAGATGTAAGTTGCGGACAAGAGAAGTGCTTGACTTTCAAGTATTCTTTTTGGCAGCGATGGTAAGAAGGTGGGGTACTAGGGTTTGGAGCTGAATCTGATAAGAATGGATAACTCTTGTATGACCAATTATTTGCCATTTGGAGGGAGTTAAGAGAGATGACAAAGGCAGGAGAAAATAGGGCTGGAGAAATGGAGTCATCAATGGTAGACCCAAGAGAGAGCCGCAGCTAACCTAACCAAATTCACTAATTTTGAGGGCTGGGGAAATGGAGCCATCAGTGGTAGATCCAAGAGAGAGCCGCGGCTAACCTAACGAAATTCACAAATTTTAATGTACGTCTTTAATCGTTTTTTTGGTTCAATCTCTTTCAGCTTTAAAAATCCAGGATTTTGATGACCATGATGTACCAGGAATTGGAAGGGATGGGGGAGAAAATTGTTTACTCCCATTTTCTTCGTCTAGATTTGCCACTGGGTATGATGGCAAATTATATTCCAATAGTAGAATATGCACAATTAGTTTTATTTGAAAATTTTGATCAATCTAAGAAGCAAGTCCTGAATGTGAAAGCTTTGAAACCAGAATATTCTTGTTATTGCTAGATTTGGGTAGCTTTTGAGGTTGAGACGAATATTTGTTTGAGGAAGGTTTAAGGAGGGAGGTCATGGAAGGTTACCTACGAAGGATTCGTAGTGGGAGCGATGGGATTGAAGGAGGATAAGTTTGTTGGAAGAAGTCAAAGGAGAATTAAGTAAGTAGAAAGACATTAGATGATTTGTTTGTTAATTATGTTCCTCTTATTTGACGTTTGATTCTTTTTGTTCGTAAAAGTTTGTACAGAAAACCCATGAGATTGACGATGAATTCAAATTCATGTGATGACCAGCTGGAATCTTGAAGAAGGGAGGTGTTACGAGTGTAACTCTGGTTTTTACACTTTATCTGTGGTGTGTGCGAACACTTTTTCTGGAATTTTTCGAATGCGACAACATTTGGACGCGTGACATTGCAATGCGTAAGCCTGCGAACGCGTGCAAAAATGTCATGCTTCTGTACATAGCTTCACAATAGAAAGATCATCTAATCATCGCGGATCGACGCATAGACGATGCATCGTACATTCGCTTCATAAATTATACCTTTTAGATAGTGAATTTCCACACACAGGTCTTGTATATAAATTAACATCTATCATTCCTGAGCGACATTAACACTTCTGCGGACGTGTTCGGATTCTATCGCGAATTCTCGCACGACCCTACTTTTAGGGCAAAAGTTGATAATTATTGCATCGAGTCGACCTATGTTTCAACAGTTCGCGTCCCCATTTGGCAGTATCATGGCCTGTGAAATGCTCCAAGCTTCCATTACCTATCTTCTTTTTTTTTTTTCTTGAAAAATAAAAACAAAGGTATTGGCGTACACCAGGAGCGTTATTAGTCTCGCACCTCACGTTTAACAAATAATCAGATGAGAGTGTACTTCAGCCACTTTACATAGAGAGTCTAGACCGTTCTTCACCCGTGATTTATTCCTAAATAGATAATTTAATGTATGGACGTCCGAATGCGAATAACGTATTAACAATTCCGATTTAATCGACGTACGGATGAGGGTAGAGTACAGTGAATGGCTAATGAGTGACCGGTGTAATGTACGAATACTTTAGGTACTTATGGCAAAAATGACTTTGAAGAATCTTGTATCCCCTACCCTCTTCCCATCTTCACTGAGTATACATTCGTATAATGAACAATGACATGTGTGTACGAACTCCAGGTAGAGAGTACGTGATAACACCTTCTCAGATGCGTGCTCTCTACGACTAGTCACGACTGTGGACACGATAATGATTCAAACTTTTTTCACGTTTTTAACACCATCACATCACATTCATCCTATACCCGCGTCCTCCGCTAACGGAGCTTCGAGATTAATTTTATATTACCTAATGTAGAGAAGGTAATATTTAATACGCAGCAGCAGAATGTCGGTCATCTTTCATTTTTGTAGTACGTTGACGCCTAAGAAGATGTGACAAAGAGCAGAATCCTTTATGGGTCATTGAGGTAACAAGCTCGCGTCCTGCACCGGACACTCATTTGTTGATAATTTTGCAATCGCAGATGTTTCGAGTAATAATTAGAGCATTTTGCTCCTGTTTAAAACGTTTTTTTTTTTTTTTTTTTTTTTGCCTGTCATCGTAAAGGACAGTGTTACTTTGCAATTAAAACGCTATTGTTGGAATTTTCAAAACCCGCCGCGGCATTTCAAAAGCTTAGACCGAACAGCTGGTTCTACAAGTCTCGCGAGGTATCTTTGTAACATAGTATGTAGATGCTCTGTTCGTCACTCGGTGACATACCAGGGTACGTTATAGACTACAAACGCGATCCTAGAAACAATAAATCTTTTATCGCTGAAATTTTACCATGCATGACGAAGTCGAAATACCGCAGACCTAATTCGGCCGACCGCGCCGTCTGTGCAAGACCATATTCTACGTGTCACATGGGAATCGTGCTAGACAGATCGGAACATTTTTTCGACACCATCGAAGGCGTGTAACTAACCGTGTTCGCCATCATCATCACCATTCTGGGTACCGCGTAACATTTTTATACCTTGCATTTAACACGCACGATACGTAATGTGCAAAACTATTACCTCGCCATTTATGTACCTTACCGCGTGTTATACCCTGTAATTTATACTAGAAAATTTATTCCGAATTACTCGTATATATGTACCTACGACCTTATGTCCTAGTACTTTTGAGCTCTGCTGTTAAAGGGTTTACCTTTTGTCAGTCTATAGTTATATCTCGTAAAACTGTTTCTATCCGGCTATCGCGAGTTGGAATGGAAAGTTCTTGCGTCGCGGGGTGTAATCCTTTTCGATTTCGTCGTCGCACGAAAGCTTCGTTATTAATTTACCAATTCCGCATTCCTTCCTTAAATATTAATGATACGAAAAGTCGGAATTTATAGATAATTATCGGTTACCGCCCTCCATTCTTTCGGAATTGCCAGATGCGAGAGCTTTTCAACTTTCTCGGTGGAAATGTACGCGATAAAATTACGTGTTATCTCGCTATCTATTTGTTACCGATGGTTTTTCATGAGAGTGCACGAAGCGTTGCTTAAATATTGGGCTCCGAGGGTGGTCTTCCTTTTCTTACGTATTTACGAGCTCTGCAATTCCGCAGAGTGTTATCAGATCGGTTGGTCATCGTGGATTGCTTGTGGAAATTAGAATAGGAAATGTGCAGGAAGGGTCAAAGATTGCAGTAAATGGTGAAACAGTTAGTCATTGTTTCAGAATTTTGCGAAGGGCGTACAGAAACAGTTTGAGAAAACGAGAATGAGAATTTGGTGGCAAGGCCTACCCATCAGCGACTGCTTCAAACGGGTCATCACGGTCGCGTTAATTCGATTGTAAAACAATTATACTTGGAATTATCACATACATTTGTTTTATAATCGGAGAAGTTGGAGGAAATAAGTAGAGAGAGGGTGGTTAGGGAATTTGAGATGATTTTGGAGTTGTTGGATAGGTTATAGATGAGGGAACGTTGCGTACGGAACGTTGGCTTTTGAGGACGGGACGTGAGAAGAGATGTTGAACTGGCAGCAGTTACATGACTAAGGGGCTTGATGACCTATGAGGAGGTGAAAGTGGGTGAGTCGGATATAGCATATCCTAAGACGGATTTTTTCAGGGGAAGTTTCTATTTGAAGAGAACCAATGGAAGAGGAAGGCTTTTGATTGATCTTAGTTTATTGTGATGCTGTTCTTCCCAAAGGTCATGCCAAGAAGTTAGGATTTTGGAACGGTAGTATTTTTGAAGGACGTATTCTGGTGGATGAGGTGAGTCAGTGATTTTCGGTAAGAAGATGGAGTTCTTGGCCGCACGATCAACGTTTTCATGTTGAGGGTGACCGATGCGACCTGGAATCTAGATCAAGGTGATTGAGGTTAGCGTATGAAGAACAATGTGAATGAGTTGAGTGAATAAGGATCTTGTGAAGATATGAGGGAGGAAAGTGATGCCTGGCCCGAGGAGAAGAGGTCAAGTTCAAACTGCGACATGAATACTTCGGAGATGAGGTAGCCCAAAGGTGATCCAATAGGAATCCCTATTTCATCCGGGAACTCCAAAAATTTCTCCTCGAATTTATAAAAATTCCAGGACCGACAGATATTTAAAAGATAGAAAAATTCTTGGGATTCTTTATGAGGAATATTGGAGTTAACCAATAACTGGCCCTACGCTGCATGGTGGAAGCTTTAGGGATATTTGGGAACAGACCCACGACATCAAACGAACAACGGGTCGCGCCCGGAGGCAGTTTTACATCCTTGAGAGCATCAGCCAAGGACACCGAATTCTAAACCGAATGGGGAGACTCATACTCAATACGGTTTTTGAACCAACGGTCCAGGATAATGTTTGAGAATATTGGTAGCATTCAGATATTTGGCTTTGAGCGATTTTATGTGAGAGATATAAGAAAAGTAGTGGTCAAAGGTAAGCCCCAAGAATTCATAAGAGTTGAGAATTCTGATCGAAAAACCTCGAAGGAATAGATAAGGTAGAGAAATTTGTGGTCGGTAGTTTTTTTTGGGAAATAACGAGACGAGTTTTGCCTGCGGAGAAACGAAAATCACAGTTGAAAGCCCATGTAGGAACTTGACCTAAAGTTTGTTGAAGAAGTCGCGATGCTTGATGAGGGTATGAAGATTGAAGAGAAATACTGTAGTCGCGTGTTGTAAGGGGAAAGGAGGTACAAGTTGGAATGTCATTTATAGCTAACAAAAAACGTGGGACACTTCAGACTTCTCCTTGGGAGACGCCGCTCTGGATAATTTGGTGAGAAGAGAGATTGTCTTCGACTCCGGCTGATGTTATGGATAATGTCTTACAGAAAACTCTGTAAAAGTTTTGGGAGGTTATCTCTGAGACTCATGGAGTGTAGTTTTCAACATATGTAATGACGTCATACAGGGGGAAAAGCCTGTTGAAGGTCGAAAAAGATAGTGTAGGATTTTCGTTTTTCGCGGTGATGGTTTGTTGTTGCAGGTCTGCTAAATGTTGAAGAGTATTTCGACCCTTCTGGAAACCATATTGGGAGTAGGAAAGTGTATTGTTCTATAGAGTCTTTTGTTTAGTATCTTTTGAAACAATTTTCCAAGGACGCTAGTTAGTGCAATAGGACGATGAGAATCAGGGGGACAGGTGTCTGTAGAGGTTTTCAAGATGGGTGTAGAATGGTCGCTAGATTCCATGGTAGAGGGTATATTCCTTGAAGTTGGATGGAGTTGAAAATTGAGAGGAGAAAAATGTTGGTATTGAATCACCCATCAATTATTTAATTAATTTCATAATTTTCGCAGCTATAACTTTAGTAAATCACACAGTTTCTATATCGGTTATGGTCTAGCTACGCGTTTTTCATACGTTCAACAATAATTTCACGCGTTTCCCGTATCCGTTCTATCGTAACAATGAGGAGCACGAAATACCTCCGGCGTTTCTTGAACGTCATCCTGAATCGTCACACATAATAATATAGGAAGAAATCACGACGCTGTATTTCGAAAAACACGAATCTCGACCGCATATTATTTATTATTTTGTACAATCGTGTACTCGTATACACTTTTTATTACAATCTCTTTTTACTGCTTCAAAAATCCTCATAAATTCCGTTTATCGTGCACTCGACTGGCTTCTTACCCTGTCACGAGAAGAGAGTGACAAAAAATCTCACCTCAAGTCGCGCGTGTAACCTAAAAATATTTTCCTCGTACGCAAAAACTTCAATTTAATTCGTCTTCCGGCGCGATGACTCCGGCTTAGACAATTTTCGCGTTCTTTGAGAAGGAGAAAGAAAAAAAAAAAAATCATCTTCGCTTACGTAGGCTTCCCTTTTGTCTGTACTTCGAACGCTTTTTACGTTTTTTTTTTTTTTTTCTCATGTACATAGTATTTAAAAATTTAGATCAAACTTCTATTCGATGTTCGCCCGACTGACTCCTATACAGTATCTGCCCTACGTTGGATGAACATCAGTAACACGTGACTTGAAAGGCTTTCGACGCAAAAGATTTTCTTCCTTAGCTTCGCGATTTAACTTGTCTTCGACTTGGTAAAAAAAGTAAAAGACATCGAAAAAAACGGGAAGATGAAAAAAGAAGTCAAGCTATGTAAGCGCGGTATATGAAAAAAAAAAGAGATACTAACTTACGTTGATTATAAAGACGCAACATCGGTACCGGAAGATTTTCCGTGTAAAACAGGAATAACGAATACAAGGAAAGTGAAAATTCCTTTTATGAGCCGAGAGAAAAAAAAAAGTACGGAAAATGAGAAAGAAAAAAGGCTCAGCGATTCCCTCGGTAAGACTTTCACTATGTACCTTCTACTTATCTTATTAATGCTAATTGGGTGTCTGAGAAGAGAGAAACGAGGCGTAGGAAATACCGAGTACTTATTAGACTGGCACATACATACAGCATCATCTGAGAATCGTTGGATTATCGTTTTTACATCGACGATAAAATTGGAAGATAATTAAGGCCGTATTTTTTAATCGACTTATCCCAGACAATGTAAACATGTGACTCGAAATGAAAGCGCGAATTTCCATATTCATTCCAGGGAAAAAGAGTAACAAGCAGTATGAAGTAGGATACGAATTTTATTAGACTTGTTAATCGTAAAGCTGAAGGGGTTGAACGCAGAAATGCCGTAAAAGATCTCCTGTATACTGAAGACCTACTGTCACATCCTCGTATTTAGAGCAGTATTTTAAAGAATACAAGAATTCAATCTAGTTCTCAGAATTCTCCATTTTTGGAGCAGGCGAACGATAGTCAGGTTACAAGCAGGTCACGATCACCAATCAGAAGAGAACTGAGATTCAGTCTTGAATAAAAAGGAGGTATGTAACAACGTCGGCAGCGGGGTAAGGTGAGTAGTATGTGGTTTACAGAAACAAATTAGCGGGTGTATGGTGACCCAAATATTTGGTCACCATTTGGAATAAAGCTACAGATGATCACAAAAGTAAACAGATGATGGCTACTTGAGGGGAGGATAAGGCAAAATCTTATATCAGAGGCGTCGCGAAGGCAGTGAGGGTCTCGAACTGAGAACTTTGCTTCGAAATATCATGAAATTTTGTTCAAAACGTCTCCCTATATGAATTCTCTTGTTTTCTCGTTCAGAATCCCTCCCCTCGAAGAATTTCTGGCTACTCCACTAGGCTGTATGACAAATCTTTTACGGGTGTCCTACTGTTACTCATCCTTCGAAAATTCCCGCATCCAGCCTAAGCTGATTCAGGAATTCGGAGACATTTTCAGATTAAATCGCTGTAGAGCAGGCGCACGAAAAATTTGGGGTATGACACCCTGAGAAGGACTTGGAAAAGTTTTGCCTGAAGAACTGAGGAGGAAAACAGCTCACCTGGAAGAAAGCGTGAAGTGTTTGGGAAAACTTGGGAAAATGTTGACTAAAGAGTGAAGTTGGGGAAAAAGCATCACGTCAATTGAGTATGCAAGTTTTGCATGTAGTAGATGATCTTTACAACACACATAAGCTAGCTGAGCTTAGACAAACTCTTTAGAGTCTTAGCCTGAACTCTTCCTCTAGTCATAGGTTCTAGAATCTTAGTCTAGCTTATCTATGTTTTGATATGGATTTGTTTCAAGGCTAAGGGTCTATTTAAAATTTACATAAATTGTCAAAGTTGTTTTAGGTTACGTGCCATCTTAATGTAAAGCTTGATTGCGAACACAGAAAGTAGGCTACAATTTTGATTCGTCATCACGCCAATCATCGATGAGCAAACTGGCGAGAAACAACGAAGCAATTCGATTTGAGGAAAATAGGAAAGGTGGAAGAGGGAGGGAGGTAGAGAGGAAGGAAAGCTATAGAATTGAAGTCGGAGAGACGTATTTACGTTGAGACGCCGCAAACACCTTGAGTACTTGAAGCTTATCTATGACCCTGCCTTTCTTAGTTACCTGAATGAGCTTAATTTTGACACGACCAGTGCTATGGCCAAAATCCAACAAATGCTCGGCGACAGCAGACGAACGATCATTCTTCTCGTAGGCTTTGAAGTGTTCTCCGGGCCTGAATTGGATACCACGACCCGTCTGGCTGACATAAAGGGAATCCTGGGAACCACAGGTGACCTCATGAACGCCTGATTTTCCTCCAAGACGAATAGTAGCCCACGAACCGCAAGGTGTAAAACGCAATGTTTCGAAATACGAGCCCAGAAAGGGCATACGAATTTCTTATATCCTCCTTGGCGAGGAATCACTCGGAGGGAGGACGGCTGAAAGAAGGCAGCTGCAGCAGTAAGCCTCTTTCTTTGTGATCATTTTATCGATGTTCAAGCCAACTCCGTTTAACTTTGAATTTCTTAGATTCGAGGGGGCGAGCACACTCGAGTTTTTGCTTATGACGATTTAGGGAACATCCGTAACTCGCGTGAAAAAATTACGAGACAAAAATGACGTCACGAGTTGATGACATTGATGAGATAATATGTTAAAAGACTTATACCAGCCTATATACACGTATGTTAGGCCAAAAAAAAGGCTGGAGGGCATCATACTATTCTGGGACAGGAGGCTACATAGCACAACCACAAAAAATATGAACAAGCGTCAATCTTATCAAGTACTTTCACTCCTTATAACCGACGAGTTTCCTACAATACAATTTTTAATTTTTTGTTACGTTGTTGCGGGCTATCGGTTGAGCTCCCTTGGATACTCGGCTATAAATCGATATATAAGTCGATATCTTGGTATAGAAGCTGATATTACGAGTATCACGATCGATGAAATTTGAGACTCGTTTGGTGTCTTCTCAATCTGAACTTAGCTTATATCAATGAATCTTTACTAACATATCCATGATTAAATCTACTTCTCGGAAGGCTCGTCTGAGCTTCCTCTTCGCCTACGATCCTCAGGATATCAGCCTAGCTTGTCTGTATAGGGTAACTTTTCACAGTTTTATCATAGCAACGTTATATTGTCTGTACCATGTTTAGCTTCGCGCTAGATTTTGACTGACCCGAGGATTGAAAACAATCGTAAATGACCCGGTAGATTTTCTTTCCATGATACAACTCGATTACCTCTAATTTCTTGTAAAGAAAGTGCCTTTTCACCGCGGTGAATAGAAAATTGTATTAGAAACTGAAATAAAACGTATCCTCAATTAGGATCAGTGTCAACGTGCGCACTCTTAATTTGATCAATGCAAAGCCCGAAATGAATGCAGACATGATCACTTTCGAGGTTCAGTTAACTCATAATATTATTAATACTCGTATAGCCTAAGTAAACAGACGTGACAACATAAGCGTGCCTCGCGAATAAGACGCATTGTAGCAATCGCTTACACGTGACAAGTTTTCGAATGCGAATGTAATTATCCGAAAATTTTATTAAGGTACTCGAGACGACGAATTGAAGAGGTAGCGTTTCGTATTATGTATAGCTTCCTTTTCGTTTTCTAGAGAACGTAATTAATAAATGGTCGTATATCGCTTGTGTTCCAGACAAGTCCGATGTCGAAACGGACGCAGAGCCGGACGACGAGTCCGAAGTCTTGGGCGATCCTTTCCATCCCGTCACATCGTCAAGCGTGGACGCGGTGCAGTTACCCATATTTACCGAAGAACCGGTAGACACGTACGTGATGAAAAACAAGCCGGCTATGTTACAATGTATCGCCATGCACGCGTTAATGGTCTCCTTCAAGTGCAGCGGGGGTACCAATTTAGAACCTTTAACCCACAGATCCGACTTCGTCGATCCGCAGACCGGTATCCGGCACGTCGAAGTGAATATTAATATCACCCGAAATATGATGGACGAGTATTATGTGGCAGAGTTCAAGTGCGAATGTGTTGCCATGTCATCTCGTGGGGACATCAGAAGTCGACCAGCGGTCATTCAGGAAGCATGTAAGTTATCATTAATCATTATCGTAGAATAGATAAGGTTGATTTATTTGGCATTATCGAGAACGGATGATATTCGCCTGTATATAAAGTGATTGCGGATGTGCACTATTTGATTTTTGACCGGGTTAAATGAACAGCTGATTGAGATTTATATTCATTGGGTGCGCCGTATTTAAGAAACGATGTATAGTGCGAGCTATAGAGTTCAATAGCGCCATAAAATGTTCGTCGGGTAACGACTAGGGCGTCCGTACACTTTTACAACCATAGGATTTCGGCGTATCGAGAGAGTGTAATGGTGCTGTGTTTTGGTTCCCATTATAATGCAGTATAAAGCGTGTCAGAAGCAAGGCCAAAATATGGTTCGGGGCATATAATCGAATCATTTATCAGCGATAAATAACGATTAATTAATTTAATGCCCGTCACCGAGAGATGTGGCGGTTATATGACATACGAATGCCGATTTACCGAATATTAATTAATAATAAACCACGTACACGTATACGGTAGTATTGTACAGTTTTACAATTCACCCAAAACTCCCCACAGTCCCCGATGTTCGAGGCTGGTACACGATTTCGAATGAGACCTATTGTTTGTGTGGGTACGTGAACGAGAGTATTACGAGTGTTCGATAAACGATCGTTTTTCATCGTTCCGTAAATAATGCGTGTGTACTGTGTATGTTTACAAAAATAAGCTATATTTTTCGTGCCGAAGACGTGATGCATATTTATAGTATGCACTCGTAAGGGCTGGACAGATGTGAGAGAATGGAGCTATGTACAGCATCTCGTATTGCGTATATACAATTCTCGTGCTCGCGAACGTGATCCCTTCGAAAAAATATACATCGAGTCGAACGTTTTTATTATGTCGATGTCGTCGTCCGGCAGTATCAGCGCCGAGACGTGGAGCGTGGAAAGATAAAAATTTGTCGGCAGCGCAGCAAGGTATACGGTTACAAAATTTCTCGGTAACTTCGTAATTTTACGTCCGAGTGGATGTATCGAAAGAAGGTTTTTGTGCGGGCTAAATTATCTGCTCTGTACCTCCCCTACCTTCTCTGTCTTCGATCGCGGTATAAATGACTATCGGCGAGCGATCTTGTTAGTTTTTCGGATTTTTTCCTCGTTCTAATTCTTAAAATCTATAAATTCCGATTCTATATCGTAAAAGACATATTCTTTTTTTTTTTTATTACGAATATTATTTTCATCATTGACTTTGTATTTTTCCATTTTTGCGGATCGATTTCGGGTCAGGTTCGTAAAGATTTTACGAGTGGTTTTTAAAATTCGTTAGGAAGATATGGGAAGAAGAGAATGAACGGTTCAAATTATAAGATATGGAGAGACGATAATTTTTCCTCCGTTTTGTAAAATATCAACTTCCTCGCACGAAGCAAGCGCAAGTCCAAAATTTGAACGCAAAATCGTACGAAAGATGGAAGAGGAGAAATGAAATGCTCCTTCAATATTCTAGACATTATTTCGAAAAACCCTCTGGTTCAAAGCTGCGGATGAACGAGGAAATAGCTGTAAAGAGTGGCGAACGATGACAGAAATATTATTTTCGTGGCTGCGAGCAAACATGATAAAGAAAATTGTGGTGTGTCATGGGAAACCCAGGCATAAGTCGGAAAAAAAAATTGACTTCAAATTCGAACCAAACGACTTGAAAATGAGTAGAGAATCATAATTGGGCAAAAACTGGGGAAAAAAATTCTCCGACTTATACCTAGGCTTCCCATGACACATCACTAATTATGATTCTTCACTCATTTGTGAGTCGTTTGGTTCAAATTTGAAGTCAATTTTTTTCCGACTTATGCCTGGGTTTCCCATGACACATCACGTATTTCTTTATTTGTGAACGATGAGCCAGGCCTGCAAGTAAAAGTACAAAACAACCTCGAGATTGCTGGACTCCATTCAATCTTCCGGGCTTCGACTGGCCTTAGGCGCACTACGTACCAGCCTCTCACTCAGCCTATGCGCTGAGGCAGGTGTTTTTCCTTTCCGTTACTGCTAACTTTCTAGCTTCAACAGTCCAATACCCAAATCTCGCCATCTTTTCGAATTCTCTCAGTCCATGTAATTCACCCCTTTGTCGCATTAATCACATCCAGGCACTTATCTCAAACTTGGGCCCTTACTTCCTATAGGCTCACCCATCTTCCCCTCAGTTAACCCGTATCCTTGAAATCAGTCTCGAACTTATTGGAATTGCGTGGAATGTGGACGGTCGACTGGACAAATTTACGTTGACGAGTTTTGGTAATGATGATATGTTAATAGTGTCTGAAGAGGAGATGATGTAAGCTAGACAGAACTAATTTACCTCGTCAGGGAGCTAGTTTTTAGTTTCCTCTCTTCCCATAACAAAGCTTTCGCTACAAACCTTTGAAGCTTACCAGGTGAGCGCGTAAATCTCTCACGACAGAGGTTGTGAGTTCGAAACTTATCAGCGAAAGAAAGAAGTTGAAAAATATCCACCTCAACTCTCTCGATTGCCTTCTCTCCACATTTATCGCATTTCTTGAACTCGGCCTTTACCCCTCTATCTGGAGATTGGCGGTTATCCTTTCAATACTGAAACCTACTACAGATTCCACCCCCCCTCGCCCCCGCTTCTTACCGAACTATCACACTGATCTCTGTCTTCGGCAAACCGTTCCGGAAATTACTAAACAGAGACCAATCTTATTCATTGAATCAGACAACGTCCTTCCTGCACATCAATACTACTCCCGCAAAGACCATAACCGCCTCCAAGCCATATCTGAGTTGAACCTTCAAACTGAGAATATTTTGTGCTCAAACGCAAAACCCCTAATTTTCTTAGATATCTGGTGTCACTGTATGACATAGACCTTTGACGCAATTTTCCCAAACTCTTCCGATCCTTTCTTCATGACAGGTTTCAAACGGTTAGAATTCCGCTTCACACCAGCCCATCTAAAACGGTGTTCCACAGGAAGAAGTATGGAATGTTTCGCTCTTCTGATCGCTATAAATGACTTGATTAACAGTGTTAGTTTTATACTTACCGAAACCACACTGGCACTGCGGATGACTTCAGTATCTCTCTACTAACCTACAAAACCTCCAACGAACAGCAACCTTGACAAAATCTCTAAATGGTCATCTGACCGTGGATTTCGAATCAAAGTAATGCTCCAAAAAAGTTCCTTCCTTCTCTGCGTCTGCACAACCTCATAATTACCATCCAATCCTCTGCCAAGTAGCTTGATTTCTTCTTCGACTTGAATACTTTTTTGGACCTCCCTATCAAAATCCCAAGAGCTCAGCTTATGCGCGGAATCTGCCAAACTCCTTCTTTCTCCAATTCCCTCATTTTGAACCCAGTCTTTCACAAGAACTTCGAATCACTCTCTCAACAAAATTCTTGTAGGCTACCCTCTATAATCCATACCCCTCTCCCCTGGACCTTTCTCCAACCAAATATTCGTATTACTCTTTCATACTCACCCACATTCAGCAGAGTCACCGACAATAAAGGAGTATACTTACTTTTTAGACTGATTAAAATCTTCAAATAGAGCTGGTTACACGTATTGCATATAGATTCCGAAACCTCCAAAAGGCTTGAAGTTCTCAAATACCTATCAAACCCCGTAACCGCGAACTCGTCTTCTAACTCTACAATCATCTGATTTGTTCCCAACTGGATTAGAGGTATCCAATATACACTTCCTCCAACAAGACAACATTAAAATTTGTGGACTCTATTCAATTTTCCAGGCTTCGACCAGCTGTGACCGCGTTACGCACCAACCTTTCACTTAGTTGATATACGGTAAGGCAGGTGTTCGTCCTCACTGTTATTGCGCTTTTTCGTTCACTGCTAACTTTCTGGCCTCAACAGCCCAGTATCCAAATCTCTCTCAGTCCTGGTGATTCGCTTCGCCCCTTCTGGCGATCCTATCACATATAGGAACTCATCTCAAAGTTAAGCCTTTACTTGCTATATGTTCATCCACTTCCCCTTGGTTGGCTCATATCTTTGATATCAGTCTCGAAGTTACTGGAATTCCTACAAAGCTAACTTTATGTTCAAGAAGTACGTTAACAATATCATTTCTTCAAAATTTCCCTTCCACATCCTCCAGTATGAGGACGGGTCCAAATGGGACTCAGAACCGGATATGTTGTCTTCATTCAGGGGAACATCTCATCCTTCCGTGGGAGAAACTCCGCTTCCATATTCACCTGCCTCTCTCTGCTCATTCGCTTCTCTCCTCATCGCTAATTCCTCGTACTACTAGATTCTCTAGCATAAAATTAACGCTTTATACGAGTAGAATGTAGTGGATTTAACGTTACTTGTCTTGTTGAGGAAGATCTTCTCATTGCATTTGAGGTGTTCTTTTTTTTGTCTCAAAAGATAATTAATTTGAGTGAACAAATTCCGTCCGATCTTTTAATTCTAGACGATATTATACTAAATGCGAACAATCAACGAATCATAATCGTGGAATCGAACGTGAAAGAAATAAGTCGAATGAAAAACCAATCAAACAATTTACGTTTAAAAGGTTCAACGGATACTTCAATTCTCTTTCGTTGTTACGTCACTCTTCTCGTCATAAGTTACAGCAAACTTTCATTTCATGGTTGTTCATCCGCGGCCTTCTCTTTTTTTTTCTTTCTTTCCTACTCGCTTTTGTGTATTGAAAACATACTTGTATTTACTTAGTGGATTACTTTTCCGAGTTTTCCTATTAAATGAAGTAAACGTGCTTAAATGTTTAGAGCTGCGACGACAATATTGTCGTGGAATTTTTTAACGAAAAACTTCCATTCAGACGAATTCGGTTAACGTTCCTCTTGAACGAGAAAGAAGAAACAGAAGAAAGAAAATGAAGGAAGGAAGGGGAAAAAAAAAGAAGAGAAGAACGGCAACATTTTGACCCGACAATGGACACAATGACATATATATGTGTGAGTGTGCTTATAGGATAGAAGAGCTGTACTGCAGCAATTTAGGGAAAACTGTCAAAAGCAGTCTTTAAATACAAATAATCGAAAGAGGACAGCACCACGTTTGTATAAAATTGAAAGTTTCTCGGTCGAACTTCCTACCCGCGTATTCAGACCGCGAGTATGTTCCTATCTTATCGTCGTTCGTTTTGTTTCACGATGTATCTCGGACAATAGAAAGTGTTTACAGACGTTAAACTCGTATGTAGGAATTTCGTGATTGAAATCTGGCGAATACAGTCGAGCGAATTTCAATTTGGAAGTTTCAGAGTCTTCTCAGCACTTTTCTGCTATTTTCAATCGCCCGAATATCTCGAACCTCATAGTTGTGCTGCTTTCGACTCGATCTTTCGTATCGAAAGACTTACCAAAAATCATCCCTTTCGTAGTTTTGCTTGAGATACGATTTTCATTAAGTCTTCCTACAGTTGTATTCTCAGATCTTATATTCTCCGAACCACCGTTCTCCATTCTCGTTGACTGTAATAATACAATTGTACTCTGTAGAGGAGGGGTCAGATTCCAGCGGGAAAGTTGTGAATATTCATCTTCAAAATTTGTGAAGGTTAGAGTTCCTGAAACGAGTTCCTTTCTTATTACAACTCAAACTGGTGAAGATCCTGGTACCCCTTTTGCATTTTCTGACGTCCACTATTTTAAAGCAAGCAAAATAACCAGTATCTAAAATCGGTTCGAATGGGGTGGTCTCGCATATCGAGTTTCAATTTTTATGGACCCAATTCGAGATGTGAAAGTATTTCCGAACGAACAATCGATCAAAAGCCACATTAATTGGAGCAATAAATCACCACCCACTACCTATCGATTTTCGTCTCCGTCCATTGTTCTGACTCGAAAAAATTGAGAAGTGTTCATTGTCTCGAAACGATGAGTAATTTCCTACAATAAGTTGCTTACTCGTACGTCTACATATGTTCAGCGAGCCTATCGTTTTGAATAAATTTACAGATACCTAAAACTGAGCCAATATAACTTACCTACACGCGTTCTTCTCCATATACGAGAATAATAGGAACGAAAAGCATTGTAATTCGATCGGCTGATTAGATTTCGAGCCACTGCAGTGGGCCAATCTTCACAGGCGTATATATTTTCAAATCCGATGTATCCATTTTAGTTTCATAATCGAATTGACTCGTCATAGTCTTCTTTTATTTTTGTTTCTCTTTATAGTTTCTCTCTTTCGTCGATCTCATCTCGTCGTCTGTATCGTTTTTCACATTTCAGGTACTACATTGTCTTTCTTTTCCTCGTTCTTTTTTTTTTCCGCGTCGTTCTTTAACGCACACCCTTTACATCATTGTCTTATTGAACTTCCTTCCCGTCGATTGTATTTGTACAAAATACTCATTCCTGCCATTGCCACACGCGAAGAGATACCGCGTAATAGGTGTACATTCTTTGATGACTCCGAATAAAATGTTCCAGACCTCGATTGTTACTCGACGACTGCTCATTACTGGATGTGAAATTCTCTCGTTGTCTGCAGAAAGCTCGACGTTGACAAGCGAACTCTGATGAGTAATCGACTAGAAATACCAGATGATGACTGAAATTGCGAGGCACAATGTGTCTATGCTTTTTTGTCCGTGGATAAAGATCTTGACAGATTGAGATCCGACGATACAAAAGTGCTCTTCACAAATTTAAGGGATAAGTTTAATGGGAGAGATTTAATAACAACGACTTTGAACGCACAGATGAGAGAATTTTGTGGAGTTGTGGATGGACGTTTCCTTTGAAATTGATAAAAATTACATTTTGTGTCAAGTAGTAAGAAAGTGAAAATTGTAGCAACGCGCGGAGATGATTTGTAGAAGAATCGAGAGACCTGAAGATGGCTGTACGTTGCCTCATTGCAACTGCAATCTCCATCTGTCCCCTGCATTTTCTCCTCTTCATGTGCCTTTCTACATGTGTACTGTAGTTATTCGATACAAAATTTTCCAAATCGTAACTTTCCTTTTTTTTTTTCCCCTTGAGGTTTTGTGCTCCCTTTTCTCTTAAATTTTCTCCCAGCCTTACCAATGTAGATGCCTTTGCTCCATTCGCAACTGAGCTTGTACACTCCCTTTGTTCTCTTCTTCCGTGTGGTCATTGCTTATTCTCTTCCATTTTCGTGGAAACTCCGTCGACCTCCCCTCTGATTGGCTTGGCTGTGTCAATTTCTTCTTTGGGACAGAAATTTCTCCGTAGCAATAGTTCTGGATCTCCATCAGCTTGTGCCTCGGATGGTGATCCATGGTGTCAGTGTGCATTAGCCTCCTGTAGATTTTGTATTCTATCCTGTTGTTCTCCAGTAGGAGGATCAGGTCAGAATAGTTGATGGTTTCATTGCTCTTTCCCACTGTAAATTCGATTCTTCCATTCATCGCATACGTTTTCAGAATTGGAATCAACGGTTCCAGTGTCCATTAGTGCCAGACCACACAATTAGGATACCATCTATGTACTTGGTCCAGTCTTCGATTGAGTTTCCGGACTCGCTGCTTTTCAATACCTCGTTTTTCATATCATTCAAAAATATTTCCGCCAGTTTATACTAGCGTTGATCTCAACTCTTTCTTCCTAGCTGTAGAACTTGCTATTGATTCTGGCCCCCATCTTTTCCTTAATTTCGCGTATTTCAGCCCGTCAGGATTTCTATGGTATCTGTTGGATTGACCTTGACCTACAAAGAAACTATTCTGACAACGTCGTCGGTTGGCAACTATTAGTATATGTTACCCTGAAGTATCTATAATGGGATTTTCCCTGGCTTCCTCCTTTGGTATGGTACGAAACGTATGTTTGTGATTCCTCTCGATTTCTCCCTTGTTCAGTCGCCCCTATCAGCTCCCTTCTAATTATGCTTTGTTTAGGTGCCAACTGGTCCTGACAATGTCATAGGTTGGCAACTATTAGTATAATTATGTCACCCTGAAGGATCTGTAATCAATGGGATTTCCTCGGCCAGATAAGTACAGTCTGCCCCTTTCTTGCTCCCTCAGACTTCATGTCTCGCTAATGTGATGTATTTAAACTTCTTGATTATAGAGACACCTGCCATAAACATAATCTTTATTTTTTGTTCGTTGAAAGTTTGACCGTCACGTTCTACGTTTCAAGTTGATGTACGGCTAACGTTCTCTCGAACAAAGAGAATTCGGCCTTTGATTTATGCTGATTCAAAAGTATAAATTTTGTTCGCAAGTGTTGCGAGTGTTTTGACCTCTCGCGTGTTGATGAGCAATTTCCTCAAAATAATTCCCGAACGTTCACACTCGATGGTTTTCGTTTCCAAGAATGGATTTCTTATGAATAAGTAATTTTCCAAATCACTTATGTTAAAGAGATTATCAACCCTCGTCGATAGTGCTTCACTAACTCTTATTTATTGTATCATGAAGTGTCGCGGACACCACAGACTCGAATCACAGTAGCAGCCTTATAATAACTTCATTATGTAAGTCGTCACCTTGTGACCGAACGACATGTACCTGACGACGGTCGTGTATATAGGAACTTGAAGAACGCGCGGATAAAAATCAAATAATAATCTAATATAAACGACAAAGGAGTGTATAAAAGAGGGCCATGAAAGTAACATAAATGCAAAACGAATGAACATCGATAATCGAAAAAAGAATTCACTCGCACGAGAGAATTTTGTAACAGGACTACGGTAGAGGGAAAATAGTCCCTGTCATAGAGGAGTCTGTGAAATATTATTTGTAGAGGGATACAAAAAGATGTTGTAGACCATACGCATACGTGCGTATTGAAAGAAGGAAAAAATATGTAGAAAAAAATCTAGTAGTTCTCTCTCATCTATGCATACTTCTTTCAGCACCCGTGACAACTGCTGTACGTGTATAGCGGAGCCGTATTTTGATTCTTTGAGAACAAACACAACAATAATAACGCTTCTAGGTAGATCTGTACAAGTTTCCGGACAAAAATTACGTATAACTGACTTACACACGCAGCAGGAGTCGATATGAGTCGGCATCCTAGGTGCCGAATTCGACCTCGGGTCATATCACGTGTTTTTCATTTACGGTATTTCGAATCCACTTCTACTCTATATAGTGGTTCAAAGACGCGAACCATTTCAAGCGCGTACACAAATAAACAGAACACGGTCAAAACATATCGTACACAACATTTACTTCAGATAACCAAAATCGAAAACCGCGTAATCTAATCTCTTCTTTATTCTTGAGTTCTTCTGAAAAGAAAAAATAACTACGTATATACGAACTGGAGTACGAGGCTTTTGTGCGAGCATGTCACGTTGCGCCGGATTCTTTATAAATGCCTTTTTCAAAGTGTACATATAATGAAAGATTAATTGACTTTCATTTTCGTATCTGGTTCGTAGCGTGCATCGACTAACTGTATAAAGAAATTCTATTAAGAGGACGCATGTGTACTCAGGGTGTTGCGTGTGTATGCGTCTCACGAATGCAGTTGAAAAGTCTGCGTCGCCTTTTTGTAGCACGCTATTAAATTAATTCTGAATTGATTGACTAAGTCGATGGCACACCTCACGAGAGAGGAGCAGAAATTTAGGCTGATTTGATGATAGAAATTGGTCCAGGTGTCATTGTCCATAACTCTGTCGTTTAAGTCAACAACAAAACTCCAATCTCCTCCATGGATAGCTGCGATCATTGGTTTGAAGAAACGAAGTAAGGAGGATGACCTGACCATCATTGAAGACGACAAAGGTCGCTCTTGGCATATTGGAGTCGAGAGAGTCGTATGATGATAAAGTTTATTAAATGCTTGAGAGAGTGGTGCTATCATGTACTAGACCTTTGAGTAAGGTAAGAAAATTGATTAACGAGTGTGTCGTGAGTGGTTCTTCTTTTGGGAAAGCTACCCTCATCCCTGACCCTGAGCAGACGACGGTAAACACCACTCCGGCAGCACATGGGAAGGATCTCAAGTGGTGCAGTGTGTAGAAGATAGTCCTGTAGCCTATTTTCCTTGAAGAAGGATGCTAATTTTGTAGGATTTGTTGCCAATAAATGGTTGTCCGATCCGTTTACCGAATCCTAGCTCCTAATTCCGAGTTCACACACCACTGCCGCCTGTTTACCCCTCTCACTCCTCGGAAAAAAACCGTGGATATGATTCTGAAAATCTGCGAGTTCCAAGAGTCCTGAATCCTGGCCACCAATCCAAAATTTGCGAGTTCACACGACTCCTTCAAGTTCCCCCAACCGTAATAATCCTGTATACTTTATCCCTTCTCTTCCCTAATAATAAACTCCGACGTCATCAACCGTACTCCCGAGCCTGATTCAGAAATTTGCGAGTTCAATCCACCTCCCCTCATCTTCGTAACCTATAAGTGGTTTAGTACAGCCTTTTATGGCGCTGTATGTTAGGCCTAGTTTCATGAAGGCTAATAATCGGCTTAGTATAGTTTAATATTTTGTATGGAGGCTGAAAAGTAATACCTCAATTCTGAAATCTGCGAGTATGACGTCAGCGGCCATGACAGGCGTAAACGGAGACTGTTGGGAGACGTACGAGCGGAGAGAGTGATCCCGAGAATAGAAGAGGTAACGTCATAATCATCCATAATGGCTGTCTATGACGTAATCAGCATTCGTTACGCCGCGTATGGGCGGGGTGACTGTTCCCGAGAATAGAAGAGAGTTAAGAAGAGATAGGGAGCCCAAACTATAATGTTATGAGAGCACATTACGTCACAGGCAGGTAAATGAATAGTTATGACGTCACGAGCTAATGACGTCATTGATGTCACTCGTTCGCCTCCCGTAAGCTAGATAGCCTAACTTACAGTTCACCACGTCTTTATTAATCCAATGTAGTATACCAAGAACGGAGGACCGAACGTGTGAGCCCTCCTTAGCTAGATAGTACGCCTTTATTAGTCCAAGAACGGGGCATATGCCTTTATGAAAAACTTCACAAGCTAAGGCATGATTTCATCGCAAAACAGGTGTGTCCTTAAAATATAAATGAAATCATTTACTAGTAGACATGAAACCAGATCTTTATTTATTTGACTCTGCCAGAAAATCTCTCTTTTTTCCCATCGCCTGAGGATTTCATAAGTTTAGTATCTTTAGGGAAGGCACAGCTTTCGATACTTCCATTTATGGGTCGTCTTTCTGCCCTATGAGCCACGCCCTTGTGGCCTTCAATTCTTTCACATTCCTGAAGATCAACTGTACCGGTTCTGTTCAGGAAGTTGATATTCTTGTATCTCTCGTTTGAAAAGGTCGCGAGAAAATTTCTCAACCTCACCTTCCTCCCGCGAACTCCGGAGTATAGTGAAAGCAAGTGATCAAGCTAACCTAGTTAGGTAAATTTTCTCGCGAGCTTGGCCGCATCCTTCGCCACTTTGGCTTCCTCCTACTTATTGATAATTCTAAGACTCTCAGGCGTCTTCTCGTGAGAACCAAAGACGAAATTCCCAGGAGAGAGAAAAGTGGTGTCTACCAAATCAAATGACAAGATTGTTCGGCCCTCTACATTTGTGAGACTAGTGGGTAGATGAAGGTTAGAGTTGAGGAGCACACACACGCTTGGAAGTGTAAGACATTTTAACTCTTGTCGATCACTCGATCTCGAGTGGCCATAGACTCGGAGAGTGAGAGGTCGGAAGTCTTACGTACTCTTCGGAAGACTGGCGTTAGGAAAAATCTAAATTATGTATTCGTCGTGTTGAAGGGAGGCTTCGTCGTGACGATGTACCGACGTCATGAGGTATCACAGTAATGAGTACTCCTTCCGTTAGTTTATCGCGGCAGTCTGTTTTTTTTTCAAAGAGACTTAGCTTTTTTTCATTTAACCAAATGATCTGTCTAATTACTTAGATCTGAGAATTCTATCATTGAGGCGTATTCTGAAGGTGACTTTTTTCATTCATTGGGTATCAAAATGCATTTTGAACCCAAATTAAAAGAGTCCATCTATTATCCATTGAGTCTATGATTAACCAAATCGATCAATGTAGTACTAATGATCATGTCATGATCTGTTGTACCCTCCTGATAGAGAGGTAAACTACATATGTTACAGATTAAATCACATATCTACTTTCGCCATTGGAGATTTGGTTCAAAACCTGTAAAAGTACGCAATCTATTATGCTTCAAGCATCAAACTGTGAGTGACGTATATTCGAGTACTGTCTACGTATGTGACGAAGTTAATTAATAGGAGGCTACAATGATCGAGAAGAACGAGATAGAGGGGAATTGAGAAACATACGCTAACACATGGTACACTAATTTTTCTCTCGACTAATGTCATCGGAATGACTTTCATCAATATATGGTTTCCCTCTGACACCTGCAGTTATAACTCATGAAAAAAAAAAGTTTAACGGTTTTTGCAAGAGTCGAACTACGTAATGCATTGACATAAAGTGCATTTTTTTTTTCTCTCTCCAGTCTATTATATGGGTATTATTATTATTATAGGTACTCGGATATAATTTCAAACGCGGTATTAATTTGAAAAATTAACGACGACCAACGAATTTTGTATACAAGTATACATGGTAAATGAGTGTAATTTTTCATTTTCAACCAGGAAGCCCGACTGAGCAATAAAATGGTACAGTTAAGCACGTTGTTCTTCACGGTTTATGACGATGTCTTCGCGGTCGTAAAGGCTGCCTCGAAATTTATTCCTTTCGCTTTACTCTCAGCTGTATAGAGCAGTACCAAGTATGGGGTTTTATTTTTAAACTGCAATTCATTATCGTATTATGCAGTATCGTCTTATTTTAGCGCATTCTCCTGTGCAAGACTGCCGTTCGTAAAGCGACACAGAACGAGAGGAATTGACGGCAGCTTCTTAAGACAAATATTAGGCTATGCATTTCGGAGGGGAAAAATTGCTCGAACATGGTTGATCGTTCGCGTGAAAGAGGAATAAATCGATAGGGGGTACGCGCGAAAATACTTTTCTCATCACTCGCCATCTCCAGCCCATCGCGCACATTTTCCAGTACCCACGAAGTCGGGAAAACTTTTCAACTGGATTATCGCGCGAATCAAGAAGCATTCTGTTATGTTTGCTCGCGCGTATCATTTAAGCTGATTGCTAGTTTTACATGCGAAAAAGTTTCCATCTCTTTCAGTACGCACGATATACCGTATAGTATAATATTGGTTGGTAAAGCTTTATATATACGCGCTCAATTTTTGTTTGTTTCTTTTCAAAATGCTTTACGCGCGCACTTTGAATTTCGCGTATCCTTTGATGCCGCGCGACGAATGAAGCACGCGGAATCGCGGAGAGCGCGATGAACCAAAATCCTTTCCGGGCGAAAGTTATAATACGCGGAATTTTAATTTGTTTCTCGCGAATTTCTCGTAAGCAGGCTTTAAAATTTCCAACAACAATAATACAACTCACGAAAATTCAATTTCATATCAAGCTAGAAGAACACGTGTTGGGTTTGGGAGCATTCGTATACCATTGAGAGTTTTATATTTTACACGAAACTTCACGCAAAACCTTTTTGCCTAATTAAAACTAGTTACCTTTACGTCTGCTGACCCTTTTTGGATGAAGTTCATCTTCAACTTTGAAAAATAAAGAGAGTCCTTGGGTATTCAACTTTCAATCTAAGATTATAGGAAAATACCTGTTCCTCTTGATGACGTGAAATCTTCCTCCAGCTGCCCCTTATAGCCTCATCACATATCTGTAGGCTCAAGGTCGAAATTTTTCCGAGGGTCTCTCTATTCGTGTAATTTGTAGCTCCAAAGTCTAAACTTTTCAAGTACCTGCAGAGCTTGAAGTGTTTGGCAGACTTGCTACTCACGTTTTCGTACCGAAAGCCTTTCCGATAATGTCACGGATTGCCCATTCTATGGTGTCAATAGATGGAGTATACCCCTTAGTTTATCCAGAATAGGTTAACTGAGTTAGCCCATCTTCTTTTCATGGCATAAGTTTGAAGACTCCTTCATCTTGCTAATCGACATTTTACCTTACTTTGGTTACCTTACCTTGCTTCCTTCATTTTAATCTATAGACGCCTCTCGTCTTATTAGTGAGGATGGGATCCTTAGCTCTACGGAGAAGAGACCTGAGGTATTGAAAGCATGAAACGCGAGCTGGAGTTGGAAGGGATTCAAGGTATGGCTAAGCCGCAAAGAGTAAACACCTAAATAAGGAAAATGGATGCATTTTTCCTCCTCTTAGCAGCAAAGAATCTAGGGAGCCGAGTGGCAGAGTCTAAGTCTGTCTTGATAAGTTTTCTCCGATCTTTACGTCGTTGGCACGAGTCACTTGTTAGGTGATTGCTTCCTCTTTACGAAATTCAAAAAAGGTCTGGATGGGACTCAAGAAGGCCACTTTCTTATGGATGAGGGGCACCAAAAAGAAGCTTCAATGCTCCCGAATTCATGGTTGCTATTTTCAATGGAGATAGACCGGTTAAAAAAATTTATTTGACCTCTACCAATGACCATTGTGAATTGGATAGAAGGTGTTGGCTATTTGAGAACAGAAGAAAATCGTCAAGGAGCGATTCTGGCTCATCCCGTGTACGAAGTATGTCATCGACACAACAGAACAAGTATCAGATAGGGGGAGGGACTCACAGCCTTGACCAAAGAAAAAATACCATAAAAAATCTCGCTCTTCATCGGTGGTGACTATGAACTGCAGTTGAAGACGTTACGGAAGTGGTTCTTGGCCGTATCTTATGGATAGGATGCAAGGTTGTGGAACAGAAGAGCAGAGGTTTACGAGGGTGGATAGATCATTTCACTCTATATATGAACGGGAGGGGGGGTCGGAACGAGGATAGATTTGACATGTTTCATGTGTCTCCTGAAGTTTCCAGAATCCTAGCCCCTTATTCTGAAATTTGCGAGTTCTCACCAACCTCACGAGTTACCCTTACCCCCTCCTCTTTCCGAACAACAACCTAGACATGATTCTGAAAATTTGTAAGTTCACAGAAGGCTGTGAGTTGCCTCCCTCCCACCCGTGAGAATCGTGTATACTATAACCCTTCTCTTCCTTTAAAATGACCTGTGATGTCATTAGCCGTGACCCTGAGGCTCCCTCCAACTATGACGTCATCAATCATGACCTGATTTTGATCTGCGAGTTCAATCTACTTCCTCTCATCCTTATGATCTATAAGTGGTTCAGTGTAGGCTTTTATACTGCTGTATGTTAGGCCTGGTTTCAGGAAGGCTAATTTCGTATACTGTGTAGCCTGGATGCTGTGCAGTAGTATCCCAATTCTGAAATCTGCGAATATGATGTCATCAACCATTACCCAGAGGCCTAGTAAGAGGGAGACTCGAGCAGTATTACTATTAGGCCTAATATAATCAAGACTGTTGGGAGACTCACGAACGGAGTGAGTGATCCCGAGAATAGAAAAGAGTTAGGAAAAGAAAGAACCCAAGCTGTGCTGATGACGTCACAGGCAAGCATCATAGATGATGCTGACATCACGAGCTAATGACGCCACTTATTTTGATATCCATATGGGGTAAATATGCTCCACTTGTTCGCCTCCTCGCCCTGGACTACGTAACTCAACTTACAGTACACTACGCCTATATTAATCCATAATTCAACGTCGTTGATAACTCTGAGCCCAAACTGAAAGGCTGGGTTGCAATCACTAACTTGCAAATCGGAATTTCTCAGTTGCAACTTTGTGAGCTTTTCCTCACTCCGAGTTTTCATTATCGCAGCGAGTTTACGACGAGCAGCAGCAATGTTCTGAAAGTAGTTATCGAGTCTCAGGCCTTAGAATAAGTGAGCAGAATGTAACTTTCTTGCTGTATTACCTTCTCAGTATGAATCAACCAACTTTGGGTAGATACATCAGTCAGTTTCCTCGTAGTAGGAAGATTATCTGAATGAAACCGAAAGTTGATAAGCTAGGCCCTCAAGCCATTTTTTTTTCTTCCATGACTCTGAAGTATGCCAAAGCCCACCCAAAGACGCAGACGTTATCATTCTTTGAGCTGGAGTTTTGACTGTGCAATTATAAATCGGCGGAGGGTTGAATTGTCATTCTTCTCCTGTGAAGTTTGGATCTGGCAACTCTCTGAAATCCTGTAAAGATGCTGTTACTTATAGACAGAAAGACTGGGGTTGAGGGGAGAGCTTTTACTCGGAACTATCTCAATATTTCTGATGATCTCTTCCACCTCGGGTCAAGATTCCTGGGAGCTCGTAGAACGTGCTTTCTACGTCAGTGTTCCCATCAAACCCAATGTTGAATTGTTGTGATACTTCAGAGTAAGTGTAAGATCATGCCTACTGTACGGTGATGCAATGAATAATAATTCTCAAAGTACTAGGCTCGAATCCTGTTGAATTTGTTACATGCCTTAGTCTTAAGCACTTATGACTGATATGAATACGCTAGGAAACTTTTCTTACTCCAAATCTACCACTTTGCGTTCCATATTCAAAATGTACGCACTATGTCCTGTTCGTATGCTGGTGCCATATTTTCCATACCGAAGTATAACAATATATATAGTACGTTTACGAAACAGTCCACGGATGAGAATAAATACAATAATAAATGACGTTATCGACGATAGTAGTGCGGAATATTCGCGATAACCCATCCATAAATTTATACGTGTATTTTCTTCCTACATTCGCCCATCAGCGAAAGTACCCGCGATGGGTGAATACGGTTTCGCTGCTCCTTTAATGGAAAATAGAGAGAGGACAGTGGCGTGGAAAACGACGTTATTCGCGTTCTTTTCGCGATACACGGGGAGTTATATATAATTCTCAAATTTAAATTTATTAGATATCGGGGCGTATGTAAATCACGTCACGATGGAAAAGTAACACTTGTCTTTTCGCGACACGCGCGGGGAAGGAAGTATAATATTATGTGTATGTGTACGCTTCGTCTTCTTCGAGTGGAATAAAAACGAAAACCGAGAACGATCCTTTTCATTTCTCCGATGTACAAATCTGTCGTAACACGTGAAATTGAGCTTTTTCTTGTGACAAGTAAAATCCAAAAACGGATGTTGGCGCTGAAGAGGCGAGCAGATTTTGACAATAAATACGAATTCGCGCGTATTCGCAGCGTGCACGTATTTGTCGCAACTCAACTCTGGCGTAACAGATTAAGACTCTTGCAAAGGTATATATGTATACGAAAGATGTAGAAGATAATTTCAAATTTAAAGGAGTCACGTGCATATATAAGCGATGAATAGAAGGGCTCGAGAGAGTCTCAAAATTTATTGTAAACCAAACATTGATTTAAAACGTCCTAATAATAATAATGTCGAAGATGGGTAAATAAGCTGGCTCTGGCGGTACATTCGTCTTTTCGTCGTCGCCCATCTCCGAAAGTATGATCATAGAGTGTAATTTTGTCGAGCGAGACACCAGAACACATGTTTCTTCTTTCTTAATATAAACAAAAGGAAATTTATTAATAGCGCTTTTAATTTTTCTACAAAGGTCTCGAGTAGATTAATTATCATCGCGTTTACTCTCCGGTATTTTCGTAATTGTATTTTTGGGAACAGGAGGTACACGTACGCACGCACACGATGTGTCGCGTAGGAGGGTTATTGATTTTAATAATACCGATAAAGGTTCGGCACTGTAAAGTTATATGAAAAGAAGAAAATTAATTGTTTCTTCGTGGAACGACGACGGCAGAAAAGTTTCATAATAATGAAAGAAACAGTGAGAGAAAGAGAGAGAGAGAAAAGGGTAACGGGTATAGGAACACGATGTGACATATCGGAACGGAAAAACTCCCTTTTTAATCACTATTGTAATACGAAGTTGACTGACTGAGTGGCTGAGTTCTGGGCTGGTCGATCTAACGCGCTGTAGAGGGTCTCTACAATGGACTGATTGATCTCCGTACAAGCCTTAGCGTCTATTTAAAATATACTCTGTGTACACGTATACACAGATGATCATCGAGACTCCGAAAAATGAAGACGAGTGGCCGTATTTATATTATAGACTCTAATATCGTGTACTAGTCACGTAATAACCGCGGGACGTCCTTCTCTTTTACACAGGGGGGCGAATTCCCAATTGCTTAATCCTAATGAATAACCGTATAGTTGTCGAGATATTATGGAAAAACTTCCGAACGAAAGTACGAGTAATTTGCTGCAGGGGAGCGAGATATTATATTATTGTATACAGAAGATACAGAGAAGTTTTTTCCGTCGTAATTATCGAATGTTATACTTTATATCTTTTTCTTTTCCGGTACACCCTAATGCGACGTAGATGGACGCAGTGGAAAAATTCTTCTTCAAAAACTAAACGGAAGTAATATCGCTCCTTAATGTGCTGGGATTTGCGAGTTTTCTGTTGTAATGGTCGCGAAAATTATATTTTCTAACCGAAATTGGGCGGCTATTTTCATGTATTCCAGACTGATTGATGTTTTTATGATGGTCAGAACGAGCCAAACAGTATACATGTCTCATAAATGACTCTTTTTGACTGGTTTAATGAAAGGTATAAGATCAGAACCTCACTGTATTGTATGACATCATAAGGCCTGATCGGTAAGACTGGAGATACCTTTATCAAAATGAAATTGAATAATCAATAATACTCATCATATTCCACGTCCCACATTACAGACTAAACTATAAACAATATCAGCAAGGGATCCTCTCCTCTACAGGAGCCAAAAGTTTAACTTCTGTAATGAATGTGCAGGGCTAGAGGACGTTGATCTTCAGAAAGGAGCCCAAGACTGTATCAAAATTATTTTCTTGTGAAGAGGTATTCGCTCGATTAGTCGTGCTCGGTATCTAATTTGCACTATCCCATGTCCTTCACTTTCCCGATTGATTTTTCGTTCTTACAAGCTTCTAAGAGCTTGGTAGAAAAACTTGAATGCCTGAAAACTACTTGGCAGTGTGGAGGTACAAGAGGATGTTACGGATTGAAAACAGATTGTAATCGATAGCTATTGAGAGGAGGGTGAGGAGATTTGACGTGTCTGACGGAAGTATGCTGGGACTGTCTGAAAGGAGGCAGTCCAGGCTACAATGTTCGCCCGAGGTCAGAGGAAGCATGTATGTATGATCAATGCGCCAACTTGTCGAATGAATCGCTCTACCGCAGTATAGTCAATGGTAAACTTTATAAGTTTCCCCCACGCACCATAGAAATGACCCATAGTAGACCCACACTTCTTAATTGCGGACTTGAACACTGGTTTCCTCCTACTATAATCGCCGAAACACTGAAGACCAGCGTTATAGCAGATATCGCTTCTACTACTGAACAACCTCAATCTTAATATACCGACAGCATTTGCCGTGTATGGACAAGGTTTTTGTCCAATAATTGTCTAGAGGGATGAGGAGATTCGGAAGTAGGGCGGTACTCGCGAATGAGTGACTGACTGAAAGGGAGAGTCCAGGATACAATGCTTGCATCAGAGAGGCCGTTCTGAATGGAAGAGTTGTTCTTGCCAATAGTTGTAGAAAGGAAGAAGGAAAGTTGGTAAGCAGAGGAGTTGTTACGATGGGATACGCAAGTATTTAACTGACTGAAAAAGGGCAGTACAGATTGCCATATCTGCATCGCAGAGGAGTTCTGGATGAAAGAGTGGTTTTTACCAATACCTGTTGTAAAAGATGACGAGATTTGGTCGTTACGGTGGAAGTGACGTTATAGGGCGGGATAGGGGAATAAGTGACTGGCTTAGAGGAATGCTCCAGTTTGCAATGTTCGCATTGCTGACACTAGAGAGAGTGAAAGTTGGAGAGGAAGCGTGTTTGGCCATTGAGAAGACGCGTGAAGTGAACTTCTTGACGACGATCTTCTTGGTGAGCGGAAGGCATTGAGAAAAGTAATGATTTTATTTGTGTCGATCTATTACCAATTGGTAACCTGTGCTGGTTCGGGATTTGGGGTTGAATGTAGGGAGAGCGGATCTAGTGGAGAGAATTGGAAGGCTAATGCATTGTGGCCCATTGGCTGCTTCAGTGGCTTCCTTGACATTTTCTCTATCACTTCTGTGGCTGAGAGTCCAAATAAACTCACGAAATAGGAGATGGATGAGAACGTTATAAGAAGAGCGTCAATGCGCGAAACTAGTGGGTGAGTGTACTAAACGTTAAAAATGGCTGTGTGGGCGGATAGAGAGTTGGATAAGCATAAATTCAGATGTGTGATGAGAGAGGAGTCGGGAATCATTCCAATCACCGGAAGATGGCTTGATTTTGGCTGTCAAGATTGAAGGTGAGAATTGAAAATTTGTTGTTGATTGAAAATGCATCGAATTTTGAACCCTTTGTCAAGCAACCCCGACGAACAATCTTTGCTCCAAATCAACGTCGTTTTGACGTCGCTTTGGGTCGATTACACGTCATTCATTCATGAAAGACTTGAGAACATTGCGTCGATTTCAAATGCGCAGTCTGAATCGAGGTCAAACGTAAGTCGACTTCTGGTATCAGATTTCAATGCCGACTGAAAATCGACGTCGAAATTGCGTCGATTCGATCATTACTGAACTGATACTGACGAAGCATGACTGAGATTCTCTATGGCCCTTAATTTATGGTTACGACTGCAAATTCTGTTTGCGAGTAGCGAAGTCACAGAAGAAACAGAATGCTAAGAGGAGAGATGACTGTATATAGACTCTAGATAGTTGAATTCGAAAAGCATACATTTTCAAAAAACTTGATCCAGGTTCATGGAAAAATTTGGTAAAGTCGACTCCAGATCAACGTCGATTTGCGGTCGATTCAAGGTTGGCCGGCGTTCATTACCGGAGGACTACCAGTCGACTTAAAATCGACGCTAAAGCGCAGTCGACGTCGCGTCGATCTTAAATCGATAAAAAATTTGAAGAAGTCGACTTGTAATTGACCTGAAATGGAGTCGACGTTTGTCAATTCTCTATCGACATCGACGTGGGGTCGATTTTTAAAATTTATCGACATAATTTTTTTCGTCCAAGACTTTCAAATAATTGAAGTTTCGGTCAATTTGACGTCGTCGACAGAAAATGATGTCAAATCGATGGTCGAAATTTTTCGTTGCGAGATGGGCGCGACGCGGGCGGTGCCAGGATGTCGTGGACTAGGACTGAGGGAGTCGAACAGATAGGTCGTTTGGGAATCATTTTGTTCCTCTGTCACCCCGCTGAGAATAAGTATTTTTTTTTTAAATGAATTATTTACTAGTTTTCAGTCGCTGTCGTATTTATGATGAATCAGATTTGCCGAGAAAACCGGGTTTCGTATTAAATTTATTACAATTTTCTCGTCTTCAATTTACGGACTGTCGTGAGAAGAGACGCTGCAACCGTTGTAATCTGCATTGAAATCTCCTCCACTCTTTACTGATAAGAGAACGACCATCTTGAGATCGTACCTATGAAGTCTGAAAACAAACAAGGAAGTTCGACTATGTTTTTTTTCTCCTCCGTGTACCTTCTTAGAAGTCACCTATCCCACTCAAATGAATACTCAGAAAAGAGACATACGAAAAAATATGATTTGTTGCTCATCAGCGAGGTAAAAACACGTTTTACACTCATTAAATATACTGAAAATTGTTTTTATCTAAATACATCAGGTCAAGACATTAAAACTGCACGAAATCGCGGTACGGTGAGGTCTGAATTTTTCCAAACAAAGTATTGTGGTATCTAAGATCGTTGGAGCGAAATTGATGCACATTTTGAAAACAACTAAATCTTCGTCGGAATGTCGGTCGTATAATTTCAATTTCGCCGTATCGTCGGCGTCTAATCTTCGGGCACCTGCGAAAGATCGAGAGAAATTTGTTTCCCAGTTCGTCTACGTCGTCGACTTAACGGTCCACATCATCGAATTAATACGACAGAGATCCGTTTTCTTGAAAGAAGAAAAAAAAAAAAAAAATTAATTTAATTTTCACATCGGCGGTGCGATCATAATTCAAAGACGTATCATTTTGACGTTATAATTTTTCTTTTGACAATAAAAACCCACGAAAATGAAAGAAAGTAACCGAGTGGAACGGGAAGATTCTTGGGACGACCCTCTTGTTTCTCATGCGATCTTTATATTACTTTTCATTTCAGGTGCGGCGTTGATGATGAAGTTCCACCCTCTAACGTGTTACGTGTATCAAACGACATAATGGATAATCTTTTAAATGTTGAAAATATGCTTATATATAATATTTCAGGTATATAAGATCGTGAAATGTGAACACGCTGTTAGATGGGGTTAAAGAGAAACGACGCTTATTTTGGGGGGAGGCAGGACGAAAATATTAAAATATACGTAAAAACTCGAAGCCTAGCACAGTAGGGTTACTTTCTAAATTTTCTGAAACACTTGGCTTACCGCTGCGAAAATTCATAAAATCCCAGAGACCGAAAGATACGTTTTCGTCCGAGTATCGTCACGATTTTTTTTTTTTTAGGGGTATATAATAAAACAATACTTAATACTCGAATACACGTCCTCGATAAGCGAGCAAAAAAAAAAAAAAGTTGGAAAAGTGTATATTTTTGTTCGTTAGTTGAATGTTGTCTTTTTTTTTTTTTTTTTTTTTTGTCATCGAAGTTGGAAAAAGTTTTTTTCGTATTTCAACCCTTATTTTCAAATATTTTGATAAATGACTAGCGGACAGGTTTTGTCTGCCACACTCGTCAATAGTTCGCATACTGTTCACCACAACTCGCTCGTAGGCTATCATTTTTTAATATTCCTGTTACGTGTTATTCTGCGTGTTGCAGTCTATAATATGGATTTTCTGTCTTCACCAAATCATGAAAAATGAATTTTCATTAATTCCTCTTTTTTCTCTCTCTCACTCTTCTTCTCGGTTTCGATTCATTATTCACGATGACTCATAAAAGATTCACCCGCCTACTTTTTTTTTTTGGCATCTTTCCAATTGTAGAAAATTGGGAAAAAATTGCAGGGAAATTTCAATAGACTCATTATCGATGAAAAGAGTAAGATAATATTGAAAACTATGTTTGTCGAATATGTTTTCTTCTGAGTTTCGCTTCAATTTCCAGGTGTTTCATATTCATGATATCTTGAAATAAAGAAGGTACGTAGATACTAAATTAGCCTCGATTAGGTTGAAAAAGAACATATTTAAACTAGAAGAATACGGCCTTCTGCAAATTCTTGATTGAAAACGACCATAAGTTCATCCAGGTTCTCGTGCTTCATACCAGAGACGGTTAGCTTAGTCCTTGAGAATGATGAAGCTGCTCGTCACTCTCTTGGTGATCGTTTGTGTCGTGTGGGTAGCACGTCCTCCTTACTGAAGACGGTTGCTGGTTTTAAATGCATTAATTTTATTTGCTCCAACACTGGTATCGACCCTTTCGGATATAACTGTAGTGTTGGAAGGAAATTTCATCTTGCCAACCGCCAAATTGCAGTGCCTCCAGGCACACGAACTTTGGCACCCTCAATAGGCAGAGCTAACCGGAAAAATACTCGAAAGGGTAAGCAAATAAAATTACAAAAGCTTTTCCATTCCGTGTTCATCATTACACCTTGTTCCATGTTTCTTCGGAACTTAGCATGGTGGCTACCAGGATTCTCGATTAAGGTATGCTGTGGTCCATCATCCCGCCCTGATTTCAATGCGAACTCGTTCCCTGCTCAACTTTCCTTGACTTTAGATGAAGGTACTTGTTAAAACATTTGTAGCCGCTTAAATCCTGCATGGTGAAAGTTTAGCTGAACAGGGTTTCGGTTCATCCATTAGCTCATTCTTCGAGCCTGCTTGACCCATAAAGCCTCTTTATCAGTCGTTGTTCACTTCTTCGCTTTGAACACCACCGCTTTCTCTTTGGCAAGGAGCTTGATTGGTTATGAACGTGTTAGTACACAGATAGCCTTCGTCAAGACAGGGTGCTAGGCGCTAATCGCTTCGTCGGATCTTTTATCTTCATGGAGTTGGCCATACTGTGGCACCATATAGGAGGATCGGCTTCTTCATGCTTCCTTCGGCCTCAAAAGTTTTTCATTAGGCGGGCTAAGCAGTTCACTACTTTGTCCTCTGTTTGGATTTCTCAGCAGCTGAGGTTGCTACTGATCATCCTGATCTGGTATGCAGGCACTTCTGCATCCATATGAGCTTCCAATATCGTCCTCTATAGAATCGGGTTGAACGCATTTCTCGTATCGAGGCTGACGGCTGCGTAAAACTAAAACGTAGCTATTGCTGACTCGGCTCTTCTCTTCATCTTGATTCCAGCATTTGATGTACAGCATCCAGTTTGAAAACTACTGCCTACATGAGATCATGTCTCTTTCCTTCAGATAGCTCTCAAGTCGATCGGCTATCACTCCTTCTAGAAATTTGGCCACGTTTTCTGGCATAGAATAGGAGGAATAGTACAGCACGTAACAGATTAGAGAGTCCGGAACTAGAGTTTTATTATCAACATTTTTTACTCAGATGACTAGAGAAACACCACAACGGAAAAGAGGTAGAACAGAAAATAAAATAAAAATAAAATGAAATAAAAATATAAAATTAAGGAAAAATTGGCCAAAATAATATAATGATAAATTTGTCAAAAATATAAATTTAGATTAGTTCCGAGGACTAGTTGTTCGACCGGTTTCGATAGATCTGGCGTCTTGAAAGCATTGAAACTGGTAAGGAGATGAAAGAAAGTTGAACGAGGGGATCAGGTCAAGACAGGAAGTGCTGATTAAAATTGTAGTAGAATTTAATGAACGGATTAAGAAAGATAGATGATGTGTCGCTTAGTGTCGACGAGATTGTAGATGAAGAGCGAATGATCTCGGTTTCTTCCAGACGATTCATGTTTTGACCTTTATCGGCGTTGTGAATGAGTTCGATGACGGCATTATCGACGGGGTGATTTTTATCCGTGCAATGTTCAGCAAAAGCAGAGTATTTTCCATTGGAGATAGCTGCTTTATGCTCGCGGAAGCGAGTACGGAGGGAACGGCCGGTCTGGCCAACGTACTGGGCATCGCAGGAAACCACACGTTATTCGTTAAATGCCTGACTTATCCATTGGTGGTACAGCATCCTTCGAGGTGGAGAGGTTAGACAAAGTGTTGACTGGATAGAAGCCTACTCGGTAGTTGAATCTTCGTAGCTTTGAGGTAAGTTTTTTTGTAGGTCTCCCGAGGTATGGTAGGCGAATCCATCGTGTTCTGGACGTTGAGCTCTTTTGAAAGGGGGGCTCGTCGGGAGAGAGTTCGGTGAGCAGCTTTTTAAGTTGTTTACGTCTGACCAAGAGGCGGATGTTAGATTCGAGGCCGTTTAACTTGGCAATTTTTTCGATTTGCTTGATCTCGTGTTCGAAAGCCACGTCATCTAGAGAAATATGAATCAGCCTGTGGAAGGCTGCGTTTATGGCTGCCATTTTGTGGGATGGAGGATGGAAGGAGTCCGCGTGGATGGAACCGCCCGTGAACGAAGCTTTCCTAAAGATGCCAAATTTAGCTTTTAGAATATTATGTTTTTCGATGAGGGTGATGGTGACGTTTAGAAAATTGATGCTGTTTCCTCCTGTTTCAAGCGTGAATTTGATAGCGGGGTCAAAATTGTTGAGTTCTTAGAGGAAGAGTTGTAGCTCCGAAAGAGGGCCACGCCAGACACATAACACGTCGTCGACGTAAGGGAAAAAAAGGTTTTCTAGCAGTCAAGGTAAAGTCGTCGAACTCATTTTTTACCTCGAATTCGAATCGACTCCTAATATAAGAAAATTGACGTCGATTTTACATCACTCATAGGCGAAAGATTTGCATAGACTTTAAGCGCATCACAATCTGATATTTTACTCGTCCACCAAACTTCAATACACTTCTCGTATAGTACGCGAATAGAAAGGAAATTTACGACGATGATTCAGACGCCTAAATTGAAAGTTAGGCTACAATTTGAACGGTGTTGATTCTAACGCGTAGAATTTTCACTTAGTTTTCTTATTTGCGCGAAATGCAGAAAAACTTTGCTAGATCGACCCTCTTTTCTTAACTGACGCGGATTAGCGTTACGTAGCTATAGAGCTAGTGAGAAAGAGAAGGGCTTTGCGTATTCCCTAGTTGCTACTCAAATCCCGCGGATTTAATACGAATTCAATACCATTCGTTATCGAGCCTGTCAACAAATAACCAAACAACGTGCCAATAATGAAAATTTGTCGAACGAGGGCACATGCGTGGTGCTTATACCCTCTCATACCCCATATCATACCAAAGAGTGACTGAAGTTATTAAGATTAGTCGTGTATATTATTATGAGTGCGGAGTTATTATCGTCTCGAGTGACTCTTTATCCTCGCGGACCTCATATTATGATTAGGTGACAGACCTAAATAAGAATCGAAAATGAAGATAATATACACAATCTCAGATTTTGTACGCTCGCACACTATAAACACAGACGCATTCGTTCGTATGTGAAGTAATGCTCCAACTTCGACTTCCAATGTCTGTACGCTAAATTAATAAACAAATCTGAGCGCACAAAAGCCGAAAATTAGCAGCTGCTTATAAATCTGAACGCGTTTTGTACTTCGTTTTCTTTTCGTACGCGTATTTTGTTTTTTTCTTTTTCTCTCCTCGCTCTCTCCAGAAGTGGTTATTATTCAGTCGAAATTATGTTACGACGTCCGACAGTTTTATTGTACTAATTGAGTGAAAAAATATGTACATTGTGTATTCGGGGCCCACGTCAAGAGAAGTTAAAAGCGTCAAAAGTACCCGACGAATTGAAGAAACACTTCAACGCGCACGAGTATATTTTTGTGTACGTAGGTCTCCTTTACCTTTGCACGCAGCTCCTCTATTTTATACAGTAGATTGTATGTATAGTAGGTACTCAACTCTCTAAACGTGAGTAAATGATGAATGCGTACACCCCGGAATATACTCGTCGTATGCACTGGAAAAACGTTCCGACCGACACATTCCTGAATATATGCCGCTCGATGTCGGATTTTAAACGGTTATTTCAATTTCCTCGCTACTCCGAATACTTGACGCGACGAAGTGTTCTAGCCTATTTAGTAGTTCGCCTTTTTCATTTCTATATACGTATATGATATGAATATAAACAGAAAACGTCTCGGAAGTTTTAGCAACCATGTAATCAAAATTTGTTTCGGTAAAGAGAGAGTGAAGAAAGGGGAAAGCGATGCTCGTAAGCTTGAAATTTGACTCGAACTTATACGCATTATTAGTTTTTGCGTGAAATGTGTACTTTTCTTTTCATTTTATCGGCAATATTGACGGATGAAAAGAGTTCCTTTCTCCAAATCGTGTTACGATCGATGAACCATCTCCGCACACCATGATAGGAGAGTGGGAAGAGTAAGACGTCAAAATAGGATGGAGAAAAAAGAAGAAGGAGGAAGGGGGAGAAAGGGAGAGTTGATACAAAAGTTGTACTCTTCAAGAGAACTTTTGTATCAATATGATCAACTATAATTGTAAAATACAAGAACGTATTAATTTGAGAACGGGAGAGTCTTGGAGAAGAAGAAGCTTCTCAATCAGGCCATAGTCAGGAGAGAAAGTTTGGGTTAGGGGACACAGCAATCAATCGACTGCGACTACGGAGTAAGTATCGGAAGGGTCCGGATGAGATCTCGAATCAAAATTGGAGCGAAACACTGCTTGTTGATACATTCAATATGGCTATTGCTGGGAGACAAGAAAACCAGGCGACAGCGTTGATCGAGAAAAAGGATAAACCACCTGGCCTGTCATCCTCTGATCGACCACTTTACCTCGACTGCTAGAAAACGTGGCCAAATTGCAACAAGTCGATGTAGAAGTTGAAGGAAACTATAGCAGCTATGCTAGGTCTCTACACCAACTTATTTTAGACCAATTTGTATACAAGTTATGCTTGCGCTAGAGACACGGCGCGGCATAACTATGTACTAACCATATGATGATTTGCGAAAATCCCATGTATTTAAACTGTACAAAATCGAATCATTTCTTGTTGGAAAACAAATATTGACTAGAGATTAGAATAAACTAGACTGAAGATTGGAGCGGGAACGACATCGTGAGATATGGATCGGGCGATGAGTCGAAGAATGTGGATGACGCGAGTACACCTAACTGAAGCTGCCCCTGCACATGAAGGAGCAGGGTGAAGAGAAGGAGATGAGGGCCAGAAGATTAGGAATGAAAGGAATCTCGAGTGAGAATCCTGAACAATTTTGTATTGAGTAGATCACAGTCATTAGCAAGGTGCTACTGAATGATCTCGTGATGCTCAAGACCTAATCTTTTCTGATAGGAACTTTCAACGTGGAAGAAAATTTCACTCCCACTGAGAAAAGGTGTTTTGAAAAAGGTGTTTTGAAAAGGCAGTGTTCATCTTTGTTTCGATATGCTCTTTATCTCTGGCGTTCAACTGTCACTCGGTTCAGCCGATGTAAGTGACATTGCAATTATTGCACTTTGAATTATGGACTCTGCTTTCCTCATTCGGGGAGGTAGATCCCTATAACTCAGGAAAAAGAGGAGCTTAAGAGTTTATGAATGTGATAGACTACTCGGAACCTGAGATTAACCCAGGTTTACGTCTGAGAGCCAAGTGGAATTTTTCTTGTTCGTACCGTTGCGATCTTGATTTACATTTTCTCATTCTGTGTGCTTCCGAGATTATCCTCGTCGATCTTTTCCTGATCGGCTTGAGCTAACTGCTGGGTAATAGCCTTCTCGAAAATGAGGGAGGATTGGCCCAAAAGGAATAGATACAAATCTGTGGACGGGGCTGTGAAGGTGCAGGCGTGCTTGTGAGCAGAGATGCTCAAAGAGGAGCCATGAATGATGATGTCGGAAGAGGTCGGTTTTCGATGAAATAATAAAATCATGGCAACCTTTAGTCGTGAAGGTAGAAATATCAAGAAAAATGATATTTTTCTCTCCGATCCTCATGGTGAATTTGATGGTGGGAAACAATTAGTTCAAGAAGTCCACAGCTGATGAAGGATGATTTCGTCGACGTACACTTTCTATCTGGAAAATCGAACAGTTTTATAAACAGCTCTGAAATAACTGAGGCCAGAAGAGATCTTATAGAAATTGATATCTCCATTGAACAATTTTTGGAGAAGCATTCGTCGAGAAGGCTAAAAACTCAACCTGGAGGATTTTGGTTTTTTCGAGTGAGAAGTGGTAGTAACTAAGGGTCATTGGCGAAGAGTTCAATAACGTCAAAAGAAACTAAGACAAAGTGGGAGGGAGGTCCAACGGAGAACTGAGAAGATCAATTATTAATTATCACTGCTCTCGATCTACGTACGTATTTCCGAATTATTTCGTTCGTTTGATCCAAAAGTAGTCATTCTAACACCTCGTATCAAAGGAAGTTGAACTTGTCCTCCAAGCATTTCTGGATAGAACACTAGATATTCTCAAGTCATTCCATATCCTCTTCAAAATCTCCAATCCTCTCTGAAAAAACTGGCGCATCATTTTCTTAACAATCGCTCCAAATCTAATAAATAGTCCTCACCCATTCCTTATATAACAAATACAAACCTCCATTTCTATTTCACGTCGTAATTGATGTCATCGGCGTGAATGGTATAAATTTAATTAAAAACAATCACCGATATTAGGGTATTGTACGTACAATGGAATGTTGTTGTTGTTGTTGTTCCTGATTTTCTACCCATTCTCATTTATGTACTCGTAATATAAGCTACAACCCCTTGTCGGTGATGGAAAGTTCCACGATGAGGAATGGAATTTCGTCTTCGTCGTGGTACACGTATATATATATGGCGAAGAAGGGTATTTTAGCTAAATATGGAAACGACTGTCACTTTCTCGCCTTTGTCACTTAACGCCTTTAAGAATCAAGAACTCGCCCCATCTGTTGTTGCTTTCGACGAAGAAGATTTAAGTCTTAGAGGTCCGCTCCACCGCCACCGCCGCTCGTATTGGAAGTTACTTCACTGTTGCACTCTGCGTCTTCACACGAGACAATCTCTTACAATTAGCTCGGATTTACGCGCGCGGCAACTTCTTATGAAAACAAAACATCATTCTCGGTCCGCGCTTTCAACACCCTCCTCTTATGTATGTGCGTAGGGAAATATTGTACATGTATATATATATTTCGCACAAGCTTTAAAGGCCGGAACTCTCTCGAAAGAGTACGCGAGTGTGAAGTTTATTTACGACGAGCTGAGAGTGCAACTGCGGTTTTCGAAATTTCAATTGCCGTCCAAAATTAAATCGAGCGCGCTTTCTTCGGTGGCTTGAACTCGTGTAGACAAGTTGGGGAATAGTGGAAGACGATTTTCAGTCTACGAAGATATTAGAATTGTTCATTTTTAGAAAATAGCGTACGGGTGCGCGGGATCCTTAAAATTACGGGCCTGTGAATGTACATCAGTCCGAAAAGAGTACCGAAAAGAGAAAAAGGTCGACATTTCAAGTTGCTGGGATGTGTTGGTAGGGACTTTGACATACTCTTCCCTGAAAATTTTGGACGCCGTCTAGAACTTGGTTCACGAAATTTGTTTTTAGCCATGTGACTACTCGAAACGGGTCATCAGCTCGCGTTAATTTGATTCTACAATAATTATACTTAATATTATCACATAAATTTCTTTCATAATGCTAGAGAAGTTGATGACGAAGATTTGGTCTTGGAGGACGGGCCATGAGAAGAGATGTTGAACTGTGAGGTTATCTGAATAGCAAAAATTATATGACGGAGGGGCGTGAAGGGGCGATGCCGAATTGAGTCCCAAACTATATTTTTTAGGCGAATCGAGTCTCAAGTTATCGGGGGGCGGGGGGGGGGGGGGGCTGATAGAATAATATCCGAATTGAGTCTCGTAGTATCGGGGCTAAACAAAAGGAATGTCTTCATGTGTCGGTGAGACACAACCGAATTGAGTCCGGAGGTAGCAGGGGTATACAATCGAATTGAGTCCCGAGTTCACGAATGAATCTCATTTCCTTTCTGCCTAAACGTTTCTTCAACTTACGAATGTCGATGATTTTGGCATAGGTGTCGCATTGGACCTCAAGAAGAGTATCTACGAAAATGAAAATATTGGGGTGTGCAGCGTAGAAGGAACTGGACAATTTCGAGGGTTCAAACTCCAAGGCCAGATCAATTATTTCATTTACAATATTATGTTGAAAGACTGTTTCATAGGCTTCAATCTTCTTATTCTTCAGAAGACAAAATACTAGATGAACATAAGCGTTGTCCTTAAATCCATAAACTGTAAGAAGCTGGGATCAAGTTACCTACAGCAGAGGACGAAAGAAAATGAACAAATTCACCCATCTTCTCAGACTTAGTACCACCGACACTTCGGGCCACAATTCGGACTCTACCTTTTTCTGCCCCCGACACTATGGGACTCAATTCGGATATTATTTTACAGTCCCCTCTCCCCTTGGGACTCAATTCGGCTATCAAAAACAGGTACCCCTCGCTCCCGAGACTCAATTCGGTTACGTCCGCGTGAAGATCTATGATTTGATAGAGGTTGGAGGATCTTCTGAAATAATTTTCCAGTGACGCATCTCCAAATACCTGTACGTTCATATAGGCTGTAATTTGAAAAAAATCCTTCACCAGGCACCTCATGGGAATTCATGGCAAATAAGGAGGTTTTTGGTAAACCAAATTAGGAAGGTGACTTGAGAAACATTTATCTAGGATTATTGATTTTGTATTATATCGTCGTTGTCCAGCCTCGGATCTGAAGTGTCCTCATGTGGCCCACCTCTCCTATCTGTGATCCAATCGACTTTCCAGAATTGAATGCATAGTAGTAATTGTCTCAGAAGTGATCAAAAGTTGGTGAATTTTAAAACTAGAGTAGATAAATTTCTCGTAAATGGGTAACGAGAAAAGAAGTTCGCGCTCTTTGGATGAGATCATTTTACTCTTCAGAAAATATACCTCATGGAAGAAAGGAGTGCACGATACGTAAGGACAAAAAAAAAATGAATAATTTTTCACAGAACAGAGATAGAAATTTTTTCAACTTCTAGAACTTCTATAGAGAAACTTTCGAAGGGACAAATTCAAAGTTTATTAGTCGAACCTTCGTCCTTGGAAAACATCCTGTAAACTTCAGTGTGTACGATTGAATAAACTAATGAAAGGAAAAAATATCCTATTATTCTCGTTATTATCTCGCGGTCGGAGGCGTAGGATTGTAAAATTGGCAGGCTCGCGTTTTCGATTTGATTTGAACTCCTGAAAAGGTTGAGGGAAAAGTTTTTTTTTTTTTTTTTTTTGCCTTGAAATCAAAATTTCGAAGGACCCCGAGTTTGTTGTAAAGAGAATTTTGCCACGTGGAAGTTTAAATATCGATTTTTAAGCCGAAATTTTTTCGAGTATTTTTGTTTCTTTCTCGGTAACTGCGGACAACTGCTTACAATACTCAAGAAATCACGAGAAAATTTGTATAGATTATGTCTCCTTCCTTGAGAGTACTGAGGATGAAATGTAATTCTTATTGCAATCTGCTTCTACCTATTTCCTGATGAATCCGAAGCTTAACGAAAGAGAAATACAACCAAGTTTGAAGTTTTTTTCTCCCCTTTTGAGGCTTCCTTAGGGTGTTCATCAATTTTTAATAAGCAAATTCGTTCGTATTCAGTGGTTTCCAAAGGAACCAGAACCATCTGTTACACAATTGTTACATAAAATGGAACTTGAATGAGAAGAAAAAAAGAAAAGTTTTCATCTATTATCGAACAGGAAACTGGAAAGATGATGTGTACCACGGATGTTGGCTGTTCTTTTCGCACCAGAAAATAAAAAAAAGTATTCTCAATTTATGCACGGTGTTCGTACTGTCACTGCGCGTCGTATCGTATTGCAAACTGTAAACTGGATGTTAATCATTTTGACAGCTCGTTGTCAGTAGACGAAGTTGGAAGTTTAACGAACACGGAAATATTATAGGTAAATCTTTAGATGTTTGCGTATTAGGGTCTATTCTGTGGTCTATTCGAATGTATTATGAAGTATAGGTACTGAAATATGGAATTTGAGCTGCACGTATTAAAGAGGTACCGGTTGTTAGAATTTATTTTAGCAGACGGTGAATAGCGTCTACAACTAGACTTATTCAACACTATACATCTATATAATTATTCTATTTTTTTCTCGTCAGTTCTCTCGAACTTAACAATAATTTACTTCGATTAGTTGCACATTTTCGTTATTTCTGGTATACAAAGGTTTCAACCATCTTTGTGTTCTCTTTTTGTCCACATCGAAATCTAGATCCATCTTTACAACCTACAAAAGCAAAAGTTGAAGTACAAATCGTAAGGTTTGTTTTTGACTGTCATGGGAATGACGGAATAGACAGCACGGAAAGCTAAAGGTGAAATAACCCCAGCAACTAAGAATATAGAAACGTGAGAAAGGTGGAAGACGACTTGAAGGAGTATTGAAGCTTAAGCTGAATTATGAAAAACTTCTGACGGGATGGCTTTCCATAAAGTCTTATTGGAACGTTTATATGAGATTTGTATTTCTCATTTCTTTGAGACTATTTGAAGGACTTCGTCTTTGATGTCCTTAGACTGTGAGAATGATTTATGAGAGTTATATTTCTCTTTATTTTGAGAGATATTTGAGTGTCGGTCATACGCATGGTCATACATACGTCTTCAGTCAGTGGGAAAGTATCACAAGATTCATATGTCAGCTCTCTTTGAGACCGTACTCAAGTGTCACGGTCCACGACTTTTTCAGTCTATTGAAAAGTTGAAAAGTATGTATTTTTTTTTTCCTTGAGTCCTATTCTCAAGTTTTACAAAGCCAGATCTGAAGAAAGGTGCTTCAAAAAAACCTGTACTCGTACTTGTGGATCCTTCAGCAGTCTTTAAGTATACCGTTCTACTCTATTAATTAGCCTTCAAGAGTACTTACGGGTGTGTTACTCCATCATCAGTTCTATCAGATCTGAAGAACAAGGCTCGAAACTTCAGTTGTTGTAGTTTAATGCTGTGATCTTATTGGTTACAACAATACCGCGTTGTGATTGGCTCACTCTTCATCCATCAGGTGTGCTATCGTCTGATTGTTTCTTTTCTAATTCTCTCATCCAATCACGAAGCCAAATTATCTTTTATTGTCTAATGTAATTACATTGCTCAAGAGACTAGCTGTCTTCTTCTTTGCCTTTGCAATCTCTATCTGTTTTTAGAGACTTCTTCTTTTTGGGCGGTTTTCCATGTGATATCAAATATACTTTCGCCATTGTGCTGTTCATCATTGCACTATTGGTCAAATATTGACTTCCCATCTTCTCTTTCCCTTGGTGTTTGCTCCTTGTTCTTCATATTAAACTTTCTCCCAGTCTCACCAATGTGGGTTTGCACCTGAGCTTGTACAGTACATTCTGCACGAGTTCCCGTGCTCTTCTCTTTTGTCTGGTCATTGGTGGATTGCTGCGGATACCCACATCCACACCATAACCACTGAATTCCATCATCACTTTTTCCGTGTTCTTTCCCATGTGTGGTACTTACACGGAGTATTTTCTCCCTGTCTCGTCGTAGTTTCCCTTCTTTGATTCCATTTTGCTGCGGAGTTTTTTAAACATGCCTGTAGAGTAGTTATTGGCTCCTGCGATCTGCTTCACAATCTTCATATCTTTCTTCTTCTCTTCACAGAAATTGGTAGCAGTAGTTCTGAATCGCCACCGAATAATGTCCTGGCTGGTGGTAGGAGTCCCTTGGAATGATGGTGGAGAATTTGTATTCTATCCTGTTGTTCACCAGTGTGAGTGTTTGATGGTCTTATTGCCCTTTATATTTTCAGTCATCGCATTCGTTTACAGAATTGGAATTGGTCCACCTATTGTTACCGAATCTGAGCCAGTGTTCAATCGAGTTTCCAAACTTGCTACCTTTCAATATCTTGTTTTCCACGTGTCTTTCATGAATATCTCCTGGCCTTATCGGTGCCAGCGGTGATTTCATCCTAGCTGTGAAACTTGTTTTGGGATCGGCAGTAATTCTGACCCATGATCATGCGACGTTTTCTCTCCAGAGATTCTAATTTTTCAGCTTCCTCACTCCGAGGGTGTGTACAAACGTTATTGTGATCTGTAAGTGATATCTTTCTCCATTGTAGCTATTCTAAACGACTGGTGAACCGCCTGCCGATCCACTCGCGAATGCAATAATTCTCCAACGACGCCACCGATGCTGAATTCTCAATGTCCTGTGTGACCTTAATGCTTTGTTCAAGAAGTGTACATACGAGATTTCAGTACGATATACACGATTCTTCGTCGGGGATAATCAATTTTATGACAACGATTATCAATATTCGCTATTCTTATTAAATGAAACGAGCGTGTATACCTATTATTATTTACGCAATATTTATGGGTATCATTTTCCAGTTACTAATAATACAGGTAACCTGGACTGTGTACAATTCACGGCGCTGCAATAGCATGTAAGTGACTTGTAGTTACATGGAAGTATTTAGCATTCGTATAATAGCCGCGAAGAAGAATACCCGATCGAATACTGTGTGGTTTCGTCTAGGTAAGAACGAATTGTAATGAGAACATTAGGGTCTATATCGTGTATATATGTGTGTGTGCGGCTATGCAGATGCAGATCTCCCTGTGTAAATCAATGAACCGTACACTACATAATTAATGCTAATTTAATAACGTGTAAGAAATTACACGTTTCCTTCGACCGATTTCGCGGACTGAACTTTTTTCTACGGCGTACATGTCTATACGTATACACATTCTACGCCGTGGCTGGAACTGTTGTACTTTACCGGAGAGATTAATTGTGGTACAATAATTCATTGTACAAGCATACAGTCGCAAACGCGTGTGTAAAGTATGTACCTGCACGGTATATAATATGAGAACTGTTGAAGAGCACGAGTGGAGTATCGTGAGCCAAAACGAAAGGAATACAAAAACCGGACGCAATTAAATTTTCGAGTCGTACGTAATAGCCAGAGTTCTACGAGTGCGAATGATCGGAACGTTTTAACGCGAGATGAAAAATTACCAGTAATTATGGTGAAAACAGTCTAGTTTCGCGCGTACGAGTTTCCATTTTTATTGAATACCTCGCGTCCGATCAAGCGCATGCAGTTCTCATGATGTGAAAAATTTCCTCCGACCCTCAATCCTACCCACAGTAGAGTTCCGTATGCGTTACAGATTTGAGGTTGGAAAGTTGCGCTCGAAAAGAAAGACGACAGAATTTCAAATTTTGTGTGTATTCAAATAGATGCTCATTGTTATATAATCGAATGAGTGTCTAATTGCATTCATGGAAATATACGACGAGAATGTCCAACTAATTATTCCACAAGGCTATGCATGTCGTATTTGGTTCTAAGATTCCAGAGGCACAGACTGAAATGCACCGTGGACCGTGGTCGATTCTTACTCCTTTCTTCGCAGCTTGGAATTTTGGTATGTCTTCTACCGCTTGACGATTCACAAATTTCAGCTTTATTGGGACCTGAGACATTTTTAGATAGTATTTGGCAGTCATTATCTAATAGCGAAATAGTAGATAGAAGTTTATGCTGGCCTCCAATCCCCTTCGCAATGACTGTCAGTGATATCATCGAGTTAAATTTTTCAATGCTCCACTTCAATCTCAACAGCCGAAATCTAAGCTATCTTCAATCCAATTCCTCCATCATCACACGCCTTTATTCTTGCTTCTCGCCTCGACTCCACTCATCCACTCGATTCACCCATTCAAGCCTTCCATATAACCCTCTCATTCAACTCCTATTCCGTGACCTTTACTTGCATTCCTAGCCACAGCAGAATCAGTGACGACAAAAATGTCGACGAGACCGCCTAAGCAGCCGAGAGACCACGACTCATTAATCTTCAAATTTTTGCCACGGGATCCGATTCCAACGCTACATTCAACTACAAATCCAAAACTAGTAAATTGATCGTTGGGGCAATTTGTAGTTCACTTATTTAAGGTGATTTGTAATTTTATTTATTTATAAATTTTTAACAATATGGCACAAATAAAATCATCACCCTTTGCAATACCTTCGCGTCTCATCAAGGAGATCGTCGTCAAGAAGTTCACCTCACACGTCTCCACATTGGCGAAACCCGTTTCCTCTCCAATCTTTACCCTCTCTGGTGTGGGCAATGCAATGCGAAGAATGCAATATGGTGTGGCCCTCTTTAGAGTCATATACTCTCCTGTCTCGTCCCAACACCCTTTCGTCATAAATTTGCGTTTTTGTGGCAGATAACATTACAAACGCCGCTTCTCCGATTTGGACTCTTTCCGGGACTACTTGCAATTTTTTGGCTCAAGACACGCCAAACACCTCTTTTCTAATTTGAACCATTTGCGAGACCAGGCCTCTTTTTCAATTTGGACTATCAGTGATTCTGTTGGAAATGACATCACAAACGCCTCTTCTCCAGTTCGAACTATTTGTGGGATTATTTGCGATTTTTTGGCAAATACCACCTCAAACGCCTCTTTTCTGATTTGGACTATTTGCAATATTGTGCAAAATGACACCGTAAACACCTCTCTTTCAATTTCAGGGTGTCTAACAGTCATTCAAGTCATTTCAAGTCATTTATTTTCAGCAGAATTCTCCAAAAATTGAAAAATAATTATTCCTTGAGAAAGAAAGGCAAAAATTTAAGACTTTGAATAAAGTTCATATTCTGATCATTAATAATGATCTTTTTAATTATGTGTATTACTAGAGGCTAGAGACCTGTTAATTTCGTCAATGTGTAGTTCCTTTTTGTACATTGCGTTCTTCTGGTTTGGTATTGGGTCTTGTCAGTCCTCCAGACTTGGTTTCTTTCCCCAGTGAACATCGGAAATTTTTCTACATTCTAATTATTTTTCGGACCTAAAATGTGATGTCGAAATTTAATGTGAACTCCGAATAATTTTTGGTTTCCACTTGAAAATAGAAAAGGAAAAAAGAAGGGGAAAAAAAAGTCTGTTATTATAATAAAAGAATGGGGCTCATTACTTTATGACGTTCAACAAATTTTTTCCGTAAGTAAGTATGTAGCATTACAGCATTCATATAGCGACAGGTGGAAAAGGAAGAAGAGAGAGAGAGAAAAAAAAGGTCATCTAAAAGTCATTTATTTCTGAAATTTGATTTTGTTAGACACCCTGAATTTGAACTAATAGGGACCTGTTTATCCCTTTTTTTTTTTTTTTTTTAAGAAACGACCGTCGTCCGACCGGCCGGCAAAGCTTGGAGCTCTAAAATTCCCCCTCCTATCATATGTGACCCGGTCTACGGAAACCCGGCTCAGCCAAAGGTGGGCTAAGCCGGGTTTCCGTAGACTGGGTCACATATATAGCTTGAGGGGCTAGGCCTGTGATTTCGCAATTTGATGACGTCATAATCTACATTTTTCAGATCCCACATGCCCCATAAAACAGGTTGTCTGCCACTCTTCGCTTAACTCCGCTCAAAAACCCGTGTTTTTTGCCGGACTACTTGTGATTTTATGGCAAATATCGCCGCAAACTCCTTCTTTCTAATTTGGACTATTTGCGATCTTTTGGCAGATGTCACCGGAAACGCCTCTCCTCTGATTTGGACTATTTGCGATCTTTTGGCAGATACCACCGCAAACGCCTCTTCTCTGATTTGGACAATTTGCCGGACTATTGGCGCTCCAACCGCAAATGACACCGCGAATGCCTCTTTTATAGTTTGGACTATATATTTGCAGGACTACTCGCGATTCCGTGGCTAATGACACCGCTAAACCTTTTTTTCTAATTTGGACTCTTTGTGGGCCTATTTGCGATTCTTTTGCGAATGCCACCGCAAACGACTCTCTTCTGATTTGGACTATTTGCGCTCTAACCATGCTAATGACACCGTGAATACCTCTTTTCCAATTTGGAATATTTGGATTTTTTGGAAAATGACCCCGCAAACACCTCTTTTTCCATTAGAATTATTTGCGGGACTGTGTGCGATTCTGAGGCAAATGACCTTCTCCGATTTGGACTCACGAAGTTTACCTCACACTTTTCGGCCTTGGCTAGACACGCCTTTTCTCTAACCTTTACCCTTTCTGATGTGGGCAATGCAGGTTAGGTCTCGAGTGTCACCTTTCAATCAGTCGCAGATTCGCCTGTCTCGCCTTTAAAACAACATCTCTACCATATCAACCAAATCGCTACATCCCTCTCGAGAGCTGTTTACATGAACCACTCTTCATCCAGGTCATCTTATCTGATGCAAATATTGCAACCTGAAGTGCCTTCGTTCAATCAATCGCATACCTGAATTTCCTGCTCTGACACACCCTCTGCCTATCAAATCTTCTCATCCCTCTCTACAGATATTGGCAAACATCGCTGTTTCATTCGGACATTTTCCCCAGTGCAGAAATTGCACCCTGAACTGACCCCTTCTAGTCAATCACACATTCGCGTGTATCTCTCTCTCTCTCTCTAGAGCTACTGAGGAAAGACACTGTTCCATTCAGACCACCGTGAATTTTCCCTTTCAGTCAGTCTCATATTTGCGTTTTCCGCCGCGACATCACCTACGCCATACCTTGCAATACCGCTCTTGAGAACTGTGACAAGAAAAACATCCTCTTTCCTGTCTAGTATACAATTTTTCGACCTAGCCCATAACCCTAGTGCCTGGGAACTTGTAAACGAAGAAAAAAACGTCAAATTTTGTTAGAATTTCAGTGCTCTCTCATTTCCTGTAGGTCGCAAAATTTTGGACGAACCAGATAATCCTTCTAGAGGAAGCGGATCCCCTTTCTAAAATAATATTTTCAAGTTAGAATCGACTACTTTTCTCTCCGCGGTTTCTTCTTGGGAGGTCAGACATGTGCAGAACACAGGATATTTTGTGGTATTTTAATGAAAACAACCAATATCATCAACTCGACGTACGGAGGCGATATCGCGAGTGACATTTTATGAGGTAGTGAATTTGAAATGCAGCGCAGCATACATCTGTTGGTACAGATAATTTTCGAGCATTGGCAGTCTCTAACGTCATTTTTATCTGATATCGAATTCGTATACGTAATAACGTATGTAACGTACAAAACTTCCAAAGTAAACAATTAAATTAATATCACATCGGATTGTGTTGCGTTCAACCGCGTACCGTCTACGTATTTTGTAAACCGCAACCGAGCAGAAATTCGTGCTACGAAGCCATAAAACTTTTCCCCCTTGTCTTATTGATAAAGTACGTGTTAAGTAACTCACGCACTGTTGTAATATTTAAAGGTCTCGGTGTCGAGGAATATTGTATACTTTATGTACACACTTATGGTGGTTGTTTTTAGAGTATACTAGTTTTTTTCTTTCTCTATTCCTTCGAAGCTATACGTAGTACGTTCTTTCTGGGCTCATAATTTGAATCGTGACTCATTTTGGTGGAAACATAGGGTTGAAATGACCAGAAAACCATCGTGGAACGTGTTAAGAGATATACTTTTAATAGACGAAGTCGATTAACTACCCCCGGTTAAAGTACGTATATCGTTTAAATTTACAACACCGGTACATGTGTTCGAAACATATGTTTTCTTTTTCTCCTTACTTCCTGCACGAGTAAGGTACTGATTGGAATGATAGTGCTGGAAAAAACGATAATTACATCGTAATTTATGGATATATTGCGGTGCCAACGGCAGACGTCTGTAGATAAGGGTAGGTTATACGAAGCGTACGCTAATTCTCTTCGCGATTTTCCCCGCGGTCATTAGTCATTTTCTTTTCAGATTTAAATCGCGCAGTGTAACGCGAAAGTTAACGAAAAAGTGTGGGAGCTAAAATGTCCAGAAATCGAAAAGGTAAAAACATCAACCGGGGGGAGAGAACGAAACGATGAGGTTTAGCTTGTATGAAATTTGACGAAAGAGTGACGGCAAAGAGAATGCGTCTGAAAAAACTCAGGAGCTTTTAACGGATGATAATTAGATAGCGTGCTTCAGGCGTATCATATATCGACTACAGCGCAATTTGCTCGCGAGCAAAAGGGAAAATGATTCGTATACACGTAGTTTGAGGTTTTAGTTCGCAAATTTTCTATCAAAGCTCGTGCCAATATTATTTCGAACATATACCACGTCGGTGCGCAAATTTAATTACGAAAATTCAATTATTATTGTCTTACTACTGAAAACAATACTTGTATAGAATATATCGAAACATTTCATCTCGTCGATTGAAATTATTTTTCCCACATCCCGTCCGCTTTTTCCAGATAATTGTTCATCGTTCGTATACTTCTCTCGTCCGGTTGAATGTATTCGATGATGTCTGCGTTATTTGTGATGAAAATGAATGACAGCGCTCAGTACAACTCCATGATTTAGAATGTGGAACTTTTATTTTAAGTTGAGCTTTTTCGAAAGATTCTACCGGACGGAGTGTTTGAAATGTTGAAACCGCCATTCACTGCCTTGAAAATGTTATCATAAAAATGGTTTTTTAGTAGCTGCTCAAATGAGAGCTATAAATTTTTCAATTTATGACGAAGTGTTTAATTTTTCGTAAAACGTCAGATATAACACTCGCACCACAGTCAGGGTGGAAAGGAATCGAGTTTTTCTTCATCTTCTTATGAGAACTCTCCTGATCTTTTTCTTCTTTCCCCAGAGACATGATCACCACTCTGTAGAAGGTAAGGAAATGAGAAGTGAATTTGAAGTATTGAACTTCAACCGATTGGAAAACATTATTTGCCCTTCATTTTTTCGTCTGTCTTCAGAAGATAGATAGCTAGGGCGCGTTGTCGTATGGGCTTTTGCATTGGAAGAAAAGATCATGAATTTTTTTTTTTTTTAAGGCAGAGAGAATCTCCGAGTAAATGAGAGGATTTTTAGTCAAAATACAACAAAGCAACCGGTTTCAGTCGGACGATCAGGTGTTAAGAGTGACTGAGCGAATCAATATAAAATTAAAGCAGATGGAGAAGATGAGGGAAAAAACAAGTTAAGACTGGAAAATGAAAGGGAGAAATGATTTAAAGGTGGCATTGTCTGTCTGTTTGGAGGGCGACTTTAGGACGAGACGAGGTTGAGATTATTCAAAATTCTTCTAGTCGGTACATGAGCCGACCTTTGGTGATCCAGTAAGAAGCCTAGTGAGGTGGTATCAATGATGATTCTGTATGATGAGCGAAAGTGGGTTTTTGCGGAGGGCAAGCGTCAAAGCGTACTGACCGATGTGTCAAATGTCACAGTCCCCGCAATTGGTTTCGTCGATGCCATTTTTACCATGATGTCCAACTTGGTTCGTGTGACGAGAGTGATGATATGACGGAAAGTACCCGTGATTCCTGAATATAGGACTCAATTAAGGAAATCGGGCCCACCCACCTTCTCCTTCGAGTGCCGGAAGACGTCTTTGCTGGGGGGCGGCAAGAGCAAGAGTACGCTTGCTAACTTTCCATTGGGCCAATGAACGTCAACCCAATGTTGTTTCTGTGTTGGAAGTCCTCAAGAGTTAGTGGTACAGAAATTAAACATGTAAGTGGCCATTTTGTAAGAGTGTGATGCATTGAACGGCCATGAGTGGTTATTCCGGTGTATGTCTGTTTCCCTTAAATACTGAAAGAAGGCGAAAGTCAGCTTTCTACCTCTTGGAGGCGGATGTACGTAGAGGTCCAGGAAATTGATATTTATACCTCCGATTTCACATGTGAATTGAATTTCAGCGTGTATTGAGTTGAGATGATGAAGGGAAGGTTCAACTTTCGTCTGTGGTCAGGTCGATACATAAAACACGTCATCGATATGTGGGCATTTATTAGCGAAAAGTTCAAAAGAATCTATGAAAACATCCGCAACTGGTGATGAGAGGGAGGTTACCTATGAGTAAACCGTCTTCAAACTTCTCAAGTTGCTCTCAGAAGCTGCTAAAAATGTGAGCGAGACGCAATTGAATTGACTTACGAAAACTGTCGACAGTATTTCAGGGTGTGTTGAAATTTGAAGCAGTTGACTCATTCGATCAATCGATTGTTGAGATATCGGAAGAAAGCAGAATAGTAGCGAAATTTTACGTGGCTATACATTATTCTTCTCAAACTTCCAAGATCTCTAGACAAAACATTAAACCTCGTGATAACTTCATAATTTAGGCGTGGTTTCGACCTACTTTTGGGACCTGGAAAAATTTTGACTCCTCAGCCAATACATAACAGTTTACCATACGAGTTCATGGAGTAAATTAGTCTTGACTTGCCTAATAGGCTAGGAGTTTCAACGAGGACAGAAGCTGGTTCACATTCTGGTGGCTTGGACTTTACATAGACACCTAGAATAAGTGAGCTCGGTCACGGTAATGGTATTATTTATATGTGGCTGAGAATTATCCTTATGACGTCAATTTGTGACATGTTCTGAAGGGTACTCGGCACAAAGATATCTGCGAGTAGTGAGGCTACCAGACGCTTTTAGCCGGGTGACTAAGAATAATTTTGACTTTGAAGGCGCGTATATGACGTGAAGAGGATGTAGGAAAATTTCGACCTTCGAGCTATAAATATGAGCTAGAAAGCTGTAGAAGGGGAGAAGGGGGATTTATCGCAAACTTATGAGATGAACATTATCTTAGCATATTCCCATTGTCCGCTTAAAAGACTCAATTGAGTGTCTAAAGCCTCGAGTAAAGAAAAACAACGAAGTTTTTTTTGAAGTGATACCACCAGTTTCCAGATGAGTTTTGCTGACTTGATATCAAGTCGAGTCGACTCAAGTTTCAACAATTCCGGGCACTGAATCCTTCTCAAATTCAATTGGGGCTTGTTACATGCGGGGAAATTATGGCAATGATTACTCAAGTTTCAATAGCAGAGGGCTATCCAAGATTCCAAGAATTATGTAAGACATTTTTCCCTTCGTTCCTCCCCATTCTAGAGTGAATTCTATGTCACGAAATTAGATAAATATTCTGGAAATTGAAGAATTATTCATCTCCCTGGCTACGATGAAATATTATACTTCCAGTATAGCTCTCGATAGCACTCATTTCTTTCGCGACAGCTTTCCCCTCAAAGATACAATGATCGTTGTTATAAACTTCAATTTATTAAATGTACAAAAAATAATAAAGCAGATCGATCGATAGGAAGATATTGACTCACGAGATTTCATCGATTTTAACCTTGTACGGGAGAGCGCCCTCCGCTCCCAAACCTTCGATTAGTATCAATGTACCGTCAAATGCGTTGGGAGATTCTATCCCATTACTCTGTGTAGTGACGTACAGGCAATCTAATTTACCAGTTTTCGAGTGGGGACACTCTCCGAAAGCCAAGTTCGTAGGTCTTTGAGTAGGAAGAAGGATCGAGCAGATCACCTTTCCATTCTTAGGATCCACTTTGATTATCTAAGTGAAGATACAAATGAAGATTACAAACACTTCTCGAAGTAATTAATCTTCCTCTACCAGAAGAGACAAATAGTTACCCGATTTCCTCCATTACAAGTTATCCATAGGTAGCCTTCTCTATCCAGAGTCAGTGAATCTGGATGCCCCGAAATACCCGAAGTAGCGTAATCTAACAGCACGCGGATGTTATCTGACCGAAAAATAACAAAACTCAAGAATAATGAGCGATGACGCAATCTTTGACGCAAACAACATTTTTACGATCCTATTCTGCCAGTTTATGGGTTTTTGAACTCCTTCCTACAGACTTAGTACAAATTTACAAAGCGAGAACTGTATTGTTTTGACTTATAATTATAAGAGTTTCGTTTTCTCTACCTTCCTGGAATTCCCTTAATAAAATGTCCATAAACTTACTCAGCGAATTGTTTTGTCGGTCGTAATCTGCCTTATAAGTGAGATTCTTAGCAGAATCACAAAAAAAGAAACACGTTCCATCTTCACTGAATCCTAAGCCGTCTGCAAGCTTGAGGCCGCTGACCAATGTTTTTTGCTCTTTATTTTTAATATCGTACAAGGTGCATTGATCAGGAGGAACTGCAGTTATGTCTCCTTCACCGTTTATATTTGGGGTGTAAATAAAAAATACCGCTTCGTCAGGAGCAACCTTCATGTCATCTATAAAGAAATCAGGATATGGACGGGTTGGGTCAGGTTGTCGAATATCTCGGACCGTTGCTCCTCCTTTTTTACCATCCCAGGTTAAGATTGCTATCCTATCGCCGTGCGCGATCATATATTCATTGGGCTGACATTCTATCGGAATTATATTCCCTACTCTTTCAGTACCTGTTTTGAAAAAAACATTAATTAGTACAGATTTTTCATTTCTAAATGAAAAGAGATAGATTCAAAAGAAATATAATGATAGGGTGTCCACTTGTCTGGAAAATCTGGAAGTCAGGGGAAAGTCAGGTAATTTTTTGAGATACGTCAAAAAAAGTTCAAGCTAAGAAGTTTTTTTTTTTCTTTTTCTTTTTCTTTTTTAGTGGAGATTATGACCTGGAAAAACCTCAAAAAGTAATGGAAAAGCCAGGGAATTTCATTTCAGAGAAAACGTGGACACCCTAATCGCCTCTCCTCAGATAGAAAGCTATAAGGCAGCATCTTTATTCTCTGAACATTTTTATTCGCCCAAAATTCGATGAGTGAGTCAACGAGTTGTCATGAGAGAATTCAGAAGGACAGAGTAGGGACTGAAAATCTTCTAGTGGTAGAGATGATCGTACTATTTGTAGAAAACATTTGTCACATTTAATGAGATAATGAAGTCCCCTGCTCTAGTTTCTTTGGAACAAATCATTTTGACGAAATAAATTTGAAAGTATCACCTACCTAATTTTATGTAGTAATGTTTTCTCGTGTCTATGAAGTATCTATGCACTGTTCCTTCTGGTACGTCCACGAAGAATATAGATCTCGATTTCTGGTCCCAAAATGGCTGTTTGCCTACCGTAAGAGGTTTCGTCAACTTCGTTATTCGGATATTTGCCTAAAACATTAATTCGTTTTTATAGTGTCCTTAATTATAAAGAAGTATGAAATGAAATGCGAGTCAAAATTTGTTTGAATTTTCAATTCACTTACACTGCATTGTATGTCTACGGGATTGGAACCAGTGCAGCCGCTTTGCACATAAACAGCTTCTTGTGAAGTGTGAACTACAAAATCATAGAATTTTATTGTAAGTTTTCAAATGGCAAAAGCTTGGTCGGTATTTCAAGATAGACTTATTGTAAGATGATGGAGTCACAATTGATGAAGAATGAAACACTTGCCCGATTCACACGCAAGAAAAGGATATCACGCCATATTTTTGTGGTCTTGACATTCCTCACACAGATCGTACTCAACTTACCCACGTTCGAGATTGAGTTTACGAAATAATAGAGAAATATGAACAAAAACCGCGACATTTTTTTAGACAAAATCCTACGGAAACGTTCGTCGCACCATATCAGAGTGGTTTTACTGAGGTTAGTCAAAATATTTCTGTAAATGAGGAAATATGAACTGATAAAAATAATTACTGTCGTCGATAGAACTATTTCCCATCGCCGTTAAAACTGTTTCCCGTCGCCGTGCCAGAAATTCTTATCTCAGAATTTTAAAGAAATACGATTTGGAAACTTTTAAACCATCAATAAATGCTTGACAGGCCTCGCAAATATTTTCATCGTGATTTCATATTATACTTATATCGCACGCCCCCGAAACAATTTTGAATTTTTTTTCTATCGCGAATAAATATAACACGCAGGTTAAAAACAAGGCCATTACAATAATTTCCCAAATTTTCTGGATTTCTTCTCGAATCTTTCAGACTTTTACTAGGATTTTTTCCAGATTTTCCACTATTTTTCAACATTTTTTGTAGATTTTTCCAGATTTTCCAAGATTTTTTTCGCCTACGGACTTTTGAAAAATTTTTTGTATTTCTTTCAAATTTTCTTAGATTTTTGCATCAAAGTTTATTTTCACGTACCTCAGATTTTCAATCTTCAAAAATGAAAAAAAAGTGCGTGTCAGACTCGGTGTTTATAATTTGGTCCATTTCCCAGCAGTCGAATTAATTAATGATTTAGGATGCAAAAAATCGACTGCTCTGCGTAAACTTAATGCAGTCTCTTACAATCAGAGAGATGAGGAATCCAAGCATCAATGATATTTTGAATTTAATGTGATACTGGAGATGATTTGATTTTTGATAAGTGATCGCATCAGATCGCCGACTGATTTCCCCTGTCCTCAAGATACGTTTTGCTACTTTCTACCTTACATTACATGGAAACCTGGAGATAAGATCAATCAATGATGAGAATTCACATGCAGTTACTCAGAGAGGGTGGGCTCTTTTGCGTGAGAGGCAGAAGTGCTATTTTGCAACAAACCTCAAAAATGCTTTTTGATTCTGCCCATTTGAAAGTAGTGAATGTGGCCTCAAGCTAATGTTTCAAAGTTGCAGTATTCAATGATGTTGTAGCTCTGGAAGGAGAGCCCTCGGATCAGAATCATATAATTTTAGTCAATATTTACTTATCTCAATTATAAAGACCACCTTTCTCAACGGTTATTTTTGTTTCTTTTGTTTCAGGTATGTATTCTGTTAAAATACCAGAAAACTCCATATGTAGTCCTAGTCTTAGATGAAGACTTGCTTTAATTTGTTTGCAACGATGATAATATTGTGCTCGTACTGTGAGGTGAGGTAATTCCTGTATACATCTTCTGGGAAGAAGTGACATTCAACAGGTTTCTCATGATTGATGCTAATTACTCTTGAATACGTATCAGCTAATCATTTGTTTAAAAATGGGTCTGCAGGTTTGTAAAATTTGGAAATTTGAGTATGTATTCGAAAGGTAGCAGTGGTCGAAAAATTCGCTCAGAAGTCTGGAAAAAGACGAAAAATGAGTTCCGCGCTCTCTAGAGTCGTATCCTACAATTTGTTTTCGATTCTTCTTCATTTCTTGTCACCCAATTTATGTATGAAAAATGAGAAATGCTGGAAGAATCGGAACAAATTTGCGAAGCTTAGTTCCATTGGTTTGAAATTCAATAGCTGTGAACAAAATGTTCATTGTTTTTATAATTTGGCTGATCTCTTGTAAAAAAATTATTCTTGGAAGTAAATAAGTAGATGGGCTTCCTAGCTGTTCTAGAAATGTTCCTTTTTGATCTATGCTTTTTTTTCATTGTTTTTCTCTTTTCTGAGAACGTTTTGGTGTATTTCTTGACTTCGCTCTACTCCCGTGATCCTATCACTAGTTCTAAATCTTGCAAGACCGTGATGTGTATTGTGAAACGCTCCCGGTTCCGAGTGGTCTGGGACTTGGAAGGTGTCAGCAATGCTAAATCCTGTATGGTTTTGCACCACACACGATTAGTCTTTTCATCTCGTAGTGCCCTTCATTAATCGACCATCATTTATTTTTTCCTATGAATCGGAATGCACCTAGGTTGTAATGAAAATTATTCGTCAATAGTCGTTTACGAAAGAAGTATCGTTAATATACGAGAGCTTTTTTATAGAAAAATCCGATTGTGGAGGTCGACGTTTGTGCATGGTTTCTGATCATCCGAGGAGGAGAGTCGAGGGGGTGTCAAAAGCCTTGAACTACATTAGGAAGGAAGAATTCTAATCTAGAACTTGACCTTAACCTTCAAAGAGAAGTTACTGTTGGTCTTTCGAACCCGCGCTACCCCCTCCAAAATAATTGATGCAAACGCCTCTAATCCTATTAGGAAGTTGAAAAAATTTCGACTTTGGAATTCTACCGACACTCGAACCTCAAGAATTAGTTAAGTCGAACAAATGTACAGTCCCAACCCTATAAATCCAATAAATGCACCAATAAACTCAATAAAAGTCCATTAATTTCATTTCTGACCTAATAAAAAAATCGAAATTTCAATTCCTAGGTTGAGTAGGATTGGTATTTCAAGGAGAATTTGTTCTGAGACGGTCCGGACCCCCTGACACTGTCACCCTTGCCACACCACTGGAATTATGGTTTTGTGGAACACCCTTTAAGCACCCTGTAAAAGTCCAATATTTTCACCTATTGAATTTGGTAAACACTCTGACACTCCCATTTACACGTCGTGTCAAATTTTTCTCACGGTCTCTTGATCGCAACAATGGCTAACTCGAACAAAAATTTACCAGTTTTTACCAAAATCGGTCATTTTCGACCTGAATCAACCAAAATGCTGAAAGAAAATTTGACTTAATGAAGGCCAAAAACGACGTGTTTGTTCAAGCCTGACCGAAATTGAGTCGAAGTTATAATGATTCGCTTTTGTCAAAAATAGCAAATCTGACAGGATTTTCTCAACTTGAATTTTCCATCAGTCCAAAACAAATTTCACGAATTTGACAATTTTGAACAATATTTCTTGTTCCCTTCGGATTTGACTTTATTCATATGGCTCCTGATCATCAGGGGTGAGAGGAGAGCCAAGAGCCTTGATCTTGGAATTTATGCCACTTGCATCCGGGCGGATGTTGGCTTTCCAGACCATCCTCTTAAATCGTAGATATCTTCAAAGCTAATATAGGACATGGAACATGATCTTTTCTTTTTGCTCATCACAGAAAGTTTCTAGCCAGGTGAATGTAGATTTTTTTCTCGGATACCGAACAATCTTGGAAAGGTTTAATTGCGCTTCTTCTTGATACTTGATTTTGGAGAATTCCATATCTCCAGAAACATCTGATTGAATATTCGTCCTTGTGGTAGGTTTGCTGCGTGGGAAGGAAATGTGTCAAAAAATTTACAATCCTTATCCTTTTTTCTTCTTTTGTGTGAACATTCTCTCTCGGTCTGAAATTGGTGTTTAAAAGAATTGCGTTTCTTTATATTGACGAGTGAATTGAAAGTTTTACAAATTTTTGAAATATCAGATTAAGTCTTTGTTTCAAGAAGTTTGTCCAAATTTCACGTTCCTAGCTGATCCTTCAACACTTCTTCTTTTCCCAATCATTGTGTACATGGCAAGATGCGTAAATATACCCCTTCGTTTTCGATCCAAAATACCGAAAACTTCGTTCATGCGAGATAAACTGCTTTCCATTTTTTCTTCTTTATCAACCAGAAAAGAAAAAAGTTCTGGAACTAGGTACATTGTACCTGTCTTCAGTCATTTCTTTCTCTCTTTCTCGTATATATCATTTACATAATATCATTAAAGATACATCAATCACCCTAACAACGTTATTGATTTCCCTCAATCCTTTCCTCCATACCGGACAAGATGTCGTCCGTTGATAATGTATAAGACACGAAAAAAAAAATAGGTTATGCGAATACAATATCTAGTGGGTTTATCTAAAAACGATTTTAATGCACGATTTGCTTTCGTATGCGACATAAGTTCACTTTGTTACCCGTGAAAATTTCTTTCTAGATATAATATTTACCGTATCGATGTGCACACGTATGTAAGTGTGTGTGAGTGTAAATCTCATCCGAAAAATGAATGATACCGGCTTTCAATTGCAGCACAACGTGTTCTTCGCCCGAATTACGTATACTCGTTTACACACGCCTCGCGAAAACCTCGATAAGTATAGTTTAAATCAATAGAACTTCAACCCCATCTCTCGAATTCATCTTCAATTATCGTTATCTGGAAAATTTAATGGCACATTTCTATACAATTCGCGGTTTGGTGCGCGAAGGGTGATTTCGAAGACAGGGATTCCGCTGATCTCTCGACTGCTGTATGCTGCATAATGCCGGTAAACATACCAGCACATACACGCCGAAAAAAAAAAAAAAAAAAGAGGAATCCCCTAACAATTCGGAAGGAGCGCGAAATGAAAATATTTACTCGTTATTATTGTATTTTCTCGTTCGAGGAAGAAAGAAAGAAAAGAAACGAAATCATCGAAGCACTGTTCTATTGAACCACTCTTTTCGTACAACAATGTAAATACTCTTCGCATATAGACGGATTTACCATCTTAAACTTTTCCATTTACGAACATCACTTTATAAAGTAACCAGAACGTGTTCGTAAACGTTTTGCCAACGTTTTCCTGGATGACGAATGCAAAAAACTTCGTCTATAGGTCGAGTGGTTGGCTATTCTTTGTTCGCAGTCAACTCCCTTAACATTATTCAAACTGGTTGGTAGATTCGAATCTGGCTAGTCAGCAACCCACCGGGGCACACTGTGTATCATTAAAAGGTTCAGTAAGAAGAAGGAAAAAAAAACATTCGGCATCATCAGACCTCCTCACTCTGTGCACTAGCGAAGCGCAATTTATTCACTTCCAGGTCCATACGATTACGCTGCAGGCTGCTGAATAGAACGTGCAATTCATTCCCCCCTAAATACCTTTTATGTTTTTCGTGCGCGTTCTAATTTCCGTCGAGACTAATTAATTAATCGTACAGTCTATCGTCTCAATTGCCTAATCGGAACCGACCCAGGCGGCCCGAACTCGCGAATATAATTTCGCTCGAAATAAAACGCGCGAAATTAACACAGTTTTCTCATTAGTATTTCTTTGTTTGTAAAACGAAGAATAGTGTAATTTCATTCCCTTTTCTTTTGAATGTGAAATGCAAGAAGATATCGAACCGACACGTCTCGCGTTTGTCCGCGGTGTTTCAACGGCAAAAAACGCCTACGCGGAAATGCGAATGCAAAGTCGAAAAAAAAGAAAACGCGTGTAACTTTGTTTCACTCGTCGACTGGAATAAATGTTGAATGATAGAGGGTTGACAAAATGTTGAATTACCTTCATTTGCGTCGCCTGCTGCGGTTTTCATCAGATGCGGTATCAACATTTTATTTATGTTATTCTAATTAATATTGTTAGTTGATCGCTATTAACGGTGGTTGACGCGGACAAATGAATGAAAATATCTCGTATTCCGTCTCTGATGGTTTTTGTTGAAAGAGCTAATTGAACTATTTGTATGTTCTTTCGGGAGATGGAGTCGTAGATGTGCTGATGTGTCGGAATTTCCGTCATTTGATATCAGTAAACGTAGAATAGGTGTATTATTGCGAGTAAATGTATTGGAAAAGAGCTGAAGCCTTATGCAATTCTCGTGTGAGGAAGACCTCGCCTATCTGGACGCCGAGACGAAGAGTGACCATCTTCTTCTTCATGATTGTGGCTGGTGCGGAAGCATCTTCGGAACAGGTTACTTGGAGTGAGCGTTTCATCGGCCACAATCTCTTTCAGTGACCGACTAAGTTTGTCACGTTCATCCTCTAATAAGGTGTGCTGTGGTCCATCATCCCGTCTCAAATACGTAGCCTGCTCAACTTTCTTCAACTTCTCATGAAGGTACTTGTCGAAGCAGCCATGGCCGTTTAATATTTGCGTCAGGTGAAAGTTCAGCTGACCTTGGTCTCGGTTCATCCACTCATCAAGATCGAGTATCAACATACAGTCGTCCATTTCTTTGTCTCATTTCGAAAAATTTTCGATTTCAATTCCTCAAATAAGGAGAACCTGGCTCTTGAATTGACCCTTTGAAGCCTCTCGATCAGTCGTTGTCCTTTTTTTGTTTCGAACACCGCCCCTCTCTCCTCAGCAAGGAGCTATCCTCGGCGAAACCACATCTTCTTGGCAACCACCTAGCTGCAACCACCCAGGCATTCAAATTTTTGCACACACACCAGACACAACTTCGAAACTAAGCAGGTCTCGCAACCTGTCTTCTTCTTTCTTTAAGTTTCTATGCTTCCTTTTCTAACTGCAGAGTGTAGTTTGTATAATGTGGTTGGTATAAAGGTGTTGAATCATTCCATGTCCATCTTCTTCTTCACGACTTTAGGTGCGAGCGTAGATACCTGGTTTCGTGCTTCTGCAGAACCTAGCACGCTACACGGAGCAAGCATTTTATCAACCCCAATCTCTCACCGACTAAGCTTACCCCACTCACGTCTGCATGCCTCAGACTGAAATCAGGTGTGTGTGGTCCATCATATTACCTTGATCGTAATGCGAACACGTTGCCTGCTCAACTTTCCTCAACTCTTCATAAAGGAACTCGTTGAAGCCGCTGTGGCTGCTTAACACCTCAGCTGACAATGATCTCGCCTCATCCATTCATCAAAGTCGCGTTTTAATGCGCGGGGTCCTCCATTTCTTTGGCTCACTCTAAGCAATTCTCGCTTTCCATTTTTCAAGCTAGGAGCGCTAGGCTCCCTTCTCGACCTGTGAAGCCTCTTGATCACCCGTTATCCTCTTCTTTGCTTTGACAATCATTGCTGTCTCGTCAACAAGGACATCCATAGGTGGTGAACTTGCTAATACGAATATGCAATGAGCCTCCGAGGTATCTTGAAGCGGTTCAGCGCAGCTCTTTGTGAATCTTTTCATTTCTTTCCTCCTGCAGGCTATCTTCCTAGATTCAGACCATACTGGAGCACCATTTAGGAAGATCGACAATGCGGTGCTCATCATCATCCTTATTCTTGCTTTCTTCGGCCTTCTAGATTTTTCATTAGGTGGGCTAAGTAGATCACTACTTTGTCCTCCTTTTTCGTTGCCATCTAGAAATTGTGACTGAAACTCAGCTTTCAATCAAACCAGATGCCCATAAACTTCATCACCTTCTTGATCGTGATTTCCACACCTTCCAGGTGAAAGATGGGTGGACTGAACTTTTGACAGGTCGTGAATAATATGGTCTCCGACTTTCTTAGCGCAAATTCTAGTCCGACCGACCCTATTCAATGCGTCACTTCTTCCAAAACCTAGTTTACCTCGCTCTCCACCGCTACAGTTGTTTCAGCTGTGCCTCCTACCAGTGTGTCACCCGCATGAAGATAAGTTTAACCCCTGGTGACAGCTTCGTCTTGAAGAGCCCTTTGAATGCGACGCACCACAATAGTGGCCTAAGGACCGACTCGTGCGGCGCCTCACAAGTAGCCGGGTGCTTCACTTTCCCAGCAGGCGTCTTTGCTGGGATTTCTTGGCAGTCAAGATAGCTGCGCTGATCATTCTGAGCAAGTATGCAGGCACATCTGCGTCTTCAAGGGCTTCGTATATCCCGCCCATGGGATCGAGTGGAACGCCTTGAGGACGGTGGCTATGCAAAAATGATGCGTAGCTATTGCTGACTCGGCTATTTTTTTAAGCCTGACTTGGGGTTTCGAATGGGATTAGGGGTGCGCAAAAGACATGAAACATATCAAATAATGTACAGTCCAGTTCAAAAGTCAAGCTTTTCCTTTCATTATATTATAGCGCGAAAGTCGAATTTTTTCCAAGTCCAACTCCCTTGATGGTTGATCGTGTTATTAAAAGTCTTTTTTTTTCGCTTCTATTCGCTTATATGTACCGCGAAAATTTACCCAAGAGTGTCTATTGGCGGACGAACTCAAATTTTCAAAACAATTTGAACGTCGAGCAAGGATAGCGAAACCTATAAGTTAGAGCTCAAAATTATATATTCGAACAGATCAACGATTGGGGCGAAAGCCACTTAGGGATAAAATACTCATCTTTCGTACAGTCTCATTACGTACATCAATTATGAAAAAAGTTTCTATAATTTTCCAAACACATTGAATGACTTTCACGTGCCGAAGTGAAAGTCGTAGCAACGCGCGTCAATTACAGAAAACATCCTCATTTTTTCTGATCGTTAGGTTATATTGGCGTCAAATACTTTCTGAATTTTCACGCCCTACGAGACAATAACGTTACGTTAAATGTGAAGTAAGACGTCGAAAATTAGAAAAGCGCACAGAGGAATTGGTGGGGGGGGGGGAGGGAGGTGATAGAAGCCATCGGATTTTGTAGACAGGGAACGCGCGAGAAGAGGATGAAAATAAAAAATTGCAGAAGTACTGACAGTTTGAACCCCTGAAAGACGTATTTGACGTGTCAGCCGCGCCCCAACGGCCAGATTACTTCCAATTAATGAGACTAGCTCGAACCGCATCACCTCGCCAATTAGCGCGTAAGAAATGTATATAACAATATTCGAAATGAGAAACGGGAGCTAGAAAGCGACAGGATCTGCGTATTAAACGCGAGAAGGCGGGGTGAATTTTCTCTTCGAAAAAGTTTGTCACTTGTTTGCTCTCTGTCACCGACTAAATAACTCTGCGAACACTTCTAGCCACCCCCGATTTTAACTCGTGACAAATTTCAAGAACTGTCACCTAAATTATTATTATTATTATTTTACGCCCGGAAAAACAGTATTATTATTCTTTCTTTACGTCCAACGTCTACTTGTTCTCATTTACTCCGAATGTACCCTTACGTACACTTCCTTTTTTTGTCAAGTCGCGTATACACAATCATTAGCATGAGAAAAGCGATGACAAAGAGAGTTGCCGGGATGACAGACAATAAGACGTAACTCTCGAGGAGGAAAAATTCGTGTATATATTTTGAGGTCGTGAGAGTGTGTCGTGGCTGCGGCAGAATGTAGAAAGTAACAGGTGAAACTTTCAAGAGTTTTTGCAGTTTGAAGGGTTCCTTTTTCTCGTTTACAAGAGGCTGCTGGGCATGATTAAAAGACTGGTTGTTGATTCTGATATTGCGCTTGAATTTCTAGGTAAATTTGGCTCGAGGTAATAAATTGTGCAAAAATCATTTAGTTCCTAAAGTGTGAAAGCAGGTGCGAACGACGCTTTCCCATTGTCGAGCTTTTGCTCCAAGTTTAAAGCTTTAGCGCACGGTCGCAACAGTCTTATGTTTTCGTGTCCTTTTTCACAAATAATAATAATTGGAGAACAGAGAAAAATGTTCTGAAATTTTTGTACACCTCAGTGGTGAAATGGTTTTGTGAGCGTCCTTGTGCACAAATGGTGCTAAAACTGGAGCAAAAATTTGTGCGTTTTTCGTCTCTCATTAAAGTCATTGGGAACATCCGCACTCCGACTATTCTAATACCCTAATATCAAGATGTTCATAGTTTTGTTTCTGAAAACGAAGAGTCTTTCTTGAACCCAGAGGTAAATTTAGGAAAAATATTTCTCAAATTCTCCTGGCAAGTTGTGAAACTATTCGAATTTGCTTCAGCTTGTTCAATACGCTTTTCACCGCGAGGTTAGATTAAAGAGGGCGTATGTAAGGCTTTTGTCGCATTCAGGGACCTTGTCGTGCGTTTTGTGAATGCCGCCTTCGTAACTCATGAAACAGCCCGTCGAATCCGTTCCAAAAATTAACGATCCTGGAGTTCATTCACAGCTGGCTTGAACCATACCGTTTCTATCTCTTCCATGTGGAGAGATATTATACCTCTACAATCAAACGACTCAACCATCTGCGATCCTCTTCTTATTTCGGAACTCTTAGCCA